>HG995194.1:0-2612500 GCA_905332935.1 Bombus hortorum | reverse complement strand
CACGATCAACCGAGAGAGATTTTATTTTTGTTATCCAGCCTCGACGCGAGGCCACCACACTGCACCTTCACCTATACCCGCACCACACTGTAGCACCTCAACACATTGCAATTGTCATGGCCTATGGAACCTGTAACCGAGCAGAATACAAATGCGCTACTTGAGTCTGTAATTAATGGACCGGATAGAATGGGTGGGTTAGCGATTGATTTCTATCAGATGATATTGAATTTAATTTCGAGCAATCTATTTCGTTAATCCTTTGCAATCTCCAGTATACTTTTACAGCAAAATCTTCTGAAATTAATTAACTTTGTTTCGATAAGGTTTTTAGAGAGAATCCTTGCTTTCTAAATTTATTTAGACTGTAGTCTTCCTTTTATTTTCCATTCTTTATTACAGAAGATAATACAGATATAATTTTTCTGTTATCTATGTGTCTGCAGTGGCACAGAAGAATCCAAAGGATTAAGGTTTTATTTGAAATTGGTTTCCTTGGAACGCAATAAAAGTACAATTCAAAGCTTCTATAGTAGTTTCTTGGGGGTTATAACATGAATTGCAGTACTTTGTGTGTAAAAGAACAAATACATTGTCTATTTATCTTCGAAATCTTCATTTGTTTCTCGTGCCAATTCGGCACGTTATGATAAATATAAAAAAGCAAAGGGTGTTATTATCTGTGAATGATGCAAATAATCTTATGTCTGAATTTATGGAAATTTCATATTTTTACTTCTAACAAAATATATTAATTATCAAAATCTAGAATTTCTATTGTTTTTAAACTAAAAAGATTAATCTGTCTCATAAATAAATAAATATACAGGACATATCAGAATTATCTTTATATTTCTATCATAAATATATGAAAAAACAGCGTACCTGGTGAGGTGTCGGCTGTCTTCATGAACGGCCATCTCCGAACTCTTAAACTCGTTCAACTCCTTTCTAATGGCTGCTTTGTCCTTAGGAGTCAATCGCGTCCAGGGTTTATCAGCCCTTCTGTCGTAATCATGAGCCTGTGTGACTTCGATGTAGTCGTTGAACCTGATAATCTAATAAAATATAGAAAAAAATCCAACATTTTTTTCACTTTCTTGGTTGTTTCGATTTCATAGCATAACGTTATAACGATAAAACTGAACGAAACGCACCTTCTTTTCCTTGAGCTCCTCGACGGTCGGTCGAAAGCTGAGCTTTCGCAGTAGATACCGCTTTTTCTCTTCTTTTTGTTTCTTTTCCTCTGCAGGACTTTGCTCTGTAAATAGATTACGCGGGCATCATATTTTATCCAAGATTTATCGCATGGCCAAGAAAATGGAAAAATTGCGAAAACATCGAAGTATGCGAACAATCTTGATATTTGCTTGCTACGTATGAAACGATCGATTTTACAAAAGCGTAAAATCTTACATATTTAATCTTTCAATATTATTTATCAATAATAGCGAAATCATTATCAATAATATTTAATTTATTATTAATAATATACTAATTAAAAATTTGAAACTAGCTGAATACAATATATTAATTGAACTTTTGTCAACTCTGACAATTATTTTATTACATAGATATTACGATGAGAAAGCAGCTTGTTTTTCTTAAACAAGAATTAAACTTGAAGATAATACGATTAATAGTTGCTCGTAACATTGGGATAACTTTTAGAGAAGTTATATTAATTCTCCGTAGTACTCTTGGGTCCATTTGGACAGATGCAAAATTTCACTTTTGTTTCAATTCTGTAGAAAAAAGAAACCCTCTTTTATTACATAATGAAATAGACGTGTTAATAAATAACCTGGAATTTTTGCAGAATTCGGCGAAAATCCAGAACATTAAAGAAGTTTGAAAAGGTCAAAATAAATAGATTTGTAGATATGGCAGAGTGAAATCTACCTTTAGTGTGAAAAATTTTAGTTGGAAATGACGGATCATACTTTAACATTTTGCTTCCCTGCTCGGTAACTTTTAATATTACTTTGATTAACAGTTTTATTTCCGATAAATCTATTAAGTTCAAAAAATAGTATCAACTATTCGACCATTTCATCCGCAACAAGTTAATACATAGTTTCAATTTCAATTAACAAAGACAGATATTTTGCAAAAAGTTAACTGAGTTTGGAGCTTACTTTTCAAAATGTTTCGTTCCTCCAGTTCTTCCTGTGTCGGCCGCATACTCAGCCGCCTAAAACAAGAATGCCACGCGAATCAGTGTAAGTCTAAAGTCGCTTTTCTTTCAATCGATTGGATCGACCAAGGGAGAGCGTAAAATTCACACGAAGACAAATAAGTGAATCATCGGGGTTATTTTCTGTTTGCCCCGTGATCCCACGTATTGTCCTTAATGACATCTATCAATTTGCTTTCGTATTTTTCGACAGATACCACTTGGCAAGTATTAAATTCATTCTTGTAAATATTATAAATAGATGTTTTGATATTTCAGAAAGTGAATCTATAATGATTGTTACAAGTTTATCGTTCGTTATAGGAGAGCAACTTTAGAATTGAATATGTTGTTAACCAAACCCATAGCAAAACTTTGCAGTGAAATTTGTGTTTTTGTCACCTTCTTGCACGTTTAAAAAATATTAACAACGTTAATTATACGTAGAAAAAACATTTTGTAATTTATTATTTATTTTCAAAAGACTTGTATTTCCGAGTTTATCAAGTTAATCCCTTCTTAAACTATCTTATACTAGCTACTCTGTTTAGCTACCGAGTGACATAAAAAGTCAGGAGATCAACAAAAATGGGGCTACCACACTTTTACCGCGAGATCTTTACAGTTAAAATAAAAAAAAAAAAAAAAATTAAAAAATAATATTGAACTGTCAGAAATGAAATAAAGTTCTTCGTATAAAAAATTATTCCAGAAGTCGAAAGGTTAAATATAAAACGGAACCTAAATTTTTTTCAAGTTCTAACAATACACATACAGACTTCGATATCAACTGTTTTCTCATACGCCAAAGATAATACTCTTTGTGCACTTCCTCCTTCGCGTAATGAGCGAAACGAAGTGCACTTTCGACTGTTCTATATCTCCACACGGCTCAACAAATAATCTTTTACGTTTTAACATCTTCTACTTTAACATCGAAGCCGTACGGCCAATTTCAATCCACCAATGAATGATTAAACTTTCGCGAAGGAAAATCAATAAACGGAGGCATCAAGGATATTCGAAAACTACGCACGTACGAAGGTATTCGAATATTATATAGAATATAGTATTTATATAGTATTAGGTAAAAATTTTTATAAATTTATTTTGTGCACTATACCAAACTTTTTGAAATTTCATTAAATTTGTAATGAGACACGACTATTGCGATTATATTGGTAAAGTCTGAAATTGTTATATTAAAATTCTCCTCTATGATCATGGAGTAATATTAAAATCAGAAAATCAACAAAAATGTACCTGTTATACTTTTCTTCGGCGATAAATTTATTTTGTGCACTATACCAAACTTCTTGAAATTTCATTATGTTTGTATAATGAGACACGACTATTTCGATTATATTGGTAAAGTCTGAAATTGTTATATTAAAATTCTCCTCTATGATCATGGTGTAATATTAAAATCAGAAAATCAACAAAAATGTACCTGTTATACTTTTCTTCGGCGATAAATTTATTTTGTGCACTATACCAAACTTCTTGAAATTTCATTAAATTTGTAATGAGACACGACTATTTCGATTATATTGGTAAAATCTGAAATTGTTATATTAAAATTCTCCTCTATGATCATGGTGTAATATTAAAATCAGAAAATCAACAAAAATGTACCGATTATACTATTTTCTATCGTGACGTTCATGTATTTATAAAAAGTTTCTACAGTAGTTATAGAAAATGTTTGCACCATTTTTGTATTTGCACTATTTATTATAGCATTTCTGTATCAATCGATTATGTCCGAGTATATCAAGTTTTATGTCATTTGGTGGTACTTTAATATGTCTAGAAAAATTAATAATATACTATGAAAGTGAGATGTGGAACCTGATGAAAACACGCCTCATTGAAAAATTATAGTGTGCATATACAAATATTTTTAGAAATTTTGTAACCACTGTGCAATACTTTCAAATACTCGAATACTTTCGCGAGCAAGTGTAATAACATCGATTCTAGAAAACTCGTCAATGACGATCGAGAAATTCGTATTGACTCTAAAGGGGTTAACTTGTGGAAGCAAATCCTTCGCGTTCTTGGTTTAGTCGTGAATTTATGATTCGTAGCTATGCCAATGCGAGTGCATAAATTCAAACGAAACGTTAACTACTTCGCCGGCCTGATATCGCTAACAGTTCAGGCAATGCTTTTCTATGGCCGCAGACGTCACTATTCATGGCAAAGCGAGATACGCGAGGATTCAATGGTCGTTTCAATGCAAGCAATCAATGGACCGCCCTCGAATAATGTTTGCCGTGCTTTCATCTATTATCACTTATTTTATTTAACCATCGCTAAAAACGATGAGTTTATCGAAGCTTATAACGAGCTTCTTTTTCTTTTTGTTGATATTATGAAAGTGAATCTGTTTGATTGAAAATTACCTTTCTTTGTTGGAATGGAAATAAAAGTTATTTGTTTCAGAAAGTTAATTGTACCTTGCCCTTTTTTATCTGGCAACTTTTAACGAAAAAACATCTCTCTGCTTTTATGGAAATGAATCTGTTTGATAGAAAATTGTATTTTTGTTTTAGGTAGACGAGAATAAATTTCATTTGATTTCAAAGAGTTAATTGCATTTTCTGTTTGGTATTTTTTATTTAATTCCTATTTAGATTGTGAGTATGTTATATCAATTAATTAATTAGTGTAATTTTCAGAGATCAATTGAGGATTAAAAAAGGAAGAACAGAAATTTTATCAATTTTATCAATTCGTTCCTTGTTTGTAATAAAAAATAGGTAAAGGGAAGAAAAAACGAGGAACATTTGTTCACCTGATAAGCTTGGCACCAATTGCCTCCTTCGTTTCCTGCCTCTCATTGTCCGTCTGTAGTTGAAGGATGTTCCTGTTGATGAGCTCCTGCCTATCTGGCCTGAGGGCGAGTTTCAGCGACAGCGACTCCTTGCGCGCAATCTTTGCTGCCAACCGGCCTGCAATTAGAGAAACAATTAGTTTCTTAATTAAACATCACTTATATGTTCACGAGATGCAAACTGATGGAGCTCCTTTTCGCAGATGAATATTACTTTCGAGATGACACTAATTAACTTTCTAAAGAATTTAATGGTAAAGGATAACTTAATTGCTATTAATAGCATCTTATTTTTAAATATTAGATTACAGGAATTTTCTTCCGATATTAATTTAAAATTAGAATTTTTTTATTCTGCTCTACATGGTCTGCAACTATTTCCGAAGTGGTGTAACCTTCCTGAAGAATTTGACACTGACTTTTTGATCAAACTATACAAGGTATTCATCGTAACGTGATTCATCGCCGCTATTTTTGAGACACTTCCGACTACCCGATAAAAAATTATTCCCAATAAGAATTAATCAACATTAAATCAACGATAGATCTTAATATAAAAAATTGCAAAAGGTCTTTATATACTAAGATTACAATATATAAAAATATACTACAGAATATAATATAATATACAAAAATAAAATATTCTAAATACAGTACTCGTTATAGAATATAATAAGTAAAACAAATGTCTAATAAGACTCCATTTGTTTAACTGTATTCACAAAAATATATATCGTAAATTCTTAGTCCACTAATAAGATTTCTCACTGTCGCCTAAGTCAAACATGCTGCATATAGACAAGCAAAGTACACGTTAATCTTTCATCGATTCTTTTGCATTTTAGCCATCGATTTAAATGCAATTTCGGTTTACCACTGAAGAGGGAGGAACAGCTAAAGCTACGACGTATAGGAGGCTCGTGTTTAAAAAAATCCATCGAGCCACAGGCGATCGACAAAGTCGACGCAGTCCAGATTGACAGCATGGTGTCATCGCACTGTTAATTCTTCCCTTAATCTTCTTCAAAAACTAAAATTCCCTTCCGAGGTAATCTTCCTCGAATCAATCTCGACCCGAGTCAGCAAATTCGTAAATGAATCGATTTAGATTAGGTTTAGGTCGAATTGACAACTTCTTCAAGCTTTAAACTTCAAACTTTAAAGAATTTGTAGGTTCGAGAATACTGATTTAGATCTTTTAACAAACTGACGAACTTTGCATTATAGTTTCCGATGGTTCGATAAGACGATAATCTGCGTTTCGTAGGAGGATCGTTAATTCAAAACAACGCAACGGCCAGAAACACACTGAACTGCTTGCCAGCGATCTTCGAGGATTAATATAACCTTCGAGGCGTTTGCGTGATCACGCGTTTGTCTATGTGAATAAACGTATCGCGCCGGGAGTATAATTAGTTCGGACTGCGAATGCTGATTTCGTGTGTTTGGCAATCAAGCTATCGCCATCTTTTTACGACCCTTTCACGCCTCATATTTTATCCCGCAAAGTGCCTGTCCACCCTTGTTCGAAATCACTTCACTTTATCATCGTCTTTCTTATTAAGAAAAACACAAAGTACATCCTCGCTCAAACATCTTCGAATAATTATTCTACTTGCTTTAGAGTCAGAAGAATTAAGTAAATGATAAGGTGGATAATAGAGTAGGTAATAAAGGTATGAAGAAATTTCTTTTGATCAATTGTCATGCCCGTGACTTGGTGCAAGAAGTGCAAATGTCATTGTTCATAAAATTAAGGTATTAGCATTGAAAGATATGTTAAAAGATCAAATAATTTCGTTCAAATAATTTCTGACACGAAGAAGATACAAGTTTCTGCTATTTCAAATTTCTTTTCTGATGCAAGAAGAGAGAACTAAAGCTTATGTTATTATTTGCGTGTTGACTTTGCTATCCTTTCGTAGGAAGTTTATTCTATGAAAAATGTTCACACTGGCACATACAAATGCCATTATAATTGTTTCTATGTAGAAGTTGAAATCGTCGTTTTTTATGTAGAATATAAAATTATTTACAAACTCAACACCGGGTTTAACTTTTTTTCTGTAAAGGTATAACGTTGGACACTTCTTGCACCAAGCCACAAATATAATTGGAACTTTGTTTGTTTATGAACATATTACGGATGTTTATACACATATGCAAGACTATATGAAATAACTATATATATAAGTGAAATAAATCTCTTTGTACACAATCAAAAATGAGAGATATCCTAAGGTTTTTTAACGAAAGTGTACATCGCGTTTAAAAGGTTTGATTATTGCGAAGGGCTTTAAAGTTTTTAATTATTTTGGTTAAAAACACATATACGCAAGGATAATTCGGACTAGCATGCTCCTTCAGGATGAAACTAAGCAAACGAACTTAACGAACGCGATCTGCTGAGCTCTTAGTTGTAGAGATACGACTGGTTTGAGTTGTTGAACGAAGCGTCGAGTAGTGTCTAATTGGATATACGAAGTGGAATTAGTCCAAGACCAGAAGTTATGTTTACGATGCAATATTTTTATACAAAATCTTCGTGCTATATTGTCGTATATTATTGTCATATTCGTTACAAAACAATTTTCACGCATTTAGTCTTTACATAATAATAATGTAATACTTTTTCACATACACAAATGAATGTATAGCAAACAAAATATTATTCGTTATGCATTATTCGAACAAAAGTGTGCTTTAACAATGCCAACATTGTTGCAGGACACCCGTTTGAAATATTGGGTTATCGAGTTTTCGCTTTATTCAAACACATGTAGAAGTTACATTGAATTTCTGTCTTGAACTTTTACTCTAAATTATACATGTTTAGTCTCCTTCACGAGCAATTTCGTTCTCTTAAAAATTAAAGCTATCCTTCTGCCTTTCTTCCATTAGAAGCGTAAAATATTACAATAATTCTTGTAACGCCATAACGTTAATTATCGCAAAAAGTACCTTTCTAAAGAAAAAAAAAAAAAAAGGAAGAAATAAAAGCTTCCTGTCTTTACGCATTTATGGGAAATATAAAAGTACAAAAATATAAGAAATGTATATATCCAAAAATATATAAAATGGTTATGCAATGGGCGAAGTAAATTTCTCAGCTTTTCTTCTTAATTTCTAGAGCTAATTCTTTAGTAGATGTCTTCTTCTATATTAATTTCTCTAGCGAATTATTATTGATTATTACTTTCCATTGTGATCTAAAAGATCACGGGACATAACATGCAAAAATATATAAAATACTCCAAAATAGAATATTCCTTATAATATTTAGAAAATTAAACAATTCTGTGCACAGATTCCATTTCTTTAATTGTGTCTAAAAATGTAAAGTTGTATAAATATCCGCAACCTAGCGATCAGCATAAAATAAATTAAAGTGGGATCGGATCGAGCAACATTAAGATGGAAAAGTAATCGAAAGAATCATTAACGAATCGCTTTAATTGCCTCGGATTAATTGTTAAGGGGTTCACGTTCACATTTGCTCAGGTTAAAGCGGGGAAGAAATTTCAATTAGAAACGGTAGTGTTGCAGCTACATCGTTTATGTAATTCCTTCTTCCAGAAGACAAAAAAGAAAAAGAAAAAAAAAGAAAAGAAAGAAAAAGGAACAGAAAAGAAAAGAGGAGGGAGAGAAAAAAGAACAACGAGGATGGTATTGTGTTTCTCATTAAGCTCGACTAACACCGAACGAATCTTCCATTGAAAAAAGCTTTTATCCTTTTTGCCCTCGTTTAAGATGTTATTAAAAAATATTTCTCACGGGGCTTATTCCCTTAACACATCCATCGCTCCCAAAATGCAACATGCTTAACCGTAAAATGGATTTCTTTTTTCCTAGAAATGAATTGAAAAATGTGAATAATAATTTTTGTCTTGACACACTGTGACTCGGCTCGTTCTTTGTCTCTATGTCAACGAAACGCGAGAAAAGACAAAAATGTGGCAATTACATGAGCAGAATTATTTTCTTGGAGATAATTGAATCAACGCAACGTATACGTCGGAACGCGTCGAAAGTGACGTTTGCAACGACTGAACTACGTTAAACGAGAGAATAAGTTAATCGTCAAGCTGGTCGATGAGTTATCGAGGCCATCAGCCACACGTGGATCGAACGGTGGTTATTCGATGCCTCAATGTTTAATAATATCGAAGTGGAGAGATGGAGAAAAAAAGAAAAAAAAAAAAAGGAAAAGTTGCTAATGGAAGCGTACGGCGATCCTTGGGCATATAAAAAATTCACGACAGAACTTTCCCCAAGCAGAGGCAAATGAAATTAAGTCGTCTTTTGATAATCCATTAATTAAATTCCCACTGAAAAATCGATGGTTGGCCGTAGTTTTTAATAAAAAATGGAGACGAGTTTAATGCCAGTTTCTGTCAAATTCGTACCCTTAGAGCATCGAAATATCAAAGTAGTCGATGAATTTTATATATAGGACGCTGGCTGTTTTTAATAGCCAGCACATTTGACATTCTTGAGACGCCTCTATTGTGCGAATGATATGTACATGCAATTTGCGATAGACAGCTCAGTTATTGATATCACACGCTGTATTCAATATAGGATGAAACTTTATTATAGTTTTCGCAAATATACGAGTTCTCGCTACAGGTTTCACTGCTAAGTAAATTTTTAATGCAGTCTTTAGGTTATACACATTTGGACACACGTTCGATACTTTATATTATTACCATAAAATTAAAAATACTGAAAGCTACACGAACATAACCATTTATTTAATTTAATCACTTCAGACATCCATTTCTCTATTCACCTCTATGACTCCCATAGCAGTCACTGCATTAAACTTTCCTAAAGTTTTTTCCTCGCAATTCCCTGAGGGCTACCTACACTAAATTTCCACCGCACTCGTTTCCGGTACTTACTTTTCTCATCGTCGTACTCATCCCTGTAGAGTACCTGTCCGTCTCCGGAATCGCCGTCAGCGTCCTCCCTTATCACGTACGGTCGCGCGTTCTCCTTGTTCTCCAAAGTGCACGGCAAAGCGAGGCCAAATCTGACCGGTCGACTGCTGAAAGAATCGCCACGAAACACGTTCAATCGATTATTATTGTTATCATTCGTTAAATAAAGCGCTGGTTGACGCTACTTGAATCAGTGTTCTACTCTACGGCGATTCAAATACGAATATATGCGATTACGGATGGGGATGAAATAATGGTACATGGCCTGGTCAGTATGCACTACCGATTATCAGTATCCGGACACTTCGATCGGTCTGTACTAACACTATATGAACGTTGTCAAAGTGTTCAAATTAATATGAAATCAATAACTAGAAGTAGCATTTACTACGTTTCTTACAAAGTCAGCATATCAGCCTAGTCCACTACCGAATTGGGACCATTCGAAATCACTAAATATCTTTCATTAACATCGGAAGATACGACTGAATTTGATGTATCACGACAATTCATATTAATTACTAAGATGTTATGCATGTTTCGCTTATACTCTTTTTAGCAGAATTTATATATTTGTACAATAGTGTTGCAGTTAAAAGTGCGAAACTTGTATACATGGTCCTAATTTAATGGGCAGGGACTGTAAATCTAAAGGATCTGTTAAAAACATAGCAATAATATATTTTACTATCTATTATATATACTACATATATTTACTATTTAAATATCACTGTTTGTATCGGTATCTAATGTCTTGCTATCAGTTTAGAAGATCCTTTTTAATGACTCGTAATTCAGAAATTAAAATAATTCTGTAAGGTTTGACAATTAGAAATACTGATTTTACTATTGCACATCGCGCTTTTGACAATAATTTAACCGCGTCACAATAATCGATTATACACAACTACGCAGGTTATGTGGAATAAATTTATTGTAACTCGATTTGTCTGTAATTTTGCAATCAGAATACAGAATCTTATTAGGAATAAGCAAGTGTCCGGATACTTTCTGGCGGTAGCGTATTTATCTGCACAGTGTATGTGTATGTGACACGTTGATGAAGATAACAGAAGCAAGTTACGGGTCCTCCGTGAAACGGACGTTGTCCTTGTCCGTCACGAAATGGGTTATCAAACGACGTCGACGCAGATAACGCCGTTTCCTTTCCGACGCGGATGCAACATATTTTTTGTCATGTTTAACTTCGCGTTGCAGACTGGTTGAGATATTCGTGATACCGTGGAAAGGAAGCTGTGACAGCTATCTTCCTCTTTTTATTGTTTCTTTTGCTTTTTAAATTTGGCCAACTTGTTGAAAAAATGCCTCATCACGAATTTTAATGGGACTTCTTTTAATCTTCGTTGATACGTATGAACGAGTGGGAAAATGAAACGATTAAAAAATTGCTTAGAGTTTTTTCTCCGTCATTTTTCGTTCCAAGATGTATTTTTCCGTCATCGAGGTTATTCCTTTAATTTTGTCCGTTGTTGCTACGTATCGATGAAGATCGATTCTGATTTTAATTTGTTTCTGTTACCATTTTCAATTTATGAGTTAACAAGGAGATGGCAAGTACTGCGAAATCTCGAATGACTCGACTGTATGCGCATTCGATGCTTTGCGTTAATGGTAAGACAATCCCAGAAAGATTTGAGTATGTGACTCTTTGTTCTCGAGAAACTAGTCGAGAAGTTATGTTCTTGCTTCAGAAATTATTTATGTTTTAAATGCTTCTATTACAATCTCCACTTACAAAATGATAAAAATATCCATTATGATAAATAAAGAATAATCAAAAGCTAATAATAAAATAAAAAACCTAAATAAAGAATGATAAAAAAGAATTTATTAATTTCTCGAAAACAAAAGAAATCCTTCGGGGACTGTTTCACCATCAACTTCGAATGTACATGCAGCCGGCTCATTCGAGATTTCGCAGTTTTTGCCACCTTCTCGTAAGTAAATCTGCTAAAAAGGGATTAATATTATTATTTTACGAATTATTAAAAACGGTAGAATATAAAATTGATCTTTATACATTTAGACAAATTTACAAGGGTGTTTTTATAAAACAGAATAATTTCAAATTTACGCATCATAATCCTTTGCACTGAATTAAGATTTAGTGCTATACGATGATACTGTGCAATTATTGTCAGAAATCTATTGTTATTTCTTCTTTTGTTTTTGTTTTCTGATGATGAAGATGATAGTGCGAAGGATTAGGATGCGGAATAATGTATAATAAAAAAAAATATAGTAACAGAAACGAGCACATAGAAAAGGTTTTAATATATTACAAACTCCAATTATTTAAACAGCTGAGTTCCAGACAGACTTAGCACCCCCAAGTTACATTAACCTCCAGCTGTTCAAACATTGAAATGTCAGCTGAATTTAATTAACCCTTCAGTGATTAATCGTTGTGCACGCACAACAATCGTATGTTACAATCTCTAAAGTATTTTAGCATGGTAATACTTTAAATGTAAAAGTAGATGCTAGCTACGAATGAAGATGAAATATTCGAATTGTAGAAATAATAAAATAAGAGAAAACAAGGATAGTTTCTTTGTGAATAGATGGTCCATTTATACTCATTTATATCGATATTTTATAGTTTGATAATACTAATATATTTCATGCATTTAAGGTCATATAAGCATTAATTATAATATAAATGTAACAAATTTCAAAATCACCACCGAAGCTAATGTCACAAAAGGGTTAAAAGAAATTCTTCAAGAACATCGTGCACGAATTTAAAAAAAAAACAAATTGACGAACGTTAGTTTCCTCGAGAAAACTTCGAAAAAGCTGTGAAGAAAAGGAGTGAATCCGAAACAACGCGACTCTTAATCAAAAAATTCGATCGTCAGTCGTGAAAGCGAACGAGCGTAAAAAGCGTCGAAGCCGCGTGGCATTGGGAACGTAAGAAGACAAGAACTCGAAGCAAAGAACCGTCACGGACCGAGGTGACGTTTCTTAATCCATTACAGCCGACGTACGAATCGAGCTGCTTTGTACTGTCCAGCTCGATTCGTTGGCAACGATAAGGAATCTCGAGATCCTCGTTCTCGTCGATCGATGGTTCGAGGTTCTCTGGTCGCGTGAAACGCAAATAATCGGATGAGTGAAGCGTGGGCGACAGTTTTCATGGGTTTCCCTAGGGTTTTCTCATGCTTAAGGTCGTAGGTTTACCATGCTCACGGCGTTCCTGATGCTGACACAGAGATAGAAAGAAAAAGAAATAGAGAGAGAGAGAGAGAAAAAAGAGAAGAGTCTCTAGATAGAAATAGAAATATACAATAAATATATATATATATATAAAAAAAAGAAAAAATAGAGCAAATATAGAGAGAGCTAAAAAAAGAGCGAGAAAGGAGATAATAAAAAGAGAAGAATGAAAGAGAGTAAAATAGAAATACACTGTGCCTTGTAACAATAAAACCACCTAAAAATTTTCAATTCTTAACAGCTATAATGCAACGAAGCTTGATTAGAAGTATGCAAGATTAAATAATTGAACTTATAAAAGCTATTGTTGAATTCAATTTTCATATAATTAAATATTATGCTGTATGTTATCAAACCAGAATAAACTGCGAGTACATTTCTATCGTTTCTCTTTTCTCCACTGAATATAATCAGTCTTTCGTAAGGGAAAAGAGGATAAATAGTTCCTCAGTACGATATCAAACATATTTAACGTACAAAAATTGAAAACTTTTAATTGGTTCCACAGTTATGAGACCCAGCGTGTATATACAAGAGATAGAAAAATATTTAAAAAAAGAGAAAGGCTAGATGATTGTTGGTTCTCTGCGATCAACCGCCGTGGGTATAAGACAAATATTTATACATATATATATATATTTAGGTATATATACCATATTGGTTCGCACATGCTTAGTTAGACCAATGCCCAATTACCATATTCTCATCCTAGGCCTCAACGGTGGCCTTCTGGTTAAGCATAAGAAAAATACCATACTTTTAACTAGTGACTGACACATAATGTATTTTTTGTTGTATCTTTTTTTTTGTTTTGTTTTTAATGGACGGATGCGCGAAGCTACCCCTTCGTGAGATTCGCCTCACCACCGGAGCATCGTTCTCGATCCCTTCGATCCAACCTTCGAAACACACGTCGCCGTCTCTTCTTTTGCTTTAACAATCGAAACGGAACACTCTCTGTACTTTACTTTGGATTTAGTATCTCGGTTGTTACGTATGAAACGCTGCCTCGTAAAGGAACCTATATAACGTTTACGCGGCTGGGTAAATGTACCGCCATAGTCTGACTGCTGCTCGAAATACGACGTCGTATAAAATGTTACTGCTTGGTAGTGCACTTAAATTTCCTGTTACTTTTTCGGCTTCTTTTTCCCAGTGCACTTTAAGTTAAAGTCTTTTGCCCGACGAATATTCTGATTTAAATATTTGGAAATTCTTTCCTTGTACGGTGATCTTAATAATAATTAATTGACGACATTAGCGTATCGGTAATTAGGAGGAAGTTGTGAGTTACAGAAATTTGTTGGATAAATAATTTTGAGAATTTTGTAAGTGCGCTTTAAGTTATGTTTTTTCGTTTGATAAGACTTCTGAATGAAAAATTTGGAAATTCATAATATATTGTGTTATTTTTTTTTTTTTAAATATCAGGGTTTCCTTGCATAATAATTTGGAAATTACATGTTATAGTGATGTTCGTGAATTAATGAGTTGAAGGATATAGAGTCCCTTTGTACACGGAGCTGATAATAGTTTGTGTGAAAAATATAGAAAATTCGCAAGATCATTTATTTGTAAATGTCAAGTCAATTTCATAAATATCAAGAGTTTGGTATCGATTCAGTTTGCAAATTACAACTTAAAAAATGCGTTTCACTACGTTTCTACTAAAACATAAATGACCTATTTCAAAAAATTGTAGAACTTCATTCCTTAAATTTTGCACCATAGCGTATGACGTTTAAATTCCACGAATGTAATGTAAAATAGTCCACGGAATCGAGAAAATCGAGTCGTTACTACCGAAATTCGTCGAAATAATATCGAAAGTAGCACGACGCGCATCCATTTGAACGAAACGATGAGTGAAAGGGAACCTGCAATAGAAAAAGAAAGAGAGTATGCGGGAACACGGTGCACGTGCGCGTGAGAGAGATGACAAGGCCGGAAGGTGAAGAACGATGTTCCAGACGAGCTTCTTCAGAGTTTCCAGGCGTTTTTTCATTAAAACCAGCACGCTAATTAAACTCAAACAATTCGCCCTTAATTTCAGTCCAATCTTTTATTCTCTATACCAAAGTCGTTTGACTACGATCAAGAAATTCTTCCAATAAAATCACAATTAAACCAAAGAAGACATCTTATTATCGATGCTTCCGAACCCCGAAGAAGACTCGTTTTGTTTCGCGACGAATCTTGTGCTTGATCGAAAGAAAGACTCGCGGGTACTTTGTTGAATTATTCCTTTTCGAGAAATATTTCTTTTCATGTAACACTTTTAACGATCGAAATTAAAAACCTTCTTATATAGAAATATATCTCTTCCTAAGAAATTTTCCTGATAGTTTAAATTAAGAGCTCGATGAATCTTTTTCTCTGTCTTGTTGTATGACCATCGAGTCTTTCGAGAAGAAAGGTGTCTGAAGGGCTTCCCGTCAGCAGAGAAATCGCTTGCTGTTGCACTAACTTGAAGGAGGCATGCAGCTCCTGACGAAGGGTCAACGGCCTGTTCTCCTGCGTTGGCGTATTCTGCGGCGTGCCAGGCCCACTTCCGGAACCCCTCTTCTTCAGCACACTCTTCAGCGGCACCGCGTGAAACTTAGGCTCCTTCGCGGGGATCTCCTCGACCCTGGACGTGTCGATGGCCGGGTCCGGCTGCGACATCCTCGGCACGTACATGTTGTCCTCTTCCTCCACGTCGAACTCTTCTTCGTCCTCTGTGATAGGCGGAGGAAAAATAATCGTAGGATGTGTTTTTAGTAAATTAAAAGATTGGGTTTTCCATGTGTTATTATTATCGATTTTAAAGAAAGACAAATCTTTAGATAGATTGTTTTTAAGGTGTAAAAAGGGAATATGCTTAATAAGAATACAAAAACATATCGAATCTTTCAGTGTTGAAATCCAGATACTAAAATATTTTGGATACTGTTTTATTTATACTAACAGAGAAAAATGCCACATCAAAGCTTGACTTTGAGTAAAGTTTTGCCCTTTGTTAAAATAATAGGAGATTATTTACTGCTAGTGGAGTGTCAGCATTTAAGGTCATACAGATTTTAGAAAATTACCTTGAATTTTAGGTTCCACAAATTTTTTGTCAGTCGACGTTTAAAATTTGTTCGTAATAAATGTAATAAAAATTACACATTTTTGCTTCTCGGAATTATCTATTTTTAGAAGCCGTCTTCGAAGTATATATTTTATAAAATACCTTCAGAGACACTGCAGGAAGAGAAACAATTCCAAATTTATAGATATCATTGAGACAGATTCGATATCTCGAGTCTTAAATTGCAGTTTCGGTGCTCTAAACAAGTAAACTTTAGTATCTGACCAATTTTATGGCCCCGTTATATTGATGGCACCGACAGTACGTATTTTTATGGTACGATTTAATTGAATCGATTTTAATATTGTTGTTTAACGGTTATTGATTACATATTTTGAAATTTTAGAAATTACAGCTTTTCTATCGTTGCTGTATATTATAGATAGGTATTACGAAAGATCCTGAGAATTATTTTTGAATAATTTTCAAGACGTGATAAATATAATCAATGAAATTCCTTTTGAATTAAGAAAAAGTCAAACTTGGAATATAACAAAAATTTCTTCAACCCTGAAAATCTAATAAGAGCACAAGAATAAAAAACAAATGAATAGATTTTAATAGACTTATAAATTTGTATAACAACCCATTGATATAATACAATATTTATTATTAATATAATAAAATATTCAATCTAAAAATCTATACGAATAAAAATGAAGGATACCAGTGATACATATAGTACGTTAACAATAGCAGAATAAAGGATATATATATATATATAATTAACAGTAGACCTTTGGTACATACCTTCTTCTTCGTAGTCGGACGACAAAGGATTCCGTATTTGCCGTTGCTTAGCCAACAAGAGGGTAGGACTCGAAGAGCTGAACATCGGAGGAGGCGGAATCGGCCCAATTTCGCTCAGAGGAATCGGCGGTTCCGGAAGTTCCGACAACATCAACGTATTCTGAGGTGGGAGAGGATAACACCTCTCGATTACCTGCTGGTTTTCGCTGCTTTGGTCTAGGACCCCCTTCTCCACTGAAAATGGATAAAACAAATAATTTGTTAGTCCACCTCGTTTACTTTATTTACTAATTATATATAATTAATAAATTTTATTATATTGATTCTCTATAACGTAATTTTATTTATTATATTTGTCAATATACCACTGTATTTAATTATAGTATTATATTGGTACTTATACTTAACAAATTATTCATAGCAATCATTGGTTCATAAATTCTAGATGATAATGAAAAGCTATAATCGATTATACATTTTTTATGTTACAAGCAAATAATTTTTTATTATAGGAGATTAAATTACATAACCGTAAACGCCAAAACATGGTAGATAACTGATATAACATGCATGTACGAATTGTAGAAGTGGTAATACAATTATACGAAGTATAAAAGCGATTTAAATTAAAGATTCGTAAGGTAATAGAATTGTGGACGTATCTAGGCACTTGGAGAGTCGTTCTATCGCATATTCTATTGGACTGAATCTCAATACTTCCGATTGAATTCGAATATAGAACGCCCTACTTCTCTAGGGTGGATCGAGTGACAAGGAACATCCTATGAAATTAGAATCTTTGAGATCGTTTTTATTATTCTATACCTTGAAAGGAAATTCTAGTTCAGCCTCGTAGCATCACGAATGATTAAATTTATTTAAAATTATGTTTACCAAAAACAGACATCCTATAAAATTCTTATAAAGAAACAATATCAATAGAGCCGACGATAAACAATTCTCAACATTTTTTCATTTTCAATCGTCTCGATGTAACGGCAATTAGACGAAGTTGACTCAGCGTTGGACCTTTATCCGGTTCTATATCTTCTATAAAAATTAATTCTGCGAAATTATTGCAATCTTCGAGGCAACGCAACACGTTAATAATCCACGGAAACACATCATTATCCTATCACCGTTAAATTTACTCCGCATGTTCTTCAATCTCACTTAACAGCGTCCCAATAACTCTCTCGCAATTCATCAGCTCTCTACGATCTCCACCAATCTATCAAGTGCACCTAATCAATCCTAACAATCTCTCGTTTCGATCAATTCGAAATGACAATTTCCCCCTATTATACCATATTCACATAACGCAGTTGGAATGCAACGATGGAAACGAGAATGTCACTATCGGTGGACAACGTTATTCATGGCCACTTCTCTCCAAGATGGAGGAGAGAAAACGTGTGCCAATCCTTTCGGGAAATATGATTCATCAGGGAGTATAGATCCAGCGGAAGCTTGGCAAGTAAGTATGCATTGCTGGTTCCGTTCGTCGCTGTGACAAATTGTGAAATTCCACCTCCGCGAGTTTTTCCCACGGATTCCCTTGTGACGCTCATATTCTCTCCTCTTTTTCTCTTTCTTTCCTTCTACTCCTCCCGGTCCTCCGTTTCCTCATTTTTTATCCACCACCCGCTGTATCATTTGCGTCACGGTTCATTTGTCACGAGAAATTCTCGCGTAAACCGTAATAAATGAACGCAGCGCGGATTCGCCAGACGACACAATGTAACAGAGATTTTTGCTAAATTTCAAATTCCTCCCTTTTTGCTGCCGCATGGAACTGTCGAAGCTTTCCTCACTTTTTCCTCTTTCTTTATTTTTCTAACGGATTTGTCGAATTTTCGAACGTTCGGTTATTTTCGCATTGAAGCTGATGAAATGGGCTTAAAAGGGAAGCTTCTAGCGACATCGGTATAAATGATATTTGGTATGTCATTCATGTTCGTGAAGTAACAGATGCTATTTTTTATTTGTTCTATAACACAAACAAATTTAGAATTTATTATAGATTCCAATAGATAAAACGCATTTTAGTGACCACTTTAGTATTCATTGTTAAGTCGGAACACTGATGGTTCTGTTTGTTCTACAATCAATTTTATCAATTATCCGTAAAAAATGCGTTTTGTATTAATTAGTTAATTAATTCAAGAAAAAGGTATGTAGATATAAAGTATATTTCCAGTTTACATTATTACGCAATACCTTTATAACTGAAACATCCATAATTTATTAATGTCTTTCTAATAGTTCAATATTTACGTGTAACTTACACCATATTAACACGAATATCTTTATTCGAATTTATTCTAAAACTCAAGTATGATGTTCTGCGAACTTGAAAGCCAGCTAATTAAAAGCCAATCTAGCCATCTATTCATACTAATTTCCATCTACACACGTTCATAATTTGTTTATCCAAGTATTTCAGAATCAACAAGTTCTAACGTCGTCGCTTCCCAGAAAAAGTTGCTCGATATTTTATAAAGTGACTCACTGAGCAACTTTCATTTAAACTTCATTAAAAACCTTTTTTCTCCATCCCGTCAGAAATTTTCCAAGGTTCATTTAAAAAATTGCTTTTTAAAAATGTAAAATTGCCAATTAAATACACCGTCGCTTTTATCAGAGTCAATAGAATTTCCTACGATAAATGTCCAAATACTTTCGCGAGTGAATGTATTTTTAAAATGTCAATTACAAATAAAGTAATACCCTTGGCAGTTTTAACAAGATTAACGAGTAGAAAATTGGTTCACAAACCACCAGCTCTCGGTTAGGGCATTCGAGGAATTCGTGCGATCTCGTGGAACTATGCGCGAAGTTGTTCCCGCCGAAATTTCGGACACTGGCTTGCGGTTAGGTGTCCAGAGAAGTTATTTAACATTTTTGCGACCAGCACGAGAAATTCGTGGCTCGCTCAGTGACTTGGTATTTGTGGTATTTTCTTTCAGGTGCACGTAAACCCGAAAATTGATATCGACGATGCGAATTAAGTGCGGTGGAACTCGGATTTGAAAATAATAAAGAAATTGTTAAAAGAAAATCATTATTTAAGAATTATCACCCCATAAAAAATTTTATATCGTAGTATCCCATTCAAATAAATATATACGTGTGCTAAATATTTTATAATACCTACGTATATTTTCAGATTCGTTTCAAACATCACCGGCATAATCTTCTTAATTCTCGCACTCATTTAAAAATTATGATAGTCTCGTAACAGTGTTAACGAAATTTCAAAATGTTTCGTATAAAACACATAATGTACTCATAAATATTCATAAGAGGTACTTGTTAAGTTGTAACATATTAAATGTCTACCTTCGAGTATAAATATTTTAAAATCTAAATCTTTCTCTTTTTAATAAATAGCTTTGCTTCTTTGTAGATCATTTTACATATTTGTATCTTCTACGTAAGTACATAAACGGGTGTTTTCCAAAATTCAACGAAGCGTGACTCTTCAAAAAACTGACATTTCATGTGTTACAACTTTAATCACGAAGCTTTCATTATTAAAAATTAGTTTAATCAAAGCGAACTATTTAATAATACTAGGAAGTATTGATATTTTAAATAAAATGAATATAAATGTACTTTTGTGATTACACTCGTCTTTTATTTTCCCAACGCTCATATCATCACCTTCCAGTACAATTTTCCCCCAAAATAAAGCAAATTATCCTATTTACCAATTGCAATAAACGACTCACGACAAATGTTTTGATTTCACGCGACGATCTTCCAGCGAGATTCCTCAACACGTTCAAACGTAACCCCATACCATCACGAAATAGTCACAATATAACAAAGAATCGTATCGTACACCGTGTCACCTAACCTCGTTTCCGTCTTGTCACGCTATTTTTCAAAGTTTAGATCGTGCTCTCCAAATGATGCAATTTCTCTAGAACGCGTCCCTATCTTTGAGAATCCACTGATCGAACGAAATTCCGTGAAAGGGAACAAACGACGCTTTCTCGAAACGAAAGAGGATCAGAGCGAGGATAAGAGGAGCTAAAAGGGAGCGGAAGCAGCCCTGGGGTGATTAAAGATAGAGCCTCGAGTCGCGATAGTCTTGAAATTTCGTGTCTCTCAAGGCGAAGGAGTAGAAAACATCAGACACTACTTACGAGGCTAAGAATAAGACGTACAAGTATCGCTCTTGTTCATTTAATTATAAAAGGAGAACTGGCGGAATGTAATGCTGTTAAGAACAATCCTAAATAAGAAAGGAATAATTAAAATCCTTTTATAGCTCTTATAAAATTCAAACTTAATAATTAGATTTTTGGTAAACAGTTTATTTTCATTGGGAATTATTTTATATTAAAATTCTTCTTCCTATTCACAAAGTGACATTCAAATCAGCAATTTAACAAAAATGTAATTATCAGATTTTCCTTCTGTGATCTTCATATGTTACCACATAATAATAATAATAATATTATACTATATAATTATAAAACGTGAGTATCGATGTTTCTTCTCAAACGTGCTCCAAGAATTAAATATTCAACGGGACACTTGCTCTTATCAGTGTATGAAGTAAAGAAATTTCACCTCCCAAATGGAAATTATTACGAGGAGGAAAAAGTGGGAACGTTTTCCTTACGGTCCTTTTAAAATTCACGGAGAAGCTTTTCCCAGAGATCTTGTTTCTTGATATCTGTCTATGTACCGGAGGAAGATTTCGTTGGAAAGTAAATTCGACAGTGGTGGACGTGGTTGTAGAGGGTTAGGCAGAAGTCGAAGATAAAAGCGAACTTTGAAGTTTCGAAGGTAAACGAGAGTTTTAAAGACGATTTACGTGACGAAAACCGACGGCACATGAAAGTTTATCGTTTCGCCGCCAGCTTCCCGGGAAAATTCGCTATCGAACCGACGGGAACTTCCGCGGCCACTTAAAAATCAAAACGTCTTTCTCTTTTATACTTGTCCTTGCATTTAATGGGAACTTTCGCGACAGTCCGAATCATCGGTACGTTGCAATGTTCTTGTTATGAAACAATATTTCCTTAGTGTGCTTGGGCGAGTTGATTCGATTTTAACACATTGCCAACTTCATAGGCTTACTAAAGTTTTCGAACACCTGTGGAAACTTATTCTGAATATACTGTATGTGTTATACAGAATATTGTTTATGATATAGAACACGATACAATTATGGAAGTCTGAAACAAACCCAGAAACGTATATAGAAGCTGTGAGATATTTATTGCAAACATACCCGTCACAAGAATCAGAAAATTATTTATTGATAATAGGTCTTGATATTTAATGGTAGTTCCCTTTAGTATTAATTGTATATTTAAGCCAACTATTCATACTGCATATTACTTTTTCATTATGTGTATACTTGTAATAAACGTCTCATATCTTGTGCATGTCAGATGTAGAAATGACATCTTTCAGACAATAAAAACTTCCATTATACGCAAAAATCGAAAAGAATTCGTTTGTACATGTAATAAATTTCCGTATTGATTTCAAATTTTATCAGTATAATCGTGATAGTATCCATACAGAAGACAAAGATTAATTTAAAAAATGCTTTATTTATTTACTCTTAAATTTATACTATCTAATCTGGATGATTTTTCGCTCGAAGAATTTACTAAAGCTGAGAATATTAGAATTTACGAGCGGATATACTTCTCATGACTTATGACGCGCAACCACGTCTGACCATAAACGCATTACTTCCACTTGCGCTCTGTTCTACTCGCTTTAACATTTTACTACGTTGCTTGTTTCATGCTCATGTAAATTCGTATACGTGTGTTATCTCTGGTTCATTATTTTATATTTACGTCGTTTTAAATTGTAGCAACTGAACTGTCGTTTATTTAACGTTATTCTTTGTTCTGCATTTTCATTAAATGTCTGGTTTATTTTTAAGCTTATCGTTCACGTTATATAAAATTCTCTTATTCTAAGTTCGTTCTTTGTACACTTCTGTATATCCTTTCTACTAAAGAGAAGTTTATAAGTCTCGGAAAAATAGTTGGAATCATACTTAATTTTTCAACATTACGATAATAATTAAATTGTGGAATTTGATGCAGTTGTGGAATATTTAAAGGCGCAAAAATTCATAGAATACACGAGATGTGCAAAATCATCTACGGTATCCAAAGTAGAATCATTATAATGTTTAGAATTTTAGAGAGAGAATTTCAATTTAATTATGTTCATAAAACTATAACCATCTGCGATATAACAATACTGAATTTCATATTTCCTCGTAAGAACATATGAAAGAAATAAAAAGAGCGAAGGAGGGAATTAAAACGAAAAATTAAATGGCCAGGAAAATTTCATTTTCTTTCACTTTTATCGCAAGGTACTTTCTACTAGTGACGCTGTTTAATATTCAACGCGTTTAATCGGAATTAAACATCCTTACGGAGAAATATTCTATATAAAATAACAAATAATGTTGTTTAAAAATTCATTATTATTTTTATCGTCGATGTTCCCCTAAGGAATAACGAACGTCATAAGCGAACGATGCAATCATTTTCGATCGTGTCACATCGATATCGTCGTTGGAATTTAATAGCACGTCATAAAAAAAGGGTAACGAGCATCACGATATTAAATTGGCTGAAAGTTTTCTGATAATAGTAAAAAATCGTAATTTCACCGCGGGTATAATATCGATGCGACGTCGTTTCATATAACGTCGAGTTATTCGTTGCTCGGCCATTCAACCCTTCCCGCCCTATTTCTTTTTCCCAGTAGTTATTATTTTAATCGTAGCACGATCAACCTGATAATCTAAAAACCGATAATCGGTATGAAAGTAATGGACGTTGGTCGTATTACTTTCACTTCATTCATCGATCCTTTCATTCGAAATGTTATGAATGAATCGTATGCAATTGAAAAGATTAGTGGAAAAGCGATATAAAATACATTTCAATTTTCTAATAAAAGTTTTCTAGCGAAAAGTTTGGTAGAGTTTAGTCACTACGATTTTATCTGAAATTTTCTATAACAAAGTTTCTCCAAACGATCCAACATTTCTATGTTATGTGAGGTAGGAAAATCGTAAAACACATTTTTCTGGTTTACTTTCGCTCTTCAAAGGAAAATGATGTAAATTAGTTAGCACATGGACTATGGCGTTCTAGCTATTAATTATTTTGTTCCACGTTTATGAGGAAGTTATTTTTTACTTTTAGCATTTGCGATTTTATTCAGGTCAGCCTTTCAACTTGTAGAACATGTCTCGCGATACACGCCACTTCCTGTTAACGAGCTGTCGTAACTCAGAGTATTATTAGAATCATCTTGTTTTATGTTTCGCGAAACACGCGTGATTACGCGCTCGATTTTCTACAGTTTCCCTTTTATCGTCCAGTGATTACGCAACGGAAAAAGTTCTTTCGACTATTTCGCGTAGAAATTAATGAAAAATCAGCGCATGCAACGAAAATGTTGGGCTACCTAAATATACAAGCGATGAGAAGAGTACCGTTCCAAAATTGTATACGAAACACGTTGGAAATAATTAATGAACGTAATAAAATTGACGCACGCATATGTGATCAAGCAATGAATAGAGAATAATTAATGATACTGCTAAAATTCAGAAATCCCGATTTTATGAATATTTCGGTGGAAATATTAAATTTTTCATTACTTTATTATAAACGCCATGAAAATAAAATAACTTGCACTTTGTGTTCTATCTTTGTAATTGCTTTCAAAAGTAATTAAATATATACTTAATAAATAAATTTCAAACAATTGGTATTAGTATCTCTACTAAATAAATGAAATTTTTAAGAAAACGCGAATTGTATCGCATGACCTGGAAACTTGGAAATTCTGCACAATATCACTCTATAAATTGTCTACTTCTCATCCGTCATATTTAACACCTACTCCTCATAATCTGATCTCTCCCATTTATGGAAGGCTTATTAACGATGATGTATTTTGTAGATCGTTGAAGATAATTAGCTCAACACTTTCGAACAATTTATGGCAGGTATTTATTATTAGACCGCGTGTGCAATTGAACAATAATAAGATTAGTAAATTGGAAAGTAAATTACTGGCGATTCTTTGGTTTTATCATCGATAAGATACTAATCATCGCGATAGTCATGTCTCGTTACAGTGTTAATAAAATTTCAAAAATCCATAAAACTTTTCTATGAATAAAATAAAAGTTAAAATATTTTCGCGAGTTGCTACGCATTAGCTATTTTATATTCTACTGTTAATCTACTGATAATACATCACATACACCGACACAGTATTTTCAGTACAGCGGCGTTGCCTCTGAGTTAAGTAGCTAAAGGATCAGCCTGTGGCTTCTAATAAATTATAAAGGAACGTTTAGATCAAAGGACCAAGATATAGAACGGTAGCAAGAGCATCTATTCGTCCAGTGTAGATGGTCATCGAGCAATTTGTTCATAAATTATTTACAATAATGTGCATTCTTAGAACATTCGGATGTCTGATTTCCCATTCGATGAGCAGTCGTCAAATGGCGAACGAATGTTCTTCGTTCCTTTCATTTTTCTAAATTATTTTACTAAATTTTATTATCATTCATTCGTTTGGTCTAAATGCAGCATAAAAATAGCGGAAAAGAATTGGAATTGCGCGGTGATACAGAATATCTGTACTCACACTCAGTGTCGAACAAGATCAGTCTCCTGGCTACCACCCTGGCTTCCAGGGTGTTCGGCCTACTCGGCTTTTGCTGGTTCCCCGAATTCGGGGGTGCCACCGAGATCGGCACGGTCGTAGCCGTGCCCTGATTCGCTTGCGGCTCACCGCTCGGCGATACCGCGCCATTTGCACTCTGTTCAGTCTTTTCCTTCTTCGGCTCTGCAACAGAAAAAAAAATTCCAGACCGGTCAGAGCGGGACCAGAGACAATGGTCGGGGATCGCGCGAGCGGTCTTGCCTTTTATCTATTTTATCGATTCTATATCTCGTGCACCTTCTACCTTTTAATCCAGAATTCTTTCTTTCGTTAATGCATTATCTGGTTTTCAAGCGAATCGTTGGTCTTTCAACAGTCTCAAACTTTCGAAAGTTCTAGAGCGCACCTTTCGTTCCGATTGTTGTACTTTTGTTTCTTTTCTTTAACTTCTTCAAGCGTTCGTTTACTTCTTTCTGAAGGAATTCTAGGTTGCTTTGTGGGTCGTAATATCTTTGCAATATGAAATTATACTTTCTAACAAATATTTGAACTGTATTGGCGATCTGTGACGGATAGTTGTATACATTTTGGTTATTGATAATAGAGAAGAAAATCATTTTGAAGAAAATTCGCCGCCTTAGCTCTTAACTGTTCCAATTCCACTTTTAGAAACAGTGTAATTAATCAATCCACGTATGTCTCATTGATAGAAAGAAGACACATTTATGATAATATGACAAAAATGCTACTCAGAGAGAAACAAATATTCAGTCCTTTCAAGTCCTAACGCCACACGATCACATTACACTTCATTTAAACTCAGTTTTCTTAGTTTACAAACTGGTGGACATAGAACAGTTGGAAACTAGGGTGGCGAATTGTATTGAAATATAGAGATTTACGTATTAAACGAACAAATAAACATTTTGCTCTTAAAGAGCCACGTAAAAACACATTTCGTTATCAACGTTAAAATTAATATCATAAGGTAAATTATTAAGAAAAAAACGTTAATTGTAAGTAAACTAAAAAGCGTTGGGAATTTCGCTTTGACGCGTTTCACAGATGGAAACGGGTGTTTTTATCGGCGAAAGAAACGGCCGGAGATGGCTCGGCATTAAATCGTCGAAACTCGGGGCGACTTCGTTTCCTGGCATTGCGTCGTTCTTCTTCATTATTTCGTTCGTTCTTCGTTTTACTGCGCTTTCCACGAGACACGTTTGGCTAACTCGGGAAATATCGTTGCGAGTGCGCCTCAAAATTGCCATTTCCACCTTTTACTCTCCAACTCGTGCTACACACACTGGGATAATAAGCTCGCGCGTTTAGGATTCACGCGTAAACTACCCTCTGCGTCACGTTCGCGACTATAACGAGCTTTATGAGCCGCGAAAAAAATTGGTAACGCGTCGCGTTCATGCGAATTAGGCTATAGCTGTTACCTTGTCCGCTAAAATACTGCACGACTCCTCTTTTTCTTCATTTGCATCTCTTCTTTTTTTTCGAAGATATCTTCGTGATGTCTACGTGATTACAGGAACGAGCTTTCCTACTTTTACAACGAGTTTTATGACGAGTTTGTAATGAAAATTTGTTTGTAAGAATTTTTTAAGCGAATAATAAATCACGACAGAGAAAAATAAATGGAAATTTATTCGCCACTAACGAATCAGTTTTTATACGGGTAACGATTGGTTCGTTCGATTTTTCGATCGTTTGCGGCAGGTAATTAGGGCAATTGATGAGATTACCTATTCGTGATTTTTAATTCATTTGAGGAGGATGGTTCTAATGGAAATTTGTGACACGTATTGAATAAATGAATACCGATAGGAGGTAACAAATGGGAATACGATTAGTATTACTATCCGTTTTGTTCGAATAATTTAATTCAAGTGATAATCTATGCAGAAAACAACAAAAGTTGTTATCTTAATTTCTCAAGTGGTAGAAATCGATATATTCTAACGTTTAACATTAGTTTCAGAATCAACGTATAGATAAACGTTGTTGTCGATGCATCGTGCATCACGCTTCAAATATGTACATAAAGCGGAAAATATTTACAGTGGTAAACAAAGGATTGAAGATAGAAATAAATCGGAGGATTGCCAGATGTTGATTCAGATCGTTGACCAGTGGCTTCGTGATTCTCTTTTTGTCTCATCCTTTCGCGTAGAAATCGCGAAACTTTATTTCGAACCGGACGTCATCGGTGACTAAACTGCAGATTTCTTGCAGATCTTCATCTCGAAAATAAACGAATATCGGTCATATTTTTTTAAACTTTTCATTTTTAATAGTCGCCTGTGAAAAATCGTAGGGACCAAGGAGAACTTACATACTTTAAATTTAATATTTTTATCTTACTATGCATTCTCAAAGTAACAGTTGCCAATTTTACAAATTACAGCCACTGAGTAATTCTTTAACTAACGTCCAGATTCGTCAGTCAATACCATCGATCATTTATTTTAACGACTATTTGTCAAACAGCTCTCGATTCATCGCCCTAATTAAAAATGTCGACCAAAATGTAGCTTTTGACAATTCAGCGTAACTGTATCGCGTACCAAATCCTCGATTCCACAAAGCTGAAAATTGAATTCGAGGCGAAACAACGCGCGGAAAAGAATTTCACGACTTTTATTTTACTCTTCGAAATCCCATCAAACGTTTCGTATAAATTCCACACACGATCCCCTCAATTTCCACGTACAAACATCGACAAACAACGAGGATCACGTGTCAATATTCTCCTCGATCGTTCGTCACCGCAACGGTTATTCGTCAAAAAGTCCGCAAGAACGTTTGAGATCGCGTGTAACTGATGCACAAAATAGCATGGGCGGAGGGACAAAGAGACAAGATGGAAAAAAATTCGATGGACGAGCAGTGTCGGGATCGTAATTAAAGGCTACAAAGCGTCAATGCAGAATAGCACGTGGATCGCAGTCGAGGATGAAATCATCTCGATTCGGCAGTGACAGATCACCGCGTGAAACGAGATTTTCGTCAGCTTTGGCCTTCTCCGCTGTCGGATTTTCCTCGCGGAGTTCCGCGATGCTTTGGAACTGTGCCAATGGAACTTCGAAAGAGGATCGTCGACGACGGCGACTCAGCTAATAACGTCAACAACATGTAACGAATTAACGTGGAACGAAGGTCGACGGCTATGAGGAAAGGAAATTTGACTAGGTTAGAGAAAATGTAACGTTGTGACGAATGATATGCGGAAGAATATATTTTAATGGATTTTCTGGTTTTAGTTTTCATTTTAGGATTTCTCTATTTTTTATTGGGGAATAACATCGAAGGTACAAACAAAGAAAGGATATCTTTGAAGGTCATACCTTCAAAGGAAGACAAATTTTGTCCTTAGATAGTAAAGTAGCCTTAATATTATACATTTTACAAACACAGTTAATGATGAATAGTTACACCTTCAGTCGAGCATAAAAAATATCAGCAAAAATAAATAACATTACCTTCGCGATATTATCAATTCTGTAACCTTGAATTACAGATCACAATTACAGATGAATTTTTATTTCATTGGCACAATCGGACGAAGAATTTTATAAGCTTTAGAATGTAAGTGTCTTCAACTATAGAAAGCTTATGAAATCAATATACATCGTTATTCAAAGTATATGAAATTAGTTTTTATATATGTAATATTTAATAAATAAAATTATTGAATAATTTGAAAGACTACACATCTATGCAACGGGGAAAATATCAAACTCCCTAGTTAGGGGCTGAAGAAGTATTTTTTTTTTTAAATTATCTGAAATCAAACGGCTCAAAAATGCTTGACTTTACTACTGAAATCGATCCAAACCTCGTGAGGATTCTCGCTTTTTCAAAGTCCACCCATATTTTTACTATTACTTTACTATAACACTCATTTTCCATACAATTTCATAAAAAATGACTACAAACCCAAGCAAATCAAGCCATAATCACTACCAATTCATATTCTCAGTTATTTCTTTCAAACGCAATCAAATCTTCGTAACGAGGATTGAAAATAACGAGATTAAATATTTCTTTTGCGATCGCAATTCAATCGATAAGCACAAGCACGAACCTGACAATTCTTTTCACACGCGACTGTCGTTCCGCATACCCAGCACGTTCAGAGCAGACTGTTAGAAACTAGAAACCTCCCGCAGCTCGAAATAGATTAGAAACGTCGGGCGGATTGCGCGACCATCGCGACCTTCTCGACGTGCGTGTCTCGTTACCCCAGATTCCTCATAGTCGTGAGCTGTCGCGAAGACAATCGAGTTTATTGAGCTCATTGTCTGGGATTTAGTCGAAGGATAACAGTGCTCGTGATTGCGCTGTGATTACAAAACACGATCTCAATATTCTCCACATTTTCGTAATTTTCTGATAAAATTCTCTCTTGTATAATAATAATAATTAAGTGATAAATCAAATTAGGAAATTGATAAGTTACAAATTATAGATCATAAACTTTTCTTTTATAATTTTACAATTTTAGGTCAGTTAGCATAATAAGCTAATTAATCAATTTATGAAATTTAGAAAAACTTACAGAACTTAATTTTCTTTATTATCAAATTTGCCTTGTTACCAAATAATTATAAAATTTATTCCATCGTGCTAAAGAGCTTTGGATATAAATTAAATCGATCGATTTATACGCGAAGGAAATTTATAAACTTGCTATGTTTTGGAGCCTCGTGTATATTTGGTCAATTGTATTATTTGAACACCGTTCGGGAAATTTGCGAAAATATCGAGAAATTCGCGATTTTGTTGATTTATTTTAAAGTAAATATCGGTATATTAATGTTTATTTTGATTTAAGATATGGACATGTTTCTTTAAAGCAAATTTACTGATAGGTGATTAGCATGATAAATATCCAAAATATCCAATAATCCAATATTTCGTAAAGTTTCATCGTTAAAAATAGTAGTGTAGTTTTATTCGAGAAAAATGTAGTCAAAAGTATTTCGTTATGTGTTGATTTTCGTGACCAAAGAAGATATGATTTTCGATATGAAAATTCTAAGAATTCTAATATATTGCATGCATCGAACGATAGTTTTTGTTACGTTTTTCAACTTCATCAGTCAGTGTTAATCGTACGAGTGATACTTTCACACAAATGAAGAAGAAATCAAAGACATGTATCTTTGTAGACATAAATGTACAATAGAAATTTTAAACATGCTTATCTTATATTTTAAAATATATATGTTTCTCTTGTTGAGAAATTATAAAATAGAATCAAAACGTTCAGTTTATCTATAGACATTAAGTTAATGTTTCCCATAATTCGTCATATTTATATCAGAGTACATTCGATTTTATTTTTATACAAAGCTCCATCTAGGGGACGTGTAGCGCCAAGTTATTCAGACTTATGTAAGCAATCGTGGTTAAAATATACAATAAGGCAGTGACTAATATGATTTCTAAATTTTTGACCTATGTGTTTAAGGTATACATTATATATTTATTATACATTTACAATGGTACATTACATTTTTCATTTTATAAACACTCTCCATCTCCTTCGTGTTCTTTTTCTTTAGATTTAATTTTCCTCAGTATTGTACTGAAATTGTTGTACTTGACATCATCATCGTTTAAAATATCTCCTCTGTTCCTGACAATGCAATCTAATTTTCGAGGAAGTTCTCAAGCTACCATTAACCTTTTCTTCGAGAAACTCTATTGTTTAAATTATTATTTGTCTTTTTATACGCTTGAAAACTTTTAAACATTCCAAGTTTTTAATATTTGTAATACCCACATTATTAATTTGATATTTAATATTTTTTCTTTTTTAAAAACAGACAAAGATCATATTCTTATTTAAGATAATTTTCGCAATTTCTTATGTATTTCTTAATATGTCTCAATATTTTCGCACATCTTGTACCAATTCTTTACCACTTTAATATTCAATGCATTTCTTCGAAAGAGAGGCGAAGATTGTTAAAAAAAATTTCCTGTTTTCAAACATTTCATCAATAATAATACACGCTTTGTAAACACTTCTCACCTTTTTAACATTTGTCAAACGATTTTCCTTGTTTTAGAAACAGTTGGTGATTTATCGATCCGAGTTCAATGTCTCGAAGAAACGAGATTGGAATTAGAACGATACGAACGATTTACTCACTGGCAATTATATGTAAATTTGTCGTGTCCAAGAAGAGGCACGACCGAAATAATTCACGAACTGTAGCAGAACGGACGCAACAACTTTCTTGCTGGCTTAAGTCGAGCTAACATTGAGTCATGTTGCTCGAAATTCCATCCGAGTTTTCTATGCCAAGTGCAGCAGCCTATACGAATCACGTATGCGTTGTCGTATATTCATTTTTTCGTTTCAAATGACACGATCAAAAATATATCTACGTGAAATAGTTGTACGTTCTTTTTAGATAAATATCGTAAGAAAAAATAATTTCTGATGCATAAACGTAAAAGTATCTCAGTAACGATTTGTTAAAAATTTTACTAATAAATCATAAATTACAATTTAGTTACAAGGTTATTCTCCTCGATTCATCAAATGTGTAAGTGGTAACTGACAGTACAAGTCAGACATTCGATGAAACAATTTTGTTACGAAGTTGATTACCAGACTGCGGATGCAAATTGATATTTTTATAAATAAAACTAAAGAAATAGAAGCTAAATAATGGTTTGTTTTACCTTCTAAAAATTATACAACGTATATCATATTTAGGACATTTTACGTATTTCTGCACGTTTGGTCTACTCTCTGCATTTTCGTACCTTCAAATTTCTCACGGATCCATAAACATTCGTAGTCCAGTGATTACTATAGTTACTATTATAATATGAAGAAAGGGAAAAAGCGGGAAAGAACTCATTTGTTCTATCGATATCTCCCCGATTTCGTTTTTCTCGTACACGTGAAGATGATGTCGCGGAGAATTATGTCGTGGACACGATATGCGCGACGAAACGACGCATAATAAACGAGGCCGTTTAACACGGTGAACATACTGGTTCGTCGTGAATTATTTCTGCCCGGCACGCGGTTGTTGAAAACACAGGAAAAACAGGAGAAACCGGGTGTGAAAATTACGGACGGCGCAAACTCTCCAGCCGCGAGTTCTATAAATAATTCGACGCATCTTCGTACCGTGAAAATTCCCGTTAATATTTCATCGTCTCTTGCGTGGACCCTGGTTCTCGAAAGGTGGAACGTATTAAGCTTCCTGTTTGGAAAAGGGAACTTCCGTTTAATGCTTGTTCGAATTGTTCTTTATTTTATGAGCCACGGTATAAAGGAAAGTACACGGTATAGGGGAGGAAAAACGGTACTTCAGGCTATAACAATGAAGGACAAAACAAAGTTTAAAATTGATGCTTATGTCCTGTGTAAAATTGATTCTTATGTTTGAGTAGGTATTAGCAACTTTTATGCTTCACATTTTTCACGATTTTTTGTAACAGCCATCTATCTTGGATTTTACAGGGAGGATCTCTCTCTGCGTGTAAGAAGACAAGAGACGATTATTTGTGAGGATAAAGCGGAACTGTGGAATGAGACTTTGTCAGAAACTGAGTCTCGAATGATAAAATAGTAGTACACGTTTTTAATTCATTCACGCACAATTTACGTGACTTTAATAGTTTCAAAGGGATTTTTCTCATTGCACAGATGCAATTCAGTAGTTTCAAACGCACAAATCGACCACCTTATATGTTCATGAAACGATTCTCTATTGACGCAGATCCGGTGAAAACAGATCGCTTGTCGGAAGATTGCGTTCATCGCTTCGAAAATATGATGACGTGCTTGTGCAACTATTCGTGCGTCTTTCACCATTAAGATCATTACATCATCATCTGGAATCTCATATATACATAACTATATGGTCTATTGAGATCACCGAGACTTTAAACCGCCGATTAAATAGATGAACTAAAAGTCGTCGTTTCCTACGGATTTCTCATTTTCTTTTTTTTCTTTTTGTGGACAAAATGAATGAAACTCAAGCTTGCTACAAGATACTCTATAACACACTAAATATTTGTTAAATACATCTAAGATAAAAATAAATGAATATAAAGTAGTTAAAATGAAGTTAACCTTCAACTAGCGTGGTGTGCGTTAGATAGTTAAAAGAAAATGATATAAGTAAAAAGTGGGAAGAACAAGACATATAAAATATTTGGCATTGTATTTAAAAAAGAAACACGGAACATCTTCGAAAAAATATTGCACAAAAAATCTAATAAAGAAGAATATAATTATTAACACTTTCTTTTTAAATCGTGACAATTTTATTCAACATTTCCTTTCCCTCACAGCAAATGCTTCACAATTAATTGCAAGCTGTCGCGTCGAGGCTAACCAATTCACCCATCCTAATAGAATTTCCATTTTCCCCAAATTTACATCTGTTACACCATGGACCGTATCGTTGGGAATGAACCGAGGATCGCAGGGTCGGGAAGTCGGTGGAAACCGAGTGGCAAACGTGTCTGTCGCACGAAAACACGACAATGGGGGGTGGAGCGTACGTATCGATCGTTACCTCTCGTCGTGAGTTCCATCAGAAACGATAATGCTAAACTGCAGATTCGCGTCGTTGGGTCGGCAACGCGTGCAATAAAGGCCAACGTTATCTGGCAGTAGCATTGTTTACGGTTCGCTCGAGTTCCGACTATGCTTCGCCAATTTTTCTCTCTTTCTCTTTCGTACCGCCGCTTTTCCTCCACCCTTCTATTTTCAACGACTCGAAACTCGCTCGAAACTGTCTGCTCGAAAAAAAAAACTCGACAACCCGTCGGATAATTGCGTTCAGAAAACGGAACGAGTCCGTATTTGGCTTGCGGCCGATCTTATCGTCACTGATATCCTCCTTCTGTCTTTTGTTACCGTCGCATATTAGTCGGAGACTCGAATGAAAGCAGACGAAATTCAATTGGACGGTGTTTATCGCAAGTAGTGGAAATTGAATTTCGTGATTTGATACGTTTTAGGGATTACGTTGTGAATTATAACCGGGTTAATCGAAGAGTTTCCAAAGAAATGCAAGGACGTTATGATTGATATAGGTAACATTGTTACTAAGAATGTGAGATGATATTAGATATTATGAAATATAGACACGAGAAAATTATTCTGTAAGCGGAGGAGGAAATAAGTAAAACAATACTGGCATGCCATTTTTTCACGACCGATAAGCCTTACATCTGCATCACGAAACAATTATTTTCCAATAGCAATGCGTTGTCCATTGTTTCGCTGTTTTTAAATCAGCGATATATCTTTTTGCTACAATGTACCATTTCGTTTAAAATTAACGAATCTTTTCGACGTCGATAATTTCGTATATTTTATTTAATATAATACTGTATTTAATATGAAAGCACGCAATTTTAAAAAATTACTTCAATAGAATATGATAACGATTTCATCGATACATTTCTAACGACTATTTCGTCATACAATTAAGAAATATTTAATTCATATTCAATATCAACGTCAGTTGCAGAATTAATTTTACTTCGAAATAACATTTTTCTAAAAATTCCTATCTTATCCAGGAACCGCCAATAAACAAACGATGCAGTATGACATATGCACTCGCGTTCATCCACAACCGATGAAATTTTATTTTACGAGCGCATAACATGCAATTGTTCCTGTCAAATTACTCTTCAAACAGTTGGCGAAATGGTATTCTGTCGGGGAACAACAATTTTTCGAAATATCTCTGTCATTCAACACGCACGACCCACTTTCTCGCTCCACCACATGTTCATAAATATTCTTCTCAAGAACGAACGAAACAACGGATGAGAAAACAATAGAACCGGTTAACAGCGTTCCCTAGTTTAAACAAGAGAATGTAATCGGTTTTATATGTACATTTTCTTTTTTAACCACGAAATATGAAAACGTGTTGTTCATCGTGTTTCAAAATTCATTAAAAATCCATTTCGAACGGGTGTATAAAATAATGCAGGCCACCACGAGTTCGCCTCGTGACGGAGAAAGATGTTTTTTCGTTTAAGCCGCACCGTTTTATGACTGTTATCGAAGCCCTCCTCCGTTTTTCGATACATCTTTCATTATATGTGCACGCTGCTTTCGTGTGTCATTGAAAATTGAGTGATCGATTCGTCGATTTTTACCAGAAAGAAAAAGACGAGACAAAGTTCCGATAGAACGATATTTTGCGAAGCTCCTTTTCGACGAAAAAACATTTAAAGCAGTTGATCATTCTAAAATTTAGGGTACAGATGAAAGTATTTGGTACTTTGAGGGTCTCAATATTTAGTTTATTTTATATGGAAAACCGGTACACAAAGCCGTTTCTGACCTTCTAAAGTCTATAACGTTTTACTTCGTAAAACAAATTGTGAGATGAGATCAACGTCAAGAGATGAGATCAATTGCATATATTAAATGTCCTCGTAATAAGCATAAAATAACAAAAGTACAATTCAACAGTTCAAACATAGTACTCAAATTTACAATAAAATAAGATCTCTGTCTTTTTCTCTAATTTTGGCTCATGGACTAAATCCTGAACTTTCTAAAGCCTATAACTTTTTACCTCATAAAACAAATTGTGTGATGAGTTAAATGTCCTCGTAATAAGCATAAAATAACAAAAGTACAATTCAACAGTTCAAACATAGTACTCAAATTTACAATAAAATAAGACCTCTGTCTTTTTCTCTAATTTTGACTCATGAACTAAATCCTAAACGTTTTAAGCTTATAACTTTTTACCTCATAAAACAAATTGTGTGATGAGTTAAATGTCCTCGTAATAAGCATAAAATAATAAAAGTACAATTCAACAGTTCAAACATAGTACTCAAATTTACACAAAAATAAAATCTCTGTTTTTCTTTCTAATTTTGGCTCATGAACTAAATCCTAAACGTTTTAAGCTTATAACTTTTTACCTCATAAAACAAATTGTGTGATGAGTTAAATGTCCTCGTAATAAGCATAAAATAATAAAAGTACAATTCAACAGTTCAAACATAGTACTCAAATTTACACAAAAATAAAATCTCTGTTTTTCTTTCTAATTTTGGCTCGTGAACTAAATCCTGAACTTTCTAAAGCCTATAACTTTTTACCTCATAAAACAAATTGTGTGATGAGAAATTGCACACATTAAATGACCTCGTAATGAGCATAAAATAACAAAAGTACAATTCAACAGTTCAAACATAGTATTCAAATTTACAATAAAATGAAACCTCCGTCTTTTTCTCTAATTTTGGCTCATGAACTAAATCCTAAACCTTGTTGCAAACAGTATTAGAAAACAGTCAAAGTAGGCACTAGTTTGTAGCTTCGTTAAATGTTTGAATAATATGTCAAGATATTGCTAGAGTTGATATAATATTATATTAAACTCACGAAAGGGAGCAGAAAGTGAAGACGATACAAGTTGAAAGTACCCATACTGTCTTCAAAGTTGACAGAGATATTCGGTCTGAGCCGAATGCAAGTAGCTAGTGAATTTGTCGCGACGTTCGAGTTCTGATAAGCTGCCATCCGTTTGAAACTTAATTCTCGCCCGCTCGTGTTCCGTTTCACCGCGAGTTTTAGTTATTGCTCGAATTAGTGGAGTGCGAACACCGGCGAAAGTTCCATAGAACAGTTCAATTTACTCTACCCGAGGCCACACTATTCGCACACTTTCCTTGTTATACTTGTATCTTATTGCCGTGTCACTGCTCATACGATCTCTGTAATTTCCGATGGCGTGGTTTTAACTTTCTGCGAAAACGAATCTGGAGGAAAGTGCTCTCTCTCTCTCTCTTTCTCTGGGTTTAAAATCAGGAATTGCTTTTTCAGACTATCGCTTCTCTTTTTACCAGAGGTAAATTTTATAATAATGTAATATATAAGACGTAATTTATTGAATTGGACGATTAAATTATTCGTAAATTTTTCGTTTCTTAATGGACAATCTAATTGAGATTAGCTCGTCATTATACATCAGACGGTAAAGGTATGCTGTTTCGTTTCAGTTCCGTTCAGATTTGTAAAGAAAGAATCAAACGAGACGTGAAGAAATGATACAAAAGAATGCCATGAAATTCGGTCTATGATAAATTTAATAGTACACCGGTATCAACTTTGGATTGATAAATGTGGATAACAATACGGAATGCATAAGTATAAACGCGTAATTTTATGTTTTGTATTTTTCTTAGAATCTTTTAATGAAGCATTTATGAACCTTTTGCTACGTGATACAAAACTTAATTTTATCTTTACCTATAAAACACATTAAATTACGGGACGCCCTTTGTGCAGAGTGATTATTGCCATTAGTTGCATACAAATTTTAGATTAATCGTTAGTCGCTAAGAAATTAATTGTTTAAAAAGGTCCGTGATCTAATGATCTCAATGGTAATATATCCTTTGTTTCTTTCCATCCTCTAACTTTTCAATTCTCAATATATCATCTTCCTTTCACATCCAATCTTCTAACTTTTTGGACTGATTATCAGACTTCTATTCCTGCATCAGAGTTCAATGAAAACCATAAACGAGGAAGTTGAAGAAAAGAACGCAAAACATGGCAATCAATCAAACAGCGAAGTGTAAAAAAAGCAACACGGATCATTTGTTCTGGTTTCATCAACCGCGGAAACTCGGTGGAAGAAAGTTGAAGCAAAAAAAGAAGGATATGACGTAAAACTCTGAAGGAAACGGCGAGAAGAACATCGAAGAATAATCAAGGATAGTGAGATAACGGGGTTCATTGTGTGATCCCCGTGGGATAATTCAACTTTCATCTCGGTTTCGCTGATACGACCGGGTGAAGGAAGCCGTAGGTGGCAAGTAATCTTCGAGACGAAGATCGCGGTTGAACGAAGCGGGTAATGCGGCGTTAAACGGTCGCGAGAATTCTTCGGAATATGTGCCAATAAAAATTTGTGGCGTCTCGAGCTCTTTCATCTTTCTTCACTTTCTTTTTGCGAAGAAACGTTTTGAAAGAGATAATCTTTGAATATTTTGTGTGCTGGGGAATTACGTTGAGCGATAAATTACGTTAAAAATCATATACCAACAGATACTTCTTATAGATTAAAAAAGATTGTAATCAATATAATGCATAAAACAGAACGCATAATAATAACGTACATCTGTCAAAAAATTAAAGCAGTTGAGTATGTCTGACTGGATACAATCCGTTTCTACTTATACCGTATTTAATGTCTTCTTATTTTTAGCGTCTTAACCACACAGATCAATAATTCATACACGTATATAGCTACCATAATATGACATATACAATCCACCACAATCTTGGATTATAATTTAGAAGTTAAAAGAATATTCGATCTTGCTTTCGTTAAACATTTTCCGAAATACAACGTTCGCGTAAAAGTAACCGATAAATAACTACTCAAATGTCAATCATCGACCACAAATGACGCAAAAGAATTCGTTATTTATTTCTGGTAAAACTACAAAGTTAAACGTAGTTAAAGCGCGAGGAAGGAACAGAAAAATAAGCTTCATTTTCTTCACGTGTATGGAAAAATCGCAAGGTTTCGTCATTTTCGATTCATCTATTCTTAATCTCTGGAATTTGTTTATTCAGCAGACGATGACGCACAACATTGATTCGACGAATTACTTAAATCGGCCCAGCGAAACCTCGCAAATATGTGGAGTCAGCGCGATCGATACAACATCAACAGAGAGGAGGAATTTCAGCTGGAAATTATCGTGTGCCATGAGCAACCCAATGCAACCGCAATGTTATCATTTCAAGAGGTTAGATGTCGTGATGCTATATGCCGTATGCCGCATCTTGTTTGCACCTTGGTCGATTTTACGTGATAAGAGCTTGTTACATGCCTTGAGATATCGCTACAGCAGTTTGAACGGAAAGCAACTGTACATGGAAACCTACCGTATGGAAAGTGGTGATAACCGTGTTACGATTGCAGGTGGCGGAAGTTTTAAATATTGACGAGTATTTATATTTGATCGTGGCAGTTATGTGAAACGGAAATTGGAAAATTCGATTTTATATGGAATCTTTGGGTCTTTGAGTCTGAGTAGTTACAGTAGGAGTTTTAGATTTTTTTTTTTTCTTCTTTATCAATCAATTCTGTGTAGTTTCGAATTTTAAATAATTGAAACATTTTATTTTTAAGTATCCGATTATCCAAATATTTAAACTTGCGAGTTGCTTTTGAATTTTTCAATTTTTTGATTTTCAACTCATCGATCTTCAAATTTCTAAATTCCCCAATTCAAATATCGAAATTTTGAAATGCTTGAACTTCAGATTCTTACGCTCTTACAGAAATGGAATTCAGAAATTTCGTAATATTTCTTGTTACATGCTGGATGAAATGGTAACAGAAAACAATGGTACGTAATTGGTTGCAAATACAAACTTATACCAACTTTTCTGACTGTAAGTTACCTGATATAACCATTGCTTGGCTTCCTAAGCGCTTTATGTGTTTCTTGTTATCGATCATCGACTCAATTACAGGTATATTTTGCAATGAAATACACCAAGTTCTTAACGCTACTAAATTACTAATTGAGAAAAATATTCTACGCAAAGAAATATTCGATGTAATTAACCACAATTTAATCAAACTCAATTGTCACAAATATAATCGGTTGACTAAAAAAGTTAATAAAAAAATCCAAATTAATTAAAATTATTTCTACTTTGAACCCATTCTAAGATGTAAAACTATCTTCAAACAAAAGTCCCCATTTTTTCAGATGAAATATATGATAGCAGAAACGAGCTCACCAGCGTACTAATTACCAGCTGAAATATTAATATTTTTCCAGGCAACACCTGACGCGTATCGTGAATTTCAACAATTATCTCATGGTGCGATACGCTTGAATAGCCGAAACGCACGAACTACCCCTAGTTAATCGTCCGTAATTTATATTGGTCTTGGAATTTTCACGGTAGCCCGATATAGAATATCGTGTTAGATGAAACTGTTTGACTCGGCAGTAGTATATGTCGCTCTGAGGTCAGACATGTCGTGATGCGGCTTCCACCTCGTCCTGATTAAACTAGACACCTCTACTTTCTGTCCCAGACGAAGCGAAACGTTTCAAACATCCCTGAAATTCTCAACTACGCTCATTGCCACTGGACCGACTGTAATTAACGAAATTGCACGTGTCGGTCTGTGATGCGATTTCACTGTCCAATGAGTTCAGCGACTTTGAAATTTTGATGGGATTAAGAGATTTTGATGAGAGGAAGATTGAAATTTGAATATTTTAATATGTCAAAGGGGATAAGATATTATTGAGATAAGAGTTTATTCGAATAAATTGATGAAAAAATAAATTTTTACAAAATGAAGGAAAAAAAGAAAATAAATCGATAATCCACAATTCGTCCTTGAAATCTAATGTACCGCAAGCAAATAAATCGAAACACCGATTCGAATCTTTTAATAGCCCTAAGGGTTACCGCCTACAAGGTCTATTTTACCACTCGTCAACAAAAGAAAGAGCTCCAGCTAAAGTGCAGGTTTTCTTTTTATCATCGGCATATTATTAATAAAAATAGTCGACCCTTTTATGATACAAAGTAGTACGAGAGGGCTTTGAGAAAGCTATAAAGAAACATGGCACACAATAAATGTCATATTTTAGTCTATACCATAGAAATTATTAAAATTTATTATGAATAAACATGTACGTAGTATATTTCATATTACGAACATAAATTGCTTATTTTTTAAGTTCTTCCTGCTATTACTATACTTTATCACATCGCGAAAGGGAGTTGATTTTCACAATATCCGAACAGATATTAATTTAATCGTTAATATAAAGTATACATAATACTGAAATGACGAGTTAACTCATTTTTCCCGATTAATCCTGTTCCGCGTACCAATTTTTATATTTCTTTCGTCTCTTTTTTTTACTTTTTAGGAAAAATAACGCAAAACTTCTCATTATCTCATTCTTCGAATGTTTCTATATCAAAGTTAACGCAGAGGTTTTAAATATTAAAGTTTTAGGTTTGCTTACACATTTATCGAATAACCGCAGAATTTTGGTTACCCACATAAGAGTTAAAACATTAAGAATTATCATTATAACAGTTGGTGGACAAAAGGAAGTTCATAAAATAAGAAGTATAAAAAAACACCATAATTTCATAACATGAGTCTATATACGTATATAATAAGAACAACGGATAAATATAATACGTATCACAGAATAGGTGACTGCTATCAATTCAGTACAAAAGTTTTTAGTACAGAAGTTACCGAGTTTCATAGTTTATCAATTTTGAACTTTCCTTTATCAACTACCGTATCTTAAATCTAATCCGCCAAAATCTACTTCCCAAGTTCTACGACACGTACAAAGCGTGCACCCCAGAGGCACTCACGCACAACTGGCAAAACATTTCTCGTCCAATTATTAAGCTGGTTACTACAAAGCACCATCGATCCCGCGAACCGACTCAGAGGAAGAAAAAGTTGCTATTGTCGCGGGGCCAACGAACTCCGAGCGAATCTCGACAAAACCGACGACAAAACAGCGCGGAGAACAACGCGGAACGATTCAGAGGAACGTACTCTCCTCTGGCTGATAGTAGGTATTTTCGAACAGACGAAAGGGGAGTTGGTTGTATGCGTCAGAGCACGAGGTCGTCGACACCGGCGCGTTTTCCTCCTCCTGGCATCGATCGCGCTTCCTTTACTCGAAAAGGGGTGAGAAACGTCGGGTAACACAGCCAGAGGAATATAACGTTCTCGGTTCGGTCCCCTGCGTGCCACCTAATCTTTCACAGGCGAATTCCACCCTCTCGTTCATTCTAATTAATTATCCTGCCTCGTCTCGAACGTCTGACGGTGCGGTATTAGCGAACAAGAGGGATACACTGGGTGATTCGGAAATTCTGACCGGCTTGATGGATTTCTCGAATCTTCTCGGAATTTGGAAAGCTTTATTTTGGGACGGATGAAAAGGGATTTTTCTGATGGAGTTCCCTTGTCATTTATTCGTGATTAATAATAGAAGTAGAAATGATCTAATATTAAATGTTAATGTTAATGAATAGAAATGTTCTAAATTAAGTAATATCTTGGTAATATCTAAGAAGATATATAGAAATTACTTAAGAAAATATCGTCTTATTTCTTTTATAATATTTCTGATAATATGTATAGTATGTGGATAATGTATAATCTCTAGAAATTGAAATCAATGAGCAGAATTTTGGATTATGAAAATTGATGTTAATCAATTATAATTTTGTTCCTTAAGGTCTAAAGTTAAATTTCATATTTTGCATGAAGTTAATTCAATTTGAACTCGGTGTACAAATGAATGATAATTAATTTTAATTTCGTTCGTTTGATCACATAAAACGTGTAATATTATTGAAAAATGTGGTGACACAACGCGGTTGTTCTAATTTGTTTCTCTTTAAAAATATACATAAAATGATAGAAGTTTAATCTTCTCGTTACGCATAAATTCGGATAACTGTGAGAGTTTCAATTTAATCTAAAGTAGCTTTCCCCCTGACTCAGCCTGTAGTCTAGTCAATCATACTAATGAGGATTAACGAGGAGACTTAACAACGGTGTCGAATTAATGAGCAGACGAATACACTCGACAAATTAATCTGGTTTCGAATAATACCTTTAACTACAAAACAAGATGAAAATTGGGGAATTACCAAATATTAAAATACATTGACTTTAGCGAAACTTTGGCAGAAATTGCTGTTTGAAATTAATACCTTTTCTACAATGATTGTACATGTTCTTTAACTTTAAACAATGAATTTTATGAAACTTTTCTATAAATATATTAATATTCATAATACAATTAATATAAGTAAGTTTAAAATTTATGAAATTAATAGGTATAATATTATAAATGTTAGAATATAACAATAATTATAATTTAGATTTAATATGATGTTTCTAATATTATTAACGTAATATAATATTGGTTTCCGAAAAATGTATAAAATTAATATAATAAATATAATACTGTATCACACACACACAATTAGAGATTTCTTATTTCTGTATGTATTTGCTAATGAGTTTTAGGATAATTGCGATAAAATAAAATTAGCGATATAACAAAAACGTAGGGTGAAATTGCGCACTTGAAATATGCTAGGTTCGCCTTCAAGCGCGGAATATTCGCGAAAAGTATTTAATTTTGTTAGGATGCAGATTCTTTGAAATCCGACATGTTGTTAAATTTAATAGATTCCATCCTTGTCTATGGTATGCAGGCTAATGTGCACTTCACGCGTTAATTATAGGTGGGATACTTGTGTTTCGGATGGCATAGAACACGAAACCATTTCTGGTTTAATTGATTCCGATTGTATTTGCATTTTCTCATTTACGTACATTTACACTTGACTCAGTTGAACGAAATAATTGCGTAAACGCGCTTACTGTTTGTAAGAACATGTTGTATCGATTATGTTTATAAATACCTGTGTAATTATAGGATCTTTTTACTAAATTCATAAGAGTAAGTTATAAAAATTCTTCAACTTTTCTCTTGAACACATAAAAGTACGATTAACAAAACTAATAATTAATATAACTCTTAAAAATAAATTTAATCAATATCTGTAGAAACATCCTTTACCGTATAATATATTATGCTATACCCGAATCTCTCTGAGTATATAAAGAAAAAAAAAAAAGAAAATCCTCCAAAGTATAAAAGTCCTGGATTTGAGTTCCAAACAAACTATATAATTATATTAAAGCTATTCCTATAAATAACAATCAAAGAAATATCATCGATCATCTATTATGTTATAGTATCACAGAATTCTCGAACAATCTTCACACACGACATTTCTAAAAAATAATTCTAGTCAAAATCTAGAGAAATTTTTAACCGTACATTGTAAATATCAAACATCCTTAAAAAAATAATTTTTAACATCAGCCATCTCTAAAGAATAATTCTAAATAAAATCTAATAAAACACTCCGACTTTAACACAATATCACGAAACTCTCGAATCCCTTAAGAATAGATAACAAGAAAAAATATAAAATTCCCAGAACTTTGAACGTTAGTTCCTTTAATCAAATCATATTTCATCGATTCGATTGTTGAGTTAATTCGTTGACTACAGTGTAAAAATCATCGGCCAATTTTCCAAGCGTAAACATCGCGAGGACGATGCGGAAGTCAAACAGAGCGAATCGTGTCCGAACTATCGTCCCTCATTCGGTTCGGTATATTTATCATTCAGCGACGATTCCATAAACTAACCACAGCATACGGGGAGTAAAATGCAATTTATTACGAACGACCTTGCGTCCAGTGACAGCATTATTGCTACCACAACTACCGCGAACACGATCGTTGAAACAGGTGTGCTCGCACTTTACACGCGTGGTCCCGTGGAAAGTCGGGATACCGTGAAATTATGTTGACCGGGCAAGTCCATTATTTGCGGCCTGGTAACGCGGTCACGAAGAAGAAATAGATTTCTAGATAGATTCCACAGGCAATGCTGCGCTTATTTCTCTCCGGTGAACGCCTCGATATACAATTCGATTAGCCTCTGATTGGCCGTCGCTACTGCACTGCGCATTTTGCTTCGATTACACCCTTTGCAGCTGGGAAACTTTTATATGATGGATCAACAGTTACAGGATAATTTTCTGGCGAAGGTTTGCGTAAATAAAGATTTCATTTTGAAAATAGAACTTATGTAAATAAGAAATAGGAAATTTGTATATATTAATCAACAGGTAATTTAAATGAGCCAAAATGTATAAAACGTTAAATCAATTTCTTGCATTATAATATTTAATACATTATTTATTTAATAAAATAAAATTTTATAATAATGAATTATATTTCATTTTTTAATTCTCCTTTACTTTAATTATGCTCATTTCTATTTCTATTCTCTGACCACTTTCATAAAAATGTGATATTCATATAGTCAGCATCGTCTCTTTTTACTTGTATCAGTGAAAGCAGTACAAGAAACAACTTTCTGCTCATTTCCCTTTTTATTCTCTAATTATATTCATAGAAGTACGAAATTGTTTAAACAGTAAGTTTCATACCTTTTTATCGTTATTAGTGAAAGCAGTGCAAGAAATAATTTTCATAAGAATACGCGCATAATTATTAGATTAACTCGTAATAGAGATATTTCTCGAAATATTCCTTCACCTGAGGTAATAATAGGTGTCTACGTTTCTCATTTTCGAGAGTTGATAAGAGGAACTATTTTTCGAATAAAATAGTTTAACAGAGGATGAAAAATGGATCGTGTAAAAGGATATTATACCGTTGCAGACACCAGCCCGACAGTTGTTGAGTCCTTCACACTAATAAAATTCCTTTCAGCATAAAGCGAGCTAGATAAGGTCATAAATCACTTTCCAAATTGTCAAGTCTACCTTATCCTTCACGTTACTACACCTATATCCTCCTCTTAAAAAAGCAGACATAATCCTATAACAAACTAATCACAGAATGACACTTCCATTACAATGAATAATATTAAAGATGCTTTTTTCTCAAATTTAGTATGAGAAACATATAATCAGACGAGAGACGTATTAAAAAATAGCAGAAAATCCAACTTTGTTAAAATGGGTGAAAAAGAGAATTAACAGTAAATTTTAAGAATGAAGTATTACGAGCAAATATCGATATGGATTCGATAGCAAAGGGATACAGCTGATTTTGAGTAAGGCTTGAAAAAGAGCGGGCTAAATAAAAATGGAAGTAGAGAAAATATCAGATAGAAGTGGAGAAAATATAAAGGAAACTTGAGAGAAAATAAAATCCGTTCGCACGAGTTTGGACATCACACGTATACTTCCTAAGCTTCTCCAGGACGATGTAAAAATCCTCTAAGATAGAGAGGCAAGAAAACAGGAAACCAAGAATGTCTGAAGAAATCTGACAAGAAATATATTTTTTAAGGAAGAAAGATGTTTCTTCCACCGTATTTTTATAAAATGATTTCTATAAATCTTTGACTTTTAACAAGATGATCCGACCTGATGTAATATTTATAATAACAGAGTGATAATTGAATGAAGTAAAATTTCAAAAAGATACGAACACATGAATATCGAATTTCAGATATTATTATGAGAAATGAAAGAGTATACTGACCATCATGCCTACTGTAATTAAAGCATAATTCCATATAAAAATTCCACCACAATATAAAACAAAAACGAAGTATAAAATAATCAATTTATCCCAACCCGCTGCAATGGTAATCAGACGGAAAACATTCGATACCTACGTTTACTTCTCATTACTCTAAAATAAAAAAGAACGAGAATAAAAAAAGAAAGAAGGAAACGAACAAATCGAACAGCGAGTTACATCGTGTCCTTGTTTTCTATTCCCGCAATGAAAACCGGGCTGACCGGTAGGAGAAGCGACCTCCAGATAAAACCAAGAACGTGTGGTACGTGAACACACGTACCATATAGGGAAATAGGTCAATAGCGGCGAGAAGAGTTCCGTTTCTCGCAAAATCTGCACGGTGAACTCGTAAAAAACAACTACCAGCCGATCGGACCGAGCTTTTCGGCCTCTGTCTTTTCCCGAGCTTAACGTCTGATTAATGGCCCGTGGGTTTTTTCCCGATCCCCTCGTAATCGTGTCCCCTCTCCTCTCCTCTGGGAAAGACAGTAGGCTCCTTGGATTACGAGCAACGAGTGAAAGGACGCGTTTGTACAGCGGTTTACGAGCGGTTTTCGTCGACTCTTTTCCAAACACACGAAGAACACATCAACGATAGATGGTGAACAGGGGTGAAAGTTTATTTCTGAAGGGTTCCGCTTAGTTTTTTACTTTTGGAGAAATCGGAGGATTGTGACTGAGCTATTACTTTGGGTTCTACTTAGGTAGCTGTTGGAAGAGAGTCGATACTCGGGAATGTTTCGGTGAAATATTGCTGGATAAACGATTGCTTGTATTAACGTGAAATATTTCTTGTTGATGGATTCGTAAAGCTATTAAGCTTGTAAATGGACACATATACAGAATAATCTTAATTTCCAAGATGGTATTACTTATATGTTCTATTCTTTATATTATAATTTAATACTAGTAGCAATCTCTTTGGATTTTACTCCTATAAGGAAAAGTGGAAAACCAATTTGAGCAGATCTTTAGTTAAAACCTTCCGAGTAAAATAATAGATAGATGAAAAGTATTGTTGGGTTAAGAATAATTAAATTTATGATTTTACGGTTTCAGAATGTATAAATTATGTACAAATCTAAAATAAAATCTCGTTGAACAGTAACTTACTATCTGATAATCTAGTGATTCTATTGTCCTAATCGGAACAGAAGAGTGTTATTAATTGTAATATTTTTTATAAGACGAAAGAAATATCTTGAGTTGATTCTTGTTCTTCTTTGTATAATAATTATGGCAAGTATTATTAGGACTTTGAATATCGAAGTTGAGTATGTTTTTTCTTCGCGAGACTTCTGTGTTATTTTGGACATTGATGGTAAAGTATAATGGGTATATCGATTGCGTTGTCCGGAGTTTGAATATTCTGAAGTATTATGGAAGAACTTTAGACTCAACTAGGTGGAAACTTCTACCCGGTACTTTGTAACGGGTTGCAAATAAACTAGGACATTGTAACGATAAATAGCTTCTCTACGTATAGCACGAACTGTCATCAAGTCTTTTCTAAGGAATATATTACAACGATAATTTAAGAGGAATCTAACTAAATAAATGTGATAAGGAATACAGTTTAAACTATTTAAGGTTAAAGTCTTGTTAGAAGACGATCTCCAGGGGTAATAAATTTTGAAATCTTGACCGTTGTAACTGTGTGGACTATTTTCAATTTCTAGTTTAACTTTAAATGTTTAATTTTCATGAATAATTATTTCTATCGCAGACTATGAATTATTAACCACAAAAAAGAAAGCAATAGAAAGGACCGCCTTTTGTATGCTCTCTCTATTTCTTTTTTCTATATTTATTTTGTCTTATCAATTTGTCACTAATTTATGCATTTTAATGACGATTATATACAGTTGCTTCAGACCGATAAAAATATTCAAATGCCTATAAACGACAAATACAAATAATTTCGAATGTATACATGGCTTTATACCTCAAACGTGTTCAAACAAGCGCAACAAATTCATCAACTGTTCAAAGGTCTAGACCAACCTTCATAGAACTTCAAATTAATAGCAACTTTATACCTAATCAATAATCGAGATAATCGTCGTTTAATGAACCACAGAGCGTCAGTTTCATAATTACTAATTAATAATTATTGCGTATTTTCGTGCACAGTTCTCCATGACTCTACTTCAGTTTCCATTAACTGCCGCCATTTCGCCACATACATCGAAATACCACATATCGTAACCTTTCATGATCAAAAATTTTAGGCAGCAATATATACACCACCATTCAACATATCGCTGTTCTCTTATTTTCCAAACAAAGTTGCAAAGCGTGGGTCTTAAAAATTTCGCGTCCCATTTACCATTGAAAGGCCCACGCGTCTTTTTGTCAACGAGTTTCTATCAAATTCAGTACGTTTCTGTCGGTGGCCGTGATTTAATTAACGTTCTTGTCTCGTGATTTTAATTAATTGCACCCGAATAAAGCGTTCCTCCACGCCCACGTGTACGAAGTGGAAATGACACAAGTGGACTGGTCTTGAAGGCACGATGCGCAGTACAAAGAAACTTGAGAGAACGCTTCTGGAAAAATGGTCCGATAAACGAGTAGGTTTGGTCTGTTGATTTAATGAGGAGAATGCTATTTTTGTTACCTGCAAATGGTCAGCTGATTAATGGTATTTTGCATTAGATTAAGACAATATTAGGTCAAGTGATACGGTTCTCTGTCCATTCGATTTATTTTCTTGGGGAAAATGTCTCTTTTTCGGGATATACTGTGTTGCAGAAAGAACTCTCATGTAACCTCTATGTCTTTGTTTAATGTCTTTTTGCGTCTTACTTTTTGTCCAGTTCGAATCTTTACATTGAGAGTTGTTGGATATATTTAATAAAATTAAACGCAATTTTGAAAATGTTTCGTGTTTGAAAATGAGTATTATGTCAACCCACTAAAGTTTTTAATTCATCAGTATAGAAATATAAAAAAATAGACAAGCTTTCAAGAAAGATCTGTGGAGAACTTTTGCACTAATTATCAATTCATCAGAAACAACAGAGTTTTCTATATTTTAAAAGTAACAATTTCAGAACCACAGAGATTTAATATTGTCAAATTAATTTCAATGACAAGCGTTTACGATATATCAATCTTAATCTGTTTTTATAGAAGAAAATTTTTTCATATTTTTCAAACAACAGAACAAGATTGAATAAATTTAATTCATTTTTAAATAATATTTTATGACAATTAATTATTATTAAATATTTATTTTTATTATATTATAATTATTGAATATTTTCTTTGCACAAAAAGTTTCTCATATTTTCAAAAAGATAATTTTCGAAACCACTGGGCTGGATACCGCCTAACAATTACTATAACGACACCAACGATATCGTTTGTGATATCAAAATCGAACCGATATCTTTTACAAGAAAAAAAAGCGGAATAAATAAAATGATATGGTAAAAATGTAACGCGAGCGTGGCGATCCAATATTGAACAGAATTTCTTTGCATTCCGCGCTTGAAATCGCGAACATGGTCGAATCCAGCGACTTGCGCAATATTCGCTGGTTAATGCGGCAAACGGCCATTCTTTTTATCAGTATGTTGGAAACAGCTGCGAGTCACAGCTGCAGCTGCGATCGGCAAAACGTTTAGTACGATTTGCGGCCATGATTCCCAGGAAAAAAAGGCGGCTAAATGAACAGTATAATCGAGCCTAACCGTCCTATCGATTTACGCGTTTTTCACTGTTGAAATTGTTTCCCGGATGGCACCATGTTTCTTGATTTCTACCCCTCCTCTTTCTTTGTCCATTTGTAGAAATTGGTGAAAAAAGTATTTTATTAAAAAAGATATACGAACATAACGAACCTTAATAAAAAATTGGACATAGCACAGACAAAATATAGTATCCGAATTGAAAGATTTCTGATCCGAATGCGTTGTGGTATTTTAGGTCATTGAAATCGAAAATGAGGGTCATTTTCCACGGAAATGAACGGTTTTCAAAATTCAGTTTTATGAACATTTGGCTAGCAAAGGTCTTAACCATTGAGATTCGCGCAAGACCATGATCATAAAGAGCGCTAATCGAAAGCTATGCGAAATTTATGGCACAGCCCATGCCAATACTCCAAATGCCTATTTTGCCATATACCATTTACTGCTCTCTGTATATCATCATGGTCTATCGGAGAATAGACAGTAACAGAAACCTAATCCTATAGATTCAACTTCAATTCCACGATTCAAATGCATACAGAGTAAGCCATACAGTAGGTTAATAGCAACAAATTCTAAAAAAAAGTATCGTGAAAATCAACGATGACATCGAACATCAACAGGTTGACGAAAAAATTTGCTCCGTATTTCCATAAAAAACGACCCTTATTTTCGGCTATGGTAACCTTAAAAAGCCGTAGAAGATGTCATTCTAGTCGAATGCTTTGCATTCCAGATACTATGCAAGAGCCTGTAGCATTTTTGGTGAAATGATGTATTAAAGTTATGAGTAGATAAAAGTATCATAATTGTATTGATACAAGAGCGATGGAATCAATGAAATAGTTATAATAGAAACTGATCATAAGAATAGCGAAATTTATGTAATTATGGTTGTAAGATAAATTTCCGATTAAATATAACGACTGTTATAATAAAATGTAACGTTGTCATAATTGAAAGAAGAATAAATAATGGAAAAATAAGAAAATCGAAATTCCTGTAATTAAGAAAACTTTTGTTGTTGTATTTAATTCTATTGATCATCCCTATTAGAGAGTTTCTGAATAAACTCAGAATAAAATTTCTCAATATGGTTCATCTCAGTTTTTTAATTGAATAAACTTTCAACCGGATCTGTTTAATTTTGTCACACATGTCGCAATTTAAATCTAGATAACATTATTTAAATAAAGCATGCGTGCGTCTATAACGATGTATAGTAACATATTTATTTTTGAACACAAAATATATGTATAAATATGAAGTAATAATAAAACAGCTTTTAATCGTATTAGTACAGAACGTGTTAACTATACAGTGAAAGCTTGTGACATTTTATCTTAATAAAAATGTTTTTCATACAGGATATGCTTGAAACAAGAAGGACTTTTGTAGATGTTTATATGTCTATATATTGCTAAGACATATTTTACCTTTTTCGATGAATACCACAAAATATTAGATCTTTTTTATGTAACAGTCTATATGCACGATGCTTAAATGCTTCTTATAGATGACATAAAGTTAATTATTTCCGTCGACGAATGCGATTAAACGACAAAAATACCCTATGCGATAGACGAAGTGCGAATTTTAAGCGAATTATCCCCATCTGGCCAGTAATATTCACATTTCATCGTGGAAATCAGCGTCAACGGAGTCCATGAAAATGCGACACTAATTAGCCGTCAATGTCGCCACGAGTGATCCCCTGGCTCGCTGTCGCGTTCTGACCGATAATTGCCCACAGTTTCAATTTCATGAAATGATTCCGTCGCGGGATATATCGGCGTTTCTGCCATTGCTAATGCATGCACAGAACAATTTCATTTTCCATAGTAATACTTTTAATATTGATGCGTGCGTTGATATTAGTTTAATATCTTAATACGTAGCATCGGAAGAGATTAATGAAATATTCGTATATTCAACTTGTTGTATCTGTATGATGTTCTTTTGCGTAGCTATTATGGGGTTATACGAACAGCTTCAAACTGTAATTAATTCGGATTAAAATATTCTTATGTACAGTGGCTAGAAAGAAAGAGTATTTATTATACCATTTACATACTGATTAATATTAGATGCAAGTATATTCTTATCATTTAATAATGCTTTTACATGGCTACGAAAATTTGATACTACGAAGATAAAATACATAAAAGCTAATAAAAAGACGCTTTATTGAAATGTAGAGGTATGTACCAATATTTGTTGTAGCCATTATATGCGTGTTTCAATGGCTAAAATTTTTCAATAATAAAATACTCTAATTTGATCGATTATTCCAATATTCGAATCGTTTTACCTACTTCAATTATCGATTGCACCATTATTCCAATATCCGATCTACCTATAACAATACACACTGCGACTATTCTAGCATCTATTTTCTAACCTGTGCTCGCTACACTTACTTTCCACAAATTTGCATCCATTTACTAAAATTACCAAGTACGCGCGCAGTGTTCTCGCACGACGGCGAGACGAGACATATTCGCGGGAAAATTGTCTGTCAAGCAGAAAAGCTCGGTGTGTTTCGAGATTTCGTTTGTCGCGCTATATTTACCGGACGGCAAAGCGAGTTTACAATTTCGTCGGAGACGGCCGTCGCAGCTGGTGGTTGCGAGAGGAATAAACGGCTGGTCGAGGCGCGACCAAACGTTCCACGGGAACGAAGGGAGCGCAAAAAGCTTTCAGCCGTCGCCGGTAAATAGTGAAGCGACTCCGGTGCTGTTCCACCAATGTGCATTATGCAAAACAACACGACCGCGTACACCGGTCGGATTCGCGGCGAATGAAAACGAAACGAAACCAGAGAAACAGAGAGGAAAAGAGAAAGAGCGAGAGACAGAGCTATGGGCGAATCGTGCGTATCGTGGAGTGTTCCTGTTCACTGTTATCTGTTCTTCTGAGTGTAATAAACAGAATGGAGAATTTTCTGGAAAACATACGAGGGTATCCTTTTTTTCCCTCGAATATCGTGACGATAATTGAGTTTTGGATAAGTATGAAAGTTCTGAGAGAAGTTTTGTCTTGTAATGTGTTAGTTTGGAAGAAGCGTGCAGAATTGTTTCTTTTCTAGAGAAAAGAATAAAGAATTCTGGATGAATATGAAAAACATTTTGTTTTTTTATTTATCGTGTTAGATCAGATAATTTATAGTCCTATTGGTTCGAAGTTTCACAATTTCTCAATTGATTTAGAAGAAATACCTTTCACTTTATCTTATTAAGAGATTGTTCGTTTGGTAGTATTTTAAGGTATCTTTGTAATAAACATTATAATAGGCCTGGCAAGGAAATATAAGCTCAAAATATGTGAAATATTTCGTCTATTTCATATCCTACATTTGTATCATAATCGCATTGGTATACGGTAACACACGGACTATTCGTTTCTTATGCTAGACTCATATTTTCCTTTATCGCAGCTCATTTAACTTCTTGCGACGCTATAGCCTGCAGAAATGGCACTGTGTACCAATCTTCGCTCATTTTCATTCACTTGTGCACACGACGTGGAAAAATCCCACGATATTTAATGAAAGTCATTCACGACGATTCTACGGCCATTTATTTCATGAAATCTAAACACGAGTTAAAGAATATATTTTTTAAGATAATCCAATCTTAACGAGAAATTCCAATTAACTTTTACTATTTATAACTGCAATTATAAAGATTATTATTACCATTTTTTTACGAACTTATAATTTTTTATATATATTTATAATGATAGCGAGGAATTCAATGTAAGTATACACACACATATATGTATACATGAAAAAAATGTATTTATACTAAAAATATACTGTGATATTTGTAGATATCTATATATAAATAATTACAAACATTTGAAATTCTGCGTTAAATTAACTCGAATTACAATTGTTATAACGGAAATCATAGCCATAATAGAATGCTACGCCAATGAATTATCATTATGAAACAAACATCAATAAATTATTTTCGTTATGAATACGATTAATCCGTAATATAAGCCCCTTAACGTTAACCGACGTATCTGATACAGCACATGTTTCCCGTATCAGAACGATGACGTACTAGAAACTTCGTTTGACGTCAATTAAATAACATTTATTATTAGCGACATATATTCTAATTTAATTTTGTAAATCTCAAAACAATTTTTTTACGAACAGAAAGAAGATTACTGTTATATGTCAAAATAATTCAACAAAATAATTATACAGGAAAATGTATGTTGATGTTAGAGATATCAAACTACAGCAAACTAAACCAATATTAAATCGCTTATTACAGAAACCATGCTGATCATTCTTTGAAACAAATAGAATTTTTGACAATTTCATAGTTCTGACAGATATTAGAAAGCACGACTAGCGTTTAACTTTTCAGAAAACGAATAACATCGATTTAGTTGATCAATCTGACTTCAGCGTGGCTCAATTATTAACCAATCTGATGTTTTCACTATAATCGCTCCAAGCTGTTCAAACCCAGTGAATCGCATGACGTTGAATGATTATAATCACGTGCAGAAAAGATTAAAACCTGGTCAGGATACTACAGAACCTTGCTATATCGATTCGTTCAACTACGAATCACTCAACTTGCTAGAAACGCTATTTCACGACATCAGAAGACCGAATCAAACGTTTTCTAGTCGATGGGCAGCCATACGATTAAAAGCGCTGTGAAAGGAGGATAATAAAACGACAAATGGCCACGATCAAGATTATTATAAAGCGGTCAGGAACGAAAATAAAGAACGCGTCCACGGCTTTGAGATCCCCGTCAAACCGCCTCGCTCTCTGTAAAACTCTTGAGCTTTTGCACGCTCCCTCGGGCTTCATTAGCGTGCGTCATAAAGCACCAACTGCGCGAGCAACATTTTTTTCCACGCTATAATTCACCACGAAAAATTATTTTTGCGCCCCTCTGTAGAGTATTCAGGGGGTTTGCGTGAATATCGGCTGATCGTTGCCCCCAAAGGAACGAAAGATTATCTTCTGATGTTCCATTCGTGGTAGATAGAACTACAAAGTGATGGACTTGTATGCCAAGGCAATAGAAGAGAATAATTGCAGAAGAAAGCCTTAATCTAGAAATATCGAAATATAATAAATCGATTAATTAAAATTGAGAATTCGAAAGCCAAAGTGATCAAGAGTTTAGCAATGAAAAATTGGAAAAATTAAGGTGCTTTTAGGAAAGTTAATTGTTATTGAAATAGAAATATACTATCGCTTAAAATGGATACTTGCCAATTTTTGATAAAATATATAATAATTTGGAAACTTGACAAAATTCATGTAACGTCTTCAAACATTCTAAATTAAGGTTATCAAAATTTTGACAAGTAATTTATTTAGCTATATTCTGTAGTGAATAGTACAAAGTAAAACACATGAAGTACAGCGTTATGTTCGAACTAGCCTAACCACGAAACATTAACGTAGACAGAAATTTGTTTCGCCTATTCAGCATTGTAACGAATAGTACACTTTGGATATTTTTTGTACTTTTCTGTATTATGAGCATTTTCACGCTTCCATAAATATATACAAATCGACAATCAGTTAATGACGAAGAACGACTAGCATCCAAAGAAACAGGATACCATCTTCAATTACTCCGCGCCGCAAACCAATTCCGTCATCATCGATTAACGGCTAAATCTATTAATGAAAATGCAGCATAAATGTTCCCCAAATACGTATAACGGTAGCTAGAAACTGCGAATCGACACGATCGTTTCGCGGTCAAAGTTTGCGGAATAATCGGGATCTTCGAATGAGAAATTAATAATAGGATAACGGCCGGTTCATAATTATCGCGATCAATATGTATCCGCCTGTATGCCGGATAATTGCAGGTTTAATTACGAGAATCTAACATTTCCTCGTGCTTGCGCATGTAATGCCCAGTCACGATTAAAACGGCGAAACAGAGGCAGAAATTCACCCACATAGAACCGTCAAATACACCGTATATTTTCGCGACAACGAAACCACCCACTGAGTTCTTGGATGTCGAGCAATTATCTGACCGTGCGACGCAGCCACCTTTAATAATAACGTCGCGCGGACATTTCGTGAATTTTCTATTTAAACGACACAGAAAAGCAATACGAAAATTCATCATAACAGGATTACCTCGGCTTATTTTTCGTGATTTCAATCTTGACTGAAATTAGGCAGAGTTAACTGAAATCAATTAACTAAAACAATCTGGTTTTTAAGAAAGTCAAGTTTAGTATGATTTATTATCGTACAGTGTTACGTCAATCATTTAGTGCACAAGTATCGTACGCTCGCTTTTAACATTTTCGGGAAAAACAGGTTTAATGGTTCAATGATATTTTATAATTAAATACGTTTTAATTTGTATTTATCTTTATCAATACTATTATAAAATACATTGCAAATTGTGCATTGATTCCTTTTAGAAACATTATACGTGAATCGTGCTTCTTGAAAATATCTGCACATATAAATGTGATTTTTACGCAACGTAAAGAAACAGTCAACTATTTGCATATGAAGATTTAAATTTCACAAAAGGTGGACCTACAATATTTATGCGGTAAATTGTCGATATCGTAAGTCTTACTGGGATAACCAAATCTAATTGTTCCTTAGCTACATGTGTTTCAAGATTACCAATTTGTCTTTCTTCCTATTTCAATCCAATTTTCTCGTTCGTGATATGCAATCAATTTCATGAATACAAATTCGTGAAACAACACAATTATTAGTTTAATATACAAAGCGCAATTTACAAGAGAAGGAAAATAAAGATGCGTTATATGTACAATAATATTTTCGCTCTTCTAATTTCATCTTGAAGAAGAATTCGATAATATTAATATATTTAACAGTGTTTATAGTTCATAAATTTTGCCATGTATTTAATTGTTTTTATTATATTTCATAATGAAGAATACAGATTTATGTGCAATGTATTTAATCAGTTTATAAATCGTTAATCGGAAAACATAAAAATGCACGTGTATTTAATGAGTTGCCACTCACAATTTTACACTTGCATATAAAATCAAGCCTTGAATTATATCTTGATCATATTACCACCTACACGTTTAAACTGCTGTTAAGATAACGATCACTCTCCAATTTCCGTCTTCCTTGATTATTAAATTCCACAACAATTTCTGGATAATCATATCAACCCTTGTCAACAAACTATTTCTCGTACACTGTCCAAACGTTATCAATCTTTGTCTAAGGAAACAATAATTATTCACCTACAATAGCCCCACCATCTCCAACCCTCTTTTCCATCCAAAGAACCGTCTCGTTGATGTCCCTCGCAAATGAAAGCCAGGCCACGGTATTACGAATGAAGCCGCATAAATAGTACGTCCCGACGCGACGCATTCTCTCGCTGATTCCCATTCAGAGCATGTGTCTACGTTTCCGCGATTTCGTGTTTTCGTCCGTGTAAGAAACGAGTTGAACCGTAATTGGCGGCGAGCATTTTCATTCGGGGTGCAACGGCACCGAAGCGAGCCATTGTTGAGACAACAACGAATCGTTCTTAATACGCCGAGTGCGTGCCTTTTATTGTATACGACGATGCCTCTTCGAAAGAGCTTCGACTCGATGGAATACGAGTTTGAAAAGTGATTGCTGTTTCTCGATAAGTTTTTACGCAAGAGGGAAATTTCTTCAGAAAACTACAGAACAAAACCTGATGAATAGAATGCGAATTTTTATGCATTTATGGGAAATTTGAAGATGCAAAAATGTATAAATTGTACATAATAAAAATATATGGAATATTCAAGCTGTAGTACTCATTGTAGTATATAGTAGGGTTACCAATTTGTTACTTTTCCACAAAACGGTATTCACGATTGTATAATTACGTTTATTAATATTTTTTGATACACTCATTTAGCAAACCTTCTGCTGCGGTTAAGTGTTTTGTTTTTCCGCTTGTATTTCAACTCCCGCCAATGATCTTCTATCTATATTCAATTTTTCTAATTGCCTTCACAAAAATATGAATCTGCGTAAATATCGACAGTCCAATGATAAGTTACATTTTTTGCTTTTTATAAGACAGCTATTTCTTAATTCAATACAATATGACTAAAAAGGAAGTGTTACTAAAGTCAGCATATATTACATAATATCAATTTATCTGATTTTAGAATTAAATATATATCTTTGCAAACCTCTTGGACATTTAAAAAATGTTCATTGTTATAACAACAATTAATATCATTAATTTCACAAATCTTTATGGATTCGCCTATTTTCGAATAATTTATGTTTATATCTTATATTCTTTATTTAACAAATTTTTCCCCTGTTCTAAATATACCATGTCAAAGCATTCCCATGTATCTAACAACTAACACCCGAGTCGAAAAATGAACAAAAATAAACTGAAAATGCGGTCGCACGGATTCCCGTACCGAACGCTTCACTTCAACGAGAATGCGGATTATCCTGCGGCGTACTGATAACTGATTGCGCGATAAATAACACGACCTTGCGATGAAAATTCTTATGAAACAACAAATCATACGCAACTCGCGTCGAAAACAATTAACGAAGAACGAAAACGTCGTTGATTCGTTTCGTGCACCGATTTCCCATTTCCAGAATGCTATACTTCTCGTTTGGTTAATTCGATTTCTCCAGCGACTCGATAATTGCACTTTATGCTCGTTGTTTGCTGCATGTTTGCAACGAACGGAACGTGAGTGTAATAAAATTCAAAACACTGTTCTGGATCGGTAATTTTGAATGGCATGCAAATTTGCAGGAATATTTGTTACATATTCGTCAGTTTTCGAATACTGAAAAACCACTTTTTTTTAGTGGCGAACGTGATATGGTTGTGAATATGTATGTGGACGTGAAGAAGATGAGTATGGGTTTGAAAGGAACATGAATTTAAAAATGTTTCATATTTTTTTTTCACTGTTTTTCTTTTTAGAAAGATGGCATTATATATTTGAACACTTCCGCTGTTACTGACGCATATGTCGCCCCGTTTCAAATGTCTAAATAACGCTGTTGACGTAACTGGTATGTCTTTGTTTCTGTGCGTTTTGACAAAATGACTTACGATTAACATTACAGGCAAAATATACATGAGGAACATTTTTAAAATTCAATTAAAACAATGAACAGTGCATTCAAATAAACATTATTATCTGTATTATTTAAAATAAAAACATTCCTGATGAACGAAATGTAGACGTAAATTTGGACCAGGAACGCTTCTAACTTTCTGCTTTTTCAAATATTTTTTCCCTGTTCTCGTAACGAAAGACGTTCCTTTTACGCGTGAATTTTATTTTTAGATATTCTTCTGGCACGTGTTCGTCGACTGGTAACGTGCTTGGCAAAAATCAAGAAAAATTCGTTCCCCGAACGAATCAGCGCGTCATCGTTTACATAGCTTCTACCAAACGAAAAATAGCATAGACAATAACAGTTCGTTTGGAATACACGTGCAGGAACCAAGTGAAATAATGCAAAATTCATGCAACTGAAGAATGTTTCCATTAATGTCTCCATCTATTTATAACTCTGCACGTGCGATATTTTCACTTTGTGAGTTCGCATGATTCATAGCTCGATTCGACACTGTATTTGCACTAAATGATATTTAAACTTCCGTGTTTTTGGTGCGATAAACGAACAACTTCGTACGATCCGGAGGCAATTACGAAGGTTGCAGAAAAATCGTTAGAAGCATCGTGACTGACGTCGTTCCAGGCAGACTCGTGAACCTGGATTTTCGAACGAATTTAAACTTTTCACATAGCGTATTAATATATCCATGATACATGGAAGCTTCCAAGCGTTCGTCTCGTTGCGTCATCCATTCATGAAGTTTTCCGAAGCGCTGAGACCATGTTCTACTTCTCAATAACTTCATTCTTCTCGCTATATTTATTGACGTTTACTCTGTTTTTGTCTGAAATATTTTAAGTCGAAGAAAATGTTCTTTGAACTTTGGTAATTTCTCTTTTTAAATACGCTTGATATATTAGATCGATTTATAAACTCGCACATACACCGTATAATATAAAATTCCCATTATATCAAAGACAGATCTTTGCTAACTTGTTTTTCCTAAATAAAAATTCCTGCTTTAATAAAACGAATAAATTCGGGATAAATGTTCAAAAAAAAAAAAAAAAAGAAAGCACACCTCATACATTTTCATACATTCTACATTTTTCGAAATACCAAATACCAAATAGCAGTTCCATTTTACCTTAATCGAAACAGGAATCATGTGTTATTCTTTATTAAACGATTTTAAATAAAAATCTGACACAAGAATTCCAGACTTTCGCATATGAAGAAGACACAACAGTTGGCGAATTTATCATCGGCATTGCAGATGTTGTATTTCAGTAGAAATATTAAGAGAAGGAGAACTGGGACGCACGAGTCTCGAAATTCGGTGAACGGCGCCTCGTGATTCATCAATGAAAAATTCGACCCAGTTGTCACAGAGCGGCCGGCATTAATAAGCTTCGCAAATCCGGCGAGGAACTCGAAGAACTCGAACTCGACCTCGACCCGAGTCACGACTGCCAAACAGGCTTCTTCGTCACCCTACTTCGTTCTCGCGCCGATTTTTCTTGGTTATTTTACCATCGAACCAAAATCAGGCAAACATTTTTCTTTGTTTTTGCGAGACTCGTAGGATCGTTCATTTTTACGATGAAAATTGTGCGACTTAAAATTCTGAGAAATTAAGAAATTCAAGTATTTCTGTCTGTTTCCGATCTCGTGCCAATATTATGAAGTTCTCGAGATTCTTTGCGTTACTTCGTGATTCGTATTTTCTTGGAATTCTTGAATAATATTTTGGACACATTTTTGCTTCTAAATTATAATTATTTTACATTTGGAATCTTCGTATTTTGTATTGTCGATCGTTTAAATTGAATATAGAGGAAACTTGGCTAATTTCGTGATACTAAAAGTTACTGTTACTACGAAATTTTAAATTTAAGACAAAGAAAAAATGGTACTTGTTTTACTATGGAAAATGATCTCGTGGGATACTATTTTATAGATCATTAATTGTACCTCCACATTTTTTAAAATTCTTTATACCTTTAAATTAACTGTTTTGTAACTACCTTTTTAAAACGTGTACCTAAACCGAAAATTTCGTGTTGTTTCGCAAAATGAAGCTAGCACGTTCTATGAATAAAAATAAGCAAAAATGTGATATAAACATAGGTTCGCAAATGTTTTATCGAAAAGTTAATTTTCAGTTAAAACTTTATTTATCGAAAGGTTATAACAAAAATACGAGACGATTATATTTCACAGAAAAAGCTTGGGCTACGCTGTATAATGAAATATTTTCACTAGTTCAAACTGCTTTCAATCTCAATTTATCTGAATATAAGAAAGGAATAGAATTGAGAGACAACTTTAGGGGAAAATGGCGCCCTGTTATTCACCACTCTGCTCGATTTTAATAATCGGTAATTTATACGCGTTCAGAGGAGAAGGTTTCCCTACGGAAGTTCGAAGGAAGCTTCGTGGATCCTTTCTTTAATCTCGAGGAACTTTTTGCCCGGTCGCGGCTATGAGACTGCGCTGCGCAATTCTCACGAGGAGCGATCGAATTAATTCAGCTTCGACAAAAAGACGAACCGCACCCTTCGAAGTTTCAGAACACTTTCTTCCGCTTTAAAACAGAACCACACTGGGTGAATTGTCGTTTCTTAAATCGATGCCGTAAATTAAAGCCAACCAACGACTAAAATCCTTTCGAGATTCCTTTCGCCCTGGTTAAATGTTCCGAACGATCTCAGAATTCTCGGATAACGGAACCAGAGAGAAATTCGTTCTTTCTTCTTTTTATTTGAAATTTCCTTAGACCATTACACCGAAAAGATTCGAAAATGCGAATCAGACTAATTAAATCATTTTTTTTTTTCTTTGAATTGCTAAGTGGCGAAGTTTTAAATATATGACTTTTAGAATAAAATACATTTAAAATGTATTAGTAGACAGTACTAATTTATGTATCTGTATGTATATATATTTTCCGATTCTAAAATATAGAATAATGACCAAGTTTTAAATAATAAAATACTAATCGATCTTTCAGTATCTTAAGAACTCCATCCCAATGTTTTGTGTTTTTTCATTTAAAAGGAGGACTTGTTGTTCAACCATGCTCAGACAAGAATTCAATATAATCTTCCTCTTCATTAATACATTTTTAAAATGTACATAATATTAATTCTCTTGTATTTACTTCTTACTCGTACATGATTTTCTTGATACTTCCATAATGTTTTATTCAAATTCTTTCATTTCATTTCTTACAAACTTATTATATTTCTGTCACTTTGACGCCTTATTAAATATCATAATTTACACTGAAATGCATACATAAATACATCCAAACCGTTCAATAGCCAAATATCAAAAAGCCGAAGCATTTTCTGAATCGCCACTCTTTTTGCGCTCTAAAAATTCACAACTGTGAAAATCACCCAGGTGGGCAAGGAATATCGAATTCTAACATCAGCAATAAAAAAAGAGATCGTTTTTTAAATACCAATCGTACGGTTCACAGGTCAAAGGTGAACATATCAAAAGGTTCACCCTCAACATTTAACAAGGACAAAGGTTAGGGGGCGGGACATGTTTGTGATTCGTTTTTGGAATGTATTTCTCAGTTTCGTGATGAAATTCGATTGGAAATTTTCTGGATGGCCGAACAATCGATTAGATACACGATGACGCGACGAAGCGACGATATAGATGCTGTTGATTCTATATAACGATGGTTGATTAGAAGTTCAAGTTCACTAGAGCTCGAATTTTCTGCAGTTACTTCAATCATCCTTGTTTAGTCGATAATATTCCACTCCTATCGGTTTCAATGAAGAGTCATGATACGATGAATTATTAAATTACATTAGCACCTCTATTTTGTACGAGAAAATTGGAATAACGGGAGAGAATTAAATTACATTTCGTAAATTATTTGAATTGAATGTTTTTTTGAACGTACACGTGTAGTTATAAAAATTGAGGATCCTTGAAAATTAAGATTTAAAGATTTAGATTTAAAGATTAAAAAAAAGAAGAAATTTTTTTTTATTTGGACACGTAAGAGTTCTAGGCTTCTTCAGTTTGAAAATTTTATTTTGAAAATTTGCAGATACAAAAATTTGATAAGTCGAAAATTTAGAAACCCGAAAGGTTGTAAATACGAAAAAAGCCGGATTTGCAAATTCACGATCGAATTCTTTTCGTAAAAATTTTCCATTTCCTGTTCACATGCGTTATTCACACAAAAATTAATTCGACATGGTCATTTTAAAACATAGAAATGATTACCTGGCAATTTCACGCCAACAGCGTGCTCGCAGCAAAACGCTTTCAATTCCAGCGATTATTAAACCGCAATTATCAAGTGGCTTTTGAAAAACGGTGAAATCCATTTCACAGTGAGGTGTTTAAAACCACTGGCAATCACATTTTCAATTAATTGATATTCGGCGAGAATCGAGCTACTTCCAACGTTATTTTCGTTTGATGAACGACTCTGACAGACAGTTTCGTGTAATATGAATACTTTGTCAAAAAAATTGAAATCTATTGAACAGAAATTAAAGGTGGTAGACTATACTTTTTCACCTTTTTCTTTTTTTTTCTTAAAAAAAAAAAAAAAAAAAAAATAAGAAAAAAAAAACAAATGCGTTTAAGGGTCAGTTTTGTTGTGATCCTTTCGATTCATTATAATTCGGTAAAAAGAAACGAGAAGAAAGATGTAGAGCAAAAAAAAACTGCACGCAAACCGATAAATAAACCTCCTCGCTCGTTAAATAATGAAAAACATCGTGCGAGAGATATCAATATTTGCTCTGCGGTTCAAAAGTGATCCGTTTTATTCCCTTCCATCGATCATTTATAGAACTTTGATGGAGCAAACTGAACTTTTCTTCTTTTTTCGATTTCCATTCTTTTTTTCTCGTTTTTTCTTTTTTTATTTGTTCAATTCTTCTCTGCCTTTTGTTCTATGCGTGAGCTTCATTTGGCTTTGTTTAGAAGAAAAAGAAAGAAGAACTCGCACGAACAAGGGGTAAGTAAGTAATGAACTATGAACAAGTTGTATATGGGAATACAAGTGCAGTTGACACGCGCAACGAAAAGCACAGCTATGTTTTAAATGGAGATAAACGATCAAGGTCAATGGTATTGTTTAAGGAAACTGAAAAATGTTGCATGAACACGAGAGGCATTCGAGCGAATGGGAAAAACAACGAGTAAGATGTACGATTAACTGTTTGCTGAGTGTTACCTGGGTTCTGTAATGCTGTCTGGCGATAACGTTCGTTTGTTAACAATTTCTGAGAATGCTACTACATAATTTAGAACCCGGGTATGTACGAATGTAACGTTGTGTTCGAGTAAGTTTCGAACGAAGCATGGAATTTTCATAACGATGTCGGTGTTTTTCAAGCATTACCGTCTTTTGCATTTGATACAGTTTTTGACATTAGTATAAAACCGTAATTATTTAAGAATAAGGTTGAATGTATGAATTCGTGGGATTTTTTAAATAAAAAAGTAAGGACAAGATTTTGGGATCGTTAAGACTCCGTGAAAGAGCAAGATTTGTTTCAAATTTTACCGATATAATTATAATGGGCCAGTCTCATAACAAATTAGTATCGCTAATTCAAAATGATTCATAGAAATATATTCATAAAAAGTGTCTAGAAATGTTCGAATACTTTCGCGAGCCTGCATATATCCATAACCAAATTCTCGACTAATATTCTACATCTCTCAATTCTGCCATTGTAATTTAAAATTATGCCAACAAATTATCCTAAATATGTCATACATCTGTCAATACGTAATAAATTCTAATTCTCAACTCTATCATCGAAGCCTAATGTGTGCCACAGGAAAATCTTCGACTTTCTCCAAACTGATATATATTTTTTTAAGCAACCATAGTTCCTCAATTGCATCGCTACATACCGCAACTGCAAAGCATTGAAATTTCCTAATAGGACATTTGCCAACAACTAGATCGAAAAATCGGCTCACCTGGGAAGCCTTTCTTATAGCCAGGGGGCAAAAACGCAGCCGGCGGCGTGATCGGAGGCACCGCGTCCCAGCAGGGCACGACATCCGGCTGCATCGCGTACCCCGGCGGAAGTTCCAGCACCTTCTGCTGCTTCTCGCAACGTCTACGTCGGCGGCCACCCGGCGTGAAGGTTTTCACGGCCGCCAGAAAACCGACGCCACTCATCTCCTCCTTTTGGGATTTCGTGTTTGCACCGTAGCTTCGTCGCTCCAATATTATATCCAGTCGATTGCTCTGATCAATTCGTTGTAACTACGTGACTCGATGGATGTGCCTTCCGATCAAAACCAACGGAAACTGGAATCTCCGTCTCCAAAACGTTTACCTGGATCGCGCTAATCGCGAACGCGATCAAGCGACTCGCGAATTGTTCCGGAATGCAAGATCGTGCGTGACAGGCTCTGAAACTTGCGTTCTGATGGCTTGTGTTCACGATTCACTGCTGGATTTGATGATTTCGATGATGTCTGTGCGGTTCATGGCGAATGATCAGCATGCCGACTGTTGACAACGATCACGGAAACCGTATTGTTACGAACATTGTTGATGTCATCATGATGAACCATGAAATATCGCTCCTTTGCATTCAACTTTTGTTCTTTTATTTATCCATATTAATAAATTCGACGATAAACAGGCTTAAGAATAGACTCGTCAGTTCGTTTTGGAATCCTTGAAGGATAGACTGGTCGCAATATTGATTTAGACGAGACTGTTAACTGAATTTTTTAGAGGTTACCATAATTAGATATTCTTTGTTAATTCGAGTGCAAAGGATTGCAAAGTCGATCGGCATGAATCTGGCAGAAATACGGAAATACTGCAATGGAGTGATCTTTGCGAAAGTAATTGTATGTCGAGATATTGCATCGCTGATTGACTTTGAAGTATTCAATGCTGGTTGTAATTGTAGCCATTGTTTGCTATGAGCAGAGTCGATAATATTTTTAAAAATCTCCAGCATTAATCAAATATTATTTGCAGGAAGCAATATCAGATGTGTTTGTTGATAACGACGAATCGTATATATTATGTAGCTGATTGACGAAGGCAAAAGTGAGTAGTACGAGATTTTTAATTAATTTAAAACCACTTCTTTATTAAACAAAAATCGCATGAATCAAGTAGTACAACTTTAAATAACAAAGTAATAAATTTCGCTGAATCTTATTGTTTAGAATTTATAGAATCATATTACGAAAGAATTCTTCAATCCCGATGACTCTGAAAAAATTCGTCTAATATTTTACAAGCACAGCGTCTTTTATCAACAAATAGTAACTTTTCTTTGCTACAAATCGGTATTTGATCATGCTTGAGCAGAAAATACGTCAAAACGTGAAGTACATTTACATGAAAACGAAAAAAGGTCACTAAAATGTATGTAAAGTACATGTCACAAAAAGCTTTCCACAAAATTTATTTCAATTTGCTTAAAATTGTACTCAAAATACAATTCACTTTTACCTTCTTTCAAGCATTCTCAACGCATTAATGCAACGACTTGCGAACAGGTTGACAAGCCATCGTTTTATTCAAACGAGCATTCAAATAAGAAGCACGAGAATGATGTTTTTGTCACACAGCGACTGGGTGTTAGTGTGTGACCTCGTATCGACGATCACCATCGTAAACTACAGGTTTGCTTGTTCGAGTTTGTTTCGACGATCGACGCTTATAATTTTAACACTAGTTGCATCTATCTCGATGAAACTTAACGAGAAACTTCTTAATTAACTCTCATCACTGCTGATATATCTCTCCGGTATCTTCTCTGAAGATCGTAACTGCTCGATAGATGAAAATGACACATGTGTTCGACAGAAACGGGACAAAATAACAAATTCTTTCGGATAACCGCATTTCGTAATTTCTTTCGAGTTTCTCGATCAAAAGCTAGTTTACTAAAGCACGCTTCTTTAAAAGTCTACGTCGAGTTTGTCAGTCGACTATTATTAGGCACAAGGTAAATTCCAATGCATAATGATTTCCGATTTTTCTTTGAACTCTGGCATGAGAAAGATTGAACATCAAAGGTTGAATCACCGAGTTCAATGAAACTGTTCCTTTAGGATAATATTGCTGCTGTATAGGATTATCGAGTTTCTATCTATGGATGTTTGCTTCTTGGAAGAAAAAGAGAGAATGAATAATCTTCTTTCAAAAATAGAGTTTAATGTATAGAAAACAATTGATTCCCTGTAAAGCAATAAAAAACGATTCTTGGAAAAAGTTATTATTAATCGCGATTTATGATATTTTCGTGTTTCGTTACGTTGAAGCTAAAAATGCCGAATGGTGTATGAAAGTTTCCAGAATGTTTCCAACGACTTTGACATCTCATTTTCATTGTCATTTCTATCTAATAACAAATGATAAATTCGGACATTTAGTCATTTCTTTAATTATCTTTTGAAACAATGAAATTAAATTGGACATTCATTTATTATAATTATTATTTATAATATCTCTGCAACTGATTCGATATCCTACTACACATTTTATCAATTTTTCTATAAAAATTTCATGTTTTAACGATCGTTAGATATTCTCCATTGACGATTTTTCGTCAGAAAGATCATAAATATTTCTCGATACGTAAAACAAACATAACGAAACATTAATATTCTGAGTCGATATTGTATTTACGTCAATATACGTTGCAACGTGTATCGGCGATAAAAAATGTCATATTACAGGTAAAGCTCCACATAGGATGTCAATATTTTTCGTTCAATAAACAAACCTCTATATAGCATGTTTATACCGCAAAGACATTTTTTTCCAGAAAAAAGAGATGAGCGTGACTTTATGTTTCAGCTTTTTGATCGTGAGAAACAGTTATTACTGCGAGTTAAACAAACATAAAATTTATGACTTCCGAGTACACATCACTGCGTGTTACGATTCAAGTAGGTTAAAATACAATAAAATTTATACAATTATGGTGATCATTTCGATAAATTTCATGACAGACAAGCGGAGGATAATCTCCAGTTTCAGTGACTAAATGTACCTAAAGTGAAACAGATCGCCATAGACAAATGCAAATTGCGACTTACGTTACGACCAAATCCAAGAAGAATTTACTACAGATCAAGCAGAACTGTTGACCAAACGACAACATGAAATTTAATATCAGACACGAATCCAAGGATAACTTTAAAATTTAACTAATTTTTCCAAAATTCAAACTATTCATCGTCATTTCGAAAGTCGAAGGATTTACGTTACAATCCCGGAATAATTTACTACAGATCAGACACAACCACTGACCAAATAAATCTAAAAAATTCAATAACCTAGAACCGGGAAGATAATGTAAAAATTCAATTACAAAATTCTTACCAAGAATAAAACAAAGGATTCATATTACAACTGAATTCCGAAGAAATTTACTTATAACAGCAAAAATTTCTTATCAAAAATAAGAACCCTAAATCTCCGAATCTGCTTTCTTCTCGAACTACATCCTTCAGACTGCGCAATAAATACTTCGTCTTCAACAGATCGTGAATTTCAAAAACAGCCTAAACCTTTAAAAATCAGCCGGAATTGGCTTAAAATAAATTAAAAAAGAAAACGAAAAAAGAGAAACCTCTTGGCGCCGAAGCGAACACGCGGACACCCAGTCGCCGTTGGCAACATGCACCTGCACGATATTTCGCTGTCACCGGATGACCTTGACAGATCTAGCAGAGTTCGAAGGAGGCCGACCGGTGGCGGAAGTGCGAATCGATCACCAGTTGCGCGCGTGCACGATGAAAGTGACTACAATCCACACTCAACTCGAGGTGCGCTCCCGAGAAGAGCGCCCACCGTACTGACGGGCTGCCGCTCTTCGTCTTTCTTTGTCGCGGGACAGCCGACGGCGGCCGAAGACAGTCGAACGCTTCGACGAGGGGTGACGAGGGGTGACGAAGCTGACCGACCGTCTCAGCGACTGCGCGCGCAACCAGGGCGAGATTACGGCGGCCGCGATCATGCCTCGAAGACGCGTGGGCGTTCGGCCGCCGCTTGTGGAGGCTGCAAAGAGGATGCGGGGGCTCCATCGAGGGTTGATGCAGGGGCGGATATGCTGGATGGACGATTAAGGGCACTCAGAGCAGCAAGTTCCCTCGAGAAATTGCAGTTTCATTCTCTTTTCTTTGTTTAAGAGTTTGCATTTGTTGATGGATACAGGAGAGTATTAGAATACTTTCTGCAGTTGGTAGAGGATATAATAAGAATTGCCGGTTTGCAGTTTTTGCTACGGAAACTTTTGTGAGGAAGCTCATGAAGTGGACAAAGGAAAAGTGATTTTAGTTTGGAAGTATAAATTTGTTTTTATGCGGTATAAAATTTGGACGATGCGGAATATTTAAAACGAGGGGATTCGTGTTTTAAAGTGGCAGCAGCTTTGCAACGTAACTTTTATCTTTTGTACATTTAGGTAGTTTGGGATTTGTTTGGACAAAAATACCTTCAATGTTATGTTTTGATATCAGAAGAAAAATATAGAAATAAAATCCCTATATTTGATAGGCTACTACTAATATCAAATATGAATGTGAGAATACTTGATGTAAGTATTTATTGTTAAATATTCAGTTTTGTATTTTTTTTTTTTTTTTTTTTTTTTTTTTGGAGGAATGAAAAGTTAGTGTAGCAAGTAGCAAAGATGAAAATAATTTTTCATTTTTATTTGTTTTATTTGTTTGTTTATTGAATTATTTTAAAACGGTAATATACTAATATTCTCATAACTTTAGATAGGAGATATTTTAATATTTTTATAACATCGACGCGTGAAAAAGCTTTTCTTATTCATCTTTCCTGCTACATTATACGTATATTAAGGGATACGAGATATTTTTCGATAAGGGATGACAGGATACTGCTTGAGCTGTTAAGACTGAGTTTGTTGAACATGGGCAATATTAGAAAATTGAATTATTCTTAAACGCGCGGGACGGGATCTAAATAAAAAACTTAATATTATCTCTTTCTGAAAAATAATTCATCTACTGATTAGTTTTCATAAGAAAACTTTTCAGGGAATTCTTTATAGAAGTAAAAATATATTTTACGAACGATTCGTAGTTTACTATATATAAGTTTACTATATATAAATATTAATAACCTACTAGTAAAAATTTCATCGATTAAAGGGAATACAAATGGTATTACGTAAACAAAAAATGAAAAATTCAGTTTAGAATCAAAATACGGTTTGTAAATTATGAAAAGAAAATACGATAATATCCATAATAAACATTTATCGGACACTTAAATAACATTATTTTATATGAGTAAAATCAAATGTATTTCTTTCCCTCTCTATTACAATCTTGCATTGCAAATCTATCCCAGAAAAAAATTCCAAAATTTTTTACCGGTGGATAATTTCAGTTCCTCAAGAAAAATATTGTTGTCACCCTAAGCCGACCCACGCTCTTGCCCGTCGAAAAAGGTTAAAGCAACAAAACCCTTCTTCGTAGACATCTCCCTGACTTTCCCTGTATCCCATTCAAATTCCCCAAAAATAAAACAAAATGAGCGTAACTTAGAATGAATTCTCACGTAATGTTCACTCCTAAAATTGAATGCTCAAACAATGTTCTTAAAAAAGTAAGGTAAACCTTTCCTGAAACTTTCACTCCATTAATTACGAACTCGCATACAAAATAAAAGGAAAAAAGAAAAGAAATCGTGTCAATTCCCATACACTTTAATAAATTTTTTCCGAAAATATCTTTCGATCTTTCCTCATAATCCATCTAAGTTCTCCACGAACAAACCAAAATAAAGAGAAAGTCAATTCTCGCACAATGTGTCATCCCCTAAAATCTCCACTCCGTCACTTTCACCAAAGCTAAGTGCAGGAAAAATCATGACGCATTTCCACAGACATCAACGAAGTTTCTCTGGAAACCGCAAACGTGTCCACAGCGACCGCATTCAAGGCTGCGATTCAATCGCGCGCGTGTAAATCCGCTCGGCGCGCGATGCTACGTCCGGGCACAAGGGCGCCGCGTGACGCCGCTCCGAGCCTGAGGACGAAAAGGTAGGGCGGCCGGCTGTGCTACGAGGACCAGAGGAGGGCAGAGGGACGTCGCGTTATCCGCTATTCGTACCCCGGGCAAGGGAACCGATCGTTACTGGAAAACTCGGCGCGGTGGAGGGGCCTTTTCATTTTCCAAGGGGGCGCAGTTGCTGGTTTCGCGACGTGGGAGAGGCTCTCTCTGTGCCGGCTGCCGCTGCCAATGGAAGGAGGAACAGAAGACACGAAAATTCGTCCTTCCGTGGCTATGAGAAAGGAGAGGAAAGAGGGGAAACAGAGCCAACGAGGGCGCAGCCGTCTCCGATCGGGATCCGGCTCTCTGTATCAGCAGTATCGATCATTACTCCTGGACTCTCTTTCCGGTTACTCTGTCGACGTCCACGTCGACGCGTGGCTCTATCAACCCGCCACTACCACTCTCCGTGTTTGGCCTCGACTTCGAACCGAGGCCCGTCGACCTTGGGATCCGCCGCGGAAAAGGAAGGCGAGACACTGACGAGACGAGCTGACGAGAGAGGGAGGATCGAGGGCTGACACGCTAGTGTAGTAGAGGGGGTGGTTTAGAGCACCCGTGTAGGGAGGCTGATGGATATTGTTTGGAACGTGGAGGGAATACCCGAACTGTGGTTACGCTGGTTTCCGCGTATGTCTGCGTTACCGTTTAAATATTTGGACTTTGCATATTTCTGAGCAGTTGTATTTTAATTGCGACGATTCTATTCCTTATAATCGCTGTATGTAGAATATTGTGACATGATTAAAAGCCAGTACAACAACTGTTTGTAGCTGACAAATCTCATAAAAAATAAATCTTACAGAAGAATTAAGATATTAAAAAGAATGATACAGAGTTTTAATTTTTTCTTTTGCAGTACAGTTTAATTACTATCTTTTTTTGTAACATATGTAGGTGTTTCACTTTTATGAAAATTTCTATCTACGACATACTTTAGTATTAATTAAGATCAAACTTTCGTTTATGTTGTAACTTCTATTATAAAATAATACGATGATGTCATATGTCATAAGTCAAGTACAACAGGTCGTCAAAGATCAGGAAACTTCGGTTAAATATGAATAGCACAGAATGCGATATATTTCAGAATAAAACAAGTAACCAAAGAATGAACAAACATTCTTTTCATTAATCATTACACGTTGTGTTAGAAACAAATAAAATCAATGCATATTTCTGAGCTTCCTCTATTTTTTTCTTTCTTTTCTCATTTTATTACATCGTTATAGAATAAATTGATTGATCCTAGGATGACAGGTAGTGTTATCGACACGAGATTGCAGTCGATAACTGTCAATATTTTTTTGCAACGCTCATTCGTAGAACGAGAATGTTTTTACATATTTTTGTCGAGCGCTGCTTTCAATGATGTGCGTTCCACCGTTTGCGTGGTTGAGTGTGAATTTTCCCAGACAGCATCTGTCGATCACAGCGGACTGCGAATGTTCGAAGCAACAGAGAGCAATGCGTTTCGAAACGAGGAAACGAAGAATTCTGGCACGCGAAAGATTTGTTGCATTTGTCACAGCTCTTTTTCCATTAGGCGGAATCCTACTCGAAATGAATGATATTGAAAATATTTGCATCGAGATTCTATTTGCAATTTTCAACGTGCCGTTTTTTCTGGAATGCTGGAACATTTTCCCTCTAACGATAAGCGTTTGCACATCTCCACATTATTGAAAGACATACGTCACTTGAAAATATATCAAGAACATAAATATCTTAACCAAATTGTACGAAGTGTCCGAATACTAATGGACTATTTTCAGTGAATTATCTCTCTTTAACAACTGTATCTTTGATTTCTTTTCAAAAATAGCTTTGAATGAACGATACAGGTAAAGAATGTAAGAGAAGCGATATAGCGAAATTCCATGGTGCTACAGTTCGTACAACTTCAGTTCATGTTTCGCTTTATACAACTTCCCACACGCGCGTTTCACTGCTCTTCTCGAAGTTTACAAGGTATTTCCATGCAAACGAATTTCTTAAGTGTTTTCCACCATCCGAGTATTGCACTGTAGGTAGTTGATTTTTCGATATTCCCGGGAGCATCGATGGAAAACGATAGAATGCAAATTCTCGACAATATCGACTCACTACAAGGCATCGTGTAGTCTTCCTCTGTTTGTACCTAACTTCTCAATCGTTAAATAGCTTCATTTACTTGAAGAATACAGTTTCCGACGTTTCTTTAACCTTTACAATGGCTAGAAAACGAATGCATATATCGAATGATAAATTATCTTAAAATTCTTCTAAATAATAATACACGTAGATACATCGTTTATTTCATTGCTGTTTTATTTTTACTATTCTGAGCACTATATATCTTTTGCTTATCTTTAGAATCTAAGTTTAACCCTTTTATAGAAGATGAGAATTATTCTCTTTGTTAATTATCCAAATATGTCAGTAAAACAATTACTATTCTGATTGAATAATTTAATAATATGACAAAGGTAGCAAGTAACGTGAGAAGAGTAAGGGAATCTGGAAATAATCGATGAATTATTCATCTAACATACTAATAAAACAATTATTATTCTCATCATACAACACTATACAATAATTTGTAGTATGACGAATGTAGCATCTAATTTATCACACGATGCAACATATCTTGTTACGTGATCATATTACATACGTTTACATAGGTAAACATGAACCACGTAGGCGATATATCCTGAGAATCACAGAGCTATGATTTCACGACACACGATGACTAACAAAGGAGCCATAGTTGACATTGTTCTACTGCAATTTCAGTGAAATTTTCCTGACATACGGTCAGGTAAGCCTTACATAAGACGTGACGTTTATAACATTTGGCAGGAACGTGTAGGCTCAGAATTCGAACGTTTTGTGGGCTCGTTCGTTTCATTTCGCTTTTATAGCCGAAATAAAGCGGGCTTCTTTACGGCGCTCCTACTTTCACGAGCTTTCCCTGGGAAAACTGGTTATGTAGCACAAAGTGTATTGCCATGTTCCACCGTCCCTCACAATTAATAGAGATAGTTCGTTTTAATTTACTACGTGGAAATTGAAGTTCCCTTCGTCCACATTGAGAGTTATTTTTGTAGTTCCCTCTTTCTCTTCTCTTTTTATATTTTTTCGTACGATGCAATATATCGAAGCTCCAGGGAAAATTTGCGATCGAGTAGGAGAGAATCAAAAGAATTTTAAGAAAAACTATTTTGTGGAAATTTTATAGTTTACTGCTTGCTTGTTAGAGTTTCCTTTGAAACGCGTATGAAAAGTTAATGGAGAATCGCTGATAAAAAGTAGGAACAAAGAAAAGTAAAGAGTGTAGAATATAGAGGAAAATTAAATATCCCGAATTTTTAAAATAAATACTATTTATTATGTTCAGTTATAACCAAACGATACTATTTGAGAGCTAAAACTAAATCACGGCTAGATCTAATTAGCATTAATTAATAATTAACCCTCCATAAGGCCATTTCATCTATCAAGAAATGTACCACACACAAACAATATTCAAATGGAGCTCGTTTTTAACATCAAATCGCATGTACGAAATATTTTTACAACCGTACGAATCGATAGATGAGGAGCAAAGAGAGCAAAAAACGTAATGAATGGGCAAATGTACCTACGAGAAAAGCAAACGAAGATTTGCTTGTACGGAAATTCGAGCTGTGTCGCGTAAGCTTTCGTGAATGGGTCATTCAGAGAAGCTCCCTGTCTGGGGCCAGGCATTCTAATTGAAGGGTGCTTCCACGGAAGCCTACTTGGCCTCGCTTTTCGTCGATCCATCCTCTTCGTGGCGTTCTTACTTCCCTTTCCTTTTTACCTATTTTCCTCATGGAGGCAATATTTCGTCGAAATCGTCAACTAACAAATTGTCAGTACTCGACGAAAGTGCGTTACCTTAGACAGTTTAATTCACGAGACAAGTGTGTGAGACCTTGTCTGTAGAATTGGAAAGAAAAAACTGCTTGAGATACGAGATAATGTATTTTTAAACTGTTATTCCATTCGTGCCAAATTTTTCAAATGATCTATGCTGGCTAAAGCATCAATCGGTTCTTTTGTATTTTATATATACCAATCTTTTATAATACTTGTAGAAATAATGGATATAATCTATTTGCGAATACTAAAAAATATATTATTAATAATGTAATAATAAAATTTGTGCCATCAAAATTCTCAATATTTATGATACATGTATTACATATGAACTCGATTAATAAATAAAACTATTTACCTCGTTTCTTTACATTTTCAAATCGAAACATATATCTTCATCCAAATAATATCGAATACGTCACTTTCATGCTACAATACGCAATTTCGCGAAATACCACTTTGATATAACCGCAATAAAGATTTCCAAAGCCCCACGACTTCTACCCTACAGCAATATCTCAAATAATTTCAATATTCTAATTTAACTTTTCCTTCGACGATCATTTCTAACATACAATGCCAGTGATGTAATGAATCATCAGAGAAATCGTTCGACTTTCATTCCCTGCAAATGGTTTCGTATACGACGTATGTACCTACCTTGTTCGATGGAATTCGATGTGAATCAGCAGGTTCGAGATCGAAGCACAGCCTTTCTTTTTCCAGAATCGAATCATCGATCGTCGATATGCAATAAAGACGTTGCGACTACGATGTCGAGCTTGTTACGTTCGTAATATGTTCGCTAACGTTCCTCGATCAATCAACAGTGTGCCGTATCAATACCTGTTCCAGGTGTATATCACGCGGACGAGGTAATCTCTTAAGGTAGAATCGAGGATGAAAGATGATCGCCATCAGTTCCTATAGCATTTTGAAAGAAACACGTCGGTATTTCCGGAAGGCGAACAATGGAAGCTTCATGGAGAAACCATTCAGATATTTATTTCGTTTATACAGTTGCTCGCAAAAGTATTCGTACACTTAGCATAGAAAATTTTGATGTAGACATTGTGCGTGTTATATAAAACATTTTATTTCATTAACACTATACTGAGACGCGATTGCCAAGATTGTATTGGCAAAATTTGAATTTAATTTAAAAATATATGTAGAAGTTACAAGATATTTTCTGTGAATTTATATTTAGTAAAAAATTAGTATACGTATAGTATGAACAGTCATGTCAAGCATACAAATAAGAAATGTTAAAAATAATGTCAGTCAGTTTTTATAATCACTGCAAAATATGTACGTACATTAAATATCCTAACTAATTGTATAAATTTTGTATACATCTTCAGAATCTTTAAAAATTTTGCAATATATTTGATAATATATGCATGATAGTTGGGTGTCATAACTGGTAGTAATGGAATTTCAAAATGTTTGGTGCAACATACGTAATATGCTCATACACAATAAGGATACTACATGTACTACATATGATTTGATAAAAGTCGATTTAATACTGAAAATAACGTTATTTTGGAAACGAGATCAAGTAGCGGAAGTTCACATTTTTTATTATTACGCTCTGAAGATAAAAATAAAGATAATGTGATAAAATGTTTTAAAATGTGCTAAAAATAGATGCACAAACAAATATATGACAATATTTTAAAATAAAAAGCTTCTCATTTTTTCGTGACTTTAGCTCATTTCACTTCTTTCTCTCTTTTTTATTTTAACGTAAAGTCAGTCTCGCGACAGTCAAACGTTGAAAATCGAAAATTTCATCGTGAAATGCGAGTTCAGCCATTCGTTAGCGACGTTTCGTCGCAGAATTTTGATATTTCCAAGGCTTTTAAGGACAGAAACACGGCCAACTTTCGAAACGACTGCATTTCCCAGGCAGGCTGTAATTTTTCAATCATGCAAATTAACACACCGTCGACGTGGATTCGCGTGTCACGCGAACTATGACGGCTCGTCGTCGACTCGTGACTTCGTTCATAAATGTCACTAACGTCAGACAATAGCTACCCGTCTGGGTATTTTTTAAACTGAATTTTGAGCCTGACAGATGATGAACCTAAGAGCAATGAACCAACGCTATGTAATACTAGTTGCTAGAAGCTGCGACGATTGTCATTTCGAAAGATAAAAATTGAACAAAATCAAAAGTTTTTTAATCAAATTTCATGAAGTTACGAGAGGAAATTGCTTTTTTTTATAACAAAAACAATTTCTCTGCGTGTAGGGAGTATTCATAGATAACAAGATGAACGATAGAAATGATTTGTAGCATAGAATAATTTCTTAGGAGTGAACAAAGAAGAAGATTTGAATTAGATTTTCTTTTTATCTTTTGTCCTTTTTATTGAGTTAGTTTGACTCTTCAAGGAGAGATTATTTTGCTGGACCATCTTGTCAAAATGTATAATAATACTAAATTATAAAATTTGTCAGAAAATGTTACTTCGAACTGTAAATTACACTTGGTTTCTTTTTGTTGTATTATATCTTTTCTTGTATGTAGCAACGTAGCACAAATTTTTTAACTAACTTTGTACCATTTGAATGAGAAGAGTCAGGTTAAATAGAGTCGGACTAAAAGTTAAGCGAAATTGCTCTTCAATTCTTTAGAACTCATTGAAGACCGTACTTCACTCAAGACTGATTCTTGATACTAGCAAAGAGGATTACTAAAACCCTCAAGAAACTTCGCCTTTTTTACGGAAATCTTCTCAAGAAAACAATATTTCTCTTCCGATCATGAAATTTTTAATAGTATCTGGAAGATGCTCTCATTCTGCTTACTGTACAATATTATCTATCCCAATAATTTCTAACTAATTACAAGATTGTTAATACTAAATAAATAAATATATGTAAATGATACTTTCGATCTAACCGATCTCTTCTCTGGTTCTTCCTGTTCAGACGATCAGCTTTGCAATTATTTAAGTCTTCATGAGTTGTTATAATTTAGTTTTTAATTTCTCTCTTTTTTTAACTTGTACATTTAACAGTGTAACTCTTCTTTTCTTTTTCATAAGGCTAATGCCCGTAAATTATTCAATGAATAAATAGATAAATAAATAAGAATTAATAATAATTAAATAAAACAAGAATACAATTACTTCTTCTCTGGGTCAAAAGCCAGCAAGAAGATCGAAATTCTTGAAGCACAAGTTGCACGTAAAATTTTAGAAAACACGCACAAAAGATTTTCCCGCTTTTCATTCGAAAGGAGCCAGAGGAACCCTCGACGTTCGCGCTTGGAGAATTTTGATTCTCCGAATGAAGAGAACCAAAGCAATAGAATTTCACGCCTCTTCAACCACTCGTCGTAGCTCCAGTGAACAACGAAAAGACGAAAAGTAAATGTGGAGGAAAAGAGAAATCAAAATAGAAAGAGAAAAGAGAAAGGATGCATGGAAAGAAACGTGCGATTGTTCATGTATTTACGATTGTCCACGGTTTCGATGAGTCGACAGGCGACAGTTCGAGTTAAGAATGAATGAAGTCGAAATGGCAAGGATCGCAAACATCATTCGACTCCTTGGCATCGAAATACAGGAGCCAATATTGTTTTTCTCGTATCTTTGACGGCAGCTCGACTGGCTTCTTCTCGAGAAACATGCGTCGATTTTTCCTTATATCAAGTAAATTGACGTTTAGTTGTGACTGCTTTTCGATTATCTCGAACCTGAATTGTAAATATTCTTGAAAAGAGTTCCATCGATAGTCAGAGGAAACAAGTGGAAGAAGAATATATACACATATTTGTTAAAGTATCTTGTCACAACAAATTTTCGAAGAAATCATTTTATCTGGAAATTGGACACCAAGTTGCAATTGAATTAGATAATAAATGATAAGTAGATTAAATTTTGTAAATAACAAATGAATGACAACTAATATAAAATTTTCATTATGAGATTCAGTTTATCACTGTTATACTCTTTATTAACATGCGATCCTTTTCTCGGAAAGAAATCGTTTGAAAATTAATTGCAATATTTAATAAAACGAACGAGGAATGCGCTGAAACGACATTGAATTTCTAATATTCGACGAAAAGTTTGTTTCATAATAATCAGAGTAAAATGGATCTACAAAAATTTATTCTATTCGAAACCAGTTTCAAGTGTAGTTCTAATTTCAATGGGAATCCAATGTTGCTTTTATTTGACTGAAATTGTATATAAAATATTGTATTGAAAAATTTAATATTACAATTATTTATCTGATGAAACGAAAAAGAAACACAAAGACATTTTTTCCCCTTTTTTGTTTTCTCTCAATTTTTTATTCTCATTTTTACCATTATATACTTCACGATGTTTCTAGACATTGACCTAGATATACCGAAGATTTTCTTCCTTTCAAAATAATATCATCTCCCTTCCATTTGACAAAATACAAAAATTATACTGTAACTTTATTCTGGAAGGATACTTAAGCTAATCTAGGTTAACAGAACAAATCATTTTCTAAATTCTCCATATTCTAGTCCACACATTCCACGTATTCTAATGTAGTCTCCACTGGTCCATATTATCCATATTACGTTGCATATTGTAATCCCACCACATGTTCTATTCCACATTTTCACAAATTCTCATTTATTGAGTTACCTGGAAAATTCCAAGCATTTTCAAGACTGCAAGATAATTATCTATTATTATGAAAATACAAAATTTCTGAGAAATAACGAAATATCGATTTATAATACTGATAACTGAATAATAAATGCAGCAATTAACGACGAAAATTCGTGATCGGTCAACAGGAAAGATGTGTATCAGCAAGACAACGTTATTCCCTGTGTGCAAACTCTAAATATTTTAGTCTTAAAAATTAAGTTTTTAAATTTTGCTACAAATTTTTCAAATAAGTAACCCAATGTATCATCTCACAACATTTATTCCCGATCTTATAACGACAGATCACCCTGAAAATTTCTCATCCTATATTTATTATGACAAAGCATTTTCTAGAATCCTTCCACTGCCGTATTTCCCACAGAGCTCACATAAATCCTCATTTTTAAAATCGCGCAACGTTTCTATTCGATTTCTTCGAACGATCAATCGAGTTTGTCTTTCTGGTTTTTACAGCTAGTTCCAAAGACCGGCGCTAAGGCGTTTGCCACTTAAACCGTCGCTTGAAAAAGCGATGTCATCTCAGTTACACAGAGGCGGAATCTGGTCAGGGTCAATCGGTTCGCGTTGGCGTTCTTTGATACAACATTTATAAGCTTTGATGCTCCGCCACGTTGGCCAATGTTCGCTTCAGCATCTATGTTCTATCTCCTTCTCTCTATCACCGAAAACTCGGTCAGGGTTGCTTCCTGGTTTCATCGTTAAGAGCTCTGTCTATTGACTTCTACGAAATTTAACGAGCATCCATCGCTTTCCTCCTTGTTCTATCTCTGTCGTCTTTCGAACGAGTTCGTTGAACACGTTATTTTTGTGGTTATCCTCTTCGAGAGTATTTATCGATGCTTGTGTATGAGAAAATGTTTCATTTCACAAAGTGAAGAGGAAAACTTATTTGGTTACTTTCTGTGGAAATTGGAAAGTAGTGACAAGAATTTAATATTTAGTTAGTTTCTATGCACATTATTCAATGACAGGTTAGACCGTAGATATTTCTATAAATTTACATTTTCACAGAATGATAAATAAGTGGAGCTTGAGTGAAAATATGTCTCATCTCTACCAAATTTTGTGATAGTTTTGTATTTTACTTTCAATATTTTTAGATTTGTACCAACTTTCGTCTATTTTTGTTAATAAGTTCTTATTTTCTCTGAAATGTGCGAGTTTGTAATTTACTACTTCGTTTACCGATATATACGATATTTGTTTAGGTATTTGGCAACGAAGTTTATTTAGGATATTAATTTATAGCGCATCAATATATCTAATTGATTTAGGTTTATTTGAAGGTAATTTCATGCTCGTTTTAAATATTTGAGTATAAAATAAATTCCTCCAAATTGAAGTATATTCAATACAAACAAACATAAATCTCAATAAAAATCAACATCAATCTTACCAAAAATGTTTGCATATTCTCTGATGTAGTAACTACAAAACAAATTTAAGTTTCATCATTTTAATATGTTTATCAGATCCAACATAATTTATAAAAATCTAATTGTAATTAAATGAATAAATAAATGCATACACTCTTTTATGCAGCACTCTCTCCCAAAATAAAAAAACTAAGAAGAAAACTATTTAAGAAAGTCAATATAAATTATTAACTTTCACTGATTTGTTAATTTCCGCGAAACTATAGAATCCACGATTTCTCGCTGGTAAAAGAAACCTATGCCAGATCCAGGGGATCTTCGTTCGTTCTCAGGACCTTGACCGACTCTGAGAGATCCGTCGAACGTCGACATCGATGTAAAATTCGATATGCAAACCGCTTTCAGAGGAACATTTTTATCGGGCCATTCGTTCTACTGGAACGGACATGTGTCCTCGAACGTCCACCTTTTCTTTCGTTATGTTACGTTCAATGGTCAGGCATACAATATGTAAGTTATCGCGTCTGAGAGAAATTCTATCGCTTTAATCCTTCGAACACTCGAAACTTCTTGCAACAGAAAGAAGCATTAAAAAGAAAGAAAAACAAAAAAAGAAAAATAAAAATAAAAAAGAAAATAAAGAAGTCTTCTTCGCGAATTTCCAGCCCCTTTGCTTTGGTTCGAGCCCGTGGGAAACTTTGTTCTTTCTTCAACTTCGACTCGTTTGTCCTTGACACGTTGCATTGTGAATCGCATGGGATGGGCAAAGGAAAAATCGGTTTATAAAAATGGACGGTGGAAAAAGCATCCGTGGCTTAGCGCTGAGAGGAAAAAACGAAAGAATGAAAAGTACCGAGGATTTGCAGGGGAAGGAAGTTTGTTCGTGAATAGTTTATGGATTCTGCGTGGTTGGAAGATTTTTACAGTGGTGTTAGAACGTTCACAGTGATTTATATAGGTCTTTGTGTTTTCTTATAATTGCGTATCGGGAAATTCGATTGATTTAAAGTAGTAGTTAGTAGTGTCGTGTTATAGAAGCGTTACTGATAAATTGGAAAACTGGCAAAAATGTTTGTGCTTAGAAATCTATGAACCTACATTTATCAATTTAGTTAGTAAGTTATTATATGAGAAGAATCTTCTATTATTTAGTTCCAATCAAACACACAGAATTTAGGACAAAATTTTATTTTTAGAGAAAAGCAACGAAGAAAATCGGAGCAAACTGCAGATTTGAAATTATCATGCGACTGGTGTGATAATATTTTTCTGAATTACAATAAAAAGAAATTTTCAAATATATATATTTTTTCAGTATTTTAATGACAAAGTCATTTATAATGTAAAGAACATAATGTTTGTAAGTAAACTTGGAGTGTATATAGTACTCGACGAATTAGTAATTCCGTTGGAACATTCGCACATTCCCATGAAATTACGGTCGTATAAATTGATTGATTTTAGCTGCATCGATACGTACCTTGACAATGTAAACGATATTACTGCGTTTGATTTGTTTTTCCTGAATATACATAAATTATGAGTTAACTATACTATGACTCGACGACGATTGACATTTGTTTACCATGATTTCCGTTTGCACCGACTGTATTTTCGGCCGTAATGGTGTCCGGTTATAAATAACCGTTTCGATTAGCCTGTTTACGTGGAACGTGTATGTTGTCACAAATTACTTACAATCACGAGCAAAATCTATTCTCTTTCTATCTTTCTTTTTTCTATCCTTCATCACTCTGTTTTTATCGTATGTGGAAGAAATTCGATTTCAAGTCTCGACACAGTACTATACGATAAAAAAAAGCGATGATAAAGTGTTAAAAATATTTTACGAGTTTTATTTTTTTTTTTTTTTTGCCACTAATGTCGATGGAAATTTCTTTTTATGATTTTTGTCAAAGCTTCCTAAATTTAACAGAACTAATAATCCTTTGCTACTGAGTATTCACAACGAACATTTTTTGATAAATTAAAATTCGATGAGTATATCTAGATTTTCGTAACTCACTGTATACAAAACTGAAACTTCTAAATACTATTCACATATTTTCATAAGAAATTTTTATGAAAAATTCTTTGGCAAACTTGAACGTTAATAAAAGTCAACAGTGACAATTAACGTGCGAAAAAAAGTACAATATTCGCACACGTAGGTGCGCGTAATTATTAAAAACTTGGCGTAGGTGTTTTCAGTACACAGCGGTCGCGATGTGGTCAAATTAAAAACCACCACCTACCTACTCGCTGCCATGATTAAATGAACAACTGGCTAGATGCAATTTGCACGCTACCAAAACTTCTGTCACGGTAACTGGAGTGTCAATAGACCACAACTCACGAAGGTGAATAAACTAAACCAGGGTTTCGTAAACTTATCCGTCGATATTTCACTTCAACAAAAGCTAACGAGCTCTTCTTAGGAATCGAAGAACATTTGCCAAGAAAGATTTTATATCGATAGCATTAAATTCATTTTTATTCGTTATATATATATAATAAATTTATTATATAATAAAATAGAATTCATTCAAGATTAGAATAAATTGTATTGAATATAGCAAAAATAAAAAAGAGAAGTAAATGACCAACAAGGGGCGGTATAAAGGGACGAGAAAAAGATATGAAAGGAACGTTGTTGGGCTCGAAATTCTACTAACAGGCCGGGGCAAATGCAAACATTCCTCGAGGGAGAATTTGAGTTCGTGGGTCCTGTAGATTTCCATGAAGCCTTGACCCTGTTTTTGGATTCGACGTCGCTTTTGGGGCGTTTCACGATGGTCCCTGCATCGATTTCGCTAGATGAGACCCCACCCTTATTCGGGTCGGAAACCAGCTACTGATGAAAGGAGACAGGATCGTACTGTTGCCAACGAATTGTTAGGTTAATACACATACATGGGGTAACTGGCAATTTTGTTTCAGAGTAAGAATTCTCGCGATCTTTTTATTTGTTATGACACATATATTGGATTTGAGTATTCTTTTTAAATAAAACTTTGTGTTAATTTCTCTAAAATATTGTATATTTAATTAAAGTAATTTCTACACGATTTAATCCACTTTACAGTAATGATCGACTAGTTTCATTGTTGCATATTTATGAGAATTATCAAAGCTAGAATTAAAAAATTACAGGGATAGAATTGTTGTATATACAATTTTATTTCATTTATTATTTAAGATAAAACAAGCAATATTGAATATTAGATAAAGTGTAGTCTAAATATCAAATGTAGATTTTGTTCTCCCATTCTTTGCTTTGAAATTATTTAATTTATTAAAACCTTTAGTTTCACTTCTATTTCGTGACCCTGTAGTTGGTAATTCGTAGTCCAACACGTTTTCCGTTAAAGGAGAAACTTTATCCTAGAATGTTTGAGTATCATATACTGTATTTCTACCCTAAAAAATCCACATAAAAAAGAAGAAACATCAACGAAATAAATTGATTCAGAAATTGTCAATTACATTTCCTATAAACACAAGAATCACCCAGTGTACTAGAACACGTAGCACACAAGTTAGTGCGTCGATATATTGGCATCAGGATTCGGTTCGAAGGTTAGAATTCATGCCCCAATTCATGTTCCCTATTCTCCTTAGAGTGAAACGATACTTTCCAGAGAATCCTAATAGCAAATTCCTGAATCTTCACTACTTCGATCTTGCCTTCGAAAATATATAATAAAAATACACAATCCATCGACACTTTTATTTTAATTATAAAACTTATTTACTAAATCACAAATAGAACATTAATATGTGATATATAAATAGCATATGATAGAACTATACGAAGAATATGATATGATAGAATATGATATTACTATACAAAGGCAAACGCCAGGCGAATGGTCGGTAGTCGCAGTAGAAAAGGAACGTCGCTAGTCAGACGACGACTCGTCTGTGTTATGGAATCAACTATCGGACACAATCCACGTGATAAGCGACGCGAACAGAACGTGAAAAAAAGGAAAATGTGATGAAGAATCATTTTAATACTTGTTATAGCGTATACTAAAATTAAAATTGTCAAAAAATAAAATTCAAATTGTAATAACTTTTGAACTACAATAATAGATACGTTTAAGACATATGTAAGCACCTCGATACTTTCTCGGAGAAAATGAGAAAATGCATTGTTTAATGTATGTTAAAACGTAGAATGTAACTAAAACATAGATACAGCCGCGGTTTTTAAATACACAGATACACAAAAGTATACGAAATTGATGCGAGTGTATGTTCCATTTCCAATCATTCAATTTATGGTTTATTTATTTATAATTGACATCATATATAGCAACGACATTCTATGTCTATACCATATAGCACAATTAGTACAAGTAAGTATTTTATTATTAGTATCAATTTTCAAGAAACGATTGTTTTACGAAGTAACGAAACCTTTTGTTACATCCACAGCCTCCGAGTGTTTCTTCCTTCTCATATCTACGTTTCGAAATCAAATATTATAAGCGGTCACGTAATGAAAGAAAGTTATCCACCATTTATAACTCAAGTTCTTTTCAATAGCGAACGGTCCTGGCTTTTGTCTCGCGAGATACCAATTTGGATACTAATTGGACTCTTCAGCGACGATCCATCCGTAATTGAAAGTCTTTGCTAAAAAATCGTTAGTCGTCAAATTACGATCGACAAACGCTGTCCATTGGGAAACGTAATTTCTTTGGTAATTATTTTCCTAAAGCTGATGTCGGCGAAAGATTTGATTCGTTTTGTCGATTTTTTTAACATATTGTAGTATTGTGAAATACTAATAATGATTTATTTATAAATATGGGTGGTATAGATGTTGATTAAACAGAAGAACGATGGTTGTTTAACGTGAACTAATCACAATAAAGTACTATACTTTTGACAACTCAGTAGTTAATTTGCAACTCTCGTCACGATGGATCCAACGCTCTCTGTCTCACGCGGACCACACTCTCTCGACAACACAACTCGCACTCTCTGACTTCTCCACTGACACTGACTGTGAATTTGTCTTTCTGCCTTAGCATCCCTTTTGTCCCTTTGTCTTAGTCTCTCCACGCACGTATTACGCAACTGCTTGTGGCCAGAGTCACGTAGGCCTTTTATCTACGAAACTATTTAACTGAAGGACCGACGACACATTGATAGGCCTGCCGGCACCTCGGCTCGCGACAATATTTATGGTTTACCCGATATCTTTTAGGCCTTTTGTCCACGATACTACAATATTCCTCTTGTTAAAAACTGTTTTCTTTCTATTTTAATAGACATTGCAATTAGAAAAATTTTTAATGAATTGACAGTAATAAATAAATCGAAAATGTATTACGTTCGGAGTATTTTCTTAGAATATTCAGATATAAATACTCAGATGTAAATAATTGCGATTAAATCTGTAATAATTCTTCTAAAGAAAATTACGATGGATATTTTCTTCTTTTCGTTTTTTTTCTCCTCAAAGAAAATTGTTTGACCGGCTCATTTTTACGAAATTCCGTTGAAGATGAAGATTATAAAGTGTAACCACGGTATCGTACGAAAAAATTCATCTAAGGCACAAGTGGTTGCGTGGGCGATATATTCAGGTTTTCAGCTTATTAAAGTTGAGAAACCATGTTACCTCAGAATAAAATGGCCACTACAAAGCGGGATGTTTATTCTGGCTGACCCGCAGTTCTTCGAATATCCTTTTAGCTATAGTGCCCTTTTTGAGTTCCAACATCCTTGTACGAAGAAAAGTTACAAACTGTTACATTAATTATTATGATAATTATTTATCTATATTGCTGTAAACTACAAGTTACGGTAATTATTACGATCCTTGAATAATTGGAATATTTTTTATTCAAATTGAAAGATACGAATATTCATAAAATACATTGAAAGGTTGTAATATACCAACAAAACTAAAATGAAAGTCAACATACATTTCTATGAAGTATTGTTCCAACAATTAAAAATTGTAATACCTAATTGATATCAAAAGACCTAAAAGGGTTCAGCACATTCTCTAATTAATAAAAAATTGCGCTTCGAAGGCTTTAATATATCAAAATACAAATTAAAAATCCAGCCACATTTTTACAAAATATTACAAAACATTGATTAAATGTCGGCTTCGAAAAATTTTAATATTTTAAAACAAACACATGCCTTTCCACGTGTAACAGAATACAAATATTATCCAGTCTTTTTTACTTTAAAAAATAATGATTTAAAATTCTCGGTTTCTTCGCAAATTTCCACGTAATCCTAAGAACCATCAATCGAAATATCACGAAAGTCAAGCATTCAACTCGATCGCAACGAAGATCGCGTAAAAAGGAAATGTATCCGCGACTTTTATCCTGAATCACTTCTTCCGCGTTGTTCTAACCATGGTTCACGAAAATTATTCATATTTATGACCAGCTCAACCGTGGGAAGTTCCGCCGTGAAAATGGTCCAGGTTCTCCTTTGCATACGCGAGAAGCCTCTCGGTGATATTCACACGACGATATTTGCATACGGCCATCGATTTATTCGCGTTCACCTGAGCAAACCATCGGCAGATCTACTCGAGACGGAAATCTCGGAAACGTGGAGAGCCAAGTAAGTAATGAAATTGTGACACTAAAGTTCGCATGGGGATGAAGTACTACTTGAAATCAATTTCCCAAAGTTGTAGTACGTTTGAGTTTGATTTACATATGTAGTGCATGTAGGTACAAAATGGTTAGTAACGACTACACCTACTGAAATTCTTAACAAATTTGACGTCACACCTACGTAATGAAGTGGAGACTTTAAGGGGATGATGCTTGAGCTTCTTTTGGTAGCCAGACTCTGATCAATTGAATGTTTTTTATAATGTTCTAAATCTAATTACCCAGGTACATACAGTAGCTAAAAGTACTTACTATTAGTATCTAGCATCATTAGCATATACAGTATTTGCATATTGTTTGATCAGATCTAAGCACAATAAATTTCGAATTATTTTATTTTATCACGATGGTGTTCGTAAACTGCTAGGCAAAAAGTCATAAACAATAATGGAAATTATTCTGATGACTCATCTGTTTTGATTTCTTCGAAATAAAAGTTCGATTGTACCCAAAATTCGGAAAAAATTCATTTCTATATTTAACGCTAGTAGATAATTTTATATCACTAGCAATAATCTCACAATAAATTCATCGTCTGATAAAACATTGACATTGACTTCTAGCCAGATATTGAAACATGTTTTAAAATAACAGCATTCGCTGGGTCATTGACACGATACGAGACGGTGATTTTTATTGACTATCTCCGGATTTCCTCGATGGACAGAGAAACTTACTCTCAATCTATCGACGAAACGGCTTTAGAATGGCCAGGAATTGGAATTACAAGGCTAAAAACATGACGAGAGGCTTTGTAAACGGACGAAGACGACTCATACGAAGGTTCAAGGCACCCGTAACCGCGTGTAGCTATGGCAACCTGTTTTACGGACGAACCACCAGCTTTCCCAGGGGCACATCACGAATCAAGAAATAAATTTCATATATACGCTGTTGGCGTAGCTCGATACACGGTTCACGGACGAACGTTTACGACCACCCAGACGGATATTTTTCCACGTGGTCGACTGATTCACGAGGCATCTCCGTGGAACGTGATAAGTATCGATTTCTCATCGCGAAGGGTTAAGAAGGACGAAGGTGCGATGGACAAATTTTTCTATAACGATGAAGACGTGTGAAGGTTACAAAACGGTTGAACGAATTATTCTCTACTTGAAACTTTCCTCCTCTTTTTTCAATTTGATTGTGGTTTTGAGAAATGTCGTTTCAACCCTTCGCAGACGCACATTGGAACTAACTTTTCTCAAATTTGATTCTTATTTCGGTTTTGGGAAGGACGGTTTTTAATTCTTCATAACTTACGGTTTAGGGAATCCGAACTTCTATTCTTCCATCCTCAAACATATTGAATACTTTTGGGAATTCTTACCTGAAACAGAAGAGATACAATACGTTAGAGAAATTCACAATTTTGAAATCCTATGTGTAAAAGATAATTCCTTGTCGTTGTTACTAATTTTTACAAAGCTTTTACAAATTTCTAATAGATTTACAAATCTATATATCGTGTGTTCGTATCTCACGGCTGAAACTAGGTCGTTTAATTCTAAATCTAACGTTCATACTATTTTAGATTTTTAAAAGGTGTGAAAAAATCGTACAATGCTTATCAATGACTCTATATAGTACAATCACCATTTCATATCATAATCCTCATTTATTTCCTTTATTTCAAAACCTAATAAAAAGTTCCAAAGAGAAAGAACAATATTTTCTACAGTTCAAGATATTAAATACTACAAAATGGTAAGTCATAAAAACGTATTATGATCTTCATCTATTCTCCTGCATTTATCAAAGTTCAATTCGTTGGATGAAGGATCAATCAACGACAGCTCTATTCCTCGAGCCATTTTCCGCGACCACATCAACCCTATTCTAGTTGAAGAGAGCGAAAAGGGACAAGTGGACAGCGGTGTCTCTATATCGAATTAACCTCTAGAAGCGCGACCAGAGGAACAAAAGCATTCGACTTCCGGAAACGTGATCGGACGCGTCGAACTCTCAACGTGGAGGCGTCCTCTCGATCGTCGAGAGGAAACGTGTTTCCACTCCATCGTCCTCGGCCGTTTCAGGAACAGTGGCCTCGACCGGGACTTTCACGAGCGAACGCTTTCATAGGACTGCACGTGACGAGGGAACAACCTTTACTTCTTCGTCCTCGAAAGAAAGATTGTCCGAGCTGTCGCCGATTAAATAGTTGAAAAATAGCGAGCGGAAAATATGAAATATTTTTCCTTTTACCTTACGTCATTAATATTAGGATGGTACATGTGAAATATTTTTTTCGGTAAAAATTGGACATATAATCTAGTTAATCTAGTAAAATAAAAAGTATTAGAATTTTCTTGTAATTTAATGTAATTTATGCAGCGACTAATTTGGTTCGTTATTACAGATTTATAAGAAATTTGCCAGTTTAAGAATGCAACAATTTTCGGAATGGAATTGTCACAGTTTCTCTTCAAATTTATGCATTGAAAATTGAGTAGGTGAAACAGGAGATATATTTAACTTCCCAAAAGATTAAATTTAAATTTCTAACTCCTACGGCATTTTTTTTCAAATACATAAAAATTTCACAAATTATTTATAACAGTCAATACAAAAAAATTTTGATATCTTTATTATAAACCGTTTTAGCTTTCAATGTATGTGTTTTGTAGCAAATTTTTAAATAAATTAATAAAATTTAATGAGTGATATTTACATTTACCCATAAAATTCAAATTGCAAAGAAATGACACTTTATATCCATCAACCCATTTGTAAAGATGATGATACATCAGAAAAAGTTTTATAGTAAGATTTTAGAGGCTGCGGAAGATGAATACCTTTCGATATTGAAAGGGAAATTTGATAGGACACATATTGATTGAAAGTGATGGTACTAAGGTCTTGATGGAAAGTTAAATGTTCGGCGAACTTTAGTTGGAAGTGTTAACTATTTAGTTTCGGAACAGCAATATGTATTATCCAAGCTAATAATTAGTGATTAAGAGAGTAGATTTAAGAAATTTTTATTTACAAAGAGAAAGAATTTTTAAAATAATACATGCAATATGCTCCATTCTAGAGGATAATTTAATTAACCACTCTATTGTGCTTAGTTTTATACGATTTAACTTAAAATTTAACTTTCGTATAGCGAATTCTATTATAATTACATTTTTTTTTTATTTCGTTTACTCTTGGGGTGTCCTCAGACTATTAATATATATTGTCAATATTTCAAGGTTTTTAACTAAAGGGATCAACATTTATTGTCAATACAATATCGTTCATTGTCAATACAGTATCCTCTTTGAGGACATTGAAATATTGCCGATATTATTGATTGTCTGAGGGCACCCTTGAAGATATTTCAGAAAGTATGAATGAGTTTTATGTTAGACCATAGAGGAAGGTACACACACACATACTTTCATAATTATTACTTTAACATTATTTTTATATTCTCATTTAGATTATCATTTTTAATTAACTTGTCTATTTAATTGTAAAAATAACATTAAATAATTGTTGAATAATAAAAATACAACATATAAAATTCAAATGAATAAAGTATCGTATAAAAATAAAAAGATCATAATAAAATTAAATATGAAATACACATAATGCAATTAGCTTTTCTTTAATTCTGGTATAGCATGGAATCGTTCGCTAGCATGACGACGACGATACACGTAATAATTGCATACGGGCAGTTTTCGATTCGCTAATCGTTTCGAACGTAAACAGACCGATAAATGCGATGTATATGCGGGCGACCGCTGCAATGGATAGGAACAATGATTTTCCATGCTTTTTAGAAGATAACTCTTATACGATTCGGTGAGCTTTTTACACGATTTCAGGTTTACTTGATTTGTGACTTTTTCGTAAAACATCGATCATGGAAATGAAGATGCAATGTAGAAATCTGTTTCCTTTTAAATCGAGGCCGACAAGAAATATTTATATTTTTAATGCTTAAAAATCTTCGAATTTAAATAAGGATATATACTGGCCCTTGAAATTATTTTAACGCTTACTATCAGTGAGCAAAAGTAACAGCTGTTCTAAAATATTGTTGTCCACCAATAAGAATACAAATTACAATAAAGATAATATATGATAATATAATCGTAGAAATATCTAGCAATTAATATTAAAATATTCAATCTCTTGAAAATAGCAAATATTCTCGTCCCTATCATAAACTTTACGATGACAAAATATCTTTATTATCAATTATAAAAAGAAGAAACGAAAAAATGAAGCACGTCGAAGACATTTTCCATGTCGTTAGTTGGAACGACGTACATTCGGGTGATTGAACAGATCGGTTGACCTATATTATTGAAACTGTGTTACTTTGCGATGAGATCTAATTAAACGCATCCAACCGCAGGACAGCCGCAATTTCGTTCGAATTTAAGGGCAACGAATGTAAATGTTTCGCGCGAGGAGTCAGTCGAACAAGCAGCCGTTACGTAAATCACCGTTCTCGACCGCAGCATCCTGGCAATTAATTGGTAGCCGTTGGAACCGATCCACTTCCTCGAGTTCGCGCCCAGATGCGTGCCGCACCACGTGAACAATCACCAACGATCTGATGTACGAGCGAACACCGATCGCTCGTTACCGAATTTGTAGAACCGTTTTTTCGTCGTATCTCCGACCAGCAGATTTAGAGGTAGTTGATAGAGATTCATACCAGTTACTCGATTTGCCTTTCTGGTCTCCCATTAAACTATTCCTTTTCCATATTTTTTTTTTTATTCTCCATTCGTATAGTTTTTCTTCTTTTTTGAGGGAGGATTTATTTTTTTGGAACAATTGATTGGATGAGGTTGGGCCATTTTTTAAGACCGTTGAATGTTTTGTGGAAATTCTATTGGGTATGAATTGCAAATTGTAGATATGTTTAATTTGATTTTTCATCATAATTAACGAATTTTGAATTTTTCAACAATTATCAAATCAAATAGTAGGATATAATTTTAATGAATGCAAGGTATAATTCAATTGTGAAATATCATAGAAAAATGTTTGGATAGAAAAAGCTCAAAAGAAATTGTGGAAATTGCACCGAATTGGTGCCGTATTGTTTGTTTATTGCAGTGTGCATTAACAATGAGACACAGGAATACCAGAAATAGAGAGATTTTTAGGTCGATTAATGCTGAATACAACCAAATAACGCAGTTTCAGCGTTGGAATAATTGCGTCCAATAAATCAAAGCTAGCTAGCCACCCGATGAAATTCTCAGAAGTACGTTTGGTATTCTATTGAACGTTTCTCTGTTATTGTTTGTGCGATCAACAAACTCGATCTGTTTGCAAGAAAATTGAAAGTTTGTTCAGTTGAAATGTCACCAAAATTGATGCTGTCGGGAAATTGATTCTTTCTGAACCAAACGAAAAAAGAAGAAATAGGCAGTGTAATAAAAACAACATCAATTTAATTCTGCGTAAAAATTTAATTGCGTAATGATATTTTATATTTAATATTTTTTCACTTACGAAAAAATTATGAAAACGATACAATTATTGTCGTGACAAAATTTTTTAGATATTAGAAATATTTCAAAACGTTAAATTTCTTACCATATTTTATGTATTCTACAGCTTTCATGAATAAAGGATTTCAAAATTAAAAAAGAAAAAAAAAATGGTACAGTGTCTCGCGAAAATATTCATATCCTTGTCGACGTCTTTCATGAAAATATTATGTGTTATACGAAATATTTTGAAATTTCATTAGCACTATAATCACACCCAAGTGCTACGGTTATATCGATAAAATTTTAAACGATTCTGAAAATATATACGAAAGTTATAAGATATTTAGTACAAGTATTAATAAGTTTCAGTATTCGGTAGGGTCATCTTTAACACTTATTATATACTTACGGTGACTATTCACGCTGTATGTTAATTTTCCGGTGAATATAAGTTTGCAGAAAATATCTTGTAACTTCTATATATATTTTCAGATTAAATTTCAATTTTGCTAAATTTTAACAATCGCGTTTCATTATAGTGATAATGATAGTGATAAGCGTTTCATTATACGTCCAAGATATGGACGTAACAATCTTTTCTGATAGTTGTGCGAATACATTTGCGAATATTTGAAGGTATTCGAATGTGAAGAAGAATAGAACATAACGGTAGATCTAATTTAAAATATTGAAAATGATTGTTTAAAAACTGAACGACACGAAGAAATTAACAGAAGCTACAGAAATTCCATATGATCCAGAAACTTTTCTTTGCGAATAATCTAGTTAATTCACGTTTAAACACTCACCGAAACTTCTAATCTAAAATACACATTTTGGGTAATTCTCCAGACGGAAGGAGGAAACGTCGCAAGAATAGCGATGAGATGAAACAGCGTTGTCTGTCCCATTTACTGTCTCATCTAACTTTGACCAAGTTGTAATAGACCTAAGTATTTAGTTTAGTCCCGCTATCTAAACCACTGGCTAACCTTGTTAACCATGGTGTCTAGTCGGGCTGTCCCGAAATCTTTTCCATACAGAATACGAATACATTTTCGTTGAATATCTCCAATGGTTTCGTATGAAATTCAATCGCAATTAGTCGAGAAATTACAGAATTTAGTTAATCAATAACATTTATATACAGACGTTGGTTTGTGTATAATATTGACGTATGGCGACGTATAAGTTTGGTTTGGAAAGTAGATTAGCGTGAACTTTAAGTTTAGGTTAGTGGAGATATTTGAGATTTAGGTAGAATTGGCGATCAGTTCGTGAATTTAAATGAGGCACAAATTAATTGTTCTATCGAACCTTGAGTTATAGCGAGTATTATTATCTATTATTAATATCTATATATGCATACATTATTAAAATTGGTCGATGATAAAAATTTCTCCTTTTATTAAATATAGAAAAAACACGAGTAAGAAAATTTGATTCGAATATTTCTATGCAAAGAAATTTCTCCCTTATATTTTTCATATTTATCATATTTTTGCGGCATTACTAAGGAAAGTAATTGTCATTATCAGGTAATTTTAACTAAGAATAAATATTTACGAAGCGTAGGTTATAATTATTTGGAATATAGATTGTATCGTCCTTGATTTAGAAATTATTGCGTTGAAATCAGTTCTATCTTTGTTATCGAGAAATTACAGCAGTTCCTCTTTAATATTAAAATACGTATATAAATATTCATAAATTTAAATTTCATTTATAATTCATCATATAACATCACTCAAAGGGATCATTGAACACAGGGCTTTAATTTATTCCTGAAGATAATTAATCATATATACATGTTATGTAACTTATGGCAGTAAATGCAAATATTATTTGCATTAAAGTAAACTGAATAAATTTATATTTATTTCTATGGAATGAATTTGTATGTATGTCAGTACATCAAAAATTTTTGGATATCGAGTAAAAGAATTGAAAGAAATGTCGGAATCTTATTCCATGAAACAAGAACTATAATACGATCCAATGACTATTTTGTCATTACTTTATGTTATTTAAGACAATTGTTATCACTTTACTTTTACAAATCAACAATAGGATAATAGATAAAAATATTCGTCGTAAATATTCGAATAAATAACAAAAAATATTGTTACGAGATTGTGCACGTTTATGTAAACTCAAATTCTTATAAATATGCAATGGCGAATATGTAGATAGAAAGAGCTCTTATATCACGGTCAACTTAATTTAGTTGGTAATTATCACATGTAATAAAAATTTCAAAGCTATTTTACATTTATATTGCTTCGAAATATATGTATACATTATGAAAATATAAATAAATGTATTCTTCAAAAAAATCTTTCATTATAGAAAACAATGGAAATAAAACTTTTCATAATATGATTATTCTTAGTTGAATTTACGAATAAGTATTTTTCTATTTATACTCTTTATTTATAGGCTTCTTGGCCATCAGGAATCCTCTGATTTCTACAAAAGAGTATGGAAAAAGATTGGCTCCTTCGAATCGTTCCTTTAGCATTCGTCCGTGAATATTTATTGGCTGGAATTCACAAGGGATTGAAAAAAGCGAAACGAGTCGGCGTTACATCTTTCGAATAGAAATTCATGGTATGCATCGAGAACTACTGTCATTGACATCAGCGGCGAACGTGCAGAAAGCTCGTGCAACTCCTTTGCGAGCGTTTTTTTTCCCTCTCTAGTAACCCTTTTTCGCGCAGCTACCCTTTGCAGTCGAGTTCCATGAAATCATCGTGAATCTTTGAGATACAATAATTCTTTCGGGTTAGAGGACTCGAAACTCTTTTTCTTTTCCTCGACTCTCTCTTTCTCTGCAATGGATATGCATTTAACCTTTCGAGTGATACCCGTACCTTTCTCGTTAGTCGAAGCTTTTATAAGTAGATTGAAGGGAAAAGAAGAGCGATGTAAGAATCCGTAGAAAACAGGATTCTAGTGTACTCCGTGATGTTTTCTGCGACGTATTTGCTTTCAATCTCTGTGCGTCTCCTTTTCGATAAAATGTAAAAATGAAACATAAAATGTATACCCACGTTATGATAAGTTTCTGAGTGAGTTAAACGTTCAATGGAATCAGGATGTTTTTAATCCGTCGCTTTGTTACGGTAAACTGCGAGAATATTTAATACATAATTGAAACTTTCAAGAACGTTTCAACGAAACGTTAGGAAAGTACGAACCATCTTCCGCAAATATTTATCTTACGGTTCAACCTGGCTCGATTTTATCCGACTGAGGGATTAACATTTGTATTAATAATATTTCATCAGACAAGATATATACGTCCTGGTCATTAGTTGGACAATGTGTTCAAGGGAGAATATTTTTTGGGAGTGGTTTTTAAATGAACTGCATATATCCATCGAACCGGATGCGAGATATTTTTAAAAACTTTATGAAGAGACGAAAAAAGAAAATTTGCAACGTTTCGTAAAATTTGAACTTCCCACAGGGATGGATTATTGATCACTTTACTGACATAACGAGAACAATAAAACAAGCGTTTACATTACATTGGTTAACAAGTAGAGAATTAAAGTTCATGCTTATTCATTCTTTTCCCGAATTTTCTTTTACGATCCTTCCAAACTAAACATTTGCAATCACCGATAAACTTCAAATTAAAATCCGTCGTCGTCCATCGAAATACCCTCGAACCCTCGTGCATTCTACGATAACTGCGATAACACTCGTCCAACGATTAATCGTCAGAAGTGTCGGGCTACCCCTATCAATATCGCTTCCTGCTTTTAAATATTCATCGATGTAAAACAAGCAGTGCCTTTGGCGTTGGTTCGTCGAAAATAGGTTATGCAATAGCCGAGGCCTTGACCTCGGCGCCTCTATCGAGCTAAATTTGTTTCGTGTATAAAATTATCGACAGTATTGATACCTTCATCACCGCCCTTCAGCTGGTGCACGTTCATCAAGCTTTCGTGTTTTAATGAAAAATTCATTCTCAACTGTTTACACGACGTAACGACGTTTATCCCTCGATCCCCGTCTTTCGGATGGAAACGAGTTAACATCTGAACATAGTGTGAAATGAAAAGGGTGGGAAAAGGAATTAAAAGCGGTCGATGAAGCAATCTCGAGCCCCGCTTTTTAAACCTCGACGTTTTCTTTCTTCGAGTCTGCGTGAATTTTCTAAGATTTTAGATACCCTGTGTACATTTCACCACGGCACACAAGTAACACGAATCCTTGACGTTTAAATATATAGAGGGTGTCACAAAATATGTGGAAAATATTTATAGGTGGATTTTAAACGTAAAGATGATGGGGAAACTTCATGGACAAAGATGGTATTTCACAAGAATTATTTCACTTTATACTACAAATATACTGGTATTGATCGACAAATCTTTTTCTTTATCTCATTCATAGTTCATGTTTCTCACTGTAATACGAGCCGTTCAGAAGCCACGTTGATCAAATCCATAAATTGAAAAGCGTAAAAAAGTGATGACGTTACGGACACTGCTTTTTGGCTTTACTTTAGAATTTACTATTACTTATGTCATAACACAATGAATGAACTTATGGAGATAGGTAAGTGATCTGTTTCTTGAGAACTAAATATTGATCATGAATTTGTGTAATAAAATTAAGAAACTAATGAAAGATAGAGTTGATCGATCTAGCTTCTGGCATTCAAATAACAATCGAAATTTAGTCCATATCTTACAGTCGTTTATTTCTTGGACCATAAGAAACACGAAGCGTGAGATAGAGAGAAGAGTTTGTCAACTAATCTATAAATATCAGTATACATATTTCCAACATAAAACTATAACTTGAAAAATAAACCCTGAATAACATTTCTGTCGCCTGAACCTTCTCCATCGTTTTGATATCTAGAATCGGCATATTTTGTGACATCCTGTATACGCGTCGTTCCAGGTCCACGCTCGAGTCGAATAAGGCAAAGACCAGCTAGCTACGGCCGTAACGATTCTAATTGTTTCTTTTCGGGTTATTTAACCGACCGTGAATTCAAAGACGTTAACGAGCTCCGTGAAAATGTACACACATGCACGAGTACCATTTATCCGGGTGGCAGAGGCTTCATCTTTTTAACCTGGCAGTGTGAATTATAGCCCACGTCCGTTGGTTAAACATTCATTTGGCCGACCTCGATTGCACACACAGCAATATACAGCACAACGGCATGTGCTACCGCGTGCACGCGCCTCCAAACGAAAAGGACGTGCGGAAGCTGCGTCCTTGGACCCAGCGCGGCCCTGACACTTTAGGGTCGAACGATCCTGCGACGAGAGCCAAGTTACAAAGCAATCTGGAAGCGGTCGCATGGAAACAGAGGAATTAACTTTCTTCGGCGAACGTTTCGTCAAAAGTTATTTCATAGGGACAAAAGGTGAGGAAGGGTCTGTGTTGCTTTGTAAGAAAATGGTTGGAATAATTTTGTCGTCTGTTTGACCTACAAGTGGAAGGGAAATGGTTAAGTGTTGCAACTTTATTGCACTTTATTGCAAAACGATACCTGTTTGCTGATTTTGACCTAAGGGTAAATTAGAGAAGCGTTGACTTGCGAGAGTATCGTAAACAATGACAGAGTTAATTTTCATGTATTTGCATTTTGAGAAATGAAATGTAAGAAATTTAGTATTATCGGCCAAAAAGATGGTTATTCGTTTGTTTTTGAAAATGGAAGGAATGGAAACGATGTTGTGAAATAATGTTTGAGGTGGTTCTTTGTTTGCTGATTTTGAAGGAAATATGGAAAGGTTAATATTATCTTGTGAAGAATGATTGGAATAATTTCCCCGTATTTTTATCTTGGAATGGAAGAGAAATGAGAAAGAATTAATATTGTCTTGCGAGAAGATGCTGGGAATAATTTTTCCGTTTTCTAGTCATTGAATAAAAGAGGGAAGAAGAAGGACTCATATTGCCTTGTGAAGAAATGCTTGGGATAATGTTACTTCCTTTTTTACAGCCAAGTAGGAATTTTCCAACAACGCAAAAATACAATTCGATCGAAAACCATCCAAACAATGTAGAAGGGTTAATTGGAACATTTTTTATAGCCTGGTATAAGCAATATCGACTAGTATTAATGGAAAAAGTTAAGATTTAATCCAATCCTTAAAACGTTATACTGAATTCTTTCTATTCTTTCTTTAATTCTAAAAAAGTATTGTCATCAATTTGTACTTCTTTTGAAATTCATATCAATTTGATTTCAGTTTAATATCTATTTTAGAAAGAGAAAATATTCGCTGTAAGTTAGACTGTTATTGTCAATTATCGAATTATCAAAGACAAATAATTTTAATAATATATTCCATAATAGTAACTATGTACTCGTAGCAACATTAAAAAAGCTTCAAGTTTAATTATAAATTTGAATATTGTACATTTACCAATATTGCGGTATACTTAAATGTATTGAATAACACGTCTGATAATCAATTCAGATATCAATTTTTTCACCTCCTTTAATCTTCTCTTTTCTTCTTAATTCACACGCTTTGCCACTGCCTTTCTACATTAGGCATATTCTCAAAAACGATTCTAAAGAGCGAGGAACAAGAAGCTGGAAAATTCATTTTCATTCCCCGAACTACCTATGGGAATTAATCGAGAATCCAATAGTCCTATCGATCAATTACGATATCAGTCTGTGCTCGGATTAATTCAATTTCCATCATGCTTTTTTCGCACCGTCAGTCTTTCGCTCTTTCTTGAATACGTTTCGCGTTCGCATTCAATCTTTTCCAACAGTCAGCTTCCCTCCGTCCTTCGAGCAGGAGCAGAGATTTTTATTCGCCCAGGAAATTAAAGATCCGGATCCGGCTTCCTGCTCCTTCCGACGACCTCTTTGCGCCAAAGAATGTTACTGTTATTGTTAATACTGCGAACCTCGTCGGCATTTGCTCTCATCTCCTTGTATCATCCTGTCTGACGCAGGTTCTTTAAAATCCTCCGAAGACGACGATCTATACAGATCTTGGTTCGACGTAACATTTATTATCCATGGCTTACTTTTAATTACTTATTCAATTTTATATTCATTTCTACCGTTTAACGTTTTAATATTTCTATCCGCTAACAATTTATCGATACAAAGTTTGCACTGTGAATAATGATTTTGTTTAAGCCACGTGTAATATACGAGAGGTAGTAAAATTATATTGAATAATAGAGAATAAAATATTCCATGGAGTAGATATTATACCTAATTTTAAATACTGCATTGAATAACAATTAATAATAATATCGTACGTTGATATTAATATTCAATAATGCTGAATAAAACAGAGAAACTGACAGAAAGTGGAGTGAATCAATTTGGAGAGATTCATACGTATCTCCATCTCTGGTAATAAAAATGACAAAAATTGATATAAAAAGTGATTCGTGGAATGAAAATAAGCCATATAAAAAATGGTATTTGAAAAATTCCGTTGCACAGAAAGAATCAAGGGAAACTCTCTCTGATATTTTTCTCTTTTTTGCCGTATAAAGATTTTAAGACACAAGAAGATCATAAAAATTTAATGTTTATCATCAGTCGATTTTTTAATTGACTAACCAGGGCACTTTATTGCTTCAATAGATCAAAATTCGCATTATCCTGCAGAAAGTCAATTTCTTCTCCTTAACAACAGAAAAAGCTCGTGCCCTTCCCGCAAATGAGAAATTCCCAAGTGTCGGCACGCGTTCTCCCGCAACTTCCAAAAAAGCCCTCGCCACCGTTCAACTTCTCTCAACCTTCACCCTCTTCCCAAACACGAAAGTGCTTCAAAATTAAAACCGAACCTAACGGTACTACCACGAAACTCCATAGGAAAGGGGACCTTTTGACCCTCTAATAACAAGAAGTTTACTGAAAAAATTCTCTTTCCTCGCTATAATGCAAGAGCTGAACGCAAACTGTACCGCAACGCAAATTGAATTAATTAATAAATATCCAAAATATAGTACTCTCTACAATATTCAGTAGGTAAAACGATTTTCTACCTAACATCTTCTTATTCTTCTTAATTATATTTCTATTCGTAAATATTTTATAAATATCTGTAGTAATCATTAGACTGTGAATGATTGCGAATATCCTATAATCCTATAATTGTAATAATTTAACAATGCCATGTCCTTATATTAAGAAATAATAAATTAAACATACGAAAAATTAAAATCAGATTGTGATGGACTACCCTATATAACAAGGTACCGCTCCCTGGTGGTTCAGTTCTACAGAGCGTGATGGGGTGCAGTATCTGCAATCTCACGATGGAATCTCGTCGCTGACGTATATTTCATTTGCAATATTTATTCGTATCCAGCATTAGCAACCACCAAGAATACGGCGAACTCACAAAACGTTCGAGACGAAGTGAGAGAAAATTTGTTCTCCGACGCGATGAATTATGATCTCTAAATTTCATATCCCCGATGAAGAATCATATACCGTACTTGTAGAAAGATGTTTGCTTTTAAATCTATCAAAAACTATTGAATATGCACTATATGGCATAAGTATTTACACATTTTGGACCATCTAATCCAATTTTCCTTTCTACTATTATTTATTTCATTACTATTATTATATAAAGTTAGTAGATATCGATAAAAACAACAGTTGATATTAATTGGTATAAATAAAAAAGCAAAAATTGAAGGTGGATGAAAATTCCGCGGGAACGTTTAAACTAAATGACTTTAATTGTATCTGTCGAATGTTGAAATCTTAGAATTATTCGAATATGTGTTTCCAACCACATTTCAGATGTTTATATAGACCTTACGACGTGTCAACTATTTACTACAGACAAATACGAAACTTGACTGATGCTGCTATATATTCCACATTTCAATTTCAATTTAGCAGAACATTTGATCCTAGTTATAGTAAGAAGTAAAGAATTAACAGTAGAGAAACGTTCTTCTATCACGATATTGAGGATACAATAAAAATGATCAATCCTTTGATTGGTTTGTACCAAGTATCCAAATACTTATGAACAGCAGTGTACATGTCATACGACGTATAACAATTTCCATGAAAGAATAAAGAACATAAAACATTGAAATAATAAAACAAATAAAAAGGCCAGAAATTTGGAAATAAAAAAGTTAAGTGGTTGGAAGTCCGGAGAGACGGTACGTAGTTTCGACCGCTGTCTGTATCAAAGGGAAAGCATATTACAGAGAGATGGTACATTCTACAGAGGAGTCGCGATAATCGAAAGCCTTTGGACACGAAGAGGAACCGCTCTCCGGACGTGTCGCAAAAAGTCGGACGAAAGTATATATTACGCGAAGTCTATAGAGTATAGAGCAACTATACTCTCTATACTTCCCAGTAACCTGGAATCCACGTAGTCACATATTCCTGTCAGCAGTGGCGCATCCTTTGCCCCGGTGAACTCGTCTTTTAGAGACGCGGATATAATGAAAGGCACGCCGAAAGCGTTTCGAATTCGGGCCAACGATTTCTTTCAGCCACCCCTAATAGACGCTGGGCGGAAACAAGCGCGGGACAAAGCCAGACTTTTCTCCTGGAAGCGTCTCTAAATTGTCTGATTACAAAAGGAAGGGGAGAAGCTTCTCCTTTTTATAATCTTTTTGTTATGGTTTTTTCTGAGGGTGAAGGTGAGTTCGTTTTTCCTGCAATTATCGAATACAGCTGGATGAAACTGGGATGCACCGTGCAATTGGAAATCGGGACGAAAAAAATGAAAGCTCCTGATACGGACGTGCGAGTTAAAGGAAAATCAATACATACGTATATAGTTATGTGAGTCTGATAAAATAATGATATTAAGACTAGCTTCTCGCCTGCGGCCTCGCCCGTATAGTATTTAAATTTATGTTTATTACCCTTTGATCGAATACCCTTTAGGAGTTGGATTTCAGAAAACGTTCAAACATGCGTTTACTTTTAATGAGAGATCATATACCGAATTTCATGGCTTTAACTTTAGTGGATGTAGAGAGATACGCTTATCGTTTGAGAAAAAAGCGTATCCCTTTTCACCTCCACAAGGGTTGAATTTCCGAAAACGCTCGTTTGCTTGTTAAACTCGTGTTTGCTTATCTTTAACGAAGAATTTATACGCCGAATTTCACGTCCATAAATTTAGCAATTTGTTAAATATGGATATTCTTGAAAAAATCATCAATTTAATTGAATTAATTAATTTAATCGAATTAAATTAATAAATTAATTTATATTGTTGAAGTGGTCACCACTTCTAGAAAGACTCTACATCAGCGTATACACAAAAGATTAGGACGAAGGCAGACCATAAACAGTAGACAGGCGACGATGGCTTCAGGGCTTTCAGTCATAGGATAACCTGCTAGCATGCGGATCTGGACCAGCTCAAATTATATTCCTACTTGTATTTACACTTCTGTATTAAAATATATTTTCTACTTTACAGTTTATCCACGCGTTCCTCTCTTCACACATCTAATAACCTTAACATATATAAACAAAAAAATATATATATGGATGTAAAACGAATATGGAGAAATTATTGTAGAAAGGTTTGTTTTAAAGATTGTTTGTTTAAAGGATGAAGAAATTAAATTCTGAAAACAACATTTTACACAAATAAATCTTCCGATCTATTTATAGTGTACTGTTAAGTCAAAATATTCTTTTTTCCAAGTTGCTTCAAATCGATGACGTTAAATTTGGTGCTAGACATTTAGACGTAAAATAATAATATTAATAACAATTTTTCCAATTAAATCGACAACTGAATTCCAACATTTCCCATATATTCCTCAATTCCATTCCTATCTGAGGCTTCCAGTTGCCTTCAACCCCTTATCTGCATCCGCATGTGCATGGCGCGTCATCGAGCGCTAGTTAAACATGCTATATACCACTGTTCCGCAGCGTCGTAATTCAGTCAAGCCTAACGATGCCCTCCTTGTCTCCATTCTCGCTGGCCAAACAACATTCTGGGCAACGTGCCTCCGCGTTAATTTGAAGGAGCAGACGGTCGGTCATCGTATATGGCCGCTTTGGAAGAATACTCGCGGGCTTTAACGAGCTATTTAGCGTTTTCCACCGGGATACGGATCGTGGACGTTGTATCCACCCCATCGAAGCAGTTCATGCCGCATAAATTCCTCTGCTCGCGAAACTTTGATATCGCTAAACGTGCGAAATTGTGCACGTTTAACTGTTTAGGAAATTCTCTCAATTTGTAGTTAAGTGAAGTTAATATTTCAGTTTGCACGCTGGTAATAATTTTCAGCCTATTTAATGCATACAGCATTATAATACCCTTTTCCATCAATTATAGATCGATATAAATTGAGTAATCAATTGATTACAGATGCATCAAATTCGGAGTTACAAATAAAATGGAAACTGTCAAGTGAAGATTGCAGTTCGTTTCCTCTAAATAAAATCTTATAAGAGTAATTATAAAGAAACAAGATGATAAGCTTAAAAAGAAATAAGATTAAACTCTCTTGAAAGGAGAGAAACATTGGAAAGGAGTAAGGGAAGCAAGAAGGATATTTGCAATACCTATAAACGATATCCCATTTAGAAATTGGGAAAAGATAAGAAACGTAATAAAAGTTCGTGTAAAATGTCACGACTTTTTAATTTTTCAAATTAATTCACAAATTTAAAGAAGAACGGATTTCGCCATAAAATTGAATTAAGAAGACATTCGTACTAAGAAATTATACAGCACGAGGATATAAAAAATAGGGATCAAAAAAGAATCGAAGAACGGTATCGCGATTGAACTGTGCAATTTACACTGAGATATTTCGTTCTGATATTTCGTTTAACGATCCAACATCTTCGTCAGAACGATTCATCCCTCTTTAATCAACGCTCGCCTGAGCTACGCTAGAATCTCGACGACGAAATATTCACGATGTTCACAGTCTTTGGTGCTGCAGCTTGGAAAGTTGAGGCGCGTGTAATCAGATTTTTAAGATGAGATTAACCATTCCACCGTGGCCTGTACGTGCACGTGTTCCACAGCACCAAGAAGGATCCCGCGAACTGAATTATATGCGAATTTCCATGCATTAAAATTCGCCAAGTGGGTCAATAATCGTTCCTCGTGCCCGAACATAAATCGAACTGGGTTGTGCGCTCGGAAATTGAGCGAATTTTCGCCGGTGTATCGCGAGCGGAACTACTACCACCCATGTCATCTCTTAAATACACTAACTTAATGGAACTAGAGCCGGTCGACCGTTAACGACTAACCTTGACATCGATCCTTTCAACGACGCCTGATACGTCCATTGCTGTGACAAATATACGTCCTCTCGTTTAATTTTAGATAATTACATTAACTATAAAATTATCTTAAAATTTTCGATTTTTATACAGGTATAAGATGTAAGACAGCAAAGTCGAACAGTTAAATTGACGAAGGTTCCTCAGAATTTTCGACGGAAAGTTAGTATTCTAACAAAATAGACTAAACTTAGTATTCTAGATTTTACGCCATAATGGATAGAAATCATAGGAATCGACAATGTAGATATGTTTGGGATAATGAAAATTTAAATTAATCTCTTACTCGCTAGATTATCATTTTATTTTGCCGTTTTACGATTTAATCTTTACGGGTAATCTTTTATTACCTGTGCGTTAGATAGGGTTATTAAATGATAATTGCGCAGTAATATATTTATAGCACTCAGGGTGGCAATAATGGGGAGTTGGAACATATGTGTCCCACTGGTAGTATAGTCAAGACACAAAGTCACTAATATGGCACAAGATGGATTAAAAAGCTTGTATAATTCGTTTGTAAAAATAATAAATTTATAATTTTAAAAAATGTATAGTTGGAGAAGTGTGTTATATAAGACACAGAAAAGGATATAGATTTAATGCAGATAAAATTTTCACTCCTAGTACTCCAAAGTATTACAATAAATAAAAAATAAAGAAGAATGAGAAGGAATAATTCTGCAAGAGAGGAGAGAAATATGAAATCAAACAGAAAAGATAGTTAGAGAATATGGTGTTACAGAATAAACAATAAAATGATAAAAATAGGGGACGAGAATTACGTGAACTTCACGTAAGGGAATCCTGAGGAACTAGAAACGCAAAAAAACCAATATTACAGACTAAAACGAAGTGATCAAAACAGCAATAAAACAATACGATTTTCCCCGGTAACCCGGCATAGCGACGAAAAGTAGTATCAGACACCATGACGGCGAAGTTAAAACGACGAAAAACAACAAGGACGAAGCAATGTAATAGAACTGGATAGAGAAGAGGGAAGAGCAAAAAAAAAAGATGATATCGAAGCAACCGCGCTTTCTAGGATTACGAATCACGCTACAAGGACGACTAAAGTCCTGAGGTGCAGTTAGGTCATAATTTTCGTTGATTGCACAGATACTGGGGGATCGTTAAAGTTTTCGCTTCGAGACAAAGGATGAAAAAAGAGAGTGGAACACACGGTAGAAAGAAGAAACAATCGCAAGGATGTAGGAAATGGAAAGACTGTCGGGAAAAGGATCGGGCAACCAGGGAAAGGAAGAGGAACGACATTATGGGAATGGAAAATGAGAAAAAGAAAGGGTTATTCATTGTCGAATTTCTCGAGAAATCTTCATTTTAGCGGTTCCACGCGATTTATAAAGAGCCAAGACGATCGCGATGTTTGAAAATGACTGTCTGGGCGGGAGAAGGTCGTAATCTTGGCCATTTTTTATTACCTAATTTTCTGTTCTTTTCTCTCTCCTTTTTAAGATTCTGAATCTTCAACTGTAATGTTATTTACCTACAAAGATTCTTTAAACAGGATAACGCATAAATGTGAAAGCTTATCGTAGAAAAATTGTATGTATATATTGCATGTGTTGTGGAAAATATTCTAAGATATTGGTCAAATTTGAAACCAATCTAAAAATGTGTATGAAAGTTACAGTATAACACTCAAAGTTTCTTATTTTCTATTCATGAATATATAACACACGACACCATCTCACTGAAAGAGGAAACTTGTTTTATCTACGAATTTTGAATGTTTCTGTATATAACTAAAACTTCTTTTAGTATCCAACTAGAAACAGCAATTGTTTAAATATTGTATTATTTGGTAGAAATTCGTAATAAAAGCAGAGAAACGAATTTCCTGAAGAAAATAGTTATACGCACCAGATGATATTAATTTGTACAGTATCCAACGACTTTCTCGCGGTCAGACAGCCATTTTAATGTATCGTGTGACGTGTCTTTGTGTTGGTGACGACAATAGGAACATGAAGAGAATTGGCGTTCTTGCTTGCGATTATGTAACTCACGAACGCAGGAGAATTGAATTAACCAGGAACAGAACGTTGAAATTCTGTCTAAGGTCGACCTACCTTGCCCGTTTGTATAACTGAGGTCAATTAAATCGAAGGATTTCGCGTTCCCCAGAAACCGTACGACTTCGCTCGTGTCCGTCGATTCGATTATCGATATCTCATTGAAAAGGAACATTGTGCGAACGAACGGTCTGAGAGGATATGAAGGTGTGATCATTTGGCTCATACTAGTTTTGGTACGTATAAATGGATTTCTGTTGATGTTCCTTCAATCGGTTAATATAAACATGATTTTGATGGTGAATGTGGAATTTATGGGAAATTAGGTTTTCTTTGCTTTGAATTTCGGAGTACATGTAGTTAAGATATAGAAAATTAAATACACATATTTATTGTTTTTTTTTTTAGTATTAAATATTAAATATATTTATATTAAGTATAAAACACAGATAATATTTTAAATGTTAAATATTAAAAATCTTTTTATCTATTATTTTAAATTATTCGAATTAAGATTCTACAAATTTTTCTGTTCATTATTAAAATTGATAAAATATTGGGTATCATGTGGAGGATCAGGTTTAAGGATATGCAAATGATTCCATGTACATATACATAAATCAAATAATATAACACTTAAAATCACAAGAAAGATAAATAAAATGGTAACAACGTGATGTCTCTCGTTCTAATAAGAACGACAGCAATAAGATAAAAAGATCCAATTACCGAGTGAATAAATGTTTAGTTGAATCGAACGAGGAAGTAAAGCTCGCGAACTGACCCCTACCAATACTCAGTCGAGATACGAGTTTAATTAATTAAGCATTATGCCATTTAGTCCGAATCAAAGGAGGCCTTTAGCAAAGGAATAGCTCGTTACGCTCATCCGTGTGTGATACACATCAGGATGGGTCCTTGCTAATGTATCTTCTCGCTGTGTTAATCAATGTTATTGCAATCGAATCGGACAACGCGATAGCATACTACTGAAAAGTCCAATAAAACTGTGAAAAATTGAAATTTGAAATAAGCGATATTTTGGAATATTGTTACCACAGACATTTGAGACCTATATGAAATTTAACACTGACATGTCATATGAAACTTAACATGAGTTTATTACGAAACTAAACATTTATTTAATATTTGCCTAAAATTCACTTTAAACTCACAGTCGTAGTTGAACCCATAAAAATCACCAAATTTGTCAAAATGACCAATTCGTAATTTTTTATAAAAATTTGATAAATTTGCTACACTAGTACACTTTCAAGAATTTAAGTGATTTTTCTAAAGTGCATATATTGATGAAATACTTGTATCCTACATCTTCTCATAGAACTTCCGTTTGCATTTCTTCGTTACAAGATTTTTATGTTGTAATCATTAACAGTTCTAACGTAAGATTCAACTCAAACATCAAATCGTTACAAGAAGGAGCAAATTACAATGTTTTTTTCAATATTGAACAAGATTGTTCGATTTGCTTGACTATTGAAAAAAACAAGCTGCTTGAATTAAATAAGAAACAAGAATATCACCAATATCTTTCCACAGCGAAAGAGAAAGAACATGTATGTATACCTCGGCAAGAATTCTCGTAAACAAAATCTCACGCCCTCGATACTCCATTTTTCCGCGGAAATTGCGAAAGCAGCGAAGGAACTCGAAGGTTCTTCGCCGCTTGTAACCAGAAAATATTACTTTGGATTGAACGGCGCCTACCAGTTAGATATCGACATTTGAAAGATTTCCGCTGGCAAAACGAATGCTGGAAGATGCAACAAAATATCCCTTAGTTTCTCGCCTGGTGATCTAAACAGACAAGCGGGCGCTTTCTACCACAACATTAGTCTTGAACGTTAAAAATAACGATCAAGCCAAGTGAGGAAACGTGTACGATTTTACAGTAAATTGTGATAGTCGTTGAAATTCGTTTATGGTGTGTTTGAAGGGATGTTATACAAAAATGTAAGTATTAATTTACTTATAAGATACTTATTAAATAATCGATATACTATAAGGAACTACGTACTGTATATTATAATAAATAAAGCTTGAGTACGCACACACAAACACATAAAATTAGTACTAGTCCGATTACATTTAATTAAACTTCGTTGATATCTACATACTTCACTATCTGTCTATTTAATTTTGTTCATGACTGTATGTTTGAGTCAAAAAATACAAAAAGGTACGGAAACACATATGGTCTTACGACCATAATGTACAAAACATGGAAGATGTAGGATAGAAGGTTTATTATCTGGCTGGAAATTTTCCATATTGAACATCTGTATCCACGGAAGCGACGGGACAGTCTTTGAAAACAGGGCAGAGGGGACGATAAAAGCGCGCAAAGGAATGTAAATCTCGTACCCCTCAGTCTCGATTTTCCTTCTTGTTCTCCACACCGAGCAGTGAAAATTTCGCATTTATATTCGACCCGTAAAACGAGCTTTGAGGCTGCTTCGTGTCCTGAAAATTGTCTTCAACAGGCAAGGTCAGGAGAACAATTTTTCTCCTCCTTTCTCCCTCAGCGTGAAACAGTGTAAGTACATGCATCTCTTCTTCTTCTTCCTCTTCTCCTTCTTCTCTTTCTTTGTCTCATTTTTTTTTTCACTGCCTTTGAAAGTAATGTGCCTGAAGGAACCGATTGGATCGGGCGCTCGAAATATAACGAGCTGAAATCTTTTAAGGGGGTGAAATAATGAAAGAAGCTTCTCCATCGAGAAATGCATCGTTGAACGAAACGCAATTCTTTTCGATGCATCTTTCTTTGGAGCGAGGACAGACTTTGTGGAATTACGGAGATGTTGGGATGGATTGCAGAGTGCACAGTCCATTTACAAATGTATAATGCATTTTTTGACCAAAGGGTCGTGATATTTGGGACGGTTCAGAGTTTATATATTATTATATTAACTTGTCGAAAGTTGGATAAAACTGTTCACCAGAATATCAACTTATTTGATCAGTTCCGAATTTCTTTAAGACACTCATTAGAATATATATTATAGTTATTATGCTTATCATTAACTTTAATATCCTTTTTCTCTGTTTTTCCTTTGTCTGTATGCGTATGTAAATACATATACAAAAAAAGATATATGTACCAAGATTTTGTACCAGGGGATTTATCCTGTGAATAAAAATAATAAATAAATAAATACTCTGTTTTTCCTTTGTCTGTATGCGTATGTAAATACATATACAAAAAAAGATATATGTACCAAGATTTTGTACCAGGGGATTTATCCTGTGAATAAAAATAATAAATAAATAAATACGAGTAAAAATGCAGTAAAATAAGGATATTTTATTCCTACTAGATTTTCAATCTCGACTTTGTCTTGCGATATTGAATTCTTCTTGTAATTATTGTCAAAGTAAATTATTTATAATTATATATAATTCGAAGAATCCTTCATTAAGAAGTCGAACTTGTCGAAAACTACATAAGATACATAGAATGAAACGAAGATTGAATTTATTAAATAACAGATTTATATAATAAAAGTAGTATATGACTATCATTTCCAATTTCATTACATTCCTGACCAACGAATTGGCTACAGTGCAAATCCACTTTCCAATTACGAACCTTTTATATCTGCCAACTTTTGCTAACGCGATCCAAAATCTAGTGCTTTGAAGTTTTGAACGGCACTTTCCTCTAATTAGTAGTATTTTCAACTAAACAGCGCGATATTTTGAGGTGAAAATTACCGAGTCAATGCATATAATGAGGAAGATCATAATGGAGATTTATGGTGGCTTTAAAGGATAAAAGGATATTACAACAATATGTAAACCGAATATGAATTAAATCTGAAAAGAGACAGAATATCAATTATTATAAAAATTGATATATTAAGAACAATTATGATCACAAAAATGAGGGAGAAATTTTAGAAGAAAGAATGTTACTAACTATTAATTCATACCATAAGTTCTCTCGCACGTTACGATAATTCCAACCATTTTCGATTGAATACATTACAACCACTCAGTTCATTCGTCCGAAACGTTTCAAGGCACAAACGACGATGAATTATTCCACAATTTCAAGCCTCGTAGCTCGCCTAAAATTACTTTCCCAATAATCGCCTGAAGTAACATACTCGACGATTATCCACGTAAACAAGGACATGCGTGACATTAACGAAACTATTAGGAACTTTCTTCAGAGTTTCAACGCCCATGCAAAAACATCGATCAATCTAATATCCGCAAAAAATTATAGAATTTAATTTTACAAGGAGCCGATAAAAGCTATGCTTTTCATAAGTTAACTCTTTCAATAAGACGGATTAGGTTATTAATATGTCGCAAATCGTAAGTGTACACTAGAGTTATTCTTAGCTGTAGAGAACAAAACTTCTTTCCAAGTTTTTTTTCTCAGTCTTTAAAATTATGGAATATTTAAATTTACGAATATTTAAAATTAACGTAAAATCTGAAAACTTTAACTCAAACACGGCAGTCAATGCCACCTTCGTCCAATTATTCTATTTATTCGTCTAATTATTCATTATAGGAGGCACTATAGGAGGTAGAAAAATTGAAAGTAAAAAAATAAGGTCCATGCTAGTATACATTTCGGCAAGGATAATTACAGCTGAAAGAATCTATTGTTACTATAGGTTGGTCCATATGAAACGTCGTCCTCTCAAATAAAACTTTGAACGCTTTAATTTCTTCAAAATATCATACATTCAATTTACGGTATAACATACATTGATTTCTTTATTCAAGTTATCAAAAATGTACTAAACGAAAATTGATAGCATCGCGTATCATTCCTATGCACACATAACATATATATAAGTAACCATTCAGCTATCAAAGTATATAAGTCTGCCGTTCCGCCGCACATATGCATAACATAATATCTACTCGTGTGCAACGATACAACCACCATAATGGCCATTCATACGCCCAGAGATAAGTCTGCGAAGCATCCTCACAATAGTCAGTTAGTATCAACAAAAATCAGCGCTCTCAGCTTTCCCAAAACGACGAATTTCAAACTCTTCGCGTATGGAAATTTCCACGTCAACAATTTTCATAGTACAACATACATTGTCAATATTCCCTGTGTTTACTATCACGGCATTCGAAAATCAAATCACGCTACAATGGAAAATTGCGAGGTCAAGGACACGAGAAATAGGAAAAACAGAGATAAAAAAAGGACACAGTGACACAGCGAACGTCGTCGAACAATTTGCGAGCAACCTCCACCTCTTTCTCTTTCTTTCTCTTCTGGTTTCCTCTTTTCCTTCGTTCCTGTTTCGCCTCCACCCCCCTGTTTCATTCACTTTTCCTTTGTCCGATTTATTCCGGTCGAAGAGAACCGGTGACTCGTCGCAGTGTATTCTTCAAACGACATTCCTCTTATGGGCGAAATTCAATTTGCCTTTCCAGCCGAGGAAATGAAGAACCATCGCTCGAAACACGCGATTCCATTGGCAATGCGAAATAAAGATGCTTCTGCATCTCTTTCCCATGATTCATTATCTCGTTAGCGTGGTTCATTTATACTCCAGGCTACTTCAGCCTGACGAAAACGGTGGCCATTTCGCTTTTTCTTTTTAAGAGGTTCCGCGCTCGTTCCCTGTTTTGTTCGCTGAAAGCGAGCTCCATCGTCGAGGAAGAAACGTTCTTTTTGCTTTTTACCGCATGACAGAGCAGTAGCGATTTTTAGAGACATTGTTTTTCTTCCTTTTTTAATGTGATTCATTGCTTTCGTTGTGCGCCGTTCGATTGCGTAAAATATAGTACGTTTCTCTATGTTCTTTCGCGGGAATTTTACCCAGTTCTTTATTTTTAGATATTATTTATTGTTGTCTCGTTTGGAGGTTTTGTTCGCGCAAAAGTGATATTTCACCAGGTGTTTGTTTTTCGGGTGCTTGGGTATGTTTCGTTTATGAAGGTGACAAATCATATTTTTCGAAAAAGGGGAGTTTCTCGCGTAACGTAGTTATGAATTTTATAAGAATTTATATAAGAATTAATTTTGTAATTTTTGTTGATTTTAATGCCGCTTTATGATTATACATGACGATTTTCTATTAGAAATGCAAACAAATTACTAGATTCAAAAATGAAAGTATTTTAAACATATCTAAGCATAACAAAATTTAATAATCTACAGTATTCGAACATTTATACATATTTTAACTTATTTCTCACATTTGGATGGAATCAATGTTATTTAATCGTGAAAATGTTTCTAGGTGATACTCCGAACAGAGCAAGTGTAAGTCCATTTAAATAACTTCAGGGCTTAGAACAATGCGTGAAAGCAATGTCTGCAGTGAAAATGATCTGACTATTTTATAAGTTTTCCTGACAAGTTTTCGAAGCGTTTGTACGGTGGTAGACCGACGGTTTGTGGTCCATTGCGGTATCATCACCCAATGATGCGAAAATTCCCTGTTTAATTTACGTTTCAATTTCCAATTCAACCAAACCCTTAATTTCATTATCAACGATTCATTGGCGTTTTTCAATTTATTCTGCAATTTGAAAATCCGCAATACACTTTACAAAGTACTTTACATCGAATGATTATTGAAAATATAAAACATAATAAATTCAAAATAAAGATAATACGACAATTAAACAAAGCGATAAAAGTAAATACTAAGCACTGTAATTGTTTTTAAACTATCGTATTGAAGCATATATATATAATGATTTCGTAGACACAACACGTGCCAACCCCATTTTCAAGGTCGAAAGACAAGGAATTAAAGTCATCTATCTATCTACATGAAAATATCTAAAAAATAATGCGTAATATTATCACTAAATAATAATAAATAAGGAATTGAGATAAAAAAGGGTGCAAATAAAGAAATCTTTAATTTTGGAAATTTGTTGTTATTTCCTGCGTATATCTCGTATCTAGAAAAAGGAGGAAATTTCCCAAATTTATTTTTGATAATAATTCTACGAGAGAAAATACCGAATGGCGACGGGAATTATTAAATTAAGATTGAAATAGAATTTCATCATTTCATGTTGCGAAATTTCTCGTTTCGCAGTAAAATCAAATCGAAGTTTCCTCCTCTTCGTGGGCACGGTAATTAAAGATGTGCTATCAACCACGTTTGTTAAGAGTAGTTTTCGCATTCGCCCACGTAACTCCGAGAAAATAATTTAAATTTAAACAATATAAATGTATATATATAACGTAATTATAAGAATATACAATAATAAGTTATGTATATATGCGGTAAAAGCCGCCGCTGAAAACCGGCCACCTCTTTTTGTCTTTCTTTTTTTAGCAAACGACTTTTCTCTTTGTGTAACGGGTAATGCATTGTTTGACGAAATTACTTTACGATAGATATTTTACTTCAGACAAATACAATGGCGAAACGATATGTTCGAACCTTTCGATAAGTTTCATAAGAAACGGAAATAAAAATATGTTGTTTTCTTCATTTTCTTTCTTTTTATTATTTTCCTTTTTTGCTTTTATTTCGACTGTGAGGTTATATCGGATTGAAATGTGACGGTTGGAAAACGCTGTCCTCGGTTCGCAAAGTTATAGGAAAATGATGTTCTTCGATCTATGAGGTTCTATAATACCGGGCCAAATTTTTGAAAATTTTTTAAAGAATTTGATTAATGTGTAATTTAATACGCTTTGTCTGGAAACTCTCGGTAATTTTTACAATTAAATCGTAAAGTTTTTAGTTGTTTTCCAACTTACTCTTTGATACATTGAAATTTTAGAGAAACGTGTTTAGATAGGAAAGCTTTGTGTTAATTCATTAAAACCTTTATGCATGTCTGTCATGGACAGTTAGTAAACACAGTGGTTTACAATAGACTATTATCATTGAATTTACTCAATGCAACAATAAAATAATGTTAAAATAATGATAAAATAATGTTAATAATCTGGAGCGTCAATCTGTAATATTGATACAGTGTAAATAAACCATGTCTAGATTTTTAGAAATAACTAATTATTGTGGAGATATAAAAATTCAAGCATTACTAATACTCCGTACGCAAACATATTCTTTCACACTCCATAAACAAACTAGGTCACTTAAATTCAAGCTTAATGTATTAACTGTCCTACGCTTTAAAAAAATCTGAAAAGCTTCTGAAATAGCCTATCAACGTTTTCACTACATACATTGTACAGTTACTTGGTAAGCTAAATTTGTGAAACCTCTTTCTACAGAGACAAAGATTTAGTAAAAAGAAAATCAAAAAAATGAAGCTTTACTACAGTGCAAAAATTAACATTTTCTTAATCGTATATTCTTCAGTAAATAATACGCTAAAGAAAAATGAGGGAAATAATATATATATATATATATATATATACGTGTGTGTGGGCAGGAAACTGATAAGTTCTGAATATTTTCTATTTATATATAACAGAAATTCAAACGATGATATAGGCTATAAAATTTATCAACGTGTCAAAGGAACGTTTGTCTATGATCCTCGCTTTAAAAAGCACAAACTGCAAAATGGAATAAAGCGGAATGTGAATTATTGATAAATCAGATTATCAGAGCGTGAGCTGATAAATCTGAAAGCTTTCGATCTTTCTGCTGAAACGTCGAATACACCGGTTCATTTCGATGAACAATCTCGGCCAATGAACATCCCTAATTCCACGCTTGAAAAGCCCCTGATGTTTGCCTTTAAATGCTGCTTCGCAAAATTTCAGCGCAGTGTATTGTATTCTGCACAATCTAAAAATCAAAATATTCGAAATATTTCACTAACAATTTCTTTTTTCAAATCTCAAATATACTTGGTTTCTACTTCTAATTATATAAGTAACTTATTATTGTATAATACTTAAATTATATAAATAATCTGAAATTACGTAAGTAAAAGTTACTTTAAGGATAAATTCACTAATAAATGGATTTATCGCTATCAAACGAAAGATATTGTATTTTCTAAGAATTCATATGAGTGCCAAATTAAATACTTTGTTCCTTAAAATGTTGTAAATTTAGTCGTAAAAATGGATCCATCAATATTAAATAAAATATATTCCATCTTTTAAAAATTTGTATAAATCTATCTTTGAGAATGAATTCATCGCTACTGAATGAAACACATCGTATTTTTGTTAAATTCTTACGAGTCTATTGCTATGCTATCCTTAAAAATCGATCCGTTGCTATCAAACAAAACAAGCCGTATCTGGAAACTTTTATGTATTCAGCCTTGAAAACGGATTCGTTGCTGCCAGGAGAAATACACCGCGTGCCTTAAAACGCTACCCTTAGGAACTGATCCATCGCTTTCAAATAAAAGATATCGCAATTCCTAAAAATTCACATAAATTCACTATTGAAGAACGAATTCATGAAGAATGAATTCACGATTACCAGGCGCAATTTCCAAATTACGGAAGTTACATCTTTTCCAATGGTAAAAGATTAGCTCCAGAATGGAAAAACGAAGAGACGAACCGACAGGTATCCATGATAGCAACAAGCTCGATGAAACAAGTGATTTTGACGGATCGCGTGCTGATGTACACACGCGTGTGAGCATCGTAACATATTGCTACGGATTTAATAATGAGCACAAAGGTTGCGGTCGGTTGCAGCATCGCCATATTGATTTCGCGTGGGACCGATTGGATTTTAAGCAGAAACGCACGAACAACTCCGCCTCCGCGTCAACCCGCTGAACGTTGAATATTAATGTTTGAAATCGCGCAAGAAATTGCGTTACCAAGGTTGGGCATCCTGCTAACTGTTTCCAACGTGTTGCTGATTCGGCTTTCTACCAGTCTTCCGGAACGAGAGATCGGTGAGAGATCAGCGGAACCATCTGATTTTCATCGGTGAGGATGTCACGATGAATAGATAGTGAAATGGAAAATAATTATACTGAAATTTATAAAAAACGAGGTTTGACTTGTGTACTGTCTATGATACAATATCTCAAAAATCATTTAATATCTCTATAAACTAATAGTTAATAAGACTAATAGTCTTATAGAGTCTCTCTATTAGAAAATTACTATTAGGTATTAGTTGAGTCTCTATAAGATTGTCACTAGTCTTTAATAATTAGATGATGCTAATAATTCTCTAGATCGTATTTTATAATGAATTACCAACATCTTTTGCAAAAATATAAAACGTATCATTATTGAATCGAAACCACAGACCATTTCAAGAATGTAACTCGAGAATATAAGGTAAAAGGTTAAAAGGCAACGTGTGTAAAGGTGGCACGAAAATTGAAAATTTGATCTTCGAAGGAAAGCAGAATGACGGTAACATTTGAGAAACATGGTTAATTTATATGTCAATTGAAGAGATACGGTACTAATTCATAATATATAAAACCAAACCTTGAAATGTTACACGAATCCCGCGTAAGACTCCTGTTCTCAAAAGGTTGCTTCCCACATATCTATAGGAACTGGGCAACAAAATATTGAATTTTATAGACAATATTTTATAACGTAACGAGTACCTCAAGTACTATATAAAGGTTCGCCTATATTTCAATCGATAAACAACCCAACAAAAGATCAAACTGATCAACGAACCTGACCAACTCCTAAGATCTACTGTTAAAAAAAGATTTTAATTCGTCGTTAAAATGGAAGGCACATTGCATCCGTCGATTATTGTGATCCCTAAATGAAACGAAGGAACTACACGAACGACCACTTGTATTTCCATTCAATATTCGGTATAATTATGTAGGACAGTGGGCTATTGCGATGCAGCAATTAGGAAGGGGAATTCGCATGCGCTCAGCCTATCTCAATTGTTAAAGCGATTATCAGCTGTTGAGCTCGGAATCAATTCGATACGGCCTTGATAAATTAATATCAAATGGACATTTTCAATAGGCTCCCGTTCGGTTAGAAAGCTTCACAAGACTCATTATTAAAATAATTGCATAATAAAATCGCCTTGTGCGTCATAATTATTGTATCGAAGGAAATAGTCGTTCTTATTCTTCGATCATTTTTAAAAATGTGCGTTGACTTGAAATATGGTTTGTCTAAGTTCCCTTAAATACTTAAATATTCAACGAGTTTTTGAAACTCCGAAATGTTTTAAGGAAGTTCGTAATTCCTAAAGCGATCTTTTCTGAACTTTAGATAAATTCTTCGAGAGTTTTTAATAAACGCCTTGGAAATTTTAAGAAATTACATAACTCGTCTATGTACTATCCTTAACAGATAATATTTTATATCTATTGATTGACGATAAAAAATTGAATCAATTATCATGAAATACAATTAATTTAAACACATCTAAGTAACAGTATTAAAAATAGCTAATGAATAAAAATATCTACTATTTTATTCTACAAATAAATATTTTTAGAAATTTCCAAATTTAGAATATTTTCGAAATCTAATATCCTATTACAATATTAATGATACGTAATGATGCGATATTAATGATAGTGTTCTATATTACCAGTTAATATAAAAGAAGGCAAGAATTCTAAAATGTCGAAAGTATCAAAAATCTTACTATCCCATTATTTTATTCATAATTACATCATCCAACAAAGTCTATGGATGTAGAAATTCACATGTTGCAGTACACTGTACGCTAATATCCTAGTCCAATAGCCGAAATTCTACTACGGAATTGCCAAGTGGATGCTACCTTCCACCGTTTCGCGTAACTTTCAAAGCGTTCCAGCCGAATTATCTCCCATTGTCAGTCGTTTCGCCGCTTTCAAAGAGAAACCAATAAAACATTAAGCCTCGAAGGGTAGGCAGCGAGCGAGTATCACCAAACACAATTGCATGCACGATTCCATTGGTCGCAACAGTTTAATCCCAAGCTGCGTCTACCAGTCGTACGTTAACTCTCTTGTTTTCTCGCCCATAAAATTATTTAATGACTGATTGTCAATCGTGTCACATCCAGTCCACTTCTTTCCATTGCTACACGATCTTTCGGCTTCTTTTTTCTGTTTTGTTCGTCGTTCGTCTCAAACATATCCGAAGAGATACAAAATTGGAATTCGATATGACGAGACTTTGATCTGTCAACGAATAATTACATGGGACAACAGCGAGAATTTGTTTATTTTCTAATTGCGTAAAATCTTTTCAGAACAAATGTTGAAGTTATTTAGGGAGCAGAAAATCCACGATGTTCGTTGTTGTTCTTCGATTTAGTCGGCTTTTCTATGCTGACCGAAGAAATACATCACGTTTCATGGGAAGGCTCTTGGATTCGCTCTTGGAAACCGCTGATGGACGATAACGAGGCGTTGCTTTTGGGTTTCGGTCAGACCTCGATCCTTTAAATTTGATAGCGACTTTGTTAAATGACAGTGTGACGGCTTGTTTTTGTTTATACAAGTGTCTGTACTTCGTGTGATGTATCATTTGAGTTATACAAATTATCTTGTATTATAGAACAGAATGCTAAGTTAAGTACAAATTTAGAACAGTAGATCTTGATTGCGTAGCATTTTGATGATACATTGTTTTCAGAGTATTCTCTTCTTATTCTAGCGAAAATTTCATTTTCTTATTAAAATAAAATCCGAACTTATATTTAAGTGCTCTTTTCATTTTAAGATGACAGAAAGAAATACAAAGTTGAATCACAAGTACAACGGTATTATATAAGTTAAGCACAAATATCAGCTATTCTTTTGCTTTCCTGCCTAATTAATATCGTAAAAACAACTGAAGGAAATAAGAACATCGAAGAATTGTATTCAGATTGCGATTGGTTAAGAATTCTAAAAGGAAATCGGGGAAAGTTTCAAGAACCTGGATATTCTTTTGAAGATAAGAAAGACATTCTAGAATATCGATGGAAATAACATAGAAATTTGCATAAAAGTAGGCTTAAATTCTCACGAAGTAAGAATTCTCGGTTTCTTTCAGTCGAAGCCTATTACACATTTCCATAGAACTGGATGATATCAATGTACAGTTACATTGTTTATACTATAGAAAAACATCTAATAGAATTCCTGTCTATCGTAGGAATATTAGAAATTAATATCTTCAATACTCTAATGTTCTTAAAAAAATCTTCTATGTCACAAAAGCAAAACTTTTATTTTAATTTTACTAGGAAGACTTCAGGTGTTGCAAAAACTTCAACAAATTACTTTGAAAAAGAACCCTAGCTTTAACTGTATAGTTTAAAAGCAGCGTAAATATTTCTCATCCCTTCATCCTTGATCCTCGAATTACGTTGAGAGCACAATGTTAGGATATAGAAACAAGTTTCCTCTTGAACTGCTCATACTAAGTCCCAGTATCGTCTTTTTACAAAACTTCTCTGGCACTCGAAGCGATAAAAGAAAGTACTAGAAATCTCTCCGCCAGTTCTCTTCCGTGGTTCACTTTGTTTTGAAAAATCTATTCTAAAGATTCATTTATTCATAGATTATTTTCATGATAATGTTTTTACAGACTCTCTTTGCAAGATACATTGGTACATAACAAATTTTGCCTAATTATAAATCTTCGATCTCGTTAGACATTTACCAGAGAAATAGAAGATAAGGATGTAACGATCGATTCTTATTTAATGAATACGGTTCTAAAATAATGAACGAAATGTGGTAAATAAAATTTGAATGATGAGAACCATCCATTATGGCATATTTTGAAAAGATATTTAATTTAGATAAAAATGTCGTTCCTATATTATTATCGTAAAAATATCGTATAAATTTCAAGCTACGTGCATTAATCTTCTTCGTAGTGCGACTATCTACGACGCTCGATAAAGTTCAACCAGGATATGATACTTCAGCTTAACAGGTTAAAGAAAGAACACAGTATCATACCCTTTATAATATTTACCTTCCGTCTTATCCTCATTTACATAATATTAAAATACCGACCGTTTCATTCCATACTGTGGGAACGTACATCAGAACACTAATGAAGATCTCGTAATTTATTCTGCAAATTATCCCAACATTCATACTGTCTACGAATAATTTACTCTATGAAAATTATCCTTTTACCCGAGCTTAATATTCATCTTAAGAAGGATTAACGTCACCAATTATTAGATAGAATTCAAATTAAACATTTTCTATGAAAATCAACAGAAAAATATCCAAGTAATACAAAAATTCTTTTAACATGGAGCGTGTCATTCTCTGTTAAACCGACTCTTCTCCTTTTCATTTCTTCTTCGTCAAAGAAAAATCACGCAACGAGAATAATTAACGTTACCAATTATTCCATCTCAAATAGAACTTTTACCACGAAACTCAACAGAAGAATATTTACGTAAAAGAGACACCTCCTAATCTTAAACGTTCCATCCCCTGCTAAACTAATTCCATTTCTCTTTATCTTGCCTTCCTCAAAGGAAAATTACGTAACAAGAATTAAAGTTGCCAGTTATTATATCTTAAAACATTCTCCACCAAAACCGATAGAAAAACATTCAAGCAAAAAGATACTTCTCCTACTCTAGTTTTTCTAAAAAAAATCTCGTGACAAATCCCAGCAACCATAATAACGTTTCTAAAATTCCAGTTCATAGCTGTGGATTAATTGAAGAACAAGCACACGTATCACCGGGATTGAGATTAACTCGATTAATATTCAAACGTTCCCTCCATTTTAAGGTCGACCATCCCTTGGACTTTATAAGGCCCTCTAACCTAATTCCAGCATGAATTCACCAATTCAGAGAGAATTTCCAGAAGGGAAACAGGCAACCACCGATGTCGGACGTTTCTGGTGTAGCCTCGACGTTGAATCACCTCAGGCTCGACATACAAAAGGTATGCTTCCTCGCTTTATGGCTAGCAGGTGGCACGATCGAGCTACTGGGATTGGATTTTTTGGAGACAAAGAAAGAATCCCTAGGGAACCTTGGGTGCTTCTGGATCAAGGACTGTCCGGGAAATCGAGAGTGGTAGCCCGGAAATTGGCGGTCAGCCGGAACGATGTGTCGCGGTTTCTCCGATGACGAAGAAGCCTTGTCCAAGTTTCATCCGGTACTGGTTCTTTACGATGATACACATGGTGTCTCTTTGTCGGCTTTGAATGTTTCTGTCAGGTTTGTTTGATAGGTTATCTCGCGTTATGGAGGAATTCTGTGGCGAGTAAAGTGACTGAATTTCGTGTAACATAATGTTTTCCCATCTTTTATTTCTTGCTCTATAAATAGTTGTCACTATTGAATGTGAACGACTGAGAATATATTTAGATTGTTACAAATTTAGATCAAGTTGTAAATTGTTAGAATTTTAGATCTCATTGAGATATGAGATTTGTTTTCAAAGAATTCGTTGGATAAATGTGTACTTGCTTGTGAATGAGGTCTAATTCAATGTATCGTAATGGATGAATGTATGATTAGTAATCATTAAGGTGATTTAATTTAATATAACGTGATGGATTATTATAATTTTTTGGTTTAAGAAGTTAAGAAGCTGAATTATAAAATGCAGAAAAATAGCAACAGTAAAATAGTTTTATGAGGATCTATATTACACCTATTAAGACACTTTCAACCATTTTTTGTCTTTTTAATTGTCCGTTTACGTGTATCTCTTCTGAGAGTTAGTATGTACCAACACTTTCACAATTTTATTTTTACTTCTTGTACGTTTGTTCGTTAACTACTTGCTATTACAAACGTCAGTCAGTGTAAAGCCCCAGTTACATACTTTCCTCGAGCTAACAAGACCGTTTAAACAGATGTTCTATCTTATTACACTCGTTCTTACGTTTAATTATCTGCTATCTAAAACCGTTTCCTTTAACGTGCTTCTATTATAATAGAAATTCCCATCGACAAAGAAACTTTAGAATTACTACTTTAGAAAGTTTCACGCTCAAAAGAAAAATTCTGTTTTGCATACTCGGAAAAATTGAGAAGAAAAAGGAAAGTGCTTTAAAACATGGTAAAGTGTTGTTAATATTTCTGTTTCATTTTGAAATATATGTAAAATATTCTGCATACTATTAATAGTAATTATTTTCAAAATTTCAATAATTAAGAAAGGTTTTTTTTTTAAACAAATATCGCATTATTTGAAAGCCACCGTTATACAATAATCTAACAATTAATTGTTGTATTGTCTAAATTTCTTTATTCAAAGAAAATAGACATAAAAATTTCTATCTATCTTCAGTTCTAGAAATAATAAACAATGACCATTATTGAATTATCCTCTTACTTCTAAATTCTGCTTATTTCTGACAGTTAAAATGACACATCAAAAAAGAAATGCATGAAACAAACAATGTGCAAAAATAATCGATTCGCTATTATTTATATCCACAACACTATAGACATTTAAAATGAGAAAAATCATAATACGTATATATAATGCACCACTAAATTGTAGTTACTTCAATCAATCTCGATAAAAAAAGAAAATTAAAAATCTGTTTATCCATTATACCAATTAAAGTTACAATATTGTCGATATTAAATCTGTAATACCAATGCAAAAGCTTTAGCTCGTAATATACCGAGGCTAATCTGCATCTAAAATATTCACGGTACTTTTACTCGTCCGACCCAACGTCTTCAGGAATTTACCTAACAGGAATGCGAGCTAACCTGAAAGATAAAAGGATCGATGAATGTTTGCGCGCTTCAAAGGATCAAACAGCTTCGCCTGAAGCTACTAGCATTGAGTCCATGTATTAGGCGTACGGGTCTACACTGTATAGTAGAGGGATTCTATAGCCTGCTGTATTAGCAAGGAATTATTAGGGTTTATGGTACATTCGAAACGGATCAGCCTCCCGGAACGCAGTTAAGATCAATAACTTAAGATAAGATGCGTGGATAAAGGATTCCATTTGGTTTTTTACTATCCACCGTGTAATTTCGTTCGCCGTGTAATTGTAATTCTTATGTAAGACTTATAATAAATTAAAAAAAGATAGAGCATTTTGTATCTAGTGCAAATTTTGGCCTTTAAATCTTTACGATCTTATCTCGAGCTCGATTTGATATTCCATTTCCATTGAGAATGATCTTCCATTCAGAAGATTTTTCCTGTATTATAAGACACTGTCTTTTGTGTTATAATTTAATTCAGTAAAAATATGTCACAAAATAGTATATATATACTAAAAATTATATTTCTCTCGCTAAGAAGTTACGAACATACTTTGACTCACAATTTGAAGAAATAAGCTTCTATGCTGTATCTAGGAACGTTGAATATTTTTATGAATGTATAGTTTTTTACCTGAAACAAAAAAGATACACAATACGTTAGAAAAACTAAATATTGAAGTAGAAATAGAAGTTAATATAGTTCGATTACCAAAAGTAATTAAACGATGAACAACATATCGCACATATATTTCAAAAATGTCACCGCACAAAATAATTTAATCTTCGATTAAAACCAACATAACATAGAAACTAACAGAGGATTTCAAGGTCTAAGAATGTAAAATTACAAAAACAATGTTTGGTCATTATTTGCTACCTTCATCGCCAATATTATACTTTTAATAAATAATTCTAAGTTTCTTCGATTTTCCTAAAAAAAAAAAACTTGTTGGAGCTGTGTTTTTTAAACATGTGTTCGCACACTTTCATCAACACGCTTCCAATCCTCAACCAAGTTTTGAGCTATTTAAGAATTCAAATTTACGAAATTACCTCTGTCTTTCAAATCTCATCAAAATTTATCGTTATAAATTTTCCATGTCCTATTAGATTCAGTCTCTAACCGACACAAATATTCCGCACCATCTTCAGACTCAACCACCCTGATCGCTTATTCATTCTTCCAATTCTCGATCGCGTTTCGTACGCGTCAGACATTCAAATTATCGAAATCAAACGTCAGAATCCGATTAAATTCTTCTTCTATCCAGCCAGTAAGATAATCTTCGTTGGAAAAGAGCTAGGAGATTCGTCGGTGCGAGGCGGCAGCGCGGTTAAAACATCGCGCGATAAATCAATAGCGAATGTCTCGTTCCGACAAGGCTTGGTCGCGGGGTGTGGTCGTTACACGCTTGTATCAACAGCGGACGGTGGATCGTTTGTTCTTGTCAGCTTCGCTAATCTGCTAGCACTCCTGCGCTCCGACATTATGAATTTATGCTGCCCTCGGAACACCTCGTTATTCGTACTCCTCTTTGCGCCACAATTTCGGCTTGCCGCTTCTTCAGCGCCGTTCTCATCCTCCTTTAACTTTCCTACCATTCGTTCTTTTATAGAATAGGTAAGGAGATCGAGATTGATTTTTGATGGAAAATTTATGTATATACGGTGGCCCGCAAAAGTATTCGTACACGACGATCATGAAAATTGTAATGTGAAAATTGCGCGTGAAACATTTTGATATTTTATTAGCACTATAATGGAACACGATTGTCATGGTTATATTGGCAAAATTTGAACCAAATTTGAAAATACATAGAGAGGTTGAAAGATAATTACCGAGAACTTATATTTAGTAAAAAAATTAATATACAGTATGAGTAGTCACCTTAAGCATATGATAAGCGTTAAAGACGGTCCTACTGAATTTCGAAATTAATATCGTGGACGATTGCCTGTTTAAATTATTTTTGTGATCTCTGCACAACATATACAGACTTAGTTCTATTAAGTGTTTTGCAACTTTCGTATACATTCTTAGAATCGTTTAAAACTTTGCCAATTATAATCACGGTAGGTGGGAGTCGATGCAATGCTAATGAAATTTCAGAATGTTTTGTACAATATACGTAATAGGTTCATAAAAGGAGTCGACAAATGGGTCACTTTCCCGACCCACTGTATACAATTACAAGTGTATAAAGAAATGTTTACTCGTAAATTTAGCTAGAGGAATTACGATAAGTTTTATTCCTATAGTATAAAAAGATTAATTTCGTATACACTTATAAAAATATAGTTTTGATACTTTGAAGCACCGTAGTAAACGTCGAATAGCTTTCAAATTTTTATTTGAAGTAATAGTTACAAGCTGAGTTAAATTGAATCTAGTGTAAGGTTTCATTTCTGAGAATATCATAGAAAGTTTAAAAACAGCGTGATTTTGTACAGCGATGAAAATTCGGAAATATTATCATTCACAAAAGTTTGCTGTTTAATAAATTACTTGGTGTATACAATTAGTTTCCATATCTCCAACACCAGAAGCGACATTTACATATTGCAATTCCAATAAACTGTTTCGTATACTTTCTCTTCCATTAATATTATCTCGGTAAGCACGAAGATGAATTTACAAATAGTTTGCTACATCCAACTTCCAGCAAACTTCAATAATCTATCTTATGCACTATGTTATGCACATAATCACAAACAAGGTACAAAATAAACCTGATACAATGCTTTTTCGTATCTCACGTTTACCATTTCTGTATCACGTTAGACTTTAGCGATTTAATATAGCAGTGGGTTGAATTGAAACTAAATTTTACTATGAAATCACGAATAATTTAAAACAGAACAGGATATCTTGTTTTTCGCAAATCATAACGTAGAATTCTAACTTCTGCAATAATAATCTCATCAATCAGGCTAAGAGCTAAACTACGCTCTCTGCGGTCCAGTCTAGAACATTCAAAATTCTCGTCCAATCTAGATTGAGTTGCAGTTATTGGTTAATAAGTAAAATTGGATATCACAGGGACATCGTGGGATGTGTGCATTTTAATTTTAATGAATAATAAGACAGATATATGACTATCAATGAATTAATACCACTATCGCCCAACAAAAGATACTGCATTAGAAATTTCCATAACATTCTTTCCCTCCCCAATTTCCCACTCTACAATACGACCAATATCATATATAACACAATAATATACAATATAAATTATTTATTATTAATAAAACCATGTACCATATCCATAAACATTTCTTCGCCCACAAAAAGGTTATTTTTCAATTCAAAATCAGGATCCTTTGCACGCGAATAAAACCTCGCTGCGTGACGTAATCGTGCTCAACCACAGTTCATTAGAAGCGGAAAATCCTACCCTTGAAAAACTCCGTTTGATTTACGTCAACGCGATCTCTCGTTCCCGAGATATCGTCGTTTAAATGGACTCGTAATTTTTAATGACCCTTCTATCTCTGTCTCACTCGCGTTTACAGATCTCTCTTTTCCACTGTTGCGACTGACCTACCCCAAGCACGCGACGCGTATACTGATCAGTGAGCCAGTTGTTTTTTTTACTATTACTACGCGGGAGGTACGCACTTCCAGGAAAAGAAAGTAGGTTACGCCGCGACCTGGAATTTATCTGTCATTCATGCGCGCACTCAGTGTTTCTTATGTATAGTTTAAAGCAGGGATTGAAAGAGTTATGAAACTTTTTAATAGGTTCTATTTAAAACACGGACCGTGAAACTTTTTTAGAGAAGGTTCTCACATTGTAAGTTACTATGAGAACAAATAAAGAAAAGTTCTTCACAAATAAGAGTTTGAATTTCAATAGAACTCATAAAATATAAAAATTAAAATTTATCTATAACGGGAACAGACATTTTGTCCAGCAATTTTAAAAATGTTCTCAATTATTGTAACGAATACTGAACATTTATTATTAATGAATAACATTATAAGAATATTAAATAATTATTACAGTTAAATTGATATTCTGAATATGTTATTTATTTGTAATATTTACAATATAATAGATAATTCACGGTACAAAGCTTGTTTGTGTTTCTCTTTGAAATGAATTATTAAATACATACATGATGTTTGTATATATATATTATCTATATATTACATTATACAATAACTATGTCTTTCAGTTTATTTAAATTACGAAAAAAATGTTATTTAGGCACTTGACAACTTCTCTTTTTTGCACAATACCTTTTATGAAGTTATTAATTATGTATATCATGATTGAATACCTTTATGAATATTTATCTTATGGAACATTTTTTAATATACATTTTAAAATAACTTCTTTCCATGGAGCTTTTATCATACAGATTCTAAAATATCTGTTCCATGAGAACACTTTTTAAAGAACATTTCCTTCCTTGAGAAATCTTTACACGACTATGCTAGAAGGAGAGTATTATGTTTGGCTTCATCGTATGCATTTATGCATATACATATGCATATGCATATATTATGTAGGTATGTACATACATATACATGTATGTTTGTTTGTGCTCCTGTATCTGAAAAACTGCTTAACCGATTCCCAACTTTACAGATTTCAATTGATTCATATCCGTCATGGGAATGTATTTGTATTGAATATTGTACTTATATTAAAAGAAGCAAAATAGATATAAGCTGTAAAAACATTCATGTGTCTAAATCATTGAATTCCAGAAGGAAATGTGCCAATTTTTCTTTTTTTCTCTTTTTTTTTGTAATAACGCATTGATGTTTAGGTTTCCGACGATGTCAAAAAAGATTAAAGGAAGAAGATATTTAAAAAAAGATGATAATTTCCTACGCAAAGCTAAAAAAATAAAAAAAAAAGATAAGATGTATGTCACTCTAAAATATGAGGTACATGTGCAGATATTTTTAACCCTTCCGCTACCACGCGTCACACATATGTGACGCACGAGTTGCATTCCACAGTCCCAGCGTCACATATGTGTGACGCACTGGTTACATTCCATAGCCTCAGTGTCACACATATGTGACGCATTGTAAAACTCGCTTGGATTATCTATTTATCGTTTTCTATTATAATACGTGTAAAAATATATGTGATATTATATTATGTGTAGAAAATTTGAAACTTTGCCCGTGAACAGTAACTTTTTCCTTAAACGGTAGTAGCGAAAGTGTTAAGTAACTTACATAGTTATCGAGTTTACAGATAAGTGCAGATAAAAATTCCGTAGTTAGACGCCGTAATCAGTATTTGCAGAGTTTTATCGTCATTGTGAAAATTATCTTAATCAAAGCTGATACACGACTACAGCATTTTTGAATGTTACTTATCTGTAAGTTCGATAGCTATGTAAGATTCTTAAAGATATCTGAATGTATATTTTATATTTTTGAGTAAAATACATACATGCTGCTTTTTTTATTGTTGTGCATTTGCGGTTATTATTTTTTTAAAATATATGTTTTATTTGTAAGTAGATTGGGATATCCGGACGAAGCAAAATGGCGTTTGTAGAGCGTGTTTTATGCTATTTTTGAACTATGCTTTTTAGAATTTTATGGATGTTATACAAAATTCTTTGAAGCTTTATTAGAAGAGTATTAACCAGATTGTGGATATTTACGCACTATATAATGTAAATGCTGAAGTGAGAAATGGAATAAGTTTATATAAAATTTAGTTCCATGGGAATATATATTGCGTTTAATGTTAGAAATATTCAAAGTATATGCTTATTATAATATTCAGCGAATGAAGCAAATCTCTATTTAAGTTGAACTTGTGTGGTTATGAACATATGAATTTGCATAAAGATCTGTATTCTACTAATTATTAACAATGTCATACTGAAAATTTGCTAAAAAATTTCTCCAGCTAATAAATATTATGTTCCTAATGAATACCGTGCATTATTCTCATCGTTCTATTCTTAATTTACATCTTGTCAAAGTAATATGATAAAATGTTTTTCATATTATAATAATATTAAATGTTGATATATAATATTTATAAGACGCTCGTAATTTGTTTCCAGTGAATATTTCAACTTATAGATCATGATATTTTTAAAGCATCACGTAACAGCAACTTTTTGTCATTTTTGTTCTTACATTCTGTGGTTACGCGATCTGCCAGTCGTCTGTTTCGAAAGAAACGCCATAAATCGCGGACGATTTCCCTCGACTGTGTGACGTTCATTCTGCCTGGCAGAAAAACCGGGAACAAACGTGGCGAAGGATATGAAAGAAGAACGGGACGGTTCTCTCGGAAGAAGAAATGGAAAATGGTATCCTGCAGCGCGGTTAGAACTCGTTAACAATTTCCGCCCATCAACTCACGTCGTGTCGCGTTTCGAACTAAAAGAAATACTGACGAGAAGAAAATGGAACAAATGCAAAACAATTGAGATGGATAAATGCAGTCACGTACACAAATCTTCAAATACTTTACAATGCTGCTGCTTTTGTGAAAATAAAAAGCTACGAAATTGGACTTCAAAGTTAGTGTAGAAGTTTAAAACAAAATAATTAATAACTGTTCTATTAATTTCTTATGTATTAAACAACAAATATGTTATTACACGATCCTTGAATTTCAATGTTTCAACCGTGCTTTGATTTCAACAAACAAAACTATCAACACAAAATTGAAATAATAAGCCATATATTGTCAATGACGATTCTTCCATATTTTTCGTAAACTGAAGAAACTTTTTAACGATAGAAGAGTATATGCGTGTCGAAAATGACTCAAAGAATCAAGTAGAGTTAATATTTGAATATATCTCTCGACCTACGAGTCATATATTATGCACAAATTTAACATTCAAATCACTGACCACAAATCACAAGTGTGTAGATATGCGATAAAGAAAATAGCGAAGAACAAAAAGAGAACGCCGTGATGTGTGGCAAGAATCGCGTAACACGATATTTCGTTATAAACGGTGTACGCTTTTCTCTACTTTTGCGAGGATTTCCTCTCTTTTCTACATTGTTGTGTACAAAGAAACGGCGAAAACAAAGCGCACGATCGTGCTGAAGCGACGGTACTTTACAACGCAAAGCGGAATGCTACTATGCAAAACAAGAACGGAGGAACTGAGTAGAAAGCACTTTTAAAGTAGAAGAAAATACTTGAAAACTTACGAAACTGTTTTAAGATACCGGTGCGGCAATTCCACCGTGTTTTGGATGGCTGCCGCGTGTTACATGTTTTTCTCTTTGTTCTTAAACGGAGAAATGGAAAGTTTAAAAGTTTGGAACTGTCTCTGATTAACTACGAATAGCTTCCGCGTAATTTTGCACAGCGTGAAGTGAAATTATAATACACAATATTTTTAAGTTGCAAGGAAATGAAATTCAATTTCCAAGAAAGGATAGAATGATTTTTTTGCGAATTAAACAATTTATCGCGTTAAATTCCTGGCATAATAGACTTTTACAATTTGTATGTTGGTAATAAGTGTTTTGCAACTTCTATATACATTTCTGGATTGGTTTCAATTTTTCACTATTATGGATTTCAAAATTACCATAACATCTGTTTATTATTATAAATTTCGAAATTTCAAAAATTATAAAAATATTCAAAAGAAGAGAAAAAAATTCTGTGATACGTGATGTTAATACGAAATTAGTTTTTAACACTTAACAAAATTAGTAATCCTTGGAGGGTTTCAAAGAGGCAAAAATTTAACCCGATAGAAATCTTTTATAATAATTTGAATAGGCTCTATAACATAGCCATTTTATAAATGATTCGATCGTCGATTTGCAATAAAAATTTGGTTATAAAAACGAACTACGTAACATTTTGTAATTTCACCCTTTCTTAACAAATATCGAAATTCAGCTGACGATGAAACAAGTTCGTCAAATATCCCTAGGGATGTTTCCCATGAAGAGATTCTCAGAAGAAAACGGAAGTTGGATCGTGTTCTTGCCAGGATCTCAGTTTCCTTTGGCACGGAAACACTTTACAGCCTCTAGCAGACAAATCGAAGCGGGTCGAAGCTCGTCAACCTTGAAATTAACCCTTTGACTGCAGACCACCCACTGCAAAGCGTGTGTACGCTTCAGGAATACATTACACGATACACGATATTTTCATACATGACAATATATGATATTTTCTCAATATCATATCTTTAATTCACATACTATATTCATAAAACAAGTAATATTATGATATTAAATATAGAATTCTTAACATAAAGCATCTGACTTGTTGAAAAAAATAAATTTCCATTCGTAACCTATATAGAAACCCATTTAGCGATAAAATTAAATTTCAAAAAAGGTAGAAATTAATATAAGTAACAATACAATGGACAAAAGATACGCACTTCGATACGATATAATTTTTTATATTATTATTGAATAAAAAGCCTTTGTATGATTATCGACGATTATTTACTTTTTACTTATTTGTATCATATTCATGAATTTATCGTTCGATTCAAATAATCCAAATATTCCCCTTTTTCTCTGTGCTATATTTCGAAATAATACTTCCACCTCTATTCCGTCTCTATATGTGCTATTTAAAAAAAATGGCTAACAGATATCGAATATTATTTCTAATACTTTCATTACTCTTATTCTTTAAATATTCTTCGAATATTTCTGATAATCTGTATACTTTAATTTCAAGAGAAGCACTATCGTCTTTATTCTGTGTCGACTCAGCAGCACCGTGTCACATAGAGATTAGAATAAGTGACCAGGACGATGATAATCTCGGTGTGAAAGTTTGAATGGTGGAGTTAAAAACGCATAGAAAGCCAAGCTTTCATCGTCGAGCTTATCTCGCTTTCCTGTATGACTGCTATTCGCGTTCAAGCGACGTTTTTCGGCACCGAGAACGTGTGAGCAGATCGCTCCCGAAATCATATTTCAGTTATGATCGCTGGGAGGCCAAGGTCGCTCCAACGACCAATTCTCTGCATTTTGGTTTGTGGCAGACTGGCAGATTGGAGACTGACAAATGATAATGTAGCTTGTTGACGCATCCTTGCGAATAATAGCGAGATGAATTGTCTGGTTAAACGATTTTGCACTAGACATCCTACCAGATTTGGTCCATATTCACGTTGAAGTTTGGAAATTTCCTCCTTTGGGAAAGTAGAACTATTTTGATGCTTATTTTGCTCGTGTTTTATATCACGTTTGGTAGAATTTTATTTTTGCTCTCTTAAATATTCTATTAATATTAATTTAAATGTTTTGATATGTATTTGATATAAAGTATGTACATTATCAAGTAGAAATTATATTACACAATTTTTATTATATTATACAACCGTACAAGATTATAAAAATTTGCAGTTTATACAACACTTCATATATGTAATATCTCCTCGATTTTGCTATTCTCTTTGAAATTTTTCAATTCACTCTCCCTCTTCTTTCATTGAAAACAACACTCTCTAGTATTTTATAAATACTACGTTTGTAAAACAAAGTTTACCATAAAATTAAAACGAGAGGACACTCGTACAGACAGTCAGTCAAAAGTCAAATTAATCAACTTCATATTCTGAAAGTTTCTCGTATTTACTATTACTTAAATTAAAAATTGAATTGATTGTATCTCCTATATCGTAAACGAACACAATAATTAATCTACTTAATTGTTCCATTCATCCCAAAGAACCATCAACAAAATCTCTAAAAAGCAAAGCGCTTCTCCCGGACTCATTTCAAAGTCCCTCCTCATCTCCATTTCCATTCACCTAATCTCCTACCATTATTCACAATTGACCCGGCACCTTAAAACACCGAGAACCTTCGCCTATCGCCATAATTACCCTGAACCCGTGGCAGGAAACAGAAAATGCGCGTTCACTTCGAATACACGGTCAAGAAAAGAAAGAAAAAGAGCCTTAATTCCGCATGACCTTTGCCCCCGCGAAAACGAGATTACAAGCAGCCAACGATCCCACCGGCAACACCAGGAGAACCGAGTTTCCGCACGAATTAACGATTCTTTTCCTCTGGTGGTGCGGGTAATCCCTCTATTCGACGGTTTCCGTGCGAAACGTGTCTCACAAAAATGAACGTTGCGCGGCCTTGCCCCGGCGAAATTACACGGGACAGGAAAAAAGCGCGGAGAACCAGAAGAGTTAACAACTATTTCGAGAAGATCGAAGAGGAGAGAGAGGTTGAACGAAATCGATTTCAATTTTGCGGGACGATCCACCGAACGTTTTCAACCCTCTCGTTTCACACCGGCACGCAATTATTACCCAACTGGTGATTTTGGTTCGAGCGATCGTAGCTGCTTCGCGGATTTTCATGTTGTATACAGGCTGTCACAAAATATACGTCCTGTACAGGATATCGCAAAATATTGTGCACCTTATAGATTATTGAGTAATTTAACCGGTGCAAGAAGATTGATACACTGTGGACATTTTCGGTTTTTGTAAAATTGGCAAGTGAATGGTAATGGTATAAATCGGTAAGTGAATTTGATAAATCTGAAACTTCAGTGTATTATGTTTTCTTTACAAAGACACCAACAATGATAAGTTTCTCTGAAGTATAAATAGACAGCCTGATAGAAATTTGATTATAAAAGATTTAAGGATTAATATCATAAAATCTTGCATAAGTGTCATAATTATACCTTTATATATAACATAACTCAGATCTAACTTAATGACCCAGTGAAATTATAATTAACCATGACCTAACAATAGTTGGGAGTTAACATCAATTTTTCTGAGTTACGTAAAGTTGGGAGAATTTGCATTTTTCTTATCTGGATCTGCAGCATTCGATAAAGCTATCACTCAGCACGAAAGCGAGTAAGTACGGGAGATTAAGGTCTGCAGAGGAATTTTTTTACGACGGCAGGTCTAGCTGCCAAAAGTTTTCCATGGCCGAAGTTGCGGCTGCCGAGATAGCCAAGTCAACTGCATGCAAGTACTTGGTGAAATATGAGCTTGAGTGAACCATGGAAAAAGTTCATTCCTCAACGTCACAGGATATAGCCGATCCGCCACTCGCATCCTTTCCTACATGCCACGATCTCGACTAGACGAGGCAAAAGTTCCACTAAACGTTCATTACCCAGTCTCGTTTCCAATTGGCAATGACTGTTGTTTTCACATGACACGGACGAATAACAATACATACGTCAAAATTTTTTTCTATTTTAATGATAGTTTAACAAATACTTGTTGATATTCTTGAAATGTCTATTTACTATCTGTGCACGAAGTTTTGTTAATTTGTCAATACTGTAGTTTCAAGGAAAACGGATAAATATTTATTTTAAATTGGCCATTCTTAAATCTAAATTTGAACTGGTAAAACTGTATAAAATGCAACTATGCATATAGACAATATTTAAGGTACTCGTTAAATGAATCTTTGTTTAAAGGTTATTTCAAAATTGTCTCAAATTATCTCTATTTCTCCAGTTTTATGACTTTATTTTTGTGCATTATAGTTGTAATCAACTTACTTTGATATGATATATGCAATTTCTATACACGTGTAAATCTGCAACTTTTGAAATTAATTTTTACATTCAGTTGTATTATCATTCTTATATGTAGCAAATTTCAGAAAAGAATTTTATAGAAGGAATTCAAGGATGACTGCATTCCCTTGAAAAGACACGCGCTACATCAAACAATAAAATCAAATCCTGGGAAACATATGTAATATTCCAGACAATAAAATCAACGTGTGCAAATAATTTGGAGAAAATTGATAGACAGAATGAAAACACACTGTGATCTTAATGTATGTATAATAATATCCAAATAACCAGTGCGGTTATATATTCTTTTATGCGATTTCATACATACATAACATTGTTACGGTTAGTGGTCTGTGTTTCAATTTCGAAAATGCACAGCATTTCCACATGTTTACCTTGAAAATATCCATTTATCTAATGTACGTTCGAGCCAAATAGTTCCGCATGTAAATTCAAAAAAATGAGATTCGTAGTGAAAGAATACATATTTTAAATTTAAAGTAGAAGTTTGTATCAGTTGCCATATAAAAATTAGCCAGAATTTCAGCGAAGCTATCAGGATATCAGCTGGATATCAGACATACTTAATGTAACTGAGGTGACAATCAACATATTAAAGAAAGGAACAATAATTCGATTTAAACGAATATTTTCCAACACTCCGATAATATTCTTCAATTCTATTCTTTCATTGTATCCCTCGTTCATCCATATTAATCGAACCAGTACAGAAACAAAGTTACACGAAGCGCGTAATATTTCCTTCGATCTATAGCAAGTGGATACAATGGAAAAGAAGTAATGCAACCCAGAAGAATGTTTCCATTCGCAACAGTATTCTTCACTCCACGTATTTCATCTTTTATTCCCTCCTCGCTGACATTATTCAGATTTTTTCATTCCTAAATTTCAGCTACGGAGTTAATATTCGAAATGGAGGACCTCTAGACGCCGTATTCTATTGAATTAACCATACAAGTATATGGAGACGTCGGTTTTGTTGGAAACTAGGAAAAAGACGTAATACGGAACGTCGATATCGGAAAAATCGTGACCGTGCGCGTCTCGGACAATAATCGCTCTGCAGAAGAAATAAGGACGCAGAGACGGCGCGGATGGTGTATTATTAAATTGGAAAACAATTAAATACGCGCTGTAACCATAGCCATCGTCGGAAACCGGTAATAAACGTTTCCACCGCTGGACAACAAATTGGTTTACGTGATCGAAACGAAGTGTTTCGTTCCTTTATTTCTTTTTAATATACCTACTGTAGGGCGTAAAAGTCTGTGACTAGATGGATTCTTACGAAAGCTAAATTAACCCTACGCAGGCAACCTAGGTCTTTTATGTTTTACCAACTTTAAACACTTGCGGCTTTTATTCTTAAGCAATTTTTATTTTTCCTGAAAAATTTCTCAAATATTTGACTGAAAATTCATCGTGTAACGTAGCAAAAGCTTCAATGAATGTTCCAGAAGGTTTCTAGATTTTTTAGAAGCTAGGACATTGAATATAATTAGGCTTGAACATAAACGATTTAGCTTGCCATTGTAGTTATAATGAAGACACATTGTGGAAAAATGAGTATTCTTCGCGATTTCCCGTAGCCATTAGAGATGTAGAAAATTTACAGACAAAGTAATGAACTTGGTAATAGGAGGATGAATTTTTATTAATGTGTTTAATCGAGGAAGGGAGCCTGGTAGAAAAACTTCTTAATAGGTAAGATACGAAGATAATTTATCCTTATTTATATTTAATTATGCATTCGTGTGGAATTTACAATGTTGTCGAAAGCATAATTTCCTTCGGATTTGATTGTACTGAGAAATGGCAATAAATGGTAAATTACTTTCAGACATTTTCTAGTTAACATTTGTTAAGTGTAGTTAACAAATGTTTTACAATAAAGCACGGATACGTGATAGAACGAACTAATTGAAATTCGATTGTATAGAGTAGATACCAGATACGGTATATCTCAGTAAGTTCTGCTGGTACTTTTATAATAAAACTGAACAAATTATTGTTCTGTATAAACTGTGGGTGCAAATGTTCCATAATAATATATATTATTTAACCATGTAATTCAGGACTGGTATAATATGATGAATATTGTCCTTAAAAAATTGGCAAAACAAAGACAAAGAATGATACAGTGTCTGTTTGCCTGAAAAGAAAAAACAAAAATTGTGAAATTTTGCGATGAATTCAATGAACCCAACTCTATCCCCAGACATTTTCCACAAAACGTATCATCGAAACGAACTCGAAATGGTGCAAAACAACGACAAAAACGAGTCGATGGCGCGAGAACAAGATACGCAATCCCATTCATCATTCACCGTTCCCTGGTTATTATTTTCCCAGTTATCTTCTCTTCTCGGTCATCCTTTCAAAACGACCACCAATTTTCCTATGTGTATATACTGTGAGCCTGGTAGTACCTACCATGGCTCAAACTAAGGCGAAGATGAAGGAAACAAAATTATGGTTCAAGTCTCACTTCCGAGAAAATCGAGTTTGAAAATTTGTCAAATATACATACATATTTTCTCGTAAACGAGACTTCAGGCGAAACAATGTTATTCCACGTGTTTCGTTTATCTGCGAATTATCCACTTCTTTTCAGTGGAAATTAAGTCAGATACAAGTACGTAAGTAGCAAAATACATATAAATACGACTACTTAAAACTTATGTTTTAGAACGCATCTATATCGAAACTTAATTTAACCCTTTAACTTCAGCTCCCAACTATTGCATCGGAGCAACAATTACCTTAAACGTCAAACTTTATCCTTCATTCTAACTTCCTTCTGTAGATTATGATGAAGTAGGTTTCCGCGTTACAAACAAACAAAATTTTTCAATCATCACCTCATGTTTCTTTTTTTTTTTCAAATATAATATGCAATTCGAAGCTCGACTTTTTCAAAAACAACACCTTCAACGCAATTTTATTACTCTTCGCTATCACCTTGTTACGACTCGTATAATCTCCTTAGCTTCGCATATATTAGGTTATCCGGAAAGTGTCTTTCTTTTACAGACACGTTTTTCCAACAACGCATCTTTATACAAACATGAAAGCTAATCTGTCGAACGTTGTGATCTTTAGTTTGATAGAACAAAATAGATCATACGTAATTTGATAAAATAATATAAAACGGAAAATGTGTATCCATTGTTTCCTTCTAAAACGAAAGAAACTTTTCGGACGACCTAATATTATGAATGTGGTTCTAGAATGTGCAGAATACACCTAGAATCCGGTTGGTGGCGGGCAAAAGCAAAGCCCTCGAAAATCTCGCGTGGAAACGAGTCGAGCCCGCAGAGGGCGAATGGCAAGGGGCCAGGGTCGCGGCGGAACGTGCCAACGATACGGGAACTATCGCCCGTTTCTTGCCTTCTCGCCACGTGCCAATCCAGCATCGAGCTATCGATCCGTCGACGCAGCACCTCCGTTCCACTTTCGGAAGTCCGCAGGTTCCCTGTGCCTTCCGGTCGCGGCCACGGAGATTTTCCTCACCTGGTAAGCTCACACACTTTGCCCCGAAAACCCCTTCACGCTTCTGGAAAATGAACGTTCGCGCCGTTCCGTCGCGAAAATTAGAAGCACGTTGAACGTTCGTTGGAAATGGTAACGAGGGTAGAGCACAGTCTGCCGATTACGATAATATTCGATATTTAACGTGTTCCATGTTTTACGGAAATTATGAGCTTCAGGTAGGTGCGGCAGGATTACCTGAGAAGTTTCTTCGTTTCTCCGCTTAATACTTCAGCCTCGTTTTCTATTTCTCGTTAAGACTGCTTCAATTTTCACCAGTTTGTTAAATATTTTCACTATTTCGAGGTATTTTATTTATGCATTTGCTTTTTTAAGTATCTTTTTTGGATATACTTTTATTTTTAAGCATTATTTTTAACTTTACTTTTACTTTGTTGTTCAACTTTATTCATTTATTTCATTACTTTTATTGCTACCTTTATTTTTCATTTGTATCTCTATTTGATAATTAAATCTAATTTTTTTAACTTAATTTGACACTATTTATTTAGAAAGTTTTGATTTTTCATGATTTTCAGATCAGCCGATTTTTAGTTCGATTAGTATGGGATTTACCACAGGAATTTAACCAGATGTTATGGTAATGGTAATGTAATGGTAAAATAATATTTAAATTGCCTATGTATAATAGATTTTCAAATGTTCCATTTATGCAGACACTTATCAGCTATAAGAAATTAACACGTAATTTCCATATAATCCAATATTGCATATTTGATAGCTACTAGTCCTTCTAGTAATACCACGACTGGTATAATTCAAAAATTACTGACATAAAATCATTCAAGTTTAACTAAAATATTCAGAAACATCGTCTAATTAATATATAATCGTCTATGCTTAATTGCATTAAATTCTTAACATTTTCATGATTCTTTATTCCCAAAAAAATGTAGCTTTTTTCCGTCAATGGAATCTTCTCTTTTATCAACCACCCCGGTCACAAATGACCCACGCAAAATGGAATGTGTTAACGAGGGACACTTTAAAATTGTAAACGAACACTTGACGTTTTGGCTTTAATTTTGTCGCCTGGTTTCTGCTTGTTAAATGAATGTTCTCGACTTGGATATTAGAAGGGTATACTAAGGGTGTACTTGATGTTAGCGTAGGCCGAGTTCAAGGTTAGATTTGCGCTTTTAACTCGACGATTTTAAATAAAATTTTTGATGAAGGAATTCCGTAGACGGATAGAAAGCAACGATGTAATTTAGCAGGTTAATAAACGAACGTTCTTGAAGGTGGAGATGAAACGAAAGTCTTTTTCTTAAATTTCTTTCTGTCAATTTATCGTCAAAAATTTCCGAGCTAAATTCTAGAATTTATTAAAACCATGTGATATCTCATAAATATTAAAATTATACAATTTCAAATACCCATTTGCTTCTTTCACAAATTTAAGCTAAAGTACGGTAAGGTAACAAATAAGATAATACCTAAAAATACATTGTCTTGCTATCTTGAATAGCATATTATCTAAAATACGAAATTCTTTATTCAAAGATTCCAGAAACCTTATAATAAATACAATAATAGTATAATAATTTACTTCATAATAAATCGCGAATATATATATTATTCCAAAACGCATAACCTGAGAAATCCCATATATTTCATACAAATGATAAATTCTATTTTTCTAAACGAATTCATAGTTCCCTAACTTGAGACAATTAAAAAGAATGAAAAGAATACGTAGCCGCAATTCATATTACTTGAATTTTTAACCATTTCGAAACAATAATTTCATCGGATAGAATCAACCCCATAATAATGTTAATCCCAAGTATTTCGAAAGTTTCACGAATTTGGATCATTAAACGAGTATACATAAAAAATGACAGAGGATGATGATACAGTGACATTTGATCGGAATATTCGCCGATAAATTCGACCGCGTGTCTACATCGCACTAAACCTAGCGAAATTATAAATCGGCGGGTAAAAATTCGCCTCACGTTAGTGGTGGAACGTTTCCAAAATGCGAATTCATCGAAAGCATCGTGAACCAGATACATATATAATTCCGTGAAACAATGCAAATTTCGTAAACGAACAACGGCAACATTTAACTGAAATTACAGCTCGATCGATTGGACTCGTCCTACGAACGTCCACTTTGTTCGCAAATACGACCGGACAAAAGGTGTAAACTCGTATCTGCAAATATTTAGAAACGGCCCAGGGCGCGAAGAGAACATGACGATCCTCTCGTTATCATCTTTTTTTTTCAGATACTATTCCTCCTATTTCCTCGCGAACGTTTCCGGAAATTGTATCCATGTCTGGACAGGAAAATAGATAGAGGAACGTGTCGTCGAGCGGGAAACTGATTTTCCCCAGCTTTATTAGGAAATAAGCGAAGATTGCTTAGAAAGATGTGTCTCGGGTCAAATGAAAATGAAAATTAAAGGTGGCGTCTCTGGTGGTGGATTCGACGTGATCGATAGTTTATAGAAACGTATGCACACGACTTTTCTTTATGTTTTATTTATTTATACTTTTGATTTTGATTTTAGGCATCGTGTTCTGTGTTAATATAGTTATTGTTTTTAAACAAATTGGCAGGCTTTAAGGTGTTTGATATTTAACCAAATCGCAAGCATACGATTTTTCTTTGGATTCCATTTATTTATTTATTCCAGATTTTCACCTTTTAGACGTTCTACTAGTAAATTGAGCAAGTTCGAAGTATTTGGTAATTAACGAAAACATTCATAACAGATTGAATTCTCCATTAAGCTGCAAAAATAATGCTTAAGGAATAAATACAGCACGATGAAACCATTAAATTATTCTACATAACTTTAATACGTTATGCTACTAATATTAAGGTAAATTATGAAAAAAACACTCTGTAAATCGAAATATATAATAAACAGCTATTGTGTCGTAGCAAAAAATTGTTAGAAATTCTGAATTTTCCAACATAGGCGATAGAAATTCACCAAAAAAATCCTCCAACTTCACTCATCGCTGAGTTTGCGAAAAAAAAAAACGCAACGCTGGAAATTCTCATCAAGTCGGGTAACTAATTCTTTTTGGGAAACAAACGAATTGGAAGAGCACCACGTTATTGCCAGAAACTATTTGTAACGGCCGATGGCCCCTTTGTTCTTCGCTGATGGCGCAAAATGAATACCAAATAAGGGGCGCGCTCAGTTTTCAACGACGATCGCTCTAAATTAAATTTCAATCTACAATAGCCAGAATGGCTCACGCCACCGGAAAAACATTCGTTTACCTAAGCTCCGGGAAATCCGGAAGTGCTGGACGACCTTGACATTTTGTGCACTAGCGCTTCTTTAAGCGAGGCGCGCGCATCGATTCAACCTCAAGACACTCGCACACCCCGCTTATTTCGGTACCCGTTTCCCACCAACGCCACGTGGCTGAACTTCCGTTCTCGAATCTTTTTCAGTGAAACGAGCTAGGAACCCGGGGGAAACAACAATATAACGTACCTCAGACCTTGGTAGATGCTCAAAGTTACTTAGGACTGGAATGATGATAGCGATATTAGCTCTCTGTGAATTTTGTTATTGTTAGTATTCTTTAGAGGTAGATTTGGAAATTTAAGTATGGACTTTATCTGAATTATTAAAACATGTTATTCAGTCGTTTAGAAATTTTATTAAGCTATATTATCGATATTTATCATATTGTTTGAGGGTACATTCGGAGAATTAGATACGGGTCCTTATATAAATTATTTAAATGCAGATTACAGATTCAATAAAATATGATGGAGATTACATAAATATGTTATTAATCGTGTTATATATTTCATTACGAAGAAATATAAATAGATTTTGTATTATATTTGTACATATGATATATTATATTGAATATTGATATATTTGGATATGATCTCAGCTAAATTATTTAGATATTATTTGTTTAGTTATGTACTGGAAGTTAGAGAAATTATTAAATGGAAGATAAATTACATGTTAAAATATTAAACATTATACCATAGTAATTTTTCTTCTGCATTATCTATATTATGTATTGTTAATACAAGTTATCTTTTGATTTTATATTCAGCTTTTTTCTTTATGTCATTCTTCGTTCTTGTATTTAAGTTACTTCAAACAATGGTATCAACTCCTTGTTGCTAAATTATCACAAAAATATTTGCATAATACCTCTTGCTTCATAATAAGTACACACAAACTTAATTAAAGTTGATTGAAAATGTAGAACTACATTCAAGAGTAGTCTAATAGCTTCCGAAAAGCAGTGACCATTTAACGAACACACAACAATATTTCCCTTTGCATTTCACAGCAAACAGACAAGAACGCAATTATATCTCATCCACTATCCCATTTCTCACAGACAGAAAATCCACATCAAAAACAAAAGAACACCTACAAATAACGGGCCGTAAAATTAATTATAAAATCATAAAAGCTTCTCCCAGGGAAAACGACTCATCGTTTTGCAAATAGTTACATGTCTCCATTAAACGCAGAAACAATGAACATCGCTTCCCTTTCATGTCTTTGTTTATCGTTATTATTAATTATTATCCACGAATATTTAGAAAAAAATGATATAAAAAAACTATCGATAGAAAGAAACACGAGGGAAGATAAAAAGCGATTAGAAAAGATTAAAAATAAAAAGAAAGTTCTCTTTAAAGTCAATACGATAACCATCTATTTTTTTTATTAAACTGTAGATACGATTATTCTACCGATTGTTTACTTTTATATAAAATATGGATGTATTCAATGCTTAAGATGAAAATACATTTTTTGCCATGTCGACCTGGTTTCAAAATATTTTATTAAAAACAAAATGAAAAGATTCCATTACAGAACAGATTTCTACAATACGATGAATGTTACCTTAAAAAATGAAAAATAATACATACAATAATTAACTTTAAATATACAATACAGTACTATACTCTATAATATCATATAATAATATAATAAATTTATATGAACGTATAGATTATATATGATCATTTTTGTTATGAATCCTATGATCGATAAATATTTGATAAAATTCTAATCCTAATTCCAGACTTTTTCAACAAAACGTACCATCTAAACGACAAATATTTAACAAATAGGTAGCAAAAGTACGAATGAAAAATAAAAATACAAAGATGAACGGAAAGGGATAAAAGGAGATTAAAAATAGAAAAAGAGGCTTTTTTTAAAATCAGTACGATAATATTCCACTCGAATTTTGATCGTCGATGGACGCACGTTCGTTCGAGAGTATCGACGAAGACGGAAGGGTGCACGCAAGCTGCGCGCGAGCTGCGCGCGAGCTCTGCAAGCCTGCATCCCTTGCAATTGGTCCCGGGGATCCGACGAGCAGAGCTGCACGACTTGCCCTGGCGTAGTTAGACAAATTGCATCGTCGTTACCCAACAACTCCCATTTTTCTGTCGTTTCCCGCATTTATTTCGAGGGGCTGCGAGAAAATTCATTCGACCGAGACCAGCCGCGATTCTGATCGATTCCGCGTGCAAGCTTGGACAAAGCGAAAAGAGAATGTCCTAATTGAGACGGCGACCTTTCGTATTTTATTGTTGCCGTTCCGCCGATGTTGAAAATCGTTTTTTTTTTCTTTTTCTTTTTTCTTTTTTTTTTAATCAAGCAGCGGTAAAGGGAAATTGGCTGGAATTTGAATGATCGCGAAATTGGTGTCGCGTGTCAAGGTTCGCGTTGATTTGTGCTTTAATTGGCGGAGAAGAGAGAATCGGTAAAAAGTTTATTTTTTATTAATTTGGAATATTCGAAAACTGTGAACTGTGAAAAGTTATTGGAGAATTTTATGGAATCATACGTGAGGTAATACAGATATATGTTCAATATATCGTTTATTGATGCGCTTAGATTTATTCGTCACAGTTACAAGTTATTTATTTAAATAAACAAAATTGAAAAAAATCCTAATGTCATTGAGATTGAGTAAATGAATTGCCTTGTATGTATTCGATTCTTTCCAATTTATATATTCGCTAACAATTACATTTGTTCGAAATACCTGTCTTTTAAATCTCATATTCTATCTAAAAGCATCTTCGAAAATAGCTACTACCGATAAACCGATCGCGTGCTATAGCCTCTTTGAAAGGAAGACACGTAAAAGCACGGGAATAAATTCTACCTCTGAACATTGTAGAGGTAAGTAGTATCTATCGATAAAAATTGCACGATTGGAATTTGAATTCGGCTCCTCCTTATCTCATCGAATCTTTCCCACTAACCGAGCTATTCCAGCTATTGACAAATTCTCTCTTATCCAGTTTAATCTTGCGAAATGACCACTGCCTGCAGTTCATTTTTATCCGACTAGGAAAATCAAACCTCGACATGATACGGAAACTAAACTCAACAGCTTGAAAACGACTTTTGAGAATTTAATGGAGACGCAATTTCACGAGTGGAACGTTGAGTGGGGTTCTGAACGAGAATTTTCTACTCGTTGGATGAATTGTTTTAAAACGGGTTCAATTCGGTAAAAATTCTTCTATCCACGTAGAATGGATAATGTAATTATTAATTAAGTTCATAGAAGTACTTGAACGCTTTTTATAAACAGATTATGTATGTTACATGAAACATTCTTGAAATTTCATTGGCACTGCTATGAAACTTGACTATCATGATTATGTTGGTAAAGTTTGACGTAAATCTGAATCTATATATACATATGATATGACAAGATATTTAAAACAAGTACATATCTTTCACAAAGATCAGAAAAGTATTCAAACAGTCAATTATCTATTATAATAATAATCGTAATAATAATCGTATTCAATAGGACCATATCTAACGTTTATTATACGCTTCAGATCGATAACCACTTTATTCGTAATGAACGTAACGACTATGTTAATGAATGCTTTTTATGGAATAGTTTAATGTGATAAAAATTCTATTTTCAAATTGGATTTTATTAAAAACTGTTAGTCTAAAAATTGTAAAAATTATAAAACAACGAAAGAAGTAATTCTTCGAGGATTAGGTAAAATCCCTCGAGTGTTGTAATAACAATTCCATAGATTTGTCAAAAATCATTGTTCTCGATAAACGATAGTCGGATTTCAGATCGTGGATTCATTAAGATCGACTTATCTCGTGATAGTCTTAATTGAATTTCTCGCGAAGCATCGCACGCACGAGTTTTCACCTCTTCGCGAGTTTATCGTTGCTCTTGATTGGCCCTCGTGCCAACGAACGTGCGAAACCATCGTTTCTTCTCCAGTACACTCACTATGGCTACGTGTAAAACATTGTCAGTCGATAAAATGGAGGATTATTGGTTCGTTCATTGGTTGGAAATCGTACAGAGGAAATTGCAGATACGCCAAATTCAATTTGTACAGAGTATTCCTGGTTGAAATACGATCGAGATAAAAGTCTTTTGTTAAAATAGATATTGTGGATCTTTCGGGCTTTCAGCCAACAAAATTCTATGGAAATATTAATATTGGTATATATACCTGCGAACTGAATTCATAGTTTTGTTGGCAATGGGATATTCACAATAATATCGATTAAAGAATATTAAATGCAATTTTAATACTGATAACATCAAGGTGTAATTTTCATACTGACCACAGATAGTGAAATTAAATTTTTATCTACAATCATTTCATTTACGATGAATATAATTATTTCATTAATTCATACTTCCTCGAGAATAGTCTTACGTAAGGAATTCATCTTTTTTTTTTTTTATTGAATTTTATCCATGGACAATTAATCAATTATTATAGATATATTTTATTCCAAGAATATAACGTTCATTACATTTTTGCAGAAAGTTTCTCAGAAATTAATTGGAAACGATTCTAATTGCTGACGCGTAAATACACAAAACAATAAAATTTTTTTATTTTCTACGGAAAATTACGTTACCCTGTCAGAAAACTTAGGGAATTATGATAAAATATTTATCCATGCAGGTTTAGATTTTCATATTCGCGAGCATTATTTACAAGCAACAAAACCGATAATTTTGGATTTAGCCTGAAAGCGGATATCCGGGGATATCGTGTACGCTACATGATTTTCGCTGCGTGGAAAATTTACGATTCGTAAGTCAAGCATAAGCAAGAATGAAGACTTTCCATGTAAAATGAAAATACGTCAATATTTAGTTAAAAGGTAGTACATGTGAAGCTAATAGAACCACTTTCTTTCCATTATTTCGATGTTAAATTCGATTATCTTTCCACAAGAAATATCATTTATTTTTCGGAAGCATCAACAAAAATAAAAGACTCATTTACAGTCAAGCGTGATAAATTGAATTATGGGTAAGATTTAATATCGTGGTACATTTTGTATTAAAAGAATAACCAATGAAACATGACATGTAAAATCGCTAATTGAAACTTGTAATGTTGATTCTTATTACCATATTTAATTACTGCGGGCTTATTGTTTAAATCGCAGCAGAAATTCCAATAACAGGCACACACGACCACTGAATATTAAAACAAATATTGCAACACAACTACTTATGACGTAACGGCAGTGTGATCATTGCGTGCAGTATTGTTACATGGGACTTTTTGTTTTTCTATACTTACTTTAATAGAAATAATCAACCGATCATCGATTTTTAAATTTTGCAAGATATAGATTTTACAAATATTTTTATCTTTCGGAAGAACAATATCGCCTTAAAATGTAATTCTTTGAATCGTGTACAGTGTACGACTAAAAATCCGTCCATCTAACAATATGAAGAGATTGCTAACTACTCAACCGAACGGATAGACTTCGTATATATGGCGAACCATACATCAAATGATAACAAAACTATTTCACTACTATTGGGTATTAAAACTTAGCTCTGAGAATATTCTAAACTTGAAAAAGCTAAGAAGAAAAGCCTACAACCTAATCAATATTTTGAATTTCATAATACGCCAAAGTTTTGTGGAAATTCTAACTTATATAGGATAAAATCAGAGAAAAATATTTAACAAACATAACTACATTGTATATTCATTGACGTACGATTACTTAATACCTCAAATTACCAACTTATACAATAGCAACAGCAATAATAATAATAGTCTGTTATATTAAAGAACGTAGATCAATTGTCAAGTAGAAACATTATACTTTCAAGGATACAGAAGGCAATGAAAATATATTCAAACATCTATACATCCAGAAACAACAATTTCCTCGCGATGAAAAGAAAAAAGAAAAAAGAAGAAAATAGCCGGAAGAAAGATCGTTAACGAAAGTCGTTAACATTAGTATCCGAGAATGGGATCATCCGTTTCTCAGCGAATTAACAAAGTTGATTTGCAAGCAGTCCACGGCGCATTCGCATGGCCAATTGACAGTGAAACATTCGTCAGCTAATAAGTAGTATAACCGGCTTCTAATTATTTCCTACCCATCCGGTAGTTTTCAACCGACGCCGACGTGATCGGAATATCGGCGAAATCGCACGAACACCCATGCGACTAATTCGTCGCCAACACGATCCGACCCGCCCTTATCCAGCCGGATATCGAACATTCAGTATAACAGTACGTTCACTATCGATCGTTCCAAGTATGTATGTATATATATATATATATATATGGAAACGTGACGGATCCAGGATGGAACTTCGAGAGATCGATAGAAGTTGATGGATTATGAAATTGCTGGATAATGTGATCTATGTATCTGAAGGGTGATTGCGTGGATGAAAATTGGATTTAAATTGTAAATGGTGTAGTGTAACAATAATGTAGATGTTTTTTATACTTTTTTTTTATTGAAAAATCGTAATTATCTTTTTTCTATAAATTTGAAGGGGATAATACTTTCTGCAGGAAAAATAGCTTGTCTGTGTATGACATGCTGGTAGATAACTAGATAGAAAGGAAGGACTAGTTTGTATACAATTACTTTTTAATAATAAAATGTTAAGGTTTGGATCGTTTAATCTTCCTTTCTCTACCATTGATATAAGAACCTGAACTGCTTAATTTTTATGAAAATTGATTTTAGATCCATGGAATTCGCAATTTCATTTATTATGAAGATTAAAGATTCGAGAGAGGAATTAAAACTGATGAACAGAAGTTGGCGATTAATGTGACTTGAAAGGAGGTTAATTTATTTATTCCATTAGAGTAAATATATTGAAAGTGGTGTTTAAATTACAAACTACAGTAAAGATGATATGCTATTATTTATAAGCTTTTTTGTTCAATATCTTCTTCAAATTTTATTCATAGATTTAAAGGAAGCAATATCGCAGTGTTTCGAAAAATCGAGCAGGATATTACATCGGATATTGTGTGTTGGCTCATCCGTGAAAATCAATGGTACAATTGACGACGTACGATGTAAGAATGTAAAAGCAGATAAGAATGATAGCTCTTGTAAGCTCTTGAAGCTTCGCTAATCTCGATCATATGAGACAAATCCACCTTTGTATCAAGCGAATACAAATATGGCGATGCATCAGAATGAGAAAACGAAGTGTTAACTTATAAAGATATTCAGATCCAGCGAACTCCGATTTCTTAATATGCTTTTCATTCTGTTAATTATCTATCAATTAATTGAATATTTAAAATCTACCTACGCAGTAAAAAGAAACGAAAGGTTCAAGAAATTTGAGGCGTTTGAGGAAAATATCAAACTCAAAGCAGAGGTTGGCACCGAAATGTCTACGATCTTATAGTATTATTAAACTTTATGACATAGAATTAGCAACTCTTAAATACACCATAAACTATTGCACGCATAAATTTCCACTTCAGATGTTTTATAGGAGTTTTTACGCTCATTCTAAATAAGATACGCGAATATTTTACGATCTTTTCACGTAAGCAGAAAATATTCCAAATTTTAGAAGGTATCGAGAATTTATGCAGCCGAGAAACATAAATTTCTGTTACGAAATGACAAACTATACGCTTAAACGAAGCATATACTGCTTGCAGAGATATCCAAGTGTATAAAATACATATAAAAAAAAAAAAAAAAAGAAAAAAAAGGAATTCATGTTGATAAATCATAGCCGTTAATTTGCTAACAGTGTATTAGTAAATTGAGAGCAACTATCTCCGTTATCCAAAATATTCCTTCATCTAGAATATAAAATTGGTCAATATTTTAACATCAAAAGATTCCAATATACAATTTTGCTATAGCGTACAATAATTCTGTGCACGAGTGCTTTTAGCATAATGAACCTGATTAAGTAGTTTCCTAGAAACTTGACGAATCATACTGCTAAAACTAAATCTACTTCAAGATAGAAATTTCAGGAATTTTGTAATGCCATAAATGATACGTATTTGGCGAATAATTTAAAAATGCAATCTTTAAAATGCATGTATCTTGTTTGAAATCTTGATGTTTAGACGTCTGAGTCTACAAGAGGTATTCGCGAGATAAGGAAACGGAATCAAAGGAAATTATCCGAATAATTATGGTTAAATATCGAAGCCGAATATCGAATTTTCAGGCAAAAATTCGACACAGCGATCCTTGGAACGTTGTTAAACGTTCTCATGATGTCTCACAACTCTTGCTGGGAATGTCGTTGAGAGCAATTGTTCAAGGTCTCGTCGATCATTTGTCAATCGATAGCACGCTATTGATTCCACACCAGAGACAAGGAGAATTCTGTTCGCATCGATGCGACCCGATTCCACTATTCAAAAAAGGATGCTGCAAAAGCCGGTAGTAAACAGAAATTGAATTATCCTGTTTCATTTAAGTTAGTTAGAGTGGAGTTTGCACTATTTTTCCAGCAGCGATACATTCCGTGTTTCGTTATATTCTCATACGATATAAAATGAAAGTAAAAGAACATAAGTACAAAAATTGTCTATAATATTAACTTCTATAATATATCTGTGCGTTAATATTTTATAAACACCTTTCTACGACTCTTCTTTCTAATTTTGTATTTTCTGAAGATTTAATAAATAGCTATTATTCATTAATAATTTTTACAATGTACCTATTCAAAAATATTTATAAAAAACTTTCGTACACAGGGTGATTGAATGCGAACGATTATCAAAAATAATTCGATATCTATTAATTTTATTAAAAGATATTTGAAATGAAATTTTTTGTATTTAAGAGAACTCGTTATACTGATACATTTCGATTCTTTCATATCTTATGGTTTCTGAGGTATGGAGGGTCACCTTGTAGCTCTTTAATATTTTTAGTCGATAGAAAGACGTATTCAATACATGCATTATGAATGAGTTTTCTATCGTAACAATATCTTTCATGGACAAGAAAACAGGGACAGTAAATGAAGAGCTGGGAAAATTCGGTGAAGACTTAGGGGTCGAACAAAGAGTGGCGCCGCTAAAATGCGCTCCACGTGAATCCCGGGATCCTTGCGCGAGATCCACGGCGATGAATGAATCGGGGTCACGAATACACGGACCCTGTCCAGCGCAGATGTGCCACTGAATCGTATTCGGGCCGAGAACTTGCCTACGGCCAGAATCAAGCAAAAGACGAGAAGCAGTGAGAATTTTTCTGCTCTGTCTCCTTATCCTTTATCGCCTTTTCCTTCTATTATATCTTCCCATTGTGCATGAAGTGAATATATCGATAGTAAATTCTAATTGAATTCTGAATTCGATTAGATTTCTTTCACTACGTTTAGGATTTTATATTTATATATTAATGTTAAATATTTCTATGAAATATTTATATATAAAATAATTTATATATAGAATATTTTATAGAAATTTCTATGAAATATTTATATACAAAATAATTTAATATAAAATAATATATATAAATATATGTATATTTTATGTATAAAATAATTTATATACAAAATAACAGGGATTTTTTAATTAATTTTCACAATAGAACGTTTCATATTTAAAAGAGGGATGTAATAAGACTCTAGGCTGCTGACGTTGAAATTGTAGAACCTTAGAGAATACTTCGCGACTAAAAATATAAAAATTCCTCCCTTTATACGAAACCTCGTAGGATCTTTGATGTTACTTCAATTAATGAATAATTGTTTCATCTATTAAGGGATAAGCTTGTGTTAACGGAGTATTCAATTTGCATATTTTGCCGGTCAATTTACGAATTCTAATTATATCTCTACATATATGCACTATTTGATTCTCAATAAATTAAAATAAGCTTCCAAATTGTTTCGAATCGTTTGATAAACGTTTCCTATAAATTTACCTACTACACCTCCCATCTTCTTCGTTATTGCCTAATGAATAAATGCATAACATACGATCTCTAATAACGATCACGCATGGAATACACCGCTCTCAGGTCATCGTCATGAAAAATCGTCTCATCAATCGCCAAAGTTCCATTTCTCATTTTTCACGGTACGTAGAACTACGAACTAACCAAGATAAATCGATCCAAGTATAAGCGAATTATTTAAACAATTGAAAGTGACATTGTCAAACTGCGGCCGATAATTTTCTATTTGAAAAACTCATTAAGGCACTACCTCACGGACTTGTAACGTTCGACTTTACGTTACTCCACCCCTCAACACAATTCGATAATTATGTCGCGAACAGCCGCGAGCGACGGAACACGGCAATTTTTCAACCCCGTCTTGCAAACTATATCATCTCGATCGTTTCGACTCGACTGGAATAAAAAATTCACGTTGATAGACCCTTTTCCCTCTCGCTTGTGAGACAAGGAAATGGACATCGAAATGGAGAGCGATCGAATCGAACGCATGTTAAAATAAATCCTTTTAAATCCCTCACGTGTTTCTAATTTCATGTAATTTTCGCTAATAGAATGAGATCATGATCATGATAAATTCTCTTCAACGAGTATTACCTGCGATATTTCCTCGAAATTCACGTTTTTGTTCCCCTTTCTACCTTGTTAGTTATTCAACTGCTAGATTTTGAGCTTTAACAAATGACAATGTCATGCCGTCCTTCCTCGTTACGGAGGATAAATTTTTACTCGTCTAACCGAATTCATCTACTTCCTTCCTTCTTGCTCTCTTTTCTCCTTTTTTTGCACGCGCGAGCGACAGACACTCGCAAAGGCAGGAAACGCGTTTCAACAAAACGACGAAATGATTCATTTTCGCTCGGTTAGCTGTATCGACCCTGATGGAACGACGAAGCAACGTCGTCTGATCAACCAAGTAACGATACGAATCTAATATACTCGGAACTTCGATTTCATTGGATAAGAATTTATGGAATGTTTCATTTCGCGTTGTTATTCCTCCTCTAATAAATCGTGATTTATGAACATTATTCTGATAATCAAGTTTCACGTCACAACCACTTTTCTCAAGGAAGAGGATACAAAGAAATGAAATATGTAGGTCCTTAAAGTCATTTTCCTATGATTTAGTGATGCATAAACTGACAATCTAAAAGTGTTTTAGCATACTCAACAAAAATTATACATTTGATTATGAAAATATAAATGAATAAATGATTACTACTGGTGTAGTAACATTACATAACTTATGGTTTCTCCAGTCCTATGAAATACCAATCAGAATCGATAAATAATCCTTCCATTCAGTTTTGTAATGTTACTACACCAATAAAAAAGAATCGTAGGAGGAATGAAACGATATTTCGTCCCAAGCCGGACAATTAAAGAGGCAAAAATCACCCGAGAACGCACAATTAAAAGAAACAAAGACGAAGAAACTATATTCTTCCACCTTGAACAATTCCTCGTCACGAGGGCAGAGATTCTCGCTTCGAACAATAGCCTAAGCGTTTCCAATCGCTTCCAGCAAGAATACAAAGCAGCAACCATCAACCCTTCGCGGGGAAACCTTGAAAAATGTAAATTGAAGTGGAGGAGAGAAAAGGAAAGGGAAAAAGTAATTAAAAAGAAAGGAACCAAATCCAAGAAAACATAAAAAATAAGAAAAAAGAATCGACCTCTCCCTACCAAATCTTGAAAAATGTAAATTTAAAAAAAGAAAGAAATGAAATCTCAAAAAGTAAAAAGTGAGATACTCGCTATAAAGATAAACAATTCATGAACAATCTAAAAAATCCTACTCGCGTTAAGTTCTTTAAATATTTCAGCGCTCGCGACCATTTCGACTGAAATTTCTTTCTGCGGTTTTATCCGATTGAATTAAACCGACACTCGTTCAACCCTCCGCCAGTAAAAATAACTGGAACGTCGAACGATAGTCCTCGAGCGAAGCCCTCTGAATCAGCTTAAAAAATAAGAAGCGGCCGATCGGTTAGCGAAAATAGTACGGCGCCTAACAGCGACGAATATCTTGGTCGAACTTCCGGCAGCCGTTGCAAGCACAAAGCCACACGGGGCCTATTATTACGGCTAGGATTCAGAAGTTAGACAGCTTGATTCATACGTCAGTGGTCGACGTGAGTTAAGGACGAGCCTCGCCAGGATATATCAGTGGCCGTGAGGCATTTCACAAAATTACGATACACAAAGTGCGTGCTTTTGACGCGCGTCGTGCACGACGCGGATGCAAGAGGCGCGAGTCAAATAAAGCGTCGCCTGTGATCGCCGTGCAACCGAGACGAGGCCGATGAATCCTTGAAAAAAGTTTGATAGCTCGATCTCTAGAAAAGTCCTAGGTGCAGAGTTTTCTCAGTGGAACTACAAATTGAAACATCTGAAACAGCTTCATTCATAATATTTATACTATAGAGTTTTCATGACTTTCCACGACAGTGGAATATGTTAGAATGAATTAATTGATTCTAGAATGTTGAGGTTATTAGATGTATGTGAATACAAAGGAACGCGTGGACAAATTGTAAGGTAGAAAATATATATTTTAATACCGAAGTGTAAATACAAAGAAGGAATATAATACGAGCTGATCCAGATCCGCACGCTACCAGTGTTTCCCTATGACTGAAAGCTCTGAAGCCATCGTCGCCTGTCTACAGTTTATGGTTTGCCTTCGTCCCAATCTTTTGTGTATACACTGTCGATGGCTTCAGTGCTTGAGAAAACTAAAAGATCAGATGTAGAGTTTTCTTAAAAGTGGTGACCACTTCGACATAAAACCTTGTTCCAAGTTTATAATTTACAGCAGAATTATTAGCCAATACCATGATTTAGATAGAGAAACTTCAATATAATAATAATAATGTAAAAGTATATTATATGAAATTAATTTATTTAAAATTCATACTCTGTACACGTACCTAAATTAATTATCTTTCTCACGATATTTTACCGACTCATGATCAACAATAAAAGAAATAAAAATAAATAAAAATAACAAAGTAATTGAAAGAAATATTTTCGCTGCTAGAAGTAATCGATAAGTAAATGATGAACTAAATTAGTAATATTGATGTTTGGCGGCATTCGGGATGCAATCAGTTGATGGATTTTGCAATGGCACACTATGCAGTGATTCTATGAATCAAACGAGACTGTTGAGCTCTCGATGCTTAAGAGGCTTAGAAGTTAGTTGCCGAACTTTAGGAGATAGCGGATGATACTTCGTCATTAGCGATCTGTAGGATCTTTCAGCAAATATTCATGTGATGGAAACAGTGGATACGCATTCAGTAACCTTCGAAATTTACAACAAAGTTTTCAAAGTCGTGCCTCTATCGGATTTCACGTCATTTATTATTAAACGAACATTGCATATGGTGAAGGACTATAATTCATCCCGTTGAAATTTCTACATAAAAGCACCATATAGACAGCTAAAGTCTTTCTTTCATTCTCAATGTTACACGTACACATTTCTATACTGTAACGAACTATTATCTAATGAAACGTCAAATGTATCTATTCTGGTTAAAGCTGATCCTAATCTTAATAAACTGTCTCTTCCCCCCTAAAACGTCAAAAAAAGATATGTTTCTATTATTAATAATTGATAAAAAGGAGATTTTGTCCTTTCAATCTAAGACAATACAATCCTATAACAGTCCATTAAAAAAGAAATAAACATATTGCTTTAGCTGATGTACCTAACTACACGCCTAACATCTACATATACATACAGTAAACTTCAAAGCTGAATACGCAATAAGTCTCGTGCCATATTGATTTACCTACAAACTGATCCATGTTTCTCATCTCTATTAATTCGTATTCCTGCGCGTTTTATATCTGTCCAATCGATTTTCAATTTATACAACATATGTTCTTCAAGAGTTCTTGAATAAATTCTATGCCTTTGAGACATATACCGAGTGTATCACTGTATTTTGACTCTTCCTGTATAATAGGTCCATTCCACAATATTATTATTCTTCAATGATCTTACTTCTACATTTATATAACCGTATCCTCCACTAAACGACTACTCTCCTTACAATCTACAGCCATCATCGGGCGAAACAAGATCGGAAAGCTTACACGAAAGAACGAGAAGAGTACAATGTTACCAAACCAGCTTTGTCCCAATAATAAAAAGCCCTGATCGAAGCTATTTTTGATTTGATTCAGCGACAGAGAAGGCGTGTGCGGCCACGATCGGTCGGAAGAAACGAGCCGAGGGGACTCGAGAGACCCGTCCTCGAGTGGGAGAGTATCATCCTTACCGCAGCACGCTAAACCGATTGTAACCGGATGTGCTGATAAATAATTCGTAGCTGAACGAACCCCAGGAACCGAGGGGTGAATCTGTAGGGAATTGGGTCATCGGTTTGCTTCGGGATGGAAGTCAATACAGAAGTCGTCCGCAGAATCTGTGCAGGCGGTTGAAGACGAGTGGCGAACTCTCGCGAAACTGGATTCTCTGTTAGCGTGTCGTTGAAATTGCACCGTAGGGGTGGTAGTAAAAGCGATCGTACATGGGGAGGAAACCCCGTATGCACTTTCAGGGAGTTTGCGTGCTTTCCACGAATGTAAATCCGACTAAGTTGCCGCGAGGAAACACGGTTCCCTCGTCAGTCTTATGGATTTTTTCCCTCCGTTTTCGGTTTCTTCGGTTTCAATTTCTTTCCTTCAACTAACGCGCGATCGTTCTAACCGAGAATCTTTCGATTGAAGTTTCGAAGATGAGTAAAAAAAGAGCGAGGTATGTGGTATAGATATCCACTCGAATTATTTTGAAATAAATATACGTTAGAATGATCAAACATTTGAGAATTGTTTGAAGCTTTTAAGATAATTTTGTATGGCAAATTTCGAAATAAATTTGTTTATCTTTTTGAAGAAGAATCACAGAAACAATCCTCTATAATATTAATTTAAAACCGTTGAGTTAACAAATTTCAAATTCAGAATTTTTATATATAGCTTTAAAACAGTAGCTGAAAATCTTATAAAATTAAATGTAAGAAATAAGAAGAATTAAATGCTCAACTTCAAGAACCGACGCTGATTTAACGATGCATCAAGGTAAATTGATATAATGCGATTGATGCACGTCCCTGATTTTACAATGATAGAGCTGTAATCTCAAAATCTCCTTATTAAACAAACCATAGTGATATTTTAATCAAAATATCGTCTCTTGTTTTAAATAAGCTGTTACATCAAGCTAGTAATTTACGTGAAAGCACGAGTCATGTTTCGAAGCTTCGCAAACCTAGTTTCATCGCTTATAACGGCAATAAAGGAAGAATAATGACTCTCCGCTACAAACTAAAGACAATAACCACGTGTAGCAAGAAAAATGATGGATTAATAAACTGCTGCCGGATAATCGGATACTATTGAAAATACTGCGTCCAGCAAATCCATCATCGTGTATGAAGGGTGCAGCACAGACACCTCGTAAAATTCATAATTTATAAAATAAACGTTCTTTGGAAATTTTTTACTCAAATCTATAAACACTACATTCATCAATCATCCGATAAATTTAATGGATAAATTTAATTTTTCGGAATTATCCAATTGATTCAAGAGGAAAGCTTATAATATGTATTTTTTTTTCAAGTAAAATATTATTATTTACTATTACATTATTTTTTGCTGCATTAATTTATAAGAACATTTATATCAACATTTTGACATTGTTCGAGATACATTATGTTTACTCGGTAACTTTTCATCCCTTTCTAGGGCTGTTCTCTATCCATAGAAACTGCTTTACCGCAGCACGGTAACAGAATGTTCTGAAAAGTTGCACAGAACCGTCGAAGAGACGTTAACCACCAGACCAGTTTCTGTGTATGATATACGAAGAACCATTTACGCTATCTTGTAATTATAATACGAGTATATTTGCCATCGTTAGGTGGCGCTAGTTTCCAGCCACGGAATTCACTAACGTCTTCAGCTAGGGGAAAATATTTTACCGACTATCGGTACAGGTTTATCAACCGTATTATTCTTGGCGGGATATTTAAATTTTCTCAACCGCTAAATACAAATCTCTCGTATAAAGAACACAAATTTAGTAAGTTGAAAAAGAGCGAATTTGACAAATATTTTACGCTATTAAACCAGAGTAACATCGTAGGGTAAAGCTTCATCGATCGCGTGAATGTTGGGAGACGACATATGAGAAGCTTTCCACCAGATGGCAACGAGCTACAGTGCACAACGCGCGAAAAAAAAAGTACTAGGCAGGATCGATATCATGGTGATCTAACTAGAGGCTTTTACGAGTTCTCTCACAAATGGGTGCATGATTTTTATGGTAAATAAATACCAATTAAGCCTAACTATAAGATATGCGAAGAAGAGATCCATGTCTTTCATAAAATTGTCTGGTACAATAACGACCGTGTCTAGCGAAATATTTAATCGAATTTTAGTCAACTTCTGTCTGAATGTCCTCGAGTTTTGTTTAATTCCTCTGAAGAATTCGCGATAAAAGAGATAAGATAATAAGAGATAGAATACATGACTGGAGAAGGAGAGGTGAAGTACGCGATGATAGCTTGCAATTAGCAAAGGTTAAACGAGCAATTAAGAATTGTTTCACTGAGATGGCGTACGATAATCGTCCATGTTTAAAGCTGCGCTTCGCGTAAAATGGCGAAACACTAATCGCAATCAGTTTTCCTCACGTCTGCGTATGCTTGGGAATCTTTCATCGCAGTAATTAATTGCTACTCCGTTTATTACCATCACTGGAGTGGGGATAACAATCATAAACGGGTCGTTTAACATCATTAAAGATCAGCGAATGAGAATGTTATGCCAATTAAGAACGCAATGACGTAAAATTTACAAATTTATACAGAATATCGCTTCGCGTTTATGTACTATGTTAATGTTATGATAATTAAAAGTTATTAATATAATTACTGATATCTATCCGATGCATTCCGTATTATGCACAATGCATTATTAATATCTATAACTTAAGCATTTGGTAAAAATATTGTCCAATAATAAAAATTCGAATTCTTTTGTTTCACGGGTACTATACTAACAAAGACTTACGTAAGAATGAAGACTATGTAGATACACGTTATCTTTCATCCAAGCATTTTTCTGTTTGTATAGTGATACATACCTGAAGCAAAAAGATAAAACACTATGTTAAATTCCAACATTATAATAAATAATAAATCGTGAGTGCATACATGTTTTCTTTAAATTATCACGATATCAAGGCTCAAATAGGTTCATTCAAGTTTCAAATTTCTACGGTTAATTCCATCTGTTTCAATCGGAAACATCGTATTAAAGCAATATTTCGCATACGTATTACTATTACAGTTACGAAACAATGTCAAATTTAATCGTGATTACAAGTAATATATTTACATGGAAATTGCGGCACGTTTCTCTACATATTTAACGTCACTCATGCAATATATGCAAAATTACATAAAATCAAATTAAACTATTAGCCTATTACTAGCGACATTAGTATGTAGAGTAACTGGTGGAATATAGGTACCTTCTGTCATACTCTTTCAAATTGCATTTCGCTCGAAATGAATCAGAAAATTAGACGAGTTGTATATATTCTTTGATCTCCGTACTGTTACTCGTCGAACGTCAATTAATATTCATGCAACGGCATAATTTAACTTTAATTCGCGACATATCAAATAATTGTTTCATTCTTTTTCCAAACAATCGCATGGACGATTAAACTTTCTATTACATTAACGACATAAATTAATTTGATAAAATAATTGAAGTGATGCATTGATCACTGCATTAGTAAATTTTTATTAATTTAATATATTAGAAATTTAATATTTAATATTCACAATTTCGATCATTAATGTTGTATTCGTATACTTTTGGTGGAAACTTTTTGTTATTGAATAATCAGATATTTTTACGGTATTAGTAATTATCATTTTTCCATTAAACTTTCTCTTCTCTACTTAGAAAATTCCTAATAGTAATCCCCATAGTCTTAAACTGAACTCTCATAAAAATCATATTACTTATTGCTATGAAGTACTATAGTGATATATACAAATACTTAAAAGATATAGACAGCTGTTACATGTCTCATGTCTCTATATTGAGAAACAACAATTTTTAATAAACGGAAATCATGTTTTAAGCGGAGTAGATTAATAGACAGTAACAAAGTCGAAGCATGTAACTCATGCATTAAAGAGCAGAATATTTGCGTCACGAACGTGCTATCTTTAGAAAGTATTGAACAACAATTTCTTGCGAAGCTATAGCCAACGTTGTGGAAAACAACACGAATAAAAGTCGATAAAAAAGAAAGGAGGGAAGGTGGAGAATGAAAGGGAGAATCATACAGAAACGAACACGTTCAGTCGACGTAATTAAGATGTAGGCCGTTGATTAGCCGTTTCTACGAAAACCCACGCGTTACCGGGTTAATGAAAAGGAAGAAGAAAGAGAAGAAGAATTCCCCGTGGGAATTGCACTTCAACGAACGGTACTCGTGTTCGTATTTCGACACGATTCACTTCCACGTGTTTATAACAATTAACGCTAATTATACAATATGTTAAATTGCAAATTTTTCTAAAAAGCCAGTGAAAAATTCGTTTATAAAACTAAACAGCATCAAGAAATCCAACTCTTCGGAAGATTAAATTAAAATCATCCTAAATAATACAAAATTCAACACAGTCTCCGCTCAACGTTAGAACAATCAATTCTACTTTGTATCTAAATATGTATACCACATCTATGTGTATGTATAATCATAATTAGAATGGTGCATGTTATATAATGTTAGCATATATATAGGAATCCTCAAGGTATCTCGATCGCAATAAAGCTCTGTCTATATTAACTGTACCAAAAGCTGCTGCGTATTTTTAGCAATCGTAAATGAAAGAAATTGATTCTAAAATAAAAATAAAAGAATCCATCACTTTGACAATCTCATTTTTTACTTCCAGTCTTTAAAAAAATCATCGGAAAAACGTTGCATTCTTGCACACGTATGTATATGCATCACATCTAATGGTTAATTCATCCCCAGCCACAGTTCGTGACGCTAATAATTTTTAAATACGTCGCCTTCAACACGAGGTCGATCGCGTGTTCAATTTTCTCGGTCGTCGGATTATTTTTCACGATATGCAGGAACTCCAAGTAACATCAAAACGCGACACAATCCATTATCTCGCATCCCTCGCGACGCGAACGCCTAAACAGCAGGGGCGCGAGTCGGTGTGCTTTTTAAAATTTCAATTAGCGAGCAGACTCTATCCGGTAGCCATTGTTATCGAAGATCCGCCAGCGGAATTAATTATCACCCGCGAATATTCCATTAATGAGCGCCCAGGAGAATGCAACGCAAAAGACAGTCTTTTTGCGCGGTATTCGAACGAGTAACGAGGGCTGCTACCCGATCTCTGTTTACAAAGAAACATGGATGGACCGAGTTAGACGATTTCATCGTGATAATTGTTTCGACTATCGTGCTTCTGTCTTTCATTCTCGCGAACCTGCGTGTTGCGAATTGATCTAATTGGACTTGTATCCTCTATTGGACTGGACTAAGTCTATTGGACTTGACCTCTTTCGGACTTGTATGGTGTTGTTTACAATGATATGAAGCATTTTCTGAATTATTTTGAACAATAAGTGAGTGAGAATATTGTCCGTAATAATAGTTTAATAATTGTTATGGATTCTTTGATGACAGGGTTTGTTTCATCCGTTTGGACTTAGTTTAACAATATGTAAAAATAATACTTTCATACTTTTTTACGACTTATAGCATTTTACAGGCATGTTGTGAACAGAAACAATATCAGATAAAACATACCCAGGTTTTTCAAAAAATTTCAATAAAGAACATCATTGAAACAAAATATTTTAACGTACATCTATCCTTTTCGACAAAATCCACTACGTTCGTGTCAACTTCAAATTGTTTTTTATCAAATAGTTTTCTATCATGAAATATACTTTTCTTGCGATATCGTTAAAACTAATTGCTGTCAAAATGGTTCTGAACCAACAGCGACGTGTAAGCGACGAAAATTCAGAAAATTCTGCTTTGCTCTCTGAAAACCACCGGCTGGATACATCGATCGTGGCGATACCTTTATTTTCATCCGTTTCGTACGAGCAAAGACTATTGGTCATACTGTCGTCGTGCAACTGAATGCACCGCAAACATACACGAAAACACGCGACAGGCCAGTATGAACAGTGTGAAAGCACCTTTCGTCGTGATGCATTGTTTGCGACTGTTATTTGTCCAGAAATATTCGATCGAGCGATTCTTTTTTTCTCGCCGAGTTCCTCGGAAAAAGAGGTAAATTTTTCGGGAAAAAAACCCCGCCTTTGGTAAGCTTCGTGTGCCGGAAAGCTTTTATACCCTGATGCACTGAGAAATAAAAATATCGCTTTATATAATTCGATCGGCGATGAAAAAGATCTGCTCTTTGGCACCGGTAATATTTTCAGATGGAATTTTTTTTCGCGATTCAATATCGTAAATTCTACTTTTTACACTCGTAATATTTTTTGCCGAAAGAAGCACCGATGCGGAAGCAAATATCGCGCTGAAAAAACATTTCCTTGTCAATTTTATACTAGATTTGGATTTTAAAACGCAGGGGCGTAATAAATCGTAGTTCTGCAGCTACGATTCTTCGTCAATGTGGAAATAAAATGGAAGCTGGAAGATGTATCGTTTAAATCCAAATGAAATGGATACTAAATTCTTTGAATAGATAATCACCGCATATTGTAATAATTTGAAATTACGATAACTGAATCACAAGCTTAAACATTTAATTAACGCTAAAATAAAATGAAATCTGAAGAAAGATAGTATGTGAATCTTAACTAGATTGAAATTCAGAAAAGACCTGAAATTTACAAAATTTCATTATCACTTTCCTACTCCTTTCGGATAATTTGACGAATCGAGTGTTCGTCTACAAGTTTTTAAATACATCTCGGCCAATAAAAATTGTTACACAACTATAACAAATTCTACAAAATAGATCGTAGCACTCGTTTCACAAATAATACAAACTTCTTGAGTCTAGCGTGGCAAGGAACACTTCATCTCGCGGGCCAACCAGACATTTCGTTGTGTGTGCATTCGAGCATGGTTAGCGTGCCGTGCATGGTAAGTAGTCACGGATTAGTCTAGCCTATGGTTTTCTTTGTAAGCAAATTAGGTGTGACTACATTGCTTGAATAATGATCTTTTCCGTAAGCAACGCGTGAATATGTCCGTGAAGAACAGAAGCTAAGTCATGGAGTTAAATATTAAGACAAGTAGCCGAGACAAACACGGCGTGTCCCTCGTATATTTGTAATAGGAAAAGGACTGAATATTTTCGAAAAATTCTTCCCTTGGAGGAGATTCTTAGTACATCGTATCGAACGAATTTCGAATATTTAATGATTCGAGGAAAATGGATATAGAACATTTTGAATCATTTTATCTTTTAAATATAATAATACGATTTATAATATATAATAACGATAATTACAAAAGGAAACATTATTGTTTACGTACTTTGGGATATTTCTGTCATTATCTTGAATATTTTTGCAAGAAATTTCGTGAATTCGTAACACATTACTTCATCTTTCAACTTTGGATAATTGATCTTTACCGTGGAATTTAATGTGGAATTTAAATGGATTCGTGAAACTCTTGAAACGTTCAAGAAGATCTAAATATCTTCAAACACTCGAAATTCAGAGTATCATAAAATTCTTGACAAATACACTTGCTGAAATACATTACACAGTTAAATATCATAAAGTAAAGCTCAAAGTTATGTTCAGTCCAGCGTAAACAATAGACACCCATGTTTACACAGTAGAAACTGGCAAAAATGAATATATTATGTCTTTTTACGATCTTTATACGTTACGCCTGTGTAATTTCAATCTGACGTTCAATGTGCGCAACAACGTCGAGAAATTTTCAGGCTGAAACACCACAACGTGCGATTAGGTCACTTGAATAAATGATTCGTTGCTTATTTCGAGCGGTGATGAAGTTTGCTCTCCCAAAGGAGATTTCACTGGGAACTATTTCGACGAAAAAAACAAAGGGGAACGAAAGAACAGAAGGCATTATGCGTCTTGCAAAGAGACCTTGCCTCGCCGGCATTCTTCTCGTCGTCGTGCTCCACTCGGCCGGTATAAATTAACGTGCAACTCTAATTACCTACTTCGTGACCGGCCACGTGGAGTGGTCTCATGGAACTTGCCAGAGGGGCACACGTTGTTTTTCCAGCCGTTGTTGCGCGTTTCCAGCGCGAAACGGCACGCAACATCGACTTTCCAAACTGGCCGATAATACCGTTGCTAGGATCCTACCGTGAAATCTGACGGGGGGCAAGAATGAATTGTTGAAAGAAAGTCACGCGAGTCCGACAGCTTGGAATGGTTGTGTTATGTACCGTGAAATATGTTAGTTGGTTAACGCGCCCTTTGTAGTGTTATGAGATGTAAATAGAAATTGCAACGTGGTATAGATCTTTGGTTGAAGGGAACTTGAAGTGGAAAGAAATTAGCGGATGCCTCGGAAAGGGGTTTTCTATTCATTGATGCTATAATGCGAAACTTATGTGGATACTTGTTTGTTTACAACGGATTATAATTTAGTTAGAAAATTACTGATAGGAAGATCGACGACGAGTTCATATTTTATTAAAACTATCGTAGAATAATTCAATATAACGCTATTTATTTTTAAAAACTGTTTATTTTTGATAGAATATTGATCTTGGAATAATCCATGCATAATATCTATACTATTAATAGATATTGATAGTTTACTTATTTTTTAATGATAATACTTGTCAGTACCTTATCGATATCTTATCCACAATCGCTAATACTATTTCTAAGAAGAAATAAATTCTAGCCTTCGATTAAAACATCTATGGTATGACAAATATAGTGGAAGAACTTTTCAAATCGATGAAAGTCGAAAACTGATATTTCTGCTCTCTGGCGATCAAATATTAATTTAATTATTTCATCGTTATAAAATTTCTTGATTTCATCGAACTATTTCGATTTGCTTCTCTCAAGAAATGGACCACAGCGGAACTCCATTACGATCAGCTAAATGGGAACGACGTCGAAGTTAAATTAAATTAGACACGAATAATAACAGTAACTCTAGTGAACGAGGCCGCTTTCGCGAAGAATACTAATCACGATCACGTCTTCACTATTTCTATGGTTTAATTACCTTTTCAATGACATTTTTTGAAATCAAAAGTTTTTTTTCACAAAGTATAACTTTCACCTTGTTTTTCACGTTTATCGGTAAAAATTAAGTTAAAAAAAATTTCTTAAAGGAATAAACTTTAAAAACATAGTTCACCAATTCGCTCCAAAAAAAAAAAACGCGGAATAATTCCATGTTACATGAAAAGAAAAAGAGCAAATGTAGCAAAAGAAAAATGAAAAATGAAAGCAACCAAAAAAAAAAAGAAAAAAAAGAAGAAGGGAAAGAAATGGGAAGGGAAAAACGAAAAAAAAAAAAAAAAGGAAATTGGAGCTTCATAAACGAATTTCGCAAAAGTGTTGTTATTTTATCGACGAACATTCGAGAGCACTCGTCGAATTGATATGTAGCGATATCGATTTCGCAGTTCGCGAAGAAACGAACTTGCGGTTTCAAGGAGAAAGAGAGTGAAGGGGAAAAAGAAGAGAATAAACGACAGAAACTTTCACGAGGGTGGCAGTTTGATGGGGGAGGTGGTTGATTTAAAAATTTTAAATTGCTTTCGTGAAATAATGTTTCCCACTGCGATAACTTTTCGTATACTGCAGGAATTAATTCTACCGTGTCATTAATTATCATTTCCGACACACTGAATGACATCGAAGCTTGCGAGCTTTTCCTATGTAAAATATCGTTCGTCGTCTTTTTTTTTTATAAGTATCGGTTTCCCGAGATTATGGAGAAATTCATGGCCGAAGAAAATGGAAATGAGTCTCGTATATATCGAGGAAAAATTTTAAGCTACTTGATTTATATAAAATTGCTTTACTGGTAGATGCACGTTATAGCAACCGCTCTGTTTTGATTCAGATCTTATTCAGCGGGCTTTCGGCGTGATAAGTTACCATAGGTGAAATTTTTCTTCTTTTTTCTTTCCTTTTTGTAGATCTAAGTTCAGTATCTTACAGATATGAGAATCAGATTTTATTCGCTAGCTGCGATTATCAGTTGTTATTACGCGAATGACTAATCAGAAAATATGCTGTTTCAAATTGCAAACATAAATTAATAGTGTATAAATCTAAAGATTTTGTTCAATGAGACAGATGCAAATGTGTAGATTTATGTGGAATTCAGTTAAACGAGAGACAAAGAAGCTTGAATGAATGCTCCAAGAAACAATTGCATTGAAAAATTCCAGACAGCTTAGGGTTAAATAACATAAAAATATAACATAGCGGATAGCTTATGATAGATTATGATTAGACATCATGTTTAGATATTTTCTCAACTGATCCAATTAATTTACATATCTGTCAAATCAATTCATCGAGATTATCCATAAATCTCTTAAACTAAATTTTCTGAATTGGATCATTGCTTCCTTAATCATCTCAATATAGAAAATAAGCATTCGAAATGCTGTGGAATTAAGAGGATTTAGAAAATTTTAAGGACAAAAAGAATGGACTGATTGTATATATGTATACAGTACTTAACCCACATCCTTTGCTTCCAATTGCTCTATCAATCAATTTTATCGAGACCATCCACGAACTTTCTTCTTTTAGATCTCATTCTCTGTAATAAAGCTAATTACATTGACATAGAAATTTAACAACCTTGGAATATAAAGAAACACGAAGGAATGTAATTTCTAAAAAAAATAGTAATAAGAACAGTAATTTGCTGCAAAATCTCTCACTAAAAGTAAAAGTGATTAATTTGTTCATAAGTAACAAGAAATCGCACGTGATCAACTTTCGACCTTTGATACCCATATAAAGGACTGTTCTTCCGAAAAATAACAATAACATAATCTTCTCTTCATAAATAATAAAAGGAATAAAAATGTCATTTAAATAAATAAAACTTCATTTCGGTTTTCAAAAAAAGAAAAAAAAATGTACCGAGCCAATGAAATAAAATCGTAACTTCTGTCAGTGGCAACGCTGAAAAAATTTTATTTCGAGCTTCGATAAATTTTATCCAAGCTACAAAAATGTCCAACTAGCTTCAACTTCGACATACACACATACGCGCGCGTGTATGTATCTGCAATTCAACGTTACCATGTTATCGAACACGGAATCGAAAATTTACGTTGGACTCAGATATTAACTCACGTCCTCACAATAAGTTTGCGTGTCTCGACTCCTACTCATACGCGAATTTTTCCTTGCACCGTGTTTACACTCGCAATAAATTCCCCTGATAGGTGCCAATAGACATTGTACGTACAAAGCAGCTATCTGAAATGGTTACATACTACCGTGCGAAAATCTCAATGTAAGTGGAAGTACAGGTGTTCGTAGAATTCTTGTGTTACGAGAACATGAAAATTCACTTGTAAAATTTCTCCTTTTGTGTTTATTATCGTTTAAATGTGTTTATACCGTTTCTTCCGATGTTTGGAACTTGTATGATAAAATCCAGATTGCTCTTCGTTGTTGATGAGTTTTTATTGAATTTTACTCTTCTACTATTAAATTCTTCTTTTAATTGGGGTGTTTGAAGTATTTGTTAATTTTGGAAGAATTTGAAAGAATTTTCTAAATTTAAAATCTTAATAATTATCAAGGCTAAATTCAACATTGAAAATTTCTAAATGTAATCTTTCTTAGTTTTGGAGGAATTTGGCACCCGTAAGACCATTTTGTCTTTTGAAGTGCGTAACTACAAAAGAAACTCGAGACTAATGTTCAGTTCAGTGACGTAAACACGAAAGTACGGTCATTATTCATTTATGGCAATTTTTACATGATTGCAAATTCGCCTAACACGATGGAAATTGCAGAGGTTGCTAACATAGTTTATCTGAAGTTATAGAAGTTAGAAGCGAGAAAGAAATAACGATTACGAAGAAGTTTATCAAGTTCCTGAAAGTTGCAGAGGTAACGATCATGGGGAGTTTATCTACAATTTTTTCACGTCGGGTAGAGAGTTTATATTTGCGAACTACTGCAATCATACGTTTCTATTGCTCCATTTTTACGATGTAAAAAAAAAAAAGATTGAAGTACGTGAGTTTTTTTTATCGAACGAGTATTTTTCTCCAGCTTTCACTCTATAACAAATTCCGAACGATTTATAGTCAATTTACAGAGATAGTTTACAGAGATAGACAAGGTAGTTTCGTTTCGCAAATATTATTACACAGCTTTTATCAAATATCAAAAACATCTTTTCTGAATTTTTGCTTCTTGCACAATCGAGTTAATATTATTCACGATATTTCACAAATTACAAGTTTCAAATTTCTAATGCTAATAAGTTTATTTACATAACAACAAGTTTGACAATAGAACAAGTAGAGCTCTACAAACGAATTTTTAAATTGCAATTAAATTGTAAATATACAACTTGTTATACGTAAATTTAAAAATAATTTAGTCGACAATGTATTCAATGAAAAATGTAAAATAAATTATCAAGCAACAATAAACAATAAGAATGATCATCCAACGCAAGTAAATAGCAGAGAATTAGCGAGATCGAGTTTCTTATAATCACATAATTGTAATACGATGCAAATTAACCAGACATGGATTATCCAAATATGTATTCATTACCAGGAATATCGATTGTATGGAAATTGATTACCTGATTGACGATGCTTCTATACAAATTGGGACTTAAAATTATTAACAATCGGATAGAGAAAATGAAGAAATAAAAAGTGGTATATTATGTCTCTTGTTCTGAAAAGACTTAGGTAAATTTAGGACATGTTATTCTTTTAGACGAGGAATGTATTACACACTTCTTTAGAAGTATATATACATACTTAACAGTATAGCTTACGTTATGGTACTTGAATTCCAAAACGATTTGTTTCCGGTTCTACTTAAGATACTAATGTGATTATCATATTAATTTCATCCATCGTGAAACATTACTTACGTGGACATTTCATGTGGTCTCAAAACTAATTGACGATTAATAAGCGATATTATTTTAAATAACTATCGTATTTCAAACGATCGACATCAAATTAATTACTAAGCACTAGTATTTCATAGTACATATCGCATTTCAAAGTTCATATTTAGAATTATATGTTAAAAACTGGAAAAGTTTTTAATTTTTGTCTATCGTTAATAAACTTTGAAATGCGATACTTTTATATTTTAAATAACTAACTTATAAAACTTTTATATTTTATTGATGGAATTCAACACATACTAGTTTCAATTTCTTAATTTCCTTACTGCGCTTGGAATCGTCTAACTTCGTTGTCTCAGTGCAATAGATTGATGTATATGCATTTCCTGCATTATCCTTCCTCTAAACACAGCATTGAATCTACATTTTGTTTTCAAATCAACAGGTCCAACATTGAGTCGAACCTTGGTTCCTCACTTCCCTGCTCTTTCACGCTCAGTTACTAAACACTGCTTATGTTTTGTAGAAACAAAATATTTGAGATATTCAAGGTCCGTTTAAGAACGCGTTCGTAAGCGTCCTTCATTTGCGCATCAGACATTGAGTTTAATTCTCCTTAAATTGATGCTTCTTCAAAACTTCCTTCTACGGAGCTACGTTGCTTCATAATTTATTTTATAATTTTGTATTGCGTTATATGTTTCAAAGTTCGAGGTCGCGAAAGTTATTCGATACCTGCCAGGTACCAGGTAATTTATTCATTATCTACCATGAACTTAATAGAATTAATTTAACGAAAAATTAACTCTTCATAGACAAACTGGGTCACTACCAACTTTAATAGAATCTCGCATTTTAATTTCTTTCCCTCCGATCTTTAATTTTATTAAACTCTCGAACATTTTAATGGACAAATGATTATGCGATATATATATCGTGGTGGATAAAGAAATAATAATTTTAGAATGCACGATTATGATTATGTTAGTAAGGACAATAAATTGATACAATATAACACAAGAATGTAATACATACAAAAATTCCTCGCAACTAACACCAATTTCAAGCTTTCTTTTATCCATTTACCAGAAACATTAATGAGCATTCTAGAACTTTTTTCATATTTTTCAGAGCCTAAAATAGAAAAAGGAACTAAGGCTTGACTACGAATGACCCAGTTTACTCATGAAATGCGAAACACTATGCTCACCTCTGAAGTATTAAAAAATCATTCTACAATTTCGAGACTATTAATCATACTCGTAAAGCACGCTACACAATCATCTTTCCACGATCTAATTTAACGACCTCGAATTTTCAAACAGTGGCATAAATGTCCGAAAAATTTGTCACGATCTTTATCGTCAATGAACGAAAATTCACTCCCTATGGGCGAACCTTTCGCTTCGCATAACCACACGATACACGTCCCATAATTTCACAGTGTCCGTTAAAAAGCCGGAAAACCGCCATCGTCGGAATATGGAATAATCACTGAAGCACCAACCTTGAAACAGATGCGACAGGATGGCAGCTTTGAAGCACGTGCAGCCCATAATATATCCCATCATCGGCGCACGCTGCACGATCACGAGGAAGGCACAAGAGCACAAGAACTAGGCATCACGATGATTTCCGCGGCGCGGTCGGGTAGGATCGAGCGGACCGGAAGTGGCGTGGCCGCATGGCGCAGCACCGCGACCCGTCGTCGATACCGGTGCGTGTCACGCGCGAAACTGGCCGCCTATTTGGCGAACGGAGGCTAACGGATTGTTCAGGAGAGACCCATGCACGATCGGCCGCGATCGCCGGAACTCGACGAAACGAGCCGCTTCGATGAATCGTCTGCGACGAGCCGTTTCCGTGCTTCGCGTTCGTTCTCTAATGTTTCACGCGGACAAGAGAGGGGCGAAGAGACATTTATTGCTGCGTGTCAAGGTTCCAGCGGCGAGAACCAATTACCTTCAGTGCCGTTCGATGAACGTTAACTGGCTCGTTTGTTCGAGATACCTGAGTCGTGGAAGGTTTTAGATCGTTTAGAGAAGCGATCGTTTGTAGAAATAATGATTGAAAATATGTATATGTTTGGTGTGTTTGTTTACGTTTTCTAAATTTTGTTTTTTATTTTTATTTCCTTTTAACCCTTTCAGAATCGAATACGTCGTAGTCCGCGAGAAATATTTTTTACTAATCCTCGTTGTATAAACGCGGGTCTATAACATGATATTTTATTTTGTACAATATGTTTTATTTTATGGTATTTGTAATATAATCTATTTAAACGTGTTATTTGCCAAAATTTTATGATAATTTTAATTTAGAATGTTTAAAGATACGAGTCTTTACACTTCTTTGAAGAGACAATTAATTCAAATACTTGAAATCTTTTTTTCGAAATGTTACTATGTGTATTCCATGAATTAACGTATTGATTAATTTCTTGCAAAATAGCATTTGAAACATCTCGTTCGTCGGTTGGAAACCGCGTTAATTAAATTCATACGATTTTTGGAATTACTTGGAACAACTGTGTTAATTATCTTTATTTCGAACTACATTAAAATGAATTTATTTCTGTTTTGAATCAACAAACAATCCATATGTTCATTCATATGTTTATCTAATTAATTAATTTCTTTTAAATCGAGGAAATTAATACTTCAAGAATCGAGTCGTTCCTTGAATTTCTACTCACAAATTCTTGGAAATTTTCTGTATGAGCGAACATGTATATTTACATTAATTAGTTTCATATCGTATCATTTAAAACGTTTAATCGATTTTCCACTCCCATATTCTCTGCGTATATAATTGTATTATATTTCTTGTTTCAACGATGACGTCTAACAACGATGACATCAACTTCGTTATTTCCACTACACAATTAAGAAGCTTAACACAAGTAATAATTTACACATCAAATATGTATGTGTAATGCGAAACGCCAATTACTTCCAGAAAAAGATTGAAAAGAAAGAAGAAGAAGAAGAAGAAGAAGAGGAATTGTATTCATCTGACGTTCCCAAGGATAAAATATTTTCACTGTAGCATGCTTTCTTTGAAAAGCATTTCCCCTGTAATTCTGGATAGTAGAGGAAACATTTCGTGTGTTAAAATTAATGAATGTCTCCTACAAAACTTGAGATGTGTAAAAACTGAGAAACTTCAAAGGTAACTGTAACTGAATTCCACAAAGAAACAGCTTCAAGAAAAAACCTGTAATGTTATATTGTGTTATGTATATTCGTTGGCATTTATTACAACGGAAATTAACGGAATAAAAAATCAAAGTACATAAATCCTTTACAAAACGAAAGTTTCAGTATACCTTTAAAATTTCCATAAACTTCAATTAAACCTTAACAAACTTAGCTCGAAGCGCGGATTAAGTGGCTCGTTAATGACGATGCAGTTCCAGGCGGGTGATAAAAACTTTTGGAAAGCTTGATTTAATACCTAACTAAGTTTAGCATAATGATGCACGGAATAAAAATTGACTACTCCAGTGAATTTTTGACGCTGTTATATTCAAAAGGAATCTTAATAAACGTTGTTAGAAGTTTAACGAATCCGCTTCATTTTCTTTCCAAAGCAACAGTGCTGCACTTCATTCATTTTACTTTTATCTTACATTTACTTTGAAAGACTTCAAACTCATCGATTATAAGAACAAAATGTGGTTTTTATATAACCATCATTTTAATCCTTTGTATTTGAAGAATTTTTCGATCATCCAGCAATTCAAACACAGTTTTATCACGAAGAGACCAAAAGCTTCACTTGGAAAACAAATGGATCATCTATGAATTTATTTTCTATATTAGTCTTCAATCCCGTCATTCGGTGAGGATAAAACCAAATAAAATTTTGTACATTACAGATATCACTGTAATGGCGTTGACAGAGAACGAAGAATTAGAAGATTGAAAAATAATATGAAAATTTCTATTCGACAATTAAAACTAAGGGTTTAAACCGATTAAAGAGAACGAAGTTACAAAATATGGATATTTGTCATTAATAAATAGAACAGGAAGCAATCAGAGGAATTCGACGTGATGCAAGCAGGTCGTGTACGTGATGTTGCATTAGCGCGTGAAAGTGCAACACACGATCAATTATTCGCCACCGTAAATCGATCGCAATGAAACTGTTACAGAATTTAATAGTCGCTTCGCGTTCACCAGTGAACGTTCGATATCGCACCGTTATATTCGCGTGAAAATCGAGCTACAAAATAGTAAATGATCGTACGGAAGTAGGGGTTCAGAATGTTGTTATTTACATTTTGAACTGTTTAATAACAAACGTTGCTATCTGTTTACTGGGAACTAAGAACAAATAATTTTTATGAATTCTTCGAATTTTAAGTAGACATTATTTGAAACTGAAAATGAGTCAAAGATTTTTACATATGAATTGCAAACAAAATTCTTGCAAATTCTGGAATAAAGGAATAATCTCGGTAAACGTGAATATTCCAGCGGAAATAATGGACCCGGACGTGATTTATTCATGCGAAATAGTCTTTCTAGATGTGAATCGGTATACTTAATAAAGCTGCTACATATGTGTTTCTTATAGCTCTCTGTGCCAAGTAAATTTTCAAGTGACATAATCGAGGTACACACACACATACGCAAAAGATTCGAATGTTCATAGTATTAACTATGTACAATCGAATTTGTATCTGTCACACTTGTGTAATCTGATAAAGCAATAAAACCATTGATTTCTCGATGACGTTAACGTCGAAATTAAAATTGTAAGGAAAAGAAAAAATATAGGCTCGATTTTCGATTGACAGTTTTGGATTTGATTAATCGCGAGACGGAACGGATGAAATCAATATTCGAACTGTCCTGATAACGAGCGTAGAGCGATCACGCGATACAAAAATTTCATTTCGCGTAACAGATTACGAGTAGAAGTTGTGGATGGTTCTCTCGTGTTTGACGCTCTAGTTAACTTCTCTCTCTCTCATTGGCATGTAAATATCGACTATATTTTAACCTAAATCGAACACTTTGCTAAAGAGTTACGACTTATTAATTTCGTCCGGATTCACTGATACGAAAAACTTTCCATCGTTATTTTATCAAAAAATGCGAGATTACATAGGTAACTAATCAGTTAACCAATCTTATCACTAATCATCATCAGTAGGTTGAAAGTTGATTAAAAATAAGATAAATCCAGCGAACGTCAATTGTTTTGATTTTGAATTTATTATATAGAAGTGATATGTCTCATTCAAGTAATCCATCAGAGAAATAAATAAAAAAAAATCACTCTCTAAGCATTGACGATAATTTCGTTTCTAAATATGAAATCAAACAGTGGGCAATATAACGTTATTAATGAAAATTATGCATAAACCTACGATCTGATATGACGTAAGAAATAACTACAATTATTTCTCAATTTTACGTGTTGTCAGTCTCTCCAACAGATAATTGCAAATTTCCTTTTATGTTATGGTATGTATGAACGTAACCTCGTAGAAGTTCCAAGGTAAAGTCAATATCATCAATCTAATTTCTACTACCTTTATCTTCTTCTTGTACCTAAACTTTTTCCTCGTACAAGAGTATTTATAAATAAAAGTATGTTTGTAGATAGAATCTAAACAACTTCTAATCTTGATTATAGAATTTTTCATTACTAACAGAACATAAACATCAAATAACAAAAATATAAGCTATTCGTTGTCATCTGTCCAAAGCAGCACAACGATCAATTGAATACCTCGATATAACGATAACACAACATTCAATCCATTAGGAAAATCAACAAATTACGAAAACAAAACATTGATGAAACAGCTGCTCGTGTCGATTTTCGCTGTAAAGCACAAGCAGATAGCAACGAACGAATTACTCGGTTGATTACATGCGAGTAACGAGCAAGCAAAATATTGGAGCAATGCACGGACACGAGATTAAGTTTACGCGAGTACAGTGGCTTATAGAAGTATTTTACCATGGATAATTTATACATATACCTACATATATGTTGTATGTGTTATATAAAACGTTTTAAAATTCCATTGGAATTGTTATATTGGTCAAATTTGAAACTAATCTGAAATGAATATAGGAGTTAGAAAATATCTACCGCAAACGTATATTTAGTAAGAAAGATTAGCACACAACATGAAAAGCTATGTTCTGCGTATAATAAGAACTAAAGATGATCCCACTGTATATCTAGGCTTACCGATGCAATAGATAATTGATCATTTAAATGATTTCCATGAAATATATATTGGCGTTAAATGTTTTGTAGCTTCCATGTACATTTCCAGATTCGTTTCAAATTTGATCAATATAATTATGATATACAAGTCTTGTTACAGTGATAATGAAATTTCAGAATGTCTGGTTCAATGCACATAATATACTTATGGTAATAATATACAAGGTGTCTATACGTGTTGGAATACTTTCGCGAGGAACTGTACACGCGTTTCGCGATCTTTTCCACGGCCTAGCTTGGACGCTAATTATCTTGATTACTGGCTGCCGTTTCTAGTTCGGATTATTCGTTATGATGCATTAACGACGATGCTAGAAGGACGGATCAATGGAGAATACGCGATGACCGGGATTCGATGCTGGTTCTGCAAATACGTGACGAAGCTTGTACAATACTTCGTCCATGAGTTGTTAATTAATCTCATGCGACGATGCCTTTAAATTCCGTGTTTATACAGTGTCAGCAAATTCTGAAGCTAAGTTTAGATCGTAATTTATGTGAAATTTATAAAAACAATCTTTGCTCATGTTTGTCTTCCTTCAGGAGAGAGAAGTAACACACCAGTAGGACCTTTCCTCAGATTTATCATTTCTGTCACTCTGCGAAATATTTACATGAAACATGTATATTGCATTAGGATTGGAACACCACATATTTGTCATTTAAAATTGACATTTAAAAGTGATATTTAATTTCAATGGAAAACCATAAAAACAATGCCACCATCCACAATTCGAAACAACAGTGTATCACACTTAATCCATCAATAGAACGTTATTAATCACACGCAGAACAAAGCCAATGAAATAACAAAATAATAAAAATAAAAAAGAAAGAACAGCATGAAAGAAATATCTAGAAATTTCCACGAACTGTGTCAATTCAATGGACCCGTTTAATAAACGAACCGGAAGGCTCTCCTCTGTTTTATTCAATTTAAAAAATTCAGACTATACACCCGATCAATCCAAATGCGATTAAATCTTCTCTCCAAAATATTGACATCGAATAAAAATATGAAAAAAAAAAAAAAGAAATAAAAGCTGACCAGAGAAAAATTTAATTAGCTGCTCTATATATATTTCCAGTTGAATTTTACAGCTTATTCTCGTGGCGTTTTATTAAAATATGTCTGTCGAATCGTCAGCACACGATAATTTACGTCAAAATCACACGCTCGACGAAACTTCGAATCGCGTTAAATCGCCGAAAAACAATTCTGAAGCCGTGTTCGACAAGTCGACAGGCAGAAATCGAGTGTCATTAAATCGTGCACGTTCCCGCTGTTTTCGTGGAAACGCATTGAGAACGTGTTGAAAATGCGTTGGAATCAGACGCGTCTGATATAGCACGGCCTTACTCCACTGATGCTGGCAGGCCTGAGTTACGTCTCTACTACTGGGACTCGAAACTCACAGTGACTCCGACTCTCAAGCTCGCAGAATTATTGCTCCACCGGAAGTTTCAAGCTATGAATTCTGGCCCTCGGCAGAACTAGCAACGACAAAATATACGGAACGGTTCGCTGGAAATTATTTTTATTTTAGCGCAACTATGAAGGATCGTTGTAGCTGGAAAGCTCTAGCAGAAGAATTACGGAATTTTTGGTGACAAGTTTTGGAAGATTTCTTGATAGACAAATTGGTTTTCTTTCATATCCCAAAAATGGAATTTTATGTGGTGTTGCTAAAATATTCCAGCGCTATTAAATACTGTGTATTGAGTCGCTGATTACTGAAATTGTCTCGTTAACGGCTTTCATACAATATGCAAAAGGTCACAGTTATTAATTTGATAGTATTTTACAGAAATTGTTAGATCTTTGAAATTAAAATATTTAGAACACTATAATTAATTACTTTCATAATTTTTCTTTCATAAACAAACGGAATTTCGATTATAAAAATATTAATATCATGCGTTTGCTGAAATACGTACTGCTTCAAATTTTGATTTGAATTTCAGCAATAATACGATAAAAGTATTATTAAAAAATGAAATACTACGAAAAAATAAATTAATACCAAAAATAACGACTAACTCGTTGACTAAAATATAACGACCAAACAAATTTTTCAGTAGCAGATACATATTAACCGAATTTTATCAATATAATCGTTTTATAAAACGAGTGAAACTGATGAAACCAACAGTTTTATAATGTTTATAAATGAAGTAAATGTATTTTTAAAAATAAATTTAAATTCCATAAAATATCGTCAAAGTTTAATAACTACCTATAATACATAGTTATATCTACGCAACAAAAATTGTCCCATCCATTTCTTAGAAAAACAGAAGCAATATAAGGTTGATTCGTGCAACGAGAAGAACTCGTTGAGCCTGATGATATCTCACAACACGTTATTGCTTTTAGTCCAATTAAGAATTATTGGATTCCAACAACATGCGGATGGAAAAAAGAGGACCAAGAAAGTCTAGAGTTCTGTTTCCGCACTAGTAACCCAGTTTTCGTAGCTCCGTTGCAAGTGTTAATCAACATCGTCTAACGCTTTTTCGTTTGAGAAAGTTAATGAAGTTATTTCGCGCTGCTGATATGAAATTCGTTTACTACATGCATTTGCAAAATCAGAAGATTCTGTCGTTAATTGTGTTTCGCATCGCCAAATAGAAATGACTAAGTGCACATAAAGTAACAAAGGAATAATACATCATCGAAATGTAGGTTCTCGAATATGTTTAACTAAAATTAATTTTCCTCGGTGAACAAAGGTCTTCGACAAGAGCTTTTTATTCTCGCAAACAGAGGGAGACAGTAAGCTTCTATTCGTGAATTACTAATTGTGACTAACAATAGAAGGATTCTATTTGAAGCAATTGCACTTTAGTGCAGAGTAAATTTTGAATGTAAATAAAGATACTTCATCTCTCGTGAGAATAGAGAAAAAAAAAATTAGAAAAGAAAAGAAAGATGAAGAAAGCAACAGACAGTAGTCTTGTATTCGTGTCTTATTTTTATTGTGAGAATTGTATTTAAGGCAATTTTGATTCACTGTAAAGTAAATTTGAGATTTAAATAAGGATATTTATAATCTCTCTTTATCTCTCGCGAAAATAAATGAAAAACAAAAAAAAAAAAAAAGAAAGAAAGAATTTTTAGTAGTCTTTTATTCGTGTTTTAATAAGTTTTATTGAGAGTATTCTGTTTCAACTAATTCCTCCTTTTTTTCTATTAAAAACTGAATTTAAAATTTAAGTGGTGATACATATTTCTCTATACTTTTAAACATAATGAAAGGAATTTTACGAGTCACCAAATTGTGTGAAATTTCTGTCTTCATAGAGGGAAATATCCAAACTTTTTTATCGATTTCTAGCAGAACACCAGATATTTTTCCGCACCACCCCCCACACATCAATTGTTCGATCGCTAGAACATCTATGGGACGAACGAGCTCGTGAAAATTTCACAGTCGATTTGCAGCAACGATTCCATTATCCCCTATGAGAAAAAATGGATTTCATTGCGCGTGGTATTACGTTCGCTGCAAATGGTTCCAATGGTGGAAACCGTGAAAGAATCCGCAGATGTTTATCATCGAAATACGTGCGAAATTTAACACGAGAAATTGGTGAAGCAAAATTTCATCGATTTATCTGTGGAATGAAGTCATCTATTACATCGATTGCATCTGGCTTCCTTTCCCTGAACCTTCTCCTATCCATTGATCATCGATTATCGATTGAATTCCCTTTATTACGCTTGTCGATTGTTGTATTCCACGTAAATTCGTTGGGGCGATGTTTCGACAATCACTAACATCAGATAATAATTCTTAATATTGGGATTTCGAATGCCTCGACAAAACAGAATGACGCAAGAAACGATTTTCTCCGAGAACTATTTTTACTGATCTTACTACTCCGAGAAATATTTTTTGCGATGTTAAAAAGGAACAATTTTAACGAACTGACTATGTTCCAAAACATTGAACCGGGTAAGGATTCATGACACTGCTGCTGGGCCCTTAGAGAGATCTAGGCCCGAAAAACTCTTGAAGGGCCATTAGTATCATAAACAACTCGGTACGAAAAGCAAACTTTTTACTTTTAACCTTCACCTTCATCTTCAGCGAACAACTGCGGGGCAGATGCGAAGACTCAGACGTCAATAACAGTTGCCTTCCGTCTTACGAGAATCAAAGCTCATGACCTGCTGCACACAACGGGTAGATACGAAGAATAATCCTCAAGAGCTGCTGTCTTCCATCTGGTGTAAACCAAAGGTCGTGGTCTGATCGCCACATAAAAAGGACAGAGGTGCCAGGGAGCAGTCATCAAGAGTAGGGTTGTTCTCCCGTCTTACCAAACCCCCAGGTGGTGGTATGACCGCCAGATGCGACGAGGCAGTACATCCAGGCAGATTCATCCAGTCAGATACCAATAGTCAGTAGTCCAACCGCCGGATACGACAGCCACTTACGAACAGTCTCTTGTACAGTTCCTGGATAGTCACGCATCTAATAAATTCATTCAGTCCATGTTGTAATTTATTTGTCTGGCTTGCAACCCCTTTCGTCCGTCAACTCGCTCACAACGGCGAGCGTTCGGATACGTATAGACTAATTTTATCAGAATAGAAATTTGTATTAGAATAGACCAGGTGAAAATTGATAATAAAAAATTGTAATAATGCGCGTTCAATAATAATTAGGAAAGCAATAGTTTCATTTCAAATGAAATTTCTATCCAAATATAAAATACGACCAATTTGATTTGTTTCTTCAAAACGTTAATAAAATAGGACTTTAATTAATTGTCCGAGTAACGTAATATGTTTGGAACTGTATAAAGCAAACTTAATTTCAAGCGTAAAAGAAGATGTTTCAGAGACATTAGCAAAATTACTTTTGAGTAATAAATTAGCGAATTTATTAATAAATTAAGCAAATCACCCTCCTCATAAAAAATTCACCAATCTAAACCTCCAAGCAAGCTAACGTCAAACAAAGTTCTTCAAATTAATCACGTATTTTACTCTAGATCCCCTTATCGTAAAGAAAATACTGTCGAACAAGCAAGCCTCCAATTGTATCCTCGAAAATGAGCACCAATTAATTAAACCAGAGTAAAACTTTCTTCTCTAGCCTGGCGAGCGGGTGCAGCGCTGTTTTTCCTTCGATTTGACATCGATGTTCCACACGGACTAGCAAATTGTCTTCCTCTTTTCAATCGAACGAGCAAACACGAATCGTGTTCTATGCTTTCCTCTCCCTTTATTCCTCGTTTCTACGCCACTTGTACCAGACGTTTCTCCTTTCTTTCTCTTCTGTTATCGATGCGCGATGGCGTGGAATTAATTTCCAGCCAATTATTGGTTATCTACGATACTGAGGCGAAAGCCTCCATTTGCAAATCGAACCCCGATCGCACCTATTATTGAACGAATTCTATTCGTTTGATCAGTCATGGATATTTTTTGTGTTTCTGATTTTAGTTTGTTCGTTACTGAAGTTTGCAATATAATTACGTTATTCCATATTATGGGAAATAAATAAATGTTCGGATGTTTCCAATTGGTACTGAATTTGTCTGTTTGATTTATATGCTGAAGGAGATATATTTTATACATTTCGAAGACAGTATAATCAACGAAAATTGCACATTTTCAACCTCATCTATTATTCTAATTTTTATTAGAACAATTTTTACATAATAATTCGTTATTATACACGAACACCCTATCCCTAAAAAGAATAAAAATCGCTTGAGTTCTCTCCGAAATACATCCACCTTTCGCCATGAAAAATTCAAGCCGACTATCAAAATTCCCAGGCTATAGCTTCATCACAGCTGAAAAAAGACACGGTCGCAGCATCTCCATGTGCCATAAAAATTCTCTGCTCTCGACTGGGGCTCAAGAACTCTCCTAAACTCTCTCCACTCTGCACAAGAAACGAACTTCCACGTCGTTTTACATCACTTCCAGCGAATTTCCAACAAACTTTCCAGTATTCCCTTCTGCCAGAAAATTAACATCTCCCTTGCCCGGAGATTGATACATTCTCCCTCTCCTTTTTCTCTCGGTTAGCCTTCGCCGTTCGAACTTCCTGTTCGACCAATAATTCTTAACCAACAATTTTCCTGAGAGTTATTCTCAGTAAATCAGAGATCGATAGATCCTTGTGTAGAAGTCGGATGGATATCGATCGTGAACCTCTGAAGAGTCGAGAGTCGAGTCGCAATTTACGCGACTAGTACAGTATCCCTGGAAACTGATCGACCACCACGCAATTTCGTGACCCTTGCAGGCTTCCCAAGGTTCATCGGGTCTGCAGCGTAATATCTAGTCGCATCTCGATGCATTTTACCAACTCGATATCCGCGGGACTAGGTTCGAACCGGTTGCGTAACTCGTGTATACGGTTGAGTGTTGGGGATCGTCTAGACTGTCTCTACGATGTGATATACATATCGAGTGCAATCGAGACGAGATATTGGACAATATCAAATAATCGTGCGGTGAATACGATTCTTGATGATTAATTAGTAGTCACGATAGCGCCGGATTTTTAACTCTTGGCTGGTATCGTTGGATCGTAAATAGATTGAGGATTTTTACGAAGATTTATATTTCTGTGGATACAATTAAAGAAAGGGAATTTAATCCTCTACAACCCGATTTTTTTTTTAATATAAATTGAAACCCGCAAATATCAACCTTCAGATATATGGTTTATCGCTTTGGAGTCACAAAGGGGTATAATATCTGTCTAAATAGGAAAATAGACTGATAGAATATCGATAAGAAGTATGTGACTTCAAAATGACACGATGTTATACAGAGATTCGTTTTACATATGAAGAATTACAACGAGTATTCAACTTTCAATATTTTATACAGTTTCGTATATCGTATGCATTTTGTCCATTTTTAAAGCTTCGAATTTTGTATAAATGCATAAAATTCCGTAGTCCGGTCTATAAATAAATATAAATGAATTTAAACGCCAATATTTTATACCAACTACGGCAGTCCATTATTATACAAGATTCAGTAATATATTTTATATGTATACATTTATCAAAGATCAAAGGATTATGTTTGTTGTGGAGAAATTTTTTTTTGGCTGTGAAAAAATCAAATTATCGTTTAGAAAAATAATATTACGAAGGGGATGAAATATAGATTCAATAAGGATAGTCCTCATCGCGTTACGATTGCCATCAAGTAGGTAATGAAATTAATCTGACGCAAGCGATGATCGATTCATCAATGAGAGGGGAAAGCTATTCCGAGGACCGAATAGACGAAGATTCATGGTCACTTCTGGTAATCCCGGAAAACCATTAAGCTCCGTCGGTATCGAGGGGCAACGAAGGGGAATTCTCGGATTTCCTGATTCCCCCCACGACCAGGAAAGATTCATGTAATTGTCGTGGAAATGAAACGGCTGTCGGTTAAGTTCACCACCAACTTCTCTGAGAATAGTTTGCCAAAGCTTGAAACACCTGTCCAATTGTGGATCTACGTCGGCTGATTTAACGAGATTTTATGTCGAGAAACGATTGTATCTCTCTTGGTTTAGAACATCCTACTGAATTTTACTTGCTTAAATTGCAGGGATGAATTACTAAAAAATGATGGCACGAGCCGTAAAATGTAAAATTAAATATGAAAAGCGGATTTCAGAATTATACTGTAAGAATAGAAAATGCCAAAATTACCAACAAAATATAATAAAAAATTGCTCCGAATGTTCTTCCTATTTCAACGATAAAATTACGTCAGAAAGCGGAAAATATCACATCTACAAAAAAATATCGGAGATTTTTCTTCCATTTATACGATAAAAACTTTCATTTTCTATCCCACTTTCCAGGAGTAGTATTTCAAGTTAATTAAGTAATACAAGAGGCAACGTTATCGATAAAAATCGAAGGTAATAGAAACGGAAAAGCTTCCAGAACGAAAGCAAAGATCGTTGTACTTTTACATCGAAACGTAGCGAGTTCTTTTTTTCGATGGTAAAAGACAAAGACTTAAAAGAGAACAGTCTCCCACAACGTGCCAGAAACTATTCCGGCTAATGCATAAACGAGATTAAACCGCATCGAGATTGCATCTTGACGGTAGGTGGCTCAAAAGGGTTGAAATTTGGAGTCCACTAATGGATAGTCCAAGGAAATTGCATTAGCTTTGCAAGTAACGCTAAAAACCCTTATAAACCGTTCGTCAGATAAGGTAGAACTTGGTTTGAATGAAGTAGCGAAGCGGAAACCGCGATAAAAACACACGAATGAAAAGAATTGTTGTTGTGATAAAAATTGTTTCGATCATTGAGCCAGCGGATTTAAATACACACAAGGTTATTAATGATACATTGTCCATAAATGTAGATAACATTATAATAGGGTGAATATACTTTTTTTTTTTAAATAAAAGGTAGACAAATGAAATTAATTTTATATGAATTATATATTTCGAAGAAACATTGGAAATAGCTTTCTCTATTATTGTGTAGATAATGGACTCGTGTTCTAATACGTGACTAAATAGATGAAATTCCAATTAAGTTTCCAGTGAATTGAAACCCATATGTCAAAAAGAAAAATGTTAATCCAGAATCTATTTTATTTCTCGTATTGATAAATATGTATAATAGAAATATATTCATATAAATATATAGAAACTAATTACACATACACACAACTACAATATCTAATTAAAATAGCAGTTGCTTCCAATTGAAGAAAGATAATTTTCGTTACGCAGACTGCACACTAACCGAAGCACGGTAATTTCATTTATGAGTCCACCAGTAGTACGAGTCAACGATTTCAGAATGCAGATTCCATTCATTACGAAGAACGAAGGGGTAGGAGCACGGAATCCCCATAAAAATCGAATCGAGCTTTCTTCCCGCGCTTGAATCTATTCAGTATGCAACGTGGAGGCGTCTGGTTTATTCTTCGTGAAGAACTTTCGAGAAGAAACGGGGAGGCTGGGGGTGATTTACGTCGTGGGAACGCGGGCGCTGTTGGACCGTACGATTCCCTTGCATTTATTCGACCCTGAGTCCAAGGTTTTTTCTTCGTTCGCTGATATATCTCAACTCTCTCGTTAAAAAGGACAGAACGATCCTCGCGTCGATCTACTAGATCGCCATTATGAGTAGTCTAGACGTGATTTGGGAACTATTCTAAAGATGATGTTAAAACAGTTATTTGTAGTTAGATTGTGGAATTATATATATGTATATATATTTAGTAAGTTACCTATTGCGTAATAACAATGTAAGTTTTACATTGTTCGTTCGTGATCTTCACGAAGAGATTAAAAACGTATTGAGTTCACGAACATCGTCAATGTTAAGGTACGACACAATTATAACGATATAATAGAAGGTCCTGTATTTTGCTTTTACGTTTTTAGTTGATTCGATGTATCGGATACAGAGATATTAAGAAAAAAAAAAAAAAGAAAAAAAAACACCGTTGAGGAGCTTTTTTCTCATATCCATGTTAAATGTAGCCCACTAAAAAACGTAATAATAAAATCCGAGAATATCTCTACAAATTTTAAAAGCACACCGGAAAGCTTTCAGGAAACTCTTTCAGAATTACGAAGCATAAGAAGTGCAAATATTGGCTCTAGAGATCTCCGCTAAAAGTATACTAAAATATCGACATTTCTCAACACACCACACAAAGAAGAGAACCTAATTCTAGTCACAGGGGAGGAGCAGGCCGAAGGAAGTTCACGAGGAAAAATGTTACGATTGCCAGCTGCACGCGTAATGGAGATGAAGAATATCGACGATACGCGTGTACGCGAAGAAAAAGGTTGCTCGTGATAGCTTTTTAAACTGTGGCGATCGAGTCAACCTCGCTTGGAATGCCTCCAAGGGTTACTCCAACTTCCTCGAATTCCCCTCTCTGTCCATAGCAAGAAACTTTTAACAATTACGCGAATAGTCCTGGATGGAACGTAAACGTTCATACGCTATCTGCGTGCTTCTTATCGTTTCATGATAGAACGCCATTGCTGGCGTGCAATTAAACGAAGGCACATGCATAAATCAGTCCGCCAACAAGATTAACTCCAAGCATGTGGACGGCTACTTTTGCATCGAAGACTACGAAGCGGGATCAATAAGACGAATTATTATTGACAGCCAGGCGTCTCGCCAAAATATCAACGGGAATAAAACTGCACGGCCGTGAAGAAGCTAGCGTTTTGATCGCAGATCAAACTGAAGGTGATGATAAATGTTTCGCAAAAGGATATGAAAGGTGTGCCAATACAGCAGGCATCGTGTGGTAAATTTATATTAGATGATGGATTTCCAATATATTGTATTTTTCATTGATATAGGACTTGGGGATGAAATTTTAGGAACGAGATATTGTGAATTTTATTTGATCGAATTTTTGTTTCATATTGGCTAGAACTGACTTTTCGCATTTTCAGGATTTATATGACAAATGTTAATTATAATATGTGAATTTTTATCAACGATTTGTAAATATATTTTCACATAGTTTTGCCTCTTGTCTTTTTTTAAAAATCTTTAGAAAGGCCGTTGAGCTTTGCTAGAATGAAAAATTCTTCGCTCCTCCTCTTTCAGCACAGTATTCTAGTTTATTATTTGAAATTTGTCGAGACTTCACACCATAGCGAAGAGATTTTTTAATATTTCTCCTTCCGACTACCCACGATATCTCAAATATTGCCAGAAATCTGTCTCGCCGAATTGAATTCTCAGTATTTTGTAAAAAAACGAAGACCTAGCCGAACATTTCTCCTCTCGACTTTCAATAACATCTTAAAAATTTTACAATACAGAATTTTCAAGATTTCATAAGGAAACGCAGACTAAAGCTCTACACTTTTCTCCTTCAGACTTCCAGCGATATGTCATTGTTGTCAGATGCTTCTCAAATCCTATCATTTTTCCATATCGAACTATTCAAATTTCTTCAAAAATCGTCGATAATTCCGCTCATTGCACGAAATCTTGCTTCCTAGTAATAGAAATTTCGTTGCTCCATTAATGTGTCAAAACATAACCCGATTGAGCGTAGCTTAAAATATTTATTTATTTACTTATTATTCCATCGACATCGGGTTCGTTTCAACTCAAACCAGACCACCTTTGATAAGATTTTGAACGAATCCTGAGCAGAGGCTATTTCAACCGATATTTCTTCGAATTAAACTGCTACTGAATCAGCATGATCTGTAGCCTGCCACGCTCCATCACTATTCACATTTGCGAAGTCGTTGCTTTCTATTCACCGACCACTTGCACACACATACACGATATCGAGTTATATATAAAACCGACAAAAAAAGTAACTGTGGAAACACGCTGAATCGAAGGAAAATGGCTTTTCTACTGGATCATTTCAAAGGATACGGCGAACGCGGTTAAAGGAATAGAAAAACGAGTTAAACTCGACCACGTGAAAGGGGTTGCAGATTCCAGGTCGACTTTACGACAAATAAAAGTGAAAACTTCTCGTGGCTAGAGTGCAACGTGGCTTTGATAATATCGTAATAACGAGGTTACTCCGTGTGAATGGCCGAAAACCTGAAGAGAAGTTTTGCTGATTTTGTCGATTGGAAATCGCAAACTAAACATGCTTTCCGATAAACAGTAGCTTTCATCAATACATTGACACCGTGTACTTGTTGAATTAAAATTAATAACCATCGCGTCGGACCATTTTGGCGCTTTGATATGTTAGGATTTACAACGAAACAATTAATTAATAAAAAACTAAACGAGATATCACGTCTTTTTTAGATAAGTTCGTTTAGCTACCCGTTAGGGAATATTAGTATAATATCTCGTTTCCTCGCGTTGTCACTGTGTTAAAATTCTTAGCAATGAGAAGTCGATTAAAATATGTATGGCTTGTTTGAGTAATTATAGTGTGTGTGTTGGATAATTCGTATGTAGTGGAAAAGTTCGAATAAGTAGAGTTATTAATATTAAATTTCTAATTTGGTCCAAGTTTTATTCAACTTCCACTTAAATTTTGTTATACATTTCCACTAGCAACATCTATTTTCAGTTTCGTATCACCTATTCTCCAAACAAGATAGAAAATATAACAAAAAAATAATGTAAAACAGTAACTTTCATCATAAATGAAAGAAAAAAGCAAAAAGATGAAACGTCTTTTGTTTATCGGTACGAAATAATTGGTAGCAATTGGAGACATAAATTCTTCGGAATTACGATCAATCGGAATTGAATCGTTAGTACTTCCCGGTTACAGGATTATGCATGGAATTTACCAAATTCAGGCCGCAGTTCATCGACCTGCTCATTGCGTGCCGCGAGCCCCGCGATACATAAAATTAACGATGCTTCGATAATTAGATTTTCTCGAGCATAGCTCCAAAAATCGCGACAGAAACGGCCATTTGTCGAGTAATCAGATTACCGTGACATTTTATACAAGAATCTTTGTTCGCATCCGGTTTTAAAAGAAATTCCAGGAAACTGGAAGGGTGAAGGTTTGGAAAAAGTTCAAGTAGTAAAAGTTCAATATCTCGCGAGAAAGAAAGAAAAAAAAAGGAAACGAAGAAAGAAGACAGACAACAGAAGTTTCTTCGACCGGACATAATCTGAAAGGGGAAATCTCGATTCTAATAAAACTTCTCGATTTCCAAACTCCAAGACTTACGAATGCAAATGCTTTGCAACAATGAAATTGTTGTGATTGCTGCGAAGGCGTCGTTCAAACGTTTCTATCTCCCTTTTTTTTCTAGTTGAGAAAAGGAGAAAAGAGGATAAAAAGGAAAGGTATTGAAGAGCACAAAAGAATACTAAAGCCATTGATGAAATATGCAAGCTGGCCTCTTAACTATTACCTTGGAAATGCTACATAGTTTGTCTGAATGAGGAATGGAGGAATGGACTTCTAGAATTTTCATAGGTGGTGAGGCGAATATGACTTTTATATTTGACTTTGTATTTACAAGGAAAAGTCATTCTTGATAGAGGATTACAATTGCAAAGATGAAAGGGAAAAGCAAGGGCTATTACAAAGCAGATTTATTAACGAGATCGATCTTAACTTCCATGCTTAATTAATTAAACAAGAAATACACTTGCTGCTGATAAAATTTCAATTACAATGTATTTATAGGAAATTGAAAAGTACGAAAATGTTCGTGATACATACGACATGTAAAAATATAAAGTAACGTCTGATGTAAAATAATCAATATTTAGATTCCATCTCTTTAATAATTCTCCGCGTAAAATACATGTACATTCTCACAAATATCCGCAGTCTGCTAAGAAGATAAAACATGCCCCAGCTCGCAAATAAACACGCAATCCCATGCAATGACCCAACAATCCAACCAACCCCAACTTCCACAAACCTCCGCTATGTATTCTCGACACAAAAAATGGCATATTAAAATACTAAAACTCATTGCCAACATCTCGAGGATCCCCAGCAAACAAAGCCTCCCTCTTGAGGCTGAACGTAGTCTATTTCCCAGCGAATTCAAGCAAGTCGCGCTACGATGTAGCTAGCGTGCAAAATAGGAAGAAAGGAAGAGAGCGCAAAAAAGCAAGAAGAAAAAGAAAAAAGAAAGAGAACAGATGCCATTATGCCGGTACGATACGTTGTCGAAACGCGTGAGTGTTCGCGCGATATTCTTTGATCAGTCCTCGGTTTCTGATGAATGTGTGATTCGTTCCCTTGGCGCGAGCGCGAGCGAGTGTGCGCGTGTTTAACTCTCCCACTTCCCTTCGCTGGTTACGTACGTTGAACTCTGACCCGGAAACGCGAGCGACGGGGGTGGCTTTGTGCTTGGCCTTCGACAACAGGTCCACACGCCGGCTACGCTATCGAGCCGAAGAATGGAAGGACGCGCGTTTCTGGAATGCTAGAAACTGCGAGTAGTGCGCGCATTCCCTCGTCGTCTCGCGTACTGTTAATGACTTCTTGGCTTTTCTTCCTTTTTCACGAAAACGCGTACTCACTAGAGACTTTAACACACGAGCTGCTGCATATTGATACTCTACACCCCCTTTCTTTTCTCTCTTTTTTCTTTCTTTTTCTTTGATACTGTATGTTTCGCGAAGTTAGTTTGATGGAGTTGGGGTAGGTGAGCGTAAAACGGACGGTAAGGGGATTAGTTTGTGTAGATGAAGATCGCATTAAATTAATGAGCAAGATTTTAAACGAGTTTGTAAAGAGAGGTACGTTAAAACGTGGGTCAGTATGAAGACGGGTAGTAAATGTGTTACATAGTATAATACTTAGGTTATGAGCGAGGAACTTTCGTGTCTCAAATTTTTTAGGTAGTTAGTAACAATTGATAGAAATATTTTATGAACTATCGTTGAAAGAAAGATGCCAGCAAAGTATCAAATCAAGAACCACTTCATTTCTAAAATTAGACTGCAAATGTGTATGCAAATTCAGGTATTTACGAACATGTGCTTATTCTAATCCTGTTATTGATGTAGTTTTCCTCGCGTCATAATTTTACTCTTTTTAATAAGCAAAAAGATTTTTAACGTTTTAAGAACAATTTTGGTACAAACTCAAAATGAAAAGTTATAAATATCAACAACAACTTGGCACATTTTTAATGCTATATCGTAAAATATACTTTATTTCGATTTTTGCATATTTTTAGAAAATATATAAAATAGAAAACGTCTCATGTAAACAATGCGTTAACAAACTCGCTAACGATAAGGAGAACGTGATTCAATGTAAAATTATTAAAAAAATGCAGCAAAGTTAAAAGATAATTTTTGTCTTCCGTTAACATCCTCTGTGCTCTTTCCCAAGAGAAAAAACGAATAGCAGAGGCTGCTTACTTCCTGCATCAACGCGAATTTCTCGCGCGAAAATCTCATCTGCACCTTGTGTCCACGAGGTGTGAAGAAGGTGGGAAGGAAGGAAGGAAACAGCGGAAAAACAAGGGAACAGCGTTAGTTTATCCGCCGCGAGACGGTTCGTTGACGAATACACAAAGAGAGAACAAAGGTTCGTCGACGAGGCATGTGAAAATGAAAAAACTATAACAGCTCTAAAAAAGCTTGCGGTCTGTCATTTTCCGCTTGAGAAATACGCTCGAGGAATTAATGAGTGATTTTTGTGAGTGTTATTCGTGTGTAATAATTTAGACAGACTTTTTGGTTGTTTGGGGTCTGTGTGCGATCTTGTGAAAGGCAGAGAATGCAAATTATGAGATATGTGCAGTATTGTGAAACTAATGAAGAATTATGACAGATAGCAGTATATTTGAAATATGTTTTGAGTATTGGTGGATTTTTCAGCGATAGGTACATGTGATCTTTTCAGAAAATTTACCTTAAAATTTATTACATTAAGAAGTTAAAATAACGAATTTTCAAATTATTTAAAATGATTTAAAGTTCAAGGACGAAACACGCGACTACTGCAATAACCATACTGAAGGAAAGATCGATCGAGAGGATTGATTAACGGTAGATTGACGGACAAATGGTACTGATGAATGAGAGACACACCTGTGACAATATACGTGAATGCGCTCGTATGTCAATAATGAGACAGCCTGTGAAATGCCACTTCAATCTTCTAACAAAGAGTACTAAAAAGAGTACTATACCATATAACTCTAAAACCAAAACATTTGTATAGTTTTCATAAGCAAAAAGTAAAAATATAGAAAACTTCGTCGATCAAAAAGATTTAAAGATTTAGTACACTTCCATCTTCAATCTATTTAATAGTTACGCAATGTTTTACATATTATGCAATTAATATAAATCATTCACGCAAATATTTTAATATTCAGGAACGTATAAGAACTGCTTACAAATGAAATAAAGTTCCTCTCTGAAACTGTAACATTCTAATTTAGCTTGTCACTTAGCTTTTTACTATACTAATAATTTCTTTATTTATGAGTCTCCAAATTTTTAATACATTATGTCGCTCCAATTAAAAATAAGCTGTACTGTATTTACACGAAAAACGTTCAAGATGAATTTGATTTGTTCACTTTTAATTTCATGATTAACCAAATCTCTGGGATGAATTTTCGAAGGATGGTCCTGATTAAGAACTTGTGAGAACGAGAATTGGTAACTATGGCAACTTGTCGAACGGCCGCCGATTCATGTGCAATCAGGTCTGAATATTAATTAACCCGATAATTTATGAACCACAGATACAAAGGTACAAATGGGAATGAATTAAAGCGACAGGGCACACACGCATGCGTGTGCAAATCAACGAACCAAAGTAGCGCACTGTTCACCGATGCTACGACACAGAATTAGCTGCGGCTTAATCCGGCTGGGTTTGTTAACTTCCAAATTGAATTTCTCGTTCAACAATCTCTGGAGTGGAGAACTTCGCGACCACACGAATGCGTTTATCCTGATGCGGTCGTGGAACAATTTACACGCCGTAGAATTTCGGTTCTATCAAAATGATCTAAATTAATGATCCGTCTAATAATTGGAAACATATCGAGCTGTTTGAACTGAAAATTTATCATTGGTTTCGTCTATGGTAATCGTGGTTTCGAGGGGAAAAGATTAATCTATTTCCTTTTATTATTCAATAATCATATTGTTAAATTAGTATATACTTATTAGTGTTGAAAACATATATTAATGGAAACTGAATTATCAATTTGTTACGATAGTGCATTTTTATTACGTAATGTTAGATTACTATATAGATAGAAATATAAAAATACCTATGGTTATTCTCATATTCCTATATAATAATAATGCAGTTTATATTCTTTTCTTTATGATTGTATTCCTATAATCTTATTATGGTTACCATTGTATATTTTATCGTACTACTATATTTTTATGCTTCTGTGCGCTTATATTCCTATACTGTTATACTATAGCATCCATCGTTTCGTTATTCTATTAATCTATATTGTCGTAAAGTTTCTTCGAAGCACGTCGTTGACAAATATTTTTATCGTTGTTGTGGTTCATCGTGGATGCTTCTTACAACCGCGTGACGTACCCCTTGCGTGATACTCCACGTCGTTACTCAAGGGTAATGCGTACTTTTTGAGAGTGAGCTATAAAAGGGCCCACCCTATGATCTCAGACAGTCTCGAAAGTCTTCTACGTGAAGGATCTCGAAGTGCCGTTTCCGGGGAAACACGCGAGATTCACTTTCGTTGTCGCCTCCCACCATCTTTGTTTCGCGACCGCAAGAACTGCGAGACACTTTAGATATTCGTCTATTCGGACATGTCGTTTCCACGACAAAAAATGGAAATTTGTCTGAGAAAGAGCTTGGAAATGCATTCTAAATGCTTGGAAATATGTTTTGAAATATGTTTTATTAATATTATTTTATTAATACATTTTTATATTAAATATATTGTATATAAAATTTTTAATTCATCATATTATTTCTTATGAATTTTAAAATCTTATATGTAAAATTTTATATATAAAAATGTAAAAATTGTAAGACGTATTAAAATTTTGTATTTATTGGGTATTAAAACTTTAATACATGGAGGTATTAATGAAGTGGATCATAAATATTTGACGTTTTAAAGGAGCAAAAATGGTACACGATGATAATTGATAAATTATTTTATAAAGTAACTATGTTTGAGCAAAATGTAAGATGGAATTTATCATATCTGAAAATTCTATGTATTAAAAAAAATAAACTAAAACATTTAAAGTGTAAATTTATAGCTGAATCATACTAGAAATGTATGGTTCACAAAGGATCGTAAATAAAAGATTACATAATTGATTATAATTTTATCTGAATGGAATCTGCATTAAGAGTTGGAATAATTAATTATTCTTATCCCAAGATCTGAAAACTCGTTGCACTTTGAAAACCCGGATTTCTTTAACTCTAACTTCCTCTCTATTACAACACAGAATTATTTAAATTCTAAGATTATGTTATATATATTATAGGATTATATGTATATTATGAACAAACGGAAAAAGAAGAAGATAAAAAGAGTGTTTATAGAAAACATACAAAAATCCTCAATCTAAATCTACTAAAAAAAGTACGTAAATTTCATGTTCAAAACTGTATTGTCTTAACTAGTATATACAAAATATGGCAATTTAGAACAAAACAATGATAAGAGTTAAATGTTAAAAATTGTACAGTATACAAAAATGTAGTATACTATATAGTAATAATGAAGCGCCAGGTGTAAGAGAACAGGTGTTTCGCAAAAGCGCCAACGACCTAACGACAGCACACAACAGAAATCAATTACACGAAGAGCCAGCTCTTCCAAAATGGCGCACCTTCGTGGATTATTCTTGGCCTGGTATATTTCCGTTCGGCGCATTTTTCACGGCCGTTCACGGCTAATTCCGTCTCCGTTGTTTTATAGAGCGAGCCACGTCGGTGCACGCTAGCTCGTGTCACGTAAACCGTGCTTCGAGCCTCGCCAACGATAACCAGAGTCTCGTGACTTTCCATTCCGACGCTGTTCCCTGCATGATTCGCAGCTGATCGATAGAAACGAAACCGAGCACAAGGTAACGTTGTTAACCGAATATGCTACCAGTAATATTCGGACAAATTGCTTGAAATCTCGTTTTATTTGCAACAGTTAAGCAACCGTTACCTTTAAAAATTGAATGTTCTGAATGTACTAAATATACAGGCTCACGAAAGTATTCGAATACTTGTGGAAACTTATTCTGAATCCTACTGTATGTGTTACATGAAATATTTTCTATAACATACGATATGATATAAATTATCATGATTACATTGGTAAAGTTTGAAATAAACCCGAAACTGCATATAGAAGTTACAAGATATTTATTGCAAACATACACCGTTGAAAATGACAACACGAGGTACAATAAATAGTAATTAGAATATAGTTCTAGATACAATCGATAGATTTAATTGATAGGTTTAAGATGTTCTTTTGTTTTTAGTCCTAGTCCATGTAAGAAAGTGCAATAAAGGCTTTTCGACTCGGAACGGTGTGATAGATTTATCCAAAGAATAAAATAATAGCTATTGTGATCCTACCTCTGAATACAGAAATAACAACATACAGTTGATAAAAATCACACAGTATATAAAAAGTCAATTACCCATTACATCAATAAACCTTAATATTTAATGGATCCACCTTTACCATTAATTACATGTTTAAGGTGATTAATAAGGATATTTATAATACATATGTACCAGTTTTTTATTAAGTGAATGGTTGCAATAAATACATTGTAACTTTATATACATTACCAGATTGGTTCCAAATGCTATCATTGTAATTATGACAGTCGTTTCCCGTTTCAGAGAAAATCTTTAAATGTTTAATAAAATTAAAAATAAACTTTGCAAGATTTTCTTTTAACGTACATAATATATTCATAAAATTTGTTCATGTTAAGTATTCGAATACTTCCTAAAGCTAGTGTATATTACATATTCTATAGAAATACGAATGTTTCCTATAAACTATAGTCAATGAAAATATATTCAATAAAAATACATGATACATAATCATTTGTTAAAATATTTGAAATTTATGCTCTTATGTAGCGTAAATATAGTATAACATTTCCAAAATACGTAGCGCTACAATACGAGAAATTTCATGAAACAAATGCAAAATATTCTCGACATATTTTATTATTTTATTTTGATAAAATTATACGCTGGAATATTGAACAGGTTTGTCCCATATATGCGAATAAATATTGAAATTGATTTCATTCTTGGTTTCGCAGAATATTGTTCATTCGGGTAGGACTAGAATTTAGATTAAGGGGGCAGAGATGAGGATGCACGAAAACGAAAGAGCATGGTCCGACGAAACGCGAAATTCAAGAGGGAAAACAGAAGAAAAGCGGTGGTCGCGAAATTAGGTCGAATGAAGACGCGATAAAAGTTGTCGACAGTAGCCGTACTTCTAATTACTCGAAATTAAGTTAACGAGCAAAGGATGTCGAACGACGTGAGAGGCGTTCTCCACGGAACATCTTTCGATTGACACGGTTTCTTCTCCTTTTTTATTCATTTCGAATGAATACCGCGTCAAAGAGGAGGAATGATCAATGAATAACTTCTCGACATTTAGGAATCCAATATTGCTTTTTGATCTTAATGAAATTATCTTTTCATGTTTCACGTACAATACATTATAAATCTAATGTAAAAAGATGAGCGTTTGTATCAAAGTATGATATATGATATGTACAATTTCATAAACTATTTTCTTTTCAAACAAATATTTTCACCCTTCTGTAGATTATTTTATTTATTAGAATTTATTATTAGAACTTCCTCTTTCCCCGTATCTTTATCGCGATCTGTTCCATTTTCTAAATATTGCAACAAATAGGAATGTACTTTACTTTGAATATTTCACCTATTTTCGCATACTATATCCACCTTGTAAATTTGTTAATCCTTCAATTTCTTATTAGATGAATAAACATACGCAATGTATAAATTTCAAGATAAATTTAAATAATAATATTTGCACCATTATCAGTTTTCTCTGCTTTTCAATAGAGCGTAGAGTCAATCAATGTATTTTGTGACTGACTCAACGTTTCACACAACCGCTTAGTCTTCTAAGAACCTCCATCAATTGGAACATCCAGACCAACCGCCGGTCAAATCTTAATTCCAATTAATTTCATTTCACCACGGAGAATTTCATTGTATCCAAATTACTCGAACGTCGACTCGAGAACGATCGTCCTAACGTTAATACCAATCGTGGGAATCGACGTTTGAACGAAGAAGGAGTATGTCGTTTCTACGATATGGTCTCGTCGTTCTGGAGGGTGACCCGTCGGGACTAAGTGGTCTCGTTCAGGACCATTGGCTGCGTCGATTCCTACGACACTCGTGCTGACACTTCACCGGAGGAGATGAAGCGCCTCATACTCTCGTCCCATGCTTTCGGTAAGCTCTCCAGATGGAAATCGATCGAGCCTTCCTCCTCTCTACTAGTCGTCTACTCTCTAGCATCGATTAAACCAGGCTTGTCGATTTATTCGAACCTCGACTCGACTCGTACGCAAATTAATGCAACCCCTGGTTAAACCGTTTACAATTTCTCTTCAGTACGTTGCCGAGCTATTCGTGCGTGGAAATTCACGCATGTACATTGATACCACGTTTGCTTTTCCGTTTCGGGAAATTCATTTTAATTGGCCGGGAGTTGTCGAGTCGAGGGATTATCGATCGCGGAGCGAAAACTTGGCTCTGCAACTGCGATTTTCGTGGTGAAAAAACAAGCTGGAGGATGGAGAGGGGTAGCAGGTGTTCTTTGCACGATGAAAGCTGCGCCGAATGATGGTATTAGTTGAAATGAAAGAGTCTTCTTTTTGGATCCACTATGATTTATGGCCAGAAAAAGAGTTCAGTGGATGGGAGTGTAGTTACTGTACATAGGGTGGTAATTGTTTGGGAAATGAATTATATCTGAGCGTAGTTTTACAAGAAAGTGTGTAAGTTTTTTAAAGTTAATTTACCATTATAGAAAATATCATGATTTTATGGAGTAGTGTATATAATATCATTTGAATAATTCGTTAATTATTATTAATGTAAATTCATAAAATGAACTTCTACGATTATTCTTATCATTTTTACGTCTTACTGTTACATTTACTGTTTGATATATCGAAAAGTCAATAGAAACTTAAAAAAAAAAAAAAATAATAGAACATTTTTCATCCTCTTATCTCTCTTCAAATCTTCCACTATGCAGACAAACTATTGTCAAACTTCTAAAAGCCATTTCTAAAAGCATTGTAATCATTCTAATCGCTTCACCTCATACGACTAAATAATTTCTTTCTACTTTAAGAATCTTCCTAGCCATTGGAAAGCCATATAGCCATATAGATGTTAAGAAACAAAATTTGGTAATCTACATTGATTAAAAAAAATCATGATCAAACTTCAGATCCATGCCTATATAAAAAAAAAAAGAAACAACAATCCGGCGATAGATTCACACGTGAACACTAATCACCCGACTATACTTCCTACAAAGTCTCCCAAATTAGGCAACAAGTACCCTCGATTAGAGCCAAAAATTCGCAACGTTCCCGTAAAACGCGGAAAAGCATCGCCGCGAGTCAGACGGTCGCGATCCCTTTTTTCATTCGGTGGCAAAGAGTGGCAGGTTGCAAAAATCGCGCGGCGGTATCAAGCGGCTGAATGAAGCTGGAAAACGCGAAGGAGGCAAGCGGTTTATGGAACAGGATGGCGAACATATTCAGGTGGCTGTGACTCCGACTGCAGTCGGCGAGGGGAACTAGGTCAGTGGAGCGGATCGAGACGCGTAGGCCGCGGGATGCACACACCTTTTCGACGTCGCCGCATAAAACACCACTGCAGCATCAAACATCACACTCTGGACGGTGATTGGGGATGAGAGGTCAGTGACTCCGTGCACAGCCGCTGCTTCCTCGCCCCGACTGCGTCGTTCCCGGCCGCATTCGTCGCTCCCGCATACGGTCCACCCGATCCTTTCCAACCGGACACACTTGACACTTTCTTGCTTCCAACACTTCGATTCAGTTCAGTCGAATCTAATCGACTCGAAGACTAGTTTCTAGTTTACTCGAAGATACGATACGAGCTTAGATGACACGATGCGTTATGTTTTCGATGAGAGACACTGTTCTTTAAGATCCTTTTTTTTAAGATGGTTCTTCTTAACAGATTGAGGGAGGCTATAAGGAGAAATTGATGATGCAATGATGAATATCAAATATAACGGCTGCAATCGTAAGGATACGATTCAGTTTAGATGTTACGATGCGTTCTTCGTATGAGACGCTGGGATCTTCTTCAACCCTTTTTCAGGGAGATTGGTGATCAAATGACGTATGTGAATTATAATATGATTGTAATTCTAACGATGTGATAGTGGTTTTCATGTTACTATGCTTTATGTTCTACACGAGAGACACTGGTTTCTTTGCCTCTTTTTAGTAGATTGAAGGACGCTTTGAGGGAAGATCGGTGATAAAACAGCGAAGGTGAGATGTTTGGCTTCTTTGATGTTGGAGTTTGAGTCGAGTTGTAAAAGTTTCTCAAGTCTTTAGCTTGGAGTCCCTTTTTTGGGGTCTTTTCGGCTTGTTTGAAAAGTTAGCGCATATTGCTTTTTTCTGCTGTAAGATTGTGAGAATGTGATGTTACCAGAGATTGATGGAGCAGACTGTGTATGTTCCGCCTTTTTGGGGGAAATATTAGATATCTTTCGATGTAATGTGGTTTGGTCACGAAGGAATTGCCCGGGATCTAATTTCTTGAAATTGGATTATTTGGTGGATCGAGGATGTCACTTTTTTTGTCAGTTATTTAGGGATAGATAGATATTTCTTTTAGTCATGCGTGGATGTTCTTTTGTTCGTTAAAGTGAATTATATCAAATTGTTCTTCACTCGCTCAATTTTACTTATTTATTTATTTTTGAAATTCTATAACCATTACTTCTTTTTCATCAGAAACGAGAAAATTCGTTTTCAAGTCTCCCTTTTCTATTTTTATACAACAAGTCCTCTCTTCGTCGTTTACAAGGATTATTAAACACGACAATCTTCTACCCAGTAAGTACACCATGGGACGTTAATCCTCCCTGGAGTGTTGGTTTTCTTCCACTTCTTTTGAGAATATTAGATTAGCTCGCTAATTTTTAGCAGAATGTCACGATACAATAGTTTTTCGTTTGGGACAGAGTTTCATGGGATCTCAGTCTTCTAATTTTTTAATATTTAAGAATTCAGTCCTTCTCTTGCTTCTTTAAGAAATGTTTGTCACTATTTCATGAATTCTACAATTTATTTCAGTTAACATTTAATGCACTAGATCTTGGTAATCTACGTTTTCTTTGGAACACATTGGGTAGTATTTAATCTAATATAATAGTATACAATTTATTATACACGATTATTTGTCTTGGTATATATACTTTTGTTAGCTAATTTCAATAATATGTCGTCAAAATTCTTCCAAAAACCGCTGTCCTTCGATCTTATCTTTTTTCAATATATTCTAGCTCAGTTTCTTCCAAAACTCGCGAGATATTATTTTTTTCACCAATCTCAACTTTTATTCAGCAAAGTTGAAAAGTACCATCCAATTTAACGTGCTGTTATTGTAAAATTGCTAATAACATTACATATCATCTCAACATCAAAACAATATTTTCCAAATGTCCAGTTGATACAATTCTGCCAATCTTTTCAAATGCTTTTCAACAACTTCCACTTCTAATTCATCATTTACAATATCATTATTAGAACGTTGTCTCCCATATACTACATACTATCTTTCAACGTTTTCCTTCTACCAACACTCTTCTACTTTTATTTCTTCCTTTAAAGAACATTACCTTTTCTTTATTATTCTTTTCCTTTAAAAAATCCTGTATTTTATTAAAACACGTACTGTCATAAGCTCAATTCATTTGAACCAAAATGTTTTACAATTTACAATTCCCAATCATTAACTCGCTGTACACCGACAAACCCCTCTATAAATACATACTGTTATTAAAAGAACACTGGTATTTTTTATTATCCTTTTCTCTCAAAATTATCTGATTTGAGATAAAAATGCTTTATAATTTTCAACCCTCAACAACTAACCAGACGTGCATCTTTAAATCCTCCCTTTTATCGAACACTTTTCAATGCACTGTACTGAACACTTTATCTTCCATTATCCCTTTATCTTAAAAAATCATTTGCTTTATCATCCTCTGCCTCACAAAACCTTCCACTTTATTGCCGGTCTCTAGCAAAGTCAACTACTTTTCACTCAACACTTCTTCTCAACAAAATGTCCTGTCTCTCACATTCGAGCCCGAGCGAACCGACATCTTCGTGGTGGGATGAGTCGCGCGCGGGAAACCGAGTCTCCTATCAAGTGCTCCACGGCTATAAAGTTAATCCGTGACTTTTCCATCGACCAGCTACATCACATCGTTCCTAGGCCCGTGTCCCGTCGACAACTGGCCTCGTTATTGCCGACGACATGTGCTCGTAGCCAAGCCGAAGTAAACAATGGCTTATCGACGAGTCGCAGCAGCCAACCGAGCCGATAAGGTTCGCGAATCTATATCGAAACACGGTCTGACCTCCTCTGCGAATCTCCGATAAGCCATTATTGTCGGGACGTTTAATTGCCGGATTAAACAGCGCCAATTGTCACGATCGAGCACAACGAGAACAGACTGCCCCAAGATCGAGGGAAATATGAAACTTGTCTTTGAGAAATAAGATGAACGATGTCTTCGAGGAATATGATGAACGATGACTTCGTAAAATATATCAAATATAGCTGTGACTGTCGAATCTCTATGGTTTGATGCAGCTTGGAGTTTCTAGGTAAATTTGGACTTTCGAGTGCGTTTTGCATTTAATTAGGTTATTTTATGACACCTATTTTCTTATTATTGAGTTTCGATGGAGTCTTGTTTCTTATTTGACAAATGTACATGTTCAATTTCCGAAATATATTCAAGCACATGTTAGAAGAATTATGTTCTTACATTTAAACACCCAGTAGTGTATCTTTATAATGTTATTTCCTGACTATAATTAGAACAAAAGATGATGTCAAGTGGAGCTTGACTTAGAATCGCAAAGAGTTAATCTCTTAGTAGCTCTTAATCCTTTTAGTGGCTACAGGTGTTGCAGTTAGCTGTTCATTGCTGGGATATCGTGTATATCGTGTCTGCCACAGAACGTTCAGACCTACTGCAGAATTTTGACAATATGCTGAATATTCCTTCAACTGATAAATAAACTAACACTTTATCAGGATCCTACATTTAGTGTATTATATCTTCTCCAGATACTATTAAGGTTCCATGTCCTGCTATTCATCATTTTCTTTGTAGCTCGAAAACGTTTGATTTTGAAAGGGTTAGTAATTTTGCTTACGTTCGTTATATAAAATGGGAAATTATAATTTACAAAAATATACAAATATTTAATATACGAAATATTTAAAACAAAATTACTTGTTACAGTACTTGCTTAGAGAGTGAAGCAAATTTCTATTTAAGTCTTCCTTTTCTTAATGGAATGAATGAATGAGTGCATGTATTTGCATAAACATCCGCAACCTAGTTAAGAAGTAGCGCAACGAGAAAAAGAATATGAAATATTAGTTTGGAGTTTAAGTATATTAAAATGCAACGCGTGTGAAAGATAAAATGGAAGTCAAACGAAGTAACAAATTTCTGAAACATGAGCGAAAGCTCGAGTGCGTAGGAAGCAGAAGACGATAAATCAATTTAGAACGAAGAAAGATAAATAAAACTCTTGGTATGTATTAATATGCAATGAAAATATGTATAACACATAGAACGGAAGCTTTAAAAGCTATTTATATTTCCGACATAGCTGGTTATTAAGAGTACATTGTAAGTTCTTACCCGGCTTATGAGAACAGGCTATTTACGTTATAAAAGTTTATGCAGAAAATTCTAGCCCTCTAGATTGAGACCGTTATGCGGTTTCCACCATACTTGCCGCTAATTGTGAGATCTCGTTAAATATGCATAACGTTCCTTGAGTAGAATAATTAGTCGATGAAATAGGCTGATCGAAATTGGATGAGAACTTATGATTAAATTCGAAGCAAGAATTCCTGATTAAACCTACGTTTTATTATAAAACTCGGTATTCTCTTCTTCGAAAAGGAACAAAAATATATTTACTTAAAAAGCTTGTTATCCATGAATGCAATTTGATAGAAGGATAAAACTACTAATAAAACATAACAATTAATTGAACTATCTTCGCCATTCGACTAATAAAATTGTCAAATAGTTTCTACAATCAATAAAATTATTGAGTACGAACTCCAAATTAATTAGCATTCCAGTTCTTCGATTGCACCGAAGTATAAGTTGTTGGACTGTATCCAAAGACCATCCACAGCACTTCTCTAATTGAACAATTTTGGAAACACAGTAGGATTTAATTGTTAAGACGTACAATGTTGTACAGTTTGAGAGTTTAGTAATGTATTGGATCTTTTCTCAATTTTCATTGTAATTATATTAAGATTCTGTATTGTAACTTCAAGTTTCCTGGTTCACAAGTTCTGTGTATCTCCTAACATTGAAACTCTGTGTGCTGTCTAAAAAATCGATAGGTAAATCTGAGCATCGGCACTCAGATAGTAAAAGAGCTAAATTTAACTGTAATAAATATATCTGAGAATAATGGATCCTGGCTATGTCATAAACCTTGCTTAACAACAAAGTCTAACGTTACACGTACACAACACTCAATCGATCATCGATCGATGCAGTATACCGCGTCAAATTTCATCATAATTCTCTTCTTACACGACTCGATCGCGACTGTGAAAACGTGGAAAAGTCGTCGTCCAAGCTGTTCTAAAGAATATCTCTTTACGGTCGAACGAGCCCGTTAGCGGAACGTTTCTGTGAAATCCTCAAATCTAGAAAAAGCTTTCCGTGTCGCTCAGTAAATAGCAGAATAGATCAGGGAACGCGGTCGTTTTAAAGATTTCTGATCAAATTCTATGACAAATATCGAGAAACGAATAGTTTGAACGATTTATAAGAACTAACAGTAAAGGTGAAAAGTGAAAAAGAGAGTACAAAAATAGGAATAAAATGAAAAAATAGAAAATTGATCGAGTGGATGTTAGAATTGCCTCGGTATTGCGATGAAAGCATGGCAGAACGGAGGTGAAAGCGAGGAAATATGTGTCGAACAGGGAGGAGACGAAAGAGAGTATGAAAATAGAAAAATCATCGATCGATGGTGTCAGGGGAAAATCCGATTATGTGGTACGGTGTTTCGGAGAACGAACGACGAGCTATTACCGTGTGCAATGAAACGATTGCATCGAATTTTGCTACACGTCGAAAAGCGTGCGATTTACCGTTTTTACGATGATAAAATAGAAATTCCAAATAGTAAAGTTTGCTTATTCTTTCCTTAGTATTTTTCGTTCGAGGTCGGTTATATATTTTATACTCATGCAGAAAAGTATTGTCATATTTATTGATGAGCCTTGTCTGACTACATACAGATATACTACTTACTGCTGAGATATAGAACCCGCTATAAACATAGAACGCACACTGAATATTTACTTCGAGTAATAATTATAAACTAAATCAAATTGCTTGCCATTGTACATACACTACAAATGTTTAACTTGTTCCCCTCATTAATAAATAAATACGTTTAGATTATTCGTTCACAAATACAGACTTAATGAAAGCTAAAAATATTTTTATAACACAAACACTGATTTTCTTTCAATTTTTGCGTTTCAAGCAACTAAGGACTTTTTCTATATGGAATAAATAAATGACATGTACATTAAACATTAGATTTTAGTTTCATTCTAACGACGTTTCACTCGCGATAAGATGGGAATATGGATACGTCGATGAAAAGAGACGATATTTCGTGGTTCGTTACCAGGAAGTTGTATCTTGCGCGTTACACCGTCTTACCGGAACGATTCGATATGTTTAAATGTCGGTAAATTACGACGGGGCCATAAAACTTATCGTAAAGCGAGCCGATACACTTACATCTACCTAAGTAACCCGTCGAACCCATTCGAGGCAAGGAATTTTGAAGTTTCACCGCATATCGTGTTCTTTGAGTTATGCTGAAGCGACAATGTTTCTGTCTATAGGACCACGAGTGCGATAAAGACATCGCCATTCAGAAATAACGCTCCACGGATCGATGCAGTTCACCGACGTCAGCTCTGTACGATATTCACTGTGCAGAACGGTTAGTATCCTGCACGACGCGTAATTCTTCTCGACAAGCAGCCGACGCTAAATTACCGCGAGAAATTATGTGGATAACAAGGTATGTATCTCCTGCAGAAAGTCCCGAACCGGGACACGCAGCGTGTCGCATGTTCATTGTACCATGCAATTTGCAGCAAACGCGATATCTCTAATTCTCATTTGTACTTACTTTCATGAGTAACAAGTTGCTTTCTATCATTAATTTGATTTCCTTTTGAAAGATATTACAATAGAGGAGATTTTATTACTTATGTATACTTTGGTACATAAGTGAATAATTTATTTCTTTTTCATAATATAATAAGCTATGTAAGAATTATCGATCTTATTTTACAAATATACAATACAATAATTTATCGCTATTTTAGACTTGTTAAATTATGATGACTTATGGACAAATGTGTATCTTGTTACTATTCTATCTGTGTGTTACAGTTTGTAATTACTCTGACTTCTTCGTGATATCATGTGAATTGATATGAAATTAATAATAATTTGAATGAATGTGACAAATTGTATGTAGCTACGTATATGTGATTTTTCTAGATATTATTTTATTATTATCAGATGTAAGAAACCGTGAATTTATTCACCCTAGGTGAAGAAAATATTAAGTAATCTGAATACAATACAAGGAAAATGAGACAACCGATCGCCAATCATAACTTCTATATTTCCGAAATCACTGGTAAAAGCATGGCTGTAGTACCCCAAACGTGCTCAAGCAATTAGATTACATTAACCATTCCTTTATCTGCTTTGCAATTCCTTAACTACATGCGACAGATACGTTTATATCACCAATCTCCTGAAAACAGACGTCACGCAGAAAGTAAACTGGATTCTGTAATATATTCAAGATTATTTCTCTACAGTATCACTTGAAAGCCGAGTTCTCCACGCTCATCCATTCATCCATCTTCATCTTAATCCAACTCGTTTCAAAGACTAATCACCAGCACCTTCTTCGTTTTATTAGATCACTTCGAAACTAAATTCTGCATTTGAAACTAGTCCATCCAGTAGAAATAACATCGGCGTATCTCTGGAACCAAATCCTGCATCTTGTGTCTCCGTTTCGTTTTCAATTCGACTCGAGGAATGGCCACGGGACTTGGACACCGAGAAGATAGAAAAATAACGCGGAAAGGGTGTCGTGAGGCAAAGAAAACGAAGATTTATCGACGAATGCATCCGGGTGGGGTACCTAGTGACCTCAGCTACGCCGTTACGTAGGTCGCCGGGTCACGCGGATACCCGGGTCGACGCATGCCGCTCGGTCAAGGGACTCTGCTCGAAAACATTGCCGAGAAAATGGTATCGAGCGCAGCTGAAATATTCGCGATTGGATCACACGCGGTAGGAAAGCCGGATGACCCAATTTCGTGGCGCGTTACCCGTAGGAACCGCGTGCAGGAGGACCTCTCCGACACTTCAAACCACTTCAAATTCTTCAAACCATTCGTTACTCATCAAGAGGGTTAACCAAACCAAAACCTCGACACGATATAATTCTAACTATATTATATATATCGCAGAATAAAAACCGAGACGTTTACCAATGTCTAAACGAATAACAATTGAATAACAAGGATGAAGAATTCTAAACTTTTCATCAGTTCCAAACTTTCTCAAACACACTTTTAATTTGCCTATAATTTGCCACTAAAATGGAGTGAAACAATCGTTTTCTTTCGAGCACTCTGGATTCCCTCGTTTTCCGCGCACGACGCGATCACGCTCTTTTTTTCTCTCACAAGAGAAACGATAAGATTCAATCGACGATTTTTCCGTGGAGACGGCCACGATTCCACGTTTCCGGTGCCGCGACAGCCCCTGTTTCCGTTTCAGCGCGAGATAGAAAAGCAGCGCCAGGTTTCTGGGTCGACGAGCGAGGTTACGCGGCGCGTTGAGGTCGGCTGGTGACTGACTCTCTCCGGGCGTCGCGACGCCGACGCCACCTTTGCGCGTTCGCTCCCCCCCTTTCCAACAACCGCGACCCCTTCAACACACCGACCCCCACGTCGTAACCCTTCTCTCTGCTCTGAGCATCGTATGCTTTATATCTGAGCCTACCAACAGCTATGGTGTATCTGTCCGTGTCCACGGACGACGTGCACCTGCCGCGAGTCCAACAAGGTTGCTGACCGGTTGTCACCCCCCTCCTTCCACCAAATACCATCCAATATTGCTTCGAGAATCGTCCAGGAGACTGAACCGGTTGCAGGATTGCTTGGCAAAATGTGGTTTGTTGGAGAGTGAGATGGTTTAAATGCGTTGAATGTGCAATTGAGGGGACATCATGGGACAATTATTGGAAGAGTGTAGATGTTTATAGATTTGTGGGAAATTTAAAGGTGGTAAAAAGTAACTGCAAATGTAAAAGAATATTCAGGATTCTGATTATAATCTTCAGTAGGTCAAATAAGTTTCTATGTAGTTAAGATCAGAAGAGTATGGAATAGTATGAAAGTCAATTATAGAACAAAGATTGTATTTAAATAAACGTTAAAATATTTTTGAGGCAAGTAAATTTGTGTTTCCGCAGTAATAAGTGCTGCATAAGAAATCAATCGATTAGAAGAGTTGGAAATATTTTTTGTGACTACGCGACGCGTAGCATACTATTGTAATTAAATAGTTATGTTACACATGATATATTGCACGCTCGATATACCGAGTTAATGTTGTATAATAGGAAAATGGATGACACCCGATTAGTTCGAACGAGATATAAATTCGAACTCCTTTCAAATGAATGGAAATTTTGTGACTATATGCAAACTTGTTCCAATAATTTTCCAAGTAAGTCAATTGTGATATACGCAGAATATTAGCAGAACGTTGAATGATTTCGACTGTGAAATTGATGAAATATTTTTCATTTATTATTTCATATATATGTTTCATAACAAATAAAGGTTCAAAATTGCAATACTCAAGTTTGGCTATTTGTGGATAAAGTACGAATTTTAAGTAGGGTTTGGAAGACACAGAAGTGTCACTCAACAGTGATGTAGTATCGTACAGTTTATGAGAATATCCATAGAAAGGTCAAAGGTTTCTTCCTTAAATTAAGAACACGAGCCAGTGCTTTGCACTTTCATATCTACACGCCTGTATGGTAATGTTACAAGATAAAATTTAGAAACTCAAAACGGGAAAAGAAGTATAATATCTAGATAATTTGTTTGCTGATTTTCACCTCTTGCGTTGTTCAAAAAATTTGTAACACTTTCCTCGTGACAAGAAACTATATATAAACAATGCTTCAAAAACCTGAAGAAACTATATGAAGAAATTCATTGCGAAGATCAGATTTTCGTAAAAGTAAAAAAACAATATTGTTCAATAATACTGCAATTCTACAAAAATTCTACAAAATTGATTCTACAAAAATCAATATTTCCTTCAATCACGCTAATGCAGAAATCACACAATTCACCGCGATGAAACTGAAATTCCGCCTAAAACGTCTCCGCACCTCGCTTTCATCCACCCAACACTCTCCACCTTCTACTCCAACCAACCTCTCCACATACTTAAACCTACCAACAACAAAATTCATCTTTATCTCCCCTCAAACTCTCTCCAATGCCGTACGTACCGTTTCCAAGAAACGTACTCCCGTACGATCTCGAACGATTCAGCGTAAAAGAATCAATACGACATGCGTGTAGTTGTACAAAACGCCGCCCTTCCACTGGAAACGACTCGTAAAACGGGGAAACATCTCGCTCGCGTCGCGAAATAAAAGAGAGAACGGGTTATCAATGGCGAGAGCTTTCCGTGAAACACTTTCGTCGCATGCTAAGAGCCGTTGTGCGAGATCACCAAGACAGAGGACCGTCTAGGGACGACGATGAAGGGCGCGCGGGGGATGGAAGACGGAGGCGAGATCAAAGAATTCCAGAGGGTCGACCTCGCGCTCTTGCAGCGCCATTAAACTCTCAATTAGGGAAGCTGCAATTAACAACGACAAAGCTACCGTACGGAGGATCGAAAGGAAAGCCTCGCGGAGATGTCGAACGTGTCCGAGGAATTAATTCCGCTGAGTGAAACGTATCTCTCGTGATTATCGGAATGATCGGTGGGAAACTTTTTCCTGATCTCGTTATACGGAGCGTGAAAGCTGTAGTTTCTTGCGGTGCATATCATTTTTCCATTTATATATAGTTGCAATTTGGATTATTTTATAAATAATTTATATAAAGATATACTTGCACGAGCAAGAGGGCCAATGATGTTTATTTTTGGAGATTATACTGACGAGGTTCTAGAATGGAGGGCAGAATTTGTATTTTACTTCTGTTCTAGAATTGGGAACCATTTGATTCTATTTATTGTATAGATGAATATCTTTAAAGTTTTCTAAAAGGGTTGTCTGTGTAATAAAACATTTATTTTAACGATTACAGTGAGCGAAATAATTTAAAATTCTTTTTTCATGGAAACAATAAATTTTCAATGCTAATAAATCAGTTCTATATCAGGCATCCAATTGTGATATTTTATTTCTATAACGAACCTTCGCTACTGATGATCAAGTACAAAATGAAATTTATGACACCGTGATGTGCAATGTACTGAAGACATACGACGTAGTAGGATGAAATAATACTTTAATCAGTATTGTTCGTAGCGATTTTCGATTGCTCTCTTCGGACCACGAGTTAGACATTTTTATCGTTTCTTTCTTGTTGCATGTCATGAAGATTTACAATAGAAAAAAGGAAATTTTATCTAGAAAGTTTAGAATTTCAATATAGAATTATTACAAAATTCGAAGTCAACATTTATTTCCTGTATTCATGTAAAAGTATTGGGTTACAGATATAAAATATTTTATGTAGTCGTAAAATGCAAAACAAGAAAAGAATAACAGCGATTTAATGTCAAGTGAATAATTACTGACCACACATTTATATTCTCCACTAGACTATAACATATCATTCTAAATGAATAAATTCATCATTAGATTACAACGACGGTACTCTAACAATTAATTATATAGATGCTCTGTGCAATTGCTATAATCCAATGTAATAAATCTTTAAATAACAAACATTAATAACATCAATAAATTTAATAAATAATATAACATAAATAATTTTAACGTAACAAGTAAATCAATGTCTACGTAAACAAATAATTGCCCACACTAATATTTAAAAATTATAATATCAAGTACAACAAACAAACTCATTAAACGCTGTCTCAAACGTTCTACAATAGTTCTCCCCTATAGAAACGTTTGAAATATAAAATCTTGGTCCAGGCACGTGATTATAAAAGCACAGTGAATTAATGGCTTTGCTCTGGCCGGTGTTCTCATTTGACGCGAGAAACCGTGCATCTAGCGATCGCACGTTCCGTGACACCAAAGCTAGCCGCTTGAAAATAATTCCGTTCGAACAGGGCGTTTCAATTGTCGTGCACGCGACACGACCGCGACAGTTATACAGCTTACGGTGGCTTTTTTAACGATCAACCCTCGTCTGGATTGCAACAGGCCAACAGGCGGGAAACTCTCGGACGGACAGCAATTAAAATTCGTTTCGGTATTTACCGGCGAAACAATTAACGAACGTCGCGTTTCTAGTTGTTCCGCGCGACGCGTGCAGTTAGCAGCGGATAATAGTTTTGGAAACGGAGTGATTGGGCTCGTTTCACGGTTTGGGAAACGGGAATCTGTTTGCCCTCCGTTGGTTTTCATTTCGACGATGATTGGATGCCACGTATCGGGCATTTGGAAGAATACGGTGTTGGTTTTTTTCGGACATTTAACGGTAAGAGACGAGATGATTGATTAGTGACAAGTGGGGAATTGAGATGAGATATGGCTTAACATTTTATGATTGATAAGAAGATTTTGGATTTTGTTACACTGAAATGGATAACAGGTTTCGTTATTGATGATGAATTTTGATATATCTAAGTCTAAGTTGTGCTTTAAAGCCGATATGTATATATACGTATTTTATAATTTTTTATGAAATGAAGATTAGTACGTGATATCTTTCTTTTAATTAAACACCTAACTCGTTTTCTAAGATTCTCTTTATGTTTGAAAGTAACGTCAAATTATGAAACAGTGAATCGAATATCTCGCATCTCGAATTCAAAATTTAACAATTCATTATTAATTTAAATTTGACGCACAAATAATTTTGCAACAGAACTTTGTAGCATTTTATATTAAACCTTATCAGACGTTTAGCTATACCGGTATTTATAGAGAATTTTTTTATAAATTCGAAGACCTTTATAAGTATGTGTAGTAATATATTTTAATATTTCCAGCTATACAAGTTTTTCTATTAAAATTTAAAACTTTCTACCACCATTGAGAAACATTCTGTCGTTATTCAAATCACGAAGAAAAACAATGCACATTCTCTGCTACCAACCAACACAGCTGAATTCCATGCAGCTGTTTTCTAGCATAATCGAACCCAGGCATCCTTTATACACGCGAAACCTAGTACTATACTGTTCTCTGCACAACAATACGCATCTCGTGAAATGCACGTTACGTGCATCGCCCGTGGCATAGAATGTTACGCTCCGTGCGAAACTGCCCTTAGGCTTGCCGCATTAAAAGATAATACCACACGACGCATCCTGGCACTCTTACACACCCCGTCGATAGCATTTATCGATAGCTCCTGCTGAGAAATAACAACGATTTGGGTCACACGCATTCACTTCTATCATTTCTATCATTTTATCGATAGATTTTATCGGTTTCTACCATTCTATCGAGTTTTATTCTGTTTAGAATGAACAGGGAAGCAATGTGCCGTGGTGTAGTTTGAAGATTTAGTTCGCGGTATTTCTTTTGAAACAATAGCTGGAAAAGGTTTTTGGATTTCAGCGATTGATAAAGTTACAGAATGTTTAGTAAATTACTATGCAACACTGTCAATGTAGAAATTTATTAATCTAGCCAAAGGAATTAGTTTCCGTTATATAATCGATCGAAATGAAGTAAATAATTTAATTATTTTTTATTTATATCAATGAAGAGTTTGGTGAACCATTATGCGAAGAAATGGAGACTAAAAGATTTACCATTGCAACGGAAACAAAGGAATTACTTTTAGTAAGGATAAATAGAAAAATCAGTAGATAGTACTACACATAGTCAGACAACTAATTCCAACGTAGACGTATGCGTGGAGGAAATTTTCAATAAAACACACAGAAATAAATACGATGGTCAAATATCAAATTTCATGTGTTTAATAACATTCTTGTAATAAACTATCCACTGAATACATAAATAAATGTAATTCGTTAAACATAGCTATACCAACTACAACCAATTTTTCCCACAACCTTATACAATTTTACTTCATAAACCCATCGTCTGTGGTAATATAATCAATATCAATTAGAATGTTTAAACAAATACAATTTGTCCATAACGTTACATAATTTCACTTCATCGATTCATATTCCCAGTAAGTAACTGATACCACCAAACTTCAACATGCCCTATCCTTATACATCAACTGCATACAACATCGAAGGATCACATTTCCACCTTTTTCTCTTCGGAAGTCAGTTTGGCAACACACGTTCGCGGTTTTTCCGTGGCGAAGGTGCGGATATCGATTTCCAATTTGTCGACGAACGAGCGAGGAATTATCGTCGACGCCGATGTAGACGCGATTAAAAAGGAAAAGGGGAAGAAAGAACGTCGGGGTTGATTTGTCCGGACTTGGCTCGAAACTCGAGCGTAATCGCTTAAGGATTATCGATCTTATTGGACCCTGGGGAAAGTTGAACGCCCGCCGGGTTTGCAATTACACGTTGCATGCCGGTTGTGAAATATGAGAAAGTCGAGAGAAAATTACGTTAGAAGGTCGAAATAACCATGACCGTGCGAAATAACTGCAGAAGGAATATCTGTTTGTCAAGTTGCTCATTAGAAATTCGTTCTCTTTGAAAGGAATGTAAACGAGGAAGCAATATATGAACCGCCTGGAAGAAACGTTCCTATGAATTGGAAAAATAGAGAAATACTAATGTCATGAATATTGTTCAACAATATTTTCATTAGAATTTACGATTATTTACGTCACATTTTAGTGGAATTATTGTATAATACTTCCTATCATATTCTATTATATTCTAATTACAACTATTATAATTATTTTAATAAAATTTATGGAATGATAATATTTGATTCCTACAAAGTGCAAAGAATAGCTTTAATTCAAAGGTTGCGATTTTAATATTAAAAAGAAGTTCCGAAAGAAGAAGCTTCATTCTCCGAATACCTCGAGTGCGACACTCGATGATAACCGCCTAAAGAGGACACTGGCGCTATTTCTTTTCGTAGCAAAAATAAATTTTGTTACTGATGGAACAAATTTAATTAAATTTATCCATTAAATGCTGCGTATCCTACTAAAACTTGTGAAAAATACGTCAGACTCGGTTGCTGATTTATTAAAAAAAAAAAAAAAACACACGAATACGAATATATTCAATTACGAATTTAATTTTTACAACTTAGAAAAACATAAACTAAAATATTTACATTGCATTATGTAGATTATCTGTTATCTACACATCTTTACAACTATCATTACGTCATTTTCGATAGAATATATATAATTCAACTCTTTGATTGTTAATGCCAATATGTACCAATTAAGTTTAGATGTTAATTTGATCTTACCCTTTGAACTTTCGAGTCATTAGAGCCGCTAATTTCGGAATATCCACGAAAATATTCTCATTCGTCGTGATAGTGTTACGCGTGTTTTCTGGGTAGCAACCTCATGGTAGGTCATGCATCCTACGGATATTTGTAGTGTCGTAAATGCAAACCCACACGGTTGCTGGGCAGAGAAATTCAGGTCGTCTTTAAATTAGAGACAAATATTCCAGTTTCCCACGATAAGCTACGTAAATGGCCGAAACGATGCAACTTCGTTGCAGCGTGACGGTGAATCTGGAAACGCGACGGATGTTGCTATTTCAGAAACCAGAATCCCCGTTATTTAATGCAATTTCATAAGTATGCTGCGGGGGTTTATACATTTATACGAAATTTAAGAGTGCACATCATATAGAAAAGCGTATAAAATATCCGAAGTAAAATACCCCTTACGATATTTAGCACGTGAAACAAATCTCTGTTCAGGTTTCATTTCCTTGATAATATTTAAAAAGACGTGTAATTGTAGTTGAATAACCGTAGTATGGAGTCTAGTTACGAGTGTCTTCTTTCTTCTTTTAGTGCGTTTTATGAATTCACCATTGTAAGAGATCAATTTTGCAGGTATTTTAACTTTAATTTATTAGACTTAATGTATAATGTATGAAAGACAAAGATAACGTCAACACAAGAATACCGCTTCGCGTCTTCCTTTGTCTTTCATACGTTAAATTTGACAAATTGAAGTTCAAATATCTAGCGAACTAATAATTTTGCGTCATAAATAGGCCAATACTTTTTATAGAGAATGCCAAGATGGGTCGATAATGTAAATATATGGTTCTATTTAAAGAAATGAAGTTTACCTGAAAATCTTCCCCACTACGGATAAAAAAGAAAAGAATTTGCACCATATGATTTCCCCCTTTGAACCAAACAATTTTCGTCAGAACATTTTTTTGGTAACCCTAATTCTTCATGAGATATTGTGCCGTTCCTAATTAAAGTAAACACCCTATAGATAATAACTTTCAATCAGTATCTTCCTTCTTCAAGATTCCTTTCCCAAAATCTAATTCCCTTCCGAACATCTGATCTTGAAAAAGCGGAGCAGAGCTCTCCCTCCTGTAATCCAACGGAAACCAATTTCTCATTCAATTCTCCTCATTTTCTTCCTCTCTAAAAGCAAAAAACGGAAAAGCAAGTTCAAAATTAACCAACTACTATCCTGATCAAACAGGAATGATCAAAAACAACAAAAAGACCAATCCTATCTATTCCAATCTCTTTCATTCATCTTTCGTTTTTCCTCAAACACTGTGCATCGAGAACCTCGCGTCTTTCCTCTTTAAAGGTGTGCAACTTTGAAACTCGTGCCTGATGTTCCTTTTGTGGAAGCAAAGAGCCGAGGGAAAGAAAGTGGGGAAAACAGACTTTCGAGAAACTTCCATGAACGATCTTTCAGCCGACGAACTTCCCAAATAAGGCATCTTGAACTCGAGGAAGCGAGGACACGCGACAGATGCCATTTTTTCATTATTTCGCGTCGATGATTTTATTGTGTGTGACGAGAAAACACCTTTCGCAGCTTACAGTACCGAACATGTCCTTATATCAAAATAAGGCAATATTTCATATAATATAGTGCACTATATTATTTGTTACTATTACTCAAAATGAAAGTTTGCCGTTTTATATTTACAATGCTCCAAAATGCAAGAAATGTATTTTGAAATTCTACAGAGCGGATTAGTCAAAGAGGATCACATGAATATCTGCTTCCTTTATTCCGGTACGAAAAAAATTCTCACAGAACAAAATCGTGACATTTTAAGAGACACGTTTAATTGTAGAAAAAAGATTTTCTCAAGATCATTTTACACGATTTCAAAGCTATAACTATCTTTAATTTAAAGGGTACTGTATTTTATATAACAGTCGATGTGTTTTTTTATTCTTTATGCGGAAGCATTGAGGTATTGGTTCTGGAAATGATTAAATTAAAATATTTCATATACGATTTTTCCACTCATATTTATCTACGCTAACCCAACTAATGGAATAGTCGATAGTCCCGGTCTTTAGAATTGTACTATCAAAGTCTGGAATTTGGTACAGCTAGTGTCTAGCAATCTACACAAGAATGGAATTTTATTGACCGCTTTCGTGGTGACGAACTATGGTCTGGAAGGTCGTCATCCGTGTCTCCATGCTGAACCCTTGCGGTCAGACGTCGCTCTTGGACTGAGCATCGTCGTTGAAAGTTCGAAGAGCACGAAGCGTCGAGTTTCGTCTCTTTGGGATGGTCTTTTTGAAACTAATCAGATCGATTATGTGTTGAGACGTATCCTGACTCGTGATGGTTCGCGAGTGCTTGCTTCTTTGTGTTAATTGGCATTAAAGGTTGTGGTTGCTATAGTTTTAAGCGAAGTGGAATATTTAATTAGTTACGAGGATCGAAACTACGTTGGCCTAATTCTCACGTACCATTTTACCTTTATTTCGTTATCTTAAAGTTCTTGTCTCAAGTTTCATTTATTACACCATATATGCCATTTATTATAAATTTAATTTAATTTGTTGAGTGTGATATTTATGGTTTAGAGGTTTCAGTGTAGAAAAAGATTGGATTGCTCGGAAGAAAATTTGTAATTATATTTAGTGCTTAGGTTAAGGGAAGGTTTGTGACATTGATAGACAGTATGACAAGGGACTGTTGGAGTTTAAGGCCGTGGTTTTGGAGCTTCTTTTGCATGATGGATGAGCGTCCAAACCACAGAACAGCCAGTTTTAAGGGAGATTAGGAGAGAAAATGATACGTCCATGAAATTTTAGCACTCGCGAGTGAAAGAAGCAGTTGTGGAGCTTCTTTTAAACATTTTTTATCATCTCAAGTGAATTTGAAGAAGGTTTGTATATACATATGTAAAACTGATATTCATCAGGAGTATTCATAGTAATTTTTATTTTATACTATAGTGCTACTAGCTATTGGGTTTGAAGTTGACAATAAATCATTATTTTTACTTTTCTATCGCTGGGGGATCTCTGATCAAGATTTTCGTTCCTTAACTGAATAAAACGGAACAACAGTGTAAGTTGCCAATTAAAATTGTCGAACAAGCTAAGAAAAATATATTGTTCTCAATGAATGTGTAATCAATGTTCGTTACTTCAGTTAAGGGTGAGAAGATTTCCAACAGCTAAAAATTTTTATCGAATTACAGCTAACTTTCTTTCTCAGTGAATTGTTAAGAGGCCCGCGAAAACAATTAGCCGAATGCTAACAATTAAAGGCGATATCGCGAGGAATGCTGCTTTGAAAATAAGAATAAAATATGGATGGTAAATATAACTATAAAAAATAAGTATGGTAAAAAGAATTTCAGAGGAAAGCAACAATAGTATTGCTAAATTAAAATATGCGCAAGATAAAAATGTTTTGATTATAAAATACTTCAAATTATTATTCTTATTTATTTTGTAAATTGAGATTTCATCTCGTTTCATACTATATGATTCTATGCAATTTAAAAATTGTTACTAATGATATTTATAACTTTTTAACTGCTTAAACAATCGGCATTGCATTGTACTATTTTGTAAATAAAATGTAATATTTTAAACTTATAATATCCTACGCGTTTTTCTTTTTCTTTCATTTATTCTATTTCTTATTTTTAATAGTTTTCCAAAAGAAATGTTTATATTAATACACACAGCTCGTTTCTGTTTAGAATTTTTAAATAAATTTACTCTTCATATTTCTACATGAATAAAAACCTAAGAGCACAAAAATTGACAAGAAGAAAAATAAAATAAAGCAAGGAATATTTCGAAGAACTGTAGATATTTAACCAAGATATCTCGAAAGGGATTGCAATCGTTAAAATAAATAAATAAATAAATAAATAAAAAAATAGAGAGAAGAAAAACCTAAGTTCACGATGTCAGTGACGCGATCCCCTCATCTTTCATTCAGAGTTCCCCATCTGTAGTCTGACGAGTACTTTCTCTGGCTGTAGCTGGAAAAATATTTACGCCAGCGATGGCTGCCAGACCCGAGATTTTTAATTCATTCGCGACGGACACTCGTGTGGCTCGCACGAACGGTGTCGAGAGGAATGCTGATACTTCAGTGGAAAGCCTACAGAGGTATACTTTGCTTACGTTAATTCCATTTGCACTCGGGATACGTTGTATGAAGGAACGTAGCGAATGGGATGTTGCTAGGATCGCGATAACGAAGGAAACAGAAATGCAGAACTTCGTTCATGTGAATCCAGTTCTCGATTGGAATCGAAATATTCGAGGGAAGCTGTTTTCAATACAGAAGTAATGGAATATGAAGGATAATAATACGATAATCTGTTTAAGAAAGAATTTGTTGATCCTCTTAAGGAAATTTCTTGAAAGAAATTTTTTAATCGACTATGTGTTGCACGTTTTAGTTGCAAGTTGAGGTTTTCGTTAGTTAGTTACTTTGTGGCTACAGTATATAGCTTTATCATTATGTTTCTAAGTATTACTTCATCGCGTGTTCCTTTTCCCTTGTATTATTATAATACAGCTTGTTAGTAAAGTTAACACAAGCTTATCAAAATACACATTGCAATAACTGCATCGTCATTATAGCTGAAAAACTAGGAAAAGAAGCATAAGAACCGACACGCAACTCGATTCGTCCAGCCATCAATCAAACATTTCCGAGAATTACTTTTTACGTCCAAAATAGGTTAAATAACTTCATAAGTCAAAGTTAACTGTTTTGCTCTTTCAATTGCACGCGAATACCAATACTAACGAAGCTACTGCGAAGGATGACAGGAAAAGAAGACAGCACACGGTGTTTTTCCATTCAGAAATTTCAAACATCTTCCATTCAGAATGATTTCCCAAATACGCTGGCAAACGTTGTCAATTTCATTCTGGAACACACTGTACAAACTCGATATTATACGATCGATCTAAATAACTTTGCAACCGCTAAAAGCCAAAAATTAGGAACGATACAGAAAGAGGTACAAGAATTTTCGTGTAACCACGTCTATCCACGAAACACTTGTACTTTCCAAGAGACTTTTTAACGACTTCATAAACCAGAACATCGCATTCATCGTGCATGATGGTGTAGCCACTGGTTCAGCGAGAGACGAAATGGCGAAACGGTGGGCGGCATGTCCGGATTCGTGAAATTTCCCGGCAGTGGAGGGCCTTGAAAAGGTTCACGTGCGCCCGGCCATAACCCAGAGAATTACACTCGATTGGCTCGAGAAACGACGACCTCATAAGCGCGACGAATTTCACGGACTTGCTCCGTTTCGCTTCAATTATTATTTAACACGTTAACTATCACGCGGATTTTATAGATTTTGTGTGTCCTGCCAATCGCGATATATTGAAATAAACTACATGAGAATATTTAATTTTTGCGAAATATTATATGTATTGTATTTGCACAATACTTTTTCTAACAATGTGTTACGTCGGCCGACTCATTACCCAAACCAGGCTATTCACCGCGGGCGAGATGGCATCCAGATATCTACACATCCTTATTGCGTACCTTCAATAGTCTCAAAAACCGACCATAAATCTCGAGAATTTTCTAGCTAAAGTCCTTCAGATCTTTTTCCTAAAGCGTTTTCTAAGGTTTATTGTTTACTACGAGAAGACACGGGAAAGTTAGTTTTTGTCACATACGATGCTTCCCACTAGCAACTTTCTATCGAGGGCGGCTAAGACCCTTCCTAATCCACCAACCTTCTCATTAATCAAACAATGTCTACTGCCCTCACTTTCCTAACTAAAATTGTCATGAACAAATCCGATGGTCCCGTGCGCTAGACACACCCATCACTAACTTTCCTCCGACCCAGCATCGTCACTAAGACGTCACTTATTCTTCATCGTTAGAATAGTCAACACATATCTGTAACGGGTCTCTACCCTTCTCAATCACTACCCTTAAATCAATCACTTACTTAACTTGTACATACGCAACAGTGTAACTATCTTCTTTACAAAGTTGTTGGAATAAACATTATTTTATACGTGTTAATTCAGTATAAACTCAATTCAACCACCCTTATTGTCCTAACAGAAATAAGGGGATCGATCAGTTCGTTGCGTCGATTATCTAATCGTAACGGGAATTTACGACTCCCGTTGACGCGCTTTCTCGCGATCGCGTCTCTCCGCGAACGGTCGATTAAACACAATGATATCTACGTTCTTCACATTGTTCGACATTTTTTAATCCACGAAATTTATCATACTTTCATCATTCTACAGAATTTAGTAACGTGGTTCACTGATGACCACCGTGGCAGTCAACGGATTAACATCGCTTTTCCGATTCGGTTATTGCATTTCCACGGAATTCTTTTATCGTCATGGGTATTGTACCAATGGAATCTGAGATACGATTGCGTGCTTCCGATGAAATTCGTTCCACGGGTCTGTAAAACGATCGTTACGCCGCCATGGAATCGTGCGTTTGTTCGTTAACGAGAACCCAGATTTTTTTATTGATTTTTCCGTTTCCTGCCCTCCCCCATTTTTTTCTGGTCGTTTTGTACGAATCGGGAAATGTAACTTGAATAGATCGCGTAAAACATTTTTGACGAATTTCAGACGTCGATCATGGGATACAGGTAATCCTTTGTAATCGAATTTTGGTCTACTCGCGAGAGACAAATTTATCTACGGATGAACGTGAATTCTTATATCGATGGCGATTATAAATGGAATGTTTAATAGCGTGTAATAATATTATAGAAGAACCTATAACAGTATAGAAATATAAGAGAGAGAAATAAAATTCTTGGATTATTCGTTACAAACCTAATAGTGGTTAATGGAATATACTTTTAGAAACGTAGATATCTGTTTCTGATTTATTTCCTTCTTCCTGCGTATTCATTCTCTCCAACATAAAGACTTTTTTTTTTTAACTATTTATATAAGAAAACATTTACGTATATCATTTGACATTTTAAATTTTAATCGAATTATATGAATCTCGTAAAAGATACTACTTCTCAATTCATTAAAATAATTTTTACGATTTAATTATCCCTGTTCCAAAATAAGTGCAAATTAAAAATTCGTAAACGCATTTACTCGCAGTACTCAAATCGAACTTCATAACTAATTCTTTGAAACTCGAACATTACTTAAAAAGGTATTTTAATCTACGAAACCTATCTACCATCTTCAATAAAATTACTTTCTCCCCATTTTCATTTTCCAGTAAATAACATCAGTCTTCTTATTCCATACAAGTTTTCCAGCAATATACAGAAGTCTGTCCGTTATAGCTCCATTCATATAAGCCAACTGCTGAAGGTAGAAAAGGGATTTTCCGAAAGCTATCCAGAAAGCCCGCTAAAAATCTGCATTGAATGACATTTCCAGAGAATCCCCTATTCAAGCGATATTACTTCAGAGGTCGGGCGAGTCGCGTTCATTCGAGACCACTCGTTATCTTCAAATCTGATTATCTTCATAAATCATAGAAAACCGCTCTTCGCCGTGGATTCACGATAATTTTATCAAATTTCTTGGAGAAGGTGAGGCGTGGCCCGTGCTCCATGGAGCTGCTAGTCACCGTAAAAAACACGTTTTATAAGCGTTCCCTGAAATATCGCCAACTGTAGCCGACACGGAGACCCGCGATAAAACGTGGAAATCCAATGGGAGTCGTCGTGTTCCCACGGGACGCCGAACTTCGGCGGATAACCGCGCGCCGTTGGAACCTTGAATCGATTCCATTTTGGTCACCTAGAAACGCTTTTCTGCAGCAACGGGTAACACGGCTCGGGTCCAGCAGGTCGTAATTCGACGAATTTCAACCAGGAAAGTCGACAACCGCAGGTCGGCTACGTGCTTGTTAGTTTTGTCGAGTAATCGGTAACGGTGATCTCGACTTTCGTCGAGAAAATCGTGAAATAAGGGCGATTAAACTCAGGTTTGAGGATTTCAGATGAAAGCGACAATTAAGACTAAGGATTTGCATTACGGGTTAGGTGATTTCTAGCATGTAATTATGAATGGGCTGCGGCTTTTCTTGCATTCATGAAAAATTTTACGCTTTCAGGTGTATTTTTTGAATCGAAGGAAATTTTGTTTGATCGGTTATTAATATTAGCAGGAATACGTTTTGTCATAAAGGAACTGGAGCTTTGCAGGTTTGAGCTATGAGACGAGGGGACTTGCGACGTTTACTTGTCACTTAACATACTGGTCACTAATTTTCGCGTGTGTGTACTAATATAAAGTTAACAGACATGTTACCACTATTCTGTTACACATTCTTTTCACAGAGATGTGGAGGAAGTCGAAGCACTACCCTGAATAATTTAGAAACAAAAGAACGTAATGTTGAAAAACGCTTTCCCAGCCTCGCATATTTTTTTATAGGTACTTAATAAATAATTCTTTTGTACTATTTTTACTACTTACCTTTTACTACTTACTTTTAAAACTTTATGTACTTAGTAAATAATTCTTTTGTAATTTTTCACATTTTTTCGCTTTTTCTGATAAACCTGTTCGAGTCGTGTCATTTTTTAGATACACGGGCATACAGAGTTATACGACAAACGTTAATGGATCTTCCATTATAACAGATTAATCGATCTTCGATAGTATGAAAACCATGATTGAACTGATAACCTGGATTTTGTTCGAATGTACTAGAAATTTTATCCGTCAATTTTTCTGATTTCCTTTTTTCGTTCTAACTCGAAAATTCAAGATAAAAATCGCGCGACCCGTGAACAATGATATCCAGAGATATCCACTCCAGAGTGAAGAGCTTCTGTAACCTGAATCGCGAAACAACAAATCGATGTTGTTGCGTTACTTATGGTTTGAAATTTGTTCCGTTGTTTTAGTAGAATTGTTAGTCGGTGCTCGAGAAAGAAACTAGAATTTATCGCAATTTTTAAAGAAAAATATAAAAGAATTCATAGAGAATTCTAACTCTTGACAGTAAGTTTAAAATTCCTACAATATTCGTAATTAATTCTAACAATCTAATGTTTAATATTAAAACGCGTATAATTGCAGAGGATTTACATAATATTTACCATAATTCACTATACGACTAGCAAGGTAGAACGGAATTTTTCCTCGATTTTAATTGCATTTCTCTGTAACTAATGACTTCTCAATGAAACAAGTTTACCCATTAGCAACAGTGAGAGTTTATATAAATTAATTTTCTTTTCTTAATGGCCTACTACTTTCCAATGCTGAAACACAAACTTCCTTGTATCTATTATCGAATAACCAATGGAACATAATATAAAATTAAGAAGATATAACACAAATGTTTTATAGTACTCACTAAGCGCAGGATCCTATTTTATAAAAAATAGCAATAAACTGACCTATATTACTACAATTTTCGACTCTAGAATTTTATATTAAATTACTTTCTTAAATATTACAAACCTTCTCGATTGTTGAAAGAAACGTAAAATTGAGTCAGAAATTCTAAGGAATTTGTAAAAAGGATTGAGGATAAATCAAACGTAGAAAATTCAAAATCTACCAGGTTTCGTTAAACCTCTGCTAGCACCATTTCGTGTGGCGAAATTCAACGTTTTCGCGTCTGATGTATTCGACAAGATGTACGACACGAGCGATCAGAAGGACAATGTTCCAGCGTACCATCAGAAATGACAATTTAGCGCGGTCACTGGCCACGTTAACGTTTCGTCCCACGAAATTTCTCCATTAAAATGAATGCGCAAAATCCCCGGCACAATGCTTGCGTATACGAAATGCCGTGGGGAACTTCATGGAAGCCAAGTTCACGGGGAAACCCCGCAAAACCTGGTCAAATTTGCCAGGGCGGCAGGGAGGGATAATAATACGGTGTACCCGTAATCTCTCTAAATGTTGCCATGTTGCATTCATTAATTCTCGGCTTTGAGGCGAACGTTGTTTATCTTCGTAAATAGATTAGTTTGTTCTTCCCTTGGATATTGGAGTTTGGCATACAGAAGAGGAAGAATTACTTTAGTTTAGATTTGATAACTCGTGATATTCAATGACTGTTGTTGTGTAAGTTTTAGTTTCTGCGAAGGAAATCTCTTTAGAATTGCAGTTATTTGTTATCTACTTTTTAGTTAATTATATGTGATGATAATGACACAAAGGAAGAAATATTTATGGGCATAAATCCTTTGGAAAGTTTTTTCAAACGATATAATTAGATCATTCAGACATCACATTGAATAAATATAAATCGTATGAATTAGTGAAATACAGAGAAATAATAATGTTACGGGTTTTCAAATTATCTTTTTGTTTTTTACTAGGTACTAGAGTTAAACATTTTTCGTGCATAGTGTGCTAGAACATAGACTCGGATAATCTTTGTAAATATACGCTTTATACGTGTGATATATTCTTCTTCTCTTGTAAAAATAAAACGTAATAAACGACTGCTATTAAAAATTAAATTTAGGTTGCACGAGTTAAAAGATAATATGTTTTACGTCTAAACTAGCAGTAAATGAATGGGAAAAAGCAACAATATCTCGTAAAAGATAATTATGTAGTAACACATTTTAGGACCTAATAACAAGTACGTTAAATTACCTAACTACTTATGAACTAAATTGTATAATACATTTTTCATATTCTTTAAAATAAGAATTTGTATATTAACAATCTCGTATGGAAAATTTAAAAAATTTTGTATCTCCTTCGCCTCAAAAAAATATTTTAAAGTAAAATAGTAAAATAAAATAAAATCTTAATCGTAGAAAATTATACGACCTTGAACGAATATTAATAGTAAGCCTAATAATTGTCCATAGAAAGTGAACTCATAGTGCCTCTTACTATTAATTTATCAAATTATTCATATCCCCCAGGACTTGCCAGGAGAAATATACGTCTCTGAACGTCTGGCAAACACGATATATAATATATATTTTATCAACCAGCGTTGCTCTATCGATTCAGTCGTTGCAACGAGCACCGTATGCTGAAAACTGAACTGAAAAATATTTCACTGCGCTTGGTAGTTTTAAGATAGTTTTATGTGCCTGGCTCGGTAATTGATATCGTGCCTGATAACAGTGAAACAGGTGGCTAGCAGGAGAATTGAGGCAACTTTTGCATTTAGCTGTTGGTCTCGTAACGTTCTATGTTTCTTCAGTCATAAACTGGGAATTTTTTATTCTTACATTATTAAAAAAATATTTCTAGTGCCACCTGTTCTATAACAACAAGTATAATAAGAATATACGAATAATATAAGAAATAAATATAATATAGTTTTATTTTATATAGTTATTATTTAACATAGTTATAGTTAACTTAGCTTTTTATTTAGGATATACCCATTAGCTTTTAAATTTTCATTCTATTTCACTTAAAATTCATTTACTCGTTAATTTACTGTTCATCCCATTTAAAATTCATTTATTTCCTAATTTACTTTTTATTTCGTTTTCTTTTTAATTACTTCATAATCTTCGCGACGTAATATTTTTCCAAGGTAGGACACCACAGATCGTCTCTATATACTATCTTCTCTAATTAAAAGCGTAATCAACTTCCACTTTCTCTCCGATTTTTCCTGTCACCGCAAAACTTCAATTTCCTCTAAGAAGGGAACACAGACGTAAAATACCAGAAAAACCAAACTTCCAACTTTCCCCTAACAACCACACGAACTGCCTTCGCACCTATCAAAAATTAGCGTCATTTCTCGAAACTACATCAACAGCCAACCGCAGCGACGTAAAATATCAGCTCTGTGAAATTACTCTCGTTCATCATCGCTACTTTTGAGACAGCTGCAAGCAGCCCAAAGAGGGTTGAACGACTCCCCGCAACAACAAAGTCTAAATAAAAAGCAAAAACCGCCGCCAGCGTATTGACAAATCGCTTGCAAGCGCGCGAAATTCAAGAGATCGTACATTCGGGTTCAATTAAACAGGGGTGAATTCATCGATGTACTACAAAGGGTCGGTTGTCTCAGGCGGCCATGCTAATTATTTAAATTATTCATTGGAATGAAAATCCAGACGAAAAGTCCACCCGAATCCCTTCAGTTGGATTTGTCTCTGTTAATTTGTACTTTCATAGCAGTACAAGTTTTTAATTGAGAGATTCAGCTAACAAGTTTAAACGTTGATGTCGTTCTCGGAAAGATTACAAGAAGATCGCGGATATTTATGCAAATTCATATTCTTATGCGCACGAGTATAACAGTAGAACTTAGAGATTTGTTCTAATTACCAAACATTGTAACAGCTACTATACTTCGATTATTTCATATACTTTTGGATATTAGTTTCGATATTTCCCATAAATGCATACAAATGCACAGTCTTTTAAATATCAATTACGGAAAGATACATCGACTTTTTTTACGCAACGAACTGTGAGTTCTGAGATTTTTAAAAATATTTAGTGTCGTTCCTAGGAAGATTCCGATGCTATTACAAAGAGAATCGTAAGGCAATACTTTCCAGGTTTCTTTAAAATGTCACATACCATTCGTAGTAACATTTTGATCTTACTATAGGGTGTACATTACAAGTAATAATTTTTGCAAAGTAACAAAGTGAATACATCGATGCACGAAAGAGGTCTCTTTATCTGGCCGACTTACGTATTCAAAATTATTCACTGGAAAGTATCGCGATATACGAGTATGTAGAGTCATGAGTTCGATCGTGCTCGTGCGACCGATCAAATGAAAATTCCTCTTCGATCCCCCACTCCGGTTTAAATTTCGCCGCTGGTTCGACGTCGACGACGACGTCGACGATGCCCGTAAGGTTTCACTACAGGCCTGCGTCAATATCGACCCGGCTTCTCTCTCGTCATGCACCCTTTCCTCCTCCACCCTCCTATGCGAGGAGGCTCCGTTGCACGTACGCGCGAGAGAAAACAACGAGTACCGCCGCGCTGAAATATGCACGTCGGCGACTAGCCCGAGAGCGCGGTACGCATGCTCTTTTGTTACATTGAATTTCGGATAGCGTTTTTGCCGTTGTTCCGGGAAAATATGTTTTGACGTGGATTAAGGATGGCGGCAGTGGTGAAGAGATCTTGAATTTTCTGGTTAATTGAAGTGGGTGAAACGATGTTTGAAGATTGTTAAGGATTGATCCATTTGAATTGTGAGGCTTCGGGGGATGGATTATATCTGAAGTGTTTTTTTATCGAATTCTCAGGAATGATGGTTTGAATGTTGAATTCACGAGAGCAGGATTCATGAGAGACGAGGAGGAATACAAATTGGAATGGTCGTTCTTAAATCTCACTGCGTTATAAAAGAATGAGAATGAATGAATGATTTAAGAAATAATTATTTAAAGCTATTGCATTTTTTATGTGAAGCGGTGTATTGTATTGAACGCCGAGAAATGGTAGTCTGAGTATTGGATTTTGTAAGTATAAGAGGAATAATATACGAGGTGGAATTATTAATTTAAAGACAATGAATTTATGAACCGTAAATTTTGTCTGTAATAGAGATATTTTCATTAATGCATTAAATGTATTAAATCTTTATATCAGACTTATTTTATCTTTATATAGAGTGTTATATTTACTTTTTTATTATTTATTACTCATCATATGATATTCCTATTATCTATACAAATAATGTATTTTGATCTCACTGTATGAAAAATTGCTCCATGCTATTTCAAAATGTGCCATTATATGTTATATCAAAAAGGAAATTAAAGATTCTCTCAAAGCGATATATGTGTAGATCAATATGAAAATATATGGAAATATGAAATATGACACATGATAAATTTATGATTGTAAAACTTCAATTCATTATAGTCTGCATGACTGATTTATAGATGTGTGAATTAAAGACTGAAACTCGGGGAACGAGAGCAAACTATAAGTAGAAGTGGGACATGTATGGTCAGACACACTTTAGTAGCACCTTATACGAGCTGTTAAAACCTTATATAAATTATTGTATTTATGTTACGTCGAGAATGTGTAATTTTAAACAATTTCTATATTACACAAAGAATTTTCTCTGAATATTGTTTTTCCTAAATAAGCAAGACATCTAATCAAATTTGATTATGTTCAAGTAATTTACAAACGCAAGAGACACATATAAGAAATCAGTGAGTAAATTTCATATTACAACTAACTGCTTTTGTACTCGTTTGTCAATTGTCGTCTGATTTGCATTTCTTCTTTTCGTCCAGAAAATTTACAAACGTTGCACGATAACACAATATTGTTAAATGTACTAAATACAATTTTCAATTTAATATCCACGCGATGTACGTGCATGATATTTACAAATAAGTATGTATTCAAAACCAAAAATAGAAGAAAATACGATTAATTTGAACGATAAACAACAGAAAATCAGGGAAACTGGTATCATTCGCCGAACTTCGATGAAAATTACGTCAATACAAGTTTCTCCATATTTGTCTTCCAATTCCACGCTCTAATGAGTTTGCCATTCACATTTCCCTCAAGAACGCTAGTTAAAAAGAAAACAAGGACAAAACCTTGGCCAAAGAAGGGAGATGCAAACAAACGAGGATAATCTTTCGTAAAAACATTACTCCTCTGAACGTTCCTTTAAACATCGATAAACTTCAACGAACCTCTAATTAAATCTGAAAAATAATTCTTGCATAATTTTGCATGGAGCAATCCGTGGATTTTCAATTGGAATACGGCGAGGCAGTGACTGAATAGCCTAATTAGAAGATTCGCATAATTTCCCCGACGAAATCTGCATAACTATGCCCCAACTACCGAAATCTCCCTCGCGATCTTCCCTCAGATAACACAAACACTCAATTGCACGGAATAACAAACGTCTTCTTCAAACAGCCATCCCGAACGACGCAATAAACGTCCCATCCCTTAACGTTCAGCGGTTAGCAAAGTGTCACCCCATTCCTCTGTCTCCACCCTCCGCTGGATTCGAACGATCTCCTTAACCCGGAGACCTACCAACAACAATGCCTACATCGGGTCTCGTTAATGGTGATCCTGATACTCTCTGTTGCCAAAATCTCCCTTATACCAACGATTCATCACCACAAAGGTCTACGAGGATAGGGGTGGTAACGCGAACAGTTTTCGACTTCAGGAGAGTTCTTTTGCAGTCCTTTGAAGCGATGGCATGACGCTTCTCGTGCTCCTTTTCATTTGTTACCGCGTGATGCTCTCGCTGTTGGAATTCAGTTTGGGGTCTTGGGGGAGGGTGGTTGGGTTTAGGGTAATTTGTTAGGTAGACTGGCAGAGAAAGGTGAGTTACTAGGTTTTCTATGTTGTCCGTGAATTTGATGTTGTCGTGCGGTTAAAAGATTGAAGTACCGCAGTGGGAACAAGATGGAGTAAGGTAATTGCAAGAAAAAGAATGAAAGGTAATTGCGAATGAGCAGTAGCTCTATGGTGAAGTTGATTAAGATCGTAATAGGTTTTTGTCGACTTGCAGGAATATTTTTAATGAAGGAACCATTCTTTTATTATTTTTAATAATTCCTGAAACCTTCACTCTTTATTCTAATTAATACGATTTTTGATAAATCAAATAAAATAATAAGTAACAATAGGGTTTGGTATTGTTACGTGGTTGAGAGATTGATAAACATCGAACCTGGCATAATCAACGATGACCGTAGTCACGTTAAAATATATGATATAAACATAAACTCACTATCCCAAGGAATAAAAATTACCGAAACCGCGACCCGCTGAAAACCACCCCTTGCTTCCCACTAACGACAACTCGATCTTCAGAATTTTAAGATCTCATCATCGAAACTTAGAAAGGCGCAGTTATCTAACAAGATCTCGTCTGCATCTCATTTTTCGATCCTTTTAGATTACACGGTCTCCTTAAATGCACGAAAGAGCTGAAAAACCGAAGAATAAAAATAAACAGGAAGGATATCCAAAAGGAGGAAGAGAGAGAGGGAGAGAGGAAGGAAGAGAGAGAAGAAACGGCTGGTAGGCTCTTCAGTTCGTAATGTACGCAGAGAAGCGTATCGATCGTCGTTGCCTCCCATGGTTCTTGCCACGAGACAGACAAAGAGCTACGCTAACCCAGCCTCCACAGTCTGCACGACGTTTTATCCTCTGTTTGCACCCTTTTCCATCCTACAGCTTCCATCACTGCCGCTTAATTCACCCCACACTCCACTTCTCTTCCACCTAACCCTCTCTCTACCCTCGAGGTTTCTTCGTCTTTTCCGTGTTTAGCTAGGTAGCGGATCCAAAGGTCTACCTGAAATATTTCTATGGCATCGGATCGATGGAGCAGTGACGAGATCCGACGAATTTTGGCAGTCTATCGGGACACAGGATGTAATTTCCCCTTGGTACTTAGGATAATTGGAAGAAGTTTCTCGCCCTGGCTTTTGTTTGTTGTTTAAGAAGAGGTTGATTTAATACGAGGTGTTTTATTTTGACAGAATTGTATATTTGGGTCGATCGTGATTTTGGAAGAGATTGTTTTGATAGGAAGCTTTTTATTAAGACGAGGGAATTTTTAAATTTCGACTTGACTGCAGCTTGAAAAGTTTCGTATAATTTTTTACTCCTAAACTTTTTTCAGTCCGCGGAATTTTTCAACTCTGACCTCACTGTAACTCTGGGAAACGACTGGTATGAAAACTTTTACTCACTTTTTTTGAATTTTAGCTTGATCGTTGTTTCAGAGAAAGCTAATTAATATATGAAAATTGCTGTTCAAGTGGAAGAATTATTTAACTTTGTTAGCTTAATCATAAAACCACCTAAGAGCATAGTTCGTTTCGCATTTGGAAAGAGAAGCTTATTCCCTAGACACGAGATTTAGTTCATACGCTAGCGTTCATCAAAGTAACCACAAAAACTAAAAAAGAAATCTGAAGCTAGTGGCGTACAGTTCTCAAAGAGAAGACTCTCTTTCCCAGCTTGGCCGCGACATTAACGACTCACCGGAAAGCCAGCGAATATTCCTCGCCGGAAGCAGCTGCTGCAGGAAGTGTATTATTCGCGTGTAACGCGCTCGCGAGTAAATTGTTCCACGTAGTTCGTGCGCTTAAAAACGCGATTATGCTCAGTATTTTGACATCCTGCATGCAAATTTGACTCTTCTTAAGGGTCAATGTCATTGACAATCATATTGATCGTGCACGGTCAAAATCCAATACTCTTTTATTGGTTCGGTGCATATTATGAAATTGAATTGTAACTGCGCACAAAAGTTACATACACTTAATCAACATAATTTTCACATATTTCTTTTCCTCATCAGTAATGTATTATATTTTAAATTTATGATTTCATCGCTGGAAACCTGAGCATGGTTTTTGTTGAAATTTTGTTTACACTAACGAGATAATATTAAATAAATCTTGAACGCGGAGTGAATTTCGCACTAACAGCGATCGTAACTCAGAGTGTTATTCCAAGAGTAAATGTAAATTTATCGAACTGAATGGAAACATTATAATAATTTTGTATAAGTTAGACATCCCGTTATATCAACTTGGCATTCCAACGTGATGTTCTTACAAAGTTATACGATTCAAAGCATTCAGATTCGTTTTCCCTAAAATCGTGATTTCTAAATTATGCCATTGTTGCAGCAAGCGAGCGAACATGTATTGTCAATAACAATGGCCGTGTGAAGTTTCAAAAAGATTAAAACGAATCGTCAATATTATTGATCGTGTGCTCCTTTTGTCGTTTAGATTTCACAGGCAGAGCATATCTGAAGGCGTTTCTTTAAACAAACAGCGAGATGAAGGCGTCGGTTATACCGGTGAAACGCGTCAAGTAAATTCACGAATCGCAACAGGTTGCTAACCGACAAAAGGACTCGCGAGATATGCCACGAAATCTCAAGAAATCTTGAAAAGAGGTTGGAAAATTGGGGTTTGAGAATCGAATCGTCTGAATGATATTGCGTTACCAGGTCGCATGATAAATGTGCTTTTACGGTTTCCTTTTAAACCGCGGCAGAAACACGATAGGTTTGTTTGGCCGGTGGTCAGATATGGAGTACAAAAAAGGGGTGAAAGATCGGGGATTATTCCTTGAGCCCGGCAGATTTGTGAACTCGATACGACGCAAAGGGATCAGGTGTCGTTCGTGGAAAGATTTCAATTCTGTCGTGGGGTGAATTGTAAAATACGGTTTTTGGAGTTTTCCAGAATATTGGACATTCGTTCTCATCTTTGTCTTCATATACAGTGGCTACAAAAAGTATTTCTTTCTCTTATCCTTATTTTCAAATGAAGCATTTTTTTTTTTAATAGTAGTTTCCACATTTTATTTTTACAGTATCAACTTTTTGTAGTCGTATGAAGGTACTACTAAATAATACAAAATTTAATACACGAACTTAATTAATTAGTACATAAATGCTATGATAAATACAATGGTGTATAAATACTTTTGTAATTATTATACTATTAATTATAAAGTTAAAACATGTCTGCAGTTGTACCGATTCTAAAGCAAAATTAATGCCACAGACTTTAACGAAGAAAATGTTTTGAAGTAGTAAAATTGAAAACTAGTTTGGCTTTAATACGTTTCCATAATATATATATGCAATCACTAATCAACAAAGAGAATTTTGCAACCTAATAATCTTGCATCCTTCTGAAGGATGGACACGTCTGACATCTGGTATTAATTGAACAGGCACGATTAAACGTTGTCAAAGTTATTATTATTGCGCGACTCAGTTGGACGAGGCGGAGATTCCATGAGATATTTAAGCGATCGTCATGCAGCACGACATACCACGATTGTACTTGGTAGCCCATTAATGCCGCCTCTAGCACGTGATTCCTGGTAATTAGGTCAACGCCGTACTCGCGCCATTGTGCGTGTTCGCATTAGATACCACGGGGACGAGGCTATAATTTCCCTGGCCATTTTTGCAACCACTTCAACTCTCCTACATGCTAAGAAATTTTAATTTCAAGATAAACGTCGATGAGACGACAATTTGCGTTTCGCACAGATATTTCACCTAATAATTGAAGAAGATGAGTTAATACGTCGCCGTGATTGCTAATCTCTTATTGAGAAACCTTGCATCTCTTGACGAGTCGTTTTATTTTCCCTAACGGTAAATTATGTCAATATAAACGGGCTAAAATTGTTCTAATTGAAATTGATTTGCCTTTATCAAATTTTAATTTGGTGGTTACAAAAGATTTCGGCTATGAAATGACCCAATTAACAGAAATTGGAACTCTGATCTGATATGATAGAAGATTTATTTTTAGAATGCACCGTAATACTAAAGAGAGTTTTGCTACGGTAGAATCTTACATTATTATCATGAACCAGGATAGTGAATTATACATTTAAGCCTTTTGATTTCTAAGAATTTTGTTCGTTAAAAGGACGATAAAATCCAATTTCTGGATAGAAAATTCCTGAAATTCTCTAATAATACATCTGGTCTACATATCTCTTTATCACCTGTTGAATTAAACCTAATCTTCTATGTCCTTTTGAATCATACACACCCCTTTAAGTAACAATCTCCCCCTTCAATTCCCAAGCGACTCCTAACCAACCCCAGTATCTTCCACCGCGATCCTAACACACCCAAAATCCTGCAGCAACATCGCCAACCCTAACCTACCGCATAAAATCATCATGAACTTTCTACAGCCAATCAAACCTCTCGTCAAACCAAATATCAAACATCGCTATTGATCATATTTGATCATAAGACCCTTAATCCCGTCAGTAAAGTCGATGGACATGATATAATCCGCTCGTAAAATCGGTCAGATGTTAAAATTTACATATTTTGGAAATCGAAGCAATTAATTTCAAATATTTAGCAAGCATAAGTACTTAGGCTCCGAAAGACTTAGGATGTGTTTTCTGACGACTATCTACGTCAAAACAATCAAATATACCATAGATACTTGAGACTAGTTATACTCTTCTTTAAATGTTTCGTTTTCATCATCTTCATTATGTATTATGAATTTCAATCCTATAACTTATAATCAAACTAACGGATTTTTATGCATTTTTATATTACTATGAACATAACTAAAGAAACGGAATCTAAATAGAAATTTATTTCACCTATCAAGTGTTATAATAAACACTCTATTTTGGATATTTTACATGTTTTCGCATATTATATAAATTATATGCATTTTGGTAGCATCAAATTTCCCATAAATGCGCAAAAATCCTTAGTCTAATTACAATCGTGGACAAAAATAATTGGACAGTCAAATTATTTACTGAATAATCTATGTACCATATGGAAGGTTATATATATAATACATGGGATACATAAGAATATATAATAAATAAAAGTTAAGTATATAACTCTGTAGTAAGTACCAAATCCATTACACGTCCATTTATTTTTTGTCCACAATTACGTCTAAACGATATTCTACCATACGTTCGTATAGCAGAATTCCAATCTATACATCCCATACATCTCAATTCCAATTCCCAGAAGAAAAGATGCAGCGCACACCTTCCCATACTATATATCTGCATGAGATTCGAGTATTTCACGTTCGGATCATATCGATATTTGCATCTTACCTTGCGTGCTGCCGTTGGGCTGACCTGGCTGTGGTATCCCTGGATAAAGGGGCGAGGGATGCGGCGAGGGTTGATTGCTGGGCGGTCCTGTAGAATGCGGATTGGCAGTCGTAGGGGTCGGCGTGGCCGATGCTACTTGCTGGGATTGTTGGGATTGCTGCACGGTACCGGCTGACGTGGGTGTTGCTGCAGGGGTGCCACCACCACCGACGCCACCGGTACCAATACCCCCAGCGGCTGGTTGCTGCTGTTGCGGCTGTTGTTGCTGCTGTTGCTGCTGCTGGGGAGTCTGTTGCGGCGTTGGCGGCTTCTGACCGTCGGGAGAGTCGCCGGCCGTTTCTAGAAACGAGCAACGAGAACGATTAGCAGGAAATATTAATGAACACGGCGGGATGTCTGAAACAGTCTGTACGCACGTTTCTGCTGGTTTAAGCGAATGGTTTTCGGGCAATGGTTCGTACTGGGAATAGATGGTTTCTGACGATGCGATTTCAAGAGGAGGATTGAAATCGATGGCGAGCGTGTTCAATTATTTCGGTGTACTATCGTTTGCAGCTATTTCGGCCTGCAACCGTTTGGAAGTGTTTTGCCGTTTGCGTTTGAGAATGCGATGAAGAGATCGATTAGCTCCAAGAAGAATGAAGTTTTCAGAGTTGAAAGAGGAATTTCGGATGTTTGTCACATCGATGTGTGTTTAAGTTAGTACAGCGAAAAGGAAAGGATAATATAGAGGTAATTTAGTATGGTACAGGAAACGACAAAAAACGCGACAGAACCGAAATTGATACGTGGAATGTATGAAATAAACTTAAATTCCTGACAGAAGTTTGTCTTATCATTTTTGTCGGTAACAAGGTCCGTATCATTATCGTCTCATGATAAAATAATCTCATCTCTGATCTTTCATGAATTTGAAAAGATGGAGCCGAAAATTTGGTCTCTCGGAAAACCTAAAGGCAATTATTCTTTTATCCTCCGTATCGATTCGGGCCATACAATAAACGTTGCCCATTTGCACTATTAAAAAATATATAAACGGAGAGAAGAAACATATGAAGGCAATCTGCAGAAAATATCAACAACCACGATAGCTATGCAAAATTGGCCATGTTTCTATAAAACGACGATAGACGCACCACGTGTCCGACGGTTCCGGAAATTGAGTCCATGTCTGGACGATAACAAGCGCGGAATCTAATTACGTTCTTTAGCGTTTCATCTTGCCATTCGTGTCTCGTTCACACCCGCAAATCATGGGCCCTTATTTCCTGATCAGCCGGAGGCTGGACAATTTCCACGGGATAGACGGTCCTGTACTCGTACATTCCCGAATTTGTCCACGACGAATAAAGCTCCATCCCACAGAGATCTCGTCCCCCAAAGTGACTCGAAATTTGAAACTTTAGCGATATTCGATGGTTGTTTCGAATTTGATAACATTCGTGCGCGTACATACTGGTTTTATGATTTCATGGAGTTGGTTTATGGTAGTTCACGATGGTTGAAGTTCGTACAGATAAGAGCAATCGGGGTTGAAGAGAAACTTGAGATAAGTGAACGTAGTCTATGGCTGAGGGGAAACATACATATGTTACTCTGAAAGCTTGGTATGTTAGTACGTTCGTGAACGATGGCCATAGCTGTTAGGTTGATTTACTCGAAATTCAGAACAAGTTTTAAATAATTGGAGATAATCAGAGATAATTTAATTACAGATATTAAGTCGTTACATATAAAATGTCATTTTGTTCAAAATTTGAAAGTAACAGATGGATATTGACCAATTGTTATGTGGTCCGATTTTCTTCAATTTTTACAAAATAACAATTATCTCTTCGGGGATATTCGTGGGTATATGGATGTTTAATTTTTGTTTAAATAAAACACGAAGGTATGTAAGTTCGATCACAAAATGGAAATTTGAATTGTACCATCGTAAGGAACAATCGCACGAATGAAATATGGGACAGTTCAATTTCCTCTCGACCATCGACATTTCAGGTTTTCCTATAAAATATCTGACATACGGTAAAAGCGGAAAACTCACCATTTTCCGGAAACGACGTGGACCTTATGACGGGCAACAGGATTCCTTTCTGTACCAACTCGTCTCTGCTAGCTCGTACAGAGATTTTCCTCTCGAGCGCTGCAATCGTGCAGAACAACCCCTAGTTTATATCTTGGCTTATCGATAAATCGCCACTATGTCATTTAGTGTATCAAATGATATCTTTGAATTATTTTTCAATCTATCATTTCACGTTTTTTTAATATTTACTATTAAACATATACTCACACAATGAGGCAGCTTCGAATTTATCCGATTTCTTTTTCCGTTTCCACTTCCACGGTTTAAAGAGTCTACCGAGGGCTGAAAATTTGCTTTTCCTCTCAAGGGGTGGTGTTCTTGCCCCCGAGCCCAAACTGTTCGTTCGTAATGCCGCCCCATTTTGCTTTTTCGCTGTAACAGACAAATATATTTACATGTAGAAATTGTTTCCAGTTACATAATATGTTAGAAGTATTATTAATAGACTGCGAATGTTCATTTTAATCTCATGTAATTGAAGAAACAGAATCTAAATAGAGATTTGCTTCACCTACTAGACATCATTACGAATATTTTGACATATTTTTGTATGTTGTGTACATTTTTATGCTTTTAAAATCACTATAAATGCATAAGCCCGTCGTGTAATTATTAAAAATATATTTTATTAATGAAAAAATGCTAAAGGTAGCTGCATAATAATCTTATCGTAGAAGGATATATTACAAAATAATGTAGCGACTGAAATCAAAACGATTGTCGGTAAAATAAAAGGGTGCAACTTCATCGACTGTTGCATTCCGCTCGTGTTATCGACTTGGGATATGATTGCCGTGTTTCCACGATTTTCCAGGAAAACGTAAACCAGGAATTTCTACGTTACCGACAAGGGATGAAACATCCCCTAGAAAATGCACTTACCACAATCGTACTGGCGAATCGATGATAGCTTTAACGAAACAATTCGAAGAAATATCCTTATCGTTTGTCGGAACATTTGGTTTCTAACGAATTTACACATAAAATTATAAAATAAAAGTATAATTAAACTGATTTATATACAACAAAAAAAAAAAAAGAAAAAAACAGATAGGATTCATTCATATATTGAAGATACAACATTTCCTACTTACTTCTACTTTGGAACTTAAAGGAAGTTCCAAAAAGTAGATAAGACGATGACTCGACAATAAAAGGTTCATATTAAAATACTTCCGCTTGTCTTTACCTCGAAAGGGAAAAGAATATAAGATGAACTCAGTCTTCTGCTAAAACTTCTTAAAGATTGTCCTACTACGCTTTATTGCCCCCGCCCTTTCCGTAGTTTTCAGGAAGGAAGGCCTCTGGGCAGTGGACAAAAGGAGATAAAGCACGTAACGTACGATGATAATACGATAAAAGATGACTTTCATTTCCTTCGGAAGTAAAACTTATTTTCCAAGATTATTGCATCTCTCGAGGTATGACACTGTTTACAAATGTTGGACAAATATTCGCGGAGAATTGTACTGAGTTTGGTCAGCTCTCTCCCTCTCTCACACACACACACACACATACACACATGGTTCTGTTCCTCTTAACTCATTGTTAGACGGCCATGTCGATGTCACCATAAAATCAATACCCGACATCGTGGCCCCATAGATATTTAATGGCTATGGTCTATCGTAAAAAAAGACAATATTGTTTGGAAAATATGATCAAATAAATTTTTCAGTTGTATTCGGGAAAGGTTGGATAATAAAAAACTGTGAAAAATGGAATTGAAGAGATCCTGAACAGGGAGATATTTCTAACGTTTCTAGAATTAGTAAGGAAGGCTTGATATTAATATTCATGAAATACGATATATTGAGATCTCCGTAACCGCTTCGTATATTTAGAATTGTAAAACTTTAGAACTATTCCGCTCTAGTAACCGCCAACTGATCTCGTAATAACATCCTCTGTTAACAACTAATTAATTCGTATAGCAATTAATACGTTGAAATTACGGTGACTGTTAAAGCATTTCGAGTCTTCCATGTTGCAAGCTTAAAACTCAAAGATTACATTACAACGTAATCGTTGGGAATAAAATAAGCGGTAGATTAAACGTGTAATAAATGTCAAATGAGAGCAATTCCGAAACCAATTCCATTTACCACGTCGTAATATGCAAAATGTTTATCGCCAACTCTCAAATAATTAGAATATACGACCTTCCTACGGTATTCCAAGTAATCCACCTTAATGTAGAGCAATTTTAATTCGAAATTTACCGACTTTATATCTACATCTTTTTCTTCAAAACTATTATCCACACATTAAATATCCGGTCCTGCTACATATTGCATTAACCTAACGCTACAACGTCACAATGTCGCTTAATGCTCACCTGTTTAAGAAAATTTAAATACCACGCCATTCAACTTTAACCGCACGATCCAACGTCATAAACGTCGCCTCAAAGAACTTTGTCCACGATGCAATAGAACCAGCTCTCAAAGGAGAAACTTCTCCTGCTGGAAATATCCTGCTTGTACATAGATTTTTGTGGATGTCGAACGTCCATTAATTAATATCTGTTAGAACATCTCGAGCACGAGAGCTGAATATAATATAAATCATGTGTTTCCCGATGATGAGGAACAACTGAAACATAAGAGGAAGAAAGGGAATCGTCGTGGAAAGAAAATTTCGGGAAATCCCTAGAGAGGAATAATGGACGATAACGTGCGGTAGGGCAGTTTCGTCGAGATCGACGATTATTATCGGTCTTGAACGTCCCTCAGGGATACTTCTGGTTGGCAGATCTTCTATGGTGAATTCTTAGTACGCGGGGACGAATTTGGTTGGCCTATCGCATCGTATGGTCGTACTCAGTCCCCGAGCGTCTAATTTGGGAACAATTAAACGGAGTGACGAAGGTTGATCGGTTTTGCTATTAACGATGTCTGTTAAAGGGAAATTTTGGGATAGTTGATATCCCAAAGGGATTACTAATTATTTTAACACGAAGGAATTGTTCTAACATGTATATCTGCATGATCAGCCACTTGCATGATTTTATTAATTGCACAAATTAACAACTTATAATCCATCGTTTTGATGAGTTTGATATTTTTGATCGAAATAGGAAGAAAATTGAAATAGATAAAATAGGAAACCGTTGATGGCGTAGCGGCTTTTAGCGTCATGGTTGTTTTATATAAGATAATAATAGTTCTATGATATAATGTAAGCATGAAAGTATAATAGATAGGAGGGTTGCTGGTATCGATGAAATAGATACCGACGAAGTTTTCAATTATGAAGAACGTGTACCATGTGAAGTGAATAATATCAGCGTTATAAAATGATAGAGAAAAATGTACAAGGCCAATTCCCACCCTCCTTCGCAGATACTATAATAAAAGTTTCTGCGATAAAGTTTCTAGAAAATGTTTGCATTCACGTACACAATACCTTAACATATTTTATTACGTGTATTTTATTGGAAATTGTATTCTTCTGGAGGTAGATAAATGCAATCTATAGTATTTAAATATATAAGGAACTGTGGTCGTTTGTTTAAAATTGTAAAATATGGAAGATTCTTATGCGTTATTCATATAGAGCAAAAATTGATATCGATATTCCAAGAGACGCCAACTTTGCCGTCAATCGATGTTTTAATTATTCCTTTTAGTGTCTAGCTCGCTAAAAAATACATAAAATCGACATAAAATAATCGTCGGTTTGTTATCGAAAAGCTTAATTACAGCATTCTAAGAGATTTTATCAATTTCATGAATTCTATCGTAATTAAAATACAACATTTAATCCTCAATTAAAATCCTAATGTTACATTTGGTACATTCGTGATCAGTTTTATCAAAATCTTAAGATCGGAAGTCGATTTCAAGACAAAGATAAAAGTTTACGAAGTTGAATCCTAACTACCAGATAAATTACAATGTTACAAATTCCAAATATTTCGTCGATACTTCTTACGAAACACGTGCGACATATCAATAACAATTTTCTAAATTCTCACTAAGAGACAAGTATTCTTTAAATTAATAAAAGAAAGTTAATAAAATTCTTTCAGCCACACCAAAAGCGGGTTTCGATCTCCTCAGAAACAAATTCTCATAGATGGCAGGATGGCAGAATGTAATCTGGTTGCTTCTTGTTCGACGGACAATGCGAGGGCGGAAGTGTAAGGGATCAAAGGAAGAAAAATCTGTCGGATCTTCCGGCGTTTCAATAAGAAGCGACACGGTTCGAAAAATAGCAAGTTCGATTTCTCGAGGTCGAGACTATTCTCTCGGGATAGAAGTAGACTCAATGCCATCAGAAATGGCTTAGTGGCGTCGAAGCTGTTGGCACGAGATTCGAGGAGAAGGCATTCCTTGGCAACGATCGTGGCTGAAAATTACTCGAAGAACGTTCGATCGATCGGGTATGCGATATCCGTTTCGAACAGCTCCGCGTTGATCGAACCACGTGGATGGCTCAGCTTCGAGAGAACTCGATCTTTTGAATATTTTTCGTGTCACGTGGATGAATTCAATGAACAAATGTCGAAAGAGAACAGAGAAATTGGATAATCAAAAACGCGACAGTGACCCAGAAAGTTATTGATTTTTCAATTTCAATATCATTGTTACGGTAGCAATTTTTAATTTCGTTTATCGATCTGTGAAATATTATAATCTTGTAATTTAATAAAATCGTATATGTGTCTGTAATTCGTAATCTGTACAAAAGTTAGTGCAATGTACTGCAAAATAAATCTTTCCGTGAAAATTCAGATTGCTTCGATAAGAAAGTTGGTTCACCGATTACAATGCCTTGTGGAAGTATTCGTACAATTGTCGACAACTTTTACGAATATATTACGTTTGTTGTGTAAAACATGGTGAAATTTCGTTAACATCGTAATGATACCTAATTACCAGACAATATATTGACAAAATTTTTAACGATTCTAAAGCTTTCTATAGAAGTTATAAGATACTTAGTACAAGTAGATGTATATTTCGCAAAGATCACAAGAGTTTAAACAGACCGTCATCCACGATATTAATAAGTCTCATAGTTAGTATTCATTAAGACTCTCTTTCGCATTTATTACATACTTTACGTAACCATTCATGCTTTATACTATCTTTTACTAAATACACACGCTTGCAATAGATATCTTGTATAAATCTTAAATATAATAAATTATTCCAATATAATCATGATAATCGCGCTGATAAAATTACAAAATATTTTACGTAACGCTTACAATATACACATGAATGTTTCCTCTGGTAAACATACGAATACTTTTGTGAGTCACGGTATGTCATTTTTAAAAGTCAGTTTTAAAAATTATTAATTAATTGTACTTGAAATTAATCACAATCTCGTCTCGTTATTTGATGTAATCGAACATTCTTCCCTTGGAATTTGTTTAAAATCATTTACAGTTATAATACTACACGGATACCACAACAGTTGAGGGATAAAAGACGATCTACCACCTACATCATCTTCCCTCGTATAATACCAAGTTGCCCAACCACGAGTAGCTTAAGCAATTACCAAACATTAATCTTGATCCTGGAATTCCATTAATCTCCAACTATATCGACGATTCACGTGCAAAGCGTGTCGCTGTCTCGCGTAGAATATATCGGCGTCTCGCGGGCCGAAGTGGAATAATTGACGCGACAAAGCGTTTCCGGTGCCTAGGAGGCCTATTCACGCGCGTCAAAGGCCGTCGAGAGTCGTTGCACCGATGTGCATCGTCTACCGTTCGCGGACAATGGCAATATTAACGCGACGATGGAGTGCAGTTTCCTATTGTTCGAGATCGCGATGCATCTTACTGCGAGTCCGCCCATTATCGTGGCAAGACGTGGTAAAAAGGGGAAGACAAATCGGCAGCAACTGTCGTTCCCATAGCGCATCGTCGAAAGTGATATTTTCGCGCTAACATTATTTTTCCATTTTCTTCTCTTTCTTCTATTTGTTCGATCTATCTTTTATTTATATTCGTAGTAAGATTTAGAGCAGAGAACGATCGCTATGATATTATATATTGATAAGAGATAAGACCGAGGGAACAATGACACGATCTGTTGGTTTAGTGTATGTGCGGGATTTGCGTCAATTGCGAATCGAATGATCGATACAAATAAGAATGTCGAGTGTGTGGTGTTATTCAGATTGAAATGACTCATGTTCTGACAAATGTATCGTTATCTTGAAAATAGCCTGATTGATCGTCCTAAGGAATTAATTAGAGAAACTAAGAAATTAGAGAAACTTGATTAAAAATGATCGTATGTTATGATCGTATGTGACATGTTTAATTTGATAAACGATAAACTACGACGATGTTTATCAATGTAACTACCCGAATTTGCTCTCCTTTATATCGCGATACTGGTGTCTTGATTTTAATGTTTTAATAATAAAGCCACATCGTGTGCAATTAATTCCATAAATTGAAGAAGCTTCAGAAGTCACATTGATCAACTCGATACATCGAAGAGCAGAAAGAAGTGATGTTGCGAACACTATTTCTTAAATGTATCCTGGAATTTGCTATTATTTATATCATCCTCGTACGATACGTATATAGATTTATGGAAATAAGCATTTGTTTCTTGACAATTGCATATTAATCGTGTACGCGAGTATTGAAACTAAGAAGCTCATAAAATCTGAATTTGATCAATTTGATTTCTCAGAAGCTCGTATAATTCTCTTCATCGCCAAACAACGCTAACAAAACCCAGACTATAGGCCAGACACGTAACACACCAAAATCTTCAGAAAGATAAGTATCTTCCATACACCCTTCCATCAAAGTAGAGTCATAAAAATTATCCTTAAATCCTGAAACTCCAGCAGGTTACGACCCAACCACTTAGCCACCCACGCCATCACACGATTATCTACTTACACAGTTCGCCATCCTAAAAACATTATAATCCCCAAGCTCCGTCATTAAAAGTTGCTCGAAACGGCTATTCTCCTCGAACAAGCCATTGTTTAAGTATCCTCGAGGCGGGCAATAGAATTCTTGAACGAGTTATCGAATCACACGACAATTTAATTCTCGCAGGCATCGAACGTGGTCGATATCGATCGATAATGAACTACCGCCACTCGATACGTACGCAAGATGTGTCTATACGCGTGTACGTGTATGTAACCGCGCAGGGCACGACGCTTCGTAATTCCCGGGTCAGAGTGGTTAATATGCAAATGGAAGCGGCGACCACCGACCCGCATAGATACTTGCGGTCGTTTAATCTGGCCGAACCGGAGGGATTCGACGAAATCCGCCTTCATAAACGCATTTCCGCCACGGGGATTCCGCTTCATCGTGTAAACAAACCGAATCCTTATTAGTACGCGGTCCCACGGACAAATCGAGGGTCGCTCGTCGCGGATACACGATTTTATACTGGGGATCGTTTTTTGCTAACCGGGGGATGTTCGGTTCGATCGAGCATCAAAGAAGGGTAGATGAAGTGCAAGTATGAGACTAATCGAATGAATAATTGATAAGTGTCGCTGGTTTTCGAGTGTTTGCTGAAGTTGAAGTATAGATCAAAGTACAGGTCCTGGACATTTTGGTATCGACTTTATACAGTTTCGATTGTGCATAACGAAGAGTGGATGAAGTACGTACAAATACCAAGAGCAATCGGTTCAATAATTGATACATGCAACTGGTTTTTTTTCGGTCTGCTTGAAATTAAAGTATAGATTGAAGTACAAATCGAGGGTAGTTTGGAATGGACGCGCGATTTTATACAGTTTCGATGGATTATTACGAAGTACGAATATAGCTCGTTTGTTATAGTCTGTTGGAAGGGTGAGCGAAGTTGATGGCACGAAGGGTGAATAAAGATGAATTTGAAATAAAGAGATATAAGTATAAAATACAAAAGATATTTCATCGAATAAAGTTTAAAAATTACTAAGAGATATTAAATTCAAAAAAGTAACGAACCTTAAAAAAATTTCTCAGAAGGGCGAGATAAACCGAAGAATTATTGAACATTACACGAATACGTGTCTATATCGAACGTAACATGGAATATCTTTTTAAAAAATGTAACGGACCCTGATAAAGTCTCTAGAACAGCAAAATAAACCGAAGATTTATTAACATTGTACAAATACATATATCAAAGCTAACATGCAACATCTTTCGAAACAAAAACCCTCGCAATGTCTGTCGGGAGGAAATTAATTATCTTGGTTGGAACGGAATACATGGGGGGAGAGATGAAGACGATTCGTAGGGGCGGTGGCGGCTCGCCCCCGGCTGCAGTTACGGGTTCGATATTGCGAGCGGACAAATGGACTCGAACGTCCCTCAACTATGTCGTTGTGCGCCATAAGGGCCGTTGGCGTCGCTTTGACGCAACAGGCATTCCTGCTACAACAATGGACAAGCGTTATTGTTCGAGGGATCTTGAACCGTGCCGAGTGGCTCTATAATCGGTCGACAACCTGACGTCGTTGGTCGTTCTCTCTGCTAAACGGATATGTACACGCAACGGGACTTATCGAAGGCCACTGATGCGCGAATGATAAACTCAAGGGCTAATCCGCATGGGAGAAACGATGACAGATAACTTCGTTAGAAATTATACGATTTACGGTTATCGTACTAAGTTTCCTTGTGTCGAGTCTATCCTCTTGGAATAATTATATTTTCCAAAGAAAATTAAATCGAAAAGTTTTGATGTTGTGATCAGAGTTATTGGAAATTAAAAATAAATTGAGGGATAAACAGTAGTTAGAATTTCGAATATACGAGCAATGTTTTAAACTTGAAGAATTTGAATTGTTTTCCTAGCTTCTAAGCTACGTTCTTGTCGACTTAATGATCTGTCGACAACATAATGCTACTCATTGTTCGCTCCACTAAGCGGATGTAGGAATCAGTGGAACATGGTGAAGATTATGGGTATACAAAGGGTGAATTTGAGGGGAGATTCGCAAGGACCTATCCAAAGGGGGAAAGCGATGACAGATAACGTCGTTACAGGATGATACAAGCATTATGACAATTGATATGTCAAACTTATGATAAAAATCTTTAATTATTAATGTTTACAATTAACTGTATAAGGAATTTAATGGCACCGGAATATTTAAAACGGATTTATTTTACTCTCAAAAAACCTAAGAATCGCTAATTTAGATATAATTTTCTAAACAAACGACTGCAAGCCACACGATGCAACGCATGAACCCAACTTGCAATTTGCTCAACTTAATCCTACATCTGCCAAACTCCACAAATCCACCATGAGACAAACTACAACCGTGTCTGAAGTAATCCTAGAACCTTGTCTCGCCTTTCACGATCCTCCACCTGTATCCGTTCACGCATCAGCCTCTGCACATCCCATCTAATCCTCTAACCACGTATACTACACCCTGTAACCCGAAGTAACCTTGTTTGGATCCATATGGTACCTATCTCTTGTGCGAGAATAAAAGATATGGTTAACACGTTGGCTGATACGACGATCGAACACGTTACCAAATTTTTTCAAGTGAGCAAAATAAAGTAGATCTGGTGGATTAAAATATTATCAACAACGCGAATGATTTAAATAACATCGTCAGAGAAAAATCGCGCAATTACGATATAATATTTTGTAAAAATGAAATGTTCTGGTCCAATATATTTTCATTTATTTTAATTTATTACAAGACAAAATATACAAAATTTGCGTGGCAGTCAACGTGTTAATAAAATAGCCAAAGATTCTAGACATTATTGCATCGAACATAACTCATTTCAAGGTCTGTTCGAGTTGAAGTATAATAATGACAGAAAGAAATCTGAATCTCAATCACTGTCACTAATTTTTCACATAATTCGCATGATTTGTTATAGTAAAATTTGATAGCAAGATTTGCTGTAGTGTTGAATATTCTATAATAGAATTGCGTAGTTACAATACGCGATTGTTATTTCAAAGTTATTATAACACTAACAGGAAACAAATAACGACAAGCCAAAAAGACGACGCTCCTTTCATGGCACGTTGTATGATTATGATTTTATCCTTTTGCCTATTCTCCTCTTCGCTAGTTCAAACGCTATATTAAAAACTCCTGTAAAATTTTACAGTCTGAAACATTCAGATGACAACACGGTGATGTCACTGTCTGGTTGTTCCCGAGGCCGGCTGACGCCGTGGTTAACGTTATCAGCACTCGACGTGCTAAGAAAAACAAAATTTCAGTCGCAATAAACTGCCACGCAACTTCGACCATAATCAGCATATTAAGTATCGATGCATTCTATTTTCCCTCCATCAAACTCTGAATTCCAAATTTCATATCACCAACGCGTTCCCAGTATCTGCTCAAATCGATAAACCTTTCTTCCGTCCAGCGGACTCGAATATCCTTGAAAATGATCATGTCGCCGCGATTAAGCAATCCCTGCAGAAGGACGAGATTCTCTAATGAAATAACGAGCTCCAGACATTTTTCGGTGCTCGCACGACGTTCGAGAGAACGGGGTGAAAAAACGTAGAGAGATAAAGCGAGGGTGCAGTCGGTTAGGGCACGTTGCCCAGGGCATGGCCGAAGGCCTCCTCCGAGCTGGGGCTCCGCCGGTAAGGGATGCTGAGGGTGTTGCCATGGAGACGCTACAGTGTTTTCCGTTCCCCAATTACATGGCCGCTGGTTGTCAACTTGAACCCCTGAAACGCATTCCTGCGGTGGCCGAGCTGAGGTGAGATACAGGTGTGCCCTCGCAGCTTCTTTCCTGGAGGCATGCGCCTCGATAGATGTACTCGCTCTGTCTCGAGTACGACGCTGCATCCGGGAAGACAAAAGCTTCGTCGCGGATCGTCGGTTACTTTCGCGTATCCGTGAATGGGTGCGTTGTTGGTTTTCGTGCGCGTGCCGTTCCTACCGAACTCCAGATGTGATTCGAGTAGGATTTTGATCGATAGATGTGGGTAGGTCGCTGTGTTTGGGCGAGGATAGTTAGCTGTTGTTGGTTTAGGTCTGCGGAGGCCCGGCTCGTTGGTTTAGGAAGATTGAGAAATAAGCAGATATCGAGGAATGTTCGAGTGAATAGAGAATTGTGTAATTGGGATGATTTCGGTTTAAGCGTTGGAGATAATAAGAAACTTTTCTTTCGTAAAGGAGATAATATGGAGTCTTTGGTGTGTTCGTCCAAGTTATTGGAAGATAGGCAGAATGATCGCTTAATTAATTTTGGTTTTGGTTTAAGTGTTAGTTTTATGAATCTCCATAAACTCTTACTGAGATTAAAATTTATAATAATTAAAATAAGATGTTAATACCAAATTAACAAACTACTATATTGGCAAAAATATCTAACTTGTAATATTTTCATAGAAATTTCATAAATAGTGTTAGTTTTATGAATCTCCATAAACTCTTACTGAGATTAAAATTTATAATAATAAAAGTAAGATGTTAATACCAAATTAACAAACTACTATATTGGCAAAAATATCTAACTTGTAATATTTTCATAGACATTTCATAAATAGTGTTAGTTTTATGAATCTCCATAAACTCTTACTGAGATTAAAATTTATAATAATAAAAGTAAGATGTTAATACCAAATTAACAAACTACTATATTGGCAAAAATATCTAACTTGTAATATTTTCATAGACATTTCATAAATAGTGTTAGTTTTATGAATCTCCATAAACTCTTACTGAGATTAAAATTTATAATAATAAAAATAAGATGTTAATACCAAATTAACAAACTACTATATTGGCAAAAATATCTAACTTGTAATATTTTCATAGAAATTTCATAAATAGTGTTAGTTTTATGAATCTCCATAAACTCTTACTGAGATTAAAATTTATAATAATTAAAATAAGATGTTAATACCAAATTAACAAACTACTATATTGGCAAAAATATCTAACTTGTAATATTTTCATAGAAATTTCATAAATGGGAACTGTTTTTATGAAGAAAAAGAACTTCTCTCTTGAAATATCTATATGTACATTTTCTTATATACCTTCCATTAGAATTTCTTTGATACAAATTCCATACTTTAGTAGTGGATAGTTCTAGTGTTAAACATCGTTCGCCGGTTATTCTGTCAAGAAGTTCTTCATCATCGATACTCAAACCAGCTCTTCAAACTTCTACCTACTGATTCGAGGCCAAGAGACGTTCCTGCGCGGTTAGAAGGCGCCAGAAAGCATCGATTTATCTTCGTATAATTTCCTCAGACGGTTGGAAACAAGCAAGCGAACGGTAAACAGAAGTGACGGACGGGCGAGTGCAGAGCCGACTCAACTGGAACGCGCCCAGCAGCACACAGTATTTTGCGGGCACAAAGCACAAGAAACCATAAAGCCACCCCTTGGTTTGCCGTCCGCCGCACCTTTCGCCCTTTGCGCCGTGCAGGGGATCGAATCTCCATTATTCGCCTTTCCAGCCGGGCTAAATGCTCGTTAATCCCTAATTGCATCACCTACACGCGCATGTCCTTTTGCTTTTTATACATTCTTTTCTTTTCACGCAACCCTCCCATGATTTTATGACTCGCTACCATCACGTCTGTTTGCGCGTTTCTTCATGGAAAAATACGAAGTTCACGAAAGGTAGAAACGCTTGCTTATGAGGATTGTTCGTGTGTTTTTTTCCTATTAATTTCTGCAGAGACGAGTATATGTGTGGGAACGAAAGTAAATATTTGACTCAAACACCTTGTCGATTATAAATTTTTCTTCCAAGCAATTGATTAAATTAAATTGCCTTCGATTGAATTAATTTGATTTATTCAATCAATTTTCTTCTTTTACCATTCTTATGAACTAACATTTTTATTCGATTCGTATATTAAATATTCTTTTAAGCACCTGGAAAAAATATTTATTTTAAGTAATACATTGGAAATATTATTTCTTCTCTTCTCCGAGAGAACGTATAGTTAATTCACATTTTATCGGCAGGAATCGTAAATAAGCGTTCAGATTTCACAGCAAGAACAGTTTCCTTCGATCAAAAATTTAGAAGAGTACGCAGAGAAGAGGGTCTAGCCCGAGACTGAAATTGAATTACAAGGATTCCCTTTCAGAGACTTGGATGAAGGATGGATCTTTATAAGTTTAAACCTCCTAAGAATACAAATATTAATTTTATCGAAATAATACAGTCATACTGATGCTTCGATAATTAGGGATTATGGAAAGTTGAGGAGAATAATGAATAGGACCTCAAACCTCGAAAGGATACAAACAAATATCACTCTTATCGAAATAATCCAGTTACGCTAATGTTTGGATAATTAGGGATAAGAAGAAGCCGAGAGGATAATGATTAGGATTTAATTTCGTTGAATAATACAAAGAATTAAGCTAGTGGTTAATAATAATAACAGATCAAATTGTCATACTTCATTAGATGGATTTATTTATAAATTCAGAAGTGTCAAGTTATGTTAGGATAGGTGTAGAATCTACATGACATTAAGTTTGTTAATTTAAACAACTTATATGTATTAAAATCCTATTTTTACGTGTATTGTAACAGCATTTACGTTTTGTTTCGAATCGCGTTAAAATTTTTTCAAAAAAGATATACCTAGATATACAGCTGCAACTAAGAATAACATTGTTATTTAAGGAACTAATCTATAAAAAGGAAATACATAGAGACTAATCGCAATAACGTTCTTTATTTCAGGATTTCTGCTTTTTCTTTTTTTTTTTTTTTTTTGTTTACGATTTTTGCTATTTATAGGAACTAATTCCAAATGCTAAAAAGTTCAAAGAAACGTCTAGAGGGGAAAAACAACTATAATCGTTCTACATGCACAATTAAACAAGGAAAACTATGTAATTAAAGTTTCTTGCAATTAAACGCAACAGAATAATGAGCCTCGATGTAACTGATTAATGCAACTCGCGAGAGTTTACGTTTTATACGAAACTATTTCAACATCTACGAAACGTAGGATTAATGCAATAAATTCAAAGATTAAAAAGTTGCAAATGTTAATCCCACTGTACACGTATGAAACGAACAACAAACCAAATCGCTCGAAACTAATTGTATTGCTATCTTTTTATGTAATGGAGATTGCCATTGTTAGCTCATGATGATAATGACGATGATGAAACCTTATACTAATAAAGAATCTCTGTATCTTCTTATCTTAATAAACAAGCGTAGAATCAATGTAATAAATTCAAGGATATAAAAATTGCATCGTACAAAATGTATAATGAGACGAATTGCTTAAAATGAAACGTATTATTCGCAGTAAAATCTCTTCCATTAAAAAGCAGAACCTTAAATTCCAAACTTCAAAGAATTCCTAACAGTTTATTATCCGTGCTACTAAAATTTCCCACATTAAGTACATCAGAAAATTGTTCCCGTTAAAAACTAAAATCTACGACAACTAAATTAAAAAATTCTTAAAAATTCTAACTAATAAATTGAAAACTTCCTACAAATTCTAATTACGCTCTATTTAATTTCGTCTATCGTTTAACAAGCTAACAAAAAAAGATTCGTGAAAATGGTATCAAAGCAAGTGGAAGGAAATCACAGGTGCCGCAACAGTAGGGCAGGATATTGTCCTTGTGAGTTAGGCATCCGGTAATTACAGGAATCTAGTTGTGCGCCGATCGGATGCGAGGTCGATTAAAGAGAGAGAGAGAGAGAGAGAGAGAGAGAGAGAGAGAGAGAGAGAAATATTACTCCGCGAGTCCTTGGAACGTGACGACTTTCTCGACACGAAAACGCTCGTATAATTGCGCTTCCTCGTGGGTCTCGATTGCCATCGTTTTATTCTCTACATCACGCTGTTCCAACGAAACGCGCGACAACCGTAGAACTTAATGAAACGCCACGCTCGAGTGATCTTCAAAGAATCTACGAAAAAGTCTCGAAGCTTAAACCCGTTTCATTCGTGGACTACCGTCGTTCGAGCTGACCAAGAAATGAGGGAATCATTCAGTGTCGCTCAACTCGACGAAGTTTTAGTGTAGATCGGTGTAAGGTGCATAGAAGTGGAACTGGTGGGCGCATTAAGGCGAGTTCTAAGACGGAACTGGAGTTTAAGGTGTGAGAGAGTAGAGGAATCGCGGTGAAGGAGATAAAGAGTTGAAGGAAGAGATAAAGAAACTGGTAATGTAACGTGTTAGGTTATTGTAGGTCGAATGGAAAACTTCTAAGTATTTGTTCTACGCTTCTGTTTCAAAATTTGTTTAAACGTTCTTATTATATATCATGGAGGAGGAGAGCAACGATGCTTTGTGTAATAAAGGAGATTTCGTTCTAAGTGCATTTTCCATTCTATTGTTATTCCAGATTTTTTCAAGTGTTTATAATAATTCAATCACCCACTATATCCCTTTATTTATCGTTTTTCACTTTATTCTATTGTTTTTATTACAAGTATAGAAAACATGGAGCAAATAATTGTTATCGATGATGCAGCGAGGACCACTCTGAATTTTTTTGATAGTTCAATTTATTTTTATTACAACTTCAAATCAATCGTTCAGCTACGGCGTGAAGTTATTTCCATATATCTTTATTCTGCAATGTGCATTTCGGGTTATCGATATCGACACAAAATACATAGTACACACATAGAATTTAAATACAAGCTAAAAAAAAAAAAAGATCAAATTCTAAGAAACGAATCGATCGAACTAAAATCTTAACCAAAGGAAGCCCTGAAACCGATGTTAAAGAAACGCATTTCTTTTACATACCGACTCGAGGTACTAGAAAAATACTAAAAATAATTCTATAGTAATCCAATATAGTCTTCCCGCAGAGTAACTACATTTAAAGAAAGATTACTTAATATGTACCATAATAGATTTAATACTGTGTACTAATAATAAATAAATAATATGCACTAATAATAAATTTCAAGAAAACCAAAATCCCTACGAAAGCAGAAACAGAAATAAAACTTCGTCTCGAGCAAACAAACTCTTCCCTCCTCTCTTTCCCTCTCTCTTTTCCAGCTACGATGCAAAAGTATTTCCGAATCGATCGAAACTTTCTCCCGGTGAATTCACATCGAGCCATCACTTGCCCGAATCGCTCTTCAATATCGCCCCTTTTATCGGCAGCGTGTGCTCAGCCACCGAATAAATATGCAAATAATTGCATTCAACCGAACTCTGGATGCTTTCGAAGCCATCGATAGAGAGCGATGATTCTCACTTCCGACCAAACGTGGTTGTTTCTTAACGCACCCGTATCGTCGAACACAGCAAGCATTATGAATCGGCAGAAGAAACATGAGTCAGCGATGGATATTAAGCGTGGTCGTTAATACGATGCGATACAGAAAAAGAAGTCTGAATCGAACGAAACGGATCGTCTGGCTTCTTTGCTCGTCTCTTTCGTCCTGTTTCGTTACTTTTTGCTCGACGACCGGTCGATTGGATCGTTTTCTGTTGAGTTGCATGCAAGGTGAACTACCTTTTTGGGATTAAGAGTAGGAAGATCCGATGAGTCATTTTGATCCATTAACAAATGACCAAGAAATTGCTGTTTTTATTGATAAGTATAATTATTCATAATTTCTCGATTTTTAACAGATTAACAGATACGATTATTTTTATTACTTTTGTTGTTAGAAATACCTTCGTTTTAATAACGTTCGCTCTGACACGTTACACGTTGCTTTCTTTTTTCCTTCCTCCATGTCATGTCGTTAAAATGCACAAAGACAGAAATCGCGACAGTTATAATTTGCTTGTTACAACAGAGAAGTTTATATATTGCGGTGTAAACTGTTCTATATAATTTTAACAATTAGTATCTTGGGGGTCGTTAGGGCAAAGTCCAATTTCAGCTTGTATCAACAAAACATTCTATATGTATACTCAAATGTTCTACTATTCGTATAATTATGGTAGAATATTCTGCTCTATCTCTAAACAAAACAGAAACATGTTATGCGAATTTAATTATACCACATGTAGAATATACATATAAGTACAATGTATCTACATGGCTGCATAATTTAATGTGAATTTAATTATTTCGGTCACAATTAATTAACCAGAAAATGAGGTTATTATTAAAACAATGATTGTAAGTAGATATTTACTTCGTATACGTAGTATACATATTTCAAGTTAATGCTACTCATACTTCTAATCACCCATGGAATATAAACAAATTAAACGCATTTCTAGAATTAAAGGGAAAGTTGAGTGAAAAGAATCTTCTTAATTTTCGTCACAACTGAATTTCCCACTTAATACGTGTTCCCACTTTAATTAAGAATGTAATTTACAAATCTTAAATTAAATCGTTTTGTATGTTATTTAAATACATTTACATGATTCAATTAGTCTACAAGTTAATCATAAGACTATCTTTCATAAACCATGTATAGAAAAATGTATGTATATTTATGTAGATGCCTATCGCCATGAGAACAATGATACAACTTCTCATTCGAAAGATAAAAGTTCGTGTTGAAATAAATAGATTCAGTCGGTTAGTCAGACACTAAATAAAATTTCGCTCCTATAAATGGAATTTTATGATGCATGAAATGCTATATCGCATGATAGATGAAAGTATTCTAATATTCAAATTATTTTATTTCCCGTTACTCGCTTCAATTTTCATATCATCTCCACAATCCAAATAATTCCACATCGACGAAAAAATCGTAGATGAAATTTTTTAATCGAGTTTCAGTAAATCGGGGGAACGTCACGTTCCAGTGCATGTTGTGAACGCAGCCATACAACGAGCACCGTTATTCCTCTGCTACTACGGTGTAAACGTACTGGAACGCGGTACGCGAGTACTACGCGTAGTGTGTTACGCAGTGAGCAATGCGTTTACCTACGTGCCCTGCCAGTCACGCAACCACGGTGAACACGTGACCGGATTCAATGCAATAGTTCGACGGCCATTCCTTTTCATCCGGATCGCAACTTAGAGATACTCCCACTTTAGTTTCTCATGAGAATCTTTACACCTGCCACAGGTACACTGTTATATTTTTATTGATTTAGTTGGGTTTGATCAGCGATTATTCTAATAGTTTACCGTGAAAGTACGTTACGTTTTGCTGATTTAGCTGGTCAGTAATGTAGGAAATTTCTTAATGATGAGTTATGGGCAATAATTATCTTGATAGTTTCATCTGACAGCTGGTGGAGAAACTGTTATAATTTTACCGGTTTAACTATATTCCATCAGTAATTCTACAGTTTATCGTGAAAAATATATAAATAATTCTGTATTTTGCCTTTGAGATAATTATCGCTTACGAGCGATAGTTATCTTAATAATATCATTTGGCAGCTAATGGAAGAGCTACAACATTTTTACTGATTTAAATATGTTTGAAAATTAATAAAAATTTATTGTACGTGTTTTGCAAATTTCGCTGGTCAGGAGGACATTCTTTTGATAAATTATGAGCAGATATTGCCACGTTAATTTGATTTGCTAATTCTACAGAAATTCTCTGCGGAGAAAATTATTTTTGAATGTTATTAATTATCGACAAAGTATGTTTTACGATATTGTAAATTTCCGTTCCATGTTACTTTAGAAATTTGATGCAAGACGTTTTTGTACCTTTTTAATTAAATTTCAGGAACCATATATGAGTTATAAATTATTCTACATTTCTGAGTGTAGCTGTGCCGAGTCGAGAATAAACAAAATTGTCTGCGAGTCTATCATTCAACCCTCTATATGACTTTATATTTTTCAGCTTTTATACACGGGCCAATTACTCTTTTATTCTGACGTTTGGTTTGGGGTTTGCCCAAGGTAGCTCGACCGATTGGATCGCGAAATAGAAATAGACAATCCGATGGACACCGCTAAAACGCTTCCTTTTGTTTCTGTGTACATTTAAACGGTACTCTGTATGTCAGACTGAACGAAACCAGTAATTGTCAGATACAATTTAAGGTTTCCGTCTATGGAGAATCGACCCTTAATCTCAAAACAATTTAATATTTTTTATTTCATGTATCAATATCTTCTAAGAAATCAAGTCTCGTCATTGTTAATGCTCAAAGTTCGTGCTTTATATACAATTTTCTCGGCTTTCCAACACAATGTAGGATAATTCTACGTGCACGATACGCGTGAAAATGTTGTAAAGGTAATTCTGAAAGTCGTCTTAGTGAATAGAGCCTCGGCGAGCGAATTCCAAGAAACAAATGGCTGAAAGGTACGCCTCTGAATGAAAGTAACGGCGCCTCGTACGACCATCATGAATATGAGAAAAGGTCTAGAAGACATCGTTGTAATAATAGCTGGTGAATAGGTTCGTGATAATCCGTCTTGCTTCAACGATCAATCGGTTATTGTCGTGAAAACATTTCGCGAGTAAATTTCGCGTGAAAGCTTCAGTCGAGTTCTTAAAGTCAAATCGGGAACATAATTTCGACGTTGCTGTCGATTGGAATAAAAGGATTCCAATGTACTTATTGATAATTTTGAGAAAGATTTGAATATTTCGAGCAAATTGCTTTAACATAGAATTGATTTATTGTTAAGGATATTGTTGTTTCGGTTATAAATCCTTTTAGAATTTCGTTACACGCAGAATGTTTCAGCTCTTCTTTTCCTAAGAATATATTACACGAAACGAGAAAAACAGTTCGTTTCACTGTTGCGTATCTCGAACCGGAAACAAGGTTTGTTCACAGCTTTTAATGCGGGAAGTAGCGCACTTAACTGCAACGTGTTACAAAATTGCCTTCGTTGCTCACTAATTGTATTACGCTTGCAAATACAGATCTCGGGTTTTTAATTCGTTTAAAGTTCCAACGATCAAATAACAAGAATATAATAAAGATACAAAATAAAAAAGAACTTTGGTAAGTTACGAACAATTTACATTCGAGATCGAACAATCTTCGATCGAAATCCAGCGTCGAAAGAGCCATGCATGGACGAGCGGTGTTTGCTGTTGCTATACCCAGGCTGATGAGCGTGCAAATAAAGATTAATTTCCAATGTTGACGGAAGACATGTCCCGTAATCTTCGAGATAAAAGGCCGCCACGCGTAACAGCTGCCGATCGAGGTAATGATGAACCGTATGGGGCGTTTATCTACGACCACATTTTCCGATAAAACAAGTCCGGATTTTTTTTTTACATTTTGTCAGAAAGTTAAGTGCACAGGAACGCTAGTCACGCAACGCTCGTTAGCAGTTAATTACAGAACGACACGTGTTCACGGATATGAGTTTTCGACCCTTTCAGGATAGAGTTTTTTAATTTGTTAACCAGAGTCTGCAAATTTCTCGAAAATAATATTTTTATTTAAATATGCTCTGGCTCTCTGATATCATTATTCTATCTTCTTATGTGTTATTCCATTTGTCTTAAAAATAAATTGTGCTGATATTATTGAAATTAATTAACATTAATTAACATTTCGTTGTTTAATAAAAAAAAAGAACAAGTTTACTTCGTTAGAGAAATCTGGCATTTATCAAAGTTGGTAACTAGAAGTTGGAAATGATACTGAATTTCTCTCTAATGTAATCTTTAGAATATTGAAAATCTTAGAATCGTAAGTTTTGAAGACTAAAATCATTCTCATAAACCATCTGCACAAAGATTACGTTATATTTTCATCGATCTCTCCAAAAATAAACTATCGAACAAGTAAAATAAAGGATTTCATTCGATTAGAAAAACAGAATACATAGTTTGAAAAACAGCAGCGGTTTGCCACTGCGAGAAAACAAAGTTTTTTGATCCAATGAAATTTCTCGCAACAACAGTAGAAAGAGATGAAACGAGTATCAGGCACCGCGTTCACGGAACGCAAGGAAAGTGAATTATGCTCATCAAAGCATCCTAACTTCTCACTTAAAGTCACCATCAGCCTACGCGGAAACTGCGTCTCGCTTTTGGAGCGAATTAATCATTCTCGAGAATGAGGAGAAGTTTTCTTCGGGGACTTTGCTGTTCGATGATTCTCCGAGAAGTCCCAAGAGAAATTTTACCTTTTGAACTCCAGACAAGAGAGAAAGTAATGGACGATACAGTTCCTATTAGTTCATAGAAAAAATTGAATTAACTCGGAATAAATGCATTCTTCTCGTTTAATAAATTTAAGACCCTGGAAGTTAACAAAATCCAGACCAGAAGATTTCTGAACAGAATTTGGAACAATTTGGAAATCCAGAAATTCAATGAATCGGAAAACTAGAAACTCGTACGATCGAAAGTTGGAAACTTCAAAAATGCGAATATTCGAAAATTTAGACATTCAAAGATCCGAAGTTTGCTAATTGAAGGATTTAAACATTTAAAATTAGCAGATCGTAAGATTAAAAAATTACAGAATTAAGAGATTGCAAGTTAAAAGTCCCCAAGATCCAAAAATTGAAAAATTAAAGAATTGGGAAATTGAAAGAACCAAAGATTTAGAGATTTGCTGAAGAGAGAGAGAGAGAGAGAGAGAGAGAGAGAGAGAGAGAGAATGGAAAGACCAAAGAGTTCAAACCGCCTCATCATTTCCGATTGGCCGCGTCATCGACCAAAGAAACAAACGAATTTCCCGAATTCTGAATGAACCACGGCATCCAACCTATCACGTAAAACCTTCATAAAGCAGGCAATCGTATTAATCATGTCAGAAACGGCGCATCCGTAGCAAAATGCGCGGAACGTTGAGTTTCCTCTGGGAATGCTCGCAGGTTAATTCGTCTTGCCAGCTTAAGAGATTAATTGACGACAGGTTGTTTCGCGTAACGGCCGAATAAATCAACGAGATGCGTGATCGAGCGAGCGCGCGATCGAGTCGCGGAATCCCGTTTCCACGGAAATTACGAATTTATAACGGACGCATCGCAACAAATGGCTCTGCACACCAATTCGAGTTTTCCACGACCAGATATTTCCAGCTAGATGTACTCCTGAATTATTTATTATATAACTTGCATATTACAACTTATTATTGTTAATCATTGCAACGTATTACAAATCGTTTAATTACATATTCTATTGTAAATGTTAGCTACCGTGATCTTTTCCTCGATTGACATCGAACTCACGATAATATCGATACAACGTTCTGACGTGATGAGTCTTGAGGTTTTGTACGTTTGCTGTTTCGTTATTCTGAAAATTTTGAGGATTAAGCATAAAATATACGTACCAGTTCGCTTTTGTGGAATATAAAGAGCTTTCTCTGTTATTACAGTGAATATTTCGGACTGACAGTTTATTGCGATGGCTGTTTCCTTTTTATAAGGTTTGTAAAAGCTAGCAACAACCAATCAAGGCTTTACAAAGGGTTAGTGAACAGGTACGCGTAGGTAACAGTGTACAGGTAGTGTGGTCGGTAAAAAATTTCAAGCAATACGGAAATACAATTAGATATTGAATCACGGTTATTGGTTATTTGCGACAAAATAAAATAAAAATATAACGTGCCTTAGAGGGCAAAAACATGTTGTTTTATATATGTAAATTATATATATATATGTATAAGATGGTAAAAACGACCGACTTGGAATAAAAATTGATTTATAACTTTTGACATGACTGAAGAATCGCGTCATTTTGACAGCTTTGTTTCTTTTTGGTCGTGTTCTCGAAATTTATTCTCCGGTGGATCTTCGACAATCCCATGGTCTTCCAGTAGAGCCGTTTGTCAGTGCGGACAAAGGAATGTTAAACAACCTGGGCTGACGCGTCGTTTGGTTTTATCGGTCGTCCAAAATAAACGAACACAACAGGACGTTATTATTTTTGCGACAGGCCGACGAAACGAGCATGAGGATGTTTCTTTCTCAGAGATATTGGACGAAGAAACAGAAATACCGAAGAATGTCGGGAAATAAGATAAAGTGTGTTCGGCGCAGTTAAAATAGAAGCCGTGAAAATGTGGTTGGATGAGTTAGATTTGTGAATACTTTTGTGAATCATCAACGTTTGCAAGCGCTATTGAGAAAGGATTCGTTGTTCGATAGCCTCCGTAAGGAAGAAATTTTTGTTAGAAATTTATAGAAGTTGTGGATTGTGTAAATATAAAACATACAAATAAAAAATTTAATTACAATTCCCCAGATTAAGAATGATCAAAAACTTATTTCAATGTTCATGTAATACAATATCGACAATTAATATCCAGCAGGTATTCATGAAAGGATTGTAGGGCAAGTGGTACGATGTAATGATTACAGCAAGTACAATCCAGAATACCAAAGAAAACATTCTAATCGCTAGAACAGTAAATTCAAATAGCAAATATAAATCTGTGAAAAAAGAAAACGAATCAAAATTCCTCATTTTCTATTTCCACGATGGTTAGCATACCCATAATTGCCAAAGAATTATCCTTAATTACCGCTTTCATCATACCTAAAGATTCAAGCAAATAGTCAAATCGACCTGTGGATGGTACTTTGACTTCCCACAAACTGCTTTCAAAGACTCCGCAGCAACTTTGTCCAACAGACATCGCACATAAATATGTACTCGACAGATGCGCGTCCCTGGAGTGGAATAGCAGTAGTTAGCGGTTACACCGCGTCTAAAACTCGGTTCAAGTACGCTTGCAACGCCAACGCTATTTCTTGGCGACCGTGGAAAAATTCTACAGCATCGAGGAAAATGCTTATTTCTGTAACGAGCTGCATGCCAGTTTGTTTAATAACTCCTCGATCAGATAAATCGAATACAAAGCGATTGCAGTTTCGCAAACAGGTTTGAACTACCATTTCCACATTTGTTTGAATATTTTTCCTATGGAATATTAGTTATATATATATAACTAAGTAATATAAATTCAATAAAGTCTTCGTTTATCGTATCCCTAACACTAACCGTAACTCAAATTACTTTACGACTGTGGAATAAAATAGATATTAACGTAATTAGATTAATCTATCAGTTGGGTTATTATAAGATTTGAAGTCCCGTTATATCATCGTTTCAAGTGACGATATAAGGAAATATCATCCCCACTGAGTCAAACCACCGTGACATATCCAAAAAATATTACATAAAATTCGAACCGTCGATCGTCAGCTCGGTCACGATCCCGAAAATTTCACCACGAAAGACAAGCATCGCGTTTAGAATACAAATGCCTGGCGTAAAACTAAGAGAAAACCCTAAAGTCTCGTAAAATACCTTAACTTCCGAGTGTCCTGAATTTTAATGAATCGCGGACTATTCGAATTCCAAGGAAAGGTGGAAATTTCATGAAAATATTATTTTCACATGTCTTGAAGAAAATCGGCACGAAGTTCACTCGTGCAGAACCTTAAAATCACATTCGACATACGGCTATGATAGGTAAACAAAAATAGTATAATGCATAAATACTATTATACAGTTATATAATATCACTCGCAATTCTTTAAAATATCACTTGAAAATGTTAAAATTGGCTAAAATCTGCATGATGATTTTTTACATGAGAATATCGTTGGTAGCGACATGTTATCGTTCTGACAGATTCCCATTGCCATTGTTCCAGTTACCTCGAACGATGGTTACATAAAAGTGACGATAAACGGTAACAGGCATCCGCTGATTTGGCGATTTGCCATCGCCATCGACATTTCTGTCCATCCTTTCGACCGTTGTTATTTACCAATGCGCACTGTCCAACAATTACCACGAGCTGGTTTAATCGACTAACACAAAAGCCGTGGTATATAGAGAGAAAGAGGGAGAATTTTGCGACGAGAAGCACGAGCAACGTGTAAGTGTCGCCACCGATAATAATGGAGCAAGCGAACTCGAAATATCAATCTCTGTGCACCACGTGTGCTATCGCGCTGTATGCTACAGTTGTACCAAGGTGTTATCAGTTTTGTCGTGAAAATTTCCTGTCAATCAGATTGGAGCATCTTTAATAAGAATTATTGGACTGCGAATTCCTTTATGAAAATTTTTATTTTCGCGAATATTAATGAAGAAATAGAAACTAGATACATAGTTTGTCCCGTTCATTAGATAATATTATAGAGTACTTTGTGGATATTTTGGATATGATTTTGGATATTGAATATAAGATTTGAAAAATTCTAACAAGATTTTAATTAATGTGACTAATCGTTTGTCTTTGTAGAAAGTATTATCGAACCAAGGAACAAAAATAAAACGTTTAAAAAGCTTACGGTAACGGTAAATTAAATTTGAGAAAATTAGGTCGCTTCAGCATAAGCAATTAAATTCTAAAAGAATATTTCCTATTTTAATTTGTAAAAAAGACACCAATAACGATAATCATTTGGTCCAAACTTAACGCAAAAAGCACTGTGCAAGATTACCGACGCTCGTGCTGTTCCACCCATGTATGAAGCAAGCCTAAATCGTTCCTCACTATACACGGTTCGTTTGCATAGCATCACGATCCACACTTCCACGAGGTTTATGTGTACGGATAGACATGCAGAGGCAAGAAAGCGTGCCCTTACGCGCCATGGTATCGCAACTGCAGTTGCAGATCGACAAACTTACGGTATACATCTAGACGCATAATCACTAGGGGATTAACCCTTTCTATGTAGTACGTCTACATAGAACATATCTACAAGATATGGACACTATGTATATATATGTGCAGTGACTTGTGCAGTGACGAATGGAAGAATTCATTGAAAAATTGAGGTAGTACAGCAGTACAAAAATGATAAAAATCGCATATTAATAATTGTAAATTATTATATCATGTATTACAAGCTACATCTGAGTAGCAGTACGATATGGAATGAAACAGCGATTCAAAGGGATTGCTTCAGGAATATCATCCCTTTTATAAACGAGAGATTTTTAAATAGAACATAAATTCACAAAAATTGTTTAAATTCTAAAAGTTTTCCATGTTCTCAGCTCGAACGAAAAAGATTAATTTTCCATGATCTATCCTGGTTTTTGACATTACGATGTTTTGTTATTCCAAAATTTTCATGTATCAATTAAGAACAATTATAATTCGATAACGAGTGACAACAATTGGAAGCTATTTAACATTTTCTACAAAATATAGTTAACAATAAAATATCGAATCCTTTATGGCGTAAAAGGAGAAAGAATTTTTATACTCGAGTTATATCGAGATTCTACCTTTTCTTCGTATACTATGGAATCCTCTTGTTGTTAGAGGATATTAAACGAATATCAAACAGCTGTAACAGAATGAAATGGAATCACGCAGAGAAGCTATTTCTGAATGACATGGTGCTACGGTTAGTTTTAATCTCATGGTTTACCCTTCGACTCAAGCACTTAACGCCGACCTTGTGTTCTAATGCACACACGTGCTCAGACATCGACGTTTCCAGAAGACGAAGTCAACCAAATTACCCATCAACAATGCATTTCCTTTAATGCCTTAACCATTCAAGCGACCGATCGATAGCTCGCAGACATTGGAGATCCATCAAACAAAGGGAGGACTTCTTTCTGAGAACACTGCAAAACCTAGAATACATCCAGTCCAACAGGATCAGTAAACACTCGAAGAAGTCTTTCGATCGATCAATCTCATTTACAATTGAAGGAATTGAAGAAAAGATTTTTCTGTCAAACATGTTATACTTCACGTTCCGTTGGAATTGTTCAGAGACGTATGTCAACGGCGAAATTTCTACGTTTGAGTTTCATCAGAAAGCTCGATGGAAAGTCATAATAGAAAAATTATATGGAGTAATGGAAAATTTGCTTCGTGATATTTATTTATAAGAATATTATTCATAAGAATTAGAACACTTATGAAAAATCAGATAAAACTGAAGAGATCATTAGAAATGTATTGAAACCTTTGGGGTTTTTATTTCATCTGAGATCTCGCAATATAAAGAATCTACATATATTATGATAATTTCGATCTTCGTTAATTTTAACATTTATACGATGAAATTTCCCGATATTTAACGTAAAATTTTACGATACTTCCGAGTAAAATATAATCAATTAATATATATCTATAGGTTGACAATTATAGAAGTAATAACTGAACCAGTAGCTTCATAGAACGCTATTTTTTCTCGTTACATCCTAGTTCCTTTTTTAGCGAGACTAATTAGAGCAGTCATCTAGCTATTTCCTCTCTCGAAAGAGCAGTAAAACTTTAACTACTTCATGCACCAACACACAACACGATGCTAAATATTTCACAACCTAATGATCATCTACTCAACTTATATCAAGCACTTATAAAATCACTTCACAATTTTCCATCCACCTAGCTGGTTTCATTAAAATCAACGCGTAATTCCTCCCATATGCTCCTGACGATAGTGATCTATACCTATCTATAGATTCAAAGATATTACAAGCAAAAATGGATAAACTAAATATCAATACAGGTTAAGGCAAAATTCAGAGTGGGTTTTCAGGATGTAATAATATGTAATTAATGTTAGGATTGACATTAATAAACGAATTTTAATGATATTAATGACTTGTTTGACCAGGTATGGAAAATGACATCTTTTTAATCAATTGCATTTGTCGCATTGCAAAATCGTGATATTTCGATCGCATTGTTCATTAATTAATATTTGACGCGCTAGCGTTCAAATTCCTGCACGGATGTTCACCATAAGCTATTCGTGTCTGTTTCAAAAAATGGCAACCCAAGATAATCCAGTCCTGTGTTAGAATAACGACAAAACCGTCAAAGGGGGATTCCCTAAAATCTATTCCTTTTATTGACGCTATATACTCGATAGATAATTCTTTCGTAAAGTTCCAAATTTCTCACTCCTCCTGAAAAATTTGTCGCTATTGAAATACATCTTCGTCATTTTCGATCTGCAATTCTCTTTCCTGTTAAACGGTAATGCCCATCAAGATCGAACATTCCAGCTTTTTCTCCTCCTACTCTTTTATCCACTTTCGACGATTTCGATGGTGCAAGTATAACGAAGCTGGCTTGTCGCCAACGCGACTGATCGGAACGAAAAAAGGGGTGTGGGCTGACTTTTGACTTCCGGCGGAGGCTCTTTCTCGCCGACGACGATGTCACGATGACTCCTTTTTCTCGCTCTCTCGGCTCTCGAGGTGATGCTTCTTTTTTAACCCTGAAAACGTGCCAAGACGAGGGAAAGAGGGTGAAGTGCTGGTCGGAGGAGAGGGACCCGGGCAAGAAGCTGCTACAGGGAAAAAAAAAAAAGATGAGGAACGAACCGGGAGACCTTGGCACTGCCGTGAACGACGAATGGCAAACAGCGCAGCGGGTCGTTAAGGGGAACTTTTGGGCCAGTGTTTCCCTCTCGGTAGAGATTATACGGATGATGAAAGGGAACGTGCCTCTGACAGGGATTTGAGTTCAAAGCAACCGCAGTAGGCAGTTACTGTACGGCGAAAATGCGTGAAAGTGCACCGTGGTAAAATCGTGTATATTCCATGAAATAAAAAAGAGGAAAATTTTATATCAGGTTTGTAAATTTGTCTGGACAATAACGGCTATTAAATTGTGTCCTATCGTCTATTATTAAAGATGTTTAAAAAAACAATTTACTACAAGTTACATATATCGAAAGTCGAAAGAATTGACAATAAAAAAATTAGAACTGCATTATCGGTTGTGAATGAATAATCAGAATATTTGTGTGATATTGTATATGAATTTTAATTTGCACAAAGTTCGAGATAGAATAGTAATATTTAGATAAAAAGAAGTAAATCTTTCAATAATATCCAACTCCTTAAAAATGTAAAAAGGTGAAGAGAAATCGGGCCAGATTCTTGTAAAGACAAAGTTATGTTAACGGAACTTTCGGAAGTTGTAGACTGAGTATCTTGAAATTCTTAATCCGAAATGTAAAAACCTGTCTTGACATCTTGCATTTTGTGAACGTGCAAGAAAGGAAACGAAATGAACTTGCATCGTACGGATTCGCTATTAGATTTCAAGCAGAGTTATCAAAATAGGTTATCAGGAATTTTTTTACTCAGCTGTTCCTTTCCCATCCACGAAGTTGCAAGGAAGTTACTTCTTGATGTTACAATACTTCCAAGTTGGCATTCGCCAATGTTTAACGCCATTGCCTCCAGAATTTAACCCGAATTCGGATAACAGGAAGCTACAAGTTTGAACACTCGGCAGCACAGATAATTAGACTGGAAGTTGCGCAAAACTATCGTTTCATGAAAGCAAACTTTGTCGCGATTCTTGCAGAAATAATAATTTCAAGAACTAACTGAATTCATAAATAAATAAATAAGCAATCATAAGGAAATAAATAAATTGGAAACATTAATCTGAATTATTGGACCGATTGGAAAGTTTTATTTCTAAATTTTACTTGTAGCTATAATAATTTTATAATTATATTTGTCAATTCTCAAACAAAGAAATTCTATGATAAAATACATCTTAGACGTAGTATTTTGTAGATACGTCGAATAGAAGTGACGAATAGCAAACAGAAAAATCAGCGATAAAGACGACGTTCACAATGTTATTTTCTGAATAGTTTGACGATGTATCAAATCTTTCTAAAAATTGCTAGAAAAAAATATCCAATTCTCAGAATTAGATTGCAAAAGACTAGAAGAATATTTCAATTGTAAGAATGAGAAATTTTACGCCAAAGAGAAATAAATCTTTTTTGAAAAAAAATCACAGTCACAAGTAGTACCCGATTTTCTCTTCACGTAATTTACACTTTTACGCAAAACTAATGTTTCACTCTTTTAATATCGTTGTTCGTAATATTTTATTCGAGAAAATATCACAAAAGTTGAAATATCCAACATATTCGAAAATATTCCACGCGATGCTACGAAAATGCCGATTTCCACTCGTATTCGTATCGATGTTACGTAATGCAATCGAGACAATGCATCGAGTTACATCAACCGGTGCACAGGGAATTTCGCGGAAGTACAACGCACGACTGACACGGTCGCGTTGAATAACGAGGCCTGCAGTTCTCGCTATAAATGCTTCATTGTCTAAATGGAACGACGCAATACGCCGTTTCCCATCAGCTGCTGAAGGAAGAAAGGCTACGAATCCTTTCCGTTCGTCTCAGCTCACTCAACCGACGACGCTGCGAATATCGCGCGCGCTTATCAAACTCGTTTTGTTCAGAGCTTTCGAAAGGCTGGATAAGCACACGATAACAAGCGAACACCATTTTATCGTCTACTTTTCGTTGTAATTATTTATGGTAAGTCCATTAGATTTTCACGTTGATTGAAATAAAATTGCAAAAAAATATCGAATATGATATTATTAACCCTTGCAGAAAGAAGAATTATTTGTGATACTTATGTAGATATGTAATGCTTAATAGAAACATGTGTTTTCTGATGTTTTTGTAAGAAAGATATGAGGCATTAAAATTTCAAAGCGGTTCTGCCGAAAACAAATATGTTTACTGTTTAATTAATTGGTCATTAATAAACTAGAATATTGCACATAAATATCGTACGAAGTCCTTCGTTAAAGATTCTTATTTAGAACTAATGCAGTCTATAAACTTTTAAATTAATATATTCTCGTTTAAAAGTATCTTTCATTTTGTTTGAAATGCATTTTTAATTATTGAGCAACTGAGAGCGTTCTATTGTACAGGAAGTCGCAGTACTCAAAGGAAATTACTGTTTACACTTTAGCAGGCAGTGTTAGTAAATTTACACTAAGAATGCTCTTGCAGCTCCTTGCGTGGAAAAATCGAATTACCACAACGAATGATCTCATTAAAATATCTAGACAAAGGAACGAAGAAAACGAAAGAAAATAAAGAAGTACAATAGAAAATAATATTCTCGTAATAATGTGAAGTGAATTTTACTTTATGTGAGCCGATTGCAAATTTACGAGAACCTGTATAAAATAAACTAACTCGACCTCTGCATTATCAATCTCACACTCAACTCATACTAATTCAAAGCTAAGTCGAACTATCGTTACCTGAACCATCCATATTATTAATTTTCCTTTGAACACGCATCGATAGAAAATTTGGAACTACTATCCGCTCCATGAAACCTAACAGTTCAAGCAGATATCAATTTTCCATTTGAAAAATAAATGAAATAAAAGAAGCTATTATTGATACATTAATTTTCAACGAATAACAAAATTAGTAGCAGATTTAACGTAGATATAATTAAAAAAATCATTTGAAAAAGTAAATCAATCTTTGGACAGTAACGTATACAATCAGCAAATGTAATTTTCATTCTATAATGCTAACTTTATTTATTATAACTACATACTGTATACATATTAAATAATAAATGTGACTTACAGGTAGAAGTATGTGTAGTTTGAAAATTTTATCTCACATTCACGGAATTGTCCACGGAATTTCACCGATATTTCGACCGCGTTCCCAAAATAGATGTGCACATCGAAATTAAAATACATTCCCTCGCTTCAAAAGAAAGTAAGACAAAGAGAACGAAAATAGTTGTACACGTACGCAGAGAAGAGGGACGTTGACAACGAACGTCATTAATCGAGAAAAAGTCACGTCGCGGGCCTACTCGGAATATGGAGCAGAAACGGTTCGTTTCGAGTGCGGCTGCATTTAGGGCCGATGCAAATACAAACACAAAGGGTCTGTTGCGCGCGTGGAGAACGAGACGTTTTCCAGCTTGTGGCTGCTCGTGCTTGTTCAACCACGTTCTCCAGAGTATTTTGTGCGAAAGTAGGTGCAAAAAGGAGGCTAAGCATAGAGTGGATTGCTGTATCGATTTTTCTCCATGAACGTCGCCTTGAGTATTCGACTTTATTCGACAAGATAATTACCGAAATTTCCATCCTCCGGTCGCTTTTGTCGCCAATAACTTCTCCAAACATCTATATTATAGTCGTTTTACAACTTTGTACCGAGGGAACGAAGCTATTCAAACGAACGAGCGAAATATTATTGTGCTTCCGTACGAAGAATGGTTACTAGCCCGTTGTATTCGATATAAATGAGGTGTTTAAAGCGGCAAGACAAACGTGAAGAAATATCAATTCCGCTTTTAACTTTTTCCAAATCTAATATTTTTTTGAATAATATTATCAATCGAATATATTATAGTTTTATAGAGAAGGCGTAATACACTAGAATTAGCAACAGTTTTACTATCAACAAACACATTTATCGCTTAACATGTGATAGCAACGAACATTCGATGAAACCAAGCATATAACATTTACGTCGGCAATAAGGTCGAAGCGATACGCAACGGAATCGCAACGTGTGCATTAGTATCGATGAAAACACTAACAAAAATTCTCATTATTTTGTATGATATACCAAAATATTTGAATACTCATATTTTAAAATTTCGTTTGCATCATAATGACACATGATTATTATGATTACATTAGTTACATTTCAAAGAGATTCGAAAATGTACGTAGAAGTTACATGACGTTTATTGCAAACATTTTTTCTACAAATTTTCTATCATAAATGTTCGTATACTTTCGTAACTCGTTATAAGCTTTGAAACTGTCAATAATATTTCTAGATGTCTGCTGATTAATCGATCTCATTAATAAAGTCAAACGCGAAAACGAAGAAGAAACATATTTATGTTCCGTGAAAGCTAAGGGCGATATTTCGCTGGTCGACGTTCAGATGGTCGATCTAGAATCTAGACGACAGGCCAGCTCATTGTCTGCCACTCAAACTCGATCGATCAAGGGTAGATACCATTTCTTTGGTCTCCTTTACTTCCCTTTCGTTGCCTGGTCGTCGTATTATCTCTCTCGACACGCGCGGCTACGTGTCACAAAACTATTGTGTGTTTTCCCACGCAGTGCTGCAAAATGGAACGAATGCCGAAAGGAAAAAAGGAAACTCGGCAAAAGGTCGACAAAAACTCACCGCGGAAAAGCGCGAAGTTTCTACGAAGGCCGCGTTGAAATATGCTCTGTAACGTGAAAAGTGCGGCAAGTGTTCAAAGCGTAAAGCAAAAGTACCTTCTTCATTGTAAGTTGTTTAATAGTTATATACTTTCATTGAGAAAAGCTACGCCTAAAATATTGTGCAGTACATATTTTCATGTTTTTATTAAAAACTGTGGAATTTATTTGATATAACGTTTCCTTGTATAAGGTATAGTTGGCTGATTCGGATAAGAAACGCAATCCGAGGAAATTTTTCTTCATTAAGCTAACTTTTTCATTACAATTGAAATGAAAAGTCGTACATATTAATATTATAGTCAACTCTGCTATAACATGGTGAGTTCGTTCTGTGTTGTATCAACACTTTCAGAGTACCATGTTATAGAAACGTTGCGTGCAATTCGTTCATATTTTTCTCCAATTGGAGAATATTTTTAACAATAGAAAAACACGTCTGGATCGAAGAAGAAAAATACAAGAGGACAAAACGAATGCATTAAGATTAACAATCTTCATGGAGCTCGCTAAAAAGAACACTATAAAACACTTAAGAGAAACGTTTTCCTTTTCGTGGTAATATTTTCTCCCAACTCTTCGTATTAATAAAAGTCCTGCAACTAGTTTCTAAAGAACAGTTTCTACGACGATAACACAATTTAGAAAAACAAATGGCAAATACTATTAATTTTTGTCGAAAACGCAATTCGTTTCGTTAAAAAACTTAGGCACTTATTGGAACTTCTGATGAGTTTTCTTGATCATTTTTCCCATAAACCAGATTCACGTGGCGTATTATCGATGGTTAAGTTGGCGAACGACAGGCGGAATGATCATCGGCTCGAGCACCGACTACAAACAGGCGAAATGTGTGTCATCAAAAATTTATACAGTAGACCACTCGAGTTTGGAACAGTCTCGTTGACCTTTTTACGGTTCCGGGCGAGCCTCGGGATTATACAGGGTGGCTCGATCGAATACTGTGCCGTGAAATTACCCCAAACAGCGACGTGATTCTTTTACGATCATTGAACGGTCGTATTGTTCAAGAATTTACGACAAATCTCCCGAGAGTGATCTTCGATTTTTAAATGGGACAATCGTGCAGGGTTTAGAAATGGCGCTGATGAAGAGGGAGGACTAAATCTGACCTATCTATTTAAACGATAAAAGGGACCAGAGAATCCGAGATTTATCGTGAGATAAAATCTGAAGAAGTACTGGGTTATAATATAAAATTGTCCAGCTTTTATATTCGTTATATATAAATGGAACAAATAGAATGAATATACACGTTAATCGATATTCTTGGAAGCATAGTGTTGCTACATTTTTGTGACATGATTAATAAGGAATTTAATCCATTTATAAGATATAATGCAGGTAATAGATCCTAACGAAAATAATTGAAAAACCTTTCAATTTCATAATTTTCTATTTCGTTCAGGTTACTAGAAATAAATTTGAAACACAAATACATTACTTTAATATCAAATGGCAATAGATCACGACAAAACAAAATTCTCTTAAAGATTCCAAAAATTAAAGTAACACACTTTCATACGCAGTCAATTCGTTTCACGTAAAAGATCGGAGAAGAATTATGTAATTTCTCCTGTTAACTCAAACAAACCAAGTTTAACTTCAAGTTTTACACGCCATATCCATAATCAGACATGATGATCCTAATAACTCTACTTTTCAATGGGTCCTCACCGACACAAATGCAAAAACAGTTTCCCATCATTAGTGAATGATTAAAGTTTCCCCAGCTACCGGCTTTCCTCTTGATTTTCACTCGACTTTGATTGAGGAAAGTGGTCACGCGGAACGGAAACTCCACGAGTAGCTGATTACCAATCCGTTGGCCTGATTTCCATGGCCTTCGTTACGCCAGCATAATAAAGAAACGTGAGCAACGAGCAACGATTTTACTCCTCGAGGAATCGCTTCTATATCGATGTATCCAGTTCGCTGGTGGCCTCGATCTCTACCGGAAATCAAGGGAAGAGAAAGAAGATTGGTCGCCTCGCGAGAATTAATAGCTGTCAGCTGTTTACTACATAGTAAGCCAGAGAAAAACAATCTGGAACGATCGAGCCGTCGTTCTCGATAATCCACAAGCGGATATAATCGATCGATAGTGGTTCGAGACCGGTTCCATCGAGACGGCAACTGACCTAGTGACAAGGGTTTCCTTAAACGATGGAATTTGATCGATGGCTTGGTTAACTCCACTTCCAGGATTTGTTTTCTTTTGTGTACATGGAAGATCATTGACTCGATAATATGACATACGAGTCGTGTTGAATCATATAGAACGATTCCATGAAACTCTATGAAAATTCAAAGGATTGTTTGAAATGGAATTAAATACTATAGAGTGTTGAATAGTATGCTATATATCATAATTGAAGAAATTTCAGACATTTTTCTAGATAGAGTCAGATAGTTTGCCACGTTAATATCCCAAATTAATTTCCATATTAATAAGTCGACAAAGTATAGTTTTTTCATTGTAATCGTTCAAGTTAATATACTTGGACTTAATTGATAAGTATGTAAATGTAATAAATATAACGACGTGACAACACCTTTGTGGTCACTGTAAATTATCTATAGACATTTATTTCCTTACAGGATCCTTCACGATTTCTCTACAATTTCTTTGTTCTTTTCATTTTCTATCCGTTCTCATCCTGTCTTGCTCGTGCACGACGATTATCCTACAACAGGGAGAACCGTTACCTTACTCAAACCGGACAGGAGAAGGGCAGATGCCTACAGGTGAACAGGTGAGTGGGCAGACTACAAGATATATCGGTAACCTGCCGATAATGCGACCGCTTTATCCCACCGTGATATTAGTAATCGTATCGACAATTCAACTATTTTATTGCTTCGAAAAAACACAAGGAAATATTGTTTTTATAAAAAGCTTAGCTTCTGGCACTCGTATATCTTGTCAGAAATATTTTTAGATAAATTTATCGTCACTGCTAAGAGTCTTTGGCACAATTGAATAGTAGTGACGTTTCCTGTAGTATCTATTCCTGTAGTTTCCTGTAGAAATTTGTAAAATAAAATTCGGTATCGCAAATTGGAAAGATATTCTTTCTATATACTTAATAATCGATGGTATTTCAAATTCGATACACAATTTAGATGAAAAATTTAATCTTCATGATAGTTAGAAGATTAACTCGATTCACAAATTCATTCTGTAATTAAAATGGTATCGCTATCCGCATCAGTAGATACAAAGTACTTTACCTATCACCTTATCGAATCTTCCTTTGACCTAAAACCAACCGCTGATTCAAACTGAAACTGCTTACCACGAAAAGCTGAGCAAACACTTTGATGCCAAATACTCGGATACTGCTGAACGCACTAAAATTATCAGAAACGTACTGTTCTGAAACAAACGATAACTCACGAGACAAACAAATTTTAACAAAGTCGAACCAATCACTTTACTTTAATTATCTCAAATTCTGATAATCCAAATATGGTATATTTCACGATGAAGAAGCAATCACGAATATTACGGCACGCGTGGTGGTTCATAAACAAAATTTAGTAGCTTAACTACTACCTAGAAAATGATTTATTAGTATATATTATATATATTAATATATATTAATATTATATATTAATTAGTATATTAATAGTATATATTATTATTATTATTATTATTATTATTATTATTATTATTATTATTATTATAGTATATTATTATAGCATATTATTATTATTAGTATATATTAATTAGTTTCTACCCTCTGGTTCACCTTTAACATATCAAAATTTATTCATACAAAAATTAATTATTTTAGCTATTTAAAGAACCTGAGTCATCGAATAATAGGCTGACACGTGATGAAGATCCAACGATGAATGAACAAATCTCTGTTCCTCACTCTCTCTTTCGATGTGTCCATTCTTGAAGTCCGATTGCGGTTCGTGTGTTCGCATTTGAACGAGAACGAACCTCGTTCCAGTGACCATATACGCGCGGAGCTCACCGCTATCCATCATCAAGTAACCTTCATTCCAGGTGAAAGATACGAAAAACGAGACGATCTATCAAGTTATCAACTTATCGCTTCGACATGCTGTTACTCGAGTGATGAAAGAAGAAAAGGTAAAAAGGTGAGAGCCTTGGAGGGAAAGATGGAACTTGGTGCTTTTTAGAATTCCTTGAGATAGGAAGTGAGGATGTTGTGGATAGTAACGATTGAATTTTAGTTGCTAGTAATTATCAGGTTTGATATACTGGAAAATTAAAAATTAGGATATATAGAAATATTGAAAACTGGAAAATTTGATAGCTAAAAACAAAGAAGCTAAAATCGCAAAAATATCGCAAATTTTCACAAACGTTAGAAGAATGACAATTTTCGCTCCAAGATCGATATCGTCTACATTAATTACATCAAATCTTACGGACTCTTCTATTACATACACATGTATATTCAAGAACCAGCGATCCAACAGCTAAAATAACCGATTCACTGGCACATCTCTCTGAGGTCACTAACTGCATGAAAAAGTGAACGACGTCCAAGCGAACGAGTGCATACCTTCATCGACCTAGAAGAAACCGTCTTAACGATATCGTATCAATCGGAGAAGTTTGTCCACTTGGCTAAAACCCAGGCTTCGTTTCCTCAATTTACCAACAACAATTTCCAGCTAATCCGAAGAAAACAAAAGATCTTCACGATACGAAACAACCGGACCTTCGAATGCTAATGTAACTACCGTGGAACGAAAAGCTCCTGGCACTGATTCGGCATACGGAGGCGCCCGGTGCTTATTTTCTTAGTGGAAGATCGCCAAAAGACACTCGACACACTTCGTCGGGCCGTATTTGCGCGTAGGAATTCGTAGAAAAATCAGTACAGAGAGAGAAGACGATTGTATGATAGCTGACATCATCGCGGATACGTTTATCGATGTCGCGAATCTAAAGCCACGTACTCGCTGGTTAACAAGTTGATTGCCACGCGAATTTCATATATTTTGCTCTGGAAGTTGCAATAGATTAAAATTACCATAAGATTTAATTTTTGTCAAATATATTGTATCCTGCATTTCTCTGACAATGTTATCAAAATCATTCTAGACATTTGAAATAAACGTTGTTGAAAAGGATGATTAATATAAAATAAAATAAAGTGAATTAATCATCCTATAAAATTGAATAAAGCGAATCATCGGTGACTGCAATGGCAGTCGACGTGTTAAAAATTAACCAAAGTATCCGGATGCTTATGAATTTCAGAGAACTATGTTTCACGAACATATTTGCGAACAGTGTGCAAACAGATGACAAATAGACGAACTGTTAGCAAACACCAATGAGAGCTTCGATTACTACGACGTAAACATCACGTGTTACGTTCTAAAATTGATTGACAAAGACTAACAGAGGCCCAGAGAACATGTGGAGTTTACACGACCGCGATTTTGTACGCAGAACTGTTTGTATGCCAATAGCGTGATTTAAGCAGTTCTAAATCCAGTATGTTTTCGCTTGGAGATTCAATGGAATTTAAACTGATCTGGATTTGTGATCGAATTCCTTCATGATAAATCGTATATCAAGCTTATTCATTGTCGCTGTTTCTATTCTGGAATTTTAATGTCAAGGATACAAAATAGCATATTAATGAATGCAGATTACGCGTGAGTGAAGCTACGAATGTTTCGACGAAATATTTCGAATGAATGTTCACAATGACCTTCCACGCTGAATATCTAACTTTGCAATCTAATTGCTCTTTCTCCTTTCGTAAAAAATTAAATTTCAAGATAAAGATTGTTACCAAAGTGAATAAGTAATAAGAAACCTATCTATAACCACAGGATTCTTTGAATGCCGAATATCATATTCATCAAGTAACGCTTGGAACTGGAAAAACTCGTTTGAAAATCTATTTTACTGAGCAACGGCATCAACGAAAATTTGATGCGAGTTCTAAGAATCAACGAACCGAGGAGCAGGTCAAAACTGTCAAAAAGCTTTCTACGAGCTAGCAGCTGATTTGCATTCGTGGAATTCAATCGCGTCGATTCTGTTCCATTGAAAGGATGGCTGCCAAAATTCCTCGCGTACACCAGTCACCCTCGCCGCACGCGGCCACATCTATTTGCAGCGATAGCATTCCGCCGGTGTGTTTTACCCGCCTCTTGTATCGGCCGGATAATCGCGTTTCTAAAATTACTCCCAGTCAGCTCGTTCGTTTCGCGAGGCCAACTACCGCTCCTCCGGACACGCGCGAATGGCAACCGCCACCTTGCGAGTGGAAAAATTGCTCGGACAAAGATACGGACGGAATTGAAGGAAATTTGATTATTTTGAGGAAAAGAAGATGTGATGTTTAGGCCGCGGATTTTTGTGCATTAACCAGGAATCTGAAGGTGCAAAAATACATAGGATGTACATGATATGCAAAAATATATGAATTATCCAAAGTATAGTATTCATTAGAATATTCGATAGGTGGAACGAATTTCTACCTGGATTCCCTTCTTTTAATTATCTTCGTAGAAATATGAGTTTGCACAAATATTCGCAGTCCAGTGATGAACGATGGTGATATTTTTGTTTTTCGCGTCGGAACCTTGGATTTCAATGTACTTGTACGTCATTATCATGTGGATTATTGGTGATAAGATACAGTTACTAAACTCTAAATAAAGATAGTTCTCGATTCGCGATAGTGATGTGAAATAAATGTGAAAATATATTGTAGTGGTAAGAACTGGAATCAAGCGTTGTTCTTTCAAAATCAAGTGTTTCGAGATAATTCCTCGGTTTGATTTTCAAGTTTTAATGCCTTTAACGAACTGATTTGTTCCATCGCAAACTATTTGAAAACGTAAGCACTATCGCGTGGACGATATCGTAAGTATATACTTGAGGAACTATAGTTGAATATTAGAAAGATGATGTGTACTTTGAAAGTTGTTGCAAAAGACAATTGCAAACGAATGAAGAATATAAGCATTGTCGCGTGAATAACATGTGCGCTTGGGGAACGATTGTTAAATATTAGAAAGATAACGTGTAATCTGAGAGTTGCGTAAAAGGCAGTACCATTGTAAACAATTAGAAAGTGTAAGCATTGTCGCGTGGATAACTGACTATGTACCTCAATATTTAATGTTTCACGAATATGATACTGTTGACAGTACAACTAGTTGTTCTATTTATACTCTACGAATGTGCTACATACCTTTAAAAACAAACAACTGAAAACAGCGCTAAAGAAAACCAATAGAAACTTGTAGCTGACAGCTTTAAGAATATTTACAAAGTTAGACATTTTTTCGGAAGAAAGTCTTTTTCGAATGAAAGACAAAAGAGTTGGATTAATTTTCATAACACACGATGATTTAATAAATAAAAGACCAAATGATCTAAAAGACTAAACCACACTAATAATTGGAAAAACACGTTCATCCATAGTAAAATGTTATAAATTTCCTTTTTTTCACAAAGATAAAAAATCCAAAGAATCCAATCACTTTCCAACAATGCTTATTGAACGTCCAGCGAACAATGGAAGTTTGATAACTTGGACCGATGCAAAATTACCACGAAATGTTGGCTGACACTCGTTATAATTATTACTGAATGCTCATAGTGTTTGACTAACATAACGTTTTTCTTTACATCGATTGGAAAGTGCTTATAAGCTATGGTCCTCCATCCAACGTATCAACAGAAACTGTTTAACAACCGCGCGACAATGGGCAAACAACGGCCAACGTTGAAAACGATCGTCTAATAATAATATCGTTTCGAACGCATGGATTCAGCCTAAGGGAGTTCAGCAAATGAACTTGCGCGAACTATGTCATACTGGCTTCGAGGTCCGATTAAAGAAGCCTTGTTTTAACGCGTGACAAGAGGGATTAACGGAAATCTTCGCAAATTCCAAACAAACCGTTCGTTAACTTACAAAAAACGCTATGAAATTGACGATGAAATTGGAGAAAATTTTTATATTGCTCGAAAGGAAAGAGAAAAGAAAGAGTACATTTACAAAAATATTTTTAAAGATGATGCTGACAAGAAAATAGCGTGATGAGTACATTGTTGATTGTTCGATTATTACGTCGTGTTACAATTAAAGGCAAAATAGCTGAAAATGAAAAAGAACCAGGTAAATCCAAAGACACAACGAAGTTTTTAACGATAAAGAACATTTTCCAGTTATATATGCAGATATAAGACGTCACTTTTGAAGTTGAAGTTTATCAAGAAGTTGTTTAAAAAATTGGCTACTCTACTACACGAATTATATTACATTTATATCGTACAGTCATCATGTTAAAAGTCTTTGAACGATGAAGTTACATCCTGGGAAACTTCCCTGAAAAATATTGATATTTTCACGTAACTCGAGAATGTTTAAATAAACTTCTCCATTGTATTGAATTCTTATGGAACGTGGAATTTGTTTCTCTGCAAAAAATCAAATTTCGTATGCTTTTTTATCGTGTTTTAAAATTTCTGCAAAAATTGCACAATACAATAAATTAATTCATGTCAGTGTATCAATTGAATGCTGCATTCATGCTGTTTACTTAATGGTAAATAAAATTTATTCAAACACTGGGAATATTTTATAAATGGTTCTGTGTTTTAATACAACTCATGGTAATTTGTTTAAAAATGCAATTTCGTTTTTTACAAATACATACCCGTATATGATACATGTATGTGACTATCTAAAATTGTCAGCGTTATTAAAATATCATCGAGTATGAAGCGTGTATAAATTTTCGAAAAATAGAGAATTCTCAATTTACAAATCACAGACTTCTCTATTTATTTACCCATACAATTCATCTGCTACTTGTATCTTCCAAAATGACAGATAGGACGTTGCAAATATAATAACATTAAAAAATATGTAATTTACACTGTTATATCTGACAGTCTGCTAGCATTACAAGAGGGGTAAAGTTTAGTGATATAGACTTGCAACTCCTGTCACGAAGTTAACACATCAATTAACTATAATTAACCAATATGACATCAATCTACTGGAACACTCATCTTGACGAATTTTTTCCTAATTATTCATTATTATAAAACTCTCTTTAGGCTTTGAAATTTACCCTATTATCTTTTTTTATGTCTCAAAATTAAACGGGGTTTTATCAAAGACGGCAGGGATGATTACGGAACTAGTTTCCTCTACCAGTTTTCTTTCTCTTCGTTTTTGCAAAGGAATGGATCGTAACGCGTAAAAATAAAAACGGGGCGGAAACGCTGATTCTACGATGTTGCATCCCTTGCAGCAACGGGAGTAACAAACCACGCATAATAAAATGTGTTAAACATCGGAATTGAAAGGTTCCTCGACCGCGAGATTGCATCCAGTTCGCTGACCCTTTGGAACCAGCGTATCGATCACGCTCGAGCCACTCCTTGCGCGTTCTGCACCGTGTTTATCTCCAACCGTGGAACCAATATCGCGGCAACGACACTTCGATTGTACCTCTGCGACGATTCAATGTGATGATACTCTTAAGAGACCTGCACACGATTGATAATATCGTCCATAACACCGTGTTGACAATAGTACAGTGTGATCAAGAAATTCCTTCTCGACCTCGTATAACGAAATGTCGATATAACAATGAAAATAAAGCGTTTCCTGAGAAAATGATAAGATTTATTTATTTCGATTTTGCGAATAAAGAAGAAACTAAAGCTGAAGAAAATTCAACTAACGACGAAACTGTAGCCAGTAATCATAAAACAATGTGGATGGAACTTAAGTCTAAGTGATTCTGGCAGTGGTTAGATTTTGGTTTCGTTCGCGTTTTCATTTTAAATTATTCTATACATATCCAGTTCACTTTTAATATTCAAACCAGTTAGAAAATATTGCGAATTTAAAACGACCAGGAGTCATATTCATCTCTTACACATGTTTTATCATCGTGACATAATTAACTCCTACTCAACCTTGGTTCTATCTCATGCCACACTATACGTATATCTATTCTTCCTCATACTCCTAAGCAGTCACTTAACATTCTGTCTATCCGTCGAAAGTATTATCCTTGAAAAAAGTTATCAACCAGAAAGCACCACTTTGCTATCACTTTACCAGACAAAGAGTTCTAGGCTCGGCCTTGGAACAGATAGGTAACGGCTTGACTCGCTTCGACACCTGAAAACAGGCCACTTGGCCCAGCTGATGAATAGGGATAGCCTCATCGACACAGGAAATTGCATCGTAGTTGACTGCACCTACGCGTGGTTTATCATTCGACCAACTGTACGATCGCCGATACACTATCCAACGACAGCATTGGTTAGCATCGTGAACTGACAAAGTCATGAAAGCTTGAAATGTACGATCGACCTTCCACGAACACCTACGAAAGCGCTGACACGAGCTTCTTTACGAGCGAATGTCACCAAGGTGTCGACAACGATTTTACACACGTTGTTTGTCGACTAATGCTATGTACAAGTATCAAAATGATCGAGATAATTAAATTTTCACTCTTGTTTGTATCCTTCGCCCGGAAATTTGGATTTTATGATAAAAAACGTAGTTTCATTTCTATCTACCGTATTTATTTTTCGTGCATTTTTTAATCCGGTACTTTTAGTCGGTTTCATTTCGTAGGATTTATTTGTGAATTGTAATGCAATAGTAATCGTAATTGTTCATAGGATTTCTCACATAAAGGTACATTTCAAACGGAATTAATCTGAAGTTTAAAAGAATTTTGTTGACGAGGTTAATATAAAAATAAAATTAATAGGATATTCAAAGGATTTTTGATGAAATTTAAATTCTATTATACAGGGTGTAGTGTTGACGATACAGCCGTGGAAGAGGTGATAGGACGTGAGAAAATAAGTCGAAAATATGGAATAAATTTTTTTCATTTTAGGCTGGTCTTCGAGAAAATCGATTTATGTTGAAATTTTACTGATTTATGTGGAAACCTATATATTCAATTAAAATTTTATTCCACAAGCAACATAAGTCTTCCACAATTAAAAGCGAGGGCCAATTTGGCGTTCGAAGAAGTAAATACGGAAAATACGTTGGGAAGCGTGCATGAAAATTTAATTCGGAGAGCACACCTGTGTACGTAATATGTAATATTTCAACAATTTTTGCATTAATACAGTAAATCTTAAGAATTACATGCTTTGTTATTACTCATAAACCTCCGACATATGGTTTGTATCGTGATCCGTTTAACCACGACATAGTCAAATGTATGCGTATTCGGAGGAAATTCAAAATCGATTTTCTCGAAGACAAAGCCTCGAATGAAAGAAATTTATTCCACATTTTCGATTTATTTTTTCATGTACAATCAACCCATCCACGGTTGCACCATTAATACTGGGACACCCTGTATTTGAAAATACCGAAATAATTACTGAATTGTTGAAATTATTTGAATACTCCATTTCAATTTTAAATTACATAAAAATCATACTTGTATATTCTCTATAAATATTTAATTATTTAAATACTTTAATTAAACGAATAATTAATTATCCCTCTGAAATATTACATTTTCACTTAAAAATGATCACGTGTATCGAAAGAAGCTACCTGAAACTAAATTTGCAATGAGAATCTGCAACACTCTAAATATTGAAAACTCCACTTTCGAGTTATTAAATTCTCCAATTTCAATTAAATATCGGCCAAATTAAATTGAAAGTCGCTTTAGCTAAATGTGTCTCACTCCTTCGAGACAACTAATCATTCTAAATTCGTCAGCTAATATCCACCATTATCATCATGTCCCAATGAAAATAAATAGCTGAATTCCTTGGACATGTGTGCCCTGGCAGCACGCATCGTGTGCACGCTGTGCATACACGAGACGCGTGTGCTTACGCATTGTTGGTGGCTCCTCGGCAACAAGACCTCTCTCAGTAATCGAGACTGGCCTGCTTCTATTCTCGTGTCGGCTGACAGGGTAAACACTCGCGGTACCAACGACCCTGTCGCAACATGGCGCGGTCAAGGTTTGCCCAGACCTTTCCAAGGCTCCTCCCGTTCAAGTTTCGAGAAGGGTGGGAGACCGCGTATATAAGCGTCTCGCAAGTCAAACCGATCAATTACATTTGTATACATTATATAAGTACACGATTAATGTTCAATTCTCGAAAAAGCAATTATGTACTTGGGTTCATGAGTACATTGGCTGCAAGAAGGTAACGTAGATAATAGTAAATCTTAAATAGTGTCTATCTATCATCTGAAGTATAGTATCTATAGCTTTTTCAACTCATCAATTTTTGGTAATGTTGGGAAGATTGTTGGCATCTTTAAAAATCGTTTTTTCTTTTTTTATTTTGAAGTCGTTTGTATTCAGAAGTTTAGAAACTTTATTGCGAAATATATATTCTATATAGAAATATTTGAAGTATGTAGAATTTTTGTTTAAAATACAATACAGCACAGTTGCTTTCCTAAGTTGAAAGATCTCTCAGAGTTTGAATGTTATATGAAGATTCAAAGTGCTTTAATTTATACGTGATATGTAAGAGATGTTATGTATAAATATAAATGTATTTAGTATAGATATGTATGTCGAATTTATGTTTTAATCATGATTTGTTACCACGAGTGTTGCTGTTATTTCTTGACTGACTTTCACGTAAGTGAGATTCAGCATTCGCACATTGGAAGTATAAATAAATAAATACGTTAGACTCGTACGCTCAAGAAACGCAACTTTCTACCAACTTGGTCTCTGGAAATTCTTGAAAGAAAATTGAACAGCTGCTTCGAGCGAGTGACTCACGCCAGCACGGAGAAAGGCCCGATACCAAAACGAGATGGTAAAACTCGAATTTCGTCTAGATGATTCAACGGAATGAAATCAGATAATCCAACCGTGATAATCGTCAGTTACTTCGTTTTTCGATAAAACGAGTTTGTGCAATCTGTGAATCTCTGAACCAAGATTCGCGATTAGCATTGATTGCTTTTTAATCATTTATCAATCGAAAAAATTTAATAGTTTGATAGAAGACATAAAAAAAATATTTGAAAAATTCAATATGATAATAAAATTACGTTTGTTTCTATCAAAGTAACCGACGTAGAAATTCCGCGATTAAAGAATCTAATTTCATTTGCATGTTTATTTACAAAACACAGATAAAGTGCAATGTTGAGTCTTGCAATGTTGAGTCTCGATATTCATGCAAGCTGAATCTTATCGATGAATCGAAACAATTTAAAGGTTTAAAAAGTTTTAAAAAAATGTAATTTGTAAGAATATAGATTGGTTTTTATTTGCCTTTATGCGCGTTATTGACAAAGGAAAGTTAAGAAGAATGTTCGAAAAAGTCCATATAATAAAATTAAATTCACTATCGTCGTAAGTCTCGAAAAATTCCACCGACAAAATAGTCCAAATCCGCTTTCGCGTATTTTCACTAAGCACGAAAGGAGTAAATCCACAAAGGAATAATCCTGTAACAAATTTCAAAGTAATCCTTTGCCAAACACAGTATCGACAATCCAGAAACAAAATAATCCATTTCCATATAGATCAAAAAACAGAAATCCTGATGTTCACAATCACGGTACAAATATATTAAATAGCCAATGGTTCACTTCTGCATAGAAATTGAAAAGCACAGATTTTAAAATGTCCACATTTCGTTGAATATCAGAAGATTATCATAATTTCCATCGCGACATTTGAACAACCAGGTGACAGATCTTCTTAGTAAATACTTGGCAGCCTCCACGAAGATTCCAAGAAGATCATTTACTTTGTTGGAGTTGCCTTGAGATCGACCGTCGGAGAACCAGTCAGCCAACAACAGGCCAGGTATAATGTAAAAGCGCGAGGCGTGCAGTTCGTGTTAATGGAATGCGGAATATACATTCCTGGCTCGGTTACGTAAGCGTGGACAGGTACAACAGCTCGTACCAGCCGATCATCGATCTTCCTACGGTGTTCTTTTCACGCCACCCAGTCATGTCATCGCGAACCGTGTCCGTGAACACTATCTCGTGTTCTTGGTAATTAGTAACAGCCTTTAATTAGAAATATCGAACTTCCATCCAATGAACATTGATATAATCTTTCGTTAGTTAAATTTCTAATTATTTAGAGTCTTCTCTGCTCCTTTCGAGAATTAAATTTAAAATTAGAACGTGGATATTTGGAGAGGAGTACCGTCAGTGGATCGATCTGTGCAACCAAATTGCTTCGTTAGAGTAAAAACACGAAAGCATAACGCGCCGACCGTTATTCGAGAAGTGTCTCCGAGCGTCTGGCTGAAATTATTAAACCACATGTTCGACGTGCTTGTGGAGCCTGTTATTCTGTTCCAAAAGAGGAATATCGGCTCTGTAAAATATAAGGTGGCCTAGAAACGTATACTCGTTTTTTAGTTGTTCGCAATCGAATCGTATGTTAATTAGAATTACGATTAGACCGCGGATTCTTATGCATTTGTGGGAAATTTCGTGCTGTGTCATCGTTGCGAAAACTAAGCGTTATCTTTCAGATGTATTAGTAATCTTAAAAGAAGAAATAGGGAAATTTTATGTAACGTATCGACGTTGAATAACGTTGTAACGTATAAAACTTCTGACAAACATCAGTTCTTCAGGAGGCTTGATAAATCTTATTTTCACAGATAGTTAATATCATATCCAGCTCCTAATTATCTTGTGCCTATTCTCATCCTTACGTAAAAACCATGATCATGCAATCCACACGGGATGCATTTACATAAATCTCTGAGTCATTTCGAATCGTAATGAACTAACAATACAGAAATACTTATCAACCCACTGACGATGGAACTATGACACATGCTTGCGAAATCGACCTTTATCATTTCCAATAAACTCCTCGTTAAATGTCTCATCGATGCTTTGAGTCAACTTTCGACATTCGTCAATTTATTTCCTAATTGCGTTAATCTAGTTTCCAACAGATCCTCTACTATAATCTCTCCAGACTTTTAAAAACTGCTTCGACAGCTCGGAGAATCGTAAAATCATATCCCATTAATACATCAAACTATTTTTCAATTTTGGAAATTCATATTGCAACAATTTGTTACATTTCCAGACGTTCAAAAATTATCTAGCGCTCGAAAAATTGTCAAACAGTATTTTATCAATATCTCGAGCCACCGATTCTCATAAATCCATTTCCCGATACTGGCAATTCATTGTTCAACAATTTCTCTATTAGTCTTCCAAACTTTCAAAAACTTCCTTTGACCGCCGTAAACATTGAAAAATAATATGTCATAAATATCTCAGACCGTCTTCCAATGTTCGCCAACCCAGTTTCTAACTTCGCTAACCTACTTCTCAGCAATTGCACGATTCTTCCAAACTTTGCGAAAATCCTCTTCGCTCAGAGGAAAAATTGCAAAGCCTCCGGAACACAGGATGAATCGCCTGGACACTCGAAATCAAGGCAGGAGAAGGAGCTAACGGGGAAATTGAGCACTATTAAGTCCCTGACAATAGCGAAAAAAATGGAAGAACGTCTATTACCGAAGAAGACGAGCATCGGTGGCGAACAGGAACAGAAACAGCGGCAGCAACAGCAACGATCGCTCTAAATTACCCCGTGACTCCACCGGAGAACAATGCGGTGGAATGCGCCGCGAACCGTCTTCCGGCTATGAGAGAAACGATCGTGGTCGAACCACGCTTATACGAGTTCGTATGAGAAATTGCAACGGTGTAACAATGCTTGTTCCATAGGATAGACGCGAACACGTTCGTATAAACATCGAGGGAAAGGTACCTTTACCTTTTTGCTAGAGTCACTTCTTGTCCGCGCATAGTGAGTCATAGATGTTGTAGAAACGGCGAGAACTCCCCTTGTTGAGGATTCTGTGATAATTTATTTAAGTACCTCTTGGTTACATTTCGAATTTTATTGAAATCTTTCATCTCGGTCTTTATACATACACACATACACACGCAAATATATATGTATAAATATTTATCTGTTTAAAAAATGTATGGCACGTACATAATACAATGTATAAAATGTCTAAAAAAAAAAAATTTTTTTAAGTCGTAAGAATTCATAAAATCTGCAAAAACCTTCTACAATGAACTTTCAACAATCAAACCTCATTATCACAAATAGTCAAATCTTTTGAGTCAACCTGATCACGAATGGATTTGAATGTAAGAGAGAAACTTGAAAAAAATTCCCATTAGTCAACGCGGTAGCAGCAGAGAGAAGCTATTTCACAGCGAGTAAGCAAAGAAAGGAAATGATTGGAAGGGAATGAAGGGCACGAGCAGTCAGACGAGTATTGTTCCGGTTAATCCTCTTACCGCGATTTTTGCCTGCCCTGATCGACACGGGCATCCGAAAAATGCAAACAGTTACACGAACGAAGCGAACTAACGGCGTCACGGCCATCCGAATAACGCATAGATCCGTTACTTTTGCAACGAACAGAAGGGAACGAACAACCGTAAAATCGCAACTCTACATCAGCGAACGATTTCGAAAGTTCATGGAAACGATGTCAGCCTGGTGCCACGTGGAGAACGTAGGCAATGACATCGACGCGACATCGATGATACGAACGCTACGAATGTTCCATTCCTAGCGAACGTCTGTTAGATCGATTCCATCGCTTGGAATAGTGAAATCTTCTGCACGGTTGGGATTTACGACAACATGAATTCTTGCGTTTTATACTTGAACTTATACTTAGCTCTCGAGTCAGCGTTTCATAAAGGTTGCAAATCTTCTGTTTGTACTTGCAATTTATTTATTTCGACAATTCAAGAAAACAGTTGGAGATATTAGCAAAAGTAGCAAATCTTCTGTTTGTACTAGCAATTTATTTATTTTGACAATTCAAGAAAACAGTTGGAGATATCTGATTCGAATTGAAAAAAGGTTCTCGTATTTCGTATTACATATATGCATTGTTAGCTTTTTAATAAAATAATATTTATAAAATATCGCTTATAAAATAGTATTAGATAGCAAAATAGTATAATAAATAGTATAAGATAGCAAATCTTCTGTTTGTACTAGCAATTTATTTATTTCGACAATTCAAGAAAACAGTTGGAGATATCTGATTTGAATTGAAAAAAGGTTCTCGTACTTCGTATTACATATATGCATTGTTATCTTTTTAATAAAATAATATTTGTAAAACAGCGCTTATAAAATAGTATTTATATAATAGTATTTATAAAAAGATTTTATTTCTGAATTTGAATTTCTAAAAGCATCGAATTCAATTTACCACGAATCGTAACCAGAAGTATTGATAGTTATTAATGCTAAATTGCAATTATAAATGGGCATTCGCGATGCTTTCGACGACGATAACGTATTTATTTTACCCTCACAGCGCGTAGAGTATTATAAGGCAAACGGAACATCAGAATCGTTGCCATAAGACGCTTCATTGCGTCGCCGATATTGGCTATTCTCTATCGCGTAGATACAAATAAAATTTGTACAGTGATTCACGAGGAAGATACTCGAGAGAAGACATTAAACCAGAAACTTCGCTGAACGAAACGATGTTCCGTTACGTCTCGAAATTTCGTGTATGACCGCACAAACTAATCAAATTTCAATCGCAAATAGGATTTCGCCCAGGTCCCAGGTTGAAACCGACTCCGATATTGAGATAGAACCAACGTAGTAACGAAACGGAATAATGTCAAATTATATTTAATAAAGAAAATATATTTAAAGTATACCTTGTTAAAATCTCTAAGTATGCACAAGTGTGCTTATATTATTAACGTCTAGCGTTAATTAATACGATTTACGGTCTGCGAAAAATTATTACACACGCGACTGTTTCATGTATCTTATCGTAAGAAGCACCGTATATCGACAAAATTGTCCATCGAAATACGTAAGCCCAGAGGAAGGCAACGTCAAGAAAAATTTCAGGACGATCGATCCATCGAACAACGTCCAGACAGGACCTACCTTTTCGTCGAGACGTGTTGAAGAAACGTGTTCGAAAGTATCGTTAAAAACTCGTGTGGAAACCGTGCGACGTTGGTTCCTTCATGCTGTTTAAGTTCCATGAGTAATCTCGAAGACCAGAAATAGAAGCAACGTGTAACAGAACTCTCGACCACTTCCTCCCATTTTCCCTTTTCGTCGAGTAACTTTGTCAGGAGCTTCGTTTTTTATTGTTTTCCGACCCTTGCAACCCTTCGAATGAAACGTGTAATTGTACCCACGACGTGATTCGAAACACTGAAATGGGCTCGAAGGTAAATGAGAAAAAACGAGCTAGCGTTTAGTTGGTCCGGGATAGATTTTTCTGGTAGTTCGGAAAAGTTTGTTGAAAAAAGCTGGTACAGGGAAAAAGTTACAACGTTGAAACGTGCTTCATGTCAAACGGAACTGCGGCGAACCAAAATTTTGAAGGAAAGACTTTTTCAACGAGTCTTCGAGTCAATAAAGATATTTTAAGCTCGAACAGTTTTCCCCTGGAGGTTTAAGAATTTAATCATTTTCAAAATACAAATCCACGCCTCTTTATCGTAAGCCTATCAACCTTCTCGCATCTCTATTTAGACTCTATAAAGTATTTTAGAATTAATTACAGCAAGTCAATCGAACATGAAATAACAAGAATCACAGAGAAGAAACATCAACGGGTTATTCCAGGATTAACTAGAACAGGATAACCAAACGCGAAATAACAAAATTTATTTGTGAAGAAGAATGAAGATCTACGTCTAAACATCCTTCACTATTCAGTAATGAAACTTTGAAAATGAAGATCTTAGCTCCTAGAGACGTGCAACCTCCATAACGCGTAACCTCCTATTCCATTTCATGGGACATTCGTTGACGCAAGAAGTAATTAACTAAGACACCATTCACAGAGCGTGTTTCAACGACAAATTAGTAAACGATCCGTCTCGCGAGCCTTCCGTGCCAGTCCTCGAAAATTACGGAGAAGCACGGAGGCCATCAGGGAACCTGGGCAAATATTTACGCGGCCCGTTCGCACTTTCTCGCATTTGGCCCGTGATTCCTGCATCTGGGATTATTTATGGCTGCCTTGAAATTCCGGAAGAGGAAGCGGCCAGAATTCTCAGCGGGGACTACTAATCTTCGAGAAGCGAGTACCTCTCGCGGATTGCATGCAAATAGTTTTCCAGCGAACATTCGCGACACGCTGAACATCGTATTTCACGGTTCCACTAGTTCCAGCGAGACGAAGACTTCTAACTTCTTCGAGACAGTTTCATGGTATTTAGGTAAGATGTGGACGAGAAATAGTTTTCATCGGTGACACGACGTTGATGAATAACGTTTTATCGGAAAATAGTAGAATATTATATAAAATTGTGGAATTCTAGATATAATAGTATATAGTATGATATAAAGTAGAATTATTAATAATTAAAATTGATAAGAATTTAATTTAATTTAATTGATCATTCGAAGCCATTCTGCTCTGACCGTGTAGAATGACGTGAGGAGATTTCGAAATTTAATAATTTTAACTAACGTCTCAAGTCAAATTATTAATAATTTGAAGATTAGTGGAACCATTCTATGTTTAAAATTAATCGATCGTATAAAATTATTTATCTCTATGTCATAAGATGATCTCTTTATTAATTTCAATTTCAACGATGCATATTTGCTACATCCGGAACGGAAAGGATAATGTCCATAAAGAGTTTGCATGATTTAAGGGATGAATATATTAAAACTAAAATGTCTCACTTCAGGGATGAATTTATTAAAGTCAGAATGTTCCTCTTTAGGGACGAATAATTATCTTTCACTTACTAAGGAAAATAATCTACAAATATAACATCATTGGGCTTGTTATTAAGCTTCACTATGCATAAACAAATTTTATACACGCAGGTATATTTATTCGTATTAATATTTATTGTATCATTTGAAATTAAGTTTAAATTTAAGGAAGAACTGAATGTAACATACCTACGTATGTTAGCGTTAACATTCTTCAAAAAATTAAAATACAAATAACCGATTACGATATAATAAACGAAATCACAAAATTTATGTTGACAGAATAACCGTTTCAGATTCAACAAACGTAAGAAAAAAGAAATAAAAATTATTTAATTTCAAAATATTTATCTGTTAGTCAGACACCAAACTACAAACTGATAAACCTACTTTTTCTTTTATTAAGCAAACAATCTATAGATTCCTAAATGCGAGCATAAATTATCAACTAATTCGGATTAGATACGAGTATCAGTCTGATAAATCATGAAAATAACAACATAGACAAGTTTCGTAGATCGTAGAGTGTAGAGAATCGCAAAATTTGTATGTGGAAGAGAGATTTCTTGCGGTTTTAAGGCGGTGTGAAACTTGTATCGTAACAACGAAGGAATAAAGCAGAAATGTCGAGGATATTGGCGAGAGAAAATTCACTGTGACGAGGGAGCACGTTGAACTCTCGAAATATGTTAACCCGTAATTAGAGAAGCTTTATTAGCGTAATAGTTGCGTGGGCTGACCGCTACGTTTCTAAGCATGGTGTAACACTTCAACCAGTGTCTTCCTTTATAAACCATTCATTTTTATTTAATCACTACGTTTTATATCCAATATAGCGATCTTCATTTTACGTTTATTTTTTGTATTTTATTTAACGTTTATCCCATACGTTAAATGAAGAATTTTAGAAAATGATCGAATTTTTAGTTTCATTTTTATTTCAATTTTATCATTGTTGATAAAGATTAATGATATAATTTAGGAGACTAATAATATGCATGCAATTCACATATTAACTTATAACTTATATTATGAAATTTTCATCGGAAATTTAATAAAAATAATTTTTCACCGTAATAACCAACATACTTTTTGCACTGTATGTAAACTTTCTATTTGTATGAAGGATGCGTGTTTCTTAACTTCGTTACTTCGCTTGATCGGTGATTTGTTATTGACGGTACTTATTAATTTAATCTGCATTTTCACGTAACACAGTGATTTTTTTTTATCTGTTGATATATTCGTTCTACGGTAGAAAGTTTAGTTGCATACAAGTAACTAAAAAATATTGTATATGTTTAAATTATCATACTGAGAATAATTTATAGTAAATGGATTTCTCTTCACTCTACGGCACTCAGAAATGAAATTATCCTAATGCCTCTACTGGCCGTCATTCTTAATTCTGAATTTTCCTCTCAGCCAGACGTCACTCTATTTATCAGATTGGCAAAGCTGTAGGCGACAGCTATTTCAGATATTTAAGCACGAGCAGAAAGAATTCATGGCCATCTTGGATAACTTAACTGGTTAAAGCAGTTGGCCAACGAAAGGTCTAGCAGCCTTCGACCTTAATTTACTGCATTTCATCACAAACACAAAGAACTACAATAAAAATGTACACCTGAGTTAAGGCACAAGAGAAAGGCTGAACTTTAAAAACGACAAAAAGTAAAAGCTACTAAGTGCAAAAAACGATTTCTCCTTCAATTTACTTCATTTCATCGCTAACAGGAAAAATGAAAATAAAAATATACGGGATGTTTCACAAAATTACCTGTCAAACTGTAAGAGTAATCTGCTGACGAAAATGACAAAGAATGCCATACGAAATTTCATAAACTGCGCACGATCGATTTTTCGTATTGTGTAATACTGAATTTATTACCACACACATAAAGTTTCTATTTTAATTCTATAAATTGGACAGTGGAAAGTAAATGATGTCAAACCATTATTTTTAAAATCTACTTACCATGACATTTTTTATAATACATAATCTTATGAGAATGAAATTGTGAAATTATCGAAAAACGTAGTTCGGGAGTTTAACTTCTAAGAAATTAATATTTTAACTTTTATATTTATTTTTATAATAAACTTCCTGCAGCAAGAATTTCATATAACATTTTTTCCACGTTTTCACTTGTAAATTATACTTGTGTAACTTGACTAGAAAAATCAAAGATACCCCATACAAATTCATAACATTAAAAAATAATCGTTTAATTAAAAAAGTCAACAAGCTCGAAGTAAAAAAGAAAAGGAAAGAAACGTGCAATAAATGAAAAACGACATTTACATGGAATAACAATTTTCTTCTTCAAAGGAGGTCGATACTGGATATCAACGACTTCCTAAAAGGTTTTCCTAGCCATACTTGGCACTCGATCAGCGGTCTATAATCCAGGATAACGCTTCCGTCGTTTCAGTTTTGCAAATTCCTCCTCTCTTTTTAAACCAATCGTCCCTTGGTTCCACTGTACCAACGGACGTAACATCTTAAATAAGTTTCTTACGAAACGGCGGTATTCTATTTACGATATCGAAAGAATTCTAAACTTCATTTCGCAAGTACGATAGGAATCCCGTGGACTCGTGCTGCTCGAACGGATCGAAAGATATCGAATGGCGAGGTACGGAATATTGAATTTCCCGGGGAAACGGGAGACAATCCGAGACGGCCGGTTGATTTGCTGGTTCCTCGATCCTTCCTTACCGCTCTTCCGGAACATTTCTCGCGCAAACAGAAAATTTTATAAAATATCGTTTCATGGGAACCTGGCTCTTCTCATTCGGTGTGAGATTAACTTAACTCTATCACACACGTATGTGGACAATGACAATTTTCAATCGATTCGAAAATGTAATATAATCGCGAAAGTATTCGTGTGTACGCGTGTTGACATCTTTTATGAACGTATTACGTGTATTGTACGAAACATATCTTGAAATTTCATTAGTATTCTAATGACACTTGATAATCATTGGTCAAATGTTAAACAAGTGTGAAGATGTATATGGGAAAGCAAGATATTCAGTACAAGTATATATTTGGCAGAGATCACGAAGGTATTTAAACAGGCAATCGTTGACACGTTTTGCTTTGCTAACGATTTATGCTTGAGGTGACTATATATACCGTGTACTAATTTTTTACTAATTATAAGTTTCTCCTGCTAAGTATCTTTTACGTATCTTGCCAATATAATCTTAGCTGTCGTGTCTCATTATAGTGTTAATGAGATATCAAAATGTTTCATATAACACGCATAACACACACATACAACTTTTCTACGGTAATCTACATATACGAATATTTCTGCGAGCTACTGCACAAATGAATAGTTAATTTTATAATCGTTATCAATAACTATTTCAGCATGCAATAACAGTCCCATAAATTGGTCTGTGAATTCACATATTCCACAACGATGAAGATTATTAACATTAATTTTGTTCTACTATATCGTTAGTTTTAATAATATAATTTTCAATAATATAACATTTGACGAAATCGGAAAAGAAAATCCCAAAATATAACACGGGCGGAATGCAATCTACTCCCGCAGTAGTCTCACAATACAACAGAGTGCAGAATGAAATGGAATACGGAAAGAATCGTATTTCGTGTCGCCGCAAATTAGCAAACGGTAGAAGATATTCACTTTCGTAACCGGTTAACGCTTCTCGCGGCGGAACAGGGGAGCCGGGATATACCTGTATGTTAATTAAACGAGCCCCGTTGCTTCTCGACTTTCTCGATATGCGTTACGTGGTTGAGTAATATAATCACATAATTGTCGCCTCGCGTATAACGGCGACCGTGTCCGCGAAGTAGAACGACCGGCGAAAGTCGAGCACCGAGAGAAAATCTCGTGGAATCTCGTTGGAAACAATGCCTCCGGCGAACGTACCAGACGCCAGGATGGAAGCAATACATTAGTCAACTAAATGGATCTATCTGCGAGTTGTATCAAAGAAAACGAAATGCATCTATTTTAAATTTAGATTCTAATATAAAAGAAACAAATTGAAATGTCGAGCTTCTATATATTTTTCTATATATATTTGAATATCTATCTTCCGTCCATATTTTTTCAATTTAGATTTGATAGGATCGATATTGCGAGATTTGAAAATGAAACAATAAATTAAAACGAATTCTCCTTCCTCTTTCTTTCATTCATACATTTTCTCTGTCTATGTTTGGATTTCATATCTTCACTGCTTTGATTTCGTAAGACTTGAAGTCTGAATTTTAAAACGAAGAAACTAAATTGAAATGATTTCTTCGTTCTTATACCTTTGTGCTAATTCTTCGTTTACATTTCGATCCGATATTTCTATCTACTTTGATTTCGTAAGATTTCAATTGAAATGTTAATGCGAAGGAAAAGTAAATTAAAATGTCGAGCCCGTCTTTCGCCCACTTTCATATTTAATCATTTTAATTGCAACAGTCTTATGTAATAAAGACACTCATATTTTTAATACTCGACGTAGAGTTAATTCATCTAAACGCCGTCTTAAGGAAATACATCGTTTTTTTAGAAATATGACACGACTATACTATACTATTTGCAAATGAAATATTACACTGTTGTTCCTCCAATTTGACATGTCTGAAAGTAGTTTTCGTTTGTCAACCGAGAAAGGTATTTTTCATGTATTAAGAGATTAGCATATAATTCGTACGAGAAATCATAGTTATTGCATAACAATAACGATTCTTTCATATTTTCTACGAATTTAAGAAACTTTCTAACGGCAGAAACGTACGGCTTGATAGAAAATGGATCAAAGAATACAGAAATTAAATTCAAACATCACAAGAAGGATAGTTGTTTCATTAAAAGGACAGAAGTCCATCGGGAGTTTATTTTTTAGACTCTAAAAGATATTTGCTTTTATACAGCTGTAAAGTTCATGTAATTTTCATCATGTTATTAAAAATTTCGTTTGAGTTCGACTAACAGGTTTAACCAGTCAGTTTTTAAGAACTTGATCATAGTAGCGCGGTAATCCTGCAATTAGAGGCAACCTCGACGAACAAAGACAATAAACGTAGAAGGTCGGCTAGGTGAGTCTGGTGAAGACGACGAGGCGGCAAGAAACGAGAATAAAAGCTGGAGAAGACGGTAGAAAAGAAACTTGGCACAATTAGGACGCTCCTATCCGGCATCTCTCGATGGAGGAAACGGATCCTCGTTGCAAACGATCACATGGAAGAATTCACGCCGATGGCCACCACGATTCTCTCTGTAATTGCACTGCGAAAAAAGCCGATACTGGCTAGCTCCTTTGAATTACATAAAAATTCAACCCGTGAAGATTAAACGAGATAATCGATGGATATTCTTTATTTTAGTTTAAAACAAATATTTCTTTTAAGAAACATTTTAAAAAATATTTTAAGTTCATTGAAATTTTATTATATCAGCAATAATTACTCTTATGTAATAAAAAACGATTATTTTGGCGTATAGCTCATGTATAGAAATTTGTATGAAAAATTAGTTTAGAGTTTTGCTAAGAAAGGTCAACAAATAAATTGCAATTTTTAATACGACAAGAATTTTCAATAAGAACGATTGTCAATACAACTGCGTAAATTATTTTTTCTCAGAACTGTCTCTTACGTAAATTTCATTAGAATCAGTGTACGTGCTGATTGTTAATTGTGTCCTGAATTTTTTATGTTTTTAATCATCATATGATAATATTTCACGACGATGCTCAGAAGCTATCGTTTTTAACAGAAAATATTTTTTCTGGGGCTATAGGTACATAGGAAAAGTATATTTAAGCGCAGTCTTGCAAATGATTTTCATCGGAGGATAATCGATATTCACAAGATATACCTAACGTAGTATCTTATTTTTATCAGTTTATTCTACGTAGGAAGAAAGACAAAAGGATATTTTTGAGGAAGCTGTGACGTAATAATTCATTCTATTTCAGTAATCACTTTGTCTTCCTCCTTCGCTAGAAGCGAGAAGCGTCATAAGAGGTACTTTGAGGATAAAACGAAAGCGTTATAAATTGCAAAAGAAGATCTTCCACTTCGAACGAAGAGACGGAAGTTTCCTCTGCCATAATAATCTTTCTTCTCGTTAAATACAACCAACTTTTAATAATTCAGACTTTTCAACGCAGCCAATGGTTTCCGATATTTTCCCAGGAGTTCCAATCAGAAATACATATTCAGAAAGATGATTAAAGGACAGAGAAATGTGCATTCGTGCTTTTTCCTTGCGTCAGGTACGAACGAAGAGCTTTCGTTCTCACCGAGAACGGAACTCGTTAATGCATGCTTAATGAGTACAATTAGAAGATAGGGTAAAACACAGCGGCATTAAAAGAGAGGAACGAGAGGGAATGTCATAACCTTCCTTACTTTCATGTTTTTAGAATCAGGATGTTTCAATCTATTTAATTGTTCGTTAGCTTCAGTGCAAATACTTCACGACTATTTCATTTCTTTATCTTTATTTCTTTATAAAATTTGAAATTTTCTTATGAAACTTATACAGAGTATTGGTAATGAAAAGAAAAGCAATTTCTTTCTACTTCATTAATGAAAACTATTAATAAATATTTATTCTAAGCTATAACCTATCACCTAACCTTTGCATCACTGTAGCCTAAACAAATCTACATGAATGAACAATCGTACACTTTATAATGAAAAATTTATTTAACAATATAGAAGAATGAAACACGATCTAAACATCTAGCCACGAAAGTGTACAAAAATTGAAAGTCTATCAACATCTACTTGATATTCTAAGAACTCCAAAGCAAACGCAATAAAATGCTAAAAGAGAGCACAAGTACTCCAAGCAATAAAGCATTCAATCTTCTCCATCACATCTTACGATTTCGTTTTCAATAACGAATACGAACAAAGTAAATTTCCAGCGGTTTATACGACTGACAAACAGGCCGGGGTACGAATAACCATACAAATTTATGGATTGTTCCCTGACCGTGAGCAAGTGGAACGTCTGGAACCTGTTTCCCGAGGGGAATTTATTTCTCTCGAAACGTATCGAGACACCTTGCCACGGTAATTGCAACACGCTCGTCGATTGTGTCGATCTCCAGACGGATGACGCAAACGATGACTCCTTCACGCGTGAAAAAGCTTCGACGTCGACACGCCGTCGTCAAAGGATGACTAACATCATCAACGAGGCATAATAGACGGAGTTAGCCGCGACAACCTTTTCACGGGGAATTATTGTGCACGAGCGTGCACGTCGATACCAAGAAGTCTCTACTGTTTCATCTAGCGAGCTACGAAACGAAAACCGAATGCTAAATCGAATAATAAAAGCTACGAGAGATCTTTGATGACTCTCTGGATAAATGACATATATCACGGATATTCCGTACGATGATTAGTTGTGTTCGTTAAAATTTCATAGGTTTCATGGTAAATTCACGTTCCTCTTGTGTGTGATGTAAGAATTCCAATTCAGAAGGTAGAGAATGAAAGTCTCGTTTCAATTAGTTAAAACAGTTGTGGCAATAAATGATACATACACATGGCGGAAATTAAAATAGATAAAAGAGAAACATTTTCTGACGATAGTAAGAGAATAATAGTGTTTGCAAGAGTGTCACTCCATAGCTACTAAAATTCTTCGTGTCATATCGATTCTCTCGTTTATTAAGCATCGATATGACAATACTGTCGCTTAATTACTACAAACTCAAATAGAAATATGTAAAAACAATAAATACGCAGAAATGTATCTAAACCCTAATTATATTAAAATAATAAATACCAACGTATAATAATCTAAAATCCAAAATAACGGTCTGTAATTCAACAACAAAATTTTGCACCTTCTGTTTCGAGCTCACTTTCGCACAAAAGTCCTCCGATACCATGCAACATTGGCATCAACCCCTCCGATCCTCGACACACGACCACATCAGCATAATATCCCAAAGAGGAACGATGGTCAGTCCATGCATCATCCAGGTTGCTAGGGTTTCAGATCATCATAAACGTATGGTCCCCTCGGTTGCAGAGGCGAACCGCTGCTGTATTCAGGAGCATCGATCAGAGAGTTTACGTCCGCGCGCTCAAGTCACCCCTTTTCCTGCTCCGGTTCAATAACCGGCGAGTATCACAACTAAAATTAACTCTCCCTTCAGCGGTGGCGTCAAGCTGCTCCTGGGACTGAGGCGGTGTTCACCTGGTCGTCCCGGAAACTCTCTCTCTCGCCCACGGTCGTCGATGTACAAAGAGTATGGAAGGAACAGCGTGGCCGACTTGCCCGTGTTACCGTATTAACAAATGTCGCTGGAGGAACGACAACGTTTCGTATAACTTTCCGAGCTACTCTTTGATCGCTCGTTCGTGGATCCTCGATTCATCTCACCCTGCTCGAGGATGAAATATGGAATTTTGTAGTTGATGGTTAAACCGTGGATGATGATGCATTTATGAGAAATTTACAGGCGCACTCATGATGCGTATAATATTATAACGCATGTGAAATGCAAAATTATGTAAAATATCTATATATTTACATTTGTGTTTGGGTTCGATTTCTTTAGTCGTATTCATAAAAATACGAATTTGCATAAATATCAGTCTAACGATACCATACAAATTACATAAAAATCATTATTGAGAGAATAATGAAAACGAAAGGTAGAAAATCGACCACTCATCCTAACATCGTAGAGTTTTTTGCCAAAAAAAAACATAGAATTACGAATATGTGCGAATTAATCTTGGTTGAGAATATAATGAAGTTTTTGTTGTATCCTGTCTACTATTATCGTACACACGAACGTCAGGCGACATATTTTATCGAAGATTCAAACAATCTGTCGTGAGTAATAAAATCCTACGCACGTATCCCATAGTCTGTTCCCTTCCAAGAAAGAAAAACATGGCGCCATGTCTTGACCCACGAAATTATTCTTTCATTCAAGAGACGTTTCCCTTGCTTACTTTGAAAGGCTTGCAACAGGAGTTGGCTACATCCAGGCACCTGCCAGAGACAGCTTGCCACCGTGTGGCTGCGTTGTCGTTGTCTGATAGAAGGGTGCATGGAAAATTACGGCTGACTCGTCCTAGTGTAAGTGGAGGCCGATGATCGATATCGAACATCGTTGAAAATAACACCGCCACGAATGATGTTCGCCCTCTGCGGATTGTCAGACGCCCCCGCAAATAGCTTCGCGTTGCCATCATCTTAAAACCGATCCTAAATAAATTCTTACGATCATGAATTTTCCGGTATGATTCCAAATTATTTTCGATTATGATGCTTGAAAACCAATCACTAACTTGGGACTGGAAACGAGAAATTGTTTGTAGAGTAACTGTTTTACCGAGAAACTATTATAATTATCATGACGAGGAAAATGTAACAGATGGACATATTAGGGTAGGTGTAATAGAAATATTAGAATAACGAATAACAATAATTTAATGCATCTAATAACCTATTTTATATGCATGTAGTATAACCAAATTCTCCTTCACTTATAACGAATTGATAATTAACAATTGATGCAATAATATAATGATAAAATAAAATAGTAGAATAATTAATATGTAAAATATTACTTAAAAATTACAGACGAGAAATACGTACATTCGTAAATTTAAACAATAAATTTCATAATATTATAACAAATGATGAAAAATCTTCTGTCATCTTTGTCAATCATTTCTGAGTCGCTATGCAATGTGCAAAAATAAACACTGCTGCATATGGCCCATTAATATCTAACTGTCAGCACAGTGTCTTCCAATTCTGCATTCTAATGAATACTAAATATGTAAACACCTAAATATTCATTAGACATTTCAAACGATGAATCAGTGTTGTATAAAGAATCTATGACTGTAACAATTTAAATCCAACTGAAATATAACATCAATCTCTAAGAAGAGGATCGACGCGTAGATTAGGTAAATTGTTTTATCGAAAACACGAATAATTTACGAGAAAACAATCGACCGAAGGAAAGTTAGTAAAAAGCTAGACAAAAAGCTAGTAAAAAAGCTGGCAAACAAATCGTTCGTGTTTCAAATACGATCTTAAGATTGATGATCTCATCTGGCCGTGAACGTGTCTCCATTGATGCCACGATAGCAACCGTGTGTGTTTATCGTTCCACGTACGAATTTATGTTCGCCTCTAGAAGAACCAGCCTTGACATTCCACGGGAAAGACGTGGCCTGGCGATCTCGCGAGGCTACGAAGATTAATCGATCCGCCGCGACGTTGAGCAAATTTTCAAGACGCGTTAAAGATGCATTTTTTGACATCGACCGTTTTAACTACCACCTTCAAATTTTATGAATGAAATTATTAGCCCCCGAGTGTTGATCTCTGCTTACTTTTTCACTCTCGATGACTCAGACACGCGAAACTTTTGAAAAGTTCTAATATTAAACCAGGCAAACTGGTTCACATAGAACCAGAGAATTCTTGGCTTCGAGCTTCGCGAGTTCAGTTTGAAAATTCTTGAAAAAAATATGACGGGGAATGTGTGTGTGACATGTTTCTGAATGAAGGAAGCGAACTGAGTTTCGTGAATGATGGAGAAGATATGTAGATTAATGTGGAAGAAGACTTTGAAGAAGAAGATTTTTTCGTGACAATCTTCGTTTACAAGGAAATCTACTTTGAGAATCGTTAGGTACCTATGCCAACAGCTGCCAGAGAAACTGAGTTCTTCGTGTGTCTTTATTCGGTACGGGATATATAATTAGATGCACAAATTTGATTCAAGTTATCTATCGTATTAATTTTAGTATATTTATAAATATAGATGTAAAGTATAAATATATTTAGTTATTTTGATATCGAACTTGTTGATAATAATACGCGAAAATGTAGACACTGTTTAAAAAACATCGAGTCAATTTTCTCGAATGTATATACACTTTATAAATATTCAAATTCGATTTTCTCGAAAAGTATGAAACTCAATTTTAACGCGCTATATTCGCCACGATATTTGAAACATTTTGTTACTATATTCAGAGATTCATGTACTACATCATCACATTGTAAATATGTTAAAAATAAATTAAGGTTCTATCATGTTATCATAAATAAATTTAATAGAAATTGAATTTTTTGTTTGATACATAATACCTGATTGCGCCTATCAAAAAACTAAATAGTCCAAACAGACACGTTTGGCTTAAAATAAATTCTAAGACAAAAAGTTGAAGGTGTTAAACATATTATTTTAATCTAATTTATTCTTGAAAAAAGCAGCTGCTCCCTCTATCACACATCGAATATAAAATACAACTTCTCAATTCGAACTGATCGATAAACCTACAACGTCTTCACACACTCCAAAGTCCTGAATGAACTTTATTTATCTCTTTCAAGAAACGTATAAATATTCTACTCCAATCCCTCCCTAAACCTCAAAGAAGCGAAGAGCCAATCCAATAAAGAATTCACGATCACTGGCCAGACGAAGCAACAAATTCTCTAATAAACTGGTGAAAAGCTAAATATTCAACGAAAAGGAAACAAAATAGATACATCGAGAGCCCAGAAACTTCCGATCGTCCATTCGTGTCAACCTCATGTAATCGTAAAATAGTCGCGAGCGTCGACATCCGGAACATCGACTTCCTACTCTGGCTGAACTCTTTTGACGAGGAAATCCCCCGGGTGTAGAAAGTTCCTTGCCTCGGGTTCTTTCGTTCGTTCAACGGCTAGTTCGTCAGACTAAACGAAGCCCGCGGCTACGTGAAAAAGCAGCCACGATCACAGATCTCCGCGCGTCCCGAATAGGAACGACCAGGTCGACGCTTCTCCAGGAAGAAGATGCCTTTTCCGGACACACAAGCCCGCGAAATTAGACGATGAATCTTCTATGAGCCGGGTTTCCCGACCTCAACTCATCCCGCGTTTTTCCATGGGCATCCTCCCAGTCATCTTTCACGCAAAACCGAAGAAGAAAAGACGCAAGAGGAAGTGAAAAAGGGGTGAAGGCACCGATTATACGCTAACATCTCGATTATGGGGGTTGCAACGTAGGCTGCCGATGAAAGTAAGGCTGGAGATGCACTTGATAAAATATATTTCTATATACAGAATAATAAACAAATTCCATAATTTCGACGAAATTTCACAGCGCAAAATCTTACGATAAAACATCTTACAGCGGGATATTTCATAATAGAAAGTCCGTGTTATTGAAAATTTATCCACGTTGACAAAATCTACATTTCCAAATTCGACATTTTCCTAAATTCTACTATGGGAGGTTCTACGATACTTGTTCAATTTTGGATGAAAAATTTGAATTCTTTCCATGGGCATTTTGCGGTCACTGTTCACGCAAAACTGAAGAAGAGAAGATGCAAGAGCAAGTGGAAGCAGGTTGAAGGCGCCGATTACGAGCATCTCGATTATGGGGGTTGCGATCTAGGTTGCTGAGGCTGAAGATGCATTTCCGCGTGAGAGAAAACGCAGAGCTGCGTTGACCTTTAAATGTTGCGGTTATTAATACGATGCTTCCATCGATGTTTATTGACAGCTTGCTGGAAACTATTATCTGTGGAGGCAGATAAGAGAAGCTTCTGCGCTAAAGATGAAGTCACTTTTGTGAGAATCGGTGAATTATTACGCGTTGAATGCAGAAATGTAACTAATAGTAAGAATACAGCTGATATTAATTCCTGAAGATGATAATTAAGTACGCATGAAGCAATGGCACAGGCGATAATCAATTTGGGTGAATCCAATAGAGAAATCTTGGAGTAACTTCTTTAAGGTTTTATAAAATGATAAATACGAATATGCAGTATATTTAAAGTAAATATTTATGAAAGGGAAAGAGAAATGTAACATTACTCATCAAATTGGCTTTAGGTATTTTTGAAGATTTCTCTGAGAAGTGTCCCAAGAATGTTGTAATTCCAAGAATGTTGTTGGGACTTTAACGAGGGATGTGATTTTTATAAAGTTTTGTTGGTACATGGAGGTGATCAAGTTTGAATTTGATGCATTAACTACACGTAACAATATAGAGTCTTCAAGGTAACAGATTGATGGTTAGAGTCGTGACCTAGTTATAGACATACCTGATCCCCTGTTGTGGTTGGCCAAAATCGATGGCTATTATGTGGCTTCTTTATGAGGAACCACGAGCTTCGACTTAAATACCAATTCATTGTCTTTGATATCTGTAGTTTTCAAAGTGTAATAAACGTTGCTAGACGATATAGTTTTCAGGATTTAAAGAATCTGTCTATCGATTATTGGGCGAATGTAATATAAATTAAACTGCCTAATTAACAGTGGCTAATTAATCTTTTACATCACTGTTTTTATTAAATTCAAACTGATACTCTACGAAATAGTTAACATGAAAATCAAATTTCTATAATGTTAGGTACATATTTCCATAAAATATACTGCTATAGTGCATTCGAAAAAGTTATTAATTTATCTTTTTAGGGGATGATAGCATTCGAAATATTATCATTTACGAAGATTCAGAAGATGAAAATTGTCGAGGAATACTTTTACTAAGCGTACAAATTTTATACGAAGAACAAAACGGTTCATCCAACTCGATTAATGCATTATTTAACGCTCACGCATTATGCGAGCGTTTTAATTAGTCTCCAATACCGATGAACCAATGACGAAGTGTTTCTCAGACAAAAGTGTTACAAAGATCTCAAGAACAATGCACCCTCGCTATCTGTTACGCTACAGAACATCAGGAAGTAGGATGAAACGAAAGTGAATATTTTCTGTGAAATTCCTTATTCCTATTCTCATACCTACTTTCCAACATCATTTTAAAGTTATTTGGGATAATAAGACAAATTTTTCATTTCATGTATCAATCATTTATAACGAATTAACTATGGGAATGTTACACTTACAAAATTGCAGATTTTCGTAAATAATCTCGAGATACGTTCGTGAATACGTTCTCTTTGCCGATTATGAAGAAGGTAATTAGACGTTCACGAATTTATACGTGGCTCAGCCGGAAAATTAAGTTACTTCCGGTTTCTTTGGCCTTATCTTCTCTTCAGAGAAATTATACTCCGTTCGAAAAAGAAAGTTCTAGTCTTTTCATTTCGATGCAAAGACCTTTTAAATGTTGCGTTTCAGCTTCTGCGAAGTATTTGTGAATGCGAGTGTGTTTGCAATGAACGACCTGTTTGTTGCGCACTGCACGCATTATATAATAAAATGAGAAATATGCGATGAGAATGAATAACTTTAAGCGACAGGAAGTTGAATAACTATGACAGATATTTTCCTCTATTTCATTAGTTTGTTGGATTTCAAACATCGATGATGAGTTCTTCCAATCGCTTTTAATTCAGTTTCATTTTCTTTTATTTTTTAGTAAATATTTCATTTAATACAATACATTTATTTTCTATTAAATACTTCTAATTTAATCTTTTAATGTCTATTTTATTGCCATTTATATCGTGTCAATTATTTCACTTCCTCGTTACCACAATCGATTATCTCAATTATGATTCTATCGTTACCTGACAAGAAAATTATTAGGTACAAATCGTATTCTCAGTGGAAAAGTACTATATAATGGGTAATCGATGATACGGCTTGTAAAATCGGTCAGATGTTAAAGTTTATATGTTTCGAGAGCCAAAACGATAATTACTTCGAGGCACGTAGGAAGATAAGGTGGATCGGACCTCGTTCAGGATCTTATACTCATTTTATGTTCTTTATTTTATACTGTCCGACGTGTTACTGTATCTGTTCCATCAAATATACCAACATCGATAACGACATCGATAAATCTTCGACTCGAATAATATTTTACTTTTCCACAATGCTATGAAAATGGTTGCACTAGGTACGCGAACGGTTGACGTCAGGAAGTGATTACGAAACTTGATGTTTCTTTCTACTCGCAGCGCCGACAATAAAATCCAGGTAGATATAGATATCAAGTTCAAGAACGTACGACGAAAGATAGAACAGAAGGTTTACGATCATTTCGGCAGATTTACGAGGCCAGTAGCGGGCTAAACAAGCCAACCAAACTATTCGTCCCTTTACGGTACTTTTGTGAAACAGAAGGCATGCAACTGCACGCGTGACTTCTCTGCCATAATTTCAACGACCCACTTCTCAGACTTAGACCTTAGAGAAAAGCTAGCAAATCGTAAGAATAATAATACTTTGAAATAAAACGATTGTAAAATCGTCGTTGCAAAGTTTTGCCTGTTTTCAGCATTACTTCTTTCTAAGACCCACCATTTCCATAAGCTACAAGATTAAACCTATCAATCTTTATCGATACGTTCGCATATACACGTTGATCGAGTACCGCAGACTTAATGCCGAAATTTATTTATTTCCGGTGACGTATCTCTTACCTAACTTCAACATACAATGAAATGCCTTCAAGCTTACCAAGCCGAGAGAAATATACATATATCACGCAGACAATTCACGCAGGCGATATACTGCTTCGCTCTCGAATACTACATCACGGCTAACACACGAATCTCAGGAGCGCGATTCTGTATCATTTAATGTACCGTTCAAGATACGCGAGGACTTAAACTGACTGATGCTCGTTGCTAAATTTCCAGGCTCCAGACATTTATCTAGAATATTAATGAAAATTTCAACAATACTTGCGATCTTCAAATATGAAGTAACCATACAATATTTTAAAAAGGAGGTTTGTAAAGAATATCGAAACTTTTATTCGATTGCGTCTAGAGAATACTAAGAAATCAACTTGATACTTTGCAAAATCTAAAAAATTCCACGATATTTCTCCGAATTCTACGATAGGGCGATCCTCGATGCTCTTTCAAACCATAAAGTAAAAAATTCCACGACGAAATATCTTTCCATAAAAGATTTTACGACGCAGAAGTTCTTCAACACGAAAGTCGTTTGATTGCAGCTGAAGAATATTAACAAACCAACGCTAAATTTATACTTTGCCAAATTCTACAATAGAGAGTTCCACGGTGCAAAGTCCCTGTACAAGAAAATTCTACAACATAGAACTGTCCAATGCGAAATTCTACGATAGAGAATCATTCGTACGCAGTAAAAAAAATATTAGCAATGCAACAAGCGTCGACGAAAAGACGGACGATCGTATTTGAGTGTGCGACTGGAGTTCGCGGCTCGAGGATCCGAAGAAGCATCGCAGACGTCGAATTACACCGTCCTTTCCCTCCCATCGTTGCCGGGAACCATGGAGCCTCGGCCAAAGGTTTGTACGATGTTATCCAGCAGGCTGGCCAACCGGGAGCATCAGCAGTCGACGAGTTGGCGGCTCTCTGGCTCAATGAATGATTTCCGTGCGCTGTTGCCACGTTACGTCTGCATTCTGCACCCATTACTCCTACTGGCGTCGCGCGTTTTATCGTTTCCTGCAGTTTACTATTAAACATTGCGCAATTATGCCTCTACGCTGACCTAACAGCCGGACCCCGTCGCGCCGAGACTGCGTCATCGTTTTAGACCGACCCCCAGGAATGTTCCACGTTGTTGCACCACTAATCATCAGCGCAGCAGAGAAACTTCAAAGAAGTGGAGACTCGATCGTGGAAATCGTTTGAGACAAATCAAATGGGAAACACGAATAATTATTTGTGATTTTAGTTTCGTTCGATATTTGAGGTGGTTCTCAGAAGGTAAACTCATTCCTGAATTCTATGTTTAGTTTAATTTTTTAACTTGTTGTTAGTGTTCATTTTCTCAAAAAAAACAAGCTATAATTTAATTGAAATTCCTTCTGGGATTCTGACGATTTAATATGAAACAGCAGGGAAATGTAACGTGGCAATAGAATAGCGAGAATAGCGAGATCCGCGTTGAAACGAATATCGCGTCGTTAACGATTTGTAAATTGCAGGGATTAGTAAGGAGATAAAATATACGGGCTATTTGGTTAGATAACAAACGATTGTAGTGATCTATAGATCATTTGTGCGATGCAAACAGCATTGCAAGGAGATAATGCAAATTAACGATAAAACTAAAATTTATATTGATATTGCACTCGTAACAACCTAAAGGTATTAAAAAGGGAAAAAAGATGACAAACGGCTGTAAACTGAATCGTATAAATTACAGTTGTCATAAATATTTGTCGCGTTACAAATTAATCACCGATATTTAAACAAACACGATTAGCAGTTATTTGTACTCGTTCAATATTATCAGAAGAATGATTCACGGTTCTAAAACCTTGAAAAAATTTCCCAATTAGCACACGAATCATTGCCAGTGAAGAAGGTTTTTCCCGATTTTCATATATTTACTAGCGCGACTGTGAAAATTAAATAACGATGATTCCACGAATCTACGATTATTGTCATAGCAAAGATAACAAGAGAAGTTGACGTAATAACTGATAATAGCCTTTGTTTCGCTGTCTAGTAACAAACAACGAACGGAGAATAGCAAGTCATTCTGTAGCATACGTTAGTCTCAAAGAACCATTTAACGAACTCGCATTAAAGTAATTTCTCACATCCAATTCCGCGGCTATGTTATTACAATAACCTACAATTCGCTATTTTACCCCAGAAACTTTCCTTCTGATCTGTACTCATGACGCAAATCGAAGTTGGGTTTGTTTTATTGAAACCCACATCCGCTTACGATTCCAATATATTACAGACTCTAAAGTTAAGTTTTTTTCCGTGATACACAAATTTCCTTATGATGCAAGCACGTTGCAAATAAAATTCAAAGATGAATTTTCTTCTAGAATTAAAATGTTCTAACAACTCAAACGAATAGCCATCGATACTGACCAAATTGATTCAAAATCGAATATTTATTTCTTATTAAAGTCTAAACTTTCCTCAAACATTGTATGTCTTTTTTCACAATTTTTACACAATTAAAATATTACATAAGAGATGAAATATCAAGCTTTATGCCAGACTAGCCAGGTTTCTCCGTACATCTGTTGCACAATTCCCAAACCAACGTCCACGGTTAAGTGCTAATGACGAATTACGCGTATTAGGTACCCGTGGATGATTGATCGTTGGCCTTAGGGAGAAGAAATGATTAAACGGCAACGTTGGAAAGGCGCGGCTGCGTCTTACGTTATGTCTTGTGAAGCAAGCTCTCTTTTTCATCCAGCTCCCTTAATCCTTTTGATAAGTACCAATTGTGTTTTATCTCACAGAACGACACTATCTATGTTTGTAACATTGCTACGGATCATGTATACCATTGTTTTTAGATCATTTTCGATCGTATTGATAGTATCTCTATATCGTTAAGAAACTCAATTTTGAATAAAATATGAAAGAATATTAATATATTCAATTTCCCATCTCAATCTTGTCCTTTTATTTGAATAGGAACCGGGACTTCCGACCTTTATCTCCACTATGCACATTAATAAAAGTGCATCAGGAAGACTGCAAACACTAATTACTTCTCTAAATTCTACAAAAACCTTTCAATGTTTCATTCACAAAGAAAATTGAGCTACGGCGCACGCCTTTACCAGAAGAAAATTACAATTTTCATTGAAAGCATATAGCTACCTAAACGTTTGCAACAAGTCGAAAGAATTAATTTTAGAATTAATTTTCATTGAAAGCATATAGGTACCTAAGCGTCTGCAACAAGTCGAAAGAATTAATTTTAGAATTAATTTTCATTGAAAGCATATAGGTACCTAAGCGTCTGCAACAAGTCGAAAGAATTAATTTTAGAATTAATTTTCATTGAAAGCATATAGCTACCTAAGCGTTTGCAACAAGTGGAAAGAATTAATTTGATTAAAGGTATCATAAGCATTAATCGTTATGGAAAGTTGAAAGGATCAAAGTGATCTTGATACTTTTAATGCCGGAAGGATTAAAAAGAAGAGGATTTCATTGTAAACAGATAGACAGAACGCAATTGACCATAACGAAAGAGCAATTTGCAAAGAGGAAACGTAGCCGCGACACGCCTCAAACGGATAACCGAAATATCGATGAATGTGGCGCGAATCGATCGTTGACTATCGATTATCTGTGCTAATGAATGCGCAAACACGGATGTAGGAAAGGTTAACGTTTCCTGTTTGACGGTGGAAGTCGAGTGCCTATCATTGCGGCTACCGGCCATCGATATACTATACCCTGTCGATTGAGGTATTATTGGCATGATGTTTGCGGTTTGTTACGTTGCAGTGGCGATTTTCGTCCAATTTTAATCACTTTTAGATGTTGACGATGGCGATCTCTTTAATTTGCATCGTCGATTATACGAGTTTCGTTGTACCTACTACGAAATATTCAGTCATTCATAACGAAATTTGGGAAAGATGTAGCATTTCGTCAAATGACATATGCACTTGTTCCTTTCAGTGACTTCTTGCAAAGACTACTATCGTTTAATAAAATAGAACATTTGATAGAGTTTTAACAATTTGATCTTCAACGGATCTACAAATGTATCTAAGTATGTTATCCAAACAATACAGCAAAGAAAACTATTGTTCGTTTAATGGAAATTTTCCATTTGCCTACTTACTATCGTAAACTATCGATAATGATACGAGCTAAGGTAACCAAACACAAGATCTACTTTCCAACGGTTTAGTTTCAAAGATATCTACACAGATTTGATTGCAACATGTTTTCTTCGTCCCCTATCCAACACTTGGAGATTAACGTCGAAACCCTAACTTCGTAAAACGTGATATACTATATTGACACGCAATAAAAAATTGATATCTGCAAATGTCAAACACTATAGGCCGCTTTATTATCTAAGAAATTCGTTATTTTCAGCTCGTTTGGTTATCAAATTATAGATAAGATAGGAACGGTTCTTTCAAATTGAGGAGACTATCTTGATTAATTCAAGCAATAATATTTAAACCGACTCACTATTTCGACGAATCGTATATTTTACTTTATTATATCATTGATAAAGTTCCAAACGGACAATTTAAATTTCATATGATACATATCTGGTATTATATTATTATTTATACTATTTTTATACTTCACGAACATTCGAGTATCTCTACCCATTAATTCATACATTTATGTAACATTCATAAATGTTAATACTTATGAGCAACAGTGTACACATTCAGTGTGCAATATCAACATAAATTTTCCACGAATTAATATTTCAATATCAATGTTTCTTCATTCGCCGTTTGTAAATATCGCAAACAAGACACGGTAAATGGAATTTTCGCTGCGCGAGACAGAATAAAAGCGAATTGCAACACGACTTGCGGAGCAACATAAACGCAGTTACGTTCGTTGCGCAGAAGACACTGGGAAACGTATTAAAATCCGACCGTTCTCCATGTAAATTACTCGATGTTGCATCCGCGGTGCACATGCAGTAAACCGCTTGGTTTAGATTTACGCGTTCCTACAGCAACGTACCGCGAAACACGTAGAACATACGTGGCACAAACACGGTCCATCGGTACCGAGGCTGGTTACTTCCAAAGTAACACGTGTTGCATGATCAAATAGTACACGAAAAGTGGTCGTACGAAAGCAGGAGCGGAAGGCGGATAACAAGATTCCTGATCAATATTCCTCGGCTAAGGAAATTTGAGAACGGTCGAACAGAGGATTACTTGTTCCAACCTCCGTTCTCTCCGCGAGGAACACAAGTGTTCTTGGAAACTACGTTTCGAGTAGATACTCTGAGTATCTTTCACTGAAATATGCGCTTGTATGTTTCCCTGTTATCGAAGACCAACCGTTTTATGAATATTTATGTGACCACTGGATGAAATATTCTTGATTTAGGAAGTACATGATTTTGAAATATTAAATGTAAGTTATAGAAAAATATGTGTTAAATAATAAAATAATATCTTATTAATGATATCTTCATTTATATATGGAATTTATTTATATATATTTTTCTTGTCCTTTTTTTTTGGTCTAGTATATGTTTGTTATTTGGTAAGTATTTGTTTGTAATATGGAATATATCCATACTTGTTTTAGTGTGACTGTTAGTTTAAATTGGTAAAAAACGTAGAGAATACTACAGTACGTTCTTTCAATTTTCTACTACATTTACACGCATCCATCGAAGGAAAATCAAGTATGCCAGCAAATCTAAAAGCAATTCAATAAACCAGCATCACGCTATACCTACCAGAGAGTACTAATTCTCCAGACCAGTCGGTACAAAGGCTTAACCAAGCACGAACGATCAGAGACAACGAGAGAGGCCTAACGATCTATCAGGGCCGCGGGCGTTGAAACAAAAAGGCTACCACGACAATGGTAGAGGCATTTCGTGGGAGCGCGATAACAAAGCTCCCTTCGCGCAAACGTTCCCGTTAAAAAGAGAAAGAGAAAAATGCGAGTCCGCTAGCCCTCCGTCACCCTTTCTTTCTCTTTCCCTTAGGCATTAAGTAACTTACACACGGTGAGACTTATCTCGATGCAAAATTCGAAACTAGATCTAGTGTGAGACGGTTTCGAGTATCACGTTTACTTATATTACCTTGTAAGAAAAATTCAGAAAACTATGACACTTTGTATCAAATAATTCATAATGCAAGTCTATTTCTTATTTGTACTATTTATAAGAGTGATTGAGTATGATTTTAGAAGGTGAAATTTCTCTTACAAGGTACAAAGTCAATTTCAATGATTGATGGTGGGCATGACTTGAAAAAAATATATAGATACATATACATATGCGCCCAGATATGAATATACGTAAATCCCTATATACGCTAACATTTGTCTCATAAATCCCGTACATCACACGAGCACGCCGAAAATTGTAAATTGCTAAGATTTGTAAATGTTTCCACGATACATGAATCATTATGTACTTCCTATTTTAAAATCTATTGGATATCTGTATGGGGAAAATAATTATAGACAGATAAATAATTACATCCAAAATCTACATGAAAATTTCTTCTAAATTTCGCAATATAGTTATTGCAGCATACCAGTATTTTAATTGGTAATGAAATAACAAACGAAGGGTTAAGAGGCTAATCTAATTTATACACTGGTCTATTTGAAAAAATACCCCATTACGGATATATCAAACACTCAATATTTTTCAAGATATTCATTATTAATGTTTCACTGTCTTAAACAGTTTAACAATTGCATAGCGCCGTTGCATGAGTATGCATTATAGTGATGCGAAGATTCAAAAACTTGTGTCTCGCTGCATGCGGCGAAGCGAATCTCTATACAGACCCCGCCTCCCTTTGTCCCTTCTTCAAGCAACGACCGACGTCTCGGCGAGATAGCGCCGGTCGAAGGAAACATCCCGGAAGGAGACACGAAAAAAAATGGAGGGAAAAAAGCACGTGTAGGTAGTCAGAGAACGGTGTACACGCGGGGTTTGTTTACAGGCCGTAGAACTCGACTCTCTTTCTACACGAGTTCCTTGACTCGTAATCGAACCACGGTAATTCCCTTTTCTATGCTACTACGTCTTCTTTCTTTTTTCCCTTGACTTTCCCCCTCTCCTTTGTTCTTTCTATCCCTTCCCTTTGCCCCTTTGTAATTCTACCAGAAGAGGCTTACTCGGTCGCGTGGACTTCCACGATTCACGTGGAGAACGGTAATCGCGCGCAGCTGCACCGCCTTTCAGGTAAAAAGGCTCGTTCACGAGAGCCGCGATGCGCGACGACAATAGACGACGACCGGCGGTCGGTCGTTGTCGCGACATAATCGAAAGTATAGAAGAGAATCGTGACGGTCGAGTCACCTGATATTCCAAGGTGGCTAGGCAGGTAGAAGACTAGGTAAAATCTAGGAGCATCCTGGGTGCTAGCCATTGTTCCTTTGTGCGCGAGCATGGAGGTCTTGAAAAGTGGGTATCCGGGTAATAACCGATTCAATGACTAATGGCAGAATAAATGCGTTTCCGCTATTTTGGATTCTACATGCAAATCTCTATGGGAATTTTGTTTTTTTAGAGTGGTCTCGATAATATAGAATCACTTTCTTCTTATAAATATCTATTAATTAAATCATATACAAACATATATATTGTATATCATTTTAATGTATAATGTGAATGTAGAATTTTCTAAAATGAAGCCCCTAAGGCTTCTTAAATATTCATATTACATACTAGCTACATTAGGTCAGTGCACTTCACTGACACACATTTCTCGCATATAGCCTCCCTGCTCCGCCAAAGACAAAGGCAGAGAATCTTGCCAGCTTATTTCCCTAATTATACTCCCTTTCTTCCAAACTACCAAAAACGTGTTCTAAAACTCACCTATGACGGTGTTAGCAGCGACCTCTTTCGCGGCGGCAGCAGCAGCCGCCGGTCCATGAGCCAAGAAATCACTCAGAGACAACGAAGAAGCGATGATCTGCCGTTTCTCCTCGAAATTTAAATAATCCAGGCTATTGCTCCTCTGTGGTCCAGCGACGATCGTCACGGTCTTTGCCGCGTGATGATGATGGTGCTGCTGGTGTAAATTGTTTTCCACCGAGAGGTTACTGGGTTTCTCATTGCCAGACTCATTGTTGGCCGCTGGACTAGGCACCAGATATACACCGCTAACGCGTATGGACATCGTCTTGGGGCGATCCTTGAAACGGCCACGCTTCTTCCGCCTCCAGGGGCTGAGGATCGCAACCAGGCCCGGTAACGAAGCTACCGGCTGCTGGCCAGTTGAAACATCCTGACGGCTGCCCGGTCGAGAGGTCGGCTCGCGTCGCTTGTTACTTCGAGGCAGCTCCACGGCTCGGCGTTTAGTGCGTTCACGATCGCCGAGGAAAATTTATGGGCTCCACTGTGCGCTTCTGGCAGCGGCTACCGTGTACGCTGCACTCGATGATCGGTTGATTTTATTTTCGTCGATCTTTACGGCCTCTTTAATTCCCACTGAAATTCTTGGACTTAATTTCTTCGATTGTCACTTGCACTTTTACGACGAATTACGATCTCCTTATTCTCCTTTTTCCTTTTTCCTTACATTTCTAGTTATTTTAGATGTAATTGATTACTACTAGATAGAAAAAGGTACAACAGGTATTCAAGATGGCAGGATTTCCGTATCACGTTTAAAAATTTCAATGGAGTCGAATTCGCTGATTGGCAAATATATCTTTCCTGTATTTGTATTTTCGACGATTATGGCACTCTGTATGAAAAATGGCCGACCCAAACGAGGTGACTCCGGACCGTTGCTTCGACGGTCTTTATTTATAACGGAAGGAAGCGAATACGAGCCTTCCGCGGTCTTTTTTTTCTCTCGTGGCGGCCACGAGATACTCCGTGCTCGGTCGACGCTCCACGGAATCGTCCTGCGCAATAGGAATAGGGTAAAACGTTAACTCTCTCGCTAATGGCACTGGCTGTCATGAACGACGTGCATTGTATCGTACGGAAGAGGTCGCGAACGATTGTGTGTCCACCGTCCCACGAAATGTCTCGTTGCGGTCCATCGACCTTCTATCGCTTCGATTATCGATTGTTTGATCCGAACTTAAACGAGTACGAACCTTATATGCTATTCCGATCATGATTTAGAAGTCACTAAACTCGCATCGATCGTAATGCACACCTTGATAAAGAAATCGATAACTTTTGATATGTCAATTTGTTTACAATCGTACAAACGGAATACATGATCGAATTTGTATAGTAAACTTCGTTTGATAAGGTATTTTCATTATATCGACACGAAACGAGGTGTCATGTATGAGTTGAAACAACATTTCTACGAACGGAGCAATCGTACCTAACCTAACCTGTACTCCATCTGAAAACGCGGCGAGATACCGAAGGTCGAGATACGACAGCACTGGCTCGGCCAGAGAAAAATATCTCGTGACTATGGTACGTGCAAATAAAACGACATTCACGATTACGTAAAATACAATAAACGAGGCTGGTAGGCGCAATATACGAAGCTTGAGACACGAAGCTTGAGGCACGAAGCCGGCTAACGCGAGTAACCTCAAACATCCGGTACTTATACTGACTGCCAAAAGAGTACGTACGTATAGTCATGTATACGGGACAGGTTACAGCGCACGCAGAAAGCATTCGGTTTTATCGATGAAACGGCACGGTGTAATGTCACCGAACACGGCGTGATGGTGGTCGAGAGAGGAGCCGGTATTACGAGACGCATTTCGTGGACGCACAGAGGACACACACAGGCACGTTTTGTTGTGACGAGAGACACACATACTAGATGATTCCTTAGGGCAGTGTGGATGGCTGTTTTCGGATGGCAGGATTTGAGGAGGAGCACAAACGCTCCTCTCGACGTAATATCACAGCGGTGACGATTCACGGCAGGCGTCGCCACTCCTTCACGGAACACCTGTGTGCCTCCTAGCTGCAGGTGAGAGGAGAGCGAGACGGAGAGAAAGGACGCAACGATTATAAACACAGAAGCACATACTACGCGCGTACGCACAGAGCCACGTAGAAGAGAGACAGACGGATGCAGGCACAATAAGTGGAGAGGTACGATGCCACCGATCTCTCCAAATGAACTTAGCACAGACGAGAGAAGAATAAGGCGAAGCTAAACGAGCCACGATATCACGACGACGAACAACGATCAGGGGTAGAACGAGCAACGCCGACGTCGACAAGGAAGCACGCACTCGTAAAGTTGACACACACGCTGCTCTCTCGGTATTCGCGCACAAGAGAGAAACACAAACGCGAGAAACGTCTCGCGTCGGGATGTTCGCGAAAAACAGACGATCTCGCATAGACACGGACACACGGAGGACCGGATAGTTCGCGCGGGGACGGATTCGCGACGGAATTAATTACCACTGCACCGATGCAACGTGTAAAAACAAACGGAGACCAGACAAACAGGCAACAACGACGACGACGACCGCGCCACGAAACACACACCGAGCGAGGCTCGTGAACACTGAGGGCGGCCATGCGATCACGGCGCCGCCACGCGACGCCGATAGGTATCATCGGCCACGAGACAACGCCGCGCCAGACGAGAATGGGGGAAAGTGAAGCTACTATACTACCTTCGCCGTAATTTTTCATTAATGAATTTACGAAGGGTCTGGAACCGGCTGCTGCAACAGGATAGGTTACGTGGTTACGGAACTATAGGGTGGAATAAATTGTTTCTCCACTATAGGGAATAACAATTTATCCAGGGAGAAAATATTTTGTTTAATTTATTTGATTAACATCCTGCTTGTAATGATTAAACGCGAATGAAATAAGATCGTTATTTGCATACGTATGATCGTATCGCATGGTCATATTGGTTTTTTATAATTTGTGGTAACATAAAATGTAAAATAATCGGTATAGATGTTTTCAAATTTTTATAAAAACTTGTTTCTGTACCTCAAATCATACTTTTCTCATCGCCCGATTTTAATACAATAATTTATGAAAAACTTACTAAAAAATAGGCCACGCTTAGTTCGTTGTTCCCGCTAGTCTAACCCTAATAAGCTAATTAAAAACCATATAGTCCACGTATGTATATCTTTCACATTATATTCGCGTGCATTCCGTATTCGTTCTTTTTTATCTTTAATTAAAGAAAATTATAGATCGCGTTAGAATGTCATTCGTACCGCCTGTTACGCTCCAAAAATGTAAACAACTTACCACGCTCGTGATAGATTGTAAACGCCTATAACGACAACTGTAGACCAGTCACGCGAATACGTTACGATGGAAACCTTCAGGAACGATACCTCATTGTGTACTTTGTAAACATTAGGAATTTTCCTTCTACATACTTCTGTGTATATTTACCAAATCATTAAAAGAAAAATAAGTAAACAAATATTAGATCTTAATGAAGTTGTTTTCAACTCACAGTCAGACAAACTTTTAGCGAAATCAAACTCAAGCGCATTTTCACGCAATTCGAAAAGTGGCAGATTTAATTAGATGCATCCAGTGTTATAGTTAATCGAATTCCGATGTAATGGTTAATTAAAACTTCTAAGGCAAACAATTAGAGAAACGGCGACCTTCCAGTTTCCGGTTCGTGTTCCGCTTTATTGAGTTTTCATTCTCCTAGAAATAATTCTCGTTGGAATGCTGAAGATAACTTTTATCTTCGATACTCAACAATTACAGATGAGAAACATGAAACTAAAACTTTAGATAGTTACAAAGTCTTAGAATTCCTAGCCAACCTCCTAACAGACACAGAAAACGGAAGAAGATCAAAGACTAAAACCATTTTCGAGAACAAGAAAAGATTCTTCGTATAGCGTCTACGCGGCCAACAACAAGAAATGCTCTAAAACGGAACTTCAGAAGAATTCTGTGGAACGTCTAGTTGGATTCTATCAAACGGAACCTACCATTACAAAGGACTCGGACTGTCTACTTGAACGATATTTCCAGGGATTGTAATAAAGACACAGCTTCATTTTCTTCTATATTTACTGTTATGTATCCTATCCTGGAAAGAAATGCATGGCCTTTTTCTTGATTTAAGAAGAATTTGATGCAGTGAGGATATAGCTTCAGAAATGGTAACAGAAATGGTAATATATATATATGTCGTGAAATGATGTTCTTGATTCTCTTTCAGACGACGGAGATTACTGATTTGCATATATACACGTTACCCTATTTAGATAACTTAATATATGAAATAATATTCTATAGAATATTATAATAATATATAATATACATAATATAATATATAATATATAATTTATAATAATATATATAATATTATAATATTATAATATATAATATATAGAAATAATATTCTACTTAACATTTAAGGGTTTGGGAAGTTACAAAAGGTATCTATTAGGTAACAGGAAATAATCAAAACTATGACATTATAACGAACACACAATTGTCTTAAGACGTTATGCATCGGAAGCATCGAGGCGCGAACGTTCGAACTGGAAATTGCTGGACGGAGCATGACGCGAACCACGTGGTATTTCCGAGGCGTCTAGACTCCTTAATTTAAACCGACTCGCGAATCTACCGACGTTTCGGCCCCGTCTAGCCGCTGTCACAACGAAACGGCTGAAATATGAGAAACACAACCCTCTCCTCGAACCAAGCACCCAAATCTTTTTTCTACCATGTCCACGTGTAAATCCGCCTTTCGTTTGGAAACAAAGAGGCCAGCTGTTGGTAGGACTCGAGGGAAATCTGTCCGTCTGTACGCGAAACAAAACATACGGTGAAATTCGAATTTAATTCGGAAGTCGGTTGTTCTCTTTGAAAATAGAACGGAAACGAGTATTACGTGCTGCTTTACTAACACCGGCGCTCTCATCTTTTACGCTCGATCGCGGCTTAAGCAATGCGCGTCTGCGTTGAAAGTAATAGAAACTACGGCCAAGAGATGCGTTTATTGGCACTGGCCCAGTGGCGACTCTTCTTCTTCTCCAGCGTTCGTCTCTCGCCAAATGTAGCCTCGTCACAGGCCGCAGCTTCGTGTAATAGTGTTCGTACCAACGCAGAAACAACTGTTTTAAATACTGTCCGCCGATATATCTCTCTGTTCTTGTAATCTGGTGCGAATCACAGAAAGGCTGCGTTACGCTCCAGTTCAATGGTCAAAGTAGTCACTTCCGTTCAACGGACAGACGGTTCTCGTTGACGATATTAAGTGAGGTATAAACTGTACTCTGAACCGATCCATCGATCGCTGCGAATTAAGGTCAGTTTAATGAAAAGAAACATGATTAAGTGTTTTCCTAGATCTAAGAATATCCGTGGCGAAGAGCTTCGTCTTTGAAGAGGATACTGTCGCTATGTATATTTGAATAAAAGGATTATAGCAATAAGAAGACAACTTGTTATATATTTTTAGTCGTATAAAATTGTTGATTTTGTCGCTTTATGTTGGATAAGAATATCATTCTATTTAAAAAGTATCAGTGATCTATTAAAAAAGTTTACCACTTAACGACGAGTTTACGGTATATACATTTAAAAAAGTGGTTGACGTTTAAATTTTATTTTCTTTATTCCCTGAAATCGCTATAAAATGCAGCTGACTGCTGTAATCCGTTCAATTGGTACAAAGACCGTTCCCCGTGGCGGATCTATAATTATTCAGTATGTTTGTGAGCGATTCCAGGAACCATTCTTGGCCACTGGGCGAATGCCGCCCACTTAACAGTATTAATAATTGCAATAAGGAACGGGCATCCTTGCTGGGTCAAATTATCAGACAATTCACAATTAAGAGGCGGAGGGTGGAGACGTATAATTAAGGCAAAGTGACGGTACATCAGCGACAACCGCAAGCATCTACCAGTGGCAGCTAGCGTTGCACTTACGTTTCCTTGTGCTTTCACGGCTTTCTAAATGCAATCTGCTCGCAACAAGCAACCGCCATCAAGCAAAATGTCGTCCAGTTAGAAGAAAAATCAGTTTTTATGAATCACATTTACAGTATATCGACTTCCTTAGTCATTCTATCACGAATATACCGCCGTCCATAGGAATTCGAACACTTTGATTCGCATTAAAAATACACAAATGTTCACGAAATATATGAATTAATGGTAAACTAACGACCACAAGCACTATTTACTACTTATGGTAACAACAAATATATACTTAATTGCTTATTTTTGGAATCAATAATATATTCAGAGAAGGCTAGCCAAAGGGTAGCGTATGCAATATAATTAACTCGATCGAACGCATTATCACATTTTACCCGGTATACCAACCTTAAAAATGATTGTACCTAATCAACGAAAATCCTATAGAAGCAACTAGGACGTGTTCAAATATATTTTTCGCTCAATTTACTTAATATATTACTTTTATATTTACTTTTGTATTTAATGTCACGTAAGCAACGTAGTTGTTAATGTCCCCAAATAAAATAAATCATTGCAGTTTAATTTTTTAATTAAACATTTAAAATCTTGATGGAGGTATGTTTCAGCTTGCACGAATGTGTTTGTCTATATACAAATATATGAGAATTATATTGACGAAAAAGAACAGATCAAAAGTATGTTGTCTTGCTTACTGTCGGTCTCCTCAATTTTGTAATTCAAATACATTTGGCCAAAAATAGGAAGAAGTACACAGAATTAAAATGGACACTAAAACGACAATAAAAAAGAATAGGCTAAAAACATTATACATTGGTCAGAACGATACATTGGAATTTGTTCAACGATTGTGCGAATAAAAACGCGACTCTGACAGATTCTACATTCCCATTCGCTACATTTCGATGCAACACGTCGTGCGCATCGCGCGTAACGCGTATCTAGCGACATGCGAACTCTGCTGCTCTCCATCATTGGTTATTTATAGCGTGCGCAATAATCATAAGTGCAATTCGTAACGATCTAACAAGACAGTCTACGTACACTATAACGTAAAAATTATAATAATTAATATGATAAAGAATAGATTTCAATAAAAATTGTATGGCATTCTTAGTATTGTATATTCTATGGTTATCGAATAACAAGTGGAGATGCCATTTTATCTTCCCTTTTGTTTGAACCACTGCTTCTTAGGGAAATGGAAAAAGTGGTGTGTGTAAACAAAGGGTACGGTACGTGGGTATGACGACATACTTGAGCGAGACGTAGAATTAAATAGTGAAAGAAATCACGTGTTAAAGTTAAAGCCATAGTACGAAAAACGTTTCTGTGATGGAAAGAAACTACGAGGCGCAAGGTAGTAACTACGCATATACTATAGGCGCGCGCGGTCACCCATCTTTCTGGTATATACGAAGCAACGTATTGCACACAAGAGAGATACCTTAGCTCCGAACCATGTCGCCAATAGTAGCACGTGTAAAACATAGTATCTATTTTATACATTAAATGAATTAAATTTTTATTTATATATAATGGTAATTATACATTTATTATATTATTAAAACAGAAATAATTTTATAATAAATACTGAAGCAGCTTTAGCGTAAATATCAAACGTATATTACTGCATTAACATTATAACAAATTTATTAACAAAGTGCGGATATTTATACATTTTTATACTTCTATGAACATAACTAAAGGTATATTAAAACATAACTGCTCACCGTGAAAATATAAAACCAGGTAACGGGCCCATAATTGATCTAGACGCGTTGCAACATGAGGACCGTATCGATGGAAGAATCTGCGATTAACTTCGAAGCGTACTAAACGCGTTTATCGCAAGATCGAACGATAACAAAAGCCTGCGCTACGTCCGTCCATCAGATCGTTGGCCAACCGTCTGGATAAGACGTTGTTCGACGCGATAATGACAGGAAATTAATGACAGCTAAGAGGGATGGGAACGACGGACGGAGTAATGAAGAGATTGCTTTCCTTATTACCGTGTAAATTCATATTACTTTGTTGCATTAACGGGAACGCCAGCGAAACGTTCAAAGAAAGGGGAAGTAACGTGTCATGTGCTGTGAAACGTTTTAAATTGTAATTAAGAATACGATATACATATTTAACGTTAGTGAACGCTAGTAATTATTTAGAATAGCTGCCACCTTACCAATTTCGATGATTTTTAAATATGTTGTAGAAATGAACACTTTGAGCAACTTTTTCCTATAGAAATAGTTTCCGCTTGACCTTAGTTCCTGAGCACTACACTGAATTTTGCCTATAAATTATGCGTTCGCAACAGCGTATACGTTAATATTGGTTACCAGCCGCCATACGGCGCGGCGGTTGGATAAAATAAGGTCTAACCGAAACCTAATTCTTATCTTTTGTTTACAGTTTATATGGGTTTAGATTATGCGTTATTTCATCCAAGCCGCCGCGCAGTACTGCGCAATTTATAAGCGAATTTCACTGTAGTGGTACCGACAATTTTTTGCAAATATCTTGGAAACTAAGACCGAGCGTCGGTTGCACGTATAAGAAAAAGTTGTTCAGACTGTTGTATTTCTACAACATATTAAAAAGTCATCGAAATCGGTGAGGTGAGATACTTGTAAATAGTTACCGAATTATTTTTATAGCTACTAAGCATCCAGAAGTGCTTGTAACGAAATTATTGTGGAATTTTATTCAAATAAGAAAATGATTATACACATTCATTTTGAGAAAAATTTCGACCTCAAACGAGACCTCTTCGGTAAACGTCTGTCATAAAATCGAGGTAAGAACAGATTGAAAAAAGACAATTACGAATATTTATTGGATATAATTTCTCATATTAGTAGATTTTTTAAATATTGTTTTACGATACATTTTATCTCTTCATCATTTTCATATCTACAATTATACCCAAAATGAGGATTAGGTAAAAACATAATAGTATCTCCCATAAATATACCGCAAAGTAACAGGAACTAAACAAACAATTCTCTTGATAGAAGGAAGATTCCATGTAATATAATTTCACCGACAAACAGAATATTCAGAGCCGCGATAAATACCAGCACCGAGCGTTTTTGTTCTTCACATTGCACACGGTGAACGACTTAAGGGGCCGCGTGTTTAATCGCGTATTTAATATATTTAATACATTTAATAAACCCGTAGCTGGAAATTAAATTCTTCTCTTTCCTGCTCATTACGACCACCGGAAGACGACGAGGTGGGAAAAGTTTAATCCCTTTATCGTTACGATATTACGAGTGGATCGGTATTCTTGATACAAAGTCCTCGCGCAATTGTATAATCCCGGAAGGAAGAAAAACCGCGACTTGGCGGAATATTAGCAAGAAATAAAAGTATGTATATCTAACGTCTGGTATCATCGTTTCGACGATAACTTCATAAGCGAAAGTGGCGATCTCTCGTCGGATTAACCTAATGGAATAAATTACTCGAAGCAGAAGGACCATTGCTGCTTTTTCCTCCTTTCGTTGCAAGACGCTATCGAATCTCATTACCCGCTGCTGTTCTCTCCAAGAACTTCGTTAACAAACGAACAACTCGTTGAACTTGAATTCGCCATTTTTCCCTCTTCGAAGCTTAATCGAAAGACGATTTCTATCGGTTTTTCTTTCGTTACTGTGGCCATAGCAATCAACCATACATAGCGTAAAATGTGTAATAAACATTTTGTCTACACTAAACAATCGTGTATTACAAACTATCTAATTACATTATACGTCATTTTTATTCCACATAATATAATTCAAATCACAGCGTCTCTTCTCATTTTTTCTTCTGGTCGTCACTGTAAACAATTATCGTGTTGTCTACTACTTTCATACGAAGTTTGAATGTCTCACAAACAAGCATCATATCGTTTCATTCGTATAGTATAAAAAAAAGAAGCATTTTGTTTTCAAATGATTTCAAGCAGTTGATTTTTGCCCGCTTTTTCAAGTTGAACACTCACTCCACTGTGCATCGTTTCGTTCAAAGGGTCAAAGAAGAAATTTAAAACTTCATTTACCGGATCAGAACTTGCCCAAAGCTGTTACAGAAGACATTTCCCATAGATAACACATCGTCTGGTCGATATCGGATGTTCTTTAAAGCATTTTTCAGACAGGCAAGCACCTAAAAGCTCGCCCAGCAAAAGCGCCGTAAAGGCGGATCACGATTTACGAGCGAGGTGTGTGTTTGAAAAACAAAGCCTCTCTATCGAGAGACCCTCGACGGATTATTACATGACAGGATACGACATTAATGTCGCAAAGACTTCAGGCTCATGGTTTCTCACGTGCAAACCGTATACCTTCGCACGCTTTTCAGCGATACGACTACCATTGTAAATCATTTTTCTTGATGTTTTCATCGCACACTTACTTCCTTCCAACTTAAACCTAATATAATATCTAACTGCTCTAAGTATCTTTTAAGCGTGAATGTGTGTGAATTCTATATGCGTGCACACTGACTATCATTTATTTCGATGACATTCAACTTGCAACAAATCAATACGAACTTTCTGCCTAATGCGATATAATTTCACAATCCACTACTTGCCTCTTCGATCCTCCAGAAACCTACATGATACAATATCCATAAATAGTTGCTGATCATACTAATCATTGCTGTCTGTTTCAATTACCTCATCGAAAGCAGCGCAAACGAGCGGTCAAAAGGTCGAGATTTTAAAAGCACGAGCAGCCATCTCTCGCGCGACGCAAGGACTTTCATCTCACGACTTTGAGCCATTGTAAGAGCGCAATTGGAAAGCCAGAATGCCGTAACAGAACGCGACATTCGTTTCATTGACACGCTTTTATCTTTCAATTTACCCGCTCGTGTTATGCGATCACGATTTTCTCATAAAGAAGGACTCAAACATCGGCGAAGATATTCGAATACCACGCACGGGTCGCCGCTGGTGTTCCGCTTTTCCATCTAATCTTTGATGGTTCGCCACAAGGGCGACCGTAGGAAAATTCTTCGGATAACAGTCTTGTCACCCTCGAATTCCTGGTTGCTTCGCAAAGACTATAAACGGATACGAAATTGGGACACTAGGTCTTGCAGTGACTACTATACCGATTCGTTAGTCATATCATTCTGAAAGATGGAAGGATTAAAAAGGGGACAGCAATCTGAGTGTAGTTTCATTTCGGCGAATTCGGGACAAGGTTGTTCATGCATGCGCGATTTCTGCTCTATTGTGATCGATGTTGGTGGATATTTTTTGAGTTGTGCGCCGAGATCGACGGATACTAAATTTTATTATTGGATTAAAATGGATGAGAAAGGATTTAGTGTAGAATGGATATGTAGAAGCACCAAAGTTATGATGGTGATTTTAAGTTTGTTAGAAAATTATGGAACTACAGTTTAAGCTTATATTTAACACGTAATTTAATTACTGTGTTTTAAAATGCATATTTTTCAGGAAGTTTGCAATAAGTAAACAGAATGCTAAAATGAGTTATAAAATTGAGATAATAGCTGGCAGGAAGGTGAGATTTGATGTATTTACACATATTATAGGTATTTTGAAATACTTGGACTACATGAATCTATAAATGTCAAAAATCATCGAACTCCTTCCATTTTTGTGTGGAAACATCAAAATGGAAAGATTAAAAGGACTAGAACCTACCGAGGCTAGAAATATTTAGGAAATGAAAATATTCAACTATTTTCTCTAAATTCCATTCAGTACATCTTCCACTAAATAGTTCAATTCCCAGCAAAATATTATTTTTAAAATTGAGGAAAAGCAGTTAGTAAATTACCATAAAAATAATTACCATAAAGTTGAATATTCCCCTGTATCTAGGTGGCAAGAAACAAAATGCAAGAATTCTCTAAAACAAGATTTTCGCCTATAGATTTAATATATTCCTCACAATCTCCCAGCTCTTCTTCTACTTTGCATTCTTCGATAAACTGCCAAGCAATTATCGAATCCCAATTAGAGCTTGACTCTCCTACCCAATAGTTAGGGAAACCATTTAATTGAACCCTGTCAGAGCATATCAACAACGCTAATTACAAAAACTGATACACTGCATCAAGTACAGTATCGATAGTTGACCACAGGATACACGAATATAAAAAATCCCAAGTAATTTCAACTCTACTGCGGTTATCGAATTTCAATGTATCAATTTCATTCTTGTTTTAATACGTAAAAAGATTTTTAATGTTTTAATAAAAAAAGAAACATTAGCATACACCCGATGCAAGGAATTACTCTAAGTTACATAATATTTGAATATATGTATTTAATAACACAGAAAATATTCATCTCCTATGTACGTAATAAACCAACTGTAGGAATAGGAATTTTATTTCTCACTTAACTTTATTTCTTACTCAACAACAATTCATACAAATCTTTAAATTCAAGAGGTTTGTTAATGATAAAAGGAACAAATTATTTGAGCCTAACATAATACAAAGAACGCAGTAGGCTTAGGAACACACGGGATTTCCTCGATAATTTTCCTAAAAGCGAAAAGAACTTCAGCTTCTTCGAAACACTAAAATCCCCGCACACTTGGCAATTCGGGCAAATAACACGAATGTAAAGCGTTTCGCGATGCAGAAGCGTTTTCACGCGGAAGCTAGGAACTTTCCAAGGGAGCAAACAGTCTATTGAGTAAATTGTGTGAAAGGATTAGTTTGCTAATGCCACCGACCATCGTGATAGTTTCCAGAAAGGCTCTTCACGTTCGTGGAAGCGTCATGAAAATTTCTCCTCCGTTTCCCTCCGACATCGCACGATTGAACTTGAAATATTTTTCCACGGGAAATAATCCTGAAGCTAACCCAAATCGTAAATTTCTCTCGCTTTATGGTTTAAGAAGAACAAACGTATGACACGTATCAAACCAAGTTCAGACTCATTCAAGTAATTAGAAACTTATTTGATTATTATTTATTTGACTTTGTACTATTCTTTCAAATTTCTATTCTCTCATCTTCATTGAAACAATTCACTTCACAGAATTTGGAACGCTTCACTAATGTGAGTTTATTGATACAATTGATTAAAATTTGTGCATACAAGTTTCGAGTAAGGTTGAGTTAACATTACATGTAAACTATTATCGTTGTTTCATCATTCTGGCAACTTTTGCGGAATCAATGAATTTCGAAGACGATGTGAAGCATTCTGAAATGGGTTTTCGTATCGACCTGAGGATAAAAAATTGGATAGAGTTAGAGAGAGGGTGCATGATATATCGGAAAATAAACGTGCCAATAAACGGAATTTATTGACACTATATTAAAATAGAGTGAGCATCGATCTTCTCTATTACGTACTTTTCATATAGCTATCGAAAGTAAGATAAGTCGATTGATATACCGTGGGTGGCTCAATAATCTTCGTATAAATTGATGAAAGTATATGTTTTCTGTTCCCTGTATTTCTGCAACGATATAAATTTTAAGAGTGTAGAAAAAAAAAACAAAAAAATTCAGACGTATTTACATAATAAATTTCGGTGAAAATAATTAGATTACCTATTCTCGCGTCAACCACGTAAGAGTACGATTTTTTAGCCTTCTTGTTTACTAAGTTCCTTTACAATTCAAATTCTGCTTCTAAGATATCAGCATACTAAGTTACGAATATATCAACGAAAACGATAAATATTTAAATACATGTAAACAGAGCGGTAAAAGAAGCTCCTCTTGTTAAATGGACATAAATCGTCGCTGAAATCACGACGCGATGTCCCATATGAGGAATCTGTCGGCAAAAGCTTTCGCAATGATTTGCAATATCGCCAGGATATGCTCTCGAATGTTTTTACGAGGCATCAGTCGGCCGTAGGGGCAACGAACGCCGAGTAGGTTCTATTAGAACGTATGATATACCTCTCCTCATGCTGAGATAGCCGTTTCGCGAGGTCGTGTCTGAATAATTAAAGAACAAAATGAAGCTGCTCGGGGCTCTTTAAATGACGAACCTTCTTGTGGTAGCTAACGACTCGGCCGGAAGAAATCGGAAAAAGATAGAGCAGTGTTACAGCTATAATTGGTCCTCACTTTGAAGATCAAAGACTTCGCTCATATAGCCGACCGTGCGTAATTACACTATAGCGTTCTTCGTTGCGAGCTTGATTACACATTTTTACAAAGTTTCGAAAAGAATTCTACTGCGTTGAACGTTGACGCTGGTTCGCCTGGAAAATGAAGCACAATCGAGAACAAATTTCATTGTTGAGAATTCAATGTTGATAATTCATTTGTTTATTGTGCGAGTGTGAAAGTTCATGAATTGATAAGACTGCGTGAAAGAAGGAAGACCAAGTGCGAGACTCGTGTGAGACCATCAGGGATACGTGTGAAAATAGGATTTCTTGCAAGAACTCCGATAGGTAAGTATCTTTATCGAATTGCAAATGAGTAAAAAAAAAAAAAACGATATTTTTAATGATTAATAATTACTGTAAAGCAGATACTTTCCAGAAGTATGAAGTTGCTAAAGAATAGAATATTATTAGAATATTATGTAGAGTGAAATCCTTAAAAGAAGTTAATTGTTCCTTAGGAAACCTAAACGAAAAATATGTTTAAAAACTGCACATTGTTTTAGAGCGAAATCTAGAAAATAATAGCGAAATAGGTGACGCAACTATTTGCACGTAACTGTAATCGTGAAATTTCTCTGGCTGGTGTGACTCGATTGCAACAGAGTGACCATACAGAAGGTTACGAGTGCATAACGATCGCGGAATGCGACACAAGAAGCGCGCGCGACCGCGCGTTATGTAGCAACCGGTTTGAAATAACTCGCGCAACTCTAGGTCGCTCTAAAATAAAGAAAGCACGAGGTTTCGCTTTGCATGTCAATGAAACGGCGCGGTTGTTCCCGCGGAACGGCAACAAGATAAATTACATCGTAGCAAGAAAACATCAAATGCGATATGGGGACTGGGCATATATACAGGAGTTAATAGAAGAGCGCGTAGAGTAACAAGTTACAGGGAATATGTATTACGCGGTCGTTTTGTTACGTTAATTTTGCTCCTGGTACGTCAACCGTGTTCCCCGAAGAAAACGCTCTGCCGTAAATTAATTAATTAATAGCATCGGCTGTTATTGTTCGCTGCGCGTCGGAATTTTTTCTTGTCTTTGCACTCTTTGATAGAATTGAAAACTGTGGTAGTTCGAGACAAAATAAAAGGAGGATGATCAAAAGCTACTAAATTTGTAGCCTTTTAGGTTAAAATTCTTGTAAGACATCGTTCTATAATCGTCAAGATACAACCAACATTTTACCGAAGAAATGTTATCAAAAGAAGAGAAGGATGAGATATGATAATAATTCTTCATATTCAATATATTCTATCTTGTTTTAGAATACAAATTATAGTGATAATTAGAAATATACCTATTTCATGGAACATTTACATCGTACTAGCTTACTTTACTTCGTCGCGTTTCATTGTTGCCAATTAACAATTTGCGCTATACGTCTTTACACACAACCTACATATATGAATATCGACTTTCCTTTATCAAACGTTCGAATTTTTGCATTTCTTGGATTCATTTCGAAGTTACGATCATCCGAGGTCGAAAGGTTCCAATTCGCTCTTCGGCACATCGCCAACTTCGTCAACATTTTTTACAATTTTCCAATCACATTTGCCATAATTGTACTTTCACGATACCTTAGATGCCTTCTTAGAATTTTGGGTACCTGAAGATGTATAAATTTAGCGCTCATCATGCAGAGATGTTAAACCTCAAGGTCCAAATAGCTTTTGCAACCTGCAATTCAAGACGTTCCTAGAAAACGAATACCATCATGAGTGGGACTATATCAATCGATCTCGCCATTTAGAACAATGATCCTCATATCGAGATGATTCAGACTTTCCGCGACTAAAACGTGAAAACTGCGACGAGTCTCACCGTGATGAAAAACAGAGCGTGTAACCACGAGCTTCGTTTCACGTCTCTGAGAAGCATAAATTTTATTATCGCTCTGCTCGTCGAACGTTATTGATGGCGTGGACTAAAGTTAAAGCAGCATCCTCCTGCCTTATCCGGCGGAGTTGCTTATTGAACGGATGCATTAGTGTCAAATCGTGCGTAAACGATCGTCGCTTTCTATCGAGTAATTATAGATAATGTGGTATTTCGCTTGCTGCTCTCCTTTTAAGAAACTTCGTTTTTCTTTCGTGCTAAAAAAAAAGCCGGGTAATGGAGAAAGGATAATTAGAAAAAAGTTTATCCATGTATCGGTCGTAAATAGCCAGAGTGTTGTGTTAACACTTTGTCGATGGGGCGAAATTGATTCATAGCGCACCTTCGACAACCTGTTATTGTATAGAGTTACTCGTTGATTAAATTGGAAATATGTAGAATATCTGTGCAGATAGATAATCGTATAAAAGATAAAGTTTAACGTAGATTGAAAATAGAATTTACTTTAAGGCAGTTTGCTCGTGTAGGATTTTTAAAACAGTTCTTTTCTTCTTCAATTTGTGCTTTTCGATGGAATCGAAGATAATACACAATTTATTGTTCCACATAGTTACTTGCTACTGCATTGAAAACGTGTAGAACAGCTATGAGATTGAAGGCAGCTACAGGAGATGGAAGCATCATAGTAAAATGTACTACAAGTGAGTATCTCGTGTAGAACTTTACAAAGAATTTGTAAAAGCTGTGATATTTGGTTAACTTTCTCGTTGCCACAGTAGTTGTACATAGGCAAAATGTTTTGAGATTATAAAATTGAACGTTACTCTTATTAAAAGATGTTCATGGAACTATAGATAAGTTTCATTTTCTAAATAATCCCTACTCATTTTTAAATATCAAAATGTTCGCATGAATTGCTTACTTGTCATATAAATAACAAATAGAAAAATTACTGACAGTAATTTGTGGCTGTGAAATAACTTGAAAACGAGGGGATTAAAATTACATTCGTCCGACGACAGCAGACCAAGCACTGTCAAATGTACGAAACTGAAACTGATGTGTTTTCCAAAAAAGCGAACATTACTTACGTTTGAACAAAATCAAGGACGACGCAAAGATTTCTATCGCGAAAGGAACACGATAAAACATTCTTCCTGCATCTTTCATTAAAGCACTCAAAAGAAACAGGCAGAACCTTTGCCGGTGGTAATACTTCGACACGAGCGAAACAAAGACGATAGGAAATAAGGGGAACCAGCGAAGGCAATTCTGCGATTTCCGACGGGGGTGAGAGTCGGCCTGTTATTGAAATAGTTTCGTCGACGGTATTACGCCGGTTGCCGAGCTAGTTTTCGTTCTCCTGTAGAAGGTAAATATTACGAAGCCGGGTCGAAGAACCAACCATGTATTTCACGGATATCGAATGCGTTACGTCCACGAGTGGAAACTTCGTTCACGAAATTAGTTCCGCGGTTAGTTTTCGAATGCGTTCTCATCGTTTCGTAGAAAATTGGATTCTCGCTAATTTCCTGGACAAAATTCGATTCGCGGGATCGTTAGGGTATCGAGGTGCTTTCTCGAGTACGGCGGGCAAATTTAAATTTTAAAACAGCACCTGGTGTAACGAGAAAGGGTGCGCGATCAAAGAGCCGTGCAACAGAGATTCTAAATGGAGATCGAACGTTAATATAGAAGCAGAGCGTACAGTCGAGCCCTGATTTTCTTTCCAAAGAAGATCGATGTAATATCGTAATTACCTCGCCGCTCTATAGGACATTCGATTATGCGCGTAAACCCCGTAGCTGACAGCTAATGTCAATGATAAACGATTCCGGCCTTGGTTGGCAATGTCGATACCGCTAAGAATATATTTCGAGGCGCAAGATCGATCTTATACGATTATCAGACAATGTTTGCAAAACTAAAAGGGCTCGAAGATCGTAAAGTAAGGCAAATTGAGGCTCCTGGTTTTTGACGTATTAATTTCAATCTTGAGAATAGTATAATACGAGCGATTCAAGAATTCAACATATTTTTCTTCATATCGTTTTATTTACAATTTACTTTACAGATTTATTTACTTATATAATGGAAACTGAATTTTTTTTAGATTGGATTTCCTGCTAAATCGATGTATATGATATATCCCTCTCCTCGTATTTCTTTTCGAATAACTAAATCTGATAGTTTCTGATACATACAAACTCTTTGTAGCTTTTTAATCTAAAAAAAAGACACACATCGGAAATAAATAATTTTTCACGTAACAAGCGACAGTTGAAGAACTCAGAGACCTTATTATCGATACTTTCGTGCCGACACGAACGGAATAAACAAGTCGGCAGCAGGAGAGAAGCCGAAGCATGGAAAATCCCATCGATTCGTCTCCCTCCTGTAAAACTTTCCAACTTTTCAACCGTTGGTACGAGTAGCTCCGACGCAACCACCATGAACACGCATTTCCTACCAGACCACCTTACCGTTTTTCCACAAGCTACTTCCGATTCCTCGTTCAATATGCGATCGACACACGCGCGTTACACAATCAAACTTTCACGATCATGCGAAAATGGCAAGAATACGAGAAAAACGAACGCGAATCCTCTGGCCTCTTGTCACGGGAACGTATTGGAAGAGTGGAAGTTCTTGGACATTGAATACGCGAAAGGAGAATTTAATTTACGTTTATTAGTTACAAATTATACACTTAAAATCAATAATAATTTATGTTTTTCCGCTCGACAGTAGTTCGTATTCTTATTCCATAAATATTCAGATATTTATTATAAAAATTACATGGAAATAAATCGTGAAACATGCAAATACCAACGTCAAACAAACGCTATATTTACCGATGTAGACTGCGATATCTACTTAAAGTTACAAATTTTGCAACCCTCGAACGAAACATTTGTCTATAAATCCATTCGTTTCTATTACCACATTTGGTAAAAGCCGAATAAATCAAATTGCTTCGAAATAAATTTAAAAAAACAGTCGCGTATGCAAATACATCGAAAGATTTATTTCGTGAAAAATAGTCCAGGACGTTTTCTTGCAATACATCTATTATATTCTGCAACGAGCTCAATTCTTCTTCAAGTAAAAAAGCACAGTTTCTTTGCGCAATATTCTACTCGTTGAGACTTTGACCCACTTTTACAAATTCAAAATATCTACCCCAAAATGTCCGAGACAATTTCTGTGAAATTTACCCTCATGTAACTAACATTACGAATAAGCACTCAAATGTCCACCCATCCGGTAGAAGCTGCGAAGTCTTCCGGTTTGATCCACGATATACATACATTTTCAGCAGCTTGCTGAAGAAACAGATGCGGAAGGGAAAAGAAAGAAGAAGGGTGAGTGTTTCGGAGCGTCTACGACGCCGCGACGTCTCATTGTTATGTAACCGTAGTCACCCTCTACGAGGAAGATCGTTTCTATCTCATCCCTCTCATTTTCCTTTTCACGATGTCGGGTTCGGTCTGCGTATTCATCGCCGAAGTGTTTCTCACCTTTAGGTTTCTCCATAGCACACCCTTGGGTGGAAAGAAATGTATAGTCGGTGAAAGAAACGTAGTAAGAAGGTAAAATCAGTCAGATGTTAGAAACTAAAGTTGATACAATTCGAAACTTGAGCAAGTGCAGATTATACTATATAACTGCTACTTCGTTCGCTTATGAGAGCGCAAATTTCGAATTTTTTCCTTTCATCTAAAAAACCGAGCGAACAATAGCAATCATTGTAGTGGGGATTTTTATGCACTTTCATAGCAAATAATAGGGAAGAACGTATAAAATACTTGAAACATGTGTCGTGTTTGTTGATATTACTTTGCTAGGTGAAACAATTTTCTACGGATGTTCCGCTTTTTTAATTATATTCTCAAACATATGAATTTTCATAAAATCCCTCAGTCTGATTATCATATGAACAAATGATTTATATCGATAGTGACAAATACGTATTAGACGTGTGTATAATTATTTGTATGATGTATGCTATTAAATGGTGTAAGTAATTAAAGGACAAGGATATTATACTCGATTAAAGATACGTAAATTCTAAATTGTTACCGAATGTTAAAATCAAATAAAATTGAAAAAGAGTAAATAGTAAGTATATGTCACGGTGTATGCAACTTTTATCGCACGACATAGAGGATTAATTTTTACTGATACTGCAATTGTTATTGAACCAGAGCCGACAGAGATTTAATAGCGTAAAGTTTTAATGAAACATTGTAAACAGTAAAGTTTTAATGAAACGCTTCTACAGCCAACAAGAAGAACGTAGGACCCTTAGATCGTCGATTTAATACAAACTTCACACACTGATAAATTTCGTCAGATTGTTTACAAAAATTCCATCAAAGTGTCTAGTAATCAATATTTTACGAATTATTCGTAATCAAAAATCTCATTGCGTTCAACTACGCTTGAATTGAAATATCGAAAAAGTGGCAGCACGATGCGGACGTAATTAGTTCACCTTGTGCGCTCGAAAGGAACGTTTAGCTCCTTATACTCCGTAATTACTTTATTCAACGTATAAATGTAATTGCTTGATTCAACAGAGATGTCTGTACAGTTCCAGGTACAGCTATATCAATGGCCTATCGTCGTTAACCGCCTTCATTCTCTTATATATCTTGAGCAATTTACCACCCGATCACGTTTTTCTTTCTGAAGAAACAAGAATTTTCTTCAGTTCGAAGTAAATAAAAAGAATCGTTAACAAGTGATTTCTCGTTTTAATTTTATACTAAAATTTTGTTCGACGCTTTGGGGTCTACTATTCTCTACTATTAGCCATTGATTTTCATTTGTTCATAATCTAATTTCATTTTTACACAGATGTTGTACCCCATTCTGATTCCAAAGTTACAAACCTCTTCCTTTTTAATAAAATTTTCGAAAATTGTAGATTCATCTGAAGGTTGATATTCGCTGGTTTCAGTTTACCTAAATTCTGTTATACTGGCGAAAAAAAATCGAGTTACAGAGGTTTAAAATATTTAATAATAAACTGACTAAAATGGTAAAGAACGAGAGAAGTTTGTTACTCAGAGAAGTACACCGTTTGAGATTAAACAGAAATGAACAATGACGAATTTTATCTTGACCCCTCGCACATTTTCTTCGGCTATATTATTCGTGTTCGTTCAATGAAAGTTAATTCTTAGCAAACAAAAAAAAAAAAAAGTTGAAACATGTAAATTCTTTTCCTTGGAATTGAAACGAGATTAAAACAAAAATAGTCTAAAAATCTGAGAATTGGATTAGTCTATGATATTTGTATATCTCTTACAAAGTACAGGTACGTCGAACGGAGACGATGTGGTGATTTTCTTGTCATCGCGTGGCGCAGCTAAAAACGCCGCGGAAACTTGAAAATGTTTGTCCTTTAAAGTGGCTCTTCCGACGCCTTTCGCGTCGAGGTAAATATAAAGTAGGCCGGGCATTGCAAGCCGTGTTCCTAACGGAAGTTCGCTTTCGTACACCAAATAGCAGCCAGTCCCCGAGCCCGATGCCGTGGAAAATTGTGCCTGGTTCGCGGTTTCCGCCACCAAAATAGGAATTCGATGTAATGCTTTGAAATGTTTGGGACACCAGTCGAAGCTTCCGCAAGCTTTCCGAGATATTTCGACAAGTATGGACCATGGTAAAAACGAAAAATTCGATTACCGACATGTATGAAATTGTTAAAAGAAATATAAGAAATGATTATATTGACAGTACAATAATTTCAGTACACATAACATTGGAACTTATAAATGCATAAGTATAGATTTAAAATTCTATTACTGTACGTTAATATTAAGTTATTGATACTTGTTAAAATTTGAAAAATATCGTATCTGTAGTGTAATAAATAAGATAGTTGCAGCTATTTTTATGGCAGTTTATATCAGCAGGATATCGTATACCAGAAGCGAAAATTAAAAAGTTTGAAAGAAATCAAGATAAGAGATATAAGTTTGGAGAGAGTGGTTTTATTGAAAAGTTTCATGATGTATTAAAAGTTGCGAAGTTTTTTTTACAGCCGTGAATAGTCGGGAATGATAATTACGTAGGATGCATAAGGGCGGCGACTTTTGCCGACGAGTCGTCTTGTTCGAATTTTTGAAGGTTATAGAAAGCATTATTCCTCGGTCATGATTCAATCGATGACCTAAATGCCTCGCGTGGGTCGCCGCCAAGTCAATGCAGAATAGAATACTTCTCGTTCGAATAAAGTGTCTCTTCTCAATTCCTATGCATCGTATATACGTCGTACAACGTGATTTACGTGGTTTCTTATTTGTATCAACGCTTTCAGTTACTTATATTTGTTGATCAAAGTTTTGAGTTATTGTACATTTCAGGAAATATAAAAAACTTAACAAGAAAACTTTAGTATTATAGGAGCAAAATAAAATTGGTTAAAATATAGATACTTATGGTCCATAAGTTTAGACGAATCTTTAAACGAAATCTTTAATGTATTAACCGAGGAAAATGATATAATTCTCAGTCTCTTAGATATAATCCTTTCTTTATCATTATTTTTATTATGTCTCTATATGCATCGCATACTCTTTAATAAATTGTTTCATTTGAAATATGAAAATAAATTGTATCGTATGTATATTTGGAATAATTCGAATCAATCCATTTTAAAGAATTTTTCAATAATTATATTTTTTGATAAGAATAATACCTTCGATCGACTCGTCAATGGATTAAAATGATCCAACCAATCTTTCCGTTCCAAGGATAAAAGGATAAAGGGCAATTGCAACATTGTCTTCCAATCAATATCCACAGCAACTAAATGAGATTCCATCTTTTTTAAGATCTAAAAAATATCAGCTTTTAACTGATGGCAAGGACTTTATTTAATAAATCAGTAAGCTAAAATCGGATCGTCTCGTTTTTATATCGTAATCAAGATCCTTGAGATAACAACGTAATGGACATTCGCATCAGAAATTCCGAAATGCGATACTGCATTATACATTTCCGTACATTTATATACATTTCCAGCGATAACCAGCTTTCCGTTTTATTTGATCCTTTATGCACATCACGTATTTTTGCGTTGGCAAGCTCGATGTACAGCGGAGCTGCCTCTATAAACGGGGATTCCATTTTATGGTTTCTCGATTATCCCATCTCCCATTTATTCGACGTACCTACGTATTAAGAAATAGGTAACGATGAAACGTCGTTACACCGATCAATGGTGTTATGTATATCCTTGCCTGTATTTATAAGTGCCTATAATAAGCGCCGAGAATAACATTAATACTGTAAATATGCTTACAAGCAGCCATGTGTCGAATAATAATTTAATAACGAGTAAATATTATTTTCCTGCAAATTTCCAACTATATATAACGTTTACGTGTATAGGTATGCTTGAAATATTAATATAAATACTTTAAAAAGATAAGATAAAGAACCGTGACGAAATAAATAAATGACAAGTGAATGAATTAAAATATTAATAATGATCGTTGCTGATATCAAGATAAAGTGAAAATAACATGATATAAAATGACACGTGGATAGGTAGGTATAATATTTCACTCATACCGTATAAAATATAATTTTTAATTCCGTCACAACACGATGCATTTTGTATAAATAATCACGATCGATTGCTGGCAGTTAGCGGAAAGATTTGATAGATTCATTCGTTCGATGAATTAATTTGCGACACGCGTATCTCTATGTCGCAAGTGGTCGCAGCGATCAATGCAATCAGATTAATGGGTTTACACGGTCGGCGAGCACAAAACATTTTGGATATTTTTTAACAATCAGATCGCAACGTCCCGCCGTCGTTAATGGAATGCAGGAAATGGAATTATTCCGAAAGGTGGAACTTCCTTTTTTCATCCTGTCGCAAATTAAAAAAAAAAAAAAAAACAGATTGTCAGTATTCCCGATCCGGTTGACAAATCGGCGTTTCTGACAATGCAATGTAAAATAATCGAATCCTCGGTTGTTATTCTGCTTTATATCGAATCTGCAGGTATTGAAAGCACGAAATCGACGACGCTGTATGATATTATGTAAAACGATACGTTCTTTTGTGGTAGCGCTTCTCATACGATGCGTGGACAATCATTTACCAATAAATTGTTTGGAAGAGATCGTATCGCATACAAAGAAATAAATGTGAAATATTGTTCATAAAATAAGCGAGAATTGTCAAAATAACACGAGCAATACAAGAAAGATACGAAATGGCAAATCTATTTTTATAAAAGTCTATGCAATATATATAAATAACACAATTAAAAGAAAGTATATTACTTAATGACAACAGATTATTATCTCTAGTCACACTAGTATGTTCTTCACATTTAAGAAACTTTTAAAATTTCGTTTGCTTCATTTTCTTCAGAATATCGCACGAGACAAGAACGAGCAATTCGATTGAAATCTCATTAATTTCAATTTCATAATCAAGGAACAAAATCTTGCTAACAAAACCTGATGAAAAACTTGATAAAAATGACATACCATCTTTAAAAGGCCCGAATCGCAACAAGCTCATCTCATCAAGCACCGGCGATGTTCCACGGTAGCGACAGTAGATCAACGAGTATCCCGAAACAATTCACCGGTATTCACCGGTACTGGAACAGGCTGGCGAAAACAAGGTTCATGATGACGCGATCGAACTGTATGCGGCGTCATGCGAAATAATAAGGCCGGGCCGAAAGGTTCCCCGTTAAGTCGTTCCTCATCGTCGCGATACCGTTCGTCACTTTCCACACGGAAGTTCTTTGTTCAATCAATGGCCCGTTTCACCGAGTCCTGTTGAATATTCACGAAACGATCCCACGAAGACTAGCAGCGGCACGGATTTGCATGCAGCGATTTTATTGCGCGTCGTGTACTCGCAAGCCGACGACAGGTCGACCTGGACTATCTCTAGAGCTGCGTTTCAAGCGATAAGGCCGCGAGAGAGGTAAGGACGTCTCGCAGAAGATTTTATCGAAGGTCTCCGAGTCGATCGATGAACATACTCTTTCATCCAGCCCAGGTTCGAGAGCAACATCGAGACGCCTCTTCAGATTCTACGATTCGCCTGACTCACAGCACAAAGAGAAATCTTTTTCACGAGTCGCTGCGCCAGTAAACGACCGCCCGTCCTTTGTTTCCTCGCGTTCGATCGTCGTCTCGTGACAAACCACGCGGTTTCACACGTGAGCACTTTTAATCGCCAGACGTTCGACGGCCAGCTGAAATGGCCTGGAACCAGAGTTTCGGTGCAATCAATCTAGTTGTACCGCAGAGGTGACCAGTTGATCAGTGTTTCGCCTCTCTGAGTTGCAGACTTCGTGAACTGGTTAATGAGCAGTCCACACGTGAAAAACACATTCGTTACCGCGATACGAGGGTAGGAACAGTATTTAAACAAGCTTCTTTAATCAACGATAGCTCGTATGAACTCAATTTAGAACGCGATTAGTAATTAATCAACCAACGACCACATTACGATCTTCGCGCGTGTCCACTTTCACACTGTCAGTCTATTACGCTATGAATGTTACCTTACACTATATAGGCTAGGAGAAATTGAAAGATTAGAACTTTTCTCTTATTGGTAGCAGATATGATTTCCCTGTTTGTTTTCCTCGACGATGCACTTGAACCGTATCGCGTGACGATACATCTTCCATCGATCCGCGGAGTACAGCTAATCCAATGTATTTAACTAACGCAGCCTGATATCGCAAATTGTCCACCGCGAGTGTAATCACACCTCGGAGACCGATGTTTCGCGTTATTACGTCAATTTAATGTACTTAGCAGTCTCTCCATTTAATCACTCCACGTTGATTATTCTACGTTTTCGACGAAACGATGCCTACGTCTTTTAGACGGAGACAGTCGTTGAGCGTCGCTCTTTGTCTTATCTGTCTTTTAACGTTTACGTTCACTTTTTCCTATCACTGTGTTGTCACCAATCTTTCATATGGCCACGAATAAAAGCATCTCATAAAAGGAATCTCCGATAAATAATTCAATTAAAGAGATTCGATAAAACTTATCAAAAACATCTAAACATGCGTGACAGCGGAAAATATAGGAAAATGAAGATAGAAGAATACGAAGAGTCTGAAGGTTGACAAAGTCGATGAGCAGTAGCGAACGATCCATTGACTACGACATCGAGAAGAGGCGTCGCACCATTAACTAGCGTAACTCGTGGAAGAATGTCGAGTGGCAAAACCACGTACGGCCGTCTTCGTCAACGGTATCCGGTGCACTGGAGCTCGACCTGGTCGAGCTGTTTACATCGTGCAAGAACGTGGCCACCACACCTTGCCGGGCTTCCGTCACTTCAATTATACCAACACACCGGAGCCATCATGAACTATCCGCTTCACACAACGATAGGAAAGCACCTTTGTGGCCAACAGAGCGGCACTTGATTGGCAGTGAGCGCGCGACATGGTGTGTCGTGCTCGTACCAAGCTGAGAATAGACTGGTATCGATGCACAATCTATAGGGACTCAACTGACGCAAATAGGCTGTAGTACTTGCAGACTATCGCGGGGAGGAAGGTCATGGGATCTCGATCGTGCTGATCGATCCAACCGAGACATTTCATCGCGTGTCCATACGAATTTCATATCGTTTTCATGAGATTTCGTATTATAATATTAGTAGGTTTCGTATCATTTCGCAATTAACGAAATGGAAGGATTGCGTACATTGGTTCACGAAAATAGTCAGAGACTTACTATACAACATATTATATCGAATATACAAGATGTTCCGCTGTTTAGTGTACAAACATTGCCAGTGTATTGCGTAGGTAAAATGAAACTAAAATCTTTATTAATCCCTATTAAGAAGTTCTAACGAAATATGAAACTTGTGTCTGATTTGATGTCGATTGTTATTGAATTTATTGTAGGTCGAAATCCGTGACGATTTTGTCTAATTTCTTCGCATACCAATAGAATAGAACTATGCATAAAAACCGTAAACACATGCGAGTGTCTTATATCAACATGTATCACGAACATTATCTTGTGTAATTTTGTATCAAACTTAATTAAAGAGTATTGACATATATGTCTGACGCATTTCATGTTTTCGCTATAACTTTCTAACGAAGCATTTATAGACTCTCCGTTACATTATATTTTCATCTTATTTTTAGCTGTGGAACACGTTGGCAAAATATTTGTACACTAAACTGCGAGACATTTTGTATATAAATATATTATGTGCGTTGAAGGGAACTTTGTGAAATTTTATTAGCGCTACAATGAGACTATGTTGATGTCGCTTTTACGAAGAATCACGTAATTTCTTAAAAGTGTATAACTGTAGATGTGGAAAATTAAGACCACGATCGTATTGGAAATGCTAAAGTTGCCACGAAGAAAAGAGGGCTTTAAGAGACTGCGTATTCGGCAAGATTCAATTGGTTGAATCGCTGACTATCCCAAAATATTGCAACTTTTTCACTACTATGCCAGTTCACAACATGTTTTCTTCTTTCACATAGGCCGATATCAGAGTAGAAATGACATATTTTATCTGTTACTTTAATACAGGGAATTCAACGTATTGGACATTGTCGTATTCGGTGCGTGTGTTTAATAATAATTATGACTGGAACAACGTGCGAAAAAATAGTCTGTTACGGGAACTTTTTTTAAACCGAATTACTCATCGATCGATTTACAACCGGAGGATTAAATTAAAAAGCGGAGGTTGAACTACCAACGATTGAACTAATAACTCGTAGGGTCGTTTGAAATTATTGGAATTGTTTATTATAACGACATTAATGAATTAAACCGATGACATAAATCTCACTGTCGTAAACACAACAGATACCGCTTGTAACTCACTCTGTGTCAGAGGAAACCGGTTCCTGTGGGTATTCTTAGGTTCAAACGTAATGCAATATTCTTTAAATGCACGGTGAATCGTGAAATTATGCAAATGCCATGCATGTTCCCCGTAACTGTTTCAGTCGTGCAAGTAACGCGCGATAATTGCACATCTTAGCTGTTCAAATTAATTGCGACAAAAGCTCGGTGGTAGAGGAACTGTGGCACTTTCGAAATTAATTCATAATCGCATCGTGTCTAATAACGCTTTATCTGTCATACTAAACGCGTTGCATAGCTGAACACACCTGTAATACGTAATTACTAATCAATTTTAATGCGCGCCTCTTCCATCCATAATACGACAGAGGCAGATAACAATAGAAACCAGTTCGTGTTTGAATTGATATAGAATATCAAATACGATTCCTTGATAATTATATATCTGCTGCAATCGATTTATATTAATTAATTGTTGGAATTTTACAAAAATAAGATACTGAAAAATATCAATCAATTAAAATTTACCTGTCAAGTACATATCTGATATCATAACATCATTGATAAATAATGTTCGAAATAAACAGACACATCGACTCTCCTTAGCTACTACGATATTATAAATAGCTGAATGTCGTCGTAGTTAGCGATAAACATGACAAATATTTCAATTAGAGCATTATGATCAGTTTGGCACACTTCTTACGCACATGAGTGACGAATACATTCGACCAACATGTTTAACGTGTTATACAAGCTTTACTTAAACGCGTAAATTTTATTTATGCACAGACTTCAAACGCAAAACGTATTGCATTCTCGAGCGATGAAAAGTGAACGGACTTTCCGATTAGAATAACCAGGATGTCTTTAAATGGTAATTCAAACAATTGAATTACCTTCTTACGAACAGAGCGAAGAAACAGGAAAATGTTCACTTAAAACGTTAATAGCCTCGATAAAACAGAACTTTATTTTTTATGTAAACTTGTGTTTTCACAATGTTTGGAAATTACTACTTAAAAGATAAGAATTTTACTGTTTCGGGTTTAAAATTTGCAAACTCTTCTCATTTATTTGAAAATTCTGACAAGGAAAACTAAATTACCGGAAGGAAAATGTTTGGGAAAAGATGTTGACTGGTTAAAAATTTTCCTTCATTTACGATTCCACGAAAAATAAGACATTCTACACTGATAAGATCCTAGTTACTAGAAGTTGAAAAACAAGGCTTTATGTGTCAGTTTCCTTGAGCTAATAATGTTTGCAGTATTTCGTTGTGGCATATTTGCATGAATCATGCATCGCGTGCAAGATATGCAAAAGTGAGAATCCTACCAGAAAATCCACCTTTGCCTGTAAGTGTACGCAAACATCTTCTAGAGGCAAATTAGAATATTTCGTCTGGTTCAAGACAGAACTTCGAATTCTCCGTTAATCCTAGAAAATTAGTAGCTTTTCCGAATAAAACAAAATATGACCAAAATATAAAGCGAAAAAATAACGGGGAAATTATGTCCACGTTGGAAACCAGGCTTGAAACTAACTACACAAGATCCGCGAAGTCGATGAAAGGGTATTAGAGGTCAAAGCACTCGGAGACTCCTTCGAATCCCCGAAGTGATCAGAAAATCGTAGAGCAGCCTCTTTCACGAAACGTAATCGGACTCGAAGTCAAAGACGTACGAGTAAGAAGATATTCCTTTCTTTCGTAGAGCGAGCAAGAAGAGCGAAGAAAAGGGAAACTGCTACAGACTGTACGAGTAGGAGAAATTATCGAGGCGCTGACAATGGGCCAGTTTAGGGAGAATCGAGCTAGCATCTATAGCTGACAGACACGCGAATAGATTTATCGTGCGACGCAATCTCTTCGTTTTTTCCTTTTCCCTGAAACGCGCGTGATCGCGTTCCTTGATAATGATGTGCATGGATCCGCTTTTGAGTTAAGTATGAACACTCCAAGAATATAGAGACCTTTGTGCACCACGCAACGCTTCGTTCTATCGATCTCGTGAAGATTCATGAAGCTTTTGCGCATTATAAAGATACGATATTACCATTTCCCATGGCACTTTGATCTTTGTATCTACTATTTGCGTCTGTATCTCTCTTAACCCTTTCGCTTCGGGTGCCGCTTATAGGCGGCGCCCGCGAGATGACCTGTGGGTACGAGCGTCGCTTATAGGTGACATCCACGAAATGACCCGTGCGCTTTTCTGGCGCGCGTTTCCGTTCAGTGACAGTACTTCGGCGGACTGGACTGCCCAAGCGAAAGGGTTAATGACAATAAAAGGGTTCTCATGAAATCTTCGAAATTAAGTTTTTAGGACTCTTTTACTTCTCTTTACTTATATAGCTCGTATAATATATTGGTTTGGCAACGAAGCGATTGCGGATTTTGTCAATACCATCTAATAACAAAATCGAAACATTTCGGGATTACTGCGAACCATTTTCTCATATTATTGGGTTGGCAAATAAGTGATTACGGATTTTGTTATTGAGTGGTATTGACAAAATCCGCAATCACTTAGTTGTCAACGCAATAATATAATAAAATCGTTCGCAGTAGTCCCGAAATGTTTCGAACAGCGACTACAATAACGAACAAATAACTCGAGTCTCAAGAAAGAGAATTTGCAATATGAATAATGGCAATTACTCGCGTCTCAATCCAGTAAGAAGGAATAAATTTCAGGTTAAATTATATCGTAATTTTCTTGAAAAAAGAATCTAATTGGTACGGAAAAACAGCAATTACCTATAGTACTAGCAATTATTTACTCAACCCAAAACATAGTTTCACTGTTATACATTTCGCAATGTTTGCTCATTTTATATCTTGTTGAATAAAGTTCGGTGATTATGTAGAGGTGAGTTGAACGAGAATATATATAGGCAGGTCGAATTTGTAGAACGAGATACGAATGTGTGCCAAGGGCAATAATCTTTGCAATGTATCAGCCAACTATCCGGCACAATAGCGGCTCTCACGATGATTACGCGAGCCCAGCCCATGGACATCATTGGATCAAATAACACGTATGTTCAGCACGACAACTGCCGCGTAGAGTAATTTCTGACGGCGACGTGGATCGACGGAAACTAAATACGCTACGTAATTCGGGATAATTACTGCACAATGCTTGCCGATGTTTCTGTACGGATACATAATGGATCCGTTGTTTCCCGGCCAATTATTTCGCTAACCGGGCTAATCGGATCACCAATAATTTTGGATGGTTTTTGTAGGTTGAGTAAACTGGGTGAACAACGTCAAATCTCTTTGAAATTTTAGCACAATTTTATCGCTTTGAAACATTTCGGATGCGTTTCACGTATGTTCGACGAATATTTTAAAGATCTTTAGTTCGTCAACGATCGTTATAATTTATTTACTTTAGAATTCTTTTTATCCGCCTTTTTCAATCTTTTTGTACCTTTTTCGTACACTTTCTTGGATCTTCTTTGTATTTCTATTCACTTTTTGCTATTATTTTTTATACTTTTATACACCTATTTACTTTTTGTATTTATGTTCTTTATTCCTTCTCTCTGCGTTGCGTTTTCCAAAACCTGCGGTAGTTTTCCGATACTCCGTTTAAAAAATATTTTCGTTCGATGTAGGATACTACTTCACGAGAACTCGAATTGATTGGAACTATTGTTTTATCTATTTTAGCAAGGCTATCTTTCCTATCTTTTTTTTTTTTTTTTTTTTTGAAAAACTTCCATTGCTAACCAAAAAATTATCTGACGAAATAAAAATTGAATTTCTTAAGCGCGTTACACGTTACACGTCATGAACATGAAAAGTAAATTTATTTACTTATAAATATACATGTAAGTAGGTATATGTATAAAGATGATTTGATAAGAACCAGACTCTTTTAATTAAATTATTTTTGCATTATCTTCGATAAATTGTGCAAATTCTTACTCGAAATTCCACGCGATATTCTACTAGAAATATTTTCCCTAATTAATTTAATTACAAACTATTGCATTCAAAGTCTACTCGTGCAATTCTTCTTCAAATTATCTACATATTATAATATTCCACTCCAATGTCCGTAAAAATACTATTAAATAAAGTTATTATTGCGCTTCCTTACAAAACACTTCGGTTATTCAACGTACACTGCCCGTTATAAATGTTAGGACATTTGCTTACTTTCAGGGGCTTTCATTCTCTAGGTATTTTGATATAAAATTATTATGTCATCCACATTATACACGTCTTATAATTAGACTGCAGATATTTATTTGTACGCGCAATTTCATACTTTTATAAACTATAAATATTTTTGTACAACTAGAAAAATGCAATTCATACAGAGATTTAGATATTTGTTCCTCCCACTAAATATCATATTGAACGTTTCACTTTGAATATTTTATACATACATAAATATTTGCAGTCTACGTAGGTTCCACGCAGCGTTTATGTGTAAAAGTTCCAGCTTTATACAAAGTTTCATGTAAAATACCAAATAAAGTTTTTACTACAAGAAATTAGTCTTCTGAATGTAATCAACAGGTGTCTCAATATTTACAATCGACAGTGTACATGATATGTAATAGTCGATATTATAGTATCTCAACTTTAACACTTACATTCCTTCGCAAATCTATCCAAACAATCTACATACCTACTCGCTCAATATTTCATAATATACCACAAAAATACAAAAAAAAGTCTATATAAAGCCCCTGAATTTATAATACATCACTCTCCCTGTTAACGGAAAATCGCTTGCACACAAAACACTCGAGGCGTTCCACGTCACCAGCACGTCGATTTTCACGATGGAAAAATAAGAGAGCCGGCGACGAACCTGACGAAACAACAAAGCACGCGCGAAACACGCGTCGTCGTTAGCGGCGGAAGCGCGCCAGCAGATCTTAACTATTCAATGAACGTTCGTCCATTCACCGTGTCGGCTCATGACGCGATGTTTTCCGTTCTGCGCGAAACAATCGCACGGGCGAAAAGCTCGCCTCGCGAGCCAAACCAACCACCGATGCACGAGACAAAGCTGAGCTTGGTTCGTAACCACTTCTCCAGCTGCTCGTCGCCGGTAACCTAATAACGATAATCGATTAACGAAGCATCGCCACTCAACCATTCTGGGTAGCTTCGTGACTAAGGTTTACCTGTTTAGAGAGGCATCCAGTTTTTATGATATACCGATGAAACTCTTCAACGTGATATTACGTTATAGAAACATGGATAGTGCAGCTTCGTGTGCTTATACAGGATGTCAGAAAATGTATGTTAATACCACTAGATATTTCTAGCGTAAAATCAATCGTTTGTAAGTCGAAGGATAAACTTCAACCGGAATATTCGTATACGAACTGCTTTCGTCGCTTTAATGTCTAAAGTTATCTTTAAAAATATCCCCCCAACTCAAAAGAATATTTTTAGCTACTGCAATCCTGCACGTCGTATAGATGAATTTTCTCGACAAGGGGTAGCTTGATATTATGGTAATGTTAGGGTTTCTGATAATTTGAGAGCAAGGATTTCTATGATTAGGAAATTCCAGAGTAAACACTTCTATGCTGTATACCTTTACTTTCTTTGCTTAGTACGTGCTTGAGCATTCGAACAATGTCATTTGAATACTTTTGTAGAAAGTTTTCGAAATTTTAGGAGGTTGTTGAAAGCTTTACAATTCCGGATTTAATCTATTTTCAATACCCATCACAACTTTTGAAATATTCAATGGTCTGAAAAATCAAATCCTGTCGATGGCTGTTTCTACATATCCCTAAACCTATTTGCCCATGACGCAACGGAAAAGAGTAGAATTACTGATATTCTTAGCTTTCCAAGACTCACGGTTTTTCAGATTAAATCTGCGGGTCTGCCGGTTGACTTTCTAAATCAAATTTTGACGTACTGTCCAATGTTTGCAATGATGAATTCGTTTGATTTGTTCATTGATGAACAGCTCGAGTGTGTTTAAAACAAAGTTCAGTGCAGCTCAGACAGAATTAAAAGAGTATTATCAGGACGATCGAAAGTTTTCATTGAAAATAATAATCGCGTTTTCTGCAAGAAACTGCGTTATATTCAATTTCCTTGTTGGCGCTAGCACTTCAATTAACTGGAGAGTTCCGTCAATCGGATAACCCGAACTTTCCATTGATCCTATTGTTCTTCCTGTGAAATTGCATTAGTAGTATAAAGTACGGGCGCCGCAAAGCCCTAAGACCTTCTCAACAATTGTAATCGGATATGGGACTTAACAACAGCCGTGATGGCAACCTTTATTGAACAAGTATTTCGCAAGTTTCTATGGGGTTACTGGTACCAAGGCGTTGCCTTGGTGCGTTTAAACCGACGCAACGTGTAAGTTTCCTTTCAGACGATACTGTCGCGATAAATCGAATTTTCAGCAACCGAATTACTCGATTTATTATTCGTACGTAAGATATGCGGACAGTCCGCATTAAAGAGACGTAAGTGGAACGATTAACAATTTGATCGATCAGATGATATTTCAACGCGATCGATATGTGCAGAAAAATGTCTAACTATTAAATAAATATTTCATGAATATATTAATTAAATAGTATACTAACAATTTTGTAGTCTTCGGATCAGTTTCGTTCCAATATGATCCTATTTTGACAGGAAACTTTTCCAGTTTTAAAGAGAAAAGATATAGATACATATAAATATTGTAACAATTTAAGTTCCTGGAGATCAATGATTAAAATGAAAAATTAAATCAAACAGAATCTGTGCTTTCGTATATCACGAGCATATGTATTAAATCGTTAGCACACGAAATTTCTCGTTTCGATTCTACAGCAGAGGTTCATTTTTCTCAGATTTGCGAATATTTTTTAGTGAAACTGCTTACATAAAAAAATAATAAAAAATTAGAAAACTATGGGATGGTTAAAGAAGCTAAATTTGAAAATTAATTCCAATTAAGTTCAATATTCTATTTACAAATATCTGTATAATTACGATTAGTGAAGTAGTTGCTTCGTAGATTTTACTTCCAGATACGTAGTTTATGTCTTCGAATACATTTGAACATCTAAAAACAAGTGTTATTTTACAAATAGATACTACGATTTGCTAATTTCGCCCATGAGTTCGTGCAACTTGCTGATAATTACCGAAACTAATTACATGTGGCCGTTATCAGGAAGGCACGTCGAGGAGAGGGTTTAGTTATCGGTCGGACGAGCGTAGATGATAATGGAGTGCGTGTGCCTAAGTAGAAAATTACACTAATTTGGTAACGATAATGGTATCTAATGAGATTTGGCATTAATTTACGGAACGATACTAAACAACCAAGTTGTATCGAGATAAGGTATTTAACCATTAATTTGGACGATATGATAAGAGTTTATTAACTAGCGATTACGTTAACCTGTTAATAATTTGCGGAATAATCAGGAGAATTGAAAATGTCGGTTATATTGTATGTATGTATATGCATATGATGAATACGTTCCGTGTGTGAGTACTGTCAACTTTGAACGTAACTACGTATTTCATTATCACCTCTATATTCTATGTTTCACATACTTTGAATTTTTTAAATGGTTAAAATTTTTCTTTCTCCTTTTTCCAATACGGTGCAATTATTTCTTGATACAATAGATATTTCTTAATATAAAATTATCTTAGAAATTATTTTACAAACGATAAGAGTCGTATGATTTTCAAGATTCTACGCATCCTTCATATTTTAATCTCAAGAAAATATATCTTCAAGCACACATACGAAGAGAAGATTATTCTTCGATAATGATATCAAATTATATTATCAATCATAAAATTTCAATACCAGGTGCATTATTGATCCTCTAAATTACCCGATATATAATATACCCGAATAAACAAATATAAAAAATTACCAAACGACAAATGCAAATTATTGGCAGAATTTTTTTCTCTTGAAAGGAGCACAATGACTTCATCTTTTTTTCTCGAAACAACGCTTCGTTCATCGAACTATTTTTCAACGAATCACAATACCCTGAAATGTAAGCGAACAATAAGTAAACACACTTGTGAAACATTTTACACGTTTCATCCAGAAATCTCAACTGTTTTTATATAAACGCGCAACGAAGAACGAATCAACAGCTTCCACGCCGCCCGTTCGAGATTGCTTTTTTCATTAGCAGGATTCGTCATCCTCGATGCGTTTTCAAATGCGAATTAACAACTTCTTTGTTACGGAACAAACAGATCACTGTGTCATGGTGCATGAGATTCTCAGTGGTATATAAGAGCGGATCAGACCATCGCGAATCAGACAAAGACTCGACTCCGATTTCGTCTGAGCTTGTTTTCCAAGCCAGTAACATGCAGAAAGGAGTGCTGCTCTTCTGGATCATCTGTTTGGCGATTGTAATCGTCGACGCGAGACCGTTTCCTCAACAAGAAAGTTGTAAGTTCAAGTTGAAACTGTAATGATTAATTATTTATTATTTATATATCGTTAGATATTAAATCAAATTCTGGCTGACTGAAAATTGTAGCAGTGTAGTTTCGAGTGTTTCAAAATTTTAAGAATTTGCAATTAATCGCGTACTTCAAGACCTGAAGATGTCATTTCTCTAGTTCAATAATCGAAGAATGCTCGTGGAAAACACTGTAAGTGCCACAATTGAAAAATTTCCATTCTTTATTAGGGAGATAAGAATACCGCAGTATGGAATTTCCCTTTCTAGATAGTTATTAATAATACTAGAATATGGTGTCACAACCTCGCCTCTATAGAAAAAATATAAACACTCGCAAAAATTAATTGATTGTTTCTTGGCTGTTGTCTATGCCATCTGTCTGAATCAATGGAACATTAAGTTTCCTTTATAGCTAAGTGATGGCAAATACAGGATTTTCTACAGATACACTTCTTCTTTTCGTGAATTTGGACTATATTTACGTATAAGCTTTCTTCTTCTCCCGAAGAACTTGTTTCTTGCTTGTTCTCTGCGTTATTCAAGTTATTTAGGCTATAAACTTATTTTCTCCCGCGATACGTTTTCGTAAACGAAAAACATATAGTGAAGTTTTTGATAACAAACAAACGTAAAACATCATTTTATGGAAAATAACAGTGAATGCGTGTGAACATTGTGAAATAATGGTAAAATGTTAGTAATTTAATTTCTCGCTTCGACGTGCAGATGATGACGAAGTACTTGTACCGAAGGATACCATACGTTATCCAAACACATTTTGGTTGGGCAGGCCCTTTTATGACCAAGACGATTATTATGGTGATAATACCGATAGGAAACCATCTACTCTATCGTATGCTAATGTGGGGTAAGTTAATAAGATTTTATTGGTAATTAAGGACTGCAGTAGAAGCTACATTGATCGACTGTAAAAATTGAAAAATATAGAAAAGCGACGACATTAGGAACGTTATTGAAAAGGTAAAATTAGAAACACCGAACAAATAAATTGTAATCAATTATTCTTTTTCCCAGAAATCAATCAAGTTATATTTACAGGAGTTTAATTAAGTACATTTATTATGCAACTGCGTTTAATTGACAATTAATGCTTTTTTGGAGAACGTACATATATGAAATGTTGATCACGATACGATATACCTGCATATATGTTATTTAATTTTATAGAAAAAATAATAGAACATCGTAGTATAACGTATATGTAATATTTTTAATTAAAATGTTTCTTGTTGCAGAGCTGGATGGGGCCGCTAAAAATCTTCCGATCGATTCGATCGCTTCTTCGAATCATTGGTAATCGCCGCGTGACAACGTAGAATGCATCATAAATTTATATTAATTTTCACGTTAAATTAATATCATAATTCGTAAATTACCGGGCTATCATCGAGAACGGCGAAACTGTCACCGCAAATTAATAATAAGTCACTAATACGTACAGATAGTCTTGTTTAACAGAATTTTGTATTTTCGTATTGATCAATTAACATTTAATCGTTCAATTAATATTTCTCGCGCATCGCGTGCTTCTGAATTGTACGTCAAATAATACCAAACAAAACCGACATGAATCACTCTTTCGTAAATTAAACTACATTCGATGTTCAAGATTGATGGAAACACATATATAGTCCTTGGTTGGAAGATACGCAAAGCAATCGATCAAACCGACGCAAGGATCGTCGATCGCTAAATAGCAGGCAAATATTTACGTACGCTAGGCCACTGACAGCGATTCTATATAAGACATGAAGCGTACTCCGAAATATCGGTAGATTTATTTAGCGACGATAGAGGATACAATGAGCAATCCAATTTTAATCCCACCGCTGTTAATTTTATCGTCGAAGTTATATGTGGAATCCGTGATCTTATATCCAGCGATTATTATTTGTTTCGTAATACTAACAACATAGTGTTAAGTGTTTAAGTTAATAAAATTGTTTTATTTACGATACAAGGACGTTTAAAAAAAGTTTATAATTTAATATACGAAGAGCGCGTGAGAAGAACACGACTAGTCTATTTCTGTTAATTTCTTGATTTCGGACGACTCTTTAGGTTTATAAGTATGTCGAGTTATCATTGGGTTTGGGGCGTGTAATGAATTTTTCTTTGGATTAGACGCTGTTGTTACGCAAGAGCGAAGATATTTACTAGCACAGTTATGATTATGACAAAATTTGACAAGTAATCGGGGTAATTAGATACTCGGGATGTGAATGGCGATGATCTTAGACTCGATAACGAATCCACGGTCAACGGGATGACGAATGCGATTTCCACAGTCTAAATTGAACTCAACTCACTGATCCACGATTTGGGTGTGACTCAACGTACTTGTCCACAGTACAAGTGAAACTTATCTGACTGAATGTCAGTCCAAGAGGAACTGCCCTTATATACTCCTCTCTGTACCTCTCTGTACCCCACGGGTCAATCTTTGTTTTTTACTTTTTGTTATTTCATTACTCCATACCTCTGTTAGGTACACGCCCCTCCCGTGACAGTGGCTACGTTCAGCGATCCATTATGTCACTTGCAGCCTAAGCCCACTGTCATTAATCTCGGGCTCCCATATTCGGATTAAATCATAAACAACTATTTCTTAGTTTTATTATTTAAATACAGCTATAATAAAGAGTCTGAACTAAAGTATTGAGGACCTTCCCAAACATTCCAAAAGAAAGACCACGATGTCCCTTCATCTCCGACAAATATATGTTTGCAAATTATTGAAAATAAATCGAGTACTGCAGAATCGAACAGAACCGTGTCTAATAATTACTCGAAACATTAACCCTAAGGAAAGTTTACTAAAACTGCCAAGGTTTTTATCAATCGTAACCATAAAAGTCTTAAAACGCCTCTGTGTAAGTCACTATAGCTAGAAAAAAAATCTCGAAAAGACGTACCGTGATAAAATACACTATGCAGAAGTGACAGACCCAGTACGTAAAAAGCTACCCTAAAGGTACTTTGGAGTCTAGAGTATCCTTAAAACTCATTTCAAGAAGGAGAAGCGATAAGACTCCAAGTGGAGCGTAGTAGAGAAAAATTCGTCTCGATAATTCCAGAGCTCCTGAAATCCTGGTACAGTGGCCTGATGTATCGTTTCTATGCTTCATGGAACAAGCTGCACAAAAGAAGGGGCGATTACGTCGATTACCACGATTATGGCGACCCTATTCCGAATTCTTTGCCCGGCTCTCTGCATCTTACGTATGAGAGAGACTCGCTCAGGGGAATCGGAACCGAGTGGTGCAGAATTATGGCGACAGGTTTTCGCTGTTGAATTCAGACTGCAAGAGGAAACCCTCCGGGAATTTGCAGAGCTGGAAAATTCAGGAGACGATCGTGAAGCGACATTCGATAGAGGAAATTGACATCTGAATTCGAGAATCAGTGATGTCTATTTGAATAATAGCAATTTAGATGATAGTAAATGATAGTAAGTTTTATTATCATATTCCTTGGATTTGAGGGTTCTTGGTTCTTTTCTACAGAGTTAATTGAATTCCACGAACACCATGATCGAAGAAACAATGTTAATAAACAATATGAATAATTTCTATAAATTATTTCTCTTAGTTTCCGACGAAAGAAACCATAAAACCATGTAACTATAATTTAGGCTAACTTTCTTTCAAATTTTTAAATTTTGCGGAATACATAGTGATCCTAAACTTTCGGAACTTTGATACTACATAGCTATCCGTGGATCGTGTTACTTCATACTAATGCGCTTGGAAACGTGTTTTGTTAAGAAACTGAGGAGAGCAAGAATTTATCTAAAATATATTTTAGTCGTAGCTGCCTTTAATGATGGAATATGATATTTATTCGAGCATAACATATTGTATAATAGTTCATTAGTAAACAGATTATTGATTCCATCAACTGAACAATGCTCATCATTATCGACGGTTCTCCGACAATATTCATGAATTTGCCTCGAGTGAATTAATTAGTGATCAACGTCGTTTGAGAGGCTGGAATATTGAATTTATCTTGTCCAAGCGTAGTACACGTTATCGTATTATTTCGTTTATTATCATTCACATTTTTTACATACGTGTATCTTCGTAAGTGTAAGAGTACTTTTCAAACAATTGTAGAACTTGTTTTAATAAAATACAATTACTAATATGTATTATAAAAATATAATTAAAACTTTCGTCCTGCAAGAACATCATCATGGACCCAATGAGAACTCATACGAATTCAAACTACACTTTAGAAATATTCTCGCATTCCTTGTCATCTTTTTTAAACATACACGTTAAAACCAAATCAACCATTCGTAATCATCTTCTAAAAACAACAACACGTCTTCATAAATTCCAATATCCATTATTTTACTATTCGCCTTTACAACCTGCAGTTACAAGCTGCAGTTCAACTCTGAAGAAAAACCGTTTCTGTTTCTCGGAGAAACAAGATTCGCGCGACAGTTGTGTGGAACGCGAGCCACAGACCAGACGCATAAACAAGCAGTGATAGTTGAAGGTTTAATGAAACCGAGCAGCCCTTTTAATCGGGCGCGCAGTAATTTCCAAGGAGGAAATCTTAACGAGCCTTTTGTCTGGTTGGCAAGGTAGATAGGCAAAGGAAAAGGAGAAGGAAGAGCAGGCAGGTTCTCAAGGGGCTCGTAGCTCGACGCCAGGTGAACCAGCTCGGGTCTCGCAGGTCCCGCAACTCGTCGACTCGGTAACGCACGCTCAAACGGCCGCTTCTCGTGAATATTTAACAGGTTGCTAAGAGGATGAGCTTTCTTGAAGAGGCTCGTCCATAAACGTGGAAACGGGATGCCGCGTAAACGAACGGCCCGGCCGCTTTTCCCTTTTAATCCCTTGCCCCTCATTCACGACACTGTGAGATTATAACTCCAGCCTCGACACGCGCGACCAGTTTTTGTCTCTTTCTTTCCTTTGCTCTTCGTTTCCTGGATCTGTTTCTCCGAGCGTCGAGAGTGTCACACTTTTCATCGTGTCGCACTCTCGTTCTCGTTTCGACGGAAACAACGCGCACCACGTTGCTTTCGCTGCGATTCCAAACATTTGTGACGATTCTTTCCTCGTATCATTAACGATTCCTTAACAGAGATAGAAATATCTTTTCCACTTTTTTTTTTTCTTATCGAGGAAAATGTGAGCTTTTATGTAATGCTCTTTGTACGTCGTTCTTTCGGTTTCAATTTGTACCTTGAGGACATAGACGACTGTCACGGTTTGGGTTAGATATGGGATTAACGTAATTTAATTTTAATTTTTACGTGACGTAATTTTGGAATATTTAGTTCGAATTTCTTACGAACGTGACATCTTCATTTTGACCCACTTTCGGATATAAAATAAGAATTGGATAACCTAAATCTAATTCAAACTGATACGGTTACCTGCGACCCAAAAATGCCAATTTAGAGTAAAAGATATCACTGGATAGATAAATAAAAGGATCGATTTGAAAGCTATTATCTTATTACAGATCATTGTGGTCGAAAGTTGAAACAACTTATTCTGTTTAACATTTTATATTTACCCTGGTTATCCGTTTCTTTTCATATAGCGATCGTTTGTGTTTGCGTGCATTTTAAAACGTTCTCCCCGATCGCTTAATTAATATGCACGTCAAATATTTGTATCTGTTGCGTTTTATAGTCACTCGGCAAACAACCAGCATTTTCACAGAAGTATCGTGTCTTTATTCTCATTTTGCAGCGTTTCGCTAATATCACTCATAAAGCAAATACGTTGTACAGGAAAAAGGAGCAGAATGAAAATTAATAATGGAACACTCGGATGTGGGAATGCCATTTCCACGTCAATTTAACGGGAACTAATGTTTTACATTCCCTTGCGCGATGCGGATAATTCGTCAAATTCACACGTTTGTTTGCACTTCGGAGAGTCAACTCTTTTTGGCGGCCAGAACGCTTTTCATTTTCCATTTTAATTTCAGCGAATAAAACTTTACGCTTTTTAATCTCATCTGTGAATGGAATTAGATACACATTGTACAAACTTTTTAATAAAAGCTGTATTGCACTTATACAGTTACCTTTTATAAAAATGAAGTGCATGTTGTATAAATAGAATAAACGTGGTTCTATATTTTTCCAGCTCTTTTCAATACAGAAAGGATATTATTATTTAGAAAATAATCTATAGAATGGTAATTATTAATGATCCACAAAAGGAATCATAAATCCTATAATTTATACAACACGTGTAAAAATAATAAGCAATATGTTTGTATTCAACACAAAACGTGATTAACATTTATAGCACGATTAAGCAAGATAAATTTGCTCAAAAATTAAGCTGTTGTGTTATACTCGATGCTGAATAATGAATATTCATCGATAATAAAACACGAGATATCTCATGATCCACCTGCAAGCAATAAGGTAGAAACACGAGATATCTCGTGATTCCTATGTAACGTGTTAACCATTCAACAAACGAGGGATTGGCGCCAGACATTGTTCTTCTCCCATTTTCAAACACTTAGATTTCAATATTTTTTGCCTACTTTTCAATTCTCTTCGATAATTATCTTTAATGTCATCTTCTAGACAAGGAAAAACACAATCATAGATTCCATTATCAATTCGAATGTAAGCCATCAGTATCCAAACTGAATAAATCCATTTTCTGAAAATTTGTACATCTTAGTCGGTGTTTACTTTTTTTTTTTTATTTTTTTAGCTATCATAAGATGTAGTTGATTATTTCGTTTCTCAACTGACTCATATAGGCAAACATGCCTCAAAGCCATACTTCTGGAATATTTACTAATTAATTAAAATTACATTATAACGTGTCTCTATTACATTATAAGATCTCTCGTTAAGTCAGGTTCTTAAAACTGTTCGCAATAAAAATACAAATTTGGAGAAAATAAACGCAGGACTAGAATTTTGTTTGATTTGTCAACTAACCAATTTTTGCCACAGAAACGACAACTTATAGGGATAATAACTCATTATGATTTATTTCTTTTTCTAAGGAAAAATTATTACCGTGTTTTATATTTTTACAGCGAAATGAAAACACGATATATAGACGACGAAGAAAGACAAATGTATAAGAACGAACCGCCTAATGCAACAACTCGACGATCCAGCAAAACCCTTCAATGTGTGTTTTGAATATTCAACGCACGGCTCGCGTACTGATTAAATGCAAATCGGATTAATCCTCCCTTCGGTTAGCCTCGCCGCCTCGACACGAACCTGCTAATTTGCTGCTGCATCCGATGACGTGGAACCCCTAACTTAAGATTCGTTTCGTTTCTCCGCTAACTTCGTTTTTGTTACCGTTAGTAAGAAAATCAGCTTGTGAAGATGTTTTGTTTTGTGATTCAAGGTGAAATAAGATTAGTTATTGACTTCAATTTCCTATGGTGAAGTATTCTATAAAAACCGGGAAAAGAAAGAAGTAGCACCTTGATACTTCTGCTTACGACACATAAGGGCAGGTTGAAGCGACCAGTACGTGTAAGCACGTGAAACACGCGAGCATCGCCGATCGGTTCACTAATCCGCGGTTTTCTTAAGAAGCTTCTCTACAGATTTACAGAACATTATTTGCAGATAGTGTCTTTTGTTCATATTTCAACGACAGACGAGAGAGACAAATTTAGAAATTCCTGGAAGAAATGAAATTGTTGAACAAAATAGTGGACCGCTTTGCAATCGGAAGATAATTACGAAAAACACTAACAAGGTATAATAAACTCTTAAAAGTATGCAATAGAAATATATGCAAATAGATTTGTGTTGAAATGACGAGTTTGAAGAGAACTTGAACGTTTAAAGATTGAAATAAAATTGAGTGCTTAACGAATAATCTTGAGAAAATACGAGAAAGCCGTAATGTACATCTGAAAGAAATTACAAACGTTTAAGATGCAAAAATATTTGTATGTTTTTGAATAATAAATTTAAGATAAGTCTGAACGTTAACGGGCGAAAATAAAATTTAACGCTCAGCAAATAATCTCGAGGAAACACGAAAAAGCCGTAATGAACACCTGAAAGGAATGATGATCGTTAGAGGAGGTGCGTTTGAAGTCACCGTATCGCAACGAGGCGTCAAACGTAAATCAACGTTTCACGGTCGCCGATTCCAGAGTCCGGTTTAATGAAATTCTCCAGAGAACACGTTCCCATAATGTTGAACGCGTGTCACGTCCCGCGGATGCGAGCTAAATTTCTCGTCCGCGCGGAAGGAAGACGAATCCCTCGTGTGCTCGCGAAATAACACAGACGCCCGTCATGAAAATTAAGTCGTTGGCTCGATAAGGCGTCCGCAGTTTCCCTACGTTTCCAATCCGAGGACGAACGACCTTCAATTGGGGCGACTACGTAACTTTCGTCCCGAAAAAAAAACGTGCTTCACCTTCGTCGACTGATCGAACGAACAGCTAATTGCTTTTTTTCTTCAAATCTGCGTATAACGTAGCGCCCCTTCGTTCAATCAGTTAATTACAAAAAGCCCTACCTTGAGCAGACGTGAAAATTTCGAAATATTAAAAAAGTTTCACGCGAACGAGTCTCCTCGAAGTTTAAACATCAGCTACGACTTCCGGGATTTTCAGAGTTCAATGAATGAGCTTGTCCGATTCAATTCGAAACACGTGTGGAATACGTGCTCGCCTTTGTATTGTGAAGCGATTATGATGGAGTGACTATTAAGGTATTCCGACGATGAATGTGAGTGGTAGAATCGATAAGTCGTTCAATGATAGCAGCTTGCAGCATATGCGTCGCCAAATCGGTTAACTCGACAAAGTAAAAAGTAGGAAACATTGATGAAATTATAATACAAGATAAGTATGGATCAAGTTCTTTGGCAATAAAATTATAAAAAATTTCAGAAAGTTAGGACTTCAAGTTTGAACGTGAAAGCACGGTTTCGTGAAATTCTCTATACTAATATCGTTTTACGACTAGAAAGAAATATTCCAATACAAAATAGCTAAAGAATGGAGGACGAAATTATGCAGACGAATGAGATTCGGATCTTATTCCATCTGTGGATGCTTCGACAGGAAAAATCGTCCATTGCTATGGTCAGACGAATGGAAGACTAAGACGAAAAGAGGATTCGTTCATATTCCATGGATTCATCCTTTAACTCTTAAATCTTTTTTCGTCACGCGGGAAATCAAAGTCTGCATCAAACTCGGAATAAAAGCTCGAACGTTGGTGGAAGTTCGCGTGAAGCGAGGGTCGTTGAATCGATAAGTGTCTACCCCGATAGAAAATAACCAGGTTTGGCGGAAACAAAGAAACGGTGTTCGCGACGTTCCGTGAAAACGCGTGACGCGGACCGAAGCGGCCACGGCTCGCGCAATTAAACTTCGAATGCCGTTTGCGGCAATCCGACGCGTTTAACCAGTCACTTCGATTCGAAATTACGACGGGAATTCGAAGGTAGATTTACCGCGACAGATTTAGCCCGAGGAATACTAATCGAGTGGCGTATGATGGACTGACGATATTCTATCGTAATTTCTAATACGTGCCTCGTCATTTTGCAAATCTATCGCGATGATCAATGAAAGCAATCGTACGGGTTTTGCGAGATAGATACTAGATACTCTTTGTTGTGAGATTTTGTTGTCTTCGAAATCACACTCCGACACGTTAAATATTTGATAGAGATCTGTAGAAAAGGATAATTCGTATCCTGACAATTTTATATCAGAACTGTGTATAATTAATTCCCTTAATTAATAGAAGAAATTGTCAAACACCATCGAATAAATTTTTAACACACATTATTAATTATTAGGACACTTATTAATCTTGTAAAAAAAATGTGCTAATTTATTATATTTAGATTATCAGGGAAACATCGAATATAACGACTCAGAATACACAGAAGAAGTTTATAACGAACAAATTTATAGAAAATAATGAATTAACAAATTGTACATTTCTGCCGTGATTCATCGAGTCAGATTTAATTAGAAAATTTTAGGTATCGAACATGATCTTATTAAGTGTAAATCAATTGGAATCGAATTCCATAGCATCAATTTATAGGAAAGTTAATTCCCTTATCTTACGGTAATCCCTCGAATCGATTACTGTGCTTCTATCTTATCAAACACAGTACCACTCAAGAACTATTCCGTCATGCACTTTAACTTGATTGAAATCCAGCAACGTCTAATGCTATTAACTTCACGTTTAATGTTTTTCCTATCCATATGTATTTAATTCTTTCATTTAACAAAAACTATCTGGCACCTTTCCATCTTTCCAGATATGTTCAAACACTTAATGAACCTTACGCTTTTTGCCTTTCAAGTAAAGTTATAATTACATATAACATTACAATATACAGGCTGCTACAAAATAATAACTAAACAGCTTAGATCAAATAAAGAGAAACAAAGGTGACACGCAGCAACAAAGGAATATAATTTCAACTGAGAAGAGTAGCGTTATTGCATTTCCCTTGTAATTCTCCCCTATTATCTGACCCATGGCACGGATTAACAAGGCATTCTACGCTCATTAAGGTCCATTATTTCCGTTAATACGAGTCAGAATGACGTTAAATCGGCGTAGACGATGATTGATAGCCAGGACAACGATAAACCGACGAACAGCCACGTTATTCTCGATCCACTTCCTGCGATAGAAAGGAAGGAAACGCGAGTTTACTCGGAAACTTGTCTCGCTTAGCTGCCAACAACGAAACGACGCGGAAAACAAAATGCAAATTGCTTTTCTTTTCGACCTGGCCGCGTTTGACGCGCGATTTATCGACTATTCGAATGTGGAACGTCGCAGGATCGCATCTGCAACTTTTCTCGTGCTATCCACAGGCCGATTCCGGCCGCGATAAATCAAGCTTCTTTCGCGGGACTTCTCAACGTCATTCAGTGTCGACGAGTAATAAGTAACACGTCGAACATCATACAAGAAACTTGCCATGCTTCGATAAGGGCCTGCCCAACCAACAGCTTTGCGATCTTGATATATCGCCTTTGTTCGAAATTTTTCACGCGTTGTTAGAACTCCTTGGAGGTCTGTGCTGGATATGTTTCATCATGACATACTGTACTTTATTGTGCTTTCGCTTTTCTTTTTATCTTTCTTCTATTTCTTTTTTTTTTTTTTTTTTAGATGAAGACGAAGAAAGATGAAAGATGGAGAAGGTTAACTCATTAACACAAACGCTATTGATTGTATATGAATTATTCAGTTCAGGGAATTTGTATTGTTCCATCCTATTTTAAAAATAGAATAAATTATGATTAAAATATGTAGCCATAGAGGTGATCATTTTGAAAAAAATAAATAGAACGAAACTTAATTCCTAGTCCATTAGTCTGTCAAGTATTGAAACATTGAAATGAGATTAATACAAAATGGGTTAATGATATTCGGTGACGTGTGAATAGCAAGCGAATTATGCAATTTTTGAAGAAATCTCTAAATGATCTGACAATATTTTGAAGCACAATGTCAGGAAAAGGATTTTATCTTCGGACGTGAAAGTTTCTACAAATGGTAGAAAAGCATTCGTTAACAAACAAAACATTTACGCTTCACTCGTTACGTTATTCTTAATTTGATTGCAAATAGTGATATCTGTACGTATGTTTTAAAACTTAACGCTTATTTTCTCTCGTATTTGCGTCTACTATCTCCTTGCAATTTAACGGGTAATTGGGTAGAAGCCTGATCTCATCAAATATCTTATATATTGCGATTTTGCTTTAAAATCATTATTATCCACTATGATTAAGTTACGACTATAGCTGGGAGTTTAACATAAAAACAATTCCACCTAGAGAGTTTTTTGTATTTTATTTATCCTCGATATTCGGGTCAATGTCTTACGATTAATTAAAAATAGTATTATTACGTTCGATGAGCATCGGATACGAATAAATTGAATCAAACAGCGGAAAACTAATTTTTATCCGTCAACTTTCTCCAGTTGACGATCGAATTTATAAGAATTACAATGTATAATATTGAATTTTTAATATGAAAACGAAGTTTTCTGTTATTTTTCCGATCCTGAATCGTTGTGTAAACTCCTCTGCATTTACCTGGTCCGCTTATCTATGGTTAGACAGAGTTCCGAAATTCCAATTAAAACCTGAAGCGCTTGGAGTGTCTTCTCACATTCCAATAAAAACTGACATACATAGTACCATAAATTCGCGAGAACACTGGATTTCAAGAGAAGGAAACTGTGTCTGTTCCAGCTTGCAAATCTAACATCATACGCGTGTAACATATCTTCATATTCCAGGAAATAAAGGCTGTCAAGAAATCCTTTATTCTAGTTTTTAGATTGTGCAGTAAATTGACATTTTTAAAATCAATTCTCCAAATTAATAATCAACAACGGCTTTCGAATAATTTGACAACAATTTTTCAATTTATCGAGTTGTGAAACTTTGTATCTCTTGCATAATTATTTCTGATAAGCTTAATAGCGATTTTAATTTTCATAATTTAATCTATATTTTTTTATTCTATCGAATTTTCAAAGATACCTGAGAAATTATCGAGTCCAAAAGCTTTTACTGAATCAGATCGTCCTATTTTATTAGCTATTAAATTTAAAGTCTTACAATTGCAAGTAGCAGATGTAAGTTCCTAATAAAGAGACTGGCTACATATATATAACTTTATGATTTAGCTAACGCCAAATCACCAATTAACAACTATCCCAATTATCATCACTTCTCAGACACGCGTAAATCGCATGAAATTTGTACGTTATTTCACAGCCGAAAGCGCACCGAAACTTCCACAAACCGATGAAACACGTGTCTCGTTCGAACTCCAGCAACTAAACATCATTCGAGCTTTCGAAAATATTTATCCATTCGCGCCTAACTGCACAAAAATTCATTTGCACAAAACTCACGAAAGTTCGTCCTCTCTCATACTGGGTCTCGTCGGTTTCTCAAACGAATCTCTGGATTCTTTTTGTTACTTTTCTTCAATAAACTAATTTAATTCTCTACAATACATAGATGTACTACGTCTAACTGGTATTGATCTTTAAATATAACGCATTGACTGTTACGCATTGAATTATATATATTTTGCTGCAATAGACCGAAGTATAGCATATCATAACATTTAACTTTTGCAAAATATCACATTATATTTGCGCATTTTTTCTGACGATATTAACTAAATAATTCACGCTACGTTAATTACATTTACTCTACAAAATGTATCTTATTCTAATCGTTATCAAGAAATTTAGTAACGCGGATCAATCAACGTATTAAGAACGAATTAAAGAATGTAAATTTTGAGAAGATTCCATTTAAGAACGGAATATACAGCAAAAAAGCACTTAAAATCTTTACAGCCAAGTTCTTTTACAAGCCACTATATCTTGATGGTTAATAACGCGTTAGGAAGCGAGTAACCTAGCCACGTGACGCAATTGTGGGAGTAGGCGATCGTCGGCGGTGAATTTTCCGTTGCGTAAAACCCCTGCAATTAAAAGTCCGCGCAAAAATTGATTACGCAGTCACATCCTCTGCTTATCCCTCAGTAGGTCGTCGGCTTGGAAGACGAGGCTAAGGATGCAGGAAACAGTGTTACGGCAAGCGCATCGCTGCGCACGTTCGCCTCCTAGTGACGTAAATTTTCGTTGCGGTGGAACCTGGATTTTTACCGGAACCGCGGAACGTACGCATCTGGAGCGGAGCGAATTTGGCAGTGCTTCCTCGCGATGAAGCTGCAACGTGAAACTATAACACGACGAAGAACACCCTCTGCAGCACGTTTCACGATGTACGAATTATTCGTTGTACAAGACAGCTAAAGTTGGAAACTAAAGTTCCGAATTAGTGTTTCAATGAGATTGTAATGATTGTCGGAAAATTTGTGGAATAATTTCTGCAACTTTTTAAGTGGATTGTTAATTCTGTACATTTTATCGAGCGCCGTGAAAGATCTTTGTAGCAGATGTCGAACATTTTATGAAACATATGGATGCGTAACGTAAGAAGAAACTTAAGAAATTATTTTATTTAATCTTATAATAGAAATTATCATATTTCCCAATAACATTATTCCACGTTGCTCGCTGTCTGCTCCTTTTGTTTGTGTAACTATGAATTCAGCTTCGTGCATGTAAAATAAACTTTCGCTACGGAGGTTTAATTAAAAAAATGGTGCAGTTAGAACAGAACTTTCCTTCAGGAAATACCTTCGGATTACATAGTATGTGTATTTTTAAATTATTAGAAAACTACAAATATTTAATTTATGGTCACGCTAAAATCCACGATATATCAATATTTGATCTAGCTGCGATAGAAATCCAACGATCACTCGTTTGGCTTGATTATTCGAGGAACTCGTTGCTGTTTCGATCGAGTTAGAATTAGGGCAACCGATGACCCATAAACACAGTTGGCATTAATACCGATAAACTCATTAGAATCGGTGTGACTGGATGTCCGGTTGGACTAATGATGGAAATTCAAGACGTGCTTCACTGTTGCTGCCTATGCATTACGAATAGCGAACTGAATCGGTACGGAGAGCATAGCACGAAGATCAATTGAGAAATCACAGAGAAAAAGCGAAAGATACGACAAGGAAAGTTTCACTGGTAAAGTTAGAGAAATAGTTACAAGTTCAAACAGAATTATGAAAAATGAAAAGTACCTTTTAAATATGACTGAATATATATTTCTTAATTTCTGATTCAGTTCGTATACAACTGATACTGAAAGTTTTATGAATGTTGTGGCAACTAACTACACGTATGAAAAAAAGAATGCCCAACTTTTACTTCATAATACGGCTTTTATAAATCACAATGACTTTGCTTCCTTGTGTGTAACGCCCTGTACTTTCACTTCGAGAGGTACACATATAACGATTACATACATTGAAGCGTAAGAATTTAGAACGTTAAAAGTATCAAATATTTTTTGTGAAAGGAAGTAAAAAGTGTTTTAAATGTTCGAGCAGATGCTATAGAATCTTTTTTACATCGTATTAAATCTTTAGAATCTTTTATTTAAATGATATACATATTTGTTAATTACACATATATAGACACAAATCTCACTGCTTAGCAAATGCGATTCCTCTCAATTATATACCTGTCCCCGGCTTTCTATAATTCCTATGCTTTTAAACAAATGATAGACCTTTTACTCACGCAGATAAAAACCTAAAGCGTTATTATGAAATGCCAGCATCTATCCTTTGTAATAAAAATTCTTTCTAGAAAAATAAAATAGCAAGAAACATCCATGTATAATTATAAACCAGGAAAATAAACGAAGTTCAAAAATTTACATCGCCAGGAATGAATTATCCAATAAAAACTATCCAATATCTACAATCTATAAATCCTCTTTCTTTCTCACTACAAAAATAACACTCTTCAATAGCTACAACTCTTGACAAAAATAAAAAGATGAATTTACACCTCTTGATTTCTTTACACTTTACTGCTTAATCAATAATTATCAATCAACAATCATATCATACAAAAAATTCACAATAAAAGGCAATGGAAATAATTCCTTCCAGAAATTCACTAATTATTAAAAAAAAAGAAATGAAGAAACTAACACTAAATTCACTAGATTTCTTCGCTTAATCGACATTCAACAATCAACATCAATCATATACAATAAATTCATGCGAAACCTATCCATCAAAAGTTCTATAAATCTGTTAACAAAAACAGAATAATTAACGTATTCTAATCAGAGTGCAATACACTCTAATCTCCATATCATTTCCTTAACTGACATTCTTATTTAAAAATTCGTACGAAATAAAATCCTCGAACTTTTTTCAAAGATACTTACCATAAAGCATCATGAAATTAAAGTATAACGTGCAACATGACCGACAACGATAACCACAGACAACGAAATCTCGTAAGCGAACTCACCCTGAGAATAAATCGGGAACTCGCCGTCGCTGTGGCTGTGCGTGAGCATCCCCGTGGAATAAAACTGCCACAGGGCTCTCCTCCGGTTTTCCTCAGACGTGCCAGCGAGGACCTCGTCGTCGTCGGCGTGGTCCAGCAGACTCAACACCTCGGAGAGCGACAGGTTGACGTTGATGTCCTCAGCACGACGAACAGTTCGACGGGGCAAACGTAATTGTTCGTACGCACGATACCCGATTTCTTCGTCGGGTTCCACTTTTCCCGCGATCACGCTCGTCTCACCGATGCTCGCTTGGCATCGCGTGAAACTCGCGTTTCCACCGTACACTGGTATTCGATTCACCGCGAATATTGGTTGAACGCACCACCAGCTTGAACTATCGCCGGGCCGATCATCGACTTTCCCTTTCTTTCTGCCTCTCGCTGGCCCGCACACACACACCACCTACGAACGCGTTTTTTGTTTTCTTTTCTTCTATCCACCTCAATGATGCTGGTAATAGAGAGATCGATTAAGGAACGTGGAACGAGATTCCTCTCGAAACGAAGAAGAGAGGTCGAGACATCGATTTTGCATGATCTCAGCACTTTGAAGCTTCAGATGGCTTGTGCTGAGTTAGTTTTTGGCGAAGCACGTTTGCTCTACCTTCGATGTTGATTCACTTTCGTGAGACGTACAAGCGTTCTTTCTTAATAATTGTGTTAATGTATGATAATATTTATAAATGAAGACTATAGAAAAGGAAGCACGATAAATTATATTGTATCGGATAAGACGTATTAATGGTCTTTCCATTCTGACATTTGCTTGATACTATAATTATCAGAAGTTAAAATATAGAACTTGACGGGAAAATAATAAAACGTAAAGTATTTAACAAAATACAAACGTAAGAAGATAAGTAAGCTTCTATTCGTATATTTTACAAAAAAGTCGTTGAAATTCTAAGAAATTCATCGTAAAACTATAAATTTCTATAAAAAAAATTACAAATTGATTATTTCGATAATTCCATTGTTAAATCTACCCTGGTACTTCCAGTGCTAGTACCGTTTGGATTTTTAAGAATACATTATTTTGCTTTATCGGGCTTTATGAACTGACAATTGAAATAAGGAAGTGTGCGATGAGACGCGAACGTGGGCCGCTAAATAATAAGAACAAACGAAGCTTATCTAAATTAGGATACTAAACATCCCCTGAAGAAAAATAAAGCTACAATCCCAATAATGTTGCATGGTGTCAGGCTGTTCTGTTAATGCGATAGAGCAGACCGCTGCATAAAGCGTTTACTTGGAACGTCGCTATCCAACTACCGCAATCTCTGTAATTCGATAAGCAGTTACTTTATGTAAGCCGTTTTAATCGATCGTAGGACAAGCTACGCTTTTACATTAAAAATGTCACAAAAGCAATTTTCGCATAGGTATATACCTACACTACTGGACATTTCTGTTGGCACGAGTTCAATACAAGTTTCTACGAAAAGTTTGCCAATAATGTAACGGGCTATTACTCTTTTAAAATCACTATCGCGGCTGTATTGGTCTATTAGATCGAAAATTGAAATTAATTCCGAGGGAACTAAGGAAATGGTCGTATTTTACCGAACTCATTTTTTTAACTTACAAAAATTATATATTGATCGTATTTTGTACAGGTTCGCGATGACTACGAGGTTTTTAATCACAATTTCTAGTTTTATCTGCTAGAAAAATATCTGAAAATCATTATGAGCGATTGTATTGGTTCGTTATTTCGAAAATTTGTGTTATTTCTAAAAATATTACGAAATATACGAATATTATTTATCGATCACATTTTATATATTTTTAGATATAATAACGAAGAACGCTTTATGGACTATGTATATTTGACGCTCGACATTTTAATAATCACTGACAAAATTTTAGCTGTTTTTATGCATCATAATCTACCAGAGGCAAGGCTAATTATCTCCCTAATTATCTCTCTTGTTTGATAGAGGTGTGGGAAGGAGGCGGGTAATGTTCAGCGCAGAAGTTGAAGCGTTATAGTGTTTTGTTACGAAATTTGTTAAACCTCATCATCAAGTATCATCACAATACACCGGAACTTCTTTTTCTTAACACGCGTAATACAATAATTTGGAACGCATAAATTATAAACAGTACAGTTGTTCTACAAATTTGGTACGTTTGTGATTCTGCTCTACTTGAAATATGACAAGTTATTATCCGAGAATAATTACTATCAATCACTTTTGAATTATTTTAATTCTCATTTACTTAAAACAATGTACCACGAAAATGCAAATACTATTCACATCATTCCTAATACCTAATTAAGTAGCACAATGTTTACACACTATTTCCATCCAAAATCTCAACAGCGCTACACAAAAATCGTTTCAGCAAAATTACCCTCGCTTGCCCTCTTCTCACTTGCCACCCCTATTTCTCTACCCCTAAAGAAGATGATCCCCTAAATGTAAACTAAAAACTCAGTCAAAAGCATCCACCCACTTTCGTCTCAGTGAAAGCAGATTTGCCTGATGGTGGCAAACAATACAGCTTGGGCATTCTAGAATGAAAAAACAAAGGGAGTAATGTATCGAACTGACATCGCAGGGTGGCGACATTTCCCACGTCGCGTCGCAGCCGCGAAGAGCATCAGATGTCGTCATCGAAACGGTCCAGCCGGCGGCGTATCGGTCTGAACAACAAAGCGAAGTGAGAATAAAACAAAACGAGTGAAAAGGAGTAAAGAGCAAAGAGAGAAAAAAGAAGGATGTCTGTCTGTACGCGTCGCGACGCTCGTCCGTTTCTGCACACGTAAATTTATACCGCGGCTATTAATACGTCGGGCCTCGCGGGTTGATCGATCGCTCGAGGGAAAGGGGAAGGGACCGCGAGCAGAGATTGAACCGCGCCTTTGTTGGTGAAGGGCCACGAGTTTTTCCCTTCGATAAATCGAGAGTACTGCTCTGCTAATAACGAGGCCCCACGGCCAAGCTTATCCGTGTCTCCCGGTTCGATTCGCGATCACCGTTACCTTCGCTCGTTCGTTACTAGAATTTATTTTCCATTCGCGATTGGAATCTGCCCGCGCTATCGTTGCGTGTCCGTGAGAAATTGAAATTGACTCGACCGCGCTCGCCGCCGGCAATAAATCGATATTACTATTTCGGCGTGATGAAAAACAGCGGGAATGCGTATCTTTATGTTTCTTTCGTGAAATCCGCGACAGTTGATATATTGGACGTGGAAAACATTCTGTGCCATTAGTTTCGTACTTTAGAGCTTTATTCTCTGATACTGGAGCTATCAAAATGGCGAAGGTAGACAATTTATGGTATTTTGTGACGGAATTTTGTTAATCTATAGCGACGTATTTTTGCGAATTTGAATTATTTCTTGTATAAGATATGTTTATATAAAATACGCTTCTATCTTCTGAAAGAAGATCTTCTATCTTTTCTCCTCCTATCCTATCTTTTCTAAAATATATTTATAACACTGCGATTGGATAACCAAAATGATCACGTAATCTGCAAGAATGAAGTGATGTTTTAGATACGTCAATTAAAAAAGGAAAGAATAATCTAGTATCGCAGCGTACGTTTTATCAATCTATTCTTTCCTGAGGTCGATCAATTTTTAATTTTATAAATTTATTTCAATATTGTTATCGGTACAAAGTATGCGGCAAAATTTGAATTACATCGTTCGTGATAAATAAGATAAATGATACAGAGAATGTAGGTACTTGCCAGGAGATACATTCCAATATTTACTGTATTATTCGTTTATGATAAACGAGGCGAATCATAGGGGAAGTACGAACTCTTTGCAAGAGACACATTTAAATATTTGCTTGCTAAAAATCGTACGATTCGATAGATTATATAACATCGTAAATGGTGAAAGGATAAAGCGATACAATGGACCGTATATTAACTGCATGAGTTTGTTCGAGTAAAGATTGATTCGCAGTTTGAGTGCTGGAATTTATATGGATGCAGGGAATTGTCTTTAACGACGTAAAATTCCCTTATTGGCTTTCGTCTTTCTTTGTACGCTCTGCAAATAGAAGACGTATACATTTTCGTGCCAATAATTTCTGCCTTGATCAATATCTAGTAATCGGTTATCCTTAATAAATTCAAATTTTTATATCATCTTTTGATAAAGATTATACGTTTGCAAATTGCTAAACGTTATTGTCAAACAGTCTGTACTATTTGTACCTGAATCATCACAGGATTATACGATCATTCAAAGCAATTAGGAAATGTGATATTTGTAGAGCGAACTGAATATCAGATTGCAGATCAAACATTAGCAGCAATACCACTGTGCCTACAATTAACACGATATTTCTTTTAAAGTTTGCGTGGTGCAAACATCGCGTCAATTCATCAACCTACGTGATACAGGCTATCGTTCGTAATTTAATAAAAAGCTACATATCAGTTCCTAAAACCTCAATTATCCCATTCAGCTAACCAAATCTTGCCTAACTCTCAACGGAACAATCGAAAAACGAGAACTGAAAGCATCCGCAGGGAGAGACCACGTGAAGCATCGAGCTCGGCGAAACTGTACGCGAAGTGAACCTTTTCCGGAGGACAATCCGCAAGGACGAAGACGAAGGCTCGCAAAGAGCGGTCGAGTTAAGGGACTCTCTATTTCTCGATCTCTCGACTTCGAGTCGTTCCACGATTCCAAACTTACAATCCGCACGAGTGAACTTATCAACATATTTACCACGCACTTAGTCCAGGTTTGCAAGACCAGCTGAGCCTCGTCACCCTTCTCGAGCCAACAATCTTCCTTTCACTTGCAGCGGTTACGCAAAAACCTTCGATCGAGCCACGTCGATCACACCACACGCGATTTCAGATGCACGCGCGTGTCCGATGATTCGCCACGAATCGGAAATTCTGAACGAGATCAAGGCAACGACAGGATGATCCGACGGGAGGCGATCTATAGGATCTACGAGGGCGGAGAATGGGCCGTGCACGCGTGTCACGACGATCGTCGATCGAGTAGGTCGTGAAGGGTTCGATCACAAAGAAACGTGGTACGCGCGACGGAGCGGGAAGGACTTTCGTCCAGGACGGGTTCGATGCGCGCACTGGGGATGAGAGAGAGCCAGGGAGCAACCCGGAGAACAGAGAACGCCGACATCCGCGCTCGAGTGACAAAGAGGGTTGGCCAGGCTGTTGGAGCAAGCGAGAGGATAAGGGGGCGGTGCAACAGGGAGAGAGAGAGAAAGAGGAAGGCGAAACGGCGCAAGCTTAAGCCCGCTACCGGGCTTCGAAATACGCATACGACATAGTAGCGCACACCAGCTAACCGTGAACGAGTCCCGATTCCGGAATACGAATGCTCCAGCGACGTGTCGTTGTCCCGTTTCCGAGAGGCCTCGCTATATACTATAAAAGTCGCGAGCTACGTTTTCGTTTTATTTTTTTAAATGACAATTTTCCGGTTGACATTTCCCTCGTGTTCTTCCGGATTGTTCGAATTTTAAGCTATAAAATTCTGCGTTTTGGAGTGGAGCAGAGAGACAGCGTGGTGCAGAGAAGCGGGAAAGTAAAGAGGGAAAGAGGAATAGGAAGAGCGAAGCTGGCGTAGAATATTGCGGATGAAGGATAAATGGAGCGAACGAGGTGGCAGGGAAGAAGATAGTCATAGGCTGTACAAAACAGCGAGAGAGGGTGCATCTTCCCCGAGCACGGAAACGAAACGTTTAGCGGCCGATTTTGAAAAGTGCACTCTTCCAACGTCCTCTTTTTGTCTCTTCCTCTCTCCCTCTCTCTTTGCTGATGTTCCCATTCTGCGAGTCGCCACCTGCTATGACCCAGTTCCCCTAGGCGACCTTACAGCGCGGTTCGTCCTAAATTCGTGCGTTAACAACCCCGCCTCGCCGTTATTAATTATTATCGCGTTCGCAGTTGAATCTCTAATTGAAGAAAAATAGTCGAGTGCAGGGCAAACGTTTTAATCGGTGCCGCGGTGGCGAGCGTTTAGGTACGACGATAATTAAAACTCGCACGCGAATCTGCCAGCTTAATTGCCCGCTATTTATTCGCATCAGCATCGTTCGGCAACGCGATGGATCCTACGAATCGACGACTGTTCGTAACGGTGAGAAAAGAGATTGTTTCTTCTTTTTCCTTTTTTCCCTTAATTGCCTTTAGGGTGAAACTAACAATAAATGAGAATCTAGGATCGAAAATGTCGCGAAATGGGGCTACGGTGGCGAACATCGTTGGCTATTACGCTCGACTAGGTTTATTCGACGGTTCTGTGCCAAAACTTCCCAGTTCGTTAAGCTGTATCGAAGAAGGGAAGAATATTAGAAGTCACGCCGCTCGCAGCGGCGCGGAACAGTTCGGGCTAGAAACGGAAGACGGGACAACGATAAATCGCTCGTACGTGACGGCGCGACAGAATCGTATAAATATTGAAACACCTATCACCATCCTCTTTTTGATTTTCTTTCTTCCTTTTCTCTCTGAATGCAGAGAGAACTTCTCATCAGAGAGTGGATTAGTGAGAATTAAATAGGACAGGCGGAAAATCGTTATTAGGGAAATTTTTACTGGCAAATTGTATATTGATGTCTGTTTGCCGTGACACTCTTGGAACTATATCGTAGGTTTGCTGAAGGAGTGACGCAACTAAGCAAAGTAAACTTTTCAGCAAATAGGTTTCAAATAGAACTTCTTCCAATTATTTAGCAACAAATTTTTTCGTTTACAATTAAACGAATGTTCCTTGAGCTTTCACAGTTTCTAATAAAAATTGCATATACGGTTCTTTATATATTACTCTTTGATAAAATTAACGAATACCGATCGTTACGTATTAACGTCAAAGAAAATGGAAAATAAAATATTCGCTTTGACGAAAGACCGTAGCGAAATCAAATTCTACGAATGAAAACTATAATAATAAATTAATCCCGAAATTTCATATATTGCGCAGACATTCGAATCAGTTATCCGTTTTCCAATTTAATCCTTACTCCGATTTTGCAAAATTAACAGACACAAATCGAGCGTCGAAACGACAAGACACATTTATTATAGGCTGCACACGACAAAGCCAATCTACAGAAATGTTTCAACCATTTTCCTATCGTGATTTGACAGCGTAACGGCGGCGTAATAACAATTATCAACCATCCCGTATCTAACGATCGAACTCAGCCTTCGAATTTGTGGGATCGCGTGGAACATGTGAATCCACTTGCCCAACTGCATTTCGCGGATTAACGATGTACAACGTCACGGACATCAACCAGCGAATAATAGCGTTGTTGTGTCAAAATCGAAGCTTTCTCCTTCTTTTTATTGGAAATAAAAACGAAAAAATTCGTTGGAGAGAAGAGAGTGGTTTACGGTTTACAAGAAGAAATGTAAAGCAGATATCTTTCTGTAATTCACTATTTTCTGTTGAAAGTAAAATATTTACTTACAATTAAAATTTCAAGATATAGTAATATTTCAAAGATTATGATTAAAACAAATATTTCTATGTAATATGACATTTGTGAGTGTTTGAAATTCGTGGTGTAAAATTTAGGAACATTTAAAATTTGTCGTGTGAATGTTTGTGAAATTTTTGATATAAAAATTATATAGTTTAATTAGAGACGTTCGATGAATTCAAGAAAAGCTTCAATATTTCAGTATAATATTATACTGTACCATCAATCGAGACAAAGAGGGAATTTTATAAACATGGTGCACAGAAGCAAAAAGATATGGATATCTATACGCTTTCAATAAAAGTTACGATTTACAAAAGTGTAAAATCCGCAAACATTTCGAAGAAAAAAATATGAAAATTATGAATCGATAGATAATCACTAAGATTTTGCGTACTTACAGAGACTTTGCATCCCTACTCATAAAAATCACGAATCCAGAAATGATATCTTATTTCATCAAGTAGATTCTAACTGCGATCAATCAAATCCCTCAAACAGCTATTACGGAATATCACGAAGAAGATTTTCCAACATCCTATTCTACTCCAACATCTCGACGATCCTTAGTTCTAGTTCTATCCTCCAAAACAAATATTTGTCGTTTAAATAAATTCGGAGGAGTTTGTAATAAAAATTCTCACCTCCTTGCAGCGATTCTAACATTTTATGAAATATCGCGAAGAAAGTCTTTCAACATCTTGAAGATTCTGTCTTTCTAATTTTTAATTTTATTCTCCAAACCGAATAATTTATGTCAAAATAAATTCGAACGAGTCTGCAATAAAAATTCACGTGTTCTTTAACGTGCCCTTGTAAAAAGTACAAGATAGATAGATAATCAATGTTTGATGGACGGTTGTATCAATCTCTGTAGCTTGATCTAGCGTCGGAGATGCAACAGTCTGCTTTTCAACAATAACAGAGTTGCATTTTAAACATATGCAGCGTCGATTCACGTGGCAAATTATTTATACCCACTTGCATAATTACAAATCGAAGCTCATATCGGGGATTGTTAATGATGAGCATGATCTCGCGTTAAAAGTTGCCGCATAATTAATTGATTGCTTATTAACTATAATAACATTTGGAACTACAATGGAGGCGATCGTTTCCATTTTGTCGTAAACCGCCGCTAGTTTCCACGGTGTACAAAGACAAATTTTCATTGCTGATACACCAGATCGATAGGTGCAACCAGGTGTGCTTCCATCTGACGTATCGACCAGAAGTGAAACACAGTAGAGCAAGAGCGAAACAGTTGTTGCCTTGGTTATCACTCACCGGTATCACCATTACTCTGTGTCGTCGTTTCCTCATTTTGGGTATCATCGTTGCTCAACGGTGGCTTCGTTATCTCTTCTGCTGAAAAATAATTTACGAACATTATAAATTTGTGTAATTAATTGGAAAAAATTTAATTCAAATAACAGTAAGGATATAATTAAAGGAATGATGCTATAAAATCAAGAATAATTAAAGAACATTTAAAAAAATATAATTAATTCTATTTGAAACAAATGTTTGAATATTTTATACAAATATTTGAGAGTAAATATCAGAGGCGTATGAAGACAAGAACTTTGCACGTGTTTATACTGGATCTTCAAAAATATTTATTTAAGAAAAATCTATATACATAATTTTATTTGATTAACACTTCTTTGTGCATCATCGATAAAGTATCTGTCAGAGATTACCGATTTCACGCTTTCTGCAGTGTAATCTAGACCATTCAAAATTCTCGTCGAGCTTTCTGGAAACTAGACTAGATTTCAGTTATTAACTAATAAGTGAACTACATGTGTATTAGTACAGACGAGAATAAATCTGACAATGAATTTTTGTACTTCACATTTCAGGATCACCTGATCTCTTATCATTTTCGTATCGCTCACGACATTATCAATGAAGTATAGTAATGGTTTGAATCAAAACCTAATTTTTCTATGAAACTACAAATACAGTATAGAACAAGACATTTCGTAATTACAAAATAAAGAATGCTGTATGCTTATAGCATTTCTGTTCATCGTTATACAAACTGAATGGAAAGCGGTTGAGAAAAAGATAATTTTGAATAGAAGCTACCATGCTTATAACATATTGTATTTACCCATTTTTCTTGCTTACGATTAGAGTCGATAATAGATATAATGTTCCAATTTTATTAAATAAATCAACGTAAGAAGATAACTTAAATTAATAATTAAAGTAATGCTTTAACGTAGTCTTATATGACATAAAGCAGAATTATATTCGTGTAAACATAGTAGATTCATATACATATTTACTACATAATTGTTGGACGACAGTTTAAATAAGTTAAAAACTTTATAAATTAGTATAAAGTATTATGGTAAATAATAAAAATTCGAAGCTTATAATAACACTGAAAAATCTAAAATCTAAGATTTAAATAATATATCAGTTCTTTCCTCTTTGGAAGATGTAGTATTGCAATTTTTATTTCATACCAAGTAGAATTTTTATACAGTGTGGAACAGATAAAGTGTTAGGTATAGGCTATTTTCCTCGAAACCATTGCAGATATCAACTTGAAGTTTTCAAACGTTAAATGGTACAAAGAAGCTAACATCTCACAGTGTAAGATATTGTGGGGGTGACTTTCTTAAGGCAGAAATATGTACTATCCTCATTTTTCTTTCAGTTGATTATTTTTTATTGAGCTATGTAAAGGAAAAAGTGATTACAACGGCACTGACTATGAAAAAAGATATTAAAAGATGAATTTATGACCGCATGTAAATCTATAATTCCAATAATGTTATCAAATATTGGCAAAGCTATTATCACAGGTATAGATGCGTGTTCTCAGAGCATAATATATTTCTTTTGATATCTTTCCACATCGTCGCGAAACTCTCCTTACGTAAGGTATTTTCCGTTATAACTCTTTAACTATGTAAAATAAAAAAAAATATCTTAGGTAAAAGTTGTTATATTTGATAACATTTGTCAGAATATCGATAAATTAATGTCACCCTATAAAAAAAAAAAAAAAAAAAAAAAAAAAAAAAAATAGGGTAACACCCCTTCCATCCCCAAGAAACTCACCCGCACAATATCTTACAGCCTATGGTGTTATAACCCCTCTATACTATTTAACACCAAAAAATTTCAAGTTGATATCTGCAATGGCTTCGAAGAAATCAACTTGTAATATTTTTATCTGCCCCACCCATATGTACATTTACCGTGGCCATGCATGATTGACGATAACTGGTCAACGTCATTTTTATAACATAATTATTTCCATCATAAACTAGCATTTAATATAATATTAATATAATTACAGATGAAAAACTAATGACATGAAACTTTAAACGTAGTTGTAGCTTGCAATAAATATGTAAATTATAATGTTAATTATTATAATAAATCACCGAAGGTATAAATGTGCAGTAATAATCTAAAAATTATTGATTGTTATAATAGGAAAATCAGATTTCGACGTATCGAAAGTTTTGCCCTCTCTCCAAACATTCACGATGACTTTGAATGATACTACAGCGGCAGATCGTTACTACTACCTGAACCTTCGCAGCGTACACATCGACAGCATGGAAACTTATATTACCGTAAGTTGGGCGATATCTAATATTTCTAATACTTTATTTATAGCAATTAAATCACAGATTTATTTCTATAACATCCCTAAATATTATTTAACATTATCAATAAATTATTTTATTTCAATAATATTTTCAAACATTACTTAACAATTTTAAAAATCTGTTTATAACAACATAAGATCATTAATTTAATTATTCACTACCTTTAAACATTATTTAACAATTTTAATAAATTCCTTATAACAATGAAATAATTATTCTGTTTCTATAACATTTCAAAACACTATTTAATATTTTAATAATTTGTTTTCTCTTCTGTTCTTTTCTGCCACCAAAGTGTGCCCTTTATAAAACCGATAGAAGAATTTGAGAAGAAAAGAAACAACGTTCATAGACTTGGGCAAAGAATTTATGGCAACTAATTTCCAATTCTACGACGGTGAGTCGCATGGTTTGGTTTCTTCGGTGATTGGTTAAAGATTCAAATATGATAATCCGAACTGAAATTCGACCTCAATTTTGAACTGAAAAGCCTTTCATTGCAACGAGTGTCATCACACTCGTGCAGGGTAGGTCTTGATAATTAATATTTTTCAATAGTTTACGTCACAATAATCTACCTTCGTATGCATGCTTCTCACTTATTTTTCTTACAATTAGCGGATTTCAATCGACTACTGTAAGCTGTAGTATTCCGTGTTCCTGAGAACATAAAGAATAAAATTATTTAGAATTCAAATATAATACAAGTGTTCTTAAGAATTCTCTTATATATACTCTAGTCTACTCTCCTTAATAAACTATATATTAAATTGTAGTTAATGTGATATAATACTACGTATATATACATATTATATACACATATCTACGTATATAGAATATATATTTTAGAGAGTCTGAATTTCTGCAACGCATTTTAAGAACAATCTTTCTGCTCACGCATATCTGTAGATATCATACTAAACTCCAGCTTGTGTAAATTCCACAAGCTTTTTGAAGATATTTAATTTCCAATCAATGAGATTAGGGGTCCACGGTGGGTCTCGTATGCGTAGTCACCTCCTCGTGGTGAGACCTGGTAATTAACATTGTTTTCCAAAGATTAATCTTTACAATCATGTTTTTATATCAACAAATTAATCTTTAGAACACGATATGAAGCTGAGAACTACGCTCTCTGTAATTCAGTGTAAATCGCAAAAAATTCCCATAAATATCTTAGGTAATTTAGCCTGGACTACAGTTACTCGTTAACAAATGAACTATTAGTACTTGACGTGGAATGCCCTGGAAGGCGTACATTTTAGTCTTAACTACTCATATGATAGACATATGCAATATATACATGTAATTAAAGAAACAAATTTTAAATACAGGTTTTCGCCGTCTATCGGTCTAATCATTAATGTAAATAAACGATTACCATCCAGCAAATTTTTATTTTTAATAATAGGATTGCATGCTTGAATACATTATGTCATTAGAAATATGCTCATGCTGGAAATAATATCGCACTGCTCATTTGCCTACTTGAAATAAAAATTTATAACAATAAAAATATGTACTTCCATTTTAAAAAATTACTTTGATGTTGAAATTTCCTAATAACGATAGATGATTACAATTTTTCAAAATATTTAGATATTATATTAACTTTCTCCTGTTAAGTGAAACAATTCTCATAGAAAATTTTCTTGTGTTTTTTATAGCTAGACATGAAATTCTATATGATGCCAGGTCTATCCTATAGTTAGTTAATAATACTAGGACTATTTGTGTTATGATTGATTGATTAGTTCAAATTATACTTTATCGAAAATTAAAATAAAACCTTGCGGTAATTGCGGCTAGCAAAATAGCTTTTCCGATATGTTCCGGGAATTAGTTCGTTGGAACAATAGTTCAGCGGTAATCTGTAAATTACGCTTATGAAACTCATATCTGTGCAACGATGCATTCAAGATAATCAAACTGTGAAGTTACAATCTTTAAATATATGTGAATGCCATACATGAGTAGAAGTTCGAGTATTATCAAATTATTATATAGAAACGAAGTTGAACGAATAAACATAAGCATTTAGAAATATCACATATAACTGTTATATAATTCAATAATTATAATAAATTAATGTTAAACGTCCTAGTATTTACAAATTTCCTTAGTATTACAAGATTTTTTAATTTATCATTTATTTGTTTTCACACATTTTTCATAACTAGGTTTATAACATCATGAATGTTTTACAAACATATTTTACAAAATACAATATCTGAATACAAAGAATAATAAATTAAAAAATATTCAGTGCACCATTTTAAAACATTGTCACGCATGATTCGTGCTTTCCTCTTTGTTCTTTTAAATAGTTAAAGGTTGAAATGTTTAAGTAGACTTTTGCTTTGATATCTAAGAAGATAGTAATTTTCATCAGGTGGTATCATACGGTAATACTCTGGAAAATCCCTATATAATAAATTCTTCCATACTTCTGATTGTGAGCATATATCACGGAATTCTCTACAACACTGTGCCATCCTTGTTACACTACAGGCATCCAGCAGTCTTAAAATTCTCAACTTTAACTCAATTGGAATAGTTTGAAGACTAGGACCCATCATACCAGCCTTGATAAATAGATCTTTACGCACTGGTGTAGACAATTGATTCTTAAACCTATTAAACAATTTAATTAGAACAAATATAATCCTTTTTAAACAATTAACATAGCTATAAATTTAATATACCTGTGAGATATTGCTTTAAGATTCATGTACCTTCCACAAAGATCACTCGAGTAAGGATTAACATACTGCAGAGTCTGTACACTTATACTGTAAGTCGTTTTTCCATCCATAAGGGGAAAAAAATTGAAAATCAATGTGTCTCCCAGAGGGATTACAACTAGTTTGCATTCTATATCAGGAACACTTTCTAGTTGAAAATACATCTCATATATTCCCGTGTCTCGCGATTTCCAATTTTTTGGTATATAGAGTAGTTTTTGACTGTAACAGATGCATTTTACAACATACAATAATACAATTGATGACTAAAAAATACACGCTATCGATAATGCGTACCATTGTGACCGGTCACTATATGACGATGACAAAGAAAAACCAGCCTCTGCTAACAATACTATTATTAAAGCAACAATATAATCGTGGTGCGTGGATTCTTTATCTAAATCGTTTAATATTCTTTCTAACGATGGTGCTAATTTGGTATGAGTACATTCTTCTACTAAAATTGATTTCAACATTATATTTTCCCAATATAATTTTAACTTCTGAACACGCTAGTTATTGTACAATGTCAATCACTGCACTTGTAATGTTTTGTTTACAGCAAGTTAGGTTACTTCATGGTTGCGCCACTAACGCCATCATTTCATACTAAAAGATCCTACCGCGCCATCTGTTTCAATTTTATGAAATAAATTTTTATTCAATATTTGTTTCTATATTTATTAAAAATATCCATTTTCTAAATGAATATTGCAGAGTCAGATATTTATATTGGAATATATTAATTTTACGATTATATTTGTGTATTTCAAACGATCCGATTATAGGATAGTTGGAATTTTTGTATTTTGTGGCGACCTCTCTAAGAAAACATACAGATTGTAACAGATCAAAATCGAAAAGACAAAAGATATCATACATTTAATGAATAGAAATTTATTTGTACATACTATATATTCTAATGCAGTTTAATTTGTAATCACGTATAAATTAACATACGCAATCGCGCAGCATTGCAATTTTACAGATGTCAGAACATATCGGTATATGGTAACAGAAATGACAAGCTATGGTTAATGTTTTGTCACGTTACAGGAGTGCAACCAGTTTGAGTGATGTAGACAGATAATGTGCAAGAAGTCCCACGTATCTAATACCTATATGGTTTACAGCTTATCGCGGATAACTTATGAGTGTGTCATTTTTTCGTCGATAAGAGAATTTGTCATGTCACTTTCTTAATGATTAAATTACTGTACCCATTTACAATTGTATTTCTTAAATCAATTTTTCTACATTTAAAACAAAATTAACGAAATTAACTGCAGAAATTATAGACTTTTGCGATACTTTCGATAAACAGCGCGTTAACAGCTTTCTTGTTTAACAGCGCCACCACGAAAATTAAAAATTCGAAGCCAGTCAAACGAAGATAAAATAAATAAAATAAAACCGGTATAGGAACTCGTTGCGTTTTTTTCATGGGAATGTCTCAACGAACTCGTCGCTAACGGTGAACAAAATCAATTACACACATTGCCAGTTATACGTGTACATAGATTAAATTTAAACTTGCGTTCTGCTTAAGGTCAAACCAGATTTGTGCGTTTACGATCAATTTCAATCATATATATAATTACTCTGATTCAGAAAGTTGTTCCACGATGTCTTATCCATCTGTCTGTCTAGCGATAATCCTTCCGCCAGTAACGTAATGTTAAATCTCTCAGCCATAACGATTTTCAATAAAACTCATGCATAAATATAATATTTGAAACCTAATGCTCGCAAACTGATCAAATAGAAAATCCTATCAGATATGAATCAAATAAAAAAGCACAAATATATCAATTTATTATCGGTGAGAGAAGGGACTGATAAGATTAAAAATGCAATGTTGCAATCAATCGTCATCGAGAAATCTTCATTTTAAAAGTAACGCGTCAAATTTTTTAACAAAACCTTTTACGGGTCTCAGTTTGTGATAAATGTCATCGGTGATTCGCTGACATTTTTGACACTTAGTACGCGCGAAAATTAAGTCCTATAGGTGAACGATGAGTCACGTGATCGACGACGACATGTTAGTTAGAAAATACCGGGATAGTGAACAGGCCCAGACGGGCCCATAAATATCCCTGTACGCTCCTGTTCGGCATGCGAGTGCGCTCCGTACCACTTGTTGCATGGCCGCGCTCGACAGTCGCGTTTGAATAAAATAGCTCTCAAACTGCTACGGGATATTTTAGCAGGGCTAACATACCGGGAGAACCGGATATCTCAGCGTCCTCCTGGCTCGGTGTTTCAGCCACTTTCGTCTGCCCATGGGACACAACACTAGTCACTACACTTGACACCACCGACTCGCACGATTCGGCCATTTTCAGGTTAACTCGCGTTTATCCGCACGACGGCTAGTTACCTCGCCGCATTCGAATCCGAATCCTTTTTCGAAACTTCCACACACGCTTCGCGGTTCATAACACTCGACTCCCATGACAGATGGCGGCTCCCGGATGGGAAGAATGCTACTGCCATCTGGTGGCTAATTTAGAAGCTAAAGAGGTCATTTGAAAGGAATATCTTTTAACCCCTATAAGAAATTCCTTATTGTAATAAGTATTTAACCGCTCGAGTTTGATTTTACTTACTTCTACCGAAGCTACATACTTCTATTGAAGCTTCCGTGTAATTAGAGTGAAGGTAATTTGTAAGATATTATTTCTTTTTGGTGATATATATTGTAAGAGTATAGAATTATATAAACACGTGTAAATTGTAAGGCAATATTTGTAAAAGGTACGATATATAATTAAAAAATAATTAAATACAAATTCGTTAATGATCGAATAAGTACTTAATATGTGTTAATTATCAAGTGCAGCATATAAGGAAACTCGATGTATTTTATGTTACAATTATCAGCGATTTATCAGAAGATTTGCTGGCGGTAAAGACACGGTTCCATGACCGGAAACCGGATGCGGCAGTGCGGATACGCCCTTCATCCATTTTCCTATATCGCAACAATAACATTCGACGCTATTCAAGGTCTTCATGAACACCGTAGTTACTCCTCCAATTATCAGCAATTGATCACCTAAGGGAAGAAGACTTCAATTAGTGAGTCTATAAAATACAATATGTTATTTCGTTACGTAGTTACGTAGAAATCTGATACAGTAGAATTTTCAATACAAACGCTAAAGAAATTACTGTAATATTTTATGTAATAGTTATTCCGTATATATTATACTGTACTTAATATAATAATAGTTATTAGGTTATATTATAGTTGGTAGTTATTAGGTTTGTAGTTACTATATATATTAGGTTATCCAATATATTCGTTCTGCTTTTTGTAAATACAAAATAACAAACGAGTAAGGTGACTAATTTTATACGATCAAATTTAATATGAAAATACATTTAAAAAGAACGATCAGTAAATAATAGGCGTTTTCATCTCTATATATTAAAAAATTATAAATGAGATGCATACTCTTTTCAAGCACCTCGTATTTTCTGAGTTTCATAAAAGGAATACAACAATCGTAAGCAATATTTGTGTTATTGTATATGTAATATGTAAATATTGCTTTTATATATTGCTTGAATATTATAAATCAATCGTTTAGTAGTATTTGAAAAAAAATGGATATAATAGAAAGAAATATGCGGCACGGATTTATTCAATGACCTAATATTTATAAGTATACATTACTGTATCCGTAATATAATCATATATCACTATAGTATGATACTATAGAAAACTATTATAAAATAATAATTATATGAAGGAAAAAGAGAAATTTCCCAGGACACATCACATTCTTTGATATCATAAGAAAATAGTACAAACTTATTGCTCAATTTACTATTTATGATTATATATTGCTACATTTACAATGACAGATATCATAGAAAAATGCTATAAGATAATTACTATGAAAGAAGAAGTTTCTCAGGACATATCACGTCTTTTGATACTATAAAAACCAACCTATCGAGCCAGTAGAATGTCCGTGTCTCGCGATCGACATGTTCGCGTGTTCCCTCCAAACGCAATCGTTCCCATCCCACACGTCAATGCAATCGACGCTCTGAGTGACGTTTTCCATAGTCGATGCTCCGCCGATCATGTAAAGACAGTCGGACACCACGTAGAAGGAGGCAAAGCACCTCGGTGACCTCAAAGGTATCGCTTTCAGCCATCTGAAAGATCGCATCGATAACAGAGCTCTCTCTTGCATTTATCGTGTATACACGCGATAAATCGAACGTTTAATCCAGGTAATGGGAAATAGGGAATGCATGAAGGAACTCTAAGAGACGGAATCGTGCTAACAAATTTTTGATCGGGTCATAGCACTCAACGTCCTTCGAGAATAGCTCTTTTTTCGATTTTGTCATTCCGCCAGCGATCCAGATAAGATCTCGATATTTCACGCTGGCAGGTCCAACCCTCGCGGTCTGCATTGGTTGCACTTCCCTCCATGTGGAGTCCGATGGATCAAAAGCCTCCACCGTTTTCAAAGCTCTATACCGAAAAAGATATATCTCAATCTCTCTTCTTATAGAGGAATTTATGTTTACATTATTTTTTATTGTAACTTTTTAATGAAGCTTCAAATGACCAAAGTTTATACAACATTTTTCGCTTGATTATACTTTTAGAATACACTGACAAAATTTGACTCGTTAAGCCCAGTGACACTCTGTATATTATCGAACATTAATGTTGTTTATTATGGAATATGAAACGATTCGATTGTTTTTCTCCATTTCATCATTACGTAACCGTAAATCGAAATGTTTCGTTTAAACCGCGATGCTGATGACAATTAGGAAGACTTAAATTAGTGGCGATTAGCGTCGCGTAGCGTAGAAATAAACAGCGAGGAAAATGAAAGAAAACGTAAAAGCAACAAAGTAATTACGTTCTCCCCATCTGTATAACAACTCACATCCCGTTCCTGCCTTGCCCTCCTATCGCGTACATTTTCCCGTGGCTGACCACCAATCCGAAGTCCTTTCTAGCTGTCAGCATGCCAGGTTCATTGAACCAAGTCCTGGTAGTTGGATCGTAACTCCAAACGTTCCCAACCGCAATGCTTTTCCTGTGAAGTTTGTCTTCCAGGGGATCGGCTCCACCTGGTGAAAAATGTTTCATTGGCTTTTTTTAGTATCTTTAAATCCGTCCCGTGAAAAGGATTGCACAATGGAAGGTACAACAAATATTCTTTCGCGATTTCGAAAACAGAGTCGTAAAGAAGATTATGCCGTAGCAGACTCTTTCGTTAAATGCTGCAAATGGGCTGAGAATCCGTGTTGTCCTGCTTTTTCCAATTCTTCCTTTTTATTTAAACATGCAATTCGTTGGCTCGCAACGTTATAAACTGCATTTGCAATTGTATTTCGTCACTGTTCGACTCACCCACTACGTAAATGCGGCCTCTTAAGTAAGCGACCGAATGATGATGTCTCGCTCGTGGAATTTCCCCCACGAATTCCCAAATATTCTGGTCAGGTTTAAACCTGTATATGTCCTTGCCGGTGTTCCCGGGCAGGCCGTATTCCTCGTGAGGATCGACTCCACCGAACACGAGAATCGACTCTCTGTCAGGAAAGAACAGAGAGTTGTTGAGAAAGTAACGGTCTTCGTTCGAAGCTATTATACTGTTGCTTATCCTCTGTGGACTGCAAATAATACGGAGTTGCAAATTTTATAGTCGTTTTCTATTGATACCATGATATATATCTAAATTCATCTAATATCCGCAGTCTGGTTATCAGATACTTAAAAGCACTTACAGAGGTCGTTTATAACTCGTAGATCGAATTTGAACGTTTCTAGCAGCAGGATTCACTCGTTGAATGTTATCATTCTCCGAATAACCTTTCTCGCTGTTTTTCTCATTGATTATAACATCGGCGAGATTCAGGATCGTCGATTTTGCACCGATTCGTGGAGAGGAAGGATCGTCCGCATCTGTGTTATCCGATGGGGAACTGGTTCTTTCGTCATAGTTCGAGAAAAACATCGGCGATTTTATGGTCTTTATAGACTTTAATGTCTCTCGGTGAGTCATATTTTGTTTTCGTTTTTCTTCGGTCGTGTAACAAGCAGGACATATGTTGAACTGTAATTTGAAACACGAGTTCTTCGAGTAAATGAAATTTTTTTGTTCTGTAAAAACATTTTAAGGGGAATATTATCTTTTACTTGATTTATTTGATTCTCAACGTAGTGTTGATTTTGATTTCGAAGGGTCGATTGTTCCCTGTTCCTGTTTCTAGGTGAGCATTTCAATGTAAGTAGCGTTTCGTCCTTCTCATTTCTTATTTGGTTTACTGAACTGCTTGATATTCTGATGGGCTCTATCGAAGGATCGCGAAGTGTTTCGTCCATCGGGATGGCCAAAAGTTCCGCTATCTTCTTGATATTCTGCTTCTCCCCCGATGTTGATTTCCTTATCTGCGGTTTAAGGGAACAACGTGTATAAAACGACTCGTGTTTGTACTTTGTAAAATAGTCTCGTCGACTCTCGAAGAAATACGCCACGAATCGTTGAATATGTATAATCTTACAATTTAGACTATATCTCTTGAACGATTTAGTAGAAACATTGTTGTGCTTTCGAACATTAAAATACTTTATTATTCATATATACATATATTCATTAAGGTTTGGAAATTCATAAGTAGACTGGAAATTTTTATGCATTAAATATCGAATAATTTGTAATTTGTGAAATTTCATTTGTTTCATTATCAGATTTGTTCCAATTGTGTAAGAGAATCTATTGGTACTAATAAATTGAAATTTGTGAATCGTACAGTTTTGCTAATAATATTAACTCAATTGTGCAAGATGTAATTCCACTATTTCCTTCTTCCGATCAAATATATCAACAAAATCAAAGAATCACATTTTCACAACAGCAAAAATCCAAAAGTTTCCGAATGTATCCACTAACTTCGTCAAATCTCTTTCGAGCCTTGTATCCTCTATAAACGGCCTGTATCGTTGTAGCGGCCTCCTCCTCGGATTTGCAGGAGTCTGTACGTTCTTCCGGTTCCCTCGGTATCTTACATCTCGTCTTCTGCTTCCTTACGGAAAATATGAAATTCGACTCGCGCTGCTGCTGGCACCGGCAAACATCCGTCGCATTCCTCTCCTGCCGGCTCTCGTAATCCAATTTATCGGCGTCCTGAAAAAAAGGGGAGGGAGGGAACGTCTCGTGGAGCCGAGAAAGTTTCTTCTCACGAACGAGATCTCTCGTCGAGGACTTTACCGGTGAATTCACGCCGCGTTGACAGTGTTCATGCGTGTATTTTTCTACTGCAGGCAACCTACAGGACAGTTTCAGCGATTCTCCGCCACCGGTGAATCTCGTATCGAAGGCGACGTTCTTTTCGTCGTTCTAAACCAGTATACTTAATATAAATTTTTGTAAAATATCAGGTTAACATTAGATTGTGCAATAAGTTCATCTTTCGGTTCATTTATTCTTACATTTTAAAGCGCGTTATAAGAATATGTTATGTACAATATAGTAATGTAGATGTAGATATAATAATGACAGAAGAAAAATAACACTACGAGCTTTCAGTGCAAAAATTGATTGTTAGTATTTGTATGTATTAATAGATTATAAATTTGTATGCATTCATGCGAAATTGGAAAGTGCATATATCATACAAAAAGACATACAAAGTACAATACCCATAATGTTAATTGTATTATAACGAAATGCGAAAGAATTTATTACACAACCTAATAGAATCATAAATCAAATTTTAGTATCCAATTGTAAATAAAGTTTATTTTGGAATTCGTTGGTTTATTTCTGGAGCAACGAGGAAGCTGTTAAACTGATGTGATATTTTGGTAAACATGAAGTGATTTGTTAAAAACATAGTGGCATAGACTGTAGGCACATCTTAGCTAGTTACGTGTTAAATTGATGACAAAGATTGTGCTAATTTTTCATTGTTATGAGCTCAACGCGTTCACTGTTCGGTGAGTCAGATGTGGGTCAGGGATGTCCTAACTAGGTAATCTATGATCCATAAATATTTTATAGATCATTTTGTAGTTGTTCGTGATTCAGTGGTGGTAATAGTTTCGTTTAACAAGCCGGTCATTCAGTGATACTTAGTTCTCAAATTATTTAACAGTCACAATCATGTGCCTGCAATTTTTCTATCTGTAACAATGATTGAGTGACGATAATTGAATAATGCATGAAGTCTCTTCCAAATTAAACTGATCAACTTCATTTTCAATGGAAACTCCGAATTTCGTTTCAAAATTCATTTATCAAGAAACGAGCATAACAATAAATTTCAAAATAGAGAGCTAAAAGCATTTTGAGACTTGGAAATTTTTCAACCTCAAAAATTGAAAAAGAAAGAAGAGAACGTTACATTAACAGCTGGAAATTTTCCAAATATCACAAAAACGAGATTCACGTAGTTGCTTGACGACTGTAAATTTATAACAAGAGCAGCGCAAGTACACATCATCGTGCTCCAGTTTAACCTACGATCCCAAACGTTTATGCAAATGCGACCGTTTTGACTCAATTAACAAATACTAAATTGTTACGGGGTCTGTGTAATCTCAAGGTAAGAGCTTATACGCTGTAAGTGCTGTTTCCATGAGTAGTGTGGTGCATGATGGTTTGTGGTACCCTGTACGCGAGGGTTTCGGAATTAAAGCACGGATTTTCGAACGACATAAACTCTGACCTTTGACTACAGCTCCCTGAGTTTTACTCTACTCCGTGACTCAATTTTGTCCCTTCAGTGAAATTAATCATTTCCACTTACAAGCACGTAAGCTTACCTCGAGATTTCTTTTGACGATAACCACGTAATAATCCCTGGAAAATAAGCAGAGCAACTTTTGAAACGGACACAAATCTGACTTCAGATTCTTGTTTCGATACTCAATTGCAAAACGACTCACCGTTGAATGTTCACAGCTATACCGCGACAACTTTTATTACTTTCAATACCTGTTTTACTAAATCACCTCGAGATCGCGTGAATTTGTGAAAATATTGTACGCACTTCTTATGAAATTCACGTTTGAACGTATATTTTCTTATATAAGTTGAAGATCAATAAATAAATACGATATACGATATATTGACTAAATATTTGACATATAATATCAAAATTTCATTGATTATGCTTGTTGTCTATGCAAAGTTATGACACGAAGAATCTTTGATTCTCGATTGATAAAATGAAGTCTAAAATTATTTAAAAGTATCATTGCCACGATTTTGCAATTTCGTTCAACGAGGTGGTTAGTGAATCGATCCATCTTGAGGTTTCTGCGTCGATCTTCGATTCGCCCCAGGGTTACTCACCCCTTTGCTTCTTTCCAAGTTGCTTAAGTATTCGTTCATAAATTTTGGAGGCATTATCATGCCCTCTTGCATCTCCAATGGTAAATAATTCGAAGGTAGTGGTTTCGTGTGCCTTGAATGCACTGCTGGCCCATTGTGAATAGCACCGGTGTCTCCTGAAGGATTCAGTTTTGTTAAATTCCACGTTAAAAAGTTCGTTTCATATATTTTTCATTTTAATATCACATTTAATATACCTGAGCTTTGAACATAGTTGTTCGGTGCTTTAGGAGCAGCAAATGTGTAATCGTTGTGAGGTGAATCGATTATCTTGGGTTTTGCACGACTCTTTCGCATTTTCAACTCCGAAATTTTCGTTTTCTGATATTCTTCGAGGTAAAGCAAAAATTCTCGATACGTTACGTAGTTCTTGAAAGGAGAAATATACTTTTGAATTTCTTTACGCGTTGAACGAAAACACTTAAATTGATGCTCTTAGGCAAAACTTGCCACTGTAGCATGGATTGATGTTACTGTATCGCGATCTCCGTAGGGTTTAAGTACCTTGTCCTCTCCAGCCCAATTTCGATTGGTTGGCTCCGTAAGCCCTAATAGATCGATCCAGTGATAATAATCTTCCGTCTGGTTACCGTACCAATATTTTATAATAACGAAACTGAAAAGGCTCAAATTAATACAAAAAGGCTCCTTTTTGTCTTCATCTAAAAATGAGAAGAAATTTGAATCTTACGCTAGACCATCATCGACCATTTTCTGTACCTCGGGGGAAGACATTAGTTCCATAAATTCTGGGTTTTCTGGATTTCTTTTCACATCTACCAATTGCCATGGAGCGATCAATCCAAATCGAACGCAGTTCAAAACTTCCAACATGTACTGCTTTCTGTTCATCCAATCATGCATCAACCATCGTACAGCAGACATAAGAACTTCCATTTCACTAGAGTTTAAAAATTCAGAAGTAAGGAAAAATATATTATTTTATCTGTACACATCAGTAATCGATTACCTATTGACGCAAATATAGTTAGACTTCAATAAAAGGCACAGTTCATCTACGGATAACTCGAGGAAATCTTTAGTGCTGACCAGCATCAAAAAGAATTTCATAATTCTCGGCACCATCAGTTCCATGACTGCGGTATTTCCGACTCTTTTCGCCTCCAGATATAATAAAAACGCGGTGTCTTCGGCGAATAATTCGTCATTGTCTATGAAAGCCCAGCATTGTTCTTCCAGTTCTGTCAAGAATCGAGAAAAGCACGAGAATTAAAAAGATTGCACTATGATGTTTCTTTTTTTATGGTTCGTCGTTCGTTGTACTCTAGATGGAAAAGGTATAATAAAATCATAAATTAAATCATTAAATGAATACACTGATTCATCTAGTTGTTTTTATTACCTTTGTTAACCTTTTATCGCCTCCTACTTTAGCTATACTAATAGCTCCGTTAACTGTACTTCACTCTAATTACTATAATAGTAAAAATGAACCTGTTTTTGCAAGAAGACAGCTATATATATAGTTCTAAATTGACATTTTATGTCTGTGGTAAAGACCCAAGCGTCGATAAGAGATATCCCATTAGGTTTCCTCAAATTTCTGTTTTGGTGATCAAAATTCGTGTATTTTTTTATCAACTTTCCGACCTCGTTATATCTTTTCTATCAAGAATACATTCTCTGAACGTGAAAAATATAGATTTGAGCAACATAGTTCCTCGAAAGGAAGCTTGGGTTTCCTCGTGTTTTGCTCGAGGACACGATGCACCATCATTTTCTCCGAGATCTCATATGGTTTATTGAAGTTTCAAGTTGGACAGTGACGTATTCAACGAAACTCGAGGTCGGCACCGTTGAGACTTTTCCGAATGCCTATCGTGGCACTGGAAACTTTTCATTCTTTTCCGGTAGCGAGTTCGAAGTTTTAAACTGTGCTAGAAAGCATCGGCTATATATTATGCGTGCAGTCGCGTTTTAAAAGATTGATGGAGATGGGGAAGGATGCTGGAAGCACCGATGTAAACAGGATCGTTGTTCGCGAATCTTCCACGTTGATAAAGATGAAAGAACGTTCATACGATTTATGCGATAACGAAATCTTTCATCGCTATAGTGCTATACCCTTATCGGTATTTTTATTTAGTACATTTTGTAATTATTTCTAAAACGTACATTAATGAATACTAAAATCAGAATTTTACATCAAAATTTGATAATCTACGTACACATACATATTTATTTCATGTAAAATTTTAATTATCACTGTATCTCTGTGGCTCGTATCGAAGAGCTGTGACAATTTAGAAATTTATAGAAGCGATGGATAATTTTTTTACCAGTTTTACCTTTAATTCCGAGATATTGAGCCGCGGTAAAAACTTCCAGGATGTTGTCCCTTTGCAAAAGCCTGTAGCTCTCGTTCTGTGGACTGATCATCCAATCGTAAATGAGCGAAAACGCCTTCGAAGATACCTCACTCTGTTAGACGCAACAAAATTTCTTCAAATTATTATCATTCTATACTTATTAATTCTTATATTTATAGATTAAATACGTCAACTTGAAAAAACTAAACATCCTATGGAGAACAGAGATCTGTAAAACATACACGTTAACTTGAAGAAGTTAAATATTCCGTAAACAACAAAAATACACTTAATACTATACTTTTTAAATAATTTTGTCATTCTTTACATAGACTTCTGCATAAAGGTATAAAAAACTAAAAAAGTACGGAATACATATATAATTCTAAAGTAATCCTATCATTCTTCTTGTATAAAGGTGTAACTTTTGTACAAAGGTCGAAATTTAGGTGATACGTAATTCCATCGTCCTTTCTTTAAACTTCTTTATTCGAATGCGAAAGAGCAAGAGGCCAATTTATGTAAGAAACACCAGGAATAACGATCTTTCAGCAGAGAGTAAAGCTTGGTTATTTTGTTACAAAGCACGTGTGTCCTTCTATTTTTAATTACACGTCTCCTTGACACGTGGCGAAGGAGAAAGCTGTCGCGACGATAGAAACGGCGGAGGCTCTCGCAGTAATCATTAAAGGGCGGCAGGTGGTGGTGCTGTTACTCGAGCGTTGCTATTCATCCTTAAGTTAAAAGAGAGTCAAATATAGCCGTGGCTAGGGTAGACAAAAAAGAGTTCAAGGTCGGTTGGCTTCAAGCCCACCGAGTCACCGGTGGAGAACAGAAAATGAGGGGCCAGGATGCTGACACGAGAGATTGGGGTCGCTAGCAACCCCTTGTGTTCTCGCTGGTTGCCTACTTGGCGATCTCGAAGTCTCGACATTGGGAGATTTATTGAATCTCGCCGCTTCCACCACCAACGATTCATACCCTCGTATATTCATTCGGTTGTCATTATCGTCGACGAACAATTGCGAAAGTAGTAATTTATGAATATCTAGTGGACGGTCTCTCGAAAGACAGAATAAAGCAACTTGCTTAAATCCTGCTGACTTATGATGTTTCGTCGGTTTTTGAGAATGTAGACCAAGTTAATCGAGGACAGATTTCTGGTATTTATGTGATGTAACGAAAAGTTGTAGATGATTGGAATTTAGGATTAAATTAATTCTCTTAGAAGCCAAACTGTCCAACTTCATCTTTTACCAATTTTTCAATTTTATCACGTAACTATGTATTCTGACGAAAAGAATGAAAACCATATGGAAAAAGATATGTCTGTGAGTAATTTGGCCTTCACTACACCAGCTGAAAGTTAAATACTGACAAGATTCACAATTTTTCTAAAACTCTTCGATACTAGAAACATCGAGATATAAAATCAAACTCAAAAATTTCCTCTCTATACTGAAAATTTAACATAAAAAATCCTTTCTCCGAGATGTCGTATACCTGTTAATATCAACGAATTTCGAGTGGAAGCAAACGGAACAGTAAACGACCAGTTTATCGGAAAAAATCATTAAAGAAGAAACGAAATAAGAGGACGTTCGAGTGGGAAAACGTGGACAAAGGCGAAGAGGCGAAGATGAACGACGATTGGCGCACGATCGAACATGGACCACAGATACACATCCAGAGATGGAAGGGGAAGCGGAAAATCGGATCGCGCGAACAAAAGGACTTTATTCCGAATTCGCTAGACTGTTCTGTGTACCGATAAGTCCGTAATATATCTTGCTCGGTGCAAGCATGTATAATGTGTCGTTTTTTCCGGGGGTAAACTCAAGGGACGTGCGTCGTTTTCCGCCTCTGTCGGGTAATAAATTCCCGATGGGATACCCTTAACGCTATCGTATTGCACGGTGGAACGATACGACAGCGTTAAGGGTATCAGTGGGCGAAGGAACGTCTCGCGATCCGTGGTTACGACTCGTTTAACGCGCCTCGTTAAAGGATGAAGATCGATGACGGTCGAGTGTTCGTGAAAGCTACGGGGAATTTTCGTTCGCGTGCCTTCCATTTTCTGAATAAATGACAGCACGCGGAAAGAAAAATTGCGCGGATCGTTCTGTCGCTCACAGGATCGTTGGTTGGCGAGCGGAATTGAAAATGGAAGTAAAAGGATTCGGTTTTGCTGTGTTGTGGCTCTCGCAAGCCGAACTTATCGACTTCACATTTTGCAAATGTATCAATTTCATTATGCAGTTAGACAATTAAAAATAGCTCGTTATCGTAAGAAGATAACATAGGTAATAATAGATTATAAAGTAAATTCCCAAAAATAAATTTATAATATCGTCACATTTCTATGCCTCCATATTTCTAGAGTTGATCAATATGATTCTTGGACGGATCAATTAATATTGAGTTAAAGATGGATATAAAAATGATATAAAAGTTCAATCGTTTTTAAGTTTCTTACAGTATCTTCTGTATAGCAGAAGTACCAGCTTTTTAGTAAATTGAACTTTTCAAGCAAAGAACACGTGGCTTAGTTACCTTCACACGGGCAATGCGCAGTTATCAGTGATTCCCGACAGAGCTGGAAGATGAGGTGACGTTACTTACAGGATAAAAAGTCCAATAACTTACCTCGGTCAGATCAATCTCTTTGCAATTCTTCTCGTCGAAAAAGGTACTGTAGCTCTGTAGCACCAGCAGATGGCAATGGAACTCGTCCTGATCGATTCGCACGATACAGTCAGCGTTCCTCGAAAGATCGATCGAATGAAATTTAGCCCGTAATCATGTCGTATGTTGATGCCCGACTTCGTTACATCGATCGGATACAACTATAAGCTTACTTGTAATTTGTGATACGCCTGGCTAGCTCCTGATACAGGTCAGTCTTCTCCGGGAGAATTATGTTATCCCAATCGATTGGCTGTTCGCTCGTAAATCCGAGTCTGCTCGAAATTACACGACGATCAAACAGTTTATTGAGAAACATCGAATATATACCTCGCGTTTGGCGAGTTGGTTTTCCTTACGATTGAAAGAAAAATACGGAACGACGTAATTTTATGATAAAGTCTCGGTTCGCGATAATAAATAAACTTTGCATCGTTTTCCCTTGTAATGTTACGTCGACCTGATTCTCGTTTTACCATTATACCTTCGCAGCTAGCATAATTTTGGCTTGATCGACGAATAAAACTCACGTGGACAGTGGCACATCTTGCAACACTGGTATTTCGTGAGACGCAGACGACGTTGACTGTTGTTGCTTGTGTTCCATCGCCTCCACTTGGCCGAATTTAGCTTTGAACGGATGCATTGCTGGTTTATAGTTGTCCTCGACAACCGGAAACTTTTTGTGACTCTGTTTAGAAACGATACATTACTTTTAAGTAGCTATGATGGATGGTAGGTAATTGGCGGTGATAAGGATATTGTTAAGTTTCTTTTGTGCTGCAACTTAATTTTGGTGGAAGTGTGTCAATGACGTTATTCGGTTGAAAGTTAAAAGAATTTGAGTAAAATTAAATACTTTTTTATCTATAACTTCGCGAGTCATGCCTTGAAACTTTAAACCTTTTTTCGGTAATAGCTTTTACCGGCTTCTAGAGTATTTGACCTCTTGCCGAAAGAAACCTAATCCAAATTTAACCTCATCCACCTGCTCGTGTACGTGAAAACGATCGATTAAGGCCGTAATTATACAGAGAAGCGGTAAGCGGCTAAATTGGCATTTAGAGTATTGGAATTGGCCGCATCACTTGTTTTGCCGCTTGCAATCTGTACAACCACGCCGCAACTGATACCAGTTTGTATCGAACGAAAGTTATAATACCGAACCTACTTGCAACTGATTGATCGTCGATGACGATACTACACCTAGTGGAAGATCGATGGACCTCGGTTGCGTGGAAGACTCGGATACACGTTCACCAAGCTCTTTCTGGGTTGTATTCAATTCGGCCTTGACGTTAACCTTTGTATGTCTGGGATCAGCAACCAACACACTGACCTTCTTCGATTCGAACACCACCTAGAATGACTACGCGTCTGCCTTGAGGCCAACATTCCTAAGGTTCGACGAGTATCTATCGACCCAAGGACCGATTGGGACATTTACCTGATTAGGAACGATCTTCAGGTTACCGCTCGGGGTTGCCTGGAATGGAAATACTCGTTTCGAGTTGTCGCCGCCGTTTACGCCGATAAATACACGATGATCGTCACCTCGTTCCCTTGGTCTTGTATGCATTTGCTGCATTAGATAGCTGAAGTTTGGGCCGACTGCTTCGTTTTTGTGTTGCTTGCAATCGCCGTCTTTTCCTGGACTGCGAAACGCATCTTTTGATTTCTTAAATCTTATTTTATGTGCTTTTATTTTTTTAGCTTCTCTTCTTTGTCGTTTAGTCTTTTATCTTCTTTCATGCAAATTGATTTATTTTTTAATCGCCATTTTATTATTTGATTAATTTGGATGGTGTAATTTGTATTAACTTGAAATCAATAATTTTGTTGCCCGTTTCAATTGTTTGAGACAAATAAAATTTGATGTTCCTTAACTAGTTTGAATGGTGCGAATAATTTTGTTGCTCCTTTGCACTGTTTGAAGTAGATAAGGTCTAATGTTGTTTGATGCTATGTGACGTTTTGGTATAGTGTTTCTATGTATGTCTTTCTCTTTCATGAGGGTAGTTTCATAATCAGATACTATTTTGTATATTTTTATGATCAACGTCTATAATTCATAACGTTGGTCGAATGTATACACCATTAACGTTGAATACAATTGATGATCTCTAAAGGTAATGGTTAAGAGCTACTAAATGCTGTAATTATGGATCGTTAAACGTGGTAGGTAGTAATTAGTTCAGACTAATAGCAAGGGCTATCAAATGTTAAGTTTGATTATAAACGTTGATTTACGAACACTTCACATTATTATCAAGGTTTACTGTATATTATGGTTAATCTCTGTTCACAACTCTAATCATATTATAGGTAGCTTTCGAATGTTGACTATTATCCGTATACAATAGTAGAGCAGAACTTGTACTTTATATTAACGAATATTTATATTTCACTCTACTCGTCATTTTATCAAAGAATTTACGAATAAAACAAAGATACAGAACAGTAGTAACCAATGTTTCAGAAAAATATACGAGTTAAAGAACGTAACATTGCAAAATTAAAAATCATATTCTATTCAAATAGCCTTTCCTTAACGTCATATCAAAGTATGTAATAACTTTTTGTCGATATTACTCATACAAAGACTAAATCTCGTCGCAAAGTACAATATAATTTCATTACCTGGAACGAGCCATTAGTTTAGAAACGGAATTATCAGAGGGACAACATCGTTCCCCGAAGATTCTATCGTGTTTCCACTGTTTGTTCGTTCTTCTATCTTGATCGGGGTCATCCGAATCGTCGTCCTGTCGAGTGGAGGAGTCCCCTTCGGATCTAATCAAATTTTTCGCAGACTTGACCGTGTATTTAACCAGATCGGATCTCTGTTCCGCTAGCTGCACCTCTTTAGGTCCGACACGATGATCCTCTGACAAGGAACGAGCCTGTACTACGCGGCTGTCCTGATAAATGTGCACGTTGAGTGGTCTTCGCCGCTTCGATAAACGTCGACGTCTCAAAGTAGCTTTTCTTCGGTCAGTTAGATATATGGGAGGTCGGTGCTCTGGACTTCCAACCAGATTCGACCTGTCCGAAGGGAAAAGAGAGAAATTTCTCGGATTTCTTCGAAAATTCGATCATTTTGTTTTGATACCAGGAAGAGGAACTTTGATCCTCTTTCGACTTAAGCTCGCGTGGACGTCTTGGAATTGTCGGAAATTTAATTAACTTAGGAGGTTCATAAATTCCTAAGAAGATTTCGAAGCAAGTCTAACAGAATCTTATTTCCTAGGGGAAATTATTTGATATTTAGAGCTCTATTTGTGTGTTTAATCATATTTAACTAACGATAACAATAACGTATTTCAGTGTTTTGAACATTCAGCTAGTCGAAGCATAATTTCGAACCCTAATTAAGAATTAAACTAATATCATTCGTAAAATCTGAGAAGCTGTAATTTATAAAATACAATTGACCAGTATTGGTAAGTAATCTTATATAACATTAACCAATCTGATAATAAAAAAATTAAGCTTTACAAATTAATTGTACAAACAATAAGTCATCTAATTATGCTATTTGTCGAAATATCATAACCTATATCACCTGATAGTAAATTATTCCCTAAACGCATCGCGAACTATCGAAAACCCTAACATCTCGATATCAGAGCCGCAATATCCATGATCATTATCTTCATAATTACCTCTGGTGACGCGGGGATCGAACAGTGTGGACAACCGATGGACTCAGTTCGCGCGTAACCGTTCGTTCCGACTGAACGGCTCTGAGGGGTGGTTTAGGGGTTGTTGCGGCTGGCGCGACTGATTTCTCGTGATACAGGACAACGACACTGCTCTTGCTGTTTCCGGGTCGCGGTGATTCCGATCGATCCTCGTTCGGCTCGACTACGAACCGCCCAGGAATTAAAGCGATGCTCTTCGCGAGGATGCTGGCCGCGCGACTTCCGGGTGCGTGACCGCTGTTCGAGCCGCTGTCCCCTTTCTGTTCACCCGTGAATTATCACGTTCCTTCCCGAGGAACACGTAGGCGAAGAGGAATAACGCAAAGAGGAACAAGTACATGGAATCGGGGGGCAGCGGATCGAGAAACGCGAGTTTCAGGGTTTTCGGGCCTTGGGGATAACCAGAATCATGGGACTGCTATAAAAATCGAGAAAACCAGTTTTGAAAATGCTCGGAATATTCAAGCTTCGTTATTTTATACATTTTCCTACGAAATTTGAAATTTCAAACGTTTGGCTACACAAAAATTTCTATTAGATGTAATCTCATTATTAATTATATTCTATCATTGCGTTCTTATTTTACAATTCGTTAATTGGCAGATATGTGAATGCGCGTTTATGTAATAAAAAACTTCTATCGTGAATTGTATCAATTTCCAAAATTTGATAAAACAAAATTGATTGAAACTAATGCCTAATAACAATTCATGTACGTTTGATATCCGTTTAGTGGGATTTCCAACGATCATTCCGTAGTCACCCCAAAACTCGAACGCGCGAATTAAATTAATTAAATAATGCGCGATAATTGTACAGATTGACTGAAAATTTCTACATCTAACAACTTACATTTTCTACTTCGTTGACGGATCGCACGAATTATTCGCGGCGTACTTTTTCCCCTCCTGTTGTCAAGGGAATACATTAGGCGTTGTTATAACGATACATGTTACAAGTATACGTGATTTAAGTACGTGCACGTGACTCGCCAAACTTTTTGGATAATTACCCAAGTTTCGTAGGAGATTTGGCGCTAAGATCCTTGCTGCCGCTGGAAGATCTCTTCGTGGCAAAAGTTACCTGGTTCGTGAGAATACAGGGATGAAAGTAAATGAAAGAATGGAACTTTTCGTCTTTAATATAATATCTCTCTGTGTGATTGTTCTTATTAAATTTCTATAAAAATATCTTGAGTTCTATATCTTCCATAATTGGAACTACGAACTGCAATACATATTACATTATATGCATGTATGTTCCACTAATTATTTCTTTTTTTCCAAGTTATTTTTATTGTACACTCCGATGGTATTTTCTATTCGTGGCCTAAAATTCTTTCGAAAATTGAACTTTCAACGACGACAGGGCCAGCAATACGTTACAAAAAACGGTTTTAAAATTCAAAGCCCGAAATGTACCTCGCAGCACTTTCGGATTGTAGATATTTTTACTGGTAAAACCCGATACATGATGTCGAGTGACGTAAATGGAAGCTTGTGAATATGGTTACAATTCTGTTGCACTGCTTGTTATTTTTAACAACCTGTGTCGTTTTCTACGGATTGGCTAATTCCTCGATATTTCAGGATATAGTTCGTTAGAGATAAATTACCTCATGCTTCTTTCGATGACTACAATCCGGAAAATATTGAAAACTCGATGCACGATTGTTCTTGGTACTTTTAACTACTTTATCGTATACTGAAACATATTCAGAATAGACTAACGTGTAAGTTAATGTCCGAAAAACTGTATACATGGCATCCCATTTCCACTTACATCACTTACGTAATTTTGTTTCGACGTGATCGTAGCTTGCAAAACAGCAACAGTGATTAGAATCTCTTCTGGATGCTTCGAAATGGTTTGCTGAATGATTCTTAGTTCCTATTATATTATGATGCGGATACCGCGACTTTTGACAAGAACGTCTGTAAAAAATCACTTATATAAACGTATTGTTTACGTTTATTAAGATCTTCCTTGGATATCTTGGATGATACCTCGGATTCAACAGATCGAGTTCCGAGAAGAAGCAAGAATCGTCTTCACTGGATGCAGAACTTCTAGATTCCTCCTGGAAATGTCAAAAGTCTCTAATCTTTCATAATCTTTCCATTAGAATTTTAAATCCTCTGATTGTGAAATTACTGACCTAACGACTATCACAAAGACTTGCGAGTCATTCTGTAAGTTTTGCATTTATTTTTAGTTAGCGTCAGAAGTAAAAACAATGGAAACAACATAAAAAAACGTAATGTTAACACTAGAACTACCACACCAGTCAAATTGACTGGTTTTACAATTTTATTTTAAAATTCCTACTGCATGTTATATTTTTTCCGCAATGATGTAATGACTTTCGCAACGATAACTAAAAGAATGATATAATGAACTTTATTTTGTTTTTCATGTATTCAAACTCAAAATAATTTTGTATTAAGGTCAAAGTGTAAAAGGATCCTGCAATCTGTTTATCGAACCCCAATTAACCAGTTTCCTCATTTTGTACAACTTCTCACGCGTTTTTAAAATGTTCACTGCGTATCATTCAATATGATGATATCAGTTATCAGGAAAATTCCGGATCGATCGCTAGATTGCTAGATGCTAACGCTAGAAATACCACAGCAGTCAAAATGACTGGTTCTACAATTTTATAAATATGTCAATCTTTATTTAGGGATGCCAGATGGATTAATAACGCCAAAAATCTACTACATAACACGGAATTCCTTCTATAAGATAAATAATAAATCAATAAATATAAAAATATTCTATTATCACGTATTTTTTAAAGACTAGTCATTTTGACTGGTTTTGGTAGAAATAGCTTCGTGTTAACTATCGGTAGTTCTAGTGTTAACTTTCAGCGTTTGCCATCTCTGCAGATATAGGAACTGAACGTATCAGAGTAGTCAATTTATTTATTTGGAAATTATACTTCCATATTTTTCAATCATTTATAATCGTATCTTTGTCTTACGATTCTAGAAATTAAACAAGCATAACCTCTTTTGCCATACTCCACGTGAAATTTACATTTTCCTTCACTAAGAAAATCATTTTTCATTCTTTTATTTTACACAAATTATTTATCATTTCAATTTCTCAATTATTATATATTATTCGATGCTCTTCGATTTCTCAAGTCGGTGAAATATAATAATTAAAAACATTCGTACACATGTATCGATAGCATAGAAACGGCTAAAAATATTCTCTTAAACAATCAAAGAGATTCCTCTACTTTCAAAAAAGTCGAAGTAATTTCCCATTTAAAATTTATAAGTCATTCGTTCAACATTTCCAAGCGTACTCACGTCATAACGCGTAAAGCTTGTTCGCATGGTACGAGTCGCATTGGGTCACGCAGAAATCACTCGGAGAACCGGCGTCATCGCAGAACGTGAACGTGATCTCCGCGGAGTTAGGTCGTTAACAATTCTCAAGGGATAAACGGCTGATTCGAAACGATCAGGACATTTACAAGATAATAGAGAACGAGAAAAGAGGGAGATCGTCGCGAGTATCGGGAGAAGAGGCCTTGGAAACCAAACAACACGCGGCAGACAAGACGACGGGACGTGACCTTCGTCTGTTTCGAGTAAAATTCGATTCGAAACGAGTCTTTCCGATTGGTAATCGGCCGTGATGGATTCATTTCGCGGTTTCGCGTAAATTCGATGGAAAACCATCGAGACGTTACGGAGCTGGAGATCGAAATGTTTCTCTCCGTCGTAAATTACGGTTTTACGGGCGCTTTGAAATTACAAACGCAAGGAGTGGCTGAATTGCTTCTTCTGCTCGTCGATTTTATGTAAAGTTATTTGCCAGCTCTGAAAGCGCGCCTTAAGCTTAAGGGAATCATGCGCACCATCCTGCGAACTACTCTACTCGATCGACAGTTCGTAAACGCGACTAAGTTGGAGCAGAAGAGAATTTTTAAAGGTAGTATTTATTAATTTTGATTTAAATAGATTTTTGAAAGTTTGATACGTCTATATGAAATTAGAAGTATTTTAGAATAGTTTAAGTTAGTTTAAGAAGGGAATTGATTTTTCGTGCGTTGAATTTTGCATGAGTTGAGCTACTCTATTTGGATGACCTTGTTCCATTCGTAGGGATTTATTTGAAGCAGAGTCTTAAAACGATTCGGATTCTGTTCTCGGAATATCTTCAAATATGAACAGTATTGATTCGATGTACTACACATAAATAGCAAATATAGCGGTATCTACGTTATCGTCATGCAATATGATATTCAACATAGAGTGACATACTTCTGACTCTGTACCTATGTATGTAGCAATTTCGATCATCGAAGATTCAGACTTCGTATTATCGAAATAAGATTTCATATTCAAGTTATTTTCGATGTAGATACGTAAACTGATATTTTAAAATAGAAAGTCGCTGATATAATACATACATCTTTGTACATATTTCAGTAGTCTTTATTGCTTTCAAAATTGCCATTGAAATACTGCCACGATAATTTATTTAATAATATCCACTATATTTCCTTATTTCCACATTCACTGTTATTAAAATACAAATACCTACCCCAAAGTGCATTTTTCTTTTATTAAAAATATCTTCATTTTAAGTAATAACCTTCGTTCCAGTACGCTGCTCTGTACTTTGTTTGACCCCAAATCAAAATTTTGTTATCTCGCCCAAGCATACAAAACACAAGCATACAAGCATACAAAAATTGAAATACAAAAGGCTTTCCGATATTTGAATCAACGCAGTGAATGCGTCAACATCTGCGAGGGAATCACAAAGAATTCTTAACGCTCTGCGTTCCTTTAAAAATTATTCCATGTTGAAGCTTACATTCGTTTCTCTCGAAGCGTAGCAGAATCTGGAAGCGTCGACGCCCCGGGAAAACAGCTGATCGAAGCTCGGATATGGAGCATCCACGTGTTGAACCCGAGCTCCAGTCTTTTCCCGGACGTCTCTGCCTAAATGCAACCAGACGTAAATAGAAACATAATGAACCAGTCTGGTGTATGGCGAGGGGAGAGAAAGAGTGAGAGAATCGAGAGTCGGAGATCGGTGTATTCGGCTTCCACCGGAGAGAAGAGTGGAGATTTCTCGGCGGAGGGAGAAAGCGGAGAGGGTTGAAGCGTGGGTGGTGCTGCCTGGCGGGCTGCATCGATCGCTTCGGCGTCCTGGTGACCTCGACCTAATGCCACCCTCTTCTGCTCTTGAGCACTACCCCTCCTTCGCGCTGCCTCCGTGAGCCACGGGGTCAGTTAACACCCCCGTCAAAATACACAAAGCCCCGGGAATCGCGAAGTATCCAGGGGCGGAGGGTTACGAGAGAAATGTTATCCTTTGCTCTTAATAGATCGAACAAAATCCCGTGAAAGTGTTAGCAATAGTTAATTCCAAGCCGAATGTACGACGCGGATACGATTCCCTTGATATTTTTGAGTGTTAAACTTCTTGTAAGTATTTTTACCATAAATCGTTTTAATTTCCTTGATAGCCGGACAAATTATTCTTTCTAGAATTGACGGAGAATTCGGAATTTCTTCCTGTACCTCGATAACAATCGACGCATCATTCATTAGCGAAGTCACGAGACCTATGCAATCGATTGTTACTGTTACCTTTAATTTCTGCCAATTTTAGTGTCGTGTATGTCGTTCCAATATTCTGAGGTGGTCGTTGTGAATATTTAAGAAATGGAACAGTTCTTTATTGGTCAGCCTCGACCTATCAGGAATAGAATTTTCTTGCATCACAATTTTCTTGTTCCTTTTAGAAGGAAAATGAGGATGCTGATTCGAGATTCTTCGCACTTCGGTAGAAATCGTCCATGATAAAATAAATTCTAAACGACGTCTGTAGTAACGTCTCATAGTCTCGTGTTATACTCACCGTTCGTTCTAATCACATACTTTTACTAATCACAAAGTACACTTTGCTATTTTAAAAGTTGCGAATACCCAGCAACTCGTGTGAAGCGTACTTTCCGACCAACCGACGAACGAAGCGTATCAAAGCTTTCTGCGATCGAACCACGGGATGGGTTCTTTATGCCGATTGGTCGAGGTCCGCTGATTTCCGGGATCGATCCATGGAACTGGTAGTGGCTGTTCGATTTTTCAAAGCAGTTTTCCATTTCACTTTTTTTTCCAATTTACAAGCTACTGGAAAGTTTCATGAGCTTCGATGAAGTAGCTAGAAATGAAAAGTTTGTTGGGTAATGAAGGATCGTTAAAGTGGTATATTTGATGAGAAATTGGATTTCATATGGCTTGTTTATAAAAACTTACAGGCGCATGTGCCAGTTTTCTCGAAATGTCAATTGCAAATATCTGTACGTATATACGTTCTGATTTATAAAATTTCGTTTTACATTTATATTATGTTCGGTTAGTGTTTACTACTTTTTTAACGAGATTGCGGATACGATTTTCATTTTTTACTGTGCTAACGGATCATTTTCATGTAATAGGATCTGTCTTTATATCGCCAGGCACGTATCTTCACGCAGTAGGTGTGATTCTAATATTCGCGTATTTCTATTTAACAATCTCTTTTACACACATCAGCAAAATCACATTCAGCAGACACTCTCAAAACGTACAACGACGTTTAGTCACATCAACCTCAAACTTTCCATTTTTCTTTGACATTCTAATGTCAGACACCCAGACCATCTACAAATCTCCCATTGATAAATATCCCAAAACGATCGAAAATAGTCTCTCTATCGTTGAAAAACGAACGAACCGCGCATCGACAGCTTCCAATTTCCCCGTCGTATTGACTCTCGTTCGGGTAACAGCGAGGCGTTCGTTGGTGGTTGGTTCGCGTTCGTGTATCGATCAGGTCCCGATTGTCCGCGACACGAATTCCTCGGCTGTGCGTCCGAAGCGGACAAATATCTCCGGGCAGGCATGCACGCGGCGTGCACGCGATTCTCGTTGTGTCAGCGGAATTGCCGCGGAAACGAAACGCGGTAGAAAACGAGTCGGCTCGATATTACGGGCCGGCTTACAGCCGACGATATTAAGTCTCTCTTGCAAGCGGCTACACGACGGTGCAATAAACCTTCGCGAAACTGACGACATTATTACACGCCAGCTCTCATTCGGCCTCGTCATCCCGTGCAGTCGGCCTTTATGCAGATGAGCGCACTGCCATGCGGAACCATCACTGTGTTTTCGTCGACGTTGTTAAGTAATCAGAAATGTTGCTGCACGTTGGATGTTAGCTTATCTCGTTACTATCTACCGTGGACGCCAGCTATTATAGTCATTCCTGTAAATAGTTTGTACTCTTTATAAATAGTCACTTGACTTTTGTCTCTACCGAAGATTTTTCTAGGTTACCCTTTCTGTCCTCCTTCCAATTTTCTCTTTGTCATTTTTACTCTTTGTAACCTACAGTATATATAGAGTGTTTTAAGAAATTAGCGTCAAACTTCAGGAATATAAATTTAAATACTAATAATTTCGGAGTTATGTAGATACACTTAACAATAATGCTTACTTTATTTGGTCGAGAAACTTAGGGGAAGTATATTCAGGATAATAGGATCGTTTTGATTATGGTTCGTCGTATCGACGCAGAATGGGTAATTCTGCTTTATTTCAGCGGGAATATTCGTGGAATTCTGTTGGAGGATAGGTGATCGAGATTTTGGAACGTATGCAGATAATTGAGATTTGCGAACGATGAATGATAGAGAGTGGAATTTTTGAATGGTTTAAGCTCTTGGAATATTTCAACTATCGAAATGCAGAGCAAGGTTTTAAGCGTACGTTGTTGAAATTCTTAATGATTTAATTATTCAATCCATTCGTTTGTCTCTCTGGATAGTAAAAGTTTTAAAAGCTTTCAAATGTATTAGCTTACGAATCTTTCTATACAGATAATCTTATACTCCGCAGGAATAAAATTTTAAGCGTCATTAGAGGACTTTCACAGTCACTAGTCATCGAATAAAGGTTACAGGTAAAAATTCCAACCACGACACTATGTTATAAACGATAAATTGTTTTTGACTATGCAAATTACTACTAAACACGTAGACGATCATATATACATAGCGATTAATTTATTACTACACTATACCACGGGCGCAAATTTATCACAGGTTTCTTTCGACGTAGATCTTCCTTTCATAGTCAGCCGCCATTAGAAATATCTGATGCTTACACAAATCACTTTGACGTTTATTTCTGTCCACAGCGTTACAATTTGAAGAGAAAAATCCCAAGTTTCTCAAAATATACGATGTCTTAATTTTATGCAATATCAAAGTCCCTCAATTTTATTAGACAGATGAAAAATATAAATTTTGATTGCTAATTAAATGGCTAGTGCTGTACAGTCATTCCAGTGGTTAATTCTAATCTCCATTCGCGTCAATGTTCGTAAAATCGTACACTCATCTCGATCTATTACAAATCACGCGAAATTGTCGCGTACGTCGCGCAACGACACTACACAGAATTGAAATTTTTCCACTCGTATCGAGCAGGAAGCGACTGTTTCCCTGTCGATCGTTTCATGAATAGATAGTCCATGGTAAACACGTAACTGCATCCCTAATCAGCCAGGAGGGACGTGATTGACGCCGTTAATGCGAGTCGAGGTAACGATCGATACGGTTGAAAACGAACGATTTTCGTAGTGAGCAGGCTGATCACCCATCGAAATCCCTCTTTCACCCTCTCGTTTGGCTTCTACGGACTACAGTTATCGGATCGTCCATGAATATGAATGCCTGCGCGATCTATCCGTCGATAATGATACCTTGTAATGGTAATAATGGTATCTATGAACAATAGGGCATCGTAATTTCGCACGGTTCGATGAGACGCGCGTTACCATGACGCTGCTGGAATATGGAAAGTGTCCGTCCCGTTGCATCGCAGTAATTCGTCTATGATCGATCGATTCTACCCGTTCAATTTGTACTTCCTCCTTTCCTTCTTTTGGTGATTATATAGAAAAGGCTCACATCTCGTTGATTTCATTGGTCTTGATATGTGTCGTCGAGGTCAGCATTCTGAGTAATTTTAATTTTATATATAATCGCCGTTGAGCTTTAATTTCTGAGATACAAATAGAAATTATTTTGACACTGTAGTATATTGTATCTTTCGGGTTCAATTTTCAGCTTGTCTTTGAGTTTGAACTTGTATGGGTTAGATGATAAAGAAAAAGGTAATTACGATATATATGGAATTTGATGGTATTTAATAATATAGAAAAGAGAGCACACCATTGATTTCATTGATCCTAGGAATATTATGCTAGTTTTTGTTTCGTCAATCGTATTTTGTAATATTGTAGATAACATTTTTCCAATTAAAGATAACGTACCATAAAATTCCACATAAATTGTAATTATTTTCTTTCATTCTTATCAAAGCAAAACGTGGTATAAACCAGTTCAAACCCCAGAAACAGATTTTCGTGTATATCTCGGAAGTTGAAATCGAACGACAGTTATATGTGCAAGCGAAATTGAGAATGTTAATCTTGACAATATATTTTAAGCTGATCAAAATCGGCCAGGTGTCCTCTACTCTAAATAAGTACCCCTTTTTTCTATTGCGTAGCGTGTGTAGCAGCGGAAAATGTACAGACGCGCGCATGAAGTTCGTCGAACGGTTGACCGCGAGGCGAAACTCGCGATCCCTGTCGAGCATATTATGATGACGGCTTTGATGTTGGTAATGAGCGACAACTAGTTCCACCAGCAAGCGGAATTAGTGGCCGTGTAACTGTTGACTCCTAATGAAAGGTAATCATGGCTGGTGAGTAGAGTGCAGTTGCGACCGTTATGTTACATGTGGAATAGTTTGGATTAAAAATTGAAATACGTGTGCTTTGAGACGAGAAAAAAGGGAGATTTCACTGTCGACACATAAATCACGAAGAAGCTACACTGATAAATGCCATCAATTAGACGATTAATGTAATATTGTTAGGATTATTACTAAGATTAACATTTTCTTGATCATTTATGGCTTTTCTTCGTGATAAGAAATTTCATGGTTTTTTTGAGGAACTGTTGCTAATCGCATAACTGGCTACCAAAATTAGAAGTTTATGAAAAATGCAGTTGATACCGCATTATCCGTTATAAGCGATTATAGCTTGGAAAATAAAAGAAGGGTAGGATAATAATACAACGCATCTAAATTTATGTTTTGAAAGCCAAAATTTTCAGTAAAAACACTCCCCTCCCTAGCGGCTTTAATCCCATTTAATCACACGTTAGTGAACATAGCACACGGCTCGCGTATACATTCGCGGAATGGTAACGATAACATATGGCAGGGCGCGATATTCTTGGAAACAAAGCTGCGCTGATCGAAACGAGCGGAGGTGCGCGTGATCAGCAGCCATGGCGAAAAGTTAACGCCGCTTAAACGCGATTTACATATCCGCGAGATTAAGAGCGCAGTCGTGTTCTCCACGAATGGTAGATTCGCTTCTACCACCCCTGTCTCACCCCCTCGCTGAGTTTGGTTCCCCTGACAGCGTCGGTGCTTGCGTAGAAATTCATTTTGACAATTCGACACCCCACGGCCGCCAGAGGCGGCGAGTTAACAAAGAAACGGGGCTGAAGAAGAGAGGGGAGACGGGCTACTAGCGCCAGAAGAAAAAGATAAACGAGACACGAAAAGATAGAGACGCGGATAGAGCCAGATGAATCGTCATTGGAGGTGGGGGGCTGCTGGTAGAGCATGCATGATGGTAGAGAAGGGTGGACGAGTGGATAGTACGAAACGGGTATGCATTCGAACAAGAACACGCTCCACTTTTGCTCCATTTGCAGATGTAGGTGGACTTGCGTGGGAGAAAAGGACAAACGTGTGCAACGGCTTTATCGATGTGTGCGTTACACCAGAGTGGGGGTGGTTGGAATTTGTAGTTGGGTGGGCGACTCGGGCAAGATAGATAAGACAGGGACGGAGTTAGGAAGTTAGAACGAGACTAACCATACATACATACATAAGGAAAGGAAGATGGAAAAGTAAGGTTGGAAGGAAGGGCAGGACAAAACGGAAGGAAGAGAAGGAAAAAGAGAGAATGGTTGCGAGGGTGGAGGAAAGAAGGGAAGGAAAAAAGAGAAGGGATGACGGTGAAAGAGGGATATCGAGTGCGTGTAAAAGAGAAGAGTAGAGAGAAAGAGAGGGGGGGGGGGAAAGAGAGAAAGAGATGGAAAAGACATGGAGAGGATGATGCCAGCTACGTGAAAGGGGAATGCAGAGTTGCCAAGGTTACACCCACGTCATAACCACCCTATGGCCGCTCCACTAACCATCCCCCTCTTCTGGACCATTTTCCATCCCTGTCTCTTCAATTCTCACTGACGTACCTTCGATTTTCACCAACCTATCGCTGAATCGTAGTTGGCCTGCCCTTATCCACGTGCGTCTACTAAGCTTTCCTTAAAAGTTTCACAATAAATCCCCCACTCTACCAACCGCCATTCTGATTTATGGTGGGCCTGGCTCGTTAAAAACTCGCCATGGCTCTCTCTTCATGTTGTCGAAGTAACATCGTTTTGTCGTTCGTTTCTTTCTCGCCTTATTTGTAGGTGAAACCAGGCGATTTCTCATAAACGGTTTGCGGATAAATTATTGCCAGCAGGTCGAATTTTTTATTGGTCTGTTTTTTTTTTTTTTTTTTTTAAATGTATTTTTGCCTTTCGCGTGGAAAAGTTATGATGCGAAAGGGCGAACTGGAATTGTAGAATAGATTTTTTTTTTTTTCATGCAAATCCAGTTTGCAAAAATTTATTTTCGATATTTTTCTCGTTTATATTTTATCGCGTTAATTTACGAACGATTTTATCTATGTATCGTATTTCTAACAGTTTTTGGAAATGTGGCAACGAAATGAAAAATAAATTGAATTAGCAAACATTCGCAAATAACGATTTAATTTGCAAGCTTTGCTTTCGAATACTGTTTACAGTTCTATAGATAATTAATCTTACCTCAAGGGAGAGCCTACTGTTTCCCGAAGAAATCCCTCTCTAATTAAACGCATTCGTCTTCTTTTTCCGAGGAAAGTCCTTCGTTACGTCAAAGCGTTATCTCCGATAAGTCCACGATTAATTAAACACGAGCCACCGTGAAATTATAAGCGTCCTGTATAAAGTTAAACAGTGTCCACATCGTTGAAGAGCAAAGTAAAGCTTCTGTAGAACGTCAAACATCGATGTCGGACAGTAACCACTTGGTTTCTTAAAGTTCCTTTTATATCCTGTCTTCGTGTTCTTAACTTTCGAAATGACGCAACGACTACATTTCTCCTTTTAAAAACATTTCTACGATAAAATCTTTCTTTAGTGTCTCCCTGGGCGTAAGCTTCTCTGCGAACCCTTTTTATTTCTAACGATCAGGGTCCTGCTGCACAATTAAGCTAATGTTATTACATTTTACAAGTCACGAATTACAAATTGATTAACATCGATAAATTCTCTTACATAATTTCACTAGCTGTAGTAATAAAACAAATGACATTTTGTACAAATTGTAAATTACTTCCATCGTTCTATTTGATACGTAAAATTGTAAAATTATAAAAAGAAAAAAGGCAGTTGTCATGTGTCAATTTACATAATAATATAAAGTACTACAAAGATGTAGTAATTTTAAGAGACAGATTTTGCTTAATATTTATAACCTCATACAGATATGTCATGTCTCAGCCAACATCGTTGTACGTGAACCATAGGTAGAATTTTCTTTTCCATTTACGTGCGACTGGTTTACGAACCACACGACTGCGGAAGATATAAGTCAAGCAAGACGTTTGATCTAGCTTGCAGCTGTCGGAAGACGGTCTCTTAAAGGAATATTCAAGACCCAATTCCCAACAGCTGCGGAGCAATTTTTAGGGAAACTTCTTCTGCATGTAAATAACCTTCCCTTGCAAAATCGATTGTTATATCCTTATATATCTGAAATAATAATTTTACAGGGTAGGATAATTTTGCTGGCCGTTAATAACGCGGAAAAGTTTACGTTAACATAATTTGGGTTTTTTCAAAATTTAATATATCCTTTCAAATAATCATCGCAAAAGAAACGCCGCTATAATTCTTCCTTTATGAATACTTTATCAATAAGACTTTTTTCAATAACTACAAAATAACTAGATTAATAATAGATAATAATTATTAAGTATGTCATATACTATTACCACCTACATCATTATGTATTTGTATTATGATTTGCATATTTCTTTACGAAAATCAAAGTGATTCTAACGTTTATATGTATGTCGCAATATGCATAATAAGAGATTCGTATAAAACATCGGCTAGCGTTCTACGTAGATAACACACTTCCCAATTAGGATATTAATTGGGGCGTACCTGATTAAAGTACAACATAAAATAGATATAATATACAATATAGTAAAATAGAAATTAAAGTATTGATTTTCCTTAAACCTAGAATACCACAAAATTCTACTAAAAATTCATTATATCCACTGTTATTTATCAAGAGAAAACGAAGGTTCCATTACATTCGTTAAAGAACGAAATTCGTCACATGGATCAGCCTTTCTTAAAATGTGTTCTCGTGCGATTACGAGTTTAATTGAAGGTGGATGCTACGTCGAGGCTGAATCGGCAATTAATTAAGCGGCTGTTCGACAGGCGAAGGGAAAGACCGGTTTAATTAATTGATAATCGGAGGAGATCGGTCTGCCGGAGATAGAATAATCCGGGATTAGCCTTTCGCCGTGTCTGAATGGATTCGGCCGACGATGATGTTCTTCTTGCAAGACTCAAACCCAAATATTTGTTTTAATTGGCAAGATTGCATAGGACTAACGGATCACGTTAAAACGGTGAAAATTAAAGGACAAAGCTTCGTTCCATTTTCATTTCTAGAGAATTTGCATGGGCTTCATCATTCCCCATCCACCCATTCACCCATTCCCCTCACGGAGCTGCTGGCTGCAAAAATGTAACTTTTAACCGGGTGTTCGCGGCTAAAATTTAAATTATGCACCCTTCACGCTTGTAACGCTTCAAAAGAACTTTTCGGCAGTGTGTGCTTCAAACGACGTGTCACGTGCGAACGACACTTGTACTTCCGCAGAGGGTTGAGAGCGGCCATGGTTTTTTGAAATTATCATCAACACGACGAGCAAAATTTGAGAGAAAGAGGAGGGACGACGTGCCAACGACGATGATGTCGGTGGGTTTTTTTTTTTATATTTTTATTCTTTTATTCGGATTTACGAATTCCAAATAAAAGAAGGTCTACCGAATTAAGAGTAATGTTGCATGAAAGAACGTTTCATAGCTACCAAAGAAAAGATGATTAGCAAAGATGGTGCTTTGAAATTCTCGTTGACACGATTGCGCACGAATAAAATTTTACATACAATTCTTTCGTCCATCACATTAAATTTGTGATAAGGATAACGATAGGGAAGCTGGATGTTTTCATTGTTTCGTTTAAATTTTGCAATTTAAAGCTGAGAAGAGTCTAGTTATTCGAGCATGATGTGGCGTAGAAGAAAATTTCATAGCGATTAAAGGCACGATGATCAGCGGAGCGGGGAAGACCGTATACGGCTTAAAAACAGGCTGCTAAATGAAGTGCCTCGAGCTCTGAAGCAAATTAACTTCTTTATGACCTCTGCCGAAGAAAGCATCTCGTAAGCAGCTTAAAGAGAGAGAGCGTCTCGTGAGTTTCTAAAAAAATTGAGCTGTTCTTTTCTTCTTCGTCAAGGATTAGTAACGAGAGGAACATCTTTTATAATGTATATCCTTCATAAAATAATTCTAGTTAATTTCATGGAATATTCTGTTTGCTTCCTTGAAGAATCATAAATTAAAGATCCGTTTATTATTAAATATCGATTTCTTGATTGTTTAATTATTCATTTTCAAAATCAATAAAATTTCGAAGGTAATCGTTCCACGTCGAATCAAATTTTCCCTTAAAACAGCGAGGATATCGGCAGAATAGTATCCATTAACTCGAGTTTTACGGTGGATGAAAGTTTCGAACCCGATTTGAGGCGCAAGCGAGGTTTCGCGCTTTCAGGAGAAACAGGTTGTTTTTCATCGAGTCTGACGGACGAGCAGTGGAATGCGATGCATTTATCATGGCGTCGCTGCTTCCCGGAAACTTGAGGTAAACATTTATCGTTCGCAACTCCGACAGGTCCACACTTGCTAGAAAAGAGGTGAGCCAAGAGGGAAGGGTGGGTTATGTAGGTTGGGAGGGGTTGAAAAGAGGGGGGAGGGCGAGAAAAAGACAGGAAGAGGATTGGTCCGAACGAAAGACCAAAAGGACGGCATCCATATTTCCCCAACAAAGCAAACAAACGGTCTCGTTCTCTTCTTGAAATCCTTCAGCCTCGCCTCATTGTTCATCATTGTGATGTGCCACAAAAGAAGGGGATGCGAGAAGAGAAGAAAAACGAGAGTGAGCCAACCGGACGAATTTCGCGTTTCTCACTTTCGAGTGCTCGCATTCATTGCACGTTGTGGAAGGTCCTGGCCTAGTTTCCCTTCGAGCGAAATATGAAAGTATTAGAGTCCTTGAGAAGAAAGCTACAGTTTCAACTTGAAATTGTTCAAGACGGGAGAAAATTGCGTGGAATGCTACTTTGGATGCGGAAAAATTCTGGATATCTTTTCGCGCGATTTCCTTTCTTTTCTGTCAGTGTTCACACAAATTCATATATTTTCAAATACAGACGAACACCTGCAACTCGAATGAAAGAAAGTTTTATTTCCTAAATGCAATAATAATAGCATGTACTTCATTTTTGATATTTTGTATATTTTTGCATTCGTTCATATCCATATACATTTTGGTGTATTTGCAATTGTCGTAAATGCATAAATATCCTCAGTGTACCTATGTGCAACAGAGAATTACACCGATCTCTTCGTAGATCTTAGAGTAGAAGCGCTTCGGTGATCGATCCCCCGTGAACTCGAGATTTTTCTTCCAATTATGGTATCGTGTTTATTTTCCTTTGGTTCAGCTTCTCTCCGGTGGAGAGCTCCCAACTTCTTTCTCGGTGGGTTTGTATCATATTACGACGTCGCTGAAAGCGTTTCCAAAGAGAGAACCAATATGGAAGGGAAGGAACAGAGTATCGCGTGGTCGAATTTAGGGTAGGGAAGAACGGATCAACGAAGGGGAAGAGAAAAAAAGGTCTACTTTCGTAAATGGCACAAAAATATCGTCGAGGTTCTAGGCTAAATCGTCTTTTCTATCTGTATGGAGAATTTCGTGTTGGAGGCTACTGATGGCACAGGAGGGGACAGAGCGGTGACGAATTACGTACAAGGCGAGGACGAGAAAAGAGAGCAATATCTCCTAAAGTGGTCTAAGAATGCCGCTTAAATGACGTGTCTCGGTCGCTCGTGTTTCCACTTCATATACGAGGCCTGTGTGCAACGTGCGCTGCTGTTGTCACTTCGCTCGTTTTGTCCAGGACCTCTGGAAACGTAATATCCTTCGATGTGGCGGACAATGGGCTTATTGCATTTCGCTGATGAATCATTCGCGAATTGTATTTCAACGAAAGAATGCAAGTGCTACGTACCTTTTTAATTTTGTTTGTCAGTTGGCTCCTATTGTTCGATGAACACTTCCTTGAAGTTTACAAAAATTTTTGTTGTTGGTCTATATTATCCGTATTTTTTTTTTTTTTTTATTAACCTTCTATATAGCTATATAGCGTTTCATTGCGACCTAAAAGTTAATAATACGGTGCAACGATACAGTCATAAACAAATAAAACGAGGATTAAACAATGTAGGTAGATGGATCTATAACTTTCAAGTTATGTGATGTTATCAAGGGTTAAAGACGAGAGAAGATAAAAGAGTACAGTTATCGATATATTAAAAGTATAATATATTAAATACATAGTACCTTCTTCGTTTTTGTTACTTAATTGAAGCACTGTTGAAACAAGTGTAGCATAATTTTCTAATTGACAGCATAACTTAAGAACACGTCTGCTATAAAACTTTCAACAACGAAGTTTCCCGTTACTACGTAATTCCAATGCAAGTTTCTTATTGTACTTTAAAACAAACTCCATTCTTCATCGAAGTTTTAGCATATTCGCTGAAAAAAGAAACAAGACGTAAACCCCGTTTAATCTTTCGGATTATAAGTTCTTCACCTCAAATCCTGAAAGGGATGTTCCTCTGGAACAACAAATTAAATATGATTATACCGTAAAATCAGCGAAATATCCTATAGAATATTGAAGTGTATGATATATATTGATACGTAAGATGTTACTGTTGTTTATCGAATTTCTCAATAAATCAAGACACCTCGCTTTTTCGCGGGTCAATATCGTGCGAAACTCCTATTCAACGTGTTCAAAGCGCGCAACTCTTGAACTCAATCTCCATGGTAAGAGAATTTCCGTCTGAAAGAAGAGCCTCGAAGGGACAAGAGACAAGATGAAAAAGGAGCACGCTCTTGCAGGGAAATTCAGCTAGGTCGAGGACGACCCACTTTCGTTCAAGCATAGAAACCTCATCCTTGCCAGGGTTTCAGATTAAATCGCATTTCCCTGATCCTGGCTGGAACACGTTCCACGAGACAACTTATGAAGATGAATCACTCGCGGAGATAACACGTTATGAGATAACGTTCGCCCCAGAGAAAAAACGATGTCGCCCTGTTACACCGTGTAATCCCGTGCACTTGAAATTGAATAAAAACAACGACGCTGGAGTAACTGTAATCCTCTCGTTCCCTTGGAAATTTTCCTTCAAACGATTACACGAATTGACCTCGAGAATGTCGGTGTGAGATAAATGCTAATGATAAATCGTTGACTTCTTTGATCTATTGATCCTTTTTCGATTTCTTTTTAACAAGAGATGAATTTCTCTTTTAACAAGGAACACGATAATATTTTTACAGGCTCGATTCTCTTTTATTTATATTATTCTTTATTCACCTTTTTTTAAATAAATGTAAGTCATTGTTAGATATTATTGATAAAACTGTCTTTTTTTTTTATTAAATTTACACTAGCTTTTTATAGCTATTTTATAGCCTTTGGATCGTTAGCTGGCTCCGAATAAAAACACATTTTACCGAAAATAAGCGTCCTTATATTCCAACAAGCGTTACGATAATAAATTGCTTTCATTATTCCATTTCAACGAAACCATTTTATCATTTGGTAAAGAAATACGCATCTTAGCTATGACGATAAAACAGCGATTCCTCGTAACAACGGTAAAAACAGAAATACATTTCATGGCATAAATTCATGTTCTTTCAACCGCGGTATAATTCCAACCTCCACCGCGAGCGTTCGCTAAGGAAAATACAAAAGACACAATATAATTTCTTCGCGTACCCAACCTCTCGCAATCCTAACCCTCTCCGGACGCAATCTCAGCCCTCGAAACAAAAGTAACCAAAAGGAAGGAAAGGAAGAAAACGAAAACAAAAATTAAGGAGCACAGACGGTCGTAACTGGGATTGGTGGACGAGTCCGGGAGACACGGGGATGTTCTCGCGCTTATTTTCATTCCCTGGGACCGCTCGGTGTGTTTACGAGCACCCAAACGGCAGTCTTAAGTTTCTCCGCGAATTTCGTTGATACGTCCAGACCGAGGGGCCAAACGGAAGGGCGAATAATCCTGAAATTTGTGGCGGCCAGACGAACTGAGAAGAATGGCGCGATGACTCCTGACGGGAGCGTGCAATCCCGATATGAGGAGCGGCCGTAAAACGAGATGAGGAGAACAAAGTGGGGTTGCTGGCCTCTCTGACTTGTCGTTGACGCTCGTGCAATATTCGAAGAACGTCGGCTTCAAAAGAGGCCGGACCGACGGAATAGCGAGAACAGAAGCTGCCAGCCAAGCACAGGAAATTGCATATTCCGTCTGATGCAACGCCCACGTACAACGCCTCCATTTTGTCGTTGCCTGTGTTTCGTCGCCGGATTTCATCAGCCTTGGGGAGATTCATCGTCACCTGATCGACGATAAACGTAACCAACCAGTCATCGCTTCTCGTTTGTGGCCGGTGGAATCATATTTTATATTTCCGAGTATATCTTAAACGGTCATAATGCTGGATCATATACTTCAGTTTGAAGGTTTATGGCTAGTATCATCTATTGGCAGTAATTTATTGCTCGTAAAATTATCCTTGGTATAATACGAAATGTAATATACGTAGTGGTGTAAAGCTGTCCTTTGCTACTTTTCATAACATAGTGTTCTGCATTCGTTATTATGAAAAGTAGATTTTATCTTTTGGGATCGTGAAAATCAGAGAATAGATTTAATTAATTATTAAATTACATGGATGATATTTTTAAAAGTTGGAACACTAACAATGCTTGCATTGCTTATGTGCAAAGTTTTGTAGCAAATAGCCAAGAACTACTTGTTGCTGTCTTTACAATAGACTCGTGAACATGACCGATGATAGTTCTAGAAGTTGTCAAAAGAGTGCACCATGCTCACATGAAGCGCCACTTCTAGTCATGATTAATGATACATACAGTCTATAACGATGGTTAACATACTTCTAAGCTCATACCGCAGCTGAGAATTTGAAGTATGTTCGTGAAAGACTCTTGAAATCATAATCATAGTGGCAACCATAATTCCAGCCATAAACAAAATCGGAATTTCCAAAATTTTAGTGCTAGTTATTTACAAACTAGAAACTAACTTTTATCAATTCCGAGAAACTAACGTATGTATATTATACGCTAGTTATCAAAAATATTTCCAAAAAAAGTATTTTACATTTTTTCAAACGCAATTCATAAAATATGTTTTGCTCTTTTCAAAGTATAGAAATCAATTTCCATTGACTTCATAAAAATAAATACATCGGCATCGTACATTTCCAATTGAAAATAAAATAAAATGAATATCGTCGATCGTTAAAATGGATTTTATTCCATAAATACAATCGTTGTCAATGAATGCTAATATGCATTTCCTTCTTCTTCTTCAACGTTCGAGTCTCGCTACGATGTACATAGTTGGTACAATGCAAACATAGTCAACCATGTCGGGAATTTACGTTGCGCGCGAAACTAGACCGATCGAATATGGAAAATACAAGTGACGGGAAATCAAACTGATTTTGCATGCGTGAAAATGTTTGTCACCGTCCTTCTGACGAGCGGTTACCGACTCTGGACAATATTTGCAAGTACAACAAGAACGAGGCCAGTGTTATTAGTCAAACAACACCGTAGTTGGAAGATCGTGCAAAGTGCCGAGGATAGAGTCTGATGAAAAATGTGATGAGCATGGTAATCTGACCGCGCGGCTAAATATTTAACGCTGCCAACGCGTTACGTATCCAGGTACTTCTTTGATCTTGGAAGAAATTTCTCCGCTGAAGAAAGAAAGTCATATGGACAGAACGATGTCACGCAATATTTACTAAAATGAAGATTGTTTGAGGAAAACATGTTTTATTGAAGTCGCATCGACTGTGTATTTATTGTTTTATTATTTTTTAATTAAATAACACTGTATTATAAATATTGCTAATACTATATCTTCAATAATATAGAATTTTTCTATCAAACAATGACTCACCATTTTAGCTATTAAATATTTGGCGACGATATAAAACACTCTGTACTCATTATTGCATTATTCCAGAATTTTACATTAACTTTCCTCAGCGAATTAATAATGTAGAATTTTTCCATTAACCTTCTCATTGCTGAATATTTATTTCTGTGGCAAGGCGCTCGGTGGTGAATGAAATAAATATTTCAATTGTTTGATTATACACTATGCGAAATCCATAAATTTACGAGTTACTCGTGGTGGGATAGGGATTTCACAGAATGTGTTATTCCGGTTTCAGCAGTGAAAGGGTTAAACTACAAATTAGCAATTTAATTACCACATATCTGACACTGTAAAACATTCTGTCGCCATAAAATTTTTTGGAATTTCACATTAAATAAACATAAAATTATCGTCCGTAATGCGGACTCTGCGAGAACGCTAATTACCCGAACGATAATTACAGGCGACCACGGTGTTCTCTAATCATCGAACGCCTCATCAGCGAAAGCTGGCAGTACGTTAATTACATTCGCGCAGCCGCCTAGCTATCTTTTCTTTATTCCGTGGTAGCGTATCGTGTACATTACGGTAAAAAAATCGCGGAACGTAATGCGGAGAAGATGCTTTTAAATAGGATGAAATCCGCGAGAAGCCGGCGGGAAGATTCGAGACAAAGGAAACGTGTGCCATGGAGGGTAACGCTCTCTATGTTGGGTAATAAATTAAAAAGAATGTAAAACAGACCCGCGGGATTATTATTCCTCCCTGTGGCCAAGATTTATACGATATTCCGTTTTTCATTTCTACTTTCTTGCTGGCGGCGTAATTGCCGTCGCAGACAATTTTTATCTCGCCCTCTGATCGCAAAAATCATTAATAAAAGCGGGTATCTTTGGCAAATATTCCTGGTATTCGTCTGCTGAATTCCACAGTCCTAAATATAGCAATAACGTTCACATTTTATTGAAAATCAATCTGTGGGGAAAAAAAAAAAAGAATCTGTTGTAATAAGGCAGCTTGAAAGTTAGATTTTCGAACCCAGCAGGTTCTTTCCAGTTTTACTTATTTTCCATTAGAATATTCATTTTCAGTTTTAAAGTGAAATGAAGATGAAAAAGTCAACGAAAATGTACTTTTCGTTATCATGATTTTTTTATAATTCTCATTCGTAATATGATTTCCTAGATTGTAGTTGATCCGCGTTATTGGTCCTTTAAATGAAGTAGCATGACATCTTATCGAGATATTTGGACTGTAAAATTGCAAAAAGTAGAATGCAAAATTCAATCGTTATTGAGTTTTATTGTTACATTTACAATGTTCTTTATTTTGTATCATCAAGTGTTTGAGCGGTATTTGCAGGTATTTATCTTTATGATAATAAAAAACTGTATGTTCAAAAATCTTTCATATAAATGATTATAATTGAAATCACTTCTATAGTTTTAGTAATATCAGTGTTAAATACTATACCAAAAAAGAAAGAGAATTTCCCATAAAAAATAAGAGTACAGCAAAGTAAGAAAGAAGAGAAAAGACACGCGGTAAGTTCTAAAGCATTTCATGTTATTCACACTAAAGAAACTTTTCTTCGAGGGAACTTACGTCGTTGTTACATCACGGGGATCTCGCGAAAATACCATGCCGCGGTTTTGTTGAAGATCCTTCGACAGGCAACGAGACCTCTCTTAGTTTCCGGAACACGTATTGCACATCCCTTCGTAGCTCGTCGCCAGCAACCCCTTTTGAATTATTAATTTCAACATCCCACGTTATACGGGATCGACCATTTCCAGTGACCTTCGCAGATTTTTCACCACGCTGAAAATTCTAACGGGTCACTAAAAATTCCAAAGCGAGTTGTGCACATGGTAGAAACGAAAATTCCCTCGGCAAAGCTGATCTTTCGCTTTTGACATTCCACCAGTCGAACTAGCAACGCGACATTTTTACCAATGTAAATTAACGTTGCCGGAAGAGTTTCTCATATCGCGCGACCATATCCCAGGGATTTCACAGGAGACCTACTTCCAGCTGGTATTCTCGAATGCATGTCAAGAGGATCGATCAACGAACACCACGGCCATATGTTTTTTTCATCCCGCGTGGCAAACACGCACGTGTGGAGGACGCGCGCGAGCGGTAATTGTGCTCGATATTGCGAGCAGTGAATTTTCCTAGATTTATCGGCGCGAGTTAAACGAGTAATAGGGCGATGTCGCGTGCCTTTATGGAAATTCGTTACATCGATTACGGCCGGAACGTTTAAGCCCCTGTCGCGACCTGTCGATTTTCGCGGATCAGCCGCGTCCCCGGTATTTGCACAGCGGAAAGTCAAACTTGTGGCACGAGAACGTTTCGCGTGAATCTGTGTAGGTTGTGTAGCGTACTCCAAGATATATCTAGGGTGACTGGCTGCGCTCTAGTTTGCCAATTTGCTCGGTATTAAATTCGGGGCGCACCCGAAGTTTCGAATTCTTTCCGCTGTGGAATGCGATTTTAAAACTTTCTGCACGATCATCCAGTTTGACTGTAATAAAATAGGGGTGGAACGTAGAGGGCACCGTAATTGTTTGGATGGAAATTTATGATTGGATATAATGATAGTTAATTTGGGAAATATTCTCTTTCGTATAAAGAGATCGATAAATTATATCGCGTAATGCTTTGAAATTAAACGAATAAAAGAGATCTCTAGTTAACTTCCATTTTCTTAATTATATTAGCTAATCAAACTAAACATTAGTAGTCTGTCCAAATTTTATTTTCTCATTTCACAATTTTACTCTTATATGACTTAACCCTTTACAAAACAATCCCTTCCTTGTCTCAATATAATTTAAACTATACCAAAAAATTCTATCCCTGTTCTGTAAAATTTCTTTCACAGTCTTCACAGGATGAAATTTGAAGGTTCTAAAGAGAAGTTAAAGTAGAAGAAGAAAGTATCGTTCGATTTTGGTGACAGTTTCGATTCCGCAGTTCGCGTGTTAGTTTGCAAACTTGATGAACAGGTTAAAGGGGGCGGGTTAGTTGCACGCAACGAGCACGTGAATTCTATTTATCGGTCGAAACAGAAGTAGAGGTGGATGGTTCCGGGGTTAACTGGATCAGCGTGTAGCCCATTTCGCGACGGGACCAGGCCCTAACCGCGGCTTAACCCGATTTATGCTTCGCAGCTTCCACGTTCGTGTGCTATTAACATAGAGCTACGACCGGGAATACGTAAAGTCCTGACGCAGAAGTCGATGAATTTAGGTATGAAATTGCATTTTAAACCACCCCGACAGGAGCGCCCACCAGATTCGATTATCATTGATTCCCTGGCGCTGCTGCGAGTCGGTCACCGGAAACCGATCGGTACCAGCGCGCCAGCACCGTCCCGCTATATTATTTTCCGTTTCGCGTGCGACAAATTGCAGAGAACAACAACTGCCCCGATTTGTGATTTTTCTCGTGATCGCTGTTCATTTTGCCATACGTCTACCTTTTTCTTTCTTTCTCCCTACTTTTGTATGAGTGTGTTTGACTTGAGTATACATATACAATATATATGTGTATATGGTTAGATTTTTTGATGATCATTCAGGATAATAATTTGTATAATTCGACGATTTATTATATTAAGGACGATGATCAATGAACCAAGCTAGGTTTGTCTGCATAAAAATGCAATAGTTGTCAAATGGTCACGTATGTCATAGTGCAATGTAATTACGTGATTATTTTATCTTTTGATTTCTGTTCCGGTATTGCTTAGTTTCATCGTGCAGCTTCATGGCAAAGAACATGAAACTGTAGGCACCTGTAGATTCCTTATCTAAAATGCATTAGACAGCAGTCAGAGCGCGTATCGAGTGCGCGTATTATTTAACGAAATCGATATATGTGTAGAACAGGTATGTTCTTTATCCATTATTAAATAATAGTTTCTACATAATGCAAAAGAAATTTCTGTTTTAAATTTCAATTCGATGAAACATTGATAGAAGTGGAAAATACAAGTGCAGTTCCTCACTATCTTTATTTTCGTCACTATCAAATGGAAAAGAAGCAAAACAAATAAGAAAGTGATTTAAAAAAAGACTTGTCACTGTAGGGATTCATGAACAAAGAAATAACAACCGATACTCGATACCAGTTAGTAGAATCGTTTCTAACTGTTATCCGGAGGCTACAGAGAAATTTCTCATTAAAAGTTTGCCCAAGAGTTAGGTCGACATCTATTGTCACTTATCGCTTTTCCCCAGTTTCTTTTTTAAAAGAAAAGAAAAGAAAAAAATAATAGCCGGAGACACTTTGGCGGGTCGAGGAGCCCTAACGAGTTCTTAATTTTAGATTTCTTTACGCCCTCTGGTCAGGGGCTGATGGACAATGAGTCGCTTCAATTATCGCAATTAAAATATTCATTACATCCTTCCTCATTACAGATTTCCTCCCGGAGTAGCACACTACTCTGTAGAAACCCTTTCGCTTCTTAACCGTGGTGAAATGAATTTAAAAATTGCCGCACCCCAATGAGTTTCCAAGAAATTGTCAGCCTTCTTCTTTTTCTATGTCTGAGAGGTTCCAGACTATTTGAATTAGAATAATTTCATGAAATCTCGTAGTTTTGCAACAAAATTCTTATTACTTTCATCCTTGAAATTGGGAAATATAATTATTGAATTTATCATTCATTAGCTCCTTAAAAAGATTAATCAATCTGCTATTTATCAGGTACAACGATAGGGGATTTTTCGAAATGTAGATGAATGTGAAATGTGTGCTTTGTACTTTTTGAAATTAAAATTGCAATTTTGAAATCTGTTACTCCCAAGTTATCAATATACATATATTGTCAATATATCAAGGTTCTCAACTAAAAGGATCAATATGTATGGTCAATAAAATATTGTCAATATTTATTGACAAATTGCATTTTCGTTAAGAACCTTGAAATATTGGCAATATTATCATCTAGAGGGCATTCTAAAAGGACTTTCACAGAAAAATAATTAATGATAATTATCTATCGGAATAAAATTTACTTTGTTAAGCATTATAATTGTTAAAATATATAATTGTTCGAAAAGGATATTGTTTCAACCAATATTCTGTAACATATTCATGATCAAGATAATATTATTGTAGAGCATTGTGTGCCCTGAAGCTGGTTCAGTAAACTCTGTAATAATTGCATGCGAAATATATTCAGTTATTCTGAGTGGAATTACCTACATGTATTCTGACAAAGTGCATATGTAAGCGCTAACTTTCTAACTGGCGAACAATTCCTGCAGCGACAGAGAATACAAGAAATATACGTGATTTAAACGCTTAAAGCTTTGAATCTATGGCTTTAACTTCGTCCAAACAACAGTTATATACGTATTAAAATAGCAGAAACAGCCATGGTACGCATAGAGATTCGTATAAGGATCGAAAGGATGATAAAAGGAGTAAGAATGAAAAATAGAATTTTGTAACAAAACCAAATATCTCTCAATATCGAAGTTGCGAAACACAAAGCTACATTTGAGTGAGTAAGGAAGCTCTTTACAATAATTTGATCCTTACAATAATAAAATAACCCTTCGCATTCTCACATTTTTAAAAGTCTTCTACACTTACACGCTTGTAGAATTGAAACGAGGAATAATCCACATAATATATAATTACGAGTAAAATAATAAAGGAACAGAAGCAGAACATTATTTTACCATATTTTTAGCTTTGCGTATTCTCCATATATTTTTGCATATTATATACATTCTGTGCATTTTTGCACTTTTCAATTTTCTATAAGCGCATAAAAATCTATTTACCACTACCAAAATTGCTTAACAATAGAACAAGCTTGACGTTTGAAATATCTATTATTCAAAATAATCGACACAGAAGCAAGCAGCAGGATGGACATACTACCGACTCTCTTCACTGAGAACATCGCGAGGTTGATCCGTAGCACCGATAGGTCCGCCGACTGATTAAGGTTTTGTGCCGGTTAATTAACGGTTCGTTAATGAAGATAATTACCATTAGCATAGCTAACTGGATAGATCGGCCCCGCGGATGGGCCTGGTTTATCGGAAGGGGTGAGAAACGAGGGGCTATGGACAAATCACCCCTGATCGTCAGGGGGTTGGGCAGACAGGGGTGACGGAACGAACGAATCGGTCCAGAAGCGAAATGCGTCCTCGTCCAATCCAATTTGCGTGCGACAGGTTTGGACGTGGTGGTGCGCGGGAAGGAGTAACTCGACAGGGGAAAATCGAGGATCGAGGGGTGCAGCCTGTTACGCGAGGAAGTGGACAACGCGCGGCGGCGGATAGAAAATTAGTGCAGCCACGGATTGCAGCCGAATTGGATAATTAAATTTGCAGCCTCCGTCGTTCAGCCTCTGTTCTCTTCTTCTCCTATCCTCCTACTATTCTGAATCCATCGAGGCATCCTTTTTTGTGTTTTTGTAGCCTACAGAAGATTACGCTATACCTTTCGACTACACCGGCTGAAAAAAATTGCAAATGTAATAGAATAGATACGATATTACAACCTTTTAATAATTGCTTTAATTAATTTCTTATAAACCTTCGTTGCCAAAAATTTGTGCACACCCTCTTTGTAGCAGAATATACGATAGCACTTCATTAATTATCGTAAGATTCCCTTACAAAGTTCAGAGTTATCTTTACAGAGAAACAACTCTACGCTTTGACGTTTATTTCTTTTAAGTTCATATTAGCTTTCAATTCGAATCGTACCATTTTTCCATTTAATGTCATTTAAATGTCATTTAAGATAAGCGTGTAAAACTCTTTAGCTCTTTAACTTTTGTTAAAAGTAATCACTGTGTGCCTTGAAGAAACGCAGAGGCAACTGTTTCAAATGGACACACGTGGCGGTCAGAGGAATAATCGCGATGGTACGTTTTCATCGATCGCGTATTCATTCTATAATATTAGCGACGTCGAGAGCAGGTCGTATAAGCTGCAGAGTACCGCAGCGTTAATGACACGGCACGAGCATTGTCACGTTAATTCAACCGTCGCATGGTGAACGTACACTGATGTGGGAAAAAGGAGAAGAAAATTGCGAGATACGAGTATTTTCACGTTGAATGTTTCAGTGATATTCATTTTGCCTCGATTTAGAGAAATCTTATATGAGTACCTTAAAAATCCTTCTTAGATTAATTTCAAACTTAAATATCACTATTATGTAACTTATTATGTCCTTATATTTTCTTTTATTGATTTTTGTATCTTACGTGCGCTCAAATGCACAAAAGTCTAAACACGACTATTCTGACTGTTTTATTCATCCGATAAATCCTGAGACAAATCCGAAAACGTATATGAAAATTGCAAGATATTTATTACAAACATACATTTCATAGAAGTTGAAAAAGTATTTGAACAGTTGATTATCCATCATGTTAATAAATGTCAATGTTTAGTGAGCCCATTTTTAGCTAATATAATATTGGTTTCTGTATTATACGAGATAAGGAGCGGATTTTGCAAATATGGAATGAGATTTCGCAGAATGGATCTCGTAAATGGAAATAACAAAGGAAACTTTGGTAAAGTGTGCTTTTTTGTCGTATTCCATATGTGAGCATATGCAGTACGAAGCTTTTACAAATATTACATCCTTTCGATATTAATTTTGCCCACAGCAAAATATGAAAAATATATAGTTTAAAAATATCTGCGCCTACATTCTCTTAATTATGAACAACAGCATGGAAAACTCAAACTACTATCCTATTGTCATTTCCATATAGAATATCATTTCTAACTTTAGCAAATTTATTTTGTAGATAACTATACATACCTAAATGGATTCGAAATTGCAAGAATATTTCTGAAAATATATCGCCAATACTCTCCCCTTTTCAAACACATCCTAACCTCCTTCAAACATGTTATCATCTACTTCTATACATCTATCATCGCTTTATTGCCCTAAAAATTTTCCAATATACATTATGTTTGGATTCCTTTGAATCAATGGCAAAAATTTTTGATTTGATAATGCAAAAATGCACACAAGAATATATAAAATATCCAAAATAGAGTATTTATTCTAATATTTGCCAGATAAATAACTTTCTATTTACAGTTTATTTCTTTAATTACATTCATAAGAATAAAAAGAATACATAAAAATTCGTAGACTATTGCCAACATTCCTAATTATTTTTCCAAAATGTCCACTCTCCATCCTTACGTCTCCCTGACAAAATGCTAGCCACGTTTCCTTTCACGATCGCCATATGGAAATCTCGACCTCGAGCACGGCAAACGCGTGCACGCGATTAGGTACACGTGATCCTCAGCAGAGAGTGAAATCGTGAAGCTGGTAGTGGCGAGTGAATAGCGTACTCGCAATGCTGTACGCGAGCGTGGCGTTCCACGTGGCGTGGCTGATCGTTAATCCGGCTGCAAGGGCTAATTAGTCGCCGCGGCGCGGTGTGACAACAGCCACCGACAACGGGACGAACAAGCGAGCTAGTCGATCCGTCCACGCTCACGCAGCGAGGGTGCACGCGCACCGATTAATTTACTACTAGCCATTATCGCAGTTGCACATTCGCCGGCGTTGCAACGCCGCTAGTCAACGCGGAAGATGAACGGTGCAACTAGGACCGTTATTACGCCACATCCATTCCGCTCGTATTTCCGCTCGGCCGAGCTCGCGGTTCCAGACACCAGTGTATCGTCAGAACTGAATAGCGGTAGTTCCAACTGGATCATGGGTTTCGATGATGATTGCTTTCTTAGGTTGCAAATGGCTCATGGGGAAATGGAGAAGATAATGGCGTAAACGGATGAGGTTAAATGCTGGTTTGGAGATAGAATAGAATAGGATCTTTGTTACATTTAGGACTATAGGACGATCCGTTCTTTTCAATTCCTCTGCGTTACAATTTTATAAATGAACGCATTCAATGCGAAAGGACGTCTACAATTTGTACAATTCCTTTTGTAAGAGAGAACGTTTTTCAGGGATGAAAAAATTCAGAATTTTGTTTATTTCACTTAAAAAATGGCTAGAACACGCGATAGGTGGGGAGCACGAGGCGGGTATGGGTTCTCAGGGCGTAGGACCACGCTTTGGGAAACCCCGATGGATCTGATATTCTCCCATAGCTGGGCGGCGGCGCGTCGGTGCCTTCGGCACCGGCCAGTCCGCCGATCCGATGCGGAGAATTTGGGAAAAGTTGGTGGGCCCATACCTGCCAAGACCACTCACCTCACCCTCTCATGGGGCTTCCTGTCACCCCGCGCCGGCTTGGTCTGGTGTGGGGTGCGAAAGAGTGAGTGGCACCGGGACTGGAACTTCTGTCGACGACAAGGCACATACATACATACATACACTGAGAAACTGCTAAGGAACGTTTACGGTGCAGGGGAGGGATACCCCAGTACCGGCGCAGCCGCGGGTTGTAAAGCGGGCCTCGCTGCGTCGTCATCGAGCAACCGTGGCCGTCCGGGGGTGGATACCAGGCCCCCGGACGCGTTCATGCGTCTGGTGGAGAAGAAATACAACCGGTGAGGTCCCGGGGAAGGCCAAAAGGGCGTAATGCAACCATCAGCGGCCCGGGACCTTCGTGGAATGGGACGAAGAATGGACTTCCGCGAGACGCGCTGGGACCACCGCGCCCTGCGATGGGGTCTAAAACTTAAACGCTGGACTCGCCAACGACTGGGGACCGTCAAACTGTCCAATCGGAAATCCGAACGGCCTTGTACGGCGGTCCTCAGGGGACGGGGCGCGATGTGACCTGGCCGCACACCGCGTCAATTGCGGATAGATAATCAAGTGCGGGGGCCCGGTGTATCGCCACAACGGTTCCCGGGCACCCCTCGATCGCAAGAGAGTCGGTCATCGTGGAGGTTTTAGCCGGTATGAATCCGGCACTACTCGCCGCCCTCTCTCCGTAGGGCGCGGGCTGCCTATGAAGGTTTCCTCCACGAAAAAAAAGAACACGCTTTAGGTTGTTGAGAAATATAAAAAAGAAATTACGTCGATACATATATCGACTTCGCATTGAACGCGTTAACGGGTGTTAGGTAGGAAATAATTGAATTTAATATTGTGTATTTTGTGATTATGGTTTTGATTTTATTGCGTTCAAATGAGTCTATGATAGTTCGTCTAATATTCACAAATGCTGTACGCTTAAATCATGAGCGTAGTTAGAAACCTTACTGACGAGTCCACTAACAAGCATCGGATAAGATTTATCTCTTCTCCTTGTACATTCACATTTCCCCTCTCTTATTCTCCTTCATTATATTACCTCGTAAATCTTATTTTCTAAATAGAAATGAGAGATTTACGAAGAATTAGATATATTACTCTTAGAAATTATTTTCTCGTTTGCACATATTTTCTAATTTTTACGTCATACGTTAATTTTACAATCTTTATGGTTGCAATTTTGTTCTCCGACGAACATTAAAGTACATCGTACAATTCTTATTTAATACGATGCTTCTAATCTTTACCAAAAAATTATTGAGAAACGTAATTATTCTATTATTTCTGTTATTGCTACCGCGGTATGCGCGTAGCGAAATTATATTTAATTACTGAAACGTTGGAAACTTGTTAGACCGTGTTACCAACAGAAACCCCGCAAATGAGAAACGTACGATGAAATATTTTCACCGTGCGCCGATCACGTGGCCGATAGAGAATTACAATTTTAAATTTCAATTACCAGAATCCGATTTAGTTGACGATGTTCATTTGTCAACCGGCCGTTCATTATAGAATCCCGATAATTCGTCGCGGCAAAAAAATCGTATTTTCATACCTTGACGATCCGCCTTTCCTGTGATATTTCTGTCACGCGTTTAAAACTAATTCCGTCCTCGACATTTCGTTAAGCAAAACACGTTTCAATTTTTGATTCCTAAACGGCAATAATTTCAAGAATTCCAGCAATTATAAAACTAAAAGCTTTAATTCTTAGACTCAGAGATTTAGTCTTTAGATTGTAAGAAAACTTATGATTCTAAAATTTTTTCCTGAAATCTATGACTATTTAAACATTTCATTGCAAAGATGAAGTAATTTATAGAGGCAAGCCGTTATTTTTTAATAATTAAACGCTAATCATATACCGCAGCGATGAAAATGAGAAATTGACAGAAAATGTAATGGATCAATTTGACTTTTAAATTTGACTTTCGAAAGTCCAACGAAACGGATAAATAGAGTGATAATATCTCATGAAAAAAATTATCCGGCGTGAGTAAACGGGCAACAAAGGAATTAATGCGCGTAACCCATTGCAATTCCATTGCAAGGGAGGCAACCAACACTCGTGGTAGATGAAACGGCGCAGGGTTGGAAGCACGCCGGTAGTACGACGTAACCTAATTAACCCCAGGCTAATTTACTCTACGTGTTCTAGGCGGTGCTCTTTTGTATGGGGCAGGGTCATCTTGATTATCCCGGAACGCCTTTTTTCCAAGAGGGTTGCCCGTCGTGGTCGGGGAAAACAGCGGAAACAGGAATTAAAAGAGCGTCAGAGCCAGGCTCTCGCAATTTGCGCGAGCTTATCTCGCAGAAGCAGAAGCGGCGTGCGTCTAGCTATTCGGTTTATCGGTTGGCATCGTTTGCTCTTAGGATTTATTTCGTACGCTGAGATTACGTTGCGCTTGTTGAACCACTGGAACATGGTTAACGTGGTGTTACTTTCGTGGTGAACTATCTTATAAGTCTAACTATTTAATAATGTGAACTGTTGCGCGATAAAATTGTTACCTTTTAACGGATGAAGTGAAATCGAAGTGCTGTGCTGTTTGCTTTTCTAAGGTATCATATAATTGCAGTGTTCAGACAAGGTGAATGTTCTATGAGAAGATTAGTCGAATTTGTTTGAGGATGATAATTGTAACTACTTGCAAGTGATTGACATATCTAATTGGTGAAGTAAAGTTTTACCTGTATGCACTTTGTTTTTTAGGATTTTGTGTAAAAGTAATGTATAGGAAAAGTAAATTGTCTGTAGGAAGATTGAATGAATTCAGTTAAGAATGATAGTTGGGGTAATTGAAGGACGATTGGTATAGGAGTGCTAAGTAGATTGCGTCTGATGGAGTCGGTCATAGTTCGAATAATGTACAACGTAGAAGAAACGAAAGCATAAAATATAAAAAATCATCTACACCACGTTGCTACTTAATTTAAATTTCAGCGTATAATTGTAATTTGAATTTATCTAAAATATAATTCACGTTTGTCGCGTATTTGGATCATAATTCATATCACGAATATTACTCGTTATAAAGTGAGAGTTCAAAACTTTCTATGCGGTATGAATTATTGTGATAAATTGCTTAGTAATATTCGCTGAAATGAAAGAAGTATTTTGATAGTTTTCGACGGTGTTGTTATTCAAGATATCTTGTGAAATAGAGAACACTTTTCTGTGCAATGCGATAAATATTCTCTTCTAGTTTGTTATTTTTCAGCGCAGAATCCGATCCAAAAAATTGTAACTCGTACTTGTGCTCGAACGCGCAAGTACTATACTTTTGGATCTCGTCCAATTGGCAGTCTTGTATTCGCCAAAGGAATATCGTTTCTCTCGTGTCTTATAGAGTTCCAAAAGTGTTATCGATTACCTGCTTCGATTTTCTTCTTGAAAACGATTAAATTCAAAATAACCAAAACTTTGTAAAATCGAGTCTAAGACAAAGTTCTTCCTCAAATAACAGTTTCATGTTTTATAAATATAACATTCTATATTAAACATTTTTTTTAAATTTCGTGTTAGTTGTTTCAGTTAGTTGATAAATAATAATCAAATTATTCTCTATCACTAGATCATAAATATTCTGTGCGTTTAAGAGTGATTCAAGTACGAGAAACTGTACTTAGCTCCTTAATTATAAATTATATTATAATTTCCGACTGGAAACGACCGAGTCATAAGTTAATTGCACGCATAAAAATGTGAATTTGTATAAATGTCTACACTCTATTTAACACGTTAAACTATCACTCTATACAATCGTAGAAACATGGTCTTCCGATCGAAAAAACATTCAGGTCGTCCATAAATTACGAGAACCAGGGAAACTGTCTTGAAACAGGACCGGAGGATCTTTCTTCTGTTCCATTTCCCACTCGTTCCATTCGCATGCAAAGGCGAATCGCCATTTAACGATAACAAGGAAACAGCCAGGCTGCTCGATATCGTTTCACGGCGTTACTTAACCGAAAGGCGAGGAAAGAGCACGAGATGGGAATAATTTCGAGGCTGGGAACCGCTCGAGAATAGAAAACCGTTCGTGGATCAACGATATAACCCGCGACGTTTTCACGAGCGCGGATATCATCGCGAGATCCCCACCCGCTTTCATATGCAAATGCAAGGTGATCAACGGTACGGACCGTCGGGACAATTGAGCGGGCCGAATTTACTGGCGTTTACCGTAATTTACTTTCAGCCGGACCGGCGACACGATTTAAACGTTCCAACTGACCCATGGCCGCATTAAATCGCCATAAAATTGCCGTTGCTGTTCTTTCTAACCCGCGACTCTATCGTTGAATCGCGTGATACGCGGTAACTGTTTTTCAGGCAAATTTACTGCGTCGATCGTGTACCATTCATGCAGGATCATTCTTTTGCCATGCAATACGAACTATTAAATGGACAAGATGTATGAAAGTCAAACGAGGATCATCGATATTCTCGTTACTCTTTGTTATATGTTTGATCTCGCGTATTTCTTTGCAAGATTTTTAAGGTCGATTCTTGCGTGAAATTCGGTGCAATTTTGGTGCAACATTTCGTATGAAATCGATATGTCCAATTACACTTTTTACGAATTCGAAATGTCAATACGTCTGTTTTTATGTACTCTTTTAATTTAAAGGTGAGTTCATATCAAGCTTCATACAGTTCCGACGTAACTTGATGAAGTCAATTTTTAATGTTATGGCGCTGCATTATTTCTCAGTTTACTAAAAGATCATCAATAAAAAGAAAATGCATACTGTAAACGCATAACTACGTTAATTTTCAAGATGACCTATACTCAGAACGGGAGCAAAAAGACACCTGAGCAAAGGTGCCCTTTAATTTACATGTTCTGAAAAGTCCAGTGTCAACTCGCAATTATAGGTAAGCGGAGAGCATCGTTAATTGAAATTCATTGTTTAACGACAACTTAGGAGCCAACTGATAATGAAACAGCTTCCTCGACTCGCTGAGAAATGTATCTTAGGAGACTTTGCATAACAGATTTATCTTGTTTCTTTCACCGTTTTGTCAATTTGCCAGAGTGAACGTATCAATAATTACTCAGACAGAGCAAAATCGTTTTATGAAATTCACATTTCAAACATTTTATAAATGTTCTTTAATTACTATACAACGTACTTAATGTTTTAATTGAATTAAATAAAGTTACGTTATACTGAAAAAACGTAAGGAGTGGGAAAAGAAGAGCTGGGAAAACGGAAGAGTGGTCGTTTTATCAAATTTAAATATTCCGACAACTTTTTGTTTTTCCGAACGGCTCGGCGTAATCCGCTTCTCGCCGAGTCGGAAATGCAATTTTCTTGACGGGGACAAAGAGCGCGCGGCGACTTGTTACTTTAAAATTGCTACCACTTCATCGTGACGCGAGCAAAAGTCATCCCTCGACCGCGGGAAACTCGAGAAAATAAAATGCCACCGGGATCCCGTGCAAATTGTTATTTCAAAAGTATACGGTTTGCTGGAGCAATGATCACCAGAGCTTGCGTATCTCTGTACATCTGCCAGAGCGATGGCGGATATATTTACCGTGCATTCGAGTAATTGCGCCAGAGACCAGGCCTTGTTCGTTTATAAAAATATTCGTTACATTTTCTCTTGAGAATCGAAAGGGAAGAAAAATATTGTGTTAAACAGAACTTTTAACTTCTCTGCTTTGTTTTTAGATTTATTAATTTTGCTAAAAATTTACAGATCGGATTTACTACATTTTTTACATAAATTTGCTTCTGGGTCAACGAAACATTTCCATCGCTAAATGTTTGTAAACTTATTCAGTTGATTTTGCTGTAACCAGAAAATAATGCTCAGTTGATAAATCGCTACTATAATACTTATGCAGAACTTTCAATAATATTCAAGTTCGATATGGAGAGATGTGGAGAAGAGGTTGTAGAATGGAAGAATCAGGAAGGAAGGGAAGAAAAAGGAAAGAAAAGACAAGAAGCAAAGGATAGGAAAAAGAATAGGAAGATAAGAGGTGGTAGAGTAGAAAAGAAGAAAAGATGGGAAGCTAATTTATTGAGACCATTAATGTTTCTGTACAAACTTATTAATTCCAAAAGTAATAGAATTGCAGCGATAATTTCATTTATTTATTAGCTTACGCTATATGTATAATTCCGATGACCTAATTTTATTTTATTCATCACAATGACATCGAGAATTATTCTTACAAAAGAGAACTGAACCAAAGTCTGGATCTCATTGTCAACTGCAGATATAATTAAGAAAAAGACAGATCCAATTTTTTCGCTGGTAGCCATTATAAAAACTCGTCAACCTGATCGCTTCCCCGGCCGTTCATCACGACTCGCTAATCACCAGGTTAAAATGGATCGATTAGCTCACGCGGAACGCGTCCCAACGATATCAGCCTCTGGCCGATAAATTAATCTTCCAACGAACGGTCGATTATCAACGGCTCCTTCGGGGATTTCAAACGGACGCGCGCGCGCAAACGCGAAAGGGAAGATATATCCCTCCGGCATCTTTCGAAGCGACTCGACCTGTATTTCCTATCCGACTTTGATTAATTAGCGCGCAACGGACAGTGCGTGAGATCAGGCTGACTGATGAACGACAGTCCATGAACGCGTTAATCTCGATCGCCGCTATCGAATCTTGCTACGGACACCGTCAGCCTTGTAGACTTTTCACCCTCTTCGCCCTGTCACGCACAATGAATCGGGATTTCTTCTTCTTTCTTTCCTTATTTTTCTATCCCATTATTAACGAGCGTTTTAGGGACCCGTGTGGCGTCAGAGTGGCTGGACAGAGTCGATCGACGAATGATCGATGGGGATTTTAATAACGTCATCGATTAGTTGGGGCTGGTAATTTGAATAATGTGTCTGTTAGGGGATTGGTGATGGAAGGATTTAATGGCGAGACAGCTGATGTAACAAGGCCTAATAGGTAGTTTGAGACTACGGTTAGTAGATATTTAAATATATCATATTTCTAAAGTGATTCTTTTCTTGTGTTAAGGGCTAGATGCAATTAATTATTATTTGTTTTACGTAACAAGTATGATAGAGGATACGTAGTTACAGCTGAATATCGAAATAGGTCAAACTTTTCTAACGAGTTAAAAGTTCATATTGGACGTTGTAATTCGTTTAGGGTAGCGCTACACACGCTTGCTCCTAAAATAAAAATTGTTCCGAAATACTGGTCCTATCAACTACGTCAAGAAAACCTCTCCTAAGCCGAGTGTATTCAATGTTCATACAAAAATGAACAACAATCGGCGCACAATTTGTCTTATCCTTGACCAACCATCCCTGTCATGACCGTCACCCGTTGAATGGGATTGTCATCAGGGCGCGTGTTGGCCAGCGGTTTCACTGACACGCGGTTCCACCGGTTCCATCGAAGCCAACCGACATTTGTCCGACCTTCCCATTCATTCGTCGCTTCGTTCTCGTTGCAAAAGCGAGTGTAAAAGTGGGAGAGAAAGAGGGGCAAGGGATCCGCGAGAGTGAAACGGTGGTGAGTGAAATAGTAGCGGGTCAGATAGAGAAAGAGAGCGAGAGAGAGACAAAGAGAGGGAGAACCCGGCAGCTCTATCGACCGACTTCTCTCATCCAGCGTCCCAGCTACGGAGCCGTAGGTAGTAGCTGCAGCTGAAATCTCCTGCTCCGCCACCCCTTTCTCCTCTCCACGTCTCTCTCCAACCTTCGGTCTCTGTCTCACGCGCGCTTCACATCGCGCCCTCTTTGTCGCCACGCGCTCGCCTCTCGCTTTCTCCCTGACCATGGTGAACTCTTGACATTTCACCGTGGTACTGCGCCAGTTCCGTGTTCCAGCGAAAGCCCAGATGGCCTCCGATGCTTGTTGATGTCCGCCTGATTGCCAATGACGTTCCGTTCGTAGTCTGTCGAAGAGGAGAGCAAAAAGGCAAAACACTGGACACAGAGAGAGGAACGTGGATAAATGGCTGGAGAGGAGAAAGTGCAACGTAGGGTTGATAGGCATAGGGTGAGGATATGCAGATGGCGAGAATCAAAGGAGAAAGGTGTGTAGAGAAAAGGGGAGTTAGGACATTTGAAGGGAGTTAAAGGAGAACATTTTTTACAAGACTTTTTTCGAGACGGTAAAAGAGTAGTTTAGCACGTTACTTTTTGTTCGATATAATTCGATTTTTTTAAACAGAATATTCATCGTATTGCATAATTGCTGCGAACTAGAAGAACTGTATTATGCTTGTAGAAGCAATTAATTTCCATTGGACAATGAATGGAGGTATAGATTATTTTTTATGCCAATCTCTCTTCTGATATTGTGTGATATCTAAACTGATATTGTCGGCAATAACGACAAGGAAAAATGAGAATCTTCTGTATCATTTTACGCTGAATGAAGAAAATCGGTCAAGATTCTTTTTCGCGTAATTATTATATATAAACTTTCAGGAATTACCAAACCAAAAAAAACCAACGCCTAATTCGAATAAAAATTATAAGCGAACGAAAGGGAGAAATCGATGTAAATACATACTGCAGACGCAGATTGGAAGTTGAAAAAACGAAATTAGCGGATGACAGAGAGCAAAAGGGGAGAAAGGATTGCACGAGGCGCGGATGGGTCACCTTGCTCGATTCTGATGAGATTCTATGCGGCTTTGATTGCTTCTCTCCTCTCGAATCATCGCGGCGGCGGCCTGATTGGCGCTCGTGGCGTTTCGCCGACGGAATCAGTCAGCGCGAGGGTGAGACAATGGAAAAAAAGGTAGAATCGGGCCGAATATTCGTTGGTGGATGCGTATACGCGCGGTACACGGTTCGCCCTTCGGAAATGAAAGGCTACCGGTCGAATCGGACACGCGACACACTGGGGTGGAAGCTGGATTGAAATATGCCAGGGGTTGCAAGAGGAAATAGAGGAGAAAAAAGAAAAGTGAAATTACTTGCTCGTCGATGGGACTTATCGGCTTAATCTTCTTACATTCGTTTAATTTTGATTATATTACGTTGTCGGAGGTCGTGATTGATCGCGTTTTAAACTATGAGCTCGAGCTAGGAAAAATATTCCAGGGGTGTGGAAGAAAGGAGGCTTGCTATAAATGTTTATTGAACTATGCTTCTCAATTATGGATAATTTCATTTGAGATCTCGTGGGATCATTCGAAAGTATTTCACTGTTTATTTTATATAATCCTGTGTGCACTTCGCAGCAATGATCACTTTTCATGCAAGTTATGATTGTAGCAGTTTTGTAAAATTTTTACTTGATCATCTCTGGTAAATTTGAAGTTGCGAGTTACGCTTGTAAATGAAACTATTAAATATGTAACGAATACATAATGAATATATTAAAATGTTAGCTGCAGCTGTAATTCTCGAGACTTAGTCCTTCGTTATAATTAATTACAGTGAAATCGCATTTGCACAATTTTGTAGAATACGTTTTGACTATATAATCTAAGATCGCGCAAATGCTCGTATAGTAACAAAAGTTGAAAGGATCTCAGGCTTCCGTCATTTAAAATATCACAAACAAGAGGAGATTCGAGACTCTGCGAACGTTAAAACGTTCAGTCGCGTTTCGTGAATAGTACTCTCTTCTTGTCGAGCGAATCGTACGGCTTGGTAACTTTCGCGGCGGCGAGCCACGAGCAAATATAATAAATAAAAGAATCTCTAAAGCAACTTTGAATATTTTAGCCGTACAATGTCTTTCGCGCTGCGGAGTATTATTCAACCACACCTGGTCGTGTTTTAAACCACTCCTCGAATTCTTTCATTCTCCCTGATGCTTTGTACCTTGGATATATTTTATCTCTTTAATTGTCCGGCCAGGAGAGGAGCCAAGAATAAAAATCCTTGCCGGACTCGCAGTATATTCTTTGAAACAATAAGAGCAACGATAATGCGTGCAGTAATAAAAATGATTAAAAAGCTGCTTCGTGTTGCATTTCTTGAAATGAAAAAATTATTATGTTGAATGCTTCCTGGATAAATTATTCTTCATACAGTATATGTATCAATAAAATGATTTACAATTATTACAGAAAATCTATTGCGAAATTATCTAATATTATATTATTGTATACGACTCATCCTCTGAAACTGCTATTTTAATATCAATATATTAATAAATGATATATTATTATTTTTATATGAACAAAGCTTCTTATGATGCTATGGAAAATAAGCCATTGAACCTGTTTGCTACCACTATCTTTTTCAAAAAGCATCGTGAAATGCAGCAAACTACTGTAACATAAAATCTACTTCAACTATCTAATGCAATTACGACACGACACACTTTAAAAAACCTAATGCAATCAAACTCCCAACTACCGGCGCAATCAAAGCGTCTAAAAAACAGCCAATGCAACTTCTACCACAGTAGAAAAATAAAAAAAGAAGCGAACTAACAACACATCCTCTCGTCCTACGGCCATATAGGTACACATTCGCTCATTGTCACCTTTTGCTAAAGTCGCAAATCGCATCACGTAAAAGTTGCAACCCCGATCTCTAGTCCCGGCCGGTCCACCGAGCAAATTAAAAGGGTTACTCCGGTGCATCAGATCGAGGAGGCTTTTAAGCGTCCACTCGAAAGTTAACTTTTCGCGCGTGTGTCAACCCTCGTCGCTTAGGGCGCGAGTCGCCGTGTCAGGGATGAAACGTCCCCGTGAAACCGACCGAAAACACGGCCCGGCGGGTGGCAAAGTTACGACGAAGCGGTGATGTTTTCGCGTCCGGAAGTTACATTATTTTATTCATATCGAGTCACGGGGGCCGTCGCGAGGAGTACGACCAATTTCCATATGCAAAGCGAAACGAATCGCGATTTCCATTGAGAGATCGCGGATCGTCGTTGGACACTTCGATATCGAGATTCTGAAAGCTCGAAATCTTCGCAAGAAGTTGGTCTTCCTGAGTCGGAGAATGCAGGTGGTTCCAACCATCGTTTAAACGCGTTACGAGCTTGCTGAAGCTTGTAGCGACGCTTCGAGCCAAGTTTCATAGGTATTTGCTCGGGGACATTGCGGAGTGCAATCAAGCGAGAGAATCGTGTGTTTAAATTATTTTTGCCGATGATGCAAAACACGGTTATTTTCATTCGAAATAATTACAGGATAGATATGCAGCGTGGAGTTTGATATAATTAAAGAAGGAAGAGAATAGGCTTAATAATTACCTCGCATATTGTAATCTGGACTTTGTTGTTATACGTTAAATACGACGAGAGATGGAAGTATTCGTGCGTTTCCTGTATTATTAAATATATTCGCAAACATTTACGGCAATAAATACAGAAAATGAAAGTTAATTACTCTCATTACTGGAAGTAATGATGAATAATTTATTGTTACATATATTTGAATATATTTAATAACATAGAGAATATTTCTCTTCTTACGTCTACATTTTTCATTTCTAACTGTGCGAATATTTTTGTTTCTTACTGTGAATGGGACGTAAACGAGCGTATACAACACTACCGATTAACATAACGAATTAATATTTCAACTTAATTCTTACGTGTCGCGATAAAACTACCGGCATAATTGCGAGGAGTCACAGTAAATTCACGAAACCACAAAATAAAATATTATCTGAATATTCTTTTAAATATTTTAACTAATTTGAAGATAAAGATGCAGACGAAAGATTCGATCGGGTGAACGCGAATATTCAAATGAGTTCGAAGAGAGAAGAAGAAATTTTTCGCGACATCTCCTATAGGTTTCCGTGGAATTTCTTCGCGCGTGTAATTTCCATTGCATATTCAACGGCCTAAACGTTCTGTCGTTGCCAGCAGTCGCAAAGTTATTATAGCGACATTTCGCCGAGGAACGGAGACGCCAACGGGTGAAGAAAAAAAGAGGGTGGAAGAGAAGGACAGAGAAGGGCTGGCCCGAAGGATTAATTTTCTCTCACTTTTCCAGCGACGCCACGAGAGTTTACGGAACTGGATCAATTATTTCTCGTAATATTACGCAAAATTGTATTCTAGCAATAAGAGCTAGTTAAGTGCTATAATTGCATTTCGAATTGCAATCAACGGCTGATTTACTTCGCCGTGAAATTGTACATTCGTCGTGTTTCAGCCTTTCGTGGCGTACTTTTAGTTGCAAGCAACAGTTACTGGAGAAATATAACAAATTTTTGAAAGAAATTTCGTCGCGGGCTATGTTTTATATCTTTCATTCGTTAGTCTATATTTCTTCTGCGTATATAATAATAGATATCCAAAATGATATAATATGATACAACATAATATAATATTAAATATCTAGAATTTTATAGTATTGATTTCTCCATTTTCTTACATCGCAGTTTAGTGGACGCGTGTATTTTTTTTCTCCTGTATTATTACAAGTAATAAATATTATCGCTATAATTTAGAAAAATGTTTATGTATGCATAATACACAATTACGTTTGTAAATTATTTACGAGTAGAAATTCTTCTATTACTTGATGAAAGAAATTAATTTTATCTAGTCTGTAATTTTATTTTATTAAATGTTGAAATAATTACTTCAAGGAAAACTCTACATCTTTATTTATGTATATCCGTGACCTGGAGATCGCTATTACGCAGAAAATAGAATTTAGTGAAACAAAAGTATTCTAAATAAGGAGAGGTCCATATTATTGTACCCTTGAATATAAATTATGTTTTAAGTTACAAGATCTAGGAACAAAGGAACTAATAAATAGATTTCTATTTATGTTCTTTGTAGCCTTTAGCTATCAGGTTAACTTTTTTGGTAATGTCCTTTTGCTATAAATATAAGAACGTGCTCCCTGTAGATTCTATTGTATTGTAACACTATGAGAGTGAGGATCTGGATCAGTATAAACTTATACGTTATACTTATACCTTTATTTATTTCAATATATTTTTCTATTACAAATTCATCCGCTCGTTCTTCTATCAGTCAACCTCAACATTAAATAATCAGAATCTACATATATATTTTATAATGATATACATAATTGATACATGTTACAAGTGAAACATTACAAGTATGTAGACAACAAAATTAGCCACAGTTTTACATTTCATCGATTAGATCCAGTTATCGTTAAAACCTCACGTTACTGGCAATGCAACTCGTTCGAAATTCTTCGCAGGGTTGTAGCATCGGGCAGAAGCATAATTTCAATTACACCGTAGGGATTCTCGTTACGCCGTCGGACAGGCGTCAGCAACACCTGGGCTGGCGTACGATCGTAATCGAGGCGCAGAGCGCGTAAATGTCTCAGGGAAGGTTGGAAATTGAACGAAACGCAGCAACAAAACGGGAATACTCGACCAAACCTGTAATTTCCAATTCGACGTGCTCGAATTAATAAAGGCGACACCGGTAAACGGTTCCTCGGCTATCGAAATTTGAGATTTCATTTGCCACGCGGCACCTTCGGTTTCCTCGCGTTCGGGAATAACAACGATGCTGTAGAAAGCTGCATGAAAGAAAGTTGCATCGGTAGAAAGATGATTTAATTGTTTAGGGATAGGAAACGTGGTTTGTCATTCAAAGCGGTGTCCGCTTTAAACGAATGAAATTATTAAGTATCTTCTTGATGAAAATAAAAAGATAATTTGTTAGATTATACGCTGTTTGAAAGTGTGCCAAGAATTTAGAATAAACGATTTAAGGAATAATTGTTTCTTCATCGGAAGGATTTTTTGTAATTAGTAAAAGGAACAGTTGGAAAATTTTTAACTAGAATTTTGTAAGCGACTCATGTTTTATTATCCTTTCTCTTCTTCCTCTTTCGTTGCTCTGTTCTTTCTTCGACTACATACTGAATAGAACTATAATATTAAATGCCAAAAATTTACTTGAATCTGCTATTTCAGTCAACGAGAGACATTTCAGAGGATCTAATATTCGACATGATCTGCGTCCTCAACAATCTCGTAATTTCCCTAATGGTCCAACGGAAACGACCAAGAGCCTCCAAATAACCCAATCAACAGGGAAGCGCGTCATACTTGGTAACAAGGCCGTACATTCATTCTTTCCTTTTTCCCGCGGTGTTGCAGAAACTTGGTAATCCGAAGCTGCAATATTTCTGTTATAAATGTGCGATATAAATTCTGGCGAATAAAAATTTACGTAGCTAGGAAAAAGATAATACAAAGTAGACAATTTGTCTACGTAATGATCTATCCGTGTCTTCTTTAACTTTCCTACGTTATTGCCGTAGAATAATTTTTAATGAACCTGGCTGCCAAGGACATCTTTAAATGAACTTCACCGAAACTTCTTCATGATTCTTTTGTAATCTTAAATAGTCGAGTAATTAATAATTTTCTGCTTCAAACATTCTAGTTCAAACAGAGTCCTCGAAGCATTTACTTTTGTTATTGTTAGTTATAGGAATTCTTCTAGTAATTCGATATAAGTTCACGCAAAAGTAACATATACCGATATGATATCAATCAATTGCTCATTCGAATTAAAATAAAGAATCTACAATAACCTGTCGTTTATTCAGTTTATGTAAATATCAACGAATATTACATATTTTAATAGAATTAGAATATTCGTATTGCATCATAGTTATTATTAAAACACTCAGTTATCGTTTATTCTCTTCTACATTTTCATTTGCATTCATTTATAATTCAATCAACGTAATTTGCCACCCAAGCAAAACTTATTGCTTTCTCCGAAGGAAATAGTTCGGCTAAGAGGCGCACGTCTCTTTAATTCGTTTGCTCGAAGGCTGCACAAAGCGTCGATCGTCTTTCCAAATCCGTTCGAGCGCCGCCGCGATGTTCTGCCTGAGACAAAAGGGGTAGAATCGAACTAGCTGAGCGGTGAATTTATTCCAGCCCCGCCCTGGTTAAGCATCGTCGGGAATGCTAATGAGTTGCCGCTGGCTTGCTGGATTCATCTGAAAAACTAATGCAGCTAGGTTTTTTGTAAATCGCGGGCGACGCGTTCTTACGGAAACTGAGTTGTTCTACGTGTTTCCTAAAAACATTCGGCGACTTTACATTTCAGGAGCTAAGGATATTTCACAGATATTTCGTAAATTCTGTGCAGTTTTATAATTCAATAGATTGAAATAATTCAGTGGATCTGTTAAATAGATCTTAAGCAGATTTTAGTAATAGATTTCCAATAGAAGTTTTTGTAAATTTCCTTGTTCGATAGATTTGTTAATCTTTGATTGGATAAACTGGACGAAAGAGATTTGTGGAATATTCAGAAATTTCTAAATAAATTAGAAAACTTATTTAGCTTCGTTTGTGACATTTTCAACTGAGAATTGAATGCTGCTGCGACCCATAAAATTTGTATGTCTCAATTCCGTTTTAGTTTCAACCAAGAAAAAGCTTCTTAATCTTTTAAGAAAATCGTACCACACAATTAAATCGAGAAATCACGCATATGAATAACGATCATTTCGTAATTCCCACAGGTTTAACAAATTTTCAAACGATAGAAAGACACGATTCTTAGCCAATATATTCATCTAGCAATTATTTATACATATAGTAATCTACGCTATAAACATAAAAATTATCTATTAAAATATGAATTCGTTCTTCCGCATTCTTCCTATACGTTCGAAATGTATCACCAGCGTAAATATATGTCGACGATAATTGAAGACAGTTGCATGGTAACGTTGCACGGTACTTCGCATTCAAACAAAGTGGTGACCCTCGACAAAGGGTTCGCTGATGAGGGTGCACGAGCGAGTTCGCGCTCTTGAAAGTTCCTATTCCGGGGCAAACTATAATTGTCGGGTGTCCATGATTTCACGCGACGAACAATGGAATATTTAGTCCAGCGAACTCGACATGGCTTTCGTATTATCAAAATGATCGCTAATTCTGTTGCTGGACGATTATATATTACAGTCTTTTTCCTCTTCTCTTTTGCAAAGCGTTGTTTTGTAACGAGCAGTCGATATTATTTTCATTATTATTATTATTTTTTTTTTTCATCGAAACAGTAAATCCTCTTAAGTCGTTCGAGCAAATTAGATCCACTTTTTTCTCTCTCGGCTATCGAAAACAATGGCGTCGGGCTCGATCGATGTCCGATGTTATTACGTAACGAGGCGACGTTTCGGATTTCCGTGATCGCGAGCGCAGCTCCTGAAACGAACGCTCGCATTTTTCATTCGAGCAAATTAAATTCCTTTGTCCGTGTCGCGAGCACCGGCTCCGATCGATCAGAGTCTCGCTTATTATCGGCAAAACGGCGTTTTCGATTCATTCCCTCTTCTATGCCTCCGCTCCTCCCTCGTCGCTCTCTGTAGCCGGTTCGATTCGAATTGCAGATCCTGTTAAATCGCGCGAACGAGTCGCGATCGCTCGACAAGCCAGGAGAAACGGTATCGTGGACGCTTTTGTGGCGCGATTCAAGAGTTCTTGATTATTGAAGTACGCTCGTTTGGAAGTTTCGAGTAAATGGCGGGATCACGTTCCAAGGTGAGAAATTTTATTTCCTTCCCCTGGAAAAGAAATTTCCCTTCTTCTCTACGTTTCTCAAAGGGTTTGCAATATTTTGACGATGGTTGAAAATAAATAAATGTTTCTGAAAGTATACGAAATGTTTTGATACGATTCGTTTTTAACCCATTAATTTCCATGACTATAATTCATTTAATCGCATCACATTCAACTTTATAACAATACACAAATTACAAGCTACCAACACGAGAGTCTTTTCAATCGCAATGCATATAATTGCTTCTTACATGAGCAATCCTCAGATTCTCTCCTCTTTCGTTATTATAAAACAACTTCAACTTCCTTCAACTTCCACCGCCGAGTAACATCACAACAATACATTCTAAGCCCTAAAAACCAAACTCACCAATCATCTTACATTCTATGACGTGCAGCATCTCCATCCCGCCATTAATCTCCTCGACGTTTCCTCAAAAGGAATCGGTTTCTCAATTCTATGCGAGCGCGCGCGAACGGAGAGGCTAACTATCATTATCGTTTATCAGTTCTCAGAATTATTCCCAAACCAGATTCCAGGGTGCTAGGGATACGAACGTCCTCCTTGGAACGTAGACAGGGGCGGCTGCCAGCGCGAGATAGGGCCAACAAGAGCCAACCAGCCCGGTGGGCCGACGCGGAGGAAAAAGGGGTGGAAGAGGGACGGGGTTGTGACGGGGCGCGAGTACTACGAGAGTAGCATCCTGGTTGGTGGGGATGAAAGCCGAGCTGTTACCTTCCGGTTCGGAATGGAGACCCAGAGAGCTAGGTCAGGGCAAAACAACGTTAAATCCGCGCTACCAACCCCCAGGCGCAATTTCCGCTTAGCAGCTCAGCTTGTCCGCCCCTCCACCCTCTTCTCTCCTCTCTCTATCCTCTCTTCTGGTCGGTATTCTCCTCTTGCTCCTTCCTCGCCACTCGACAACACCGTTATCCGACGACTTCTTTGAAGTATCTATCTTTACCCGGCGAACTAACGCGAGTTAAATGATATCGAGATACGTGGACCGGGATTATTGATTTTCCGATCGAGGCCGCTGGAGAATTCGCCGGTCGCGATTAAAATACCGCCCGAAGTGAAATACTTGTTGGCGATGGTATGGCGTTTTTGGAACGGGGGAACATTAGCGTTTCGAGGGGCTGTTCCGATGGGCGCGATACTGTTATTTGCGATAGTTTGGGGACTCGCGGGGTGGGAAATGTCGCTGGAATTAACTGGCCGGTGGTGGGATGGCTGATAGGATTGTGTCCCTTACTAATCGGATGAAGCATGGCGTGGTTCTCAGTGTATGAATATCTAATCGGAAAGTCGGGTTTATCTGACTTCTTAATGCCCTGTGTAACGTACGTGTACTATGGTTGAAAAGTATAGTGGCTCACGAAGCTGTTCGAACAATTAGCATTAAAATATTGTATATATAATTTATGCGTTATATAAAATATTTTAAAATTTCATTGAAATACGTGTTGCGATATTATATGTGTCTTATATATGTCCATATTGATTATATTTGCCTTTAAAACGAATGAAAAGATGTCTATTGCAAACATATATTTAGTAAAACACTAATATACAGCGTAAATAATCATTTTAAACACGTAAGCGTTTTAATAATATACGAGACGGGAAAGAACGTAATAGAAATTTAAGAAAGAGAGTATGATAACATAGAGTGCTTTAAAGAGTGTATCAAAGGGTTAGCCCCTTGAGTTACATTAAGAGCATCCTTGTTTTAATTACAGCAGCGTCCAAGCACCGTGCTATCAAGGCTTAGAAGTTAGCAGAGACTAAAAAACTAAAGTATAACAACCAGCTTAGGAGTTTGTGTACCGTAACAAGGACTGTTTTTTCCTGAATGGTTGTTATACTATTAAGCGCGCCGAAAAAGGCCAGAAAATTCAACGCTTAAAATTGTGCCTTAATTAAAATTACAGTAACAGGAATTTTTCGAAAGACCTTGAATTCTTTGAATATTTCTTTCATTAGAATTCAATAAAAATTTAGACAAATCTACTACGCTTGTGCAATTCTTGTTAAGCAATTCAGAACACGCGTTATGTTCGTAATGTGAATGAATACGACCGCGATAAGAACTTCTATAGCACGTGGTTAATACAGACGTCTTCCATTGTCAGCGAACCGTGAAAATTGGAATTTTATTCGTCGAGGAAGCGCGCCTCGATTTGCGAGCAACCGAGTTACCATTATGAATGTGTTTCAGACGTGTAAGGATTCTATTCCTTTATCTTCTTTAATAGCCGAATGTCATACCGATTACGCATATTGAAACATAGGTATATCGATATGGATTTTTTAAAAAATAAAGCAAAAAGTATATTTCTCATGCTTTTCTCCTATGCCCTTCCTCCAATTTAATAATCATTAGAGCTACTCTAGTTAGTTTATATATTTTAATAGTATTTTTATAGATGTTCCTAAGAAATTATACTGTAACATATTTTTCCAAAAATTTCACTCAATTATTTATATATCGCTTTCTAGTCTTTGATTTTAAATCTCACGTGAAATTCGAGTGGTAATCAGGGCTACATTCGCCTCATTAAGTGATCAACAGAGAGTGAAGTTCAGCAAGCCCGATATATTTCTCTCCAAAATGGTATACAGGAAATTTCAGCCAGACCCTACCCGTGATTGTATTACCAGGCTTACAACCCACGAAATGTGAAACTCTGTCCATGTTTCGATTCTTTCGTAAAACGATAACAATACCTATAAAAGGCGACTCGTTATCCGAAATATCGAAATATCCGTTGGCGAATAAAGCGGACGCAAAGAGTGACGAATTAAAACCCACCCCTGGTCGGTTCGAACATTTTAAACTTCCTTCTATGTATTTCCTTTGAAAGTTGCAGCTGGAAACTTCTGGAAAGTAATATTCCCTCTCTTTTTCCGGCGCCAGCAACTTGACACTTCGAATCGAAGCTGAGTATCTGGGCCAAAAGAACACAATGCGCGAAACTTCTCGCTTATCGAGCCCACGGCTCGTTTCAGTTCCCATTGCTACCGTCTTTCCTCCGTTTCCTTCCTGTTCCAGCTTCCATCTTTCCTTTTGCTCGTCGAATCCATCCACTGTCCTCCTCTTCCGTTCCTGCGGCTCGCGTGCACGGATCTTTCCTCTTTTTCTCGCCATCGCCCCACCCTCGCTTTCTCTCCCTCTCACTGTCTCTCTCTCGTATTCTGTCCTTTCTTGCCACGCAAAGGTGGCTTGTAATATCGATCTGTCGGTATTCATGAAATTGCTGGTCGCGACACGGCGCGTTGCGATTTCATCACGCTATGGAAATCCCAGGTGGAACGCTCGCTAAGTAAACGCGTTGTCAATTATGCGCTCGCCTTCCTCGATCACTCGCGCGAGGGTTAAACTGTACTCAACGAAACTAGTAATAGATTGCTGATGCACACGTGTGTATGATCGTTTCGTGGAATTTCAATGTATCTAATAAGAGAGACGGTGACTGGGGATGTTAGGCAAGATCGGGATTAGAGCGAAGAAACAAGTTTGTTTAGGTTGAGGGTGGATCTGAATTGCGTTCCGAGAATGGAAGTCAAATCGGTGATTTTGGTTTGGAGTAGGCTTGTTTATCGTCAGCGTGATCACTGGGCGATAAATTGGAAATTTTCTAATTTAATGATTTCGAAATTTTAGCTTCCTTTGTACGAGTTTTGGGACAAGACACATTTTTATGACGACGTGTAACGGAAGATCGTAAAATACACTGATGAATCATATTATGAACTATACGTTTCTGTATTCTGATAAAGCTTTGAGTTTTAGCAAGGAATATAATGATAATCGAGTTAAGTATTTTCACAGTGCTGTTGTTGAGAATTGTGGACCTTAATTGCCGAAATAAAAGTAAAGGAACATTAAGATTACACTTAGAATTCATATTAAAATAATTATAGATTTATTTAATGAACGATTTCCAGGATCTTCGTCGATATACATTTGCACGCGTCTCAGCACCCTCTTTGCCTCACCATCTTCCATACCACACTGCCAACGGAACAGTTACATTCATATGTTTTTCGACACGCCGCGCACATACATACATCTACACACTCATATTCACATACGTGCGTCGTCACTACCACGTGGTCAATCTATACATACAATCTATACATATCTCAATAGTTATACTACTAGAATAATATATACTAGTACTATATACTACCATACGTTAAATATAATAAATCAGCAGAAATCTTCAATGTGACTATATTCCATATTCTAAGCCATTATCCTTAACATCTTTTTTTGAAAACTACAACTCCATATATACACGCGTGTAAGTGCACGCGTAAGTGCTTACATAGTCCTGACTATAAAATTTTACCTCTACATTTATGGTGTTAGGTAAAACTGAAAATACATAAAACGAGATCGAGTAGATTTTTCCTATCGAGCTTCCGCTTCCATTACCTCGTGAACGTTTACGCGAAGGGGGATGAATGACAGGGATGATATGATCAGACGGAAAGCGGAAAAACAGTGGTTACCGGTCGCGTCACCTGCTCGGTTCCCTCCGCAACAATTGCTGACGCAGATCGGTAATTGAGAGCATCGGCATAATTGCATTTACCGGGCTACCGTGGCGTCGAGCACGTACGAACTGTCCTGCGTCATGGAATACCAATGAACGTGTCCTCGTTACCGGGAATATACGCGGTCCAACCAACGGAACGTAAGTAAAGAGCACCGGCAAGAAGGAAAAACGTAGGGACCGACGAAAGAAAGAGGGAAGTGGTTGAACATATTACGCCACGCAGCACTTTTATCCTCCGTAAATGGCATTACGAAAATCTTCTTTCCGAAGAGAATAAAATTCTACCTAGTTCGCGGTACCGGAAACTGGTGAATTTCATTTTGAAACGGTATGAATATCTAACTGGCTTCGACGCTATGTCATGTTAGAATGTAACCTTTGTTCTACCTTTGATCGTGTTCTTTCTCCTGGGTTCGCTGTTCTGCGCGAAAACACGTTTCTGTGGATATATTATTGACCGAGAATTTTGAATCACTTTTTCGATTATTGCTATATCGAATTTTTTGCTAATTCGTGTCCTTAAGTAGGAATTGATATTGCAGATAGTTGGTAGTACTTTTCTTTGCGTCCATGGATTTTTGGCTGAAGAATTTTTTAATGGAATAGAATACTAGTTGTTTCTTTTATCAGAAATCCTTCAGCTCTGTGAAACGCATAGTGATTTTACACTTTTGGCCAAGAGTGTACCAAGAGTATACCTGATACAAATTTCTAGAAACGATATATCTTGACATTTTGCACTGAAAGATTTTGAACAAGGTAACTATAACCAAAAAAGAAAAACGAAATACATATAACCGTTTGAAAATGTTACCACGAGTTTCACACCCTCAGGCTAATCCAATTTACCCGAAATTGTTATACATACGTCAGAGTAGGCGCAAACGTGCTTTGACGAATCGCGGGAAACTGAACAGCGCGACTCATGGAAAACCTACCAAAAAGCAAAATGTTACCGCATCAAAAAACGCTTCCATGAAAAATCAACATCGTCAAAGGGGTGGAATCAAAGGGGTAAACACTCGTCGATCGCGTGGAAGTCGTAATATTCGCGACGACATCCTTCCATCGTAGCGATGTGTTTGCACGTGTTTGCACGCGGATAGTCACACGCCTACAGTGGCTCGCGGAAATATTTGAAATAATTTGAATATACTTAACATAAGAAACTTTCACGTACATATTGTATGTGTGTTATATAAAACACCTTGGAATTTAATTAATGCGGTAACGAGATGGGGTGTGGTCCGGGCTTTCCTCCGGGACCGTAGCATCGCTTACACCGGGCGGGGCGAAAGGATGATGGGGAGGACGGTGTGTCGCGGTGTGCAGCAGGGGTCGGTGTTGGGCCCGCTGCTGTGGAATACCGCGTACGAAGCGGTACTTCGGGCGCCGATGCCCCCGAACTCGGCGCTGACGTGCTACGCCGACGACACGTTGGTGCTTTTGTGGGGGGTCGATGTGGGGCAGGACCGTGCGCCTGGCGGAGCTGGCGGTGGCCTGCGCGGTCGCCGCGATCAAAGGGTTGGGGCTGGAGATGTCCCCCGAGAAGTCCGAGGCAATGTGGTTCTGCCGGAAGGCCGATCACGGGACGCCTCCAGCGGGTCACCGCCTGAGGTTGGGGGGGAGGCTGAGATCGGGGTTGGAGACAGCATGAAATACCTGGGCCTGACCCTCGACAGCCACTGGACGTTCTGCGCTCACTTCGAGCGCCTGACACCGTCGGTCGAGGCGACAGCGAACGCCTTAGGACGTTTGCTGCCTCGTCTGGGCGGGCCCGGGGTCGGGGTGCGCCGGTTGTACGCTGGCGTGGCGCGATCCAAGCTAATTTACGAAGCTCCGATCTGGGCAGAGGACCTGGTGGCCAGTAGTCGTAATCTGCGAGGGATTTCCGCACCATCTCGGCGGCGGTGCTCGCCGGGCTTCCCCCGTACGAGTTGCAGGCCCTGAGGTGTCGCGAGATTTACCTCCACACTCGGAGTCTGTCGGGCGGGGTCGGCCCGGTGGACGCCGAGGCCAGGGTGCGGGCTCAGCGGGCCCAGCCCGGCAGGTGGCGGGCCGGCCTCCACACGAGAGCGGGCGCGCCAGGGCTAAGGGTCCTCGGGGCCGCCCTTCCGAACTGGACGTTTGGTTGGACGGTGGCGGGTCTCCCCTGACCTACAGGGAGACACAGGTGCTCACCGGACAGGGGTGCTTCGGTGCCACCACTGCGGTGCGTTTCTTCGGAAGGTTTCTTCCACGAAAAGAAAAAAAAAAAAAAAAAAAGAAGGGCGGTAATGAGATACGACTGTCACGATTGTTGGTCAAATTTGGAAACAAATTGAAAACGTATATAGAAGCTACAGGATATTTAATTCAGATAAATGTTTAGTAAAATATTTATTACATAGTATGAACAATTATCTTATCAAAGTATCTTGCAATTTCTATTATATTTTCAGATTTATTTCAATTTTTGCCAATATATTTATGATAGTTAAATAGCGCTAATGTTCAAAAGATATTCACTAGTGTTGGAATATTTGCTTGAGCTACTGAACCGATGTTGGTTGTATGTAACCGGTGGACTGAAAATTTTCATTGCCGGATCGAAACATTTTTAAATGAAACACGCGGTCATAGAAACGCCGGACGCGCGTTCAAAATGGGTGGTCAGAGATCGATTCGCGGGAGCGTGTAACCCGCCTAGAGGAGACCAATTAAAATTCCTTTCGAGCTTGCTCACCACGTCGCGCGATTTTCCTCTTTTCCTTTTGCTCGTTTTTGCGGGTAAACTTCGCTAATTATTTCCGGTGACGGAGACTCGCTCGTTTAGTCGCCCTTCCCGTCGTTATTCCGCCGATTCTTTTCCATGACGGATAATCCTGGTAAATGTCTGATATCATGTTCAACAAGATTAAACAAAGCGGCTATTTCCAGATAAAAAGGCTGGTTTTAAACAGCTGTTTGGACATATTTAGTTATTGGTTAAGTTGTAAGATTCTGTGTGTTTTTAATGAGAATGGAATTTAACCGGTGGGACGAATTAAAAAAAAAAAAAAATAAATAATTTTGGATTTTAGATATTCGAGTAATTAGTCTGGTTGAAAGGTATGTCATCTTTTTTTTTATGTATACGGTCGTTCAGAAGTATTGTAGGACAATTATTATATTTGCTACAAAATTGGAACATAACTATTACATGTTATAAATGAATTGCGTTGTAATAATTCATTTAATTTTCTATTTTACACGATAAACAGAGTGTTCCGATCTGCATTTAATGTGGATTCTTATCTTAATGCATTATTTGCTTCTCTTTGCTTTACAAGCATCCTTAGAACACTCACTAAAATGACAAACTCCGCCATTAGCATTTCTCCTTATCTTTCTGCAAACATCAGGCAGCAAAGTCAGACGTTAACTCAACTAGCTGCTGAAATCCCTGCGCTTACACGAGCCTTAACCGAAACTTCCTGCACGTTCCCGAAAGCGAACAGTCGAAGTGAGTCTTTGAAAACCCCATTAGCACATTTTCTTGCCTGTGAACAGGTCCCAACTAAATCAGCCTGGCGCGTGACGAAACTACCAAAAACTCTCCGCTAAAGTGCGCCTCCTAGATAATTCTATTTTCTGCTTGCAGCTAATACACGACCGCCAGATTTATCGTCTTCTATTCCTCATAATCAGCCTTACGTCGTTATGTCTCATCTTGTTTGCCGATTTACCTGTTTCAGCAACTTTGGATGCGAGAAACTTTTGCCTCGTGTTTTCTTTCGTAGCCGCGCAACAATAGCAGGCAGAATTGCACGTAGGGCTGTCTACGAGGCCATTGGCCGAAAGTTGGTCGTGCAAACTCAGGTGGTGCAGCGCGGTTGGTTAATAAGATTCGCGAGAAGTTCGACCAAGAAGAGAAGCAAGAAGTATCGATGCAACGAACTCGGTTTACGGGGGTTGGGATTAAGAGCGTGGAAACGTTGAGTGGAAGGGCTCCGCTGTTGGTTAGACAAGTTACGCTTCCGCTTCTGGATTAAGTTATCTTGATGGTAATACGCTATAATTGTATTTGCAGAGGAAATGAAGTTGATGATATATAAAATGAATTTCGGAAGTGTATATATTAATGCAGGAGGAAGAGAAAATAAATTGTATAATGTTTGCTGAGTAAAAGCGGTGATCTTAGAAATCCTATCACATTTTGATCAACATTGTAGTATCAATTATCATTGCATTAATTCGAATTTAGAGCGATTTAATAGTTAGAAGTTTGTGAAATGATCAAGAAATCCTTTACGTTATGGTAAGGCCAAATAATAGCAGCTAAAGTATAAAAGGGGTACATTAGGCAGGCATTACATAATTTCTAATTGTGCGTTGAATTTACTAATATTAATACAATTAATATTAAATTTACAATTTCTCGGTGTTTTCTTAACGATCGTCTGACGATAAATTTTCTACATAAAAACTAGTACCTACGTCGCAAGTAATTTATTATTAGGAGGCTCTACAATCTACAAACTCTACAATCAGCTAACAATAATCTTTTATATCCTACAAAAAGACTGGATTCATCAGAAACAATCTATTATCAGGAATTGCTAAATCCCTCTAACGACCAATCACTCCCACGTAATCAGGCGATATCTCCTTCTCACAAAATTACTTTCTCTCGATGCCTGGACACAACTAATCGATCCTCTCTCAATCACCCACCAGTCGAATCTCCTCTTTTTTCCGGAACGGAATGAAAGACCTCGATGAAACGCTCGCTAGAGACGTTCATCGATCCTGCAGAAGTTTAATCGAGACTCCGGAGACGCGGCTGCTCGAAACTCGGTTCCAGCCATTTCTTGTATTTGTCAAATAACTCCGGGGCCAGATCAAACACACGCTGTCTCGACTCGGTGCTTGTTATTCCGCCGGTGACAAGTCACTTCATCTTGCGCGGAGATCGAGCAACGTCTGAGCGCTTCGTCGCGCGATTAATGGCGAATGGAAATGCAGTCGCGGCCCGTAGCCGATGTAATTCTAACGGCTACGATCCAGTCATTGGGATCCACCGTATTTATTGGATGCAAATCAGCCGGCGCGCAGACACGAGAACCTCGAAGCATCTTCAAGCGAGACGATTTCGTGAGACACGTCTGTTAACACGAAACTCGCTGTTGCTCAGCGATCGCTCGGCATGGTTAACATACGGACAGGATGAATGAGACACTGATGAGCTTCGGTAGCGATTCTTAGGACGACGATGATGATGGGATAATGATCTTAAGTGATTTGGAATAATTGCGTGTCTTAATAAATTCTGTGAACCATCGTGTGGTCTGTCTCAATGTCGATTTTCTTCATTGGATTTTCTATATTGACAGTGATTGAATATTTTTAGAGTAACGTTCTGTAAAAATTTTTTACAACAAAATGTTAAAATACGCATAGTCATACTAAGTTGCTGATATCAAATCTTTCTTTACTTTCAAGGTGAAGATACTTACGACCAAATGTATATTAGAATAATACTGTTTGACAATTGAGGATAAAAAGTTTTACTAATAAACTAATAGAAAAGTTTTCGAAAAGATTGTTGAGGACTGTCCAATGATTAATTTAAAGAAATTTCGACGTATAGTTGAAATGTAGATTTAAAACATGAATTTTAACCCCTTGAGAATTATGGCTCATCGGTGAAAGACTCTCTGAACTGTTAAGAATCGATCCATTGTTATGTACAAAGATAACAATCATTCTATAAAAACTACCACTTAATTGAAAAAAGAGAAAGGGAAGAAGAAAAGTAATTTCTATCAAGTCTAGGATACTGGAAAGTTACCACAGCATCTTTCATAGATCTGGCAAAGTGAAAGCCAACAGTAAGGAGTCAATAGAATGGGAAATTGACATCGGGTTGAATTTGACCATCGATGTTCAATTAGTCAACCGTAATAAACGTCACCGTAAACGTGAAAGTAATTGAATTTTCACCAGAGGCGAGGATTCTGTTTCGCAACGATTATTACGATGACTCCTTGACGCGAAAGGCAAACCAGTTATTTTTCGGCAGCTGTGTACCACGCTTATCTGAATTCCTATCGCCCCTCAGGCGATCGTGCTGCTCAATGCGATACATTCGACAGTTTTCACTTACAGCGGAGATAATTTATAGACGATGCGTAATAAAATGCGAGGACCGAGGACTCTGGAGTCGCAAACATCGTGACTGAAGAATAACGTTTCGTTCAGAAATTTATTAGTTCTTGCATTTTTTATTTTTCAGTATTTGGAAAGAATACGGGAACTTTGTTAAAATTATTTGTAAAGTTATTTTTAGCGATGGAAAGGTTTAACTTTTTCTGACCTTCTTATGGGCTACAATATTTATATTTAGTCTGTATAAAATTTAGAGTTTTATTAGTAGTACCATGAAGTTTATTTTTAATAAATGACGCTGTTATTCCAAAGATTGATTATTCGAAATTAACTATATGAAAATAATTTCTTTACTTTTGATTTACTTAAGCGCATTAATTATTCTGATCTTTCATCTTATTTCTTTGTAAATTCGTCAAATATTCAATATTCCCAAGTTTCTGATGAACATTTTCAATATCATCGTTGTGCCTTTTTTGCTATCTTCATTTAACGTGAACTCAGACGTGTTATATAATTTTCTTTCATTAATTCGTTAAATCTCGAATGGAAATGTTTTGCCATTCACGCGTGTCACGCAACGAAAAATTATGTAACTTATTAAGTTGTAAACAACGCGTTCCTTCGAGCTTTCTCCCGGCGATTTATCTCGATAAAAAATCTTATTGTACGATCGATTGTTATCGAATCGCTAACAGTGGCATAAAATTCCTTAACCGAGGACGGTGGTACTCGAACTGAGCAAATTGCACATCCTGATCATCATAGTTGCATATTTATACGCTTTTAAAATCGCGTCGTTTAGAGATGCATATCTGCTGTTTGGATTTCAAGTTGTCAGTGATGAATACGCTATGTAAACGAGGGTTGTATTATGGAACTCGGTAAACGTGCAAATAGCTGCTGTTTGTTTTGTGCACACGTAAGATAATCGATGCGATGACAGACAAGGAATTTTTTAAATGTTTGTTTTATTAAGATTGAGCAACGATATGCAGAACTTATTTTTAGATTCTCAAGCTTCATGGTCTACGATGTGGAAATGCAGAAGAAGTAGCACATGTTGTATCGGATTTTATTAAAAGCGAAATGAATGAATAGTTGCAGTAGAAATTCTTTTTAAGGTGTAATAAATTTTAACGTAACGAGTAATCTTGAAACTTTGGAAATCCAGTACTCTTAAAAAAACCTATAAAGCTTAATGAAACTCCAACAATCCGTAAAATCACCAGTTTTCTCGTGGTCCAGAAAAATGTTTGACAAAAGCAAACGACCAAACCAAGGAGACAAAGGAAACGCAAAGTTGAAGCGAAAAGTTCGTTGAGAACTTCCAGATCCACTGCATCCTGCTACTATACCAATTTCGACGGTAAATATTGTTATTTTTCCATGAAACGCGATTATTATTAATGTAACGCTTACCACTTCTTCGCTAAACCGTCTCTGAGTAGCACGAGAAGGAACAATTTCTTTGAACAGCGAACACGATTGTCGATTTTGCATCTGTTAAAATGAAAAATCTAATAAATCTCGAGGTTAATAATAATAGAATTGGATGAAAGGAAAACTATGAGCGTTTAACTTATATACAGATATTGAATGCTGTCGTGTGAAATATTCAACTTTCAATAATTCGCTTAATTTTGTCTCTGTGGTATTTAATGTAAGAAGAAATTTAATGGAATTCGGTTGACGTAATAGCTACAGCGGCTCATAAAAGTATCGAAACACTTACCACAAATTTTTTTATGAATATTTTTGATGAATATAACATTTATATAAAACTTTTCGAAATTTCATTAACGCTGTGGCAACACACGAATATCGGGATTATAAGACTAAAATTTCAGATCAATCCGAATACCTATATAAAAGGTAAAATACATTTATTGCAACTATACATTTAGTGAAAAATTATACTGGTATATAGCTAAAGGTGAACTCGTTAAATATTTTGGATTATTAATAGCGAACAATAGTTCAAATACTTTGGTGATCTTTGCCAAGTGTATACTTCCAATACGATATATCCATATAAAGTCTCTAAGATCGTCCGAATACTTTCGTGAACTATCGTAATGGCTAGACGTTTCAGCCGTTCAATTTCATAGACATTTTCATGAAATTTTTTAGAAACATATCAAGCTTCTTATAATACCAAATACAAAATATCATTTAATAAAGAACACCAATAGATTGACGTCTATCACTCAATACCTTCAATTCGTCATATAACGTCAACAATACAAATCCTTTTAAACCATCCAGCTCCCTCATGGAAACCTAAGGAAACCCAATAGACACGAAATTTACATCATAGTATTCACAGATACTCCGCTAGCAAAGTGGTTGAACAAACTTTCATCCAATCACACAGATCCGATCTTTTCCACTGGAACTCGAGTCATCTTTACCCTAAAACTCTCTCCCTCATTGAAACGAAAGAAAAACCTTATCTCCTTGGGCGGCAAGAAATGAGCGGTAAATTCACCTAACAGCAGACAGACATCAGCAGGATGGACGAAGGAGTACGTGAGCCGCATTGCGACAATTCGACACGCTCGATAAACAATCGTCTGCGGCCGCTTAAGCGTCCGTTTGATTCCGCCGCGCTCGTTCCCGTCGTCCGCTTTAATTGGCTGCTCGTAATTACCGCTGAAGGGGCCTCTTCCTGCTTGTCCCTTCTGCCTTCCTCCGATTCGCTTCCCTCCGGCGTCTTGTTAGCGCACATCGGTAAACGGTGTCGTCTCGCGACGATTAACGAGACAATGGCGCGCGGCCCCTCGAGGCGCGTCTTGATCCGCGTCTTCCCTTTGGCCCAGACACCGTATCTGTCGCCGCTCGTCCATCCACTACGCTGCACACCAACGGCCAATCTCCGATAGTCTAATCGTCTCCACTCGAGATAACCTTTGTCGATCCTCCGGCCGAATTGCAATCAATCTTCCGCGTGACGTAAGTAAATTGAAATTCACCGTTTAGCACCGAACGAAACTCAGCCTCGAGAAAACGTATCGCGGCAAGACGCTTTGTTACCTTGTTTTCTCAGGTTACAGCGAAAGGATTGAACGATTGAATTGAGTCAGGTGGAGAGTTTTACAGAGGTGGCGGAGTTTGTTTGTTTTTACGTTGAGTTTACGTGTGGGTGTCATTTTATTTTGAGCTACGAGTTTCTCTTTTTTTTTGGTACAAGCGGTACAAGGAAAATAAATTGCGTTTACGTAATAAATTATGTAGTAGGTAATATATAGATTTATTTGATCTGTGTAATGATAAAATAGATGAAACGATTCCGCCCAAACGTGCTACGATTGTGGAATCTTTATGTTTCCATCTTGCTCGCATTTTGCAAATAAAAATTAGTAAGGTTTTTTCAATTTTTAAGGTTTAAGGTTTTTTCAATTTTTTAGGGGAGCTTAGTTGGTGCTTCTTCATCGTTCAATCTCAACGAAACCACCCTATCGAGCTTAATCAACTCTTACACGAAACAATTAGGAAGATAGTAACTAAGGGTTGGGAAATTCGTTGATTCGTCGAAAGGAAGATCTGACGTTGATGATGCCACTCAAAATAAATTCCACGCCGTTTTGCTTGTCGTTGGTAGCGGAGCCACAATTTGCTCGAGCTCAACCAACGATTACCAGTGCTTTTCACCCGCATCCCTTTCCCCAGCGAGTAACTAGACCAGTTCACCGATACAAGACACAATAATGATGTAACGACGTGGCAAGTGGCCGAGTAGCCCAATAATTTGCCGTTCTCAGCCACTTGGAATTGTGTCGTCGGCACTTAGCCCCGTTGCGACGGTGACGACTACCGATCGTACCTTTGGATTCGCAATTTCTCTCTTGAATCGTTTTCTTCAGCGTTTTGCATATTGCCGGAATTTTCGATTTGCATGCGAAGCTAATGTATTTAATTAATCGGTTAATTAACTCCATAGGCAAATGTAGCTTCTCACACTTCGTAAATATACTGGGTCGTATATATTTAAATAATTTTTCGAATATTTATCGACGTCTCTATCGTATTATCGAGTCATTCGTTAAGTTAAATTTATGAAATCATTTTCTAATAGAAATTGTATTAACAGGGTTAATGTAACTTATATTTTTAACAATTATGAAAATAATAACAAGAACGTTACAAATGGTTTAGCGATGAATACGATTGATGTATTACAGAAATACGATCCGACTTTCTGAGATATCTCGATGAATTCATTAATTTCGCAATGTTTTCTGTTAGACTTCTCGAAAGAGACTAATTACCCTTCGATCATTTCTTTGTCTTCCGGGAGACGACCCCCCACCACGCTCGTAAAATAAGAAGGAGAAATCGACAATGAAAATAAAACACAAGATTAAGATATAAAAGTGAGAATTTATTTCTTTACACTTGGTTTCCAATTCACTTCCGAACTCTAGCCGTGACTTTGTAAGACTGAAGCTCTTACAGCTTGACTTTCGGCGGAATCCGATTCCTTTTTCTTTGTTACCCCTCGATATCCCTACCATCCACGCGTTTATTAGGCGTCCACGACCTTTGCCCAGTATGCCTTTTTCTCGAACATTTGGCGAAAGGACCGTTGGGATATTGAGTGTTCATTAAGTACCTGGCTTCGGCACATATTGTTGCCGAGTGCCTCTACATCTTTATTTTCGTCATTAGCGCGGCCTGGTACCTGATGTGGGCTGAGATGCGGCTTGTGTTACAACGCCATGATCATGCATGCCACCTTCCTTGTGTGTATAAAATAACGGACCGAAATCGAAGTTTCTAGAGCTCGACGATTGATGACAAATATGCGCTTGCCGCTACATTGTATGGATTTCGCCGGTCCTATAAGATGATCTGTCCGCGACGCTATAGAAAGCCTCGTGACGTAACAGAAATGAATATTCTTTTCGAAGAAATCCAAAGATGAAATCTTATTTAGGAATAAAGGGAAATTTCAGTTAGGAGGGTTAAATTTTTCCTGGATTTTACAATACCGTGGTAATTAATAAAATTGTTATTTGACTTCGTTTGTGTTTTTACATTTTCCTAAAGGAAATAAAAAATCTTAAAAATTTTGAATGGTCCTAATTCAATGGCCAGATGTTGTAGTTCACTACATTAATGCAAGAAATTAACGCAAATTATTGTCAGAATTGATACGGTATATTATACGAACAATTTCAACTGTTCTTTACAGAAGTTTCAAAGGAATTATCGTTCTCTGCATTGGATGTTATTATCGTAGAAATTTCGCCATTTAGAGAAGCGTTAAATTACATGGTGGCACGAGCTTTTCCATTTATTTCAACGCCGGAGAAATCAATACGACCCGGCAATTGGAATGGCGTAAGTTTGAACGCTGGCGGTTCCTACGTTCGAGTTACAAATAATTTCAATGACGCCTCTATTGGATTGGACCTGCTCAAAAGATACGGCTTAGCGCGTTTTCCGCCTGGTAAATTATTATCAAACGCGGAATGTTATTAAAGTGTCCAGAATATCAAAGAAATGGACGCGCACTATTGACGGAAATTGTCCGATCGATATCGGTAAGTTACATTATTAGCGAACCAGCTTTTGAATCGAGAGCTCAATTTCGTGCTTCAATCGAACTTCTATTACTCTTCTGGAATATCATAGATTTGAGAAATATCCTCGATTACCGTAGCAAGTAGACACGAAGAACAGTAGCGTCAAGTTCTTGGTCCCCTGAAAAATCTTCCATGGGGTGTAAAGGTAGTTCTGATTGCTTCGAATTTCTAAACAAGGCTATTATCCATCTTCTAGTAAAGAACGTTGATAATCAGTAGGAGATTTAATTTTTCGATAGGCAAATTCCTTTCAGAGATATTGTTGAACAGGATTAAAAAGATTACTTGATTCTAAAGGAGGTTTCACGAAGCTGTTGCAGTAATAACGTAATTTAGAAAATTTAGGATACATTTAATTTCATCACACAAGAGCACGATTAATATTTAATCTCTAACAAATACTGATTTTCACAAGTTCATTCACTGCAAGAACAAAATATGAGTAAGTTCTGGTAAATTCTAAGGAAAATTTATAAAACAATATTTGTAACATAATTATTTTCTTGTACTTTCCAATGTAGGAAGTTGACCAATGCGGCTTTTGAATTGCTCGTATATACCTAAGACGCCTGGGTAATTTCGTTGATTTTTAATGAATTCTTTATCGTATAACTTTGTCGTAATAATTTGCTAATAAATAGTAACAAGTGATAGGTAGTAAAAAAAGAAAAATAATAAAAAATTTAATTTTCAAGAAATAAGGAGCTCAATCTGTCAGGAATCAATTACAGTTACTCGTCGAGTTATCGTAAACACGTTCCCCGGAGGAAAACAGGCAAAAACAGGGAACAATCGAATGTTGTGGCCCGTTCTATTAGTTGGAAAAAGTCCATCGACCGGATTGCCTCGGATCGACGTGCACTTAAATTTCAAGCGACGCAGCCGACTGCAATCGGCAGCTCCAAGACGCTAACTTTCTTCGTGAAGTAGACGAAACGCAGTTAACTCCGGAAACGCAAGCACGAGCTAACTGAATTAAGCTCGCTCTCATCCACCCCTCTAGCCCCCTCTGTTCTTCGCCGACCCTCTTTCGTCTACGATATATATATATATATATCTTTTGTGGACGTTACGAGCAGACTGTAACGTCGTCCGGAAAATAAAAGCAAGATTACTCGGTCGAATCATCGTCCAGAACTTTATTCCATTCTCCTGCGCGCGTATATTCTTCTTAGACTCGTAAATCAATTTCAGACAGAAAGTTCAGCATCCCTTTTATGGCTCTATGGTTAATGGAAATGGGTAAATAAGCGCAAGTTGCGAGTGGAAGTAACAAGTTTCTGTTGGATGGATGAAGTATTTGGGGAAAGATTAGAGATTGAATTAATATTGGCGATTGAAATCAAGAGAGAGAATGGATTTTGTAAAATTTCAGGGTTTAGCGAAGAAGGATGTTTGTAAGATAAAATAGATAAATACGAGTAGTGTTTTTATAATAAGTTTTAGATATTTAAACACCATTTCAAGTAACTCTAGATCTAAAAATGATAAGTAGGAAAATATTTGTAGAATTCAAAGAGCTTCGATTCCCTTGAAATCCATTAGTAAGTTGTGAGTTATATTATGTTCTTCGAATTATTTCTGGCAAGGGATTTTAACTTGCATCTTTCGCGGAGTGAGTTGTAAGCAGTTTAAAATGAAGTGATCTATTATTAGTAATAGGATATATTTTTCACGCTATAAAATTCTTCTCGCAAGAGTTATGGATTTCTGTTGGTATTTTTATGATTACTAATTTTATGATAATTCGTTAAAATATGAATTTCCATTCCATTAAAATGTTTCTCAAAGAACTTCAGATTAATGGAAAGTGCAGAATTAATTTCACAAATCATTCAATCTGCATCCACAGAAATGCAACCCTAACAACTATTAGAAAATTTGTATAACGAACGTTTAATATAAAATTACGATATACGTAACACACATCGTTTCCAACAAACTCGTTCATCATCCTCGTAAGAACAACCATCTCTTGACCTACTTCCGGTAGTTTTAACATTCGTGTACCAAAATTATTTAGCAGCCATTAAGCGTGTTGAAGATAGCAAAAATGACGCGGCTGTTTCAGCGGTGGGTTAATTAAGAAGGCTGACGGGTTCCTTTCGCACGGTTTTCCTTTTTGTCTGGTTCGACGAGAGTTCCTCGAAAGACGGAGTTTCGTGGCTTCTCCGACCGCGAGGCCGACGGAAAACCGGTTGTAATGAGGGACAAGAAGACCGCGTTCGCCGCCTAACGTCCCTGCTAATTACGAATTCGCGATGCGCCGGCAACTTCGAGATCTTCATTAAGGAAGAGCTCACGCGAGGCCGAGCTGTTCAGGATCCGTGAAAACGTACTTGGGATCGTCGACTCGAATACTTCTCTCTCTCTTTCCCCCTTTCTCTTTCTCTGTCTTTTGAGCTGCCGAGATCTGGAGAATGACGTGTCGTTTGACGTAGTTTCCGCTGTTTGAACGTCGAACGTTCGAACGAATCCTACGTAATAACGCGTGCATGTTATGTAATACGAAAGCCGTACGATATTGATTTTGTATACGGAGGTAAGAGAAATGTGAGTACCTATGTGTGAACGATAAGTATGATTGATAGTGTGAATGTAAAATAGCCGAAGGAAGGAATGGTAAGTGACTGATAAATTGTGGGTATTTATGAAAATTTTATCGTGGCTGTTTCATAAAGCACATAAAATTTCAAGAATTATATCTTCCATTTGTACTCTCACGATTCATCATTTCAATCATTTAACGACGATTTTTCGCAGATTTCAAAAGGTTTTAATTATAATTATCTATTTGTGGGATACTTAACGTAGTAATAAATCAGCCAATACAGTTTCTGCTCTATCTTTGTTATCTCTTTTTTTTTTTTTTTTTTCGTGGAGGAAACCTTCATAGGCACCCCGCTCCCTCCGGGGAGAGGGCGCCGGGTAGTGCTGGATTCATACCGGCTAAAACCTCCACGATGTCCGTCCCTCTTGCGATCGAGGGGTGCCCGGGAACCGCTGTGGCGATATACTGCCCCCCGATTATCTATCCACAATTGACGCGGTATGAGGCCATATCACATCGCGCCCAGTCTCCTGAGGACCGCCGTGCAAGGCCGTTCGGATCCCCGACTGGACAACCCGGCGGCCCCCAGGCGTTGGCGCTAGCGAGTCCAGCGCCCACGTTTTAGACCCCATCGGAGGGCGCGGTGGTCCTAGCGCGTCTCGTGGAGGAGCGTCCGTGGCCTCTGCCGCGCCCTCGCCGGCCGATCCTCTCGGGGTGGGAGTCCCGCTCCCTCGCTCGCTCAGCTGCCTCCTTCCGGAGCATAACCTGCTCGCAGAAGGAAGTCACGGCCCTCCAGCATCTTTGTTATCTCTAAAAGCATTCCAACACGTACGTGTATCCAGCGATATCTCTTACATTCATGAGATGTTGCCACTAACTAAATTACCTTGCGCTCGGAGCCTCAGATGCAAACGGAACATCTATTTCTAATACCGTCTAAACCGCTAGCGCCTTGCACCTCTGGTTTACAGTCAACGGATACAAATCGATTGAATTTATTCTCGATCCCACCACTGAGATATACGTATCGGCGATAGGAATAATTCGATGCATTAACGCTTTGACGAAAGTGCACGTTTTGGACACAGTTGGAATAAATTACTTGTGAAATAATAACGAGTAAATAAATCAATAATACATGTATATATGATATTAATATAAGCACGATATTAAATTAGCTTAATATACAGAGTGTTGTAGTTTAATAGCCAAATTTTGTGTCAATGTATTCTACAGTTTTAATTACGTAACATAACAGAGAATATTGTATGTACAAACATAGTTCGTTAAAAGGCTGTAATAAAAGTATTAAGGTTATTAGATTATGTGGATATAAAGGAACGCGTGAATAAATTGTAAGGTAGAAAATATATATTTTAATACTGAAGTGTAAATACAAAAAAGGAATATAATATGAACTTATCCAGATCTGCACGCCAGCAGTGTTACCCTATGACTGAAAACCCCGAAGCCATCGTCGCCTGTCTACAGTTTATGATCTGCCTTCGTCCCAGTCTTTTGTCTATACGCTGTCGATGGTTTCAGTGCTTGAGAAAACTAAAAGACCAGATGTAGAGTTTTCTTAGAAGTGGTGACCACTTCAACAAAAAGTTTGAATAATCTAAAATAAATAATGTAACAATAATAATGGAAACTTTTTTAATATAACTTTAAATTCTCGTATCAGTGTCTTGATTAATTTAAAAAATATACCCAATTTAGAAAAGGTCATTGTTCATAGTAAGAGCAACCTGTCGATAAAGCGTTAATACCTTTGAAGAAAATTAAATATGAGAAGGAAGTTCATAAATAACGAGATATTCTATAAGTCCGTATCTCACGATCAGTACCGTGGTAGGAAGTTACAGAACTTTAATTTTCAAAAATCGACTTCAATCGAGTCGGTAGGTGGAACATCTCTGACTATAAATTTACCAATGCCATCCAGACCAGAATTTACTGCGTTCGATACATTGGTTATTGCATCGATCTATTTGAAAAGTTCTCAAGAAATTTACAAGATAGCTAGAGCAACCCAGAAAATATCTTGCAATGATTTCTGAATAGATTCCTTCATAGTTTGCGTCATACTTTTGAACTCGAGCCAGTTATCGATCACTTTTAATATTTTAGTTAATATATCTTGATTTTATTTTGATCTCCGTCAATTTATCTTGGATTTCGTAATATCTTAGTTTCCCGTTTTCAGTTAAAGTATTTAGCATACTCAAGGTGTCAAACTTTTATTTACAAAAAAAAAAGAAAAAAAATTAAAATTTCGTAAATCAGAAAATGCAGAAAAACCTAATTATTGAATTAAAAAGTAATTTCAAACAAGTATGAGAAATTAAAAAGTTCATCGGTAAATGGTATTAATGATCGAATAAATAAACTTAGTGATGCACTCTTGAGCCAGAAAAGTGAAAAGTATAATTATTTGGTTAGCAGAGTTTGTACGGCTTTAGGAAATTACATACATCTTGTCAAGAATGTGGCTTCGTGATTTCAGGATCGGCACGAGCATTGGGGCACAAAGGGCGGCAAACATTCGTGTTGACAAGCATCATGAATTAGGCCTACAATTACAGCCGTAATTCCTCCTTGGTGGTTGCGCCATGTTGACTCGTCTTCAAAGATTCCGTCTAATCGCGTTCCTATTACAAGATACTGTAATTTTTGAACGAAAAACCAGAGGAAAAATTTTGAACGAGAAAAGAAGAATAAATATATTAAATATTTTATTCGTGTAGTATACTATGTGGTTTAGAAATATAGCTGCAAATTAATAATTTTCATTATTACACGAGAATTTGGGACTCGTCAACTTGAGATCTAATGAGAGTGTTTCACAATTAGAGGAATTTTATACTTATACTTATTGATCGTGGTACGTTTTGAATATGGCAACAAAATAAAATATCAGTATCGCTGGAATAATTACAATTCTGAGAGCGAAATATGTGTACCGGCGCCATATTTGTGGACGCAAACAATTGCAAGCTCGTTGCAATTGCAATGTAACACGCAAACAATCGTGTGGAAATGTTCATTGTTGCCACGTCATCGTTCCCAACGACGTGGAAGCTCGGAGCATCTTCGTTCTAGTAAAGAACCGGCCAAGTGTCGATCGAACAATCCTCGAAGATGTCAGACAAAAGCAGAAACTGTGAGAGCTCTGATGATCTCGTGAAACCATGTTGCGGGCTTGGTTCTTTGGTGTTGAACTTTTTACGTCGGAATATTTTCCCTAACAAAAGTGACGTTCGATATACAATTCTACTTGTTCTCGGTTTTTCCATGATCTATTGTTATTTGGTGATCTATTTGTGATCATGAAAACAACGTACGTTTCCCAAAGAAATTGATATAAGCTTCCTACTTTAACCTCTGTGAATTGTATCAAACTAAAAGTTACAATCACGACCACGATCATTTTATTACAAATATATTCGTCAGTGCAAAAAAACAATTGAATCTTCACCAGACTCTATTTCTTAATTTTGCGTAATGATTCGTCTCCTATCGAAACAATACATTTTCATCAGAATTTCACTTCAAATGTAAAATTACGATCTCCTACAATCTTCTACCTGCTCGACAATATGTATTACATATTTCCCATAGGAGCTTCCAACTCTAGATTCGGAATACTGTATCATGATGAAAGTTCCAATCATTGCTACAATCGCTTCGCTTCAAATTCATCCATCGATCTGAAAAGCTGAAAAAATCTTCTCTACTCTCAAACATGCAGCAAATCCTGAAACACGTGGCCCGAAAATTCTCAACGATCCCCTTTAGCATGCCGAAAATCATCCAATCAACTTCTATCATCCCATAACCTGGAAAACATCAAAGTGGCCCGTTCAATGGATGCGAACATTCTCGGCGGAGCGTTCTCGAAACAGGACCATGACCATCCCTCGTTCCTGGCCGGTGACGTCACAACCTGATCCCGGGAGTTTCTCGCAGCGGAACGAGAGAGCGAGTCGGAGAGCAAGCAAAGCATTTGGCAGACAGAGATGGGACTCGTAAACTGGGCCGCCGGTAGTGCAACGGAGACATCACCAGGGAACGAGGTGAAGAGGGAGAAGGAGAGTGAATCTGCGCGCGCGAGTTACGGGAAAGTAGGGGTAGTTTAGCTGGAACGGCCCGGGCATGCATCTCTTCGCACCCCGTCACCCCCGTATTGCCCACACGCACAGCAGCCAGCCACTTTTCATCGGAGTCCGTGCTGGGATTTGCGCCGCCGTTGCTAGGTTACCGCGCAGTGACGTCATCGACTGACGTCATCGCTGCATCCCACTATCAATCGTTCAATTGTGTGGAGAGGGGTAGTATATAAAGGGCTGACGCTAGTTTGCAAAGCGTAGTCCGCGTTCCGACGCGTTTAGGTTGTTTTAGGATGAGGTTGATGGGAACTGTTTGTAGATGATGACATCACTCCGGTATATGATAGGGATGACTATTCTAGGGATTGGTAGCTGCAGAGAATAAAATAATGGATTAGCAATGATACAGAGTTCAATGAAAATGGTGGTCGATTTAAAGATTTTTTTGGGAATGAGAGATTTAATTTTAGATTATGTTGATGATCGATGATTAGTTATTAAAGAATACGATCAGCGAAGAAGTGGAAGTTTGAATGAAATGAAAATTTGTTTTTTCTTTTAAATTAAAGAAGTGCTTTTACTTAGAGATTTCATTGATGTTTAACGATTAATTATTCAAAAATCTGATTAACAGAAAGGAGATAGGAAATTTTTTAAAGAGATTTTGTTTCTTCAAATTATAATGATTAATAATAAAGACTGTAGGTAATAATTTCTGCATATAGAATTTATAAAGTTTCCGTGTTATTTAAAATTTACAAGTACAGTGCTATAGAAACCTAAATTTTAATCTTCGTGTACCTAAAAAATTCTTTACGCTAAATACAGTCGTATTTTTCTGTCTAAAGAAGTAGCAACTCTAGGCTAACCATCGTTATAAGATAAAAGATCAATAAATACTGCCGTAAATAACGGGACGAGCTCATCAATCAATTTATCGATCTTGCCTCGTTTTACTTTGCAAACCCTCCATCATCCACGTTCGGTATCGCTATTTTTATTCGAAAATCACCGCTGGTAGCACTCGTAAAGCTCACGAGTACCACGCTACCGTTTGATACTTTTAATAGAAAAGTGGAGCGTAGCTTTCAGCTTCTTACCTGACCCTCCACCCTCCAGGGGCACAGAGTCGCATTAAAATTTATACGGGTCTTGTGGAAAATCCGCGCTATCAGCGTTATCGGATTACCAACCGGTGTAAACAGCGAATAAGCACTTCTGTATTTTTAAACGTTTGCTGTTTCGTAAAAGCAGTGAATGTTGTGTAGTTCCGCCAGTAGTGGATCGCGACCTCTGACCTTTGTGTAAGGGCGGCGGACCACTCCCTCGAGCGATGCTAAACCGACCATCGATCATTAATTCCTACTCGATTCCTTTTCCTTGTGCATTGTTGCGCGGACAGAACAATGCCTGTATCGAGCTGTATTCAATAACGGAACGCTTAAATTTATCGGCGCTTGTTGTAGCTCGAAAGGGGCCAAGGTTGAACCTTTTGTCGTTGTTCAGCGGGGAAAAATGCTCCCTCTTCTTTGAGGGTTGTTCGATAACTCATTGTAATAACTGCTGGGAAATTGAGGAAGTGGTTACGTTGCTTTCGAGTGTTTAATTGACTGAGGAAAGTGTGTGTCACTAAGTGATTGGACTGGTTATATGTGTACATGGTCACGTTTTCCAATTTTCAGGTGAAACAGTAGGGTTTGTTGAAATTGATGATGTGATAAACGAGAAGACTTGAGCACATGTAAATTTGATTCTGTAATAGAAGTAATTGTTTATAAGAATTATTATCGAAGAGTTAATCAAGTACGTTGGGTAAGTATATAAAAGTTGATTAATTAATTAAAGAAGTCTTTTTTATATGTCTCTGTTATGTAATTATAATTACTTTCTTTATACGTGTATCTGTATTTCATCAAGATCATCTAATATCTCCATGAATATATCAAGAACCAGAAATTGCATTTGAAAGGAATACATGAAATATGAATATCACCCCTGTACACGAAAATCTTGCAACTCAAATTCTATCGAGTGAAATAGCATACAACTCATTTTGGTCAAATCATCTCTCTCTAACGTATTTCCAGATGTATCTAATACTCTATCAATGTTATTGTACTCCATGAAGACTGTTCGCAACCGATATTAGGGTTTAAGCACCCTTTTCAGTTTCCTCGTGTAGCTTCATCGCTACTGTCAAAACATTAAAAGACATGACATCCCCTTTGGCCGAGAATTTCGTGCAAATACCTCGAGTCCATTCTCCGAGGCAAATCCTAAACCAACCCCTCTATAATCGACAGATCAAGTCATTCGAAAGATCGACTCGTTTTGGGGGGTGAAACCGTTTACCAGATATTTCGTGTGAACGATTATCGCGGTTAATCCTGCATTATGGCGTTGCCTGTCAGGGTTCTCTGGCCCTTTCAACGTATTCCAACCCCTTCGTCAAGCCTTTTCACAGCCACATCCCCCGTACTCGTATATTGTATACGTCGGAGGGTGATTCGAGGAAGGCCAATAGCTCGAAGACAGGTTGTGAGATAATCATATCCACCAGTATAATGGGGCTGTTTGTTTCTGTTAGTCTTAGGGTTGAGGATGTTTCGTGGATGTTGTTACATTGTGGATGTACATTGATGCAATCGGCATTGTAATTTTCGTTTATTAGGTGGTCTTCTTTCATTGCATACGTTTTGATTCTGTGTCAGGGTACATCTCCCCACTTCTTCGCTTGAACTTGCACGTTTTCTGCGTCGAGGTACATGTTGTCACTTTCAGTGTATGTTTTCTGTATCGGAGTTATTCACATCTTCTCGCTCTAATATATGTTTTCATTATCGAATATTGAAAGATCGGACATTTTTCTACCTTAATGTCGCAAGTTAACGTAGATCTTCAAATCATTCAGGCAATTTTAGAATATTGATAGGTAAAAATCAATAAAGCAATTTTTTTATTAAATCCGTTCAGGCTTTTTCATCTTTCTAACACAAATATCTTAATGATATTCACAGTTGTTGTCTTTTCCTATATATATATATGAAGCATTTGTTATTACAGTAAAATTGTCTAAAAATTGTACTACAGAATTAATCAAGTAAGTAACCATCACGCGTTCACAATATTTCATTCACTTGTATTTGCCTAATAAAGAAGTGCAAACAGTGAAATAGGTTTTCAAATTCCCTGATTTCGTGACACATAAATTGGCGATTTTTAGAAAACATTTTATTAAATTAGGAAGAATCGTGCATTTGAGGGCTGTGCACTGAACTGAAGCCTCGAACCCACGTAGGAGAATCTTTAGCAACACCAAAACACCACATCGTTGGTCGAAAATATCGAGCGTGGCTCCTGAATCAGCCCCGGTACATGTGGGTTAGCTCGTCAGAGCGATTCCCAATCTAGGTTATTGCTGTTGCAATCGGCGCGACTGTTGCGGCTCGCCAATTATCGGCTCTCTCGTTTATTTCTGTCTCTGTTCCACCGTTTCGTCAACGGATTTTCTCGTTGTTCGGCTCGCTTTGAAAGCGAGCCGCGAAGTTGGCTGAGCAGTGCTCGATTTTCCCTAGCCGCGGCCAGAAACGAAACCGCGGACCAGGCCACATCCGTTTGCTATTACGTGCCTCTCGTTATGTTTTAGTTAACGCCACCTCTCTTCATATCTCTTCACCTCCTTTTCTTTACCAGCTTCGCGACCAGGAAAACGGATATCGCGTTCCAAAGCTTGGATCAAGATTTTGTCTTCTTGCTTTCAAACAGTTTTGCGTTGTTTCATCTGCTTCGTTAAGTATTTCGGTTACGTTGATTGAAGACTTCGATAGATCTTTTGAATATGGAAAGAACAGTTTGTGTAATTCAGTGCATATCGGTGAAATTGGAATAGGGGTACTTTGTCGAGTCGTTTAATTATTCTCCGTTGTCAAGTTTCAATATATTGTTAAATTGTATTGTATTAACTTGATCGATTCTTGATTCGAAATTTACAGATTAATAAAAGATGAATGTAATCAAATTTGCAAGATTCTTTCATTGAAAGTAAGAATGATAAAACTTCAGGAGATTAAGTATTTGCCAGTTGTTAACTTAATTCGCAAATAGCAAAGCTGCTTGTTAGTATTATGCAGGTCGAATGAATAACGAATGTAGGTTAACCAGCATTTTGATATACCTAATTGTGATTTTATTATTGCATACAACTGTCTCGCAACCCTATTTTCTCTTTTCTAAAAATATCTCAACAAATAATAGTTTCTACAATACAATTCATTGTTATCCCTGGAAAGACGTATCCAAATTATGGACAATGTAAGAAGCGCAATAATCCTTAAAATAATTATGTTCAGAACTCAAGGAAGCCACTGTGAACAACACAAGCACCTAGTATAATCGACCATCTCGCGTAAACTTGCTGGCGAGCAACGTCGTTTAGGTTTGCCAAGCGCACTCGGCGATATTTTAACTTAAATCCAGTTTCCATGGCACAGGGTGAGAGAGGGATGAGGTCAGAACCGTGGGTATCCCCACTTTCGTTGTTTAAGTTACACAGTGTTTCCCGTAGGATCGTGTAATTGGATCCTGGAGCACCTTACCTGGTGAGACACCTGCCGGCATTAATCTCTAAGACCCTTACTCTGAAAGGATCGCGTTAAACTGGTGGGAGAATAATCACCTTAAGAGCTTATAAGTATTTCAACTTAATTACACGTATTTTTCAACAAAAGCTCTGCCTCCGGCTTTCGACTGAAAGAGACTAATTTTGAGCTATGAAAACTCCCTCGCCAATTCCTGCAACGTTTAGTTGCTTCGAAGCCAACGATTAATAAAATTATTATAATTAATAAAAAAAAATATTATTTATACCAAATTTGCTGATCGTATGAATTAACTAAAATTAATATTTTCTGGCTCATATTGCACGACTAAATTATGTAACGTTATGGGTGAAATTTTACAAGCCACATATTCCAAATTATCAGTATTAATAAATACCTGCGTAACACAGTGGCAATAAAATAAATTAAATTTTACAAATTACAGTTTATATTTTATAATATGTCAGTTAACACGTATTAATAAACACCTATAAAACATTATATACATAAAATATTATATGATAGGTAGAATATATTAATTATTTTCATAGAGTATAGACTTCGTTATCAATTAACGTTTACGAGATACGAATTCGACGAAGACTCAAACAACCAGGAAATACGTCGAGTTAATCGGTAAAAACTAGTAATCGTAATTCATCAAACATGTGTCGCGAGAAATAAGGGTCGAGTAAAGGCGAAATAAAACATTTTCTCCGTAGCATTTGTCGGTCGGATGCGTTCGTTGCAAACATTACTGCGACTGAGCGCGTGTCTATGAGTTTCGGATCTAATTTGCATGTTCTAGACGTTGGATCAGGGAGGAGTCGTGAACCATGCAGTTTCTACGACATTCATGAAACACTGATACGCGATGCGTGTCCAATTCGAGTTCGATGGACGTTAGTGAATCATTAGGGAAATATTTGGAAATTTTCTGAATGGTAGTTATAGAAACTGAATGTATTAGAAATTTTCCAGATATCGCAGCTTAATTTTTTAACTTGATTTGGATAGTGGAACTTGATTTTCTTAATTAGTTTCTGCGAAGAAAGAATAAAGATTTTAATAACAAGTAATTTGAAATGAATGAATAACATCGTTTTGTTAGTTTTCTGTCAGTAGTTTTAGGTAGAAACTTAAATTGTACACGTTAAGTTGGCGTTAAAAATGGTTTTGTAAAGCCCAGTGTTTTTCATGGAAAGTTTGTTTCATATATCTACTATAAGTAGATTTGACGAACATTAATAATTTTCGTTTTATATTAAGAGATCTTATAGAGTTCGAGTTTGTTGAATTAACTATGGAATTATTAATGAACTTAAAAACTTCGAAGACTTCACCGAGCTGTACTCATTGACTTATACTACTGAAAATATTGAATATTCTCTTACAACTCTAATATTTCTGTTAGAAGTATTCTTTTACTGGAAATACGCTGGATAACGTCATAAGAGTAAAAAATTTATTGAACGAAGTACACAAACAACGAAGAAAGTCTAAGCAAGCGAAATGGTTGATCTATACTACTGAAAATCATTCCATAAATACCTAGCTCGAGGAAAGTGTTAAAATAAAAAGATTCTTGTATCATCCTTATGAAACGCACTTCACAGTCTTAAAAAGCAGCATCTATATCAGTGTTAATGTAGGTAACGCGACTGAATAAAGCGGGAAGAGGCTTTACTCCAGCAGTGCTTTGCAAACACGTTTAAAGTGTTTCGCGCGGTGCACTTGTGTAAACATGAAGAAATCGTTTCTTCCATCTAACAAACGACCATTTGCATTGACTCTGGATGCAATGGCGGCTGAGTGCATAGCGGAAGACTTGGATTTCATTTGCATATCTTCTGTGAGAAGACGTGTTTCAAGTCACTTCTGCTTGCACGAGCTTGGAAACGTGACTGCGGATGTTTATTATGTTAAACATCCCCATCGCGCCTTGATTACGAACCGTGAAACAATATTCTCTGTATCTCTCTCCGTATTCTTAACATTCCTAGAGAAATATTTGTTAAATATTTTAAAACACTCATGAATCGTCTAAGTAAAGACGACGGTGGCGAAGTGGAAGCAACACTTATGATTAAAAAATTTCTCGCTAATTAAAGTATCCTATTTACCGCTTCAAAACTAAAGAAAATTAAAATTCTATCTTTTTTTTTTGTATGATCCTTGTCTTTTTTCATTCAACGTAAAAAACATTTAAAACTCCAAGTCTTTATTTCATAATAGTCTTTATAATATAATTTTTCTTAAGAGGTAGAAAACAGACAAGAGAGCTTCAAATATTTCAATGACAAATTGCACTTTGTAACTAAAGAGTGCAATGTAACGTACACCGTATGCTACAAGATCGTAAACGTACAAGCTACACTGAAATAGACTTGCATTTCGACAGCCACTGTACTCGTCGATACGTTTACACATAGAAAGTCGACTTATAAATGTTGCAATCATCGTGCACCGTTGCCAAGATATGCATTCTAATCCGTAGTGAGAACTGCATTCGAAATCAAATCTTTAGCGCATTTCCATTCACGGCATAAATGCAACCTGCCTCGTCTGAGCGCGTTTAATCTAATTTGCATGTTTTAGATGTCGCGTAGAATGGAAATTGCAACCGACGACGTATCCACGCTCGTACCTGCTCGTCCGCGAAAGAGCACGCCCGTAAGACAGCGAATAGACACGTGCTCAAATTATTAATTAAAGTTTAACCAAATGCGTCCGCTTTAAATATACGAAACGTCGACAGCCATGCTGTTCGATGCTACTATGCAAATAAAAGCCGTCTGCGAGCGAGATAAACTGTTGCCCAAGTTATAAAACTAAACGCTGCGTCAGATTTTTAACAAGCATTGACTTGAAATCTAAACATATTTACGGCAACCAGAGCTACGAATCTCTTGGAATAAGAGTTGATATTACAGTATGTGGACTAATTATATTGAACAACATTTTCTGAAATCTTCCTGAACGAATGCGTTCTTTTATTTTATGTTTAAGTATCGAGGCAAGTGTCCAATCTGTTCCGTGTACAAAATGAGAAAAGTATACTGAACTCCTGAACAGCGTGCTTATCAATTTTTGAGAAAATTTATGGACAAACAATTTTATAAAGTCGAGAAATACATATAGCTACCTCTATTACAGTGGTCTACTAGGACTTAAATCGTACGCGGCATTTTGACAGGACAAATTTTTTCAAGTGGTCCCAAATTTGAGACATTTGAGCTGAGAAAAGCAGCCTAGGAAGAATGGGAAGAAAATAACATTCGTTCTTCCATCACTAATCGATTCAATGCCTCATCGCTAAATGGGAGTTATAAAAATAGAGGAGGATAAAGAAATTGCTAAGAGAGATTTAAAGGGATTTTTAGAATTGGTATATTAACCAATTTTGTACTTTGCCTGGTGTCATTATTTCATTCGTTGTTCTAAAAAATTCAATCTTGATTTAGTGTAAAATTAAAATAATTATTTAAAGTGATATTATTAGTTTTGTTTTTTACGATACAAATTTAATAAGTAATATAATACAAATTTTGTTTCAAGAAATATTTTGTAATTAACTGATTTAATAATTCCTCTTGTCCGATATGATTACTTCATACAGTTTAGTTATAGAATTTTTTAATTTTTCAAATAAGATCGTCGCCTTATATTTTACGTTGAATTTTACATAAGGCATTCGTTTAGACATCCATTGTACTGTCTCTCATGCGCAAAACAATTTCAAATACTATCCAACATCTTCTCGCATAATCTATTACGTTATATTATAGACGATCAATTTAAGCGAACCACGTAGCAGATCGTTCTTCAAAATTCTACATAATCAAATGGGTACCTCGTCAGCTTAGAGCAGCTTCACGAGAATTTGCTGGACGATAAACGATCCCTCTGATGTTTCGGTTCAACGTAAAAGTAATTAACGTGCGTTTTAATGACGTCGTCGAGCTGAGCCGTGGCGTTTTCGGGGCAAAGCATCGTGGCGTTGGGACGCCACGCAGCCGAAACAAGATTATCACACAAAGTGCTGCCACGTGCAGCCCCTTTCCAGCCATGGTTTATCGATGCCAGAACTTCTTTCTTCGCCACTTTTCTATACACTGCACTTTAACCTTTTAACAGTAAATGGCCGCTGCATACTATCTATTCTTGCTTGTTATATTTAGGTGGCCAGCAAAGTGAACTGCTAATACTATTTGGTGCACGAATAATGTATACGTATGATCCTTCTTGACGTGTTAAATTTAAACGGTTAAGGTATTAGATAATGGTATTCCTTGAGAATTCCTTTCTTTGCAAATAAATTTAATACTTTGAATTAATTATACATCTAATCGTACACACAAATCACTTTGAAGCAAGCATATAATTTACAAAGTGTTATTAAATTACAAAGTGAATTATTCAACAGTCCAACTTGTTAAGTATCATTAAATCTAATTACTGGATAGCATACTAAATATACCATCGTCGAATATATTAGCGTTGTAATTGGGAAAAATCAAATTGCGATCAATACGTTATAATAGAGTATGAATATAGAATTTCCATTTATCGATTTTAATTATAAAATGTATAATAATCAAGAAGGAGCATCATCGAAATAGGATTCCTCTTCATACACTTTTTGCCTAAAGATCTAATTACTAAAGGCTAGTAATTGTAACCAGATCCATGAACGTAGTCATGTCAGATTGTACAAAAATACACAAAGAGATTAATTTACAGAAGAGTTACGGAGAATAGCTTACGTTTATTTATACATTAATTTCCACAAAGAATTCTTTATTTCTCAATTAGCTTATTACCTCGTAAAAACTCAATCTTGAATCTAGTCGGTTTCAAGACCAAAAATAAAATGTCCAAATCGGCTACAGAGCACGTGACCGAACTCCTTGAATTTATTATTTGCATTCGCAAAATCGATTCGATGCAATAGAGCACATTGTAACTGACACATTTCATGAGCTTCGAAACGAGGGTTGACGGTTCTGCAATAACGCTTCGAAGGTTGCGAAGAAAAGGATGATTTCCATGGCTATCAGCATAGAGATGTTCCCCTCCTTTTCTGAGACTGTCACTCGCAGATGGAATTGCTTTATATTAATCCATGGCGAGGCCTACGAATGATCGATGAGGACAAGTATGGAACTATTCTTGGGTAGAAAGTTTTCTTCATCTCCCGCTTGCGATTTCCTTGAGTTTTTCCTCGAGAGACGTGCACGAGGAAAAAGTTACTTGGTTCGGACATCAGGAAAGAAAGCTGAGGTTGGTTAATAAATTATCGAGATATTATTCTATCGAGAAACGAACAATCGGAAATGACGTGGCGTTTAACGCTTCTAAGAAAAGGAAATTTTCATAAGAATATTCTAAAGATTACTTTTAATCGCGCAGAAGTCACAATTCACGTGCCAGTTACATTCAAAATCTTTCTACAAACATTTTTATATATGCATGGATTTAATTATTAGAAATCATATGCAAATCGAGGTAAAATTATGAGTATTTTGTTGTAAATACACTTCCTATTTAATTTTTAACAAATTTTAAAGTTTATCCGCTTACACATTCCAAGAAATGCAATAAATTCAAATGGATCAATAGTAGAGCAACTAAGAGAGATACAAACATTATTTACACTTGTATTCTATAATGGATTTTACAATACGTATCTCTGTTGCTCAAGCAAACAAGAAGAAAGTTTTCGCGGAAGATTCGCCCGGTTTGCTATGACCATAAAGTTTCAAGAAAACGTTATCCTGGTTCTGCCTTTGGAAAGGATATCCTGTCTCCATGCAAAGTTCCACCCTTATCGTATAATAACTCGGTATTTTCTGCATTGTATTTCCAAGGGGGTAGACAAATTCTGGAAATCGTAGAGGGACGCGTTGTTCGCTGCTCTTGCCCTTTTCAGAACATTCATGAACACAATGATTTCTCAGTTTGGGACAATGGTATTTGAATAACGTTCGAATTGTAAAGTGGATCGATCTTTCTTCCCTTTTATGATCCATGCAAAGTATGGCGTTTACCAAGTATTATTAGACTTTCGAATGTATAACCAAATTCGCAGGATCTGCAATATTTTCCAGATGCTCTTTCTTATATGCCTCGAACAATTTTAAGTTCTCATACGAAAATCACAGGATTTCATGTTTTACAACGAGACAACTTTTAAATTCACTACGTTTTGAAAAATTACCTCGTGCAGTCATTTTCAAAAGATTTTCGTAATCTGACTATAATCTTCATAATCGATAAATATTTTTACCAATGAATTTCTACTGCGATTGTTCGTAATTCGAGTCCTCGATAAAAGATCACTGGCACCTTAATGCAAAAAACCTTGACCCACCAAGACCTCAACCTCTCCAAAGCGTCACAAATTACCTTCGGAAAATCTTCAGCGACCCATTGTACTCCGTTAGTCCTCACAAATGATTCTACCACACTCAGCCTCCTTTTTCTGCCACAATTTCCCAATATTTCTATCAGGATGAATTCTACCAAGGTTTCAGAGCTCCGATACCTTCGATCATCGCCAAACCAAGGCCACTGGAAATATCGAATCTTCACTCCTCCACGTTCTTTATCCTCGTTCGGTTCTTCCTCCATGCGTTTCCGCAAAAATTCCACGATTCGTCGTAGAGAGTAGAACATGACTTATCAGTCGGCTGAATCACGGCGGGGATGGCTCAGCTTTTTTCTATTTCTCCAGCGTGGATCTGGTGGAAATGGCGAGGCCATCAAGCAGCAGGGGAGAGGACGACAGGGAAATCAACGCAGATTCGCCTCTGGTTACGCGTTTATCGCGCGTCCCCGCTTTTAGCCTGCTTCATCCCGTTTTTATTCGATGGTGCGCGTAGACGATGCCTCCGTGTATATAAGGACGCTTCGATAGGATGGTTTACCGGCCACCGACCATATAAATCCAGTCTCGCTTTCGATGCCCGTCCAACGAATGATGTCGTAAACGTGTCACTGACCGAGATGCCGTACCACGTTCAACAACTATTTATCGTGCCTGTGGGGCGAGAATGTTTTTCAACGTCGCATTAGAAGATCGTTCGGTTCTTCCGTGGGGATGCATCAGGGTTTTTAGTGGCCGTTTTGCTGCTACTTTGGAAAGTAGGAGGGGGAAGATTAGATGGGTTCTATGAAGATTGGCGAGATTGTTGGGCAGATTGCGATTGGTAATTCGCGGGGCAAAGGGAAATTTTAGCAGAGGTTCTTTGTAAAAATAATTTTTGGTAAGATAGTTGGCAGATTTGATTTAGGATATTTTATATTGATCCTTGTACGAAGTTGATATTTCCCGAATGTTATTTGATTTATCCATTACTCTACTATTGTAGACACTAATAAATATATTAGTATCTTCTTTAGTGTATCATTGCAATGGTATTAATTTGTGTACGTGTAGCAATTGCTGACTCGTAATTTTCTCACCGAAAGATTTCTGTGTTAAAATGATACTAATCGTGAGGAATTTTTTGAAACTTTAGCAGTTAGTGAAATATCGTTTTCACGTTGCACGAAGGTTCAGTTTTATATTGCAACGTGATAAAATAGAAAAAAAGAATTCTATAATTCAGAGCCATGTGCAATTTTTACATTGAAATAATCTATTAAAATAATATAGTAATGTAATTGTATCGCAAGAAATGAACACAAAATCTTAAACTTCTTTGATTTACAAAGTGCTTAAAGTACTTGAAGAAGCATCTTGCAAATATGAAAACAAGCCCACGGAATGCGAGTGTGATTGATCATTTCGTACAAACTCGACGAAATTATAAAGATAGATACGCGTATTGGACGAAAGTGTCACATATATAAACAAAATAACGAACAATACAGAGCAGTATTGCCAGTTTTCTTTCTAGCAACGCGCAATGCAAAGATTCTGAACGTTTCAATATTAAACTTAAGTCTAGGCCATTAGAATTGTAAATGAATTAAAGAAAAGAATTAGAATCGAGGCCATTGGGTAAGTTCAACAAAGTTATATCGTAGCATTTTGTTATTTTGCTGCCCTGAATCCGTCTCTCCAATACTCCTCGAGTAACAAAAAACAAACTGTACAACTTCCAACTTTCCAAGTCGGAGCCAACTCGAATCTAGAATTCGCCTAAATATAAGTATCATTATTCTTCGAGTTCCAATAAAATTTATTTGTTCGAAACACGCGAAATTTATTTGAATACCATCATATATCATTGCAGAATTAAATAATCGTTATGCATCAATCCCGATCGATTACAGGTCTACTAAATCAAACCTAGAGTTTCGTAAAACGTCACTGTGCCACGGACAAAATTCATCTTTTTCAGAAACTCGAAGATTTGAATAATACGATGCATCGTTTAAAATGAAATCATCTGCGATCGTTTAGAAGCCGATCAAGGTGAATTTAAATTATTATCCTGCCAACTCTAATAAGATTTATGCCTGTAGAAAACCTGTAACTCTAATTTGCATACCACGATACATCATAGAAAATTAAATCGTCTCTACACACCAACACAAATCGTTTACAAGAGAAGAGGGCAAAAACATGGGAAGACGAGTGTATAAAAGCGTGAACGGCGACGTCGTAACGCGTTTTTGCTAATTCGTAGCTCGGCGGGAACGCGAGTCGTCTCATTATCCTGGACGGTTTTGCGTTAAGTGGCAAAAAAGTCGGACACGCGCGAGAGATTTGATCGATGAACGCTCGGTTACGTTCCATTATCGCGATGCAGAAGGGACAAGTTAGGAAGAGAAGGAGAGGAGATCGCGAACGATATTACGTCATTACGAGGCGCCGGTTCCACGTTTCCTGCTTTTTGCTTCATTCCCGCCGTTTGTTTTTCGTCCTCTTTGTAGCCGCGATTTTCTTTCGCCAACCAGTCGCCCATTATTCGCCAGCCGATCGTGATTTCACGCCGTACACGTAACATCCACCGTCACGCTGTTCCGTTTAAAATGATCTTCCTAATCGATTTCTCTGATACTATCTTTTTCTCGCTGTTTGTTCGAAGTTCTTAAAAAATCAAATTCAAATTCAACAAAACGTATGAAAATTGAAAAATTTCAACACAAAATTTACTACAAATAAAAAGGAAGCTATAAGACAATGAAACATACAAAATTTCAATATAATAAAATTAATATATACAAATTTCAATACACTTGAATTTACCGAAAATGCAAACTACAAAAAAATGACACGATGAGAATAAAATATAAAAATTAATCAACGATGTAGATGAAGTCTCCAATATTTTTGCAGTTTAAATTAGACTATACAAACTGTAATATATAACTATATGTATATTTATATTGATATGATATATTAGATGTAGAGAATGGAGGAAGTTGAAACAGCTAGTCGGAGAATAACGGCAGTTTCGGAAAAACTGGATCGTTGGTGCAGTCAATTTAAGCAGCAACAAGCCAGCCTGATTTCCGGCCGCATCATCGTCGGCAATTTTCAAGAGGGCCGATTAATTGATGGCGTATTAATGAATTTCGATTATCGACAGTCGCGTAAATGTGGAACACCGGGAGAGGAGGATAGTTCGCTCGATGAAGCGATTTGTTTCCACGATGGAAACATCGACGTGCTCCAGTCGCTCATTTTCCGCGCGTTGATGAGAATTGTTTGAGACTACCGGTATTGTTTACCGTTCCAGATTTATCTTCCACTGGATAAAGCAACCTTTCGTTCCGATTTCAATTTTACGAGCTCTGCAAAACTACTGTTTAATTGTGGCAGATTATTCTGTAACTTTGTAGATTATATTAAATTACATTATTGAAATGTATTTAATATTGAGAAGTATTTTAATTCTTACTTTTAAGCTGTTAAGTGGACTATCTTTTAATTAAAAATTCGTATCACGAAGTTAAAGAGGTAAATACAGGTAAACTAATTTCGGATGCAGCGATTTCCCAATTCCTCCAAATGTAAATATGGTATCGTTTCTTTCCAGTTCATTCATTTTCATATTGTGAAAAATTAAAATATTTAAAACTATTATTTATGATTAATTAATGAAGGGACAGGATACTTAAAAATATTACGTTGCAATTATGATTTAACCTTGAAGTTTAAATATATTGCTTAGAGCTTTGAAAGAACTGTTATAAAGCCTACAGCAAAGTTCATTGTGGCAATGATATTTCATTCAGCCTTTGCGTGTCAGAACGTCAAATACTATCGTGATCAAAGCTACGTGACCTTCGTTCGTCTTTCCCATCACGTTGTACGAAAATAAAATATCAGAACTCGTGACAAGAAGTCAAGATTGCATAGGATAATTGTACGAGTGTAATTGTAGCAGATGTTTCGAGTTGCCTCCAACTTTTCTACTTTTCTTTGCCCTTTTGCTTTTTCCCGTCAATAATTGCATGATTCAAAAATTTCATTTCGGACAATTTCTCTTTGGCCACTTCTGTTCCAATTTTTAATTGATTTTCGTATAATGAATCGAATTGACCCAAATGAATATTCTACGATTTACCTGATAACAAGTCAAATTAATAAAATTCCTATATTTGTATAGACATGTTTCGTTTGTAAAAATATAGAATATTTCATCAATTACTAAAACATTGGTCGTTGTAAAAAATATCGTTTGTGCTACAACTATTCTCAGTCACTGAAATTTATTGAATATTCTCAATCCTCAACGGAGTTCCGTAGCCTGTGACGCATTTAAGAAATACGATTTCCGGAACCTCGACAGTAACATAATTCATCGAAAATTCAATGCAATGATATTTTCTCTGTCCAATAAGAAACAATATGCAGTGACATGAATTTTTCAATAATACAAAAGGAAGGTTATTGTTCACACCCATAGCCAAGAATTGTTGGTCCTTCTAACATGAACGTAAATTAGAAATTTCAAATTCCAATTTCCCCCGTCGTCACGTTTCTCTATTTCCCGAAAACGCACGCAGCTTCTATATTAAAACTTCAATTTCCATTCAACTCGAGCGCACCCAGAGATCCAACATCCGCGTTATGAATCCTGCCGGGGGCAACTTCTAACAAGATCCCCTCTTCTTCCGATTCCATGCTACCTAGCCGAGGGTATCGAGCCTCTCGTGTATCGAGGCAAGAAACTTCCTCAGAGCGTCGGGGTTTGGGTTCTTGCGAGGCTTTTACACTTTCCGGAAGAAACAGGCCGAGACAGATGGCCGACGCGTGCCGTCTGTGAGGACAAGTCTGCCAATAACCGATTCTCCAAGGGTGAGTCTACACCCCCGAGTTCGATTTTTTCTTCTTCTTTAACTCTGTTTTTTTTTTTTTTTTACTCTAATTTTTAGTGAGACCATATTCAACCTTCGTTGTTTAGGATGTCTATTCACTATGCCAATTTTAATACTAAATTATAGTACATGTAATTATCTTAACTATATTAATTCTTTTGCCAAATATATATTTGCAATGAATGCAGTCGTAGAAAAATAATCAATGGACAGACAATAGAAATAGGTATCGATGAAGTAGCGGTTAAATATGGCTTGTTTATACAAAAATGTAAATATCCATTTGAATTATTTAATAAATATTTTATATACTATATGGATATAAAATAAATAAATCTTAAGTAGATAGCATTAGTGCTAGTTCGATTAAACTTTATTGATATCTATCTTTCATTACCTGTACATTTATTTTTGTCCACGATTGTATATTAAATTAGTTTCAGATTTAACCAATACAATCATGACAGTTGTGTTTCGCTACAGTACTAACGAAATTTCAAAATGTTTTATATAACGCATACATAGATATAAAGATTTTTTATGGTGAAGGTTCAAGTACTTTCGTGAAACTGTGCATTTCCATTTTACCGTACCAGTTAAGGGTTCTCATGAGCCAGTGTGCATACCGTATTTACTGTAATATTACGTGTGTCCTTGCTACATCTAACACGCCTCTTTCTGTTGTCGGCTGCTTAACCTTCTAATTGAGGAAAATGAAAAATTTGTAATAATTGATGAAAATTTGGAACATTGGGCGCGAGATGGATCGCGATTTTCCATTCTCTATCTTCGTACGCGGTTTCCACGCGACTATTAATTTCACCACCGTCGAACAGAGCGTCGAGAATTTCATCGTGCGCGGTGATGTTAATCGGTGGCTGGTATTCGTCGACAAAAAGATCCCCAAAAATAGAAAACAGAATGTAAAATGGAGAAAAAAGCGTGGATGGAGGATGAAAACATTCCGTCAGGATCGGTGGCCCGAAGTGAGCAGGCTTGTTGGACGATACTCTGCTCTTTTTTTTTTTTTTTTGCCGCAGATATTTCGCGATATGAAAAAATTGTTTTTTCCACTCGTTTTTTCCTCCTTTCTTTTTCCCCTTTTGCCTTTCCACTCTGTCGTTTTTTAATGCGCCCACCGGAACACGTTAACGGTACGCGTACGTCGAAAATTGAACGAACCGGTGAATTTTCGCATTGATTCGTTGGCATTTCGTTGAACATCGTGCTACGAAGCAAGTTTTCGCCACTTGGCGCTTTGATCATTTCGTTTTACTTCTTTTTCGTTATCATTGTTGCGTTTTTATTATGCCAGAACAGTTGTACGCAGGATACACAGAGGGCAAATGATAAAATCGCGTGGGATTGACGTCGTTATAAAAATTTTGTTTTTCGACAGTCGTTGGTAAACGGTTGTAGCTTAAATCGTGAACGAAATTATGCTTAATTTTTATGTTTCATATAAGAATAAGCCAAATTTTTGATAATTCACGCGTGAATTTAGCAGTACTTATTCATTTTGGCCAAGTATTTTCCTTTATCAGAATACTTATCAGTTTTACCACAGTTACACCATTTACCACTACATATCTGTAGTATATTGTCACTATAGTTCATAATCTTTTTATCTCCATTAGTTTGTAAAGTAGGAAAACTCAGTCTAAAGTCTTTAATATTATTGCGTAAAGTTAAAACTGAAAAGAACCGAATATTTTTCTTGCTTCCTGAGAATAAGAATTTTTATCATACTGGATATCATGAATTTGTATAATGCATACCAATGAGACATATGTCGATTGCTTAATTACATTTCTTGAAAAGTGGAGTTAGGACATTTAAGAACTGCGACAATGATATCTGTTTACACGTCCGATTTTCAGAAAATCGACCGGAAAGAGGGCCAAGCAGCGATATCGGGGACCGGTAAAGGTATTTTTTGACTATCTGCATACGAAACGCGAAGAGGCGCGCATCGATGTTACGTCTGATGTTGGTTATGCAATGGTTGCTCTGAATCTGAGGCCCATCTTGTTACCTATGTACATATGCGGAGCTTGTACTCGGCACAACGTGAATATTTACATTGCTAATTCCGACCCTACGCCGCGCAGCGGTGATTCGCGGTCGTTGACATCTTCAAAAATCCACGAGCCGTCCCCCTTTGCCGCTCGTTTTTCAGCTAACGTTCACACCTGGACATTTGTTTCGAATGTTTCGATACATATTCGATTTGCCAATTTCCTTACAATTTCACTAACGTAATTATAACGTCGTCGTTCAGAACGTTTTAATTTTGGAGCCAAGATGGAATGATGTAAGAGAAAATGACGAAGAACCATTCCAGTCATCTTATAAGTATCTATCTAAGAATAAAACATGAAGTAAATCGTCGATGATCTGTAGCAAATAGATGATCACAATATTGCATCGTTATTACAATTCACAACAAAGATTCTCCATGGACTGATAATAAATCCACAAAACTTTTACATTATTCAAATGAATAGATATCACATTGCAATAATATTCTTTAATTTTGTTGAAGTAATCGCTTCAAGAAAAACTCTACATCTTTATTTTTGTATATCCGTGATCAGGAGACCATAGAAGAGGAGAAAATAGAATTTAGCGAAACAAAAATATTCTAAATAAGGTGAGGTCCATATTATTGTGCTCTTGAATATAAATTATGTTTTGGATTACAAGGTCTAGGAACAAAGGAACTAATAAATAGATTTCTATTTATGTTCCTTGTAGCCTTTAGCTATAAGGTTAACTTTTTTGGTAATGTCCTTTCGCTATAAATATAAGAACGTGCTCTCTGTAGATTCTATTGTATTGTAACACTATGAGAGTGAGGATCTGGATCAGTATAAACTTATACGTTATACTTATACCTTTATTTATTTCAATATATTTTTCTATTACAAATTCATCGACTCGTTCTTCTATCAGCCAACCTCAACAAATTTATTAAAAACCTAATAGAAAGTTTAAGAATGAGAAAGCTCTGTAAATTTTATCTAGAAAAGTATAGAATTCAAAGTTGAAATTCGAGATTAAATAATGAAACAAGACTAGAACACGCGTGTAGAGTAATCAAGCGAGACGAGACCCAGATTCGCACGCGCGACTCTGAAATTAAGTGTCAAAGCGTGAAATGAAAATCAGACGGGTGGTGGAGAAGCCGTGAAACAAGGAGATCGACGGACGGAATCAAATCGAAATCTCGTTTTCCTCCATTGTCGGCGGAAACGTTCGCCGAGAAATTCTGCAGGCAGGCCAAAGCGCGAACTAGGAAAACTCCATTGAAGTTTGAAAACGATTGCTTCTGGCGAAGTTGCAGCGAAACAGTTCTTGTTGTTTCATCGATAACTCGTAGTTGTGCCTTACGCGTGCAGCTTCCTTGCTCCTATTTTTCTTTTCCTTCTTTCACGTGAAAAGCAATATGAGATTGTCGAGCAAGCTGTTTTCTGACGAATTACGATTTTTATGCTTGATAACTCCCTAATATGGTTTCTCTTATTTCTAAACTTACTAACACCAGTACTATCGAATTTTCTAAACTGACAGGTTCAGAAACTATCTTTTGAAATTAATAGGAACATTTATTCTATGGGTGTTCTCGAAAAAAATTAATGTTTATAAATTAAAATCTGCGATTGTATATAACTATTTTATTTTCATCGTACAATCTTAATTATGATTAATTAATTATATGTATTAAAATATACGAATATTTATAGCAAATATGAAAAGTACTAAGTATTCAATGAAAAATACAAAAAGACATGTGTTTAGTATAGTTAACGAGTACAAAATTAACATTTAAGTACGAAATAAGAGACTTTAATGAATAAATATATTTTTGCGTGTTGAATTTTTGTAGAATATCTGATATTACAAAATATAACCGCAAGGAGGGCGACATGAAGAAATAATTGAAAATAGTCAGGATCTGATATCTTGCAAAAGAATCTAGCGATATTTAGAGACGTGAATTTAACATTGAATATCAACATTTTCTCTTTGTACGACAAAATGCAGAACTGCTCATTGCTAAAACAATACATTTTCATGTATGTGGCCGTCGTTTCGGAGGAAGATTGGCTTGCCTTATATGTTCGTCGCGGGAAGTCCTGCTGTGCCATGTCGAAAATTGAGAAATCATCGTCATACGATCCTAGAGTTAGCGAGGTCAAGGTTGGATTCCACAAATCATGTTTAACATACTTGATATTTCGAGACGTGCATCTCAGATGTGGTCAACGATGACGCGTTCACCTCGATTTCACGAAATTTCCGGACTTGATACACCAAACAGAAATATTATATTGTCTTCGGTTCCGTATAAATTGCAAGAATTTGAGATTACAGTTAGATGGAAATGACACTATAATTATATATAATATATTTATAATTATATCTAATATATAATATATTCATAAACTAAATAAAAATGTCATGCTTCAAATATGTGGCTAGGAAATTTAGTATCTAAAATGGTTATAAAAAGTACTGGTACACCATTGTAATTACTGTACCATTTACGTGCTAACTAATCAGGACCAATTCGTAACATTTAGTATTCTCATGTAATTACAAAAATTGAATACTATGCAAATGAACATAGAACCATATCATATAGTAGAAAAAATGAAACATAGCGTCTAATTAAAAAAAAAAAAAATGCTCTCTCTCTCTCTCCTTCTCTACATATATATGTGTTATAGACCTTTTATTTATAAATCCTCTTTTCAAAAAGCTTGTCAATTATTAAATCTCGAAGCCGTCATGCATCGCACTCGTAACATGTTCATTTTCACCGAACTATATACAGTCTCATCAATTTTATCTCCTCCTATTACACTATATCACGGTGAATTACTTTCATGCAGCGATCGTAAGAACGGCAAACGATACAAGTGCCATAATGGCTACTAACGGCATGCCGGAATCGCCGTCAACTCGAGAACTTTCGAAGAAGCACAGCGAGGCTGCGGTGTGCGAGCTGGCATTGAATCATTTTTACGTCGAAAAGTTGGAAAAAGTGGCGAGTAGAACGCGCAAGTTCTGGGCGTTTTCGAACGGCTGACGACGCCATCGTGCAACTTCGCAACAACTTTAATTTCCATGCGAAATTTACAGGATGCAGGTCGAGTCTCCGAGCGATCGTCGCGTTCCCGCTGTGTATCGAACACCGCCACGCTTTCGTGCGGACGAATGGTCGACGATATTATAGTAAAATAGGGTGAGCTTATTGTCCTTTGTGGTCCCATAAATCTTCGGAAACAAGAACCGCGCGAGATATTGCGGAACATAATATTGAAAATAACCAGTGACGTTAAGGCTCGGTTCATAAGGTGCAAGGAAAGAGATTTTGATATTGATGTGGAAAAGATGTCGCATGCCTTTATCTTCAGTTTCCTCTTGGTTTTAGTGGAGTTAAAAGATAGTGTGGATATATGTAGGATTCCTATTATTTGTATATTATGTTGTTATTATTATTGTTATTACTATTAGCTTGTGTAATTTTATTTTTGTATGGAATTAATAAGCAGAAATAGGTGACTGATGTGTTTCGAGATTAGGAAACTGGAAAAAATTACCTTTTTAATTTTTTCTAGATAATAGAAGAATTTTTGAGCCATTTTATTTTCACGCTGGTACATATAAATTGGTAAAATATATAAAATCGTGTTAGTTAAAGTTATATATACAAATGAACCATAGTATATCTGCAATTTAATTAGTTAACACAATATTGAATATATTAAATACATTTTAGATTAGGAACGGGTGATTTTTAAAGAAGATGAAAGAAATTTGGAACATTTTTATTTTTACACTGTTAGTATTTAATGTTGAAATATTACGTAACTTCCTGTGAACCTGCCGTAATTTTATATAACGTACATTAAGGGAATTTTTAGGGAAGGGTGAGTGGTGATTTAAAAAGAAGTTAATGAAACGTAAGATAACGAAAGAATGATTATTAAGAAAGCATCCACCATCAAACTGCCTCTGGTAATTAATCATGATTTATGAAATATCGGCTCAGAGTTCTCTGTCAAAGAAAGAGATCTCTGAAAAAAAACAGTTTCATTATGAAGGCGAATGTAAAGGTCATCAATTATCACTTGACTGCTCAAACCATTGCGCAACGAAATGATTCTATTGATACAAATGTGACGTGAAGCTGTAACTAGTTGACTGTTCCTTAATATATTAAAACGAAATATTGTAATTAGTGGAAGCATATATTCTATGTACCTTCTTAAAATAGAAAACAACTAGATAATACTAAAATTTCATGTCGCAAAAATATTAACAATGTCCGAATATTAATGCGAATCACTGATTTTAATCTTCCTAAGCTATGTCATAAGATAAAACACTTTGGAAATCAGAATTGGAAAAATGAGAAACTCGACTGAAAGATGTCGCAAATGCGAGCGCTATTTCCCTCGCGAAACGAGGGCAACGTCTGCGGCATTTCCTATCTTCGCCCTCGCCCAAAAGTATGATATATGGCGAAAGTTAGCCAAAGTGCAAGGAATTACAACGCTCTTTCGCGTATTATGCAAATCACGATGTAAGGCGTTATCGTTACGGACAAAAGTCGTTCGAGACTCCAATACTGGCGTAAATCAGAATCTCAAAGAAAACAGAAACACGCCGTGGATCGTGGAAAGAGGCAAGAAGGGTGAACTGAAAAAAAAATAATGGCCCTCGAACAAATGGCACCGCAAAACGTCGCGCAGCTCGTCGAAACTCGAGAGCCCATTGTTCCTCTCAACCGGCGTTTTGCCTCTCTGCGGGTCGAAAGTGAAGGAGGGTGGAAAAGCCCGCGTTTCTTTCACGAAGCGACCTTGCTCCAAGGCTACGACGATCAAGCGATCCCTATTTTAGGCAAAACTAAGCTCTGAACCCTTTGAAAGTCGGCTCTGGAATTTTCAGTGTTCTGCGGCTTTATGGGTTAAAGAGAACGTTTGAGATTGGATAAGTTATTAGATAATTTAAACAAATAACGGATAGTGAATGAAGAAAATGAAACTCGTGTTGGAGAGGTGTAGTAAACTCTGTGTTGGTAATTACTGGGCTGTAAATGTTTGTGCAAATTTCGACTTTTATCAACATATCTAGAGTTAATGAAAGTTAAATAGGAATTTGTTTCAATATGAAGAGGAGACGTTTGTTGATTTTCTGATTTTAATTTCACTCTACGATTAAGTACGAGGGTTATAATATGACATAATTAAAGATAAAAGCAATCTGTTAAATCCAAAGATGTAATTCTTTTAAAAATAACTGATAAATTTAACGGAAGCGAAAAGTATAATTATCTATGTATCTGCTAATTTCAAGATGTTTAATCGTAAGTTTTATTCCATATAGGTACGATATAAACGTCGAATACAAATTATAATAATAAAAGACGCTTAATTTAATAACTTCCCTAACTTTTGGCTATCGTCTACGAGAGAACGATACCAATAAAAAGTTACAAAACGGAGAAAATAACAGTCTGTACTACGTGTTGCGATCACAAGCTATTATCAGAATAAATGATGTAACACTCGATATCGATATAACTCTATCGACAAACTTTGCATGCTAAAATATACTTGACATAGTTGGCTTTTATAAAAAGAATGATCTGTGTGTTCAATGATTACTCATTCAATGCTCGTAGACGTCGTTGTGACGATACCTGTATTTAATTGCCCAATACAGATACTTAGATAATACGTCAAACATTTACACGAGAAACAACGCGCTTGTTTCCAAGAAATTCTTACGTGAACAGTCGCATGCGAACACGTGCGTGTTGCTGATAACGCCTGATCTCGAATATCTTGTTCTGGTTCTAGTTGGTTCCCTAAATCCGCTTAGAAGCTGGTTTCAGCCATCGCGACGCTAATACGTCAATTACTCAGAAGACCAATTCGAATTTATTCGCTAATATCTTGCGGAAACAGCGCTAACAGCCGCCGTTGCCGATGGACAGCTGATATTTGAACGTACTTGTTAATGGAGACAGCATTTTTAAAGATCTCCACTTAGTCTGACATTACTTTGCTTTTATAGAACTCGTGACAGGAGTTTAGGCTGTGTGTGGTCAGACATAGTGATTATCAGAATGAGTAATTCAAGACTCTCTCGTACTACTGAATTAATAATTAGTTACGAGTTATCAACATTAATAAATTCTCCTGTATACCAACAGCAAACTGATAATAGATTAAATTATGTTATAGAATATGAATTTTACAAATTACAAACCAATTGGTTATTCTGTTCGGTGTAATGTTGTACCATTACAAAGAAGAAGTTTGTTAGTTATAACCTGCAACTTTTGTCTATTGAATAATATTATTTACTTTTGATAAAGTGGATCTAAATATTCAAGAAATGGTAATGTAAGATTATGTGAATATTAGGTGTTGCTGCGTTGATTGTTGAGGAAATATACAGTCGCAGATAAACGAAAATTTTTAATTAGTATTCCTGTATGTGAATATTAGTTTGTATATTTATGCCAGTAATTAAAATAGTTAAAGGATTGTTTTTAACAAAGCTAGGGACAAAATCCACGAAATTCGTTATTTCCATTCTACACGCTACAATCCCTAGCACAATAGCTTTAACCTCAAAAGAGATGGACTCCTAAAATAACCTACTATCTGTAGATTTATGAATGTCATTTAGAAATTTCTAGCCCGGTCACATCTTCCATCTACCTATCTGCAATTTCACTCAACGACGAATACATCCAAAACTACATGTAGAATCTCGTCAAAAGTTGTCAGAGTACCGCGTTCACCCTTCGAAACGCTGCTCTGCCCTTTCTTGGTAAGGATGGGTGCCCGGAGACTCGTACGAGACTGGCTACGGTCCCCTGTTTTCTTCTGGAAGAAAGTCACCGTCAGCTGTAGATGCAAGGAAAAGACGCTGCGTACTGATATCGTAGCTTTTCTCGAGATTGCCCTCGACGAAACAACGTCACAGAGATATAAAAGCCCCTTGGTAAGTGGCTCGGTCCTTCGGGGAAGCCCGTTCGCAGTCTTATCGGCAGACGAACCACGGTAACCCGCTCGAGATCCTGCACGAAGAAGAATAATTCGATGTCGATAAGATTGCGCGCGCGGCTCAGGAGAAAAGCGTTTGGAATTACGCAGCGAGACCCTTTTCCACTTTCGGTCTCCCCGTCGTGAATATTCAGCACGCGGGTTTTGTGTTTCGCAACGTTGAATTTTGAGTATCATAGAGATCTTTGCGTGTCCTTTGACGGTGTTTTGTTCTGATTTCTACCTTTTTGCAGCTTCTTTTTAGCTATCTTTTTCTTAGCTTCGGCGATTCTTCGAAATATATCGCCACTGTTATCACATTTGAATATTCTCAATAAAAATTTTCGATAAAAATACAGTATGGAATTTGTACCATAACAGTGGTTTGTTGGAACGAAATTTTAGTTAGTGCGATTAAATGAAATTCTACCGATTAAATTCTCTTATATAATATAAATGCATGAGAAATCGTAGATATGTAGGAGGGTAACAAAAGAATTCTAGTTATATAACTGACTGTACACGAACGCTCCATAAATGGAGTATATAAATATCTTTTTGAAATTCAAAGAATTTAGTGTTCTATTCCGTTAATGGAGTATTACTATAATCTTAGAATTTGAATATGCGAGAAGAGTGTCCAGAAAATAAGAAAACGCGTGGAAGATCAATATTAGGTTTAGAAAGTTTTAGAAAGGCGAGAGATAGAATTAAGTGTTTGAGAATATGGCGTGAACGAAAAGTAGCGTTGAAGTGTCAGTGCCTGGAAGTCGTTACATCGAATAAAAAAGATGAAAAATAAACACTGTGCGCGTGCAAGGTTAATGGATTATAGTAGCGTATAAAAAGCTAAAGGTATAAATACATGCGTGGAAAATTAAAATTAGTCAGTCGAGGAGAAATGCATCTCCTTCCAAAGTACACTCATAATCCAACAAATCCATCTCGCAAACTACCTCGGAACCCGCATAAATTCGGTGTGCCAGTTTCTCGTCAGAGAACAATTGATACGCGAACAATTTTCTCGGTGGACGCCGATCGATCTGGTGTCGTGCCTTCCTGCGGGATGTCTTAAAGGGATTCCCAGTTGATCCATTAACCATTAGACGTGTCACGAGAGAAGGAAGCGATTTGTGACCACCGATAGACATGCCCTCGAGGAACACATAGAGACAGAGATAGAATGGATGTCCGTATATGTGTGACGGATCATCGCCTGCAGCGCAACCAGAACAGCTCTCAACCATCCCTTTTCTAGCCTCTGGACTAAAGAAACAACTACCACCCTGCCCCTTACCAAAGCATTTTATTTCTCCTCTTTTCCTCAACAGAAAGAACAGTGAATTTATCGATGAAGATAATACATTCAATTCGATCGTTTGCATCGGTTGTTTGGACGTTCCTTGATCCCTGACGCTACGTACCAAGAAAATACATAGTACACATGATGGATCCGTGAAATCCGGAGCATCTCCAGGGACGCGTTCGTGAAAATAAAGAAGTGGAAACCGGTGTTTTTCACGTGGTAGTGCATCAGCTCCCAAGGGACGAAACGAACATACTCACGACTCAGTCGCGGAAAACGATTTCCGTCGATCGACCTGGAATTCACTCTGCTCCACAATCCTGACGAAATTTTCCTGTTGACCGGCCTTTGGTAATGAACTGTTAACCCTTCGCCGAATAAGATTCCATGGGATTTCTCGAGGGTCAGGTAGTCGAGATCGTTTGAGCTTTCTGGAGAATTGTTTTGCCGTTATAGCGCTTGCGGGGGTTACAGTAGTTTGGGGGTAGTTTAGGGACACGTAGTTTTATCAGCTTCTGTGATTTGGACGTGAAATGGAATTGGATGGAGATAGTGGAGGCGTGGCTAGATTCGATTGGTGAATATATGTATTGCAATATAAAAATGTTGTTGGTATTAAACGAAAATACTTTAGGATAGTTTCGTAAGTAATTATGTGTAAAAATGAAAAAAGTGTATGAAAAAAAATGATCAAAGTAACAAGAGCAATGAGACAACAGTTTGATAAGATTAGTTTTTACAGAAATATAAAGTATTGCGAAATATTTTAGCTTGCGTCTGACCAAAACCACCCCAAACTGTTAATCGTTGCGGAACCTTAAAGAGCTCTCAATAATTATCATAGTGATAAAAATGGAACTGGACAACAGACTGATAGAATTACTCCCAACAGGTATTTAGGGTCTTGCACGACGAGTTATGAATGCTATCGCGCCGCCCTTCCGGGGCCCGTGCAGTTTAATTATAATTGCGGAAGTTCGCAAGTCTCGGTCTGCGACGGTGAGGCATTCATCAGCCCCTTTATCTTCCGTGGAACTCGTGCCAGGCTGTTAGGAACGAAAGAAGAATATTCCAACTTTCCAATGCCTCCTGGCAACTTTCTCTCCCTCTCTTTGTCTACCCACCCCTTGCCTCTCGCTCTACGTAGTTGGTTGCTCATTGAAATCGACAAAAAGAATTCTCTGGCATAAAAGAGAGACGAGAGACGGCGTGGTGACGGAGGATCTTAAAGGTCGCGAGGTGACTTCGAAAGTGGGTAATAAAAGTTGTAGAAGAAGTCGGTGCAAAAAGGCACGGAAGACTAAGAAGAAGAAGGGGATGGTTTGTAACGGTAATAAATCATACATGACGCAGCCTTGTTTTTTCATCCCCTTCGGACCGAGCTGAAATTTTTCTTTGCGGATCCTCGTATCGACGCGACACTCGAATATCGGCGGAAGTTAGGGTCGCGAATACGTATCTGCCGCGACGCGGAATATTTTATGGTGGCGCGTGACGGTGTTAAAAGATCGTTCGTATAAGAGGCACGACGATTTCCCAACGAGGGACACCCAGACGATAAATCTTTGGGTCGTTGGTTATTGACTATAAAATGAGAGTAACAAGATTTGGCGAATGGACGAATCGAATGTTGTTAGAGAATATATTATATATCCTATATGTATAACTTCCTGTATATTCTACGTATATACGGAGTCTATTCGGAAAGTATCCATATACTCGTATATAATATTGAATTGGAAATGGGATTCGAATATATCTTTCTTTGAATTTTAAATAGTTATCTGAGTGTTTCTTTTAATTCAAACTTCAAACCAACTTTGTAATCTCTTTTTGGGGGTCACGTAATATGACTATAATTGTACGTACGTTAAATAAAAATTATAATATTGTTTTTAATCAATGTCCATCAAATTTTAAAATCGTTCAAATAAATCGTGGTCAGATTGCGGATTTTTATGCTGTTGAAGGTAAAAGAAAATGCATAGAACGAATATAATATGCAGATACAAATAAAATATCCAAAGCATACTCCACTCTGTAACATTTAATAAACAAAGTAATTTTGTATCTAGCTTCCATCCTTTTAATCATCTTCCATAAATATATGTACGTGCGTAAAAATTTTCATGTCGCAAACATTTCGTCCTTTTGATACTAACGTGAATAAATTTCTTCTATTCTGCTGTAAAATTCACGCAATGTTCAAATAAGCGAGTGACTTCTAAAAGCTAACTATCGTTCGTATCGATATCGAAGCTGAACGAAGCCAAGCTTGGTGATTGCATCGAAATTCCGATGGAACGCGTCGCGATTATCGTTCGATATCGCAATCACATCGACGCGGCTGGCATACGATGCACGATACGAAATTTTCAGTTGCTCGCTCGCGAAACATTTCGCCGTTCCGATTGGTCGGGATTTCTGTAAGATTATCGGGCGAATAACGTGCGCTGCAGACTGCACGAAAATACTGGATGCAATCGCGAAACAGCTACCAAGATTCCCAGCGTCATAAGCTGTTGCGCTCCAATTGCTGATCCGTAAAATCAATGGCTACGACTATTCGCGTTCTGCAGCGCAAAATTTTCCTTTACGACATGCTGAATGTCGGGTAATAGTTATCGTTAAATTCATATTTTATGTGCTCCACAAGGAAAAAGTTTATGTTCCTGTCGTTTAAGGGATTACAGGTCATTTGATTGCTTTTGAAGATAATAATGAGGATGTTAAGATTTTTTAACGTTCGGTGTATTAAATCCTTATCTGAAAATAGCGAGATTAATTTTTATATTTATATCGTATTTTGTTATTTTAACCCTCGTGTATTGCAATTTTTATTTCTGAATTTCGCTCTTGCTTTGATAAATAACAAGACTTTTAGTGTTTTAATAAAGTCTTTAGCATAAATGCATGTAAATAATACAATATTTTAACTGCATTGGTATAATATTTATATTAGGTTGTCCGAAAAGTGTCTTTCTTTTACAGACACGTCTTTTACAACGACGAATCTTTATACAAACATGAAATCTAATCTGTCGAACATTGTGATCTTTATCTTGATAAAACAAAATGGATCAGCGTAATTCGATAAAATAATACAAAACGAAAAATATTGTGTATCTATTATTTCCTTATAAAACGAAAGAAACTTTTCGGACGACCCAATATTATAATTTAATATTTCTTTTGTTATACCTTATTATCGCATTCGTTTCAACTGATGAGTCGAAGATTTCCAAGTTTTTTCTCAAATGTAAAATTCGTTTGTTGAGAGGGAAACGTAGGACAAATGAGGATGAATTGTTTCGCGTGGTCAGATGGAGAAATTATATTTTAATTTATGCAGTTTGTGAAGGGGTTAATTTTCGGCGTGCATTATATGTCGGGGTGCGCTAGTTAAACTGCATTTCACGTGTCTACCATTGTAATTAACTAAATTTACAGTACTTTGTAATAGTTTGCTAAATGTACGATGGTGCAGTTTTGTGCGATTTTCGCGTAATTAATCCCATCCTATTAACAATTTATGGCCTCGCGACAATCTAGTATTTTGCAGGTATCAACTTTCTTCGAAGATATCCATGTGGTTGTTAATTTCGTATAATCTTCCACAAGAAAATATAGTTAGGTAGGATTATTTAAGCTTTAACATCTTAAAATTCAATTTCAAAATTTGCATAGAATAATCAAACTTGTTACATATTATGAGGTGCCATTAGCATACAACTGCGGTTTAATGATAATCATCGACGAATATAATAGTGAAATATAGCGAAATATATCGTGCACTTACATCGACAGCCTGAAGACCATAGTTTCCTCAAAGAATGTAACATCTACTCATAGAAAGGAAAATTTGTTCAACTAATGTTAATATTCTTGGTTACAATTATCCTAATAGCATGTGTATATTACTTTATTTCTGAAAGTTATTTTATCGCTAGTTTCATTAATATCTGTATAAACCCTCCTCTATGACTCAAATAACCCTACCCTAGATTTCTTCGAATTATTCTCTCGTTCTTAACATTTTCTCTTGCTGCATTTAAAATACACGACATTTTCTCATTGTTCCCTCGTTATATTAAAATATAAAGTTGCAGATTGAATTTTAAGACGTTGAAACTTCGGTAACTGAAATAATCCTACGTTACTACATTCTTTCCATCGCCTCGTTTACCTCGCGTGTTTCTCCGCTGTCCACCCGGTGTGATCCTTGTAAGGTGGTAGCTGATTTTCATGAGGAATCGTAACGACGCGAGATAAATTGCCGGCGCTCTTCTGGGAGCTCAGAGAGCTTGTCTTCCTTCATACGTCACGCCAAATCGAGCGAGCCTCTCAAAGCAGGTTTACGGGTCTCTCGTGAAAAATCTCGAGAGCCGGCGAAAACCGCTATAAAGGGATTGATTTTTCCAGGTCGTGCGCGCGGATTCGTCGGAAGGAGAACCTATTAAAATATTGCACGCCCGAGGAAAGTACGCGGCAAGTCGAGATATTGGAAAATATGTACATATTTTCGACAGAGTGAACGAACGTGGAAGAGCGTTTCGAGGATAAATATAAACGTAAATGTTGCAAATTTAAATGGTTCGTGTATACGCTTAGCGTAGTGTTATTGAAGAGTGTTGGAGGATGGCGAGGATGTAGATGTGCTTGACAGGTGAGTGCAAACTGTGGGTATTGGAAATTTAATAGGTTTTTTAGCTTAACCTTTTTGCGCAATTTTTTGCGCTGCTTCATGGTTCTGAAGATCGATATAAGGAAGGCTGAGTGGATGGAAAAAGTTAACTCGAAATCTGTCTTCCACTACTTTTCTCAACCAATTTTCTTCCCAGGCATTTATAGGTTAATCGTTTCCAGAGGTATTTATTCCTCATGTTACTATAACTTTCCTTAACTGCCTCTACCTCTTCCACTTTTCTCATTTGTTTTCTTTGCGTTGTTCTAAGTCAATTCTCGTTTAGCAGAAGCTTCTAAGTTAAAAATTCCTGACGACTAATATTTATTATAGCCGTGATATTTTGAATTCGCATAAACATCCGCACTCTAACAAAAAGATTTTCCACGAAATCTACGTTCTCATGTGAATTCTTTATTTCTAATTTACCTTCGCACGTAGAACCGTCCCCTAAGCAATTCTAAGTTATTAATCACCATATGATGAATGACTATCTTTTTTAAATTCAATCTCCCCCAAGAATTACCGTCTCCCGAATAAATTTCATTCTATATTTTCAATTTACCTTCGCGTGTAAAATCGTCGCTTTAACTATCACAACTACTCATTCCGTAACACCTTACATATCCAACAAAAAACATCGTTTACATGTTCTTCGGACGTGGTTGAAAATTAGATGAAGGAACGCAAGGAGCAAGGCAAACACTCGGTCAGGGTTAAAATGGCGTGGCTTTCTACAAAACGACCGACACCGTGGCACGAGGTCGTCGCGGTGTTTTACGGCGCTGTTTTCATAAGCAGCAGACGACGATATAATTTTCGTGTCTGTTCCCTCGGGAGTAAACGGGCCAGAGGCCGCGTTGATATCGACCGGGACTCCGCCCTGTTCCCTGCACGCGTCTCCACTTGCTTTTTGGCCTATGTTTGTCCCCTCGAGAACACAGGAAGTCACTTCCTTTTTCTTTCTTCCCTCGGTGAGATTCCGAGGAATAGGTTGATTTGATCAAATTCTGTGACAAACGGGATCGCTATCCCGATAGTTATCCGGGATTTTAGCATTTACTAGACCATATGGGATTCGGTTAGTTGGATTTGGATCCGAGATTGCCACGCGTGATCGTTTGCTTGTTTAGGTGTCATCGGTCCTTTACTACGAGGGTTGCTTAACTTGAGAAGTATTTTATTACTTGAGATTATGTCGAAAAATACAAATAATTAGAGTGATAATAGAAACCTACCGTTTTCTTTATCAAATTTACTATAGCAGTATAAAAAAATGATAACATTCGAGGACCTTAAAATTTTCATATGAAAGGAATTCTGAAAGAAATTCTTCGAGATTATTATTTTAAAACTCTATCTTTGTTAACTTAACTCTAAACACCCTCTAATTTGTCGTAACAGCATAAATGATTGAGAAATCGATATGGAAAGAAGGAACGACGTTTGTTAAGTAAACATGTCATCTCATTCTGCGAACGGAAGAAGTCAGCTTAAAATCCCTAAAGGGTATGGATACTGAGACGTATTAAGACTGAAATAACAATCATTAAACAAAGATGAACAAAACCTTTGAGGAAGAAAGTTACCCCCATTACCGCGGAAATAGCCCGACAACTCTAATCCGGCAGGCAAGAAACGTTCTCGTTTTCTCAAAGACAGAAACTTCGAGAGGAAGAGCGTCGTTGTAACTCGATCTTTCGCGTCAAAGCGAAATAGCCAACAGCGGAAAACGTATTTTCAAATTCCTCACAGGAATGTAATTATCAGTCGCAGCTGTTTGCTTTCGCTGTGACGTATACTACCAGCGATGGGAATAACTTTAACGCGTGATCGCCATTCAAGAATTTCGCAACATTTATATGCAACAGATGTAAATTCGTATAAATACATTCGTTCTTTAAGACTTACGGTTATTATTGCGCAAAAAAGTTGGTAGCATATCAAAAAATATTTTGACCGTAAGAAGTATTAACATCTACATTTTATTACAGGATTTAGTAATAATTAAAGAAGATAGCGATAATATAATATTAGAAGCAATACTATTTTGGTATTAAAAATTTAACATCGAAACATTACTACGTTAATTTGGTATTATAGACAAATTTTGGTATTAACATAGTGAAAATAATAATAAAAAAAGAAAAGCGATTGGAAGAATGCTGGAAAGGAAAGATAGTGATTCAAAAGTATAGCTATATATTTCAAATGATATGGGAACGTTAAACACGTAAATGCACTAACAATAACTCCAGTTTCAAAAATAAGATTTATTACCTCATAATCTGCAGTTTATTGTCATATATTTAAAATTATCTTTATTCGAAAATTTGCTCAAGGTATCATAAATCACAAAATAAATAAAAGTTCTAACTTTCTACAGAGACGTGTTTCAACGATATTTTCGATCCTATTGCTGGGCTCGAACGGGACAGACGAGAATAAAACTTAGCATGTACCTTGGTTCGCTCTCCAGAGTATTTCTGGCGTGTGACCCTTGACTCGTGAGCAACGTCATGTCTTGCACTTGTTTACGCAATTTCAAGGGTTTTCTTGCGAAAATCACGTCATCATCTTGTTGAATCAGCCACAGGACTCCGGGGAAATCGCGACAACGTGGAACAAAATTGAAAGGCACAGTTCGCGATTTCCGGGCGTAGAATTGGATCGAAAAGCGAAATTGAAAACTTCGTAAGAATTCGAAGTAAATGCGTTACGTGTAGCTGAGAGAAGCTGACACAATGCCTGCATGTTCAATTCTCGAGAATGTTACTTCAATGGAACTACAAATTGTTACGAAGTATTATGCAACTATGACAAAGAATTATACATTTATGAAACTGTGCAACAGTTTGGAATAAAATTTAAATTCATGAAAACTTTATGTCGAACGCATAAATTTTCCGTATATTCGACTAAAGCGAATCCCATACTCTCAAATTTCAATACTTGCAATTAGTCAAAGTGGAAAGTGATTACACAAAAGAAACCAAATTAAACGAAATCTTTGAAATAACGAGATATTTATTCAAACTATCTCAAACACTAACTTTAGTTACAAAAATAAAATAGAAAAATCAACTTTATTGTTCTCTCTACTTGTATAATTGCTTTTCGTCTCGAGAACAGATTATTATTTTATAGGATTCTCAATATTTACAAAATGAAATCCACACAGAACAATGTATTTCTGACATTCCTATATTTCGTTGCAAAGCCCGAGAATTGGTTGGAATTCTTGCCAGCTCTCTCTATCCTATCCATGAACGTCGCTTCTCGAGAAAAGCAGGCATAGGTATAAACAACATTGATATTTCTCGCAAACTCGATTTAACTGAAGTCCATAGGAGGCTGAGAAGCGATCTATCATGGAAGAAGGATGCGGCCAAAGTGCCGTGAGAAATGCAATTCCACGACGTAAAGGAAGGATCAACAGGCTTCGATGCGAATCATCCCTTAAATGGCTGCCCTGCCATCCTCGAACAATTCGCTCGAACGATCCAACCGATGAAAAATTCAATCGGCGAAATTATCTCGGCTCGATTCCCCCGAATAATTCTGCGGGGAATCGAATCGTTGGATAATTCTCCGCGGTGGTGGTTCCTTCGATCGAGAGGAGCTCTTCAGAATGGAAAGCGAGCCGACCGATTTCAGGGTAACTTTATTTCAGCCCTCGTTCTGTCTAGCCTCGTCTCTTTGTCTTCAACCCCCTTCAATCAAGATTTTTTTTGGCGGAGGTTCGAATTGGAATAATTTTTTGATTTCTCGTTCGATTGAACAAAGTCAAGTGGAGACGTGGTTTGGTACATTTTTGATATGTGAATCGAGATGTGGACTTTCATTCATAAATGTTTAGAACATAGGCAGTTCTACGGTATTATTACAATTATGTGAAATATAGATTCTAGTCAGTGAATTAGAATCTCTCAACGTTTCTCCACATATTTTATTCTTTCGTCTTCTTAGTGCATTTGAGAAGCATAAGTGAATTGTATGTGTATGCAGGATGATTCATCTAACTCGCGCGCCTTAAATAGCTAAATTATGCGTCTGGTAAAATAGTTTTTGTATACGAAAATTTCATGGTTTCACGGGTGACAAAGAATGGTACATCGACTTTTCCTTTTTCAAAGTTAACTTTGTTTCTTTCAAATGAAATTGTATATTTCTTATATCATAGTTCGAGGAAATACCAGACTTCGAGTAAAAGATTATTAACCAATTATGGTCTTAAATCTAATATGCATAATATGCACTTATACCGTTTCTCAGAAATTTGCCTCGGCGATGAAGATTTCATAGTATCGTCAGAAGATTGCCTAAGTCGTTTTACTTAGATTCTTTTGATGCTTGAAATAATAGTCTATTAACATTGACAATTATGTATAATAGTAATGTTCATTAACATTAACAAATAGATGTCAATCATTTGTATTTCTTCTTTTTGTGTTGATCATTGCTCATACTTTTCCTGGTATTTTTCAATGAGCGAGCACAGTATAATTATTATACTTCGTTCTTCATTCAAAGCTTCTATATTTTTTAGGAAAAAATTAATAACTTCCCTTTAATAAAGGCCAATAGCAGAGCGTTGGTAACATCGAACGATTCTCTGTGACCTACTTTTCTTTTTCGCCGAGAGAAATAAATTACGCTACTCCGCGGTGTTACTTTTACATTGCGTTTTTCCTTCTTTTAAAAATACGATCACTTTTTAGTGGTACAAATAACGTTCTAGAAGTTCTTTCTGCGTTTTCCACGATGGCTGGAGAAAGGATTGCAGATTCAAATATTGACAGCGAGAAAGCTTGGTTTAATATATTATGTCGTAACTTCACGTTGATAAAGCGCGTCTTTTCCACAAGAATTACCTTTACTACAAATTTTTATTCCCTCTTTACCGATTGTCTTATAGCCTATGGTCTATCCCTAATAACATTTATGTACAATATTTCATTATTTTCTTTCTTTTGCATAATACATTATGGTGATAAATCAGAATAGATAATAATAAAAGCATTAGGTAAGTATAACGTCCAATCGACTATTTTCTTTCGTGTGACCTGAAAATCAACAGACCTAAAAAATATCTCCACCATGGGTCAACAAAAACCATACGTGTACGCCTCATGATTCAAAGGAAAGAACCCTTCCTTTAGCCCGAATCGTCGGCCATTTTTCTCGCCGGTACCTTTACGAACCTTTGATACCGTATATCAAAGGCCATTACACCATTTCGGCCAGTTATTATTTCGTGATACGTTCGGATACTGAAAAATAAACCGACGAGAAACGTCTCTCGCAGCTGCACGAATTCGCCGTGTCGACTTCATCTTTCTACTAGCTCTTTTATCGACCTCGTAAATTTCCTTTCGGTAATTGTTTACAGCGAAACGAAAAGGAAACGTAGCCATCACGTCATTATTACGCTTTTATTGGACGGATTCGAGTAGCAGTAAGTATCGTTTTACGATCATATGGACGGCCGCTGAATTATTGTGGCCCATCGATACTTAACCAATCGCCTCGTCTACGTTCTACCGTTGTTTCTCCAAGAAATCGAATTTTCTGGCTATTCGCGTGAAGGTTTATTTGGGATTGAGATTCAACGAGGCACGAGTCAGTAAGTGACTGGATCTGGAGGGTGAAAATGGTGATCGATTTTTATCCTTTTCTATGTGAAATTCTGTATTCCTCCCTTTATCGGAAATAACATGTAAAATTAGTTTTTGTTGAATTTGTAGAGGGAAGTGTTTATGGAAGGTACGCCTTAGTATTATATTAAAAGTATTTTCAAACATGTAACACACACAGAAATAAATTCTGTTCTTAATCTACGATGATTATCGAAGAGTTTGTTTAACGCTAGAACTGTTCACATTTATTATCTAACTCAATGTGTTATACATAGTAAATTAAAGAATTAAAGCTATATAACAAAAGTATATTAGTATATGTAATTATGTTTCTAGGTCAGTAAAAATAAACGTTAATATTACCCAAAACATTTGCATGTTCTTAGTAATAGCAAAAACAAAAAATCTGATACCACATCTTTTGACTGGTTTAATAGGTCTATTGTTTAAATATTCATTTCTTTGACCGATTCAGAATTTTAATGTCTGAATTATGGTGCAAATAGAGTGAACTCATAAGAAATCCACAAGGGAAAAATACAAATCTCGTTTTAATATTTATCTGTAGTAGAACGTTAAAATTCCTTTGAAACTGTATCTTTATTTAATTTTGCGATTAAATACGTATTTTTGCAATCTCTGAAGGATATATCGAAACCACGAAGCATACACCATTTTGTACTATCATTCTGCTGAACCTATTCCAATTCCCTTGCGCTCGTACATATATTTTAGAAGCGGGCTGGGCAGGCAATAGTCGTAAACAAGAAGAAAACAGCAGGAAGACGCAGGCTGTGATCACCGAACGATCAATGTTCTTTATTTAACGACCTTAAGTCCCGATATCACAATAAGCCAATAAAAGCACTAGCAATTTCATTTCCTAATACCCCAATCAAATTAATTTTCCCCAATCGACTATACTCGCATATAATTTCTCAATATTCTCTTAACACAATTAATTCTAATAACGGGTGCATACAAAATATTAAACTGTGATGCTGCAAACAACCCTTTAACGTAAATGTGCAAACAAAGGGAGCAGAGAGAACATTAAAACGAAATTCAACTCGCTATTCAATTTAATTGCTGTCTCACATTAACTAGAACTGATATAGTGTTCACAAAAACGATATAATATTGGAAGAATTGATTTTGATATCTATGTTGACTATTTTTTTACTCTTCTCAGTGAATAATAATGAATATGAAATCTTAAACCCTTTTTTTTTTAAATATTTGCCACAGACTTACGGACTTATTTGCGGATGCTACTTGATTAAAAATTTTATGACGTGTATACTTTGATACAGAAACATTAGTTGAATGTTTATCGCATATATGTTTCAAAAAATAAAGGATCGCATAACATAAAAAGTATCAAAATTATACGCTTCATATTTAAATAAAATGTGAATATAAGCAGGTTTTTCATATGTCCTGAAGCATGTACGCACCCGCCTGAAGTTTATCATTTCAAATGAGATTCTTTTCGTGACCCACTGTAGTCTCGGATACGAGAAATTCCTTCCGCTATATTTTAATTTAAACTGCAGACATGTAACACATCTGATAAATATTCGAATAGCGTCTTTGTACCAAAGTACACAACTTATGCAATTTTTAATTAAATAGTGTCTATTCGTATATACATATAATGTATACATGGCTTTATTAGGGCTTTTTAAAAAAAGCTGCTCAATTTTCTTCGATCAACAGTCACCCCTTCCTACATAAATTTTCAAACAAAGGGTGCGTAGAGAACATCAGAACGATACAAAATTCAGTCCAGAACCCAATTCCCTAATGTCATACCCTAATTTCTCTCCAGTGTACTACGTGCACGTACAACGTCCAAATATTCCTGTGTAACATAAATATCCGAACAAAGGGTGCATAGAGAATCTAGGGGGCGATCGAAGAAGCCATCGCGAGCGGATGAAAGGGAAGAAATACTCGCCCTTCCACGTTGGAAGGGAAAGGTGGAGCTGCGTAGGACGCTGGGTCATAGGGATGGTTAAAGGATGGTGGGTTGGTGGGCCAGTCGGTGTGCCAAGGGTGGGTCGAATTGAATCGAGGGGAGGTCTGTGTGTTGTCGGATGTCTCGCTGATCGATAACCTAACCTATTAACCCAGTGAAACAGCGCGCGTGCGTGGTCGCCACGTAGGCGTCACGGCTACTCCCGTGACGTCACGGGACTCGTCGCAATATCGATTGAAAAATCCGGGAAATGTCCCAGGACGTCGGTAACGCGTTGTTCTGGGATTCTGGGCCGGGCCAGCGGGAGATTCAGCCCTAGCACACCCGCGCCACGGCCTCGATACGCCTTTTTCGTGCCTCTGGCCCGCTTTTTCATCTACTCGTCCTCTCTGTATCTTTCTCTCTCCTTCTCTGTACACGGATCTTCGCTGTTAAAGCGGATACCACTGTAGAAAGCGACGACGAGGAAGATTTCCCAAGAATTAGGATATCGTGAAAAGTAACTCCGTTCATAAGGTGTTTTGTAGTTTTTAAAAGGTACGTTTGAGAGTAAAGCGAGAGGACGATTCGCTGTGAAGTTTCTTTCGCAATGAAATAATTTAATCGTTTTGGAAGATTAATTCAAAATGAGGTACAAGATATATTTCAGTTGTCGTAGCTTGATTGAATAAACCAATACGGAATGAGATATGACTGAAACTAGCTTAAAAAATCGAATAAAGTAAAAGCTTGATAGTTTAATAATAATTATCTCTTACTTCCTTTTACCCAATAATTATTATACAAAAGTTATCTTGTTCAAATTGTAAAATTTAAACAGCTTTTCAGTTGCGTATATTGTACAATCTCTCCAGATACTGGTCAAAGAAGAGTCATTACATCAGTCATTTAATGTCGTCCGAATGTCCAAAATCCATTCCTCCAAATGTCCAACCGCGAGTCTCTAAAGTACCATTTAACATGTCTCGTGCTATCATTTCCCAAACCTCGTGCAGTATTGCCCCGAAGCGAAGTTTTGAAATCGCTTTGAAAACGAACGAAGAGGAAAGCACGTGCACAAATTCGGCATATTTCCACCAACACATCCCCTATCGGTAACGTGCAAAGCAACTCTGATTGCCTTTTGGCTATCTTGAGCAATGGACGTTGGTAAAACGGTCTCCCGATTCTTGACCGAGCTCGTGATTTCACCGCAATTTCTTCCGGCTTCTCAGCAATTTCCTGCGAAATTCCGTCGTGAGACCCTCGATATCCGTTACGATATTGTTTACCTCCATTTCTCTCGACGTTGTACACAAGCCACGCTCACAATTCACGTAACCATAGAGATGCATGCGCATCTTTTTCACGTGGATTTTATGCATCGCGTGACCCCGCCCCGGCTCGCTGATTATTCGCCACACAATCGTACCATGAATTATGGATCGATGCCCGCTACGTTTATTCGCGTTTGCACGTGTCCGAACATTCAGAATCTTCCTCGTTCTCTCGTTCCGCCCCCTTTCGTGTAACCTATTTTTCTGATCCCCTTTGATTTCTTCCTATCTTCAACAGATTCTCCCTTTTTCCTTTTTCAGTATTCTATCTTCTATTTATGTTTCGTCCGTTCTTTCCTAACTTTGTTTGCTGCTTTTCGTTTCTTTGTATTATTTTTTTATTCTTCTTTTTGAATCGATTATTCGAAACACACAGATTTCTTTGATATTCTTTCCTGATTTTTTGAATCCTTGTTCGCTTTTCTTTTTCTCATATCAGTTCTAACTCCTACGATACTATGTTTCTCTATTAATTTTTTTTACTTCTTTTTGTTCTTTTACTCTCTTTTTTATTTATTTACTTCACCTTTTCTTCTCCTTTTTCGACATTGCTTGGACTCTTGTATTTCCTGTGTATCTTTTTACTATTTTCTATTTTTTAGATTGTCTACTTGTAGCGCATTATGCAGGTTTCTATACTTCTTGGTACTTCGTAACGGCAGATATCATCACACTGCGCGTAATGCAATCAATCCGCCATCCCTAGACGTCGAAAGCCAAGTAACCGTTGGTTTTATTAGCCGTGAGTGCGTGTTTCGAAGCAGCCCCGATGCGGATCGATTTTCATAGTCCATTAAGTAATTGCGCTGCTGGACGACCGTGATCGTGCGCCGCAACCAGGATCGTTTCCTGGGTGCGCTTTCCACGTCGATTTCCTCTCGTCTATAGTTTATGACATGACGACGTTGGTCCCCACGATTAATCGTTCGCCTGAATTAATCGATGCCAGAACGAATTAGTATCTTCTAACGATTTCTGAGCATCTCTGGAAATTACGAGACCAATGAATTAATTCTGGTCGAACTAAATTTAATTTACAGATCTGTTATTTGGTTATGATTTACCAATGAAATGAAACTTGATATAAAACTATATATTACAAATTTCTTCACACAATTGTTCAACTTTATTGCTCGAAGCAGCCGATTAAACTAATTTACATCCAACGATCGCTAGTTATCTAAACCAAAATATCTATTAATTTTTAACAATTAACATTGTAATTTTTGATTAGCACCTATCGATGAATAATTTTCTAATTATCCGATTCTCCGTTTTTTAATGTACCTATGGAAAATATAGGCTACCCTTATAAACCAATTCTATACTTTTCGGTATACTATACTAATAATCCAGTTCTGTATATTTCAGTATACGGAGACTACAGGCTATTCTATACAAACTATACGTCTAAGTCTATCACAACGTACGTCCATAAATATTTAAGGACTTTCAAAACGACGCCCATACGATTTCATCTTACTACAACAATGAGCCATTGAGAAACGATCATACATCACCCCGTCTGCCATTGACAAGACGAAGCTCTTCCAGCAATTACATTCAAAAGGTCGTCCATTCGTAATGCAATTCCCTGGCGACGAAGCATCGTTGTGCACTGTTGGAAGGCCTCGGGCGATTTTCTATCGTTCGAACGCATCTTCGTCGAAGAAGGCGGCTCGCTTTCCCCCTCGTTCTATTCTTCAGGCCACACGCGAACATAGGATTCATAAGTAACCGGGGCCGTCGTGACACGAAGATCACCGATAATGTTCTGCCACTTGGTCACGAGTGACCCCCACGACTTTCCACCGGAAACAACGCTTATTGTTCCGGCTGTTGTCGGTTTTTATCTAGAACAGAATAATGGGGACGAGTTTCTTCGTCGTGAGTGAATATAGTCAATCGTAACGTTGTTATTGTCTTTGGACAAACGTCGTGTTATCGGTCGAGCCCTGTTTGCTTGCATGCCCCCGATAGTAAAAAATGATAATCCGGCAAGAAAACATAGGTGTGCTGGGTTCAATGATGTTGAAAGGTTGTGATAAATACGAAGGATTCTTTGAATTTTGATCGATAGTTACCGAGCGATTTTGTAGGTAATAGTTTCATAGATAAGTGTGTATATTGTAGGCCATAAGTATTAGGACACTTGTTGTATTATTAATTTAAACAGTGCGACACATTTAGTACAAATTGAATCTCTTTCACTGCTCTTAGTTTCTATAGTTATTTTATTGTAGAACTATGGTAGAGATTTTACTCACAGTAAAATTTATTATCATTCTCCGTTCTTCATTTTTGTTAATCTAACGAGTAATAATATATATGGCTGGTAGTATCGAAGCTGGCAGTATAAAGGAAGCTTGATTATTCAAATTAATCATGACACAAGCTATTCAAATAATTGAAGTTTTTTAATAACCGAATAATTATCTTTTCATACAAGAGAAGATAGTTTATCTCGAACTTCCTAATAAGTATTACTATCAAATTGAAACAAACACATTTGAATGATATTTTACGACTTTTTTCACTTTCTGCCCTTACAAATTCTTACAAATTCCATGCCTAAAATGTCCTACTAATTGATATTCTAATAATCGACCGTTCTCTTCATCGATGCTCTGTGTGATGATTCTAATTATCCTTAAAGGTAATCGAATCTTTAGAAACGATAAAATCTTGGTTCATATACTAAATACTCTTCCCATAACCGACGTTACTCAAATTTACCGAACAAACAAAACTTGCCAAAGCACCGATTTCCGGCCTCTTCATAACAGGCTGCGTCGAGAAACGCGCAAAGTGAGCATATAAAATGCGATCCTTGGCAATGCAGGACTGGCCAGGGGCCAGAATTATTCGCCACGGTTGGTTCGAACCGTTTGTGTTCGACGATGCTTCGAGCGAGAATTGGAAATTCTGCGGCGGCGCTCGCTTACCGAAAGGATTAATTTGATAATGTTACACTAGCTCGACGGTTAAGCTCCTTACGGCACACGAAGAGGCGCGCTTAGCCAACGGTGAACACTGGGAAATCGATCGGCACAATTACCGAAGTCGCTGTATCGATTCGCCCCCAAGACCGGACGCAAATGTTGTAAATCGCCGTTTAAGCTGGAAGTAAATACACTAACCGCTGAGAATTACACCGATACACCGTCTCGCTGGTAATTAGTCAACGATAGTTTTCCTTTGGTCTTACCCTTTTTCACAGGATTCTTTCCCTCTCTCCCTTTCTTTCTCTTTTCTTGGTCCGTAGAAATTAGAAATGGGGATTGTTGGTTTTAGAAACATGTTTGGAGATTCGAGAATTTAATTTCAAGTGGTACAAAATAGATTTCTGTAGTTTATGACGAGTTTTAAGCGAGTGTTTTAATTTGGCTTCATTAAATTTGAGGTAAAGTTAATAGTTGAGTTAGAGGTAAAGTTTCAGGTAAGTTAAATGTAAGGGTCTTATATAAAAGGGAATAAAATTCTGTGGTTTATTTATTTTAGCTCTAGGACTTGCTTGACTCAAAATAATAGCCTCTACGGAAATTTGAGAGTTTTATTTAAAATAATTCCTATTAATAGATATCCATAATTTATGAAGAATTTTAACAAAGTGTATCCTGTTTTGATTACAAAAATTTGTTTCAGCTAAAGAATACGGTTCACGAAGATTCGAGAATTTACTTTCAACTAACAGAAGAGTAAAATATTTTAAAAGCAGCTTTTCCGCTTTCAGAAAGTATATTAATACAATATCTTTAAATCAATTGTTTTATCAATAATTTATGATAGAATTTAAATAGATGTGATTATGAGATAAATACATTAAATTGATAAACATACACTCTTTGGTCTTTAAAATTAATCTTTAGCGAATATATTATATATTGATACGATGTGTTTGAATTGTGATTTAATAGTTTCGATAATGTATCGTTTAGCCACAGATACCGTTTGATACGAAAGAGATAAACGATATAAAGGTAGTTCATTTTTTAAATTAAACAACGGTACAGGGAAGACAAATGATCGTATCGAGGTAGAACAGAGCGAATCATGTTCATTAATATTGTTGGCAAATGCTTATTCGCGTGTCAGGTTATAATGGTTCGACGATTAACTTAGTCCTCATCCGGTTGGCATGGTTTCACGTCTCGCGTATCTCGGAGCTTTACGACGTCGCCTAATAAAACTGACCGATTCCAGCCTCTTCGCGATCGATAATGCAATTTGATTTGATGGCCGCCACTTCATCCTGATACGATGGAGCCAGATAAAAGGACGTCGCTTCCACGTAATGAAAAAAGACTTTCATTACGCCGATGATCCGATCGGAACGATTACGTCGTATTAAACAGTGTACAAGAGCTTGATTTGTTTACGTGGAAATCGGGCCTTGATGACGGCACAGATTACAATCATAAGCTCTTATCGACTTGCATTGTCGCGCTCAAATGGAAAATAGGTCGATCTGATTTGGAATATAGGACTTGCAGGTATTTATAGATTATGTTGGTTATCGCGCGATTGCATCGAAGGACATCAACTTTGATTAGTTTTTATCATAATGCGGAATAAAATAAAGCGGATATGACTTCGTAGATATCAAGACACACGATGATTTCGTATGGAACGCGACAGATTACTATCAGGAAAGGGTTCATCGATTAATATTGTAGATCTGTGCGAGATAAGGACCGGATTATAGATCAAAATGTAATAGAAATTGTTGGACGAATTTGTAGAAACGTAATAAATTGAACAACTTCATGTTAACTCCGTAATATCTTAATTCGTCTTTTTGAAAATGTTCCGAGTGTATTCGATAGAAAAGTGCGACTAAAATCTGAGTCTAATTTATAGAATCATTTATAAAATTCATGGAATCTTATGGAAACTGGTGAGGAAATTAAATACCAATATTAAGTGAAACAGTTTGATACAAGTGAAGTGAAGTTGAATAATTTATACGAAAGTACTACTAGGAAACACGAAACTTGCTATACTTGAATCTGATTAATCAATTCGTGAATGCTATAATAAATATCACGATATGCAAATACCTTTTGTAGTTGCTATATATTCAAATTAATTATTTTAGAATTTATAACAAAGTTTAAAGGGACTTGGGAATTTCTTTCAAAATTCTATCAACAAAAAAAGAGCTTTAATTCCTCCTCTAAACAGACTATACAATTTCAACATCGAAACGCGTGAAAATTGCAAAATTTCGACGTGATGGAGCACCGTTAGCAGAGATTCGGTGCGAGAGAAGACGATGCAGAAGCGGTTTCCCGTACTCAGTCTCGGAAGATTAATTCAATTAAATGGTAACGGAGATGCATGCGCGAGAATGGGCAGCCACATTGCGGCCGTGGAACGGCGATTTTGCACACTCTAATGTGGTCGCGAGAATGCACGCGCTCGCTAATAATTACTATAACGACCAGGGATTCGACGATTGTGCGCGCTTAATGGCGTCTGGACGGTTCTTGTCGCGCGAGTCTCCGTGCGTTTCATCGCAAGGACCAGCCGGATCCGCGATATTACCACGCCTCTGCGAGAATCAGACCAGCGGGGAATAATTTCTTGCACGTTGTAGGCGTATTGGTGTGTAGAGCAGAAAGTACGAGTAGTTCGTGAGGTCTTTGTACAATAATTTGGTGAACCCGCGATCCTTTGTGACCCTCTTGCGTAACTGAAGTAATGTCATTAGTACAATTTTATGAGCCACAAGTTACAAGCTATTATGCATAAATTCTATTTTATAATAGTAATACGTTTAGCAAGGAATGAAATTAAATTTTATAATGAATTCTACAAGTTATCATACGAGCAATGTGATTATCTTTGATAGTGGATTATAAAATGATAAAAGTAGAGCTTATAACCAATAAATTGCATCCTGTTAATCTATTAATATCGTTAGCGGTTATCAAGTATCTTCAAAGGTAGTGTATTTAGTACAAAGTCTCATTTTGGTTGAGATTAGGTACACACTGACTGAATCTCATCTCTGATTCTGCTGATGATTTCGTGTACCAAACTGACAAGTGACAAACTTGGCAGAAGTCCTAAGTGTTTATTGATCTCTTGCATCGCATTCAGTGCCACATAGTTAAACATTCATCTGCGTAAACTATTATCTTCGCCGGTATAAAACGATATTTCTGTAAATCTAGCTTATAAATTTTCAAACTTTATCGAATATTTTTATCTTTGAATTTTATTTTTAAAGAGTCTTAAAAACGATTTTTAATTTGGGCGATTATTATTTCATCTTCGTTCGTTCGTATGATATAAAAGTGTTCGCGAACGTGGTCGGAACGTTCTACGATTGAATGCAGTAATTTGGATAAAACGTTGCTGCACGAGTACTACTTAGCTCAAAACTAAATGTATCTCATGTGGTAGCATTCAGCGCGTTGCCACGAGCGCGGAAATTGATTCCGAAAGCTTCATTAATTCTCAACGCGTCCATTAATACGGCAATTAATCATTCCGAATCCCATCAACATCCCATGCATCGTCAAAACACGTTCAACGTCGCATTCCACCGTAACGATCCTTTCAGTTGTTCCCAAACTGAATGGAAGACATCTTCGTATCTCCTTGATGTTCGAAGATATTAACGTACAATCGTAAATTATATACCGATTACCGTTTGTATCAAACGTCTTCAAGTAAAAAGTGTAAAGAACGTTTGAACATTTGAATCTTTTGCCAACTCACCTCTGCAAAAGCTAATAATAATATCAATCTTTGAATTCGATCATTTCTAAACATTCATTTTTAAACGGAGATGTCAGGTCGTTGGATAAATTTCTTGGGAGTTTAACATTATGTGAATCTTATAATACAAGAACATTAGTTAATGTATTTCCAAGTAACCATTTCTCTCATACAATGTCAAACCAAAGTAATCGAAATTCTTTATTAGGAAATTGTCATCAAGAAATATGTACACGTAGAATATTCTTAATCCAATTTTCAAACACTCATTCGAAACAAAGTGATTTACATTCCTTACGTAAAGAATTTGTATCAAACAATACTCAGCAATGGAACGTTCCTAACACAATTTCTCAAAACCCTAAACTCCCTATATTTATACAAAATATTCATTAAACAGGATATTACAATACTTGCCCATTCAACCCACAGTGATACAAATCTCTTACCTAGAAAATTTATATTAAACAATACTCAGCACTAGAATAGACCTCAAGCCAGTTTCCAAAAATTCAAACCCCAAATTCCTTCTATGCAACATACACATTTTTTAAACAAGGTTTAATACTTTTAACCGTAAACTCCAGTGCCAAATATCCAGTCAATTCGCCGCATACCATTCACCACGAACTCCACGTTACTAATTCTTGTAACCTGAAACATTTCATAATCGTTTGTTTATCAAGCGAAAATAGTCGAAACGTTCTTCCAAAAGACAGCATCAATAACCAATGAAGCAATAGAATGACGCGTTTCCCTAACGAGCCTACGACGTTGCGGAGGGCCCGGACGTTTCCAAATTTATACTCGATGATAAATAGCGCGAGCATAGCGTTTGTCGTGTCTCCGCGGCTATTTTTGGCGGCGAGAGACGAAAAGGCAAGGGCACGTCGTCGATCGGCCTTGCCAAAAGCTCGATGACGATCGACTTAAGAGGAATTGTCGCGCTGTGACTGGCGACGAGTCACTCGGAAGCCTGATATTCCGGAACGAGGCTTCGCTTTGCGACGATCGGCCAGCGACTTGGCATCGGATAACACAAACCATGACCGACTCGTGAATCGAGCGGATAGACCTTCGATCGATGGGCCTGCTTTCGCCTCGACCAATGCCAACTGGGCTAATGTACGAACGTGAAGAGCTATCGTAAACTAAGGAAATATTGGCAGCGTGATGTAATATTGGTAGGTGTGAGTTCGACTTTCAGCAAGATTTCTGTATTCTGTATGAAACAGTCAAGAATAGAGTGAGAACGTTGTATATAAAAAGAGGCAAGGAAGAAAAATAGTTTGAAAGAAAGTATCTGATGAAAAGATGAATCAAATTCCGAGAAGATAGACAGTCCAGTGAATAAAGCGAGCGTAAATAATCAAATAGTAAGGTATTAATTTTTAAAACGAATTACTTTAAAGAGTTTTTTAATTAATTTTTAAAATACGAATTTTTTAGATGATGTAATAAGTTTGTCGTTTCCAAATAAGGAAAATTGTTTCTTTTGGACCATGTAATAAATGTTGATATTAAAAACAGAAATAAAAGCTTTTGGATCAAAATGTGATAATTTTTTATAGTTTCTTTCCTTGTTATTTAATCTGTACTATACGGAACCGATACCCGATCGATCTCCTTAATCGATGATGTGACATTTGTTGTATTGAATATTATAAGCAATAACGTTTAGACATATGTTCGTGCGAATGGATAGCGTACAATGAAAGACTGTAACTTGTTACAGTGAAACTTGTAATTATGCAACCAACGAAATTTCTTGTCCAATCTGTTAGAATGACGATTAAATTCTGATAATCAGGTTATAAATAAATACATAAAAGACTCGTTCGTAGTAATCAAAGCATTGAACTAATCGGTAAAAGAATTAATTGTACATTAGAATAAATAAAGAAACACAGCGTAAATAAACCTAATGTAACCCAAGATTAATATAATTCTAACTATTAATGCTTCTCAAATATTAGGTTGTCCGAAATGTTTCTTTCGTTTTATAAGGAGATAATAGACGCACAATGTTTTTTGTTTCATATCAGTTTATTGAATTATGCACGAACATAATAATAGAAATAGAACGAAATGGATCACACCTAATTCAATAAAATAATATAAAACAGAAATTGTTGCTCATCTATTATCACCTTATGAAACGAAAGAAACTTCTCGGACAACCTAATACATTACTTATTACAAGACAGTCAATCCTGTAACTGACTATTCCAACTTTCAAAATATCACCTTCAAACCACTAAACCAGATATCACTGTGATTGCTATAAAAGAAACATTATAAAGACAAATTCAACAGTCAATAAAAGACGAACCCAGTAATTCTTCTTCGCCATCGAAATTACTGCGAGCGAATGATTCTCTGGGAAATCGTTCGGCGACGCAATATTGCTGGCTTATAAATCAGTCTCCCGTATCCAATGAGCCTACCGAGCAACAGTGTCTATTAAAATACAATTTACAGAGTTTACGGGGGCGGTGTTTCGCGGTTGTCGAAGCGATATTCCCGGTCGACGTGACGCGTCGGAATTATTGCGTCCGAAGGGTCGAACGCGGCAAGGCAAAGATTAAAGGGCTGCCACGGGAGCGTTTTATTCGCTCCACGCGGTGGATTATTAACTCGCGAAGAAGCCGTGTGATAAAGTGGCGAGCGAAGCGTGCTCGCGTCGAATCGTTGCTCGAAGTCTGACCGTAATTGGTTATTTCATCCTCGAGAATTCAGACGAATCGCGAAACAATGATTCCATGGTACAATGAGCAGGTTCATGTGGCTTTTTATGGATCTTACGATTGCAAAAAGAACGTTCGTGCATCGTGTCGTTTCATGATTTCGTTCGTTTGATACGCGTGTGCAACGAAACTCTGACTGTTTCGAGTTCTTCCCCAAAGTATTTTTATTGCTCTGCTACTTGCTGTTAATGGTACAATGGTTAGAGATAAACGAGGGATTTAAAGATACAACAGAGGATAAACGTAAGTTTAAAATATAGCCAATACGAAAGGTCATTGTAATTCTACAAAAAGGAAAAAATGTTTCGAAAGCTGAATGCTACTCTTAAAAAATAAAAAACAAAGTTGTAAGATGAATGAATACGGTAATTAGCAAGATAATGAATAAGATGATGAATGAAAAGAAGGACACAGATCGTTGCAAAGAAGAAGACACTTATGAAACCAAAAGAGGATTTAAAAGGTAAGAGAATAAAAGCAAATTATTATGCAAGGGGACTATGTTTCAGCAGAAGACTTTATTTTCTCAGAATTTTGAATTTTCTGTTTCAACTAGAAGAAATTGTTCATTTTTTAAAGACGTCCACTTACTAGTTCACTGCTGTTATTATCTGTTAAATCACACCTACGCTGTGGAAATGAAATTTATCTCGTTTCATCAAGTCGAATATGAAAAGACAGGAAATTAAATTCAACTAGAAATTCTAAAAAAAACCGTTTCTTAAATGGAATATATTGTATACCTACAATCTGCAAATTACATATACACTCGATCGAGCATAAGGTAACTCCTCGTTTTATCGATATTGCCAATTTTAATGACGAAGAGTTCAGCAAGTTCGCATCTTAAACGGGTCCGCGTGAAACGAGAACGAAACACGATGGCAATAACGCGCGGCGTAATTGGCGTGAAGCGCATCTGCTCTCGCGAATACGTGTGTATGCTCGTGATGCGGAATATTAATGAGTGGGATGGACGGGCGCGGATCCATCGGTCGTTCGTGCGCGAATTATAATGCGACGATGCGGGCACGGTGTTTGCGTGTATTTCACCGAGTGAATAGCAAGCAGCCAGATTGTGAAAAGTTCAAGCGACGTTTCGGCCTCCGCAACGATTTTGACTGGGTTGCGTAACCGTTCGCGGAAAATTCAGACATCGTTCAACGACGAGGTAATTTGATTTCAATATGGTTGTCTATAGATTGAAATGTTGTCTATCTTATTAATGTTGTAATATGATTTTAATAAGAATTTCTTTGTTATTGGTGAAGAAATTGCTTGCAGAGCAATTTCCGATTAAAGGAAAAATATTCTATTTGCAATTTTCTTACGAAGGAATTGAGAGTTGGTGTGACTTTTAAGGTAGAATTTTATATTCTATGAATTTTAGGTTTTAATAAATTCGATACTTTATCTTCCATTAATTTGTATTAAATGTAACATTTATTTTATATCTTTTTTACGAGTCATTAAATAATTTAAAGAATATAAAAATACATAAATATTTCATAGAAGGATTTTGAAACGATCAAGTAAACACTTAATCGATTGAAATTTTTAATTAATAATACAACAAAATGATACATAATATTACTGATTACATCGATCTCGCACAAATGAATTTATTACACAATCTAATACGAAATAACGAGAACTTGTCTCATTGATCCATTTCACAAGCTCGCCATTCCGATTCCATCGAGATCGACTGATAATTCCGCGACCAAGCAATACTCGATCCATTGTTTGCGTACACTTTTCCGATCAAATAGCGTATCGCCACCTGCGATTCGCGCAAACAAGATCAATACCCAAAAACATTAGCAAACGGTCCGTAGGGCTAATAAGCGATGGAACATCAGTATCAGCGTGACGCTATTTACTGCAACAACGACATTAAACGATATTCACGTATCTGTGGACTTAGCACGACATTATTGATAGCGACCAACGTTGGCAAACAATGCAGGTATTAACGTATAACTCGGAGAACGTTATTAATACTCCATCAAGTTTGCGAATACAGACCTATTTACCTTTAGGTGCGAAGTTTATTTTATTCTAATTGGATGGAAATTCATTTAGAACAGAATTTGTTTGTTTCGAAGAAAGGAAAAATATTTGTTTAAGAAACTTGATTTATAATATAAATTAAGAGATTTACACTTGTAAAATGAAGAACGTTATAGATTAAGGAATCTTTTAATTTTTTACCATCGAATTATTTCCTCTAATTCTTTAGACTTTATCATTCAAGCCTGAAGCAATGTTACGGAATGAAAAATATAACAAACATTCGAAAAAAGCATTTCTATATCGGTTCAGAAAGTAGATGGGGAAAGATAAGGTGTAGTATTTGCATATTACGCAATAGATGATAATTTCTGAAAAGTATCAAGAGTAATCAGAAATATACAAAAAAGCAATATTTAAGTATTGAAATAATTATTTCTGATAAAAATATGCACTTGTATAGATATTCACGGTATAATCATATTATTTTGAAGAAATAAATATTGGAAGATGACAGTTCTCCCGCAACGACGAGAAAATCGTGGATTTACGAATCGACAGATTGAAGGGTCGAATTAAGGTAAAATCATCCTCTAATGAAAATGTCGACATAGAATTCCGACGGTGATGTCGTGGGACTCTGCTTTCGTTGACACTGATCGAGGCGAATCTAGTGAAAAGGTCAAATTATTTTACGAGTTGTCGCCGTACCGGGCTCGACCAGCACCATGGCTATTATGCAGATTGCAATTTCACTTCCAGCGTGCTCTGAAAAACGCCGAATTGTAAATCTCGATCGTGCCCGGCTCGTAATAACTTTATCGCGTTGCAACACTGGATTCGCCAGGTGAATCGCTTTCCAGTGACGAAATTTTTAGTGACATAGGGCTGTTTGTAATCAGACACTTGGTGATGCCGGTTAATCACTTTATCGTTGCTTCATGGTTTGTGCTATAAAGGGATATATAGGTTGAACCGTGACGTGTATGCGGTATGATTTTTAACATCGTGAGTTTTCCACACGAATTCATTTTCACGTTCATTTGGCGTTTAAAACAGAATACGAAAGGATTCTATGACAGTTTAAGCGTTTATATTTGATCAGTTTGAGCGTTTATAACCCGATTGTTAATAATAGGCACGATTAAATGCATTTAATTTTCTCTAATTTATTCCATTACGTTGTAATTTCCTGGAATTTCAAACAAAACGAAAGCCTTGAACTTTGTATTCTTGTGTCACTCTGCGAACTTTAAACTTTCTATTTCATGAAAATACATTCGCATACCTGAAGCAAATTACAAATTCCTATAGGGTGGATAAATTCTAAAAGCATCAAGGAATCTGGACGAACCTAGCCAATGTTAAAAGTGTCGACTTAATTACGATCGACATTAACATCAACCACAGAATATATTACTAACTAAAAGAAAAAGTCGACAAATTAAGAATTCCACTCCCTCCTATCTTGTTTCGATGTTGTTACGAATCAGAGTAATTCAATTTAAGAAATGATGCGAATAGAACGCAATTTCTTCGATCTACAAACGTGTATGTTCGTCGTTGAAAAAAGATCGAGATACGAGTCAATGGGGACTAGTCGGTTACAAATAGCTCTATTGACGGCGTTGTTAATGACTGATAACAGTGATTTGCCGTCGTCGTTTCCCGTTTGTTCGTCGAACGTCACGACCTACCGATAGAAGCGTTCCGCGAACGATCCGAATGAACTCGGTCGGCCATTTAATCCCGTTGCTCAGTTGCGTTTCCTGCTTCGTTCTTCATGGCGAATTATCAATGTCACGTAGTGCTTCCTCAGCAAATCCATTTACCACGCATTGCTTGTTACATGACGTTCTTCGTTCGTCAACCCCTCGCCTTCCTACCCTAAAGAATTTGCAAGATAAATGGTCGGTTCGCTTCCGGATTCCTTGGACCACCCGTGTAGGAAAACGATGAACATGATCTTTATTCAAAGGACTCCTTTTATGAAAGAAGCCAGCTGCTCCTAGTTGTTTTGTTTAAATAAAAAGCGATTTAAAATGCAGAGTAACGAGGACGAGAGATGCGAGAGTAATAGAAAATGGATGTTCTACGGTAGCCTTTGGAAAAGAAAACTTATTACAAGATGCTGTGAACAAGGTTTTAAAGAATTTAAGATATTGAATCATTTGTTCGAGATTTAATAGAAAATTGACTGGATACGAAAAATTGCTGAACTTAATTGATACCAAAATGTACATACGTTACTTTAATAATTTTCATCTCGTTAATCCTACACATCCCTTCAATCCTTACAATCCTTGGATTTTCATATTTCAATTTTGCTCTCATTTTAACGAACAAAAGATATTTATAACGTTTCGAGAAGATGTTTGACATAAAATCGACATCAGAAGAGCCAAGTATACCAATAACAATTTTATCATGTTTCGTTTGAACTGCGAAAACATTTGTTAATGTTCGAAACATATTCTTCGGTCTTAAATAAACCGAAAGACTGTAACAGGGTTAATATTTGAATACTGTAAGCATAAAGAATTAAACATTTCGAAAATGCCCGCAAGAATCGGTATTGGAAGCTCAAAAAAACCCAAAGAAAAAGATGAACCAACAAGTCAAGTTAGAAGATTTCTACTTTGGGCAAAGTACTAAAGAATGTCATCGAGAACGATGGTTGGAAAGTAGATGCGAAAGATGGATGAGATTTCACGAAGCGGCGAGATATTGCGACAAGTGAGTCGGTCCAATAGTTCAACCGCTTTCGCGAAATCAACTCGCTCTCGCCAACGTTACCACACCCGCCGCATTATCGCCGCTGCTGTGAACAACAATCATTGCAGTTGTCAACGGCCGTCGTCGTTGGCTCTCTCGTCGGGCTTCTCTCTGCGTCGACGATGACAACACCTCGTCGCGAGTCGACACGCGGGTTTTATCCATTCCGCGGCGTGCACCGTTACAAAACGCTCTCGCGTCCCAAAGAATCCGTTTGTAATCGCGGCGAAAGTCGACTCTGTAATTCCTTCGCGGCAAATGTAACGTTGTCGATCGCATGGGAAAACGATGATACGACAATTTCTGGCTGGAATGACAGAGATTCCTTTTTCGCTGAAATTTTGTCGATCGTCTTGAGAGTCAATTAAAAGGAAAATGACCGCATTTTGTGGCAGCTTGGATAAATAAGAAAAAAAGGCTATTTAAGATTTAAGACTCAACTTTCAAATATGTGAAGAATTCATAATTATTATACTATTGTTGGAAATAATTTACTTTCTCATCCCCGATGAGACGTACGTGTACGGCGGAGTGCAAAGATTTTTCGGTCAGAATAAATTGTTAACTTTATATTCGTGAAGCGGCATGTAAAGGAGTTTTAAGTAATATAGGGTTTGAAGGTAGGACAAATAAAAGCGAATAGTATAACATACAAATATTGTTGCATGTATAATTGTATAATATTATTTAAAGTCCTTTTCCGTTTTCGTAATATAAAGTGAAAGATCTACCTGATTAGAAGCTTTCTCACGTTATCCTGTATGAAGATCACAGGAAATTTCATCTAAAAATTTCCCTATAAAAATAATTACGTTTTTCGCTTTCTATAGACAAGCAGTTTTTAAATCAAACACTTTGACAATCACTGCTACGAGTAGTTTTGTCAATCGTGCTATACGTATGCTCCTTTCGGAAAGAATTTGAAACCTTTTTCAAACAAAGTCACCGTTTAAACGAAAAAGGAGCACAAAGTAATTTTTAGAGAATTCTATAGCATGCACTGCCTCATCACCTTGAAAACTTTTAATTAACACAAGAGCAGCAAAACCATGACGACAAAAAGAAAAAGTTCATCGTGGCTAGAGTCAATCTGTGAGGAAAAGTAAAAAACTGTAACTGGAACGGTGGATTCAATCAGCCATTTTTTCGCACAACGAAAACGAGCTTCGTTTAATCCCGGTGGACCAGTTTTCTCCAGAGACAATTAACGTAACCTTGCTGCCGGAAATTGAAAGCGACGAACACGGAAGCGAACTCACAAGGCGAGGTTGTTGCAAGGTTTCGTTATGTGGCTTACCGCGGTTATCAGTAATTCGGCTAGTTTCTGTATTTTATTTTTCATCGTGAGTTTCGTCGTGTAGTCACGCGAAACGTCGCGGTAATTAAAAGTGCCACGAAAATAGTCAAGGGACGTACAAATTTTTGCTGGTACAAGCGAGAATAAAAAGCTAGTTGCAAAAATACGAATCATAGATAATACCTGAACTCACTAATACTGAACTCATTAACAAATTTAACACTAGAACTAGTCTGTCTGTAATATGTATTTAAATGCTCTATACATAAATCGTTATGATTATGTTTCTATCGAAAATCGATATTAGTTTTGGCAAAGTTTTAGCAAAATATCTGTTTTCAGTAATTGTAAGAGAAGAAAATCTGACATCGGTTATTTTGACAAATTTGGTAGTTCTGGTGTTAATAATGAAATAAATGAAATTTTAGAAGTAAATTTTATACTACTTATTATTATTCTGAAACATAATTAAATATATCCAACTTAAAACCTAAAATTATCTAATTATTCTATTAAAATTGCAAAATTATAAAAAAGGACTTTATAATGCAGTTGAATTTGCAAAAGCATGTAATCATTGCATCCACTTGTTATATCTGCATTTCTATGAACGACCGATTATCATCACTGCTATAAACAAGCGTCGAGTAGAAAGCAGAAGCATCCAACGAAGATAAAATCCGGAAATTGCGTAACCTTACCTGATAAAAATAGCGGCTATAAAATCGTTGCCAGGCCTGAAGAAAAATTAATTACTTAATCGAAATCCCCCATGACTACAACGTCGAGACGATTCCTCCTGAGCCTCGTGTCACGCAGTAAAAAGGTTAAAGAAGAAAAAAACGAAAATAGACGAGACAGTTGCATTGGAGAAGTAATGTTAAATAATTTAACGAGCTATCGTGATGTTTCTCTGATATTACGTCGGTACCGCACATAAATAAAATACTCGACCCTGAGTGGATATTATGCAACCGTTTTGCGGTATTCCCCTTTAGACGGATCCTATTCCTTTCTTGTTTCTTACATTTTTACTATTTGTCTTGTCTTGATAGAGCGTTAGGCGCTCGATGGAACAATGGTAGGTGATTTCACGCGATTTAGCGAAGGTTTACAGAGATATTTCTAACATTTTCGATGCATAGTAATAGAAGAACCCATCAAATAATTTCACTAGTTCCCCTTTCTAGCTTATTAGTTTTTCAATTTTCAAGCATCATAGATTCTGTGATCGTCTTCTTTTTTTATATAGTGTTTGCCTCGAATCCTAAGAATTCCTATATATGTATAGAGCTCTTACATATATACTATTAAAATACGATGACTCGAAAATGCACTCGTTCACCTACCATAGACAATTTTTAAGTGCAAACATTTTGATATTTCACTGTCATTATAATGAGACGCGAAATTATGAATTAAATATTTTGCAATTTGCGTATACATTTTCAGAATCATTAACAATTTTCCCAGCATAACGATGATAGTAGCGTGACACTACTATATATAATGGATACTAATGAAATTTCCAAGTGTTTCGTATAGCACACGTAATATGTCCATAAGGGGTGTCGACAAGGGGTACGAATACTTTCGCTAGCCACTGTGCGTGCAAAGTATCATTTGACTCCTTTCATTTCATCTATGAAAACTATCAACGAGAAATACAAAAATTTATAGTAATTTTTACATTGATAATAGGAAGGGGATCATACGACGAAATTCAAAGTCCACAAAAAACTCAACAACGTTACTTAAGATTATTTCACGTTCAGACAATATAGCTTAATAATAGCTTTATTGTAAAAAAAAAAAGAATTCTCCTCATTCCTTTTGCTTGCATCACCTTTACATTTACGACAACGACGATTGTTTGGAAGAAGAAAATGTCGAACAACAAAACCTTTACATGCATTCGTGTCGATCGATCCGTTCCGTAGAATGCAAGGAATTGTAGGCACGCAAAGTGCACTGTATCGCGAATGAAAAGGAATCCGCATGAACGATTGCAACGTTGTTTCACGTTGAATAATTGCTTAGGCACGGATACGCTGGCAAATACTTGAATACAACAGCTAATATATATTACACCATACAAATTACCGAATAAATTTCGTACTAGAATAGACGCCACAAACAAATGAATCCGTGTTTCACAAGATAACAGACAGCATCATTGTTCATTTCAATTTAACTCGTATATAATTTCTCGTTGATTGAATATTATTCCCTTCGAGTATTCGCGTTTTGAATCAGCTAACCGGTAATCTAATTATTTATTTGTTATAGATATATAAATAAAAAAAGTGGAGCAAATTCTCATAAATCGAAAGTTAATTTCCTGCATCTTGTGTACTTTAAATCATCTAACTCTTTAGCTCTTGGGCTGTGTGAATCTTTAATTTTTAAATAGAAATTATAGAAATAATGGTGCAGAAAATATTTGGAAAGAAGATAATTTCTCATAAGTCGAAAATTATTTTTTTCATGTACCCGTGATCATCGCTGTAGATCATCCAGTGAATGGTTCAATTTATGGATAACTTGAAATAGGAATCATAAAAATAATCATCACAGAAAATGTCAAGAAAGAAGATATAAGTTCGAAGATACTTCCATAGAAGGTACATGTGTACACATATATCATAAGAGAGAGATCATATTTGTTCGAACTGTGTGTGAGTTATCGATCGAGAAAGAATCCTACTCGATAACAGGTGAATCACGTATGAGGCGAGGTCGTGCAAATTGATCGTAGTCGTAACAGAACGTCACGTTCCCATTGCTTGCGTCCTGTCTGTAAAATGGAACGGGGAACCTTGACACCGCGTTGACAGAACTCATTTAAAAAAGACAAGGCACCAATAAGGAAAAATAACAGAACTCCTTGTTCTACTTCTCTTCGCCTTGTTCCGATACTATAAGCTTCTCATAAAAAAGGAACAGATCATTATTACGATAGTTATGGCATTTTTGTTGCAGCTAACTAAGATAATTTAAGAAAGCAAAAGAAAAAATATCTAGATCACGAGATTATTGTTTAAATCTTATTTACAATATTTTTCTTTTATTATTTATTTCTCCTTTTATTAAGAACGTGACTGCTATCAATATTTGTTGATACACTGACACGTTAAGTTTTATCAAAGTTACCAGCTATAAAAGAAGTAATTAAAGTTATCCACAAAATTTAGATGTTTTATTTCTATTCATTAATTAATTATTTCTTTTGCCGCAAATACAAATGTAAATATCTGTTAATCAAATTGATTTGTGGTTGTTGTATAATACCTGTCAAAATTCTGTGACTCAAGAGAAAACTATAAAGATTTACGATAAACAGTCGCATGTTTCAATGATTTCATTCAAATGAAATCTTACTTTAATTACGTACATAATTTATATTTGTAGCGAAAGTTTCATTAATTTCCTTTTGTAAAGCACATTGCATACTTTAATGTCGCGACTTTATGGCTCATAAAAGGCACCTAACATCGTAGGAACGTTGAAAACATCATGTTCACACATAGCCTAAGGTTTATATATAATACTTTCTATTTACCAATGCTATTGTAACAATTTTGGCAATGACAGGAACAGAAAGTTGAATAATAACAAGGGTACTTAAACATCTGTACGATGGATTACAAGATTCACAGGATTCTCGAGGATCATTATCGCGTAGGTCGGAGTTTGTGCATCGAGGAGCAACTGTGGCTTTAATGAGACGGTGAAGACGATACTGCAATCCATTATATAGTTAGTATTCAGTTCTTGATACATAATGTATAAACATTACGAAATATTTCCTCCGATCTTGTTATATATTCAGCACTCCCTTTGAATCAGATGCCATTTAGAAAATAAGCTGCTTGCTACGATAAAATCGGAAAATCCAGTGCGCCCAAAGAGACCACGAAGATTCCTTTTATTTACGACAAGTACCACTTGCACTTGAGAAAGAATAAGGAGAAAGAAGTAAATACGTTTCTAGCTTGCTTTTCTTTCCTGAATTTTACTCCCCTTTATCCTCTTCTAACAGACTTTCTTATGTGTTCCACTTTTATATGTCATATATCATATAAAAATAACTTTTAAATTTCTTGAAAAGAAGTTTCTAAGGGATTAAATAAATTTTATTATTTTATATACCAATAAATAGATGCAGTGTTGTTATATGGAAAATTGATCGTCTCGAACGATACTGGAATATTGGTAGGGTCATTGATCGACGCGTTTTATCGATCGCGCAAATATTATGCTCGATAATAGTTGCGGGCATATGTGTGTATACGATGACAGAACGTGTGTATTCACCTTGACACACTGGCGTGCCGATTTGTAGCATAGTCATGCGCGTCCCGGACTCCAGACAACAGTCAGCCGATAATAAAAATTGAGGCTAGCTGGTCTAATTACGGCATTTGCGTTACGCGTGCTGAAAGATACCGAAGTTGCGAAATAATTCCGCGAAACGCTTCGTACTGTTCCGAGGACGATACTCGAGCTTCAATGCCTCTCGCGAAATTTTGCTTAATACTTATAAAAGTTTACTTCCTTCGTAGGTAGTTCGAAAATATCAGATCGTACGAAAGATTTGTAGCGAAAGTTTATTAAATCCTTATAGAATTGGATTCTTTTGCCATTTATAACTTGACGACTCTTTTCTCCAAAAATTGTCCCCCTTTTTCAACGATGAATTTCTTTATACAGTTTTTGCAAGAGTAATTTAAACTGGAATATTTAAATTCTTTTCTATGTCGTTTGAAACGTTTCACAAATGCCGCAACAAATCATAATGAGACTGATATATTCGCTGAGTAAAACAGATACAGTTAAAACTTATTAAATGCATTCTACATCAAAGTAGCAACACTTTGTCCATTTAATATTTCAGTCGTATGCTCGAAATTAGTCCGATTGCTTCTGATTAACATATTGCCGTTCAAAAACTGCAAACTCCCACATAAAACTGACACGTTAAGTTTGAGATGTAAGTTAAGTAATGAGAAGTGATTCTCAAAGTTAAAGTTTCTTTAGCCAGCAAACCAGGCGACCAACACGCTTCCCCCCTCCAACTCTGTAAGGGAAACGGAAGTCGGAACACGTTCACGACTAGCCAATAAATCTCGGTAACGGAACGAGAGGTCCCGTTCGCAAAACACGGGGCGAAATTAACCCGCGATTTCCCGCTACGTAAATCAAAGCGGCGACGAGCACGAAGGGAGCCCCGAAGGCGCGTAAAACCAAGCGGAGTTTTCCGGAAGAAGTTGGAGAACCGTTTCGAGACTCGTCGCCAGGCCCGCAGGTGCAATTGCAATTAACCAAAGACGTCTTGGAAATTGAATTCGCGCGAAAGGTAAAGAAACAAGCGCGTTCCCTTACTTCTCACCCCTTGTCTACCACAATCCACCACCTTTTATCCTTTTCTCCCTTTAATACTTTCGTCTTGTATATACTGTGTTCTCTGCGCTTTTAGCTTGTTCACCGAGGCAGAGCGTCGTCCAGAAACCAATCTGGCGAGTGTAATACAGGGTGTCATAAAGGAAGTGTTACTATTTTGTTTATAAATCAATTTTTAACGAAGCAGCATAGATCTACGTGTAGGTTTGTTAACACGTATCACTCAGAATAATAGCAATGTATCTACAATTTTATTACAATAAAAACAAAACCATACAGCATACGTGTTCGAGACAATCCTTAAATTATCAGTATGATGAAAATGAATTATCTGCATATATACTATTTTTATTGTACAAGAAGAGATGAAATACATTTACATTGCCAATATTCAACATTTCATAAAAGCTTACTTTTCTCGAGCAATCAATAATGGAAGCTACATCACTGTGATTCTGAACCACTCATATAATATACAGCAGCGAACAAAAGAAAGTTTTAATTTAATTTGTTTGTGTATGTAGATATTGGCAACTTTTGTATTACATATTTTTCACTACATTACTTGTAGTCATCTATTGTGGAGTATGTGCTATGCGATATCTATTCGCTTCTCATTTCGAATAAAATTCTGTTTCATACGATTATCGTATTTCTTGTGTCACTTATATTCAAACTTTCTTTAGTCTGCTGCTGTAAATAATTTGCATTGCATTTGTTCAATTTTCGTGGCGAATATTATCATTCAACTGGCCAACCGTGGTTGACTCGTTTACAGAAACGTTCCGTTTTTAAACAACCTCGAAGACAAAAAACCGAAGTCATTAAATCAAACGAAGGAATAGTTCCAACGATCGATTTTGATAATAATATTTTGCTGCTGTAACACGCTGTTGCGACGTCAAACGTTCCATGATAAAATTAGATGGTTCACATTAAATGACTATTATCACGAAATTGCTATAATATCAACAGAAAAAAAAAAATGATGAAACAGGAAGGTAACACTTCTTTTATGGCACCCTGTAGAAAACCCACGCGAAAGAAAGGTGAGGAGGACAAAGAGGAAGCGGAGGACAAACGGAAGAACAAGGTAGACAGTTAGAAGGAAGAGGAGAAGAGCTTTCAGGTTGTTGGAAATGCGATATCAAACGGTCGGAGAATGGTCGAGGGATATTACCAGCGGGGGTAAAACAAAATACAGAGGTGGGAAGCCATGTAGCTACACTTGAACCAGAAGGTTTGAGCGAAGCTTGAGATTTCAATTCAATTTCCAAGCTCGGTCAACGTAAACCCGTGACTCGACCGCGTGCAATCGAGGGAGAGATTCTCGTTTCTGAAAATTTTATGAAACGAGGTTGAGCGGGATTAAGTGTTCATGCCGGTACGCAAGGGATGCTCGCGGTTACCTGGGAAACTTTGAACCCTACCTACTCAAACATCTGTTTGTTCTTGCCTTTGCCGGTGTTGGAAAATGGAAATCGAATAAACGTTCGATTATTCCACGGGAATGTGTTCGGCGTTTGCATTTCGCAGAGAATCGATTCGGGAAAGTGGCGATAGGTGTGGTTACGTTTTATGACTGTTTTCACGCTTCAGGTGGCTAGAAAGTTAGAACAAAATTGGAGGTTCGTTTCTGCCTCTAATTGAAATTTGTGTTTGCGGAATGGTACGTGGAATATTCGATTAGACGTTGAATTTTAGATGCAGATATCTTGCAACAGATATATCACTATAATTTCAAAAAAGTGTTTCGAAGGATATTTATTAATATTTGTAGCTGTGAAACATACGAAGTTTTAGAAGTCATTCGTCATAGTTTGATATTTGAACCTAATATTGTACTATATTCCCTCACAAATCATTGTTTCATTGACACGTTAGCCTTTATGAGGGGTGAACTGTGCACTACGTGTTTCGCCAGTAACAGCCCTTATTTCGGCTCTACGAAGAATATCATAAACAATGTTACTCTTAAACACAATATTTATTACTTTATTACTATACGCCGTTGTGTGACATAATAACCATCGTCGTCTATAAAAATTAAATATCAATCATCAAATTCCATAGAAACAAAATTTCATGTGCGCCGATCTAATAACGGAATTCCAAGACTTAAATTTAAAGTAAAGCACTTAGGAATTCCTGAACGAAATTCATATTCTGCTACACTTCGCGAAAATGGCATATTTTCGCGCAGTCGTAGCTAACAGCTCGCCAATTTCTTTGAACGATGAATGAGGGAAATTGAAGCGTGTTAACGCATCGTGCTAAGAGTGTAAGTATAAGTAAGGTGTAAGTAATTACTCGCTCGCGATAATTCTGGTCGCGCGCAATTCGCGTCCACGCAAAGAAGAGCGTAAGTAACGCGCGATCAGCAGGATCATGTTGACAGGTTGTGTTTCGTGACATTTGTGGCGCGTATTCGTGAATTAGCGCACGAGCCTTGGCTCAATTTTTTAGTCGCTGTCGCCGTTGTGCAAATATTAGCGAGAGCAACAGAACTGCCACTTCTTCTTCCTTTCTTTTTCCCCCTTTTCACTCATTTTTCCCTTTTCAAGCTTGCCACACTGCTACATCCTCGTTTTCGATTCTCTTTTGGTGCACAGTTGCTGCTTTGACTCCCAATCTTTTTTAATTTTTTCGACGCGGTTTGCTTTTGCCAAACGACTGCCAGAGGTTTGCCAGCAACCGAGTTTAAGCTCAGATTTTTTGATACGCAGTTCTATGATTGATTTTGTGTATGTGAGGATTTAATAATCGCGATGAATGATATTTCGTGTATTTAGTTTTTTTTTAATATATTATCTTGCAAATGATTTATTAATTTATCAGGTGTATCATATTTTTTGATTTGAATTGCATGATCGTAGATAATACAGAGTTTGATTCAGCAAATTGAGGTTTCATATGCGCGGATTTTTTATTCCTGTAGCTACAATTCGTATATAAATATTTGCATTTGAATTGGCAAAATTATTCTTTGAGGTATAACTTTTACCAAATAAACAGCCAGAGCAACGTAACAGCTTCATTGTAGCTAACGAATTCAAAATTGTTTAATGTAAAACGAGCTGATAAAAGGATCGACTAATGAACGTAATCTTCTCTATATTTTTCTCTGAGTATGCCAATATACGCAGTAAACATATTTTGCACTGAATGCAAAATAACTTCGAGTATTTTGAATTATACAGAACAAATTTTTTCATACACGGAAACTTGCTGTTACGAAATTTCAAAATAGAAGCTTCCTCGTGACCGCAAACGAGTTCTTCTCAACTATGGAATTTGTTATCGCCGCAAATATGTCTCTACTTCCGCGAAAACATAACGGCCAGCTTCAAAGCCCACTAACGAGTTTGCACCCGATGCGATAATTGCCTACCGGCCTCGCCGTTGTTGCGTTTCCGCTATTGTTGCTCTCGATAGACGTTTAAAACGCCAGAACAATTACGCCACAATGTAATGAGGAGAATCTGACTTCGACAGTCACATCATATCTGTATTATTTTATTTTTCTTTTCTGTTAGAAACGTACAGAATTGGTAGCTTTATAGAACGAATGCCTATAGAACTAAATTTAACTTGTTGATCAACTTATAAAAATGAATTATTTAAATTTTCTTCAAATTGAATATTTCCCTGTTCTATTTCTCTAGATTTAAATTATTAATTTTAGTCACACTACTTGTTTGCAATTATTTATTGTTGTTGATATTGTTGCAATATTATAAAGTAACAGTTAGTGGTAATTTATGACTGTAACTTAAGAATCTCAAATATAACAATTAACTGACTTGTAAGTTAAACGACTTGCAAGTTTCTTTGTCTTATTAGACACGTGGTGCGAGAACATCTATTAATACCGTCACTCGTCAAATTTCACAAGTCGTTGCTACAGATTTTCCTGTTATCATACTTTCTCCTTAAAAAGACCAGCAACCATATTGCATAGCCTTCAGTCGCTCAAAACACAAATGCTTCCATCACATCAAAAAGCGCCTCTCCTAATAAATACCTATTTTGCACAAACGTGGCACGAGTTCCGTCACAACACGTGCAAGCCATCTTAACGAGCAGTCCGATCCATCGCTTTAATCTCTTTGACGTTTCCTAGGCACGGTATACTCATCGAAGATAGGATTACTTCCCGCAGAAAGGAAACAGATGAAAACGTGAATCATAACTGAAGAAAGAAGAAGAAGAGGAGGAAGAGGAAGAAGAAGAAAAGAAGAAAAAGAAGATGAGGATAAGGATAGAGAGAGACATCACAGAGATGGATACAGAGTTGGTAACCAACATATTTACAGGCAGTGGGCGTATTTATGGTGCGTTACGGTTCTGCAGCCGTTTACACGGGTAATTATGTTTGGCTTGAATTAATGCGCCGTCCCATCTTTCACGATGTTGTTCGTCGTTGGCCCCCACTGAAAGAAGCTATCGGCCCGGGCGCACGCAAACAGGTTCTTAACCGGCCTCACCAGGCGGAAGGCGGTCGACCACGGTTCGTTAATCTACGTACACACCGGGTTCCCCGTCGTTCCATTCAGTAATCGAGAGTGAACGTTCTGAAAGGACTCGTAGTCCACCTGGCCCGCGTTCATTCGCGGTACCGTTCGTCGTGAACAAACCACGGTCGACTTGCTTGCTCGACGATGACGAAGATGATGATGCTGGTTCTCCATGATGGGAATAAAAAGTAACGCAGGAGAAATAAAATTGCGAGGACGGTGTGGTCACAGCTTTATGATCTTTTCGGCTCTCCTTGCGAGGAAATATTAAGAAAAGAGATTGATCGGTACATTCATAAATGTAGTATTTATTATATATATTCTTTTTTTAAAGATTGGGATTTCTATATTTCTTGAATTATTCATAATGACGATAAAGATGATGATGCTGATTCCTTATACTGGATATAACACATGGAGCAGAAGGAAAAGGAATGTTGAAGAAGGGTTTCTGACATTTCTATGGTTTCTATGGTTGCAGCTTTATGCAACTCATGAATATTAAGTAGGATCTATTTAATATAGACGTTAAGAAGGGAGATTGATCGGTTCATTCGTAGATACATTATGACTTTCAAGAAAATCGTTTCTGTATTTTTTAAATTATTTATAATGGCAAAGATGATGACGCCAGCTCTTCATAATGGAAATTAAAAGTGGCAGAGGAGTAAAAGAAATTGTTGACCGAGAAACCTTTCTCGTCGACCAAAGCTGAAAAGTTTCAATTGATTCCCGATTGTTCACGGGTTATATTAATCAAGAGTAATTAAAGACGTCATTTGGTAGATGGACATAGCAGAGACTTTTGGCAGCAGAAGATAGGAGGATAATCTAACGGGATATGCGCGCAGACCTTATTAACGCTCGCGATTAGCACGTGGACCTGAATTGAAACGGTCGTCGCGAAAATTCCGCGGCTCGTTAACGCTTGTTATCAGCGCGTAATTACACGACCGTGTGACGCGAGATTTATGTAAGAATCTACAAAGAGCCGTTTATCCAACCTTGCAACGAAGTCAAGAGACTAACTAATCCAAACGAGTCGAAACAGATTCAATCGTGGCCAAATTTTGTGTTGGCTATCGCACACTTTGTAACTTGGAAATTCCATGTGTTTCTTTCAGATTGTGAACGAAATTTTAGAATATGCATATGTTTTGTAAGAACATCTAGAAGTTTTAATTTTAGTTCTAAATCTTCCATTTTATGCTGATATATGAATTGTTGTTTCATTTATAAATATATATTTTGAACATGAAGAATCTTCTTCTGAAACTCACCTAATTGTTATGTACAAGACTAATATTTTTATCTTAGACAGCAATTATTATTTTAAACGCTTATCTAAATTCATTGGCAAATACCCACTAAGAAATAGGAAATTTATCAACGTATGTCCACCAAGAGATATGTCTATACGATAGAAACATTTTAATAGCCTTAATTTTTATACTGATTCTGTTCTTTATTATTTGAAGAAATCTTCAGAGAATCTTTTACTATATATTGATAATTTATATCTAATTCATATTGATAGACAATATCTTACTACTGAAAATTCAACTTACACTCAACTCGGTTTCTCAAACTCGTCCGGTCGATGAGCTCAGAATCATTCGGTTCCACGAGCATTTCGACTATAAATCCTTCCGTAGAAATAATTAGGCACAAGCAACAAAAAGGATAAATAAACCCGATGCCGAATGACGGAGGCGGTGAATTGTATAAAACGTAATTGCAGGGAGAATTCACGAAGATTGCGATGATTGTTATGCAACGTGCCAACAGTAATAATAATTTGGGAAGCTGTTTCTGGCACGTATTCGTGCATATTTTAGACACGCGTAAATTTATATTTGCCCCGTACAAACGCTCCGATAAAATACTAAACATTTTCAGCCGGCGATCGGTATGAATTATTCATTATAATAAACATACTTTTGAAATGTATAATTCTGCACGATTAAACGATCGTTTATTAAACGACTAAATATGTAATTATACACGATTGAATCAAGATCGTGAGAAGTTTCGAAGAAATTCACCAAAAATTAATATTAAAATTTACGACACGATGAATTCTTTTGTATCAGAGAATCTCTTGAAACAAACCTTTCTTCAACAAATAAAGAGTCTTTTCCAATTTAATTAAACAAAGATAGAAGATATTTATACCATTTTGTATACTAATTTGTCTTTATGTACACTGTTTCCTATCATTTTATTTCCAACGAAAAATTCATCAATTAAGGAATCCATATATTTGTACATTTAAAAAATTGATAAGCTAAATACAAAATTTGGTTTTCTCCACGGGTGAACAAACGAATATTAAATTATCAAGAAGAACAGTAAAAGGACTACTCCAAATTTATATAAATGATCTGTGGAATGTGTTTTCTTCGCGATACAAATTATCCACTATCAGTAAAAATAATCGTTGCTTCTTAAACTTCTGCGAGTAATCGAAAATTGGATGAATAAATTATCGAGACGAAAATCGATTTCCTGTTTGCTGGACTTTAAAAATACACACGGCGATCGTAGAAGGGGAAGGGAAGAGTAACACGGTAGAAGAGGCCCACGTAAGCAAAACAGAACATCATCCGCGTTCTAATGAGGGTCGGGTGGTCGGTGGCAGGGGTGGCATTTGTTACTTTTATCGTCGGGCTTCCGACACGAGCCCGAAATAATTAGCATTTTAATGTATGTATCTGCTTATCTAGGCGACGGCTAGTTGCCCGGCTCGTAGTTTTGCATGTTAATCTCTATGGGAAATTACATGCACCATTGCACCATCCGGCGACAACACCCGAAACTACTTCGACGACGTTCTATTTTGTTCGCCAGGCATTAAACGAGATCCCGATTCCCCAACGTGATTCAACCGGCAACGCTTCTTTTCGAAAGTACGTAAAGCAGTTACCGAAAGTTCCCTCGCCTGCCTGTGAAATGCAGTTAAACGAGTTTATCTGGATTTACCGTGAAAAGTATGCCGTGAAACGATGTTTCGCTTCACGGTGAACGGGAAAGGGGATGAAGCATTCGTGTGAAACAGAAATAAGAAACGTTGTTAAAGAATGGTACCTTTTTAACACTTTTTGTCATTTGAGTATCCTTTTACGCACCAATTCTATGTTTCTAGGATAGTTCATTGATCGAAATCTCGGTTTTTTGAACGTTAATATGAATTTTGGATTAATTCATAAGTTCAGTGTTAGAAAGTCAGACATGACTGCATTCTAAATTACAGTATGATAAGTTTGCCTTATAAAGAATGTTACAGCAATTAACGTCACCTTTTAACGACGTATTAAAGATATTTTATACACATTTTTACAGTCCCATTTGACAGGTCTTGGTTTTAATAAAGCATCTAGGGTTTATCCTTTCCTGGGATCTAACGGCGTCTGCTGTTACGCAGATTCTCACGTGTAAACTAGCGATAATCAGCGTGCAACGTGTCAATGTTATAAAGTGGAATTCTTGGACGACCATACACTACATTTATCTGGACGTTAAAGAAATCAAACGTCTGTGAACTTTCGACTCTGAAGAATTCTATAATTATACTTAGACGGGGAAAAAAATGGAAACTTATGCACGAATATTCATATGATTCTTCGCCATGGCACAAATTCCTTAAATTAATTTGTCTATGTTAAACAATTAATTTTTGCTTGCAACTTTACTTTCGAAATTTCCAATAAGAAAGAATAAATTAATCATCCTATAATATTCTATCCATTACTACACATTTTCTATCGCATTATTAATCGAGACTATTCGATACGATAATTTTCATAATTTTATTTTTATATATTTTGATATGTTCATAATGACAACGAATAATATGTAAAAAAAATAATTAATTAAAATACATCGATTCAATATTGTCCTTCTTAAAGGACAGAAGGCAAGAAACTTTCCCAACCAATCTAATGGAACGTAACTAGATGAAAGATATATGATTCGTTGATGATCGAAGAACTTGAGAGAATTGCCAAGAAATTGTTATCGAGCCGTAACTGCGGTAACTTGAAGCTGGTTTTCGAGGAATCCTGCAATTAATAGTTTTAGACGGTGCTTGCCTAATGATAGCTACGGATGGTGACGTTGATTACAGAGTTCGACGAAGTAACGTAGTAACTAACTTGCTACAGGGTTGATTAGAGAGGCACGTCGGTGTGCCAGCACGATAATAACGTGACTACTAATGACGATCGTTCCACTTGTCCCGCGCTAGTCAACGCGATTTCTGACTGCAACTTCTCAGGTGTACGTACGATCGACAAAAAGATCGACGAAAATCGATTTCAAGCATTGTTCCATGCTCTAACCTTTATCTACCCCCATTGATTTCCTAGATTTGTGAGTTATAAAATAGAAACGCGATTCTTTAGTGAAGGTTGGAAGAACACCGGAGAAAATATCGTCATTTCTATAAATAGAGTAAAAATGAGGAGAACAAGGAAAGATTTCATGTCGTTGCTACTTTCCTATGGTAGGATACTCTAGGATGGTATCCTGATTTTAGATAGAACTGATTGTAATTTAATAATAACTGAATAATCAAAGAAGAACATTTTATGGAATTGCAAGAAATAAGTGTGTTCTTTAAAAATGTAAGACTCGATGATGCTTCGTGAACCAGATCTCTTTAATTGCGATTCACGAGCCAGAAACAAACTAAACCTGACTACTTAGAATATTTAACACGATTTTAAATAGAAGTGAAAAACCGTTCGATAAGGTTGGCCCAAGAATTTCCTCTATCCACTTTAAAAACTAAAATCATCTGACACTCGGTTGAATCTAACGAATTTGAAAAAAGCAAAAACCGTTTCGTAAAACGCATAAGGGTAAACCAGAGACATTTAAACGGGAAAATGTTGAACAGGAGTAAATAAAAATAGTTGAAACTACAGTTAAATCAGGAGATCCGCAATTTTCTATATCAGGTATAATCGCGTTCCTCGATCGTTGCGCTGTAAATCAACAACGAGCATCGACAAGTTCGCCTCTCGGGGATAAATCATCATAACGAAATGGGGTTACGTAAATGTTATCGCGTCCATCCGCTAAAACGTTCCTCGTGGTGTTTGTCTAAGCTTGTTGCACGCGATCGAGCTAATCAGAACGAGAGGCCGAACCATCGAGTTCCATGGGGAGTCGATATACCCCGAGAAAAACCATCGGGGTACCACCGAAACGTGACGTTGAAAGAAATACAGTCGGTATAAATGTAGGTATATATATATATATATATATATTGGTTACACAGCGATAAATCAACGTCGAAACGGCTATAGATCGTTTCTGTCCCCGCGATTATTGGCCAAAGTATATCGGTGATATTTCATTGCTGCGCGACAACCACTTACCACTCCCTCCCCCTTGATTTCTTTCCAGTTTTTCTTTTTTTTTTCTAGCAAGTGTCTGACTCGTGAATGTACAAAACGATGCTCAAAGATTGGTTTGAGCTTCCTTTCAGTTACACACACATATATATATTTAATGCTACTTCAACAGGGGAGCTTATTAGCAATGCAGCACAGTTAACAGGCTATAATTTCCGGTAGAATTTTATAAGTCTCAGGAATTGAAGAACGTTCAGCAGATTTTGGCTAGAATCCAACAATTCGATCATACACGTTCGCGAGTGAATTGGGTGTCGATGGAGTAGTTTCGAATGTGATTATTTGGATGTTGGTTTTGGATATTGCAGTTTAAGATGGTTAGATGGTAATTAAAAGAAGATAATTCAGACGAAAATAAAGAAACAGGAAATAATTCGATGTTTCGAATTGAAAGAACATTGCGCAATGCAATGTCTTAGAAAAAGGTCCCACGCTCGAACTTCATGAAAAAAATCAAGTGCTTTTTCCTGTAATTTATTCAGCAACAATTTAACATACACGAAACTAACGTATTTAAAAATATCATCTACAACTGCAAAAAAAGCATAACCCAGTTTCGTTCAATTAAGACGGACGAAATTCACAAATTCACGGTGCCCAACTAATTTTGTCCGTTCAGCCGTTGTCCGCGTATTACTCGCAATTGTTCCGACACGCGTTCATTCCGAGCTGAATGTTTTCGTGCAACGGCCGTCCATTTGCGTCAGCGAGCCGAATATGGCACGACTAGGATTAATGACGAACCATTGCTAATTACGTCGAACGATGGGATGCGGCGCGTGCACAGTAACTTTCGCGATGTAACTGCATCGAAATGTGACGACAGCTACTATAAACAACCGGTTAAATGGCACACCGTATCGGCGATATAACGCGCCATCGTTGATACTTCTCTCTCGTACAAGCGTATTAAATACGCATCGCATTCGCGCGCTTTCCTCACGCACGATTATTCAGAAAGAAGAACAAGGTTATTAATCATTGCCGTCCGTTTGACGTCGAATCGTATTTAATGACTGTGTTTCGTTGGTAATTATCCGTTTTTAATTATACCTTATGCGTAACAAAATTTATTGGAACCGAATGTTTCCTATTTAATGAGACTGGCTGTCAGCATATTGGAAGAAAGGTAGAAAAGTCCAAGTAGGAAATGCTTTCATTCATTAAGTATTATAATACAAGTACTATACTTTGAACTGCTTATATTAGATTATGGTTACGATGAATGCGTATTCAAACGAATTCGTGTTCTGATGAACTCAGTATGCCAAAGTTAATCGAACATGCATGTAAATTTGTATGAGTTACGTATTACAGTCTTCAGATGTTTCATTCATTAGTATGTCGTGCCAGTTCGACCGAATACGCATCCACTGTAACCATGACTTAATTTTCTATACTCTATAGCTTACGTATGTGTGTGACATATACATATATATTTTTTATATATGCGTCGCTACGCGTTCGAATCATTTCTGAAACGCATAAAGATCCGCAGTTTGTTAATAATTTTCCTAACAAATTTCCCGAACTGAACAAAACAACTGCCTGGTTATCACACGGAGTCAGACAACTCTATAACAATAGCCAACGGCACAATGCAACCCCCATGATCTCCATTTTGCTTACTCTTCCATGTTTCGACGCCTATCCTAGCACCAATGAAAGGCAAAAGCGGTCGATCAAGCCACGCTCCCTTTGCTGGATCTGTTTAATCGACATCGAGGGGGTCGAGCCACGATGAAATTGGGTTATGGCGGTGCCGGACCCGCGTGTTCCCGCGCGGACACTCATTATCCGCCGCGAGCCAGCCTGTCGTCGACCGCGTGCACACCTACGCATGCAACTCGACGACCGTGGAAATGCCCTGTGTCTGACACAATGACAGATTATGCAGCCGACTGTCTCTCCCACGAACGCTGCGACACCGTAATTTATTTAATCGGACGGCCTCGCTTTGACCGTCGAATTTCGCCAAATTCCGAACGACACGTGTTACTGAATTCTTTCGAGCAGCAAAGTAATTGACATTTCATATTTAAGGATTTTTTGATACTCCGGTGGAAACATCTGATGGGAATCGCTCCATTTATTTTGTAAAATTCTACTCGCTTCTCAAATTTCATGTGTTAGATTATTATTGCGTCAAAATATTTTGTATCGATAGAATTTTCAAATTCTTGTGAAATTTTCGTTTCCCTTTTTATTACCCATTAAAATGACATTAATCAATGAGTCTAAATTAGTTAAATCCACTCACAACTCTATATAGAAAATTAGAAAAATCCTCCGTGGGTAGAGAGTCCATTCATGATAATATATCGATTAACCAGTCAACAAGGTAGTATTTTAAGAATATTTTTCCCGTGAAACGCCTCGAAGGGACTCGGCGGAAGCTTCGTAGCAAAGAAAAGTGAAAGTATAAAGACGCGTGTTAAAAAAAAGAACGATAGACATCAAACAAGCGATTGCAAAGACGCAATGCATCATAAATGCGGCAAACGAACATCGGCTGGCTTTCCCGATTTTGTTCCCGGTAGCTTGACGAACTGAAAGTTTCCGCATATAGAGAGGAGGAAGCTAGAGATGAACATAACTCCATAGCCGAATACATTGACTCCCACGTTTGTTTGATAACTTTATGACGCATGGATCTCCCGTTGTCGGGCTGGCAAATGACCACAATGGAGTTGCCGCGACATCAAAAGCGGTGCCATCCAATTTGCTGGCCGAATCGTGAATGACTTGTCTCGTTAACCCAGTTACACGTGGTGGTAGAGAAGCGAGGGATCAAAGGAAGGGATTGTTAAACATTCTATTGTACTTCTCTAGCCTTGTCTCTGTTTTACTTGGTTTCTTCCATTATTTATTTTTGTGGAAAGAAATCTTTTTACATGGTCATCCGTTCCATTCGCTTTTGACAATCAGTTGGGTATGCGGTAATTTTGTTTTACAAGTATAATATATTATGCACATATGTATGGTTCTTCTGATCATACTAAATTAGTTTCTCATTTAATAGAAATATAATTTTTAGCTCTATATGCTCGTGCATTTCTTTCGAATCTGCTAGATTTATTTCTTATGATATTAGATATTTTAAGAAGTGATATAATAATAATAAATCTTTGCGATAAATTGAATTTGCGATTGAAGCATTTATATAACATTTGCAAATATCATTATTAATTTCACGTAACACAAATATTTTACTAAGAAACAACTAATTAAAATATCATAGGGAGAGGACTTAATGATTTAAAAATAAAACGAGTCACGTTCATTTATTTAGCTATTTAATGTGGCGAAGTTTCGAATCTGGATCTTTCGACGTTTGCTCGGCGACTGACTGAAACCGATCATCAACGATTCGATGTCGGAGAATGTTTCGATTATCGGCGTTCGGTCAGCTGTGAACACCTATGACCGATACGAGTCATCGAACGAGGTTTCCGCGTTTTACAATACTTTTTCCACGCCTACAATATTTACAAATTCTATGAATCAACAATAGAAATATATTTTCTTCTAACTTAATTTTCCACCATCCAAACACGAAACAATAAAAATACCAAAGATTTCTATCCACGGAATTCGGACCTCGAACCAATCTACATCTTAAACTTACGAAATTCACCTTTCATTTGCCTCCACCATCGTTCTTCTTCTTAAGAATATTAGAAATTCCTGTAGAACATTAAAACGTTCTGCGAAGATGCACGGAGTATGCTAGAACAGCAGCATAGTGGCTGCCGTCTCGTTAGAACACGTTAGAAAACGGTGTGTTTTCACAGTTCGTTAATCCAGGCTATTTCCAGTAACGCGAATAAAATTTCGCCGGCGGAAATCGAGAATGAAAAAGTGAAGGTTGCCGGCTGTAGACAGTTCCCGGTGAGTTGGTCGATGTTACATGAGAATACGGTTAGAACTCTCGACGTTAATGCGGCCTTCGTACGCGATTCTTTCCTCTTGCCTGGTAAATAACTGCGATTCCATACGCGGCTCGCAACCACGGATGGACTTCCGTCGTTGGCCCGGTTCCAACTTCCGGGTCAGCAACTTCGGCATCTGGGATATCCGCCATCTGCCATCCTGATACTTTTAACCCTCTTGCAACGCTCGTGAACCTTCTTCACCCAAACGAGATATCCTGCTTTCTACTGAATTTTACGTATTTTCGTTTTATATTTCCTACTACTTTTTATGGTAACGCGAAGATCAAACGTTGGACTCGTTGCTGTTCAAGATAACGATGGTGTTAATCAATAAGTCGAGGATTATTTGTCATTTAGGGTACCATAATTTATTTATCATATTCGAATTGAATTTTTCATATATATTTATATTTGTATTAACGTTTAAGTGTATATAGTTACTAGATATATAAGTAAAATAGCAAATTGATAAATTACGTCGTATTGATAGATGTAAATGCATTACAGCTATCGTTATACTGTAACGATGAAAACAAAAAACGGTTTACTAATAAGGAAGATATGTTTCCCATTCTTTAAATATTATAATGAGTATTTCATTTTCAATATTTTGTCTGCTTCTTAGCATTATATGTGTGTAATCTGTAAATTTTTTCACTGTCAAATCTGCCATAGATGCACAAAAATCCTCGGTTCATTTATTACACTTTCTTTCAATTTTGAGACCGAAATGTCCAATTTTCGCGCAAAACTGGCGCGTTTTTCATGGCCACAAGCGAACAGAGAAAGGAAAAGAGATAATGGCGTGGGTGGTGGCGGTTGATTTATGCTCGGTTACGACGCTACCAGTGTGACGTAAAGTCGTACGCGAATCCAGTGAAGAAATTCTTCTTCTTCTACGCGACCTGATCCAAAAAAACGCCATCTCGTCTCTTCTTCTCTTTTTCCTCGAGATAAGAGATGCCGGGAGATACGATGAAATATCCATTCTCGTCAGTGCTATTCTGGTATCGATGAATGGATTCCATCTCGCGACGCGGATGCGAAGATTCCTTTCCCGCATATGGAAAATGGCCTACGAGATTTCTGATAAAGCTTCGTCCTGGATACATTTATCGATAGACTGCACGAGTTCCTTCGAAGTCAGCAAAAGAGTAATACGAAATAAAATAGCTTTGTATAAAGATCAAATTTCTCTTTTTCAGAAAAAATCTATCACTTAGATAGTAAATAGTGGATTTGGTAAAATGGCAACTCGGTGAAATTAGGTATTTTACACGCGTTAAAGTTCCTATCGTTGATGCAAAGTTGGCTGCTTTAGAATATTTAAAGATTTTTAATGTTAACGTGGATTATTATTCTAACAATCTACCCAAACGAGATAAATAGCGGTCAAATTTCTCAAATGAGATCCCGCACGAAACTCTAGAGCAGCATAAACGAAAGATTTAACAGATAATTTTAATATTCATGATAGATAACTATCAACGGAAGTGTATAATAGGATATTAAGTATTAAAACTTCGATCTGGAAAATATTTTATCGTGCAAAACCCTAGAAACACAGCCGAATATAGCGGCCAAACATGGAAACTTTGACATTAAAAACTTCAAGAACATCATCTAACCTGCGATTTCTATCTTATATAATACACAATAAGACGCATCCCGTAAGTATATTCAACCGCGAAATATGAAAATTCTATTTTCGGAAAATCCTTTTACTCGCAGTTGACCCCCGAACCCATCGTAGAATCGAATCTACACGCAAACAAATCGTAACTGGTTCTTTCATCGAGTATCTAACCCACCTTCCACGTTTCCACGGTTTTTCAGATATTCATTTCTAAAACTTGGTTTTCAGACTCGCGAAGCAAAGTGTGTACACACGTATTCCGTTGCGAAGGCATAACGCGATGTTAGCGTGGAACGATATTACGCGCTCGGTGAAACGACGCCGCTATTTCTGGAATTATGGTAATCAGGGAAACGCTGGCTTATCGTTGGTTGATACGGTCGGCTGCAATTCGAACGTTCCGCGTAGGGAGATGATCCAGTTTGATAGGATTTCGAGATTTCGAATACGTCCCGCGGAAAAATTGCCCGGGCCGGCATACACCGAGCTCGATATTGCGCGGGATTTCTCGAATTTCCTGCGCTCGTACCACTTCCTATTTTTCCCTTCTATCGCGTTTCATCCGATGAAACCGAGCAAAGGCATCCTTTTCCAAATTACCTTCGGGCTATGATGTTCGAAAACATTGGCTGCGTTCAGGTTGCAGCGTGCGATGCTCGTCTGTTTCACTTACAGCTTCAAATGTATATCATCGTTTTGACGGCATCTGCCCAGGAAATATTGTTAGAAGGTTGTATAGCGAAGGGTTGAACCTTTCTTGGGGTTGATCCTTTTGAAAATTGCGTCACGTTTTATTGTCATTTCGAGGATTTTGTGAGTGGGTTGCCAAGCGGAGAGAATTACTTTAGAGATGCTTTTCGTTAGTCGGAATTGTATTTTTATTCCTCTGATTTACGTATTTATTTATTTCTATGTTCCTGCATGGACTTAATTAAATTATTACTTATTTTCTTAAATATTCAACTTCCTTTTTGTCTCTGGCATATATATATATAGTTATCAAGCAGGTTAGTCTGGTATATAATAGGATATGTAGGTACATTTTTTATGGAGTTAGCGAATAATATTTGCCAGAATTTTCATCTTCTTTAATGTAACTACAATCATAAGAACTACCTAATTTACACTTTTCTCAATATCTTAAAGAAGCCTACCCAAAACTAATTTACTCGTTATTCAGTTACGCCGTTTAATTTCAGCATTAGGATACACCACAAATGTTTAACTTTTCAGAAACTGAATAACAATTATCCAGCTGACGAAGTTGATTAATGAGATTTCTGTATTTAATGTGACTTCGACCAGTTTCTTAACTATTTCAAATATTTTTAATATTTTCTAATTCTAATTATTTAGCACATTTTCTTCCTTTCCTCAGTCAATTGCAACAGTGAAGTTTATAAAATTCAAACCAAGATCGCGGTACAGTGAAATTCCTCAGCGCTGATCCAATGAAGAACTGAAGGGGATATTTCGTAATTAATAATTGACAAACTGCGAGTTGAAACAAAGTCGCCCGTTTCCTCTACCCATTTCCAGATGTTACTGCAACGTTTCCCATTGCAGTTTCGCAATTTATTTCTTAACAGCCGAGCCTTACCGCTAAATTCGATCTTGCTCCTCGGGAAACCTAATCGCGGCACGGAAAGAACGGCGTGGGAATCGATTCGCGACCAGACACGCCGGCCCGCTTAATCGCTCCACGACGGCAGCCGCGAACTATAGCTAAACGTTTCGCGTTCTAAGCTGCCCGATTAAGAGGATTACACGCTGGCCGAATGAACGTCGGTGATGTTAATTGTCGAGGTGGCTGGTAATTTCAGTTATTTATGAGGCCGTTTCGCGTTGATGGCTCTTTTCAGAAATCGACAATTGAAGGTTCTGTACGGAGGTCTATTGCGAGGAAGAAATTGGATGCACCAGGGTGCTATTACGTCTCGCGTTTCTAGTATTTTCTTTAGATTTTGTAAGATGTTTAATACGTTAAGAACGAAGCATTGAAGCAAAGCACCAACCATGACATTACTGAATAATGTGAAAATGTAAATAAATTATTGTATCAGAATGATACTAAACAAAAATGTTTAATGTATTAAGGACTAATCATTGAAATAGAGCACATGATATTATCGAATAATGTTAAAGCGTGAATAAATTAATATATATTGTTAGACATGGTGTTGAAATAATATTACACTAATAATTAATAATTTAATAAATGTATTAAAGTAATACAATTAATTCGGTGATGGACAATTTTCATGACACGGGAACATAGTTTGTCATAGTATTATAAATAGGTATTTCAGTTTCTTCGTAATTTGTAAGATTATAGGATCTATGTGAAAGAAGAAAAGTTATAATAAAAATTGAACAAATCCTTGGAAATCCTTCTCATTATCGCGATGTTAAAAAATAGAGTTTGACAATGTAAATTGACTGAAAAAAGTTGCGAATAAAATGTTATTATTATAAATCCTATAATCATAACATTAGCCTTTAATGAGTCAAATGGAATTATACACGAGGTTCGAATATTGTCAAAATTAAAATAGTTGAAATTATCGTAGACCATTGATACAGATTTGAATTTATGAATATGAAATATAATTGAACTCAGAAGAATGAGGTACCACGATTAGAGATATGTAAAATGTCATTATGCCATAATTAATTCAATTAGACTGAATTCTCTGAATTTGAATCTAACGAGGAATTGGATTCAATCGAATTAAAAGAAATAAGATTTAAAAGGTACTGTGTAATTTCCACGTGTAAAAATGTTTCAATTAAAACACCATTCAAATTTTTAAATTCACAAAGGAAGATGAAAGAAATATTGAATTCGTATAAATTTCTCCGTACTTCTGTCAGGAATCATTGTTTCATGCAACCTGTTTCGCGAATAGACAACGACGAGCAGTCAGACGTGAACAACGGACGCAACGGTACGAGAACGAGAGTTCGTTTGCCAGCATTTTTTCGCGAGTCGGCAAACGACAAACGAGGAACGAATCGTCCCATCAATTGGATGGACGCCGCGGAATGCAATTGTCGTCCCTTTCGTTTCGAAACGTGCGGATTGCCGCACGAAGGAAAGCCTGCGCTTTAAACAATTACAGATCATTGAAACGCGAATTCCAAACGAATCGCTATTACTTCTTATGATCGTAAGCAAATAATTGTCTCGTTTGTGGTACGTTTGTGGTTTTGTTTTCTATTTCGATTAGAAATTTTTTCTTCGAATCTGAGAATTTTATATAATTCACAAACTCTTTCTTTCGGACAACTGACAGAATATAAATATACATATTGCGGCTCATGAGAGAATATTTGAATATTTACAACTGAAATTTTTTATGATAAATTATGTAAAATACTTGGAAATTTCATTGCAAGTATAATGAGATGTGTCTGCCATGGTTATATTGAGATTTGAAAGCAATGTAGAAATGTATAATTTACTATGGAGAGTTACAAGATATTTACTGCAAAAATATACTTAAAAAAAATGATTATGCGAACGTACAGCATGTATGTTTGTAATAAATATCTTCTAGTTTCAATACACATTCAGGCTGTACATATATAATGAAATAACCGTGTCTCGGTACAACGCTGGTGAAATTATAAAAAGTTGTATATAGCTAATAAGTATAATATTTTCATAAAAATTGTCTAAAGGTTCAAGCACTTTCACGAGTACTCGTCACTGTTAATTTCGATATCAGTAAATAACATTTAAGATGAAATTTATTTTCCTTCGTACTACGTAAATTCTGAAACCTCTTAAAACAGCTCATGAAATGTCTCGTGTCTCATCCTTCAAACTTAATTATATTAATTTTTCCTTCTCAGAGTAATCGTTCGAACCATCTGTAACTTTCATAAGAAGATTTCATAATGCTAGAAACCCATTCCCCCCGAGAGTTCGCCTTGCGATCCAAGGATCCCACTCTTGATAAATAACGACGATTGTTTTAATAACAATCTAACGGCGATCGTTTCTCATGAATAGGACAGAAACGAGCACCTTTCACCCGTCGGTCAACCAACTGTCGGCCATGGCGTCGGGTTGCGTCACTCGACACTAACGTGCACTGTCGCTTAGGTCCGTTCATTTGCATTTCCTCTCTTTCGTTACTCCTCAAATGTTTTCTTAATTTTTCCTGACAGGTCGACGTCTGTCCCTCCATACAGGAAAGAAAATGTCGTTGTAGATTCATTTTGTATGTTACATGAAAATTATATAGAAGTTTTCTGCCACATCTTTAAACGTCTCTTTCTCCTGCCAGTTTAATGTCTATCAATATCTGTCATCTGTCAGTTATGTCTATCAACAATGTACCAAAGCGTGGCTATACATAGGAACTAAGGATCCTGTGCGTGTGTCAGCACATATTATTGAACGATTTACACTTGTTAACGTAACGTCAGACTGAAACGCTCTATAGATTTCCAAAATCATTTTTAAGTAAATTTCTCTATTTCATTTGAAGAGTTTCGGGAAACGTCATAGAGGATGGTAATGTTTCGTGGTTTCAATTCGCCATGGCAGAGCTTGCGGGGAAATATACGAGGAAACCACACGCTCGTTTCTTCGACCGTATCGTTCGCATCATTAATGCAAACGGGACGGAATCACGCGATCGTTCGTATTTTCCTGACGAGCGTTCCTCGCGTACAACACGTCGTCAGTGGGAATAGAGAAACTGGTAACCAGCTGCTTGACAAAATACTCGTGTCGCTCTTGACTTCTTACGATCAGATGTTCCGTTGTTTATAGGAAAAGAAATTTTAATTGGTTTCAGTGGTTCATTTCTATGGCAGAACGAGAAATTGTTACAGATGGAATGATTTGTTTGCAGGCTGATGGTACAATGATAGAACACAGTGACAGAGTAAATTTTATAAAACATGGATACGTGGTATTTGTTACAGCATTGTGGAGAATTAATTTCATTTATATTGAGTTTGCCTGTCTTTGTGGTCGGTTAATTGAAAAAACAGAAATATTATTTAGAAAAATAATTATTATAAAAATACAGAAAGGCAGGCTTCAGAATATTTAAATAATAAAAATTAAAAGTTTCGTACATATGCTACCGTGCATAAGTGTTTGTGTTTGTCAATCGAAGCATTTATATTTTTATTGTATTTTCAACATTATGATATGTATATAAAATATTTCTCTATTGTCAATTTTCTACTTCCTGCCCTAAGTGAAATCAAATGTTTTGCTAAATTGAAACTGAAACATAGAATATACCTGCATCAATCAATTTCTATATTTATCTCTAATAAATAGCTGACATTTCGTAAAATCTATATACAAACTTGTAAAACGTAGCTGGAAATTATCATTGCAATCATTGTAACATCTCAACAATCTTCATCAGATACACTTAAAGTCACTTAACTTAAGTCCGTAGATCAAAGCATTTTTATTTATACCAATCGATATCAGCTATCGTCTTTGTCTATATTTATCAATTGTTTATGGCTACCAGAGACAAAATAAAAGGCGAAAGAAGCATTATTTGAAGTATAATTTATATTATACTTTAAAAATATTTTGAAGTATCCAAATACTTAGTCAGGATGCTGTATAAATTTATATTTTATAGACATTTATCGAAAAACGCTTGTGAATACCTAATAACAAATATCATATTAAATTAATAAATTGATTCTTTCTGCTTCGCGTGAAATAAATCAAATGGATTTCTTTTCAAGCAACGACGCGAACCAGAGGGAAGGAAGCAACGTTCCCAAGGACAGAACCAAAATTGTTGGCCGATTAATTATGTTTTCGGGGCATTGTCCCTTTCGCGGAGAGAGAATTGATCGTGTCCGCACGCAGTCGCATGCGAACGCGCTCTTTGTGAATCGCGTTAACGATTCCCGCAAGCGTGGAACATTAATTGTTCCCTGGAGCACAATAGGACCGCGAATAGAGGCGAGTTCCGCGACTGACCAGAGAGACCACACCGAAAATTAAAAGAACCGAGCGCCCGGAAGAGGATGAAAAAAGGCTGCGAGCGATCGTTTGTCTAATTGAGTCGCGGAAACAACGGGCACGATGAAATTTTCGATTTTTCCTTTGCCACGATAATTCTTTATCTACGGGCGATCTCTTTCCAACAAAAGTTGTATTTTACGATGAATTTTAACCTCTTTGGATATCATCTCTGATACATCCGTTTCATTCTAAGCTTTCTCTGTATACATTTACATGGAATTTGGATGTTTAATAGCATATTTGAGAATTTCATACGAACGATTTGAATAATTGGAATGATCGAAGTTGATACGTGAATTTAATATCTCTTTATTTGCAATTAATAATATACCAGTGAAGGAAATTGGTTCATCGTAATTGAGATACCGTACGACATCACAGAGATGATCAGCATTAAGATCATGGTGTCGAGCAGGAGAAGGCGCCTGTAACGTAATTATTTGTCGACGAAACAGTGACACCCTGGCGTTTGGCGAGTCACGGTATGAGGATTTTAATTATAAGATACGCGAAAACCCGTAATTAGACCGCAATATATCTTGATCTGGCTTCGAATTCGTTTCTTGCTTACTATGTTATCAAGGGAGAAGAAGATCTTCGAATTTTAAATGAACAGTGGCTCACGAACGTATTTAAATAAAACATTTTGAAATTTCATTATCGCTGTAATGAAACACGGTTGTCATGAATATATTTGCAAAATAAGAAACCAGTTTGGAAATGTATGCAAACTTACAAGATATTTACGCTGGAAATATGTAATTAGAAAGAAAGTAGCAGAGCATGAACAGCCATTTTAAACATTAAATACAGTTCCATTGAATATTCTTGTAATTTTTGTGAAATATCTACTTGCATTGAATACCTCGTTACTTCCACGTATTTTTTCAGGTTTCTTTCAATCTTCACCAATGCAATGATAATAGTCTGATCTCATTAAAGTGTAAATTTCGAAATATTTCATACAATACACATAATTCGCACAATATACATAATTACGAGAAGCTTTTACAAATATATCGATATTTTTAGAAATCACTGTCTGCGAAAAAACGGAGAGAAATGTGAGGTGCGTTATGCTCCTCGAATTTCTTAAAAATAAGACAAAGGCTTTATTATGCAGATTGGGAAATGTTTATCTTGAACACTATCCTGAAAGAAGTTTCCAACATTGGAAACCGCTAGGTATTTTCTTCGGGAAGAAAATATTTTCCACGGTATTTGTACTCTATGTTTGCCTGGAAAGCGAAACTTTTCGTTTCCAGTAAACATCGGCATTGTACACGATATTGTATATCACTGGTGTTGTTTACTGCGATTTATTTCCCGCGGAGATATTGAAAATTATATAACCTGTGTAAAATGTCTTGCAAGATATTTCAACCTGGTGATCACAATTAATTATCGATATAAATATCCAGCGTCATGGTTTAATAAGGAAGTATAACCTTTCAACAATATTATCTACGTAATTTTCGTAGTTATATTTATTCAGTCATCGCTTCAAATTGATGAATCTTATTTTTATGTAGGATTCTAAATCGTAGAACGAAACGACAGGAGAAGTTTTTAACTGAGACTACACGAACCCGAGTTTACTGCCACTTGAGTTCATCCAATTGAATAGGATACTTAATGCAATTTTAACGCCTTGACGACCGCTGTCACGTAAACGTGATTTCCCTCAGCCATCTATTGTCAGCCGTAGTCACGTTTACGTGACTTCAGTTTTTTTTTCTTTTTTTAATTTAATCGCTACTTACACGTGAGACAAATGATACCTGGCGTTTGATAGCGTCCTATCGAAGCGAAACGATTTACAAATGCGCTGAAAAGACGGGCAATTTCTGAACTTAATGATCCAGTGAAAGTTAATGGTCAAAAGATGATTCTAATCTCGATTTCTGTAACTGCACGGGACAATCAGGAAATAAATAAAAAAATTCATATAATACACTAACGTACGAAGTAAATTAAGATAATACGATATAGACTGGATAATGATAATGAATTCAATGCGATTTTCTCCAAAAGTGCAACACAATTATAAAATTGACAAAAGACAAAAGACAAAAATGAATGTGGTTGACAGTGCAGATCTATAGCTGACAGAGTGTTAATGTCGCTTGATAAAAGTTTCTATTTTCAGTATGCTACGTATCTCGCAACGCTGCTTAAATTCACAGCGAATCTAGTTATTACAACAAACACCCTTTCAAAAGCTGCCATCTCTTCTTTCGAAACTAAATGTACTCCACCACCTGCCTGAGCAATCGAAAATGTGAAAAAGAGGATAAGTATCATCGTTATTAAAATAACATTTCTCCAACGAACGAAAGCTGAAGATCTCGCAGAACTTCAACGGAACTGATCAGGCAGATGAATCGAGAGAGTCGAGCAATTTATTACCGTCAGTCAACGCGAGATGATGTTCGAGCGTCGCGTCCTTACGCAATTTTTTCCGCTCGTGGAAGGAGTTCGTTTGTGATACGTTTGCCGCGATTGAATTAGCGGAGCTTGAAACACGCGAAACGAAGAGCCATAGCACCGGGGATGAGAAAGAATCAACGTGAAAGCTGCTCGACGAGAGGAGGTTCTCAGGCGAGCGAGCTGCGTGAAAAGGATCGATTCTTTCGAACAAATAAATGCTCGGCGAGGATGAAAGCGCGATGCAAGTGGGCAGGCGCGTGTTCCGCGCTGGTGTTTCGTTCAGCCAACGCAGAGAAATGGTAAAGACAAAGGGTGGCCCTGGAAACGAAAGTGGCGAAACGCCAGATTATAGACGCGGTTGTCTGCTCGTCACTAATTTCAGATTATTCGATTCTGATCTGGTGGAAAGAATTTTGTTTACCACCCTAAAGTGATTCTATGTAATCGTAGAACTTTTGGTCGGTTCTTTTAGTATCGTTTTGCGTACAATTCTCTCAGGAACCAAACTTATCGCTTCTACCTTTTATTAATTCCTTCGTTTCCTAACATGTTTCCTACATGTTCAATATTCAGCGTTTTCAAGAAACAAATTTCCAAAGAAACAAACGAACATTCGTTCATTGGAAAAGGATGACACAGATAACGACAAGTTCTAAGATAAATTAAAAAAAAAAAAAAAAAGAAACAGTGTTTGTAAAATAATCACATTTCCATACTAAAATGGTGAGAGATCATACAAAATGATTATGTGTCCTAAATTGTATTTTTGCTTCTTCGTTAGAGACAGAAATACGAATTTGTAGATTCACCTGATACGATCACGAGATACTGAAACCTTTCAGCGTGTTTCCGACGTTTGAAACGATTTGACGTGTCGCTAAAAAGATATTTAAGTACATGTTGCAGGAAGAAACGAAAATGCGTCTCGTAACAGGACTTGTTTGGCATCGTTTCCCAGTGAATCCTTACAAATCGCAAGATGCCTGCGGCGTCTTCGTGTCTCAAGCTCATTAAATCGTCACGAAAGGAAACTAAGAAAGAGGAAAAGGCGTAAAGATGGAGCCTCGTACAATGGGAAAAAGATCGCGGCTCTTTTGTCGGAACACGCCTCTTTCCGCGATTGGTTGCTCGCAAACGGGGGAAAAATACGTCGACGGTTGGATAACAACCCTAGAACTGCTTCCGGTATCTTCCACTCGTACAAAGGTAGACGTCCACCTGAAATACTTTTATCGATGTTCGCTTATGTATGAACAATTATGCATTTAAAGAAGCATTTCACGTTATAAAGATTTTGCCAAGCATAATGAATTATTAATGAAATAGAATTATACAAAAATAGCGTTATTTATATCCTTTCGTAGTTTCTTTTATCAGACTCTTTTGATTTTTATCAAATAATAATGCAACGATCAGCTCTTGGAATATCTTCGAGTTATCCATTCAGGTGATTACTTCAATTGATTATATCTACGAAGTTATTTATGGATCTAAGTAATTGTTTAATTTTAAGAAGTTTAAAAATAGGAAATATAATACAAAGCATAAAAGAAGAATATCCTGCTTCTCTGAAAGAATATATTAATTCCTGATCGTACAATTCGCCACGGGTCTGTTTTAAGAACGAGGTACACAATGAGATCCTCGTTGAAAGCTTTCGTTTAGAAAGATAAGAAAGAAATTGATCTTAGGAGCGAGTAGAGTCAAACTGTTGCACAGATTAGTATCCGGTCTCTTCTGTGGTTAAATTTCCATAGTTTGTGGTTGTCTTCTGTATCATCTGATACCAGCTCGAATTATCCACCTTCAACTCCAGTTACGTCGTCTTTTTTGTAGACGAATCTTTTTTTAGTCGTCGGTTTCGAAGGTCATGGTCAATCTCGAATTGCAAGTTTGACAATTCGTGACTCAAAATTTGTTTAGTTACATCAAGAACAATAAAAGATTCTCATACAGGATTTCTAAACGTTGTAGCTTTCTAGTAGTATTTTCAGATGCTTAAAAATTTTGTAAAAGGCACATGTTTTTAACCAACTGGAACATGGAAATTGTTATCAAGAAATGTATCTTCTGTATGGAAGACAATCAAATTTAATGGCTTAAAAGGCTTCATTTAAAGAAACGCAAATATTTAGAATTCGACGCCCTCAGACTAATCGCGTACCTGATCTATTTACGTGCACTAATTCAACCACCATGAAAACAACTTCCGTCCTGTAACATCTATAATCTACTTTTCGCTCGATAGTGAATGACCATTTGCAAATAAACAATTTTTAAGAAAGAAAATTACAGTGCCTTTACACTTAAGCAATAGAAACAGGAAAACCAGCGATCGTTACACTTGTCAATTGGTCGGCTCGATGGTCGACAGATAAGACATAATTTAGTTAACTGACGCTAGAACGAAGTTGATCTTGAAACACAGCTCGTGCTACAAATGCACACGTAATCTCTGGATCTCGACACTTATGTTCGACGATCTTCATTCACAAAGAACCCAAAGGGGTTAATTAGCGTGAGTTTAGTCTCGTAGCGATGTATCTGGCTTGCAGGATCCGCTATGCTACCGGGCTCAGGCAAATTGCCGTGCTTCGACGATCTTCCGCCGACAGTAAGCGCAAACGCGTAACGCGTGTCATAATTACAGAATTTATTTTATGTATATGTAATTAATGCACCGCACAGTGCCATGTGAACTGTTACATTCAGGTCCGATGGGTCAGATGTGATCTTTATCGCGAGATTAACATGAGTTTATTGCTACAAGTTAGAGTAAAATATAATAATTGGGAGAATAAAAAAATCTTTTTAACTTTGCGAGTTTATTGTTATTGGTATATTGTTATATTATAAGAAATCCTTTACTTTATATTTTTCTTGGATTATTGTAGGTAACTTTCTTCCCGATTTATTCGAGTCTCGTGATACTGGAATTATTTTTAATACAAATTTTGATACGTATTTCATCAGGAGAATAAGAAAATTTGCAAACGCAAAGAAATTTTGATATAAGGAATTTACGGCGGAAAAATATCAATATAAGGGATTTGTCATCAAAATAATAGAAGATTTCAATGGATAAAGACAAAATTAAACTGGGAAGAACTTCAGAATAAATAGAGAATTAATAGAAAAATTATTAACTATCATTACAACATTGCTACCACCCCTCCGATTATCAAAAGAATATTTTACTTGGACCAATCACGCTCGCACAGAACCCAATACACGAAAAATGAAACAAAACGAAAGTTGCAACTCTGAAAGTCGTCAGCGCCCCACGGTATCGAACGCTTTCCGATTACTCGACGAGTGGCCCGACACAATATCGTCCAGACTAATTAAACTCGCGTCAACAGGCGGGAAATTCACACGTCGCAGAGTTCCAGGCTCTGAAATCGAAGAAGAAAAGAAAAAAGAAAAGCTGTTCGCTTCCGGCAAGAGGTCCTCTCAACTCGATGCGAGCACCAAAGGAACCAACGCCGTGGTAGTCGAATAATTTTGCCAATATTCGATCGGACACGGCAAACATCAATTTGCACCAAGAGTCTCTTCAACGCTGATGGAGTATCCTGGTAGCAATCTCGGCTTTCGCGGTTCCGAATTCTCCGGATAACTCCGTGAACCTTGCGGACTTGGCCTGTTCCTCCTACGTTCGCCTTAGAGGGAAGCCGTGTAAAGGCGAGGGACACAGTTTCCTCGGCTTCCAACAGTCAATTTGATCGTCTCGCGGTCGAGAGGTTCCATGATCTGTGACTCCTTTGTGTCATACCACCACCGCGAAATACGACAGTGGAGATATGCGAAGATTTAAGACACGCTACGAAACCAGAAACGAGATCCTTATGGTTTTTAGGGGAGCTTCGTGGTTTATCTGATAGAGGTTTCTAATTAGATGGGGTCGTTTGATTGTACACGAAGGGGAACTAATTGGGGTGTTTGGATTGTAGATGGCTTGCTGATGTCTGAGGCTCGTTTTTCGTCTGGGTTAGTCTTAAGAGTAGTAATTGGTGCAGAGGGTTTTTGTGGCTGAATTTTCTTGATTGATGTTGCTGTAGCGATAGTAGCATGTGAAATGTTATTTTTAGATTTTAGTAGATTTCTAGCTAAAGAAGAACGTCTCCTGATGGAGAAGAAATACAGAAGAATGGATTTTTGTTGATATATTTTTATAATTATTATAGTTGTGACAAGGCGAATAAATTTTAGATTTTGAAGTTTCAAGTGGGAAAGAACTTAGAGTAGCTATCTTTGAGTAAGAATTTTATCAGTCAGACTTTCGTCAAACTACAATGCTACTTTCTACGTACTGCTTGTTAGATTTCTTCTGACATAGAGGTCTGAATTTCCTTATCGATAACGTGGATCCGCCTGATCCTCGACGGAATCCGTGTTCATGAACAGTCATCGATTTCGTGGATAATTCGAGGCGACAACGGAGGCGTCAGTTGCAGCTGCAGCCGGCGACGTAGTTGCCACTCGCAGTCAAAGATGCACCGCCGCGCTTCCGTGATCCGATTAGGATTTATTATTCGAGTGGGTGCGTGCACACCTGTGCCTTTCCACCGATCGGCCAGGATATATAAAGCGCGAACCCCACGCGTCTTCACGCGCGGGCGTCTTCACCTCGATCCTTGATCTTCTTACGAAATCTACCAATCCTCCGCTGGAAACCTTCTTTATCTTTTCTATAGGAATCGAAACTCTTTTCTTTAAATAATTTCCTTCTTTCGAGAGAAAAGACTGGAGGAATGAAAAACTATTAGATTTCATGGTTTATTTTCTATTCTTCTTCGAGAGTAATTTATCTTGGAAAAAATGATCTTTTGTCAGATTCCTATGAATATGATTAAAGGGATAATTAAAGGCATAAATTCGTAAATTATTAAATAGTAATAATCAGTGATTGAATATAATAGTTAGAGTGCACTTTGATAGGAATTTTGATAGAGATTTACGATAGACGCGTGACCATTTATATTAAAGTTTCAGACATTTGTACTGTTTCAGAAAGAAAATTGAAGAAGCTTCTAGAAGATTTTGAATTTTAGGGCAATAAATACGTATAATACAAAGTCGCTATACTTTCTTCAAGACACATACAACAAAACTCAATGTAATCACAGCACAACCCAGAATCCAAAAGTTCTTCCAAACTTCTTCCAGCAACTTCAATCGTCTCCTCCCCTTAATTACTCCCCAACAATCGAGATAACCGAGAGCAAGCACGATGTAATCGGAAAATCGAAGTTCCAAGATCTAAACAATGCTTCCAAACCTGAACCAACTCCAAAGAGTAAGAAGCGCAAGGGTTATCAGTGACACAACTAATCGTAGAAGGAGTAATTGGTCGCGTGACATGTCAGAAATTTCTCTTCTTCCGCATAGTTTCGCAATCCGCGACGTGTAATATGAATGAAACTCGTCTTTGTTCGCCGCGAGCAAGCGTGTTTTCCTCGTGTCACGTTCGCCATATAAATTCGAGGAGGAAAGGGCAGACTAAAAGAAGAAACTACAAGCGGCTGTTGGGTGGATGAAAAATCTGAAGATGGACGGGGCCAGTCACGTTGGAGCAGCTGACTGAAATGGCTGTCCGGCTAAAAGGAGATTCAGACAAGAAACGATGTTATCGAGATGACGGGAGGCTCGGCCCGGTTCCAGGATAATTGAAAGTTATGACCGCGGTCGAGAGATCCTGTAGGACGTTCCGTATCGTGGTGATATTTCAGCGGTAGCCCTTTGCCCATCGAGAACGAAAGGTCTAACGCTAATCTGATGCTAATGGAAACAGGTTCGCGCTACTTCCGTGAATGTAGTTATGGGTATTAGGGTTGGAGTTTAAAGCGTTCTTTTATCGCCTTTCGGAGCGACTTGCGTGGTAAGTGAGGATATCTTGAGGATTTGATGGTTCTCGACATCAACTTTATATTGTTGAATTTAAGAAGTTTTGAAGAATTGTAGATAGTGGATTTATCGAACTTTAATACAGTCTCAGGGAAATATATTTTATTTAAAACAAGATTTCCAATATTGCCAGATCTTGAGGTCTACACTTTTCTGAAGGTGTATCTTGGATAGGCTGAGGATGGTAGTTCGTTGATTCATTGAATTTTGAAAATGATTTCACTTTTTGAAATCTCAATTTATCACATAACTTATTCCGAAATGTATTATAATAATATTATATCCGAATTATATTAGGTTATCCCAAAAGCTTCTTTTGTTTTATAAATAAATAATAGATGCACAACATTTCTTGTTTTATATTATTTTATTGAATTATGTATTTTTTTTCTATTGGAACAGCTATTATTTCCTTTTAAAATGAAAGAAATTTTTGGGACAACCTAATAAATTGTTAAATTTAAAGTTAAATAGATTGTACAGGTAATGAACGTCAGGTCAATTTTGCAACTGGCTGAAATGACTATAGGCCAATACGGCGAATAATGTGGAATATATCGTTGATGAATTTAAAGAAAGGACAGAAATAAGAAGTTAACAGTATGTTCTTGAAATAATCTTATCCAGAATGTAATAAAAATATAATCGATTATTATTTTATATAATAAATGCCAAAATTTCATTTCACTTGCAAATTCAATTTGGAATTCAATTCGTATAAGAAAAACACAAACTCTCATTTTATTTCCAAGGAAATTTTCATTTCCTTTTTAAGAAAATCCATCAAGAATTTATAATTTCAGAACAACATTTAAAGCTACGTCGTTGAATATTCAATAATCTCATCCTTGATGACGTTTATCTTCAACGTCAACGACCTCCGTAGCTTAGCGCTAACTTGGACAACAATAGCGCGACGACGACAGAGGGAATCGCGTATTTTTCAAACGACACGATGACGTTCGAACTCCCACGCGTGAACATTTTCACGTGTATCGAGTCGTAAGCTCGTTTTTCTCCGCTGGAAAGAACAACGGTGCAGCTGCTAGAAGTAATTTCCGATTAGTGGCTCTGAATCTGCGTCGCGAGTAGGAGAATTAAATTAACCTGTCTCTTGGTCACGCGATTGCTCGCGGGCACCGATCTCGTGTTAGTCACGAGTTACTTTATCACGATTTTTGTTGTTGCGAATAGAGGCTCGGTGACGCGTTGTTTTCAAATGTGAGACTCCGTTTCAAATTTAACAGAGTAATTTAAACACGCTGCTTACACTCAACTATGGTGATTCCTTTCATTTTATATTTGACGTTAATTCGAATCATCCAGAATTGAATTGCATAATAGAAACTGGCGACTCTACATCCTAAGGCCAATGAGGTATGACAATTTGATTGTAAAATTAAAGAGTAAAATAAAGTAGTAAAAATAATTTTCCTGTATCTTCAGTAACAAATACCAAAATAACTAAAATGAATTGAATTGTAATTGACAGTAAAACCTGACTGTTCCTCCTCCAAAGACAAACGACGATAATACTATGATAATCCAAATGCAATTTAGTTTTAGCTACATCGTTGATCTTTCTACATTTGCAGTAACAAGTGCCGAAGTAATAGTCGAATTTTCAAAATAAAATCGACGAGAAGATTTGCGATCGAACGTGATATAAAAGAAACGATAGAATAACGAGAAGAAGGATCTTTACGACGGGGTAAGAGACGGAAGTGATCGTCACGAAATAAATCTGATTTATTCAAGCTCACAAAGACGGGCATTCTTGTCTGATTCGATTGTCAAACTAATCAGAACGGAAAGTTATTATGCGGGCGCGTCAGACTCACGGAAATGACAAGCCAACGCCCGATTCGATTATTTATCGCGGCGATCATGTAGCAATTTATCGACGTCGTCCGACAGATTCCCAAGCTAAACGAGGTCAGACGACATCGATGTCAATTTCCTCGGTGTTCCCACTGCATATTCGATCGACGATTTGCCGTCCCTGTCACGATAAAGCCCCGCTGATAAAGGCTAAGCGAATGAAATTCACGGATGTATCGCCCTGTGCAGGCGATTCGTGAGCAACCAACGACAACACGCAGCCGTGCTAGCAGCTTCCATTTCTAAAAGAGCCAATGATTCGGTATTTTTTAATTCGATTAAATTTATAATTATACGAATACTTACACTCACTTACGAAAGACTTTGTACATTCTATAGGAAAGCAATCTTTATTGAAATAAAATTTTATAGTCCACCATATAATTAGCATGTTCTGTAGCAAGAAGACGAAGAGGTGATTTAAACAAAAATTTGCAGAATATTAATGTACGTTAATGACGAAGTCTCAAGATTATAAGATGAATATATTAAATCACTTTTCTTGCTTAATGTCTTATAAATTCGTAACGTCAAGATATTTTATCCTATTCAGGAAGATAAAATAAAATATAGTAGGCTTATATAAAAGGTTTAATCATTTTCTCTTATCCGTTTTATTATATATATTTATATAATGGTTCGGTTGAAGACATTTTAGATAGTTATAAGAAATGATCGTCGAGTCGTTAAAAATACTTGATGCTCGGCAAGTCTCTACATTTCCTCGGCGGAATTTTATGATTTTTGTTTACGACGATCGTTAAATTCCACTGACACGTCATAAAAATTAGTATCTATCCTGCTCGAGGTTTATGTGCCATACGATACGAGAATGCAAATGCATTTACGGGTGCTATGGATTTATGTATGAAGATAGAAGTGGATTTCGGTTCAAGGAAAGCTCTACGTTCGAATATATTGTCGTTTTTCTAAGGATATTTATGATTGTTTATCGATATTTCAGCGAGATAATACTTCTTTTTATGGCTACTAAATGTTTCTATAATATATTTAAAAATTGTAAATGTAAGCAACTTGGTAAATAATTTATTGCACCACTCGTATACTTCAATGTTTGTGGTTACAATACATAAGAGTTAAAACTGTATAATCACATTTTAAATGAACGCTACTCAATATAATAATTAATCAAATAATTTGTCAAATGATGACAGAGAAATGAATTTATGTTTTTCTAACCACATTAGTTATTTCAAATTAGTTAAAAATAAAACACTCATAAAAGTCAGTTGGTCAAATTATACTGACCAATTCAATTTCTTATATTTCAATAACGTTATTAATAGGCTGCGGATTTTTCTGCAAATTACCATATCAAATTATCATACTTTTGAGAATGTAAAAAAAAAAAAAAAAAGAAATAGAATTTCGATAAAAGATTGTTTTATCTACTATGTATCTTAGGAAACACTATACTTTGAATATTTTACACATTTCTTCATATTATGTGAATTCTGTGCAATTTTGCATTTCGAAATTTCTTATAAATGTATAAGACTCCGCATTCTAGTCATCAACGTTCAAGCAACGAACTATCCAGACAACTTAAAAAATTCTTTCCAACGGCATTAACCGAGATAAAAAAAGTCTCATCCGAAGCGTTTCTTCGACGTGGTCCCGCCCTCTAGGACGTTTAATTTACTCATTTGAACGTGAAGCTAAATAATAAATCCCCGTGGCCGGCAACGTGCCTGGTCTCGCTGGCAAAAGCTGATTACCCTTCGCGATAATCCGTGAGAGCAGCTCTGTTGCCACCTGCAACTCGTCTGCCTTCGTCACTTCCGACGAGACACTCTTCTATAGGGGTTAACGAGGTCGGCCGCGAAACAACCCAGTCACCCTCGTCTTGCCTGTCGATCTCGTTTCCCCTCTGCTTTCTCTCTCTTTTTTTTTTTTTTTGCCTCCGTGTGTCCCTCATGCATATTTAAATTGGTCGACCCGTGGAAATTTGTAGCCAGCTCGTATCGTTCCAACATGACTCCTGTATCTGTCGAATCTCTCGATTGGACAAGGGTTGCTTGATTTCGTCCAACCGATTCCATCGAATGATCTTTGTTTCCGCGATCGTTTATTGATTTCGATTGCACGAAGGAAATTTGTTGATTTATTGTGCGAATTTTAGTTGGTTTTTTAAAATTTTGTTTCATCTGCTGGTAGAGTGAAGTAATTTTGAGTTATTCGTGAACTGGACTACGGTCGGAAATTATATTGATATTATATCGATCAATTATATCAAATAAGTTGGAATATGCAAATCCATAAATTGGTTTGCTAATGTCAGCGAAAGGACCGAACACAGTTCACTGAAGCAGGTATAACAGGAAAGATTAAGGAAGAAAGTAGAATATTTTACTTTGGATTAGTACTAATTCGAAATTGTTTTGTTGAAAATATCTTCTTGAATATGTTGAATGTATGACAACGATTATCTTGAAGATATGTCTGACTGATCGTGGGACGTAGTTATCAATGAGTGAACATTTTCTTATTCCCAAAATAATTTCACTGTTCCATATTAAAATTTTAAACATTGATAACTTTTAAATAATGTATGCAGTGCGTCTATTCACAATGAACTTTAGCTACAGCCAACAATAACTAACGTAAGTCCACTAATTTCAAAATCAACAAATTATAACTATTCAAACAAAGTAATCCTATATAACATATGGAACCTGTATTTTCTTTGAAACGTGGTTCACTTCATTTCCGGAGATAACATGGAAGAAGGTAGAAAACTTATCTCAGTCCTCCTGCTCGAAGTTCGACGTCTAATTTTTGTTCGTTCTAGTTTCCTGAAGGCGTCGATGCGCCTAGGAAAGTATCGATACACCATCGATACGACGAGGATTGAGTAACCTCTTTCTCGTCAAAGTCGTTGCGTACGCTCGAGCCTCGACTCTCGTTGATCGGGATGGAATTTCATTTTCTACGGATTTGCCTGGCCCTTGCCAACTGTTAATTCGGAATTCAATTCCTCGAATTACGCATTCGGCTGCACTTTTACGCCGGCACGCCTGGGAATTGCGTCAGGACAAATCTCGTTAGCTCGGAACACGATGCTCTTGTGCTGCTTTCCCGATCGAATTATTCACTCGTTCGACGAGTTTTTATTCCATGAACCATCCTCTGCCTGGAGTCTATGCAGGTATCATGGATACTGGCTAAAAACATGGAGATTTTTGGCTGTTCTTGATGTTCTGTTCTTTACATTCGTTGTTGTAGATAGACCGTGAAGCACTGAAATTTTTATGACGGGATCATTTCACGTGGATACTGTTTGTACAGAGTTATGAGTAAACGTAACAGAAATTGTGAGATATAGTTCCATTTTCTGAGAAGTGTTGGATATTCTTGGAATATTAGTACGTTAATAATAATTCCAGTTAGTATATATTTAATGTATTAATGTTAATAAATAATAAGCAGTATATTTAACGATGTGTCAATATTTAGTACAATAGATAGAATATTGTTAATAGATGCGTATGGCAGTAATTTATTATAGTGGAATATCGGCTATTCTTAGAAGGCAGTTGAAAACAAATTTATGAAATTTGGCTTATGAAACCTTACTTCTCTCAACAAGTGTTCTTCATTGCTTCAATAATTAATTGCATTAGAAAATGCAGAAAATTATAATCGCTAGTAGAACATATTAACATTGGATATTGTATTAGATATCTATAATTTAAGAGACCAAAAATAGATATATCAGGTCGTTCAAAATGTTTCTTTCGTTTTATAAGGAAATAATGAATGCACAACATTTTCCGTTTCATATTATTTTATCAAATTACGTACGATCCATTTTGTTCTTTCAAACTAAACATCACAACGTTCGACAGATTAGGTTTCATGTTTGTATAAAGATGCGTTGTTGTTAAAAGACGGGTCTGTAAAAGAAAGACACTTCTCGGACAACCTATTATTTCTTTAGATAAGGCAAAAAATGAAAAGTTAAGTTTGGTAAAGTTAAATTTGGAATGAAGTTTGATTAAAACGGCGCGACATAGGTGTTTGCCTAATTATTTCTGTTCGACGTTCCCTTCCTTTAAAGATCCGTCTGCCAACTCCCGGTCAACAAAATGAAGGATTCCGTTTGTATGTCTCGCGTTTTCGGCAACTCTAAAATCCTTACGACGTTCGTTTACAAATCCTCCTTATATTTGCTCGATTCCCGCACTTTCTCTCCGCTTGCCTACGAATAATTTATCTTCGTTAGTAAATGTCTGGACCAGAAAACGTGCAACTTTGAAACTCTACGAAACGCGAAATTCGCGTCAACGTAGTTTTGTTCGTCAAAAAAATAATTCGTTTTTTAATCATTTATCATTAATAATCTTTTTCCTTTTCTATGACAATCTTTTCATTAACTTATGAACACTAAATTTACTTTCCATGTACGTTCTTATTATTTCAATGTATGTTTACTATCATAAATGAAATGTCTCTTATATTGAGGCCAAATATTCAAATTATTTATTATTAAATAAAAAATAAATTAAAAATAGTGGATTTTTTAATATCGTTTTAAACTTGCAATTGTAGTGTCTGTAATAGTCAAGAATCTATAGACGCATTATGTTCGCACATTTGCATAATGCACCGAATACGATCATCGACTGTAATCATCTTAAAATCTCATACTTGAGACTATTGTCCACCGATTCGAAATCTGTCGCGAAATATCATAAGAGTTAGATCTACAACTGAGTGAAAGATCCGAAGGTTTCAGCCCCTAAAAGGCACGTGTCTTATCCATCACTAAACCTACAGTTCTACTACCTAAAGCGTCAAACTATAAATGGAAGAGAAAATAAAGAAAGAGAAAGACAGGATGTAAAAGTTGTGTAGTTTGAAAAGCTGCTCGCCGAGTTGGGTCGTTTTCTTGCAGAATTGCTAGCTGAAGAGGCAAACTGTTGGTCTGCAGCTGGTCAGGGTGACGAAACGGAAACGTTCGAGATCAGTTGATGCAACGGGGGTTCGTGGAAACCGACCGAACAACGAAAAGCAACGCCGCGAAGAGGAGATTAAACGGCGTCCCCTGCGAAAAGCTTTAATTCCGCTTCTTTCGAGATTTTAATCAACGATCAGTTCTGTCGCGTAATCCTAGCAGAGGGTAGGGGCGCCTCTGCCAAAAACTATCCGATCGGATCAGTTCCACTGGTCCGACGAGAAAAAAGGAAGAAAAAGAAGATACGAGGAGAAAGGGACACGAATAACCGAGCTGGTAATCCGAGTTGAAATGTTTTCTTCGACTCCTCGTTTTACCCATCCTCGGACCGTCGAGTTTCGAGCGAGAAAAAACAGACGACCAGCAGATTCCAGATCCTTTATTGAGAGATCTTATTGATGCGGGGATGTGTTTTTCCTGAATTTCTCGCAAGATGATGGATATCGAAGGACGAACCTCTGTTTTTCGAGCAAGAGTTTTCTCTCAATTTTATGATTTTGATAGGATTTTAAATGGCACAGTTGGAAAGTGTAACGAAGAACTATCTTAATATGAAAGTACTGTTGCACGTCCAGAGGAAGCACATTGTTTGTTAAGGTTGAAATGATATAGGAAGAAAGAAAACTGATGGAGTAATTGCAATTTTAGTGGAGATTTTGGTTGGAGCTTGCAATGTATAAATGCAGTAGATGAGTTTCATGGGTCTTTAAGGTGGTGGCTCTGAAAATATTTGCAGAACGAATATCTTAATTCGAAGACGTTCTTGTATGTCTGGACGAAGAATGAGAAGGTTTGTTGAGGTTGAAATAGCGTGGGATGAAAGATGAGCGACAAAATTGCAATTTTAGTAGAGATTTTGGTTTGTAATGTATAATTGCAGTGGGTGATTTCGATAGGAGTTTTGAGTGGGAGATTTTGAAAGTTTGGAGAACAAGTATCTTTATCCGAAGATATTATCATATTCTCTTAAGGAGGATAGCAACATTTCTTAAGTTTGAAGTAACATAGAGAGAAAGAAAAAGTGGTAGAATAATTGTCATTTTAGAAGAATTGAAAGTTGATTGAATGTCATACTCTCAGCTGAATTATACATGTTACGGATAACCATAATAATTTGGGCTACAGGTTCTTTAATTTCAGGATATCCGACCTTATCTGGTATTCTATATTTTATACGATAAATTTTATTAATAGTCCTCGTATACTTTAAATGAAATTCGATGAAGATTAAAATTAAGTAATCCAACCTAACTCTAACCCAAATTGTGGTTATCCATGACCCAAGAATATCAGTCAAGGGTTAAAAGCTTTTAAGGTTATAGTGCTGTGGGAAATGAATTTTCAGAAAATGTAAACCAGTTTACATATATACATTTTTAGATGTATAATAAATTTGTGATTATCTTCAAATATGCATACAAGATATAAAATTTAAAAAAGATTCTATAAAAATTTACAAAATTGTGCGACGCACGCATAAGAAAATTGTAATGTAAAATTTTAATCCTGTATAAAATTATATATTCTTATGTGAAATACTAATTCTATTAATTAATTCAAATTGCAAGGGCTTGAAGTTTAAGAGGAAAGAAAACTTGAAGATCAAATTCATTTCTCTTGGGTAGGATATCGGGAAAAAAACGATACTTTTGAAGAAAGATGTCTCGAACTTGGCTAATAAAACTCCAGGATTTTTAAGATTTTTTATCTACTGTTCGCGAGGTGCATCTCGAACACAATTATTCGCTAGCTACAGACCACCACTTGCTTCTTTATTCTGATGTATGCTTGCTACGCCAAACTTTTACGAAACGAAGGATAAGATGCGAGTTTTGCACTTTCAGCGCTTCTTTCTCGTCTCGACCAAGCAACTTTTGATCAATATTTTCTACGCTTCTATCTATTATCTCATAGATGAATCAGTAACAACATTGACTTACTTAGATATTACAAGGTGTTATTTAAACTTCATTCTTACTTCATTCTAAACTTCATTCCTACGCTAATTCCTTAATAGCTAAAAATTTTAAGGGGGTGTCCTGAATTAGAATGTTTTAAAACAGCGTTTTTTTGTGATTTTTTTTTTTTTTTTTTTAGAAGGGAAAGAAAGAAATGAAGTTATTGAATTTTGAGATATGGTTTTATATATATTTAACGAATACAAAAAAATTTTTTTTAAAGTAAAAAAGAAATAATAACAGATTTCTAAGCCTATTTCATGGGCGTCTTGTCGCTGCAGTCTTCAATCGGCGGGAAAGATCCACCTCGTAATTCTTGACCGAAACAAAAAACCAAAAAAGGATTAAATTATTCTATATTTTTCTTTTGGGTGAACTAAACAACGGCAGAAAAGAATGTGGAATTAAAAATTTTGGCGGGTTTAAAAAAAATTGTTAAAAAAAAAATCTCTAAGGTGCTATAACAATTATTTAAATAAACTTTTTTTCTGCCGTTGTTTAGTTCACCCAGAAGAAAAATATATAATAATTTAATCCTTTTTTGGTTTTTTGTTTCAGTCAAGAAGTACGAGGTGGGTCTTTCCCGCCCTGCGGCGACAACACGCCCATGAAAGAGGCTTAGAAATCTGTTATAATTTTTTTTTACTTTAAAAACATTTTTTTGTATTCGTTAAATATATATAAAACCATACCTCAAAGTTCAATAACTTCATATTTTTCTTTCCCTTCTAAAAAATATCACAAAAAAACGCTGTTTTAAAACATTCTAATTCAGGACACCTTAATCAGAAACTTCTTAGCCTTGAATTTTACAGCCTTGAAATTAAATATGACAAATATCATATCGGTCTTATCAATGTTATATGACTATCGTTGAAAAAAAGTACGAAACTAATGCTAAAACAGAGTTAATTATATGTGTCACATCAAGAGATCGCTTTTGTAATTTTCAAAATCCTAAAAAGCTCTGCTGATCGAGAGCCGATTATGTTCTGCTACGTAATTATGTTGGTCGTAGCAAGTTCTTCAAAAAGGAACGACCCTTTTCTGTCATACGACGGATATAATTATTGACTAGGTTTCATCTAACGTGACACGAGGCTAGATTTTTCGATGGAAATCAGGTTACGTCTATCAAAAGATGCGAGAGACACAGCAACGGGACAGATAATTAACGACTGGTGGCTTCGAACATGCAGAAATGGAACGTCAAACCCGGAAACGTTTCGAGAAAATACGTTTCTCTCGTGTCGAATTTGTTTAAACAAATATGGACTTTCGATCGTTTGCTCTTGGCAGCGGTTCCATTCGTTATATCGTGTCGAGCTCGCTTGTTGACTGACGCTCTCAATTCAATTTTTTGTTTCGTTTATTACAACATACCATGCGGAAAAACACAACAAATATGCAATGGGATTGTTTAAAAATGTTCCAGTGAGATTTTGGAATTGTTTCGAGAAATTTTTCAATTCGAACGATAGAATTGCAATTGTTGGATTTATAAGCTGAGTTTAGTTTCCTTAGAAGTACAACGTATAAGATGAAATAATTTATGCTCTAAGTAGAAAATATGAAATAAACGAAGAAGAGAAACAAAAATATTTTTAATGAACAGGAAGAATGGTTTAAATTAAAATTGATTAATTTTTTTAGTATAGAACAATGGTAAATTTCTTCTGATCTGAACGTACCATGTGTGTCGATCAAAATTTAGAATCAATGGTAATAACTAGATAAAGCAAGGTAACAATATAAAATAATAATTTATTTATCCAAAAATCTCTCTTAATTATTTCATTTGAATTAAGAATATGTCGTCTCACATTTATGTTACTGAGGACTAAAATTAGAATAGCTACAATTAATTTTCCTTCGTCAATTTCCAACTCTATATCCAAAGGAGTTTCTGATTAAGGAACGTCCCAGTTAAAAGGTTAATATTCAAGGGACCTGCCATTCTCATTAAAATGGATTTCGTTCACGCTGAGATTTGTTCTTCATTTCGAAAACGATTACGCCTGTTCTTCTGGTTCTCATTTCCATGTAATCTTCGAAGTTACTGCCGCTTGCATTAACAAAAAGTCTATCGAAGTAGTTCAAAAATCCCCAAACGCATTAAAAATTCTTCTAACACTTATATTCCTTTATAAATTCAAAACGTGTGAGAAATTTTATTTTCCACTGAAAATAATTTCTACTGTTTCAATAATGATCTGATATAAAAATTTCACTGATCTTTCTTAAAATAATCTTAAACCATAAGTTTATGAAAATTGTTGGAGTATAATGATGGTTGCATAGATACACGCATACAGATGCGTACAGTCGCGCACGTGGAACAGCGCGAAAGATATTAAGACTCTTCAGGATACAAAGACGATTATAGCTCTTTGTTATTCTCGCTTTTTGTTTGTTACTTACACATGGAAGCTGTTCTGTTGATATTCTGTTTCGATAAACGTTTTTAAAGAATGATTTGACAGAAATTCATCAAGATAAACCGAGTGAAAGTAGCGTTTTTCGTAGATTTCTCGCGTGAAGATTTCGTCATGGCGGTCGTCGACCCCGACGCATCGTTGAAACACGGTTTCTTCAAGTTCGAGCGCGTAAAATCGCTGCCAGTTAAACCAAAAAATTTATGCGCGAAGGCTGTCGCGTCGAAGCTCGTACACTCGTCGAGTTACTGGTGATGCGGAACGGAAATGAGAAAATTCCTTTCTTCGTCGTCTAACGTGTGCGTCACCGTGCTTTGCTGTTTTCCCAAATTAATTCTCGCTAATCTTCGCGCGAGAAACAATCACTTGAATGATAATGGCCATTGCCGGACATCGGATCGAGGACCTCGCGGAAATCTGAGAACATGCAAGATGGTTTCTTTCGAGAAACACGAGAACGTTTGTGATGGTGTAACAACAAAGAGTGGAAGAACGAGTAGACGTTGGAATAATTCATTAGTTTCTCAATCGCTGAGAGAAATTATAGTTTTAAACAGCTTAAAAGTTTGTTTGGTCACTTAACTCTTTAACTATATGTTGTGTGTGTAAATACTCGTGTTTCTGATAATATCGTGCTATGAAATATAAAAAAGCTAATAGAATACCAGAGAATGGAATAACAAACAATTCTACATATATCTATGAGTTATTGAAAAGAAGAGAAACAAAGCAGCTTCATTCTTTGTTCAGTTTCTCCGTTTGGAAACATCATCTCTTGCTCTCATAACAAGCTGTAGCGTTGATATCCCCAAATCCATTTTCGTATAATCGAACGTATAATCAGTTCATCATAGAACCATGTTACAGAAATTCCGATAAAAAGTACATGACACATACTAGTATTATAGTAAGCAGATTCAAAGGATACGTAAAAGGGGAATGATATATTTAAGAAATTTTTAAAACGATCCGTGACGAATCAGCGAAATTTCAAGCACAAGACAGCGATTGATCGGTGACTTGTTACACTAATAAGATAGAACGACAAAAGGGAGTCTACATCCACCCTGCTCGATAGCCTAAATGCGATTGGAGAAGGGAAAACCCTTGAATCGGTGTAATCATCGTGACGTGGATGAATTTAAAATGGATCTCTTCATATTAAGGCACACCCCTGACGATCGTTCCATTTCTTCGGTAACAGAACCCTGTCGCGCCGATTTTATTCTCCTGTCATTGTTGCTGATTCGAGGGTGAGCTACCCTTGAAGATTTAGAGGGATCTACCGCGAGATTCTCTCATAGTAAGCGTTAGTGAATTGCAGAATTTTTATGCAAGAAGAATTGAATAACACGAAATCGTCTTTATAATAGTGTTACAATATCTTAGAATAAATTAAACTAATGACTAGACTGTGGATTTTTATGCAAATTCATATTTTTCATAGTATAATTAAGAGGACTACCCACTGACTATTATACGTAAGAGGCACTATGTTTTGGATACTTTATATATTTTTTCATATTACCTGCATTTCGTGGAATTTTGCACTTTTAAATCTCTATAAATTCAGAAAAATTGGCAATCTGCTAATGGTATATAAAACTGGTAAAATAATTCTAAGCATCAATTTAAGACTGATCAACCTCTTAGGTACGGTGCACCATTATAGTTGCTTTCGCGGATGTCACCTTATATTACGACGCGCCACTATAGTGGCTCACTCAGCTACTCATTCGCTCACCGTTTGAGCTACATGATCTTTATTTGTCTTCACATTTTTCTTATTCTCGCAACGTTTTATAACAGTGTTAACAATATACAGGCAGAATATATAGTCTTTGTTTTTGATACGCCAGTGTCAGATATCAATTGTTGCTTTTCGTTAAAATAAATACACCATTATTAGATGTTCCTTTTAACATGCCGATGCGTATCCTTCTAATTTTTTAGAATCTTCAAGCTCAAAATGTCGCTTCAAAATAGAAAACGAAGAGCTATTTGAAAAACACTATCGCGCTATGAGTATGAAAAATGTGACGTGGGTCTATGCATCGTGCTTTAAAATATATCACACTTAATTGTATTATTAATTATTAAAGTACATTATTAAAGCTAAAGTATATGCATCGTATCATTAAGAAAAATTATAATTTAATTATCAAAAAACTTCAATCCAATATGCTTGCGTAGAGAACGGTACTATCCGTCACACATTGCAGTGCTGTATCGTTTACGCGTAATTCGCGTCAAACTCTGTCGTACAGAGAAACAGCCCCGCACAAAATTCAACTGTACCTAAGAGGTTAATGATGAATTAATAAGAAATTTATGAAGATGATAACTAATGAAGAAAATTAGCGTGAAATTAATCACGTAAACAATGACCTGGCGTTGTTAAGACTTCTTTAATTTAAAACTTTCAAGAAACTCTCTTTCCCAACATCAATTTCTTACTTATCTCTCTCTTTTTAGTTTACTCGCTATATCAAGAATTTTTCTACAAATTCTAGTATATCATAGAAAACACCGTTAAAACAAACATCAATATCTACATGATAAAGTATGCCTCTGTTATCTAATCTCAAACATCGTATCGTTTGAACGCATTACGCATAAATCAAATAACGTCAATCTAAATGGAATAATTTTTATGAATGACGTAACAGGTTTGGATAAAAGACGTTCATGCGATAGATATTGAAACTCGCTGCTACGATTCTCGAACGTTCCTGGCCACGCTTAACCGTGTATTGAAAAATATATCGCGGCGCGAAATCGCGACTGGCAGCATAGGAGTTTCAACATTGGAAACCGGTCGACCATACGGATCGAATGTCCCCTCCGATGGACGTGCGTAATTGAACGATGCTACGGCTGATCGAGGTGACACGCAGAAAACGCCCGCGTCCGCTTAAAATTCATACCCTGCGTTCGGCTGATCCTGCGATTTCAATAAACACGCTCTGCCATCCCTCTGCGTCGTCTTTTAAAATATTGAACAGCCCTTCTCCTCCTTTTCTCTTCCTCTTGATTTTATCTTTTACTTTTGAATCATGGATATGGAGAAAATGAGAATTCAAAGTCCAGACAGACCGATAAATTTCTGTTTGAAGATGACTCTTTCATTCTATTCGAATTTTGATAATTTTTTGATTTTTGACAATTAATTCAGTGATTAGTTATTAGCGGTAATAGTAGTAGTTGCTAGAAACTTTTTGGTATTCGTTTCTGTTTGGTATTTGAGCGTTGATTAGTTAACTAAATAATATCGTCTAAAAATTGTTATAATCTTAGCTAGAACATAAAACATTAAACGTAAAAGAAACTTGTATTGCCTGACCCAAATAATAGACGAATTTATACTTAAATATTTCTTCTGAAATAGTTTCTTTCCACAATTCCAATTTCTATTTTGGATTCTCTCTAAAATCTTATTTCTACGACGAAGATTTTATTTTATCTACTCAACAGTAGTTCCTAAAATATTATTTTGCACTGTACTTTATTTTAAACTTATTGGAACAGCGATGATAAATATCTGTCATTCATTTCCTTCAGACTTTTTTTCCACTGCTTTATTTCGATAAAGTGTACTAAATATTTAATCCAGCTAGATATTTTTACGGCTAACTGTATATAATGCAATGATTCATATGTAGAACATTCTGCAGATATTAATTATAATATTCACAGTATATTTATAAATATATGTTTTAGAACTACCAACATATTGTTAAATATGTTCCAATTTCAGAAATTTTTACTCGCTTTAAAGAAAGTAGAATTTCTGCAGATATTAATTGTAATATTCACAGTATATTTATAAATACATGTTTTAGAACTACCAACATATTGTTAAATATATTGTAACGCTTCCAATTTCAGAAATTTTTACTCGCTCTACAGAAAGTAGAATTTCTGCAGATATTAATTATAATATTCGCAGTATATTTATAAATACATGTTTTAGAACTACCAACATATTGCTAAATATATTGTAACGCTTCCAATTTCAGAAATTTTTACCTGCTCTACAGAAAGTAGAATTTCTGCAGATATTAATTATAATATTCGCAGTATATTTATAAATATATGTTTTAGAACTACCAACATATTGTTAAATATATTGTAACGCTTCCAATTTCAGAAATTTTTACCTGCTCTACAGAAAGTAGAATTTCTGCAGATATTGATTATAATATTCGCAGTATATTTATAAATACATGTTTTAGAACTACCAACATATTGTTAAATATATTGTAACGCTTCCAATTTCAGAAATTTTTACCTGCTCTAAAGAAAGTAGAATTTCTGCAGATATTAATTATAATATTCGCAGTATATTTATAAATACATGTTTTAGAACTACCAACATATTGTTAAATATATTGTAACGCTTCCAATTTCAGAAATTTTTACTCGCTCTACAGAAAGTAGAATTTCTGCAGATATTAATTATAATATTCGCAGTATATTTATAAATACATGTTTTAGAACTACCAACATATTGTTAAATATATTGTAACGCTTCCAATTTCAGAAATTTTTACCTGCTCTACAGAAAGTAGAATTTCTGCAGATATTAATTATAATATTCGCAGTATATTTATAAATATATGTTTTAGAACTACCAACATATTGTTAAATATATTGTAACGCTTCCAATTTCAGAAGTTTTTACCTGCTCTAAAGAAAGTAGGATTTGATAAGGAGAGAATGAACGACACCCTCGTAAAACACAAATAACTAGGCGACAGTAGGTCGTTTGATTCATTGTTTTCGCGAGATGCGCACCTGAAGCGGCCTGAAGATAATTGGCCGCGTATCTATTCCTGTCAGTCTCGATCCATCTTCTTTACGAGGTCGTTCGTCACTGGCCATTCATTGGCGGCGCTTCGTTTCCCTGTGAGAGACCATCTCGAAACGTGAACCCTGCTTGACGATGAATAAAGTGGATGTCAGAGGAAGACGATTTGCGCGATGAACTCGCTTGCGTAATCCTTATACGTCTCCGATTTTATACTGTCGAATACGCAAGCTACGTTTGTAAGTATTCAAACATGCTGCGTAATTTTTAGTAAAAGTGAATAAATGCCATTATTATACTTCATGGAGTTTTATGTAAATTTATACTTTCATGGATACAAGCAAACGACCTAGATAAAAATGTGATTTATTTATTAAATATTCTAAAACCCGCTGTACTTTATATGTTTCCACGTTTTTGCATATCACGTGCATTCTGCGTACTTTTGTATTTTTAACTTTCTCAGAATTGTACAAAGATCCGCAGTTTAGTTATTATATAGACTAGTGGCAAGTTAACGAATAAAAGAAATATTCATCATTCTCCTAAGAAATTAATGGATCATGTGGTTAAATTTTATTTTAAGAAATTTATCGATAGTATAATATGCTAAAATTAAACAAATGATATGTGGATATATTTATTAATTTTAGTAGAATTTTTTCGTTATTTTAACTATGTACATATGTAATGTAATAATATATAATATAATATAATATGTAATATAATAATATTGTAATAAATTTTCTTCAAAATAATTGAAACCATAACAAAGCGTTTTATCTTCAAGCAACAAAATTTTTTACTCGGTGTATGGAAGATAATTGAGTTCAGTGGAATTAAAGTCGAACAGATTTCCGAAATACATAGGTTCCTATTATCGGATGTCGCGGTATTGTAAATTCTCGATAAATGATCGAAGAAACTTGGAAGCTCCGAGTTTCAAAGTTAAATTGAACTTCGATGTATGAGGCTGGAACCTATTGGATAGCATTGTTTGCTCTCTGCCAGAGCTTCGATTTAGACTTGATGGTTTAGAGGAGATTCCTGATGTCGATATTGCGTTCCATCGGTATTTATGATAATGAAAAACAAGCATACTATTGTCGATAAGAATAATCCGAAACAAGTTGCATCCTTGAAAAGCATTTTGGTTTCTTATCTCCATTAAAAATCCACGTTATAAACATAAATAGTTTCGACTTCAAGCTACATATTAAACTCTGGCCTCCACTCCTAACAAAAAATTTATCGACGAAATTCAAATTTTAACAACTTAGAAAAACACCACTGATATGGCTAATACATCTTACGTGCAAGACATGTTCTGCGCATCGTTAGAATAGGCTAACAAAATTTTCTCTATATATTTCGTTCCACGTACCATGATACAACCGGCAACGAACGTTCGAAAGAAAAGTCAGCTCTGGAAAAATCGGGAAAAACGACAGGTAACACGGAAGGCTAGCGGGGTGAGTGGTTAATGGACCACCCTTTGGTGGTCAAGAGCTGGCTCCAATCAAACGGCCGTGAAAAAGGGGGTAGGCTAGACGCGAGAACGGGGTGAGTGGGTGCAGCGCAAAAGTTAATCGTTCGCGAGGTGACATTTGAAGAGGAAAACGGTGCGCGAAAGCGAAGGGAAAATAGACGTGGCGTAGAGGGCGAATCACGTAAAATGGAAGTGCGAGCTCGAGAAGGTGAGAGACGTGTGTATAAAAGAGAAAGAGAGAAAGAGAAAAAGAGAGAGAGAGAGAGGAGAAACGGGAAAGGAGGGTGTCGCGAAGAGTGACGAGAGAAGCAGCTGGCTGGTTGCGAGAAAGAGAAGGAAAGAGGGGGTGAAAGCTGCATTGCAGTACCCGACCCTGGCTAACAGAAGCGCCATCCATTGGTCTGTCCGTGTGATTCCGGGATCGTTCGGCAAGTAATTGGCTCTCTTTGAGTACGAAAGAAACGCCAAAGCAACTGGTTCACGCTCTGTCACACCTTGGCCTCTTCTCGTTGCTCGCGGCTACCAGGAAAGCCAGCTGTCTGGTTCAAGCAGTTGTAATTATCCTTAAAAATTGCGTAAACCTTCTTGAAACATATAAATAAAGTAGTTTACAGACGAAAACCACGTAAGAAACGTATGATAAGTAGATTTTTATTGATTTTCTGACTTAATTCCAATTTATGGTCAAACAGAAGAATTGTAATATCGCATTATCGAAAATGAAAAGGACCTGTTAGATTAAAAAATGCGTGTGTTTTAACTTCGAAAAATGCCACGTCCCTTGAAAATGTATCTGCAAAAAATCCGTGATTTGGTGGCGGGAAATAAAATTCAGTAATGATTGAAATTCCAATTGTTTGAAAGATGTTGCAGGTTAAATGTCACGTGAATGCAACCTTTCATCTCTTGATAGGTTAAAAGGTCGACTCTCATTTGAGATAGGATCGACGATAAGTAGAATTGAAAAGTGAATAAGTGTAAATGGTTAGTTGGAAATTTTCATGTATGATAATCGTATGTAAATAATTTATTATATGATAGATGGATCGGTGATTTACCTGCAGCAGAGGGTGAATATATCATTTGGGATTGCTGGTAGTATGAAGGCACTTGCCGTGATTTACACTGAAAATTATACATATATTCGATATGGGAATGTTTGTACTATATGTTAATCATGCAATCAGTGGCTGGTGAGTTATCGACTAGTCCGTGTTGATTTTAGCTAATTCGTAGCGTTTCCAATAAATCTTCTGGGTATATTCATAAATGAAATTGAAATTTAGTATTAGATGACTTGGTGAAAGATATTATTGATGGTACTCCTGATACCTCACAGCCGATGAATGTTCAGTTTCTATTCGTCATATCTTAATCTTCGTCACAAATTATAAAATCCTATTTTAGGATTTGGTGAATCAAAATAGCAAGACTCGTATTAATTCGAGACAAGATCAATATTCTTTTTAATTTTAGCTTCCTGGAAGATATGGTAAGCCAAATAGTTAATAATTAAGCAACGAATACATTCGAATTCCTATGACATTTTTTACAAAAATATGTCCTTTTTTATTATCAATTATTAATATAATTATTAATTTCGAAAGAATTAAGCAAAACTAATATAAGTAAATAAGACGAGAAATGTCTTTTACGAAAACGTTTGAAAAAGTATTTTTATCATTAACAACTTAATAAGAAAAGTTTCCCCGCTATCCAAAAAGCATTCTATTGCGAAAGGTTTAAACAAGGATCACAGGAAACTAGAAGAAAACTCTGTAACATTTCTAACATCATCTAATTCCACGATAATTGCACCGCTATCTGTCTATTTAAATTTCAACTACCGATTCTAACCAAACTCCTACCAATGTCCCACGCCTTGAGAAGATTCCATCAGCGGAGTCGTGCGTCAACGAGTTCCGCAATTGCTTGCAATTTCCAGCCTCGAATCGCAGGGATGAGTGTTCTCGGTGAAAAGTGGAGGGTGCATCGTGTCGCAGGTTCACTGTGCTCGTTACTTTTTCAGGCAAATTTATTCATTGCCGCGGAGAGGTAGAGACACGTAACGCAGGGTAACCTTCCACGGGTCGGATGAGAACGATTCTAATTTTCTGAAAGACACAGCCAAGGGCAACGAGAAACTTTCTCGCCGCGTTTCTTCTTTTTTCTCTTCGAAAGAAAAATTCGACGCAAGCCTATAGAACATCTTATCGCGAACAGTCTCACGGAACTCGAATGCAACTGCAAGAATAATTTGTATTCCCGACGTCCTTTTCTCTGTCGAATTAGCTCAAATCTTCCGCCATGAAATATTAAATTCCTCCGAGAAGGATCCCTATCTATTCGCTGTTCGGTACGTATTCATATCCAGCGAGATCGTGCGAGAACGTCCGTCCCTCGAGTCCTTGATTCTACGAAGTCTATATCGATTTGATAAGACAAATGATCAATTCGTTAAATTTGTTTTCGAAAATTCTTAACAGTAGAAACATATTTCTTTTCGTGTTTTTGTACGTCGTATATAATGTACGAAGTTTTTGAGTCAATTTTACCAGAGAGAAATACGTTTATTACTCATAATGACTCACGAAAGTATTCGAACATTCTTAGAACCTTGTTTGAACATACGTTATGTATTAAAATTTATTACGATAAAAATACTATCGAATCGTTTTAGAGTCTCATTAGCAGTGACGAGACAAATGTATCGTGATTATAATAGTAAAACTTGAAACGGATCTGAAGATGTATACAGAAGCTACAGTGTATTTATTGGAAACATAAACCTTATAAAAATCAACAAAATATATGAACAATTGAGTATTCATTATATTAGTAAGACAAAATATGTAGTTTCTGCATCTGTGGCACTAATTGTATATTTACGACTACTATTCATGCTGTACACTAATCTTTCACTAAGTGTATGTTTGCGATAAACGTCTTGTAACTTCTACATGCATTTTCGGATTGCTGTCAAATTTTACTATTGTAACTACGATAGTACAATGCTAACGAAATTTCAAAAAATAAAATATAAAAGCGTTTGTATATTTTCGTTAGCTACTACAGTTAGTTAATAATTTATACAATATCGCATAAAAAATATCAAGCCTGAAAAGATTAATAAAACAAAACTTAGCAGGAGACTCAGCATTGAGGCAATGGAAAGAGTGATCAAAAATGTTCGGTCGATAATGTACATTTATATCCTTCAAAAAACTATACTAATCTGAAAATTGGTATATCTCACTTATTCCCATTTAATTTCCAAGCTCGCTTAAATCATCTTGTCAAGCAAATGATTGAAAGAAGTGAAACGCAAGAACCGAAGAATTCTCGAAAAATAAAGAGAACGAAAATCATTACTCATTTTCTTTCCTTTCACGCGATCGTACAGTTAACAAAACGTTCCAGCAGCAGAACGTGTAAAACGGTTCTTTGGCCTGCTCGCGGAAAACCTATTAAATTTCCTCAATGAGTTTTTCCGCGTCCGTAACTACAAAGTAAGTACGTGTCCTTTCTGAACGTGGCGAGGTCTTCGCAAGATCGCGAGAGTCGCGGCACAGCAACGGTTTGCCATTAATCAAAAGAATTCGTCGTTCTGTGAAATTACTTCGCTGGAAAATTTCATTTATACCGGCGCGGCGTCGTAATAATGTCGGGAGCAGTTCGACGCCGTTCGCCACGCGTTTTTATTCCGATCCGGTTTGCTAATCTCACCGTCGGCGGCCATTAATTCGGACGTCGAAGGAGAAATGTATTATACTTTTCCGTCGCTATAGAACGCTCTCCTCATACAATTCGAATTTTAATTGATGCTTTGTTGCCGCAAAAACAGAGGATAATCAGGACTTTAGGTTCATAAAAAGATACGTGAGTTAGTGAATAAATTACTAGTTGGATCTGACAATCGTAGAAATGTTTTCAGTTGTAAGAGTGAATAAATAATTGAAAATAATAATTATTGCTATATAATTATATAGATTTAACCTCGTGGACAGATTAATATATTTTTTATGGTACGATATCGTTCTGAAAAAATGTACATCTATGATGATACTAAAAACAATTCCAAACTCAGACCTTCAATTTTCACAAGCACCAACAGATCCTACCTTCTATTTATTTTACTTACAATACGAACAAATTGAGCGTCCCATGTTCGATTCTCGTTTATTTTTCAAATGTTTTCCACTTTTTTGGTAAAATGTAACATTTTTTAATCAAAATCCTAAACGAAAATATTTCACATGTACCTATTTCGAAACCATGTTATTTCATATAAATAGAGATAAATATTAGCAAATTTCTTATATTGCATTATAATCTGAGCTTCGGCGATCGAAGGATTAAGCTACCTAAAAACCACATCCTCAAATTAGAATCAAATAGGATTATTGAAAGAAACTTCACCATGTAACGCGATCGTCCCAATATTGAGATCGCAATGAAATTTCCTTTCAAAAGTATTCCTTCGTTTCCAATTCGCAAATGGCAAATACAATTGTGCCAAGACACCAAACTCCATCTTCGTAGGTTCTGCGACGCTGGGTTCGAATTACGTGCACGGTTTTATATTCAAATTTCGCGGACAAAGGGTGTCCCCGATATAGGTACGTGGACGTAAATTTAATTTGCCCTGAGCACGGTTATCGGTTAGTACGGTACGGCACAAGAAGTTCGACGCGGCGGAAACGTAGTCTCGAAATCGAGCGGTCCGCAGCTTCCGCTTAATCGGCAGAAACCCGAATCGACGCCACGCTATCGACCACCGTAGAAATACATCGCGAGAACGGCCTGAATGGAACTCACAATTTAATCGAACGAAGGCTGGTCGAGTTTAAATCGAAACCGACCGTATCTCGTCCCCCCTATAGTTATTGCCTTTTCCACCTTCTAGCTTTTATACCTTTCTTCGTAGTACTATATAACGAAATCTCCTTCTGTCCCTCGGTACCTTTTCTTTTCCTCTTTTTCATCTTTCAAAAGTTTTATATATTTTAAGATACCGTGTTCTAAGAGACTACAATTTCTACAATAATATTGCATTTTTTGTTTATTGCTTCCTTTTTCTATTAATTTTTCACATTGGATTTTTCAGAACAGCATACAGATTAATCGACGTTAACAATTTTCCTTATGAAAATTATATTTCTATATATAAATGAATCTCACTTCGATATAAAATACGCTCAAATAAATTAATAACAAATAGTTCTCTGTACGGGTATAATGAAACATCTCGTAAAATCATATAAATTCGAACGAATTAAATAAATTTGAGAAGAATCGTATAAATTTAAATGGAGTTACAAGTATAAATTTGAGATAGATTTTCCTCTCTTCAAATTTCCAAATTACTTCGGTTAAAACTCCTTTCGAAGCCAATAAATTTTCGCTTTTCTTCTGGTTAATCTACCATCTACGTTCTACATGGATCATTTTTCTTCGTGCTTAATTGCCAATCGAATATTAATTCAATTCTACTGAATTTTAAAATTCCCTCTTCCAGGTGTACCACATTTATCCGTGGTATTTGCTCAAAAATTCCGTAACAAAGCGATCGATATTTGTCTATTTTTTCATCGGTTCTTTTTGTTCCTCGGTGAATCGTCTACCTTTTCAGCCGTTCGTCTCCCGTTCCCTCGTTTCCAGAAGTGGCTGCTCGTTAGAGATTCATCCGAAAGTGCCCTTCTCCTCCCTCTAACCAGGGATGAGACCGAGATTCAATTTATTATTCGCGAGGATCATCCTCTGCGAATAAGGTCGAGAAAACTGAGAATGGAGATTTGGTGTTTGTAGCCTATTGCGATGGCGTGGAAAAGCTAGCGGAAGAATCGCAGCAGATAAAGAGTGATAATTAAAAAAGGGGTAGGCAACAACGTGGCGAACGAAACGACGTCGAGTTAGGTGGTCTTCGTCGATCGCTTTCTCTTTAATTAAGCTAATCCCTTGTCTCTTTTTTCCTCAATAATTCTCTTCGTTCGTCGGAGATTATACGAGCTTAGTTTTCCGTTTATTTGTGCGCGAACTGGCCCGCTTATAAATCTTGTAATTTATGAAACTATTGTATTTGTGATTTCGAAAAAATGTTCAAAATACAAATATTTCAAGTGAAATGAGAGAAGCGTATATATATATATATATATATGTTACTTTTAAATTGAAACGAAAGATGACTATTCTAGATTGTAATATGTCGATATCTTATTTTATCTTGTCGATAAAAATTAATATTAGAAAAATATAAGTTGAGTTGAAAGTAACGCTCCATGTGAATACTGGGTCGTCATCGACCAATAATTTTAAATAATTTTTAATTTTTCTCATATCTTTGTTTCAATTTTGCTTCGCTTGAGAAAATTACGGTAACACGTAGCATGATATTCCAGAAACTTGGAGGAGTATTCAAGAATTTTTCAAGATTTTTTGGAATACAGAAACCTAAGGAAAACTGCATGGTCATAAACGACCCAGTATGCAGATGGCGTCATTAGAAAGGTTGCAGACGACAGTTTAATCTCTAAGCTAATTATTTCAATTTTAGAAAATTAAATATATACTAATTATACATCCTTGTAAGAAGATTAAGAAATCTTCCGAAATTAATGGATGAGTTTGAAGTAATATAGCATTATATTCATACAGCGATTAGAAAGCAAAATTCATTTTCTTTCAAAATCCTTTAACCCTCAACTGGTATTTTTAGATTACGACACTTAACTGTAGAGTATCCAATTTTATAATCAATTAATAAAAACTCGTTTATTCCGAATTATTCGACATTGTGTTGCGCTATCAAAGTGTTAAACGAAGAGACACTTACGCTAAAGAATTTCAAAGATGATCCTCAGGATCTCGAAAGCCATCGACCCGCGAGGAATTCCTTAAGCTCGCAGCCACGAATTTAGGGGCGCGTAGAAACTCTGCCGCAAAGATATTTCGGTCACACAGGCGAGGAAATAAAGAATGTGGGTTAGTGGTGGATATCGTTAATCCGTGGCTAGCTAAACGGTGATTAACGCCGACATTTGCCGGCCAATTCGCATGCGAACTGGTTGCACGGATTTTCGAAGTTTCGCCACGGGGATTCCCTTGTGACCGTTGTTGAATTATGCCCCCGTTCCGGATATGGCCGACGGGGCCAGATCGATGCAGCCCCTCTGTTTATGCACGGCTCTAACCACTCGCCAGCAATACACTAGTGAGTGGAGGATCAAGCCGGAGAAAAACCTGAATTTTTCCAGGCTTGTCCGTTTTATCAGTGAATTATTAATTTCTCTGAAGAATGTACACTTTACCAATTCTTTTTATATTAATTGATGTGATATAAAAAGAAGAGAATTTCTCTGAAGAATGTACACTTTATCAATTCCTTTTATATTAATTGATGTTATATAAAAAGAAGAGAATTTCTCTGAAGAATTTACACTTTATCAATTCTTTTTATATTAATTGATGTGATATAAAAAGAAGAGAATTTCTCTGAAGAATGTACACTTTATCAATTCCTTTTATATTAATTGATGTTATATAAAAAGAAGAGAATTTCTCTGAAGAATGTACACTTTATCAATTCTTTTTATATTAATTGATGTTATATAAAAAGAAGAGAAGTTCTCTGAAGAATTTACACTATATCAATTCTTTTTATATTAATTGATGAGATATAAAAAGAAGAGAATTTGAATATTTGATATTGGATAAATGAAAACGAAGATGTAACATTTATTAAATAAATGTTGGATGTGTGACCGAATTTCTTGAGAAGAAAAGGGAGCATCGTAATTTCAAACACATTATTCTTCTCAAGAAATAAATCATCTTCAGATTTCCCCATTTCCTCGCCAATAACCTTCTAAAGTAACACGGACCTCCTAATTAATTAAACTTCTAGCCATTCAATTCTTCTACCTCTACAAATCTCCGCGAATTTATTCCACCCTGAATCATCCAACCTCAAAGGCGCCTAGCCTCGTCGATAAATTACAACTTAAGCAATTTCAATTGCAAGCCTGAAATTTTCAACACCGTCTGATGTACGTTGTTCCACGTTGCGAATAAAATAACTTACCGAGTCAAGTAACACTTAACGAACAAAGGTAACTTTCTTAAAATAAAGAAATATACCTATGTATGTTGATAAAAAGTATACTTTATCAGAATAAAAATAAAGTAAAAATACCATAGAAAAATATCTCTAAATAATTATCAGTAGCTTGTACAAAAAAAAAATTTGTTTCAATGATAGAAAAATCGCTCGGTAATTCGGAAAAGCGGGCTGGTTTTTCGCGCGAAGAGAGGCAGCGAACGCGTCGCGTACGCCTCGTAATTTCTACCGCGATATCGGCCACGGCAAGAACTCGGAAAACGCGGGTGGATCGGCGAGAAAGTCGCGAACAATGCGGCGCGAGCACGCGAGCCTGCTTCGAGAATAGGGTCGACCGACGTCCCGGACGAAAGTAATGCCTGCAACGTGGTTTCCATGCCGGGTACACGCCGAAACCAACGTCTCAAATAACTGGCGAAGCGATCGTGCTACTGGAATAGGGAACGAGGGCTCCGATCGCTCTCACGACGACGAGTTTCCTTTCCTCGCCAAGTGTTATCGCGCGATCTTTTTAGAATTTGTAGGAATCCCCTTTTCGTTTCTCTTTTTACGTTCCTACCTGCTTCTACACGGAATAAGGGAAACCAGGGATGAGATTCTTTCGAAATTGTTGATGGAAGAATTTTATTAAAACGATCAGGTGAGAAATGTGGATTGATATTTTGCAGCGTAGGATGTAAATTTATGCCTTTTAAAAATGCTTTAACAATTCTTTAACAATTGATCGGTGAATTAATTCCTGTTATCTGTTTCTTTGATTACCTTGTTTCTTCTTTGTTATTTGCGTAGGTGTGCAAAGTCGAGAAATCACATTTGAATTTGAACGTTCGACTAACATTGTAAGAATTTCAATCGGAGTTCGAAACTCGCCAGAATCTTCCAGAAATCTCGAACAACGCTAACAAAAAGAATCTGGAATATTATAACCGACATATATAGGTTATAGAAGCAAGAAAAGAAAAGCTGGAAAATCCCAGGATAAGATCCCAAAGACCTTAAACGCAACTTTCCAGCATCAAGATTCGCTCCTCTAAGATATCTTCTCGAAATTCTGAACCTCGATACCAATCGTATTCGATCGCAATCTTCGCAACTAATTTAGCTTCCAATTTCCTTCATCAACAATCTCTCTAATCCCTGTCTCCGCTTTTTTTCTCCTCTTAAGCTACGCAGTTTAACTCAATCGAGAAGCATCGCGACTCGCAATTTCGATCGATTGGTAACCCTGGCTGTGGAATTGCGACGCAGGCTGGAGGACAGTTAGGTCAGGTATGACGAAGGAGAAGGACGACGAAGAGGAAGAGGCGGGGACCCCTTTGAGAGCAACTCGATTCGAAGTAATTTAGCGGCCTGGTCCTAACTTGCTGAGTGGCAGAGCCTGGAAGTTTCCAGCATTGACGAGGATGAAAGCTACTCCCTTCCTCGCTATAGCCGCGAGAGGCGACATTAATCTATTCCGCATTGGCGATGATGAATTTCTCGGAGCCCCGGCCGGAAAACAGCTCCTCGCCGCCATAAGCTGTTTCGCGTGAGCGAGATTGCCTTTGAACGTGGCTAAAAATTAATTACCCCTCTGGCGAACGCCCCTTTTCATCGCAGAGGCCCGATTGTTCCGCGGCGATTGGACAAGTTCAGTTCGAGATGTCTTCTTGTATTTAACTTGCAATGGAAGTTGCGATTTTTCTTTTTCGCTGTTGGTCCTGAAGGAAATGTAAAGATGTCGAGCTTTGATTCATAACGTACTTTACGCTCCAAATAGCATCTGATATTTAATTTTATCTGGTTCACAGTCAATGAGCTTTTAAAAGCTATTTCGAATTTCAATATACTCTTATATTTTTCCGATTAATAATGTATCTACGTTGATGTATTTTTATTAAATTAACGTATAGTACGGATGAAATATTGAAATCGAAGAAAATTAAGCGAAATAAAATATCGAATCGACATAGATTAATCATTCGTTGTATTCAACAAGTATTTTTGAAAGTAGCAAAGTACAGGGATTCGTTGATACTGCAGAAATAGAAACGACGACGGAAATAAAAGTAATAACAGACGACAAGAATGAAATACCAAAACCGAGAAGAACTAAAAAGTAATACTAGAACAACCAGAACTAAAGAACTACTTTTCAAATGTTAAAAAAATCTCCAGCAAACCGAAATTATATCATTATCTTTAACGTGACTTTACTTCTGAAAGCAAGACAAACAAATTTAATAATCCTTCCTCGAGTTGTCACATCCTCGACACATCACGTACTAACCTTCTTTCTCCTTTCTCCCAACGAAACAGACATGATAAATCTCTTTGTTCGTCGACAGTCAAATCGTATTTCCTCTTTCCGGAACGTCGTTTCACGTGACTTTGATTTTAATTAAACTTCTCCCGGAAACTCGTCGAAGACTCTACCGGACGTGATCAGGTAGGAATACTTTCGCGACCGCCGCGACACTATAACAAATACCGTTCACGCGGCACGGGAAAAAGAGAAGGCTGATCGAGTGAGAAAGAGAAAAGGAATTGCAGCTGTAGCTGGTGACAAGTTCGCTCGCAATAAGTCCGCTTCAGCAAAGAGAATAAACTTTCCGACGACGCGTCGACGCGACACGGAATTCGCTTGTGCGCCTCGCTTCGTTTGCAGCCACGTGTTCGACAGCTCTTCGATCTTGTATTGCTGGAAATTCGCGTCCAACTAGATCTTCGTCCGAGCAATCCTCGCGTTTTTCCTGGTCGTGGCGTCGAAGTAGTGTAGATTCTCGTACAGATCGATGGAAAACCTATCTCTCTGATAGAAGGTTTAATTTTTCTGGAAAGTAGGATCGTAGTTGGATGACGTTGAATTTTTTTAAACAATTGTAGCGAACGAAGCTGGAAGAATTTTGTAGATGAAATAATCCAAATTTAGTCACAAATTATTATTATTAGGTTGTAGATTTTTATACGCGTATTGAAAATTTGAAAGCGTAAAATTGCAGAATTTGCATGTACATGAAGTATAAAATGTATAAAGTGATCAAGGTATAGCACTTTCTATGATGCTTTGGTATCTAGTAGTAGTTTAGTATCTATTTTTTAAATAATATTTTCAAAAGTATGAATGTACGTAAATATCCGCAGCTTGGTAATTATGTTAAGTGAAAGAGGAAAAATTTAGTAAAAAATTGAGTTTCTTTTTAACGAAAATGTAGGAAACAGCGGTAGCTTCTCGAAGTTGTGGACGAGAATGGCCACGAATAAGAATATTATCTTCATCTGAAATAAAACTTCGAAATGCAAAAATCTGTGAATCTATATTGGGAAATGATAAGGTAAAATTGTGCACTAGAATAGAGCAGTTTTTGTTCTTTGCTCTTTTAGCTGATAACATACTGACTCGGTAATCCCAAATGGAATTTTCTGGTCAGAGCTGCTGGCTACTTTCGTTTGCCTTGAGCAATCGAACCTGCGTGATAGAGATGGTTTTTACAGATGATTTTTGGGACTTCCTTCTTTGAACCGGGAATTCGTAAGGATTTAATTAGAAGAAACTGCAACTGAGATGGGAATGAGATTTATTTTCTATCGATTTTCGGGACGAAAGTCAACAGGTTACACGTGAATTTAGGTATCACTTGACAAGTTCGGATCTACTGGAATTGAACTATTAAATATTAAATTAATCGAATGAAATTATATCGAAGTATCCTTTGATGCAATAAAGCAATCAGTTAGTCGAAACGGATAAGCTTCATTTTAATTTATTATAAATTCGATCCGGACGTAATTGTAAAATTATCATCTTTATAAATTTCCCATCTCAATTGTACAAAATTCTTTATCTTCCACGTTACCAAATTCCTATAAACATCCTCACGATTTACAACGCTAAAAACATATTCTATTCAAAAGTATACTGCTACATATATAGACACATTCCTAAAACGCCCACTTCCATCAAATTACCACATTTATAAAACCAAAAGACCATCATCAAGCGTCAGTAAATATCCAACATAAAAAACATTCGAGCCATCAAACCATCGACACAACAAAACAACAGCAAACCTTCGAAAAAAAAAAATCCCAAAAAGAATTTCGAAGTCGATAAAAGAAAGTCGACGAACCAGCATCCTTATCGTTCCCAAAACTTTCAGCGCGGTTCTGTCGAGTTTACTAAACCGACGAAGGGCGAGGGAGCGCGGCGTATAATCTCGGTTCGCGGCCGGTCGATTATTTAAGGGTTGTTTTAATTACAAGCCGACAAACAGCGACGAAAGGAGCGAGGAGTCGGCAGGAGAAGAGGCTGCCAGTATCTCGATGGCGGATTAAGAGGTCCCCGCGCGTTAATCCGCGCGGGAGTCGTTTGCCAGGCGTGCCTCGAGTGAAACCTCGAGGCGAACTTGCCGATATCCAGTGGCAAGGATCGGCTAAGAACTTAAGCCAACTTCCATTTAAGCGGCAAACTCTACTCGTCAGCCGTCCCGATACCGGATCTGCTCTAACGGCACGTTGTTGCGGTACCCTCGCGATTACTGTAATAAGCGGCCATGTAACGATCACCTCGATTATCGACTAGTCAATTACATCACCAGTTTCTTTATTGTCGTCGCAAATGGTGGTTATATGGCGTTATGTATGTAGATTGCATATTTTTATGCAGTTTTATATTTTGATGGATGCAGCTAAAAAAGTGAAATTTATATTTTATTTCACCTACTGAATATTCTAACGACCACTTTATTTTGGATATTTTATGTATATTTTTCCATATCATGTGCATTCTCTATATTTTTACGCTTTTATAGTTTTCAGAAAAGCATCGATAGTCTAGTTGTATGTTCGCGTTCTAAAAATGTTTCTTCTACAAAGTACGTACAGTTGGGAAAAAGTAAGCAGACAGGCAGTGAAAATAGATACGAATGGAGTTTCGTCGAACAGAATCCATTTACATAGATGTGTTAAATGTTAAAATATTAATTTCAATTATTTATTAATTGCAAGTAAACTACACGTGTATCATAAGGATATAGAATTGATAAAATTTAAGTGACAGTTATTATTAATTTCATTGACACCTATTTCCACAATTTGTCCATTTATTCTTGTGTCTATATACTTTCCTGAATTCGTTCCCTGAATTCGTGATACGATCGAAGTCGAGCAGACTCTACAGACATCACATTGAAGTTGCCATTCGTCAACAGTATAAATTTTGAGGATTTCTGAAATTCCTTGTATTTAGGAAAAGAATCACACGAATCTAATATTTAATTATTATACAATCTCTTCGTTTATCGAAATATTTGAAGTACATCGAAATCACGCCGAATAATCTTGCATTGTATCAAATTCCAAAATCCAAAAACTGTGTGACAAGCACAAATTTACGAGCCTCGTGTAAAATTAGTCGAAAGCCACAAAATGTCCAAATCGAATAAGGTGAACCTGACTGGAACTACAAAACCCATAGAGGATTACCTCAGGGTATAGGATACCAAATTTCGTAAGACTTCCATTAATCTTTCAAATGCTCAAGGACCTTCGATTCAATCACTCTAAAGATCAGACCACAAGAGATCTCTAAAGATCAGACCTCAAACCGCCACCATGTTTCTAATGCCACAACCAAAACCTTGCATTTAACGTTCTAGATCTTCGTAAAAAAGGACAGTTGGGAAAAAATAAGCAGACAGGCAGTGAAAATATTAGGTACGAATGGAGTTTCGTTGAACGGGATCCATTTACATAGAAGTGTTAAATGTTAAAATATCAATTTCAATTATTTATTAATTGTAACTAAACTACACGAGTATCATAAGTATATATAATTAATAAAACTCAAGTAACAGTTATTATTAATTTCATTGACCCCTATTTCCACTATTTGTCCACTTATTCTTATCGCCTCTATATACTTTCCTGAATTCGTTCCCTGAATTCGTGTAGGAATTCTTCGTGAAGGTTCTTAGATTTTTAAATTAATGATATTATGGATTAAACTGGATGCTTTAGAATTTGACGATCTATGAATTCGATCGACTCCCCACGATTCGTAGGATTTAATGTTCAGAGTCCCAAGACTTAAGGTGATCCAGAATGGATTCTGCAATTCTTGGATCTTGAAGGTGTGAGTTAGGTAGTCTTGGAATAGTCCAACGTGGTTTCCACAACTCTTGGATCTTGCAGTTCGATATTGCCAGCACATGGTTTCATCCAAGCCACGTGCTATGCCTCGGGCTAAAGCACGATATATCCTTGTTCTTCGGATTGACTGCTCTTCCGATTTTCATATTTTCCCAGCACGAGGTCTATGAGTAGGAGGTTTGTCGAGTAACAGAGGTTTCATTAATTTTGTAATTGGATTAATCCTTGTAGGACCAAGATGTTTTTAGAAGGAAATTTGTGTTTGTCATATTTTTTCAGTAACGAGAGTTTCAGGCCAATTTTGTCGGAACCAAATATGTTTACTATTTAATTAATAATTATAATAGTTGATATAACAGTTAGTAATTTGTAAAGATGTTAAACAACTGCCAACCTAAGCGTATATTTTAAGAGATAAATCTGTCTCTTCAGACGACATTAATTTTATAAATGTTACAGAGTAAAGGTTGTAACGAAATCTATACGTTTCATAATCTACGCACATAAACGATTCCTCGATTATTTTTGGTTCAATAGTAACCCGCGGAAAATCCTTTTACGACTGCTCTTTCCCCCAGCAAAATGTACACGGTGATTCTTTAACGTGGTTTTACTACCTGTCTGATCTTTCCAGCTGACTTTGCGTGGTTTAGCAAAAACGCCACACGAGTCACGTACGGTTATCACAAGCGAATCGGCTACACGCCGCTCCGCTCGTCTCGACGCGGATCTCCGCTTAAATAGAGCGTAACACGTTGGACATTTCAACAGAGAAAAGATAAATATAGTTGGCTAAAAGGGGTGGAAAAGCGGTGAGTTTGGACTTAAATAACGAGCAAAAACGGCATTCCCGCGCAGTAGCCACACTTTTCGTTTCTTTTGACAGAAGCATGCAAACTTCGCCACAACGAAGTTTGAGCACAGTCCAGTTTCTTATAATTTTATTAGCAGAGCGATAAAAACTTTGATTTTTCCAGAAAGACAAATATAATAAAAATTAAACTGAACCTAAGTTTTGGTGACGACGAACTCGGTTTCAAAGTTGATAGCATATCTGCATTAAGAAATATATGTAGAAATATTATCAAATGACAATGAATATTATGCGTTTGAAGATTAAATTATTGGAAAAATTTGATTCTTGTATTTAGGACAGGGAGAATTGTTATATAAAGATTTCTTGGATTAAAGTTTAATTGTATTCAAATTTGGATGCGATATATGGATGAACATATAATATATATTGATAGAATAAAAATATAAAAAATTTCAAAAACAACAATCGATATAACCATATGTATAAAAATTGTTTAATTCAATGCTGAAACTTATTTCGTTCGTAAAGAGTGAACATTCTCTCCAACGAAATAGTATGCAATCGAAAGTACAAACTTGGAAAGTGCAAATATTTATCCTAACGAGAGCATGAGCTTTCTTCCGACAGTTGAAACGCTTTCCATCGCTGTGAGAAATTTTAGGTAAGAAAACATTAGGAAATTTGCTACGGAAACACGTCGTTCTATAATTCCCCTATCCGACTTTGAAACGCGATATCGATGTTTCATCCATTCTGACGACGCTACCCTTTCGCGATAACTTTAGAAACACCATCAACTCGTTCGATGATACTTGCAAAAGTTCGAACATCGTTCCGGTGGATCTGGGTTAAACTGAAATTAGACTCGCATTAGATATCTTAGGTATACAGACCTCAAACCTATCTCCAATTTATATTAAATACACGTTACTAAGTTTCAACTATGGAATAAATCCGTCTTATACTTAGTATACGTCAGATCGGAATTAATTCTACGTGTTCCAGGCTTCGAACTTAATAAACCGACCTTCTAATCAGTTTTAAACAGCAATTTAGATTGTAAGAAAATTTCTATTCAACTTGTAGGATCAAATTTAACAAAAATATATGCGATTTTGATCAAACAGATAATAATAGGTGATCATAGAGTACTAGGGAAGAAATAAAACTAAAGAAGAGCGAATTAGCTTGCTAATCCATTTTGAATATTTTAAACATTTATGTAAAAATTCAAATGCTTCTGTTCATTATATGTATATATATCATGAGTAACAAATTCAATCGAGAAAACCATTTCGCAAGTGAGAGAAACTCCAAAAATTGATTACACGAACAGATGGTGGCCACCAAACTTGGACTCAAGCAGAATTAAACAGGAACAATTAATATCGTAACCAACCCTAAACATCAACTTAGGTCTAACTGAAATTTGTCTAAATATTCCTACTCTGTATGCATCATATAAGATGAAATTCGATCAGATAGTCTCTTACTGAGGAAAGAATCGATCCTCGGAACGGATGATGACCACAAAACTCAGAATTAAACAGAGCTAAAGAATTAAAGAGAAAAAAAAAAAAAAAAAATATAGGAACAAACGCACGGTTGCGACTTTCCGGCTTTTCTCCCCGGGTTTCTCGCGTAAAGAACCCGCCGCCTTTTAACAAAACGACCGACTCGCTCTTCTATTTTTCCATTTGCATAGCTTAAGCGATTTGCCCCGCCATTTTTCCATTTACATAGCTTAAACGACCTGTCCCTCTATTTTTCTCCATCCTTCTCACCAACTTTCTCGCAACGAAATTCGATTCTCTACCTTTTTCTTTCCCTTCTTCTTCTTCTTCTTCTTCTTCTTTTCCAACTTCTCGTACGCGACGATCTATCGGAAAGTAAAATGGCAGGAAACGCGACGGCCGCGAAGAATGTGACGCGCGGAAGCGAACGTGGGAAAGAGAAAAAAGAAAAGCTACGGAAAACGCGAAGATCAATACGTCTGAACCACGCGGAAACTATTTCCGCAGGCTTTCGTGCCTCGACAAATAACCCCACTTTCCAGGAGACCGGCATTGTGACCGGGATATATCGTAACTCCGTTTCCAACTGGGACAGTGCCACCCTCCTCCCCATAGAAGCACGTCGCAGGGAATTCGTCCTGTAAGACCAGCAGATAACCGGTTTTGCGATAAAACACGTTTTATTAACGGCAGGGTGAACGAACCTTCTGTATTCTGAGGCGTGGATCGAAAAATTTAAAGATAACTACTAGAGAAAGAAGGGTGGAAGGCTGGTGTTCCTTGTTGATATTTTCAAGGAGTGAAGTTTCATGTTGGGTTTGGGTAAGGACGCTTTTAGGATGATTTCGTTGTTAAAGGGTGAATTTAATGGCAGGATTGTCTATAGAGAGTTGCCTTTATGAGCAATCTTCAGGGGTGCGAATCTTATTGTATTATTTAACATGTAAAATAATACCAAGGGATGGTCTCTAAGTATCGAAGTTTGCATCAAGGGATATTCTATTTTCTACAGCTACAGTGGATGGTATTAGAACGACAATAATTGTAGATTTTTATACATGAATAATGAATATGGCTGTGGTCAGATTTTCGATATAAAAGAAACAGTTTTTTTAAACATTTTTATAAATAGATTTGATATGTGAGCATTAAATATGTATTTTAATATTTTTTTCACGTATAAAAGAATTCTTTCAGAGCACTCAATGAAGAAATATGACGATTGTAATCGTAGCAAATATACAAAAAAAGTGAAATTGTTCTGGAAATGCTCACGAATCAACAGATTAATTTTGTTATATTATTGCTATCATCTTTTCCTTCTCCTCGTTTGATTAAATCCTTCTTTGAATATCTAAAATAAGAAGGTAAGAAATCTCCTGTTATTGCTCAGCCACGAAATGAAACAATGAAATTTCATTACAGGTGAAAATAGATCAAATTTCCTAAATAATTTGCACATTCCTAAGGATAAGGAGTTTCAGGTAACAATAGCAGGGATCGGTTTAAACACACACCGCTAGTTTAAGAGTTAATCAAGCCCAGAGATCGACAGCCCTGCATGAATTTTGTATTCGATAAAATACTATATAGCCAGGATGGCTCGTTTAAAAATGCATCAACTTTGATTACCTGCTAAGAAATTCGTATTACAGGAACTACGCTTCACTTCGGCCTACATTTTCCGCTGAATAATTCTCGAAGAAACCCTCTTCAAGAAACGAAGTTCGTATTTTCTAAGGGAAAGGTGTTTGCCTTTTCTTTAACAAAGGATTTCGAGAGACGTTGGGCAACGTTTACCAGAGTTTTGCAGAGGACCGTGTGCTATAGATACACGTTGAGTGCTTGGAAGTACAACCCCTGGACGAAGGGTTGTTTGCACGCTAAAACACAAGGGTTAGCGATTTTTAACTGCTTACGCGGTTCTTTACTTTCTGCCGTTAATCGTCCCGTGTGCTTTTTCAGAGATGTATAATCACGACGTTTGCTCCAGAGATACAAACTTGTGCGTTTTAAGGCGAAAGAAATTTTACTTCCAACTTACGATTTTATTAATCACTGGACTCAAATGGAATTTCTAAATTTGCTACATATTTATTGCAAATTTATATTTAAGAAAAAAGAATTGGGATACAGCGCGAATACTCACTTTAAGCATGAAATAAGTGTTAAATATTACATAACATGTGTTAAATATGATATAATATATCAAATATATTACGGTCCCACCGAGTATCGAGATTTATCATTATAATGAATAATTCACAGTTTCAATACTTTTGTAATCTGTATGAAATATAGCTATGCTTGTACTAAATGTTTCGAAAATTCTATATACATTTTCAGATTGTTTCAAACTTCATCGATGTAACTATGGTAATCGCGTTTTATAAGATGCTAATGAAATATCAAAATGTTTCCTACAACGCATATAATTTACACGTAAGAGGTGTCTCTAACTATAACAATATATGCATAAAGATGTTCCAATACTATTATGAGTCAGTGTAGTATTTTGTATTGGTAGTATGCGTATTAGAAGAATCAATCTCAGAGCCGTTGAAGAAGTGGTGTACATGGGTTGGCGAGTCGCGGTCCGTTCAAGGCCGCTCGATCGAATCGTCCGTCGTAATTCCGACGCTCGTAACCGGTCGCAGCTGGTCGTCTTTGTCGAACGAGTGTCGGAGAGAGACGAGTGCCGGGACGAGGAGCGTCGGGACGCGCAGTTACCGAATACAGGTCACAGCGCCTCGTCAATAACGGCGCAGCTACGTCGACGCGGCATCGTCGTCGACAATAGACCAGCTCCACGAGAAAACCCGTAAGAAAAAGCCGGTTATGAGAGATAGCGCCATGCCGCGACAATGAAACCACTGACACCGTTCCAGAACGCACGCGATCAACCCTTTCAAACCCTTTCGTTTAGACATTCTGGGTGTGTTTGCTTAAATAGAATTATTAATTTCTTTTATCGATGAAGATTATCTTTATTTCATGATTATCTTTGAGAGATTCATCGCTTAGATATTCTGTATTTTTTTTTTTTTTCAAATTGAATTAAATTTTTTCCTGTTGATGAAGGACCAAGGAGAATCGAATTTCCGAGGTCCTGAATTTTGGGGGATGAATTTATGAATCTTTTGAAGTTTTGTGTGCGCGTGTGCGTCGTAAAGAAATTAAATTTGATATTCTCTTTCAGTATACAAGAAATAGTTGATTTGCATTCAAAGTTTACTTATTAGAAACATATCAACAAAGATAGCCTAACTTTTACATTTATAGGGACTTTTAATCTCGATCAGAGCGATAAGAGAAGTTTCCAGAATTTTTCAGAACACATGTCGAAGTTATATTTGTTATATCCGGTTGGTTTATCATTTGAACAACCCTTCATTTTCGTTAAGCTACTATTTTCTCTTAGTCAGATTTTTAAAGATTGATCAACAATACTGCACACTATATACTTCAAAAAGTTAGGAAATCTTTATACCTTCACTTTATTCTAAATTCGATATTTATTTCTCTCATATATTTTCTACTTTTTCTTAATAATAAAAATAATGATAAAGAATCTTCCTCCCTTCGAACATAAAAGAAGGAAGAATATCCTGCGAAATGAAAATGTGTATTCGCTCGTGACAATGAAATGATTAAAATCGACTCAGAACTCACCAACCCTTTGGCCAAGCCTTAATTTCATTTGGATCCCCGTGATTGCCGCCCTTATGGCAGTGACAGTGGCTCGACAGATTTATTTACGGGTCATTAACGTTGGTGCCTTTCGCGAACCAACCTCTTAATGGCTCGTTACCGTTTACTAGCAGAATTATTGATTCACGACAGGATCTTACAGCTTGGGATACTCTCGTTTGGGGTCTTTGTGGCCGCAGATGTGATTCGTTCTCCCGAAGAGGGTTGTTTCAGGACCATTTCATTGTCTGCCGAAAGTAGGTCGCTTCTCGATCGAACGATTTTTGAACAGAGGACGAATTGAATTGTATCGGATGAATTCAAACGGATTGCAGAGTCCTGATATTGTTCGAAGTCTATTTCCCGAAGGATTATTACGAGGCATTTTGTTAAAAGATGGACAATTTCGAGAAGATGATTTAGGGACGTTTGATTCTTAGATTATTCGCAAAGTTCTGCATTATATTCCGAAGAGAATTATTTATTTTCCATTTTTGTCAAATATTTAAATGTTCTGTTTAAGACAATTGTTACTCGTCCGAAAAAGAAACCCAAATTAATTAATTAAAAATTGATCAATTTTCCACGCTGCAACAGGATGACATTGGACGATAATTGATATTATTATTAATTTCTGAATTATACGTAACTTCAAACTTTTCGTGATCTGTTAAATATTCACCACTCGTACCACTTATTTCCACAAGAAATCATCCAAACAAATTCACCCTGAAAGCCTCAATCCATCAAGAAACGAGTCATTAAAACAGAGCAATGTATCAATGCCATAAACACAACACTCTCCCATACGCTGAACCACAGCTCCAACCCCTTCGCCGCAACAGAACACCCCTAACTGACCGCTACAACCCACCTACCCCTCTACGATCACCCCATTCCAAACTCACCTCAGAATTTACCGAATCCGCCTCATTACCAACCATCATGCGCAAGAACGAGTATCCTCGTTCGAAAAATCGCAATCTTGTCTCGAAATCAATCCAAAGGTACATCGTTTTGCCATTAAACGAAGTCACGTCGTCGGTGCATCGGGGGATGGAGGAGAGGGGTGAGGCCGAGGGAAGGCGAGAAAGTGGCGCCAGTGTTTTCCCTCTTATGCAAAGCTGGCCACTTCTTGCCCCTCGTTGTCGATCCGTGCAACGAGGCTGACGCAGCTAGCCGCCGGAAAGGGGATGAAAAAGCGGTAGTGGTGGCTGCAGGATCACGTGGGCGTGCACTCGCTACGTATCGTCAGCCATCTTGCCGGTTTTAAAGGCTTCCCGGGGGCTCCGGGTAAAGATAACCGGAACTGGCCGCCTCGTTAAATCCACGTTAAAAAAGGGCGTTTGATGCGGAAAGGTAGAAAAAGGAGTCACAGGGTGGATACTGTGTTGCACACAGTCTTCCCATTCTGTCTCCGCTGTGAAATTTTTGTTTACGACCGAAGGTTTCTGAAACGGGACACTGGCGATGTAAGGTTAAAGAATGTTGTTCAGCCAACTTGCACAGTGTTTTGTTACTGAAAGAAACTGTACAACAAAGAGTAGAAAATTGGGAGATGATAATGAGTTACGTTGGAGGTACGGCGGTAACGAGATTGGATATGGAGGTGAGCATCGAACTATTTTTGGCTGGGTGTTAATGGGTTGTGCATTTTGATTGATGTGGTTTTGCGAAGATAGAGTCTGCGGTTGTTTCAGTAGGTGGTTGTAAATTCTATTGTTGTTGCAGGATTTAATGGGGGTGATTAAGTGGTAAATAGTTGTGTGTGGTAATTGGAAATTTGATTGAAGTTTTGGTTCGTTGGTTGACACAGCCGTGTCAAATTTCTGTATTATGCTTAAATTAATTGATGCGGAAAATTACGTAGTTAGTATTTATTGCATCATCTATTTTATCTATCACGGGGATAACGCGCTTTGTAAACTGCACTGAGGTGTAATTCCCAAATAAATCACAATCCAAATTAATTTGACGAGCTACATATTATTTATATTATCCATATATAGTTTGAAATATGTTCGTTTCAAAATGTACGAAAATAAAAAGAATTACATATTTCATTAATAAATTCTACGACTGTCTTCAGATTATCGCGATAAATTTTTTAATACTGAAACTTCTAACGAAGTGTTGTTGAAAGATAAATAAACTTTAAAGTTCCTGAGGAACCTTTAAAAAATCAAACGAAAAATTTTCAAATATAATATCATATCGATGAAATTGATTCCAACTTTCCTGGAATTTCATTCCCCAATCATCGTAAATGAATCTCAAATAAAAAGGCTGGAATCACAAAATACCGGGTATCGCGTAGCTCCTTCCTTTCGTTAAGTAAACGCCTCGCAAGGATCGCGTCTCAGATCGTTGAATTATGAATGAGGATAAATTGAACGAATCCTGCCGTGTGCTTTCTGCTACGAAAGAAAGCGGACTTCGTTGTCTGCTTTACAAAAACACGACTTTCCAACGAGAAGACCAGCGATCACGTAACTCTATTTCTGTTCATGTGCATTCTACGTTCATTATTCCTAAATTACATTTTCAATTTACCGTATCTCCGAATAAAAATATTAATAACAAAAAGATGAAGAAAAAACCTGTATAGTTTATATTTAAAAATACTTTCTGTTCAGTTAGGAAGGAATCCTTCCATCAGTCTCACCCTTTACTGGAGCTACTTTCTTAATAAGTTAAATAACTTACCTACGTAATAAGAACCTTAAAAAGAGAACTACTTGTAACAAGAACAATTATGGTCGAGGAACAAGAAACTTATTGTTAATATACTTACGGTACAACTTTCTTATATTATCATCATCGATTCGAACCAACTCTACCATTTGTGCCATTTTATACTAACCATTCGTTCAATATACTGTCATTAACATTCGAGACAAGAACGATAAATGAAAAAGACCTTAGAATGAAAAAGAGAAAAACTAAAACATTTATCGCCAGATACAATCGGAAGAAGTAATTTTGGCACGATCAATCGCGAACTGCAACCCTGCGCGACGTGTCTTTCGCAAACAAGGTGCTCAAACGAAGTTGCTCGCGACATTTTGCTCTCGCGATACAAACGAGCCCGCGGGATGCTCAACAGCCGCGGTATTTTCTTCCCCTGTGTCTCCTTGGCGTCTTCCTCTACTTTTCTCGCTGCAGAAATGCCCCTGTTGGATGTAGAACAGGGGGCTGAAGGGTGGCGTTGAGGATTCGCTGCATGGGTTGAGCGACGCTCGTCGCAGTCTCATATTTTACGACTGTTTAAAGTGTTCTGCAAGCCATAACTTTGCATTTGCCGGCTCTAACTCACGTTGCCCTCTCCTGACGTCTGCGAACTTCCACGGAAGCCGCTTCCGGTCCGTGATTTCTTTCGCGGTTCTTTGAACTCGCACGCCTTGGATTTCGAAACACTCGCGGTTGTTTATTTTCTCGCTTAAACTCGCAGCTACCATTTTTTATTCTTGCTGGTGACTTTCTCAAATGCTTGAAGTCTAAATATCATTTTACACTATTTTCAAAGTTTCATGTACACTGGCTTAGAAAAGTATTCGCACGAATAGTATGGAAAATATTTATGCGATCCATATGAAACATATTGAAATTTCATCAGTACTATAATGAGACACGATTGTCACATTAGTTCAATTCAAAATCAATCTGGAAATGTATATAGAAATTACAGGATCAAATGAAATTCAACATACATCAGTTTCATATGACAAGCAAATTGCGCATCCACCCCATTACGATATCCACTATAAATAATAATCTAAAAACGCATTAATTTTTAACAATACCCTTAAAAAATAAAAGATCAACAACTAAATGTAAACCAATCCGACATCTGTCAATTTCGATATCATTCCCCGAACACCCATTAACTCCACTGAACCTACCAGACTAGAAACTATACCAACTCCCAATCGTATCAGCAAAAATAACAAACAACAAAAAATATCACGTATTTTCCTTTATTCCCCAAACGCATCAGAAAGAAAAAATGCCTCAAAGGGATTTTCCAAACCGATCGATAGCACACGAACGACTTCGTTCATCACGACGTTTTCAGTAGCGTGTCCCGCGTGCCCACGCAGTTTCATCCCCCGTTTTCTCAGCGGACCTTCATAGCCCGACAGATTCGAGGTTCGGTCGTGCAGGAAATAGCCCGGCCTTGACCTTTAACCGTCATCTCACGTTCTGGCTCTTAAGGGTGTCCGGAGGTGGTAGAAACGAGGGGAACGAAAGGGTGGAAGGACAAGGGGCGAGGATGCAACCCCATTTATCGATTCGGGCACAGCGTAAAGCTGGCTCTTCTCTTCTGGAACCGTCGAGCAGCCGATTTTTAAACGTATTTCGGAAGGGTGGCAAGGTCGTCGTCGACCATCGCACCACAGCGGGAAAATACGAACCGCTATGCCCTTCGACTCGGGATTTAACCCCTCGAGCCGAATGTAATCTAACGCGACGTGAAATATTCATCCCCGTTGAGACGGTAATTTCCAGCCCTTTGGAATTTTAACTTTCACCCCGCGGAGAGGAAAGGCTTGCAGGCAGGAAGATTGCTCAACGGTCAATTCAAACGGATCGTCTCCTTGACCAAGGTTAGACACTTTCACTTGCACGTTTTAGAGAGCTGCCAAGGACGAGACCTTTCGTATTTTTAGGCGGAATGTTTACGAAATGCGAATGAGTTTCACAAGGATTAATATATAGCTTGATTTCTGCGTCACGTTATGAACGATCATCGTTTTTCGTATAATTAATACAAACATCTTTCAAGTCTAATGTCGATTACCAAACTCCTTCGAAACTACCCCAAAGAAATATTTCAGTATTATTTACTATCATTAACTGTTACTAGAAATTCCATATTCATCTTATTACTCATAACGCCTACCAGCAACTGTATTATTGTATCACTGCACCGATATTAAATAGTAAAATTACACCAGCTTGATTCCTACTATGCAAATTAAAGTAAAACGTTATATTCGATTATATGTCTAGCGACTCTCTTATTTTAGAAGCAAAGAAAATTATGCGTATAGATGCAATATCTAGAAACTAACAAAACTTCCTTAACTCTAATAGAAGCTTTTGTCCGCAAAAACTTCAAACTACAATGCTCGCCACCTCAGGATCTCTTCTCCTCTCTCGTCCTCAAACCGTGCGAGAAACTCGAATAAATTAAAACCATTAATCCTACCGACAAGCAACAACGGACGAGTAATCGATAGAATGAAACTCAGTAGGAAGAAAGAAATCTGGAATAGTGGTGTAGGATAACGAGGGCGGAATTTTCCATATTTTATTCGAACGAACGAGCGTGGGTGGTCGAATAGTCGCCGCTTCATTTGCACGCAGAAACTGCGCCGGTGTGCATCCGTTATGCGCATAACTAAACCAGTCGCACTTGGTGCCGCGGGTTGGAAGCGCCATACCGGAAGTTTGCCAATTAATCTACAGGCGACTCGTTCAAACGCGGCCGCTGCACGATCACCGATAACATTATTCGCTGGCGATACACGCGCTCGTTTTATCGCGCGTTTATTTACTTTCGGGCAGCGATGCGATCGCCTCGATTGTTGAATCCAATCGACAACCGACCGGTATCGCCCCCGCTCCCTTTGGTATATTCGTTCGATCTCTCTTGTGAAAAATTGTACGAATTTCCTTTTTCTCCCTTGCTTTATTTTTTTTTTTTTTTTGCCCGTGTTTGGTTTGTTGCCATTTCTTTTATTTGGTTTCGTTCTGTTTTACGCGACGCGATACGGGCAGAAGGGGGTGGCTTCGCTGGAAATTCGCCTGCGTTTGATGGAAAAGTAATGGAAAAATAAATTTATTAAAAAAGTACATGTTGGATGATTCTGATTGTATTCCAGTGGAGATTGGCGGTGTATTTAAAATGTTATATTATAACAAATGGAAGATTCTTTTCATAAATAAAACTGGGAATCACATGCAAAAGTTCCTAATAACTAGACTACGAATTTCTATGCATTCATGAATAATTTGAAGTTGCAAAAATGCATACAATATAAATAAATACACACTCACACGCGCACATATATGTATATATAACAATATAAATACGCAAGAATAAGTAAAATATCCAAAATATATATTTATTACGTTTGATACGTAAGATAAATTTCATTGATTTGGTTCAGTTCATCCGCATTTTATCAATAACAAAATTTAAAGAAATTAGAAAAACGTCATGTCTGTTAGTTTTACACTGTATAAATTACATATGCATATTGCATTATTATCAATTTTCATTTTAAATGAAACGACGAAAAAATAGTCATTGCCGAGCAATACGTATAATTGCACAATATTATGCAATATTATTGATCAAGATTAAATATTATTGGAGGCAACGTAATTAAGCCAGTAATATTACATCGTTTAATATTTTACAAATTTGATAGTATGGTTGACATTATTGTTTCACACCTAACGTCGTTACAATTGTCACGTGGAATCCCAATACGTGCGATATAAAATAATAATTAGCAAAATATTTCATCTCGTTATAAGGCACAATATTGGAATATTTAATATGCACATATATTGAACAATTTATTAGGGTGGCCAATAACATTTAACAATTTCATATCAATATTGCTATTGAAGCTTAATATCCCCTATAATCTTCATAGACACTTCAAACTGATAAACTTTGTAAGAATTTTACGGATAATTCATCACATAATATCATTTCATCGATTAATTTTGTACAAAACAACTACATGTTCTTAGTATTAGAGTTACTCAAACCTGGAAAATTACATTAATCAAGCGTTCCACTTCTATCACGTTTCATTGGAATATTCCTAAAGAAATGGAAACTTTCCACTCAAATTAAAAATTCTTCAAACACGTCCTAAATCACAATTCATACAAACAAATATGGTCAAAGATCCATTTATCAACGACCCTAATTACATCTAACAATCGAAAAACGCTCGTGTATCGTTCACCCCAATCCACGCAGCTTTCTTCAAAAATTATCTTCGTAATAAAGTCTTAATCGCCATCAACCCCAAAAATCCTTATCGTACAACCCTTACAACGAAGCACTAAAATCAAAACCAGGGGTCCGCGAATCATCCACGAGGAACAAATCCAGATCATTGTCTTGTAGAAAGAAAACGTCTTGATGGTAAGACCGAAGACAAAGTCCGCCTGGAAAAGAGCATTCTGGAGGGGTTCAACGATTATCCAGCGGCTGAAAAGGGGGAGCTAAAGCCATGAATACTAAAGGCACGTTATTAATACCATCTGGCAAAGTCACCGCGATATTAGGAGGGCCGCTTATAGCGGCGTTTTAGCGCGGCCGGTTTATTACAGGGATCGTTTCTAGAGAAAAGAAAGCGGACGCGGACTGGGCGAGAAAACGCAGAGGAAGAAGAAGAAGGGGCCTAATGGTGAAAACCAGGAACGCGCCTGGCTATCCTGGTAATGGAGCCCACCGGTCGCCATTATAATAATCGTAAATGCGAAACTACGGCAGCGTGTCGCTCCTCCTCTCGAAGAGCAGCCTACGAGTTTCTTTAAGGTAATAAGAACGACGATATTGGCCTTTTGCCTGGTTATCCCCTCTTTCAATTCGTAAGCTAGCGAGTAAAGCACGTTTGGATATTGTTATTGATATGTAAATGTTATAAGATGATTTGCTATCTTGTTAGAATATGAGAATTCTCTGCTGTATGAACATATTTGATTACAGATATGCATTCAGCTATTGACATGTAAATGTTGTAGTTATTGGAGTGTCGAGTAAGTTGGATTTTTGGGTCTTGTCTGACAAACACGAATGGATGAACGAACGAATGATCGACAGATTTGAATGCAGCTATTGATATGTGAGTTTCATAGTAGATGCGCATTGAAAACTGTCGAGATTATTAGATGTGTGAACAAAGGAACGCGTGGATAAATTGTAAGGTAGAAAATATATATTTTAATACTGAAGTGTAAATACAAAGAAGGAATATAATGAGCTGATCCAGATCTGCACGCTAGCAGTGTTATCCTATGACTGAAAACCCTGAAGCCATCGTCGCTTGTCTACTGTTTATGGTCTGCCTACGCAGTCGATGGCTTCAGTGCTTGAGAAAACTAAAAAGACCAGATGTAGAGTTTTCTTGGAAATGGTGACCACTTCAACAAAAACATTGAATGAATTAGAATGTATAGATTTTTGAGTTTGGTAAGATCGTTAAGGGTGAATGGATAAATGATTGCAAAAATTGAGAGCGCGAGTGATTAGGTGATTTTGATACTGTACATCGTTAGAAAGTTAGATAGTGAGACGGTGCAAGGGCAAGAAATATGCTCTAATTACCCTTCGTCTGATCTGTAGATGCAGATTCGTGGATACGTACGTACTAATTTACATTAAACTCGTACGTCTCATTTTCAAGATTGCGAAATGCTTCTATTAGTCCACATTTTAACCAGCAACAGTACATACGATGAAACAATTGTCTCGATAATGGCAATTTAAAATGTTTCTATAAAGTCGAATTTAAGTTAGAATTATATGCATTATAACTAAGATACGATATTCAATGTTCACAATTACAATTTAACATCGCGTGATTCGTTTAAAAAATTGCCTAATAATTACCACTGCCAGCAAGGTTAGAACACTTTTTACTGAAACGTCAACTTATGACCTCGAAATCTCTCGAGCACGATATTTCAATATGGGAGTGAAAGAAAAGGCAAAACACCTACTACAAGAACTAAGAGTCGTTAAAACAAAAACACGTATTACAATGCTTATACGTTAAAGATACGCCTGGGAACGAGCGAAATTTCAGTTTTTTCTTTTTTTACGCTGCAATTGTAAAGGAAGGCTGACTTTAAATAAGCAGCATCTCGACAAAGACAAAAAAATTTCGTTCTCTGGGCGAACGCTGATGAGCTGCTCCAACATTGCCGCCTTTGTCGCATTTTATACTTTTCATTCGCTTTTCAGCCACCTTTCCTTTCGCCCTCGTTCACGTCTTCCGTCAGCTTCTTTCACACACGCTCACGGTGCCTGCGTTTTCAGCGTTACGGAGTTTCTAGATCAATCTAGCAATCTATTGTAGTCTACTTACGTTTCGTTGCACACGTAGCGTTCGGACTTAGTTCACAGTTTACCTCCACGTTCTTGTTCGAATGCTGCTTGCGTTCGTTTCTGTCGCGTGTCGCGTGATTTCTTTCAATACTCATCGAGGTCTCCAGCATCGACAGTCGTCTATCATTCTATATGAAAGTGCTAATGGAACTGTTACGAATTTGATTGCAAAGGAGATTGATGCGTAACTGACAGTATTTAAAGATCACATAAATAGATAATCTTACGAAGATTTTATTGTGTTCACAGTCACGTACAATATAAAATGGTAGATTTAAGAATAAACTCAAAAGATATAGTTTCTGTGAACATTGAGAAATTCTAAAGCTTAATAATCGTGAAATATCTTTGTTCACCTTTACCGTTGCATTAGAAAGATATGCAGAGAAAATATGTTTAATTACCAACTGCTTTATATTCTCTCTCATATCTGCTTGCTTTTAATTAACGTTTAAGAATAATAATTTAAGTTCTTCTTAAAGATCACTATGATATTTCTATGATGTTTAAATTACAAAAATTTTGGTCGCATTTACAATTTTTTTGACGGAATTTTGTAAAACGTTTGCTACTTTAATAGACTTTTTGTGTCTTAACAAAACACCAGATAAATTACCTTCTAATATTTCATACAACACAATCATACAACTTCTTCGTTATTTCATCGTTCGTCTCCTAGTGAGCCAAAAAAGTTTACAACTTCAAATTTTTAAAGCAATAATATCAGATTATGACTAATTTGGAACAGACCCACGTATTAGTGGCATATGGCCAATTTCATTCCTTTGCCCTACGCTATTATTCGTTATTCGAAACAAATAAATTTCAAATAGTTATCACTGTTATTCGTTACAGAGTACTCGAAGTAATTACTTCCAGCGCCATAGTGAAGAATACAACCAGCCCCAACTGCTCCTCCATAAAGTAACCTGCAAAAAGATAGGAAGAAAAATTCTTCCACCCTCTGCCTTACTCGGTAGCCAGCCAGAGAGAAATGAAAACGTTTAACATAACGTTCTCATTCCAGGTGAAATTCTTCTTGTCGACTTTTATTAGTTCATCCCCCGTTCAGAGCTGACGTGGCTTCTCAACCCGCTTACGCCTATGCCAAGACTATCGAGACGATTCTCTTCCATCAGCTCGTCTCTAAACTAAGTGATACGCGACCATAAAGCTGCTCTAGCGGGAACACGCAAAATAAACGTACTCCGGGTCTCGTGACGCAAATTGCACCATCCTCCCGCCGGAGAAATGATACATTCAGGATAGAGAATCGATATTCCTGCTCGTTCCGACGCAACGTCGATATTACAACTTGGTAAAAGACGAACATTCGAAAGCTCGGATTCCGGCCGATTCGTCGAGATTTTTTACGAACGTTACCACCGCGAAATCATGACCAGACCACCTCACTCTGAATCGATACACATACGCGTTGCAAGGAAGTCACGCAATCTTGCAGAAGTTTCTCCGAATCCGTTGCATCGCCTTTCATTCTGAACTCGGTTGGCCGAGCGAATTTTTCGTTTGCTTTATCATCACGCGAACATGCTTCGGGGAAATGCTTCTCTTGACCTAAATCCGGCTCGAAAAACATCGAATTTTCGGATAATTTTCGAATAATCGAGGCGGGAATCGATTTGGTGGAAGAAGCTTTGAGCTGGATGCGAATTTTACTCTAGATTTCAATCATTGGTTAAATGGTCTAAAATAGGATGTGTTGGGATAACGCGAAAATTGTGTCAAATAGAGTATTGTAATAGAGGAAGTATAAATATGTTTATGCGAATTCATACTCTTGCAAGCACAATTAAAGAAATAGAATTTGGGCAGAGATCTGTTCGACATTCTAAAACGTAACTTGTATTTATTTTATATTAATCTCCTACGTTTACGATTCAAACTCGTTCTCATTTCGGCAAGTAAAATGACTAAATGATCTGGAGAAGACTTTAACGTGAAATTGAAATGAAAACTCACAATGAATCAGGGAACATGTTACTATGAAACTCAAACGACGAGGCTGCGTTGTAGGTGATTCCAAAGATAAAACCATCCATTTGTTTACATCGTTGGTTTTATAAGGAGTAATGCCAGAAACGATTGACATTTAAACAAATTTAGCAGCAGCTGAAACATTCAACGTTAATTATAGCACGCTTTGTAACCTCTAGAGTACATCTTCAACGGAGTGCTCAACTAATTTAACTCGAACAGCGTACTATACCTGGGGGATTAGTACAAATTCGACACTCGAAACGGAAAGGTCACTTGAATCACAACACGGGGGAAGCAAACGATCCTAAAAAGCATAAAAAAATATATGAATGTCATCTGTGATTGCTTGTATAGGTGGGCGTTTATGTTCCATTTTTGCGAATGGCTGGCGAATGGTCACTCTTATCAGTAAATATAAAAAGACTATGAACGGCAGGTGAATAAAATGCGCGTCACAAAAAGGACCACCCACTTTTATTGGCATATTTACGATGTACAAAATTGCCATAAGAATATAATGAAAAGCAAATAGCTATTTGGTTTCATCGGCGCACTCATGAAAGATATCGCGACGCGATTAAAAAATGATAAAACGAGGCGAAACAAAGCCCGAGTTTATTCTACTTTTATATTTATCACCTCGCAGGCAAACTGCGTCGACTCTGTTAAAAACTGATAAAACTGAAAATGTATCACGGAAAACGTTGCACTATCGTCACGCCTGTTCTTTTTACCAAAAATCTAATAACTTCATCAAACAAAGCGGTAAAACGCAAATACTGGAATTTAGAATAGCGTTTTCAGCGTTAAAAATACAATACCAGCGCAGTAGGTAAACGGTATACAGTATGTACAGTAACAACATTTCGGTCATTGAAAATACAGCATTAATTAATTTAACATAGCATCGAGTGCCAGAAATACGAGTAACAATACCGCTTGCGATATTAAAAACACAATACCACGAAGTACAATATAGAATATATTATAGTACATTATTAAATACTAACATTTCAAATAATAATTATGTACATATTCCTCTCTATTATTCGTTATAAATAATAATAACTTGCTTACCTAACACACCTTCCTGACTCTCACTAGCAAAACCTCAAACGTATAAGTCCGAAACATATAATTTTCCATTCCCCGTATAACAATTCTAGAAAACTACCATACACAGCAAGTGAACCACAAACAACCTTGCTTACAAACTCCTGCCGCAATCGTTTTCCTAACTCAAAGAAAATATCCTTACACCTATTCAAAGCACGAACGACTGTAACAAAACGAATCGGAACAACATGAAAATAATAAAGACGAAAAGAAACAAAACGAGAAAAGAATAAAAACAGAAGGAATGGAGAACGAGAAGTAACGAGTCCTTCTCTTTAACAAAGGCAGGTCGTCTCCACGCTTGTTTACTACCACCCTCGCCGGCGACCTGGCAAAAGTCGAGCTCGTGGGACAATCGCGATCGATGTACGCCACCCCCGCCATCCCTCGTCATTCTCGTAGCCCGTTGGTATTTTTCTCCGCGTGCCCCGCAGCTGGCTCGTGACCTAATTCGTGGTAGTAGGCGAGCGTGCTTTCTACGTATCACGCGAACGCAACCCCTATATCCCCCTCTCAGCCCTCCCTCGTCGTCGTTGTTAGGGGGTGCGCGCAGCGGCAACTCAACGGGGCGTTTTCATCATCCCTCCGTTGCGAGATCCAACTGGAAAGAAACGGTGGAGAAGAACCGTGACGGACCAACGGAAGAAGCTGCATTACCGGGATAATCCTTTCTGCAAAAGGGTTGAACCCGCTGCTGGCATGGATTAATAATATCCGAAAGGAGAAGATCCTGCTCGTCGATTCACGTCCGCGTGTTCTTTTCACGATCACATCGGCAACCTTCGACGGGCCTCTTTCTGAAGCTTTTTCTTTTGACGAATGAAGGTCTTAGGCAGGGATTCCAGAGGGATGCGATCTCGCGTAAAGGAGATGGCGAGTTGATGGGGAAGGAAGAAAATATGATTTTGATTTTCGGAGCTCTATGGGGCCATTGTATGGCAACTCTGATAATTACGTGAAATTGGAATTATTCATTGTAAGAATCGTATAATTTTCTAGAATTGTACAATTTTCTAGCGGTTACAAATGCAACGTTTATTACAGTGATTCTCAATGAAAGTTCTTAGAGAACGATTAGAATTGGTTAATATTTGTTTCCGGGTTTTGGGAATATTATTGGGAATATAGTTCTTGTTTGGATTCGTCAGAAATATTTGTTATTCTCAATAAAATTCCTAAGAAACGATTTAAATTGATAACTCGTTGGTTCCATCTTTCATCACAGGTATAATAGAAATTTTTGCTCCTAGGTTTCGAAGATTCTATTGTTCTCGTTAAGATTGATTACAATCGGCACTAAAGGAATCAATAGTGAAACTGTACCGCAGCATTCATTATAACAATTGCATGTTGTTTTGAATACATTAAGTTCCAAACTCAGACCTCCGCACTGCAATGCCAAAGGAGAAAGTCAAATATCTTCAAAGATCTTCGAAAACTCTCGAGGCTATCGAAACGGCTCGAAAACTACTCTCCCATTGAAATTGCGAGCCACTCGCTTAAGTCTGAGCTATGATAACGAAAAACAAACAAGACCTGAGCGAAAAGTTCAAAAAATACCTTTTTACCGATTTACCGTGAAAGAGTCGGAGAAAGACGATGAAAAATCGAAGAAAATAGTGATACCGCGAAGCGTTAAACTTCGCTAAACCATTCAGCCCGCTCTCTGTTCCCGTTTCCTCCTGCCCCTCCCTATCTTCGACTGAAAAAGGGGTATAATCCGACGTCGGTTGCGTGAATCGTCCGCTACAGTGTGCGCGTACAAACGCCGAGTCTCCATCGTAGCTTTTGGGAAGGGAGAAAAGCTGCAGAGATTAAGCTCTTGTTACCGTTAGGCGAGGGTAGCACGGTGAGGGCGGGGGTGGCAATTCTTTTTCATACTCACGAATGTGCCGTGTCCCGCCAGGCAGAAAGAGTATCGTTTGTTCGCGAACGCTGCGTCCGGAACGGTCGGAGGGTTGGGACAACGAGGGGGTGGATAAGCTGAAATGGTCTGGTGCGTCGGCTCTTGCGATAAACAAAGCGACCTGTCGCCAGGACCGGGCTTACACTTGTTTCAGACGGATAAGGAGCGGTGTGATTTTCATTGAAAATTGATTGTTGCTCCATCTTTTCTTCGGCCTCTTTGTTAATGCATTATTTAGGTTGCAGGCTGACTGTTGTTGGGACCTTTTGTCATGAATAATTGAGGAATCTCGTGGAATAATAGAAATTATTCGATACATGAAGTTTCTGGAATTTATTCTGTTTTTACTCGCGGACTTACTGCGATTGTTACCAGCAATAGAGCGAAATAAGTGAACAATGAGTGTTATTTTGACCCTGCCATCCACGACTTGAAATTTTATTTTAACGTACGATACTGCTACAATTTAATTTAGGTTATATCTATTTATTTCACTCACTATAGCCACTTACGTGCAATTATCGCAAATATCAGTGGAGCAATGAGTATTTTACTCGATATATCGTCTATATGCTTACCGTAATATTCTACCTAACGTGCGAGGTTAATCCTTTAGAAATGAAAATTGTTAAAACATTCTCAGAATTCTAAAGAAGCAATAGTTACTAAAAAATAAATATATGAAAACGCGTGCGCGTGTCCGCTTCTTTTGTCACAAGTGATTAAGAAAATTTCACAGAATTCGTTTTATTATTGAATTTTGCATCCCCTTTGTTGGAACATCGGCGAGCTTGGCCGATTGCAGAGAACAGGATTCCTTTATCCAACGATTTAATAATAGAGAACGTGGACTATGGAATCGTTATTCGGGTCGAAAGAAGCACTAGCTCACCGTCCACACTTCGCCGCCGTTTAAACCTTTCAGCACATTAAACTCTACTTTACTTAACTATCTCACGGTTCGCCGATTCATCCTAATATAATAAAGTTCCGAGGGACTTTAAGCGATGCAACGGCGTCGGTCCCTTCGTCGCCTAACGATTTCCAAGTAATTAGCATCTGGGAAGTTCCCTTTTATTACTTTCCGATCGCACGGTTCATCTGCCGTGCGAGAAATTATTTATTCCGGAGATAAAGGAATGCAGAAGCGTGGAAACGATTAATCGCATCTATAGGCTAATGAAGCTTTGTAACCTGATTTCGATGTTAAAGTATTTCATGCAGATACAATACAGCAACGGTGCATATTATTTGAAATTAGTCATGGAATAGGTAATGAAATTCTGATTAAATTTTTGAGAAAGAGTAGCGAGAATCGAATTATGAGAAACTGGAATATTTCTATAATAACATTCTGCAATAATTTACAAATTTAAATACTTTCGATGTATTACAATTTTATCATTCGTTGCGTATATTATTTGAAATATCAGCGATCGTGCCAATTATATGCCAATTAAGATACTTATTTATTAATAGAAGAACGATAAGTAGAAAATTTAACTAACAAAATAATATAGTATAAACCATATATTATAATTTTTAATTTCACCTCCTAACTGCAAACTTATTTTTGCTCGCGTTTCCTGCATACTTGGTCGTTTAAGTCTATGCAGTTCTCCCTTAGGCTTCTGGGGTTTAAAATCCCCAAAAATTCTCGAATACTCTTCCAAGTTTCTCGAATATTATCCGATAGTTTTTATTGTAACATGCTACCTCGGTCTTTTTAAGCGAAGGAAAATTCAACCAAAAATATGGGAAGAATAAGAAATTACTTGAAATTACTGTTTGAAAATGACCCAGTGCGCAGATGGCGGATTAGATGAATTTTTATCTGTGGCATCGATTCAGAATTAAAACTAAAACTTACCTTTTTTTCTTAAATTAATGATGAGGAATTTTAACGATATTCATAAAATATTTCATATTCATGATAGCAATATTGTCTCAGTCACGTTGAACTTCAGCTGGGGAAATTTTCTAATGAAATATTGTTAAGTGTATGCTCGACGTCTTAACAATCGTTGTATGAAAATGACGTAAATAATTGAGAAGCTTTGAGTCACGGACTAATGGTCGTTATTACACCGGTTCGCGATAATTAATTCATTAATTAAATGGGTTTGCTACGCGGGAACGAGTCCGTTTGATGTGGCTACGGAAACGGCAATTCCTGGATTAAATCTGGCCGAAGGAGGCTCGACGAATTTTGCTTTCCCGGTTGCCAATTATAGCTTGTTTGAAATATAGGGTAATCTGTCTCTGCTCATGTTTAAATATAAATTCGTGTAATCTGTATACCACGTATAAATGAAACCTGCGTGACTACAGATATAAATCTCCAATAATAAATAATAGTATATTAACAATAAACTATCGACGAGGTGAAAATTTCATGTCAAGAGATTGAAAAAAATTATTTCGCGAATTAGATGTAATTTAAACAGAATTGAAGGGAGAACTAAATTGGCTTATATGAGACCATCGTGTGACTTCATCACTTGAAAAATCATTTCTAAAGAGCGGAATCAGAGAAAAACAAATTTAATGCAAAACGTAGCAACACGAATGCCAAAATATTTGCAAAAATATAATAAATATGCATGTATACATAAATAAGTCAATAATTAAGAAACAGGTGTAGAGCGGAAAGAAGGAAACAAGAAAAATTCTATTATTTATCAGAATTTACGAATGTTTCTTGGCCCAAGATTATAAACTAAACAATAATATCGAGGGTTTTAATAAATTCCTAAGGATTTCCCAGATTTAGGTAGTTTCAGCGTTAGAGAGTTTGAAAAATACTAACAAGCGTTCTATTTTTCTCAACGAATTTCATAATAAGAATGATTTATGGTAGGTGTACGTTGAAGAACTGAAAGACTCATGGAACGAGATGTCCCGAATTTCAGAAATGATGACGCTCGAGAAACCACAAAGTTGAACAACATGCCCGTAGCAAAATCACGAATCTTCGCTGATCCACAGAACACGACGCTCCACTTTTCCTGAACAAAGAGAACATTCCGTACGAAACAATCTCTGCTACCCTAAAGAACAGAGGTTGCTCTCTGATCAGCGAACTCAGCAAAGCATACTGTTGTTAGACGCGTGTACGTTTTAAAAAGAAGCCCCATAAATGAAGGTATCTCGTTAAAGATCATATTTGTTTCATGTACCTTCTACAATTCAGTTTGTATGTAGTTCTGTTTAATCAAGTGGTAGAAATATATATTGTTTTGTATGATAATAGCCTCGATCCAATGATATTTATCTATCACATTACTGTATATTACTGCATTTGTTCATGTACTACATTCAGTTTATATAAACAAGTTACAGGCAATAGAAAATTATATTATTCTGTCTAATGATAGCTTTGATCGAGTTTTAGTCTAATATATCAGTATATTAAATAAAGAAAGAGTAAAACCACCATTAAAATCGTAATTGTAACTTACAGAAAACGACACGACGTTGTCTATACGTCTACATATATCTGATACCTCACTTTGCAATAAAAATCACTTCGAAGAAGATTTAGAAATTGAGGAAATTAAAGAATTTTCACGAATCTTTTTCTCTGGTGCTATAATCCAATAACAAAATGTAGAACGTATTTTGCGATCCAAATAAATTGCAGGACTTCGCAGAGGACGAGTTACTCATGATACCCTGTTCTCCAGCTCGTTTTCTCGTTCTTTTAATCGCCTGATTTATTCACCGCGGTGAAGGCACAATTAAGCATTCCCGTATGCGTGATTTAACAGGTGGCCCCGCAATAATTTACCGGGGAATTGGGTTACGTAAATGGCTGGGATAATTAAATGTGACAGGAGGGAAAAGGGTTGAAGTCGAAGGGGTCGCGAACACGGCGACATTTTATGATCTGACGTGTGTCATGTTTCCACGGGAACGATTTGCACCAATTTGAATAAAATTGCCGTTCGCTCCGAATGAGTATCGAACAATGGTCGACGGTTTTGACGTCATTCAAGGATTAAAATAACGAGTCGATTCTAGCTGAGGTGTGTAAGGATAGACGATGGAATTCTAGCAGGAGTCTGAATAAAATCTTGTTGCGAATTAATCGTACTTGATGTGAGATTAATTTAAAATTGTTCGAAAAAGCATGTGAAAATGAAATATCGTTTTATCTGAGCTTGATTTTTTATTTTCATGAATTTTTGTCGTTAAAACATGTTTGTCCTTATAACTTTTATCGTATTTCCTCTGTTATCTTTTTACGATATTATCATAGCAATATTTTTCAATTTTACTACAAAGTTTCACTACGAACCGCTCAAACTGATCCACTTCTGGTAAAGTTTTTAATTTTAATTAAACCGAATAATTACCATTGATAGAGTTGATATTATTTGGCTTTTACATGGTTCCTATGTATTTATTAGACAGCTATTTAACATTATATCTTCATTCTAAATTTTATGATGATATATAAGATTACGTTAAATAATATACGTGAAAAATACATATGAGCTACGAAAGAAATTACCAGAAGGACATAATACTTTGCTATTATCTTAGAACTGACCGAAATTTTAGAACCGACGTTCGGCAAAAACCATCAGTGTCGAACAGGAGCCAAAACCAAAGAGAATGGAAATCGCTTTAGTGAAATTGAAACTTCATTTCGAGTTTCATTCACGCGTACGAAAAACTGTTTGACCAGAATTTCAGACGAACGAAATTTATACGTCCACGTTTATTTCCTGTCTACTAAAAGAAGCACGCGTCGCCGATATCGTGTACCATTGAACAAAAGGTGGATCCGAATTCGAATGGCAAAAGCAAAAAATGTGGTTTTCAATCTCCAATTCGGAGAAGGGAAAAAGGCCACAAAGCGATTTCTGCGAAGCGTCGATGTCGAACGAGTGAAATTAATTTCGGGGGCACAGTAAATTGTTCGTGCTCGCGGCTGCACCCGCTCGTAGCTTCGGGATTAATTGCCGCCACGGGGACTGTGGAACCTGCTAATCTGCCGTTATGAAATATCTCGTTAGTATGTACGCATGTACAACGACCAACATACGATCATGTGCCACTCGCTATGCTCGATGATATGGTCTTTGCCCAATAGACTCTTTCTGGCGATTTATAATCTGAAAAAGCTGTTTTGTTCTTGGTGATCATAATTCACTGATATGAAAGAAGGGCATCTTATGTGTAATTTAAATTGGGAGATCTTATTGGCTTCTCTTATTTTGTAATTTTTAATCTTTCTGTTTTCTCGTTCTTTTTTTTTTCTTTTCTTTTTAATTTCTGTGAAAACAAGCTGTAAAGTTTCTTTCCGAAAGAGAACTAGGTCGTAATTTAAAAAATTAGAACATGTCACACAAGATTAACCCACTTTCGAAGATAAAAGAGATACCTTGTCGTGTAACATAGACGTTACTGGTTTTCAAAATAATTTCATCACCAACTAGATTCTATCTGTTCGTCACAAACGTGACAATTTATCGAAGTTATGATTGTCCGATTTCAAGTTCTATTCATTCGTAAGTAAATAAAAAATAAATTGTCACAGGAACGTTGATTCCACAGAATTAACAGACATAAAAATTGTTTTAACCTACATTTAAAAATAAAGAAAGAGAAAATAACTTTGCACCTCATAAATACTTCAAACCACCGCAAACAATACAATTATAATCCGATCTAACACACATTCGGAAACATTTGTATAATATAAAATCTCTCGACTATTTAAAAATGATATTTCTACATCCCTTTTATCAAATATCAGATTTTATTCACTAGTGATAAACGTGACAAACTATTCATCAAAGATATGACACCTTAACAACGTAAACTCGGTTGGCTTCAAACAAGCTTCAATTTCACCGACACGGAAAAGCGAATTATTTTGCAACAACGGACGGATCTGCATTTCAGTCCGTCGACGTCCTGGAAATCCCAACTGGATACGCTGCACTGTTTCTGGATACCTCGAAACGTGGACATGACACGCGCTTTGACCTCGATTATCATGCGTATAATACAAAAAGGGAGTAAATCGCGATCGAATAGGAAATTATTATCGATTGTTAGCCAAAACGATTTTATCAAATTTTAATCGACGAAAACGAATTATCCGGTCGATCACATTTTCAATTTCTTAAAGACAATACTGTCGAACCTCGATAACTCTAACTTCTAAGGTTACATCGATTACGTACTTCGACGAATTGACGTTCTGAAGAGCTCAATACGTCAATGTAATCAAATCTGAATATAGATTTTTGTGAATATATGCGTTGCAATCTTCAAACTATTCGTCGTGTTTCGTTCGCCGAAACAGCAGTTTGTTCGAATACGTGTCTACTTCAACGATGATCAAACTCAAAAACGTTTGTGCATCTAACACGTTTCACGAACAGTGGCAGACAAAAGAAAGTTCGTAAAGTGAGAAGTAAGAGATGACGCGATAATTTTACAAAATGGGTTTATTTTAAGCAAGAGCAATGAATAAATATAATATATCGAACAGAATATACAATTGTTATGAAAATGGCGAAAGCGCGTCAATTTTTTATTATTTCCTATCCACCACTGTAAAATTATAATAATCCACAGTGCAACGATCATCTACAAACCGACAATATCAACTACGAATTAACCTAATTTACAAAATTCAAAATATAACAGATCCGAATCACAAACTGCTAAATCTACTTCCTTCAAACTACGATGCAACTCAAAGGGAAGAATGTTGAAGAAAAAAGTAATACAATGGAAAATCGGAGAGAAACAGCGAGGAGAGTTGAAAGTTAGCAGGAACTTGGCGAGTACGTTTATTTTCCATCTAGTGGCCGGACCCGCATAATCGTCCGGAGGGAGGAGGAGGCACATCGACGAACGCCAATACGATTGCTTTCGAATGTGCACTCTTCGCTGTGACCGGGATGAGTTTCGAAACTCTGGACGCTTATCGTGGCCCCGTAGAGGAGTCCCGATGGATCCTAAACTGCAGAGGGAAACAAGGGGTCAGGAAATCGAGCAGCAAGGGATGGGTGCTGGCTCCGGAAGCATGCGGCTCGAGAGGCAGCTTATATCTGTCTGCTGGGATCGTGTGCCAGGATGCTGGACGCGTGGTTGTATTTCGCCTGTGTGCACGCCAATTTCGCCTGGTCACGGTGAACCGTTTGGCAAAGGAGATAAGGAGCTTTCGATTATTTGATCTCGGGCTCTGGGTTTTCAGTTTAGATGAGTTGGCTTCAACTGGGTAATGAAACAAGCGTGAAACGTCGAAGGGGAGAAGTGAACGACTGTGAACCAGTGGAAAGGAGGTGGCATAATATGGAAATAGTGTTTGGTTTGGAGGGTTGAAAAGGCGGAGAGCAATGGGATGATCGAAACGATGGAGACTGTTTGGACAGGAGAAATAGCTTTGGAATTTATATGGAGCATGTCACACGTGCGCGGGATTTTACATTTTCTCCTGCCTAATTTTTTTGAAATATATTATTGAGGACTTTGATAGAATATATTACTTCTTTTACGTTAAGAGATATTCCAAAATATACTGCTTAGTATTAATGTGTTATTTTAATGTGTAAAGATATTTCAAAAAAGGACAGACAATGCGTCGATGTCTCTTTGACTTACCGCAACCACAAGAATTTTCAGATTCGCTTGCTTGCTACGGGGATGTTTAATCGCAACAAATTCAAATAATGCTGTAGCAATTAACTAGATATTAATATAATAAAAACAAATATTAATTCAACAGAAGATGGTTTTATTATAAGCTACAGTTTCCCATTACACTTTCCTAGTTCTACGAACCTATGTAACTAACTTTGATACTTCGATGTACATGCACACGAGCTTTCAAAAGGGATTACGATCATTCGAGGTAGCATTGGTACGTAACGAGAATGAAACCCAATTTCTCACTCTAATTCTCAGAATTTATACAACTATATGCTATCTTAATGGAACAAAACCCATTGTATGTCTCTCTTATGTAAAGCTCGTAACTCAAACTACAGTTAATATTTTGTTTCAATATCGTGAACCTGACTTAACTCTCATCTATTCTTTATGCCAACGAAACACATTACTATAAATGTAAAAATTCTTATTTATGAACAATACAAACAATCTTATACCCAAATATGTAAAGATTCACTTTCTTAATATGTATTTCTATTTTCAATAGAAGAATTTTTTATCATTATGTTAATTTAACTTTGTTGCGTTCTTCGTTTTCTCGGCTCAACTGCATCTTTCTATTAGTGAACAATTTCTTAAGTTTAGAAATAAAATTGTTATTAACATACTAAATGCACAAGTACAACAGATATATTAAATGCACTTAAGTTTGAAAACGAAATTTTTATCGATATAAAAACGTCATTTCGTTTGTTAACACGAGATTAAGATTGAAACACAACAATTCGAGAAACGCAACAGAATTAACAGCAAAGAAAGATGAGGGAAGAATGAGAAGTAATGCAGCGAAACTCACTAGCAATATGTTTCACTAAACGAAATTTCCTTCAAATTTATTAAAATTTATTACTCAATACACTCCAAAGTTTCCAGTTTGAAACTTCCTTAAATTACCAGTAACCTGATACTACGACACTTCGTTGAAAATGCCACGCTCCTTCGCCAACAGTATAAGGCCGATTTTTTCTTTTTCCTCGTTGATCCGTCGAGTAAATTTAACGTAATAGAAACTCCCTTTTCAACGAAACCTACGGAAGCTGAATATGGGTCAACCGAAAAGCGACCATGCATTATCGCGAACGGCGCTGCTCGCAAGGTCGCACTTTTCCCCAGAATAATTGCATGGCCGAAATTCCCAGTACACGTGTTCCGCACCGTTGATCGATCAAGTTCGCTGAGAGGAAATTTCGAGATTAACCTGGACCCGTCTGAGCGAACGATTTACACGCGGTCAGGTATTGAATACACGACGACCGTGATAAGAAGTTTATTCGCAGGCGATTAATATTCAACGGACGTCTTAGTAGTTTGCGAACCATCGATAGTGCAAATTATTTGCTTCTCCTTTGAAGTAATTTTCCTGTTTGAAAAAATGTTGAGCTACGTATTAGTTCATCAGAGTTTGACTCATTTTTCATTATTAGCCCCCATTTGAGGATTTAGATATTTAGTAAATTAATTCTCTTTTGTAATAATTTTAATTTCAATTTTCTAAGCTCATAGCGTTCTTTATAATAATTTTAATCACATTGAACATATAGATTCGCATACTTCATTTTAATTTTGTTTCAATAATGCAGTCCTGTATACAATGGATTTATTGCAAGATGAAAGAAATGAAAGAAGACGCAAGAAAAAAGAGAGAATATTGATAAAAACGCTCCTTTAAATGTAAAAGGAATTTCGATCAGTCCATTAATTGCAGAATAATTAATTGCAGAATTAATTGCAGATCGTCTTTAACCATTTATCCTGCTTCTCTCCAAATATATACATCTTTTTGAATCAGCTTTTCTGTGACTAAATACTATAATTGTCTAGATTAAAATAACAAATAGGACAGTTTAAAATTTGAAAGGTATTACTCATATTTAATAATCTTTAATTTTATTACTGTCAATTTATTGGGAGTTTATAGCGTTGCATTATTAAGAATCATTAAATTCTGCTGTATATTTGAGGGAGAATTATTATGCATATCTGCCAAATAATTAAATATGGAATTTAGATAAATACTGCTCCTAGTTGCATATTAAATGCAACAAGATAGAATTGGGAAGCAGTATCCGGAAGTAGTCGATAGAAACAGTATTACGTTATTATACAAACCAGTATTTCGTGTATCGATGAGAAACAGGTGAAAATTGTTAAACTTTCATGCATTCATTCGTCGAATAATAACATAGATTCATTATTATTTATATTCTAATAACTGACAATTGAATACCTTAAAACTACTTTAAAAATGCATAGTTTAGATGTAAAAAGTTAAAAGTTAAAGGTGAAGATACCTGATATTGAAAGGTCAGCAAAATAATCAGTATCATACATTATTCAGTGGAATGTTAGTTCTATGTATACACACTACGCTATATTCTACCAAACAATCCATACTTCAATTTCACTCTGAAATTATGCTAGAAATTGAACTTGATCGTGAATGTAACTGCTATTTATTACACGGGACAAAAGTTCAACAAAAGAATGGTTCAAGAAATTCCCGCTTAAATTACTTCACACTAGCATTGGAACGTAACACGTGTGATATTCTAAACCGACAAGCTTTTTCCATCGCGGTAACCAACAGTCTAGCAAATCACAAGCAACGGGCTGTTTAGCATACAATCAACAATCAACAGCGTACAAGGAACACCGTGAATTTTCACGCACGTTAACCGCACCGTTTCTAGTCGTTCCGTTATTCACGCGAATAGCTCGCGAGAGGCACGCACGCCGACCAACGTTAATCGTATGCATATGAACAGAGCGTGTTTCAATTAAATTGCACGTTCCATCGGCGACGCTCTCTTCGCGTATTCGTGAACATGCACACCGATGTCACGCAAGTGTCGTACGCCTCTGCGACATGCGTTGCTTGTAACAAATACTACGCGAACTATCGTAAACCATAGGATATTTTCAGAACTCCCCTTCGAAAATCTCGATGAATTTTGAAAATTCAATGCATCAATGCTTTCCAACGAGAATCAGATTAATTTTGGCAATTTTGGCAATTGATTTAAGCCTTGTTCCATTTCAAATGTTACATAATAAGGAAGAATATAAAGCGTATCTTAGTCTGTGTTGGGTTATCTTTGAATAATAACATTTTCCTGTGAAGGAAATTCTAGGCCCTTTGTAATTTGAAAAGAGATTTATCGTGAAACTCTAATTACTATGAATATATAAATGAAAGGTAATACGGCCTGGAAGTATTGTTTTAAGAATTATTTCTTTCTGACTAGGAAAGTACGAATGTTTGACTTGCAGCTTAGAAAATCTCAAATTGTATACTTTACCAGAAGAGTTGAATGATTTTATAAATTCGTAAATTCTCACCTAAAACAGAAAAGTGTGCTTGTTACAAACATTGAAAATAGAAGATAATTGGTAGATTTAAAAAGTAGTATTATATATAGAGAATAATGATTAGATTGATTTTACAAATATCTACTAAAAATATGCAAATGTTTCTGACAAAATTAATCTTGATTTTCATTTGAGTACAAACACTGATCAATTATATTTTCCAAGGATTTCTCAATTTTAATATTTTAATATCAGATGTTATGATTATAATGTTTAATTCGTACTATAGATTTCTATTATGTGTGATTCCAAGTAATTCCTTCATATGTATGTCATATGTTCACCGTATTTTATTACAGTTCGGTAATTATGCAGGATGTGTCCGAATAACATGAACGAGAGAGCGATAAGGCGATTCGTTATGCAAAAAGTAAGAAGATGTAGAATAAAATTTCTTCCTATAATTCTTCGTTTTCAAGAAAATCAAGTTTAAAAACTTGTCAAGTATGCTTAAACTTGGCTAATTACCGACTGGATATGAGTAAACAATCAATAAAAGGTTATCCTAGATGTAACAATAAATAGAAAATGTGAAAAGAAATTTTTCCGCTTGAAGTTTCATTTTTTTAAGAAAATAGAGTGTACACATGTTTGGTCAAAAATTTGTCTAATACACGTGTATAGGAAAGATTTCAGATTTATTCTTCTCGTAGACAAGGCGTCTTATGAATAAACTTTATCTTACATTTTCGATTATTTACTTCTGTTCAGTCCAGAATTAGCCACGTTCGAGCGTATTTGATAAATTCTCAAATTCGATTTTCTCAAAAACTAAATCGGAAATAAAAATATTCTATCCTATATTTTTTCTCATTTTTCTTTTATTCGTAAAGTGCCACTTGTACATGTTATTCCGCCGCATACTGCATGTAGTGTTACTTTGCATTACTTGGTTTCTCTCTATGCTTTAATTATGTCGTACATTTACCTATATATATCGTCGAATATTGTTTATATGTCGAATATTCATGGCAGTATGTTAAAGACCAATAAATAAAAGGCGAATAAATTTATACAGATTCAAAACCTGACGTCTGGAACTTCCAAGAAACATATCAATAATAATTTCACTTGAATTTATCTAGAAGAAGAAAATAAGTACACAAGCAGACGAATTTTTCGTAACGTGATAGCATCGGCTAATTCAACGGAGTATCAAGCAATGCTCTTCTCAATCTTCATCACATCTTGGTTTACCGACAAAGCCGCTAAATCAGAAACCAAGTCCACTCTACGTTGGTCGATCGATCAAACGAGTAGAAAGCAACGTTCTCCCGTTGAGCGACGAAACTTCGCCTATCAGCAAAGGCAGGTAAACTTGGAGCTAAAGCACAAGTGAACAGCCCACTTTCGCTACGTTCGTTCGACGTTCTCTTATTAACGCGCGAGCCTAATTATAGAATTACAGACGGCGACGGTTGGACGTCGTCTGCCAATAGACGGAAACCCAGAATCAACCTGATTCAGCGAACGACGGGAATCACCTTGAGAAGGGTGGACAAAGGCGTTCGAGGGTGACAGTATCGCAGCCTTGACCCAAAACCATCCACGTTTCTCCCTAGTTCGACTCGGCTTAACGGTTATTCCATCCGGAAACTTTGTCGCCAAAAACAGCGAGAATCTCTGTCTTCGATCAACCGAGAATCCATCGTTGTTAACTGCTTCCGCCTTTATTACCAATTACGTTTTATGACTCCGGAACTTGGTCGTCTTCCGTGGTACAGTATCTCACTGAGAACACTGTTTACCATCGAACCATGTTCTAAGTTATTGGCAGAGCTTAGAGTTTGCAATTTAAGCTGGCGACAGTTTGGTGGGATACGATTATATTCTGGATGTTTATGTATGACAAGTGTAAATATATAAAATTGTACAAGGATGTGCACGAATGCAAAAATCTGTAAAATATCAAAAGAAGAGAACATATTGATATATTTGGAAAATACATTAGAGAAATGTATTTAAAATATTAAAAAGTACTTGTAACGTCGTGTCATCACGTTCCTCTACTATTCATTGTATGTATAATCTTAATTAGTATGGCTTCTAAACGGTGGAACTATACGCCACAATCCGAGACTTTGGAATCAGTAAATCTACCATAGACACGAAGAACGTAAACAAAGGAGTTAATTCAGACTGCGGTTGCCTTAGAAAATTTTGTCACAAAACTCTACCGAAACAAAGAAAATTATTGTTGATATTTTTAATACGAACTTCGATTTAATAACAAAATTAACAGAAGATCCGCTATATCCATAACACAGAAGTATAGTACTTGTATTATGCCTAGCCTCGAGAAATGAGCACATAAAGATGTATCATACCAGTTGCTCTTCATCAGCAAGCTTTACGAGGTCATTCAAAAATATTTATTACAATATTTCGTATGTATCAGTAGGATCAACCTCGACCTTCGCATGGTTAAAGAACAACCCTTGAGTCTCCATCACTACGATCTAAATCTCCGTACAAAACGAAACTGCCAACGCTCTAGCGGAGTACATGCAACTGCTTTCGCCGGGCTCTATCAAATGTCAAAGTTCAGTACACCAGTTCAGCTGATCAATATTGCTGGGTGTTCATTCGGCTGCCATTGGCGCACTTTGAAACGCGATTGTCTTTCACAGTGAGAATAGACGAGCGGACGGACGTCGTTTGACCTTCGACAGGCATCTTCCGCGGGATTTCAGCCGCGAGGATTCCACGCCACGCCCAGGCACGCGTAGGCTGAACCCTGAGCACCGTTGAAAGGGTAAAGGGCGCGTGCAGCCTGGAATTCCAGCGACCACCGGCAGGAAATCAATTACGAGCCTTTAAATCCCACGACGACCGGCTTCCTATTGATCTTCGCCTCCCACGGAAGTATCCGCGACTGCTTTACATCTGCTTATGGAAATCTCGCTACCGAACGATTATCGGCCACAGTATCAATCGGCCGCTTCTAATTTTTCTATGTCGATTTAATAGATGGAGCTTTGGTGTTATGGCTTCTAAATGATCCACGATGCAATTAAGTAAGTCGACGTAATCTAAGAATCACTATAACGTTCATTAATGGGATTCTTGGATCGCGTCGACTTATTTAATTGAAAGAAAATTCAAAGCTACGTATGAAAACGTTAAATGTCTTACTTCTTCTAATTTTTCGAATCTATTAAAATATAAAAATGATCTCGTGCCACAAAACAGAATTTCCAAAAATCTCGTATACGAAATAATTTGCCTAATTCACTGACTCACGATACATTTTGCATCATCGGCTTACAACAGGCCGCGCGTCCGTTAAGCGGTTGGTCGTGGAGCGTGACCTGCCGGAATCGTCGACGAAGCGAGCCCGGCCACAAAGCCGTGGACCACGAAAGGGTCAACGCATTCCATGCCGCGGAAGCGTATCGTTTCAAAGAAACCGCGCGCGGCGAACGAGCGAGCGAGCGAGCGAGCAAGCGAACTAGGAGAAACGAGCAGACGGACACGCGGCAACGTAACGGCCCCGATCTTGGCTGGCTGGCAAGGACGAGGTCGCGAGCGCGGCCTAATCGTGTTCGTGCTCGTAGATGTACTCTCTCGTAGTTGGCACAGAGATCTGCAAAAGGGGGTTGTATGCAGCTGCAGAGTGCAGGCGCACCCCCGGGCCGCTCGAGTTATATAGATAATACACGGACGCGCGAGGCGTCGCACGGCAAAGAGGGAGAGGCGAGGAAGAGCGGAACGGAGCGCGGAGGAAGACGAAGCGGAGAGAGACACGAGAGGGAAGAAAGAGAAGAACGAGCGTGGAAAATACATACAGGGAGCGCGAGAGAACCGACAGAGCGACCGAGAGGAAAATAGAAAAGAGTGGGTGGTTACTGGTGCCGGGTCGCGAAACGGGCCGCACGGGCGGCGGGGAGGGTAGCGAGGATTCGCTTCCGTGTCCCAGTAGCACTAATGACCGCCATCCTCCCCTCCCTCCGTTTACTGCTCCCCACTACCGCGCCCTTGCACTCTCGCCCCTCCATGGTGCGCTCCCCACTTCTTCTCAGCGCCACCGCTGTTTCCCCGCCGTCTCCCCTCCACCCGCGGCACGTACATCCAGGATGACTCGAGTTACGTCATAGCGCCTAGAGCGTGCGCCTTCCCCCCAGACCCCTTCGTGCTTCGTTCCACACCGCTCTAACTCGTTCGCGCTCTCCCTCCCCCTCGAATGGATCACTCTCCTTCCACCAAACCGTCGTACTCCCCGACCGTCACGATCAACCCCTCCACCTTATCCGCGTTGAGAATCCAGCAGCGCGGAGCATATACACACGCTACGAGTACGCTATATATCTTTCCACTATAGCGGCCAGCACTTGGCGAAGCCGTGGGGGACCTGGCAGTCTCCTCTGGTACACCGAGCTGTGTGTTACCGTTCCTCGTTTGTTGTATCACGTTCTCGCCGTAATCAGCGTCGACGCGCGTCCGATCTGACAGACCTGTAGTCGCGGCGGCACGTCGTCGTCTACTTACGCGCGCACCCTATATACATATATATACACACACACAAAACTTACGTATATGTGTATATATACGTAGAGGCAGAGAAAGAAAGGGAGAGATATACACAGGTGACCCAGCAACATACACGCACACGCGAACGTATACGAAGTCCGTGCACACATCATCCGTCGGCACACGCACCTTTGCGCGCACACGGACCATCGGCCAACAGAAGATCGTAAAGGAAGGATATAAGGAGGAAAAATCCGACGCGGGTGTTCAAGCAGTGCGAAGACCAAGGCAATCGCTTGTCACGTTTAATCGGACACGCGCGATCGCGGCTCTTAAGTGAAAAAGGATACGGGACGCACTGGAGAGGTACACGGTGTGGCCAGGTGCAAACGGTCCTTCCGGTTAGTCGTCCGTACCTTGGCTTCCATCATCGAGGAGTAACACGTGCAGGTGTGTATCCGAACGCTCGCACGTGTACGACGTACGCTCGTCACGCTACATACTCGTGCATACATACGTATCACGCTATGTGTGCGTTCGTGTGTTTGTGTGCTTGGCTGATTTAGGCGATCGGAACAGGGGAAGAATCTAGCACGAGATAGACAGGTAGGCATAGGCGAGTTCCTTGCAACGTGAGATTTCTCTGCTGAGAAATCAAAGGAACCGAGTCTCAAATTGAAGTTTCAGACGGTTAGGCCCAAATATTTTCGATTTGTGTACGATCATGTATAATGTATCGCGTCGTGGAAGTTCGAAAGTGTTTGTTGTTCCTTCAATGTCAGTTTCCAATTGGTGAGCCAATTTTATGGTGGTGTCTTGCTGCTTTTTGTAAAGCTTGGACGTTTGAGGATAATCAACCGTGGCGAGTGAGTGTGCCTCTTTAAAGACGTGAGTTGCACGCTTCTCCCGCGAGTACACGTTGAAAGAGATCGTTGCGTAAGCATTGGGGGTGAACACGTAGTGAAACCAGAAGCGGTCGTTCGAGACCGCTTCGAGCTCCAGAACCAGAGATTGTTCGCGGAAAATCTAGTGAAAATGTAATTAGAGTGGATAAACGACGAATCGAGTTTGATTACACATAGTGGATCTCATGGTTCTGTTGTTCTTTTGTTTTGGACGCATTGTCATGGATCAGAACGAAGATCTTGTATTTCTTCTTCCGATGGAATGTTGTTTCGTCTAGTTCAGACGCAATTTATAATAGTTTTCTTTTTTCATATTTTGGTCGATTTATTCCATATAAGTCATAGATTATTTGTTTTCCATTTTTTTCATTCATCATCGTTAGATGATCACGTGAAATCTGTCTAATTAGAAGTCGGAGAAAGCATTTTCTAAATACTGTCAAATTGCAAAATACAAATTGGTAGCTCGCATAATTTCGATAAAGCGATTTGTATATTTGTAGTAATACAGATATATTGCGTCGTTGAAGGTTGAACTATGCATATGATACATACATATGGCTCATATGATGTTTAAATGCTTTTACATGCACACGTAACATTTGGAATATTTTTAAAATTTCATTCTCAATAAAATCATTCAGTTTTCATATTGTCAAAATGGAAATTAGTGTATCATTGTCATTTAATAGGAATTGAAGTAGGGGCAGTTGATATTTCATCTCATAGAATACAATTCCAAGTTGTCTATACTTGTTCGTCGAACACATTCGCTGCTATTCAAATTCTTCTCGAATTCGTTGTATTCTCGTTTCATCAGAAATGTTTTTATCTTAGATGAAAATGTCTTTTGCAACACCCTGATCAGTGCTTTGCTTACTTCCCTATGTTATTTCATGATCATACACAAAAACCAAAATGCAGTAGTTGTGTCGTTATAATAATGAAATAATTGAATCAGTGCTCCATATGCGCCAGTAGCAGTGAATATGTAGAAAAATTCCACTGTCTGAAGATTTAAGTAAGTAAGTACTTAATGAAAATCATATAAAATATTAGGGAGATCTGTCAAGAACGATTATTTATCTACGAAACCATTCAGCGTTGGAGGGCAATAAAAGCAAGGGGGATCTCCCATCCTCGTACGCGTCTCGCCCTTTCACATTAAACGGTTCGTAAATATTGACTTACAGTCGAGTAGGCGTGAAGATCGGTTCGTCATTTGTGCTCCACGAGTGGCTTCGTTGACAGCTGTAATTTGTATCGTCTGCAGTTTACATTGTTCGCGAGTAAACCGTTTCTCGGTGCCAGCATAACCGTACAGCCTTAAATCATTGTATGCCACGTAACGTTATTGATAAAAGGGGTACGTACGTATGTATCACGTTGCACGACAGTTATATATGCATGAGCCCGTGTTTTCCTCTTTTTCGTACATATATCTTCGATCTGTGAAACACAGAATGGATAGTTTAAGAGTTTGTTTTATTAGGAAATAAATATCTTCGATCACACGTGCACTTTGATACCATTACGCTGCATGACATCTTTGCTGAGATAGGATAAGGCCGTTTGTCAATTTGACACAAAGCTCTGGCCGAGGATGGATTTCCCACAAATCCATAGGGATCTGAATCTATTTCAAAATCCTCTTTAAATTATATTACGTTAAACAAAAACAAAATTCTATTTATCCCCTCTATTATAACCTTTTTATTCGCAAATTCGCTTTACCACAACTCCTATACCCCAGAAACAAATGGTTTCAAAATACCCACTTAGTAGAACCCTTCTCCACCGACTTACGAAACAATCGGCAACGGAGCGGAGTCTCAGATGAACCTAGCACAATGCGCGCGGCTAAGTATCGTAATCATCCATCACCGGATTCAAGCCAAACTCGTTGGCTTTCAACGCTAATTGTGTTATCGTTGATCTCATCCCTCGACGACCATTTATTAGTACGCGACCGTGTCTCAGAACTCAAGCAGAATCCTGCTTCTCGTTTAAGAACGTTTCGTGGTCGTGTTTACGACGCGAAATTTGGCATAGGAGCTAAACGACAACGAATCAGCGTGGACTACGCTGCGACAGGTGTTGTAACTGGCCCAGATTCCGGTTCGTTTACCAATAGACAGTCTCGCTTAAATATATCAGCAGCTGCGCGGTCGATTTCGCAACGGTAGGGTCCGCGGAATCCTTGCGAATCGATATCGCGATCGGTCAAATCGATAGCCGAATCGAGCCAAGCCAGCGCAGCCAGCCCCCGTTGCGAAACGAAAAGGAAAGTCGATCTACGTTTGCATCTTTCGGCAGCAGAATGCAATCTACCGACATGGATCTGCGGCCGAGGACCGCCAATTAAGTTTGCAAAACGCCTCGCGTGTATTCCGCCGTTTTCTTTGATTGCGTTTGTGAAAGGACCAGGAAGTTTGTCCGTAGGATTTTTTAATGAAAGGATTCTGTAGAGGTCCAACAGTCGAATCTACCGTTCGCGTTAATTATTCATCCTTTGGGATTTGTGGCTGGATGCTTGTACGGTGCATCTCGCGTGTTATCTCCGTTGCTAGTTTCCGGAGCTACGCGCTTAACGAAGCGCGTAATTCGAAACTGAAACGATGAGCGATGAAAATTGTTGATACTTGACGCTTGGGTTAGGATTGTTCTTACGAGTATTCGGATGAAGGTCCTGAAATATCAACAGCGTTCTTTTCGAACAAGACACTGATAGGTTGCGAAAAGTTCAATGTCTTTGGCTGGATCTTTTGTAGTCCTGGTGCTGGTTTTTTTTTAGGATAGTGGATATATCGTGAATATATCGTTTGAATGAGTTGTTTTGGATTTTGCAAGTGGCAGAATCGAGGTCTTCAGGGACGATGCGTAAGTAAAGCGAATCTGTAATTCTTTCTCTGTTCAAGAAATTTTATGCGCATCTAAGGAAGTAATAATTGAACGACGCAAAACCAAGAGTATATAAAGGACGATTTGTTATTCCTCACTGATCGTTAAGAGATACCGTCAATTGAATCTTATTAACAAATAATTCAATACATCGCCATTTTCTGATTTACGTTCTAACAATTAAAATAATCTTAGTTGAATCACATAGAAAGTGGGGAAATGAGTTAAAATGTCTTGAATGTTCAAGAAAAATGTAATGAACTGACGTTTTCTTCACCTTAATAGTAATGTGTACGTGGTGTAGAATTTCTAGTAATCTCAGTAATTTTTTCAATTATAAATGCTGGATATTTCTTTCTGTCCTTCTCTGTAGATGTTTGGTCCGTAGGGACGAAGAAATGGCGGAAGGTTGTTCCTTGAAAATGCAGAATTCTTCTCGGGGCATTAGTAACCGTGGCAACCACTTAATTTCCGTAATTTTCTGTTTATTACTCGCTGAGTTATTGCGTTATCAAGGCAGGAATACGGCACGCTATTTTTGACACGTCCACGTGCAGCATTTAAATGCTTGCCTTCTTTTGGAAGCTCGGTCGTTTCAAGCACTCTGATCATGATGCGAGTTGTAAAAGATAGTATGAAATTTGATTAAATTGAAGTAGATATATATACATATACGTTTAAATGTGGTGTGCGTATAATTTATGTAACATGTAATGGTCAAGATAACGATAACGATGATGGTAATTTTGTAAGAGACAGATTAATTAAGTTAAAAATTATGGATCCTCAGAAGAGATTAAATTTATCAAAAAATATGTGCTTGAGTACCTTTTTATAAATTTATAGATACCTATTACTTGGACATATAGCAATAAAAATTTGTCAGTTATTAATATACATAAATATCTTTCTCCGTATAATTAATTATCGATAAATATCAATTAACATTCAATATAACTGACAAAGCGAGCGATTTAATAACTAAAATTCCCATATAATCATAAATACCATCATATAAATATCATAAGATTCATATAAATATGTATAAAATGTATCGAATAAGAATTTTTACCTCTTAATACTGCACAACGAAACAAATCAAAAATTGAAAAAATAAATTTCCATCAAAATCAAATAGAGGTTTCAAACATCTCGTAAATCATAGCGGACGCACAATGCCGCGAAATTAATTAATAACCACTAGCAATTAATTACCTGTACCGAATAAAACAGAAGAAAGTTGGCGGCGGTTGGTGGGTCTCGAACAAAAGGGAGGCGTCGCGACGTCGTCGTTAATCGTCTTCGGGATAATTACGCGATTCAACCATTGGATTTTTGCGCGGAAGCTCGCTGCCCGAAAGCTCGTTGTTGCTGCAGCGTGATTTCAATTCGCCGCCGAGCCTCTTTGCTCTTCTATATTTTTTTATTTCTCTCTCTCTCTCTCTCTCTCTCTCTCTCTCTCTCTCTCTGTCTATCGCCAGGAGCTCGAGCTTTTGTACGGTTCTCGTTGCCTGATTTTTGCATACCAAAAGCCACGGAATGTCGCTGCGCGAACGTTTGAACCCGCCTAGACCAATTACGTTCCGTGAATTACATCGCGACGCATCGCTTATAGAAATGTCGTTTTTGATTTTCGCGACGATGTCTCGTGATTCTGAAACGAATCCACCAGCCATGTTACACAGGTTAGCGTTTTAGAGTTTTAGAGGCTTTAGATTCTGTGTGTAATCGCAGACGAATTGTTTGATAAGAGGATTTTGTGATAAATGAGAAATCTATTTTTCTTCTCTTAAATGCTCCAGAGCGCATTTAGTTGTGGCTTTTTCTGAAAATCTGTGCCTTCCTATGTCCTTTTTTATAAACTGCTGTGTTAAGAATTTTAATGTTCCAGCATGTTGCTTTTAGATAATCGGTGATTGTGAAGAAATCGACAACGAAATGACATTTAAGCGTAGCAAGGCCAAACGTGTTTAATTTCAAAGCTAATTGCGTAGATAGGTGACAAGTGGTATCAAAATGACTTTTGAAATCGGTTCTTTCATTATCAGCGTAATTACTGACAAAGCCTTTCGTGTTTCCTTAATATTACAACTCACTTTCAGTTACTTTCCTCATCTTCGCTTAAAGATGCAACAATATTCCATGTCTTTCTCTTGATTTCATTGCATTCGTGATGATTTATTATTCAAGTTGTGCATGAAATATTAACTTGACCATATACGAAAATATACATATATATCAAAATATTATTCGGAAATAGAAATAAATTACCATTAACCATAAACGTAACGCAAAAACAAAATTTAGCATAAAACTTGCTGCTTCTATATTTAATTCACGTTACATGTATCCTGACGAAGGTATTCAAATTTTTATGATCCAATATCACATTTGTTTCAACAAGCAAACAAACATTTAAAATAGCATAAAATTAAAATAAAGAGATTACAAATATTAATGTACCTATTAAAAGAATAATATACAATTATTAACCTACACTTACTAACGTAAAAAATATTATCAAATAAATATATTAAGAAAAATGGCAAAATTATTAACGTATTAAGAAATTTAACAATAAAATAGGAACGTAAAACTCAGGCATACGAACATCAATTCTTTCACATAATATTTTCCTATCAAACTGAAAAAATTGTTTAATGATATAAAGAAGATATACAATTGGATAGTAAATAATCGAAAGAAGGAGAGAACTTCAGACTTTAGATCCATGATTTCTTTACTGAGGTTCTTGATAAGCTAACAGTAGTCGTCATTTGTACAACAACTGTTTCTCCTTCGAGCAAGGATGACACGCGTCGAAAAGCAACAAACACCTTTGGCGCTTGTTGCGTCTTCAACCATGTACAGGTTACGTAATATTACAGATATTACTGATACATTATCGCAGCGTCATTACTGCGTTGCTCGTAAACTTGGTCGTCAGTAAATCGAATACCATCTTCTACGTCATCTAACGCGTTGTTCTTCTGTCGCGATAATTATGAACCGTGTGATAATCAGCAAGAAAGTTGCTGCATAAAAACTGCTTTGTGTTAGCAATTGCCTGACATTTTATAATACTTGTTATCTCTCGTAAAATGCGTCATTGCCAGGTAATTAACGGTTCGAGCTTTGATTCGAGGTCATACTTTGATAAATCTATTTGCAATATACGATCTGTGATATTAAGGGGATTTTGATATATCTAAACTCCATCTTTCACGTTTTTAATTTAACAAGATTTTCTCATTTGTAAGTTTTTAATTTGTGTTTGGGATATAGCACGAGAATATTTAAAAGTTTGCTAAAATCAACGACGTATTCGTTCGTATTCCCAATTCGTTTAAATATGAATTTTTTTATTAAATTTGTGTTCGGAATAGTACTAATATTTAACACTTTGGTAGAATTGACAATTAATTTATTAGAATTTATAGGCTTGATAATTGAAAAGTTGTGCATATTGAAGCTTTTATTAGTTTTAACGTTGTAAAACAGAATAGTTTAGAAAATTCTATGTAACAGATTGTGAGGTTCTTTTCTAGGTATTATAAAGATTGATAAAATCCACGTATAAAGGTAGATGACATAAAAATGATGTAAGCAGGAAATCAATCAGTATCGGTTCATTATCGGTTATCGAAATATACAGCGAAAGAACTTATCAGATACAAGTAAATCGTTGAACAATATTTCGATTATGTGCTGATGAAATTGTAATTGTAATTGAGTGCAATGGAAAATAACATAGAGAGGAAAATAAAAGCTTCTTTTAATCACACTATAATCAATAGCATAACTGAATCCCAGTTCTGTGTTTCAAAAACCTCATACCTCAAAGCAAAAACTTTTTCAATATTCTTCACCGATATTATTATTACTATTATTATAAGAACAAACATTTTATACTCTAAAAAAATACTTCAAAATCCAAGCTGATATTGCACAAAGTCGCCCTTAATAATTTCTAAATAAATTTAAACAGTTCTTCAAATATCTAAATACTAAATCTGTCACTTAAATTCTAATTAAATAACTAAATACTTTAAATAGGAATTAAATTTCAATTATTGTTAGAAAATGACATCGTTCTTATACTCAGTAATGAAGAAGTCAGTCGCATGCTTTTCGTTACTAAACTATTTTAGCAATAAATGCAAACATGTACTATAGAATCTATTTTTGTTAGTATATTTTATTTCCAAAATTCGAATAATCATCTGCATTTGTATTTATAGAGAACATAACACGAAAAAGAGAAAGCGAAAAGACACATCTTTGCAGATCACGCGTTTCTCTTCTCATGGTCGCGGGCAGATCCAATTTCGCAATCCTGTTATTTCGGATATTATTATCGTTGAAGAAACAGTCGCAAAAGTCGTGCAACGGAGGTGATGCGATTAACACGTTCCACCTAAAATTTGCACACGTTCCTCGAACGTTTTTCCCTTAGAACCGAGATAATAATAACCATTAGTGGCGTTAATTATCGGGCTTATCGCGAAATTTATCTCTTCAAGGTTGCCCACATCGGTGTGCATTACCGGAATAGGTATTATCAAAAGTGACCTGCACTACACTTTACCCCTCGTCTCGCTCGTTTGTAAATCAGGGTAGCAACTAATCGCTCGTTCTTTTCCCAGTCAACGTCCTAATTTACGCGTACTTGTCTTCAAACACGTTTGAAACCCACTTCACTCGATCCATAAATTTTGCTTTTACGAGTGGAGAAAAATTGCAAATAATTGCGAATAATTTCCCAAATTGGTTAGTACCATGGTGATGCGTAAGCTGGTACGATTTTTAAATATACTCCCTTGTATTATTTTGTCGAACGACTAAAGTTATTTGATTTATACGTAGAAAAATATAATATTTTCTTCGTCGTTCCTGCTTTAAAGTTCTGCTTCCAGTAGTGAAGAAGAAATATACGATCTTCCAAATGTTTCCATATTCCTTTCTGAGCAAATAATGACGAAATACAATAAATTAATTTTGTCGAACGACTAAAGTTATTTGATTTATACGTGGAAAAATATAATATTTTCTTCGTCGTTCCTGCTTTAAAGTTCTGCTTCCAGTAGTGAAGAAGAAATATACGATCTTCCAATTTTTCCATATTTCTTTCTGAGCAAATAATAATGAAATACAGTGAATTAATCGAACGAGATATACGACACCAAGAAACCAAGACTGACATAGCATTAACATATAAAACAAGTAACTTTATTCGCTCTAAAATATAGTAGAAGGAAATATATCAAGAAAATGCACGAGTTTATGGACCATCCTAGTATCTTCACCATTTTATCAAACAAATTATGCAACACAATTGCATCAATTTCTATATATAAATTGAAAGTTTCGCAATTCTACTGCAGCTATTTTATGCAACAAGCAAAATCAATTCACTGACAAAAAAGCGATAACTACTCTTAAAAGTGAAAATTTTAACCTCTGGTGTATAATTTCGCAAGATAATAAATAATCCATTTCAATTTGTCTGGACGGTGTTCGTTAAATAAATAACGCTACCATTAATACGTCTCTGACATTTTTCGAAAAGTTGATCTCCGGTTTGCTCAATTACAGAGCGCGGTGCGCTGTATTTTTCACCATGAATTCGTAATGCTTCCCCGTTCGTCCGACAACGATAGCTCTCCGCGCGTTCAAGTACGCGGCAATGGATCGAAAACACCTCGTTTCCTATAATTGCACGGCAAACAGTGGTTAATTACCTCCTCGACTGGCTTTTAAAACATGGTTACATAATGCAAACGTGCCGGAGAGTTCGGTACCGTTATTCGTCCGGCCATCACTCGTGCAATCTCATATTTTCGATGAAAAAGCAGGAAAGAAAAATACGAGTATGTAAATAGCAAAGAGCGTATCCATCAGAGAAATCAGTCTGCTGCATTATTCCGAATAAATCTTCAATTACATTTCTTTCATTGTCGCTGTTAGAATCGTTTTTATTGTTCGAGGCTTTTCAACGCAGATAATTTCAACTCGTACAAATATTGTAATTAAATTTACCGAGAATATCTGCTAGCATTGATAATTACCGCGTATAATCACGGATTGGAGTTGAGTGATTTATCAGAGAGATATCAATGTTGAATTTATTTCACGCTTGATTTGGCGTGTTTGATTTTCGGCTGTTGGATTTTTCTGAGCTGCACGTGTTATTCCTGCTATTCCGGCACACTCGATTTCGTGATAAAAAAATGATAATTGTTTACTAAGATAATTCATTTTGTCATTTCATTATATCCTTGACGTAAGTTTCTTTTAATTGGAATATAACGTCTGTTCATTGTTTGCGATATTCTCGTCGATCGCATAACTGCTTGATGCAACAACGAATCACTCGGTTAGTGTATTAAAACAGGTAATTCCTGAAGTTGACTGAAGACATGTTAATGAGTTGCTCAAACGCGTCGGGGAATAATTGGAAAGAATACTTCCAAGCAACTGGTTAAAGACCAATTAACAGTCGATAACAGAGAATATTATGTACACATAACGTGTATTATAGGCGTATAAAAAACGAAGAACGCTAATTGTTCACCTGTTCAAGGCTCGAAAATTTCCTGTCTAGACTCTGTGGCGGTAAACTTTCCATGGACAAACAATGAACTTTATCTGGTATCTCACCGAATCTCTTCTTCCACTAAAAGCAATTTAAAGATGCAAAAGTACACGAATACGCTCACAAGTATTAGAATATTTAGAGAAAAGCAATTAATCCGAGAAGATATTTAGAAGCTGTGGAAACTTTCAGGATTCTTATTTCGTTTGAAGGATCTCGTAAATTATAAACGATTAATATCTTACTTTGTATATATGTACGTTTTCTAGCCGATGAATTTTCATATTATAATATTTCGCGTTCTTCGAGCTCACATAACACATTTAGAATTTTCCGAACTTCTTCTCTACTTTATTTTAAATCTTTCCGACGAGGTCTAAGTTTTAAATCAACGAATTGAGCACGCGAATGACTAACATTCAACTGATTATTTTCCTGAAATGGTAGGAAATAACTTTTACAAATCTTCGTTGCGTGTTCTATTGATATAGATTGATATCTTACTTAGGTTTTATCTCATTGATTGCGAACCAATTATAGCCGATCTGTAACTGGTATGGATCATTTAGTCGTATTGGTAATATGTTCAGAAATCTAAAAATATGTGATTAAAAAATAAACAAGTATTCTATGTTATACATATTACGTTATTTTATTCTATGTTATACGTATTACATTATTTAAACACTATTAAATTATATGTACATCTATAAATTACTAGATATTGATACACACAACACTTTACGATCGATATTTATTAAATTACCATGAAAGTAAAAGTGACAAACTCCTCCCTTACGAGTTAATAATCGGTATAGAGATTGCCAAAAGTTAACCACCGACTAATAAAAGGAATATCTAATGTACGGAAAATGGGGAGAAGAGAAGAGAGGAAGGAATCACGGACAACGTGGAAAGTGGAGCAATAGTGGAGAGTTTCCGGGACGCGCGCGGAGTGGTTCGCGCGATAATCGATCGCCGGTCTAATCGATTCGATACACCCACGCCCGTTCCAATCAGTGGTCGCACGACTTACACAAGACCGCAGCGATTGGTCGATGCACGCCGGTGCGCTTCGTTTTCGTTTCGGCATCATCCATCGCGTTTTCCGGCAAGCCATAATTTTTGGCTACGATCACACTGATATCCGAGCGAATTTATAGCCTATACATATTTTGCATCGTTCGCGTGCACCATATGCTCCATGTTCCCCTTCCCGCTATTCGATTTTTTGGAAATTTCCGAAGCCTGTTCTTTATTAGCATAATATGTACTTTCTCGATTTCTTTAACGATTAAACGTTTGTAATAAAACTTGAACTGTTGGATCACACATTCTATGCTTATCGATTTATCGTTGTGTCCATCCGATTCAAAGGGGTACGAGACAAATGAATCGCATTTTTAAATTGCGGAATCACGAAGTAAATGACAATTTGGAAACACTTCGTTACACAATTATAATTCTAAATCAAAGGATAATTCATATAATTATATAACTGTAGAGTAAACGCTATACTTCTAAGCTGTTTTAGCTGTATGATGGTTTTGGTAACTGTTGGGTTGGCAACTAAGTGATTGCGGATTTTGCCATTAGGTGGTAATGGCAAAATCCGCAATCACTTAGTTGCCAACCCAATAGTTCTTCGTTATTCGTTGGAACTTTTCGCGAACCTCGAATTACATCTTTAATGGTTTACATATCGGTAATATTACACCGTTAACGTATCACACCTCTAAACTATTGTATTCTCTAATTTGTACGTGATAATTTCCAACTCGAATGTCGAGCAAAGAAAAGAATTGGCGTTCACAGGGATAACGGAACGAACAGTAGATATACGATAATAGGTCGATACAGCGCGGTAATAGCGGTATTAATGAGCGATAGCAGGAAAAAGGTAACGGTACCGATAACACACGGTGACAGATGCAGCTGGTGTAATTTGAGGCTGGAATGACACACGATTATTAATTACACGCGTGTCATAGGATCGTGAATTTTCATGTCGATTCGACACTTTAACGGGACTCGTATTTGACTGGATTGGATTGGGAATATTGCAAGTAACTTGGAAACCGGATAAAGCAATTGACACGATGATCGACAAGATGACTTCTATTAGAAGGATGAATTATGCATTCATGAAGAATTGTGGTCATAATGTACGTTATATATTTTTAAGAATTTATATTATTTATTAAGAAGTATATAAAATAGTTCGATCAGTATAGATTTTGGCATCTCTACTTTCAGCGTGAAATTTAATTTCATATGTCTTTGTAGAAATATTTAACGAGTTTCATTCATTCGTCTGTAATGAATAATGTGCTATATTTGTAATACACGTACGTACTCGTTTTCCCTGTACATGTTTCACCTACAAACATTATATTACAGCAGGTGGAAGATACGTTTATTGAACACCTTTACTAAATGGAGGAAGAAAGCTTTCGTTCATACTCATTACAATACAGCGATAATCATTAATTGTGATGAAACTTTTGTTTCTTTAGATATTTTTATTTGTGAGTCAGTGTATCTATTATCGTTTGAAAGAAACTTGATCCTAGATTCAACGCTGATTAAATTTCCTCTATCCTCTTACTGAATACTCTTAAAATTGGATAGACTTATTTTTAAACATTCTATGTATCTACTGCCGAAGAATAAATTAGACTTAATTTAGCAGCTTATAATAAAGCAACTTATGGAAAAATAGATAACGATGATAATCGAGAAAGTGGCTTATTTTGAAAGATAGATATCTTGCGAGAGAAGTAACATTTTGAAGACAAATCGCATTTCTGTCATACTTTATTTTCTACAGCATTTTTAGATTACTGCAAAAGCGCAACAAATACATTAAATAATTAACTAGAACTACGTTCAACGAATACCATTCCCAAAACTTACAGCTCTCTATAGTCACCAAACTCTCAACAAATTAATAAAACAAAAGATGAAAAACGTTAATCTGATTGCTTCCTATGTCTAAGTTCTACTCTAAATTGTATTAATCTTCAATATTTTCGAAATAACCGTAAGATCAATTAACAGGAGTATCAAATCTACGACCAAACTTGTTTCAATCGTCAACAAACAATCAAGTAGCTAAGCAATTACTCGCCTCTTATATCAAAACTGACAATCGATCGTTCAAACGAATCTAATACACGAAGAGTTGCTTTCAACCGCATCATCGATCCTCACACAGCGTCGCCGTTATTGAAGCCATACTTCTTCGCAGCGCCTCATGCTAATGAGGTTAGTATATCATAACGTCTAGAGAACGAGTGCAGGTCGCAGATAAGTCCTTTATTTATACAAGGAATTAGTATGGCCTCCGTGTGCGCGCGAGCGTACACGACCGCAACACGCGGGTAATGCGCTATTATTCAATGGAGTTGCACGTATATGTGTGTTTGCTGGTAATAAATTGCATCCAGGTAATGCGTATACCCTGCCGTCGGAAGTAAATCTTCGAAGAGGTTACGCCCCCTTTTCAGCCGCATCGAGAACGTTTTCTCGAAACTCGACCGGTTCTACCAAGAAATCGAGAGTCACTGCAAACGTTTCGCTCTGTTTTATAGGTTTTGTAAGGGCTGCGTCTGCCAAGATTCGTTGTTCGATCGTTTAAAGTTTGCGGTAGGCGAGGAATCGTGAGTTTCATAAAGATTGGTCTTGGATGGATTTACGTTACCCAAGTTTCGAGTCGCGAGCGATTTTCATATTTTTCTGTACGAGCTCGCGAACAAAATACGTATCTTGTATAGATTTATCATTAGGAGACTTTCAATGCAGCAAGGAAAAAATGAAAATAAAGGAAGAAGAGAGAAATATTGTTTTTTGTATTAACTTGCAACATACAAATGGCGTGGCCTGATGAAATTAGCAGAATATGTCTAATAGAAGGTGATTTCAACGTCGTTCGTGACTGGATGGTTAATTTGCAAAATTAAATCATTTATTTCAGCGTGCAATATTTCAAATACAATCGTTGGCATGCGTCGTATTACGATCATAACCTTAAGCATATATAGGGAGTTGCCGAGGAAATATAACGTACGAAATAAATTGGCTTCATTCGATCAATTCTTCGGTATAATCGTAATAGACTTTCATCTGGAAGAGCTAACTCGATTGCTCTATGCAATAATTCCTATGTAATATTGTTTCATTAAAAATTGATTGACCGGTGAGTCGTGACGTTATTATTGGATTTTCGGATTTCATGTTTTATTAAATGAAAAACGAGCTTCCTTAATTACCTCATTAGTGGAATTATAATTAAACGATTTCAACTAGTTCGTTTCGAGGGAACACCGTTTCGTCGAACACCATTTATTTTTAGTAATTACATATGTGTCGCCACTGCGCGAGACAGAACACGGTGACAGAACAGCGTTCATTAGAAATACAGTAAGATCGATAATGGAACCTGCGAACCTTGACCCAGCCATAGTTACGTCAATGACAGTGTTTCAATAGCACAATGGAATCCGGAAGACGTGGTTGAGAATTTCATTCGATTTCCAGGCAACGATGATTTTCATCTTTCCTTTCGTCTCGATGAGGAAATCGATGGTAGTTGACGATAAGGCAGTGTGGTTTGTAGGCAGAAAGCGTCCTTTTCGAGCATTCGAGTGAAAGTCGGTCAAGGGATTGGTGAAAATTGGAACGAGGCGTTGACTTCAAAAAGACAAAAAGCGAAGTTGAAGAATATATAGCGACTTGCGAATATATTTCACGAGTTTCGTGAATATCCACGGCTCAAAAAACTTACAGTTAGAGCATCGTTTTTCGTATTTTTTATTTTTATGCATAACGCGTGTCTGCGCATTCTTTTCTTTTTTCAATCTTCATACATGTCTTTTTGGTTTCTTCCATTCCTTTTTCTTTGCTGGTATTTCACAGGTTTTTCTACGAACAAGTAGCTGTTTCAATGCTCTCGCTTATGTGAGTGATAATTATCTTTATCCACACACAGTGTCTTGTTTTCTTCCAGTTTTTTCTGCACTATTTCACGCCTGTTTTCTATCAACGTAAATTTCGAGAAATTATTAAGATTCAGTACTCAGTTTTTATCATTGGAAAAAATTATTATGTTACGTAAGAAATAAGAATGAAATGAGAAAAAGTTCCACGCATTGTCGTAATCTTCGTTAAGTCTGGCCCCTTGTTTTCTTCCTGGTTTTTGCCGTAGCACTTCGTACATCTCTTATCTATTGTATAAACAATTGTTTAAAAAGTTGACGCGCTTCTGCTGTGTTTAGTCTTCCTTGAGTACGCTCGAACGAAAGTGTGCCCATGCGAGTTTCATTTCAAACGACTGAACTTGATACGCGTTGTCTGGCCGCAACCGGTATAATCCACTTTGAGTGTATTCTTTGCTCTACAAGCTTCTTATTGCGTAAATCACAACCATTTTGAGATTGTTAATGATTCCATTATTACTCATGGTTACAGATATTAACTATTTTTATTTATTTTTGTCTATTTCGAATTGATTATTACTTAGCTCGAATTTTAATCGAAGGTATTAAAGTTTTCCGAAGAGAATAATTTCCAGATTAACTGCTATCAATATTTTATGCATGATGAATACCTAATTGGAATATGATACGTCTTTAAGCGATACGGTCATGCATCATTAATGTTCTAATGAAAGTACAATTGATATTCCCATCTGTCGCATTCTGTATGCTAATGAGCTTATACGGTGTCTTCGTATGTCATTAATTCACGTTGATATTACTTTGTGTTTCATTTCTACTTTTCAAATTACGATTTCCAGAGGGGATCGAAAGCAATACGTATGAAAAATTGAAATATCATAGTTGCACGATAGTATCGATCGATCTAAGCGAAAACCTAGCGTCTTCGATATATACGTAATATACAAATATCGTTGTTACAATATAACACACGTATTAATATAACGCACATACTGTTATTCAAACTACGTGCGACGCAACAAACTATACAACTTCACGGACCAAATAGAATTAATCGAAGCCCTACGAGGATTGGAAAGAGATTCTAGCAAAAATGCTGTTACTTGCAAAAATATCCAACGTTAGAACTGCTAATAACTGAAGTATAAAACTTGCGTTCAGCAAATGAAAATAAAAGTTACATGAAGGAGACGTGCGGTATAAGAAGAAAAAGAATCTTTCGTCTATATATTTTGCAAAAAGAGTTACTCAAGTATCCAAAAATGTGACAAATTTATAAAAATTTCCATGGAAAATTGGCCAATTTTAGTCATTTAGTCACCTTTTCTTTCGATTTTTATGTTTCAAGGCTCATATTTAAACAAACAGGGAATTTTTATTTCAATATTTCGCAAATAATCTCAACCATACAAAAAATTGAAAAACAATACATATTAACGACAATAATTCTATGCTGCATAAAACTTAAAAGACTTTGGAGGAATAAAAGAAGAAGACTATATCGAGAAAGATCCAAAGAACCACTATATAGGAAAGGATAATAATAGAAAAGAATGATAATTGTTTTGTAGAAGAGAATAATAATTGCTCGAGAAAATGAAATGAACGAAATTATTTTACGTCGGATACAAGCACGCAGAAGAAAAGAAAAGGCTCCGAAAAAGGTAAATAATCAATGTGTCTAACGGAGAAATCGAGGGAAAATAGCGGCAGAAGGGGAAACTTAGAGAGTGTTCTAATCTACCGCACGCGGAATTAATGTTAGGTCTATTCTAATAGTAATCCTCCACAGCTTCCTCCGCATCGCATATGTTGCCTTGATGTGCACGCGGAACTTTCCTCCTGCAAATAAGGAGCTGGAGCGTAAGTTGCCACCCATTACGTGATACACACTGGCGCATGAGACTATATTGTTACGACCTTTCCTGATGAACCTTTTTGTTCTGGAAAGGAAGTTGGTATTTGGGGCGGTAGTACCACGATAAAATTGATCAGGACGCGGAGAAAATATGGCTGATTAAATGTGACAGTTCCATCGCTATATTTTATAGTCTTCTGGTTAGGCGTGGGTTTTAAACGAATTGAGAAAATAAAATGGTAAATATAGACTTTGGAAATAAATGCTGTCAATAAATGCAAGAAATGCATTCTTGATTTTTGATATCTTCCATGTTTAGAATTAGTTAAATTTACTTATTTCTCTATACATCATACTTTTAATATTATAATATTGTTCGTGCAATAAAATTGATTACCTATTAATTGGCTAATATTACTAGATCGTAAATAATAGTGCAGGAAGACTCAGAAAGCAAAAATTATTAGCAAGCGATTCCATTCCAAAGATACGTGAAAACAATGAGAGTATTGCATAAGTAGCAATAATCTTTGTTATCTTTTCTATTTGATAAGAAAACAAAAGCTGTGTCGCTTATATTTCACAGACTTAATATAGTTTCTAGATCAAGGAAAATTTCATATATCGTTATATTATCCTTCAATAAAACCTACAACCCCTTTATTTCCAATTCCTTATGATTGCTATCCAAGCAATTAACGCCCACATCAATCGTTTGCGTTACACGCTTCCTCGACTCACACAGATCCCGCTCATCGTCCTTCGTCTGACCAGACACTTACTCATTCTACTAACAAACGATCTGAAGCCAACCCACGCAGTTCTATTCTCAATTTCAATCTTCAAACAACTTCACCGTACTTTTTCCATTTATGTACAATTCCTGCAAAAAGAACTTACAAGTACATTTTAATTGCCAACTTTATGCATTTATCGTAAATAAAATAAACTATTCCCTCTTCTTCGCTAAAATGAATTACTCTCTCTCTCTCTCTCCGCCAAAGAACAGTAAATGATTCTCATTCTTCTGTCACTTAAAATAAATGCATCTCCAATAAAAAAAAAAAAAAAAAAAGAAAAGAAAAGAAAGAAAACTATAGTTCGAAGAATAGATAATTGTATTTTAGCAGTGACGAATGTGCTAACGAGAATTCCCTTTCATGGGAATTAAAATCGTGCCAGGAACTCTGGATGAGAATTAACGAAATTGCAGCGTTGGTGATGGGAGACTTCAACAAACTCTGCGACGAAATTAAGACGTTGAGAGAACCCGTTGAATTACTCCACCTAAACGTAGATCGTCGAATATTTCGCTTTTATATGTATGTACGTGTGTTTACATGTGTAAGGCTTTGTGCGAAGAAATGATGTTTCGGATGGCGCCACCGGCAGCGCGGCACCTACGGGCGGGTCCACACTAGGTCACGGGTCGATTTTCACCACGTAACGTTCCAATTCGCGCTTGATATTGATCTGAGCTTTTCCGCCCACGTTACAAACCGCCTTCCGGGCTGGCGTGGCTCCGCGTGCTCGCGCGAGAGGGTTGAAAGCGTTCTCGCCGGCCAAAGGCTTCCGGGGAATTCGAGAGTGGTCAGAAATCGAGATCCGCCAGCTTTTAGGGCGTCGCGGCTCTCTTTGATGCATCCTTAGCCGCGTGTAATGGAGCGAATCTCGGGATACGAGGGAAATTCGGAGTATCTTCATTTATTTCTGCCGTTTCTTTTTCTTCTGAGCTTTTTTATTCTTCCTTTCTTTTTTCGATCGTTCAGGGAAGAAGTTTCGAGAGTTTCTGTTTCGACAGAGGTTAGTGTTTAACAATAAAATTATTTTTTTATCGTTTACAGATAATTTGACGAATGATACGGAAGACATAAAATAAAGTGAAAAATATACACTTCCGTCGATAAGTCATTTGCCTAGTTTGTGCAAGACGATTTTGTTAGGATCAAATATTTGTGTAAAAAATTCTTTTCACGTTGCTTCGTCCATTATTTTGAGATTTGTGCCGGTGATTATGAAAGTGGTCTAGGTCACAGATTTTTCGTCTCGAGATATTTAAAAGTATTGCGTTTGACGTATGAACTGAATTCTGTTTAACGATGCAACAACCAATTCGTTCCAGCAGTTGAATTTTTACAAAAGAGCTTTGCAAAGATGATTTCAGATTATTATAATGCAAATAGACGCGAAGCGAAATGAGCGATAAATTCATTTTCTTTTTCATTGTTAATTTAGGCCACTTTCATAATTACCTGCACATTTAACGTAAGTGCTAACTTTATTTCATAATACAGGTTATTTGGTGGTGTAAAAACTTGCATATTTTAATTCGACCAAGTGTTCGGTAAATAATCCAAAAGATCATGCGTACACTCTAACAATCATTTTGCTCAATACAAGCAAGCGTACGATTTATGGACAGGACTGTACGTGATATGATTAGCGAAGGTAATTCAATTATTTGATTTCGATCTTATATTTACTTTATCTTTTTATCTTCTATTATCTTATATTTACTTTATCTCTTCCTGATTCTCTTTGCGAATTTGAATTCTTTTGTCCGTTATTTCCCTTTATCGTTGGTAGGAGAATTTTGGATGTTCCTATCTTAAAAAATAGCCTCAGTATTTAAATTTCAATAATATGTTGTTTGATGATATAAAATATAATTTTATAAATGATATGAAGAAAACATCGATAAAAATGGATCTCATTTTCACGATCTCTGTTATATAAAATAGAATGACACAGTGTTATTATATCGTGAAGATTCTTAAATGGCTTGTGGCACTGGTTTCTGAAAAAAGACATTGAGCCCGTAGTTCTATTTTAAAGCACCTGTAACCTTAGATTCTAGAAGACTTGCTTGATTTTATGGGATCGCGTATTATGTCTATACAACAACAAAAACAAAAGAAAGTGGAAATTCCATGACATATCATCCACGAACAACTTGTATGATACATCTGTATGTTCCATATTTTTTTTTTCTTAAATTATCTTCACTTTTGGTGTATTTGTATATTCCATACATATAAATACAAAAACGAAATTGAAATTTTTTAATTATCTTATCATAATATGATCCAAATTATCTCGAGATATAATTCCAATGCCGAAATATAGTTTGCATTGAAATTCACACATCTGAAAACGCTAATTTTCGAGAAATATGAAGAAATAAAGAGGTTGAGATGATAAACTACATAAACTACATAAACGCTACAAGTGCACAAATGTGTTTTTCCTTCCCATTCAAAATCTCCGTTGCTTACATTTGCATGACTTACCGCTTCCATTGTTCGATGCTTAAGACGTTAAAACCGCTCATTAAGGCCCATTTTTCCATCCACGAGCCTAATTCAAACCTTAACAAAAAATGATCGACGTTATCGTGGGAATCACGCATTCTGGATGCAAAACAGGGAAGTTCAAGTTGGAAATTTCAGTGGGGGTCCGCGCTAGATAAATCCTCGAGATACGGGGCCCACACTCCCATCGGGTGGTCGATCAATCGGCCGCGCGAAGTAGAAGTTCGCCATGGTGGTTGAAGTTACCCTCTTGCGGAGTCAGTCACGCCCCGAGTTCGACGACCTCGCGTGGCCGCGCGGTGCCAAATCACCAAGGATGGGAAGCAGCACGAAATACTTCTCTGTGTTCCGTCACATCGGTCGACACGCCGTCGTTAATTCGAGTCGATCGATCGTCCAGGGTCGCCTGTTAAAATAGCACCCCTCCCCCTTTTCCACGACGTCACTGACGTGTCCTTGAGAGAATTCAACCCCCTTGCTCCGATAGGCTAAATACGAGCATCCTTTGTAGCTTGTGTGGAAAAAGGATCGTACCTTGGTATGGGGTTCGCCGATGGTTTGCGAGGGTTTATTAAACGTGTATTGGTGTGTTGGTGTGGGGTGTTTGAGGATTGAGCGATTGACTTTGTTTAGATTTGAAATTTGGGAAATGGTGGACGTAGGGGATGGATCGAGAGTTCTGTACTAGTTGGTCTGGAGTGGCTGTTCATAGAACTTTTGTAATTTGACATTTAGATGGAAATGTGGTTAGCAAGTTTAGGAAGAAAAGCAAATGTTTGTTTCATAATCTGATTAAAAGTGGCGGAGGTTTGATCAAGAATATATTAAAGTATACAATGTATCAAAAGCAATTTAACTAACTGAAACTCGTATTATTGTCAATATAGAATTATTATAACTCGAAAGGGAAGATAAACGAAATAAAAGAAATTAATTAAATTTGAACTAATCATTTCATGATGATCCTTGCCAATCAGAAAGGGTTGTAAATAATACAATTTTTATAGTTTGGTAAGAAACATACACAAGATAGACACTGAATTCAGATGAACTAAAAGTTCCATTAGATTGTTGTCAATTAACAGAATTTGTGTAGTTTCAAAAGGCAGATGAACAGAGCAGATAAGAAATTAAATGGGCTAAGAGATGAACAAAATAACAGATAAATTAAGATATAATAATTGAGAGGGTCCCTTTTTTAAAATTTCCTGATATTCTAATATTTGTTTCTGTCAACGTCCGAGACACAAATTGGTTTCACTCGATGTACAAACACAGTCTTATCTCCATTGTCGAGATTAAAGACTTTTATACCCCAGTAGCTCGATGCTTGATACAATTATTCATGGAGAGGGAAACTTTAACTCTTCCCTGTGCACGCCTTTTAATAGAGATTGACGTATCGTAAATCCACAGTAACGCGGAGCTTTAAACAGATTCCACGAGTTAGAGGTCATTTAATCGAGTCAAGGGTGTGTACAGTATCCCTTCGTTACACATCATGCAAGTTTGCGTACATTGTATGCAAAATACAGCCGCAACTTTGAAAAACCTTCCCCGTAGCAATTTTCAAGAATATTATTCAAAAGAAACTTTATGATTGAATCGTAACTTTACATTTAAATTTACGCCTTGGATAAGACTGTTATTAAAAATGACAAAGATTAAACTGTCAGACTGAATCTTGATTGAAATTGAACTATCAGACTCGTATTAATTAAATGATTAGATAATTTTATTCGATATATATATAATATGTGTGTGTGTATAATCATTGGATTATGATAGCATTTATAAGAGCGATTAAAGATAGATTTAAAAAATTAAAATTCTTATCGGAAGATTAAAATTCGTTTCCAATGCTTCTGCTTGTATATCTCCAACTTCCTATTCGCGCGTCTCGTGTCTGGCTTCAAATATTACAGGAAAAATATTCGAAGTAGACACGGACGATCGATGAAAGCTTGGACGGTAAAAGAAAACTCTCTAAATGCGTAGTTGTTACGATGAGAATATAAACGTAGCTGGAACGCCTATAAATGTTAAATCGTTATCTCTATTATAGCAGTATGTTTCGTAAAGCGGATAACGCGGCATCCCTTAACAGGTTAGCAACCCTCTTTTTTTCGGTGGATTTTTTGTGAAGCGTGCATGCAAAAATCGAGCCACGTTATCCGACCGTTTTCTTGTTTTCCTTGTTCCGTCTCGTGGAAAAAAGTCGGTCGTCGAGAGGGAATGTTTTCCGGCGACCGATCAATACCACAACCTCTCGGTTTCTTCTCACCCTCCGAGATTCCCGCCGCTCCCTTTCGCACCCCTTTTCGAAGAATCGCGACGAAATCACGTCGACTTCTCTCCCTCGTTGTCGTTCGACCGGATCCCTTCGAAACTTTCGAATCGCTTCACGCTATTATTCGAAATTAGGCATTCTCGAGGACAACGAGGTATTTCGAACGAGCCGATTGTCTTGGAACTTTCGAGATCCTGGCGAGAGTCCATAAGGAATGCCAAAGCATCTTGAGTGGTGGCTGTTCGAACGATTCAATGGACTAGGAAAATTACGCTATCGCTGCAGCTTTCGCGATTTTATGGAACAGTAGTTGGGAATTTTCCTTCCTTTAGGGAAATACCGCGGCATTCCAAGTTTGGCTATGGTATGGGTAGCTCGTGTGATTGAGTGCCGAAGATTGTAAAGAAAGAAATTTCGGTGATTTTGGTTCGCAGTTAGGTTGGAGTAAACAGTTTTATTCTCGTGAACGATGACGCATAGGTGGACTAATGGAGTTTCGAAGAAGCCTCCGTTGCGTGACCTGTATTTTTGTCGCTGCTCTTTGAATATTTCCGCGCGTTTCTTTCTTACGTAAATTTCTATTTTTCACCAATATTTTCCATACATTATACAAACAGTCGTCGATAACCTATTATCATGATTATATAAAGTTCAAAGATTTCAACTAAATCGCTAATAAGGCATTATATTGTAGCATACAGTTGATAAGTCCGTGGACGATCAACGAAAGGAACAAATTCTTCGAACAACGAAGGTACTTGATCCAAAGGAAGCTTCTCTGAGAATGACAAAACTCTACCTAAAATATCAAATGATTCGCCAACGATTGATTATAGTAGTTAATAGAAGCAGAAACAGCCAATTAAAAAATCGAATTCTTCAAACTAAGAAAGACCAGGAAGACACTTTCAACCGGAAAAGGATTAACATATCAAAGACGAAAAGAGAAATCGTAGGAATGATGGATTCATCAACGAAGCAGCTTGAATTGCGAAACGAGGATTGTCAAGCTGGTTCGATGATGCAAAAGCAGGCAGGTTCACGAGAAACCCTCGTTATCGTGCCGATCAGCTCTTTCCTCGGAACGAGTACGAGAGCTACGATGGAATTTCACTTGGAAGTCGTGGCTGGACTCGTTGGCCATTGTTCGATCGTTTTGTTGTCGTCCAGCGACGATTGTGTCGAGTCTGAGTGACAATGGAAACAATGGAGAACGCTCGGTGTCATCGTGCCGTGAGCCGACTTTCCCTGTCTTTTCTTATTCAAATCCCGACTTCTGGAACGTCATGGTGCGTCGAATGATTTCGTGGAACGGTTACGACCGCCTTCCACGGCATAAACGGTCGTTTCGGCGAAGACTTTGCACCGATTTTCCAATAAACCTCGAAAACGCGCGTTCACCGTAATGACGTCGCGATCGATGTTTAATAAAGCAGCGCTTCCTACGGAGTACGCGTCGGAAAATGAAATTTCTGATACGCGCTTGGGTTTATTGAACGTAAAATTTATAAACTACTTACGACGTTTCCCGCGGTGATGGAAAGCGTAAGATGTTAGAAGGAATAGAACTCATTTCTAGTTAACCCACTGAGTGAAATAATTTGTGAAAGTTGCTTAAACGCGATATTATTGAGAAATGTATATAAAGTAGTTTGCGTATTGTTTTGTCAAGATGAAACAATGTAAAAGAATAATAGGTACATTATAAAAGGTTTCTTTATATAAGTCAGAAACACAATGACTTAACGTGCTTATTGTGAAACTGCTTACTGTGAAATACAATGGTGTGTTAATTAATTTCACTTATTTTCCAGTAAATAATAATATTTCTACATTTACACAATAAGTATTTTCAAATAAACGAACGAAGGTATACAGCCCGCTGTTTATTAAACATTCCAACAGAGACGGAAAAAGAAAGACAAATTTTCTAAATTTGCAAAAATCATTCAGATTGATTTTAAGCAATTTTAATAGAAAAGATACACGTATTTCAATTTTAATATATATATTCTTACTTCTATATCCTCTAATTATATTTTCTGAAATTTCCATTACACATTTCTCGAAAGTAGACAATTGCTTGCAGAATAGTTTTGATGAAAATCCAGAATGATAGAGTTCTCAGGATTCTTCCAAATTCAGTTTCGCCCCAAAGCACCCTAATATTCTAAGCTTGCCAACTCTCCAAACATACTTTTCAACAGCCGATCCTCCACCATGATTCGTTCCACGATTTACATCCACATGCATGTTACATTCCACGTAATACGATCCCAGCAATTACTTCCAATATTTCGGTGCGCGGCATCGAGTCTCATACAACTCCATAATTGGTGACAGCCGACGAGTTCGCACGTCTTCCGAGAACTTTTATTACCGCGCTGGCTATTTCTGATGCTGGGCCGCGTGCGATCGCATCCCGACGTCGATGCACGCATTCGTTGCACTCGATTTTTTCGCGCTTACACCCCCTCCATTGCTTTTTCAGCTGGTTTAAAAATTGAACCAGGTCGGTCTGGCTGAGTCATTTGTCTAGCGAGGTTTCGCGACAACGAATGGAAGTGGCTCGCCTTCCAACATTCTTCCTGATGAATATTCTTGGTAGCATGGTGAATGTATGTATGGTTATTCAGCGGAGATGCGTTGCAGAGGTATTAAGTTAGGTTTGATATATTTTTGGAAGTGGTTTGAATGTTCGAGGAAGAGGTAGTGCAGTTTTCACATTTGTACAGTTTAGGTTTTTACGTTTAAGAGGCTTTCTCATTTGTGCAACGATACGAGGGTTAATCAAGTCGAGATGGTTCTTCGAAAGAGCTTGAACGTTTGAAGATTGGGCGGTTAATTACGATGCTTAATTACAGGAGACAGGCTTCTAGGGAGCATTCTGAATTAATCGGATGGAAATTATTCATTTCTTTTGTGTTTGGTTTATGTCTACGACTTTGCAATAACAGGTAGATGGATTAATCGAATGAAACACGACTGTTTGAAAGCAATTTCTTTAAAGAGAATCGAAGAATCGTAGGAGTTAGCTGGCAATAAAGACTTAAGGTGAACAGGGAAGGTTGTTTAATGAATTCTCTAAAACAATCTAAACGAAAGCAATTACTTTCTTTCTTGTATTTTATTTAGATCTAGAATTTTATAATACATAACAGTTAAGAAAAATTTCAAGCACGATAAACATGAATCGATCACAATGGTATTATTAAAATTAATCCATCTTTAAAAGAATGTTCAACAATAAATTTCAATATAAATAGTTTAGTTAATAGCTCGTATTTATAGATGTAGCAACATTTGTGGAAGTAATATGAGGGAAATATACGCTGATTGGTGGAAAGTGACCTATATATTGGGGTCAATTGTTCCGTGGCCAAGCGACATAGGTATAAACATTCATGACCGACATACACGAAACTCACGCATAGTCGTTCGAACTTTGACCCGTGAACTTGAGTAATAACGCGTAACGCCCGGCTTCGTTAGTTCACGGCCAGCATCACTACGTACATTCGTCGTTTTTCTTTCAGTTAATTCAATCAAATGTCACATAACGTTCAGAAGCAATGAACTATACGATGATCGGGTACGGCAAATTATTGTTAAATTATTATTCCCTGTGTAATTAATTTCTTTTTAATTTCTATGATTTCATATATTTATAATATTTTTATTTCCTTATCGTTTTATTCATACATATCATTTAATATTGTTGAATATATTACCCAAAAAGATTTAAAATTCAAACTGTCAGTAATTCTTATACCTTTTTTCGCATGTCCTGTAACAGTAACATTAAAACAAAATTGATGTTTATTAAATTAATAAGATAAATTAAGGATAATCCGAAACGAGAGAATAGAATTCTAAGATTATATTTACCATTGACTTTTCTTTGCAAAGTTCAACTATGGTCGACATAGTTTAATACAGTTTCTACTTTCCAAATGAATTATGGTAGAATACTATTTGCTTGTCGTTCATGCTTGTTATCACAAGAGTTGTGAAAGTGAAGAAACCATTGTAAAAAGCTATTGTCGTTTTACATGACAGCGTACGTTAATTAGTAGTGTATTTACCGATCCATCGTTACAAATCGGATAGCGGTTCTTTTAATGTAAAACAAGAGTCGTCGATCGCCTGTAACCGTGTCGAGATTTCGCGCTTCTACGATCGCTATTGTCATTTTTCTATCTATTGTGGCATCCAGTGAAAGTATTCTTCGAACGTAGCGATATTAAATCGCCGATACGATCGAAACGTTTCTTTTCATAGAGTTTCAATCGGTTTCAATTATGGTCACAACATTCAATTTGCGTTTAGATACTTTTACTGAAATAAGTAATAGTCTATGAACATTAATTCTTTTACAACGTAGTACGAGAGACGCTTCAGTGAAATGGTATTAGAAATTATGTGTTTTTCATGCTTCTGTATGCAACGTAATTATTAAAATGTATTGACTCGAAGAAGCAGAAAACGCGTCAGAAAAGACGTGACGATAAAAAATAATTATTCAGTAAGTTATTCTGTAAGCTCATTCCGAATTCTTTTCCTTTTACTGTCCACTAAACCGGTCAACGGTATTTCGTTTTAAAATTTTTAACGTTGAACATTCTTAAGAATTTTTAGTTGACTTGTCAATCTTAATTCTTGGACGATGTAATAACATGAGGCATACAAAATACAAACTTTCAACATTTTATAGGCGATAAATATTAATAATGGTATTACGTATGATGAAATTTAAGACGTGAGATTTATAATCCTACATTGAACAACTTGAGTAAGTCTCTCTTGTACTGAGAGAGGAGTAATCTTATTAAGTAATATCTCCAACACTTGCGTGATTTTCCTCGTGAGAAAGGCTTAAGAAACTCACAATACGTTATAAGATGGAACAATAAAATTTATTTTAAATATGCTAATAAAATCGCCTGATCGTTGAACAGCACGATCGAACAAGAATTTCAATGTTAATTTTCTTCGACACTTTTATAATATAAAGCTTCTCTCACCTGGTTCTAAAAAATCCATCGACTATCTGCGATCATTATTTTTTTTATACAGAAGTGTTTCTTATTTTTATTCATTTCGGTAAATCAACTTGGGTCGTATATATTCTTAAAAAATCGCTGTCATTTGCATTTTCGCGAAAGTTGCGCGAAAACGGCTTAACCTGTTCTTGCCCGGCGAACAAAACGATCGACCTAACAAACTCCGTTTCTTCTGTTTGCAGATCGTACAACGATTCGAGGCGGTGACCGAGCACGGCAAAACCACGCAAGGTAACACTGCTTTCACTTTATTTGTCGTACCGTTTAAGCAATCGCAAAACACTGAAAAATCGCTGAATTATCCAACGATGCACGGGAAACGTTTCGCTAACGTAACGAAGCGGAAAAGAATCGTAGAACCTGACATAGAAGAGAAACATTCGGGTCAATTCGATGAGAAGAGAAAAAGCTGAAACTATTTTCGATTTCGGCCCGTGTTACATCATAATCACGTAGAGTAATATCGTATAACGTTGACTCACTTCCGGTCGCTTTAGTTTAATATTCCGGCTGTGACGCACGCCCTTCCTCCGTTCATCCACGTCCCATCGGTTATGCGTTCGGTAAATATTCGAAGGCCGAGAAAGTAATTCATCAAAGTTAATATATCAAACGAACCAACCAACCAATAAATCTTCAGACGACCACCCATCGAGGACTACCGCGAAGAACTTCTGTTCCATAGTTTCTATCGACGATGAAAATTTCCTACATCGAGGATTTTCAACCTTTTCATAGCATCAAGTCTAAAATTGAAGAATCTAGCAAATGAAACCAAGTAGAAGCAGTAAAAAGTAAAATCGAGTAAATGGCACTACCGACAAAAATATACAAGATGTCTTGTACACAAAAATTGTATAAGACTATACGCTAACTCACTATAATCCTTAATAGCTATCATCAAAGGAAATCATTGATACCATTATCATGTGCGAAGTTCTACGTTATTTTACCTTATTTACGAATGAAATAAAATAAATGTAATTAAATGTTTTGCTATTATACAATATTAGATACAAAGTAGAAAGTAAAAAAAAAAGTAGAAAGTGAACTTTCACCTATGGCAATCTTTAAGAATTAATTAAATGACAAAAGTAACTTGAATTCGAATATGATATTTGAACTTCGTGCCCATACGAATTGAAGGTACTTGAATTCAAATTGTTCCGATGCGAAAGCAACTTGAATTCAAGAAATGTGACTTAATGTTCACGTTACGTGAGAACATGTTTCTGAATGGTGTGAAAAAACTGCAAGTACAATTCAAAGCAATGAATCACATGGTAATCGATAAAATAGCTATGCTTTCATAAGTAACATTTCGAGTCATTCTCGCTCGAAGGTGATAGGTTAACGTGAATTTATGTATATTTCGTAGAATGATGGAATGCAAATATCGTTGCGAGTTCGATGATTTTTGGTATTCAGCCGAATGAAGGTCGACGATTAATCAATGAAGAAAGTTTCGTGTGGAAACTGCTGGCAGCAACGATTTATTTTTCACGAGATTCGATTCGTTGTGCTTAGTGATATTTCTGGACCACTGTCAAGTTAATTGCACGGTTTTGAAATATGCCAGCTTGCGAACGACAATGGCATTCAGTATTATACTTCACCGATGTTTACGTAAAGTCTGGCTTTTCGGCGCTGTTTCTTTGTACATATTAACGCTAAGACGTATTAGTGTAACAAACAATAACAATGAAAGTCGACTACTTTACTACGTTGAATGAACGCCAGGTCCATTAATCATCATTTTCTTGAATTTTGTGTGGAAAAATAAGCAAATACATTGTAGGAATCGTCGTTGAATTGTTCCATGAGTCATGAGAATTTTAGCGTTTGTTAAATATTAAACAATTGAACATGCAGAATTGTCCCATAGAATGGATGGCGATGAATGATTAATTGGAAGGGCGTCGAAATATGATTCCCAAACGTTTAATGCAGTTGATGTATCGTATTCCCAAATCGTTCTAAAATATTAATTCATATGAAATGAATCTGTATCATCAAATTCAGTTTCAGAAACAAATAATAATTTATAGGCATATAGGCATATAGGCAATATAAGACAGCGTCGCTGAACTTCCATCATACGAAATAAAGGTTGATATTCAAATTAGAATGAAATTCAAACTTTTTAACTCAAATTTTAAAGAAGATTCAAATTCACATACAAGTTGAAGTTTTTAAATTTCCAAGTTCAAGTTTTCAAATCCAAATAAAAATTTTAATCAATCGTCCTTAATGTTAATTGAATCGATCATCTAATTAAATCAAATGAATCATCCTTAAAAAAAAACTTCTACGAGCGCAAGAAATCCAAACAATGCAAATCTTGAACCGTTTATTAATAACTTCTTTCAATACCATTAAAAATTTTAATGTCCAAATTAAGTGCCAAAAATTTCCTGTGCCAAAATAGATCCAAAACTCTTGGAACGAGACCAAGGAAAATTCCAATTCGATTTCAAATTTAAATAAAAATGCATGTCAACAACAACTCATTCCTAAAGACTACCACAAGCGTGACAAACCCAAAATACGCAAACCTCAAGCACCTCGACGCGCCACATAATGTAAGCTCACAGCACATTACGTGTCCGCGCGCCAAACAACGTTCATCTTCCGCGTGTTTCCGCGGTGGCCGTGTTTCACAGCGATTTCGGCCGCGTCGCGTGTTCCTCAGAATTTTCATATTCCCTTGGTCTGCTTGTAATAAAAGACAATGAGAGCCAGCTTGGTCGCGCGTCCTGACAAAGCTCGTGAAGCTGATTTATCGGCGCGTCACGAGGACGCGTTAGGCCGTCTGTCGACGTTCCTCGAGTTTCGAGCAACGGAACGTGTCGTAACGAGCCGGCATTCATGGTACAGCGAGAAGAACGGCCTTGCTACATTATTAGACACCGCGCGGCATTAGGCGTGCAACAAAAGCGGCGTGCACACGCTTCGATCGTGCCACGGATCTTTACACGCGTTGCTGTCGTTCAAATATCGATCCCAGTCGATTGTGGATTTTATTTATTTTTAACCTTCTATCGAGTTGTAACGAATAATTTTTAATGGACTTTGTTGATTGTATATTTGGAGGAAATTTATTGCATACTTACAGCAACAGTAACGATCGATTTGTTGCGTAACCTACGCGTCGAAGATGTTTCGTCCCGGCATCGAGGCCTTGGAATTAGAATTCATACAACACATATGTATAATGCAGTGACTCGCGAATGTATTTGAACAGTTACCATAGGCGATTTTTACGAATACATATTATGTGTGATATACGACATTTTTAGAAACTTCGTTTACATTGTATAAGACAGGACTATCGCTATAATAATAATAAAATTTTGTACCAATCCGGAAATACGTGTAGGAGTTGCAAAGCGTTCATTGGAAATATACACTTGTAAAATTAGCGTACAGCATGAATGCTGATCTTAAACATACAATTTGTGCTAAAGATAGTCTCGCTAAATATTCTGGCTTATTAATATAGTAAATAATTCATAATTAATAAAACATAGATAATTGTTCAGGTAATTCAATGATTTTTGCAAAGTATATGCTTCCAATAATTACCTAATAACATTTATATACATTTTCCGATTCGTTTCAAATTTTGATCAATATAATATTACCAATATAAACCGTAGTCGTGTCTCGGTTGCTGTTTAAATAAGATTTCAAAATGTTTCGTACAACATGCAGTTTCAGTAAGCAGTTTCTACGAGTATTGGAATATTTCCGTGAGCCATTGTACATTCATAAGAGGTGTCATGCAAGTGTTAGAATGCTTTCGTCAGTCTGTGTATACTTGCACTAAATGTCTAGTAGCTCTTATGTACATACGTTTTTAATTGTGTTTAAAGCTCTAATGTAATTGTAATAGTTGTTTCTTGATATAGTAAGGCTGTTCCTATGAACGACATTGTACGTAACCAACCATACTAATATTAGCACCGTTTGACTCACCACGGTGATTTTCCTGTACCAATACAACTTTTCATATGTTTCACCACGCTCATGAATTTTTGCTCTTGCGGCCTCTAGATGGAAGTGAAAAATACCATCTGGAGCCAGGCCAATCGGACTATTCGCAGAGCAAGTGGCATAAATAGCTTTGTTGTCCGGTGAACGAGACGGTGCGTTAAGTATCTTGTCCGCGGAACGGGAGCTCGTTTTCCGCGTGGAGAGTAAATTACGTCAATCGGTTGTAATAATACGGTTGTAATAACGTTTTGATATCCGAGAATGACGTTTTAATGACTTTCTTTTGAATTTCTGAAATTTTATGTGAATTCTTTGCAACGGCGTTTAACACGACAAAATTAGTAATAGTCGATATCACAACTTTACATTTTAAATATGTTTCGATTTTACAAGATTATAAAAGAAACATTAGAAAGTTTGCGATCTACGAGAATAACACAGATCTCGTCATAATATTTAATAGATAAAACGATTATTTAACTAGGTTCCACATTTTAAATATGAATTCGCATAAATATTTGCCTTCTATTCATCAATGACCATCGTTGCTCCCAATTCTCTTCAAATAATCTTAACACTTAAAAAAAAAAAAAAAAAAAAAAAAGAAAAAATAAATATTTTGCCCTAGGAGCTGTAATAAGTTAAAATATACCACACAAAGTTTAATTTTTCCAAAATATCGTATAAAGAAACAATTTTAATAAATATCTCTACCCCCCTTTTTTAAACATTGCTATCTGAGTTATTAACATTGTGGATAAATTTTTAGTCCGCGAAATTTATCTTCTTTTAATTACTTTGAAATATCTGGTAACGTGGACATTCAACGCGTTAACTAAGAACTTCCATCGAAAGAACCCTACAGATCTCATTCTGAAACGATACCTCAGCTACCCACCCAAATGACCGTTTCTATTCACGACCACGACCAGCGGTAAACAACAGGCTACAGTAAGACGCATTCATGTTGCTTCTGCTTGTGTTGCCATTTGTTACTAAATGATCGACGTTAATCGTCTTTATCCACGTCGTAAAACTTACCCTTGGGAGAGTTCACAAGTTGCTAGGAGTACGCGCGTGAAAACGGTTTACGAGCGGTTTTTCACGCGAGGAACCGGTCGTTTCCCGTTTCGCAGAGACGACGGCCCATTCACAGCGACGCGGTCGGTCACTCGGTCGAGCGTGGTATTCCTGGGGTGACACACACCGCGCCGTCACCCCGACGGAGACGAGGCCTTCTCTATTTATAAATGTGGGTCGACGTGGCTGCGCAGCCGGCTCGTTTCGTCATTATTACGAGTCCGCGCGGAAACCGGCTATTCTCCTCTTTCTTTCTATCGCTCTATCCAACTCGTGGGCTTAGATGCATACCGCGGCAGAATGACGATTAATTGGCTCGACGCCTGGAATAGGGCGATTGTTAATCGTCTCGCGACTATCGCTTCTTCATTTCGTTTGAGGAAAGGAGAAACGTTGGGAGTTTTTGTAAACTCGATGAATTTTGGTGAATTCCGATTACGGAAGGAAGATTTGTTATAATTAGACTGTCGATATGTTTATGCAAATTCGCATCCTTTTTTTAGATAGGGCGATTTTTGGTCGTCTCGCGACTACTGTTTCTCGATTTTGTTTGAGAAGAGGAGAAACGTTGGGAATTTTTGTAAACTCGATGAATTTTGGTGAATTCCGATTACGGAAGGAAGATTTGTTATAATTAGACTGTGGATATGTTTATGCAAATTCGCATCCTTTTTTTAGATAGGGCGATTTTTGGTCGTCTCGCGACTATCGCTTCTTCATTTCGTTTGAGAAGAGGAGAAACGTTGGGAATTTTTGTAAACTCGATGAATTTTGGTGAATTCCGATTACGGAAGGAAGATTTGTTATAATTAGACTGTGGATATGTTTATGCAAATTCGCATCCTTTTTTTTAGATAGGGCGATTTTTGGTCGTCTCGCGACTAATGCTTCTTCATTTCGTTTGAGGAAAGGAGAAACGTTGGGAATTTTTGTAAACTCGATGAATTTTGGTGAATTCCGATTACGGAAGGAAGATTTGTTATAATTAGACTGTGGATATGTTTATGCAAATTCGCATCCTTTTTTTAGATAGGGCGATTTTTGGTCGTCTCGCGACTATCGCTTCTTCATTTCGTTTGAGAAGAGGAGAAACGTTGGGAATTTTTGTAAACTCGATGAATTTTGGTGAATTCCGATTACGGAAGAAAGATTTGTTATAATTAGACTGTGGATATGTTTATGCAAATTCGCATCCTTTTTTTAGATAGGGCGATTTTTGGTCGTCTCGCGACTACTGTTTCTCGATTTCGTTTGAGAAGAGGAGAAACGTTGGGAATTTTTGTAAACTCGACGAATTTTGGTGAATTCCGATTACGGAAGGAAGATTTGTTATAATTAGACTGTGGATATGTTTATGCAAATTCGCATCCTTTTTTTAGATAGGGCGATTTTTGGTCGTCTCGCGACTACTGTTTCTCGATTTCGTTTGAGAAGAGGAGAAACGTTGGGAATTTTTGTAAACTCGATGAATTTTGGTGAATTCCGATTACAGAAGGAAGATTTGTTATAAACAGACTGTAGGTATTTCTGAAAATTTATTTCTTTGTTGAGCAGGCCGATCGCTGATCGTCTCGCAAGTACTGTTTCTCGATTTTGTTTGAGAAAAGGAGAAATGTTGGGAATTTTTATATGTTTGATGGATGAATTCTGGCACGAGTAAAACGTATTTGTGAATAAATTATAATGTTATTATAAATTTGTGCTTTCGACTTTCTAAATGTTGCTCTTTGTTACCATAAATGTATGAAGTGAAAGTGTCACCTTTATCGTGGATTTTTCTGATCTTTGCGGGATATTTATCATCTATTATCGGAATATTATTCGCGATATTGTCGTTCAGCATTTAAAACTTTCAAGATGTAGCTTGTAGAATATCTCTTCTATCATACCTGTCACGTTGCCTTTTTGTTGCCATTATAAACAAATGATAGAAAATCCTTTACTGTTACATAAAACAAACTTGTATCCTAACTGCAAAAAGATACAGGAACTCCGCTTCAAAGGACAAGATATTTCTTGCAGCAGACAACCTCGATCGATCCGACTCTTTTACGCCGTATACGTGTCATGCTACTTCGAACTTCTCTTTCAACACTAACATCGACTATATCACCTCGTTTGTGCACCATACAGAGATACGAACCATATTTACGAGATATATAGAAATTTTATGAAATCCGCCATCGAATCTGTCTAGACGCGAGACAAGTATAATAAAGAAGTAAATTACCAATTGAAATTTTTCGAATTCAGCATATTCCATTTACCTTTTCCTATCAAAAAACACATAGCAACCATTGTACAATTTAACAACCTTTTTCGAATAATAACTCTCCGTGAAATTTGTTTGACACGTTGAATGCGAATGTTGAATGAATTTTATATATTTCGCCCTAAAAGCTGCAATATTGAGACATACAATGTACTATAAATTTTAATTTTTACAAAATAGTCACTGTTATTTAAACAATTCACATTGTTGGACATTTCTCAATCCATGAAATTTATCTCGTTTTAATCATCGTACAAAATTTAGTATAAAGTATACATTTATAACAAAGCAGAGCCCTGATGTTCATCATAGCTGTCAACTGTTAAATGTTTCTTAAACATCGAGTTCTCTGTTATTTTTATAATTATCGATTCTTAGGCAATTTCAACTTACACGTAGAAATTTAAGAAAGACACGAAAGGAAAGTTTTTCATTAGATTAAAACGTTTCAGTCATCAGTGTCCATTATTATATACACAGCTAATTCAACCATTAGGATGTCATCGTTCCATTCCATTTGAAATCACGACAGGGGACTCGCAAATACGATTAAACTGGCTTGGCGCGGAATTCGCGGATAGATCGCAAGGTCGATTTCTTGAATGGCTTGGCATTATAGAGGAGAGACATCCGTTGTTCCGTTCCGTTCGTTAAGCTCGTAGAAGCTTGATTAGAACGGCGAGAATGTATGTATATATATCAATCGGTTAGCTCAGCCTTGGTCGTGGAACGGTCTTTTATTTTTAGAAAATTATTGGTCCGCCCTGTAAACAAGAAACTGATACTCTGTTTATCTCTACAGTGAGCAACCGCGTTCCCTCGCCTAGTTCTGTTCATCGTAGATTCTTTAGCGACCTATTGGATTATTTCAGAATCGATTGAACCCTTTGCTATCGGAAAATACCATGATACGATCAATCGACAACTCTGTCACGCTTTTGCAGATAAGTTTTTTAAATTAAAGATTTTTGAGTAAAAGAAACATACATTTCTATGAACTATATTACAATTACATATAATGCGATACTCTTCTTTCTTTCTCTCTTTTCTTTTCTTCTTATCCGTGAAAATAATAATAAAGTGTTAACACTTTTATGAAGTTTAATTTTTGGAACTATTGGATTAATTGGTAGGCGAAGAAAAATAAGTTTGATAGTATATAAATTCCAAAAATTAATATTCTATTTTAGTATTTCTTTGGTAAAAAAAGGCGATTCGTTTGGTAAAAATGTTCTTTCTTATTGCCGAGCGTAATAAAAAGTTATAAACTTAATTTTAAGCATCGGAAAAAATTGCGCGAGACCGACAGAAGATGAGAAAAGTTGACAAAGGTTAAAGAAAGGAAGGCCAAATTTTCCAGCCTTTGTTTCAATATTTTTGCTTGCGAACGCTTTGTCTGAACAGAAAGATGCTTGTTGATCTCCGAGTACGTGGCAGTGTTTAGATCTTATTTTTGGAGGCACGCTCGAGTATGACATCGAAAGAGAATAACAAAACTGTAAAACATCGGGATCGTTCTCTGCATCTTTCTAGAACCAGTCTAAGCAGCGTCGTACCGAATGCGAAAGAAACCATCAAATGTTACCAAACTATAACTTCTTCGGCTTTATTTCTCTTATAAATAACATGCGCGTCTCTAGAGAAACGAAAAACAACGAAATGTCTGATATCACATTTTCTCATAATATCAGTAATGATTAAAACCAATCACAATAACGTTTATGTTCTTACATATTAACACAGTTCGTTACCAAAATATTATTTATCGTACTGTTTCAAGGTAGCTTGCATAATATTGTTTCCAAAAGTTCCGAAAGTGACTCATCGACCGAGATTCGTCGAAAAACGAGGAAAACGCCGCGTGTTTTCAGTTCGACGTTGAGACGGCACAGAACGGAATGTGTATTCGTGACATTTGAAGGGGTGTCTTAAATTAAAACGATGGCAGGGCGGTCTGGGCTGGCAGCGGCTACGAAAGAACACGGCGATTGCCACATCGACTTTTTGGCAGTGGCCATTCTCGAGCTCTCGTTCGCCTTCTTTTTCCTCTGCTCTTGTTTGACACCCAGCCTTTACGATGTACATACAATATGTATACAATATAAATACACAATATACATGTGTAACCTACGTATATATATAACATACAATCTAACGTATGTGTATACATAAATATATATTTAAACGATATAGCCGTCGTTTAGCGGTCGAATGTTGCTTCTTTTTTTTTCCCAAAAACTACTATATTTTGAATGTAGCACGTTTATTCGCGGTCTTGAGCGTTTCCAGTGACGCGAAATCGTTGCGTCGTTCGCTCGAGTTTTTACGAGCCAGCCTGTTATATTTCGCTCGAGACGCGGACAATATGCTTCTTATCTTTAGCACGAATTTGCTTTAAACGAACTAAAGATTTCGGAGGGAAAAAGAAAATATGCTGCTTAAAAGAAAAAAAAAAAAAACAATTTTGTCTGAACTTTTGAGAAGGAAAAAGACGGTGCTGTTTCGAATTGGCTGTTTTCACGGATGGAGAACGAGATACGATAACTTTGGACTGTTGACGATAATTGGTTACTGTGTTCGTGTTAATCCTTATGTATTTGCTAATTTTAACCCATTGAGTATACACGAACGAAATTAGGTCTTGCAAATTTGTATTTCGGCGAAGTTTTTACAGAGGGACAAATTTACGGAATCGATTTCGTTTGTATTTGCAATTCTGTAGAATTAAAGTAGTACCTGTGTCTAATTAATTTTTCGGTCAAATTTTCTTAAGAGTACACGTATAAAATTTGCCATTTTTCTTTGTTTCATATCTTTTTGTTGTTGAATTTGTCGTTTCTTCCTCTTTACCACTTTTCATCAAAAATATTTGTTACTTTGGAGTTACGTAAGTTAAACTTTATTAACAATTTTCTACCATAATAGCTACTTTCGTGCCGAACATTGTCTATCCTAGATGAAAAATATATGTAATAAACAATAATGGGATCAGAAATTCCATTGAAGCTTAAATCTGACTGACAAATTACTACGATTTAGTCATTTTCTAACTTATTAAAATTCATATTTTACTCGACTACTGTTGGATCTCAATTCAGAATCGCTATTTTTATCCAACAATGAAGCTAACGGAAGCTTGCCAACGATCGAAGCATCGATCTTTCAAGATAGCAACACGAGGAAAACTCTCATGGACGAGTTTATCGCGGCAGACGATTATTGTCGGATTAATCAAATGAAAACATCGAAGTGTCAGTCGTGCAATCGAATTTATTAGACGCCCGGGAAAAGAAATTCAAGGACGCGGATAGAACGGCAGAGGGGACAGGTTATAACGTAACCTTGTAAATTACGCTGTCGTTACGTCGACGACGATTATGCCGTCGCGTTAAATAATCGTCGGCTCACCACGGACACGTTTGGTTTCAAGGTTACTGAAACACAAGTTCCTGGACCCTTCCATAATCGAAAATTAGGAGGCGGACTGATTACAGACATTGTTACGGGTCAAAGCACCGTGTTCAGTTACGTCTCGACGATCGATCCTCTCGCGATATTTGACCTCGTCGATCGAGACCGGCGTTCATAATCGTCTCTATCTTATTGTTAACAGATCGTCAAGGATTAATAGATTATGAAGACTGTTTCAGTTATTTGCCATGTGTCGTTCGTAAAGCGATAATAAAAATTAGATAAATGGGATATAAATTGGGCGTTATAAAACTAGAAATATTTAATAAAACACTAGAAAGATATAAGACTATAAATATAAAAGAATATACGAAATTCTGTTAAAATATCTCAATTATTTTGCACGTTACTTGTGATTTTTATCTCGACGACATAATAAAATTACACTTCTACTGGAAGCTTCTGACAAATATTGTATATCATCTTACCAATGTTTAATACGTTTATCGTAAATTTTAAATTATCTCATAATTCAGGTTAGATAACGTCTAAGACACTCTATATTTTCCAGAAACTATAGGAAACCACAAGACATCTCGTCTTAGAGAAAGATTACTGCAACAGGCTGAAAATTTATTGTTTAACTTGTCGTTCATTTTTCGTTTACGATTGTCACTTGCCGTCAAACTATTTTACGTAATGACGATTTCTTACTTTGAGTATAATATTCAGCAGATATAACATTGAATACAAGGAGAAAATTTTCCATTCGAATATAAATGTTCACACAATTGGAAGATGAAACCTTGCAAACATAGGCAAGGAAAAATGTACAAGGCTATGACTATGAGGTACGAGAAGTCACGCGAGTTTAATCTATTTGGCGCGCGAAATAAATCGGTTTTTCGCGATGATAACGAAGAGAGCCCGATTACTGCTTTTCAATAAGAATTCACTAATCAATTCCGTGCTCGTTGACGGCTCAAAAAATCATATCCAGTTAATTTTAACGATCGAATCTACCGCTCTCCTTTCCTATATTCCGTTTCTCGTTCGTCATTCTCTTTATCGACTGTGGACCGAGATTGACTAAAAATATATCTCGATATTGCCGAGTATTTTCCGACAGAACGCAGAAGAATGATAAATTATTTATTGAAATTTTATTTCAATTTTAACGAAAATACCTGTTTATTCATTTTCCGATATGCTAATTGTTAGTCTTACGAATTTTGATTTTTTAAAGATCAGTTATAATTGGAAAGATTGATTGTTCAAATTATATTAATTATTAGCAATTTAATATTACAAATATTAAACTCGCGGTCGATTCTGTTTAATATATCGATATTTATAATCCAGAATTTTACGAATCTCTTCTTCAGAAAACTTCCATAAGAGTGTCATTTCTTCGAATAGAAATTAATATCACAACCCTATCGTTTTACTTGCTCGTATTCAGATACGAAGAAACGGTTCGGAGCGATGAGAAGCCGAAACGTCGAGACCTGGAAAACTGGAAGCGGCTCGTAGGAAAATCAAAGCAAACGAAACGATCATCCGTATTTGATCGACCAAAACAGTTTCACTGGTGCCGACTGACCCACTAATAATAAGAGCTCGGGCTGACGCGAGTATGTCGCGCTCAATGTTTCATCGCTCGAAGGCCCGATCAATCGTCGATCGATTATTGCCAGGATTACGCCGACAATCGGCTGTCGCTGAAGAGGAAAACACAGGGAACAGAAATCGATTAGAAACTAGACGAAGGGCTTCGTTTGAACAGAATCGTGTCGAATTTTACAGTTTCCCCTTGTTAACCAGAGAAACAAGCCGAACGATGCCTCCATTGTTCCAACATCGCGTTCCTCCGATTCGTTAACAACGATAATCGCGATCGAACCTTTGCTCGTCTCGAATCGTCGGTTACTTTGTTCCTTTACCATCGAATAAAGTCCATTTTTCCGCGGAACAATTAAACTCGTTGTTCTAAGAAACGCGTTAAGCCTGGGTGATTGATCGTTAATCGCGGATCGAAATATTTATGACCATCGTTGAGGTGTCAACCATGATAGATCTCGATTATCTCATCCTTTGTTTCCATGAATCTCGCCTTCCACGACGTTTATCAGTGAATGAATATGTTACAAAGGCTAAAAATATATAATCGTCCCTTATGCAGCACGATGTTTACTTTGTTGCAAAGTTATTCGTGTCGGTAGCGAAAGGAGGAAGAGATAATAATAGGAATGTACAGGGTGTTATACAGTGGCATGTATTTTTTCTTTGTACCTTTCTTTATCTTTCATACGTTAAGCTTTATAAAGTTGAAGTTAGGACATCTTTTAAACCAAACACCTTCGGACACAAGTACCTGAATACTTTTATATTTGCAGTAATATTTCTGTATTAATTAAGATCGTCTATTTGTTTTTCTTTTTTCTAAAAGAAGCTAGAAGAAATTTTATAGTAACGAAAGAAATGAGATTTTCCATAATACTTTTATAATATACCCAACACATTTCTTTTTCATTTTCTTGTAAAGAACGTATTTCTGTTTTTGTGTATTAATTATCGTACTTAAGTAAAATGTCCGTGTAATCTGCCATTAAAAAATCCGACAATTTATAAGGAATTATAATTGAATGTTTCCAACCAAGTCTTAATTGTGTCTAAAGATTATTTATAATGTATTGACTAGATAGATCGTCTAAAGCCTTAATCACTTGAATATTTATTAACTGCAACGTCGAATATTGAAAGTTGAAAGACTGCACGACCAAAGTTTCTGTCGTCCGTTATTTATTACGTCTTGATGGTGTAAAACATAAATTCTCGTCAAAATGTGTTTCAATAAGGAACATCGAACGAAACAGAACGACTCTAACATAGGTATCGCTGAATTATTCAAAATCACAGCTGATATTACGTAATAGCAGTGTAATAGGTTTCGCTGCGATCGTACGCTTCTTCGAGCGTGGCTTGCTTTCTGATAACCTACGTGCCAATCGATAGTCGCATTCCTATAGTTCACCGCTCGATCGAATGTGTAACTGTTTATTACACTCGTTTCACACCTTCAACAAACTTTAAACTAGCGTTGTAAAAGAAAGTAAAGATGAAAATTTCACCGAATCGAAGTATTTGAAATATTATTATGGATGGAAAAATTTGCAAAGATATTTTATTTGATTTCACTTTTTTTATAAAAAAAAAAACAATAAAGCTTTCCTTAAATGAATCACTTGCTCGATAAAAGTTTTGTGTGCATCGGAAATAATAATGCTATAGTTAATACCGATTTGATTTTTTGTAATAGTAATAATTGGATCGCGATTTTTATGCAAATTCGTATTTTTTGGCAATATAATTAAAAAAGTAGCACCTCGGTGGAACGTTGCTTTTCCTGGTAGCTATTATAGAAAGCACTGTAATTTGAATATTTTACATATTTTTTCATATCATGTACATTCTATGCAATTTTGCATTTTCAAATCTCCTACAAATGTATAAAAGTCCGTGGGCTAATAATAATATATGATTTTCTCAGAACGTTAGCTATTCACGTGATAGAAGAATTGGGATATTATACTCAATTTGCAACACATTAACCCAGCATCCTGGGTTCCGAAGAGGTCAGGCGCTAGCACGTGACGAAAGGAATCACGTCAAAACAGCGAGCAAACGTACAATTCCACGGTCACGTTAACGGAACTGACGCAAACGCGAGCGATGATTACGAATTCAATTAGAGTCCACGCTTTTTTTTTTTCTCTCGTCGAACAACGGAAACTTTTTATCCACGACGCATTTGCGTGTCTCTTCTCGATGTTTGAGGTTCGGTCATAACCAAACCGCCGGTCTTGTTAGGCTTCCATCATTTCGTTAAGCAATCTCGATGATTGGATGACTCGGTAGGTCATGATTAACGAAATCTTTTTTGTAATTTATAGTCTTCGTCTCGTTGTCGAAGACAGATCACCTCGTTTAATTTATTCATATCGTGAGAAGACGCGCTAAGTGAAAGTTATCTCATATTGAGAGAAAAAAGAAGGAAAACAAAAAGAAAGAGAGGGAATTATTCTTTGCAAAAAGCATTATGGAATTATATTCTGCACTAAATCTCATTTACATATTTCTTCTACTATATGGGCATTCTTTAGTGAGAAAGCTATTTAAATGTAAAAAGCAGATATTGTAAAACGTTAAACCGCGAAAATGCTTCTTTCGTTTATAGATACAGATAATTAATCTTGTGTTATACAATGGCCAGTGTTTTAACAGGCAAATGCTTACATGTGTAAATTCAACTAATTATATTATGAAAAGTTTTATTTCTATTTTTCTTTTTTTTTTTTATAGATAATTTATTAAATGTCCTTGCATGGACAAATTGTAAAGCATCCAGGGAGAGAAAATAATATTTTCTTTCACGGTGTAAGGTTTAAAAATATAACTTTTATACTTTCAAGCGTTATGAATATAGAATGAGTTGCAGATTTTTAATTGAATTGTAAGTTGAATTAAATTGAATTTATGTAGTCGACACTGTATGTATAATATTGTTTTAAGTTTACGATAACTGTTGCTGCATAGTTTACTGCTCCGTTGCACGCTGACTGATTTATTTTGAATACCTCTGAACTTCCGAGCATGACTTAAACGCACGAAACCAGGAACGGAGATTGACCTTTTATCTGAATCGTACTGACACGGATTGACCTTTGAATATTATAAAATCTCGCAGTATATAATAATGAAACAAGATTTATTCATACATTGACAGATAGATCAAAAGTTTGCTTTCAGATTTCATGTATTCTTATAATTTGTTAGAGATAACTCGACGAAATCAAGTGGTCGTTCTTGTTTGATACATTTAATGGGCTGATTTTGAGAATCTTTATCTTCCGTATTGCATAAGGAATACAAGCTTATTCATTTTGAAACCCTGACCATCTGTAAATATGTCGAATGTTTTTACTGTTTCAATTTTACGTAATGATATCCTTGTTAAAAGACAAACAGGATGTTCTTCCTCCCAGCAACGAGTAATTTATTTTCTTTTTAAAAAGTAAACTGTACAAGATTTTTTTAAGACACCCATTTCTTTAAAGAATATGTTAAAAAATATATAAAGTATAAAAAATAGTTTATTGTTAAAAATTCATTCGTATATTATATATTAATTATATGGCATATTTGTCAATTTTTACTTAAAAAATGAAAAATGATTAAAAGGAACGTCTTCATATCGCGATAGATATTTATAAGTGGACCAAAAACGTGTTCCATTCATGGTTTGCTTTCCACATCTCCGTGATACGAAGTGTAACACTTTATCGATCGACCACAATGCCGGTCAAATAAAAGAAAATATACACAAGAGTTACAAAATATTCCTATCAGCGTTTTTGTAAAGTCGTAACTCTGTTACGTATGCGTATAAATTTCCTGAGATTTAATGAGCAGATTCGAAACGAACATTGCAATTTGCGTGACACAAGGAAACGCAATTAATTGTCGTTCGCTTCTGTCGAATGTTGTTCGTATCGTTTCGGAGTATTAGCCGATTGTTACCTAACCATCACGCAACCGGAAAACGAAGAGTAAAATTATATAACACAATTACAAAAAGGAAGGCGAAATCGTGACTTAACATATCAACATCTGGCGATGTCCCTTTGTAAACAACGGCAAAACGAGTGACATCGCTCGTTGTGCTCCGAACAATAAAACAAAGAGAAAAATTACTCGTATAACTAAAAATCAACAAGTATGTCAATTAGTGCAAAGTATACGAAAAAGACGAAATAAAACGCTGGTTTAACAAATATAAAGATTTTACGACGAGTTACCAAAATTAAACGAATTTGAACTTCTTGAATGAATTCAAATGCATTTGGCGAAATTCAAATATATGAAAATAATATATACATACAAAATAAAGTACAAAAATTATTTTATGTTCATTTTTCTTAAAAAAATAATAGATGAACGTAAAATAATTATAATCGCGTACAAATGTCTGTGAATATTTACGACTACAAATTTCCACGCTGACTAATCAAGCCGATAAACAGCTTTCTTTAACCTTCGGCAAAAGTCCGTCGATAAAAGGCCAAGACCTTTTCCATGGCAAATTGCTGAGCGAGCAGTGGAATCTTCTAAGATTAGAAATAGACTTTGAGAGGAAATTTCAAGTCTGATCTTATGGTTAATGAATGACAAGACTGCATCTCACTTGAAATACGACCCAGTGGCAGTGTGTACGGTTGTCACGCACGTGCGTGGCCTGCTATCAAGGCAGCGCGCGTCTACGCTGCAACGTAGGCATTGCATTTAACGTCGCATCGTGGCATTGTGCTGTACTTGGCCCGGCCACGCAATCGCCGCGTTATGTAATTCCTAGGGATGGAAACAACAGACAACACACAATATTGCGGGTCATACAGCTGATATGACTGCATTTTACACGATGATCCGTCATATATCCGTCATATTTATCGAATTGATTCGTGGTATTTTAACCAAAGCAAAGATTGAACGATTAAAGGATAATCTTCGAATTATTGCTGGACAGACAAACGTTTGGAAATTTAATAATTTCTTGAGTTTAATGTCACGTCGGTAAAGGAATATAGAGGAGTAGTGATTTCTAGGTTCTTCATAGCAGTGACGTGCAATTGTACTTGTACGAAACACGACTGAGATGACGGAGAACTTGTGCAATTTGGCTCCTGTAAAGCGGAGGATGTCCCGAAGACTGACGTAATGGAATCGTTCGAGAAAAACCGATTTTTTCTTGTTTACGAACATCATGTGTTCTATAGATTAAACTGTATAATTATTTACATTTATTCTCTTCCTAAAAATCTGTAAAGGTAGCTGGGTCTACAACATCCAAATAATAGATGACATGGATCGTCCAATTAAGATAAATGTACATTTTGTTTCAATTAAAATCCTTCACTTCTGGTAACGTTCAAAGTTCGTCGCACCAGCTTTGTGCACGGAAAAGATTTAATTTCATTGTTCCTTTTGGTAAAGAGGAAGTCACACAAGGTCGCCGGCGACACGAATACTTAGTAAATACTGTCGATCGGCAGTGGTAAATATGGCCGTGAAAATAACCGAGGGAATGATATGCATATTTTCCGCGATAATTGCAAGCCAGTTACGAAAGCCTCGATATCAGCGTGAGTGCATTTCGTGCGCCGCGTTGGTGACATTTCGAGAAGTTCAAGATCGCGTGAAATAAAAAAGTCTTCTTTCATAGGCGGTGCTCATGCAGCTACAGTACTACGCAAAATTCTTGGACTTTCCTTGAGTTATGTAAAAATTCATCTACCTTAGTAATCTCATAATGGCAACGATTATCTTTTTAAAAAGTTTGTTGCGCAGAAACTAATCTTTGGATATCTTTTCTATGATGTTACTTCTTCATGACTTTTCCAGGGCCTATCAAACTTTTTCAGAAATATTTCGATAAATAGTCAATAGCGTTTTAAGTTTTCCAAATATAATGACAACGTATGACATAACTTATCTTGGACAGAAATGAAAAAATATACTAACAACAAACTTAGTGTAATATCAGTTACCTTTATGTTTCTTCATAGAAAGAGAATACTTCCATTTAGTCGGTGGCCAAAAACTTTTGTACAGTACTGTATGTCGAACAGCATGAGGTATGCGTGTGTTATGTAAATCGCGATTCTCTAACGAGCGGAGGACATTGAAAGAATTCTGGTTTTGCAACACTGTTGCTCGCGCGATGTAGAAATACCTGTCGATGTGCTTCTGTCCGCCCGCCTGGAATGCTATTCGATACTTTTTTAAACGCATTCATATTGTTCAATGGACTGATGGCGAGGTATGGCATGTTTCTTCGAATAGTCGTCTGATATTGCCGCCAGTAATACTCGTAATGTTACGAAATAACTCACTGATGTTAGGAGAAGAAGGATGTTGCTGGAGTTTACAAGGTTGCATTTGTTAGTTGGGTGAAAGCTAATTGATGTTAGTGTCTGATGACTAACGACTATATTGTGGTTGTTTATGTGTTTGTAGGAAAGAAGATTTAAAGATGCAAACATGTACAAAATGTATACAAATCGCTATTTAGGTTCTTTATCTTTGATTACGTTTAGAAAAATATAAATTTACACAAACGTCCGTAATCTATTAATGGTACTACGTATTAAATTGGAATTTCTGTTTCGGAATTCATCCGAACTAACAACATAAAAATAAGAAACTGCTGATTGCTAGAAACTGTTAATTCTGAATCTGCATATCGATCAGATTTCTTCCAATCAAAATTCATGTATCGTGTTTCATATAAACACGATTCTATGGAACTAGCAAAATTCATACATCCTGTAAGTAGTATACGTATATCGATAATTGTTTATATAGATAATTAAAATGTCTAGTAACCAAAATAACAGTCAACGCGAGACAAAACCTCTTCAACAATACGATTAGAAGTAACTGTTTAAAAATGCATTCCTGTCACGCGTTAATCCTTCTTTAGAACGGAGTCAATTAGCTTTTAGAAATCGACAAACATTTTACCTCGAAGAATCGAGCGTCGAACGAACGAACGAATACGGAAATGAGACGAGCCGGAGAACGTCCGTCGTTCTGTGCATTGAAAGCCGGGGAACTCCGAAGGTAGAGGAGATATTAATGAGAAAGAAATACCGTTTCCCGTGATGTAATTAGCAATGTAAAAGCAGTGGCGACAAGACACGCACAAGGGAGAGAAAGAGGCAACAAAAACGAAAGAGAAGAATAACCAATTGACTTCTGTTTCTTTCCATACGCAATCGTCGATAAACTTATCGCGTCCTGTTCTAGGAAATTCGACATTTGCAATTTAAACGGGTTTAGTACGTTTCGACTTTCGCGAGTAGTATATTATCTGATAGTGGACTTTCCTGAATACGTTCCGCGTCATGTAAATGATCACGTTAAAATTACCATTAGATGAACAGAATAAAAAATATATCTATATTACATATCATACAGAATATATTAAAAATGAAGTAAAGAAGATTAATTGGCAAAGGAGAATGAATGTTCCGCAATGAAGGTCTCATGACGATCATAGTCGAGCAAACGAACGCTCATTCGTGTACCAACTCGATTCGCTTAGAAATTTTAAATCTTGGAAACGGCTAGGTAAATTTGAAACTGTCGTTTCTAAAAACTCAGACACTGCCTCGAAGGTCTTTTTATTCAAAGAAATTGACTATTCATCGTTTGTGTGGATACATTTTTATGGGTCTTCTTTTTTTTAAGGAAAATTTTATAATTCAGATTATAATGCGAGATTTCTAAGTATATTTCTTATCTTTCATCTGAACATAATATTTAGCAAGTCAGATTTCAATTTGAATGACACTTTTCTCAAACTGCTTTCAACACATTTGCATCACAATGGTCGCATCGTGGACTTTTGAGTTCTACGTTCGAGGACGAAATATCGAAGAGATTAGCGATTCATGACCATGCTAGAAAACGAACGAAGGGGAAGTCTCTTGCATTTAACGTGCAAGAACGTTATTCGTCATGTTAAGCGGCCGCGACATGTTTCCTTGTAGCAAATAATCGTTTCTCTGACGTGTGCCATGTTTACAATACAAAATACCATTTCACGCTTGTACGATTTGTTACGAAACGAACTGTTAAAGAAAAAGAATATCTGAAGCGGCATGTAGCGTCAGCGCGACTTTTCGACCATCGATTATGCATAATGCTCTCGTGTTTTATGAAAACAATTTAGAAGACGTTTACGTAAAGGGTTGGAAAAAATGTTGATCGCGGTATAAAAATTCCTTGCAAATTTTACGCGCAGAAATCATATGCGATGACTAATTCGTGATATTTTTTATTTAGAAAAGAGAAAGCAGGATAGATTTTATGTAGCGCGGTGTTCTGTTGAGAAATCAATACTTGAAGAACTATCACGGTAATAAAATTAAACGGAAGAAATGAAATGGTGAGGAAGTATAATAGAGAAAATTAACATTGACTTACAAGCGAAATAAAACATGAGCCGTCTACAATCAGAATTATCAGAGTATCTGAAATGTATCTTTTCCTGGGAATGACATTATCTTGCAATAAGATCTCTCGAATGTACTAAATCATAATAATTAAATCCATGATAGGATGAAATTTAATTTAGCATTAAAATCATCGAAGGCTATAATTAAGTTAACAGAAGAGAGATTGAAATAAGAGGTACATGAATAATATACATTCTATGTGTTATACTTTACAAAAATCAATTTAAATCGTCACATATGTATTAAAATAAATCTTACATCTAAAGTTTCTATAAATAATTATGAATTGATCATTTTGATTATTTTGGTAGTTCTAATATTAACCGATGAATAATACCCGAGCAATATTAAAATTGAAATTATTTATACATTTATAATAATATTTTTATATAATTATAACAATTAAATTATATTTAATTTCATCGATTAAAATAACATTTTCTATTCACATTATCCTCCAGCATTCCATTATTCGATAGGTACAAACTCATTCTTTTGGCTTAGCTCCGAACAGCTTTTTCTATGGCGTTAGAGCGTCGCGACGACGCGGATTCCCGAGGGCGTTCTTTCGCGCGGTTTTAGCCCGCGAGCCGTAGAAAGCGGAGAAATAGGAAGTCCACGCACGAGAACAGCCTTCTACGATAAATTTATGTAACGCATGACAGCCGTGTCACGAAGAAAACAGCCTCGGAAGCGTTTTATGTAACGGTAAAAATATCGATTATGACACCGATAAATTTGCAGTAGCAGCGTCACGTTGTTGATCTATCGTGCAGTTGCGTTCCATTGCACTTTTCTCAAAGTTTCGATTTATTGTCCCAGGATAATCGCCCATAAGTACTTCGACACTTCCAAGTCATTTTAGATATAGATATAAAATACATTTCAAGAATGAAACATTTTCATTTAATTTTAACCTCTGATCCTATCTCAAACGAACAGCATAGAATTAATAGATATTGACAAAAACAGTGATTAATACCAATTAGTATAAATAAAAAAGTAATAGGTGGATGAACATTGATCCTGCGCTAATTGCATTTCTGAGTTAAGTGACTTTAAGTGTGTCCGTTCAATATTGACATTTTAAAACGATCGAAAACTGTATTTTCAATCGTTTCTATAGATTTTACGAAATGTCATTCATTATGGATAACATGGAATTAGAATTATGCAAATGTATTTCGTATTTCAGTGAAATTTAACAGAGTTTCGATCTCACATATAGCAAGAGGCAAAAAAACCAATGGTAGAGAAACGTTCTTTAATCCTAATTTTGACGATATAACAAAAATTATCGATCTTCTGATCGAATTATGTACATCAGCTGTTTAAATACCTATAAATGGCAATGCACCTGACATCGTAGTCCTTTTAATGAAAGTAACACGTAACTCAAGATCGTGACGTGTATTCAATGAGATTGCTGATTTCAACATTGCAGCGTGCGATCGCTTGTTTATAAAGCTTCGTGACCCGGAAATCGAGATCCAAATTTGCGTTTTGTAGATGTGTGTGATGGATTGTTACTGTTGGTAAATCTTTTAACTGACTACACTGAAAATAAAGAATGTTTTAGCATATCATTCGATCGAGATTGTACAAAGTTAGACGAAGGCAGGCGAGGCCTCGTTTAAAGTAATTGATCAGGAACCAAGATACGAAGCAAAATGAAGTTCATTCATAACAAGCAGCTTTCTATTTGTAATAGGAGTATTTCTAAATGATGTTGACAATCGTCCAAAAATTGGTACACGCGGATAAAGATGTTGGGAAAGATTCGTTTGAATCAGGAAGTTATCAGTTTGAAGAAGACGACAGTAGAATTGGCTTCTTTCTCTAAATAGAGTTATTTTCGATTTCTGTTATAATTCTGATTTCCTTTTGAACTTCATTGGCTACGAGAGTATAAGCAATTATTATTCTTTAATTAGTGTTTTATTTTTCATCAGCTCTAATTTTATTATGTTATGTTCAAAGCATTAACGTTATAAATAATAATTTCTAATTCGATATTTATTTGAATATCGAATAATGAATTGTAAGTAAACAAAATTACGAAGTTACATAAATTTAAATTGAACTGTTGTGCCACGGTAGTCTGTAACAAGTGGTAATTATCGCTAATAACTAAGATAGTCGGTAGGACATTAAAACAATAATTAACAGTTTAACGCGTATATACTTTCCAAAATAGAAAACTGAGTAGACTTTTCGCTTCCTATACGTATATGTCACGTATATGTCAGTTTATTATTTATTATTACAGCTTATTATGATATGTTCTATGATATATATACTATTTCAGTATTGTATTGAAAAATTTAAGAAAATCGAAGAAAATATTCGGTAACATAAAAATGATATCTAATATGTGCAATAGATCCTTAATTCATAACAAATATTTTATCAAAATCCACATAAATCACACAAAAGCTAAAATGATCAACTTATCTAAATAGATCGTTAAGCACTGATACTAATAAATTAAAAAATTATGAGTTATAGAGTATATATTTCTACTGTGTAAATAATACTACAATTTTAAGTCGAATAGGAAATTTAACTGACTTATGGACTGTTATTTGGTTTCGAAGCTGTTTATTATCATAATCAGTTTATCAATTACTATTATACGAACAAACTTGTTATTTATTTGAGACGTATAAATATGTTGCCATGCGAAGTAAATATACAAAAATGTTCAAGAGTAGATATAGACGCAAAAATATGTAAAACATCAAGCGTGAAACATACATTACGTTCAGGAAATATTCCATTTAACTTCAGTTTCCTCTCAGTATCTAGAAAGATATATATTTGCTTAATCATTCTCCGTCTAAAATTAGACTATAAACATTCATTACCTATTTATACATCTCAAGTTAATAATATCAAAACTTTTTCTAATTTTCTAATTGTAATAAGAAAATCGCATAAAATATTATTAATAGTATTCTACTAATGTGCCAATCGTGCAAAATGGCCCACATACTAAAATTGAAAAATTTATCAAAAATCGACTCGCTAGACTTTTAAGTGCCTCCTATAGAGTCGAACGGAATTACAAAAGCATTAGAAAGAAGAAAGACATCTTCAGTTCCTTCGAATCTGTGCGTTCTAACGGAACAGTATCGCGTCATGTCTGACTTTCACACGCCTCGTACCACTTTCCGTGTCAGCAACAGCAAGTAGAAACGGAGAAACGGCAAAGACTAGCCAGCAGCTGCAGCAGTAGAAACAGCGACTGCAGTACAAGACGAGGTAGGCGAAAGCTCGGCTCTCGAATACAAAACCCGAGACCTTGAGTGCGTGCACTCGTGCGTCGGTACGTCCCTGAGCCGCAAACAGGAACACAACGATTATCCGGCAAATGAATGAAATCGAGTGAACCGGTTCACCGGCGTACATACGCGCGCTACTGCCACCGCTTCGGTTCGCTGCGGATCCACCTTAAACCAGAACCACTTCTTCGTGAATGGCTGTGCACGGCATGGTAGGCTCGTGCTCCGCACCGAATTACGCAACGGAGTTAACCGGCTGTCGTACGATCATTAATCTGGCTGGTCACGTGTCGTCGGCCGCGGCATATTAGTTTTGATGCGACGCGTGGTGGCTTTCGAATGAAAAATTGCTGCTTCATCGCTCCAAGTCGGATCATATAAGGTCGTAGGACTCGGTGTCAGTGGAAAATTTCTAAATAAATTTCCTCGCGTGAGATTTTTAAGAATTTTTCTTTTTTCAAAGAATCGATGTTTCTAATTTTGGTTTGTTCTTGAGTATTGTACTTAAGACTTGATTTTCAAATATAGCTCTTCACGTACGCGAAATATTTCGAAAGAATCGACATTTCTAAGTATTGGTTTGGGGTTGTAGGTTGGGATTTGGGGTTGGTTTTCAGGGTTGTAGTTAAGATTAGATGGTATTGAATTATGTGAACTGTTGTATATAGAAATGTTCAAACGGGCGATTTTGATGGATTTTTAAGACAGTATATGAACTTTGGCTTTTTCTTCCGTTTCGCTACTTGATATTTTTTCAGCTTCTGGTAGATATCTTGTCGGGTCAATTTTCCATCTAAGCTAAACTGTGAATTTGACATTAAACTGGAGTACTTCAGTGTTTGTAGTGCGTGTTAATTATAATTCCATCGGGGATTAATTAATCCCATTGTGTAAACATCTCGATTAACCCGCATTTGGATTAACCCGAGCGAATTGAATAATAGAGTATTGACTAATTACTTCGTCTTGAGAGGATGAGGTCACGATTCATTCTTCGTCGAATGACCGAGAAATAACGTTGCTGTTGGTATGGTAATAGTATCTCATAGTACGTCACGCTTTTATTTAGCTCGATACTGTCAATGAAATTTCCCAAAATCGATCTTGTCATATTACGATTGCGGTACGAAATCAACAACGTAAATAGCAAACATCATAACCTTTTCAATCAATATCCATTACATCACTGACCATAGGTATTAAGAATGACTTATGAACTTGTGATAGAAAATTTCGTATGGATTTTATCTTTATAAAGTAAACGTTAGTCACACATTAATAACTAGAAACAGTGCTTATTACCGCATATTGTAGATACATGCTTTTCTAGAATGTTGCATAATGCACCAACGTGCATACCATGATTTGCAATCGTAAAAGCAGCATATTAGGCAGATCAAGGAAACCAACAGATATTTTACTCGAGTAATTATTTTAAACAATGGTCATTCATTCCTTACAAAAGATATTGCAGAAAATCTAACTTAGCCTACCTAACACAGTCATAATGATAAAAAACATCTAGGAAGTTCGAATCAAAATCTGGTCCCAATATTATAGCGTGCAATGTTAGAACGTCATTTTCGTGATATGAACCGACATTCATGTTTGATCCCCAATGTTCCGTGTCATGACCAATTCATGTGTTTGTTACGCAGCATTTAAATCATAATTAATTATATAGCAATTCGATAAATAAGCAGCACATAGCTCACGGATATTTGTCGGCGTTCGCTCGTTGAATTCGTAATTAGTTGCAATTACAACATATATAGTGCAGTATTTCCCAATCGATAAGCGAAATCAGGGGCCATGGAGGGACTTGGAAAAATGGAAATTGTTTTTCAACGGGGAAAAACCGGAACTGGTGGACTTTTTGACGCGAACGCGACCACGTTATGGCTTTGTTCGTGACGTGCAATTTCACGGTCGTGACTGGTCTGTGTAGGTCGCTGATAAAAGCTTTGCGCTATCGCCAGCGGTCTTCGCGTCGCTTATCGCTGCGAAAAAGCCCGAACGGCTGACGAATGACTGAATTCTGCATTCGCGAGAATTTTTGCACTCCTGTCGTTTCAAGTTTCTATTTCGACAAATTCATGCTGCTGGAATGCTATGCGTCCGTCGTAACTTACACTATTGAATGGAAATTTGGAGTCACATATCTATATTTGGAAAACTTAGTTCTATTTCGTTCAAACTTGGAATCTCAGTTTCACATTTGGAAAATTTAAATGCCTTTTCAATTTCAAAAAATCACAGTTTATCATTTGGAAAATTTCAATTTACATATACAATACAATAAAATCGTTCATATTAGTAATTTCCTTGAGGCTTTAATTTCCACTATGTTGTAGATGTACGTACCTACACCTCTTCATTTTTATTTAAGCAATACATATTCAATAATAAAGAAATGATTAAAAAATGTCAGTCTGAAATACGATATTCGAGATACAGTTTTCAATTACGCTATTGTTCGACGATGTATAGGAAATTCTATAGAAGAGACGTCAATCGAATTAGATCGTTCGAATCGATACAGTGAAACGAGTTCCTCAGATAAGATACGCGTATCGATCAACAATGTTAGAGTTTGTGCTGTACACTTGTGCTTCGATAGAATTTACCCGCAATACCATGTGGAAACGTTCCCTCGTGGAGGTGTTTACTTTTATAATAACACTATCGATTTTTTCACGCGATGGCAAACAATATTGATCATACGTGAACATAGAAACAAACAAGGTATTATAGATATTGTTCCATGGAGACTCAGTAATGACACTCGCTAAAAGACCTAATCTTATCATGAAATCAAAGAAAGATTCAAAAACTTGATCGGAACGTGAAGAGGAAATTTGTAGAAAGATGTTGGATAATATTTATGATATCTGTAAATATACTCGCAATATTGAGCCTTTGGAACAAACTAATAAAATTTCTAAATATTTATAATACACACGATGTATTCGCAAAGGATTTATATCAACTTCCGAACACTTTCGTGATATTATGTATGCACATACATATATATATATATGCATATAAGGTTTAAAATTATTGATTGGCCGGTGTAAATCCTATTTAAATACATTTCCTATTATTAGAAATATTGGAATATCCTGTTAATATTACACTTAAAAGAAAATTGTGAAGAGGGAAAGTCTATTGAAATTTATTTGTGATTATTATTATGTGAGTTGGATGCAGTAAATTGAGATTTATTCCATATAATACTGCCGTCTTTAAATAAAAAAAAAAAAGAAATAAATAATTGCTTATAAAATAAACTTCGTTCGTCACTATTCTCGTTTCCTGGCAAACTATGAATATGCATACACGTGGAAATACGATGTTCGCACGCGCGAACTCACGTTATCGCGTTCGCCTGAGCTGGCGTACATCTCGCGCAAATATTTGACTTCGCTCGATCGGAATGTCTTTCCCGTCGTTTCTTGCCACGAATTTTCACAAAACCGTATTTTTATCGCAAGCACGCCAAGATCTGAGGAGGACACGTACGTTTCATCAAATTCCTCGGCAACGAAAGAGAGTGAATGGAACGTGGATTTTTCCTCGACTCACCGGAACGAATCGCGATATTCAGGAATTGTTTGTCCTTCGCGAAATCGATCGCAGCTCGAACGGCGAACCTCGATATCGATCGTTGTAACATCGATTTGAAATGAATGTGAACTAAGGGAAGACGTCTCTGTTCTTTTGAAAATATTGAGAAGATCGGAAGTTAGATAATACAGGCAAGTATATTTGTAATATTAAATTTGCATATGTTAGAATAATAAAACAAAAATTAGAATGTACAATGGAAAGTATATAAATAGAAGCATTTTGTTTTACCAATTTGCATTCCTAAAATGTGTATTGTTTTTATGGAAACTGATATTATTGTATTTTAGAACAAAATATTATGACTTAAACGTTCAATGAATACACTGCGTTTTAGGTTAAAAATACATCTGAAATATACGAAGAGGAAATAATTCCACTTCGTTTGTCACAATTACTTGCACCTATTTTATTGTCTAATTATATGCATTTTAATATTATACATGCACGTTTATAATATCCAGATTTCTGCATTTTTATTAGTCTAGCCAGCACGATATTTTAAATGAATGAAGAGACTTCTGCAAAACATTTTCCAATAGATTTTGATTTCTTTGAAAGAACATATCTCTCTTCAAGAAATATTTCATTCACAAATCTATTATAGAAAACCTCGCAAATAAAATTTTGCTAAGGAAAACTGGTCACAAATCATCACCATGGATTATCATAAAATTCTGTATTACTTCTCCTGTAACCGTATTTCACAAAATGAAATTTTAATACGTAATAAATGAACTGCTTCGATAAGTCCATTAATTAAGCCAGATAACGGTATGTAGGAAACGGAAATTAAGATGGAAAATAGAATTCGTATCGCAATTCCTACTTGGTAGGAAGTTTTACAGCTCGATCGCAATATCTCACTACATAGTTCAATTCTGTTCATACACGTGCCACGAGGTCAGTCGTAAAACGGTGCTGGAAGAACGTTAGCTTGTTACGCAAAATAACGACGAACGAGCGAACAAGCGAACAAGCGAGCGAATACTAATACGAGTGTTTTCAGCTGGTTGGCCGTGACCACGAAAAGCTTACCTCTGGAAAATAGAAACTGGCTAGCAGCCTGGCGCCTTCGTATAAAAGACAAACACGATTATCGGTCCGGTTATCGGTGGCTATTAATCAAGTCACGATTCACCGGTGTACTGAAGTTGCATAAATTTTTACGCGAACGATTACATACGTCTACGAACGGTTAATTCTCTCTAACTTTAGTTACGCGGAAGCGTGCAACTGTTCTTCCTGCTTCTTGTCTTTTTCTATCTCTACTTTGTTTCTCTTTCTTTCCTCCTTCTTTATCGAGTCGCAACATTGTCAATTAATTCGTTAATTATTTTCTCTCCTTTTTATAACGAGGGTTGAGAATAGTTGATTCATCTTTTACGATCAACTGATGTCATTAAATTACATTTATTAATTAACATTCCACTTTAATTCATTTTTGAAGATCGCGGCTATGGAAAATAATTCGAAGGATTCAGTTTTTTATTCTCCCGTTATTAATTCTCTCATCTACGATAGGCTCTACAATTACATGAAACCTCAAGAAATTATGATAAACTATTGCTTGATTATGATGCTTAATAGCTATCTCGTTCGTATTTATTCATCAGTGGATCGATTTCTACGTGATCGCAAATTAAGTGCTTGTAACGCTCGCAGATTAATTGCTGGACGTGTTCAAGGTGAAAATAATCGTGGCAATCGGAGAACGAATTATTTCCGTTTCTTTCACGCACAACGCGGTTGCATCAAGGAAACGAACTTTTCCGTTGCTCGTCTCGCAACCAGCTAATGTTTGCTCAGATCGTATCGCGATGCTATACGTTACTCAAACCGGTGGTCCGCAGTTACATCTATAGGAAATGTTAATGCAATTATGTATGTTATTTGCAATTAATTCATTTACAATCGTAATCAACCAATCTGGTTATTCAATCATTTTAATACAACTGATTGGCAAACCGAAGGGATTTTATTCAAAACTGTTAAAGTTATTTTCCTCCAAACATCCTGCTGAATATGTATATTCTACACCGGTGTAAATTAAAGTTCGTACGAATATTCATAAAATTGTATGAATATCTTCTTGCCGAAAATGTTTCTATTGTTGCAGTTTATAATAAGAAAGTAAATACACGAATCTTCTCCTTATTTGCTTAAATTATCCGCAGTATACTAACGAATAATACCAAAATAATCCTCCAAAATCTTTCATTACGTCCACAATACCAGTAGGCTGGTCAAAAATTTGACAAAACAGCCTATAACCCCAAAAATTGTTCCAAAGTTGAATTCGTTGAGAAAAAACGAGCCTCTAATTCTTGAAACACTATACATTTCTCGTTACCAAGAAGCCAAGTGCTGAGGTGACTTTCGGACTGCTCCCTGTTAATCTGTCACCATGGGTAGTATCAGCGTAAGACGGCACGGTTAGTTTCCTGCTCGCGGCATGTATTATCGGATTATTGCGTTCGCGGGCTGTAACGTAAAAGTTCATACCGGTAATCCTTGGCATACTTAGGCCGGACAGAGTCGCGAGCTACATGCTCGCTCTTAATCTCGGTCGAAAAACCTGCTCGAACAATATGCGCGACACGTACATGTGTATTGTACGCGGGTGCACGCTAGAGCATGTAGTACGTAAAATGTTGCACATCTAAAGCAACTGCTCGCCTTCCCTCCTCCTGCTATACATTCTTATACCAGTGCTTCTCTCACGTTCCTGCTTCCTGCGTCAGAAAAATTGGCTAACCTGTTTACTGATGCAACAAAGGAAAGGAAAACCGAGCGAGAGCGTCCCGAGCGTGGAACTGCCGTAGAAACCGGAAGGAAGGCACACAGGGAAGGGGCAGTATGCCCGGGGAAAGGTTAAAATATGAAGCTATAAAAGACAGCCTGGCTGTCGTATATTTAACTACGTCCGCTTGGGGAATGGTGGATCAATTTTGATGGTGGTTGAACCACTGGTTTACCTCATAGGAGAAAATCGGTGAAAATTATGTCCTAATACAGGGGTTAGTGATTAAAGGGCAGGAATATTCAAGTTTCTGTGAGTAGATACGCAACTGGTACGAGGCAGAATATCTAATTAATATCTTTTCTAATTCTGTTCTTCCCTCTTCTTTTTGGCCATTTCTGCACAATGGATCTTTGTGGTTAATGTTTAGGGGATTCGTTCAATCAAAGGTTAAAGTAAGTAATTAGGGACAAATGTATGAAGAGAAAATATTTTTTCAAGTGGACCTGAAAAAGTCAATCGTTCTGAAATCACTGTTTCAAGTGGAAAATGATGATAGACTAAAATTCACGTTTGATATGTTAACAATTGGATACTTTAATCGTTTGTGTAAATCTACCCTCTACTATTTTCTTACTAAACTAAAATTGATGGATTATACGAGCACAACTTTTGATAAGCCACCGCCAAGCTCTACCAATGACGCGTCCACAATAATATTATTATTTTGGCGATGCTTTTGATTGAGAAGTACGTCCGTATAACTTATCCCAATAACTAACAATACTACATGTGTAACATATATAGTACCTTACCCTCTATATGCGAATTATTTGTCGGAAAAGCTACAAATGGAATCCTCCATTCCCAAAATTATAAACCGTGTTTTACTACACTGGCTCTGACATTGAAACTGAAAAACATTCTCTCCAATACGGTTCTCACTTTTTCGATCTTTCAAACGCTAGCAAATAAAACGAATCTTGTAGCGAAGGAAGAAACGTGGAAGGAGAGTGATTTGGAGGATACCGGCGATTCGCACCAGATACTTGGCAAGGCAGGGATCGCAAACACGGTGAGAGTGGTTGCAAATAAAATTATATCGAGCAGCAGGAGAAACAAGTAAGGGATCCGTAAATACGGCTAAAAGGAAAGTCAACAGGGGCTAGGACCGTACGGATGTGCAAACGAGGGTGTAACTGGATCGAGCGGGGGTGCCTTTCGCAGTCAGCGGTACGCCGGGTGGGGGAAGAGGTTTCTAGAGAAAAATTGATAAGAGAAACGGGACAAACGATAAGAAAAAAGAGCAAACATGCGCCACCGATCGATAGTGCCGGAGAAGAAACTAAATCGAATTCAATGGAGCACGGAACTGGGAAAGGGTGGTTGAGGGGTAACCTGGTAGAAGAAAGAGGAAGACGTAAGGGGTGGCTAGCTGTTGGGCGGGCGAGAAGGCAGTAGAAACCGCAGATAACGCCGCAGATAGCCGTGGAGAGTCCTTAAACGCTGCAGAAACGAGTCGACGAACAGTGCAATGTGCCCTGGCCTTTATTTACTGAGCGCGTGCTGCTTTCCATGGGACCTTTAAAAGGCACGCGTGAAAGGAAAAGTGAAATGGAGAGATGAAGGGTGTGTGTGTGGTGTGCGTTTCTGATGTTTCCTTCCTGTTGAACTTTCCACGTGCCCGAGCCTTGTACGAAGGGTGCGCTCGTGCGTGCTCCTTCTATCATCCCTGTTCGTGTATGCGTGACACATTTTATTCTATACCACGAATGGCAAATACAAAGGGGCATTCTTTAAAAACGTTACGCTGATCTTTTGATATAAATACACGCTGAGAGTAGCAAACATCTTCTCGTCGTTCAGAATGTTCAAATTTGACGCTGGCGAAAGAGAATTATCAGATTTCGGGATTACGTAGAACTTCACTGTTGAATCTTTGTGTATCGTTTTGTTGCAATAATTTGTCACAATTTGAAGTGCGAAACATTTTGAGGTATAAGTGATGCGATATAGTATTTGAATGGAAAGTAGTTTCTAGGAGATTCTGAAGAATGAGTCAAATATCCTCAATCGTAGGGGAGTCACCATTTTTGTGAGTCAAGCGTGATTCATTCAATGGAGTTACCAAATTGTGTGTCCTGTTTCTGAAGGAGATTGGCTACTTTTACTGTTACATATTACCAACTACCGGTTTTATGAATGTTTCTGGAAACTCACAAAACCACTTTTCTTTTTCGCTACCTTAACACGCAACTTTGATATTTTTATTGCAAACTTATGTAACCTACTCTGCCACTACTCTCTTGAATTTATTCATTATGTAACCTGTTGCTTTGATTTCAAATATTGTTCTCCGACCCACATATCGAATGTCTTTCGCCTTAATACCTTTACGATCGACCGATTGTAATCTTCAGAGTATTGTAACTAAATAATCTAGACTCCACTTGTCTTAAATCTACTTGAACCGTTAATCAATTCAATAACATCTATACGTAAAAGACGACGCATTTGTAGCAAACAACGGATACTGATTTGAGATAATTAATTCAAAATACTATTTACTTGCTATCGAACATTCCATCAGATAATTGTAATAAAGCGTAAAACTAAAACGAATAAAAGTTCAAACACTCGCAACAATGACCATGCAAGCGAGCGTGTCGAATTGAGAAGCGATTCTCCAATCCTTATGAGCGATTTACAGTAACTTGCATCGCAATCATCCGGCGAAACTTCTCTTCTGCGTTACGCGGAGAGAAAAATGGATTCCTCCCCGAGCCATGGCCGACGGCCGACACGACTTTATAATCGCGATTACGTCTCGCCGGTCTTACCTCATCGCGGAAGTTGCGATACAAATCTACCTTGCGATTTGTCGCGATTGTCTTTAGATAGCGGGCTTCCTGCACGTTCGGTTTGTCGGTTCGTGCTTACGCGTAAGTGAATCAAGGTCTTCCTATCTAGACACGATTAAATGATACTCCGAGATCGAGGTGTTCCTTCGTGAACATCTCTCTTTGGCCGAGCGATATATTTAATATCTCATACACATGAGGAAATTTGGAAGATTTAAGTCCCTTATCTTCACGAAGAGTTTAGTAAAAATTAATTGGTTAAATGACATTAACCTCTTAAATCTTTCGTGATTCCGTGCATCGTTAATGACAGATAAGTAAACTAGGCTAGTTTAGAGCTCGTGTAATAGATCTATGGATAACGAGGAGATTACAAAAAGGTTTAAGTACGAAGGGCAGTAGCGATAATTAAAAATTGCTAATAATTTATATCTACGAGTAGATAACAAAAAAAGCTCATTTTCATCTAACAGTAGACATTATACACAGGTATTACTCTACTTTGCTCGATAAATTTCAACAACGGATAGAAAACGAGGCTCTAAATATAGTTAATCAGCTCCAAAAGGAACAAGCTCTCACCTTACTTCTTTTACTATCTTTAGCGTTTGCAACGATTTTCGTATACGTTTGCACAGAACAGAAACGCGACCCAAATAGGACAACCTTCTTTCTTTTTTTTTCGGTCATCCAATTTCAGGTCTCGAGAGAAGAGAGCGGCACCTGATAACTTCCCTTATCAATGTGATCGGGAGGAGAGCAAGCACGAGTGTTAGGAAAAAAGTAGTACGTTGAGCGACCGCGACATGTCGAGGTCTCGCGTCCTTGCCAGTTACCCCACTCGTTGTTCGAGGAGTGGGATCGTCCCCCACTGCTCGTCTCGTTCGTTGGTGGCTCCCCCTACTCCCCTCCCCGACTCCCCCTTCGTCCACAGCGGTATGTAAGAGGCCGCACATGTTTCCCCGCGTTCCAGTCTCGCAGCGGCACTCGCGAGTGAATGTTCGTGTGGATTCGCGGAACGATAACTGCTCTGATCGAAGAAAAGAAGGAAAAGAAAAACGGAACGAAGGACATTACAGGGGCACGCGTGTTGTCTATAATATCTATATCTGTCTCTATATACATATATGTATATAGATATACCCGTTTACAGTAACGCGCGCGCGCAAAGGACGAGTTCTTTCCTCAGTGCTGCGTTCGAGAACTGACACGACACACACCGCGAACGTCGTTGCAGCGAGTAACACGACCGAATATCGATAGAAAAGATAGTGAAGAAAGGGGAAGCAGTACGGTAACATCGTCACTGCTCCGATCGTTTTCCTTTCTTCTCATAATCTCCGTGTCTTTCTTTTTTTTACTTTTATACGTAACCCGTGTAGCGATACGAAACGGTCGTGTACCATAACCTTATTTCCCAACGTAACATCGTTTCACCAAAAGTGAGAATCGATTGCGCGAGTGACAGCTTGTTCTATCTTTTGGAGCTACGCGATCTGTAAAGCAGTGTGACAGCAAGGAATATTTCGTGATCGTACCTTGTAGGAGAACGCAGGAGCACGGTGAGAAGAGGACTGTGGATACGCAACGAGGAGGATATTCCGAGGGTATTACGGAACTAGTGATCTTCCACTGACGTCATTTCGTACTTTCGTGCTTCATTCGAGGGACGAGAATAGTGTTCGCTGACCCGACAAAGACACGTGAGTATCGAACTCTTCTTCATTCGAGACAACTCTAGACGTTTCTTGATCATGATCGCGAAACGGAACCGTAGCTCGCGTGAGCTCGCCACTCTGCTTCTTTTTTTCTTTTTTTCCACTCTCTGTGTACACACGCGTCACACGGTCAGATAATTTATGCGCGGAACCCGTCACGGTGCGAATTCCGTAATGTGTCACGCGATCGGAGCACGATTCCACTTCGTAACGGTTCAAGAGCATTTCTGCCGCGTCTGTGGCGCAGTAATCGCGCCTTTGATCCTTCGATTATCGCAACCACCACGACGCTCGATATATCGAACTAACTACTTTGACCAATCACCGATTGAGATGACACTAAAATATATGTATGTTTCGTTTCGTGTTTTATGATCTACGTTTCAGTTTTTATTTCTTGAATAAATAAAAAAGGTGACAGTGATGTGTAGTGTCTTAGAAAAGCCTGTCTACACTCCTTTAATTAGGAGGTTAGTTTAAAACATCTTTTTGTACCATATTTTATATTAATCGGCCTTAAAGACTTTGTTGTGTGTTACATGAGCCGTTCAGAAGACATATTGATGAACTTGCAAACATTGCTTTTTAAATTTATCTCAACTTATGAAAATTAGCCATTTGTTTCTCAAGAATTGTCATTGTATAATTAATCGTGTATTTATGTAATGAAATTCAAGAAGTACGAGAGAGTTGATCAATTTGACTTTTAAGGAGCTCATATAAGCCATACATACAGTGACTCATGAAAATATTCGAAACACAAGAAATATTAACATAGAGAATTTTGATGAATATATTACATGCGTCATACGAAACTTACCAAAGTTTCATTAACACTAAAATGAAACATGGCTATCGTGATTCTATTTGCAAAATTTGAAACGAATCTAGAAGTGTATATAAAAGTCGCAAAATATTTGCTGTAAATATATATTTAGTTAAAAACGTACTATGCAACATGCATAACGATCTTCAGTATATGATTAGTGCTAAGAGCGATCTGAGTAAATATTTTTTAGTTTACTATTATACTGAATAACTGATCGTTCAAATACTACGATTATATTCTTCTATGTATACGTACGTACATTTCCCATTTGTTTCAAATTTTATTAATGTAATAAACTTGTTCCATTATACATAATGCTACTGAAATTTTAAAATGTTTTATATAAGACACATAATATGTTTAATAAAAGATTTCTGTAAGTGTCCAAATACTTTAACAAGGCACTGTTTCTAATTTCTTTCGGTACATAATACATGTACAAAGAATTCATTAAGTATACGTATATAGACTTCTATAACTGACCGTAAAATCGTTTTAAAAATGTCATTGATATGCGATTGGAGAGTAGATACCGAAGTTGTGCTTCTACGCAAAAAGTAGAGTTACGGTGTGAGAATATCGTGACGACAACCCGAATCGTCCGTTGCAATGCAGCTTCGTTTAAAAGGTAAATAATAACATTGGTTCGTCGGATCGATCTAGAAATTGTATTCGTTGCCAGTCGATGCGAGGCGTTTCGCTTTTCTTCAAGGTCGCTCGCGATCTGGAACGATCGTAGTGACTCAGTCGCTTGGTATTACATCAAACAAACATGCCTATTACGACAAATTACGTTGAGGTCGTAACGCTGTCTGGAACATGCTTTTCCTACTGCGGAAATGGCGATTTCCATTCGCGTTTAGGAATCATGTGTGCGCGTGTGTATATCAGACGAATTAGCAGATTAGGTGCGTTAATTAATTAATGAGTCAAAATGCGATATAGGGGTATTTACGCATTTATTTACGTCAGATTTGCCCGAGCTGCTTATGAAAATAGTGTGACAATAATAGCAAGGTCGCCGCTGGCGGCTATAGGAGATGGCGTATCGCGTCAGCGACTCGCGTTTTATGAATTAATTGATTGAAATTGCTTGTTGGATTATAATAAAACGTAAAACCAGAAAGCTTTTGTCTTCGTTTAAGTGATGGTTTCTATTGGACTCTTTTTTAGTTATTTATTATTATGGAAGGTGTAATTAAAGTAATAATCCAGTTATTTATAAGTACATTATAATCGTTTCATAAATTTTTACTACTCATAGTATTTGTAAGGTTGATACTCAAAATGATTAAGTCGTTGAATATAATTTGCAAATTAGAATATATATAATTCTCATTATTATCATCACATAATGTATAATATATTATTCTCATATGATGAAATTATTACTTTGAATGATCCATGAATGAAGCATTGAGTACATCAAGTTCGTTAGAGTGACAACATCGTTTGGGTATAGGTGATCTTTTGCTTCTTTCTTTACGCAAGGGAAACATTGCAAAATAATTTCTAGTTCTTGGAAACACTGTTTAATAATTAAAGAATCTCCAACTTAAACATCTTTATTCGCTCGTAAAATACGCTGAGAAATGTTTTATACATTATGCAAATTAGGCAACCAGTTTGAGGATGTTATATAGCACATACAAATGACTGTTTTTAACTTAACAACGCTGTTTTACATGTTACATTTTGATATATATGTAATGTAATTCTAATACTATATCTATCGCTTAACACCATTCATTACATATTTCTCCTTTAGAATCATGTTTTTATACAGTACCCATGATCGTATATCAGTTTCCTCTCAAACACAATTTCTCTATTTTCCCAACTATCGAGACTAAGTCGATCCCCGAGCTAAGATAATCGGAAGAGCCAATAAGAAGTAACTAATAAAAATCGCAACGACGAAACTATTCGATCGAAGAATTTTATCCTCGAACTATTTCGTGGAATGTAAAGTCATTTCGAACGATCGCGAAGCGCTTTTCCTCTCTACGCAGTTCGAATTTTTTCGCGATTCGAGTCACGCGAGTCGAGGAAAACGGAATTCAATAGTTCCATCGATAACAGAGATAGAAATACAGAAAGGCGGGATGGAGACGAAGATAGAACACACTCATCTTTCTCCTCTCTTTCTATTTCTCTACCTCTCTTCCTCTATCACTCTATCTCTCTTTCTCTCTTCCTCTACCTCTCTATCTCCCTTTCTCTATTTGAAGTGGCACGAGGCAAACGAATTATCCAACTCGTGCCGTCCATCGAAATCGGATTATCGTCGATTCCTCTGCACCCAAACCCTACCCACTACACCCTGCCCTCACTGTGTGTATCGATTTTCCACGCTCTGTATACCAGCAACTTATTTCCCCTGAGCCGTAAACATTCGGCCCTAAGCATTCGTCGCGCGGATTAATCACGGTTTAATTGGAAAATCTCGCTCGGCAAATAAAGCTTTCGGGGTCCGCGCAAAAACATGTTAGTCAGACCTGGTCACCGGAACTCTCATCTCATCCCTGTCTTTATCTCTCTCCTCTCTCTCCCGTTTGTATCCACGAAAAAACAAAAGCTCGTTCGAATATTGTTGTCACCCTTTCGAGAAAAACTTTTCGTTAAAGGTTAAAAGTCATATTTATTTCTTGTTGACTGCATATACGCAACATTGTACTCTAGTAAATTATTGATCAACTAAACGGTAAAGACACCTAGCGATCTTTGATAAAACTGGTTTGAAACTTTAGTACATTATGTCTTTCTTAGTAATTCGTAAAAAAGATAATTTTTCTCGTAGGTTAAAAGCAGTTCGTTTGTGAAATAATCAATGACTGCGTGATACTTGAATTTTGCACTTTCAATCTTATCGTTGCTGAAAGCATCGTTGTTAACGCGCGCGATCTTCTCTTTTAGATTTTACGATAAAGCTATTCTTTGAAAAGTTAAGTGTTTTGTATTGAGAGAAGAGCGAGCTTGGAACATACAAGTTCTAGGATTACGACGAGGTCGAACGAAATATCGATCGTTTGACATATTATTCTTAAGTACGTGTAATTAGCGTAAACCATTTATCTAATGAGAATTTTGCGTGGATCATCACAATATTTCTGAAACTCTTACAGTACTTCGCATCGTTATGTCGACATGAATTTCTGTAGGTCTTAGCCTCGAGACGGTGAAAAATCGGCCAATAATTAACGAAGCGATCGAACGTTTCTCGTGCGCCAGCCGAAAATTAATATGCCGATATTGAAGGCTGAGAATTCGTACTGGCAATAAATTCCGGTAGCTACGTTTCTCTACGACGGGAAAAGACGAGATTAAACGTCGCCATGATGAAAAAAGGAGATTGGTCAGGTGCGCACACGGAGCGTAGATGAGTTTAGTTGAGTATAAAATCAATCGTGCTTGTCCTCGGAATTAGTGTCCTCTGCCAATTATTACGTGACGATTCGTCGTCTCTTCATTACCACAGTGTTGAAAAAGCGATTATTGAAAATTAATGCGTTTTGTTCTGATCAATTTTTGTAATAACTGTTGGATTAGGTGTTCGAAGTAGAAGTTTATATAGGTATATATAATATATTATTGTATGCATGTATAATTGTATATAAGATTTTGAGATTTGAATATGACAGGATTCTGAGAAAATATACAAGCGGTGAATTAGGACTTGAATTGTGGAATGTTAAGTTTCAGATTTAGAGATTCAGTATTTCAACCTTAGTCCCTTTTATTCCATTAATTCACGCGTTCTCATTCCCGAACCAATTAACAGAAATAAATTGCAACATTTATGAAGCACTTTCAGGGAAATTGCATTTTACGCTTTCGACCGATCTCCACTATAATGCGAATTCAATCTCGACGAGCTCTTTTTGCACTATAGAGGCCACGCGTATATATATATATATATGTATATTCATCGGGAAATTCGCGGAAAAACGAACGCGGAGAAAGCTGGAAACGTGGAACACAAATTCTACAGGCAGAGAAGGGAGGAAAACGAGACGATTTCTCGCTGATGCTACAATTCATCCACCCTCGTGATCGAAATAAATTTTCCTGACACATTCGGCCTTTACTAGGCCATCAAGCAACGCGTGTAGACACGTTTTACCAGGGAGTGAGAGAAAAGTCGAATTTTCATCGCTTCCACTTCTTTCGCATTCCCTCCCGAACGAAATAGGGTGAGAAACAGCGTGTCTATCGTCCCTTAAAAGGGTCTCGGACCTCCGCTTTGTTTTACAGACTTTGCTAGACGCGATAAACGCTATTGGCCTTGTAAATCAGCGTCTGCTTTTAGTCCAAGCTGAGAATCGACTACTATTTGCACGCTCCGGTGCTATTTCTCACGTTTTTTGCTCCATGTAAAAAGCCTGGATCCCTGTAAGGAGGAAACTGATTTTCTATGTTGAATCCACAAGCGAAAGTCTGATAATTATTCCTGCATTCTTCCTTTTTTTTGTTTCGGCGAACGGAGTGAAAAAGTCTTAAGAAAATAATGTGATGGATAGAAGAAACGAGTAAAGTTATTTTCCGTTGTAATGTGTTTTTTTTGTAAAGTTAGTTAGGTATATATAGATACAATAGAATGTAATAGATTATTTGTATTTTGCGAATAATGTAGAAATTAGGGGCTGTTTCAAATTGTTTTTAATTAATTTTGCTTTGCTAAATTCAAACAAGTGATACGACTTGAAAAGTATACTGTCATGTAATACATGGTAATATAAAATGTTCGTAGGCATTTATAATATAATGTAGGTACCTACTTATTGTATATTATACCTTGTCTATTTTGTTTTTTTCGATGCTATTTCTACATAGGAAAAAGGACGTTATATAAAGTAAATGTATTTCTTTTATCCATCATAGGCCGAAGGCGAACTCGGAAGGGAAATCTCAGAAAGCAAAAATTAATGGTTTGTAATTAAAATGATCTATGTATGCAATACATTGTGACAAGGATAGTAACGTGATATTAAATCTCTAGTTTATTCTAAATGAATAATTTATAATCATTTATATGTCGTCGTTTTCATTAATAATTTTCAAGCAAAACGACCGAAATAATCTCAAATTCCGAGATGAAAATAAAGAAAGAAAAAGAGATTTCTCTACAATTTATCCGATTCGTCGGTATACTTTTTTTCGGCGCGTTAAAATTGGAAACTTGCAATTCTCTGTTTAATAAAATCAAACAAGAAGTAGTAAACGATTTTCCACAACGTTCCAAGAAAGAAAAGAGAAAGCTCGAGCTTTTTGTGCCGTTAATCTGATCTGCAAGCGTGGATTTGTTAATTCACGAAGAGTTCCGGCAATCACTCCCTTCCAGCCGCGATATGTCTTGCTTTGAACATCGAAGGAGAACGAAGTTCGCGGAAGCACGATCGCTTTTCGCGCGTCACCAACCGATCCATCAACTTCAGGATCGCCTCCCAGGTTGGCCAAGAATAGCGCTGAAAGCCCAATGCGAGACGCGCCATTGTTGGTCGTTGTTCCATTCCGAACGCGTAACGCCGTTCTGCTAATAAATCGCTTTTCGGCTGGTCCATGAAGGCCTCGTTGGTTTCCGTTTTTATGAAAAAAACCGAAACGTGAGTGGACTCTGAATAGGAAATTAGACGTAGGTAAACATCTCTGGAAATATGTTTCGAAGATTCTACCAGTTTTGGGTAACTTTGCTCTTCCTTTTAGGCAAAATTAGCTGCATGAAAGGATTACGAATGACAAATTGCAAGTACTTACGTAAACATGTCTTGAGTTTCTTTGAAAGATTCTGTGATCGTTAGTAGTTTCTGAGAATTTTAGAAAGAATGGAAATCGAGGAAGTAAATACACGTAAAGGTTTAGAAACTTTAGATCTTTAACCCCGGGAAAATATTTATAGTATACCGTGTTACTTTTTATTTCAATGGATAGCTCCTTGTTGTTTGTGAGATTCCTGGAAAATTTCTGGCATGGAAACACCGAGATTATTCGATAGTAAAGCTGGAAATTCTTTTCAACCGTTTAAATTTCGCCTTTAATTCGTTTATATACCACTAAATTATTAGAATATACGAATAAGATATAGAATAGAATGTAAAAATATAGATGAGAAGAAGTATAAATACACGTGTACGTAATTTCCAAGGAACACGATGATAGAGATTGTATGTAGTTGTAGAATTTTAATTCTTAAGATGATATAATAAGAGTAATAATCCTTTTATAGATAATGTAGGGAAAATGGTAAGAGGGAAAGTCATTATTCATCGGATCATCAAGTATGATTATAAAGCTGACGGTGAAAGCAGTGACATTTAACAAGTGTTCTCTTTTTAGTGATCATCCGTGAACTCTGTTTGACATATCGTTTTTCTCAGCTTTGCTTCCTCACTGCGAAAGGTTGCAATCCTTAAATATTGCCCGTGGCTCGTTGTGAACTTTGTTCACAGTTGAAATTTCCTGATGTCATACAGGAGCAGAGATTTAATTTTTGCCACGGTAATCACCGTTTAACTCTTCATCGATGGGATAAGAGATCGAATTTTTTTATAAACGCCTGTTTATTTCATGGAAACTTCAACGTTTTCGCACGAAATCAATAAATATTATTCCTATGGCGGGAATGACTGAACAAATTCAACCAAACATCTGAAACAACATATGATTTAAAAATAGAAAGTTATGTTTACGCGTTGCTTTCTCGTCGATTCTTCTAATAAGAAAACTTCATCGTTAACGAAAATAAGAAAATGTCGGGATAATTATAAATAATTTAAAAAAAGACATTTCCTAAGAAATTCCTCAATGTTTAAAACATAAAACAGTCGAAAATTGCAAATTTTTATTTAATACGTCATTGGCCTCTCTTAGTTACACTATTTACACTAATTCATTTGAAACATAGCTATAATACGATAAAAGTTACTTTGTTCCCAATATGAGTAAACATTTTGTTCGCTATTTAGTAACAAGTACGATATGCATTATCTTAATTTGCACGTGCATCATTATTCGTTTTAACGGGTTTCTTCTACTATTATTAATAACTTATACACGACGAGCGCTATTCTCTTACAAACATTGCAGAATATACTTAAAAATATTTTGTTCAATGCAATACTCAAATTTGATAGAAAGAAGCACGATAATGGAAGAATTACAACTTTCCATTATTAATACCTGAAATAATGAACCACGAGTATTCTATGTGAAAAACGAATAAATGCAACGCATTCTTTACAGCGTGTGCAATCAACAAACGAATCGAAGATTCCTCTGTTCTGTGCAGAAGCGTTGAAACACGCGTTGCAAGCTCGTTGCATTAGGATCAGCGTGGTCGTGACGCAAGCGAGGTTTATTGATTCGCAGAATCCAATATAACGAAGCCAAACGCGGGGGAGAGAGGTATCTACTGTGGTTTTATAGGCCGCTCGTATTGTTGGCAAAAATCGTCTGAGCTCGCTTTTAACGATCGATTTCGAGCGTACCTGAGATTCGACAGCTTCCACGGTCTTCGTCGACCCATTTCTTCTCGAGCCTCTCACGAACACGAAATATTCCCTGTAAAAACGGAACCATAGCTGTTCGTCGTTGCTTTACGTAATCGATTATGAAACGGAGAAAACTGCCTCTTAATGCGTTATGAAGTGCTTCGGTAGAACCAGAAGTACAACGGTGTCGCGTAACGCTCGGTCTGATCAGTGGCGGTAGTTTTCTACTTGAAACTTGGGACAGTTGATAATCAGTGAATAGGTAGAGCTATGGCGGACTGTTAGTTGAATTTATTGATTCGTCGTTGGTTATCGTGTTGACTTTACTATGCGTAGAATTATAACAAGGATAAATTGTATTATATATTGTTTAAAAAATTGATAATGGTTGGTTGTCGTTTCGGTATTGAATTGGGAAAAGTAGAATTTTAAGGAACACAATATCGATTAATATAGAATATATTGTAATCGTTAGTTGATTTATTATTTAGAATATTGGAAATGGGAAAAGGATTATATTGCTATTATTATAATTCTTTCTATGCAATCTAGAATATTGGCAGATAGTAACAGGGGTCATACGTTATTGATTACAATACATCAATTCTGTGGTCATACAATTCTGTGGTCTATCTAATATTCTGAAAACACATAAGCTTTCCATTCAATCCAAATCTAATAAATTCCTTAATTGTACAAATAGTATAAAAAGAGTACGTAATGAGACCCAAAGAAAAACCTAAATGAATCCTGAAGTGGAGATCTGTATGGAAAGAGTTTGAAAAGGTTTTCAAGAGAAATTTACTTCTTGTCTTTCCCAGCGGGAGCAGAGAAGTACGAAGGGGCAAGCAGGGCAATTATTTGGAACGCGTTTTACTGCGCGATCGCGATGAGCAACGAGGTCTCGGGATGCGTCCATGTTTACCGTAATAAATTTCCATGCGACGTTATTGCTTGTTCCAAGCTCGTTACCGAGTGTAACAGCTTTTATTTCACCTTGGCTCGAGAAGAGGGGTTGCTTTTTTCGAGGGTGACAGGGATGAAGAGAAAGGTAGGGCCGGGACTCGTTAAGGGCTCTCGAGGAAAATGACAGGGTTGCCAAACGAATCTCGAGCCTGACCTGTAGTCAGAGCGTAATTTTAACCCTCAGCTAGGTGGTACGCGCGTATGTCGACCGACTGTGTGTGTTTGCTTTGGCAATTTCGCCCTGTTTTATCGCCGTAGCTCGTGCGATCAAAATTATGAGACTTCGCGACGTTTCGTGCTTAAAACAGTCTTGCGTCTATATATGTACGTCGTGTATACATACATACAGTGGAACATTTTCGTTGTGGTTACGTGACGAGCGTCTTTATTTTCGCTTTCATGCGACACGAAACGCTTTCCAGCGATATTGGTAAATATGCAGTCCGATTAAGTTTATAGCCGCCTATTTAGGAAGCTAGTCGCATTTCGAATTGGAACATTTATGGAGATTGATCGGTGTACTGAGCTTTTAGCTTTGTGGGTCAGGTAAGTCTCACCATATGCCACAACGATAAGATTGTAAAAATGTTCATGTTCGAATGTTTATTGACTAAGAATGGGATCAAGTACAGTGGCTAGTAAAAAGTATTTGCGTATACCCTTATTTTTCAACGAAGCCTCATTTTATCAGGTTTTATATTTCATGTTCGTAATATCAAATTTGTTCGCTCATACGAAAGTACTACTAAATAATTCGAAATTTAATTATGTAATCTTAGAGCTGGACGAGGCTAGGTTTTAGATGTCTATAAGTACTTCGATAATTACACATATGAAACTCTTTCGCGAATAGTCTTCGTCAGATAAATTTTTTAAATACTTTAATCAGAGGCTTAAGATAGATTTCTGTTTACGGTATTGAATTGTAGCGAACATAGTGCATGTCGTGTACTATGATATATCTGTGGTATAGTTTCTAATCTTTCAAGGTTCCAGTACTACTTTTATGAGCTTCGATTTTTTCAAATGTCAAAGTTCTCATAAGTATATTTTTGAACTCTACAATCACTCGTCTTGAAGTTCGAAACCAACTCTTATAAATCAACTGCGTTATGAATACAAACAGTGAAACGTAACAATCACACGAAATGGAAGCTTTTTATTGGAAACGATTTTAATTCGTCAATAGATGTTAACATAGTTTCCGCTCGTATTGTTAACTATAGCGAAACGTTGAATTATCTTTTGCTGGCCGAGTGAAGAATTAGAATTTTAGATGAAACTTAAACGAGTTTTTAACGAACGTGAGAATTTCTGATGTAATCAATCTTCGAATTTACAACACAATACGTTATCAGGTAACATCCTCTCTCTCACAGCTTACATATTAACTTTATGTTTCACGAAGTTTATCCTCGCAAATACATGATAAGATACCCGAAAAATAAGCTTACTGGGATGTCGAAAGAAAAAGTTCCCAGTATTCGTTTTAAAAATAAAAATTTCATATACACATGTCATGCAAGTACCATTAAATCCTGAATCATCAACGTCGCCAGATATCGAGAGTAAACGCGAACGAAACGATGGCGGCGCCATCGAACTGCCAGCTATAAACGTAAAAGTAAAAGTGGATAAACAAAGGAAATTTCTACGGTATGTTGAACGTGTATCGTGGAATGTAACGGACGAAAGTAGGGTGACCTACTAGCCCGTTTTCCGTGCGATTTACACGACCCTCCAAGTTCAAAGTGGTTGAAGCAAGTCGTGCATAAGCATTATCGACTATAACCAGCCAGGTGCTTCGCGTCGAGTTTAAAACGAAGCCTTTCGCTGCCCTGACAGCGTCGTCACGGGCTTGGACAACTTACAAAGAAGATCGTTAAAAAAGTTTCGATAATTACGGATTTACGTTCCACATAAACGCGTTAAGATTCTCGTTGGCATGAATTTTTGCGGAGCACGAGTATTATTTTAGGAATTCGTGTGATACCTTGAGGTATATTTTGTGAATATATCTAACAAAGTGAAAGCCGAAAAAGAACTGCCTAGAAAGTTAAAATTTCCTTTGGAACTGGTTGGAAATTATTTGAAAATTTCATATAATAATTTCTAGAGCAGATATTTGTTTTGGTATTAAGGATCTAGATTTTTGTTAATAAATGTACAAGTCATTCTTTTTCATACACTCGTTCAAGTACTGTTCAGATTGGGATTTTGGGTTTCAGAGTTAAATATCGTAACAGACGTGTGCCATTTGTCTGGGAAATATCTCGTGATGTAAATATGTCGAAAACAAAAATGTTTGAAACAAATGTTGTACGATGTCTAGGAGGACAAGCAATATTTAATTTATCAAACAATGACTTTGGAAAGTCCTATAAATGTCACGTTTATATTTTTAAATGGGGACTATATCTTCTTTTCCTGTGTTCTTGCAATCGACACTGGAACATTTTAAAAACGCTTTACTTGTACCTTTCGCATAAACCACTATCGAAATGTTAATTCTTAAGAAGAGTAAAAAGTTATATTATTTTATGGTAAATACGTAGAAAAGAAGCGACTAACTGTTTTTACGGATAGTATTTGGTACACACACAATCGACTCTTTTTAGAACCACTATGATGTACAAAGTTTGTCAAAGCAACTTTCTCGTGGTGTACATTGGATGATGCCAATGCCGGATCATATCAAAGTTGAAATTTAATATCTCGATAGTGGTTTATCTGAAAGACATAGTTTTCATCTAAAAATATAGCCTTCATAAAGCTTTCCAACATAAAATAAATATTAGTATGACATGTACATCGCGTAACATTTGTTTGGAACATTTTTCCGTATCGCTCGTAATGCTCAAGATTTTTGCACGTTTTCAGATGAATGGGACACATACAGAATATAATATTGTGCAAATCTTTAAAAATACACATTGGTAGGAAATATAACATTGTAAAATAAAGTTACAGAATATATGGAACATTCCTTAGCCAAATGTATTTTTAGCAACGAAAAAAGGTAGTCGTCTTTTATATACTTGACATTGTAGGACTCTCTCTCTCATAGTTGACATTTTGGAAAAGTGTTTTGTCAGTTCGCCAAGATAATAGCCAGATCTGGCAGTTGGTGATATAAAAGTTCACTGTATCACACATCTCTATATTCTATCTACAAATTCCACTAATATTAGTCACAAAAATCTTCCAAAAATTGTTCATCTACTTTGAACAAATATCTCCAGATTAAAAATTCCGCAAGAATAAAATACATACAGTCTTATCGAATTTTCATCGGCTATTTCATAAAATTTCGCAATTCGTTCGAATATCTCGTCAGTTCGATCAGCTTTCGTTATACATAGTTCCCCCTCCCTTCCTTTTCCCCAATCGGTTTACCAAAAAACTTTATCAAGAACAGTCGAATCTTATCGTTCGTATCTTTTTACTGAGGACACGCGTCACGATAGCAACTTACGAGCTGAATGAGCGTCGTTCGTTTCGCGGAGCAGAAGCGAGTTACGGCCGAGGATGAAATTAAAACGGTCGTAAAAAGGGAAGCGGAGGGATATTAAACGCGAAGAGCATTATCACCGGGTCTCGGGAAACGCGGCGAATTGCGCAGTTGGTAAATTTATTGATGGAATTTCGTGGATTCGCATTATCATTGCAGCGCTGCGTAATCCTCCGCGAACCGCCCGTCTGATTCGCTCGTAGATAATAGGAGGTGACATTAAAGTTAAACGACGTAAAAGTTAATAGGTCTGTTTCATCGGTTTGCTAGAATAGTGACACATTTGAGAAATCGTTACTACCGACATGTCCACAAAAATTACCTCTAAAATCGTCATTTTGTGTGATAGCATGTCATAATTTAACACTACAATAGATAATGGTAATGTACAATACAATGAGTACAAGGTTATATCAACCTTTTTTATTGCTGAAAGAAAAATTTACAATTTTGACACATGTCTGTAAAGACTAATGCTAAATGTGAGCCATTTAATGGGACCAAGACCATGGTCATTTAATGATATTATACTAGGAGGAATATTTGAGAAATTTGAAGAAACCAAAGTATGGAAATCTATAGCTTTCGAATTCCTTTTCTTTTTCCGACTATATGTCTTTCACAATTTTACTATGATTCATTCAATAATGATTCAGAGTACTTTCATACCTCTTCAAAAATCCATTTGTTGAAGTCCATCAAAATAATTGTTTACTACAAACGATATTTTATTGTCTTTCTATCGAGTCTGAGCGAAAGAAACAAACAAAATTTCTTCTTATTAAATAGTTGAATAGTTTATAATTTTCAATTCCGCACTTTCAGCTTCAATTTAATTTTCTACTTCATAAAAGGAACGTACTTTTGCAGCTGTACACTACTCCAGGAAACCGACGCGACGAGATCCGTTGTTTTCCGTAAGCGTCGTTTTATGGTCGCGATCGAAGGAACGAGTGTCGTAAAGGAACCGTAATGAAACGCGAACAATGTGCCGAGATTACGCCTAGGATAAGTGGAATGTATGCGATGCACTTTGAGAATCGTGGCCTGGAGATTCAGTGATTTCTTAGCGTCTTTGACGTCGTTTTCTCGAGTACTTTGGAGTTTTACGAATTTGATGCGTATCAGTTAGAGCTTTCCTCGTTTCAACGTATCCTTAGTGCTTTGAATTTCGTACCTTCAAGTTATGCAAAACTCGCGTCTTAATCAAATCTATACGAAAATGTTTCTTAAATCTGTTACTCTAATATTTTATAATAAAGTCTTTGACGATAAACAAAAATTCCTATTTTCTAGTAAAAAAAATTTCGACAAGCAGTAGCTGTCCATCGTTATCGATTTTTGCGTTTAAGTTAAATTAATCTCGTAGAATTATCAAAAAGATTATGACGATCTCACGTGATAATAATAATAACAACAGTTTGATAATTTCTTCAAGTATAATATACATATGTATATGTATCTTGTTGGTAATATTTTCGAAACGTGTAAAATTAAATTTCCGTTCTTACTACGCTGCTTATCTGTACTATTCAACGAAATATCGTCGATTAATTTTATTGGAATGCATCGAGTATTAGCGATAATCAACTTTTGTTTTCTTCCGAACACGATGGATAAAAATACCTATATATTATTCCATCTACCTCGTGCTTGTAGATAAACGAGAATATAATACAATTGCTCGATTTATTAACGCTGATAACGTCCGTAATATTTTTCCTTTCTTTTCTGGTTTACGTTCGTACGATAACTGACGTATCGATTTTCTTGTTATCTTTATTCGAATCAATGCTACAATTAACAACGACTCGATGTTTATTACATAATTGACGCTTTTGTTACGATTGACATTAATAAAGTTAAGGTCTACTTCGACAAATTATATTGTCTGTTCGCGTAGCGTATTCGGTGTAATCTCATTACGATTAAATAATTGTAAATATTCAGTTTGATATATTCGTTGAATTTAAATTCAACGTGCTATATTTGTGATCCACTTAAAAGACCATTAATTAGTCGCGATGTAGCAACGAAAAGGTGGAAATTCTGAGTAATGTTCAAACCTTTAAATTCCCAATATATCGAATAATCAAAAGTCTTTCTGTGACTCTTCCAAAATTTAATATTAATTAACCGAACAACGTCTTTCTGAAGTTTTTCAAATTTGAGTCTTTTTCATTCAATTAAAAAGCTTTCAATATGAAACAACCTTCATCAAGCTTCAAATCATTCAGCTTTGCTAGATCTACAAATTTTTTACAAGCTAATCGTAAATCGAATCCCATCGGAACATTTCTCTTATTACAAAAATTACTTTTAAGTTTGAAAGAAAACGAACCTTCGCTTTATTGACTCTTTTTCTTCCCACAAAATACAAACGATTCTGTTCCCTAGAAAATGAAGAAAATTTGTTCTCCTTCAAAATTAAAGATGCTTTGTATCAACCACGAAACAGAATCGAGTCAAGAATACCTCGACGCTCATGGAGCACGATCCGTATCAAATAATCTTTCGAAATCGAGCCGAAAATGAAAAAGTACTCAATTACCAAATATCAGTGGTGTTTCCACGCGAGAACGTAATCCACAATCTGGTTGGGCTCATGGAAACGATTCGGTCGAGCGTACGCTTATCAGAAGTACTTTGCACGCGTGCACGCACCGGTTATCGCGATGTAACGGCTCCATCGCGATGAACGTGGTCGCGCGATATTACGTAGCCCGAGATCCGCCGCGTCGGAGAAGGACGAACTCATACTGATATCATAATGAGGAAGAGGGGCGGCGAAACGTTATCATGGAGACGGTATCGCGCACCCACGATCCCAATTTCGTGATAACATCGATCGTGAATCGCAACCCTTAACCCGCGGGGGTTATCTCCCTCGGTTGAGCATGCCGTGTTCCTTCTCTCGCGATTTCGTCGAAAGTCCACATGCCACGATCGAACGACTCCCTTCTTCCTCGAGTACTCTTTGCCTGTTTTTTTTTTTTCTTTATTATCGTTCTTCTCTCTCTTTTCATTTTGGAGATGAGTTTCGAATAGCGTTTCGTTGTGATATGTAGAGTAATTTATGATGATATTAGGACGATACTGTACTATGGAATTATGTAATGGTTCGTAACAGAATTTACAAACGTGAATAGATTATATGTATACAGAGGAATTAAAAAATTAATTTTTGTTTCACTCTTCTTAGTGTCATGAGTGAAGGGAGAATGTTACTCGTTTATGAGTAACATTTTATTTACTCCATTTTCAGCGAAGCACTGTACAGCGAGATAATTAATTTTTTTTGGCCAGCTTGTCTCTCCTTTTACGGCGTCGCGACGCGTTCAACACCACAGAGGCGGATTAAAATTTTAGAAGCAATCACGAATCACTGCGAGAAAAAGTTTTAGTATCCTGGAGAGTACTGCAATTTCTATAGTATAAGCCTCGAAGTCGTAAAACCTGATGTTGGATGAGAGATGTTAAATTTGCTCGTTAGGTATACTTTACCACAAGTAACTTCGAAAATATTCTCATATAAGGATAGCATCTGCTTTCTAGTATGAATTATTATAGTTAGTGATTTATAACGCATCATAAAATGATTGACGAAATTTATAAAATTTAATTTTATTATACGACGATTGAATATTATATTTAACTTTGTTAATTGATATTTAAATATACATTAGCTACGTTAAAATTTTATTAAAACAGTAGTAAAGCAACGTTAATATGTTTCTGTTAAAAAGCGACGCGTTCATATTTTATTAAAGAGAATTAAGTTTGTCAGATGTGTTTAATTCATACACATCTAGGAATTAATTGAAACAAGGGAACAAAAATGTGGAGCGAGGGAGCGGAATAATTGTTGTTCCTGTTAGCGTCGTTATCGACAAAACTCACGCCATCGTGGAAATTGACATCTGTCGCAACTTGTCTCCTCTCTGCTCGTTGGGCGTTATCACGCAGACTGCCAGTAATATTTAAAACTGCACGATTTCCATCGAGCTTCATACGGATTAACTTTGAACCTCGCTATGGAACCCCTGAATTTTTATTTATATTCTGTAGATTGCTATTTGGAGAGAATATAATTTTTAAATATGAAAATATGGCGAAAAAATTGATTCCTGAAGCTCCACTCATTTGAAAAAAAATGTCCTTATTCCTTTCTCTTTTCATTAATTCTATCCTTCATATTTATTTCCTTTTCTAATCTCTTTCTTTCGAATAATTTTTATCTTCATAAAACTTCAATAGCTTCTTTGTTTCGCAGAATTTCGTTAAAACTGCGTCAGAAGATTGAAGTAACAGAAATATTTCAAAACCTTACTGACTACAAATCTTTCTGTTGTTTCGTAAGCACTGTGCAATTTTTCAAGCTAATCTCCTGTCACTACACGGTGCTACGCAACGTATAGTAAATTTCGAATCTTACTCCCGAGTCTTATCTTCTCTAAAATTCACGAAATACGCGTGTAAACAATTTTTCCCGACTGTCTGTCTTGCACGAAACTATTACACTTTGGTCACGCTGATAGTTCCGCTTTAGAACATCTGAGATCATTGAGTAACTGCAGCAACTGTTTTTCGCTAACATCTAAAGTACAAATACGTGTGCCAAATTGTTTTCTGCAGACACGCGTTGTGCAATTGATAATTTATTGCGAATAATTACACGTGGATGACGTGCGTATTGCATCAGTGCATTTGCATACGAAAAGGCGTATGTAAGTGCATCAATTATGTAGGAAATACCGTCCCTAGTGGAATAATGTTCAGTTTCAATAGCAATTTTATGAAAAGTCTAAAGTCAAAATTCATTATACTTTAACTCAAATTACGTTTAACTCTGTGTAACACAAAGTACATACCATACCAAAAACCAAATCAGAGTAAAAATTACAGATCATCTTTGGTACGTTCCTTTCTCGATCCACGCGCAATCTTGTTTTTCTATTCTTAATATATTGTTCAGGTTAGACAAAAATACGATAGATTAATTATCGATAGGCATAATTTCTCATTTTAATATCGCGTTGGTATTATATTTTGAACCATTAGAAGTTCTTACTTGAAATTCTTCTTGAAATTAAAGTGAAATTGGAACGTAAAAATTCGCGGATTGCAAAAATTACAAACAAAAATTCTCATTATCGACATAACAAAAGAAGAACCAATAATTACTATAACTTGAATGAACCATCCTGTAGACGATACAATGGCACAATGATAAGCCTACAGAAACAAAGCTCTAAAAATATAGAGACACGGGTAGCTTCCAATTCACAAGGAGTTAGTTGTAAAAGTCCAAAGAAACGATAGTCCACCCTATCGACTCCCTCGAGCTCTAATTTAGGCCTCGTTCTCATCTCTGTCCCATCTATCGATTCCTGACCCGCTGACCTAGATCATGGGACTCGATATCAACGTCGAGCACATAAAACGCCAGCTTGGATGAACTCTATCGAACTCGGGCCAACGTATGTCGTCGACGGGCCTACGCAAAGATCTCTCGTGTCTTAGGCATTCCGCGTTCTCGTCCGGCAAACAAAGCAGAACAAACACGCGAAGCCAAGGATCTTCGATCGATAGACGATCGTTGAACCTTCGACTCTAAGCGAACACGCTTCCGTTGGTCGAAGGTCTTGAATCTCTCATGAAACAATCCTCTTGTTTTTCTCTTCAGACATTTCAAAGCCACGTGTATGTAAAATCTATGTATCTGTATGTGGATGTATGTAAAGGTATCGATTTCTTACTTATTAAGATAATGATGGTAGTAAACACAATTATAATTGAAGATCATAGAACGAGAGAACGTAATAACAATGCTGATGAATTTAAAAATTCGATAATCAGTTCCACGTTAAATGTTCTTTTGTTTGATCGTGGGATTAAATATGAATTTTTGCATCGAATTGAGTATTTCAAAAATACCGATTGTTGTAATATTAAGTATACTCTTGATTGTTCGCGGAATTTTATTGTTTTATCGCCTATTTATATCTTTGAATCTAACAAGTTGCACTTTTTCCTACTATCTTACCAAGTAACAGAAAATTACTTTGTAACCCAAATTTCCCATTGTTATAGTTCAAGAATTCATATTTTAGTTGCGGCAATCCCGTTTGCGAACAATCATCATAACCGCTGAATTTTTTTTTTTTTTTTTTTTTTTTTTACTGGTGACCAATATCGGTGATAGAAGTTGTCTTATGTTTCTACCGATAGCTGTTATCTATGAAGAAACATTTCATTAATTACCAATAACAGTTATGAATGACGAAACGTTTTCTTGGTTACTTTCGTTCGTCATAAATTTTTATTAACAATGTTCGTTACCTATGAAATGGGAATACTTGTACTCTTTATTAATCTCTTTTTAAGGTAGCTTAATAAAAAACTTAAATATGAACCATCGGCTGTCAGTGAACTCTTGCACGAGTCGAAGATCCTGGATCGCTGGTGAAATGATCCTGTTTCTCATCTCTCTCGTCAGAAATTCCCAAGCATCGTGTGTGTAACGTCGCGATAACCGATCGTATCGATCATTCAACGTCGAACACGAAGCGTAACCCTCGAACGAAGCAACCGCGGTTCAACGTGGCTGCATGCCACGTAATTATTTTCCACGTTGGACACGCTGATATATGGTCGAGCGTAATTCCTGCCAGGATTTTTGCGAACGTTGCAAAGGTCGGCTTACAAGCGTGCTCGAGTCTCTTGAAACCGCGGCCACGCAGCGTCTGACGATCGTTAATTAACGAAGCGAGCAGCGATTTTGCGATCGGTTTTTACAGAAGAGACTGCAGTGTCGAGCGAGTTTCGTTGGCGAAGTGTTGCACGTTATCGCGCCGTGCTTGATAAAAATTCGTCGCTCAGCGATAACAAGGAAAGACGTTTTCCAACGTGACATTCCGCGTTACTTGGAAACATTATCCAACCTCGATAAGTGCCCTCCTTTTTTTTTCTTTTTTCTTTTCCAACGCTACGTTATGAGAAAACGATCGTTATCGCGCAATTTCTTTCACGTTCGATGTTGCCTTATTTCTTGGTTTTGGGAAAAACGTGCTGATGCAGTGGATGTTTGAAATCAGGGCATTCGTGAAAACGATTTTAATTGTATATTAGAAGTACATTATAATATTGACAAATGGAGATCGAGATTTACATTATAACGCTATAATAGCTTTTTAATCTTTTTTAAGATCAATCAACAGTTCTTTTGCGTGTAGATATAGCTGATGCGAGGGAGGTGCTATCGGAAACTACTAATTGGAATTTCTTATAGTTTTGCTTGTTATAAAGTTTAATAGTTATAAAGTATAACAGTTTTCACTCGTTTTACAATTCAGTTTTTTAAATATAATTGATATTGGAGGATGTTATCGATTTATTTTTCGCGGGGTCGTTCGATGGGTGCGTTGCATCGACTGTGGTCGCCTAAAAGCCTGAGCAGTGGCCAAGCAAGTCGATTGCCAAGTAAATCGCGCCGCAATTACGAGGGAATAAAGAACCTGAGCTTACAGAAAGTCTGGCCAAAATTCGTGCAATCGATAGCACGACGATTACTTAGCTCTATATTAGGTAAACGTTCTCGAATTCTCTAAACATAGTCGGCCTCGACCGGAATAGATCTCGGTCTTGCTGTCTGTTAACATTAATCTCGCGGCATAAAATCTTTCTCGTCGTGACATCACGCGTTTCTGATATCTCGGAATGCATGTCATGGAAAATTCGATTCTTAATGGAAGTGCAAGAGATCATTCTTTCTTTTTTAATTCCTTTCTCTAATTTCGTTGAATTATTCAAAAGTTAGAAATCTCGATCTCTGACATCATGGAGTGTCGATATTATTTTTTGAGATATAAATCGCTCCATTTGGAAATGACATTTTTCTAATATTATACCAATGTATTCGATCCTCGTTAAAAATGTCCAAAATATTTCAACTGTAAATAGACATTAACGAAGAAACGGGGCAATAACACGAAACGTATTTTTAGCAAATGTTTATTATTCCAGACTGTACTATCAACGCGATGGTTTGAAAATAAAATAGAATGTCTAGCGAGAAATTGTATATCAGTCATCGTATACAGAATATTTAGCCAACTAAATATTTTTATGACTTTTATAAATTCTAAAACAAATTTTTTCCCAACTGCTTGAAGAAATGTTTTTCAAACGTAACCTGTCTCTTATTAGTCCAATAACGATATCTAGTCGACTATCAGTTTAACAAACAGCATAATTAAATAATTCAAATTCCATCAAAAGTCGGATGAAACGTTTGAATTCTTGGTGCAGCATGGATTTTCCAATTTATTCGAAAAATGTAGGTCATCCACGAAGCTCCCTCGCAATTTAAAGTGCGCGTTCGCCAGCAGGAACATGGAAAAAGCAATTTATTGCACCGGTTAATTGGCGTGCCAAAGAGACGTTATTACGACTAAGATCCCGCCTGATAAATTTTACAGCGTGTCGCGTCATGAAAATGCTTTATTGCCGTGGCTAATCGACGTATACATAGAGATGCACGACGTACCTCGTCTCCAGCAAGAATTCGCTGTGTTTTATGGCGTACATCACGTCTCTCTCTTTCTCTCTCTCTCTTTCTTTCTCATTGTTTGCACATCCAAGGGTTCAGTTCACTTCCGTATTGACCGACGACACGAGGATGCGACATGCAAGAAACTTCTTGCTTAAACTTCTACGTGCACAACTTCTATCTCATTAGCATCGTTACATTTATTTGGACATTGCGAAATCGAGAGGAGATTTCTTTAAACTTACAACTGGCTAAATCTAAATGCATAGATCGATAAGATGGACTGTAACAATATAGGAAATTATTTATATTGGTTTTAAGACATCTTTTGATAAAATTACGTAATACACTAATTTATAAATAATTCCAAACATAGGAGATCTTAAATATTCTTATTAATTTTATTTTCTCAAAGGTGATCAATTTGTAAATATCTTTTAACTCCATCCGATTATTACTGACCTTAAGAGGAATTTTGGTAAAATTACATTATCCTGTCAAGTTATAAATCGTTTCGAAGATGCAAGGTCGTAAAGATCTCGAAAATTCATTTCCTCGGGGTTAATCGATTCCCAAGAAATATTGCATCCAACATTTACTGCCATAATTTAACTTAATTTTCCATTGGACAGAATATTTTGTTTCTGACTTTGATTTCATTATTTAGAAGCTAGGTTATCCTGTTACAGAAGTTACAAGATTCTACTCTAGTTTATTAGCGCATGAGATTTTAAATACCACGTCGAAGTGATTAATGTTTATGCGATGTCTGGCTCCTCGGGTGTTAATTACTCGGTTATTGCAGTTCTATGTCGCTTCGACACGGTGACCCTTGGTTGGTATTAGCTGGTACTCGAACGATGACTAAGAGGTCGGCACGCTCGTTCGTCATTATTAATTGCTACATCGAATTCGTGTTACTGGCTCGTATTTGTCAGCTACGTGCACCTATTATATATAGCACGACCGCGAGCATTCTATTTTCACGGGCCGATAAATAATTGCATTTGGATGCGTAACAGCCGCTGTGTCTTGCCAAGTACCGTGGCAGGAGCTATCGATGACGATAACGTTATCGATGAACGCCGATAAATCACCTGAGTTCTTGTTCATTTAACGATAGATATATTAAATTCGAGGTAAAAGGATGTAGAACGTAAATTCTTCCAATATATTTCTATTAAATTAATTTCTCCAATATCAAAATAACGTTGGATCGCAAAAAGCAATTTATGCTATAAATTCGTTTTAAGAACGAACATTTATAATATAAATTTCCTTTTCAAAACATGTTCAATTGCGCTGATATATTTCTGATTAAATTAAATTCTTCAGATATCGAAATAACATTGGATCACGAAAGACACTTTGTAATATAAATTTATTAGAATATTATATTAAAGAGCGAAAATTTATATGTTTCAAATATGTTTCTACGCAGACAACAACGGTCAATTGGAATTGTATCAGCAGATGGGCTCGTTGTTCGACCGTTTCCCTCTGCTTTCACAGAGTAAATCCCCGGTAGCTCGTTGTCGCCGTTTCCATGCCGGATCCGGAGCTTTCGAAAGCTTCCCTCGCGGTGGGCATTAATCCTGTCTCTACCGCCAAACTTTACCCTCGTTCTTTTGTTTCACCGATCCTGTTACAAAAGGGAAAGGAAGCTTAAGGCCGAAAGCGCGATCAGAAGCCATAGAAAAACGACAATTCTGTTATTTCCACGGTTTCCGCGCAGTCGGCCCGCGATTTTCGTGACTTCCGTCCTGACATTTTCCACGAAAGTTCCGTATGTTCTGATTTAAAATTGTTCGCTCGGGATCGCCTCGAGTATCCCACTTGAATATGCGTGCAAACTTTCGTTCGAAAATTACACAGAAAAGTTGAAATACCTATTTATTTTGTTCACTTACTCGCTACTCTATTACATTTTTAACCTTATTTTTGGATTATACTTGCGAAGCATTTGAAATGATACTGACATTTAAGAGAATTTCATTTTTCCATTTATACGGGTAGTGAAATTACGGAGAACTATTTGATACGATTTTATCTGAATGAATGTAACTGGATGTAAAATGAACTTAATGAATTTAATGTGAATTTTAATGTAAAATAGAAGACTGGAAAAAAAAACTTACAACCAAAGAAAGAAAGATATTCTTAATTAAAATTAAGAAAATAATCAGCACAATCGCAATGCCTTGGAAAAGGACAAACATAACTTACTAATTAAGAAATGACGTTCTAGAAAATAAAATATGAATACATTTTATTTTCTAGAATGAACAGAACACTCCGACCAAATATAATTTTGCGAACACTTCGAGTCTAATTCAAACTGAAGCAGCTCAGTCGCCCAAAGAATATCTTCTACCACCGAACACATTAACAATACACTTCACTTGCAAAAAGTCAGAAAAGTTGGCGTCTGTAATCCTAAAAATCTTCATTAAACGACACGATACAGAAGCTTTACTCGTAACCTAGTACGATTATTCGCGATATAGTGACGGGTATCCGGGTTAGAGGAGCCGGCGTTAACACACAAGAATTAGAAGAGGCCGCGAGCAACGCGGTGGTGGCGATTGTTAGAGCTCCACTTGGCAATGGTGCCGGAGTTTTTGCTCCGAATATAAAATTAGGTCTGTTGGAGCCGCGGGCGCTGGGATCTCGAAGAGCAAGGGACGTAAATAGATCACCGTTAGAATGCGGCACGTCTTATTCACACTTACGTAAACAGGTCTTGTGAGCGCGTCGCGTTTTAGGTGAGCCTCGTCTCTTGTGTGGTTACGCTAGGAAAAGGTTGCGCGACTCGAGCCGTTCCTTCTTAGAATCGAACGTTCGATTTGGTCGCGGATGCCTCGAAGAGGGAATTCGTGAGGGGGTGAATTGAGATTGACGAGTCACCTTTCATTTCTATTATCGTATCAAAGGCGCTTATTAATAGGCGGATCGTTCATGAAATGTTTGTTTATAGTGACATATACATATAATGCAACTTATATGTACATGTCGATCCGTAGCATTCTAAAAACAATCTTAAAAATGCGTCTTGAAAGAAACAATTTTTACAACAGGTATTTTTATTAAAACTACATCGTTCGCATAAATCGAGCACGCGTGTTACGAAATTACGTTGCGCGAATTTTCTTACAATAGCAAGATTCAAAGCTACGTCGAACAGCCAAAGTCCAAAATCCGAATGCAAACGAATGTACCAACCTTTACGACAGATATCTCTATTAAAGCTATACTGCATAAATGAAGCACGCGTCTTACGAAATTGCTTCGTATGAAATATTTCTATAATATAATAAAATTCGAAGTTACAACCAACAGTTACAATCCGAGGCAATTTATCCGAAATTAGAATCCTCGAAATCAAACCGTCAAAAATTATCCAGTCGCAAGGTACAGCAACTAGTGAACTTAAACAGAAAGCAGTCTCTTCGAGGCGCATCAACGCAGCCTGCAAAAATTCGTCGTACGATCAGACAGTTTTTATGACAGGAAACTGTCGGTATGTGCCATCCGTCGACGAGAGGATAGTCGACGGATGGCGGAAGCTTTTAAGGAAAGAAACCGCTGCCGCGCCACGCCAATAGGAAATTTTAATACGTTCGGTATATCGCGAAGGAACATGGATCAGGTCGAAAAGCTGGCTACGGTGTTCGCTTCGACTATCGTCGATGCGGGGCTGCGTTCGTTGCACGGGAAGAAGCTATCGATCGGTCCGTGTCTTGGAAACGTTTTATTTTTCGCTCCCGTTCTCGTTCGCGTTCGACTCGTGTGCCATTCCCTGTGCTGGCTGCCTGGAGAGTCCGGGATTAATTCCCCGACTATTACTTGTTTCTTATTCCATTTTTATCTAGAGTTAAAACTCCGTAGTCGACGGTTTATTTCTCTGGAGTATCGTGCCGCGGAGAGACTCGCGTATTTCCTATAGTTTAGCGAACGAGAGTAGGAAAAATATTTAGCAACGATTTTTTTAACTACCTTTCTACCACGCTAAGAATAAATTTTTGAACAGAAATTGGCAAAGTCAGACTCTAGAAGAATGACACAGTTAGAAATGGTTATCTTTTCTAAGAAATCGACTTGAAATATAGTAGAAAGTTTAAAATAGGTAGTTATTATTCATTTGAACTTTCGTAATGGACAGATTTCCTGTTTTTACGCTTTAGGTAATAGCCTCTGGGCTCTAACTACCTTTAATAAAATATTGTTTATATATATTTCTTAGCCTCGAGAGCAATGTTAAAACAGCTTTCGGTTTGTAACATTCTTCTCGTTAAATGCGTTAAATTTCTTAAATAAAAGACTGACACTTCTAGGAAATATATAATTCATTTTTGGATTTAATTTTTCTACATATTTTTAAATCGGTAATTTCCCGTAGGTGTTACTTTTCTAACAACCTGACAATGTGTATAATCTTTCGATTACTGATTCATGATTACTCATATTCTTTAATATTATTTCATATTATGGATGCAGCAAATAGGTAAAGAATATAACAATTAAAACGAAAATCGAATATCTTATATATCTGTGAGATTGTAGAAATCAGAAATTATCGTTATTATAAGTAACAATAAATGTGTTGAAAGCATACTGTGAGTCGAATTAACTTTCTTAGTTTCCTTAATTAAAATAATTTCGATTTCGTGACAAGTTAAGGTCCTCGTTATTTCTTTCCTCTGATCTGAACAGTTTTTTAGAGCCTCAGTCAATGAACTTTCGGCTGAAATATTTCTACGAAAGTAATCGGGGTTAGTGCAGCCTGGTGTCAGAGTTATTGCGTCCTGCTAGCCACAAATCTCGATTTACGAGCTCAGGATCTAGGTATCGGTGAGATACCCACCACATCCGAATCTCCCTGCTCTTTCCGTAGCTTTTCGTTTCCGTTTAATGATAACCTATATTTTTCGATAACTCGTAACACCCTGTCTGGTGAGGGTGGTGAAGGAAAAATTTGTTTTCTAAAGAATAAATCGAGGATTTATAGTAGCGATAGTAAATACTCTTATATCTAAATTCTAGAATTACCTAAAAGTATAGGAGAATATTTCTTATCTTTAATATCAAAATTACAGTTTTCTTCCTTATTTCTTCGTTAATTCAATAAATTTGCATAAACATCCTGGGCTGCTTATCCCGTAATATAGTCTAACTCTTCATCATCCCATCGAGCTTCCTTTCTCGCAAATTCCTCCAAACCTAACTAAGAACCCCTGATGCACAGGTCCGAAAGGTCGCCGATTTCGAGTCGTACATTCGGTACGCAGCGCGGCAGTTATCGATTTCCGAAGCGTAATAAAGCCGTTTCGAGAGTATACCGAGTGGCGTGCGCGAAGAATCTACCTCGAAGGCGTTCTAAAACTCGCGACTAACCCTCGAGGGTTCCACGTGGAACAGGATCGTCGCTTTTTTCGTCCGCAAATCACTTTTTCGCCCCTATTCTCGGTCTATCTAGCAGAAGTTTGTCCCAGGAAAGTTCCGTGAGCCTTCAGCGAAGAGAAAAGCCCTTTCTCGTTTTCTCGATCGACCCTGGTGGTCGTTGGAGTGCCGCGGGCGCGGCTTCCGATCGATCATCCCGCCCACGTCCTTTTCCTTCCGCTTTTCGCGATGGAAATCGCGGCCAATCCAAAAAGGACTCCCTCCTTTGATTGGATACACCGATCAAAGCAGCCAGTTTTCGTAGAAAACCCGCGGAAAACTGTCGGCCCCGCACCAACAACCCTTTGACCGGCTTTCATCGTCCAGGCCAAGCCTCGTTAGGGGCGGCCTTTTCTTTTATGCAGTCCGTGTCAGCTACTTGAGAGGAACTCTGCGGCTCCCTTTAACGTGGTAATTGAAATTACACTGGGCGCTTCTCCTTTTACTCTTTATTCTTCTCTTTTCTTTCTTTTTTTTTTGTCTCTCCTTCTTTCGCTGTCTTCTTTCGATTGGTTTGTTTTTGGCGGTCGGTCGTCGCTGCTCGTTTAAAGCGACGAGGGCTCTTTTCTGTCTACCAGTGGTGAAGGTGAATTATGTTGCAGTTTTTAAGTAATTTGAAGGTGGATTTTTAAGCTTTTTTAGACACTGTAAATTAGTGCAATCCGGTACTTTTTTTTTAGTAGACCTGTGCAGAGAATGTAGGTTTCCCGAAGATAAAAAAAATATAGAAACATAATGTTGTTGGAAAAAGGAAATCTCTTTAACAATTCTCTTGATAACCACTGAATTTTCAATAAAATCATATCACTTTAATGTTACTGCGAATTTTCTAATTCTCAAACGATATTCCAAAACGGTTCATCCAAAATATCAATCTCTCTCTCTCTCTCTCTCTTAATCAACACGAGTAATTCAAATAACTTATCAATTCCTTCTTAATTTTTCTGCAATCAAACGAAATGAAAATATTTCGACAGAGTTCGATGAGGAAGGTGTGACTCGTTTACCGCGGAGATACGCATGCGTTCAAGATGATTGTCGAAACAACGGCAGTATCCGAAACCACGATACGGAAGAGCAAACACCGATAGGATTTCCGTGAACGCGCGGTTTCCGCACGGATGAACGAAGAATTTCTCTGTTCCCTGGCAAGGAGCTACCTTTGCTTTCGAGCTCGTCTCGAAAATCCTGCGAGACGCGCGCCGTTCCACCGCTAAGACGACGCGGTTCGACGCTTTCGTCGATCGTTCCGGCGTAGGATCGCGAGAAACGGTCGTGAACAAGATTTCACCTCGCGAACCGTGGAAAATCACGTTCACGGGAATTTCATCGAGCTACAACTCGTTTACTGATTTCTTTCGCAATTCGGCATATTTGAGATTGTTTGAGATATAAGCCGAAATCAGTTGCGACATATTCACGAGGAATATTCCCTTGTTTTCCATTTTGTAAAATATTTCTAAGGAATATTCTACTCTTGTTTATATTTCATTTTTGTAAGATATTTACAAAGAATTTTCTACCTTTATATAAAGTTAAGTAGAATCAGCAAAACGATCTTTCAGGAAATATTTCATACTTCTTAGCACAGTGGATATTTATTCTTCAAGAATTCATACTACAAATATCGTTTCTTTTCTTGTAACTTTGTATTGTAATCTTTTTATCGATGCGTTGTATAGCAACTTACTGTCATGCGATAATGAACAAGTGTTTTTCTGACGTACATGTCTACCAATAATTAATCTTCCAAGTATTCCAGAAGCATTTGAAGTATGAAGAAATTGAACTGGTAGAAGATTAAAATGTTACACTGAACGTTCTTTCTTCCTATATGCCTTCAGGTATGGAAACATTCTGTTCCTTCTCTACTCTCTTTCCACATAGATCAAAGAGTTTAAAAACTTTTTACTATAGCCTCGAGAAGACACTCATTAATTATTTCTAGCCGACCTCTTTTTCTCTAATCGTTTTCATAAAACAAATTCCAACAAATTCCTCTCTCAATTACTGGAACGTAAATGGAAATCATTTCACAGAACTCTTCTTTTTTTTTTTTTCATATTTCCTTGAACGCTTCTCGAAAGAAAAATCTAACATCTCAGTTGAGTGATCGCGAAGCGATGTCAATCGGCGACTCGAAGCCTTTAATCAAGATTCCGTGAACGGACATTATCTCAGACCGGTTGGTGACTAATTGCGAATTAACAAAGATGAAACGTTTTTGTCTCATCCATGATCAACGCGGATCAATAAGAGTGTCTCTATTGACGTAAAGTGTAAAGGATAATGTTAGAAAAGCTGCGTTAATGTTACAATATAAAGGTATAAACTGGATTCCCATTAATATTAATAATGTACTTCTTTTTTTATACGTAAACACATGTTCTTTTCTCGAATATATGTTCTTTGAATCTTTTTCTACTATCAAAAAATCGTTTTATATCGTATCTCATTGTAGTTTTAATAGTAGTTGTGTTGTTTGCTTTTATATGTAAATAAGTATTATTAACTTTGCACGCTCTGAGAGATTATTCTCGTAAACGAGAAACGATTATAAGAGTAAGCAAACAAAATAATCAATTTATAATTTCTCATAGAAAGTTCCTACATTTGTAGCTTATAACAGTTAGCATTTTTTTTAATTTTAATGATTTTTCATTAAATTTCCATTTGATAAATCATATTTGGTAGCAATTTTATTTCAAGAGCAGAATTTATCTAAATCTCTCCATTTGATTAAACAAAATTTTAAACAATCATATTCAGACAAATTTCATTTTAATTAACAATAAAATTTAAATCTATTTGAACAGTATTATAAACAATCATACAACGATCGACGTCTGCAAATTTGCTCTTCATTTCATAATTTTAACTTGTTAACCGGCTTATCTCTCCAACTTCCATAATTAAAACTTAACGATGATAAATTCATTTCGATTAGGTTAACAAAATTGAAATAACAGACAAAGAAGCAATGGAGTCCTAAATAGATTTTACAACTGCCAATATGATTTACCATAGAATTCGATTTATTGGAACGAAATCTTAGCCGATGCCCATCCTGCCGATTAAATTCGATATGAGTTCAGATAAACGAAATTTTACTGCGATTCGTCTTAAACGAAGATAAAACGATGTGTGAAAAAATGAAGGATCCTTAAATAAAGATATCATTACGTGCAAGAGATTGAAAGTGCAATAGCGATGAGTTAATTCGTCGAACTCATTTAATCGGTTAATACGCCTTCTTTTCCGATATTCTCGGTAATTTCGCGAATCCGTATAACGAGAAGCGATCTTTCCATCGCAGCAGACGAGGCCTGCCCTAAAATATTATCAATTAAGCCAGCGAGCATTATCGTCCTTTGAAACTGCCCCGCGAAACGAGGAACAGAGCGACCGCAATCGGGAGAACAGTGCAGAGACAGGACACTTGGGAAATCCCGGGGAGAATTGCTTCACCTTATCGTTCCTGGTTATTGCAGGAAGTAGTTGAGAAACGGCGCCGTTCGCTCGATAATTGTCAGATAACATTGAGGCGAAACAATTGATTTTCGTGGAACGGAAAGAAGAGAATATCAGGCACCGATCGGAGAATCTCGTAAGCTGTGCTTCGAACGCTAAAACTACCGAAGACTAAAGGGTACCATTTCTTTCATAGTATTTGTTATCGTATCTTAGATATTAGATATTAGGTATATTTATTAGGTAGATTTTTTCCAGAAAATTTATGAATCTGGCGTCTATCGCTAGAAGGTTTATATCTTTGAACCGAATAGGTTGTTGCTCTTTTCAATTGTGTTACATTGATACGCTCTCTTAGCCACTGAGAAGCCAACAGTTTAATGATATCAGCTAATTCGAGATACAAAGATTTTCCAATTATAATCCTTATCAGAGCACGAAACTAAAATCAAAAGGAAAACCAATTCTCTAAATACATTGCAAAACCAATCATGTAGAAGAAAACCAGCCCTCTAAATATTTCTTAATTCATCGATCATCTTCTTACAAATTCACTGCCAGCGACGCAAACTTGCCATAAATAACTCCATAGACCCGTTCATCTGTCGAATATCGGCACAATATTTATCCACGCCGACGAGAACATTTTCATTACCCTCGATTCATCGTTCCGCACCAAGAAACGCGCGCAAACCGGCGCGAATTTCGTCGATGAACAGAGAAAACAGACGACCGGCGAAAAGTTTAACGCGCCACGTGTCGAAAGATCAATAGGTAGGGAAAGCAACTCTTTCACGATCGTTGGATCGTCGTTCCTTTCCGATCGTTTAGAAAACCTAGGATCGTCCGTGAAATCGTGCAAGCGCGGACAGTACGAAATAACAGGCGAATCTTGGATCGTCTGGAGCCGAGTCCTGAAGATGACAACCAACCGTATTTTCCAGGGATAATGGCCTTGCCTTTCTTCTTCGTCTTTCCTCCTTTATTCCTCTCTGCCTTGCCCAAGGACCGATACTCTCTTTTTAGCTATTAAGTTTGCAGCCACCGATTCAAACGTTCGCTGCAGACGACCAAATTATCGAGCGACCGTCGCGTCGTCGTTGCTTTTGCTTCCGCGTCCGTCAACGAGACTCGATGATCTTTCAAGGATTCGACCTTTTACTCGTTTTTCCTACAAGCTTTTTTTTCCACCGGATTTTAGTCAGTTCTAGCGTTGATTGGTCGTTAAACGTGAAGGATGATGTTTTGTGATTGCCAGGTTTTTTTGGGTTCAGTTTTTTGGTTGTTTTGTGGAATTGAATAATTCAGGTTATACGTAGAATTCGGAGTAGAAGAAATAGGTTCTTTGTCAGTTATCGTGATAATCGAATATTTCTACATCTTTTTACGAAGATTAATTTCTTTCAATGATGAAAGGACTTGATTGTTGAAATTATAATTGAGCTAAAAACTAGAACTGAATATTGACTGTTTCAGTCCATATGTGTTGGATTTTAAAAAGCGTAGGTTCATCATTAATCGAATGTGTCACAATATTACGACTATTTTATATTTACTTAAGAACGTTAACATTATTTCAATGAAAAAAGATGTTGATTATTAATACAGCGTTGGATATCTTAATTTCAGCCTCCATTTAATAAAACAGTTATTATTAAAATGTATTTATAATTTTGTTTTGCTGCCCAATTTTAAACAGTTTTTATGCGTTTACTTTTATCTTCCGGGATCAGATTAGTTTATCGTTTAAATTGGAAGGTCTGGGTTAAAAGATTGTATACTTAAAGGCTACCCCTGTTTCTTTTAACTTTTTCACTACGTTATATCGATCTTCCTTGATCTAAACCAGAAAGTCTCAGTTGAAGATAGCTATCCAGTCTCTGTGTGCTGCATGAGAAAATTCATCTTACTTAATCATTCAAATGAAGAATTATTATATATCATATTTCCAATAAGAAGATACCTTAATGCAATATTTTGTCTCAAACAGAAAATCAACTTTCCCATACTATCAATAACGAACAACAGCTTATTAAATAGTAACGTAATACGAAATACCTAATTCCGAACGATCACTGAATCCTAACAGGTATCCCATTTGTGTATGCGAATATCAAACAATTCATATCATACATGAAAGAGAAAATGTCCAATATTATCAATGACCAACGCCAAATTATTAAATTATAACTTATGAAATACATAATCCTAAACGATCTATCTATACCTCATTGAATTCTAGCAGAGCTACCTTTATGTATCTGAATATTAAACAATGTTGGTCATATATAGAATTTAATAGAAAATTCTCAATTAAATTCAAATTAAAACGATATAGCACGATAAGTATGAGATGACGATAAGAGAGAAGATTTCAAAAACCCATAGACCGAAATTATATTCAGTCGGAATCTAATATCGTCTGTAAACTCCAACCAATCTCAAAGAATGCGAGCTCCATTTTTCCACCAACTCCACGCGATCATTTTCCACCGCGCAAACACTATGTATAAAATCGAGGCTCTCGCGAAAAAAGGGAACGCGTTCCAGCTCGTCGATATTCAATCCGGCAAACGGAATCCCCATCGCATCGGTGGCACAGTAATTTCCGGAAGAGGCCGAAGTCGAACGGATTGACCCAGGTCGGGTCTGTTCCTTCGTTTCGAGGGCTTTTCTCCACCCTCTGCCTCTCTCTGTACCTCACGAGAGGGCGTCCTCCCTGTCGGATTTAGGGCGCTATTTAAGTAGAGGCTTATAGGGCAGCTTCTGTTTCTCTCTCTCTCTCTCTCTCTCTCCTCTCTCTCACTTGCGTTCTCAGTGACTTTATTTCTCTTACTCTGTCTCTCTTTCGCCTCTTGTTATCTGGAGCAGCAGCGACCGTGTCTGCGGAGGCTGTGTCGTATTGATCTGTCGCTCGGTCGGTCGCTCGGCAGCGCGGAGAAAGAGAGGGAAAAGCGGAGAGTCTCGGTAATTTATCGCGAGCCAACGGCAGCGAGATGATTCGAGCGCGACGCCTCCGCGAACAGATCCGATCGAAGACGCGCAGTGACGCCTGCCTCTCTTTCTCTCTCTTCCTCCCTCCCTCTCTCTGTCTCTCATTCTCTCTCTTTCCCTCCCTTTTGGAACCGATAATTCGGTCACGCGCGATCGATCCGACTGAAAAGCTCGACTGACGATTAATTGGAGGCGCGAGATGAAACGCCGCTCCAAAGCTCCAGCTTTCTCTCTGTACATATATATATATGAATATCTATATACTTCTCTGTTGGCCAGATTTTGCGTTTAGTATGTATTTTGCAGTGGTTCGGATTCTCATGACTGGGATATTGTTCATGGATTTTTGATATTCAGGTTGGAACTTTGCTATGAATTAAGTATGCCTTTGGCTGCAACTTTCTCTTTCATTATCTATCTATGCGATTTATTCGCTGGTGGAAAATATATTGTATTTAGTATTGTAGTATCTTCGAGCGACGATGATGAGTAGAATTTAAATTATGGGTTCCGGTTACGGGAATAGGAAGTCTTTAGTTTCAGCTCTAATTTTCCCTTTTTCTCTCATTGTATATCGAGCTATAGTTCTCTTCTGTTAGCAACGGTTTAGAATTTTGATGGTGTACTTTGCAATGATGTGAATGTTCATGGGTTTATGGGTTCTAATTGCAAAAGTAGGCACTTTTTTACAAATTAAAGCAAATGAAGTTTAGTAGCGTGCCTTTTGTAGGGTAATTTATTTATATTTATTATATTTATTTATAACATGGAGACGAATAGGGAGAGATAATAACAAATATCATTGATTTGAGATGTTACAATAACAAGATCATTTCGCATATACACATGATATACATATTTTGTTAAATTACTTCGTTTGAGAGGTAACACTTTTTCCAGAAGCTATATATGGCTTCGATTTAAGGTATACGAAAAATCTCCTGCCACTTTAATATCCTTCACATTAAAACGGTACATAAAGTAGTTAAAATACACCTACACCATAATAAATCCTAAATACAACCGGATCCATAGCGAATAATTCCACGATTTCGTCACCGATGATCGATTCCATTTCGTTCGGTTCACCGTCCTCAGTTCGAACTCATCAAAATTCAAGGGCGACGCGATTGTAACGATTGAGCAAGTCTCGATCCGGCTACAATGTGGCAAATAATGCGTCGATGAATTCCGAGAGGGTTCGTATAGCGACTCTGCAAATTGGGTAGTTTATATTATTCACCATGCTCGAACGTATGCTACCAAATTGGTAAAACGATTTAACGCGATAGAATCGAAAGACTGTGATTGTAATAATAAACGTAGACAAGCTGATAAAGTAAACGTTAACGAGCAAAAATGTGGACGTCGACGAGTTTTCGGTCGCGCGACACGCTGTCACGTGCGTCGCGTCGTCGAGGCACGCGCGCAGAAATTATTAATTACGTGGCGCATTCAGCAACCGACGAAGAAGTCGTCGACTCGTTTTCCAAAAGTGGACTGAAATACTGAAAACGAGATTGTCGGGACGCGCCACGACGTCATGCGACTCGTTTCGCACGTGTCCCTCATCTAATGTCAGAGTTGACGCGAGGAATGTTGATCGTGATGCGTCAAAGCGTACTCTTAGTTGGATAAGACAGAAATTATGGAAGGTACAGATATAGCAGCATTTTTACAGGAATTTTTGTTTTTAACAAATTATCGATCGTTGTATTTTATAGTAAATTTATTATATAGTATTGTTATATAGCATTGTATATATAATTTATTATTTATTATATAGCATAGTATTATATAGTAGAATGTAAGTGAAATGAAATTATTCGCAACGTAAAGAATAACAAATACGAAAATTCGTGACTATTTCAATATTATTTTATCTTATATATATCTTGAATATTATCCTTGCTTCTAAAGTAAATTTACTTCTATTTATTCTATTCGAAATTTATTCTATTCGAACTAGAAATAAAATAAACAATCACAGAGTAAGTACGGATGTGAGAATTTACGTTTACTTTAGTATTATCTTACTTTGTCGTGCTTTTCAAGCAAAATTATTTCAATTCTCGTTGGATTCACGGCAAACATAACAGAAACAGAATTACTTACGAAATGAAAGATAACAAATGTGAGAATTCGTATCTGAAGTAAAAAAACTTTCCACGTTAAGGTAGCAAAGAAACAAAGGTACAAAAAATTGCTTTACATATTCTACAATATTCCATTGGTCGTAAAGTTGGTTTGACGATTCCTTTGCGGCCATAAAATCATAGAGTAAACTACAGTATTATTTCTTCCTATTATTATTGTTACCGAAGGAACAGGTTTCCATTAAGAAGGAATAACTAACAGAGTTGACGTTCGCATCTACGTACAAATTTGTCGAAGGATTTTAAAGGAATCACGCTTGCACAGCAAAAAAGATTTCCCCTAGCGAGACAAACGCAAGAAACTTCATCCTGAAAATAGTATTCTGCGCTTTAGAGTATTCTTCGAAAGGTAACCACTATACCAAAAGATCTTATCGATAGATGTCAAGGTTCCGTAATTGCAAGAAGCTTTGCTGAAAGGTTTCATTTCCTTGAACAAACCTCTGGTAACTCGATCGGTAAATCCTCTTAACATAAGAAAACAAGAAAATTAAAAACGTCTTGCCAATTATCGACATCGTATCAAACACGATATGACGATTATTATTTGTTATTACAGAGTAACGTCTTTTATGGAAAATAGGAAAACCAAAGTAATCTGACGCTTTACATTCGATTAATTTTCTACTTTATATTCATCATTTCTTCTAGTCCGATTACTGTTTTTCTCGAAGTGACGTCTTTTCAATTCTGAAATGGCTAGAAGGAAGCTAAAAGCAATCTGTCGTTTCATATTCCATTAATTTTCTACATGCAGCACAAATTAATCCTATCATTTATTTTATTTATTCATTCCAAATGCAAACTTTTAAACGCGATTTCCTCGAAAACAAACGTATGAATAATCTGCGGATTTCTATCCATTTATAGGAAATTTGAATGTGTAAAATTCCACAAAATGCGCACAATATTAAAAGATATATAAATATCCAAAGTATAGTGCTTTCTATAATACTTATTTTTAGTAGGTAAATCAATATTCTATCGATATTTTATTTTTTTAATAATATTCCTATAGAAATCTGCAGTCTTTAGTTTATATTAAAATACAACAATCACGCAGTATTATTTTAAACTGGAAAATATACCTTACGTTTTGTTTAAGTCAACAGTTCGTGTCTGAGCATAATCCATTTTGCTACACAATTTTAACGTAAATGATAACATATTAAAACAAATAAACGGTAATTAATCTTGGGATGTTTCAACTTTAAAAACTCTCAGCCACGTGTCCAACGATTAGAACTGAGCAGAGAGTTAAGCGTCAAGTGAGCAGACTATCAACCTATGCGACTATCAAACGAACTAATTGTCGTACGATAACACAAACCACCATCGAAAATGTCTGTGCCTGTTACCAGATACAAATGTGATATCTACAACAATTTTCAACTTACTCTTTCACGTAGAATCGTTCTCCTGCCTAATACCACGATCGCTAGGACATTTGTACGAAACATCTCCTCTACAAACGCGATGAAATGTTCGCTTATTCCATCAATTTGCAAAGTGCAAGAACATGCGAGATACGAGAGGCGATCGATCGATCCGCGGCGAAATCGGGTGGCGCAGACCAGGCGTCTGGATGCGTCAAAGGGTGGCATAAGGTCGTCGTGGCAGCGGAGTCCGCGAATCGATATTTGCCTACCGGCATGTACCTGATGCGATTTGTTTATGCGACGTCAGGACGACCTTTAAAATATCGCCATGACGGCCGGTTCGCGCACGTGAGCGCAGCGATTCGTTGTATAACCGGTCGTTACGTAACGTCGATTCCGCACGGTTTCCTCCCGTCCGCCATCTATTCATTGTCAGAATAGAGTAATCGGAGAGTTGCCAGTGGCAGCCGAGAGAGAACATGCCACGTCGTTTCTCTATTCAACAACTGTCCTTCACGAACGAGCTTCGGCTCGATGAATCGACCCTCGAAGATCCCGTCACTAGGTTGCCAGCCTTGAATTTTCCGAAAGACGAGCAGCAAGACGACAGGCCAAACTGCAACTTTGTAAACTGGTGTGCAGCAACTCGGGCAGGAGTCGGATCTCCTTCCAGCACCTAATTTTAACTTGTTGTGTCATGTTGTTCGCCTCATAGTGAAATACACCACGATTTAGGGGGATAGTTTCGGGGTATTTTGGGGTTGTTGCAGAGATACGAGGAACAGGATGAGGCGATTGCAGTCGGGATTAATTCAACGAAGAATTCGAAGTTCTAGGTGACATTATGAGACTCGTAGTTTTATTGGATTGTGTATGCTGTTGGAATTTTTCTTTGGGAATTTTTATTATAGGATTTATGATATCAGTATATAGCATTCCATCGGTGACTCTAAATCCTTGGTGTCTTTACGAAATGTGTAGTTCAATTGAATCGCGGATGTTAGTGGGAATTTAGATAGCAATTTTTATGATTCGTGAATTGATGACTGGTAGATAGTATTTCATTGGTGATTCTAAATTCTTGGAAACATTGCGAGGTGCGTAGCTTTACTGATAAAGGGAATTTACAATAGTTAGGGGGTTTTATCGTAGAATTTATGCTATCGGTAAATATCATTTCGTCGATAATTTTCTAATTGCAATAATTTTTTAATCGTGATAGTAGTTTTAAGTAGGATGCTGATGTTTCCCTGGATCTTTGATATTCTTCCGCATCAGCTAATTTCACAATTCAATTTTCTATGTTCGTTTAAAAAATTATTTGATTATTTGATTACGACTATTCGAGTTTTTTCACGGGTTGTGCCTTTAACTACGGTGGTATTTTTACGAGAACTGTTAGTTTCCTCGTTTGACGAGGAAGCAATTTAAACACCTTTCCACTCGAGCTACAGAAGGCAGGGGCGACCAGGTCGGGTCGAGCACCCGTGTCTTGACCCTATTTAGGTCGAGCTGTAATTAAATCCACTTTCCACCGCTTGCCGGCTGCATACTTCTCTCTTCATTCGACGAATACTTTTCCCTCGGAATTTGTAACCTTCCCTTTCGTGCCCTCTGTTGGTGGAAAAAAATGCGCGAAAGAATTGTCATCGTTAGAATCTCGTGATAATTACAGTTAAGATATTCATTAAATCCTTCTCCAAGTTACAAATCAAATTACTCGCAATAAATGGAAGAAAAATTATGTCAACAATTTCAATTCCACTTTTCTTGTAAACTTGTATCTTCCGTGAATAACATCTTTAATAAAGATAGCAAAGTTTTGTTTTTAATCGAATATAGCAACCTGAATATTTTCTCGTCTATATATTCGATATAGAAGAATAATCAAAAAATTGCCAAAAATGGTACGATCCTTGCATTTTGAAAATGTTTCTTCTGTACCACTAAATCACATCAACATAGAAAATCACCACAAATGATATATCTCACTCGTATTTCATTATAACCAGAATTTCAAAGCGATATATTGGAAGAAACATTCCATAAATATCTGCCAGTTATGCTGCGGAGAAATGAACGAACGAAGCAAAACGAAAAACGGAGCCTCGCCTTCCCAAAATCGATTCTATCGCTGGCAATCTCCACGTGGAGCGCTCAGCACAGTTCCCCCATGCACGGATGCGCAATTACGCGTCGTTCATCGAAACGACGCCACCAAGCTCTCGATCGAAGCGAGCACTCAACGTGCCACGTATCAAGTGGCGTAATTATCGTCAAACTTCTTGGTCCCTTGCACTCGTCCCTCTGTAACGTTGTAAGAAGGCGGAGAATCGAAAAAAGAAAAAAAAAAAAAAAGAAATACGGGAAACAAGCTAAGGAAAGGAATGATAAAATCGGATGGATCTGTGCTCCATTGACTTGATTCGCTGAAGAACACTTCTCTGGCCCACATTCAGTGCCCCTTGAGCCACGTGGCCTCCATTCAGCAGACGGGAAAGGGCGTACTCGTAGGTCTTTACGCGCACCTGCAACCAACCCCGGAGTTCTCATCCCCCAAGGTTTCACGAAGGCCGGAAAAAAGGCTGTCCTTTGAATCACGTCACCCTTCAACGTGGCTTCTGCAGTTGGCTAGTTGACAGATGGGGAACGCGTCAATAGGGTTGCGTGTAATAATCGACACCTGTCTTTTGTTTGAATTGTTTCTGCGAAGTCAAGAGCTCTTGAGAGTAAATTCTCGGGGATGTAGTAGTTACGTCTTTGCGTATAAATATTACGATAGGATACTTGAAGAAAATGAGCATGTTATCTTAATATAGACAAAATCATCAAAATGACGAACTTTTTCTTTTTCACTTGCCAAAAATATAGAGATGCTTTTGACTTTGATGTTGATGTTTTGTTATTATTCCTGTATAGTTTGTTGGAAGATAATTAACTATTCGCTCGCGTTTGATATTTTAATTATAATCACTCATATATTATACAAAATATTTAGTATTATTCGATATTAAATGTTCGAAATGTAAGGCTTGAAAGAGTAATTCTACTTAAACTTGGAAATTAAGAATTGCTGTTTCTTCTTTTTAAACAATTCCCAGATCGCTTTGAATTAAAAGATGTACTCGTCCCAAAGTTCAACGAGTACCCTCGTCGCGCGGAAGAAGTAATTAAAATCTCGCTCTCAATTTTTAGACGCTTCCTGATTATCATTGGCATCATTGGCCCACTTCGGCCTTCCTTTCGATTCAAATCGACACGACCCACTTCGAGTCCTCTTCGGGCCTTTCAGCCAACTTCTACCCTACTTGCGTCTTATTTTCAACTTACTCTCGCAGCTCTCGTGTTCGCATCAGGCCTAGTTCGAACCTACTTTGGATCTAGCCCAGTTCCATTTCGTTCCGTTTACTCTACGTACCTTTCTGTACATCGAACTTTTCTTAGAAACAATTTGCTACTACCTAAATCCCGCTAGCAGAGGCTATCAACGCCGTGAAACATACACAAGCAGCATAACCTCTTTTCCTTTCTTCGTATTCTAAATGCACAACCTTCTTATTACGAAGTGATTTGGAAATTTGTTGTATTCGTAGTATCGTGACCAAATCCTAACCTCTTCCAAATCATTTACTACCACGTAAACCCACGAACAAAAGCTATGAACGTCATCCAACATATCCGAACATCGCCACCCTCCTTCTTCCCACTTCTTTCTCCTGAAAATATAAAACTCTTCTAAAAGTGTCTCGAAAATTCTCTACATTTATAACTGTAGGATCGAAGCCAAACCTAACCTAAATCATTTACTATAACCTAAATCCTCTGACAGAGACCATCAACGCCCCTCTATCATACTCAAACATCATAACACTTCTCCATTCTCCATTCTCTACCAACAGATCCCTTCTGTTATAAAAATAGTTTATCCAAACCTAGCCAGAATCGTTTACCATCGCCTAAACCTTCTCATAAAGACCATCGACGCTCTTCGAGCCTCTTCTCTACCCACAAATTCCTTCCAAAAGTGGCTGTAAAATTATCCACGTCGCTTTCAGAAGTCACATTTCACACGTCCGCAGTAGCTCGTCTCCGCGATTCGTTTTTAATTACAGCCATTCGAGGTGGACCCAAGTGCCTTGCCTCTTAATTAGTAGTTACTCTGTGGTGCAGTTGTTTGATAGTTGTTAAGACCGCGTCGTAAAGCGTTCGAGGTCGGCTGAACTTGGTCCACGGCGATCTTGCCTCCGTGATAATTATCGACTACCCTTAATCGTCCCAAACCTTCAACGCACCCTCTCTCACCCCTTGTACCTCCATCGGGGAAGGAGAAAAATATCCAACGACGAAAGGGAGCCACGAAAACGCCTGGTAGCCGTACGACTCGCAAGGCCGTGTATTTTTAACTTGAGAACCTTCCGGCAACCCTGGTCGGGATCAATACCACCGGCAACCCTGTCGTCGTGTAGTACTACTGGAGGCAGAAAGGGTGCAGCGGGGTTAACCTACATATCCAGCCACTGGCTGCCAGAGGAGCTGGCTGAAACGAAAACATTTTCCCTTCGGACGGTGACTCGGCCGCGGTGGGGGTTGGAAACGAGAGGGGAAATTCCGTGAGGGGAGAGAAGGTGTATGGGTAGAGGCGTTTCAGACTCCACTTCCGTTTCTTGGCAAGTATCGACGGCTCTTGAGGAATGAGCTCTGTCGCGTTTCGAAAGATACGCGCCGCGAGAAAGATGGGGGCCACTTGCCGGAGATGGTTTTGGTAATTTTGTTGCGCGCTCGCCTGGAAGAGAGCTGATGGTGAAAGAGTTGGAAATTGTACAACGCAGAGATGTAGCGAGCGATGTAGCTGTTTCAAGTGGCTGATTTTACAATGTTTTTTGCACTTTCGGTGTTATAGTTTTGGTAGAAAAGTCAGTTTCTTATGGAATTATTTAATTGTTTGTACATATACTAAAAGAAAATAATATTATATTTTATATTAGCGTAGGGAAATTGATGTAGTGTTTTGAAGTGGACGGTATTTAATATTTTTGTACATTGAATGTTTTAGTATCGAAACTAAAATTGTACATTTACATGAAAATTGATGAGACATTTCGAAGCCTTTGTTTCTTCTTTTTTTTTTTTATTTTTAGTGCTCCAGTGTTTAATATATTTCAATTCCAAAGTAAAAATTTATGATAGAATTATACGATTGTTTGTTACGTTGAATGGAAAGAAAGCATCGATGGAAATTAAAAGTAACGTGCATGAGAACGGAAACAAACATGGTCCAGCGCATTGTGAACGAGTTACATAAATCAAGCCGGCTAATTTGTGCAAGTAGTCGTGTGTAAAGGTTGCACAAACCCTAAATTGTAACGTCAATGCCAAACGAGAATGAAGTGTATGTGTTCAATTCATTCACATCCTATTCAACTTTGATTCGTCCGCATACTGATCCACGCGCTATTAATCCTCTATAGAGCAGAATATAGACTTGAAAATTGCATACACGTTTCTTATTCCTTATAAGCAATTAAATTAAATACATATATCAATTTATCGCAGAAATTCGTACTTGAATAGAATTATTTTAAAAACGTGCTGGTTTACGATATATTATAGAAATCACCAAGGAAAAGTTGTGTCAAACTGTAATTCTATTATGTAGTTGGAACAAAAAATTTCCTGGAGTACAAATCTACCGTACAAGTATATAGCATGTAGTGCATTATATAAAATATAATATTGTAAAAACTTGGCAGAATAAATTTTATTAATATATTTGTAGCTTATGTTGAAATACGACTACAATTTGGCTGGAAATTTTAACATCGTCCATCCATTGTAGATGGAAAACGACGAAAAAAGATATAAATCAAATTATTGAAATTCCCTTTCACAGTTTTGAAAACTAACATTTAATAAATTGCATTGACTAAAAGGGGGATTGTAAATAGAATATCGTGTTAATGCGAAATTCGCCTTTGATAGATGAAGAAATTTGTCTGCTCTTGAACATTTTCATTCCCCTCGCCGCAACGCGAGTGTTCACGACTTCCGCCGGAAAATTTAAACAGCGCCGGTTATTTATTCGCTGATAAAACGCCCGCGGTGGCTGGGTATTTTTTCACGCTTAGACCGCAAACAGGGGGTGCGAACTAGCCGCGCACTAACCACAAAGACGGTCTGTAGTCGCGTAATTGAAAAAATACCCATGGTCCCGCGTTGTCTGCAGCTGCGTTTCGGCTAGAAGGGACAAAATTCGCCCCTGTACCTCTCTGCTGCTGTTATGAGAGGGAAAAACAAAGTAGAAAAAATCAGTTTATCCTTTCATCCTTGAATTACATTTTATAGACATAAACACTCCCTGGTAATATTACTGTAATATACTAAGCGAATACATCGAGGCAAATAAGAAGTCACGCTTATAAATTTCGATTTTCCAACGTTGAGAAACGCTTTTACGTTCAGGAACGCGTACGGTGCGTTGGAAAAACTTTCCATGGTGATTGACAGACGTACGAAGATCAGGATGAAAATAATATATGTTATTTCAGTTTTTAACGAGAATAACATCGATTAACATCGAATAACTTCACGATTAATTAAAAAAAGAGACAACTGTAATTGTACGATCAATTTCTAAGCAAAGTATCTACTATACCTATGCTTCACGATTCTGAATCCAAAAAGAGCTGGAAAAGAATAAAAAGAGAAAGAGGGAAAACGTAAAAGTACCAACTCTACGAACGTCCACCGTAACAAAATGGCTGCCGGTCCGGTGAATTCCTTAGAAACTCCTGCTTGCTCTCTCCCTTGCTTCCTTATATCACGAAAGAAGGAGGAACATCGGCGTGTCGGAATCGAGTTTCTAGAGACAGACCCGAAAGACATACCGTAGAAGATCCTCGATGGTCGTCCAGCGATTCTCAAGAAGCGAATAGGAGCGCGACTCCTAGACGATGCTCGTGATGAAACGGTGAAGAGCAGAGTGAAGAAAGAACAGACTGACTTATAACGGGAAACAAAGGGAGCGGAATGGATACAAAGGGTGGAAAGAGGGGAAAGAAACGCAGGAAGTGGCTAGAAGTGAGGGAAAAGGAGGACAAAGAGGGCAAGCAGCAAAAGGAAAGGCTTTCCCTCTCGATGTCGTTCAGGTTCAGAGAACAACTTCCGCAATTGCGACGAGATGCTACCATGGAAGATGGCCACTCGGCCACGGCAGTAAGGGCAACCCTTTTTATCGGCGTTCGTTTCACGGTAATCGGGCGGCCAAGCTGAATATTCCTCTCGATACGATGTCGAGCGTTCACGAGAGTCGCAAGAGAGTGGACGCGTTTCGAATCGGTCTCTCGAAGGGACAGTTTGGCTCTTCTTCGCGTCTTGGCGAGTTTCTCGGACGACTTTTAGCCTGACAGCCCGAGCGGAAATGAGGATCTTGAGGAAGTTACGCTGTCTGAGTGTCTCTGTTCTCGAGCATTTTTGTCGGATGTAGACACGGAACTGATTGTGACTGGACGGAACTTCGCCGAGTGGATGGGTTTTTGGTGGATACGTTCAATGCCGTAGATAGATGTTGGCAGGGCAAATCTAAGATAGTCGAAAGCGAAGTTTTGGGGTAATGAATCGGTGCTGAGTTGGCGGAATGTACGTATGTTCGTGTCGTTACCGTTAGATAGCTCGTGGAAATTCACTTTGGGAAGATTTGTTTCAATTGGCGAGTATTGGAACTAGTGCTACCGCTTTAGATATTTTACATATTTTCTCATTTTAGATATATGCATTATGTGAATTTCGCACTTTCAAGTTTCCCACAAATGCATAAATATCTTTGCAACACCATCTGCGAATTTCTAACTTATCATCGTCATCGATCAAACCAGTTAGAATTCTTCAAAATCACTCACGAGAAAGACGTTTCTACTCTATCCAAGCCAATCATTAAGATTCTCTTGGCACGTAAACGAGTTCCAAATTACCGAGCAGATAAAGCGAGAAAGGGTGAGAATTCAGATAAAAGAGGGCTTTGTCGCGAAGCGCAGAGAGCCTGGAAGGGCATTATGCGAATACGGGAACGATTGGCTCTCGTTCGACGTTCTGTTGAGAGGATGAAAGAGCAGGCCGAGTAACCGGAAGCGGCGTTCCGTATCAATGCGCGATCGTGAAAAGGAGCCGATAACGCGGGCCCAGCCGTGGTAAAAGCGACCACCTTTCGAAGATACTCGTCCCGGCACTCTTTTAATTTGATTTTGCACTTATTGAAAATCACTCGAACGCTCGATAGAAAGAGCTCCTTTGTGCGTGAGTCGTGAATTTTTATACGTGACTTTTTCTTCCTGAAAGCTCGTTACAGGCTGTTACGCTTTTGCAATTGTTTGCGATGCTGTCACAGATGATAGATCGCAGTGCGATTTATAATTATTGGGATATTTGTTTAGAAACAAGTTTAAGAATTTAGGACGTGATTGATAAGACTGATAAACGTGTTAAATTATTATACAGGAAACGAAATGTTTTGTTTCTGGGAGAAATTACTAGAATTTTAATTAATTTTGTTGTAAATCGTCTCGTATCATTGACTGCTGCGCAATTATAAAAATTGTTAAAAAACGTTGCTAAAAATATTTTATCTGCAGCCAACGTGTTAACTAATATCTTTACAAATTAGCCATTATTATCAAATGTTTTTGAACATCGTTGTCACTGTCGAAAAACGATGCGTCCATCGATTGAAAGACTTAGAGTCGCAATTAATAATATAAAAGTTCTTTTCTTACGATACGTAGAAAATTTTTAAAAAGGAAACATTTCTCTTTACAGTCTCGTGAATCCGAGAGAATCGTCGAACGATCAACCAACACCAGATCTAAATCTTCAACGCCACTGTCGACGTCGCTGTCGCCCAGTGGCGCATCATCAAGGAGTCGCGAGGCGTCGGCGGCAAAACGGCCGATCGTGCGGACGTGCTGAGTACTATTCCGCGGCTGCGAGTACCAGCAACAGCCCGAAGATTCTCCCAGCAAAGGGCAAGATGCACATGGAGGTGCAGGTGGCGCTCAACTTCGTGATATCATACCTCTACAATAAGCTGCCGCGAAGGCGGGTCAATATCTTCGGCGAGGAGCTGGAAAAGGCGCTGAAGGATAAGTTCAAGGGTCACTGGTACCCGGAGAAACCGTTCAAGGGATCCGCGTTCAGATGTTTGAAGACTGGCGACCCAGTGGATCCGGTTCTGGAACGGGCAGCCAAGGAGAGCGGCGTGCCTATTCAGGATATCCTGGAGAACCTACCGGCCGAGCTGGCCATCTGGGTCGATCCCGGAGAGGTGAGCTATCGAATTGGCGAAATGAACGCGGTGAAGATCCTCTACTCTGAAACCGGAGATCCACACGACGAGAGTTCGGCCGATCGAGAAGTTACCAAGACCTTCAATCCCGAGGCTCAGTGCTTCAGGCCTATCGAAGCCGTAGGCACTTCCTTGGGTGGGCTCAGTCTCAGCCCCAAGTCCACGTCGCCCTTCCCAAGCTCGCTCGGAAGCAATGCGAGCAATGGATCGTCAAATAATCAGCAAAGTGGTCATGGGTCCGGTTCCTCGTCGGCACCTTCGCCGACGCCTATCACCAGCTCGTTCAAGGGTTCGCCTAGTCCCGTCCCGGCTTTCATCCCACGAACTACCGCACCGCTCACATTCACCACCGCCACATTCGCGCAGACCAAGTTCGGTAGCACTAAACTGAAAACCAGCAGCAAACGGGCGAACAGGTTGGCTGATTACTGGTATATCTTTTTGGGATTGAGTTGGATGTTGGGGATGTTGAGTTGAATTTGACATTCTATTTGACTCTCTTCTTAACTTTAAATTTTAACATATACGATGAGAGAATTCACAGTCACAGTCTCAGTGTTTGCGTGTATCGTTCAACCCAAAGATCAGCATCCCGACAACAACCCTAGCCACAATCCGCGTAACCAACCTACCGATCTATAAGATCAACTGAACTATGTATAATCGTATAATTTCAGAATGTCCCCCACCGAGTTCTCGAATTACATCAAGCAACGTGCCATGCAGCAACAGATCCATCATCATCATCATCACCAACAGCACCAACAGCAGCAGCAACAACAGCAACAACAACAGCAACAACAGCAGCAGGCTGGTGCTGGTGGCTTGCCAGTGTCGCAGAGTTCTCCTCGGAGTCGCAGCCTGTCACCAGGAAGCATAGTGACTGGTGCCGGTCAACAACACGCAGATCCAAGCGCGTATTTCTTCCAGCATGGTCCAGCCGCGTATCATCCTCAATTTCCTCACCGCAACATCTTCGATTCGTCCAGCCATGGTGGTTACCTCTCCGCTGATCTATATACAGGCGTGAACTTCCCGTCATCTTACCTCGATCCAACGACGATCGCTGGCCACCAATTCTACGGTGGCAGCGTGAACGGAACCAGCAACGCTGCAGGCAGCAATGGGAACTCGCAGAGCGCTGGCAATCTCGGCCCGGTTGGCTCAGCCGCGACGAACAGCAACGTGAACGGTTCTGGCCAGCAACAGGATAAAACAGCGCTTGTCGAGGGTCTGAACAACTTTGGTCTCGGCTCCGTGGCGCCGTATCCGGCCAGCCAATACCAGCATCTCCTCGTAGCCAACTAATACCCCGCGCAAGTGAAGACCGAGCGACTGGCGCGACTCGATTCGCGCCTGCTCCTCTGTTGCTTCGCCGGATAGGCAGGAGGACAGTCGGAGGATCGTCTGAGAGACCGGGTCGATTGTAACCGTTCCTGGTCATCATGACAACGTTCCAGTCTCTCCCTCATGCGTCGAGACGTCGTCCAGAGTCTAGGTTCCGTAACCCTAACACACATACACAAACCCGATTTCGCTTGCACCATCTGATTGGAGGGCTTCTCGCGCACGCAGCGGACGATGCCGTCGAGATTCCTACTCACCCACTAAATAGTTCCCACTCTGTCTCTCTCTGGCAAAAGGAGCATCCAACCGGAAGCCGCCATGTTACCTCTATATAGCCAAATCCTTAACGGATCGATCCTCTTAAACATCTTCGTCGTGATACTCTGACGATGATGAATTTTTCATCGGGGAAGCACCCAAAACTCATCGACTCCTGTTTTCTCATTCGATCCTATTCCGGATGGCCGAGAGAGGATTCTTACGTGATACTCTCTCGTACGATGGACAGCCAATAGTATATGTATGAACAACGTGTAGATTAAGGCAGGGAGACAGGGAGCGGAAGAAAAGAGATACCTTCGGCAGAAAGGACGCAATCAGCACTGTGGAAGAGGCACCGGGTCGACGCGCGCGCGGGTCAAGACGACGAGACTATTCGCGTGATAGAGGGATAATGAGAACGAGAGAACGAAAGCGGCAGAGTGCGAAAGAGAGAAAGAGAGAAAGAGAGAGAGAGAGAGAGAGAAAGAGGAAAGAGAGAACGTGCGAGAGAGTGAGAGTGAGATTATATAGAGCGTGTATAGAGGGATTCGAATTCGGTGCGCCTGTGTGCTGAGGCGTGCGTGCAAGACGTTCATAGGAGAGGAATGGTGGAGGAACGAAGAGGAGGAAGGACTGTTCGAAGCGATGGGACTCGCGAACGCGAACTTTGCAACCGACTAACGTAATAGAAAACCGCGTGTATCTAATATACTGTAACTGTAAAACAACAATACGGACACCATGGACCCCGATTGAGATGGCGCTGGGCGCCCGTTCGATGAATGGCTACTCCCTGTGTGTCTCGTTTAATCTACTGGGCGGGCCATTTTGAAACAAGCTGGAAAAATAAAATTGTCGAGAACAGAATGTACACGTAACTCTATACAGATCACACAGAGAGACCAATTTGTGATTTTTGTTCGGGGTTTCAGAGAGATAGAGAAGAAAAAAGAGAAAAATATAAAACGTCGAACGATGCGCCAAGCGCCCACACCTGGGACAGCGAAAGAGCCAAGACACACACACACATACACACACGCACACGCACACACACACACACACACTGAAACGTGCAACAGCGTGCGTAAAATTTCACATGGGTCAGATTCACACGCAATGGACACACTCAATCCCGAAACATTTTACCTGGCGATCTACACACCTACACAACGCATAACGTCTACATTCAACAACACGGAACGCCCCGCCTGGCCGGTGGCGTGCTGGCGACACTCACGATCGCATACACACATATTACACAGAGACACAGGATACACACACGCGTGCATCACGTGCAAAAGACACAGGAGGGCGGGGTGTGCGGACACTTAATATCGCGCACGACTTCACCAACACGTACACACAGATATTACCAACGTGTAATAATTTATTTTTTCACTGGTATAGTCGGAGAATTGATATTGAATATATCTGTAGAGCCTATGTATTATATTCAAAATATGCACACACTTCGCGGGTTGTCGCGAAACGGTATAGGGACGGCCTGTATCCGCTCTGTCGAACCATCGACGAACGAACACCCCCGGTCGTAGTCGTACACGCATTTCCCGTTTATTCCTCTTATTCGATCCGAAGAACGATCGAACAGAAAATATACGCGAACGAGCATACAGAGGAAGAGAAGGAGGACAAAAGGAAGACGAAGAGGAAAGTTGTTAGAAGCGGTTTAAAATGCGACGAAGAACGCGAAGACGGCTGCCGTGGGATTCTTTCTCGATCGAGACGCAGATGGTGCTCGCGGTTCCAATACCGTTCGGAGAACTCGTCCTCGGTACGATTTTACATTTTATTTTTATAATAAATGCAGTAGAGCGTAGGAGAAGAAAAAAAAGTGAAAAAAGCAAAGGAGAGAGAGGAGAGCGGAAGAGGTAGAAAGGGAAAAAGAGATAGAGTGGCGGCGTGTTCGCACGAACGGGAATATGGCCGCGTTGCGTCGCTGCCCCGCTTATGAAACCGTACCGCTTCCGGTCCCGAGTTTAATCTCTCCGGACGCGATTTCCTTTCAACGTGACGTCCTCTCCCCTATCCTATGCACCTATGACGTTCAACCGGACATCGCTGAGATTCTCGAAACGGAACAACATCATCCGATCGTGAGCAAACTTCGCGATACATCAGCAAACGTCTGTAAACTTTCGTAAACTTTCTTAATTCCACCGCTATCGAGCTTCTGGCTCTCCTTCGATTCATATGATATATATATATATATACCTTATATCGATCCTACTGACGGAGGCAAAACGATTATTCGAACTTCCGTTAGTCGCCTCCGGTTTGACGATGTTGGAAGATCGAGGACAAAGGACGCATCGGAAGAGAAACAAAGCCACGGCGGTGAAGGGGTTGGAGCAGCGAGCAACCAGCCGGTTCGCGTTCGCGAGATTAATTAGGTGATTACGTTATTAAAGGCCACTGTTACTGTCCTCGACGGCCGTGTTACGACCGTGCTCGTGACCCCGAACACACCTCACGGCGTTCATACGCTTGCGGGCTCTTTGCGATGAGCGTTATACGGGACAATTTTCAATTTTCTAGGATAGTCACTGTTTTCATCGATGTATGATAGATTTAGCACCTTTTTAAATCGCTATATTGTCCGTTTGACGAATAAGTTTACCGAGAAAAGTTGATAAAATCTAGCGATTGAGGAAGCGTGGCTAGACTGTTTTATACGTTTATCTTTAAGAGATCGATCATGTATGAAATTACTTCAATTCTGTTTTTGCATATCTAAATGTAGAAGGCAAATTGATTATTCGATTTAAAGAAAATTAATCATACTTTTAGCTCGTTGAACAGCATAATGAATAAGTAGAAGTACTTGCTACAAACCAACCTGAGATATCTAAAGACGCACAGTACAAGGCAAATCGATTATTTCATATTAAACAAGCAAATAATATCTCGAAATCACTGCTCTATTTCTACAAGCCATTTGAAATATCGAAAAGCGTCCAGCATAAGACAAGTTGATTAATCGACGTTCTACTCTTACAAACCATCTGAGATAACTAAAAACGTCCAGTAGAAGATAAGTTGATTACTCAATAAAAAAAACCATATTTATGGCACTCTCAAATCATCATTCTACTTGTATAAATGACCTGAAATATTTAAAAACGTACAGTATCAAACCATTTGATCGATAAGACATCTAAAATCGTACAGTATAAAACAAGTCTAGCGAAGAAGTTTCAAAAAATGTCCAACAGCTTAACGCAAGACCGCAAACTACAGACCCAAAAGTCAGCGTTCGAGATTAACCTGATGAATCATAATTTCTTCTTATTCGATCGCTTGTCAGATCGGGTCATGGTCGTTCTCGTCCGTCGAGCAGCGTAGAAAAAGCACGACAGCAACGATGGCGGAGGTGTCGCGAGCCGCGGGCCGGGCACTAGGTGCTAAAAGTATTAAAAAGTGTTTAATCTTGTCGTCGTGGGACAAACGTACGGAATACGCGCGGCCAGAGATTGTCGACTAGCTCGTGTGCTGTTTTTTTTCTCTTTCTTTTTTTTTCTTAATAGCATAAAACGATGGAGGATGGATGGCGTTTGCGTTGGTCGATCAGCTCGGTCCAACCGAGTCCTCTCTTAGACTAGTTTCGAAATCTTAGCGTGACTTTGTATCGTGTAAGTGTATAAGTAGCATAATTTTTAGGCGTAACTTTCGTCGTTCTTTCGTACGAATTTTTATATAGCCAGTTTTGTATGACCGACGCCAAGCAGCAGCTTCCTGTACCGCGGTCGTTCCGTCTTGGACCGAATATCGTAGCGATCGACCGGCTCTGAAAACTAATCGATGTCTTCGTTCGCCTTCATCCGATGCTTTAACGCTCGAGTCGCGTGTTACATCGAGAATCACACAAGATTTCCCACAAAAAGAATTCTTCGATAGATAACGTGTGCCATCGAAGAGTCGTGGTTCTTTCTTAGTAACGCGTCGCTCAAAAGATCTAGGAAAGATGTACAAAAAAGGATCGATGACAAGATCGAAGCTAAATTGAAGCTTCGCGTTAGGAACAATTGGAAATTTTGCGATCTGAAGAAATATCGAACGAAAGATGGAAACGGCGAGCGAGTCGGCAGGTTTCCGGCCACGCGAGGGGTGCTAAAAACAAGTTTTTAACCGCGGAACTAACAAGGGTAAAGAGGGGGCGAGAAAGCGCGGGGAACAGAGGCATGAGGGGATAAGACGGGAGATCAGTACCCTTTAGTAATATCTAAACTTAATTGTAACTATTAACGATACGTACGACTGTGGTAGCTATGCTAGTACCTGCTATTGTTAAAGAGAGAGAAATTGGAGAGAGCAAGAGAGAACGAGCGAGAGAAATCGATCGAAAGAGTGAAGAGGTGGAAGAGAAGTGAAGAATCGCGACTTTCGAGGTTTGGTTCGTTGCGGAAGACGCAAGTCATCTTCGTATTCGGATCTAATTGTAGGTCCGATTACTATGTGGATCGTTGGTTTTCCGCGGAGAGAAACAACTTTGATGGAACGTGAAGATCGATGGATCGACGATTTAGCCTCGAGACGCGGAGAGATAGCCGCAGAGAGCTTCTCGCGCCGATTATTTTTCTAATCTTTGTAATCGAACGAATTGGGTTCGCCATGAAACCCGCGAGAATATCCTCGATTCGACCGAAGAAAGGAGATCCCAGAGAGACAAATTCGTCGCGCTTTTTGGTCGTCGATCTTTGCGTCTCGGGGCGTCGCGATCCTTTCTCAACGATCAAAAGAAGGAGAGTGGAGTGGCGAGAAGGATTTAAAAGGGTAGGAAAGGCGTTGAAGCAAGCGTTGCAATAAGTTGCGAATCAAATGCGGATCTCGGCTTGAGACGAGAGGCTCAGCTCAGCGAAGAATCAAACACACGTACACGATGTATACTCTTCTAGTAAAACCAAAAAAAAAAAAAGGAAAAAAGAACGAATCGGAAGGGAGTAAGAAAGAGAGAGAGAGAGAGAGAGAGATACGGAATGGAATCGAAACGGCGGACGAATGGAGAGATGGAACGGTTAATGTGACGAGCGATATGTGAAAGAAAATGAGTAGAGAGGGAGGAGGAAGAGAAGGGCAGAGAAAAGAACGGGATATTGATATAGAGCATACATTGAGATACACAAAAGATAAACATATAGTATTATACGATTACAATACGATTGTAATGAAACACTTTGTAAGCAAGGAAACAAAAAAAAAAATTATGCATAGTTTTCCATAATCTGTAATGGATGTATTCGTTAACAAAAAAAAAGAAAAAAAAAATAATGACGACGAGTGGTTAAGGTTAAATACGTACATACACACACGCACACACACGAACACAGACACGTAACATATACACATGTACACACACAGGACACAGCTGAATAACCGTTCGAAGCAACTCGGGTACACGACACACAAGAAGTAAACGAAAAAGAATAAAAAAAAAAAGTAAACTATTAATTAATAACACGAAGTAACGAGAGAGAGCGAGAGAGCGAGCGCGAGCGAGAGAGACGTAACAAACGGTAAATCTGTCTCTTTAAAGTATCATGTGTCTATAAACTATAGCGATTGATATTGTCTTTTTAACCGTAAATGGAGAAACAAGTAATCGTGGTAACGTAACTAATGTCATAGCGATAACCGAACACTGCAATATTAGATATAATATATATTCATACATTATAGAGTGGAGAAGCGATGGAAGGTTGGCTAGAGGAGACACAGAAGGAGAGAAAGAAAATAGGAAAATTGTGCGTGGCTCTGACACGCGTAATTAAAAAAAAAAAAAGGATCACTCAGAAAAAAAAAAGAGAAAAATAGAAAAAAGTGGAACAGAAAAAAATTCAAAGCAACTCGAAACGGTATATCATCGATTCGTTTTGGCTTTTCTTCTCTGTCGAAAGCTGAATATAAAAAAGAGAAAAAAGGAAAAAGTAACGAAAGGAGAATAATAACACACACAGCGAGAGAGAACGATGTGAACAGCAGTGGCGCCTAGCACACGCGTGTCAGTGCGGAAGTGAGCAAACGTGGTACGATCTCCAGGCACAGTTGAAAAGAGAAAGCCGTTTCATGCTAAAACAGCGAGACTAGAGCAAAACGAAAAACTGAATGGAAGAAAACAATATTAAATATGCGTTTTGTGTATCGGACACACTCGAAGCTACAACATGCGAACACGCACATGCACACACACACACACACACACATGCACATACACATACACCCACGAGCATATACACAGAAACACAGACCCACTCTTACACACACACACATGCACACAGAGTAACACAAAGAAAGACCCAAAAAAAAAACCTATCGATTATTCTACAAGTAATGAATTAACAAGAGAATGATCATTAGATTTGTAATTAATTACATATATATTTTTCAATACTTTAACTACTTGCTGAATGTAAACTATATACATATAATTATATATTATATATATTATATATATATTATATATACACACACACACATACCGCGTAGAGCTGTACCTCGATTACAGCGTGGCGAAGAGGACCGGCCCGTCAATTACCGGTTCTGCACGGGGTCGCAACTGACCCGGTAAAGAAAAGATACCTATACCTATCAAACACCAGAGCTAAACATGGAAGCAAGACTCAATCGATGTAGAAGAAGATATCGTTTGGACGCTCGTGGAGAACCGGAAATGGACGGATCAGCCCTCGATTGCGGGACCGGAGGGTGGCGCGCCATGTTGACTCTAAAGCTACGCCCTCCGGGCAGGAAGAGATCTACGAGGAACGAGAGAAAGAAAGAAACCTTTTTGTACCCCACCCAAGTCACACTCTCGGTGTCGAAACGGTAAAGAAAAACCAAAAAAACAAGCAACTATGTTACTCGTGTAAGTGCATCCTAAATGTAACTGTTACGAAATGCCCCTTCTCCGAAGCCCCACCCCAGGCCCCAGTCTTCATCGTTTCGTACGTAGCAAGAGATGGATGAAACAAGCGGCAGAAAGGCCGGAAAAAATGAAAAAAAAAAAAGAAGAAACAAGAAGAAAGAAGAGATAATAGTGTGAGAATAATGACAGATGAGAGCGTGAAATGAGAGAAAGATGGAATACACATGTGTATGCGTCGTGTGCGAATAAAAGGATGCGAATCGCGTGAATTTTCGATGAATTTAGTCGCGAACGGTGCATCGACGATCGTTCGATGCACCGCATAACCAGAGTATGCGAAGAAACGAAAGATCAACGCGGTGAAACGAAATTTCCGGTGGCTGAGGACCGCGCGAGAAAATTTCTCGGTTCTCGGTTCTCGGTTCAGGTGCAGATCCCTTGTTTCTCAACCCCTTGCGTAACGCGACGCGTTTTCCTTTTCGTTCTGTTCGCTGACGGTTTACATATGTGCGCGCCTATGTTCTTTCCACCGTATCGTCGTTTTATCACTTTTTTATGGACGTGTTACACTTGTTATCACTCGTATCGAATGGAAGAACGAGAGACGATTTAATGATACGTGTACGTACGAATGTGAATGAAAATGTATGCGTGTGTGAGGGAGAGAGAGAGAGAGAGAGAGAGAGAAACAGAGAGAAAGAATAAATGGTGCAAGTGGACGAGCATGAGGATGTCTGCAAGCGAGACAAACAGCGAGACACTGTGCGCCTATATATGTATATCTGTATATAGGTACCTTTTTCAACCGCTATCGCTGTTTCCTTTATATACTACTTCTTATCCTTTTTTTATTACTATTATTATTATTATTATTATTAATATTGATTATATATAGAATTATTGTAATCGAGATGTATTTTCTGTTGGCTTTAGATTTTGTTCCTTTATTTTTGTACGAAAACCGTTTTACCTTTATTACGTGTGCATTATGTAAGCTATAAATATGTATATATATACATATATATATAAATATATGTATATATATGTATTTATATATATGTTTATATACACGAACACTTCTTTTCTTACCGTTGCATCGATTTAAAGATCTATCTATGGTGGATCTATCGATCGCGCGCACGATGCTGATCGTTGACAAAAGTCGTTTGTTAGAACAATGATATTGTTCAACGATTTCGCGAAACGATCAGCGACGTCCGCGACTAATTTTCTTAGTTTTTAAGGTGACTCTTTTCACGATTCACTTTCTTTTTTCTTTTTGTTCTTTTACCGTTTATTTTAATCTTTTTTTTTCTTTTTGATAGTTTGTTATTGTTGTTTCTTTTTGTCCTTTTTTTTTTGTATGATATATTTGATTATACCAGCGTGCTTCGCTCCTCCAAATAATATATTACATACTGCTATATATATACATATATATATATATTTTTGTTAATAATACAGTGGTTTGATATAACTACGGTAATTTATTCTGTTGTAACGGATTTGTTTTCTATATCTCTTTACGAATCCCACAAATGCGTTATTAATATACAAATACATATATATATACATATATATATGTAGATATATATATGTATACAAATAGAGGACACGTGCATATATATAAAAGTATAAATATATATGTATAGAGCATTATACATACTTATATGAGAAAATATCGATTATATATACATATATATATTATATACATATACATACACTGCTACATTATATTTTGTTTAACGAGGAGATAAACCAAAAGAGCAAAATAAAAAAACGAAAAATCTAAGAAAAAAAAATGGGAACGAGATATAAGAGAGAGAGAGAGAGAGAGAGAGAGAGAGAAGAAGAGAGAATCAGAGTTTTCGGCGTGTTGCTTGTTCTGAATTAAACATCAGGTTGAGAAGGATGAAATGGAAGAGCGAGAGAGAAAGAATTGACAGAAGCGTTTCTTGAAATTTTTCGAGCGTTTTCGAGCTGTTCTTTCAGAAGGCGGAGAGAAAAAGTTAGTGAATTTCGGAGCGAAATACAGGAGTAAAGGAGAGAGGGATGAAAGTACACATTACACATGCATACATACACGTACACACACGTACACATACGCATAGAAGACACGAACTATCGACAAGTAACACACCGGCTGAAATCTAGGGACGTGAGCGAACGAAGGTAGAAAGAGAAAACCAAAAAATAGACAAGTGTGAGACAAAAATGAAACTCGCGTGTAATATACTTATAATATCATTTTGTAAATTATTTTTTGTATTTTTATATATATATATATATACATATATATAAATATCGAAGCATACGACACAAAAAGCGGAACAGTGTTTGTGCGTACGAAGAGAAAGAGAGAAAGGACGAATGGAAGAACAGGTGGAAAGGGAAAGGGAATAAAATTGTGGGGAGAACAATTCTGAGTGATTGCTTGAAATGTTTGGAAAGTAAACGAAATGGCAGAGTGTTATGTAGGAAACACGGTGAAAGCGTGTGAGAGAGAGAGAGAGAGAGAGAGAGAGAGAGAGGAAGTATGTGTAAAAGAGAGAAAGAATACGATAAAGCTCGTGACGCATTGATAAAACACTGACGATATTTAAATCGATCGTTGATAAAAAAAAAAAAAAAGTAGGAAAAATCGTCCTTTCGTTGATCGAGAGGGGCGCCAGGAAAGATGCTGTTCGTTTAAAAAGTTAAGAGAAAAAGCGTAAAAGACGCGTGCGTTGATACAATGCGCCTGTATGCAGCCTGTTCGTGAACACAGACACACAGACATACACACAATCTCACAAAATACATATTGTTTATGTTAATTTCGTGACACGACCAATGTCCCGAGAATAATGATAATGGATTTTTGTTCCCTATTATTTGTACCTTTGTATTGTATTCTGCAGCTTGTCAAATGCTTTGTTTATTACTACTATTACTACTACTATTATCTCGTTATTCTTATTACTCTTATATAAAAATGATTATTCTTATTAATATTATTGCTACTCTACTGCTATCAATTTTTTAGACATTGTACCGCATTCGTCGACCTTGTTTCCGTATAAATGCCACTCTTTTGTCGCACGTCCATCGAAACAACGGCGCGCAGCCACGTGTTTCTTTTCTTTAAAACAAACGAAAAGAAAAGAACATTTTTAAGAAATTAACAAAGAAACGAGAAAGACGTAGCGCGATCGCTTCCAAAGAGAACGACTTATGCGACAGCAGTGGAAACCTCGCAACAACCAGTTTAGTCGTATTTAGTAAAGCCCAGAGAAGCAGCGGCGTGCTGTTCATTTTATTAATTAAGAACATTGTGCGCTGGAGCCGCTTGGCGAACGGAAGCGACATGCGCTTCCGGCCGAGACACGAATTCGTGGAGCGCGAACACCGGTCGAGGGTGGTGAACGCTTCGAAAGAAAATCAGCAAAGGATCGAGGAGGAGAAACGGAGCGGAAAAAATGACGATAACGGATCCAGATGTTTTATAATTTTATAGAAAAAAAAAATACACCGTCGATTCCGGGCAAGCTCGATGTTCATGGAATCCTAGAAAAAAAATTACGAGAAATTAGATCGCAGATTCTTTTACGAAAGCTTCGATCGAGCTTCACACGCGTTTAAAAGTCGCTAAAAATTATACATTACATTACAAATGGCGACTTTTCGCAGACAAACGATCACCCTCCTCGATCAATGTAGATCGATCAACGTGTGTCATTATTTATCGGTTCGAACGATCGAAGGTGCGCTGTTAATTTCGCGATGTTGTTTCGTGTCTCCGTCGTTCAGTGGCTTTCCTTGTACTTGGCTGCGGAGATCCGCCGAGAAAAGTTTCAAGAAAATTTCGTTTCACGCGTACAAGAACGAGCGAATGGGTTTAATAAGGCGAAGAGGAAATGGCGGAAAGAATAAGAGAGAACGTTTCCTGATTGTTTGCCTGCATGAGCGTATATGCGAGCGTGCATGCGGTAATGGAGGAAACTTTTCGTTTTTCGCAAGAGTGTTCTTTCTTACATATAGTTTCTCGTGCATATACGGCGGACGAGGGTGGTGCCGATCAATCTCGCTTCCTGGATCAAATCCCCGCCCATGTCGCTCGGACCTCCATTAATCGATTTGAATTACAGCTCGTGCCGCGACTCTCTCTCTCTCTCTCTCTCTCTCTCTCTCTTTCTCCCTCCCTCCCTCTCTCTCTCTCTCTCTCTCTCTCTCTCTCTCTCTCTTGCCAATTTTGGGCAGAGTCCAATCCTCCGGTGAACCTTAGTTTTGGAATCAAATAAAATATCCCTGAACCTTTAGAATCGCTGGATATTGTTTCGTTGTAAACACCATTGCTAACTTGATTTATGAATCTATTTTTCTCAGTAAAACAGCGACACTATAGATTTTTATGGGAATCTTAGGAAGAGTGAACTTCGTGCAGAAACTTGTAAATTTGATATTAGATCCATAGATACACTTTGCTGAAATTTATTTTAGATTTGCAATAAGATTTCATGATATTCCATATTCCACTATTTTACGATATTCAATGCAAGAATATTCGCTCGAGCACGTTTCAGTTATCGACTCCGATGGAATATTAAAATATTATTAAGTTTGTTACTGTTTTATAAAGTTTAATAGAAAAAGGTTCAGTCGGCAATATTTTAATTATCGATTGGAATGGACGACAGAAACAATTGGTACTCTGCCCAGGAATAAATAGACAATTAACCCGACCGAGAGGGGGTAGTTTCGTGGCAGATCTCTTTATTATAAAAGAAAAAATAAAAAGAAACGATCGAAGGGAGAAGATCCAGGATAGCGTCGGTGAGGTCAAGGGGAGGGCGCCTGGTATTAGTACACATTAGTTTCTTCGATAGGAGGCGCCCAATTAGTTGTTGGAATTTTGTAGTCTAGGCGATAATTCTCGATATAGTTCAATGTTGTCGAGTTTCTATTAGTTGAGCGAGCGAACGCGCACGATTGTCGTCGGAAACCGGAACGAGCCAGGGGATTTCGACAGTGCTTCCGGTCAGTCACGTGTTCAAAACGATCTATGACAACGACGTGCTTCGAGTCGACGTATCGCTTGATAATCGAGTGTGCGTTTTTTCTCGCGAATTAAGCCGATGTTTGTTCCTAATATTCGTTTGAAAAATCGATCACGATAACGAACGATGATCGTATTTTGCTGTAACACGCTTTAAGATCGATCTTTAGCTCAATGGTTTTTCGAATAAAAGCATTACGTTCTATGAAGAAAAAAAATACCAAGCCAGTTTTCTATTCTTGAGAGACAAAGACGAGAAAATGTAAGATTTTAGTAAAGTATATTTTGAGATAATTAGTTGAAGCATTACGAGCTTTCTAGAACAAAGCAAAACCACGGGAACGTACGCAAATGATCATCGAACGATTGACCGAAGCCAATTCGTTGGTAGTGTCTTCTAGTTTTGATCGACATTTTTGGAGAAGATAATGCGTTCGATGGATTTACGTAAACGTAGCCTCGTCCTCTGTTCTGGGGAAACCGAGGCGCGTGTTTTATCATCGTACGTCTTGCAGAACGCGTTTGTTTCTCTAAAACCGAGCTTGAAAATTGCAGGAGTCGATTCTATATGGTAGCAGAAATTTAAAGTTCTTCTTATATTTTTTTAAAAAAAAGTGGAAATAACCAAATTTCGGTGAGGTTTGCTTCTCATCGAATGGAACCGAATTGATGAATTAATTCTCGTCGAATTTAATTTCGTTTTACGATCAATGTAAATAGCAGGGAATGAGTAAAAAGAAGAACCTAGGAATTTTCAATGACAGGATCTATACGATTTTAGTATCAGATCCGACGAGAGGGTCGTGAAGTATATGAGGACGCTTTAAATACCAGTTGGAAGGACTTTATTCGTTGATATTGATTTTGATACAACAACGCGGAATAGATTTGCCGATTTAGACTAGTTTTCCTCGACTTTTATAGAAATTTTATACACACCTCGACACAGTATCAGTATCCTCCAACTACTTAGCGATCCAAGCGACACGAAAACTTTGCGGACCTTGAAAGTTTAGAGGAAGTTTGGGAAAATTCTTTTGTTATCTCGTTGCGACTTTCGTCCATCTCCATCAACATGTTCCGAATCGTTACAAATGAACAGTCCAAAAGCATCTCCCTCGAAAAAGAAGAAGGAGAACAAAGAAGAAGTTCCCTAGCAAAAAAAAAAAAGCAAACAAAACTGACGAAATTTTCGCAACGTTTAAGGTTAAAAAGCTATTTTCGTATTTCTATTGAATGGACAAGGGAGGAATGAAACGAATCTTGAATTAATAACCGAATAACGAAATTAAATTCAAGAGTTGAATAGAAAGTGCTTGTCGGAGAGACAAAGAAAAGTGATAGGAAAAATTGAATCGAACCTTGAAGAAACGACCGAGCAGGTCCTATTCTCCGGTCCGATTTCCGGTTTCCTTCGAGACACAGCGACTCGTCTCCGCGAATCGATGTATGGTTAAGTCGCGACGAATATCCCAGTCATTAGGTCCGTTCGAAGTGTCGCGACGAGTCAAGAGGAAATTTCTTGACTGGGACGGACACTTCCGTGCAGCGCCTCCTTCGACACGCGACCATCAATCTTAAACCCGCGAATCAACGGACTTCCGGTTGTCTGCCTTCCTCGTATTTCCTTAACAATAATTGTTTTTTTTTTCCTGTTTATCCGTTTTCAGTTGGAAGGAGAGATGAAAAGAATGAATTGTTTAAGAAAGAGACTGTTAAGCAAAAGAGAAGTGTAAAATGTTTATCGAAACGTTCATTACTGAGCCGCGATATTGTTACAAGACACGAGACATTTATAACAACTGATCAATTCCACTGTTTGAAAATTCCTTTGTTTTAGTATTACAGCACGTGGACTACATTGGTGAACTGTGGATTTTTATGCATTTGTTCATGATTATTCCACTAGATAATTCATTTTTATTCTCATTTGCTCGTATAACTTAAAAATACCCGTTGACATGGCGCATAGCCAAACGTGTTAAGGATCGAAGGTCAGAGAAATTTTGCGCAAACTGAAGTCCTTGGGGTTGCGGGTTTGACGATTGGAAATGGAAGGGAGGAGATAGAGACGCGTCTCTGTTGCACGGTCGCTAAACCACGACGTGTGAACGTTAGATGAAACCTTTATCTATATATTTGCCACGATATTCAATACGTGAATGAGTATATCTATTAAAATAATATTGATATAAATACATAGAGACAGCGAGAGAGAGAAAGCGTGGAAGAATGAAAGGGAGAGAGCGAGAGAGAGCTCGTAGAGAGAGCGTGTAAGGGAGAATGTGCGAGCGCGAACGACGAAGAGAGAGAAAGTATGGTAATATCATGAAATTATTATTCTTTGTTACTTCTTTATAATTAAAACAATAAAAAAGCTGCTGAATAAAAAGATGAGCGATGTTTTTTTTTTTATTTTCAGTTGGTGGAAAAATGCTAATTCACTAATCGAATCGGACGAATATGATATTTGGAGTCAGAATGGTTAATTTAAATATAATCCAATTGCGAAAATAAATAATTCATTTACGTTCGATTTAAATAACTTCAAGAGAGTCGAGATAGTGTTTTAATGCAAAACTGAAGCTAATTTCAGGCTCAAATTCAAAAACTTTGTAGCTTGAAACTTTCATAAGAGTTGCAAGTTTACGATCGAAATTTAAATTGTAAACTTCAAATTCTCCGAGTGTTCACACATAAGTTAAATTCTTTGGCTCGTTCTAATCGATAGATGGTTACTGTCTTAATTCTCCCTTAAAACTTTGATTAAGACTATCACATACTGATTAAGACACAGCTATCATTTTTATAAGTTGAGTAATAAAATCATTATTTTTAAAATGGTCAAAATCTAAATGAGATACCAAACATGCAACAGCCTTTAAAAACGAGCGGAAGACTAAGACCTGAACGTTTCATTTACCATCTGTTCTACACTTCGATAAAATTCCTATGATTTTGGAACTCATCCTCAAACTGCCTCCTACGTTTTCCAAGTCTTAAATTCATCGCAGTCTCTCGTTGTCGTCCTAGAAACGATCGTTTGACAATGGACAAAATTGCGAATACGACGATTATTCGACGAACGAATCGTTGGCGTTTCGACAGAGCCAGCGGAAAACGTATCGAGAAATTTATTTGCATCCGTTTTGAAATTCTCGCGATGCGATATCGTACGGTCGCGAGCTGGCATACTTGTCGCATTAATTCAGCGGAGATTGCCGTGTGATACGTTTGCAAAATGATATTTCGTTAGAACACGACCGTTCGACCGTGATATATGTACGTTCGTCGAAATATTTTCCGTTCGCTGTTTACTCGTTGCTGTCTGGCTGTGAAAGGTGGAATTTCATACGAAACGCGTGGAAACGGGCAGGAAAAAAATATTTATTTTCCACCGTATCGAGATGAAGCTCGTTCGATTTCGCTGGTCGATCGATATGCCTTTCTTTTTTCCTTTTCACTTCGATACCTTGCTATGGTTTATTAATGGCAACGATTCCGTTTTGTTTTCGCTTTTACTCTTTTTCAATGCGAGAGAATGATTTATCTTCGTTACTTTGCCTTCCTGTTGAATTATTTATTAAATGGATAACGAGGGGAAAATTATTTCGATTGTCTGGTATTTCATGAAAATGGACGTTTCGTTTTATTTGTTAATTCAGTGACGTTACGCTTGCTGAGGCGCATTTAACGTCTCTTTGGCATCACGGAGGTGTATTCGAATGGAGGTCGAAAATAAATGTTAATATTACGAGCTTTATTTAGGAAATACGTATACGGTCGATCTCGAAAATATTAGCATAACTTTGACTTCTATCTTCTATATCTGAAATAAATACAGATAAAATAGCAAAGATGTTTTGTTGTATACTGGAGTATAGTACATAGATGTCAGAAAGTATGAAACTTTTGGCTGAAAACGAATCGTTGTTTAGATATTAAAAGAAACGTAATAAAGTGAATCTTCGTGTTTCGACTGACAATAAAAGAATAGAACCGAAGAAAAATGAATTTAGAATTTGCGACATACTCCGATACGTTGTACGTTAACGAGTTGTTTGCAGAAGTAGAAACGTAAACTAATGTTTAGGAACTGGACCGTAAAATTAGTAAAATATAACAATAGAAAAACGACAGTAAAACGTGTTACGGAGCAAAAGAGACATTGGACAAAAACTTTTAGAAAGAAAGTTACCATTTTAGATTTTTTGATGTATAAAGATCAGTATAAATCCATCGATATAAAAAGCAAGATTTCTTTTCATATTTAAACAACGGTTTGCTTTAAGTCAACAGTTATTTACTTCCTGACATCTACATATTAGGTTGTCCGAAAAGTGTCTTTCCTTTACAGACATTCTTTTACAACAACGCATCTTTATGCAAACATGAAACATAATCTGTAGAGCGTTGTAATATGTTGATCTTGATAGAGCAAAATGGATCATACGTAATTCGATAAAATAGTATAAAACGGAAAATGTTGTGCATCCATTATTTCCTTATAAAACGAAAGAAACTTTCCGGACGACCTAATACTATACTTCAATATACTGCGAAACATCTTTGTTATTTTATCTATATTTATTTCAGATATATAACAGTGTCCGAATATTTTCGTTGGAAGTTTTAATTAAGTTTCAATTTTCCAGCCTATTAATGACAACTTTTCCTTCTTACAACCTTACCAAGTTTCGATTTCGTGTACGGTAGTCTCTATATGCCACCCTTCTTTATAATTAACTGTCCTATAAAACGCTGTTATATAACAGCAGCAGATAAATTTCTTGCTATACCCTGCATGACATCGACACCATTCCCTACAATTCTCTTGAAATGTTTCGAATTTCACGAATCTGCATTTGTCTCAAAACTACAAAAGCTCACTAGCGAAAGGTGAAAATACAAAGAAACCGTAGAAATTATTCAGCGTTTCACAAGATCCGAATACGTTTTGCCGTAAATTAAGCAACATATCGACGTGCATAACAGCACCGATAGCGATAATAAGTAGTGTCGTGTGCCAATGATACAGTCATCGATTTACCAGGGCGATTTGAAAATTTCGCGACCAGAAAGTGCGTGCAATACGACCAGTCAAATATTCGAGGTACAATATAAACATTAAATATTCAATATGACGCAAACTTGTCGGTCGAGAGGGAGAAAAATAAATTCGCCGCACTCTGATAGTTTGAAAATTATAAATTAAGGAAACATATTTTATGAAGCAAATACAAAATAGCCAGTTGTTGTATACTTCTTTGATCAGTCTCGATATATTAACGCATATTAAATGAAGTACAATATAATTGTGTGAATTTAAAGTTCACAGTTAACACACAAGTACGCGGTATATTTTCAAAATCGTTAGATATAAATGCATTTTGTAAAATCATACCTTCTTATATTTCTTATTTTATAAACTTTCTTTCACCCGCCACCGCGCGTATTTGCTTCTTTATTTTAAACATTTCAATGATTACCTTTAATAACTATATATACACCTAATTGATTTTTCTGTTTAGCATTCTGTATCCTGTATCTTCAATAATTATAAAACAAATCGTGAGATAGAATTGGTACAAAAATGATATATCACTATTATTATATTGATATTAAACTACACGTAACATAAGCTAAGTTAAGTTAATATCGATCTACGATAATGTTAATCTGTAAGTTTGTGATCCGCAAGCTTTTCAAATGGTCCTCGCGTTGCCGTCTGTTCGTAACGCAAACGACAGCCTCGCCTCGTCGGATCGAGTGTCGCGATTCTCGAACAATTCGCGTCCTCCGAGATTCTGCGGCCTCTGCATCGCGTAAACTCTTTTATGTAACGCGTACGCACGGCCTTGAAATTGGAGAACCGATCAGATGCGAACGAGCGAACGCTGCTACTCGTCGATGGTCGCGTATATGGTTTCGCGTGATCGCCACGTTACGTAAATCCGATTCCGTCGCAATTGGATTCTTGTGACCGGTTTGCGGATGCCCTCAAAGTTTGGTACGCCGAGGATAATCTTGAAGATTGTCTTCTTTACCGCATTTTTTCCTTTCTTTGGTGTTTAGAAAGCTTCTCAAGGACCTCTGTCATAGTTCAATTCAAGTAATTTTTCTGGATCAGATGGTTGATGGCTCGTAACTATTCGTACGCTTGTAGATACCTTTGATGAATATCTTACGCGTGTCAGGCGAAACATTTCAAAATTTCGTTAACGTTGTGATAACACCCAATCATCATGATCGTATTTCTGAGGTTTGAAACGATTCTGAAAATGTATATAGAAGTCGCAGGATATTCGGGACGAATGTATCGATGGCTTACTGTACAAATACTGTATGTCCACTCTTTGTGAAATTTTATGCTTTCGTATGCAACAAACAGTTGTTGACTATTTCTTTATGTTGTATAAAAATCACATTCAATCTAAATTTATCAAATAAATCTAAATTTGTTAGAAACGTTTATCGTATCTGATGTAAGATATTTTTAAGGACAATGATCCATCTAAATTCATCCTTAAAGGGATCGATGCACAGTTTACAATCAATTTTATAACAGCATTGATAAATACAACAGCAAAGATAAGTACAATGCACAAAGTTTCATTATAAGGTTTAGTTCAAGTTTAACTATAACTTAAAGTCAAGTTTCATTCTAAATTATCTTTTAATTTTTAAACGCAATTTTAATTTTTTTTATGCAATGGACCATCGAAATAATATTTTGCAGAGATTACAAGAATATCTAAACAGCTAATTATCACACAATATCAATAAGTCTCTGTATTCAGCGGCGCTACCTTTAAGGTGACGTTCACACTTTAACTGTAACTTAAAGTCAAGCTTCATTCTAAATTATCTTTTAATTTTTGAAACTGTTCTTTCTTTGAACGCTAAGAGTAGACATACAATATTTATGCAATGGACCATCGAAATAATATTTTGCAGAGATTACAAGAATATCTAAACAGCTAATTATCACACAATATCAATAAGTCTCGGTATTCAGCGGCGCTACCTTTAAGGTGACGTTCACACTTTAACTGTAACTTAAAGTCAAGCTTCATTCTAAATTATCTTTTAATTTTTAAAACTGTTCTTTCTTTGAACGCTAAGAGTAGACATACAGTATTTATGCAATGAACCATCGAAATAATATTTTGCAGAGATTACAAGAATATCTAAACAGCTAATTATCACACAATATTAATAAGTCTCTGTATTCAGCGGCGCTACCTTTAAGGTGACACTCACACTGCAGGTATATTAGCGTTTGACTGAATAGAAGTTTGCAGCAAGCGTGTTGCAACTTCTATATACATCTTCAGATTTGAGTTCGATGTATGTTCAATATATGTAATCATGGCAGTCGCGTTTCATTATGGTGTTAATGAAATATCAAAATATTACGTGCGATACGTACAAAAGAGTTTGTAGAAGCTTTTTACGGTTAGTATAGAAATACTTTCGCCAGCAACTGTAGGCGTTAGCTGCAATCACAAATTTACCTACTTCATAAACACTATGTTGCGAAACGTTACAGAAATCAGTGGCACGTAGATATCGTAAAGTGATATTAGGTGCAGCGTCTCGCTTTACAGCCCTTTCGATCGTTTTCGACCGGTGGATTTACGATTTCGAAAAGCGAACGCGAGACGTAGGCCACACGTGCTCGATATTTTCATCAACTATATCGATTTACCATACTTGCCTTAAAAATTCACCACGTATGAACTTCTATAGAAACGTCGAACAATTTTGAATAACTTGAGGCTTCAGGCTCGTTCTATTTATAATCTATAAAGCAGAAGAGTCGTTTTGAAAAATTCGACGAATATTTTGAGAATGACGTCTATGAATAATCTTCGGTGTGCAGAAAAAAGCGAGAGTGTTATTTTTGTGAGAAAAATGTCAGAGTAATGTAGTGCAAAAATAAAAGAACAGGTCGTCGATGGAAACGATCAACGGGAATAATAGTACACCATAAATCGAGTACGCCGCAACGACCAATGGGAAATGATCATGCAATTGCCAGGAGACTGAAGTGCATGTGCATCACGCGGTGATGCATTGAGAGCGAGGTCGTTGAAGTGTCGATCAACAGACACGAAACTGGTTCAACGTGAGCCGTTTTAATGGCTCACTTTTTATCTTCTTGCCCGTTTGTTAGAAAAATCGACAATCCAAGAAGCGACAATTGAATTGTGCACGATCTTGACAAAATTCGAATGGCTTGGTACAACCAACATACAACTATGTGCGTGTAACTGAACTTTCTAAATACGTATGTTAAATATTTTTAAAAGTAACAGTTTCATTCCAACAAACGTTTAATTCTTAGCACGTGTAGATTATTTTAAAAGAGTCTAACAAAAATGTTTTATTTTAAAACCGATAATTCTTATTCACCTGAAATAATAAAACTATTCTGTCATTGGAAGAATATACTAGATCGAATAATGTAGAGATTACTTTGATTAAACGTATCATGTTCTAGAGAACCTACATGAATTGGAAAGGCGATATAAAAATTCGATTATGTGAAACTGTGAAGATTCAATTACACGTATGTCATTTTGAAAAATCTATATTCAATTAAACTTTTGTTAGAAGAAATCGACGTTTCATATGCATTGACCTAATGCATATTACATACAAACTTCCTCGTTTGCTCATAAAATTGAGTAATATGATAAACCTATTATTACCAATACTGATCTCAAGAAATAGTTGGTATTCTAAATACCGTGCCAACAAGATCAACGACACGTCATGAATAACAAATCCGCCTATTCATTTCCTTCGGGGAAGGAAACGCCTCGCAATAGAATAGGAATGTAGTGTACAGCTACGTCCGAAGGAAATCGAGAACGCTCTTCCATCCGTTGCTAGCGGCTCAATGTCAGCTCGACAGAAAATAGTTAAGGAAGCGATATATATATATTACGATCGATTTCCAAGCTGGAACGAAGATAATTCGATTAGAAGCTGTGTCGACCGTGACCAGGTTTACCGGGTGTGTTATAATTGCCGATCGCATTATCGAGTGTCAGAAAATCTACGAGTGGCGGTGATTCGCATGTCTCGGCAGAGACGCTAACTCGATTTGCTTCGAGGCCGAATCACATTGTAATTACCATGGAGAAAAGCTGATTTGGAGCAGCTTTCTTTGCATACGGAGGATAATCGAGTTTCGTTCGGATCGAGCCTCTTTTGCAATAGTGAGAAAGTGTCGTAGTGGCGAATTGATAATAACAGTGGTAATTGAGGATGGCATACTTGTGATACTTTGGGTTTCGCGAAATTTCAATTAAATTGTTCATTTTTTTGTCTTGATGGAAGAAGGGCGTTCGAAAAGTATCAAATTTATATGCTTCTTCAGGCATCTAAAATTTTAATATAGCATCATACTCCTATAGATCTAATGCTATATCTATAGATTCCTATATTCTTATATTCTATAGATATGAATCCTATAGATTCAATAGATTCTAAAATATCATAAGAGTGCAATCACTTTTGGCAAATGCGATGGGAAAGTCGTAAAAAATGTAGATGAAACTGACAGTGTAGCTTGGAGCTTCGTGACTTCTAACGATGATAATGTAGTGTCGTAAACTATTATGATTAATTTATTTACAATGAATGGATTGTACAGATGTTGATTAAACAGGAAACGATGGTTGTTCAATAATACTATAATTCAGACGACTCAATAGTTAATTTGCAACTCTCGTCACCACGGATCCAACGCTCTCTCGACAACACTAACAACACTATCTCGACAACGCAGACTGTTAATTCGTCTTTCTCCCTTAGCATCCGTTTGTCTTTTCTTAGGCCCACCACGCACGTGTTCCGCATCTGCTCTTGGCCAGGGTCTTTTCTACGAAATTATTCAATTGAAGGATCGACGACATTGATGGGCCTGACGGCGCAATATTGTTTATGGTTCACCCGATATCTCTCAGGCATTTCGTCCACGATACTGCAATAACTTGAAACTGAAAACGTGAAATGCAGAAATTCAAACGCTATTTTGTAAAGGATAGCCTTAATATTTATATATCTCTATATAGTATGTAAAACATATTGCTCAAATTGTGAAACAAATCGAGGTAAGGTATCACTATGCAAATATCGTATGGAATACGTTTGTTATTACTTATTTCTAAAACAAGATGACATGTATCATCCTCTTTCTCTTCAGATGACAGCTTTTCAATAAGACGATCATCAACGACAAAGTATACAATGTGCGGTGTCTTGTTAGAATTTCAACTGCCTAATTTGGCACTTATCGATCATCATCCTCTCTTCGGATCTGTCTTGAACAAATAAACCGCAGCGTTCACGAAACGTCAAACGAAGCGCGCTAATAACACGATCAAAACCCAAAGAGTCTCAGATACGATCGTCTGGTAGGTGTGCTCGTCTAATCATCCTGAAAGTTTCAAACCTAAAATTATTAATTAAAGATGATTAATGATTGATTAATTTTCTGTTTGATATATCGTATTGCGCTAGCTCTGTCCCACAATTTCCCAAACAATTTCCAAATATTTCTACGTCCGTTGCCATAATAACTTCTCCAAGCTACCAAACCAATCTCCAGACACCTCCAATCTAATTTTTCCCCCAGCAGTCGCCATCGTTCCCCAATTCTCTAAGGGTCGCAGTTGCCGATCCACGAGGGTGCGGGACATTCGTGATCGATTAATTAAACGGCGAGGCAACGGCGTGTCACTCGAGGGTGCCTAATTAATCGAGCAGTCTCGAACAGCGCAGCTACATCATCTTACCGAGTAAAGTACCGAGCATTGTACCACAGGCAACGGTTAAGGCTAGCCAACAAACGAACGCTTCGTGTCGGTCCAGTCACGGTAGATCCGTGTCAAAGCGTGACGTTGATCGATGGATCATCGATCGAGTGACGCCCCGTTTCCATTCAGCCTCGGCTGGATACGATCGACGCTGACGTAATCGCGGTGAACGAGCGGTCAACGTTTCCCAAATCGAGGAACGCGCGTTTCAAACGCGGTTGATCTCGATTTCGATCGAACTGGCGTCAAGGAACGCCTTCGATCGCAATTTCGACGTCCGTTTGTCATCCGGTGTCGAATCATGGTCACTGAATAATTACTCGTTATTTCAGATCTACGGTTCGGATCAAGGATATGGTAGTTGTAGAGGTTGGTTCACGTCATTTTGCTCTGTCTTGAGGCTTTTGGAGGAGAAAGTAACGGGATTTGAATGAAACTAGCGGAAAGAATCGAAAGAATCGTTGCAGTATGGTTTCAAAGTACGTGACTGGGCTTTTGCTAATTTCTTTTTTTTTTTTCAAATTTTTAATTTTCATTAGGAAACGATATCTACTATGGATTGTATTGAATTTTGTTCTGTGTAATTGAGAGGTTTCCTGGGGAAAGGTTTGCAAGACAATATGGAAGTTTTAATTTTATTTTTTTAATATTAGGTGTGTTTGAATTGATGAATGACAAATGGCTCTTAAAGAACTTTGTCCTTTTCACATTTTTAAATAATTAGAGGTTCCCTTGTATCGTTGGCTTCAAAAATCGCTGCAATTATAATATTTGTTAAATTATCTTTCCTAGATCTCATCTAACAGCGGAAAATTTCTTGCAGTGCAAGATGAATAATTTGTCAGCCATAAGTGTTAGTTAAAGCTTACTGGTTACATTTAACTGGAAACGATCTAACATTTCAGATTACACGGCACATATGTTACGACTAAAACGACTGATTGATAGTAGATTAGTTAGAAAATTTAATTTATAGTTAATATCAGTAGATGTCCTAATACTTATAGCCGACAGTATATATACATAGTGTCACATGTTACGTAAGTTAGATGTCAATTAAACGAACCACAATCGAGAAGCAGAATCAATTCTTCTAAAATCTTCGTCTTATTAAATAGTCGAATCACATAATTGATCCAAACCACTGAAAGTATGTTTATAATTGATTCGTACGAGGATACAAACAAAAGTAGGGTAGACACAATTCCATGGAGTTTAGTCGCACTTACAACTTTGATAGATCAGATTTATAGAGGCGTTTCCATCGCGATACGGTCAGGGTCAAATTGTTCGAACAACCCAATGCGTGTCAATGCCTCGTCTGCAACATTATCACGATTAAATCAGTGTGTTGGAACTTCAGTCTTTTATGGGACGCCTGCGTTCCAGTCGTGAGTCAGTCTAATTCAATACCCACATGGAACGTGGATCATTGAATTCCAAGTTCCTATAACTAACTATACATATATATATAATACCTTGACAATCTTTTTTGTTGCCTGAACACGATGATAATGGTTTTACAACCTTCTCTTCAAGGTTCTTCATAGGCAAGACTTTGGCGTTCCACTCTTTTTCTTATTCTGTCAGATATCTGCGTCAATTTTTGTAATAATTTTTGAGTATAAAAATACGGGTAAATATGAAATAATAAATTAATAAGAATAAGAAATTTGTATAATTTGCATAGTAGTCAAACACACGATCCACGCAAGTATACTTCTTTGAATCAAACATGACTGATGATAGTTTGTACAGTGAATTGAAAAAATGCCTCCTGTAAAGTAAACTAAAACAAAGTTCAATTTTATCTGTGGATTAAACGAAATAGAAAATTCGTTTTATTTATAAATCGCACGATATATCGTACTTGATTGTTAAAAGAGCGTCCAATATTTTCTACAATTCTATGGAATGTCGAATTCAATCGTGAAAAGGGATATTATGACGGTTTGAATTCGATGAATTCACGTTGTACATGTTTCTTGCTTCTTCGATTGTATTGAAATACGTAGTCGTGTGAACCAAGTTGTAGAGAACGAAATAAGTAAAAATTAGTTGGAATCAAGTTTGGAGAATACGCTGGCTGTGGCAATACTTTTTAACCAAGGTTAAAAATTCCTTCCTTTCTAACCTTTTCGACATGGGACCGTGGGTCGACGTGAAGCAATTTTCGTTTCCTTTCCTGTACACGGTCTTCTGCATTTCTACTCGTCGTTTAAAATACCAAGCTGTTATTCGAAACGATCAGAACGCAAATGGATAAATTTAAATGCGTCGAATAAATTTTCACGTTTAAGATATTCCTTTCGAAGTCAAAGGAAGATTAATTCCTACAATAGTTATTCAACATGCAAGGGTACTATTATTGTGAAAGGGAAAAATCTTCTGGCAAATAATTTATTATATTATACCAAATAAACGAACCATGAGGTGTTATGGATTAAAATAGAGAATAGAATGTTTATTTGTATTTCAAACTTACAGCTATTACAAAGGAGATTACTGATATCCATTAAATATATTGTACATATGCATAAACGTTCATACATACAAACAATACACGCATATAACATTGCGATATATTAACTTATTTTATAACACCACAACGTATTATGAAATAATAGTATTTTATAGATAAATGTTATACACAATTGAAGAGTGCTTGTAGAGAACACATTATTAATAGTTATTCAAGAAGGTAAATGGCACTTTAATTCCATATCACGGTATTCTTATTGCTATGTAGAACATTTTGCAATGAAAAACTAAAATCTTGTAATTTTTGTATTTACAGTGTTTTCTACGGGCACTCTTCTTAAAATTACTTGAAATTACTTTAAACATAAAAAAGAAAATTTCGTCTTTGCAAAATACATAGAAAATTTCAACATTTCATATATATATATATAACTGTTTTTAAAACTCGCATAAAAGCCACTTTTAATGGAAAACCGTTCATTCTAATATTTACAGCAAAAATATGTATTTACTTCAGTAGGTAGATCCACTAAAAAGGAAATCATAATCCCCATAGCGCTATGGACGAGACACGTTAGAACGCGATTAGAAACTTGACGTGTATAGGACGAGCGAGCTAGTTAAAAATCTAATCGATAAACACCCGGTGACCTAACTTTCGCGCACTGAATAATTAACAGCGTTACAGATACCAGTGTCTTTGATTAAAAAAATCTAAGTCTGCCGTGTATAGCGTTACTGTGAACAACGCAGTCAAAGTACAGGACACTTGGCGACACGATTTATCGTCAAACGAAAAGTTTTAATTATCAAGTGTATCATTTTTCTGTACAAAATCTGATCGTGATTGCTTCGAACTCTAACGTTTGTTAAAGACTAACGCAAACTTTATAATGACAAAATTCCGTTTATTTCCGAAAAAAAGAACGAGGATTTTATTTAAACGCGAATCCGAAACTCTTTTAATTTCTATAGAATTAATTGAAGAAACATTCCGATATTTTATTGGAAAAGTGTTTTAACAAAAGTATTTAAAAGTATTCTAACAGTATTTATATAACGCTTGATAAGAAAATCAGTTTTATAACTTAAACAAACGACTCCATCACAAAGAATAAAGTTTAAAATGATGGAAGAAGACGTAGGATTGCTTCTAAAAAGATCGAATATGAAACTGTGCTTAAATGCTCTAGTTGTAAAGATTTCTAAAAGACAACAACTGTAAAGGCAAAAATATTTAACAAAAATCTTTGGTCTAATCTGCGTTACGTATCTAACACGTGTCTTGCGCCATCGTGAGACTATTAAACAACTCGTGTATGTTTAGGCTCGAAACGTGTGCGTGATTATGTTGCAAGACTGAAATGGAGCAGCCCACGTGACCTTCTAGTCTGCTTCGATGTCATTCATTTCTACTTAGCGACCTAATTTCTCATTCAGCCGCAACGTAGGAAATTTCATCACAAAACTCGACCAAGATAAATAATAAAATCGTCGAATTTTCATCTAGCACGCAATTTCATATCTCAAAAATACTCCACGCTATGAATAAAGTAACAAGTTCTTATATAGATACCTAAACAATGTAAACCTTCGAATCGGTTAGAGGAGACGAGATTATGGCATTCGACATGTAAACTTCTGGAGTAATCAATATCGTGTCACATGGCGCAACACAATTAATTTGATATGCAATACGCATTAATTTTACGCTCCTAGGGTTCGATATTCCAATTTAGTACAAATTACTTTATCGATTAAAAGAACGCATCCAAATAGTTAAAATTGATTTTGTTTAGATACCAAGATATCTCTGTTCATTTACTTCGCCTAACATTAATTTTAACATTGACATAAAAATATACATAACGACGTATAAAATATATTAGTTAAACAAAGTTCCTACGCTTCTTCCAATGTTAAACACTATTATACCATTAACTATAATAGATTTAGATTTAAAACTATAATTAAATATTTCTGTAATTTTACATTTATGATATTTTAAAGAAAAATATCATTTTACCATTGTCTGATATTTTGGAAGAAGAGCATTATTGTGAAACTAAAACGTTTTGGATAATGTCTGTTAATTTTGGATAATGTTGGTCTGATTTCATACGAGTAACAATCCCAGTTTCGAAAATGTAAGACATCCAATCAACGCATCCTCTTTCAAAATGTACATTGTACGTGCAGGTGGTCTGTGCAAAAAGTCTTGTAACAATTTAAAGGCACTGGTTGCACATGTGCATTCAATGTTCACACGTGCATAGCTTCTTTCGACGTGGATGGCTGCGTTCAAAGCCACATAAGGAACGTACATAACATACTCGATCCACATGGTGTGTAATTTAGCGGCTATTCGCTCGTCTAGGGTACCATAAGTGCCGCTGGACGCGAAACGTTGCAACTAAAATATAGTTCTACGGCTGGTACCATTGTCAACGATCATCGATAACGTTATCACTGTGTCGAGGCAAGTTCGTGAACGTGAACGTGAAAATAGGACAAACAACAAGGCACCTTCAACCTCGAGACAGATGCAATTTCGATTCAATATCTTCCATCTTTACATTTTATCGTTGCTATATATTGCATCTTATAACTAACAGATCATCTGAAAATTGTCGATTTTTCATACAAATTAATTTCGAAAATATTCCTTTCCAAAGTAGAAATAATATTTTCATCTCGTATTTGCGAGATGTAATTTCTTTAAAATTCTTAAATTTAATACGCAACTACGTGCTTCGTAGAAGTTTCTCGCTTACCATTCCATTATTAAAAATAGAGAAGAAAAGATATGTATGACAAAGAAATAGAGAAAGCAAGAGAGCTAACTATACTAATGTAATATACATACATTTATTTATTCATAATCATCTGCAAGAAGCTAAAATGCAACATATATGTATCCGCATATATACATGTATATAATATTTCAGAATTTCACGTTATTATCAGTTAAACATTAAAATGTTCACATTGTCTCATCTCTTTCAGCTAATGTAATACGTCTCGTGCAATCGTAATTAAAAGGAGAAAATAACGAATATTTTTCAGCACGTTGTGGCATCTCTGAAACCTGAATCGCTTAAGAATATTCGATAAAACGTTCCTATTTTCTCAGTCTTTTCTTTTCAAAATGCACATAAAAAGACACTATATAAAAACGTTTCATGTACAGAAATATAGATTCTATGTATCCTCATTGCGGATAAATGATTACGAATATACAATTACGTCTGAGAAGTTCGGAACTATTGTAGTTACGTAGAACGATAACTACGAGAGTGTAATCATCGTCTCGGACATCTGCCGTAAGAAACTTAACATAGATGGAATGGTGGTTGAACCTGCAGATTTCTCCGAATAGCACTTCAATTTCCCTCATTTAGTTTCTCTAATTACAAAACGGTTAAAGATAAAATTCACATTTAACACCTATCCACGCGTATAGTTACCGCTCGGAACAATTACGAAGTTTGTCTGCTCAGATAGCCTTATCACTAACCAAGACTTCCAATATAACTTAACCAACAATCAAAGAGTTTAGTAAACCAGACAAATCATTATGTACATCTCCTATATTTACTGATGATCTTATCGAAGGAGCTACTTAATGAACACGTGTCGTGAATACGCTAGAACAGAAGATCTATATCAGTCTGATCTAAAATCAGTCCAAGGAGTCAAATCCCTCTGCCGTTTTAGTACAAATAGAAGAATCAAATTGCTGAACCATGATTCTAAATTGGATTGTTCTCATCCGCGAGGTGTCTGTTCTAACCGATCGAGCTGTCCACGTTTGGTCATTGTCCGTTCAGAGTCTTCCTCTTAAGGTCTACTCTTTAAGATGGCTGCCATCGGCAGTACCACAAGACAAAGATTATGGCTAACCATATATAAGAATATACCTAACTGATATGACAACTGCTAGAGACACATATTTATAAAGGCTTTGGTCATTCAATAACGTAAGATATTTCATCTGTAAATCTAACTGATCGATGATCCATATGGAAGAACTAGAGGTTAAAATCTTATAGGATCATGAACGATGATAGCCCTCTGATGGTCATCACGAGAACTATCATCTCAGACACGAGGTAAATTGCTTAGAAACATGATCGCCTAATTATTAGCAGTTTAAAAACAGGAAATAACCATCTAAGATCTTGTACAATACTATCCTTAGCCCATGAGCAAGAACAACGTCGAGTGATTCTTGGAAAATCGAGGATCTGTGCTTATTACTTCTCCCTTTATTTGTTCACTATATGCAAAAACGCTACAGCTTATACAATACAAGTATGCGTATTAATAATAAAATCTAGAACAACATTTTAAAAATTGCTTTCCATTTTAGCGTCTAGAAAACAGCACTTCTGATAAATTAATGTGCAAAACAAAACCTGACCTCGTTTGCCGATCATATCCCTCCACTCTCTATCATACAATTTATGTAACCGCACCGTTAGAAAATGTCAATCCTTCATTTACATTAGAGTCCAACATTTAGGAATGCACTGTTTTCCACTAGTCAAGTGAACGCGTTCAGCCAGACTGCAATGGAAAGAATAGCTGTTGTTCCATAACAAAAAGAAAAATAAGACAGAAAAAAGATAAGATATATTGTTGTAAATGTACCTCGTACAATAGAGGTCTCGCAGCGTATTTCATTCTTTCCTGAAACAAACACGTTCAGGTTGACACGTTCCAATTCGACAAATAAAGTTATACCTCAACGAACCAAAAAATATCTTCAAATATTCAATAATCAGTAATAAATTCATCAAGAATTCCAATCAATCAAGCTCAATTATCTTTCAGACACGTCGAGCGCCTAATTTTCTACGAAGTCTGACCAGTTGATTCGACACGTGTCAATAAGTGCTATTTTTATTTTCGCTATGTCTTTTGAGTGATTAGCGCTCGGCGGAAAACAACTAACATTGCGATCAATACAGAAATAGACCTAAAAACTGTAACTCGGGGAATAACATTAAATGAAGAAATCTATAGAATCTCCCCCCCCCTCTCTCTCTCTCTCTCCCTCTCTCTCTCACTCTCGTGTAGTATTTTCATCCTTCTACAATAATATGTAGTGCTCTATTTACAAAGCTCGTGAAAGATCAGGCTAATGTGCCCTGATCCTGATTAGGGAACAGGTCATCTCCCACGATAGCCAAAGAGAAACAAAGCCAGCCAAAGTATATTTCAACCATCTACACTGAAATGAAAGAATGTCAGGAGGTATTACGTGCCCTTTAAACTCTTATGAACGTTATCATCAATGTATCAGACAATTAGTTGTGAATCGAAGATCTGGTAAAAAAATGTATGTAAGGCAGCATTTAGTCAACTCGAAGAGTTTTTCCGCTCGTAGGATCAAGTACTTGTCACATTTGATTCTTCTTAACCACCTTTACGTTTCGTTGGTATTTTTGTAAATTGTTTCAGACATGGAAAAATACACGATTCTACTGGTTTGTACCATCGTGAAACTTGAAGTAGTGAATCTTCATAGCCCTATTGTTGGGATACTTGATCTTGCATTGAGGACAAGTCGCGTCTACTGCACCCTCCACCACATATTTGGTCAAATCCATCTCTCTGTGGAAGTTCTTGCTGTTTTCAGCATTGTAGATAGTGTTGTGTGTCGTCAGCAAGTGATCTGACATTGCTGTCTTGTTGAACACGTGTCTGTCGCATAAGGTGCAACTGTATATAATGCTGTTGTGCGACAATTCATGGTTCTTTACGATTGTCGGCGTTGGGAACGTGAGTTTGCAACCGTCTACAGAGCAAGCAAATTTGGGAGGAGCATTTTTATGTTTTATGGTAAAATGCTGGCGCAAATTCGACACACCAGAAAACTTTTTGTAGCAAATGTTGCAAAGGACTTTACCATCATTGCTGGGTAATGGTATACATTCGATGTTATATGACTTGGCTAGATTCTGTAACAGATTCATGTGAGTCTTATTGTGCACCAATTGTTTGTGCTTGTACAATACGCTCATGTTCGCAAAGAACTTCCTACAGAGGTGGCACATAACTGACTTCCTGCCTGCGCTCATGGCATCCATAGGGAGAGGTGCTTTTTTATCCTCTTCTTCTAATTTTATTTTCTTAGATCTTGGCTCTTCTTGAGATAGTCTTCTCGCGTTGTTGTATACCTGTTCCGGTTGTTGATTAAATATGTTAGCATGCTGGTTGAGCCTGTGACGTTGAAGCGACCGAGTACTATTGAACACCTTGTGACAGAGGGTGCATAAAAGTGGACTACTTGCTAAGTTCTTGCCAGCTGACTGTAGCTTTGCAACAGCTACGACTGTGGATTTGTGAAGCTTCTTATGTCTCGACAGTATCTTTTTGGAGCTGTACAGTTTCCCACAAATGTCACAAATGTGATCAGATTTCTGAACATCATCAAGAATGGGTTGAGCGTTGTGCCATTGCATATGCATGTCTAATGTATCCTTGTCAGGGAAAACATTTGTGCAAAGGTCACATTGAAACTCGTCGCCTGAAAAGCTCTTCTCAGCTTTATTGCGAGCACAGTGCACATCCCATAAGTGTGTCCTCAATTCTGTTACATCGTTGAACTTGTCACTGCAAACTTGGCATTGGAAATTACCATTTGGCTTTGCTGGAGGTAAATTTGGGTAAGATTTTCGTGCTCTAGCTGGTCGGGTCATACTGGAATTGAAAGATTCCTCTTGTTTAGTCTGGGTCAATGACTTTTGGACATCTTTCTTCATAAATCGTAAACTCAATCTAGAGTTTGCTCGATTGTGCCAGCTCCTGTGTATCTTTAGAGATGATTCTTCCATGAAAATCTTACCGCAAATGTCGCATCCGTGACCACCTAATTCCTGAGCATGGGCAGTTTCAAAGTGAAGATTTAGGTTAGCTTTGAAGAAGAAAGTCTTTCGACATTTAGAACACTGATGTACGGTCTTCGCAATCTTTGGGTGATCAGTCGCTAAGTGTCGGTCATGCGACTCTTTACTCTTGAACGTTCGCCGACAGTGGGTGCAGATGATGTTGCCTCTGATAACATTGTGAATATTTCTGATATGCCTCTTAAGATTGGCGCTATTCGAGAATATCTTGCCGCACACGTCGCACACGTTCTTTTTATCGCCAGGATCCGAGGTGGCGCTGACATTTACTGAATTTGAATCCTGTGAATCTTCTTGTACCGTACCATACTCCACGCAGGAGATGTTTGCGTTTCTTTCATTCGGATCTTCTATACCATGATCTTTCATATGAATTTCCAAAGAACCTGCACTGCTGAACATACTACGACAGATGACACAAGAATAGATCTTCACTTTCAGATGAAGATTCCTGTGTTCCATTAGTTCAGCTCTAGTAGTGAATTCCAAATTACAGAGGGCACAGCTATACTGATTACTGTCTGATAGTTTACCAGCATTCACTTCAGCTTCAAACGTATCCCAATCCTTGATGGGCTTTGAAATGTTCTGCGTAGCCTTTACTATATTGCTTTTCGAATCAGAAGTTCCTTCCTTGTTAAGATCATTATTAGAGTGCTCTTTGTGATGCTCCAAATAATCACTAGGAGATTTGAATTTGCTGCCGCATTCAGAACATATGAAATCGCTCTTTTTGTGGTCCAGCGTTAGATGAGAATGAAACTTTTTGAACACCAAATATGTCATGCCACAATGAACACATCTATAGGATGTTCTGGCGTCGGATGATAAACGTTGACACAGGTCTCTATGCTTCAGCATGTTTGGCTTGTACCTGTAAATCATACCACACAGGTCGCATACATGATTGTGCGCAGGATCACCATTTTTGTAAGGGCTGGGTATGTTCAGAGTACAATTTCCTTTGAGCGATTTTTTCTGTGACTCCTGTCTCAAAGATGGCAGAGGAGTTACTGGTTTTAATTTAGGAGGAGATCGTGTTGGAGATACCAGTTCCTCGTACTGTTTATCTGAATGTTTCGATAGATGAGTAAGCAGCTGCTTTCTGTCCGGCAAAGAACGTAAACACATATTGCACGTGAAGCATTTCTGCAAGCCTTGTTTCGGTATAACGAGAGCAATCTTCATTGCACACTCGAACGATGCTCTACAATGCACTTTATACATCGATCGATCCGGAAACTCCGTCAAACACGCGATACATGTGTGCGGTCTTAGATCGGGCATGTGCTGACGAATGTGGAAAAGAGTACTTCTACGATCGCTGAAACTTTGTTCACAAGAGTAACATGAATATGTTTTCAATTGGCTTATAATATTTTGCTGCACTTGTGTCAGTGGAGCATCCTTCTCCATGCTCATTAATTCATCTTCCAAATCTTCAACAAGCTCTTCCTCATCTTCCAATTCCGATTGATTAACACTACCATTCTGTTTGTCACTATGAAATCTTTCCATATGCTTTGCATAAGAATGCTTAGAATGCAAATTAATTTGACAATGTACACATTTCTGTTTAAAAACACGTGCACCCCTAAAATGGGTGTGTGGGCCTCTTCTGACCTTTTTCTTGCTTGCTGATGTGGATGCGTTGGATTTCTGAGTGGAATCAGCTTCCATAATCCTATCCTCTGAGCTTGAAAGGGGATTCAAAACAAGTTCACTACCAGTAACAGATTCAATTTCTATAGTACAATCTGTGTCATAATCATCTTGTGGTTCAGATTTTATACAAATATCCATATCTTTTGTTAAAGCTGGATGATCTCTGTCTAAAGCTACTTCATCATCAGGTAATTGCTGACCTTCATCATTAATTTCTAAAGGATTATTATTTTCTTCAAGATTAGTGGCTTCCTACGAAATAAACCAATTTTTATGTACCTTTAGTTTTTTTACAGTTTGTTTTGAAGCATATCATACTTACCAAATCTGAATCATTAGTAGATTCAGAGATAACCTCGACATTGTCCTCGCAGAAGTCCAAATCAACAGGTTCATTCTTAATAGTTACAACCTACAACAACAAATGACAACAATACATTGATTACAAGTCCATATATTATATTATACTCACAAAATTAATAGAACACGTATATTTACCACTGGATTTGGTTGCATGTGTTGTTCCAACCATCGATGCAACTTTTCTTGTGAACGTAAACATGTTTCCTTGTAGTTATGCCACTCATTCACATTTTTAATACATTGCGCACATATTTTCGTTGATAATTTATCCGTTATTAAAATCTAAAAAGTACATAAACCCAATAAAGATATAAGCATGTACCAAGCTTTGAACAAAAGTTAGGTTTCTCTAAAGATAATATTACTATAGAAACACGTTTCATTTGATATTTGTCTGTCTAACCTTAACCAATAAGAATAAACACCAATGAAATACTCATAATCATCATTGCCAATGCTCCCATCTCAAACATGATCCGTATAGACCTAACCTCAATGTACTCGTTTCAACGCAGTAACAAAACGCGAAGCGTATAAGAGTACGCGAAGAGAAATAAACATTCAGGAAGATGACAGACACAAAAGTATTAAATAACAATATTTTACGCACGCACCTGAATCGATAGACAAGCTTGTATCTTGCTGACTATGGACACCGGAGAGTCCCCCGTTTCGAACACCGACAATTTTGGATCATCGGTGGACAGGCAGAGCCTACACACGTCTTCCATATTCTGCAACTCCACCACTTCGTCCATCGTGGACGTAGATATTCGTGGCTCTTCTTCACTGAATATCAGGCAGGTGTTCTGCCTGCCAATAATGAGCGCTCCTCAGAAGCAGGTTAGGGACGCAGCGTTTTGTTTGTACGTCGACATTTGAAACTGAGCCCGAGCGGTCCATTTCGATACGTTCCTGACGTTCAAAGGAAAAATTAGACAACGAGCGCGCACTAGGTAAAAGCACGTTGCTTTTTAACGCGATATTTATTTATCGGCCGAATATTATCACGTTTCGCGTAACAATATGTAGTGACAAATATGTGGAATGTATTATTCAGTGATAAAAACCAAATATTTTGATCTGGATAATGAATGTATGATGTCAAATGGTTTCAAAAGTTTCTACAAAAATGATGACGTTACTAAAATAGGAAAACAAGGGCAGTAGTGGTAAGTTACAAAACAATGGTTATATAGTTGGTCGAGTGGTCGTTTATTTTATATATATTATTTGTTAATATACACTTGACATGTAACTGTTTGTCGTTTGTACACGCTGATAAGATACATTGTACATATACTACAGGTAACGTACACGATTACATTTCGTTTCATTTACCTTTATCATTCGCAACGAATCACTCGGTAACCGCGAATTAACGAAATCAAATATTTTAACATTTTTTTTTTTTCAATTTCGAAGTATCAGTAGCAAATTATCATCATGCGGTTATAAAAGTAATACAGTGTATAAAATCCAAAAATTCACAATACAAATTGGGCTGATCGAAAATATCTTGTCGTATATAGGACTATTACATACAAAAGGTTAGAAATTAGATATGGTCACGTAACTAATGCAACCGTTATCACAAACTACATGATTATACACACACGAGCTTTATTTAATTGCAAAACGAATCGATACAGGATAAAGTTTGAAAACAAAATACAATTATGCAAAACTTTCTAAAGAGTTTCATCAATCTAAATGATTATAAAGATTAAAAGACTTATGAATATGTCTCTACATACACATGTAGCATCGATTGAAAAGCTTCAATCACTCGTACCTGAAAACTACGAGAATACGCATTCGAACAAAATATTATTGAGCGTTCTTTTCTAAAACGTGTTGTATATATGGCAGCTATGGTATATTTTCGAAAAGCTCTTCTACACGGCGGCCACTCTAAAACCGCAAATCTACTTGGTGCATGGTGAGTTTCCACGTGAACATCTCGTTAATTTATCGATACCACGTTTTGAGTACAATTTCATTTTAAATATTTTTTTTTTCTTTCTCTTTCTTCCCCCTCTTTTTATTAATACCGTAACGATCATATACAGTGCACAAATTAGAACCATCAAGAGATTCCCTAAATCTATGTATCTCGCGGACCTTTGTCCCGAATCAGCTATTCACATTAATGTACAGTATAGGATTAACCATCGATAAATAAATTTCTATACACGTATCGCCAACAAGAGTTTCCTATTCGGTCTCTTTGAAAAATATCAGCTTTCTATCCATCTACATATTTTTTTCGTTTATGCCTCGACAAAGGTACTCTTCTGGTGGAACAGAAACGTAGTTTCGACATTTTTTGAAATCTCTATTCAGTAAAAATAAAAAATTATATTTTCGATCTTATTAGTGCGTTTTCTTTCGATTTCTTTCAATTTTGTTCGATCTCGTTTGAGAGTCAATTCAATTCAATTCGTTCGAACAACAAGCTCTCGTGAACGAATTGTGCAATATTACGAAAATTCGTCTCGTTTTACGAATAACATCTGTAACGAGGTAACGTTTCAATGATTATCTGTTATGAATCATAAGGGACGAATTGTTGAACGCCCACGATAGTTTCGCGCCATTTTTATGGCCAACCAGTTCCGGTCCATGTTCCACCATTCGTCTGAATCTATCGCAGGGAAGTGTGTGCGCAGAATTACTGCGCAATTCAGGTAGTCAGGCAATTGGAATTGAAGCAGGAATTACGTTGCGACTGCTGACGAACATAGTCTTGTACGTTGAACTTCGTGTCGTCCGGGTCGTTGCTTTTCCTCGCCTTCAAGTCTCTGAAATCAAATAGAATTTCGCTTTTTATCTTATCAGGTGTTTTCCAGCCGCTTAAGTCTGATGAAAACCAGTCACTCGACTTTGTTCCGATTTCGTAACGTTCATGCTTCTAATGCAATGGTAGGATTGAACACTCGTGAGGATTGCATGTGGACACGGGATGAATTTCAATATATTTCCACGAATCTAAATCAATTCCAATAAGTTTCACTTCATGGGATTTATCTAGTATTCATAAGAAATGGTGATCTTTTGGTATTTGCAAAGTATATTGTAGCGTTATTTGGATCATTGTGAAGGCCTAGTCTACACTAGCAGGCATTTGTCCCCAGTCAATTCGTATACATTTTCCAGGGAAAAATCCGCAGAAAAATATAGGTAGATTGTAGACTACTGTCTACAATTATCTGTCAGCGTAGACTAGACCTTACTGAGCTCGGAACCGGGATATTATACAATAGAGTTCTACTAAAGTGTTTGAGCTCATGTTATATAGGTTTGAATGAACTTCAAAATATGTTTTTCGCTCTCTCTTCTCGATATACTCATGAACCGTCTAACACTATCCAATCAGGTCCGAATTTATTTGCAATATGCTTAATCGTGTTATGATTGCATCACTAAAAATATTCGTCTGCATTACGCCTTGGTATTTGTACAGTGCTGCCTTAAAATTTCATCTAATCGGGATTTCAGTTCTCTCTTTTTCTTAGTCTGTTTAAGATTGATAGATGATAGGTTGGTGATAATTAATGGAAATACCTAGCAACGGCCAAGAAGGCCAATTCGACGTTCAGGCCAGTTTTAGCTGAGGTTTCCATAAAGGGAACTTTGTACTCTTGTGCCAATCGTTCACCGTCTTCCCTCTTCACTACTCGCTCCGTTCCACAGTCAGACTTGTTGCCTAAAATTGTTTATTTTAATTTATTAGACTTTGGTGAAACGAACATAATGTTTAATGAGTGGAAATGTTTGTTTAACGTGAGCTAGCCCGATGGAATTGAATTAATAGGTTGACATTGACAGTGACGTCTAATTATCTGTGTCTAGTCCAGATTTATGTTTACATCTCGTTAAAAGTAAATCTGCAGGCTATCAAACATATCATTTGCTGCGAAGTTGATGTCCTGACCTGACTACAAAATCTATCATGTTATATTTATCTTATTTTTGAAAAATAAGCTGCTAATCGATGCTTTCTCATAAATCACTTCTAGGAGCTGTCGTTTCAATTAGAGGTTTCAGTTGAGATCCATAGTTAGCATACATGTTCCTTATAGAGGTGTAGAGCTAGTTTTATTCCCTTGTGATAAAGTTGATGAAAAACTGCCAAACAGATCATTGAAACGTTATTTAACTCTTATATAGAGAACCAAAATGTTGCAGTTATTATTAACAAGTTCATAAATTTTAATACAAAACTTCGAAAGTATTTCAACTACTACTACTGATAGTACTAAAAGTACTATTCAAAAATAGACAAATATAGAGATAGGTATCTGCTTGGCCACACCAAGATTACGGCAAATAATTGAGTAGCCATAAATTTCCTTACTCAATACTCAAATATCCTCGAACGAACTATTTCAATTTAAAAGGAATATTCCATTCATAAAAATTGAATAACTATTTACAATTTTAAAAAAGAACAATTGAAATTTAAAAAAATTGTTATAAATATTTGACATTCTTTTATTCAGTGTTTTACGACCTATAATATTTATATTTAGATATTGATCATCTGTCAAGACACAACTAACCAATCATCCAATCAAGCTAGCGAACAGTTCTTGATTTTAACGATTCTCTCAACCAACACTCTGCTCTTCCTAGAACGTCTTTCTCGACTTTCTACGAAAGTAAGAAACCTGTCGAAACTATGCAAAAACCAGCTAACGTATCGATCATCTTGGCAACTTTCTCGCAAACGAGACGACAAAAAAAGCAATCACGGCTCTTTTCCTTTTCTCTGTTTTTCTTCCTTAGTCTCTTTAGACGAATGCAAATAAAGACTAGGTAAGAGACATGTTCATTTTAGTTTTTGTTGATTTTCTTCCTTTTTTTATGTTATACTTTTGCTAAAAGGATAGTTATGACAAATAAAAGATACCATGGTAAATATAGCACAGTTGAAAAGAAGAATAATTCGTTATATCTAAAAATATGCTCTCTTTATCAGGTCAGGTTTAATGATTTATAAGGTCAGGTTTAATGATTCATAAGATCAGGTTTAATGATGATAAAATTTGTCTACCCTTTCTTTTTCAACTTCAAAGCAAATGTAATAACTTAGTGGGATCATATGTGGATGTGGACATAAAAAACAAATAAACAAGGTTGTTGTTGTGCTATTAAACCAGCTTGTTGGATAGTATGGAAACATGCTTGCTTACAGAGGGTTAATAAGGCAAGATTATTTGACAGTGCGTTGAATTTTAAAGTTGTTTCGCTATAAGAAACGGAGGATTTGATTTATGAAGTTTTGTACTATGATCTTCAAATAATAATATAATAATCGAAACTCACCCAACAGCATGATGACCACGTCCTCGTTCGCGTGTTCCCGGATTTCGCTCAGCCAGGCTCTGATGTTGTCGTAACTCGTCTTATTCGTCACGTCGTACAGCAATAAAAGAGCTGAAACCAATAATGATCGTTGTGCAACCGGCCGTGATCCTAGTAATTGATAGACACACGCGGAAACAAAAGTTTCCACGTGACGCTGTCCATGTTATTACGTGTCCGTAAAATGCTACAGCTCGTTTGTTCTCCCCTTTTTCATTGGCCAGAGAAATTTACACGCGTCTGTTTCGTCGTTCTTTTATAAACATCGCGTTGTGTCAAACGACGTTTTCACAGCCTGGCAAATTGAGAAGCGAGAAAATGAAGTGTGTTTTTATGCGCAAGAAAATGAAGTGCGCCTTTGTACTTGAGAGTGTCTCTGGGAATAATATTCGGTTGGAAGTTTCTGAAACGGTTGCTTTGTTATATGCGATATACATGCTTTGTTCGATATGATTTTGTCAGAAAAATATCCTTTCGAACGTTCTTCTCTTCTTCTTGTGTCTTGGCATTTTAAATATTTATTAAGATAATTTGACTAAAGAATTACAATTTTGCTATAGCACTCGATTTCATATATCCCCAATTATCACAGCTTATTTATTTGTACGCTCCTTCAAAAACTTCCAAAACAAAATTTCGCGATGCTACCGCAAAAGTTAAATATGGTTCGAGCGTATCCAATTAATCGGATACTAAAACTAGCCAATACGCTTACGGATAAGATTAATTTCTTTTTTGTAGCTCTGCTAATTGTTTCGAGGAATCTTTATACAGAGCTATACGCACTGTTTACATGATGTTTTAACCGCGGATTTTTTGTAATTCCATTTATATTTAATTTTATAATTTTATGTAGCCATTGCTGTTCTTCTTCTTGCCCCTTCTATTTTTGTTTATTTCTTTTTAATTAATATAATTGTATGTATATATCGGGTTTATACCCGTTCTATTAACCAGTAGATAAATCAATAAATAAATACTTCTGATTCGTGCTCGTCCTACTTTGAATTGTCATCAATTATTTACGCAAGAACTGAAAGTGTTTTTCCATTCGAAAGCTTGTTTTCTCACCAGTATACCACGTTGGGTTAAAGCTCACAGGAGGAAAGCTTTGGCTGTTCCAGTAATATCTGACGATGGAGACACTATTGTCGAAGTGTCTCCGAGGCGTAATTGTACCCATGCCTTTGAAACGTCCAACTATTGTCGCGTCTCTGCTGAAAGAGGGTTTCTCCGTGCAAACAATGGTCGACCCCTGACGGTGGACAACGCGTTTCCTCCTCCGCTTCTTTACCCTCGAATTCGCTTAAGTAGCTTCCCAAAATTAACACTCTCCTTGAATTTTGAAACGTTTCATGGCCTGTTTTAACATCACTATACCCATTCAACCGTAATTGCTCCAAAACGCGTTCATTGAACTTCATTGTACTTGACGGATAGTGACATAGTTTGTTGTTAAAATGTTATTGGTGCTTACAGCATAATCTTTGTATTTTTTTTTTTTTTTTTTTTATCATTTTTAGATCATGAAAGTTTTATTAAAAATAAGAGACGTCATAAAAGACTTGTGAACAGGATGATAGAGTAGCGAGCAGAGTTATAAGTACTTGTTAAATTGAAACAGAACGCTTTACAGAGAAATCAGAGGCGGACTTTCATCTCGTATTTTCCAGTAAAGAAACCGTATTTCTACATACTTGGAATGCAGTTATATGTAATGTCACATTGTATAACGCAATTTACATAATATCCAGTCAGTTCAGAGTTCTCAGCGTTTTGGCCTTCTACTTAGCCGGTTACGTGAAAAACTTCATCAGCATTTCGATTATCTGGGACACGTTCTTTTTCTCAGCCGTCGTTGGTTTAGCACAAACCTGGCAATTGGCGACAATTCATCGAGAGAAATAAGTCAGCTATTTAATTTTTTTCTTTTTTCTTTTAGAGTGAGAAAATTAATGTAAATTTACTAGAAACGTTATACTAATAAATATTCATGATATCATTATAAACTTACTCTAGAATTAACTCTAACGAAACTACTTTTTAGTGAACTAATACAGGAATATAATTAAATTTGATTGGTACTATTTGATTAAAATCATTCTCATAGCATACGTAGTTAAAATTGAAGTTTCAATAGAGACACCCGCCAAGCATTATTATTGTAATGAAATCATAAACACAGCAGAGAAACTGCTAATTTATGCCTTGCGATGAATTGTCAGTTATTGTCCTTTATTCTTGCCTCAAACAAGTCTGTCCAACTAGTACCTAATTATGCTATCGCCTTGTGTCATGATTACTGGATGCGATGCTGTTTGTAAATGGAAGACTGATTGCACGCTGGCAACGAAAACTTCTCTATCATGAATTATTTGAATCGTGTCCTCTAACATATGTAATTGTGTCACAAACATTTTTTTAACTGTCTTTTTTTTTAGCTGCAATTAGAAGCTATATACAGACGAAGAAAATACATATTAATGGACTGCGCACGTTTATGCATTTATGAGAAATTTAAAGGTGTAGAAATGAAACATATAGAACGTGGACAACGCGTAAAAAGACGTAAAAAATATTAAAAGTAAAATATATAAGCAGATCTTTACTTAATTTTCGTTGTTTCAACTATATTTCGGATGAAATTGCAAGGAAGCTGCTCTTCCGTATACTAAATTTAACGTTTCAAACATTTAGTCTAGTTTTATAATATATATTACTTAAGATGATTCTAATTATAATTAGAGAGCGTAAGTAGTACATAAATTAGAGGATTTTATACGTAACGAATAATATATGTTAAAATTAATTCTACAAAATTTAAGATAAATCGACCAAGTGATTAAACTATCACACTTTAATTCCTATTTCTTTAGAAATTTGTATATTACAATATTTTCTTTTTTATTATTTAATTTGTACTTTACAATTTGTCCATCTGGACATTTGTTAAATCATTCTAGCTATATATTACAATATTCATATATTTGTCTTTGAAAGTTTCATTATTCAATGAAGCTCGCAGACCATTTTTACTTTTCTTACGATAAATAATCAACAACTTTATCAACTTCTTGTATAAATCTGCGATAAGGGTATAATTACCATGAGCGTCTCTGTAATAAGCATGCGTCACGCTTCGAAATCTTTCTTGCCCGGCCGTGTCCCATATTTGAAGCTTGATAGACGTATCGTCGACGACGACTACTTTATTCTGAAACACAAAAAGCATTTATATATTCCGTTTAATAAATGATTCTCTCACTTATATTAACAGCATAACAGTCACTTGGTTTTTCTTAGTAAATTGTTTCTTCGTATTTTAAAATGAATTCATTTCTGTTTGTGGCGCTTCTAGGAAGAATTTAGAATATCTCACCCTAAAATCAATGCCCACGGTGGTTATATAGTTGCCAGACAGGAATCTGCCATCTCTAAATCGTGTTAGGAGGCAAGTTTTCCCGACACCACTGTCACCAAGTAGCATCACCTATGTTACGTGAAAATTTTCTGTGAAAATATCGTAGAAGGAAACTCTCTGCAAAATATTCGAAAGCTATTCTACGTTTACAGTATTTAAAAGTACAGCAGTTGTACTTTTGAAACCTAGAATTATATAAAAATCTATTTGAAAAAAAAAATAGAAAAGATTTATTATAAAAAAATTGGAAATGAAACTTCTTTGCAATACATTTAATTGAGTTTACGGGTAAACAATCCACAATTTATACGTTTACCACTGATATTCTGTAATAGAAAAGAAAACACAGAACAACGAAATAGTTTACCTAATCTTCTCAATCAATTTTAAATATCATCTTCATGTTTATTTCTTTATGATAAAAGGAAATACAGCAGAAGATAAAAAAAAAGGTATTTTTAGTTATTAATTCCAATGAAATTTTTATTCTATTTAACGAAAACTAGTTAATCAGATCGAAGTGTATCACGCAACGAGTCCGTGTCCAAACGCATTCACATAGTTATCTTATTTGTAGAAAAGTCAGTAAACGCAGAAATGTGTAATTAACTAGATTCCAGCGATATCATGGTCGACAGATTGAGATTGATCTATGATTGAACCGAACGCAAAGTATTCTGAACATACCGATGAACCGTCTAACAGAGATTAATAACCGCAAATCATCGTACCCTATCAGTCGTAAATTACGCTGGAAAAATGTGTACTATTTGCGTTGTGCCTCAATTAGCGTGTAAAAGGTCACGTGATAAGAAGTGGTAAAATTAGTAGTAGCCACGAACAAGTATTAGAAATGGGGTTGGTTCGTCATGAATTTCAGAACATAGCTACTGGCCGCTGTCAAAGTAATCCTGAAATTAAGTTTCCGTTTAAAGAGAAACTAAAATTGTAAGGTTGAAATTAGGAGAGTGTTCTTTCAGAAAATTACGCTGCTAAAAAGATAATGATTGCGAAAAGTTCTATTCTAAACGTAGAAGTTAGAAGCACAACTCTGATTGGAAAAGTTCGTTTTTGTTGATCGAGTTACTGTGGTTTTTAGTCTTTCCATAGCTTGTTGATGCGCTTGGAAACGGAGAAATTTGATTATTGCTTTATTATTGATCGAAAACTAATTGAAAGACCGTTTGTAAATTGGAACGTTGTAAATTATCAAAGTCCCCGAGTCTCGCTAATTCTCAATAGAAGTATATCAATTAAATAAGACAATTAAACAGTCTCTCTGTAAGATATGTCTGTCAGCTTGTAATTTTTACATCTCGATACAATATTGGATTTATTATTTAATATTATTGCAATATTATATCACTAGATTCTACGATTTCGTAAGAGAGAAAATTGGCAATAGTATTTAAATGAAGATAACAATGCATCGATTAATTTTAGTTTTTCGGCCTTCTTAAGCAACATTTCATAATGTCAAATGCTACTAACAGAATTCAATTTTGCAACACTAAAGACCGTGTTTTAACGTGTACGATAACTCTCTGCCCATGAAAGCTGTGTATTTATAACATTGTGATAAATTATACATATATTGCATGGATCTGAAATTCCTCCCTCATAAGGCTGTGATTGCAGTGGACGTAAATTCACTTTGACGAATTGACCCTCTGACAAACTCTGACAATTGTTCGTAAACTAATTTACAACGATCGAACATTTTCGCAGCATTCTTAAAGCACTCGGATGTTCGATTCTTGATTCAGCGAACAAATATTCTCTTACAATTTCATTTCACCAAATTTTACAAAAGCCAGTATTCGTTTGCTTGGTCTAAACACGCTAAAGTGCAGTTTCAAAATACGCATCCACTATAATCATAGCCTAAGCTCTAAGGTCTGAAGACTCTAAACCGTCAAGAGCTTAAAGCGTCCATGCCCAAGTTCGATCAGACCGCGAAAGGCAACCGTGTTCCATCGATTTTCTCTTTCTCGTGGAAGAACCAGTTCGCTATAATATCAGGAGAGAGGGCAGGACCTTGAAAAGGAGCTCGCCGTGTTCGGGTGGGGCCTGTTGGCCGGTCGAGTCGATGCTATCGCGCGAGGACTGCCGCCTGGTCGGACCCGTCGTCTCCTGGGGCCGGTTGAACGTAGAACCGCCAGCCTGAGAGGTGGAAGGAGTAGCTGGGGCCGGGCCCCTGGCTCCACCAGCGGACCCAGAGCCGGTCGACCAATCGGAGGCAACTGGCCCCGTTCCACGCGGACCGTGTCTGCTGGCGCGTTTCGTCACGCTACGCAGCTTCTCCTCCATGATGTTCATGGGCCCCTGCTACCGGGAGCACCAATTTGCTCTTCTTCTTCTCGGCCACTCCTCGTCGCGCTCGTCGTCGTTGTGGTTGTCGTCGTCGTCGTCGACTCGCTCCTTCCTTCACTTCGCGCGGATCGCGGCCTATCTCCTGTCTTTCGTTATCGAGGTCAGTCAACCCGGGACCAGAGACGAAGAGGGACACAGGGGACGATGTTTCACCTTGCGTCTCTTCTGCCTTCCGCTTTGCCTGCTCGTTCGGGCGCCGCTGATCAACGGACGCTGAGTGAAAGTCCGCTCGGCGAGAAGAGCCGCGCGACCGATTGGATCGAGAGGCCGATCAGTGACGCGCTAGGATCGCGAGAGTTGGCCGTACGCTGCGCGCGGTTCTTAAGAGACACCTGGATTAAAGGAACCTCATGAGTACTATTGATGAGGCTGTTTTTTCGGAGATGATTCAAGATTTTTGGAAATGGTTGAGTTTAGAAAGAACGTGTCTTATTGGACACATTGTTTCCTTGGTCTAATGGATTGGCAGATGCTAATGCATAAAGTGTGTGGGAGTTGATCCATGTAATATTTCAAGTTATCTATGAACATGGTTAGGCATTAGGCTGTGAGCACATGAAGAGTGGTAAGCGATAGAGCGCCAAAGCAGCGCAAAATAGATACAACTTATAAGTTTGAATAAAATAGACTGTACAGCAACTGAAACACTGATAATGCCAATGTGAACGCTTCAGCGCTTTATCTCTATCGCTTACTTATAGCATTAGAAGAACCTAGCGAATGTTGCTAAGTCTGCTTTTACAAGAAGGATTATCTTCAGACATGGTGCAAATCAAAAAGTATGACTTTCAGACATGACTCAAGAAAGAAAGTTTGGAAGGTTTGGTTTCGTAAGGTTTAGTTCAGGTTATGGATATAATTATAAATTAGGGGACGAATATTATCGCTGTGTCTGTTTTTTAAAGAAGATTTCGGGACAATGATTTTTATATTGTACATGGTTCGAGAGGAGAAGTTTCAACGGTTTGATTTAATAGATTACTTGATGCGAATACGAATAAAGTAGTTTATGATGATCCTTGTGTAACGTTTCGGACTGGGTATATCAATCCCATTGCCTACATTTGCTATACCTATATTGTCATATGTAATGAAGAGGCTTTACGTTTGAAGTTTCGAAACAGCACAGTACAGCGTTGCACACACAGTAGAAGATGTCAGATTACATTGTAAACAGATATTCTGCATGGTTTGCTAATCAATATCCCATTGAAAGCTTGCAACCTAATAAATGTATCTACAATCGCACGAATTACCAGGATCTTGTAATCTGGCCAGAACTCGACAGAACAAGCAGCAATCAATCTATGTATACAGATAGCAGAATATTCGAAATACGCTTTTCGTCATGAATATCGAATAAACGGATAACATTTGCAACAAGCATTTCACAGATGCAAAATCTACACTGCCGTATGTATCGATACGCCAACTGGATAAATTTACTAAAAAAAAAAAAAAAACCAACAAATTTTGCTTTATTTACACTAAATCGACTGTTTAAATATTCTTGTAATCCCCGTGAAATAATATTTATATTGCATTATATTTTCCGATTTGTTTCAAACATCACCAACATGATCATAATGCTCGACTCTCGTATTAATAAAATTGCAAAATGTTTCGTGTAACATGCATAATAATATATTCATTAAAGCTGTCTGCTAGTGTCTATCGTGTAACTCTTCAACGTTGAAGACGTGCCACGATTGAAGCAACGGGAAAATGAAGGTTGGCATCGCGTGTCGGAGGATCATTGTTCCTCGTTCGAGGCCGGATAATCGATAAACCCGGGAAAACGGGCTGGTTCCACCAACAACGCGTACATGGAACGACGGACGGGCATAATTCGCGGCAACTTGAAAGCTTCGTAATTGCTTGGCTTGTTACGCGATGGATTATATAACGGGTCGACACCTATGTTGATTTCAGCGCTAGCGCGTTACGCGTCCGCTTACATAAACAGCGACCGGGTGTTTCAATTAATCCGCGAAACATCGATCCCCATCGTTATATCGTTCAAATTTAACGACCCCTCCTTAATATTTAGCAGAGTAAATTCCGACTTCTGGGTGTTTCGTTTCGATGGCTAATTGGGCTACGGTTATTTGCGCGGATAATTCACGCAAATATTGGTGCTGGGAAGAGACGATCGCGAATTTTATTAGATTTTGACAAATCTACTTGATACTTAGGTTGGTTGTCGGCCTCACTGCGTTCGTTATTTTATTGGATTCTTTTATTAGATGGTTGTATTATTGGATTTTTCTAGTAACTAATCGTTGCCGAAGCGAATGGCTGGATGTTTTGGCTAATTTTGTATCCGTCGTGTTGCCATCTTAACCCTTTGACCACAGTACTGTACTTTCGTATACTGTAATAAATTATTAATTAACTAAATAATAGATCTTTTTGCCTAATCCCGCTTTCTATATTCTTTTCTTACTTCTCTATCCCCTCTCTTATCTACTCTATTATATTGCACTCCGCTGTGTAATTAATAGATCTATCATATTTGTCATCGGTAGAACTGTATAATCTTAAATGTTAGCGCTTTGTGCCTTGCATAGATCGGGAAATATGTTTTTATAATATTATTAATTAACTAAAGAATAATACTTCTCACAAATATTCAATAAAATTCGCGATGCATCGGAATAATGTAACGAACTCGCGGTAGAATTTCTAAAAGTTTCCCACTCCCACTAAAAATCGTAACTCGATCATTTTGACTAGCTTGATGGTATCAATGTTAAAAATAGTTCCGCCTCGAGTATCCACGATTTCGTCGAATTACCACAGGCTGGTTCCCTCCCTTCATATTTTTCGACGTGCGTTCGTGAAACGACGCTGTTGAAACGCGTTCCTATTACGTCCCGTTTCGTTGGGCGTGGAAGATTGAAAGGGAAGTTGAAATTGTACCGCTTCGAATGCCGCTCTTTTTCTGTTTGATGTTCGGCTCGACCCAATCACGGTAGTTAGAGATTGATTACCGATGGTGCTGGGGAAAAAAGAATTGCGAAAGGGAGGATGTTGCAGCTTTTCGTCGATTATTGTTCGTTATTGTTTTTCTACAGTTACTTCAAGTTTCATTCTTTATTCTTATGCTCAACTTCCCCAAGTTCTCTTTTCTATTAATCGATGAAAATAATTGCGACAGTAACAGCTTGAAGTTAATCTTGTTTTTGGTTCTTCAAATTGCAACTAATGGCAGTAAGTTAAATCTATCTCGTAGTAAATAACAATCTTATATTTAATTGTTTGCCCTCGTTTATTGCAGAAAATGCGATTAAAAAAGAAAACCATTCGATTGGAAATTTGAAATTATATAGAGATCAATGGAATTAACGAGTTAGAAGTCGAGTCTGTCGGGGATTCCCGGGGCGATTTCGTTACAAAAACCGAATCGTGATGCAGATACGAGGCTGGCTGGTCCAGCCTACCGCTTTGGGCCCACCCACGCCGTACCTAGCGTCAAAAAAACCCTCGAGGTTACAACGGAACAGGCCCTGTTGCCGGCGGACTCTACCCGACTGGTGGCGCCCTTTCCTACACTTTACTTTGTGCGACCCGAAGAGTTCGAAGTAGCAGAAGCATCCCACTACACGAGCACCTAATCAAATAAAAATTTCAAGAATATTTTATAATTAAGCTACAATAGACAGGCCTTATACTTTAAGAAGAACAAGATAATTTCATTTTTCATAATAGAATTATTTCTGTTTAATACTATTCTTTCGTTTCGATAGTTAAAATGAATAAAAATAGTAAATTAGTGCTAATACTTCGAACGACTAAACTTGCATCAAGGAAATACAACGAGTCATTGAAATTGCCAAAAGCGTAAAATCCACCGTGAAATTTTGCCATTTTTAGATCTTTTCCGTATTCGAAGAATATTGTGTTTTTTTTTTTTTTTATTATTGTGAATTATCTTTCAATTGATTTTTCGAGATATTCTTAGCATAGCTTTGAAGGTTTTCGACAACTTGAATGTCGACAGTTTTTAAAAGGTCTTCTATTGGATCTTTAATAATCTTTTTATATAGATTCCTTCTATTTTTAAATCTATCGATCCTTTCTTCGACATTTCCATTTACCAAAGTCTCCATTTCGTTGTTGCAATTCTCTAATTGCAAAATCTAGATACAACGGTATTCAATCAAGACGCGCAATCGTAATCCCTTTAATGAAAATGTGTCCTGAATAGCCGTTGCCAAGTACTAATCATTCATTAACACCTGCATTTCATCTGGATAATACACTTTCTCTGATTAAAAGTCTTCGTTATCTGCGACCAACTGTTACCAATAATTAGATTCTTATTATCGACAATTAGTATTTTAATTTCAATTACACAGTGCCTTAAAATTTTTATGAAATTTTATGTCTTCATTGCAATCTTTCTAAATGTATCAGACTTACACCCAAACGAGATCAACTTCAACTTAAATCACGATGGACACGATCCGCATACAACTCCAACATTTTTGCATTGAATCAAGTAATTTTACGATTTAATCCCCGTTTTTATATCGTTTTCATAGGACACAGATCAATCGTCGTAGATGAATAGACCAATAACTTCGAGATTTTTACATTAAATCAAGAAATTTTACGATTTATTCATTTTGTAGAACACAGCCTCAAAGAGTCCTCCCATGTAGTTGTCATAAACGATTACATCAACTTAACGAAATTCACATACGATCTGCAAAATTGTTGCGTTAAATCAACAAGTTTTACGACTTCGATCATTTTTTTCTTCTTTCATAGAACACGAACCAAACGAGAATTCTCCTATAATCGTTATAAGCGATTAGATCAATTTGTCCAAAGTGACAAACGACAGGTACGATCCATTGCTTCGTATTAAATCAAGAATTTAAGATTCAATCGTTTTCCCCGTTTTTATATCGTTTTTATAGCACACAAATCTAAAGAGACTCTTTTCTCTCACAATGATGATTTCGGTTCCACGTTTGTACCATTTCAAGAACTATGGTTGTTTTAATGGAATATAAAGTCGAGGAAGGAGAGCGTGTTTCATAGGCGTTTCCACCGATGGTAACACGGTCTCGTTTCTCCGTGGATTCTGGCTATTGTGCAAGCGCCCTTGGCTTTGCGCTCGGACATTATCTTCTGTCGAGACACGGATGACCTGTCTCCGTTGCGTCATCGCGTCACACGCCAGTGATTTCCTTCTTTCGCATCGGTTACCTCCGAAGGAGTCCTTTTTCCATGTCACTGCCGATGTTTCAGCCTCTCTCTTCTCCAAGCCACCTTTATTTTCACCCTTCGTTCCGGTGTCGTTGACGGCTGCCCTACATGAACGCGCGACGCTCCTTTAAAATGCCTCGGCGAAACGAACGCTGCGTGGAATATCGTGTGTTCAGATTCCTCTGTGCTTGTTATCCAAGCCATCTGAGATCTTCGCGTGCGGTAATATTTCGAACGAAGGTTTTGCGTGACGTGGTAAAAATGTAGGTTTTTCGCCGGCACCGTACGACTAGTAATTAAAGTCGAATAATTAAACGAATCGTTTAGCTTAGTGCGTATTTAGCTTCAGTTTAGTTCTCGTCGGTTTTGTGAATTAATTTGACAGTCAGTTTTAGGTATTTTTGTTTTAAGGATTTTTAGAAAACTTTGGATTTTTATATGACGAGCATTAAGCGTCGAGTGTTCGCCAAATTCTACGAGGAAGATTGTACGTTCTAACCATCTAAGGAAAAATATTGTTACGAAATTTAGAAAAATAGACGAGGAGAACTTAGATTGATATTTTTTAACTTCTTTTTTTTCAAATTCGTCGCCTTTTTCACATTCATTTAGATCGTCTTTCAAATACATCTTCTCTGTTTTCTTCTTCTGATTTCCACTGACTTTCGTAAATCGTTGAATGATCGCTAATTTTGAAGAGAGAACGAATTGAAATAAACTTTGTTGGACAACATCCAATCCATATTCGATAGTTCGATAATGCAAACTATTACTATCAAATTCACGTAGTGATCAAAATCGTTTCATTTTTTAAAGGTAATTTTAAATCTGAAAAATGGCAACGCTACCAAACTTCGTCTCTTATTCATTCTATAGCAAACGGAATCAAAGTAAAGAAAATGGGAAATATGTATTCTTATTTCGAAGAGACTGCCTCTAATCGTCGTATTCTATTTCGAAAGATTCAAATTACATTGACAGGAAACAAGAAAAGAACGGAAACAAAACGAGATTTCATCTTTCAAATGACACACACAGCAATGCCATTCGACGATGCCACTCGTTTTGTATTGTCTTATTGTCTGTTATTACTGCAGCTATCTGAACTGACGGAGACGTCGAATACCAGCACGCACACCTGTACGCGAGATTAATTATTGATCGGGCCCGTACGTTCGATCGATCGTTAATTCGGGGATGCGTAATTAATTAATGCATCGGATGCATCGGACGCTTAGAACATTCGACAAACAGAGGTATCACGGTGTTGCACTTAAAAGCACACGATGAATCCTTACAGATATGCGGCTGGTGTGCAATTAATCAATTCGACGAATTCGTGACGAAGCTCGCACGTGACGTTGTTAACGACGATGTCGCAGCTGTTGGACGTTTATGATCACGAGAAATTGCGTGCTAGTTGTTCAAAATGATAAATTAAAAAAGTTAAATACATTGAATTTCATACATCCTAGCGATGGAGTAAAAGATTTGTTTTTTTTTTTAATCGAGGAATCTACTTTTTCCTCAGCTTCAATTAAGTTTTATTGGTCCGATCTTTCCCCTATGTTTTGGATATGTGTAGTTTTAAATAGTTTCCAGCAATAAACAATTCAATATATTTGTATTTAATAAGTCAGTATAAAGTGTAGTCTTTAATTAGTATAATATTTTCAGTTAGTCAGGTCGAAGTTTAATTTACGGAGGTAAAAACATATATGAAATTCATATGAATTTAAATTTAAAATAAGGAATATTTAAACGAAAGAGAATTTAAATTATGAGTAGCATTTTAGCTAACGTTAATTTTCCATTGGGCGATGTTCAATTAAGAGATAATCTGACAACCCATATTGTAGGTATTCCATCTATTTGGTTTTAACTTATTAACTTCGATATGCTAATAAACTTGTAAAATATTCCAAAGTTATTGCAAACTTAATTCCTAGAATATAAATTGATACGTTAATTGTTATAAAAATTAAATGACAATTGTATGAACGTGTAACTTTCTCTGTACAGAAAACAATTGTACAAAGATATTCCGTGGATGAAATTAATTTTCTGTTTACCTGTATAAGATTATTCTATATTCGATTATTTCTGATTTTCTGATAACGTTTCCATCTAACATCTGCTAGAGGAACGTGCACGTGCCGAAAAGAACGTGTAAATCGCTCGTAGTCGAAAGGATTACGCGGCTCAACCAAAATCGGTTGAGTTGAACGTCCTTCTTTCACCTGCGCAAGAGGTTTTTGTCCCGATTACATAAAGACATCCGGCTGCACGGACTCGATTTTTTCTTACATGCGTAGGATAGAGGATCAAGGATCAAGTAACTCGAACTGTTCCGAATGTCAGATTCAGACTAGCGAATTCACTATTCGCGCAATTTGTCATATTAAAAGACAGTTCTTGTCCATCGAATAGCTCGTGTGGTAATCTCGAGAAGGTTCGTGATCAGACTGTGGAATTTATGGAAAATTCGAAGATACAAAAATGCATAGAATACGCATGAGGCGCAGAATATTAGGTTGTCCGAAAAGTGTCCTTCTTTTACAGATACGTCTTTTACGATGATATCTTTTTATAAAACAAACATAAAACCTAATCTGTCGAACGTTGTGATCTTTATTTTGATAGAACAAAATGGACCATACGTAATTCGATAAAATAATATGAAACGAAAAATCTTGTGCATCCATTATTTCCTTATAAAACGAAAGAAACTTTTCGGACGACTTAATATGGTGTAGGAACGAAAAATTAGACGTTAGGGAATTAGCGTTACCGTGAATGTTCATGCATTTGTGAGAAATTCGAAGATTCTTCAAACTATGCACTATTATAAGTAGACTGCGGATTTTTATGCGTTTGTGAGAAATTTGAAAATTCGAAACTGCACGATGCACAAAATGCTCATAGTATGAAACACTGTAGAAAAGTATCCAAAGTTTACTGCTTGTTACGATACTTTGTACGTAATATCCACTCTTCTATCAAGGGTTTACTGTTTTAATTAAATTGTCAAGAACACAAATTTGCGTAAAGATCAGCAGTCTATTTACAAGCGATTATCCTGCTAATTTTCAGTCGTCCGTAAGAGAAAAATATCTTCTTTCGAGTTACCGTCTTCCACCTTGTTTCAAGTTACTTTGAAACTTGTACCAAGGCAATTTGTTTCACGCGAAGCTGTCAGAACCGAGTTAATACGAGAAATAATACGCCGGATAAAAAGTTGCGGAGCTCGCGGCAGAATGGAGAGAAAAATTCCAGGAGCTTTGAAAAAAGGAGCCATAAATCCAAGTATGAACGCAACGATTTCCTTTTTCCTTCCTCCTATTTACAGTCGATCATTCGAAGCGTAACCACAGTTGTGGCACGCTCCAGAAAAAGAGTGGAGAGTGTCAAAGTTGCGAAACGAAAATTGGAAGAAGCAAGTAGAGGCAAGGTGAAGAGGTAACCTTGTTGTCACAAAAGGAACTCCGCCCTTGTTACTTCCTTTTGATTCCGCGTTTTCAAGCTGCTAGCCGACGAAATATCATTCGACCATCGTGCTTCGAACCTAACGAGGTTAATAAAGCCTGGCATACTTTCGAACGGGTTGTCGGTTGTTTTTTCCAGATGTACACTACCGTCCAGAAGTATTCCGACACTTTGAAAGTTTTTTCATATCGGCATGAATTTTATCAAATGTATAAATTACTGTAAAAATTAATAATTAGTATGTATAGTCCAGCTGAAGAATCTTAGGACGTCTATTTTTAACACAGAGAGGACGTTTAATGCAGATTATGAATTTTAAATTACATACATCTTTTAGTAGAGTTGTTAATACATTAATAATGTATACTTTCTTTATCGTATAGAGTAAATTAAGTAAAAATGATCAAAAATGTATGAAATTAAGTAAAATGTTGCAACATAGTTCGTTCATGATTTGCTTCAATTCTGAGGCAATTATGATAATAACTCTTCCAAGACTTTCGAAGGGGGATCTATTTAAAGATCAGTGCGCGAATACATTAAAAAGGTACGAGCGAATGGATAAATATTTTTTATTCTCCAATGTATGATTTTCAAGAAGATAACAAAAATATAAAAGATTATATCTTTTACGGTACGCTGCTTCGATAATTTAGTTGCGCGTGTTTGCTCTGAAATTAATTTTCAGTTTCTCTGTATTTGTAATTTGCAAATTGAATTACAATAATTATACTTTACGTGTGTTCGATGCGTTTAATGTCTCCGTTCAAGTGCTGAAGGAATTTTCGGAATTTCGGTAAAATAATTTGTACCAATGTCTTATAATATTAATTCTGCACCTATCCATTTCCATGATCTCGCGAATTATATTTTGGAATAGCTTTTGGACAAATTAGTACATAATAGTAATACATTGTAATAATAAAATAATAAAGAATGGTAAAAAAGATAATAAACAGAATATAGATATTATTTGTGATATTGTAGTTAAATTACATTCTATGAGAAATAAACGAATCTCTCGGTACTTTTAAACTGGTAGTGTATGTGAAATTCGTTCGAGAGGTAACGAGTTATTTGCCGTATTTTAATTAGTTTCTCTAAAATTCCAATATTTATCAAATTACAAAGATGTCATGTACGTGTTGAGTAAATTCTTTCGTCAAAATTGAAGGAGATTTTCGAAATTTTCCACTCGCATTTTTTCCTGACTTTTCTTTCTCCCTCAAAATATTACGGCTTCATGTTTTTCATGTTGAAGATGCGAAAGTGCTTGTTAAGTTCCAGCAGCCATTATGAAAACTAATCACGCCCTTTTGGTAACGTGCTATTGGATATTATACGCGTATTGGTCGTCGACGACGTGATGAAAACGGCTGGTTAATGTGTTTTCCTGGTAGCTGGAAGAGGAGAAAGGAATAGCCTGGTAAGGTCAGCAAAGAGGCGTTGACTGACAGAACATTCTGATGCTGTTCACTAATTAACATAGTAATTAACGTGGTGATTGCTGGCTGACCACGGACCGACCTATTTCCGGGATTGTGTGTAACCACCCCTTTCCTTCACTCATATAACGAGTTTTGAATTTTAGATACGCATCGTCTGTTCCGTGATATTTCAAATAACAAGTTAAATATTGCATAAACAGACATTGTATATGGTACGAAACATTGTCAGTATGGTGAAAAAAATGATCGAGGAGAAATAATGTCAAATTTGACGTATGTTCTAATTTTTTTGTTCGTGATTATTAATTAGTAATTAATTAGTAATTTTGTAAAATACCATCCAAGAAGAACTCGTAGAAGTTTCGAATTCTAACAATTCTTTTCCATTAGCAATATTATGTAAACTAACATAATATGAAACTTACATTTTATTAATAGGATTTCATAAAATTGAAGCTTTGCAGCTTAACTTATACATGACATTTTATGCCAATTGGTTCGTGATCAAAGAAATATTACAATGAAAATTTCATAATTTTTTATATTTCATATATTTTTCATAACCAACAGCTCATTTCCATCAACTTAAGCTCGAACGCGAAAGAGTGTGTTGTTTGGTATCATAAATAATATTTGTGAATAGAAGCGGGGAATAGAATGAAAAACCAAATACAGCTCGATGTTGGATTCGATAAAGATTTTGTGAAAATATTGAAAAAGGAAGTTCACACTCAGAGTAACTATGACTTTCGTTTACAAACTCACTGTCTGCCCGAGATCCCCAGAAATTCCGAGGTTCGATCGAACAAGACTCAATAGTAAACTGTTGGATATCATCACCGCGTGAACAACAAACAAACTTCAACTTTGTTAACATAACACAATTTTGTTTACCCTAAAAAAAACCTCACTGACGTTAACGGGATTCGAACCCACTATCATAGCGTTGAAACAATTTCAACGTCTGAGACGATAGCCACTTCGCTAACATAACCTACACGAAATTACTTCTTCTATTTTTGAAATATCCAGAAAATATTGTACTATTTATCTGTTATATATTTTTGTATCAATTTGGCGTATTTGATATACTAACTATATCATATTTGAATTATATTTAGTAACAGTATACATATATAAAGAGTAGAGAATAACTCGATTAGTTAATTCAAGCACTATCAGATGGCACTGTGAGGCTCTCACAAAGGAAAATTCCTCTCTTACGACTTTGAGGCTTACGACGCGACGCAATTAGTATACACTACATAAGATAACAGCGCAATTATATTATATTATATTATAATGTTACAACACTATAATACATGTAATAACACGATAAATCGTTATTATAATAATTTTGACTGATCATTTAAACAACAACTTGGGGCGCTCTACTTTCGAAAGCTAAAATTACAAAGTACAGACAGCAAATACACTAAAATTAAATAATAGAAATACAAATGCTTATTTAGTTAAATAAACCACAAGTTTAAAATGAAAGAAATCGAAAGAAGAATCAATATATCATCGTTATAACAATTTCAATTGGACATTAAATAAACATCGTTCTTATATTAGAACACTAACTGAGCTGCTTACTTAATACTTCTTGAAAACTTGAAGCACTAAGCACTTTTATTAATTAATTAAACATAGTTTGATAAAGTTTAATAAAGCGATTAATAATAACATAGATTGTTATTTAATTAAACAAACCGTAAAACGAAAGAAATTAAAAACAGCAGCAATTTTTCATCGTTCGAAGTATCTATTACAAATGATTGATAACGATCCGCTGGGAAAGTAATTAGTATTTTATTTCGATTACTTTTACATTGATACTCATAGCGGAGCAAAGTTTTCATTTCCGTCGAAGCTGCGCGTATTCTATCGAATTAAAAAGGCAGCGAAATTAATCGAAGTAAACACGGTTTCCGCTTCCACTGATTTCCGTCATTTTTTATTACGCTTTTTTTTCACTACGTATTGATATTGGGAACAGCGTTTGATTAAATTTCCACTGGCTCACTCGCGTATCGCCACCGTATACTGACGCATCGTTCAATTATGTAGCTCTCCTTTTTTTACGTCTTCCGTATATAATTAACCAAAGCTTCTTATGCAGGAGAAAGCGTACGACGAGAAATTACGGACAATTAATCCTTCTGTACGAACAGTTTGCTTTAATAGTTATCATTACTTTCGCGTTACCTTAACGTTCACGTCTGAGATTTTTTAAGACCGCTTGAAGCTAAAAAGATTGAAGATTATTATTTTAAAATATATTGTGGTAATAACAATTCCAGACTATACCTAAGACTGCAGTGATCGTCGTTATTAGAATCGAAAAGATATTTCATCAAAAGTTAAAGTAGTATCTGAAATATAATTTATGCAAATTCATAATTAAAGGCGACAGAATTTCACGCTTTTGATATAACGAACTTTGCCTCAGTGATTTTAATCATACGCAGAAATACTGATCACCAACAAATTCGAAAACGCAATAATCGACGCGTTATAGTAACCCCGAGATTAGTTTTCAACTTGTTATTTTATCAATTTATCAACCGATCCATCAGCGTTTCGGTACCGATGAAATTGCATTTCGTGATCGATGTTAGCCATTAATATACCTCGAAAATATAAATATCTTTTGCACACAAATCTCTCTCTAAATAATATTTTTCCTCGTTATTTCTCAACTATCTACATTGTGCCAAAATAATATCAGTGTACAGCTATCGATTAAATTTCAACGAACTACGTTGATAACAAAATTTTCTTTATCGCACATACTTGAAGATTGTGGATCACAACCACGGTCACTAAAATTCATCGAAATCTATAGACTATATTATTAGAAGTTATAGAATAAATAAATGGCAACTATGAGTATGTATAGGAATTGGAAAATTAAAGGATTAATCGCAGTAAACGATATTTCCAGTAGAAAACGATTTTCAATGAAAGAAAATGCTATGTAGAGCGCGAAATAATTATTATAAATTTTCTTTGAGCACAGGGGTAGGTGCGTTACATTCGCCTGTATTAAACGTTGAATTTGATGGGAAATTTTCACGGCTGATATATTACCGGAACGTTATTAAAGAGGAAATCGGGAAATGCGAAAGCAGCGACGCGTTTACAGAGAGAGGACACGTCGGCAATATTTCAAACGGGTCAGGTTATATCCCACGGCTGTAAACATTTTAAAACGAGCAACATTCGATACGCCAGGATTATCTGCTTTGTGACAAAGGATATTAACATTCTTTTAGCAATTGACGTTGATTTACGTAAGAGAATTTGCGTTGGATTCATACTATTGAAACAAGATAGAAACGAGGATTGTTAAGACAAAGGATCGCTTGTTCAATCGTGTCAAATACAATTAAAAGCGATTCAGATTTTTAACGAACAGTCACGGGTTTCAAGCGGATACAAATTAGATTCTTACGAAATGTTTATGTCATTGTCGTTCGATCAATGAATGGAATTGTTACGAACAGACCAACATTCGTATTTCTGTTGCGTCAAAATGGCGAGTGAAACTACACGAATAAGAGTTTACATACGAGAAAAATACAATGCCACTTTTGTTGATCTGTGGCTTTGATGCACCTAAAATTGGTTGGTGAAAATTAATTGGATTGTAGATTTATATCACTGTAATTTTTTTTAGCAACTAGAAACGTAGCGTTTTTCAGCAGTGCATTTTGTTTTTTTCACTTTTGAAATCTTTCTCGTTGTACAAAAGTGGAAAGCTGACCGATTCGAGTGTTTGTTTCCACATAAAATGGGAGCCGAACCGGTCCGTTTTGCCCATTCGAATGAAATATCGTCGACATCACTCTGCTCGCATACAGTAACAAATAAACAGTTGGATTTTTCGTTGAAATGCAAGAGAATGTATTCACAATATACAAAGTTGTCGAAAATCCTTGTTTGGAATTTGTGGAATTGTCGGGTATTCCTAGATGGAAAGCTTGTCATTTGATTCCTTTTTAGGGAGCTCACTTGACCCGTGTCGTTTCGTAGAGAGAATTGATGATTTTACGATTTAACACTTACATGCACAACAGATACAGGTATAACATTTACTGTGTCGTATAATGTGCGTTCAACATTAGCATATTTATAGAAATACATAATTATTACATTATTTTGCATACATAATTATCCATTTGACAAACAATGCTATTTATTATTATTCTTAATAAAACGAATACAAAGGAAAAATGAGATGTAATTTTTAAATTACATTTCTATAATTCTGTATAACCCTGCAGAGACATTTAAATGAATGTGGACGAAAATGGAAATTTTCTTTTCATTTGTTTTTTATGAAAATTCCTAGATAGATGGTGGTCGATGTTTCTCAAAACTGGATTTTACGTATAATACAATCTCGACATATTATGTTGTTAATTTAATACTCGAAATATGTTTCAGCTAATATTGACTTCATGCATGATCATGTATTTCGCTCGTAATACATCGATCGAACATGTTTTAATAATGAAAACTGTTGGATCGTATTAAAACTCAACTTATGATCGAATCAGAGCATATCTTCTATTTTTCCCTCTTTGAACAGAACAATAAACAACGAATTAATTTCGAACATGGAAACCCTTTCACCTCGATATTCAGATAAATATGCACATTTAAAATGAAACTCTGCCATGAATATTCACATAAAAATAATCCATTCGACTGAAATTTCGTCTTGAAAACTTGCATAATTCATGAACCTTTTCGATCTTCTCAAAATTGCACTTTATCGAGCATTAGCAAAGCAATTAAAATCGCTCTTTAACTCGGTATAGAAGAGTCATTTTTTCTTATCGCCATTGTACACTTTGAATGTCTAAAAATTCGGACAGTGATTATAGAAATTTATAATTAATGATGATATAAATATAACTACAATTACATAATAATATCATTATCCAGTAGAAATATATGTCCACAAAGAATAAATATAATTGGAAAACATTAAGTTATAGTGACGTGTAAAATTTCCCGGTTTCACGATAAATATTTAACTTTATATTTGAAAGCTGATGTTTAAAAGAATTTTAAATAATACTGGGCTAAAGAGTATGATAAGCAGAAAAAGTGTAACACACAAGAACTCTTATATAATTGTATAATATTACTTAAATACTGCTTTTGAGATATAAAGTATAAAATATATTCGTCAGGAAACTTTTGTACGCCACTATACATCGTATATTACACATTTTTGTTTATTTTGATCAGTCAAAAATGCACTAAAGAGCAACAAATTTAGCACTTTGCACCAAAATCTTAACAAATCATCAAGGAAAAGGTAGAGAAACCGAAATACTGGACTTCATTCGAAAAACGTGTCTCCCAATTAAGTCACTAGAAATCCCGGCGGGATATTCAATGGGCGACTGGAGCGACATAATCGTCGCCATAAATCATTATTAATACGTCCATTAGGTCGGCTCGATCGTAAGGCCACATTTGGAGTCGGTTCACGAGGACTGGTTGGATACTTTTTTTGCGATTCCTCGATCTCTCCGCTCGTTTCCTCACTCGTTTTATATTCTTTACTTCGCGAGATTATCTTCGTCCGTGAAACAGTAGCGACTCGTAGCTGCATATTTTCAACGATAACGCGACCATTTGCTGGTGAATATCGACCGATTAAATTCCACGAATTCCCCGTTTTAATCGCGAGATCGCGCGAATGTAAATCGCTCGCGAGGCGAACGGAACGTTGTTATCGCGAATACTTGGTGTCGGTTTTGCATTCACTCGAACGAATAGATACTTACATGCGACATTTTCTTGCTTGATTGGACTTCTATTTAGTTGCAATATATTAGTTAATACTAATTTATAATCAAAGAGAAATATTTTAATACAAAGTAGATAAACACGAGCAGAACCCGTTAGGTTCAACCAAAAATATAATTGTTAAAACAAACAATATTTTGATATAGTGTACACTTTAATTGGAATTTTAAGAGATCTTTTCGTCGGAGTCTTCGATTTCCAATTAGTTTCTCTGTTTTATGAATTGATTTATTCTGTAACAGTAGAACTGACAGATGATTAACGCAAGGGGAAATAAAGGATCTAATCGTTACTTTCTTCGATTACTTTTCGATATTTTCTCTTGTTGCATCTAAAGTACACGATATTCTCTCATCCTTTTATAATGATGTCTCATGATACGCAAGTTCAATTGTTCTGTGCGATATTCAAGGTTGCATTTTAAAATGTTGAAGCTTAGGTAACTCGAATGATACAAACCTTGCTATAAACATTTATGTACTTAAATTATCGTGCACCAACGAAAAGTAGAATAAAATAGCGTTGGAAAGACACGGTCCGAGTTTCATGTAGCGTATCGTGTCGCGAAATCCAGGCAAGTCGTTGCTCGATGAATATTCAGGGATTCCGTTACATTATGCTAATTCGACGTGAAACGAACAGTCAGAGATCCATAAGTAGCTTGTTGAACCGTTGTTCTACTGACGTAGGAACACGAAAACACGTGGCTCGATAGAAGCAATTCCTAATCGAAACTTTGCTCCGCCGCTAATTTATGGAATACATTACACGCATCGAGCCAGGGCAAACGTTATTTCTGCGAATTGTTCTTTCTATCTGACTTACAGCTATCGGCTCAGTTGTAGTTTAATAGAATGTATAACGAAGGCCTGAACGAGAGGTGGATTGAATTATCGACAGGTCATTGACGGATTCGTTTTTTCATCCAGCTCGATCGGTCTTGTAAATCTTGTTCAGTCGACCGTTCAATAGGATGTTTCTCGATTTTTTTGTAACGCGAATGTTGAAGGATGATCAACTAGGCAATCTTATTTTTAGGGTCTTGAAGAAGTGGAGTGATCGAATTAATGGCGGAGAGTTCAAGTTATGTTTTATTAGAGAGAGAAGGCCAAAAGTGGATAAATTCGTTATTTCTGAACATCAGAAAGAACGAATTATGCGAAGAATTTATGCGAATCTGTCGCATTCAAGAAATCGAAAAAAAAAGAAAAAACGTTTCCTAAGCAATTGCTTGGGATTTTTATTTTGTTTTTATTAAATCATTGTACGAGTAACGTGGTTTCTAAAACAGTTTTGGAAACATACATTGCAACATGTAGTAATTTTATGTGGAATAATCGAGCAGAATTCTTAAAATTTTCTTTACGTTTCTATTAAAATTCTTCGTAAGAAAAAAAAAAAAAAATATTTTATATTAAACCATTAACTCGAAGTTAGTAACTCAGTTATGAAACTCGCTGGATAACTATTCGAACAACATCCCATAATCGATGCAAATGTTTTGAATAATTGATATTTTAGACACGTGCAACTTCGAACCATTGATACACATTCAACACAGTATTCATTGTCCTAATAAAGGATTTTAACTCTGTTAACGATAGCAAAGAACTCTTATTTAGCTCTTATAGTAGAAATGACGTAAAGGATAAAAAGTCTGCTGTTCAAATAATTATCATTACTCTACATGAAATTGACTGTAGTTTATAATTTGATCAATAAATCGCTTTCCATTTAAAGGCGTATAGTTCTAATTTGAAAAAGTGGCCGCGATTATTTCAGCGATTTGAGCGGCGGTGAACCGTGAGAAAGGAAGCGAAGTCGTTGGCCGCGAACGAGCAGAATAGGAAAACTCGTTTAAGACTGACGAGATCCAACGTTTAAAATCGTCGATCGGCAACTGTCAATTAACGAAAGCTTCCGCCGCACGAATCGATCACTAGCTTAGGGGTAGCTTCGCAGTGAGTCGGGATTAGGTTGATGTTAAGCTACGTAGAAATTTATGGTTGAAATCTTTGGCGTGTTTAAGTAGGCTGAGTTGTAGATAGATTTAGAATACCACTTAGACGTTCTAGGATTAACTACGTTAGATTAAAAAGGTTTGGGCGTATTTTATAAAATGGAATCTACGTTCCTACATGCGTGCGTACATGTTCCTTGGTGATGGTATATAAATTTGTCAAAATTTTTCATATCAGTAGAAATCAAGAATTGTATTAAAAAATTGCGTTGAAATCAAAGCATATGAAAAGAAGTTATTGACGCGGAAAGAGCAAAAGGACGTAAAACATTAATTATATTTAATTTACGAGATAATTATCGTGAAATAATTCTTGGATTAAATATTTCTTAAAAAATAACCATAGTGTTAGAACAATACTAAGTAGTAGTTTTACCTTTGAATGACGTCCACATTGAATTTTGAATGTATTCAAAAGTTATATTAGATTCTCAGATGTAAATACTAACAAAGTTAAGTGTAAACTCATGTTGAATCTCAAGTAAGCTCACGTTAAGTCACAATAAATTTACCTTCGTTAAACTTCACTTGGATTGACGTAAGGTACCGAAAACAATCTACCGCGATTTCCTAAAGCAGACACACATTGAATCACGGATATCGCGTACTTCCACGCACAATAGGTCGTGCATCTAATTGCGTAACAAAGTCGGCTTCACGATAACGAAGCCACGACTTCACGATGCTAGCAACACGCCGTGGAAAGAGAAAATCGCCGGTAATTCACGTATTGGGTAATTCACGAGAAACGTGGAAAGTAATTGGCTACTCGTTACCTGAGATCGTTACGAAGAAATTGCGCTGAAATGCAATTGCGCTAGTCTAGGCTCGAAATTTATGGATTTTCGACCATTTATGCGATTCATAGGAAAAATATTTGTTAACGTTATTTGTGAATAACGTCGATAGAGAACAATATTTAGAGTTTGAATTAGAGATTCAATAGTTTAATTATCAATTAAAATAAGTGGTAATATGTACTTATCATTGGTATATAAATTGTGTATATTGCTGTATATTGGTATTATATATATTCTCTTCCATCTTTGTGGAGTCCAAACATAAATTGATTAAGAATTTATTATTAAATTACTTCTTATTAAATTAAGAGTTGAAGAGAGAGCGAAGAAGGATAAATTAAAACTCTATAGGAACATTTTAGATAAATTGCTTTTAGATTGATGACAATACAACACGAGAATCTTCGATCGATCTTTGTCCTCCAATCATTGCTATTGAATTCTTAACCTAAATATCATGCCTACCTCGTCCAAAAACATTCCCTTGCATTTTCCACTTTAAATTTTTAATAAAAAAATAATATTTCGTCATCTTTCACAGTTGTCTGTTAATTTATTAATTTACGAAGAATAACGTAATTATAAATAATGTTCGAAGTTCAAACTCGAAAATTATTAATGATCCAATCATCGACTCTAATATGAAGACTTTTAAAAGGCAGTAACGCTTATTAAACGCAGAAGGAAAAACGATAATATCTTTCAACATGAGTTTACGATGGTCTCTCATAAGAACCGCACAATGTACATAAAAAACATCATCAACTTTTTGTTCAAATTTCCAATATATTTTTACGAGTCTTTTTCAAAGATTATGGCAAGCAAATTGTTTGAGTCAAATCTAAAAACTCACTCTTCCAATGTCGATCACGAGGGTTTATGTTCTCTTTATTACACGCACGTAACTACGGTTTAGCAATGAGACCGACATGCAGACCGAAAATGGAACCCAAGGGACCCTTCGACTCTTTTTTTACGACGCTCAGGGATCCCCGGTGTTTGTCACATAAATGGCCACATCATCGAAGCGCGACACTTGTTCAAACGCGGCGCACGTGTAAGAAGAATAAAAGCTCGTGGTCGCTCGTCTAACTGCGTAAGCCGGCTGCAATAATTTGTTTAGCAGTTCCACCATCGTCGTTGGCACCTCGAAATAACAAATCATGCGGCTCGCCTAATGGCGATTTTTATGTTTGTACTTTTGTGTAATACGGTGACGTTAATGCTCTTTCGAGTTGATCATTATTAATTGCACGATATGAAAGAGAAGCTCAGAAAGAACAAATTGCCTTCATAATGCGTTATTAATTGAATTTGAAGCTCAAATTCAATGTCGTTGTCGTTAATAATCTATTTGTTATTACTGTTGCATATCGTTGCAAATTATCGCGTGACTAACAATAGTGTTGAATATATTCTAGGAAATGTGGCCACGGAATTAAATTACAAAATTATTACTTTTGTCTCTTAATTATTGTATTAATTATTAGATAGAGTGCCGATTGTCATACACTTATGTCAAATCGGAAGATGCAAAAATGCAAAGAATGCGTATACATACGAAATATTCAAAGTAGAATACTAATTATTATTTTTGAGCGATAAAACGAACCTCTGACTATGTTGTATTGCCCAGTTTGTGTACACAAAAATATAAACTTGCACAAAAGTCCATATAAAATCATAAAGATATTCTTCTCTATTTGTAACTTTCCTGTAGTCCTTAACGGTTTAACTTTTTCTTAAATCCTCTAACCTCATTTCTAACTTTCATAAACTCGAGAAATATCTCTGAAATATTCACATTTCGCATCAAATCGGCTTGCACGTAATCCGTAAATTCGTAGTAACGAAATACGTATATGGATCAAATTAACTCGCGTCGAATTGCAGTTTCCAATTAGGAATCGGCGTATTGTTCAACTATTTTAACACATTGAAAACGAAACCATCGCCGTGGTATTCGACTAATTAGAAAATTGAACGGTTTCAGTGCGGAAGCGAACAGTGGGATGAAAGACGTGCAAAAGTTTAGCGCGTAATCGCAAAACGCTCTATCTCGGTACGATATTATCGGAAGTCGAACGATAATTTATCCTCTCTTTGGTTGTTTTCCCGCGAATTCACCTAAACAAGACAGCCACGGCGAACATTATCCTCGAGAGGAAGGTTACTGGCTGCTTTTACGACCAATTACACGTTGCACGGCCGTATCATCGTTGAAGCTGAACTATTCGAGTCCGAGCGAGCGTCGTTGTTATCGTCGTTCAGGTTGAATCGCGTGACGTTTTTCATCCCGCGCCCGTACATGTCGACTGGATTTTAAATTATCGGAAGGATAGCCACGTTTTCAACGTTTTTCCATTGGGGCACCGTTAAGGTCCGTAAATGTACCGGGTGACTCTTATTGTTAGACACTTGTGGAGATGTCAAGGATGAAAGAGTGAGAGGATGAGAAAAGTATTCCGTTAGCCTAAGCTGAGTAAGCTTGATTTCTTTGGCTGTTATGTTAGTGCAAATTAGAGAAAATGTTAATAATGTTTGAAATTGTTTGGCGTTGTTATGTCGTGGCTGTATGTTGGGTGCATTTATAAAAATATACATTTGTTTATGAAATTTGTTGGAGTCATATTTTGCATAAATGTAGGGAGATTTTAGAGGCAGATTTAAGAAAATATCTATTGCCTTTGTTCTGTGTTTTATCAATTTGTTATTCAATTTTACAAAGGTTTTATTGGTTACGTTAATAATTTTCTAAAGGAAATGCATCCTGTTTGTTGTTCATTTTGTTTTCCTTTCACGTTAGTTAATTGTATTGGGTTTTACTAATGCAAAATCGAAATCATATTTAATTAAAATATGATATTTATTTTATCCTGTTCTTTCACTTTGCTGAAATTTAACAAATAATATTTGAGCAGGCTATATTCGTACAATATCTTGCTTGATCTTAATTCTACCTTCTTCTTCTGAATTTTTTGGCACGCGTTTAAAAAGCACTCCAATATCAACCGTAGAATTAAATGTCGTAGAAATATTCGTCTGCAGCTGCTTTTTTATTCATGCATCGGAAAGGAAACTTCAACGGTGACGACAGTATGCTACGAAGTCGGACGATATAAAATATCATCCATTTTTACGCTTTTTCATTCGAACTTGCTGAAACAAAGGCAATGGAAGGGAATAATAAAATAACTCGCCGTCGATGGTTCCATTTTTACGATAGAAGAACGTGGATTTAATATTTTTCCGTTTTCTCTGTGTTTGCCTGAGAAATTTTATCGAAACGTGTAACAGTTAATTGATCACAATTTTATATTCGTGCGAAATTCAAAATGTGTAATACAATTTAGCAGAAACTGTTTGCAAGATTTATACAAAAAATAATGAATTAACGATACGTATCAATAGTTTTCTCATTTACAGTTTAAAAAAAAGTAGAAATGAAATTAGAATAATTAGTAAACAAGAATAAATAGAACAGGTCAGTTAATGGTACGGATGTTGAAATTTATTAAAACCGATGTGTTACACAATGAATATATATAGGTAGAGATGAGGTAAAAATGTATTTTAATCACGTATAATTAATAAGGTGATTATCGCAATATTTAATAAAAGAGATTTCTTTAGAGTTTAACATTTCAAATGAAATAGCAATTCTTAATGATTTGAATAATTTAATAAAATGTTCTATCATCTATAAACAGGTGTGTACACGTGTAGAGGACTATAGAACTAAGTAGCAGAAAACCAGTATGAATTAATTATTCATCACACTCATCGTGAAGCTATTAATATCTTTCTAAAAAATCATATAGCGAAAATAAGATATAATGTCTCGATATTTTTATGCTTTGTTAATATTAATCATTTATTTACTAAGATTTATGGAAATGCAATTATATAATTAATTTGATATACATATATAGATACTGTTAATGGTACCATACTATAATAGTACCATGATGCCATTATATAGATACTGTTGGGTCAAGAGGAAGGAAATAAGAGAAGCAGCAATTAAAGGGTTGATGGATTAGAGTATAACTCTCAGCGACGTTAACAGCGTTAGTCAGATCTTGACAAAGAGGTTCGCGATTCAACAATAATGGTTTCATTTCGACCGAATCGAGCTAGTTTCACCTGATGCTATTGATTTCCTGTTTAGCATTGCATTTGCGAATTTCTGCGAATTCTCTGATAGGAATTTAATTCCAGTCTGATACGAGTCCTAAGGAAGAGGAATTTTCTTTATTCGTAAATCTGTACCGGGAATTTTCGATTTTCGATCGATGAGCCTCTGTATCGTCGAATTTTAATATCAATAACCTTTCCAATCATCGAGTCACGTTCGAACTAATGGAATTTGAATATTAATATAAACCTTGAATCTTATAAAATTGAATGAGTAACTGGGAATATCATCATGATTTGAAAATTTGACAATTTAAATTCTGTTTCTTGACATATGCTTCTAAAATTTTCTAATAGATTTCAGTAGAATTTAATGGGAATAAACAATTTTAGAAATGATCAAAATATGGAAATTCTGTAATTTAAAATTTAAAAGATTTATCGATAACGACTCAATAAATTGTCCTATCCCTTCCTTCTTAATATTTTCTTCTAAATCTGATCACAATAAAAATTCTTTATAAATTTTCCTACATTTAGAATTACATTTAATTTCTACTACATTTTAAATTGATACACTATGAATCCTAGTAACCTTTGTACTAAACATTTTTTACAATATTAATAACAGTTACCTCTTCTTCCCAGAAGAATTATACTTATTTATTCGTTGCCTTTGTTAGATATAAATTCATCTTGTAAAATTATAGCGTCTTTCTATACTTTTTAGTTTATAAATTTTCCCTTGCTGTCACTCTATATCCTATATCTATTTTTTGCAACATTTCTTCTTTTTATTACATACATACGTGCTCGTACACCTCTACAAAAAGAAAACTATACTACATTGATGACCGTACCATTATCATTAATCATCCAACCACCCATTAAATGATGCCACCATTTACAAACATCCCTCAAAATGAAAGGCGAGTTTCAAAAGCTCAAAATCGCGCGATATTACTCAACCGAGTGATCAAATCGGAGCTTCAGTTTCCAGTGGTGATTAGTATCCCAGCTTTTTCTCTTCTCTCCAGATAAACAGGTTTATCGGTGCGCGGTTCGCTTCAATAAATTCGAGTCGGCTTGCTCTTTATCGTTGGATGACTATCGCGAGCTCTGATAGCAACTTCCTTCTCCATATTGCGCCGCTGTTCTCCATATTGCGTATGTGTAACTGTGTACAGGGGAATCGCGGCAAAAATTAACGACGCAACCACCCTTCGACCACACAGGGGTAGATATCGTACGAATTTCAGAGCGTCCGATCTGATTGCTAGTTTCCACAAGTCTTTTCGCGACGAATATGAAAAGAAACGTATTCGTTTATTCGTAATCTTAAAACGTTACTGTACTAGAATTTCCATAATAATGTAGTATGAAGAAAGCGTATGTTGTTATAAAGTTGGACGATTCATGATTATGATTATGATTATGATTATGGTTATGAACGAACTGTTGTGAATTACGATTATGTTTACGAGTAAACTACCTCATGCATGTTATTATTGTGATTATAAATATGAATGAGTTGTTATTAATTGTAAGTGCGATTATGTAGTTGACCTTCTTTTTTGCGAATTCTTATTACGGTTAGATCAGGTTGAGGGTGATTAAGGCTGTGTTAAAAAATGGTAAAATATTATATTCATAATGGAATTTTTTACGATAAAAGAATAAATATGGTTATTAGATATTTTTAGAATATTATAATTATAGGATTAACTTATGGTTTCATGGTAAATAAATTCTACATATATATTATATATTTCTCTCCTGGTATGTATATCGGTATAATAGGATTAAATTTTCCATTTCAGCGGGCGACGCGTCAAGTAATCAAAATTTTAGTGGATAAAATTCTGTTGCACGAAAGTGCGTTTTTATTTGAAACATTCGCGTTATGGTTCAGAATATTGATTGTTAACTATTGCCATAAAGGTATAGCTATAGAGATAGAAACAAGGATTTGTTGAACCGTAACTGGGCACAGGAGCACACTTTCGTACTCGTACAAACGAGGCGATGAGGTACAAAGGACTGTAATTAACGGAGCGAACGATCTCTCGAAAGACAAAAAGTGGAAAACACCGAGGGGTAAATTTCATTTTGACTTCGTTTACGGTCCCTTACTATACTTCTTGTCTTTGTCAGAAGTAAAAGTCACGTATATACGTTAACGGTAACCAGCTAAAAAGAGGTTTTTCTCCGAACCCTTTTTGCTTGTAAAAAGTATATTCTACGAATCTTGTATTGTACACCGTGTGCACCGTGTGTTTTGGAGAAAAAGTCATGAACGTTTAGATCGAATTAGAGAAAATCAAGCTGGACTCTGAGTAAAACGTAAAAATAATATTGTGTTCAAATAATCGAATTTCGAGTACAAAAGACGAAATAGAAATATCGCAAGAGAGATCTTAAAATAGAAAGTCGAAAATATTTAGAGTATATTGTATACATACATGTATATTAAAATATAAATATAAAGTACTAATATAAGAAATAATCAATTAATTAATTAATATATATAAGAGTAAATTTCAAGGTTCTAAAAAACTTCTGCAAAAATATTTTTAAATCATTTTTTCCAACTTTCGAATTTATGAAGCTGATCAGGGTGAATCTTCAACAGCTTCATTATAAAAGAAAGATTAATTAAAGTGAATAATAATAAGATCGATCTAATTTTTAATAATATCTTATAATACCTGTTATAATAGAAATGTCGGTAGTCATAGTAATATATTAATATTTATTCTGATCTTAATAATATCTAATTTTATATTCTAATGTGTAATTATATAACATATATTTATAGATATATTATTTAATATTTATTGCAAAAAAGAGTTCGTTTAGTTATTATTACGTGCCGTTTCTAGCACCTTTATATCTCTTATACGCATAACATTCTAAATTTCAATCTTTATTTTAATCAGTTTGTTAGTGCCACAATTATTTAAATTATTGAAAATATATCAAATTATTGGCAATATATTAAATTCCCATTCAGTGAATATTCTTGAGAATTAAACTTTCATTTCATAAATTATATTTCACAAAAAACACAATATAGTAGTTTCAAAAATGCCATTAATCACGATAGTTTGCTAATAAACTATTGGGAAATAGTTTCCCAATTTACGCTTTCTAACTGAGCTCTAATATTCTGCTAAAACGATTAAACGAACAGGCACCAGTCTTTAAACCGAATATATTTATTTCCATGAGCATTCAAATTTCACGACTCTATACATTTAAAACACTTAACTCGATGAGACGAACCGGGCATGAGTTATTACGTAACAGGAGGTGCAGGTTGTCTATTAATTATAAATCGTATAATATCGAGCAACGCCTCTGCACGTAGCGGTCGAGGCTTGACATTAATGACGCAAACACCCTTCGGTGTAGTTGCTTAGGGGTGGAAACCGTTTTGATTCCATTTACGCCACATTAGTGTTCGCTTTGTCCCGTTCGACGAAGGGTCGCGAGACAGGAAAGACAGTCCGACACTTTTCACCGACGATTCTTACATGCTCGTTAAAGATATATGTACGTATCCTATATTATCAACAATGATTAGGGTCATCGCGTATCGCACAAAATTAAAGTGAATTTAATTCCTTCAGGACCGAATTCTTTATCATTATTAACTCATAGAATGTTACGTTTAGACTAATAGAAAAATGTTATTTTAAAATTTATTCTATTTTTGAACATTCTGAAAAATTTGATCGGTTGTTAGCTTTTGCAGAATTATATTCAGTACAATTTTTGGAACTCACCCTTTATATCTGACTTTCTCTTCTGATCTCTTCGCGCTAACTCTATGCCTATATTTTTAATTACACTAATTAATTTGTTAACTATTATTTGTTCAGTTATTTATTGTATTATAATAAATTCTTTCACTTAGCACAATTATCTTCGCGCGTAATTTTCTTCCGCTTTCTCTTATTTCCTTGCCATTGTATTTATAGAACTCGGAACCAATGACGAACCAATGCAGAAACGATTTCTCTATCGTCGTCCCGCTGTCGATCAGAATTCTATCAGCGCACGTGGTGCTGACCGGTGCGTTAACAAATCGCGATTACTCGCCGGTGTCTATCGAATTCGAGGAAACGACGACGATACCAGACTTGGTTTGCACGCATGCTCGGTCACCACGGTTATAAATCATCATTTTGTCACGGAAGGATGATCGTGTGGATCCTTAAGCTTATGTTAGATGCGCAAGAACTTGCAACTTGGAATTTCAGATCGCGATTTCTTGTCAATCTCCTGTGAGGTCGATCGCACGATAAATCATAGGCTATTGCTTGTAAGGCTCGTTACAAAGTTTCGAAGCACCCAGTTTAGTACACATGTAGGTGGTTAGTTTCAAGCATGTGGCTAGCATATTGGCATGATCGTGGTGCAGGGTGGTTTATGTTCGCGAAGAATGATCGAACGCGACGTAGTAATTAAAACGACGCGTCACGAATGGCTGCAGAGGGATATTGCATCGTTTCTGGTGATCGAAGACGAACGGTGGATCGACGATGGATGCTAGCGAATTGAATGCTGGCAATCAGAAAAAGTCAGGTTTTAGCGTTTTTCGAATTTTAATAATAAAGTGATTTACCAAAATATTTCCCTTTGAAAAACAACAATTAATACAGAAGAAGCGTCGTTTTAGAAAACGTAGGGCGTGTGTACGGAAACTTTCTTCGGGATTGATAAGATTGATAAATTAGTTTAATAGAAACTGGTTGGAAGGATCTACATAGATACGTAGTTTAAGATTTTTCCTTAGAATTAGCAAAGATTCTGTTTCTTATATTCAAGTTATAATTATTTTATCCCGTTGCGTATTTTTTTTGAGTGTGAAAGTGTTACGTGTTAAAGATATTTTGAATTGTTGACTGTGAACTGTAAAGAGTCACAAAGCTCTATGAACTACGTGAGAATCATAAATTTCTGAAGACTGGCGTGACCCACATATGGTCGAAAGATAGTGTTAATGATTTTTATATCGCTCACTAATATCTACTTTTCCTATGTAGAAATAGAACAACCACCTTTCAGAAATAATTAATTGTAAAGCTACTGTAGTAGAAACTTTGGTCTAACTCTTTTTTTCTAACCTACTGAACCACTTAAGCAATTTTGATTATAATAAAAGGGTTATATCTGTGTGTATACGAGAGGAATAAGTAACAAGAAAATTGTCTTTTATATAAAAAAAATGAACAATTTTCGAAGAAAACAGATTATAATACATAGAGCTTACCGAGTTATAGATATCAATCGATAACATAATTTATGAAACACAAGGATATTGCTTTTAGATATGACTCATATCTTCAATATGAGTTACAGTACAACTTCTATCATTTCTCGGAAATGTCTGAATTTAGCAAAATTTGATATTCAAATAATAAAAGAATAGAAAAATGATGTAGGTATATTCTTGTCAAACTCGAATTAAATTCGATCATAATTGCAATTCTCTGTAGAATTAATTTTATGCTACGTTACACAAACCATTTATTTTTCCTCTTAGAGTATCTTGACTTCCAGTTTTTTTTCATGAAAGCAGCTTTAATTAACTTTCTATTTAACCACAGCTGTAAAAATCTCTCAAAACACAATCACACCCCATTTTACCCTCGATAACGTCATACAATTACGTACTTTTATATCTACATATATTTAAAGTATTTTGTCGTAAAAGTTGTCGTTACATTTGTTAATTTATATTTCTCTACTTGGAATGAAAATTTATAATCGATAGTATAATATGTTGCGAACAAAAAAGCTATGGAGAGTTAAACCCTTCTTCTGTCAAAGAAATTTCTGTGTAACCTACATGTTTAATTAATTTACGAATATAACCCCGATCAACGTATCTTCCTCAACTGCACTATAATCGTCAGGCTTTTTCCTACCACGATTATACTCTATCTGAAATATTCATACTGCATATCATAGATCACTTCTTCTTTAATTAAACTTTCCCATTATCTATCTTCACATATGTCAAAAACGCAACTCCAATCAACACATCTCCCCTCAACTGTGCTTTTTGATACATTACATTTTATCTCAAACAATACAACAAATTATACCGAAATTTTTCACAGATTCAAAGTTCACCACCACCTATACGTTCAATTATTCCACAAATACAAGCCCAGTAAACACATTTTCCTTCATTCAACTCTAATTACCACGATTAAACGTCACCTTAAATTTCCACGCTACCTACCCCTCACAGTTTTCCAAACAAACTTTCCCACCACCTTGATCTCCAACTTCGACGAAACAATAAAAAAAAGCACAATCTCGATGAACTTCCTCCCCTAAAACCAACAACACCAGAACATGCCACACTCTCCCTCACTTTTAAACAACCCTGATCCTCGCTTATCTGCCGGAGCAATAAATCCGCAATTAGCGCGCGCAGATGAGGTCCGTTCTCTTTCCTCGATACGAAAAACTGTTGTTAAAGGAACGGTCCGTGGTTTTCCACGAATCGGCCGGAAGCACGTGTCTCGATAACGCGTCGGCGGGACGCGAGGACGAACCGAGCGGCACTCGGTAGCTTGATAATCGCGCGGAACACACGGAGCACAGGGAATCGCTTTGTGGCGACTATTTCCAGAGGCAGCGAGGAGGTTGGATGCCGCGGGAGAAAGGGAAACCGGCGGCAAGCAGAGCAGAGCAGAGAGAGGGGTGGCGCACAGGGTGGCGTGCGCGTTTCAAAAAGGGCGAGGGAAAAAGCGTATCGGCTTGGAAAATATGTTGCTCGCAGAACGACGCGTATACCGACGCGTGTACTTCGTTCTACCTTTTTTCTTCTCCTTTATTCTCTCTCTCTCTCTCTCTCTCTCTCTCTCTTAATTTCCTCTGTTCTCCTCTCTTTTCTCTCTTTCTGACTTTTTCATCATCCCTTCCTTTACCGCGTCTCGGATTTCGTTAGTTCTTTCTTTTTCCTCGATTCATTTGCTCCTCTACAGTTTTTCACTTTGGTTCCTGTTCCTCAGCCTTTGCTTCTGCCAATTTTATTTGTATTACGATTTGACGAGTACTTTGCCTCTTTTTGGCATTCGATTAAAATTTGTTTGAAACGGGCTAAAAGCGAGGATGGAAACCTTTGATGAGTGGGCTGTTTGGAGAACCGTTGGGAGATCGAAAGTGGCTGCTATATGTCGCTCCGGATGAGTGTAGAATAGATGAGTATTAGTGAGTATGTGTAGCACTTGGCTCGTGAATGGATCAGTCGAACGGTGCGCACAAGGGTTGAAGGATAGAAATCGAGCTGATGGGTTGTTTGATAATTTAACATTTGGGAAAGATGTTGGATGTAACACGCGTATAAAATATAATTGTGTAACGCGGTTTATTATTTTTTATTTGGTAGCCTGGATGTAAAAAATTGATAACAAGGAAAAATGGATAAGATAGATGAAAATAGTTATTGGAATAAATTTGGGTTCAAGATCTAATTTAAGAAGTAATTTGTACACTCTTAACATAATATTGTAATAAAGGGAATGGTTTTTAATTATATTTATATCTTTCCTGACGATTCGTTTAATCTTTGAAAGAGTTATTTTATGGTTTGTTTTAGTGATGTATATGATACGAATTTATATGACGATAGTTTACATGAATCATTTTGGATCGTTAATAAATATAAAGATATTGACTTTCTACGCTGGTAGTATTTAACGTTACAGACAATTATTATACCTATTGAATAATGTAACTTACGTATCAATGTATTGCAGCAATAAATCGTAGATGTTAAACCCATGAAACAGATTTTACATAACATCGCCCATAAATATTTGCCGTGTATAAAGGACACTTTTATCGCTCTAATACAGCGGTTCATAAGCTTTTGTTTATCATGGACCTTCTTTAAATAATTTTTTATTGTCGCGGAATCCGAAGATTTAACTCAAACTTTAAATCCGTAATGTGCCAAATATGCAGATTATATTTAAAACACTCATCAACTGTTCATCAACAAACATTAAATTTGTAGAGAAGAAATTATAAATAAATAAATACATGTACCAAATACTTTTTACTTCAATAATACAATAATGACTTATATGTGCTGAACATTTTCTGCACTCCAGAGATCCGCGAAACACGCGTTAAGAACCGCTACTCTAATAACTCAATATAAGGGAAATATTTTACTTAAGATCATGGCAAATTTATTGCCATATGTATTCGAAATATCTTTCTCCGAATTTTCCAAACTTTCAGCAAAATTAGAACAAATGCAGTGAATTACAAAGATTCTCGTATCCTTTCAATTTATCAGTTTTGAGCGATTAATACTACTTTCCAATGGAAGTTTCAAGATTCTTATCAATAATAATATATCGAATAATTTAAGGAAAAAGTGCTGTAAGCAAATATCAATCATTCAAATTCGCCAATTGAGACAGTTACGAATATTTCGGTGGCTCTGTATAAATACGAGGAAGTTGCAATTTCATCATAGAAATATATTCTCTTTTCAAGTAACAAAAATTCAAACAAACTGACATATTCTAAAGGCTCTACTCGGGTGACATAAAAACGAAATTCATTAGCCACAGCCATGTGTGCACAGCCTATCAGAGGAACAAAGGAATACAAAACGAGGCAGGGGAAAAGGCGAGCAAAATGGGCGGGAGATTCAATGGTTCAACTGTGTGTAAAAATAGACAAAAAAATCAGAAAAACGCGATAACGAGACCCCGCACAGTTAATGAAACCTTACAGAGATCCGTTTCATTTTCGTGCCAACGTATAAACACGCTTAACGTTGTTCGCTATTTGCTCCTTTTTCCATCGTGTTTTTGCGAATTACTTGAAGCAAACGGAAATGCCAATGAGATGGGACTCGTGCTGTTTCCGTTCTGACGTAAGCGAATTATTATAAAATGACATCGATTCGTTGATCCTTCTGGTGTATATTATGCGAGTCGATTTGATCTTTAAATATTTTCCAAATGCTACGAAACGTTTAGAAAACGTCAATTTTTGTGCCATAAATGTGTAAAGATGTGATGTTAAAAATTTCATGTATCATGAAAATATCATACGAAATGTAGTTTCGAAGATCTTGTCTTCTTCCTATATATTTTTTTATTTCGCAGAGAAATTGGTGGTTAAACGAATGTAAGAGGTTTTTCATGTTAAAGAAGAGTTAATGAAATAATCCAATTAGGTAGGTTATCTACGTGTATTACTTAAAAGTTGGAAAATTATTTTTAATAGGATTCTTTCATCAAATATTCTACTGAATTATAATGAAAATTATAGTATTTCGTATGAATAATCGACATCGTAGAGACCAGAATAATTTAATGTTCGAGTGGAGTTAAAATCGCAGCTACTACAAAAGATTATGGACATTACATACTGTAGTCGCGCGTAATTCAGAAAGAATAATTTCGACTGTATATAACGCGAGGAATATAATTTTTAATTAAACGTAATTTCAACCAACAAGCACGAATCAAGCTTCCAGAAGTACTTGTACGTCGAAATATATAATTTCTGCTAAGAGTGTAAGCTTCGATCAGCCGATTAAACTCGAGAGATTTAAATACTAATAGGTTGTTGCATATGAAATGGTCGCTTTCATAAATGTGTAAAATCGTTCAGAATTTATTAACTAAAAGTAATAAGTAGAAAAGATCGAAAAATGGTGGACAATGATTAATTGAAAATTTTAATCGGAGATTACAGAAAAGTATATATTACATAGTTGTTACATAGTTACATAGTAACATAGGTTAGAAATAAAATAAATTGAATGAATTCAATTAATTAAATTAATTTAGTTACTATTATTTCAATCCTTTTTTAAATTAAAAAACAAACCTTGAAAGTTTTATAAGGATTCATCTGTAACGCAGTAATATTTTGAAACATCTTGCATACCTGAATTAGGAGAGAACGCAGATGATGAATGGCACACCTGGGAAATAACAGTAAGTGCACAGCTATCGGCTTCAGATAAATTTAGTGATTCATGATAGAAAGGATAGCCGTTCAATGGGATATTTCACGTTTAACAACGATTATATTGATGCAATCGAACAGGAATTCGCTGCTGTTTCGTATCGTTATGTTTACATAAAACATCGACTACGATTTGCGTAAAAGTGTAGAGACGTGCAAACATCAAGACATACGACTACTGACGAATAGCTACGAATGTTACATATGAGGATTTAGTGACGAATACGTTTTGATTTTTAAATCCATCAGACGATAAATATAAAAAGACAAACTTTTTGAGTCGATCGTTACACATTTGATTTTCGTATGATATCCAATCGGTTGTAAAAATAATATAAACTAAAAGAAACGAAAGTATTTTACAGGGCGTCTGTATACAATTTAAATAAAACAATATTATAATCTTTTCTATATATAAACAAGAATAAAGTAAATAATAAAAATAATAAAACATTTTTCAGTGAAGCGAAATTCTATGAATCATGCGTCTATATACCATTTGAATAAAATAATGCTATAATCTTTCTATTATATAAAGAAAAATAAACAGTATATGAAACAAAATATTATTTAGTTCGAGTATATCTTCCACGATTTTCATTTACATTCATAAAACGATAGTCACATTATCTTCTGTACGAACACGAAGAAAACGCAATCGATGCGTAATTAGACAAATGAATCGTATACTTATGAAAAACGTAAAACTGGTCAAAGGGGGTAAACGAGCGAGTTAAATTCGAGGCAGGCCAGAATCCTGTGTATCCAGCGTTAATAAACGTGGAAAAAAGCTGGCTCCCTTAGAAGCGTTTTCAACGCAACGAAATTAACGCCGTCGGCGGTTACATCCTATTCTTTTTTTCTTTTTTCTTCGGTTGGATTTTCTACATTTAATCCGTTTGTCAGGGTTGGACATGTAAGGGAAGGTTAATTAACCGGATAAAAGACGGAGAACAAGGCTGCAACTGAAGGCTAGATAAAAACGAATTAACATCCTTTAATAACGAATTTCTGTCGTACGGAAAGTTCATAGCAATTTCCTGCGTGAACATTTGTAACAGCTTGGGCTAATTAGAGGTTGTATCTCAAACTTTTTGCGTTATCGTATGCGGTAGAAATTGAAGAACGAGAAGTGAATTTAATTAGGAGCAGGATATATTTTTGTTTCGGTGGTTTCTTTTTTTTTTTTTTATTTGCACGTCTTTTTTTATTTTTTCCTTCGTCTTTGTTCATTTTCGAATTTAAAAGGTTTGGTATGTTCATTTCAAGTTTGCACTCTTTTGCTGTAGCGTTGAAGGGATGAGAAGAAGATAAATGATCCTTGAAATATGTTGTTACGAGCGAGCAGATTTTACACTCGTCGAAAATGAAGAAATCTTAAGATACCTTTCATTTTTAACAGAATGTCCATTTATTGCTGTTTGACATTAACAGCGGCACAACTAAAAAAATTCGTAAATTTTAGAGGAGCGGTTTTTTGAAATTTACAAGGAAATCTTCGTGAATCATTTCAACGACGTTACAAGGTTGACTTAACACAAGATGTGTCACTATTCTCGAAAGCAAAACAACTTTCCACTTGTAGCGTTATAAAACAATCGAAGATGAGCCAAGTGTTGTCATAAAAATAAGATCAGGTTAATAGCGGCGTAGATAATAATTTTACCCTTTGACGCAAAATTGACGAAATTATAAATATACATTATATCATATATATATAATACGTTTTACACGATAAAAATAGGAACACAAAGTAGAACTTCTATTCAGTAAAAGCAAATTTAAAATTTTCGAGTTGTCAAGCATATGATACAGATTATGAATATGAAATTACATACGTGCATTTTCTAGTATACCTCTTAAGATATTAGAATTGCATACATTAACTCTAGAAATATCAACCTGCCATGCATATCTACATAAATATGTTAATGTACAAATAATTATAATTAAAATATATAAAATGTCTTAATAACAATTTATATATATTATATATATTAAATATCAACCTGTCATGCATATTTACATAAATATATTAATGTACAAATAATTATAATTAAAATATAAATGCATACGTATAATGTCTTAATAAAAGTTAATATATATTATATATTATATATTACACATTATTTTATATAGTATATTATTATTATATATTATATATAATATATATATATTTAATTTTAGTAAGACATCATACGTATGCATTTATTTTTATCGTATTTTAATTATAATTATTTGTACATTAACATATTTATGTAGGTATGCATGACATGTTGATATTTCTAGAGTTTATGTATGCAATTCTAATATCTTAAGAAGTGTACTTCTTCCATAAACTGTTCTATGTAACACGTACAATATGGGCATACAAATTTTCTATAGCAAGTTTTCAAACATTTTCACGGATCAGCGAATGTAGATGTTTTCGAATCTGTTCGATCAGGCTGCCGCGTCAGGATATTCTAGATACTTGAATTATGGTCCTGTTTTCGGTTTGCGGGCGCGGGAACCATCCTGTTAGTCGCGTCGAGGGAACAACGTCACGTTCCAGTTGGAAATTTCGGGTTAGCTGGACGATCCGCGCGACGTCCTCATAATTTAATAGCCGGCACGCGTTTCACGGAGAGGTCGTTAATTAATTGCAGACCGCGTAATCACGTCCGAGGGCAATCGCGTAATCGAGCCACTGCCTCGTGAACGATGATGATGCTTGCGCACTTCGACGCCTTCTGCGTCGCGATGATGATTAAGTTTTTTGGCAAACCCAATGAATAAAAGTAAAAAATCATTGTTGTAAATAGAAGTAGATAAAAATGAGAAAAGTAGGAGTTGTGATAAAGTGGTTGAATTGGAAATAATTGATTGAACAATGTATTATGAGATTCTTTGGTTTATTTGTAAGATGTTTCACGTAGGAATATGTTCCAATGTATTGCACTGTATAGTGTAAATACAGTGTATTGTACATTGAAAGTGATATTGAAGATGAAAAGATGAAATATTAAACTAAAAGATTCAGATTAAAATATAAGATCAGCGAAAAGTAGGGTGTTTAACGAAAAGAAACGAGCTACATAAATTACTTTAGTTATTAGTACTTATTAATTATTCATTATTAATAAACTACCTTTATTCTTGTTCACAGGCCAAGTTTATCGAGCTCTTTGAGTTGCTTCCTCAAAAGTTTCACAGGAAAATTTTCCTCTGTTTTAATTAATTATAAACCGAAATTTCCTTGTAACGAGGAAAACACAATGGTCCTATCCAAGTCATAAAAATATACGTTTGAAGCTTAAAAATTCTTTCTCACGAAAGCCGCCGATAAAACACATCTTATCAAATATTCGAATGTTCCAAACCAAGCGAAACCAGATCCCCTGCATTACCATAATCGCAAACTTCTAACGACAGTTCCTTGCTTCTTGGCAAGCGTGTTCAGCGCTTTCGCAACACCTCATCTTCAACCCTATAATTTCTGATCCACTTTGAAATTGAAACGATCCTTTGGCTGGTATCGCACTTCTGCCAGGAAGAAGCGTGGAAATTTCTCGAGAGATGCCTTAATAGTTGAAAACCCACTGTAGATTCGATCCTAACCGTTTGAGCTGCGCGTAATTTCCGATTCTCGGCGAGGATACGCGATCTCATCGAGATACGATTGTTTCATTCGCGAAGAACGTCCGAATTCGTGGCGGAATTTAGGTCGCGTCTGTACAGATTCGAGATCTAATAAGAGAAGAAATGCTTCGCGATCGTTTTACATACACTTTCCAAGAAGTTAATTCGGAGCGAAGCGAATCTCCAACGCTGCCAAAACATTCTCCTAGAATTCGTATTGGAAATGATAGTTTAGGCTCGCTCTATTAAATCATGAGCTATAAAGCTTCTAGAAGAAGCAATGTTTGCAGTAATTGGACGATCGAGGTGTACGTTGATTTGGTTTCAGTAAAAATATTAGAGCGTAAATGGTAGAACGATAAACGACTATGGACTATAATGTGCATTGCTGTTTAGAAATATTAATAATCTTTTTGTTTGTGTACAAGTATTATACTATGTTGTATGATGTCATAATTGTATAATATTGTAATATTGAAAAGTCTTCTGTATAATAATTTAGCAATTGATAATAGCGAATTAACAGGCTACAGGTTGTAAATTAGAAATTAGAGAATCATGAGCTATAAAGCTTCTAGAAGAAGCAATGTTTGCAGTAATTGGACGATCGAGGTGCACGTGGATTTGGTTTCAGTAAAAATATTAGAGCGTAAATGAATTAACAGGCTACACGTTGTAGATTAGAGGCTTCTCCTTTATAGTTTTGCAATTTTACGTTAAATAGATGATATCTATTGACCGCTGTTAACATTACAAGAAACATAGCAGATGTTTGTAGAAACTATTTGCAAGAATTACAAGAAAATAATGATAATGGTTGATTTAGATTTCAGTGGAAAGAGTTCAGGGTTAGATATGTAAAATTCTAAAATTGATATATTTTATGTCTAAGATATATAATTACAAACATACAAATATTATAGTAACATTTTGTTTTAATTCATAGAAGACACGCGCTGTACATTTTTAAACCGATAAGATATTTATAAATAACTATGATATGAATTCAAAGAACACGTACAGTTTTAGCCAAAAATATATCTGAGATGTGTGAACAACAAGTAATTTCAGTTAAATTGTCAGAAGTAAATATTTCTATAAATGGGATAAATATCATACATTTGCGACTGTACAATGAAAACATTTTAAGTCCCTCATAACGTTGAACACCAGAGCTTTGAACCTCGTGCAAAAACTCTTCCTAATCTCGTCACAGTAATCTTTAATCAAGTGAACAACCATCAAACACGGCTCTATATCATTTTCAACAGTTTCATTTATGTTCGAATACTCCGCTCTATTCACAAAATCAACTCTGTTCCTAGTATTTACCGCTTCGAACACGTTCCGAGTAATCGGAAACTTTCTGCTGACTTCTCCGCAAGAATCTGCTTCCCTCGAACACAATTCTGCACCAGACACCCCTCGTAAATGTCAACTACCTCCGCATAGACGTTGTCAGCTACTTTGTCTCGTCGGTCGACGACTCGTTTCACGAAAGAACGGAGTATCCACGTTTTCGTGGCGCTTGGAATTCCAAATTTTATCACCGATTTCGATTTGATAGTGTTTACAGGCTGTCGCCATGGTGTCTGCACTGAAAGTAGCCTTTAAATTCTACTGACTGAGTAGATTTCGAAGACACGCGTTATGTTTCGTATACTTTGAATTTGTCACGAGTTGTTTGCTTCGAAAATTAAAAATGTGAATTTCATCGAAGCAAATTTTAAATACTCGATTTTGAACATTTGTAATATAATCTAACTGAGAAAAAGAAATCACTAAAGTAAAAAGAATTCACTAAACACGGGGAAGTACAGCGATTATACAGGAAATACAGGTAAATACCTGCACAAATGTGCATATCATTATTTCCCATTGAAGCATTTTCTTATCAATTCCTACATTTCACTTTCGTAATATTAAACTCTTGTTATTTGAAAGCACTGACGAACGGTATGAAACTTAACATACTTGCTCTTAATAGAATACCATGGAAATGCTATAATTTGTATTATATACAATGGTGTACAAATACTTCCAGTAACCATTGCGTATAAAATATCCAAAGTAAATACAGAACTTGTTATAGCATTTAATTATAAATATAAAAATAAGCGAAGGAAATTCCTGGCAAATTGTTTCCATAAAGAATAAATTTTCATAAACGTCCGTGGTCTAGCCATAAGTTGCTCAGAATCTTCCTAATTTCTAGTAAAATCAATATGGAACAATAACCAATAAAATTCCGCATAGAAGAATAAAAAGAGCGTAATCTAAGAAAAATGAAAAATATGGCTCTTCGAGCGTGAAAACATAGATTCAACGATACCTACTTAATAAAAACTAGACTGAATTATAAAATGCATGTCTGTCGATGGTCGATGGTCTAACAAACAACAAGGTCGACGACACGGCACCCTTGCTCTCGCACCCTTAGGAGCTCAACGAGTGGAAGCAAGATCGAAGCGCTTTCATCTTGCGAAGCAAGGGCTGCGCGGAAGTTGATCCCTGCATCGCTGATCGCGTACAGGGGTTGCATGATAATGTCCATGTGGACGTATAGATATCAGCTTTTTTCCCTTGTATTTCATGATTTTCCTTTGTGAAGAAACCCTTGTGGGATGGCGCTGATCGAAGTGAGACGATGTGGTTTCTGTTGTGGGACGATGTTTGTAGAGGTTTGTTGTTGCTTGTGTAATGGTAAACGAATATATAAATGATATACAGTATAGCAAAGGGTTGAGTTTGTTGGGAAGTAAATGTAATAAACTAAGGTGTACTCAGGTGGCTGTAGAATGTTAATATTGGCTTTAAAAGAAAAGTAGGGGAGAGTTCCGTGAGCCACTGAACGTGTTGTTTATTAGTTAGTAATTTCAGATTAGAGTAAGAAGAATATTAATGGTGGAAAGTTGGTGCGAGAAATTGCGCTACTTCAGAGTCTATAAAACAGCACAATGATTTAAAGTTCATGATATATATTTTGTTCGTAAATAAGTATCCTTCAGAGAGCGCATTTGCATTTACCTTTATTCTACCTTTTTCATGTAAACTTCCGCCGCGACAAACATGTTTGCGACAGCTTCGTTAACTGTGGAAAGCACTAACGAAATTGCTTTTCGAAAAACTTTGCTTCGCACGCAATCGCTTAATTCACCGCTCATTGCTCCAAGTTTCCAAACATCATGTCGAAACGATTATTTAGAATCGTGTACAAAATATCTACTGTATTTTTAGTGTTTGTTATTAATTATTATATAATATTAATGTAATATTAAAAATGTGAAAATTCAGGGGCATGAAAATTAACGAATTAAAAAGTTAAAAAATTCGAAAGTTTGAAAATAGGGGAACTTTAGGATTAAAATATTCGGATCCTTTGAAACTTTTATAATTTCAAGTTTTCAAAATTCGTTAGGAAAACTATCTATCCATAAAATAATATAATTTAATACACTTTAATATACCTGTGGAAAATTTAAAACATATAATAAATAATAAACCGACGATCGTCTCGACTCGTACGCATGGAATAAGCACAAATAACGTGACACTTGCCAACTTTTTCCAACTGTTAAATAATATTCGAGCGCGACGCATTGAAGAGCGGCGGATCGAAGCACACAATGGTCGTATAAAATTAAAACTTGCATATTAAATGTCTCGCATAAATGCACCGATAAAATAGCGCTCTTGACTACGAGTCAAAAGGTTGCGTAGCAAGATAACACATGCTCCACCCGTTTAAAAATTGTAAATTTTTAGGAAAACTCAAAATTGTGTAAATTATCATTGGAACATACACGAGCATCTATTCGTATAAATATAAAATACGATAAATAAAATAAAATGAAATAGATCTAGAGCATAGAATATGTTCTTTAATTAATTAAAAAAGAAATTAGCAGAATACATAAAGAAGTGTAATATTTCTCCAAACAAAATTCTAATCGTCTTTCTCCTTCTTATTCGGAAAGCAATACTGTTGCATGATCGCAGTTTGCTCAAACGATTAAACAATTTTCTCGTCAAATCGCAATGTGACGAAACAAACCAAGTTCTCGATACAGGATAACGCTAGCCGACCATAGGGAAACATTTTTCTCTTATTTCTGGAAAACGACAGGGATCAGCTTCGCGATCAAGGAAGATCGTAAGTTGTTTCATCGGCAGAGTAATTCACTGCGTAAATGTTAGCAGCTGGTTCGCTTCGAGTTATTTTCTGACACCGTGGCCAGGTAGCGCCCACCCAAACTTCCGGAAATTCCAACAAAGTTCCCGCGATTTTACTTTATCTTCTAATTTCTTTCTACTATGCTTGAAAATTTATGAACTTTGTCTTAGAAATTTTTGATCAACATGTAGCAGTAGAATATAGAATCTTTTATCTGCTTTTAAATTTTATTTATTTTATCATATCTCCTATTACCTAGTAATCGAGTATCGGTGTTTGTTTTATAGAAAAAACAAATATAAAAATAGCTATAGAAATTCTAAGGAATATAAATCACCCTTCGGTGAAGCGATCGTAGCTTCCAACAGGAAGGAAGCTTTTAATTTATTAGCTTTTAAATAAGGATAATGGGTGAAATAATTACAGGAAAGGTAATCTTCGATGGAAAACGGTTGCCTGGTTCGTCGTTTCACCAGCTCGACGTTCATACTATAGAGAACGTGTCTGATGAACGATTCACTGGTCTGTCGCGTGATACGCGGCGTTTTCTCTCTTGTGACAGAGCACAAAAGAAGGATAAGAGTGTATCCGACTGTGCATAGCTCTATGCGCGTACCGTTTCCTCGACTGTATGCAGGAATAAAGCTTTGTGCACAGTGGAATGAGAATTGAAACCAGAATTACAATCAGGCTTGCGATAATTGAATGAAATGAATATCGAAGATTACTTGAAATATTAAATTAAGAAACGAGCGAACGTGGTGGTTAGGTTGAACTGAAAACTTTCGACGTTTTCTTTCCATTTCTTTGATAGAACCGAAAGACGATGAGAATAAAAAAAATCATTATTTTAACCCAAATTTATTCTAATAAATGACAGTAACAAGAAAAACAGTTGGAAATATTTAATTTTCCAAATGGGATCACAATAATCAAACTGAAAATGTATTTAGAATTTCTTCGAGAATTGTATAATAATGGCTGTCGAACAAAGTAACAAGATTGTTTATTGAATTTTTCTATGTAATCGAATGACGAGTTAAATATATTGAGATTAAACAAAAAGTTCGAATTTTCAATGGTTTCATTTTTTCCAAAGAATGAAGATGCTTTAAAACGAAGCTTAAAAGGTTGCTTTTACACGTTGTCTGTACAAACGGTCCCATTGAAGAGTCGGATTTGAGACATCGATCTTGTATCACCGTTCTATTCATCCTTCTGAAGTTGTATCCGAAGTAAAGTGAATAAACATTTTAAGAAAAGTATCCTTTTGATAATTCCTGAAAATAGGAATGTTTGATGAATTCGATGAACGAAGGAAACTTGAATTTCTTGCGTGACTCTGTTCACTTGCGTTAAATTGTTCCGCAAGTAAGCTGGGAGATATTAGGTCTATGAATAGCATTCCTTTGATGCTTTGTTGCTTTGAAATTGAAATTCTTGACAATTCTAACGATTTCTAGTAAAAAATCTCGTGTCTCTACCAAAGAGAAATTCTACAAATTGCATAAGAATATTTACTTTAAATTAAATCTCAGGAATTCGTTGATAAAAGGAACCTGATACTACTAGGATTACCACTCTGTAATCTCAAATGACTGTAATAAAGTATAATAAAATGATTATTATAATGTAGCATAACTTAGACATAAATATAAGTAACATTTAAAAAATAATATTCAACGATTAACAGAAACAGTAGTTCTAGCGTTAAAATGGCTCGAATTTGAGATCTATTAAATTCAAAATATGGTAGGAATAAAGTAAATGAATATCTGAGAAAATTTCAATAGAAAGCTTTGATGAGTAGGAAATAGTTATTGATGGCTCATGAAACAAATATCCGTTTTATAGCTTTCTATTCATTCGTCGTCTACCCTTTACCACAGCTTTACCTAACTTTGCACATCCAACGTCTCTTTGAAGGATCCTTGATGAGTATCGAATGACCACTTCAACCATATTGCAGGACTTTCATTAAAGTTCTCGGCAAATTCCCTAGTTCAGAATCTCATCAGTTAGAACAAAATATCTTACAATAAAATGATGGTTACTTTGTAATATAATTCTATAGAATTTATGCGAATTCCTGAATAATATGTACATTCATTTACATGAAATTTTTCAGTCCAATTTTTAGATTCATTCTTTTTTTCTAATAACTAACGCAATGGCATAACAGTTTTCAGTAAAACGTATTTATCATTAACGTATGGTATAAAATTCTTCAACAAGTCTGTTGCCACTCGTCATCTCCACTATCAATTATAATTTTCCTCGAAATTCCCCTTCGTACTGTTAATTTAACATTCTCAAACTACCTAAAGTTACATGTAAACTATTTCACAACATTCTCTACATTCTCTACATCTAACATTCTCGTCGATGTTCGCATTACTCGTACGTTTCGCTGCAGCAAACATAAGCTTTAAATTTCTAACATTTGAATCCTTTCCTCGTTTCTTATGTCCTTTCTTGTTAAATCTAAAACACACAATATCTTCCGATTCTTCTATTGTTATATCAGAAACTGAACATAAATAGCGTCTTATAATACGTAACAGATTGGACTATTTTGTGCGAAATTGAAAGTTCGATTCTAAGATGTTGAAGCATAGTTTATTGAAATAATCCTATCTAATAATACCGAAAGATACGTCGTTTCTCAAGAAATCCTAGAAACACTGATCGGAACATTCTGGTGAAAATCTCTGCTTTTATGATTTATGGTTGTTATTTTCCGTTTGTATGCCCGGAAACGATATATCAAAAGGGAAAAGTCATCGTTTCCCAACAAACCATCTACGATCTCTGGTTTTAGTTTAGTCTAGTTTATTGTTTTCCTTCGGTCTACAAAGTTTATGTACGTTGCCAAATGATGACGTTATTCAAAAGCTACGTAGCTTTCATTTTGCCATATGGGATCTCTGGTTTTAGTTACTTCGGTTTATCTTCTCCTCCGATGTACAAAATCGCAATTCTCGCCCAAGGATGGCGACCATGGTATCCGTCGTAAGGCAATTTCGCCTCGTCTCTATATACAGGCAATTGTGAACGACTCTTTAAGTCTCAAGCAATCAGGCAACGGGAAGTTCTTGCGATAAGGGTTCCAAGGCGACTCCTTTTCCACGTTCCGCTCTGATTTCATGGCCCGGATACGTCTAGCAAAGAGTGCAGGTCGTAGCATAGCGCGAGACACGCGTTTGCTATCGGCATAGTTAATTAAAGGCCGATTAAAAGCGACGCCTTGACGTGCCGACCTATCGCTAGAACTATCTCGCTACGTAAACACACGATCAACTTTGCATAAATTAGGTCTTGTCCGGAGCTACTTAATTGGACGTGTCGGCCAAATCGTACTATGGTTATTTTAAACTTGGAAAAGCAAACTGAAGCGACGTACTAACATAGCAGGTAACTGCAAACGTACGTTACGCGATTTAATATTGAATTTTAAAGGGAGCAGATTTTTTTCATGGTTCTTTTGATTTTTATGAAAATGAGCCGCGAAACATTAATATACGTATTTGATAATTTTTATTTTTTTATGGAAAACAATGGAAGTAGGTATACTGTGTTACTTTGAATATTGAATAATTAAAACATACTGCTTTATATGTGAATTTTATATGTGAAATCTCGTTCTATAAATATTAATACATTCCACAACAGGATAATAGAATACCTCTGGGTTTTCAATAGATTTATCAATAAATTTAATAGAACGTATCGGTGCATGTTTCAAAATTAAATTTTCAACGCGTGAGAATTGTTATGGTTCTGGACTTTTGCACGAAATTTCTGGTAGATCGAATATTCGTGAAACGAACGAAAATTTCTAAAAACGACTCCTCATATCGATTCCTTGAAATAAGTATTTTGGTTTCATAAAATATCTGAAATATAAAACTCGTCAGAGAATTTAATGGCAGAAACTTTCTTTCATTATGTCCATAAAAATACGAATTTGCGTAAACACCCAATTTACAAACGATTGATCTCACAACTTGGCAATTTTCAGCGATAATCGATCAAGAGTCGAAATAGCCCATTTAAAATCAATGGATTAGAAAGCTCGCCTCGTTGGAAACGCGTACAAATAATTAAATATCGCTCATTAAGGCGATTAAATAGCGAATCGTGTCGTTGGTACACGAAACGATTACGGCACTCGAATCGACAGGTACATCGATTACTTTCACGAAAAAGTAAACGAGCTACAAGCCGATTCGCGTGCAGTAACCACAGTCGCGTGTGTTACACGCGTTCAAACGCTACTCGTAACACGGATGCTTGTAACAAGCCTGATTCCGCGGTAATTAATTGAAATAATTATCGTACTGTAGCCTTCGTTCGTGGTTTGCCTAGCTATTGAAAATTCATTGCAATGGATTGGAATTGGTTAAAGTTTGTCGAAAGACAATTTGCGATGATGCTTTAGGCAAAAGTTGAATGAAACAGCGTGATTATGGTTATATTTAAGTTGAAAACTATATATTTATATGAGAAGATTGAATCGAGAATTATAGTATATCTGTGATTCTACGAATTTTAAATAAAATATCAGTTGTAGTTAGTGGTTAAACGAAATTTTAATCAAGCTAGATTCTCTAAATTTAAGCTCGTGTAATAAGATCACAGGAATATTCTAATTATACATGACTAGACTGTGCATTCTTATGCATTTGTATACGATGTTTTAAAGTGAAAAATTGCACAGACTGCATGTAATATGAACGTATAAAAGCATATGAAATATTCAAAGTATTAGTACTTTCTGCAATACTTAACGTAAATAAAACAAATTTCCACCGAGGTTCTACTTCGTTAAATTATATTCTCAAATATATGAATTTGCATAGAAATACGTAGCTTGCTCGTAATTTAATTTATTTATTTGACTCGGTATTTTGATTATCGTTAATCTCGTTAATTGTTAATATTTTCGAATTATTTATATTTATAGAAAATTTGTATTTTATTATTAAAAAATGTTGTGTCCTGTGATGTGATTGACAATCGACGATAGGATAAAATTTGATAATATCAAACTTATTTCACCATTTCGGTCGTCCGAAATGTTTCTTTCGCTTTTTATAAGGAAATAATGGATACACAACATTTTTAGTTTTATATTATTTTATCAAATTACGTTTGATCCATTTTGTTTTATCAAGATAAAAATCACAACGTTTGACAAATTAGGTTTCATGTTTGTACAAAGATGCGTCGTTGTAAAAGACGTGTCTGTAAAAGAAAGACACTTTTCGGACAACCTAATAATGTTAATCTGATCTAATCCAACAAACAAGAAATTCATAGCCATTTCACGTAAGATTTCAAATATACCTAAATGAAAGCAGCACCACACTCGAATAACTAACCAATAAAAAAAAAAAAAAAAAATAAACATAAAAATGATATAAAAACTCATAAAAACAAAGATAAGAATGGTACGTATGGTTTTTACGTAAATCCAGAAAGAATTAACGTGAAGCAAACTCGACTATGAATTTCACTTCAATATCATATATTTTCATTTTATCAAAAGATAGAACCCAATACTCTGTGAATACTGCAACAATACCATCGAATATCTACTTTGGTACTGTACCAAATACGAAGACACGAGACGCAGCATAAAGATATCTAACAATGCACAATCACTTTCAACTGATAGAACACAATGTGAAAAATCTCTAAGCTTTCTAAAAAGAAATGGACTTTTTGCACCGCCTATAGAAACATACAAACCGTACCAACTTGCTAACCAACTAACAACTGATTAATTACTTACTAACTAACGATACAAACTAAAGCAACTATACCAAACTAAGCGTGTATTTAATAAAATAATTCAACTATAGTCACTAACACCTTCCTGGAGGATGTGAGGATAAACAATTAATTAAAAGAAAATAATAAATTGAAAATAATTCTAGAAATCAGATTACAAACTAGCTACACAGATATTTACCGAGACATAAACTGCGACAGATTAGGAATCTAATCGAAATTTCTTGGCATTAGTTTTATCAACAAGTTGGTACAAATGTACAAGTTGGTTAAGCCAGCGGGAAATGTGAAAACTCGACTTTGCAGGGGTAGACGAGATGTGTATCTCGTTCAACACGATCTCAATTACATCGAGAGCGATAATCCGGACCTTCTGAACCAACGCTCAATAAGCAAGCTTCCTCTTTCGGAGCCCACGCTGCTTCTATCCGGTCACGCGGATCGCATTCATTCCGTTCGACTAATTAAGCCTCTAATCAAATGGTAATTACACGAAAGTCGAATCTGTCTGTCGGCTCTTGGTCATTACGAACGACCGCGTTTCGTCAATCGTTTTCGAGTTAATTAATTATCAGGCCGAACCACCGGCGAAATCACGTTGCCGTGAAAATTCTATTGTTTCAAGCGTCGTTTCGCGTCAAACTATTGGAAATTTCGATGAGTTCGGGTTGGTTGGACGATTGGAAGGTGTCCGATTTTGGACGTGATTATTTGTTAAGTTTGTAGGTATTAACGGATAAATAATTTGACAAGATAACGAGATCTAATTTTGCGTTATTGATTGGAAAGCTATACGTTATCGATGAATCTGTATGTGATTATTTGATGGAATCGTGGAAATTTATGGAAATTAGTGGATAGATAATCTTGGAAAATGATGAAACGTGATATTGTGTCACTGATTGTCAAAGATGTTACATTATCGATGAATCTATATATGATTATTTGATGGAATTATAGAAATTTGTGGGAACTAGATAAACGGTTTTGAAAGATAATGAGACGTGATTAATCGACAAGTATTAGATTTTCCACGAGCTTATTTGCAAAAATTAACGGACATTGGTAGAAATGTAAGAAAATGTTATAACTGTTGTTTAAACAACGAGCTTGGCGCCCCGTTACACGAAAAAAGAAATATTCGATATCAGATTCGATTTCGTCAAGGGGATATTATATATATAATTATTGGGACGCAGAAGGGTTAATTAATTCGCCACTATGCCACAAAATTAATTCTCGATCAGTAATCACGTTTTACCATAATAATACGGCAACATGTTTGGTTTCCAGTTAGATAGGAACAAACAGAGTAATGCGCATTAAGTTTACGCGGAAACGCCACAAAGCGATTAAAACATCACTAAACTAGCTACGCAAAATAATGACAGAAATTCTATTCTCCTATTATGTAGATATATATATCTATATAAAATAAATACTGTCTCCGAACAATTATCTCCTCTCAATTTTATCAAAAGAAACTAACGCTCAGTAAAAAGAAGATTTCATTGCCTCACTTTCATAAATCGCTTTCGATATTTATCAAAAATTGTATTTCATTGGAATAATTCCATTTGCTTTCTCACCACTCAAATTAATCTGCCCCTTCGTCATTCTTATTATTCCATCCTACTGATCGAACGAAATAAAGATTATCTGAAATCGAAAGAAGGAAATTCCATTCTTCCTTACAAATTTATCTCTTCCTGAAACGACACTTCCTTCCTCTTTCTCTGTCTCGTCTTTCAAGTCGAAGCTCGGCCAATCCTTCGACAAATTTTATTGGTCGAACATCGGAGTCGTCAGCGCTTAATTAATCATGTGCCAGCGAGCCAGGCTGACCTCGACGTCACACGTCGAACTTATATCGGATAATCGATACATTGTGTCTGTGAACTAGAAAGAATTGGGTCCGGGTTGCACTTGTGGCCGAAAACAGGGGCGTGCACACCAGTGCACGGCCATGGAGTTGCTTCAACCCTTTTGTGGTCTTCTGTCGGGGTAAATTCATGGCTGATTTCACGCTGGACGTGATTCGGTTCTCTGATAGGGAAAGTTGCAACGTTGATAGAGCGGCGATGTCGTCTGGTTAACGATACAGCTGGGATATCAGGGATATCCTTGAAAGAAGTTGGGCCAACTTTCGAAGCTGATGACGTTGATCGATAACATGAAATCTTTGAGCAAAGAAATCGTTTTATCTGTATCTACATCTAACGTATTTACAGTATACTAATGTATTGCGTATTAAATATACATAATTTTACAGTATACTAATGTATTGTGTATATTATTATTAGTACCGTGGACTTTATACAAATTCATGTCTTTATAAATAAAGTAGTTCAAAGAGTAGAAATTAAGTACAGCTTTTTCTAGAAATCTCTAAATGTTCTAAAGAGTATTTCTCTTTGGATATTTTCTACATTCTTCAATATTACAATATACATCCTGTATAAATATCTTCAATATATTGAAATCAGTAGCAGTTTTGCACTTCATAATAATTTCCAAAAATTGATCTAAAAGGAATTATGTGTATACAACAGAATCATCTACTAAAAATTTGTTGCTTAGTTCTAACGAATAATTTTCTCTTCAAATTTTGAGTCTGCTCTCTCCTCTCACCTAATATAATATATCTTTTGCTCTCTAAATATTCTGCTAAGTAGGTGCTTTCCTTTGAATATTTTTGCATATTATAATATACATTCTGTATGAGCGTCTCTAAAGTACTAATTAATAATTTAAGATTAATAATAGTTTTGCACGGTATAATAATTTCCAAAGGTAAATGTAAAAGGAATTATTTCCAGACTTATCTACACCATATTAATAATTCTTGCTCACCGTGCAAAATGTTGTTTTGATAAAAAACTAGAAAAAAATTCTTTTTTAAATCGGCGACATAGAAAATATTTGAAATAAAAATTCATATGGTAAAAAACTGCCTCCCACGTGTATTACGTTCGGTACAACGACTCTCTTTTCTTAGGAAGTGACTTTTTTTTTTTATAAAATAGCCGCTTACAAAGCTGGAATATTTTTCATTCTTTTCAACGCGTCGCTTTTTACAACGGGAAAACCCGCCCTGGAACAAGAACGTTCCCTTGCCAAGGGCTATAATAGCAAAATGATTAAAACACGAATGCAGCTCGTGCGACAGAAGCGTAATTCCGTCTCATTATCGCGATTGTTTCGTTTTACAAACGATTCGTTCAAACAGCTCGATTATTCATATTTTTAATTTATATTAATTATATTTATATTAATATTTCGAAGTATCCTTACATATATTTTATTTAATCGGACAATTAATTGCACAGAAATGAGTTAAAAACAGGTATGCATTATTGGACAAGAGCTTGAAATCATTTGTTTAATTCTGATTACGCCATTGTGAAATCTTCTGTTAATTTTCTTATCGATTTGAAATATCTATACATATTGTACGTGCTATATGTACAATAGACACTTCTTTTTGGAAGCTTTCTCATCAAAAAGTGCTTGAAGCTAAATCAAAGTTGTTAAAGTATCTCTTTTTGAGCACTTTTTGTGTCTCTTTGAGTATGTAAATCTCTTACATTTTTTATCGTTTTCTCGTGTTAAAAGTTATCTTAGAGTAAGATGATTTCTCATAAAAGTAATTCCAAACAGAAATATGTCAATTTTTAACGAAAAAGAATTTGGAGCACGTCAATTAGGAACCTTTTATTAAATAAAAATCCCAATCTCCAAATCCTGTCATCCCGCAATAAAAAGCCATATATTAACTAAAATGATCCTAAATGTTTTTCTTCTTGGCACCAACTTGAATCTCTTTACTTAAAAATCTTTTAATTCCCACATTTTCTCATTCTGAAGTCGAAGATCCTTCCACATTAATTTTCTTATTCTGCTACCTCTTGATTTAAGTATTCTTTTCTCCTTCTTTCTTACACTAAATTTCCACTTTCTCATAGAATACAAAAGACCCTGAAGTGGTTTCCTTCATAAATAATAAAAATCACCTGACAATCGGCTTAAACGAGCCAGCTACGTTCGCGAATTATTAAACCGAAGAATGTGCCGTCTCCTATGAAGATTCATCTTATCTTCTCGCTTTCACTTCTCACCATTTTCCCATCTGACAGTGAAAAAACTCACTCACTGACAGTTTATCCAGCGTACAAGTCAGTTCATTTTCACCTAATTCATCTGTGGCACCGTCTTGGAGTCGTCAACGTGACCTTAATCGACGGCAACGAACGAATTGTTGGTTGATTTACATTCACAATTGAATTATTTGCGAGCATACCTTCGCACTAATCTATCACGGTGAGCAAGTTTCCCAGGAAAATATCTTCGATCGTTACCGCGATGAAAACAGGGCTGTTTTCCTCCTCGATCCGATAAAGTGGGGAAAAACGTTGGAAGGGACTGCGGATAAGCGTTTTATAGAAAACCGAACTCGTTACCGGTGCAGGATAGGGTCTAAATTTTCGCGATTCCACGTCATCATTCCTTTAGACAAGCGAAAAAGTTCTCGTGATTTCCGGAGAAATCCTCTTCCCCGAAACATTTTCATTTTTTCGTGGGAAAAATGGTGAAAAATAAAACCCTTGTTAAGGCTTTCGGCGGAAAATAATAATAAACAGGGCTAGAAACGAAATAATTATAGGAAACGATATATGACATTTGTAATTTTTTAGGAGACTCTATTATAAATTCTTTTTAGAGGATTTTATTGATATTAACTTAAGAAATTTCTATTGTATGATCGTGGAATTGAAAATTGACAGAGGCAATTTTTTTGTAATTTTAATTAGGTCGATTCTAACTAATTCTACTTGTAAATGAATACTATAAAAAAGTAAAGAATGTTTTTAAAATAGGCAGAAAGAGATACAATTTCTTTTGTTGAAGTAAAAGTTGTAACTTACTCGTATTCGAAGGTTCGTGGAAAGGTTCTCAGCCTTTCTACATTATTTTGAAAAAGTCTGGAAAATTGATATTAAATTTATTCCAAGTATTTTAAATATAATGGAAAAATGATGTAATGTAAATTCAGAAACTGTAAAAGTCAGTCGATCGAATCCTTTTTGTTCTTCATCTATTTAAATGTTATAAAAAGCACTCGACTACAATTGAACAACTCTGGTAAACGAAATGAAAATGTAACACTAAGTGTGACTAAAAGGTATTTTGTGTTTGTGATACCCTGTATGAATAAAAATTGGTAGAACGTTGTAACGAATACTTTTCTACGACGATAACTTTGAATTTTCATCGTGGAAAATTTATTAAATAGTATTTCATGTTTGAAAAATTCTTCAAGAATTTTCGTGAAGTAAACAGCAAACACCAGACACAAGCGTCTCGTAATTACACAAGCTCGCAACATGAACGTACACTAACGATTAAGAATTTCTGACACATACGTCCAAAAGCCACCCTCATGCAGTACTTTTTTAGTCAAATGACGAGTTACGTCAAAGCGAAGCAACATCAAAAGCAAACGTACAATACACGAACTGAAAATTATCAAAATATTCGCGAAACACTTGGGCACCTAAATCGGACTCGCAGGTAGTTGAGCGTAAATGCGTAAAAGAAATTGACAAAACGTCATCGTAACAGAGATTCATTTCTTCGTAGAGTCCAATCGACAAAATTACAAGGAAAACGATTCATTCTTTCTCTTTTTCAGAATTTAATCTGAAAAGACGGCAGGAAGTATTTTTTAAAAGCATCGTTAGCGTCGAAATTTTAAGTTGATGAATCTAAAAACATTTATAGCAACATTGAGCTGTTTCATTTAGAAAGAAAAAAGACTTTCACATATGATATCATTATATTAAATTAGGAAACTGTAAATATTTCATACAGAATAGAAATAATTTCGTAAATTTCTCTAGGTAATTGTTTATTAATTAGAATTATTATAATTCGTCAAGAATTTTGAATTATTTCAATTAAAGATACAAGTTTTCCGTAACTTTATTATCAGTTGTGAAACTTTTTTAAATAAATTTCGTAAGAAATTTTCGAAATTCTTTTATTGAAAGAGCATGTTACTAATTAAAGTAATTCTTTCTTTCGATCTTTCGACACGGTTACCAAAATTTCTTACATGCGCTTAATGTTCTAGAAACGCGTTCTTCGTGATTTGCAGAATCATTGTAGCGTAACACGAAATCGAGCTGTACGGCGGAAATTCAAAACTTCACGACTTGAGTACTTTATTTACTTCTGGAATTTAACGTAAAACATAAATCCTATCAAAGTATAAAATCACAATCTAAAAACGAAATCTTCCCAAGAATCGTTCCTCGAGCATGTCAAAGAAAAACGCGTTAAATCTTCAGTCTATGCTTTGTAATTCATCTGAAATGAATAAAACAGCCCTGGCAAACAATAATATTTCCAACGATAAAGACGCTACGTCTCTTTCGATCAGTTAACGCATATGCTTCTGACGTATACAATTTATAGAGAATTGATTGTCATTAATTAAGATATTTTACGTAAAAAATTTTCATTTTTATACCAATGTTTCACTTTATAATATAGTAAATTATCGTACCAAATACGAGCAAACTTATGTGTGTGAAAATCGTAATATCACGAAAGATAACTCTAATTGAGTTCACAAATACACATTCAAAAGGAAACATCAAGGGCACACTGTCTTACTATGAAAAATATATCTTACGACTATTTGCACTATTCATTTCCTTCTCTTACTTCGCATCTATTACTTTTTCATTATCACACTCGAATATCTTTCTTAATAACAGAATTGAATCATTTTCAATGACAAAGCCCAAAAGAAAAAAAAAACTCGTGCATGAAGGGGTTAAAACATCGACGAAACGACAAAAAATGACTACGGTACAGACACTTCTAAACTTTCTTGCCATAGAACTTATATTTCATAAAAAAATCTCAAGTAAATTAATCTGAAAACCCGTAGATACACAAAAGCACCAAGAAGAAACGTGATATTTGTAACGATACATGTAATATTTCCACACCAATAATTACACCTTGATAGAACCATCTCTAAAACTCACAGTCAGTGAAAGGGAAAATAGAAATCCGCGCGGGATTGGACCGCGAGCGCGAGGATCGCAGCCGACTCGGACAGTTCGGGGAAACTGTCGGCACTGTGACGCTTGTCGAGGGGTTTTCTACCCCCTAGTGCCGCCACCTGAAGCCGCTGGGGGTCCTTCGGGGCGCGGGTAGTTGTATGTGTGTGTGCGCAAGTATCGAGTGTGCACGAGACCGACTCATACGTTCGCAAGAGGCTGTCAGGAACCTTCGCCGTTTCCATGGCGATCGGCGCGCGCGTGTAGCTCGTCCGCGCGCTGGTGCATGCGCGTGCCCTCCAGCGAACCGCTGGCAACAGGTTTTGGCCCTCGCCAACCCCGGAACCAACAAACGCAGATAGCTGCTCCGGGCATTCCCGGATAAAGACGATCGAGATCGATCCTTGCTACCTGCAACGTACTCTTGCTGGCTCGTGGGCGCGCACAATGTCCCAAAGCGACTTGTTTAACAACGAAACAGTCTACTATTTGAGCTAATATATTTGTTTCTTTCGTATAGAATTTCCATTGTATAGAACAGTGAGGTGAAATTATTGGAATTACGTAAGCTTCGACATCTTACAGTTCAATCTCCAAGTTTGTACAGTGTTTAACCTTTTGATTCTAGATCGCTTAAGTATCGTTCAAAAGTTGTTGAATTGCGAGACAAGCTGTTTAGCCTGGCTCGACCATTACAGTAACAACAGCAACGTTATAAGCAATCCTTAAACGCTAATTTTCCTACATGGATTCGTCTTTATATAATTCCAAAATAATATTCCAGAACCGAATATCTACAGAAAGAGCCTACCATTTGAGTCATTTTATTTATGTTTCTCGTGTAGAATCTGCATTAGATGGAGTAATATAATGTTATTTAAATCTTGAAGGGTTAAAGGGTTAATTCGTGAAATTCGGTTAAGAACAATTTTTAAGGGTTAAAGGGTTAAAGACTAAGCAAACTTCAAGATTGATCTAGTCTTTAACCCTTTAACCCTTAAAAATTGTTCTTAACCGAATTTCACGAATAAGCAAACTTCAAGATTGCTTAGTCTTTAACCCTTTAACCCTTAAAAATTGTTCTTAACCGAATTTCACGAATTACAAAGCAAGCTACTTAGTCTGACTCAGATATCCTTGCATATTATATTATTTATTTTCTAATGTAGAATTATCATATAACATGTAGATTGTTCGAGGATATAATATTGCATGGTAACTGGAATAGTTAAATGAATAGTTCAATAAATAGTTGAATGACAGGGGATGTTAGTGCACAGGGTGTTCGCAGAGAATCCACTAACTTCAAAATTGAATTTCAAAAAGGTTACAGAATATATCGCTTAATTTTTAGGCAAACGAATTAATTCCGAATTACAAGATAGAAATGAAATTTCGACCAATTCGTACCAATCCAGAGAATTATACTTGAATGAAGTTATATATGATAGCGAACATCGTGCGCTACTAGATACTATCCCTCGACTTTCGATTCGAGGTCTCGTGTTACTTTGTTGGAATTGCTGAAGGATGATGGCCTGTCTACTTGACGAAACGACAGAGAAGAGTGGATAGTTTCAGTTTCCGTTGTTAGATTTGTTCGTTTGTTGTTTCATGGATTATGATGGTTTTTGGCTCAGGTGATTCTGGTTTGGGAGTGATGGATCTGGAAAGTTCTGTGAAGTTTACTTTTGTGACGTGATACGTATAACTCAACGGTGGAACCAGCGATGGCTGAAATGTCGAATTTATATGAATGAAGTTGGACGAAATCAAAATGAAAAGTATAAATAATGCAAAAGAAAAAGCAACGTTTTTTCATATATGCATTTTACTAAAAATCGTTCATCTGTTAAAAAACGCTAAAAATAATTCTTGTAACACTTTTATCGTTTTGAGGTAAATTCAAATAGATTTAGGTGAATTTTTCACAGTCTTTTTGCAATTTTCGCGAAAGCTGTCAGATTTTCTATTGTACGAAATTTTTTCCAATAAAAAGTTTTACGATTTCATCGATTACAATTAATTCTATAATTTATCCTGTCATTTAGATAATTCCATTATGAAAGATGTTAGGGGTGTGTACATATTTCATTTTAAAAGTCTTCTCAGAATTCCGTTATTTTTAATTCGCGCTTCACATCACATCGCATAGGTATCGTAAAGCAGACATGTGCCGACTTAAACTCGGGTCGCGTGCGCTGAACGAGTTAACGCAGCTTGAGGAATATTTGCCAACGTAGTTATTGTACTCGTGAAAAAATTTTATTGCATTGTAAAGTTCGAAAATATCGTGCTACGACTTGGATAATTATCCAAAAGGCGCCTGATAGCCTGCGGCTTATCTTTAGCAATATTAACCGTTTGAGACCCAAACGATCGCGCTGTTTAGATTTTCTGTCGAAAAGACCCAGTACATTTGAACACCATGGACGACTGACGGTATTTTGTATTTCATTCTTATTTTCTCAGTAATGTTTATCGAACAAAACTAATAGTATATATAATAATATATATATAATTATATATAATAATTATAAAATAATTGTATATAATTAAGTTATATATAATTATTATATATAATAGCATATATAATAATATAGATGTATAAATAAGACGCTTGTTTCTCTTCGCAATTAACACTTTGAATGCCACGTTGGTCACATATGACCCGCCACGGTTTCTTCTGTGACGCCACGGTGGTCATTGATGACCAGAGTGCTTGAACTTCTTACGATTGTAAAAATTGAATGAAAATTGACAGTTAGGGAATTTTGAGTATAACCGATAAATAGAAGATACTTTGAAATAAAAAGTGCCCCATTGAACGATTAAACATTTTTATTAGAACATCAATAAAAAAAAAGTGAGAACAAATCTTGCATCTACTCTGTGCACTGTGTTAACACACTGTGGCGTCCTCAGCGAAACATGTGATTTCGACGTGGCAAAGTATTAAAATAAGCGCTATCGCGCTGCTCAGGATTTTTCCACCCTGTTTTTTCAAACACCCCTGCGACTCAAACGGTTAATTTAATTATGCAAGAGATCTGTACTGCCTATAAATCCTAATTCTCGACTCACAAACATTCATCAACGATATTAACTGAAACATGCAATAATCGCCCAATAACATGTAGCTTATGAAATTTCTCTAACGGTATTAGTTCAATTGTCCGAGAGATGTCTAGTAACTCGTAACTTCTGATTCATAAAATTTCACTAATAACATCGATTCAAATATGCGAAACGTCGTAAGATGCTTCATAATGCACGGTAGCGTATGCAACGCGGAACAACAGACGTTCCCTTTCACCGTCGCCGTACAAACAACGAGACGGTCTTCGTGACCGTGTCCGCGTACAATAAACGAGGTCGAGAGACTCGACGAGATCGACCTTCGCGCCATGAGAGGTCGCGTTCGCCTTCTTTTATAGTCAAACACTCGACACGGCGGTGCCGATTCCTGGCTAGCCTTGTCACTTATCGCCAGTCTCGATCGAGACTTCGACCTCGTTATCAAGCCGTTTCACGAGTTCATCTTCGTGCACGTGCGTCGCCCCATTGATCGCGAAGAATAGCCGCGTTACGTAAGAACCAAGCGGTGGAAGAACCTTTGGTCGATAAGCTGTGAATCGTTCTTGCCTTTGTCTGCATACAACAGCCGTGTCTATTTCTGAATAAATTCACTAAAGTACGATAGAAGAATGTTACGCTTGTGCGTAGATACTGCTCTGGCCAGGAGCGGGCGGGAGGGAGGGAGGGGATGGGGGTGAGCATTTAGCGGCGCGGCAATATTTTCTGGTTTTCACTGTAAGAGAGTATTGAAACTGGAAAGATTTGAGAAAGGAAGAAAGGATTTTTGGCCGATGGAGATAAGGAATTGAATGTTTGGAAAATGCGCCACTCATTGTATTTGTACTATTCGACTGAATTTTGTAATTTGAAGAGAATATGGGACAATTTATTATTTAGTCGACTAACTTATGTATGACACGCTATTGATTGAACTGTTGTTTATTTGAATTTTATGAAATTTACGTTATTTGATTGAATTTTTGTGATTTGAGGAAGAAATGGGTAAATTCGTTGTTTAACCCATTTGCATCCAAGCGCGGATTAATCCGCGCGCTGCGACTGTCTTCTATCACCAAGCGCGGATTATTTCGCGCGCTACGACTGATTTTTTTTTATTTCCATTTTAATCTAAATAGTTTTTTTTTTTTAAATAGATAATTTTCACTTTTTTCCCTCTGTTATAAAGAATGTAAGATGCGATGTTTGCGAAGTAACATTGTCTACCAATCGTTTTGAACAGTAAATTTCCGATAAACTCCATGAAGAATTCGGATGTCATTTATTGCACCTACGACCGACTGCGCGCGGTGATAGGGACCAGTCCTCTTAAGTAGGGCCATGATGCAAATGGGTTAATGGTACAACTTATGTACAGTACAATAGATTATTATTGTGTTCGTATGCTATTATATCATTTTAGTGGAATAACTCATTATATAATTTATATATAAGGGAATAAGGGAAATGATGCGTCCAGCTTTTGATTAGAAGCGGATTAACCAAATCTGTGGGTAAAGTTTCAGGTCCACTGTAAACCTGCAATCACTTTATTCTGCGGATGTGCACGAAATAGAGCATGAAACGTTCGAGTATTCGTCAACTTTGGACGGTATAAGGTTAGCTGTTTACAGGTGTCGTAAAAATAAAACGGTTTTTATTGCAACGTGTTGAGTTATTACTTGAAGTGTGTTTTACAGAACGGTACGCTTTGAGAACGTGAGTCGAATAGAACTCGCTTTTTCTCAACTACTCATACATATGTTCGAAACAAACAGAAAATACACTATTGTTCTGATACTAAAATAGTTGGTTAGTTATTAAAGTGTATATAAATTCAACATTGCGTAGTATCTTCTTACAAATACATATTATCGTTTTTTATATGGAATTTATTATCCATTTTTTTATTATTTATTTCCAAAGAGAATCAAATAGAATCAACCAAAATTCGATAATAAAATAGATTTCTTTTTTTTTTTTTAGGCAGAGATAGTATTGATTTGTATTTTAAGTTGAATGTTTAACTCTGTTCGCTTCACTCACCGAATATAATACAATTTCATTGTTTATTATAACCTTTACAAAATTCATTCGAGGAACATAGACAAGAAATAAAATACTTTACAATTTTGTAAAAGATACGAGAAACTTATTATCGAAAATGGCGAAGAAATTTTCAACAAAGGACAAATGAAATTATGGATGCGTGAAACGATGATGAAAATTGAAAAGTGTCGCACAAGACATTTCAAGGAACTAAAGGGAATAGTAATATACAATTCTCTCTCTAATATACCTATATACGTAATATTTAAATTTCTACTGGGAATAATTACTTACTCATAAATTAAACGTTATGTCAACGAGAAGAACCAGTTAGTCCTATTTCTTTGTTCCTTTAATGAGAATTTTTTCACTGAGAATCACGTGATATCGACTCCGACCAACTCGCACAGTGGTAACAATGTTTCGAAAAAAGGGCGGAAATACAAAATTGAATTTCCATCGAATACGCCCGACGGCAATTTCACAAAGGCACTGCTCGAACATGCGGCGACCATCGCAATTTGCTTGGCAATTATTATTCGCGAAGCATTCTGCCCGAGGAACCGGAAGAAAGAAATCCGGCCGCGAACTTTCAAGTAAGACAGCGCGCGATACGCCAGCCTCGAATTTCCATAAAAATGAAATATACCCGGCATTCGCACTTTTCACCCATCGCCGCGTAAAATAACGAGCTACGCTCGCGGCACGAACTGCATCGCGCAATTGTGACGAACGGAAGTTCTATGCGTGATTAAGACCCATTTTTAGCTTTCACACTTCGACTTGAGTAACTTCGTTGCACATATGTTCATGCAGGTAATTAAACACCTGTAGACACATTTTATGAACTGAATTTATGTAGACATATTTTATAATATGCGTGTTATACGAAACATTTTGAAATTAACGCTACTATGAAACTAGATTGTTGTGATTGGGTTGTTAAAGCTCAAGATCAATCTGGAAATGTACATGAAGTGGCTGGCGAAAATATTCGAACAATTTGAGAAACTTTTTACGCAAATATTGTACAAAACATTCTGATATATTAGTACAATATTACTGTAATGAGATTATATTGGTAAAATTTGAAACGACTCTGAAAATCTTGTTATTTATTTTTTTAAATATTGTTTATTATTATTATTAATTAAGCATACACTTTGCAAACATCACCGAAGTATTTAAACAATCAGTTATTCGCTATATTGGTAAAAGTAAAGTAGAATATAATAATGAGACTATTCTTAGCACTAATTGCACGTTCAAGATTATTGTTCGTACTGTATATTAATATTTGACTAAGCAACCTCTTGTAACTTTTATCTACACTTTTGGATTGGTTTCAAATTTTACTGTTGTAATTACGGTAGTCGTATTTCGTTACAGTACTAACGAGGTTCCAAAAGGTTTCATATAATTCACACGATATATTCGTAAAAAAATTCTGTGATAGCACTTTCGAATATTTTCGTGAGCTGCTGTACGTATATAATTTAATGTTACAACAAACTAGATAGATCAAGGTACTGTTCTCTTTTAGTATTTCCAATTTCTGCAATAACCTTTTAACAGAGTTTTAAACCTTTTTCTCGTTCATACTGACAAAACATATTGAAAAGTTTCATTAAAGAAGATTAAGACACCTTGTGCACATATATTGTATATATATACTTAACGCTAAATAAAAGTCAAAAGAGTAGACCATAAAGCAAAGAATAATTAAGACAAAGTATAAAACCCGTCATTCCATTACTTTAGATAGAAATCTAACAATGTCAATGATCAAGGTACTGTTCTCTTGTAGTATTTCCAATTTCTGCAATAATCTTTTAACAGAGTTTTAAACCTTTTTCTCATTCATATTGACAAAACATATTGAAAAGTTTCATTAAAGAAGATTAAGACGCCTTGTGCACATATATTGTATATATATACTTAACGCTATATAAAAGTAAAGAGTACACCGCAAAGCAAAGAATAATTAAGACAAAGTATAAAACCCGTCATTCCATTACTTTAGATAGAAATCTAACAATGTCAATGATCAAGGTACTGTTCTCTTTTAGTATTTCCAATTTCTGCAATAACCTTTTAACAGAGTTTTAAACCTCTTTCTCGTTCATACTGACAAAACATATTGAAAAGTTTCATTAAAGAAGATTAAGACGCCTTGTGCACATATGTTGTATATATATACTTAACGCTATATAAAAGTCAAGAGTACACCACAAAGCGAAGAATAATTAAGACAAAGTATAAAACCCGTCATTCCATTACTTTAGATAGAAATGTAACAATGTCAATGATCAAGGTACTGTTCTCTTTTAGTATTTCCAATTTCTGCAATAACCTTTTAACAGAGTTTTGAACCTTTTTCTCATTCATACTGACAAAACATATTGAAAAGTTTCATTAAAGAAGATTAAGACACCTTGTGCACATATACTGTATACATATATATACTTAACGCTATATAAAAGTCAAAAGAGTAGACCATAAAGCAAAGAATAATTAAGACAAAGTATAAAACCCGTCGCTCCATTACCTCGTTTTCCAGCCACTAATTGGTTCACGCGACTTTAATAGCCAAAGAAATGGGATTATGCGTTATGAGGGGCTGGAAGTCGAGAGACAAACAAGAAAATCGATAAAGCCAGAAGAAACGAGAGGAAGAAAAATCCGGTACTTCCACGCGACAAGCAAATTGACGAATTGCCTAGAACCCTTGGTGGAAATTGTGCAATCGTGCTAGCCTGTTCAAGAATGAAGAAACCGACCACTTTTTCGCCGCCACACGGCTACGATTTATACGATCGTCGAAGTTGCAGCTTATCTGGAACTGGAGGGAAAAAAGGTCATGAATTTCCAGGCAAACGGTCGCTTTTTCCCTCGAGAGAATTTGCGTTTCGATATTTCCGGACAAACGATCGCGGTCATTTTGGTATCGCGGCTACAACACGAGAAATTGTTCCTCGTGTCGGAGCAACGAAAGTCGATGAAAAATGACGAGCTATTTAAATCTGTCCAAGTTCACCGGTGATCAGAGCAAGTTACATTTCTCAGAAGAGACAAACTGTCGCGGATACTTATGCAATAAGCGGAAAACAGATGCCTGGAAACGGCACACGTCGCGAATTTTAAATGAATGAAATCGACATGGAAGCTGCGTCAATGTTTTCGATAAAGTTTACGTGTAGCAATTTTTATTGCAGTACAACGATCATCATATAGATACGTACATACAGTTACATGCAGTTACACACAGATAGCGAGAGAGGTATTGGACCTTTGACCTGGAGGTTTTTGCCAAGACCCGAAAAGTCAGTCCGAGCAGAGCCTTAGCAGAGCTGATAGATATACAAACGATCACGAGACACGCAACATGTATGAAGACATTTGCAAAATCTTCTATAGTTTAATTCCAATGTAGATACATCGCTCATTTTTTACAAGCATTACATGCGAAAATTCCATTGTATCGATACTACGTTTGGATAAACGTTATATGTTATATTGTCATTTTTTTCTTTTTTTTTTTTTAACCCAACAATTTTGATTGTGAGATTCGTTGGATAAATAAATGTACTTTTACGATTCATTATATTCGACATTAAATAAACGAATATGATAGATTAGAAAGATAGTACTGCTTTCAATTAATTTGATGACGCGTTAGGATGATTAATGATATGAGAAAGTATTTCAAATAAAAATGTTGGGGAATTATAACATTTGGAAAACATTTAGGAATTTGTTTTTACTGTAATAATGGTTGGATTATTAAATACTTGAAAATTTTTGTAATTTCTTTATGAAATCCATTCTCGCGCCGTTTCAGCTTTACAACAAAAATCACCATGCCGTCGAGAAGATTCTAGGAATTCTCAAGGCTCGCGGATTTTCCAAAATTTCCGCGAGATAATTCACGACGCGTTTTGCATACCTCGAGTCGAGCCGTTTCATGCATGCGACGCGCGCACGCGACTTTAAACGTCATTCGCAATTAATACGTGGCGTATAAATTTGCAATCACGTCGTTTCAATCAGCAAGTCGGAAAATTCGAGCAAGTGAATTTTTACAAATTAAAACGCGTGCATTTTTTAATTAAATTGCAAATACGTTGACAATTCTGTTTCTGTACTCGCAGAAACGTAGATGGCGAGAAAATAAGGGCAAAAGTTACTAGTTTGACAATCATAATGAGGTTTCGTGTGCTTGCGGTAATAAAATATAATCGCACAATGCAAAATAGCGAGTGTATAAGTACGAAGAAAGTAAGGTGTTGACAAAATACAACTTTCAAATTATTATCTATAATTGCTATACTTTTCATACTTTTGCATTGCTGATAACCCACGCAAACTAAAGATTGTGCAGAAAGTACTACTCGTTTACATATAAAAGACGTATAAAACGATGCAATGTACTTATAGAAGGTCACCTAGTTTCATTCATGCATCGACATAAGTCATACAAAATTTTGTGTTTCGATATTTAATATCGTCGTTGTATCACACGTTCGAATTGACGATGCGAATTGAAAATCCCACCGATGAAGCTTTTACGTTTTTCGAACGCTGAAAAATTCTTCCAAAAAAATTCGCCACTGAATTATAGCAGTTAACGGTAGCAGAATTATGAATAAATTATTGATAAGACCGTGATTGCTGGAATTCGATAGATTCGGAGAAACTGTACGTGATCGTAAGCATTCAGGCTGGCCGTCTCTCGTTACAGAGGAGCTCAGGAACGTGGCTGCGATTTCATTGCAAATGATATTCATTGCAACTTTTTGCAGAACTTAAAGAGTCGCCTGGTCGATAACGCTTCGTAAGAAACGATGATTTAAAGGACTGCGTAAGACGATGATTATGTGAAGCGTTGGAACCGTATGACGTAGGTATACAAAAACTCGTATAACGTTAAGATAAACGTTGAAATAGGACTGGTGTTGAAAAATAACTTGGTATATATAGCACAGTTACAAATCAAGAAATCTTTCTTAAACACATTTGTATCGTTGTTATTCCAAAACAGGTGTTACTTTTTGCATGACCCTATAAACGATGGGATTACAGTGACTCGCAAAAGTATTCTTACACTTACCATAGAAAAATTTTATGCGTGCATTGTGCGTGTTATATAAAACATTTTGAAATTTCCTTAGTACCGTAATGAGACGCAACCATCTGTGATTATGTAAACTGGCAAAGTTTGGACGAAATCTAAACTTCTTCTGTATATATTTCCGGAACTATTTAAAATTTAATATAATCGCGATAGTTGGATGTAATTACAGTGATAACGAAATTACAGAATATTTCGTTATAACACACTAATGCGTTCGTGAAAGCTATAGACAAGTTTAAAAACATTTCCGCGAGTCAATGTATCTATGTATAGATAACAGAAAATGAAAAAAGAATTTAAAATTTACATTCCAGTTTTCCTTTAAAACAACGAAACGACGGTGGAAAAAATAGTCTTTCGAATTAATTGAAACTAGTCGAACCACTTGGCTTGAAATATCCCTAGAGGAACAGCGTCTTTTTACTGGAAATGTTGTTCTGAAAGTTCATCGCGTACGGAGCAACGAAAGAAATTTCATTCAATCGGCAACTTCTGGCGCAAGATGAAATCATGTATCAGAAAACGTGGGTGAAACTTTCGTTATTAAAACTTGTTATTATTTTTAGTATTAAATTACGAACCGCGCGAATCGATCGAATTTAGTTTGGAGATAATATTTGAATGCAACTGGAAATGAATCGACGTTCTACGGCTTATGAATATTCCATGGTTCAGCCGATATCTCCATTTGATCCGATGGCTAGCTGCCTCCATTATTCAGTCGCTTCCGCACAAAACAGTCTCCGAATAATACAAGGCGTGTGCGAAATTGACCACATGGCGATCTCGGCCTTTCCGAAGGGGAACGCAGATTGAGAATCGGACGACAAAGCAAACTTCACGATTATACTTCAGCTGATTCGAAAGATTATGATTTCTTATTGTCTAGAATATTTATTAGGTTGTGTCTTTCTTTCGCAAACGTGTTTTTTATAACAGTGAACCTTCATACGAACGTGAAAGCAAGTCTGTGAAATGTCACGGTGTTTATCTCAACAGAACAAAATGGATCGTACGTAATTCGACAAAATAATATAAAAAATACCTTGTGTCTATTATTTCCTCATAAAACGAAAGAAACTTTTCGGACAACTTAATACTATTGTAAATACGAATTTCATTTTTGCAAATATCTTCTTGCTTCTATTTTTATTCTGACAAGAATTTTCTGACCTGGTTTTCTTTCTTAACGTAAGAAAAAATGAATCCATCAAGCGTTCACGCAACGCTCCATCTCCACTAAATAAATCTTATTAGTGATATCAGCATGAGAAAGTTTTCTTTTCTTCAAATAAATGCCATTTATTATATTTTACAACGAACAATAAGTACTCGTATTGATTCGTGAAAATAATCAGTTTTAATATTAATTATTCAGAAATTGTTGTTTCAAGTGCAGCAAAAGCATTAGCACCAATCATCTCATTAATTTCCCTTAAAGCTCAGACGTACGTTCTTCATTTACAATCTACGATATTACCATTAAATTCTCGTTTCAATTTTAACAACCAATAAATTCTCGTCTTTAACAAACAATAATTGTATTTAAACAGAAAGTACATCTGATGAAAAATAAGCAGAGAATCGCCGTCTGGCGTATGAAAACAGAACGAAAATTACTTGTGAGCGTAAGAATGATGGGTTAGACGTGTACGAAGAGGAATTATTTTCGATCGCAGAGAACCAATACTGTGGCGCGTCGTATTCGAATTACGCTTTCTCTTTGTTGCCAGTTATTTGGCTGCGCGCTTATCGTTCGGCGCACTCGGAACGTCAAAGTTTCAGCAGATACGATATTAATTGCCATCTGCACGATGGAATTTCGAATTCGTTAGGCGTTTCGTTTAGCCCGTGTTTTCGCGTCGCAAATTGCTTCACGTTGGCAATGTTCTTTGCTAACGAATTCCCACAAAGTTAAAAATATCTGAAATCGAACTTCTAACCGTAACGTAAGGTTTAAATTCAAAGGCGAAAATTGAAATCGAAGCTTCAGCTTTTTAATCTAAAATCGAAGATAAAGTTCGAATTCGAATGGAAAATTAAACATTTTAATTCTATATTTAAATTCATAGTCAGAGTTCAGGCAGAAACTTCAAATTCCAGATTTGTATTCATATCCACGTTTAAATGCAACCTGCAACTTCAAAGTTTTAATTTAAACTTAAACACCAGAACTGGTTGAAAAATAGCTTACAAATTGTTCCTGATAAGACTACGCTAAAAAGTAGCAAGAATTATTCTAAAGCTTTTCGTCGTTCGCTTTTATCGCAACTTCCATCAGCTCAACTTCGAATGAAACGTCTCAATGGGAATTTAAATAAGAGAACTCGTGACCGAATAACTTACGGACTACGTTTAACGAAACTACCCCCAAAACTAACATTGCAAACCCTCTTGTCGATTCCAAAACGTTACTCGATGATCATCTTTTATTTAAATCTCCTCTGTTACACGAGCTTGCATCGCATTTTGCACTGCCGTGCACATTACCAACGTCCGCGAACAGCCACTATCAGAAGAACGATCGCGAAATTCGCGTTGCAAACAGGTTGTTGGTGAATTTTTACGAAATGAGAGTCATCCCTGAATACAAAACACACGTTTCAACGGCTAAGTGCCGGTCTGCGTGGCGAACGCCCTTTGCTATCGCCATCCTCGCTGTAAAATTGCGTTCCACTTCCGACAACGTGGCTGGCGTAATATAAATTCTGCTGATTTTCCTGTTATCGTATCGCCTTTATCATTCTGTTTCGTCGAAACCGGCAGATTCTCGTCATTTCCCCTTCGTTTCCACCCACTGTGAACGTCTTTATCTTTACCTTGTCCCTTTCCACGCTTCTTGCCTGCCTTTCTAACGTCCTTTAACCGTTCCTCTCTTTCTACTATGCTAAGAATGTATATCATCGTCTTTGTTAAAACGTCATGTTCGTTCTTCGTCCGTTGCACGGTGTAGATTCCTTTCGTTGCTCGCGTGTACGAATTATATCCACACAGAGGGAGGACAGAGTGGCTAAAGGCTGCTATCGGGCGTCCCACTGCGAGCGAGCCCCGGGGGCCGGAGTTTATTAGCTCAACCCCCGTGTAGCGATAGGTACGACACTGCAGCGAGTACGAAACAGTGAACAAAGTTTTTAAATTAGATACAGCAGCAATTCGGTCCTTAATAGATGCACCTTGGTATGTTACCAACGAAACAATATGTAGCGGTACATGAGCCATAGGACAAGGTGAATCGAGAACGACTCATGTTATTTTGCCTCGGGACATTGACACCGCCTTGACGCACGAAACGTAACGACAAATGTTTATCCGGGCAAAACAATGTCGCCGCTACGTGTAACCATCGATCAAAGATAAATTTGAATTTTCCGACCCTCGCCCGATCAGTATAAATAAACGGACGCGATCGCGAGCAGTTCAGTTATTATAGGAGTTACAGTCAGTCGTCGATCAGTTATCAACCAGTTATCAACGAATTATCAGCGATCTAATTAGCGAGTCATTAGCGATCCTATTTTACGACTTATACAGTGTCTTAGCGAACATTATCTGTATTTAAATATATTCGACGGTTTCAACAACGAGCAATTTCGTCGTTTAAACCTCACCGACCAACCATCATCTACACATAAACCTCTACAAATACATCGCGACCGTAAGATGCCTACGGTTGAAGAAGAAATATCCAAATTCAGTAATAGATATAACATAAGAATTAACAACCACTAAAACCCACTAGTAACTCAATTGCTTGACACTACGGATCAGATCTGCAGACTAACAAGACATTACCCTCTAGATTTAAACATTAGATTCAGCTAGAACCAAACATACGATAATCATTTATTATTCACGTTATAGTACCACGCCAGGATAATATAATTATAATCCTTAATGAAAATTCATTGTAAACTATTTCCAAATAAAAATAGATACAGCAGTACGCAAATAGTTTTATATGGCGTTCGAAGCAATTCGATTTTTATTCTTTCGCGAGCTATATATTGGATAAAATAATATTTGAAGGGCTTGGAGATACTTTTCCGAAGAATGAGATGAGTACACGAAATGCAATTTGTGAATTATAAATTGTGTATTTATCCGGAGCAACGTTGTTCCATGTTTTCCAATGATTTCGATGTTTTCACGGTACATGTAAATCGATTACTAAAATTTTACGTCACGTTAAAAAATATATTTGACCCAAGACAGTGAACCCATGCCGAGTAGCTTTTATTCTTTGGGTCGATGTTATTTTCTTATCTGAAAATCGAAGGGAAACGAGGTCAGTGCTTCTACTAAATGAGCTAGGTATTGCGTATTTTAGAAATTTTGGCCGCAGACTGGTTGAGAATTACCGACGTAGAAGATTCGTCCGGTGTTTAAATGAAAAATCATAGACGAGACAAGTTTGTTAACCCTCGTTATATGAACTCCAGTTCACAAACAATTTGTGCTCGATAATTCTTAGTAATAGGATTTCTACTATATTTGTAGAAATTAGTTAAATTTCCCAGGTATTACCATTTTAATTCTTCAAATAGAAAAAAAGCAAAATAAAAAAGAATCAAATAAAATGTGCCATGTTTTGCTAAAAGACAATTTCGCTAAAGACGATACAGTAAACTTCATGAAGCCTTCGAAAGGAGCCAGATTAAAATACACATCGCATTATCCTCGGTAGCCGCTGTTAATTAAATTACAAACCGAACTCAAGAAACAGAAAGAAATAGAAATGTTTTGAGAAACCAACTGCGAAACAAATTTCTGCTTAGATCCTGTTTTGTTAGTTGCGCTCGTAAGAATCAACGATTGCATACAGGTTCACGCTCCACTGTTGTAACTTATCGTCTCACGCGCGCGTTTCCAAGCTTTCGCTAGGCTACTTTTCGAACCTCCACCCTAAGGCGCCACGGTTTCCCTGGCGGAACTTGCAGGAGGCACGATAGAGAGAAAACACGCAGGGACGGGTTTCTCTTGGGTCGTGAAGTGTGTGCAGGCCGCTCTGCCATTACAAGCGAGACGAGGCCGGGGTGCGCAGGCAAAAACGAACGGATGGAACGGAGGAGAAAAGAGGAAGGAAGAGGAAGAGCTTATTTGCAGTACGCGAGCGGTCAGATGACTCGATTCTTGAGCCACCCTCGACCCCGTCGACAGATGTTGGATGTTCCCCTGACACGGGTCCGTCTATGGGCCTCCCACTTGCTCCTGGCCTGCTCTTTTCAAAATGGCAGAGGTGGCACACGTTCAAGGACAGAAGCTGCAACGGTGACGATGTCTTCTTCCGTTGAAAAGCGTCGGAGAAACTGACCCTCGTTGGAGAACCGAAAGCGAAAGATGAACCATGACGAAGGCAGGAAATCAATGGTGGACTTTGTACGTTTTAAATTGCACCTGCAACAACGACAAGGAATTGTTTGTCGTTGTTATTTTCAGTTTTCTTGGAAAAGTCGCTCGTCGTTGCCGAATTTTTCTTCGCGTTGCCAGTTGCAAATCTCGTCGCTTGTCGCCTGTTTCGCATTCGCAGCGGTAAAGAAAGATGTGTGGACAATTTGTTGATGGCAACAAATGCAGCCTTGAAGACGAAACAACGCACAAATGTTCCTCGGATTATGTTGCTTCGGTGTGGACAAAACGTTGCTGTTCGCTGGCAATGTTTTGCAACATGCAGCAACAAGAAGCGTCAGAAAGTTGTTGCTTCGGTGAAGAACGTTTAAGTTCGATATTTGAATCGGTTTTTCAACGAGATATTACGAAGATTATTGCGGAATAAGGAAGGAGACGCAAAGACCGAGTCGTTTAGTTTCTGAGAAGCTAAATAGTAATCACGTTATAATAACAAAAATGAAGACATTTTCAAGAGATCGAGTTAACCAGTTTGGCTTTCTCTTAAACGTCTTGTTTCAGCCATTTTAAATTGATAAAACATTCGGTAATTGCTTTCGTCTAGAATTATTTGCTTCTGGTGGTTCGACGTTAAAATTCAAAGTACTATATATATATATGTAAAATCGCAATTCACTTTGATCAATTGATATTACAGAACTTCTAGAATGTCTCATACGAAGTTGAGATCAAAGAACTTATAGAATGGTAAAATGGCACAGCTGATACTTATTTTAGTTAAAAGTTTTCGTTTCAATACAAATTATGCTTATTAATAGACACGTGTTGTCTTCAAAGCGACAGCAGAGTGGAAACTCTTCTTTCGATAAAACGTTTTTTAAGGAAATAAAAACGTCGACATAAGATATTCTCTTAAGTGTACGAAGCTCGTACGACGATAAAATTATGACTTTTCACGTAATCATACGTTGCGTTGAAACTGTATAACGGTGTACAATTAGCAGTTACGTAAAGTATAATCAGAGGTGCTTGAGAACTAGGAAAAAAAAAGGCAAACGCACGACTCGATAAATAAGTTGTGCAAATTAAGATTTTAAATCTATTCATCGTGCATATAGAAATGCCGCTTTATTTCAATTGTTTCCTTGCAATTTTCCATAATTTAATTTGCTTCACGAGAAATTCAAAAACAAGGCTTCGTAATTGCGAAGAAACGGCACAGTATTAGAAAATCTGTGAAGTAGGGCTTAGCTTTATAAAGATTATGTTAAAAATAGCGGGAAATTCGCGATCCAATGGATGCAACGATCTTCCTTAAGAAATTGAACGTTACATGGTTCAATAGGAAATTGTGAAACTTCGCAAGACTGAACGTGTATAAAAATAAATCTTTTATTCTTGCCGATTGCATTACGATATATATTTATTTTATGAATAATTTTAGAAATTACTCTTTTTGTATATTTCTACGTGAACGATGAAACGTGCTGTTGATTCTTTTGATATTCCTTTTATTCGATTAACGTTCCTGCAAAACGTCAAGGATATTCGTTAGATGATATTTTTCGATAAGTCCAATTAAAGGAAAAAGGGAACCTACGAAATTATCCAACTCTGTGATTATCTCGCGTGGATGCAAATGTTCCTATTAAAACTTTCCACTTCACTAATTTTTAAAAATTCTATCAAAATCCAAGTGAAACAAGGAAAGAAACCCACAAATTATTTCTAATCCTACAATCAGCTCTTACGGACGAGAAAATCTCTAGGAAAGTATTCCATTTCACCGATATTTAAAAAAACTCGACCAAAATCAAATTTGGAAGAAATGAAACGTTCGCGAAATTATTTACATAATTTACATAAAAAATTCCCACAAGAACTTCCCAATTCACGAATATCAACAAAACGTTCTATCAAAACACGATTTAAAAAAAAAAAAAATAAAATGGTTTCTAATCCTACAATTAGCCCTTACGGACGAGAAAACTTCTACAAAAGCTGTGTATTTCAACAATATTAATAGATTTGAACAAAAGCCAATTTAAAAACATAAGAATCCTACGAAATAATTTCTAACCTAACAATTAGCCCTTAGGGGGTGGAAAATTGCTGGAACGATCTTCCATTTCACTAATGTTCAAAAATTCATCGAGCAAAAAGCGTCGTGAATCGCAAAAGTCTGTCGCCTCGCGAAAGAATTAACGTGTCGCGGTTAATGCACTCGCGGTGCACGCGTGGCCGCACTTCCTCGAATTTCCAATGTAAATCCAACGCGGCGGGGGCTTACGTAAATTCCTGGTGTAAATCCTACGGGGGGCTATTACATAAATCCTAGCGGAGCCTCATCGAAACGCCTCGGTTACGAGGAAAAAATTATGTAACATCGATTCGCGCGCTGGAAAGTTCGCGTATATGCGCTCTTTTGTTTCATTATACACGTTTCTACGATGTATCCAGAGCTTTTCTGAATGAATCCCAACGGTGATACATATTTTTCTCTAACAATGGAAGATGTTTAATATGACCCATTTCTGCGGTAGAATTTCGTTATTGTTATAAACGATCGAGGATTATTTTGCACGACCTTTTTGTATATTTTAACGCGAATGCGAGTGGAAGATAGGTTCGCGTCGCTTTGGTTGATGAAAGTTCCAGCGAAATGTCAGAGATATTTCCTGTGTAGTATTCTTCTACGGTTATTTCATTGTGAAAGATTAAAAACGTCCTTTTGCAGAACTCTTTTCAGTGATATATTGTATTTGTATTAAACATTACGTATTAAACATTTTACATTCGTTTCTCGACTAAGTTTAATTATCTCGCGCTTCTGTCAGATCTTCAATCGGAATTGTTAGTTAATTCTTTAAGCAGAGACACATAAATTATTGTCTCCAAACACGGAAAAACGAAAAGTTGAATGGAGTATCATTATCGGTATACGTAACACACGTCAATGAATGAAATTTTAAGATACGCTGACGTACAAATATAAATATTTATTTCGTGGAAAAAAGTGCAGAATAAAATTGGAATCATTCGCATAATAATTCGATAACAGATTCGTCGATAATTTCCTCATACTTCATCGAAACCTCAATGTCGCCCTTTGACGACAGCCATGATTCATGAAATTTTCGATTCATTGTCCATCGACGATAGTGGAACTTAAAGAATTAAGAATATTAATTGGTTCCTTCGTTCTTTAATTAATATCATCGATAGCGTGGATGATTTCGCACGGACGATTATATAAAGTCATCGTTTGCCTCACTTTCCAATGTAATTTGGTCGGGTAACGTGCTATCCAGCTGTTACGTAAAGTAAATGGCATGTTTCGGTATTTGAAAGGGATAAACTTTAATTGAAACAGATCTTTCGCGTCGTTAATTCATATTGATTATACGTTATTTCATCTAACGCTACGACTAATGAATAGTTATTAATTTTGTAATTGTTGCTTCTAAACCGGCGGTTTCCGAGCAGGAAGTGTTTGCGCTGAATAGCATGAAAATTTCATGAATTTAAAGTTACACGCAATCTTGTAATGTACACTGATGGAAGATGTATTCAATCTAAGATAAGTTACACGGTGTGAAAAGATCGGTTATGAAGTTATCATAGATAAACACCGAGAATAAGAATCAGATACACGCTTATGAATGTTTCATAAATGTTCGTAAATGTTTGTTTATTTACTTACAATGCTTTTCAAGAGTTCATTAATCTTTCGTTCTTACTAATTATTTAGCTTATGAATTATGCAGAATTTTCGCTATGATATATTATAGATGACATTAATATATCACTTAATATGATATATGACTTAATGTAAATATTGTACAAACGAATAATTATAATTACAACATATTTTCATCTTTGTAACATTCTAATCGAAGGATTAAAATACGGTGTTCAAGTGTTCGAGAAACACCTTCTGTTCCATATTTCCGTCAATACGATTGTCGAAATGTCTGATATTAGAATTTAACAAACATTCGTAGAATAGTTTTAATAAAAGAAATATGAATTTAGGATATTGATTGATAGGCGATGCAGAATATATTAACTCAATATTCGTACTATTATGGATTGTCATTTTATTCGTATCAGTATCGATGCGCAGTTGGTCAGTTGAAAATAAATAAATCTTCTAATCTTCTATCTTTTGTCTATCTTTTACTACTGTATCTTTTTATCTAGTGATAGAAATATTTCTTTGGAAGTAACTGCACCTTCGTAAAACATATGTCGTACAGTTCTACTGGAAAATTTGAAGGTGTTTACAATGACGTTCAACAGCCAGAAAATGCAAACCGGTGGACCATATGCTGTTGCAGTTCAACTCAAGGAGATGCCACTCAAAGGTAGACATCTGTCCTATCCAAATCCTTAAGTCAAACATTTTATAATCCTCTACCTGAGTGTATTTACATTCACAGTATACTCCTCAATGAAACAATAAAACTACCAAATGTTCATTTTCCATATGATAAATTTCCATAATAGGTACATTACTTTGAATATTTTATACTTTCTTGTGTATCATATGCTTCCTCTTTATTTTTGCATCTTACAATTTCCTATAAAGTTTACTAACCACCTATTTAAAAATCGAACAAATTTTTAATAAATTGGTTTGTTTTATAAACGTTTCGTTTATAATAATATTCGAAAGTGCAAACTGGCACAGGATGTAAATAATATAAATATATATGAAATATCCAATATATACTACGATAAAGTGGTATTGTATTTTACGGTTCAAAGTATAGTATGTTGTACTACGTTAAACAGTCATATTATTAAAATTATATTACAAAGTGTAATAAATGAGACAATTTTCTAAGTATATTTCCAAAAATACGAGCTCGCATGAAAACCCGCTAGTTTATTTATAAAAAATATTTCGTAACAAAATCGTCAAGCGCTCTCGTTCATTGTAAAATCGACGCGATTTCGTTCGTTCGCTCGGTGCAGTTTAATTCGCGCAGCGTGGAAAGAGCCGCTTCGCGTATAAACGTAATTCGAATTTATCGAGGCCAAATGTAACGAGCGTTCCGTCCACCGCGACGCGTCGCCGAGATCATCAGGAGGCTCGTTACGTAAATCAGTGCAACGATATCGAGTGGCGAACGCGACGAACACGCGAGACCGACGCTGTTGCGTCTCCCCGATGAAATATTCATGGAACTTTTTGTAACGCGTAATGCTACGCGCGTTACAGGCAATTAGGAGCAATCCGCGAACCGGAAACGGCCTGTTTCTGATAACGAGATGTTTGTTCTTACGAACGTTAAATTTCGTACGAACGTTCTGCTTTGACGCTTTCCAATGCTACCTTTTCCCACTGAACTTATCGTAGTCTTTTTCTCCTTGTTTTTCATTGATCTTAATCAATATTTTAATTGTCCTTTAGAACTTGAACACTTGTTAGGAGTATATCGCAAATTTTTATGCATTTGCGTGAAATTTAAAGATGCGAAGATATTACAAATTGCGCATAATCTTTGTGTATACAAAGATATATAAAATAGACAAAGTAAGATATTGATTATAATTTTTGATAAGTCTTCGCGTAAGTCCTATCTCTTTTATTGTGTCCACGAAAGTATGAATTTGCATGAAAGTCCGCAGGTCGAGCAAACGGTATATAAATCGAACAATTGGATAATTGTGATTCTAAAAGAGACTATTGTGAGATCTTCGTATTTCTATTCGCCCCAATTATAATTTTTTAAATAGCTCCGATAATTGAATTTTCTCATAGTTCTTTAATACTTTCAAATTAATAGGAAAATTCTTCGCCCTGAACTTCTAAGCAACTTCTAATTAACTGAGAATTAATTTCTAATTGGGTAAATTCTTGCCAATTCCATTTGTCACCAAACCTATTAGCCGTTGCCGTAACTAACAGACAATTGTTGAACAGTCCAACTGGTGTTTCTCATTTAGATCAATTCCACTGAATTACGTGTTCGAATTATCTGTGATACAATACAGTTGGTCGGATTCCAGCAAATCCACATCCTCGAATTTCCCACAATACAAAGCGGTTCCTCGAGCCTCAGCTACTACCGACGGTTCACCAGGCGACGTTTGAGAATTGTGGTCGAGGTTGCGGTTTCTGCGGCCGATTCGAGACGGCCCCGGAGTGTTGCTTGAATCTCTTTCGGGCCTTTTTGCTCGTGCATGCACCGCAGCACGAGGCCCGGTCGTTATTCTGGTCACGAACTCGGACTCCTTTTCTCTTTCTTCTTCGTTCCTCTTTTCTTCTGTCCTGTTTCTTCGTTCCAACCGTCCGGTTATCAATATTTATGTCGATTTGCTTTCGTCGGGGCACCGGCCCGTGGAACAATCGCAAAAAAGATTGCCATCCCCTCGTCAACCTCCCTTGTTCACCAATGTGCGAACTTATTGCGCGAATTTATTTGCTTCGAGTTTAAATGTAGACAAAATGGACTTGTATGTCCATAACTATACAAAAGTGTCTGATAAATTCAAAATTCGACTAATTTTCTCAATTTTATTTTTTTCTCTCTATCCTTTAACAAACACTAGAAACCAAAAATCACAAAGCATAAACAATCAAACGGGATGAAAGACGCTAAAACGAAGAAGCTGAACGATCCGCCATGAAGTTAAAAATTCAATCGATCGCGATCTTTTACAAGTACTACGCTACATCGACGCATCGTGATTCAACGATTGGAAAGAACGAAGTAAAAACTGGCCACCGAGTCGATCGTTATTCTTCGCGGAATCTGGTATCAGATTTTTCCGTGATAACGATCGAACACGGCCCAGAGGTTAGCAGAGGGGCAAAATTGCCGGTCGATTATTCCCTCGGTCCTTTGAGACATCGTCAGAGAAAGGAGACAGAGTCGGCAATCCAAGAAAGGGAGATCCGATATGAGACAGACGATAACGAGTTTAAGCTCGCATCGACCAAGAAGGCATTCGCTCTCGGTACTCGAGAAATTCTGAACGGGCCTTCTGCGCCAGCTCGTTAGCGTCTACCATCGCTCGAAACGATTCGTTTCATGCTCTTCTCTTATTGTTCCTTATTTTTGCATCTCGATAGATTTCAATTTTCTCAGCTTATTCGGTCCTTCTTAGTGTATCGTGTTAGAAAGCTCGTTGCGAGCTTTATACTTCGTCGAATAAATCAAGCTTTTCGTCGCCGAGGAAGCGGTAAACATTGGAACTTTATCGCTGTTTATGTGCTGTTTCGAGAATATCTCCGACTGTTTCGAAAGAGTTGTGAATTTTCAGAGAGAATTCTGGATTTCAATAGTCGTACGATAAAATGTTTCTCGATCTATCAATTTTATTTACGCTAGGATTTACAACGTTTATGTAGAATTCAATTTTATTTTCGTACATCGAAATTTATGATTTTTTAACTTACGGATTCAAACATATATAGCGGTTTCGTAACTGTACTATGGAGTTTAATTGCGCAACTTTTTCATTTTTATTTTCCTAATAGGAAAACTGAAAAGTTTCCAAGCGTAGTTCCAAGACGACCTTGTACTAAACTTACAATTCTTGAGATAAAAGCACAAATACAGAATGATAAAATATATAAGTGTAGAACAAATGTAGCTACGATAATTGTTTCCATCGATATTGAAAAACTTTCAAGAAGAACTACGAATATAAAGAATAAAATACCTTTTCGCAAAATAAAACCGCAGAAAATGGATATTGATAAAATACAAAAAATTGTTTCGTGATATAATTTTAATCGCACTGTCAGTGGTTTGACGATCGATACAAAGTAAAACGGATTTTTTCTTTAACAAAAAGGGACGGAGAACAGGATGCTCTAATGCGATGTAACCAGCCTATCGAGGGTTGACGACGAAAGGGGCAGAGAGCAATAAATCAGCCAAATTGACAGCGCCAAGTGGGGTTGAACCGCATGACGAGGCGCTTGCGACTTTTCTTCTTCCCTTTCCCTTTTTTTATTTCGATCCCGGACACGTCCTTTTTTTTCATCCATGTGCCGATAATTACAAAATTCTCACATTTAATCTCTCACCACATAATGTTAGCGCGTGATGGTATAACATACTTTGGTAATAATTGAATATATACTGTATTAATTGCAGAACACATTTTGTTATGTTTATTAAAGCCCAGTTGATTTTCTTAAAAAAATTTACCATTTGCCAAGGAACAATGATCAGTTAAAACTTCTCCTAACGACAAAATCATATAGAATTATAAAGTCGCTTCTGAACTAAGATTTTTAATCGTTCCTTGACTAAGAATTTCAAACTTCTCCATCGACTCTCCAATGGAATCAAATTTTATTCATAAACCACAAACATGAAACAAGAAACTCGGACGATCGAAAAGTGGGTCATCACAGTGCTCTTCCAGTATCCTAAATTCAGCAAGGATTGCAGGTCGATATTTCCGCTACGATAGTCACCTAGTGAAACAGAAGCGGATGATAAGAAGGATAAACAGGTGTACAATCCGATTCGACAACTTCATTTCGGCGGAGACAGTTCGATCATACACCGTTTCGTTCTATTAGACCATTTTTAGAAAAACACTTTAGCTTTTTGTACGTGTGTTGAAGAATAAATTTGACATAATCCAATAGCATACGTATAATACAGTTACAATGAAATGGTTTTGATAAAATAATCCGACAACTATATCATTATATTATCAATAATAAAATGTGAAAAATTTCCAAATTTGTTACGTTAAATTTGAACGTTATTTGTTAAAACGCTAACTAGTGTGTAAAATAACGTAAAATACGTGTAATTTTATACAATAAATTCCAAGGATATAATGAACACGCAGAATGGAAAATGAACTATAAAAAAAATCGCAAGATCTTCAACTAGAAATTCTTCTTGAAATTAATAACTATAACAAAACTGATAATAATCGATCTATTATTATACAGGAATATTCTATTACGAAATTAATACAGTTAAAGAGGATTCCTTGCCATATATATAGTAATAAAGTCCGCATCGATTCTCGCAGCCTCGCTGCAGCAAGGGATACAGCACTCGCGTGCCCCTCGGCAAATATTTACCCTGTAGAAAATGCACAAAGGGTGAATCAGATCAGCGACTCTCGTGTACCATCTCTACAAACCGAGACCGTGTTCAAACCGTGTCTGAAATACTCTTCAACGTGTTTGCATCCAAAGAAACACGCGGTTCGTTTCAGCCAACAAGGCGAGCCGTGTTTCTACTTGCGTACGTATTAGTACGTACAATGATAACAGTCGTGTTTTATTCAAAACATCGTTTAGTTCGTTTTAGACGATGTGCATAAGCTGTAGAAGCGTTCTTGTTTCTTGTGAAATTATCATTCGTGACTATTGCTTTATTTTCAATGTTAACGTAACATATACATAAGTTTTGAACGCTTAGGTAAATTCACTACAATACAATTTCATGGATACATACAAAGAAATCTGTTTCATTCTTGAAAAATTCGAATCAGTGCTTTGCTCTGGGTATTTCGTATCTTTTCATAGAATTTTATTATATGATATTCATATTAGCTTTCTAAATGTTTAATATGAATCTTCCCTTACAAGCGAATCGAAAAGTGTATGCATTCATTTTCTGAATCTTAAATATTTGTAAAATTCGAGATTAATATTTAAAGTATCCAAGACACTGAGATTCAAAGGGAGAAGTTACTCTAAGCATTTCTTGGAAAAGAGTTGTCGAGTAAAAATTAATTTTCGTTCAAGTGGAAGCCAGTTATCAACAGGTCTCAAGAAAGTTTCTCAGAACATGACACGATTGAAGATATTTTTAACTATACTGATCGCGAATAAGCCGAACGTGATCAGAGAAAATGTTTTCCGTCGATAATGATCACTGGTAATGAAAAAAGAATTCCAGTCATTTATATCGATTACGAGTAACATTTCCATCATCGATAATGGTTATTCACGACCAAAAGGAAATTGATAACGATTGATAATGATTGGTGATCATTACCATCATTGATAATAATTACCAATAATAATACAAATTTTTACCATTTATAACGGTTATTCGTAATCAACATTTATTAATTAAAGATGTTAACATTTATACGAGAACCTTTAAAGTTCGTCTTATAACAGTTATGATGTCTGCTAAAATATCTAAATTATCTAAAGTACCTTAAAATATCACACAATGATACTTTCAACGCACAAACGCGTGACTACGAAATTTAAAAACAGAAGCTTCAATCTACCACACAATCAATACAACTCGTCTCACCCATACAATCCCATACCCATAATCACACCATTATACAGTTTCTTTCCATTTAATCGCAACCATACACCTCCGTATCTCAATTTCCCACACCTAACAATTCCCAATGATCCCCACATCAATTTCTATTAATCGATGGAACGTTTCGTTCGCTGGCTTCACAATCATTCCATTAACCTGTTCAAGCTGAGAAAGTGTTAATTAATCGCAGAATAGTGTTCCCGGAACCCTCATCGTCCGATCGATTAATGGCCTGTCTCCTTCCCGTTTGAAATTCTTCCTCGTCTTCGCTTCTTGCTCTCTTCCCCTTTTACCTTTTTTTCCCTTGCCCGTGTTCCCTGATTATGGCCGTTCCTCCACGAAATTCACTTCGTCCCGTATGCCATCGAGACGATTGATCGAGAGCTTGGTTAATAGCCCGGCACAGGTGCTACCTGGAATTACCTAATAATGGCCGGTCTGCCAATCAAGTTTTGCAAGTTTGTAATTTGCGGCCCGCTCGTGCCACCGCTTCTGAAACGCGGAACTATGGCAGCTCGACACGAAATCAGCCGAACCGTCTGTGAACTGGTTAAATAAGCGAGTCTTATTAACCCTGATCCGTTTAATTCAGCCTGGATCAGCGACTTGAGAGCACGTTAACTGAGACGCTTCCTTGTATCTATATTTGGAGGATGTTCTTAATGCAGGAAAATTTCGCGAATTTCAATTTCATAGAAATATTACAACGATAGGAAATAGAAGATCAATTGTGAGCGAAGTGAAGATGAATTTTACGTACACACGCTTTTTCGGAGATGAATATATCGATTTGAATAAAATGGCAAACAATTCACGCTTCTCGCTTTCAACGTTTACAAAATTTCAAAAACGCGGATCCACGCGTCCTCTGAACGACGTGTTAATTTGCCGTAGTTTTCGTTAAATTTATTTCACATATCTGCTGGTGGATTTTTTCCTTTTTAGCGTTTTATATTTTCCTTTACAATTTCACGATTTTTAAGTGTCTTTTGTTATAAAATTAATAGGGCAAATTAATAGTATCAAAATTCGGCTAAACATTGCCTCGTCAAAATTGACACGAACTTGTTAGATTTGTATAAATTGCTAAATTTTATCGAATTTATTTATTTTCGTCGTTTTGATACAATTAGCAAAGTATCAAGGTAGAAATGCATTCTTTTCATTCGCATTTCACTAAGGTTTATTCCGTAGATACACAGACCTACATCCATTAATTTATAAAACACGATGTTATTAAAGTTTCTAGAGGAAGGATTATACTGCATAATTTAAACCAAAATAGGAATTCAGATGACTGAAAACTTTCAGCAATCACAGCAAGTACACAAAACAATAGTATTCGTATTTATCTAAAGGATCTCCTTATAAATCTCCACGCGATGAAAGCAGTATAATACATCTGGCAGTAATACATGCAAATTTTTCTATTACGGTTTCGCTGCTTTCACCCACAATTTTCTCAGATTAAAACTTTCGTCATTCGTAACGACGACTTTTTCCTTCGACTCTTCCCTCATTTCTTTTTTTTTTTTCTTTTTTTTTCTCTCCAATTCCATCCATCTTCTCAACATTCGTTTCTTTTCGATTTCTACCTCTGAAATTCTAATAGCTTCTAAGTGGTATATTTAATTGAATAACCATGAAATATTCTTTGGCCACGTCTGTGTTTTATTATATATTTATACGATATACCGAAGCTTTCATCCTACCATATGCACGTCTAATAATATCCGGAAGGGAAACGGAAACGAACAATCCAACCGTTCGAGCGTATAGTCGCATTAACGTTTGGTCGATCGCACCAGGAATAAAAATAATCGAACAGTTATTAACGCGTATTACTGTTACCGATTCAATAGCCAGCCAAGAGTATCCGAGTGTAAATGCGATACTTTAAAATAGAGCAGAGGTCGATCAAGTGTAAGAGCATCGTGCTCCACTGGGCGACCAAGTATCGCGTCAAAAATCGACCATCGAGCTCAATAAGAAAGATTAATCATCGTTATTCAAAAAAGAAAAACTTGGTATTTTACGTGTTCGATAAATTGTTAGACAATTATGGCGACGAGAGGAAAATTGTCCTGGACTAAGCCACATTCTTTTTACCTGTAATTTTATAGCGTTAATTTATTTCGATAAATCATAAATCATCATGAATCATTATAAATCATGTAAAAGTAGAGGAATTCGTTTTTTTTTGAAATCTTTCTAAGAAAAGGTTGCACAAGATAAAACGGTGAATTGGATAAATCGCATCGAGAGCTTTCGTCTTGGTTTTGTGATATTAACTGGTTTTCAATTGATAATTATAGTAGTTTTTTTTTAAAAAAAACTTTGTTCTTTTTATATTTAGGAAGTAAATAAAAATTCAATAGAAAATACATCTATAGAGCCTTCTTTCCAAGAAAACCGTCTGTTTAATAAAAAATAATTTTTCTCGCAAACTATAGAAAAAATGTACACTACGACTTATCGGTTTGACTATATCGTTTCTCAACTGTATTTAACGCTCTTCTACGAGCTTTCTTTCTCCACTTTCACGATCTCAGAATCGAGTTCTGACGTAAATATTCGACGTGTACTGCACGTACGGAGCGGAAGTGAGGGTACACCATTACGCAATCGCTTGTGCGGTGCTTATCTGTTTGCCTCGCTTGATCTGAATCTCATTGACTCGATAATTATGTAATTCGTTAGAACGTCACGTCTTGCTGACTGGGAATTGCGTCGAAGAAGCGAAAGCTTTGTGGATCGCAAACTTGCCTTCGATCCTGTTCTCAAACTGTCGTTGTCGTTTTGTCATAAGCCTTCAGAAAGTTCCGTAAGTTTATTCCTTTTCTTTTTTCTTTTTTCTTAATTGCAGAAGATAAAGCACAGAAGATTCTTTTCATTTTTCTTTTCTCTTCTAATTTGTCCAGTTTCCATCTTCAACCTACTACCGAGCTAATTAAATCAATAATGGAATGAAATAATTTTTCATAAAATACATGAGAAATTCTAGGAAAAGTTAATTAACCCAGATACGCATCGATTTCTTTTTTACCATGCTTTTCCTACATATGTAATGTTGTTTGTTTTCCATTTTGAACAAGCTGAATGTTTCGATGACATTTTTTCATTATTGTTCAAAATTAATTTTCATTTCCCACTGTTATTTCAACTGCCAAAGAAGCACATGAAATATAGTTAATGTTGAACGTGTGGCGAAGAATCGCAACACAGGTAAAAAGATTAGCAATATTGATATAGGTCAAAAAATACCGACGATCATTTACATAAGATGATAATTCTAACATCTGAATTTTAATATTTTGTAGCTGAAAGAAATTTTATTTTCTTCTCTTTTGTAAACTCTTCTGTATAACTTCATTAGTTCATTTTCAAGAAATCAAATGCACAAATAACAATGAAATACGTACATGAAATAATTCTTTTACTGGAAACTGTAATTTAATAATAATTACTAAAAAAAAGAGGGGGAAGCAAGAGTTTCTGAAGGAGGAGTAAATGGGATAAAGTGAGAATAGGAAAGGATTTAAATGCAATACACGTAAGAAAACATTTGTGGTGGGAGTGGAAGGACGAGTGAAAGATAAGATTTAACATTAACCACACCTTTGGCCTGAAAAATGGAATTATCAATAAATTAATTAACTAATAATTACTGGAAACGTTAGTCCTGTCGACAATATAAAAATGAAAAAAAAAAAGAAACTATAATCTGTATTCTACAAATATCTTTATCTCGATCAATCGACCGGTACAAGATTAATCGCTAGAGCTATAGATGGCAACAGGCTCATCAGCCTACGTCTTTTCTTCCTCTAATTATGCAGCTACAAACAGCAACGCGACGTCGTCGTTGGACCCAAGTTAAATTAATTAACTCCGGCCAACGTGAAATCTGCGTAAGGTTTTAATTAGGACTAAACTCGTACTGTTCGATCCAGTGCACGGTGATTAACTGTAACGGATTTGAACTGTAAGTTCATGCTAATTAATTAGCTTTTACCGACGTTTGCCCGCCGGTGCGCCGCCTCGTTCCGCGTACGCGTAAAACTACAACCGGCGATTACAGGAAAACACGAGGCTTGTTTCGGCCTCGTTCGTGACAACAGGCCATCGTGCTTTAAGTATAACGTAGAAATACCGTGTAGAGACCTTTCTTAGCCTTCTTTATCATTTTATCATTTTCGTACATCTTGCACGCACTTCTTGTTAAAGGCAGGTTAATGGTGATTGCTAACTTGTGACTGTTTTAATTGAAAATAATAACGTTAAAGAGTCCTCAGATGGTGAGAAGTATAATAATGCAGCGCATAATGGATATATATTAGATTCTTGTAATAATTTAAGTATAGCCTACATAAACGTATAATCTTTCTTCCTTCTTTCTACAATTTTGCATTTTCATAATTTTCCACGAACTTCTTGTTAGCGTTCAGTTAATCGCGATTGAAAGTTTGTAGCCGTTTTAATTGAAAACGTTAACGTGCAGGTGGAAATTGAACTTGTGTAAAGCGAAACTAAAATTAGCTCCGCGTTGTGTAAGTTTCACAATTTCGTTTACACTGAATCTCTCAAAAAACGAATCGCTTCTTTCAATAAATATATCGTTCGTAAGAAGATAGCACGAACGAACATACGTTTCAACGTACATTTTAAAACACGATATTTCTAATATCGTTGCCTTTCTCTGCTTTCCGATTCACAAGGATAATCAATGTAGCTTTTAAACGATTCAATTGCAGCTGTAATTTGCAAACATTCGAACTAACAGATATGACATGAAACGTTAGAATACAAACTATCTAGAAATAACTCTGCGAAATAATTAACAAACGATAAGTTTATATATCGTATAATTGATATTTCGTATAGTGGAAGAATCAGGCTCGATCGAGATCCTGTATGGACGCGAGACACTCGTAACGAGACGAAAGTTTCGCGGGAAAGCCGTGAGACGAAACACGGCCATCACGAGATAGACACGTGTTACGAGAGAAATCTGCGAGTGGAACGGCTGTTTGATAGAGCAATTTCAACTTTCTCGACGATACGGTGCACCGCTGCCTGGATAGCTGTCCGTCTGCCACGACTTGAAAGTGTACGTATAAACCAGAGGAATACCGATTTCCATCTGGAAGTTCCCTCGATTTCTATTAAATTTCGATACGTACAACCGAGACGTCCGAATCAGAATTCGAATTTCTGGTCTTTTGTGCGAGAAAATGAAGTATCCATTTCCTAAAGTAGAAGTTTGGTCAATTTCTACAAGTTGACGTTGCATAATTTAAATTCTTCTTTCTTTTTTTTTTCTTTCTTTTTAATCCAGTTCATCGATCTTTGAAAAATCTGTTTAATAGTTGGAGAATAAAGAATTTGACAGAACGAATAGAAAATTGATACAGTCAAAGTTTCAATAATCCTAATTCTATATTACGTCAGGTACTTACTCATTTTATTCACAGACGTGACTCGATGAAATCCTTCGTTTCTCCTTAATCATAGTTAAGCGAAGCAGAACTACAAATGGGAAAACCATTAACGGTTCGTACCACGTCAACTCGTCCCACGAAACGAGACAAGTGAAAAGCGTCTGGACGATGATAATTAGAGAAAATTCCCTCGATCAATCTCTGTGCCCTTCTCGCCCAATGAATATTTATGACATCCCCAGGTAGTTTTCATTCGGAAGAAATTCAATTCTCCACTAATAACTTCAACCTAAAGCTTTTGATATCAAAGAAGCCAGTTAACTGCTTCTAAGTGATAAATTTAAAAGAAAGAACATATATCGATCACGATTAATCCACGGAAATTTTGAAATTTAAAATCTTGAAATTTGAAACTTTAATATAGTATATACACTTAATTATCCTAAAATTGTCAAGTAACCAAAAACGTTTCGTCGTATTTTTTACGATGAAAGATATAGAAAAGGAACACTATATTTGTCGCGTAATTACCTTCACACGCAGTTAATGAAAAAGTTAATGAAAAAGACGATAGAAATTTCTTAGTTTCCTATACAGTAACTTCTAATTGGCCAATTTTATTTCATTGTTCAAGAAGTAGGAACTAATGAAAAGTAGACCATAAGCTTTCTTCGCGCATAAATATCATTTATCATTATATTGTATACCATTTACGCACAAGTTGCTAGCTTAGATGATTCATAAATTTTGATCGTTAAAACATCGAACAGATCGATGAGATTTTTACGAAATTAAGATTGAGAATTACTACCCTCTTTCAAAACCGAGCTTCCAAATAATATGGTCACAGGAAAATTTCAAATTTCCAAAGGATACTGTTCGAGATTAAAAATGATCGATAACGGAATTTCATCTGGCCGGCGATGCTTGTTTATTCGATTATTGTGTGCACATTGTACACGGTATAACAAAAGCCACCAGCAGTGTATTTATCACGGATACGTTCCGCGATTGTAATTTATGTCGACTCACGCGTTCATTAACTAGACGATATTGAATATTACTTCATGTATCGCGAATAAACGACTGCTATCCTCTGTTGCGATTCGATACGTTAATTATAGCGATGGATGATGGACTAAAGTAAAGCAAACCTTTCCGCATATATCGCACATATCATATAATTACGCGTGTAAAAGGTTATGAATTCTGTATTGGTAAAATCGTGTTTTACCCTAGGCAATTGTTCTTGGTTAATGTTGTTAATTCTGTGTGAAAATTTCACGTTCGTGCATGCAGTGCAGAATGAGAATTCGTGCAGAGTTTAAAACTGTAGAATTTTACATTTGAAGGTTTTATGTTAGAATATTTATTAAAATTATTTAGAACATTTTGCATTACTTTAATATTATACAATATTAATGTAAATGTATTTTTATTAGCATCGAGTTAATTTATTCAGAAGCTCGTTCGATTCTTCAATCGATGTGAGACATTTTTCTTACGAATCGAACTGTATTAGTAGAAAGTATTAAAAATTGTAATAAAATTGCAAGTCAGTCTATCTGACGAGCTGATGTTTTTGTAATTGCTTTTATATTGTAAGAGCTTTACGCGCATTACTCGGAAGTGCTCGGAAGAGCTTTCTCGCATTACCCGTAACATTACATTTCTCGTTCGCTTTATTATAATTTACTACAATAGGAATTATAAGAATGGACATCGATGGCTCACTGTACATTTGTACGTGTACTTTGAAATTTGAATTTTCATATGCAACAAATAGTCCTCGACAGTTTCTCTGCTGTATAAAAATTACATTTATATGTGCTTCATAAATTTATCAAAAATAATATTTTCGTTTACTATATTTGATGTACATAGACATATTTTCAAGAACTACGATCCACTTTCTTACTCCTTCTTACATCATTTTATGCTCCTAAAAAGGATCAACGTACAATTTGCAAGCAAATGAAAAATATCATTGATAAAAACGAATACAATGCAAAGACTAGGTATCAATTTAATGATAAACTGACATTGAATTTTGAAACTATTTGTCTCCAAAAGCGCTACAAATGGATATTTCTGCAGTACCCGTAAGAAAAGCAAGTCTCTGTGGTGTAGTGGTTATCACATCCGCCTAACACGCGGAAGGTCCCCGGTTCGATCCCGGGCGGAGACATTTACTTTTTTTAGTTCAACGCCGTCCGCACCTACTGCGAGCAAGTGATGCTGGCGAAAAAGCGAGCGAAGAGAGATCGGAAGAGAACGCACGATCCTGCGAAATCGTCGCGCCAAAGAAACTCAATACGCCACAGGGACGCGGCACTGCCGCCGCCCTAGCAGCGTCAAACTAAGAACGAGGCGTTAGGGGGTGTGGTCCCCTCCTAGCGGCCCAACATAGACCGGGATGCCTCCCCTATAAACAGCTGGGAGAAGACGACGAGGGGCGACTTCCCTGGTAGCAATTGTAAAAAGAGCCCGAGGTCGCTTCTACCAATCATCGGGACGACCACCGTGGAGTTTTAGTCGGTAAGAGTCCGACACTACTCTGCTGTTGCGTGCAACAGCGAGTGTCCATGAGGATTTCTCCACGTACGAAAAAAAAAGTACCTGTAACAAGTCATCGTCATATTCTATTGTCAAGTAATTAATTCCTCCATTATCAACAAATTATTGCATTAATACGTTCTATTGTATCGTTGATGAAACATCGCGAAACTTTAGAAACTGACAAAACTCACACGTACATCACATCGTAATCTAAATTACTTGTAGAAATTGAAGGGTTAAAGGGGTTAAAAAAATGTTCTCTCTTTCAGTTTTTGAAATATGAAGCATACAAAAAGATGGAAATACTTGGAGAACTCAAGACGTAAGAGTGACAAATACATAGCCGAGGAATGATCGTAAATTTGGTGGGCGCGCGCGTGCAAGTAAACGTTGGCGAAGCAGCGCGTAAAAGCGTCGCGCGCGCCTTTCAGCCTCATGCATAAATGCATCGTTCGCATTGGTAGACGCTGATACACGCAAATGTGACGCGCGACCCTGCGTCGCAATGGGCTGTCACCGCGACGCCTGTAAACGCAAGAAATTGCGCCTGTAAAACGCGCAACGTTTTCTTAATATTTCTCTGCATCAAATTTCGTTCGTTTGCAATCCCGTTAACGAAGGGAAATGCCACTTTATAATTCATTCAAGATTTACGTCAGAAGAGGATATTTCAGCGTAGAAACCGTAATTTGCGATTTTATTGATTTAAAAATACATTTATGGCGTACACCATTAAAAAAGGGATTATAGTGTAAAATATATTATATGAATAATGTACTGTATTATTATATTACTCCGTATGATTATATATGTCGGAGATGAAAGGACATTCGGGCCTTTCTTTTGGAATGTTTAGGAAAGTCCCCAATACTTTAATCCAGACTTTTTATTATAGCCGTACTTAAACAATAAAACTGAGAAATAGCTGTTTATGAGTTAAGTCAATTGTGATTGCTCGGGATTTATGACACTGGGCTTGAGCTCGAAGTGACATAATGGGTCACTGAAGAGGTATAAAGTAATTAAATAACTTTCCTTAAAAACAAAGATTGATCTGAGGGATACAGACAGGAGTATATAAAGGCAGTTCCACTTGGACTGGGGCTCAATCCGAGAAGTCCGACTAGTCCAGTGAACGCGTTCGTCGAGTTCCAAATCGCAATCGTCATCCCGTTGACTGTGTATTCGTTATCGAACCTAAATTCATCGTCATCGACATCTCTATTAAATCTTCTCAGAAGAAGATTCATTACACGCCCCGAATGACAACGTATCTCCGACATATATATGTCAGGATAACGTTGGAAGTCGGGGCGTGTAAGGAATCTTCTTGTGAGTTGGCCACCGTTGTTGTATACCAGATGATGCTTATTAAAGTGAATGTATTACAAACGTTAACAAGTGATAGCGGTGATTGAATAATCGAGATGTCGATGACGATGAATTTAGGTTCGATAACGAATACACGGTCAACGGGATGACGATTGCGATTTGGAACTCGACGTACGCGTTCACTGGACTAGTCGAACTTATCGGATTGAGCCCCAGTTCAAGTGGAACTACCCTTATATACTGCTCTCCGTACCTCTCTGCATCCCTCGGGTCAATCTTTGTTTTTAAGGAGAGTTATTTAATTACTTTATACCTCTGTTAAGTACACGTCCCTTCCGCGATCGTAGCCACGTTCGGTGACCCGTTATGTCACTTCGAGCCTAAGCCCACTGTCATAAATCTCGGGCAATCATAATTGACTCAACTTATAAACAGCTATTTCTCAGTTTTATTGTTTAAGTACGGCTATAATAAAAAGTCTGGATTAAAGTATTGGGGATTTTCTCAAGCATTCCGAAAGAAAGGCCCGGATGTCCTTTCATCTCCGACATATAAATATGTAATATTCTGTAATCTTGTAGGAAAGTTATTGCAAAATGGAAGTATATTTTCATGGATACACGTACTCTGAGGTTTTACTGAAAAACGTGATTTACAGTAAACGCATGTTACATGAATGATATTCTGAACTTCTCGATTATATATCAACTTTTCGGTTATGTGATTAGTATTCTGAAACTTTGTAGGAAAATTATTGTACGATGAACATATATGACACTAATTTTAAGATTTTGTAGAATATATTATATCAGTACCTAACGCTTTGAAATTTAGAATTTCTTTTCTTTATTTTTAATAAAACTAATGCAAGATAGATACTCCATAATACAGATGTATAATGATAATATTAATTGTTGATCTTCGATTTAAATGAAAATGTTCCGAGTTCTGACTGCAGAAAATTTGACATAATTCAGTTATTTTGAGGTATGTTATAGGTTTGGTATGAAAAGTATTCTTACGACGCGACGTGCAATGGAACGAACTCAAATATTATTGGTAGACGTTTACTGTGATAGCTACTTTTCAAAAAGTATTATTCGTCGAATAATACGTTATGCGATTGTTTTAACAGAATAAACGAATTAACTGGAAGACTGTCATGGTGGAAATAGGAAGCGAGTTGAAGTTAGAAAATAAATAAAGCCAAATAATTGAGGAGAATTAGGATTGGTAGGTATAATGAAAGCAGGTAAGTAAAGTAAAGAAAGTAGAACAAAAGCGAGTAGGGAATAAAATTAATTGGCGAAGCGAACTCTAGAAGGAGAATTTTATTTCACCCAACGATCGAGTATTTCTTCGTTGTAATTAAGAATATATATCCATAAAACGCTCTCAACAAAGCTTCAACTTTATTCGAGAATCAACTTCCTTTTATCCGTTTAACGAAGAACATCTTAAGGAAACGTAGAGATAAAGACTAATCAATGTTGTTATCTTTTAGTACGATGAAAAATTCAAAAACCAAGTCACTGTTATTCTCATGAAAATCAATAAATCAATACTTACGCTGAATCATATCTGCTCATGATAGATACTTCATGATCGTTTTATTAGATTAACCCCTTAAGATACATTTTTGCCATATGTATCGCGAAAGATAGAAAATTCTATCTCCATAACGCTACTTAACTCGGTTTTATATGATTAATCTATCGCAATAATTACGAGACTTAGCTTAGAAAATTATTTTTGATATCATTTTGTAGACATTTAATTAAATAAAGTAATGCAACAAAGACATGTGTTTTATTGACGCTATTTTCCTAATATTTAGCGATCTCTTAAGGGGTTGAAAGAACGAAAGCCAATGATACGGACAACTGACTTGTAAAATTTGTATCGATAATCCTATTCCAAACGCAACATTTCAGATCTGAATTTTACTTATCGATCCTGTTCTAAAAACTTTCAATTCTTTTCATTAATCCGATCCATATTAACGTACAATATCAAAGCTCTTTTCCAAACACAAACTCCCAATCTTCTCGCAGGATGATATTCAAAGAGTAAAAAAATGAAATAAATATTTTACAAAACTCCTGATTTCTTGTTATATTCATCGAATCGGTTTTGCGCTCTTTGCATAAAATCTGCATTTGGATTGCAAGTCAAATGCTTCTACGACCACTGGCTTTCGTCTAAACAAACAAATAAATATTGAATATTGACGTGGCACGTACCGTGAAGCCGATGCCAACAGTTGCTGCGAAGTTTCCCGGTTGAAATCTTCCGGTATCGAACTGGACCAGCAGAGATGTCTTACCAACACCGCTGTCGCCCAGGAGGATTGTCTGCGATCAAAAAAAGAAAGAGAAGTCGTAAGTCCTCGATCGCTATCGATTTCTTATCAAGCGCACGTCAATCAAACCAAAGTACCTCTTTATTGAACACCGTTTATGTGGACTTTACGATATCGTTCTTCGAATGAATATCCCGTGCAGAACCTTGACAGCTTCCGGGATCAATTTTAAAATGGCCACTTTTATCTCGATCGAAGATTTATTTGCAACAAGGTAGGACTTAAATTGACGATCGATGAGAATATAGATTTATTTTACTAATTGCAGGATTAAGAATCATAGCGTTATAAGTCCATTGTCATTCTTGCGTTACATTTTGCGTTTATTGTTCTAAAACAACTCATTATATTTCCTCCAATTATAAAAGAAGCTATACCGTAGCATAGAATAAATTTATTTAATTACAAAATTAAATAGATGCTACTTGGAATCTGGTGCATGATAAAAGTTACGTTTTGCGATTAAATTGTGAAAATCTTGACTTATACTACTACGATTGTCAGTTCCCCAATCGATAGTAATTCTTTTTTAATTTACACCTTCTTTATTACATAAAGTTGGACGTATTGTTACAACGTAATTTATGCGTAACTTTCGCAAGTTGGAAAAAATTATAACAACTGTCCTAAAACATAGATTAAAGAGCGCAAGTGATTTCAAGTTGGTATGTAGATTATATATAGACGAACAATTTTTTCCAGATATCCTGAAATCGTCCAATCAGTCGCCAATCAATTTCCAATCATTTTCAAAACGAACCTATAACCTTCGAACTTCCTGTCGAAATCCTAGTTCCCCTCGGCCAATACAGCTTCAATTAGAGACAACCCTGTAATTACAAGCGAGCAGGAGCATCCTTTACGATTTTTCTTGGCCCGGTGGTAGCTTCTCAAATTACGCGTAACGCATGGTTCGATTTCTCTCCCATGAACCGTGGCGCGCTGTGTGGTCCCATAAAGGCTGCGGTCGGCAGTCAACTTTGTTGCACTTTGACTGTGGCCGTTCTTCGATAGCAACACCTGTAGCCGACAATAGCCGTTTGACCTGCTGGATTATTACATTACGAGCCAGGATGGCACCTGCTTCGCCATAGGTACAAGTTCGGCCACGCGTATAATTTTATAGAAGAAAAATAAAACTCAAACTACATCCGCCTATTTTTCTTTTCTGATTCTTTATTACGGACATTCGTACTTTTTATGGAACATTTAATGGAACAGATAGGTACCATTTTAGATTCTGACAGTATTACAAAATACTATGACATATAGTGTCTAAAAACTATAAAAATACCATAAATTATACAATTTTTTATTGACTAATTATTGCCAATATTCTGATATTATTAATATTATTGTTATTAACATTACTGTACTACATATTAGTATTATTATTACTGTATATGCTTATTATCAATTCGTTTAGTTATTTATTATCTTAGAAAATATTTGTTACATCGAGCTATGAAATATCTTTTTGTTTTACTTGTCTGAAAACAGTAAACATATTATAAAATAAAAGATTATTAATTAATTATAGCCAAATGATATTAACGACGTTATCAATATTAATAATATTAATATCACTGATATTAATGATACTAGCAAATAACTATTTGTTTCTAATAACACTAATCATAAAATACTAATAATATTCAATATAGTAATTATTTCATAAAATAATAAATACATAAATAAATATTAATACATGCTTATATAATAATAATAACAATAGCAATAATATTAGTAATATTAGTTAATAATTATTTACTCCTAATGATACTAATGTTTCTAATAATATTATTATTATTATACATGATTATAATAATATTTATTAAAGTATTTATTATTTCAAGAAATAATTATCACATTGAAATATCGCTACAAAACATTTTCTTATTATTGCACAAAAAATTACACACGCCACTAATACCATCGCCTATAGAAATATATTCGCGTTTCCGTAAACGTGTATTCAAACACATACTCACGAAAGCACATTGCGTGAATGTTGGTTTATGCAATCGTAAGCATCACAGTGCGAAAGGCACGGGTGCCATTATCGGTTGGTTAGAGGAGATGAATTACAACAACGCGACGACGAATTTTTCCTACGGTACCCCGTAGGAATGTTCAAGTGGAATGTTTCAGGCGATGTTGATGTTGGATGTGGATGTTAAAACGAGTCGTTTCTAATTTTTGCAACAGTTGCGCGGGCTGCGGTCAAGTGCATTCGTTGTTTGAACATACTGACAAACGAAGAATGTGGTAAAATATTGTAAATTAGATGTTAATGGCTAATTTGTTTCTACGATTAATTTCGTATTACGGCTTTACATTCCTTACGACTTTCTTGATAATAAATATACCATTTCTCTTTGCCCGAGAGGAATTTTCTAATAAATACAAAATACTTTTATAATAGTTGCTAGATAGAACATTTCTGATTAATTAATGTGCGTTAATAAACAATCTGTATTCGAAAAATCGAAACGCAAGTTGTATGGAAAAATACCTAACAGGAGTAAGATAATTTCTCAGATTTTATGAATTTTTGAACAATTGATCTATTTGCTCATTTTTAGAGAATTGGTTATTTTGGCCACTCTGCTGATTTTAAACGATATCAGATATCCTCACGGAGCAGCTGACAAACTCGTCGCATCTGAACATCCCGGACTCGTAAACAGGTGATCGATAAAAGATTGCACGATTTGCTGCGACACGAAGGTAATCATTTTGGAGAAACATTTAAATAGACGAGCAGTTACACACAAACACGATTATTAAATATTCGAACAATATACGTATTGCTATGAAAATAAATAAATATCTTATAGTATATAATTTTCCATACATGTAATAATAAAATATAATACTTCGAGATGTAAGTGATACAATCTCAGTAACGATGTAATGAAAATTTCATTGAAATTTCAACAGAATTTTCAATAACTAGATTGTTATTGATACGGTCGGTAATAGTTATTCTTTAAACAATTTATTATTTGAAACTTCAGAGATATAGATTAGATTATTATTTAGATATACGTGTACAATATGTAAATATATCACACGCGAATGGCTATAACGGTGAGGCCTGAATCGTACTTTGAATGTCAAGTATCATAACACGTGTCAAAGTATCGAATAGGTTCGCGAATTGACGGAACACCTGGATAATTTCAGCTCGTAAAGAGATCGATGATTAGGTTCGAACAGGTTGCGTCGAAATTGAAAGGTAGTCATTTCGAGTGCTAGATGCGAAGATAAGAGTTCAGTTCGGGCATAGAAATGGCTATTCGGTTTATTATCTTGTTAAGAATATCCTTTTTCGGTTCAGAAACTCCATAAAATCGCAAGGGACATTAATTACGATAAAAAGTACCGAGAATCGTTAGGAGAACGTATAAAGTAGAAAAGAAATGATATTTAGTTTAAATTCGCTCGATCGCTGTCTTATTTTATCTTCATTTGTCGATAATAGAGATATGCTGCTTATTATCTTGTCTATGAAAATATTTCACCGCATTAAGTATGCTTTTTATTACTGCAACTGGCATTAACGACTAAGATATCGAACTTGTTTAGAATAGTAAATAAGATTCGAATTAATTCAACAACAAAGTCAGAATGGAAAGTAGCTGTGTGAAGAGATATAAAGTGGCTCACGAAAGTATACGAACATTCACCATAGAAGATTTTTATGAATGTATTGTATACGTTATACGAAACATCTTGAAACTTCGTTAGCGTTACAGTGAGACACGACTATCGTAATTACGATAGTAATATTTGAAACCAATCGAAAAATGTATGTAGAAGTTACATTTATTATAAACGTATATTTGGTGAGCAGTTAGTATACGATGTGAATAGTAATCTTGAACTTAGAATTAGTGCTACAGAATTTGCACTCCGAATTTTATTTCAATTTCGTTACCAGCAGCTCCCGGCACTTTTAAATGTTTCATTTGAAATTTACTTTAACTGAAAAAATAAGACAATTTAAATAAATAAAGGAAGAAACAAATTCACTTGAATACCAATTTTATTCGCATTATTGTTGTATTTTATAATTTCTAAGTGTATGATATATCTTGAAACAATTTCCAGGATCCTGGTTTTCTTTCGTACCTTTCACAAAAAAAAAAAAAAATGGGTTTGAAAGAATGTCGAGTGGGACTGCACAAAGGAGCTCCTGAGATAAAAACTGATGTCGAGTCACACTCGACGTAGGAGTGCAAAGGGTTGATATAATACACAATCGATCGTTCAAATATCTCGGTGATCTTTGCGAAATTTTTCAATAAATATCTTCTAACTTCCAAATATATTCTCAGATTCGTTTCAAACTCGACCAATACACCCACGATAACCGTATCATAATTTTCATTACATCGTTAATGAAATTTCAAAATGTTTCAAAATGAGACATACGTGAAAAATTCCCAGGGGTGGTCGTATAATATTTTCACCAGCCACCGTGTAACGCGAAAGTTAGGAAGACAAAACGAAGAGAAATGCAGAGCAAGAGAAAAAGAAAAAAGGAAAGAAGGGGGAAAAATAAGCGGAGAATGTAAAACAGAGAGAAAAGAGGGAAGATAAGGAAACGAAAGGATCATAAACTAACAGGAGAATTCTCAACGAAAGCAGGCAAACGTGAAACGATGACCGCCGCGTCGTCCGGTCTTATCCGTGAAGCTCGTAAAAGTAACAGAATTAGTCAGTCAGACTTTTACTACCTCGTCATAAATTTGTGGCCATCGGTAGATGGGCCCGAAATTATTCGCGACGCTTCCTCGTCATTTTTTATTTCTCTCTCATTTTCTGTTCGTTCACGACACACCTGTGAACAGAGTCCACAGCGAACGGAACTCGACGTTTGACCCAGGCCACGGGCAAATTATTACATTACGACCAACCGCTTCCACCTGCATTACCCTTAGGGATACGCAGCTGGGACTCTTTGCTGAACATGTAATTTCTCCGCCTTACGAACCTTCGTATCGCCGCTGCTCTATTCATTCTGTTGCATTTCTGAAGGATTTTTATAATTCACTTAACACGTTCACTGCGTACGACGCGCACTCGAATCGCCAAATACTATAGTCATTCCAGTTTTTAACTGTTCTATGTCCATTGGCTTGCAAAATGAGAAAACCGTGTTTAAAGTTTGCAAAGTTTATCGTATCAAAGAATATCTGTTGCTTTTTAAGTAGAATTTTCATTTCATTTATTAACAATGTTATTACCAATGAGACATATGAGAATTGCTTAATTACATTTCCTTCTCTATTCTTTTTTCTTTTTGAAAAATGGAGTAAGAACATGGACATGTTATTTTAGAATATTCCTGGTGTCGACTTGGATGTCGCATTTGAAATAAAAGTGTTGAAATTATGAAAAGGTATTTCACGATATAAAGACAGGGTATCGTACAAAGATTTGTTCTCAGCTTACAACACAGTACGAAATGAAAATCGGAGCTGCAGCGAACGTGTTAATCGAATTCGTAGGGTTTCAGTTAAGAATCAACTGGTATTGTACGATCGTGTAACAAATTAATTGGTTTGTTTGATTTAATTCCCCTTTCCTCCATTTTACGAAGCTCTAGTCCAGTCACGGGTACTTGAGGTATTTTTGTTTCTTTCTTTAATTTCGAATTTACTTTGTGCGTTCAATGAATCAACCGCTGAATGAACCAAATAAATCAATAGGATTTCAATTAAATCTCAATTATTACGTATCATGGTCTCGTCGTATTCATTCATTTATTTAGTTTATTTGATATCAAAGTAGCTACTTCTTTTTCTTATTCAGCCCACATTGCACAACTCATTTGTTCCTCGATCGGTAGAACAAATGGAACAAATGGTAGTCGTTTCCTCCTGACGAGGAAAAAGCTGTCGATTAGATGGAATCGGATGTGAGAAGCTGCAAAAGCGAAACGAGAAGCTTTGTCGCAAAAGGTGAGATCGCTCTTTCGCGGAAAACAGGCCATCGGAAGTTTCGTCTCGTCGATCGACGTTGTCCTTTTTTCGTTCATGCTGTATTGGCTCTTTCGCATGATCGCTTTTAATTCACGCTGATAGAGCAGTTTTCGCCCGAAATTTCGAGCTACGCTCGAAATTCGAGATCGAAGAACAAGCTTCGAATTAACTTCGTTCTCTTCTAGCAGAGTATAGTAGGACGATCAAAAAATTGCCAATTGTATAACGCGATTTGAAAGATGGAAATGAAAGAGACAAACTTCTTAAGGAAATAACAAGCATTCGCGAGGCAACAAAAAGGAACATTTGCGAATAAAGAACATAGAAATTTTGATGCGGAAGAAAATTCAACTTACGAAGAAACTGTCACAGCAGCTGAAAGCACGGCGGAACTTAATTTTAAATAATTCCGACAGTTTTCTATTTAAAATTAAAGTTACGACTATCCTTTTAAAATTCCAGGACGAGCAATGGACTTCGTGTGCTGAAGCAAATAAAGCAATTATCGAGTGCTCAAAATATAGCCATTTCTGATGAGAAAAATTCTGTAAGTTCAGAGACTGTACAGTCGTGGGCACAGATTTTCTAACATTTTTATACAGAAGAAGCAACACTCTGAAATCGAAGATTAATTTTTCAAATAAACAAATATATTTATCCATCGGTTGCTTGATGATTTATTAAAATATAATTTCTCGTATCAGATGACGTGAACGTGAGCAAAAGCTACAACAATCAAATGAAGAACGACTTTCTAATTATTTTTCTATCTTTCTTCTTTTACAAAGTACATTTTACAAAGAATTAGAGACACACAGTGGAATACAAAGTCGCGCTGATAATAACAAAAAAATTAATTACCAAAATTACCATTTTCCAAAGGTACAAGTATGAAATTCTCTCGCTATTTTTTTTTTTTTTTTGCAATTCGTTTGGGACTGGAGGGTGAGCTTTACTTGAGCTCTGGGTGAGCCCAGAGATATGGAAGAGAAAAAGGAAACGAAAGAAAGAAAGAGAGAGAGAGAGAGAGAGTAGAACGGCGAAGGATAAAGGCCGAGAAGGAAGGAGAGGAAGAGGAGGGAGGGCAGTGAATTAAGTTTCTCCGCCCCTGAGGCCGACACATTCGCCGACACTCGTCACGACCACCCCCTGGGGGTCCTGCGAATCTTTCAATGGAAATTCTGCATGAAGGGGACGCCGCGCCGCCTCGAGGCTCGCCGCGGCGCCGATACCAACACGTTACAAACTTCCTTTCTGATTTCTCTGATTTGAAAAAGGAAGCCTTTCCTCTTTCAAATCTTTGAGAAAAAATCTCAAAGACGATCTCGTATGGTGCATTTCACCTCTTATTGAGTTTATTGTACGAATCATCGTCTTTGTGTGCTACGTTTTGCTTGGCTCAATTACAAGATTTCTATACAATATATCGTTCGATAGCAAAACGTAGGATACAAGAAATTGTAAGAATGCAACCCTCTCGGAATATTTAGAATATTCAGTGCATGGCATGCACCACGAGTACGGTTAAACATTCGAAAGGTTAACTGGCATTTCCTTGTATTTATAGAAAGACAAATTCACAGAGAAATTTAACAGAAGCTTAAGGGAAATCCAGTGGCTAGAAAAAGTTGTTGCATTGTATCAATTAGATCGTCCCGAAAGTGTCTTCCTTTCGCAAACGTGTTCTTTACAACAGTGAACCTTCATACAAACGTGAAAGCAAGTCTGTGAAATGTCACGGTGTTTATCTCAACAGAACAAAATGGATCGTACGTAATTCGACAAAATAATATAAAAAATACCTTGTGCCTATTATTTCCTCGTAAAACGAAAGAAACTTTCCGGACAACCTAATATTATAACGTTTACATATATCGATTAATTAGGATTAGGTATATTGAATTTCGTATTGTGCAGTAGCACCTTTCGTACGACTGTAAATATTTCTGCTTAAATACATTTGGTTGTGGCGTTATAACTAAAGCAAAAGATCCCACTGTTATTGAAAGTTTCTATGAAAATCAGTAAAATAAATCTCGCAGGACATGGGAAGAAATCGCGATAAAATTCGAAGCTTCTACGCTACTAAGAGACAATTTGGACCTCAACGAGGACGCAAAAGTGTACCAAGCAAAACATACGACAGTATGTGGAATACAAACTGGAGAAAAACGCTGCGAAAGTCTGGAGAAGTCCGAACTTTGTGGCGGTTGTCGAAGTCGAAAGTCGTAAAATTTATGGTTGGCCGAAGACGCGGTGCAAAAGGAAAGCGAGCGCCACGTTCGACGTGACAATGCCGGACGTGCACTTATACGGGCTGCATTGTAATTTGCATTGCGCGCTCGCGCACGAAAACGCAAGAGATATCGCGTTACATGCGCCACTCTGTGAGACGGTGCAGGCGCACGTACGCGTCGAATTCGGAACATGTGCAAATGTGCAAGCTGGAACGAAGAGAAGGTCCGCCGGGGAAGGTTGTCGCGTTGTTCAGTCACTTTCCTTCGAATACTCAGCGTTGAATTTAAATGAATAACTTGTTAAATGTTTTAAACGAATAACTCATTGTGCAAATATATACTTGGTTATTTGAATTTTCATCATTTCAATGCTTTGCTATTGAAACATTCTAACGTTTGAATTTTTCTTTTTTATCCGATCTAACAAATTTCGAATATTTTAATTGTTTTTTAAATACTTTGTTATTATTCACATACTATGCTAACTCCAATCTTCTGTCCGAGTACCATTATGCAAATAGTTCATCATCAGAGTCCTTTGATATTTGTACTTTCTGATCGCGCTACTTTTATTCAAATGCCTGACGTTTAAATACGAACATTTTATTATTGCATTATTTCTTATACGAATTTCTACTCGAATATTCGAGTTCCTCCACTTAGTTTGAACTGTAATCATCGATATTAATAACACTTCACTATCGCATAATAATACTTCACAATACTTTCTGCTACTTAATTGCAACCTTATTAAAATGTTCTATTATCCGATAGGATGTTAATTAATAAAATATATACAAACTGCGAATGAGAAATCGCAAATCATAAAGCACTGTCATCAATTCTCAGTCTCATCTGCTTACTAATTCCACGAATCTACGCAACCTACGCAATTTTATTTATCGAAAGTACATGTACGAACTACGAATTACAGATTCTACAGAGCACTGATTAATAAATTCTAAATCTGATCTACTCGCTAATTTCTAGAAATCTACACAACCTGCACAATGTTACTAAAGGCATACATAAATTATCGATCATAAATGCTGCGACGTACAGGTTCATAAATTCTCACTCTAACTTATTTACTAATTCTACGAATCTACGCAACCTGTATAATTTTATTTACGGAAAGTACGTATACATACACCAACTACGAAACACAGATTGTACAAAGTATTGATTAATAAATTCCGAATCTGATCTACCCATTGATCTACAAATCTACACAACCTGCACAATATTATCTACTAGAGGTATACATAAATTACGAATCATAAATCTTACAACCTACCGATTCATAAATTTTCCATCTAATCTGCTTGCTAATCTACGAATCCACACAAGCTTTTAAATTTCCACATACATCGCTAGCCCATCTCTCATACTTATCCAAACGTTGTCGATACGCGGTCACGTACGATCGTTTCTCCGAAGGAACTATTGGAAAGACATAAAGATACGTATAGCATACTCGACGGAAGAGACAGAAGAAAGTTGCGGCTCGTTTCATTCGAACGAGAGTAAATTTATTACGGGCGATCCGGTGCAACGTGCCGCTGGCAGACGTTTATTCGATGCCTGGAAAGATAAATAGTCCGGGATAAAGCGAGCCACGGACGTTGCAAAATTTTCAAGATACGCAAGCGACAAGTTTCACTGTTCATTAGGCGAGGATTATTACGCTACCCAATATTCATGGAAAATTTACCACAATCGTGAAGAAGCTTGTCAATCGCGTATTTTGTCAGCTACGTTTACGTTTGCAACAGTGGGAACGTTTGATAATTTTATATAATAGAATTTTCCATGTTATTTATCTAAACATCTGTTTCTTAAATATTAGATGTATCAATATGCATATGCAGGTGAGCATATAGGAACCGTGGGCTTTCGGGAGAAAAAATTAAAGAAGGTAGCTACCATTGGTTATTCGATGGTTTCGCTCGAATTAATTGTTTTTCGAATAATATACAATTGCATCATTAATATAGAAATATATCGATTGTTGCAATATTTGGAAATTTTGTTAACAAGTAACCATCGAATAATTGAAAGAACGTAAAAGCACAGTTTGTGTAAAATTGAATGTGTAAATGATGACAGAAGAAAATAATTCTTCATAAAATACGTACGAGTTTATTGCTCAACATGACGTTAGGTTAATGTACGTAAAATGTTAGAACATACAAATTTCCTAAGAAAATAAATAGGCAAACCCAGAAAAATTTCCTACAAATCTTCAACAATCCAAATTCCTTTATACATTTTCAAAGATTAAGACAAATATTTCTGCATATCCTGTACAATGCTTCTTTTCTTGTCGACATCCAATGGCGCGGCAAGGCCGTGTGCATTCGTATGCTAATCATCTTGAAATGAAACAAGAAGAGGAAAGGAGAAGAGAGAGGCAGAGAGGAAGACTTCGAACGATACCAGCGAACACCGACCGATAAACGCGAACGAGGATAACGAGATTCTGCAAAAATGTGTCCGCTGCGCTAAATATAGCCGGTTAATTGGCACTAATTGCGAACATGGCCGTGTGCCACGACTCCGAGCGTGTTGTGATCAAATTTGGAAGCGGAGAATGTCGGTTCCGACGTTTTAATAGGTGGAGGGTGCGGTTGCTGTGTAAAAAATGGCGCCCCACGTGCCGTTTCTAGGTTTTGTCCTCGGCAGGCTGATTTTACCAGAATGTTTCAAGAAATTAGTTTTGTTAGTTCGTTTAGGATACGTACTAATTTAGCAGCAATGAGAATATTTTTTTTCTTTCTTTAAAAAGCGTGAATATATTATTTAGATTAAAATAGTTTCGCTGTTTCATATCTGAGTAATAATATATACGTAAAGGAAGTGTCATTATACAAATTAGAAAAGATTGTTAAGAGAGAGGTAAAAAATTTGGCAGACGAACGAAGCGCCGTTGTACAACAAGAAAATTAGTTGATTCAAGTATTTCAGCTAAATAACAAATAGCTGGAATACTATTAAATAAAGCAAGATCAGAGAAATTTTTTAATTAGCCAATGTTCTTTTATTTCTCTTTGTTTCTTTCGTCATTCGAATATAAAACATTATAATAGGATATAAAAAATGGAAGTCAATGCTGGAAATATGATTCCAAAGTTCTTGCATATTTCACTCGAACAAAAGGTATAATCGTACAATCGTCCATTGTGTGAAATTTGAACGCGGGAATAACAAGCTTTAATTAGAAATTTCATAATACGCACATGTGGGGCGTCACATTTTGCTTTAATGGCATAATCGTAATTCCATTACCAGTTGCGAAAAATGAATACGAGAAGGTTTAACGTTACATTCTGTCTATTGACTTCCAAATTTCCTCGAAATTAGACACCAGGGATGTTATTAATTTAATAATAAGGTTCGCGCGGTAACAAGGAACAAACGCAATTTGAGAGTTAGTTAATTGAATATGCGTCGAGCTTGGTATCGGGGCTAAACAAAATGGCAGAGAATCTGCAATACGCGGCATGTGGAACTTTCATTGCCTGATATCATTACCAACTTTTACCATTATATCCTCTGCTTCATAAATGTAGCTCTCCTTTCAAAAGTTGATTACATACACGGAAATTCTATTTTACGAATTGTAAAAGAAACTATTATTATTTATAATCCGATGCTTAATGTCACGCTGTTTATAGTCTGTAATTTATATCGTTCCTATTTACGAATAATTCCATACTTACTAACCCCTTCCACGATTATGCATACTTTATTATTATGCATAACCTAACATTTAACACATTTCATACTATGTATTTATAATCTATAAATTACATCAGTACCATTTATTGCCTGGCCTTCGATATACACTAGTATACGCTACTTAAATACAATCTACTTATAACTATGATTTAGGCTCTTTAAATTACTCGTTATTTAACCTTAATACTATTTGTAACATGAAATTCCTTCATTTCTCTCTCTACATTCTAATACAGTAAATTCCATATCCATTTCCAATCGTTTCATGCAACATATATGTGAAAGTAATAATATATAACGTTTAATTAAATACAAAATTTATATATAACAGGATAATTATTTTATGTGTAACCTAATAATTGGTAGTATTAACGAACACCGCTCTATTCCCTTTTACATCTCAAACAGGAATGAATTTGTTTTGTTGCACATTCATTCAGCATTTACGCGATGCGTTCGTCTCATGGCGTTTACCTTTTGTCTTCCTCCCTTTCATTCCACGCTCGTACGATACAGATGTACACACATCTATTTTCTAACAATATAATCTAAAGTTGCTTTACATCGGTCCACGTTCTAGTAGATTCTAATTTAAAACTCGGTAAAGAAAAAAGCGCGAGTGGATATCGCGTGCTGGCGAACGGCAAAAAGCCGGAAAGGAGAGCGTCGGCCAGATCGAACGCTCGCAGAATATATTAGCGAAAAACTCAATTACGAGCGAACAATAAGAAGGATTCTGCCGCTGCAACCCCCTTTTTGCGGTGGTCGATAGTCGAACGAAATTATTACTCGACCGCCGCGTTTCTTCGCCCATTACCGGGGCAAACTAACTTCGTAACCGTTCGGAATTGCAAATCCCAGCCGACAGCCTCTTTATGTATTATGGATCCGAGGACGTCGGATGGCCAGCGCCCCGATTCGCGAATGAAATCTAATTGATTCACCCTGGTAACACAAAAATCTCGCTGGTTACCTTGACGAAGAGCTATAGTCACCCACACAATCGCGACAAATTGCACGATCCTGTAATACGTGCACTACCGTGCGCAAGTATTTGGACGTTTGGTGCAATTCAATTGACAGATCGATATTTTTATTATATTGGGTCGGCAACTAAATGATTGCGGATTTTGTCATTAGGTGGTATTGACAAACTCCGCAATCACTTAGTTGTCAACCCAATATTTTTTAACATTACGACGGAGCAAGGTTTCTCTATCGCTGATTCTTTGCTTCTAGCCATAAGTGGGATCAAAACGTTAGGCTAAATTGGAAGTGAAACAGGAAAACGTCTGCATCAGTCGAGTTTCATACGTATCTCCGATAAATAGCTGACATTTCATAAAATCTATAGGAACTTTTAGAATGTGGTTGGAAACATGTTCTAAGTATTCTAAGCTTAAGTCACTTATCTTAAGTGTCTCTATAATTTCTCTATATTTTCAAAGCCACCTTCGATAATTGTCTTTTTATTCATATTAATTATTCATATTAATCGACTATTATTTTTATCGATATTTACTAATTATATGTTGTTACCTGAGATAAGATCAGACGCAAAAATTAATACGCGCTTAATATATACGGTAGCTAACAAGAATATTCTAACAATTCTAAAAGATTTCTTACGTATACATTATACAAAACACTTTGAAATTTCATTAGCTGTGGAACGAGATACAGTAATCGTGGTTATATTGGTCGAATTTGAAAGGAATCTGAAAATGTACGTAGAAGTTACAAAATATTTACTGAAAGTATAGACTTGGCAAAGCTCACTGAAATATTTTTTTTAATTATTTAATTTGTATCATACAATTTGTCCAGCTGGACATTCTGTAAATTTTTCTAGCTCACCGGAATATTTTTTTTACTATTTAATTTGCACTTTACAATTTGTCCAGCTGGACATTCTGTAAATTTGTCTAGCTCACCGGAATATTTTTTTTATTATTTAATTTGCACTTTACAATTTGTCCAGCTGGACATTCTGTAAATTTGTCTAGCTCACCGGAATATTTTTTTTATTATTTAATTTGCACTTTACAATTTGTCCAGCTGGACATTCTGTAAATTTGTCTAGCTCACCGGAATATTTTTTTTATTATTTAATTTGCACTTTACAATTTGTGCAACTGGATATTCTGTAAATTTTTCTAGCTCACCGGAATATTTTTTTTTATTATTTAATTTGCACTTTACAATTTGTCCAGCTGGATATTCTGTAAATTTTTCTAGCTCACCGAAATATTTTTTTTTTTTATTTAATTTGTATTATACAATTTGTCCAGCTGGACATTCTGTAAATTTTTCTAGCTCACCGAAACATTTTTTTTTATTATTTAATTTGCACTTTACAATTTGTCCAGCTGGACATTCGGTAAATTTGTCTAGCTCACCGAAATATCTGAACACTCAATTACACACTATATTAATAAATCACGAAATATACAACGACCATCTGCGACATTCTAATTCTACCTTCAAAACTACTACTCACGTTCTATGCTAATTTTTCGCCAAATCTACTTTCCCAATTAATGTCTGGTAACTTGTTCATACGCTTTCAGATTGGTACAAAATTTTACTATTACAATCACGATAATCGTGTCGCATTACAGTCCTAACGAACTTTCAAAAAGTTTCCTATGTTTTCTAAAAGTAGTCGAATACTTTCGTGAGCCGCTACATCTACAATTTCCATTATACATAATCTGAAAAAACATTCCTTCGAAGCGACGATAATGTCCCTAAAAATGGCAAACGTCCCTGCGGTTACTTAGCCCTTCTTGTAGCCACGTTTCACCTGTCATTGCCCGATCGAAAAGGTTGATTCTCCTTTTATCGTGAATCCGAGCAACCGGCTGCTTCCAGACGAACCCGACGATTCAAGCCGCGTTTTTCGCGTCCGCGATCCATTGGTATTCCATGCACCGCCTCCCCGAACTGGGAATTGTAAATTGATAAACGCTCTTCGATAAAGAACTGACCAGAGTCTAACCTATCTGTCATAAGGTGTACAAACCTTTTTCCGCTGAAATTCCTCGATGGTTTTTCGCGTTGATAGTAACTCGCGGAGAAGTGAAGAAATATTTCAGTGGATATCGTACGTACTTTTGGTTCTACGTGTATACGTACGCAAAAATGGTATAACATAGGCCTGGCATAGTGTTAGATTGATCGAGAAGTTCGTAGTGTTTTTATTGCAAAAATTTCTATGAAGTAACAAAACGTTGGAACAAATGTTGCTCTTAATTGGATACTAAAGTGAGTTTACAAAAAGCTTCGAAAATCTGATAATAAAAGCAGGTTGCAGTTTTTGACGAGACAACGTTGAAGCTCGTAATATCCAAGAAATTTGTAGCTCGGATGTTCGTTTCTATTTGTCTCATTCATCGAGTACGGTATCATCTTGCTGTTCTTTATCGCAGTTTTCACGAGACTTATTCGAAAGATGTGGGCAAGAAATAAAATACTTTAGAGGTCTGTGAAAGTTATTCGAAGGAATCCACTAGCGAAATAGAGAAACAATTTCTCAAGAGAAGAATTTTCACATCGAAAAGTTTAATTCTAGTGACGTCTTTCTTAACTATCGCCACGAATTTTTCGAACAACCCAGTAGTTCTTGGTATATTTTACGATGAACGTAGAAGATTTCGTGCTCAGTGTTTTTCGCAGTTGTTTTACAGCTCGTGTAGCATAGAAATACGATATGTACTTATTTGGCAGCCACGGTGCGAAACATCAGAGCCTACGTGCATTATGAAGAAAATGCAGAAGGCGATTGGCCATTTTCATGAATTGACAAATTGACCGTGCAAAGACGGGCAAACGTATCGGTACAAAATTTGCTAGCTGACGAAATGACTAGTATTTATCACAAGGCTTCGATATGATATGACAATTTTAACCAAGAAGGTAGACTTTTTCACGCTTTTTACTAATTTGCAATTTTTCAATCAAACACTTCTCATTTCACGGTTAATTTTACTACAATTTTCTATGTCAACCTTTTCACGTACGTCGAGTAGTCTTTAAAATATAAAGCGCAACGTAAGAAAAAGTCGCGTGTCTGCTTACGAAGCACAGGAGGAAAATTGTTTCAAAATCGGCTGTTTTCTGCTGAATATAAATAACAATTATGAAAGAGAAGCATCAGTGTTCGTGCAACAGTATATACTTTTATTTTTCGCAGCTGGCCCAGTAGGTCAAATCAGCTGAAAACTCCAAATTAGATAGATCTATCGGAAGACTGTTTCTCGAGCCACAGAGTCCATCTAGAACTCTAAAACTACGAAATCGAAAAGAAGAAGTGTATTACGCGAGAATAAGACAAGAAACGCCAACGTGTCCAACGGAATGAAAATAATGTTTAAAAGGAAGAAAAGTAAAAAATAATCAGATTGAAGATACGAGTAATCCTGCGGTTTCCTTGGAGCGTACACTCGCTCGCTGTTCTCTCTTGTCCTCTCGTACATTCGTCGGCTCGTTCTCGTCTTCCTTCATTACCACGAGGCCGCTAACTCAATTTGTATGCAACTGCGCGAGCCCGCCAAATGCACAGCCGCTTAAGGTCAGCGCAGTTCCTAGCCGAGTTCCAGGCTGGTGCACGCGGAAAAAATCCGCTTGATCTCCAGCTTCTTTTTCCTTTTCTTTTTTCCTCCTTCCCATCTCCGGCTGGCGGGTTTCCTCCCGATGTTGGCAAATAACGAACAAGTCCAGGCATTTTGTCGTTTTATCGTTTCGTGACGATCGCAGGTAAAACGATTTTTTAGTTCAGGCAACGTTACCTCTGTTTCTGACGGTATTGGCGTTTGAAATTGGTTGCTTGTTTTAACGTGAGATTAGGTGAATTTATGGTTATATGGTTGATACAAATTCGTGGTGATAGCAGGTGTAGCGATTGCCTGTTTAAGAATCATCGGGTTTCCTTCTGATGATCGTATTGGCCTTTGAAATTGGTAACTTTGATTCAGCATGAGATTAGGCGAAGATACGAAGAAACGTGATCAGAATTGGTTGATTCAGATTCGTGGGCGTAGGAGCTTGGTTTTTAACGATTGTATCAAAAATGATTTATTTCGATTTAGAGAATAAATAAGATTATGAGATTGTCTTCTTAGTGCTCGTGTTGATACTTCAAATTGGATACTTTGATTTAGAATGGATTTTGGTTGATGTGCATCATTTGATTCTATTACAGGAGAAGTAAGAAGATTACAGAGGAATAGACAAAATTTAAATAATATTAATTAAAAGAAGAAAGGAAATATTCTACAGTTATCTTAGACACGCTGAGGTATAGAATTCTAAATCTAAATTTCCATTAGTTTCCAGCATTTTGAAAATTAGTATAATACAATATGCATCAATAACGACATGATCGACATACAAATGATATATCAAGGAAAAATTAAATCGGATAATTAAGTTAAATTACAGAGAAGAAAAATTAAATTACAAAAACAAGAACAATTAGTATGAGCGTGAAACAATTTGTATCATCCAAAACAAATTTCGAAACGAAACCATCTACCCTATAATATCCTGTTCGAGATAAATCCATTAAGTATACAAATTAGATACTCGTCAAGTTCAGGATTGATATTTGCTAATACCGAAGATCAACAAACTTGCTGCAAGTTCTAGCCGTGGCCGTTTGAAATTCAGTATTCGATATATAGAGACGCGATCGATGCGTACGATGCAACCGGAAACACGTAATTTCCCCATGAATGGTCAAAATCAGCCGGATTCGACGTTAATGCCACGACGACGCAACGTATCGAGCAACGACTTAATCATATTCCAGTAGTAGCGCCGTCCGGCTCAAACACTCGACCATAGCCAATTGTGCTCTTAATCCACCCACACAGTCTAGTTACCTCTCTACTGCGTCGAGTGCTGTGAATCAGCCTATTGATCGAACCTGGAGAACCATGAACACTTGGAATAACATATACACTTGATCGAACATCATTCGTTGGTCCACGCTGTTTGCTCTTTAATTTCATGTTCCTCTTAATGGTTTATAGAGGTCTGAATTAGGTTAATCGTCTATAGCCTTCTATGGCGGTCACTTCAGGCGATGGATTTTCTTTAACGAGAATCTCTTACCTATCTGATTGCGCGAGAAGAAAAAATAATTATCTTTTAATTCTTTGTGGAAAATACACTTACAAATGGAATATTATTTATTTTGAAAGTGGTGTAAGTCCATTTACAGTTTATAAATATATATAATTTTAGTTAAATTCGTCTAAAAGAAATTTATATAATGAAATTGCGCGAGAAGAAAAAATAATTATCTTTCAATTCTTTGTGGAAAATACACTTACATATGGAATATTATTTATTTTGAAAGTGGTGTAAGTCAATTTACAGTCTATAAATATATATAATTTTAGTTAAATTCGTCTAAAAGAAATTTATATAATGAAATTGCGCGAGAAGAAAAAATAATTATCTTTCAATTCTTTGTGGAAAACACACTTACAAATGGAATATTATTTATTTTGAAAGTGGTGTAAGTCCATTTACAGCCCGTAAATATATATAATTTTAGTTAAATTCGTCTAAAAGAAATTTATATAATGAAATTGCGCGAGAAGAAAAAATAATTATCTTTCAATTCTTTGTGGAAAATACACTTACAAATGGAATATTATTTATTTTGAAAGTGGTGTAAGTCCATTTACAGTCTATAAATATATATAATTTTAGTTAAATTCGTTTAAAAGAAATTTATATAATGAAATTGCGTGAGAAGAAAAATTAATTATCTTTCAATTCTTTGTGGAAAATACACTTACATATGGAATATTATTTATTTTGAAAGTGGTGTAAGTCAATTTACAGTCTATAAATATATATAATTTTAGTTAAATTCGTCTAAAAGAAATTTATATAATGAAATTGCGCGAGAAGAAAAAATAATTATCTTTCAATTCTTTGTGGAAAATACATTTACAAATGGAATATTATTTATTTTGAAAGTAGTGTAGGTCCATTTACAGTTTATAAATATATATAATTTTAGTTAAATTTGTCTAAAAGAAATTTATATAATGAAATTACATATGGATGAATTAGTAGAAACATTGCTAGACTTGACATAATTATTTTACATTCTTCAATTGATTAATATGCCAACCTTTAATTTTCTCGAAACAATAAAAAATGGACTTGCACCATTTTCAAAATAAATGGTCCATACATGGGCATCGAGCATTGAACTTGGTCATTCGCAAAAAGAATCTCGTATACCCAGGAATATTTTTATTCAAAAAATGTTTCTTGTATCTTTTAGAATTGTACTTGAATTATACTTGATTTATATTGTACTGTGCGTATGGATACTTATTGCACAAATGGATATTGTAAATACAAAATTGGCTTGATATCGATCAATCATACTAATAAGAAAACACGTAAACACATAATAAGAAAAATTAAAACACTGTGGTTCGAAAATTTCATTACGCGCGTATCTTACTAAAGTTGTAGTTGCTCTACGTTTGAGATTCAGAAAAGTTTCAGATTTAAGAGGCTCAAGAATTCGTCAGCATTAGACAATTGCACATCAGAAAATCCATCGATTAGTAGAAGCAACGAATTCGTTTGACACTCTCATAGACTGCGAATTTTGATACATTTAAATACGGAAATGCAAAAATGTACAGAATGCACGTAATACACAGAATATATAGAAAATATCCAAAGCTTCATAATATTTAATAGATAAAGCAATTTTCTACCTGGGCTCTATCTTTTTAATTGTCCGCCTCATCCAAGTATTTACGAAGTATTTATATAAATATATTGTGTTTATTTGTATTGTATCTATTTGTATAAGCAGTCCAGTCACGACGATGACGAACCACATAGTACCCGAAAGATACTTGATAGTAAATTGAACAAAAGGAACGTGGTTTCTCGAATCGATTGTAAAGTGCACGAGCCTCCCTTCTTGCCGAAAGATTTGCAACAGTACAGCCGGTTGCAGCGCACCCAGCTCTTCAATTATCCCTTATAGGAGTGAATACTCGCTGGAAGAAAATGCGAGGCAAGAACCGGCTCGGGACCGTGGACCCCCTACCGGTTTTACTTCGCCCTGCCGATCACTGGAGCAGTTCTGGCTCCTTCCCTCGAATCAGACCCCGAGGATTCCCTCGTTAATTGCCGTGACATCCTGAAAACGCTTCGCGAATCATGCACCGCCAACGACGCTCTTTCCTTCGTTATCGTAGTGGAGACTTTTTCACAATTTTTGGCACAGCGATTGTTTCATGAAGATTTGATATTTATTAGATACTTTATAGTATATCATATTTATGTTATTATGTAATTTAGAGTATTATGAAGGTATTCGTTAGATGTTTTGGATATTTATGCTAATTATTCTTGAGACATTGTTTGGTTTTTTCAGAAGAATTTAAGAATCTATAGAATTTGCACTGTATGAATATGATTAAATATTTTACATCGTATCGGGTCGATAAATAATGTTTAATCAATATAAACATAATGTTGACGGTACGTTGAATGTAAATAAAGGAATTGATTAGGATATATATGGACGACAGAGATAAAGGAAATTATCGCTAATTACCGCTATCAGCAAAGATTCATGAATAGTATTACTGGAGCGAATAATATAATTAGACTAATTAGTAGAAATATAACGTGTTCTTGCACCTTTTGTAGTTGCATTGGTATGCACAAAATGAGATAAAATGTCAAGATGGTGAGAGAAAATTGAAGGTAATGTTAGAAATTACAAATAATCCTTAAAAATTAAAAATTAAATTTCGTAATTTCAATATCTTCTCCGAATATATCATTCGATGCAATGTAAGCATAGTATACACATACAGACACCGTCTGTCTTTAAAATATGTCAAAGGAAGAATAGATTCTATTGATATTTCTAGCGATAAATCTAAACAAAGATAACCAAACGACAGATGTATTTATTTAGCTCTTTCACAATATAATTTGTTTCCCAATAATTCGTATTCCATAATTAATTAAATTTACATAATTTATGCTACGTACAGATAAATATAACGAAAGAGAAAACATTCGGATAATTTTCGTATAAAATTTATTTCCCTACTTTATCGTAGAACGTTGCGATCTATTTGAGTTTTGTACACGAATTACTATAATAGGATCTTTCAAAACTACTTGAATCTTACTTTGCATTCCCTCGTAATATTACATAGATGATGTTATATGTTCCACAATATTATATACATATTAGAGAAATAGCCGAGTCGAATCCAATCGTTATACATTTACCTCTTATCATAATCACATACACTGCCGATCGTAAGTATTGGCACACTTATTCGAAAATTCGAACGAATGTTACTTCATTTAATAGGTACGTTACGTCATAAAACATATTTAATGCGAACGAAACAACGCATCTGTAGTAAAATAACTGGAAAATGGAAGCGATAAAAGGCATCGAATTTGTACTAGATATGAGCAGATGCCCTGATAACTATAGCCGATAGCGTATATCCGAATCTGCTATACTAAGAACATACTAAATTCTATTCATATACCATTACTACGAATCGACGAAACCATGCAGATACTCATTCGCGATACTACGCGTCCATCGACCGGGCTTCAGAAATAGATTCTAAAATTCAATCGACGCCGTAGGAACGGCCGCGTAAAACCGTAGATCGGCCCTGCTATCGATACGAGGTTGCAGAGAACCGCGGTCGATCCCGAGCCCGATAAACGCGGGTTTCGTTCGAAACGTGAAACCAGTTCGACGCGAAAGCGTGCAAGAATCGGCCGTGCACGAGCCAGCCCTGACTAACGATCTCCACCGCGGAACGATATCTCGCGACTCACAAGAAAACGAGATCTCCTTCGAGAGACGCGGCATCGGGGCAGTAACCGTTCCGCACCGTCTGATCGTAAAACGCCGGACACATTGTAATCGCAGGCAAATCGGAATATCGCTTCCGGTCGATCGTAAAATCCCTATCTGCTTTTATTTTCTATTCCCTTCGAATCGGCCAGGAAAACATCCACACGATTCCAGGCATTAGAAAGGAGATTTATATGATAGCGTTGTGGTAGAACGGTTGTTAGAATTGATTCTTTTGGCTTTCTTTTTACTTAGAAATGTTACGGAGCAAATTGTATCCTAGTCCTTTTGAACTGTCCACGAAAGGATCGAGTCAGGATTGCAAGCATTAGAAATGAAATTTATATAGTGGCGTTGTGGTAGGATGATTTTTCTTTCTTTTTCTTGTCTTTTTCCTTTATTAGAAATTCAAGAGAACAAATTGTATCTTAGTCCTTTTGAATTGTCCACGAAAGGATCGAGTCAGGATTGCAAGCATTAGAAATGAGATTTATATAGTGGCGTTGTGGGAGGATGATTTTTATTTTCTTTTTTTTTTTATGTCTTTTTCCTTTATTAGAAATGGAAGAGAGCAAATTGTATCTTAGTCCTTTTGAACTGTCCACGAAAGGATCGAGTCAGGATTGCAAGCATTAGAAACGAGACTTATATAGTGGCGTTGTGGGAGGATGATTTTTCTTTCTTTTTCTTGTCTTTTTCCTTTATTAGAAATGCAAGAGAGCAAATTGTATCTTAGTCCTTTTGAACTGTCCACGAAAGGATCGAGTCAGGATTGCAAGCATTAGAAATGAGATTTATATAGTGGCGTTGTGGGAGGATGATTTTTATTTTCTTTTTTTTTTTTTTATGTCTTTTTCCTTTATTAGAAATGCAAGAGAGCAAATTGTATCTTAGTCCTTTTGAACTGTCCACGAAAGGATCGAGTCAGGATTGTAAGCATTAGAAACGAGACTTATATAGTGGCGTTGTGGGACGATGATTTTTCTTTTCTTTTTTTGTCTTTTTCCTTTATTAGAAATGCAAGAGGGCAAATTGTATCGTATTCCCGTTGGAGTGTTCACGAAAGGATCGAGACAATTGCAAGCGTTAGAATTGAGATTCATGTAGAAATGCTCTGAGAGAATGGTTGTTAGAACTGGTTTTTTTATTTTATTTTCATCAGAAATAGGAGAGAGGAAATTGTATCCTAGTCCTTTTGGAACGTGCAGGAAACGATCGTGGTGATTCCAAACGTTAGAAATGAGATTTATATAGTAGCGCTCTATGGATGATTGCTAGCGGATGATTGTTAGGCTGCCTTTTTCCTTTTTGTTATTAGCAATGGCAGAGAGGAAATTGTATCGTGTTCCGTTTGGAATGTCCACGAAAGGATCGAGGCAACTGCGAGCATTAGGTTCGAGATTTATGTAGCAGTGTTCTGAGAGAATGCTTGTTAGAACTGATTTTTCTGTTTTCTTTTTTAAATGGCAAAGGGAAAATTGTATCCTATTCCTTTTTCAAGGGAATAATCGAAACGATTGCGAGCATTAGGAATTGCATTTATATAGTTGTGCTCTATAGATGGTTGCTAGTTTGCTTTTTCTCTCTTTTATTTATAATATAAGAGGGAAGAAATTGTATCTTATTTCTTTGGGAATATCCAGAAAAAGATCGAGACAGTTCCAGGCATTAGAAATGACAATTATATAATAATACGTACTCTATGTGAATGGTTATTAGAAGTGAAGATCTTTGTCTTTTTATTTATTTTTTTTTTTTTTCATTTGAGACACGAGAGAGAATTGTAGAATGATAGGCAAATAGTAATGGAACTATCGTCCTAAAGTTGTATAATGTTTTCTTATCTTCAATAAAGCTGCAATATTCGATGTAGATTATGGACTTTAAATTAAATATATTCTTCAGCATACTTGTATATTAACAAGCTTCATCTATGCCACAATTTAAGTCATCGTTTTATAAATACAAATTTCTAACACAGTCGCTATCCAATTACAATCTACTAAACTATAATAAATAAAATAGCACCTACTTCCAAATAAATAAGAACCACCAAACTCAAACTCCTCGATCGAAGCTTCTACTTGCCGTTTTACTATTCTCATCCCCTGAAATCCCTTTAAATCTCCAGAAAATGGTACAAAACACACAATGTCGTGTACAACAACAAAACGATGTAACGGGAAGAAAAAATGAAATTGGTGTGAAAAGCCAAGCATAAAGGCAGAAGGCAAGACAAGCAAAACACGTACACGCAGATAGATAGGATATTCATAAAAGGGATAGAAGAATGGTTAAAGAAAACGTTGAGAAGAAAGAGGCGGTGAACGGGGTCGTGGTTCGACGAAGAAGAACGAGACGAATCGAGGATGGAAGAGGGATAGGCACGGGTCTCCCTGTCGAGAGCAGAGCCGAAAAGAAAAGGAAGAAGCCGAAGGAAGGACGTAGTGGATCGTGTTGGGGGCCGTACCAGCGATCCTCGGGCATTCCCGATCATTATTCCACAGGCTTGCCACGGGGAGGAGGCCAGCTTGACCTTGGTACGAAGGCATGACTGACCTTGTTGCTGCTACATCCGAGAAACGTTGTGTCCCATCCATCATGCAAATGAGCCGGTAATGAATATCAAACGACGTTCTTGCGGTGAATATTTTTTTCCTCGGTTGGATACATGCCGGGAATACTCGGAATATCCACGCGAGAGCTAACGTGTACTTAACGTTGGATGTTGCATCGGCGGGTAATGGCGAGACGTCGGGCAAATAGATTTTGAAAGAAACAGAGTGTGCAGGATGTGAGCTGGCTACGGATGTACATGACACAGGTTTTAGGGAAGAAGATTTAAAGTTAAAGACGGCAGTGGTAAGGATATCGGGAGATCAGGGTGTTAGACGTGTTTTAGCAGAGTTGTATGTTCGTGGATATTGAATGCAGAAGAGGCAGAATACGACCTAAGGATTTATGAGATAAGTCGGTTATTTTGCGAATAGACTTTCGTGAAGTCGTCGTTTGTAATTCTTCTCACCGGTGTTGTAATATCATGAAAACGAAGGTGCTGTATATGTATAGTATCATATAGTATGTATATATAGTATGTATAGTATCATAGACGCAGTGGCGGACAAATATTTGTGTGCTGCTTTAACAGTAATCTTATTGTAGTAATTGCAACATTTGTTATCATATTGTTATTTATAATCTAATTGGTCTTATTAATTACAACTCTCTTTTTCTAAAATTGCGCTGTTTTTGGTACTGTTTATCCTTTGCACTTTCTTTTCCCCTTCGTGGTATATTATGTGTGTTACATACAATTTTTTGAAATCTATTTTATTAGCAAATTTTGTATCTGTGGCGAAGAAGAAGAAAATTGTGAAGAAAAACATACACTCAGGCAATTATTCGTAGGTTGAAATTTCCCGGATTATGAGAATATATCAGGATTTTAGAAACCTTATCGAGTTCCAATTACGTCTTAATATAATTCAATTTCTAGGAAACTTTATCGTAATACGTAGTATTACTGAAACTTCGAAACCTCTAAGAGAAGCCATCTCGAAACAACTTCGAATCTCCATCACGAAATCCTTTCAAATGTCTCATCTTTCGATCCAGCCATACCATTTTAATCATAAGGTCTCCAAATTTCCAACGCATTCAAACGATCTTAAAGCGAATTCTATAAATCCATTTTCACCGAATCCATTCGACACATAATATCGAAGAAGGTTCGCGTTTCTATACAACTCGATCCGGATTTAAACTCCATTTTCCTCGTGCATATCCTCTCAGAAAATAAACATATAGGATGTCAAAAAATATATCACAAAAATATATCGATAATTTTTAGAAATTACTTTAAAGATCACGAATTATTCTATAATCTCGGCTAGTTATTGAAAAAGTGTACAGAACTCACCTTGTGCGCCATTCCGGAATCTTCTTCTTTGGTCCTTTTCAGGCTACTCCTCATACTATCGTAGTCTCTGGACGAGTAGCCATAGTTATCGTCTAATACTTCCGCTGGAGGCTTGTAGTCTCGATATCCGGTCGGCGAAGGGGTCATGGTCAAAGGTTGGCCCATAGACCTCGGTGTTAAACCGCTGGAAGCCGCCATGGAGACATCGTCTTCCACCTCGAACACGTCGTCGCTCATGCTGTCGTCGCCCATCATGATCTGCGGATGAAACATCGACCGGAAACGTGAACACACGATGAATTATGGCACCATTGATATAGTCCTTTTTTTGGAGCGGTTCTTCGGTTTGATTGATAATAAAAATATTGTGGCAATGATACGGAGATATCTGATTTTTAATAACAGATTAATAATAATTCGTCGTAGTAGTAATTTTATTGTATGGTGAGAATTATGTGGTAGAAAAGGAAATTCGTGATGTAAATTATAGTATTCTTCGAAAGTTAAACTCGAGCTCTGTCATTTAAACGAGTAAATGTGATTTTTATAGAATATTGGAAATTTGTATGATAACTACGCTGCATTAACAGTAACCTGATTGTAATAATTGTAACATGTTGTTGAAGATAACCATCTATATAATATCGTTATTTATAATCTAATTGTTTTTGTCAATTATAATTCTCTTTTTCTACAATTGTACTGTTTTTCGTACTTTTTATACTTTGCACTCTCTTTCCCTCTTCATGGTATACTATGTGTGTGACATACAATTTTTTGAAATAAATAAGAAGATTGTTGATATTATGTAGAGACATTTGCTTTATGATAACAGATGTTTTATCGTAGTATTAATTTTATTCGATGGTAGTAAAAGCAATTCATTGTACGAATATAATAGCGCTCTATGAAAATTCTATCTATCAGTTTTGTTATTTAGATCTGAAAATCTGATGTTTTTCTGCGCTATTGCAAATTAGTAAGTCAATCGTCCCTCATAATTTTTTAACGGTATTGCATATTTATAGTAGGCTTTGAAAGTGAATAAGAATTGGATAATATGAAATGAATATTCATTTCTTCACGGAGTAGATAAAATTGCATTAAAATGCAAAAATAATCGAGTGTGGTACTTGTTACTAGTACACCGATGATATCCATAAATGAATGTGTTAATTACAAAACAAAGTTGATAATTATCGCGTGTATTATAACGTTACGAAAGCTAAATTATATCGCATTACAGGGGATTTTTTAACAAATCCATTTCATAGAATCTTGCGTTTCAAACGAACAAAAATCCTCTATTTTTGGGCACAAAAGTACCTTAAATCTACATTACTCGCGCAATGTCCATCAATTTTGAAATTATTCACACAATTACTCTAAATTGAATTACAATCGATCAAAAACTTTAATTCGTCGAACCAATAGATACTTTCTCGATTCAATATTTTTAAACGAAGGAGAAATCCTCGATGAAATTTATACAATCGTCCGAACAATAATACTAATGATTGGAAAGATGATGCTTCTTCGACATACAGTTCAGATTCAGACAATACGAATATTGAAGCAAAAAAAAAAAAAAAAAATCAAACAGAAAGACCTCAGTGATTGACTCTAAGGCTGAACCTGAAAATAACGCTCAGGTTGCTGAAGAATGATCATCCGTTTGCACATTTGAAATTTCCCACGTGAGAAACATTTCGCGCAAACTAAAAGACGCTGCCCACAGGCGTTAGTTTCCGGTTAACGATGTTTTAACTCAAATCTCACGGCCAACCAGCTATCAGACTGGGAATATCGACCACCTACACAGATCTCACCCCAGCCCTCGCCATAGGTATAGTAAATTCACGAGCAATTCACGAGGACGTCGCTTCTCGATCGAAAGACGGACTCCCCGCGCCGGTGATCCCGGTCGCTTAATATTTTATTATAATCCGAAGGACGCGGCCAGTGCCGGGGCGGCGTATATGGCGAAGAAACGCTCGTGGTACAGAGAGGGCCGCGATAATTCTCAGCAAAACGAGGCACGGCTGTCGCATTATCAAAGCTACCGAGAAAACCAGTTCGTAGAAGCACGCACGCAACCACGTTGCTGTGTCTGGCCGTTGAAATAACTGTCCTTCGATCGGTCGACATCTCCATCGGTACGCGACGCGGCCTTGCGATCTCTTCAGATGCCAATTAGCGAAACGCCAAGCGATAGTGGTACTCGCTACGATCGCTAATGATGACTGCTGATGAAACCGAAGCTGCGAGAATGAGGTGAAGAAACGAAGTCGACATTTGAATGGAATTTTGCACGATTAATGTATTAACAGATGGACGTGGATTTTGATGCGTTTATGGGAAATTCCAAAGGTCAAATTTACGCAGCACGCGCATGGTATGCTAAAGATAATAAAAAGTCAATCCAGGAGCTTCCTGAAATATCTAGTAGGTACATCAATTCTATTTTTTTAATTCATGAAACACGCGAATTTGTATGAAAATCTATGGTCCAGTCCAGTGATTAACGAATCTTTATGCAAATTCACATTTTCGAGAATGCAGTTTAAAAGATAGCGCCTTGGTGGAAAATTGTTCTATTTGTCAAGTATTGTAGAAAACACTGTGCCGAGAGACGTTTCATATTATCTGCATTTTGTGCGACTTTGCACTTCCAAAATTGCTCTAAGTGCAGAAAAATCCGATGATTAGCTACTTGTAAATGAACCAGTTGTGGTAAATTGTTTGCAGATTTTGAACGTTTTATTTCGTACGTCAATTCGTATACGATTTTTTGAGGGACTTAAACTTTTGAATCTTATTTTATTGTTAGTATTTATTAACTGTTATAAACGTTAAATATTAATCTTTCTGTATAGACATTATACAGAGCCTTTTACACTTGAAGCTTTAAAATTCCTCTTTTCCTAGGAAAATGAACATTGAGTCAGTGAATTTCATTATTCATTAGAGAGAATAATTAGGAAGCTACTGCTGAGAAAAGCACAGCTGGGACCCCATCATTTTATCATATTTTATAAGGAATAAAAAATGTTGCATTAATAGCAGGACAACAATTTTCCCAATAATCAATTATCACGACGAAGGAATAAAACTTTCTTTTAATAAACTATCTTCTAGAGATTTATATAATAATTATTTATGAGATAATCCGTATATTCTTTAAAGTGTTTTAAACGTTTTGACTTGAACGACGGGTATAACATTTTAATTTTCAATGAAACAAAACGAGAAATATGAAAGCTCGAATGGATTAAAACAACTTTAAGGACAAAGCAGACTTTTGAATATTAAAAATCTGATACCCAAGGATCGAGGAATCGCTTCAAACGTATAAAACTATAACTGTAACGACGAATAGGAAACGATTTAGAAGGAAGAAAAAATGACGCGGATTCCGTAAATAAACGTTAAAGAAATAAGCAGAGGGTGAAAAATGGCGAATGAAGCATTTATATTGAAACATGTTCGAGCTTAGTTTGGTCGTTCGTGGAAGAAACTCGGAAAGAAAGTGAACAACGTCTCTGAAAGATTCATACGCGACTTTCAAGCTCGTTCAGCGAGAAAGAGAGATTACATCGGATTTCTTCGACGCCTCTCCCTGGTAACCAGAACACTTCCATAAATCATACATGACTCTCGTCCTCTGCTATAGAAACGTATCGATTCTACGTTCAGAACATCGTGGTGAACAATAAAACAACACGTGTTTAGTTCCATTTTGTAATCACTTGCAACTGTGAATACGAGATAACATCATTTAATTGTATAATAATATGCAATTGAGAATATTATTATTAGATAAACATTACTGGCAAGCTATATATAATATAGTATCTGATATTTAAAATTATTATTAATATTATTATTTTCAATAACTGTTACTATATACTATCATTAAGTAGATAGTAATGCCAAGCTATAGATATATAATAGTATGTTCAATACTCAAAATTGGTCAATTCTATTACAAATTACTATTATTCTCAATAATTATTAAAGCAAAGGAATAATAAAATGAAATTTTACATTCGAACTTTTTACTATTATTATATTTATCAACTTATATATTTCTATTTCTTACACTTCCGTTTCTATGCAACGCTGCTATCTTTTACTTTTATAGTTTGTTTTATAATCATTAGAACGCTATTCTTAACTTCAACCACTCGTTTGTACGTGCTACAATTTTATTCGGTTCTTATGCAGCATTATTTCTATATATTATCAAGTATATATTTAACTCGTAGTAATAGTAATATTTAGGAGTTATCCTTATTTCTACTCGATACTATAATTTACGCTGTTTTATATTCTGTATGAATACTATATTATCGCTGCTCTTAGTTGCCACTATTACGCGTTCTAACCGAAACTACTGGTTTTACACTAATATCAAACTTCGCACTTGCGTGTTTAAACATTCCGATGCAAAAAACGTTCGCATAGTTGCTATCAGTAAACCAGTTTGCTTAGTTATTGGTTATACGAACGTTCGTTAGTCGTCGATAAATCTCAATCGAATAGATATGATCGCACAGAGACGATTTCCCGAGAACTTGCTTACTTTGCGACAAGTTTTTCATTCGTCGCCCGTCGATCTGCTTGCGGAAAATTTAATTTCCGTGGCGTGGTCGAGAAACGAAACCTTGTCGATTACGTGTCTCCACGAATCGTCATTTCTCCACGATACATCTTGTTGTTTCCACAGCAGTATTTCGAGATTTTATTTATCGAAACGTCGCAGTGAGTGGAACGAGATGGAATAGAATGAAATAAATCGGCACGGTGTTGTTAACGCGGTAATTGGTCGAATGAACGTGCGATAAATAATATTGTTTCGATTAAATGGACTCGTTTATTAACCCATGGCTTACGATACCGGAATTACGATTTTAATTCCATAAAGTTGTATCTTAATTTCAGCTTACACGTTAGCTTCGATGAGTTATCGTTAAATATAAATTACAGGATAGCAGAAACTAGAGCGAGAGTTCTAACAAATAATCCATGTTCTTTACAGGGAATATTTATATCACAACTTTATGGTAATCTAATTTTAAGAGAAGGTAGCTGTATGACATTGAAAAATTATATTACTTGCTGTGCGTTAAAATTACTATACCTATCTACTACTATTAACATAGAAGCGCGAAAACCATGAAAATATCCAATTCCTAATTTCTCACTGAAATTCTACTATAACTGTGCGAAAAAGTCCTTAAAATGCGAGAACCAAAGGTTGTCTCCTCCTCTCTCTCACTTTGATTTTCTTGACTAACTTTTATCCTTCGATCACTCTATATAGTTCAAAAAAATGTCCAATTACTCTAACAAATAAACCAGCACTTGAAACCTGCAAGTTCGTAGTAGAGAGAAATCTTTTAGAAGAATATCGAACAGCATAAAAGCAAGTTTAGAGACAAGATTAAAATTGATTTTAATCAATTCATCGTGCCAAGGAGAGCGGTAGTGATCAATCACGCTGGAGGCTGCAATAATTTAATCCAATCGTGACGCTTCCGTTCCTAAACGCTCGGCGCGTCACGATCCTGCTCGGTTCTCCCTCGAGAATGCTAATTTCTCGCTTTATACGGCCTACCTAATCGGTAGCTGGCTTCTATCAGGAGCAACATGATAAATTCATGGGGCACGAACGTTGTGAGCCGTGGTTAGGGGTGGGACTACCCTAAGTCCCGACACGGCTCGACACAGGGCGGTCTGCTGGCCGAAAAGAAATGGAGGGCGAAGAATTACGAACTCGCGTGTCGGTGCTCGTACTTCTATGCCAAACCACGTGCTTCTGCTAATGAATTTTTACTAAGTTCGCAGCAAGTAAATAGTCGATAGCTGTTCGCGTTTTTAAATCGTTATGGCTCGTTAATTCTGTCATACGTCGCCTTTTCTTTTCTTTCTCTTTCTACGTGGCAAAAATTACGCTCTTGTCCATAATTCAGCGGATACTTGCTCGACTCGAGCTAAACGATCGTTAGAACGTAGATAACGACTTCCTGCTTTGATTCTATTGCTTATCTGTAAGATACTTAGTCGAATTAAAATGTACATTTTACACTGTGAAATATCATCTATGAATATACGCTGTGTATTATGAAATAAAGTTAGCATTCGCGTTGAATGTCGAACTTACATAATGTCAAAAGTATTGCACGTGCTAATAATCATTTCGCGCAAAACAAACTAGCGTTCAGTGACCTATGGACAGTTACGTCGATGTAACAAAATATATGAGATAAACGTAGTATCTGCATGTACAGAAATGTATGAGATAAAAGCATTAGGTCGTCCGAAAAGTTTCTTTCGTTTTGTAAGGAAATAACGCACGACAATTTCCGTTTCATGTTATTTTGTCGAATTACGTATGATCCATTTTGTTCTATCAAAATAAAAATCACTACCTTCGACAGATTAGGTTTCATGTTTGTACAAAAATGCGTCGTTGTAAAAGACGTGTCTGTAAAAGAAAGACACTTTTCCGACAATCTAATAGTATCTACATGTACAAAAATATATGAGATGAAAGTAATGTCTATATATACAAAAGTATATACTACATGTAAGTCACTTTGGTCGATTTATAGTAACAATATGCGAATTTTATCAGATTGTACAAATTAAGGAGAAATTAATAACTGAAAGCAGCAGTTGCTGCCTTTTCATGCGATCACCAAGATAGATATGTGTTGCCTACGTATTAAAAAACATAGAAATAATTTGTTTTAGTGTTTACTATATATAATGGTATATAAATTTGTCATTTAAATATCGCTAGTTGTATTAACATTAAGAATCTAATTAACATTAATCTGATTTGTAATTGAAAAACTCAAAAATTTAACGATGAAGGGTTCGCTAACCGACAAAGTTGTTCCGTAAGGTAGAACAATTACGAACATCAGATTTATTGTCGCTTACTGACTTCCGGAAATGAATTTAATCGAATTATGATACAGATATTATGTATTGTACGTATCTATGATGATTACGTAGAAGCAAATCATTGCAGTTTGATTTGTAGTTTTCTAATTGATATATATCTTATCAAAAATAAACAATACAATAAACAATACTTTTGAATGGTGATATACAAGATAAAAGTAACATCTATACACACACAAATGTGTAACATATGCAAAGTATAGTATGCTTCACAATATTTAGCAACTGAAAGTGATTTTGTATTCAGGTTGCAGCTTTTCCCTTATGTCGATAAAAATATGAATTTGCGTGAACATTCGCAGTCCATTAACGCATTGTTGACGGTGTACTCTGAAAGATATTTTATTCCACTTCCGACAAATTTTTGATACCTGCACTGCAGCCATAAATATTAGAACGCCTACTCGTTACATCTATTGAAAAACTCTAACAAATCTTACTGTATTTGGTATTTTACGTTATAAGACGCGAATAGTATAAATGAAACTACTGACTTACAATAAAATACTTAAAAGACAAAAACAGTGAAAAGCATACAACTTGTATTAAATAGCAGTTGACGTCCTAATACTAGTGTACGCCGGTGTATGCCAAAATGTCAATGTTTCTAGCGCGAGAAACGTCCCTCGACCTCAACGTTAAAGATTAAAAACGTCGACTCCGTTGATAACATGTTAATAGCTACATTATTGCAAAAAATGCACATTTGAAATTCCATCCTACTATTTTCAAATCCTCGCTTCATCGTTAATCACAACCAAAAATAATCTCAAAAGCATTTTCCAGCGCGATGTCTGCGAGGATGTTCCGATCCTCTTAAGAATCCAAAAAGAAGGAAAAAGGGGACGCAGTTCGTGTCATCGAAAAGCAAAAAGGGGAAAAGGAGCATGTTCCTTCCGTTCGGATGAAACCCTCGTTATCGCGCGGGGTATCCACGATCGAATCGATCGTCTGTTCGATCCAGAGAGGATCGATGGAGGCCTACGTACACGACTGTCGAGCGGAATACTTGCAGCACCGGTTTTCGCGTTGCTCAACGACGGCCCGGTTCCGCGGTGACGATAAACTCGCCCGCGGTAATTGGCTTACGAAATCATCCCGCGGGAAACGGGCTCACGACACTTTGAAAAATCCTCCAGGGATTTGGTCGTCTCGCGATGGCAAGACATTACGCAGATTGTGTATTACCAAGGTGGATGATGGCTGAGGTGTACTTATAAGGAGCTGTCGAACAGAAACTTTGATCCTTTTGAAGTTTGCTTTTTATAGGAGACGCGTGTCTGGGGATCAAGATGATCGAGGTGGAGTGGTATCTTTATTTTTCTGGCTTTTGTAATTTTTTAAGACAGTTATTTGGAAAGTAACGATCCAAATTTTCGATAATATTAGGTCGTCCGAAAAGTTTCTTTCGTTTTATAAGGAAATAATGAATGCACATTTTCAGTTTCATATTATTTTATCGAAATACGTATGATCCATTTTGTTCTATCAAAATAAAGATCACAACGTTCGACAGATTAGGTTTCACGTTTGTATAAAGATGCATCGTTGCAAAAGACGGGTCTGTAAAAGAAAGACACTTTTCGGACAACCTAATATTAATCGTATATCGATTATTTTATGTGTGACGGCCTTGTACACATTAGAACCGCACCGGTACGCGGCGGTCGTAATTCGTGTAACTATGTTAGCCATGCAACTATAGTGATTCTGATTAAACGTATACCGAGCAACGTCTTTCCTATTGTCCATAATTATCAAGATCCATCATGAGTTTCCAAAATTGATCGAGTAAGTAAATATTTCTTTGTCTTTTGTGTATGTACATCAAGCACCGCGTAAAATTGTATTATCTTTATAAATTTACAGCAAATTTGTTTATTAAATCTCGTTCGTTCGAAATTAATAAGAATTTTCTTTACTTCTATATATTCTTTATGAAATAGTGTTGCAAGGCAAAGAAATTTTAAGTTGACACCCTTTCAAATTCCCTTCTTAGGTTCCGTGAAACAGGTATTAATTTCAAGCTTTTAGTTGATAGAGAAAAATGTACGGTATACTCACGTTAAGAGACGCGGAGGCGGGGACGGTGACCATGGGAGGGACGTCACCACTGCCACCCCTCATTTTGCCCCTTTACACGGCCCACCAGATTGTTCAACGACGTCACATCAGATCTCTGTTAAGAGAGAAAGCACCGTTAGTCAGTGAATAGGAGCAGATTTGTAAGCTCGTAATTCGATTCGAGGGAATTCGCGAGGGGCTGAATACTTGATAAACGAATACGCAACATCCCTTGTCGATTATGACATTCGCAAAGAGTTTCGCCATTTATGAGGGCAAATTATAGCAATATGGCTTCAGTATGGGGCGAGGTGACGAAGGGTTGTTTTGCTTACTGAAATAAGCTTTTTTAGGGCGAGGGTTCACTGTTTCAGTCCGTAAAGCATAAAGGGATGAATTTTTCTTTTTATAGGTTTACTTAGACCTTAACTCTTTTAACTAGGTGCAGAGGTTAAGGAATATTTTTAACATTAATTCAATGTTGTAAATTTTTTCTTTTTTACGTTTCGTATTTTATGTATTACATTTGCAAAACAATGACAATGCAAAATAAGATAATAGGTTTTTTACTTGTTCAAAACATTACTTGTTCTTCAACGTTAATTCAATTTTTATTTTTAAATTTCGTATTTTACATTTTGAACGGTTCAAGAAGAAAATAGACATAATATTCTTGTTTTTTATTTTTGACGTTAATTCCACGTTGAACATTTTCTTTTCTACCTTTCGTATTTTACATTTTACGGTTCAAACAGTACAAGAAGGAAATAGGTCTATTATTTTTTCAAAAATACTCTATTATCCGAATAGGTACTTTGTTATTCGAACGTTCTGCTATCCAAACAAAGTGTCCGTTAAGACGGCTACGGCCGGGTCGACTAAATCTGTCGACTAAAATTGATCAAGTAGACTAGTCGATGGTCGACGAAACTAGTCGACCAAATGTTTGCGTTCATACAGAGCGATTCTTTACAAGCTCTCATCAATCGACCGTTCAGCCGACCAGTTTGTTTGTAGCCGCCAATTGTACTCCAATGCTTTTTCTTCTTCCTATTATCATGTGTATTATCGTATTATGATCATATCTTTTTATATTTACCAAACGAAAAAGGTACGATAGAAGATACAGGATTGTGCTAAAAATTTTTGAAAAAATCACGAATCCTGCGACTGGTTAAAATAATATAGTCATCGAGAAACGTGATAAATACCTACAAATACTAAAGAGATTATTTTTTGTTTATACATTATTATTATGGCGAATATTATTATGATATTGACATTAGAACCATCAAACTCGTCAGACAAATTTCAGATTTCCTTTTCATGCAATTATACTGACAATTATTTATCATTATTTAGAAAGTTAGAATTTTATAGATTTATTTATTTTAATTAATATCATTTGAAATATAAATATAAATATTGGTTTATATATAGAACATTTGAGTACATACCGCAGGCAGGTTCTAGTGTTAAATATATCAGATATTTATAATTTAAGATCTCGAACGAAATAGTAATTTATAATAACCATATTATTATGCTCATAATAATCGGTTCATATAATCATATTAATGCTCATTGAAATTTATCAGATTTTTATAAATGTCTTAATCTTCGCAACATTGTAATATTTCTTCGTACACGTAATGTTAAGAAGTACTGTTTGTTTGTTAATGGTATGTGTCTTACAGTGAGCGTAGAATTGATACGAAACGATAAAGACGACAGAAACACTTGTAGAAATTAACGAGATCGTTCGGTAATACATTTACGTGGCAATTTGCAGTCGTCTGGAAGTCACGGTTGCGTAAACAGATCGGATTTAGCCCCGAGGGAGCCGAACAATCTTCAACGTGCGCGCCGTCACTTTTGCATAAATGAAACCGCGTTAAGCGGATTGAAAAGCGAGGCATCGCGACGAGAGTTTCCTAAACGAAAGTTCGTTAGTTCGAGGAAAATACCAGGACGCGAATCTAGACGAGCAAACATCGTTAAAAATTGCGCGTCGGCTTGCAGAAACATGCTTCGTCAGCGGAAACGTGCGATATTTTTACTACCAGGAGCGCGCTGAAACTGACGAAAGTTTAAACGAATTTCTCTATTGTTTCGTAAATTATAGATTCGATGGAGTATTGAAAAAGAACTTCCTTAATTGATTCTTTTCTTTTCTAATTATGTAATTGCAATGTTGCTGGCAAAAGACGTAGAAAACTTCTAAAAACTTAGAATTACGTTTGTCTACCCAAACCAAAGTTTTCTTAATTTCTTTAGCGAAGATCTATCCCTTTCTTAAGTTTCAGCGACAATAAATAAAGCTCCCTTAATTGATTCTTTTATTATCTAATTATTCGACCGTGTTGCTCGCAAAAATCATAAGATTTTCAATTAAAATTAAAAGCAATTAGTAGAAATGAAATTATAACTAAAAGACTTAATGTGTAATTAAAAATTAAAATTGGACTGCAAAATATTCAAAGCAACGTTTGAGAAAAGTTGAAACTTCGCACGCAATGCTAGCATAATGGCACACTAATAATTCATAGAATGAAATTATGTATCTATATCCTTAAGCAGAATGAAGATAAATTCCCTGATATTAATTTTCATTAATAAACTAACAAGGAACGTTCGCGAACTATCCAATTTGGATAAAACTTTGTAGGTTTAAAGAACAGCCAAAGACAGTAGATAGATATTTTTTTAGCTGCCGAAACTCAAGTTTGAAAGGATAAAATCAGCCTCCAAAGTCCAATTCCTTTTATCCCTTTTCTTATATCCCTTAAGAGGCAACTCAAAAACGGTTACAGACGGAAGAAAATGTTAACAAAAATTGAATGCTCTCTAACGTGTTAGAGGAAAATGCTCTTCGACGAAGAATTAAAAAAAAAAATGCGTAAAAATGTTGCTGCGTCAGTTATACTCGTTCGAAAAAAACGACTGTATAAAATAAAATCGATCGTTACATCCAAATCGGAGCCGGATCGTTCACGATTTTTTTAGTCTAACGATCCTCGTTATCTCAGTCGAGAGAGAAATTTGAAAAACGAATTTACAAGTTTGCAAAACAGACGCGAATTACGAAAATTGTTCATTAAGCTAACGACTATTAACATGGTTTAACTTCATTTCATTAAGTTGGTTAAAATTGGGCCGGTTTCTTTGGCCGGATGCCTGCGTCACGTCGTCGCCATTATCCCGGGCCAATTTGCACACTCGCATCTCCCCATCGGTAAATACAATCGTGGGAAAATTATCCAGTTAATTTTTGTAATTGACGTCTCCGTGCAATTACCTTGAAAGGACTAGGTAATATCATTTGCAAAAAGATACCAAACCTGTTTAACTCATAGTATGGAATATGCGCAAGTACTACGCGACTCTTCGAATAACTCTTCGCTTAAACTTCGAAATTAAAGGACGAAGAATAATTCGAAGGAGAAGTCGAGTAATTTGTATAGTTTATTTTATCAAATTAAGCGTTGCTAAATATTCGGAGATTCTTTTTTTTTTATCTTTATTAACCCTTTCTCCAGGTGAAGGTTATAATGGCAATTTTATTTAATCTACCTACATGTAGCGTAGTTACCTATATATTAACCTCCGCGTGACCCTACTCTTTAACCTTTTGCTTTATGACATTTCCCACAAGTACCTACATAAGTAGTACGTAGGCACTTTAATATTGTCTGAAGTAAAACATTGAGATATTACACGCGATTTGTATCCAGCAATTTATGATCTCGTAATTTGGAGATAAAGTCAGGATTAAAATTAAACTTTGATAAAAGTAGAACCCGCTCAACCTTGTCACGCTCAATCCATAATCCTTATTTTGAGTATTTAGGGCGATATTTACGAGTACGAAGCAGATACTTTAGTATGATTTATCTATGAAAGAAAACAATCTGTTAAGGTCAAAAGGAGTAAGTCTTTTAAAAACAATTGGTAAATTGACGAAGTTTTGTGAAAGCTAGAGGTATAATCGTTAAGGCAAGCAATATTTTGTCATTTTTGAAGAGTACGAAGGAACGAATTAGCAGCTCCAGCAAGAAATAAAAGATCAATTTTGATAACACGAGATTGATTGACAGCACACTGAATTTTAAAATCGTTTCTCTGTAAAGAATAGATTTAACTGGTGTTCTTCTACTGTAGTCTTCATACAAAGCACCGACAGAATATTCTCATCTTTTTCTCTCCCACGAACTCACAGCCAATACATACTCGACACTACCGTGCCCAATGCCCTGTACACTACCGTCCTATCTACTATCTTCCATCCTCGTCCTCATCACGTTCATAATATCTTCATTCTCATGTTCCATACGTTCCACTCAAAGTTCCAGTCTCTGTCAAACAATCTGCCACCCATATCGACTATCTTTCTCTCAATGATACTCTTCCCTATCCAGTAGCATATAACTCTCTTTTCTTCGTTCCACTAGTCGCTCTTTATATGCTCCATCTCCCTTTATTTCATACTAGACAGTCTCTTTTTTTCTTCAATTCACGTTCTCTGTTCCATTCAAACGCTAGTCGCTCCCTTTCTTCGTCACTCTAACATGCTACTTGTAAGACTATCCTTGTCTAATCGTCTCTCCTTGTTCAATATATACATCGCTCCTCCTCCGACAGGCTTGCGTGCACAGTTTTTTCTCCGCTTTCGTCGTTCCCTCACAGTATCGTATATCGCTATCTCTATCTTTCTTCTTCTTCTTTCACATTGTATATCTGTCCCTCTTTGGTTCCGCGGAACAACTCTGTTCCCCCTATCTCTGTCGTTCTTGACTCGCGTCACGCACATTTTTTTGCAGCCCCGGCGCTCTCCCGCTCCTTCTATCTTCTATCTTTATCTGTCCTTTTGACGCTTGCACGTACGTTTGTCCTTCTCTCGCTCTCCCGCTCCGAATATCTTCTATCTTTATCCGTCATTTAATGCTTCTGTGCTTGTCCTTTTCTCGCTCTCCCGCTCCGAATATCTTCCATCTTCGTTTCTTGTTCGTTCTATACATATGTCTATCCTTGTCTCACTTTCTGCAATAAGTCTTCCCCTTTTTCTTACGTATTCCCTCTTCGTTCGACGAATCGATTCAGCGATGTTGGTGCTTGTTTAATGGACTCGTTCTCTGTCTGGGTTTGTCTTTGTCGGCTTCACGAGCCAGTGCACACGAGGATAGAGGAGAAACGGGTTCCGTTGGCGATCTCTGTCGCACGCTCGCTGCCTGGCCCACCCACCGCAATAAGTTCCACCCGCCCACGTTACCTCTCACGCACTTCTGCCGCGCGATCATCCGTTGCGAATTGGAAAGCAGGCGCGTCGCTTATCTCGCTCCGGCATCTCCCTCCGCGCGCAGCGACGGCAGTGCAAGAGAGAAACGTTGCGTCTCCGCTCTCGAGTTTTCGTTTCTTTATGGTTGGGATACAAGGAGGAGGAAGAAACTGGCGGGCGAGTTTTCATTTTGCGGGAAAATTAGACGACGCGACGCAATCTACGACGAGCATAGATCGTTAAACGATGTGTAAACTATTAAGGGACGAGCGATAGTTTATCGTAATTAAACCACGGAGTTTTACGTGTTTCTGGATAATTTGAAGATAAAAATGTGCACAACATACACATAATGTGACATGTACAGAGTGTAATGTTTGTTATGATATTTGGTAAAACACAGTTCCGCCTAGGTTCGATTTTTGAAATTGTATTCAGAAAAATATGAACTTGCATGAATATCCGCACTTTAATCGCGATGTTATAAATACAATATATCAATTTCTTTAAATTGCACAGCTTCGTTATAGCTAAATTGTTAAAAATACAGATATCGATAATGTAAATTGATTGAAAGGAACCGGAAATGAAATGCTGCGGCCAAGATGCATAATTACATCGTCATTAGCGTGAAATTTCACAATTTAAACGATTTTTCCGCGTTAAAACACACCGTTGCGTTTGATACGTCGTATTCACTTGCGTTCGCCAATTATTCACCGCGTAATTGATAGATCCGTTTATATTGCAGGTTGGTCGACAAATTAATTATTGGACATCCATATGAGCGATGAGAAATGTCATTTTCAAATTCATTACAAATGATTAATCCTCATATATCCCCGTATAATATTTCATCCTCTTGAAGTACTTTTGGGACTCGAGGAATTTCTAGAAAACGACCTTCTTCTCGATAACATTCCGTTATTGCTATTACGTATTTAATAACCAGCATATCGATATATATCGTCATCGTTTAAAACGTAGTTTATCGCATTATCACGTAACGCAAAAGAATCAACAGTTTCAAAGATGCAAATGACTAGACTGTGGATTCTTATGCAAATCCATATTTGTCAGAAAATGTGTACAATCGAAAAAGACAGACACGATGGAAAATTGTTTTACCATCCAAGTGTTGTAAAAAACATTATACCTATCTTGGATATGTTATATACCTTTTCACATTATGCGCATTCTGTGTAATGTTGCGCTATGAAACTTCCTATAAAAAATCATAGTCTACAAATGAACCTTCAAAGACGCCAAGTCTCTCCTCAGTCTCGATCTCCGCCATTGGAGACGAAAAGGATTTCGGAGTTGCTATTCTTTAGGACGTTTTTTTAATAAGAACCAGGATGTATTTGCAAGAGAAACTCCTTTGCTGTCCTTGAACCCTCCGCTTAGTGTACTTCCTCGGTCGTTGTTTCCTCGTCTTCCACCGCCAGTCAAGCGAATCGTACTCATGGTCGGAAGCTTTATTGTGATCCGTTAGCGAACAAAGACTGCACTCATCGGCCGTCCGTGAACCTTGACGAACGATGACGTTGACGTTCGTCTAGCCACCATTCCAATTAAGACAAGCTTCTGTTTCGTATTCGAGACACACAGCTCTGACACACACGATGTTCTTGTCTATTTTCCATTTCTTCCACAAATTTTTCACCAACGAACGAACGAAGGGTTGAAGCAGACACAGTTTGTTTTTGTTTTGATTCGTAGCTTATAAGAGCGAGAAGCGAGTTGTAGCTCGTATGACCAGGACGATTGTAGTTTCAGATCCTTTGTTTGTGTTAATTTAATAATAAGTTTCTGGAATAAATTTCTAGAAGAACCGAAAATAAAGAATAAATTAAAATTACAAGTTTCTACATCCACAATCCTAATCACGGAACTGATCGATATCCATTGAAACAAACGATACAATTCGTGTTTCACGCTCGCATAATTCGGAAGCTGATTCAAGCTTGAATAATTTATAAATGCACAATGAAATTGAGAAAATTGAATTTCGATAGAGTTTGAAGAAGTTTAACAAACCTACGATCTTTCGAAAACGCCACGCTGAATTATAAAGATCGATTAGAAGAACGTAAACTTAACCGTATAAAACCTAATACAAATCTAAATACAGGTGTGCATATATAATTATCAAGCGTAGTAAATTTCTAAGAGAAGCAAAGCTAAAGAAAACCTGACAAACTAAACCACGCAATTTTACAATTTTACAAAACTCGTGTCTGAACGTACACACTTTACAGGTACGCAACAAATTCCTCGCTATCTATGGCACGTTGAGATCGAATAAATATCTGCTTACTTATTTAAATCTATTCAATTAATAACTCAGAACCTACGTCAGGCTTAGATAAAGAAACAATTTCAGAATCTCCGTGTGGCGAAACCAATCAGCAAACAACGAAGATTAATCAAACGAGACGAAAGACACGCTCTTCCACTCGACAAAGTTTTCCCTAAATCGAGAGTTTCTCCATGACCACGGTTTCTACACGATTTCACGAATGTTGGGTTGGCGAAATCATGGCGATCCGTTCGATAACGCGACGCTGCCCTAATGAGAGAGGCGCACGGTCGGATCGGATAAAGGGCATCGGGGTTCGTGGATCGTCCGTGGATCCCAGAGGCACGACCGCACGCCATAAAAGCGCTCTCTATATTTAGCCACGGTTCCCCATATGTTCCCCACCTACGTGGTCGGCACCGCGAACCACGCTCGCACGTGTTTTACGACTCTGCACGCCGGTGATCCCGAGCACCCGCCACGATTCGCGTTCCTCGCCCGGTTCCAACCCTCTGCGACCCTTTTGCCACTCGAGCACTATCGCTCCATTTCCTCTCAAAGCGATACCATGTTAATTCGTTGTTTACCATGCTGATGATTCTCCGTTTTTCAATCGGTCAGTTGTTTTTCTTCAATATCGATAGCTTGCCGCACGGATATAGTACGTCCACTTTTAGCGTTTTCGAGGAAAACAATTTTAAAAATTCGATGATACTTCGTAGTTGAATAAATACTGTTTGCGTCTGATATTTATTTTTAAAGATACTGTTATAAAATTGGTTATAAATTGTGCATCGAACCTTTCAAAGAACACAGGATGACGAAGATGGATCATGGTTCTTGAAGATATCTCTAAATATACTTGTTATTTTTGACAAATTTGTGAAGTAGGTATAAACGTGACTTTTACACAGCATAAGCAAACGGTCGAGAACTATTCGCTGCATGTAAAAGCTTAAATTTCACTGAAAGTGGGCGTACGATATTTGTGCAGGAAGGAACGTTTTGGAAACCCTTTTTTTTAGAAAGAAGGAATTTTTGTTTGAACCTCATCTTTGTTACATGTCGTACGAACGAAAAGCGAATCTGTTAAGTCTATTTCATCATTTTTATTATTTCATTATTGCAGGAAAATCCTTCATAGTTTATTCGACTTTTAATTCTTTCGAACAATATATTTTATACGCTAAACGCAAATTCAATATAAAATTCAGCTCAACATAGAAGAGAACGTTATCTGACATTTCCTGTATGTACAATCGCTTATGTGCTAATCTAAAAATAATGAACTCTAATGCCAATTCTGGTTCCACAAGCATCCGTCGAAAGATTCATCCGAGAACGCAATCGCGCGAAAAATTCGCAAAGTAAAGCGTCATCCTTCGTTGTGCCTCGGATCTTTGGCATCGCGTGCAAATGCGTGCAGCTGAAACCATAAATTCGCATGGCGCGTCGGAAAATAAGCAAAGACACGACGAAGCTTCGGCCGTCATTAATCGCTCTCGATCGAAAGCTCAAGGAGCAGCGGTTGGCGCGGCGTGAATAATCGCGTTAACGACTCGACACGTTGATTGACACGGTCCATTAATCGCGACCGAGCAAACATTATACCGTTGCAACGATTTATTAATTCAACGATCAATCGATCGTCAAATGGACACCCGGCCTGTTTAATAAAGATCGATCTTTTAATCGGCGCAAATCCTCGTTGCGATTCGAACTTTCCTCATTTATCGTTCCGCCCAAACGTTTCAATCTTGCCTCTCTTTCGGTTCTTTTGCTTCGTTTGTTTTATTTATTCTGCTACATGCTTCGCGTCGTGCACGATCGAACGATTTAATGCTAAAGCAGATGGATATCGAGATCGAGATAGAAATCGAAACTCGTATTACGCGTATATACCAACGCCGAGAAATATTCAGACACCTGCATCTCTTCGACAGAATGGAATTTAGTTACAAATTTTAAAGGCAGACAGATTTGCGATTGTACAGGCTGAATGAGAAATTTGATCGGAAATTTTATAAGCGTATAGCCTTGTCTTCCAGTAACAGATTGTTTTGTGTTGCAACTGTTGTTTATCTACCTCCGGACAAATTGCTCCGAGTGACCAGGTGCAGTTTCGATAACAGCGTGAATGCATCGCGTCATAAATTGTCCAAGTTGCTCGAACAACTTGCACGGATTTGTCAGTAACTTTGACCGTTAACGAAGAATTTCAACGCTGTAGACTGACATTTTATAAACAAGAGACTCTAAACGCCCTCATAACTAATAATCGAATGGTTTTAGGTCCGGAGGACGAGCTGCTGAGGAAACAAGGCCAACAAGATCTTTCCATTTGCCATCGTTTTAAACGGTTTATCTAAGTGACGTCCAACAGCACAAAATAGACTGCACCTCAAAAACAAGGTCGTATCGGACATATGTTTACAGGTATGAACTTTGCTTCTTATTTTAGTGTGCTGAATCAGCCATACTTTACACATGTTCTGACTCACCCTGTATAATAAGTGCCTCCGTATATGTATGTGATAATTAGCGATGTTATATGTGCAGTAAGCTTCAAAAATAAATTTCACGTTACAATATTTTACTATACATACGGTGGCTCGCGAAACTGTTCGAATATTGCTATTAGAAACTTTCTATCTGTATAATACACGGATCGTTTTGAAATCTCATTAGCTCCATTACGAAACACGGCTATCATTTCATCGATGGTAAAATCTCAGACGAACGTGAAAATATAGGAGTTACAAGATATTTATTGGGAACATACACATCGCAACAATCAGCAAAGTATTTGATCATCCGTTATATTAATAAGCCACGATACTTAATGAGGTTATTTTGAGCATTAATTGTATGTTTAAAACTACTGTTCATGCTGTATACTAATTTTTCCATTAAGAGTACGCTTGCAATAAATAGCTTGTCATTGGACTTGTAGCGGAACATGAGTCAAAGGAAGATACAAATCGGGAGAGACTCGTATTGTTGTGCCTTGGAGTGGCAACGTTGTTTCGGTTTGCTAGGTTTAAAGATAAACAAACTCCGGACACAATATTATCGCCGTTGTTTATAATCGTCAACCAGAGTTGCATTTGAACTTTTCAAAATGCCACCGGTCGATACAAATAGACGAACGTGCTCTCTAGGACAGTCATTGTAGCGAATGTTTATAGCGAGTCAGACATTCGAATAGCAAAGTAGCAGAGTTGAACAGTAGCATTGAGGCATACGCTATCTCTGTTCTTAAAGTGATTTTAATATACACTGACTATTACAATTTTATCATTCGTCTCTTAAATAAACCAACACGTATAATAATATACACCTGAGAATGTTTAATTTTTTGAATTACAAGCCACACGAAGAAGATTCTCCTCCTAGCGACATGAAGATCATCAAAGTTATTTTGAAACTGATACTGTAACGATCGGTTAATTGGAAATGGCAACGGATATAGAGAAATGAATGAAACGGAGAATAGACATTTTATGGGGAATTTGCAGTCGTTATCGAGCGATCGATAAAATCAACGACATTGAGGAGTCGCATGCGACGATGTCTGAGACTGTTTAATTTTTTGAATTACAAGTCACACGAAGAAGATTCTTCTCCTAGCGACATGAAGATCATCAAAGTTATTTTGAAACTGATACTGTAACGATCGGTTAATTGGAAATGGCACGGATATAGAGAAATGAATGAAACGGAGAATAGACGTTTTATGGGGAATTTGCAGTCGTTATCGAGCGATCGATAAAATCAACGACATTGAGGAGTCGCATGCGACGATGTCTGAGACTGTTTAATTTTTTGAATTACAAGTCACACGAGGAAGATTCTCCTCCTAGCGACATGAAGATCATCAAAGTTATTTTGAAACTGATACTGTAACGATCGGTTAATTGGAAATGGCAACGGATATAGAGAAATGAATGAAACGGAGAATAGACGTTTTATGGGGAATTTGCAGTCGTTATCGAGCGATCGATAAAATCAACGACATTGAGGAGTCGCATGCGACGATGTCTGAGACTGTTTAATTTTTTGAATTACAAGTCACACGAAGAAGATTCTCCTTCTAGCGATATGAAGATCATCAAAGTTATTTTGAAACTGATACTGTAACGATCGGTTAATTGGAAATGGCAACGGATATAGAGAAATGAATGAAACGGAGAATAGACGTTTTATGGGGAATTTGCAGTCGTTATCGAGCGATCGATAAAATTAACGACATTGAGGAGTCGCGTGCGACGACGCCGTGACGCCGCGCGCCGAGACGGTGCTGTATCGAGAAGCCACTTTCGCTATTGTTGCCGTGGAAACGTCGCGTACACGAGTCCCTGATATGTGATCCTGACTTTCTTCTAATCACTTGATCACATTTCTAGTCACAGCATTCGAATCAATAGTTTTTTTAATTCACAATGTGTACGGAATTTTCCATTTGATGTTGTTTTCTAGTTTCTGACTTCTCATTTTCCATTTACTTATTTTTCAATATGAAAAATTGTCAGTAAGTTTCGATTAAAGTTAAATATGGCAATTACACGTGGTTGCTTTAAAATTCATCGTTGAATGTAAATTGGCAATAGAATAATTCATTTTTTAGGAAGTAGCGACGTTTCTAGTTTGAAAATGAAAGGAGAATTTTTATAATTTCGATTAATCTTAACCGATGTTCAGCTCTTAATAACAAATATATTTGTTAAGGCGTTTAGGTTTATTTTAAACACCTAGTATTATTTTAAACATATGCGAAGATTTTCACCAAATATCTAAAATTTTTCATCGACTTTCATCGATTGAAAAATTCGAAATCATTCGTTGAGCAACGTTAGGAACTTTGATTAAGATAATTCAAATTTTAATATTGAAATTTTATTTTATTTCCTGCTTGCAGTTTCAATAAGTTTATATATCTTAAGTATATGGTTAAGACTGATAGAAATAATTCATAGAAACCTAATTAGGTTAGTGTACATTACATACAACTGTACAATTCTCTTAAATAAAAACTAGCGTTAACAGGCGTCCGTTAAATCGGCCTAATTAAAGCCGGAATTACTTAACATTTAATAAATATCAAACGATAGAAGGTGAAGCAGCAATCACGCGACGTGAAACATGTGAAAAGCGGGATGTAAGCAGAGATAAAAGCGATATACGTCACGTTTCTCTAGGTTATGATTAAAAATAACATCCGGATGCGTCGTTTGCCGGAACAATGGCAAAGATGATAATATCGTTAACGATAATAACGCGGGAACACGCGAACAAAATGAACATCGTGTCCGATTCGGACTTTATCTTGTATTTAAAACTAATATTTTCTTCTGTTAACTACGATGCGAACGGTTTTATGATTCATTGTATACTTTATTAATGTAGTAACACATATTTTTGATAGCAATTGAATTAATAAAGGAATCAAGATGGGAATGATGTATATTATGAATCGTTAAAGTAATCGTCTCTAGAACATTTCAATATTTGTATAATCATCCAACTTGCAGTTGTAAATTGTTTAAACAGAGATTAATATTTGTATAAATTCTACAATTTTTATTCTAAATCGAAATTCTGTGTCGCGAAATAATAATTTTCTAAATAGTTCAAATTCCACATGTTTCTTGATACTTTCAATATTTTTCTTCGATTTTTTAATTGTGCAATTTTCACATCAGAAACCATCACAATACACGAAACTGTATATAAAACTAAAACTATAACTGGAAACTTCATCGATATTCCTAATTCTAAATTTCTATTGAAAAAGCATCAATGAAACTATCCGAGTTATTAAAAAAAATAATAAAGCACAAATGTGTAAACTCGAGGAATTTTCCACGGAAGAAAGTTCTAAACTTGATTTATCAATCAGATGGTTATCAGTTATCACGCATGATAATTTTAGATATTTTTACGATCGATGCGATAATCGCAAACGTAGAAATCGGCAAAATGTTAACGCGTTACGTTTAATTTCTGAACCAGTCGTAATTACACGCGGTAACCGGTATACCAGTTTCGTCGCGGTTATTTTCTCCACGCGTTTCTGCAATTGTTGTCCCTGACGGACGTTTCTCTGCATCGTGGAACTGGGTCAAAAACGTAATTCGCGATCTCTTATGCAAAGGTGAACGACATTTCCAATGTAACCGACTTATTGCGACATTCAAGTCCTCTTTTGTGATAAATAGCCACAATTTCTCCAACGATTTAATCTTTTACGATCAAGAATTTATTTGTCTAAAAGAGGGAAAATTGCAATCGATTGCCAGACTGCGGATTTTTACGTTTATGACAAATCTTAAGGCGCCAAGGTTTACGGAATGAACGCATTACGATCGATATAGAAAATATCCAAAGTAAAGTGGTCGTTATAATATTTAGCAGAAGAAACAACGTTGGTTACGTTTCTTTCTAATATTTACAATCAAATATCATCTTAATTACTTTGGAAAACTTGGTATGCGAAATTATCACTAAATTCTATTGTAAATGTTTTTTGGTAACTTTGATACAACTCTAAATCCTTGCAAAGTCTTACAGCTTTCTGTATAATTATTTTCAAATTTATATTACATCGTAATGATTGCATATGTCGTTAATTTACGTTCATATACGTATTTCTTTAAGATACGAATTTGCATAAACGTTCACAGTCTTTCGATTACAGCTTTCCAAATTGAAAAATATAAAACAATATTCGCTTGCGTTTGTTCTTTCTGTTCTTCCGTTTGGTTGGAATAAAACACTCGATACGCTCAATTTAAACCTCAAAAGAGGGAAAATTAGATTATTTTGAAAAGCATCGTAGAAACAAATGTTCAGCCGCTCCTCGTCCAAATTACACCGCATAATACAGGATTATCCACTCGCCGATCGAACGATATGTGACTTATCGCTCGTTCCTAGGAAATAGACACGCTAATACGTAAATGAATGAGCGTAGGCTACGAGCGAGTAGCATAATATCTCGCGGTTCTCATCGTTGATTTTAGAGAAAATTGGTAGGAAAGTTTGTTTCCAGTTGAGCCGTGGCGTCGCGTTGGTTGTTTAGTAGATAGGAATGCACAGGCCACGACTTTGAAACCACGGTTCGATATCGATTAAATGCCACGCCGAAAGGTTAGACCAACTCCATCTTGAAACTCTGGATGCGGCTTAACTTTTAATATCAAGGTCAGGTTTCGATGACTATTTGCGTGAAAAATTCACGACTAAGTAGAGATTCGAGATTCGACATTTTTGGTTGCAAATTGATTCCAGGAACGTTGGAAATTTTAACGTCAAAGTCGATGATCTAACGCAATTTCTAGAAACATACAAATCTTACTTCGATTTACTTAACGAAATTCTATCGACTATTTTTAACTATGTTTTCGATGTAATTAAATCGTGATTAACTTTAATGCAACTTGTTCTTTGTTTAGAGAACAAGTAAAAATAGTGATATTTTGAGAAAGATAGTGTAATCCATATGCGGATTGAAGTTGTGAATGCTTTACACGTAAAAACCTGTCAGCCGGTTTCTAGAGAGAAATATTGATTAAATGCAGGCGAAAGAACGTAGAAGAAATAAAGAGAATAAGAGGACAAAAGAGGAGAAATATAGGCACGTAATAATACTTGAACTTTTGAATACACCACCGAAGCATTCGACTCGATAAAAGTTTTTTCTACCAACTTGTATCGCGACGCGAACTTTCAATCCACTCGATCTCACCTTCAACAACTTAACCCTGCTGCGGTGTCTGAATCTTTTATGTTTCAATTTCGCTTTAGTTTCAAGGACTTGTCAGGTTTTAAAACGACCATCAACAATCGAAACGAAAAATCGCGCGCATCAATAACGATAATAAAATTTGAAACCAATCTGAGATATATAGAAATTACAAGATATTTATTGCAAACGTATATTTAATAAAAAGAAATTGGTATACTACATATAACGACTGATTATATTAAGATCTATCATTATACTGGATAATTGACTACTGAAATAGTTTTCTGATTTATCCAGAACACAGGTATACTTGTACTCTTGTAATTTCTATATACTACATTTCCAGAGTTACTTCAAACTTTACCGATGTCTTATTAGCAAACCAAATCTTCTTATCAAACTTTATCATAGCACTCGCGTCTCGTTGCAGTGTCAATGAAATTTTAATTCTACCCGGTGCATTCATAAAAAGTATCCGCAAGTGTTGGAATACCTTCGTTAACCTAAATCCGAGGAAAGTAGCAGGGTTAAAATACCTGGCGTAACCCACGTTCCAACAAAACCAAAGGGGAACCTCGAAAAGAGGAGAAAAAATTCATTTAATTCCATTTTCATCCACGTCGGCTCTCGAAGCGCCCCAAGCACCCTCCACCCTTCGAAAGATTGAACGAGGCAGCGCCCGAGGCGTCGACCGCTGACCCACATACCGAAGCAGCCTCAAAAACATCAACATTCATCCCCGTTTGCATCACTTTCCTCCAATCCACTCGCCGATTCACGCGATTGTAATTTGACAAAAATCCACATCTGCCCCCCACCACCATCGAATCCACGTTGTACCCCCGTTCGAAAGCATAGCAACGCGCATCCCCGAACGATCATCGTTGCAGTCTGTCGAACCCCATGCGCCAAACCCCGTGCGCGGGTGTGTGTCTCGGCTCGCAGGTGGTTCATCCAGTTCATGGTACATCTGCAGCGTTTCTCACCTTGGCGACGACCCTCTTAGTCCGTTTGGTGCGCTATCGATCACACGCTCCACCCACGAAAAGCCCTGCAAGCGGCGTGGAGAGCGGCGTCGTGCCGCGTACAGCCTCCAAGCCTCTGCTCCTCTGCTTGCGATAGGTCGCGGTCTCGGTCGTCACGTGACGCACAGGGTGCACCGACTGACACGGTTCCTTTCACAGTGTCCTCGACGTCGCTATCGTTCACAACCGGCCGTATCTACCGACGATCCTTGGGTTCAGTGCTATCGGACGACCGTTGCTCCAGGAGAAATTTTGACAGACAGAGACAGACAGACAGACAGAGAACAAAAGGAAAAGCCGAAATACACGAATGATACGCGTTTGGCTCGCGACCGGGGAAAAGTCTGACGCGGTCTCGCCCGGTGTGCACGGAAAGCGTGTATCGGAAGGAAAGGAGGGCGCACGCAAGCGCAACCGGCCGTCGTCCTAACCTCCACTCGATAAAACGTCCTCGGTTCTGTCGGTTTCTCGTTACGTCAGCGTACGTGTTGCGTCAGCGGGGACGCGTGCGCGCACGTGGTGGCTCATCATGGGCATAACCATCGGGTACGCTGGTTTTGCGTGCACGCATAAAGCTGTTTGCTAGTATTTCGAACGGAAAAGGGATGGAAGATGGTGTGTTGGGGAGGAGGGCGGAGAGGGAAGGGGGTGGTCGACGGTGGTGCCGGGAAACTGTGGTGCGTTCGGCCGGTCTATGGGAGATGGAACGGTCGCGCTGCGTGCACCTCTCTCGCGGGGGTGGAAGGGGCTGTTCGTACGTTCTGCTTTCGTTTTCGTTCGGAATTTTCGCGAGCTGTGGCTGTGTTCGCTTCGACGTATCCCTTCGACCAACTTTCTCTGCCTTCCTTTCTCTTTGTTCCAAGGAACAGTGAGAACAACGGTGAATTTAGGCAATTTGGTAGTTTGTTGGTCGCTGACGAGTCAAGTTGATCGTTGCGTTTCGAATTGTCCACATTGGATTTTGTGATTGGTTACGGTGGTCCGACTTTGTGAATCGAGTTTGGCGGTTTGATAATGGCGTGAGTGAACTGCTGTTTGGCAACCTGGCAAGACCGAAGGGTGGAATGGGGTTAGTGGAAGGGTGCCAGAGACGTGGCAACGATTTTACGAGGGGATCGTTCGTCATGCGATAGAAATTGTGTTCTAATCTTATCTTAAGATAAAAAAGTGCCTTTGTATCTTATTTTGTTAGCTTCTTTTTCTTGTATTTGTGGCTAGTAGTTCGAGAATCGTACAAGTGACGTGGATAATAGTAAGCGAATTTGTACAGATATTATCGATATAGAAATCTCGTAAGAATGGCCGATGAACAATGGTATTACATTGTGCCAGGAGGTTAAACAAATGATTTGATACGCCTGCTGCGTCGGCGAAACGTCTCGTCCGCACAATCGATTAAACCTTTCGTTTGGCGTCAGAATTCCTAACAACCACGAAATACACGTAACGGCAAGTCGGCGAAGGTTGCCAGGAAATGTTGAAACAATCGATGAATGGTGCTACGTATTTCACTGTCTATGTATTAGTTCGAACAAACTTTCAATATTCGTGATAATAAAAATAAAAAAAAAGATGAAAATAAAATTCGAGAAATTGATTAGAAGATAGTGTGATTGAATGCGATAGATTTTTTAAAGGATTCAGATGATTTAATGAGAAATAGATTGGAAGAATTAAAATTGAAACTTCGAACATCAACATCGAGAAAGTTAATTGTAAAATAGCGTGATTTAAACTGTGATTAAACATTTGAAATGGTATTTCTAAAAACGACAATTTAGATTGTTATGTGCTGATTAAGAATGGATTCGAAGAGTTAGACGTAGATGTAATAAAAGTGGATAATTCATCGTAAAACGATTATACATTATTCAAAAGTCGTTTGCTTCATAAAGGACGGGAAATGATCCAGTGAAAGGGAAAGAGCCTAAATATGCAACGCGGACAAGCCACCCTCGGTTGAAAGAGAGTCCGCTGTATGTCGGTCGAACTTGCGCAGAATGTTCGAGAATTTTATGAATGAAAGCTCGCGCTAACGATTGACCAAACTCCGGATTCTGATTCAGAAAATTACCGCATAATTTATTCCCTGGCATTTGTTCCAAACCCACTTTGAGAATTAACGATTCTTTTTCTTAATCGTATTCTTTACTCTCGTTTTCACTTCCCTTTACATTTATCACTTTTATTTGGAAATTAGTTGGTTGAAAAGTAGATACGTATTTGAAAATTGTTAGATATCAATGTAAGAAACTGTTTATTTAACGGTGGATCTATCGAATCCGTCAGAATGACGGATATCGAATTTTCTTTTCTCACAGCTGAAACATACAGTTGTTTTTGGCAAAATTAATATTGCCTTTGATTTAGACACAGACATAAGTACATAGAGTTATTTACTTAATTAATATCATTTGAATTACACTGATTAATATATACAACATCTAAGTCGATAGTCTTAGCGTTGAATTTTATCTTTTACACGAAACCAGTTTTAATTGTTAATGATTTACTCGTAGAGAAGAGTTAAGCATATTTAACATTAAAAAATTCGAAAAAGTTCACTGGCGAAATGAAAAAGCCACAAATGTTTTGAATACGATTACAAGAGAAAGATTCTTCTATCTATCGTCTGAATAAATCATCAACGTAACCTTGCAGGAAATATAAATCGTATCAATAGATTTACACGGAAATGTTTGGTGTACTCGATTGTACAACTGCAAAGTTTCAATCGAAAAAGCTCCAGAACACACGATTAATTGGTAAGGATGTGAACAAACTGAAGAAACTACGAGGATTCTCTGACCACGATACCGGGTGGTTGAAATGTCGCGCAAACTGTATTGAAACGACTATTAGGATACGGATTGCGTGACTTTTCGACCACCCAGTGTGTGAAACGCACCCCGAGGACCAAGAGGGTTGTACCACGTGTTTGCGATCGATCGTCGTGGCTGATATGGAAATGACGATCGAATCCATACGAAAGAAGTTTCTACGAACGGATACCGGAAGTGGGGGGAAGAGCGCCGTTTGAGACGACGGAAGTACGCTCGGCGTGCTGGAGATTGCTTTCGGCGATTGCACGACCAAGTTTTATGCAGATAGACTGCTGAATGACTTTGGGATAAATTGTAAGCGAAGAGAAATTACGTTTACTTATGAGTTGTTTTATCAGCGTATGTTACGATGGCGGTATAAGTGTGATGGAACACACATGCGTGCAAGGATTAATTCGTGATATGAGCTAGGTGGGTCTGAGGATTATAACATATTTAACGATGAAACGTTATATTATTAAATAATAGTTATTTATTTAAAAATTGGTTAAGATAATATAATCTCGTGTGGAATGATTTTGAGTTTCAGGTGATGACGAAAAGAGTAATGATTGAATGCAGAGTGAAAGTGAATTTAGGTATAATTGGAAAAAAATCATGTATATTGTATATACTACCTCTGTATATATATTCTTTTAGTGTACAAACAAATAAAACATTTAATAACCTTGCTAATTTTGCACCTGGATTTTTTAAAATGCAAATTAGAAACTCGCAGATTCGAGATCCAATGAGTATTTTCAAACCCACAACTCAAATTTTAAATTCAAACTTAGACTGCCAAATTCCCAATTTAAATTCAAATAGTTCAATTCACAATTCAAATCTTTTAATTCAAATTCAGACTGTCAAATTCGCAATTCAAATTTTTAAATTCAAACTTAGGCTGCCAAACTCTCAATTTAAATTCAAATAGTCAAATTCACAATTCAATTCTTCTAATTCAGATTCAAACTTTAAGTCAAATTCACAATTTAAGTTCAGATAGCCAAATCCACAATTCAAGTTTTTAAATTCAAAATTAGACTGCCAAATTCTCAATTTAATTTCAAATAGTCAAATTCACAATTCAAATCTTTGAATTCAAATTCAGACTGTCAAATTCGCAATTCAAATTTTTAAATTCAAACTTAGACTGCCAAATTTTCAATTTAAATTCAAATAGTCAAATTCATAATTCAAACCTTTTAATTCAAATTCAGACTGCCAAATTCCCAATTTAAATTCAAGTAGTCAAATTCATAATTCAAATCTTTGAATTCAAATTCAGACTGCTAATTCTCAATTTAAATTCAAATAGTCAAATTCACAATTCAAATCTTTGAATTCAAATTCAGACTGTCAAATTCACAATTCAAATTTTTAAATTCAAACTTAGACTGCCAAATTCACAATTTAAATTCAAATAGCGAAATTCATAATTCAGCTTTTTAAATTTTAAATTCAAACTATATGAAACTGAATCTCAGTCTTATCCCCAAATTCTTTCTCAGATCTTTTCATCCTGCGACCCATTAAATTCCTCAACAGTCAAATTACCTCACCATTACAATATCATAGTATTCACCCTTCGAAGCCAATTCTTTCAACTTCTTTTACACGCATCACAAGACACCCCATCTTTCTACATCCAATACTATAACTTCTCGCAGCCACCCTATAGCAACAATTCAAACCAACCTAACCTTTCGTCGAAACCACCCCTTCTCGTGTTCGCAAGCAGAGCCCTCGCTTCCCACCGCGAGATTTACTTCAACCCCCTCGAATAATTTCTCCCTGTCGATAAAATCGCAGTTCCACATTCCCAAAATTACAATAATTTCATCCCCTGGATCATCTCCGATCCGTTCCGAATTGTATTTTTCTATCGCTCGAACGTTTATCGTTTCGGTCATATACGATAATCATATTTTTCGTTTCAATTGCTTCCTGATACGAAAAAATAGATCAGGCTACGAATGTTTATCAATTTATAGAAAATTAAAGAATACGAAAATACACATAGTAGGTAAGCATATATAAAATATTTGAAATATAACATACTCGTTACAATATTTCATAAGAGAATCGAATCTCTTCTTAGTCTCTATCGCTCTAATCGTATTCGCATGTGTAATTTTCTCGAAAAGTTAAAAGCCCCTTTCTCAGCTAAAACTAAAGCGAAATTCCGCTAAGATAATTAAGGACCGCGGCAGTGTTAAATTCCAACGAACCCACATCGTTCGTGTTCCACCGATAACTCAATAGTCAAAGTATCAAGATATTCGAATAATTCAAAATCCTATCTAGCTATGTTCACGAAGAATATAAAATTCCATACGCATGCGCACTTCACCTACGAAAATACGATATAATTGTAACTATGTACAAACATACGATAAATACAAATAATACAAGTAACACAAAATCAAGGGATGAAAGGGTTAAACGATCACTACTGTACCAACCCTGTACCGCAATGCTCCTAGAGAACCTAACCTAACTTGAACGCGTGATCCAAAGGTGAACGTGTTCGAAAAGGGGTGGCTGGTCGCGCGCGCGAACTGATTTGCGCGGAACGCGTGCGTGCAAAGCATCCAGCCGAGCTTCGAAAGCTCGCCGCAGGATGGCGACGCTTCTTGAGGAAGCGGACGATGTTCGACCCCTGCGAGAGCCAAGGGCGAATCGGCCAATCGGGGAGGCAGCCAGAACGCAGTTTCAGCAATTCGATGCGTGTCGACCGCCATTTTCGGCCGGCCCTCTATTGCTCGCTTCACTGTCCGCGGATGATTAATGACCCAAACCTTGCCTCCCTTTGATCACTCTTCGTCGCGAGATCGCGAGACGATGGTTGTACGGGGTTGATGAAGGGAGCAGTAAAGGGTGGTTCGTTCGAGATGGGAGACTTTTTGGGGGAGATTCATTGATTGTTGGCGCGGTTCGTTTCGGGGATGCGATGTGGGTAGTCGATGTAGGTTCTGTGGTTCTGGGGCTTGGCTCGTTGATGACGTTTCAATGGGTGGTTTTGGTAAGATCGTTTTAGAAATAAGATGTGGGTGCTTAATACCTTTCACGCCAGACGAGACTCGCTGTTTTTCATTTTTCCAACGTTGAGAACGACCGAGCGTTATTGTGTGATTGCATTGTTGTCGTGTGCATTGTTCGCCGTGAAAATTAAGGGTAAAATGTTTGTAATATATTTATACCCCGACAAACATATTTACATTGTTTTCATACATATCTCATGTACACTCCATTCGTAGATCATCGGACACTCGCTTGTTTTCGGTAAAATAATGGTTAGAATGTATGCAGGTACCATTTTCCGTATTGATACCTTATCGTTTTATTTGCCATTTTATTGTTTAGGTTACTCAGGCGAATTATGATGTGCACGATTTTATACTATGAAGTAATTTGTATTGTGAAATAAAGTTGATATTAACATCAAATATTCTAATAATTAATTCTAATAATTATTCCAATTAAAGTAGACAAGTCTAGGAGATTTATGGACAGGAATACACATATTTTGCAGAAATGTGGGAAGACTGAGACCCGATCAATTTCACAGTATACCGTCAACAATATGTTGAAAAGGTACATGATCTGACGTAGATTCTATAGATTCTTTGAATTATATTCGTGGTTTGAATGGTTGTCAATGATTAGAAGATTTGTGCAGGTACCATTTTCCTTTTTCTAGGAAATTCATGCAATAACTAGGTGAATTTTTCCAAAATAATATCTGGATACTCGATATAGTGAAAGTTGTACGTTTGAATACTTGTTTGTGTATTCAGTTTAATATTCTCGTGGTTTATTGGGATCAATTACCTTTCTCAATTAATTATTGCTGACTAAATACATTTATTAGAAATGTAATTTGAAAATTTGATAAATGTCCTATCTTTCTGAATTCGAAAGAAAAAATTGACAATATTCGTAGACAAGGTTTAATTTATGGACAAATAGAATTTAATTTGAACATGCGACTAGATACATTTTCGTAAAAAGAAGAAAGCAACTCATTGATAAAAGTAAATGAAAAATGAAAACCTACAATTTTGTGTAATTGAATAATACGACATGAAAATAATAACATACGATTATGGAAAGTATTTCCTTATGAAATAAAACTCTTTTGTTTAAAATCATCTTGCCTCATCAGTTTTACAGGCTTTGGAAATTGAAGTCTTCAAGACATCGAATCATCTTTCCAATCATGGCCTGTCGTCGAGACAATCTTCCCCGAAATTCGTCTCGTCGGAAATTTCTGTTATACAATCTCACCATCCTGTTCGTTTCATTCGAAGCACACATCTCGTCGACACTTCCTCAATTTGCCTTTCACCGAGCGCACCATCGTATCCACCTTTCATCGAAAAGTCGAATTACCGCGGAATCACCGGTATTACAGCACCTGTACGCAGCTTTTCGACAACGTTTTCGTCGTAAAATTTCCTCGAACACGCAACATTCCCCATCAATTTCTCCGCTCGTTCGACAAAAATTCTACAGTGTTAGGCAGTGTCCTTAAAATTTGTATATAATTAATCACTGGAAGGACCTGATGCGGTGCAACGCGTAGCGGCTTAATATATTCGTCGTACGCTTATGGTTAATTGATATGTTATACGATAAGCAACCTTACAAGAACCAGTGTAATTTAAAACATTTACTTCCTGAATCTGCAGCGTTCGAAGTTCAGTGCTGTTACCTAAATGTTGAAATATAAAGAGCGTTTGCAATATTATCGATCAAAATGCAGGAAAGCGATCTACAAGTGGAAATAGGGTTCACTTCCTGAATTTTTATACGCATAAAATAAATACAATTGACTTTTCGATGCAAATCCTTCGCCAAGTCTGTGTCTCGCTCTGCGTTAGATATTTGTTTACTGCTTTACAGTAAAGATGTGAATAACTAAAAAAGAACTAAAATATTAGGTTGTCCAGAAAGTGTCTTTCTTTTACAGACACGTTTTTTACAACGATGCATCTTTATACAAACCATGAAACCTAATCTGTCGAACGTTGTGATCTTTACTTTGATAGAACAAAAAGGATCATACGTAATTCGATAAAATAATAGAAAACGGAAAATGTTGTGCATCCATTATTTCCTTGTAAAACGAAAGAAACTTTTCGGACGACCTAATATAAAGCTATAATAAAGTTTGCGGTAAAATGTTATATAACATGTTTTCTTATCTTCGTTTAAGATAGATTATGCAATTTGTGTAAAAATGTTGAAAATATTCTCTATATACGTGAACTGATATAATTATCTTCGTTCGCGTAAACGAAAACGACAGAGGGAGATAAAGATAAAGATAATATATTTCACGAAATTCCGTAAAACTTAAATTATAGCAATAATTGGAATTTATGTACGCATTTCTTTAGATAAAAGGATATCTATCGCGTGGAGAAACGAATGGAGGTCGAATTCGCACACGACAAAACATGAATCGCCGGCAAATCAGCTTTGCGGTTGCGCTAATCCGTTCCCTTAATCACGCGACGATTCAGCTGCAACGAACAATCAGCGATATCAGCGCTGCGTCATTATCATCAGCGATAACACGCCGCTCTATACATCCACTCGATGTTTTTAACCGATCCTCGATGCAACAAACCTAACGTTCTTTTAGACCCAGCGAATAGAACCTTTCGAATCTATGAAAACTACTAAATCGCAGTATGAGGCCATAAAAGTATTGCAAAATCATCATCATCGGAAAAACTGGATATTTAAAAATTCTAAAACGTTTTTTTTGTGAATATCTCGAGTCATACGTCCCAGTCACACCGAATAAACTCGTCGAATTATCAAAGTCAATCTTCGCAAACCTCTTCTCTATTCTTCTCATCAAAAATATTAAATTGAAACGAAAACCCATTAAACCACTAAAGAGTCATTGTTTTAAAAGTTAAACAATACTCAAGAATCTTCCGACATTCGCTACAAATATCTACACCGAACTCGCAACTGCAAACTCGATCAAAAGGCTCAAAATCTGAACAAAAGTCGAAAGAATTGATAAAAAAATAGATCCGAACTCCCATTCACATTAGGTGAACTTAAGCCTAATTCAAACTAACAAACAGTCTATATAAGTAAATAAGTAGATTATTTGTCGATGACATTATCAGTCATTGCCAGACAATGTACAATAGAGAGCTGAAAAAATGATCATCGAAATAAACGCGGGACTGATTGGTTGTTTCTGCTAGGTCCAACGCAGTCATAAAGGTAAGCATGCATATTAGCCAAAACTGTGAAGTATACAAACAAAACCATATAGCAATGCAGTACTTTCACTGCCATTGTGCTATCCCGCTAATTATTTTTCCAGCTGTGTTAGTACATACATCCACAGCTTTTCCGCGGACAACGTATGCCGATTGGCTGCGGACAATTGTCTGTCGGTATGAACTAGGCTTCAGTGAACCCAGCAAAAGCTCGACTCGATCTCCCGACCACAATCTCTCGACTCTCCACAACCCATAACAATTGCCGTGTATGCGATCCTGTTTCCACGGCGGCAGCGGGCGACGACGGCGTCTGCGTGGCGTCAGCTGGGCGTGCCATCTTGCACGTCTGCGTCCGTCTGCCCATGGTATCAGGGTGCCACGCTACCTAAGAAGCTACTTAACTCCCTCTAACGAACCAAGAGACAAGCCAACAAAACCCGATAAGTAACAGGAGTTTCGCAGTTGGATGAACACAGGCCGAACATTCACGACCAAAGAAGCCAAACGAGGAACGTGAAACGACGAAGGAGGTGTTCTCTGTTCAGGAACAAGAAAGGAGGTATGCTGGAACGTCCAATAAAGATGAAGATATTAAGCAGAGAGAGAAAGGTCAGTCTCTCGTTCTCCTAATCACGAGTATTCACATGCGACGAACGAAGGGGTAAGCGAACAGAGAATGAGTCGAGGGGAGTGATGATTTGGTGGAACCAAACCGGTGCTGCCAGTGCTGTCGCGACGAGGAGAGTGTCACGCTCTCTCTGCTGTGCGTGGAAGAAACGAGGAGAGGGTCGCGCTTCGAGCAAGGCGACAGGAACGCCAGGAAGTAACACGCTTGCTATTGTGAGCAACCAGTACCACTTTGGCGGCTCTTTTTGCCTTGATGCTGGGATTATTAGGAGAAACGCGAATCTGTCTCGTTGTTCGGCAATAGGAGGTGGCGTTGGAGAATCTGGATCGAAGAGAAGGTGGTGGAGGTTAGTGTAGTTGCGAGGACGAGGATCATATTGAGTTGAAGTTGTGATGGCAATCTTTTAAATGTGTTGGTTTTTGCAGGATTGAAAGTATACTGGAAAGACTGGAAAGGGATTCTTTCAGAGTTTTTCGGGAAGTTTTACAATTACATTTCGATTACTTTAAACGAACAGCATACAGGATATTGTGATTCAAAATTACTACAGATTATCTCCTTTGGACCTTGAAAAATCAATATTTCCATGTGAACCTCTCTCGTGAACTCACAAGAAAATTATGATATTGTCAGTAGGTAGTGGTAAATTCCACGATAAATTTAAAAAGAATTAACACTTGCATTAAGTATCTTTCTTTCACTTTTCCATTTATCAAATTGATCAGTCATAGCTTCTGACTAATTCTTATACTGTTTACCAGATTTATTTAGACGTACCAAACTTATGTTCGTCTAACGATCTAATTTTTTGGCATTTCATTAGAATCTGGAATTTTATAAGGATATATTCTAGATTTCTATCTATGTTGAAATATCTTAGAGAAAATATGTATATTGCTCGATGGACACGAGTTTACACGTTCCGCTCGTTCGTCCAAAACTGCATTAAACGCGGCTGGTGGAATGTGGGTCGATGCAACGTTATAAAAGCGAGTACATCGCGTTGTTTGCTGTTGCAGGAAGAGGTTTTATGAAATTGCGCTGACCCAGTTTCCCTTGCTTTCCTTGTACACGATTGGATTGAATGGCGTCTCGTGGATTGATCCTAGTTTAATGGGGACAAGGTACTATCGTCGCAAGAATCTATGGTTTGTCTTTCACTCCTTCAGATATTCTAATTTTATCTCACCTTTGTAACTTATTATCGATAATTGACGATGTAGAAAACGATAATTCTAAGGATTGTTCATAGTACTACGTATAGATTCCAACTTCAGTGCGACTGTTAGGTTCGTGACATGAAACGGAGAAAGTTTGTGTTTCAAATAAAAATGGAACTTATTACGCTCCATCATTCAGTTATTTAAAAAGAACCAATTTTTAAAAAACCAGTTATTTAAAAAACCAGTTTTTAAACTGAAAATAAGTTCCTTGGAAATATTTCCTTCGTGTATCACACATAATTAAACATATTCGAAATTAGGAACCCAAATTAGACGATTCCACTTTTCGAAAAATCCTTAGATTTATCTGTTACCAATCATGTTTGAACATAAAGTTCTTCTCCTATATGAAATACGCTGTTCAAAATATACAAAGTAAAAACACTTCCGTATGTTCAATTAACAGCACAATCGATTCTTGTTTCTCGATATTTTTATTTTAATTATAATTATAAGAATTATAGATCTCAGCAATGATCATTTTCCACCATTTTTAAACGTAAGACTATTATGCTACACCTTTTCCGTCTAAAATACAGCTCTCAAAAATTGAAGCTAGAAATAATTAAATTAAAGAAAAATCTTGCAGCTATTTTGCTTGTATACGTCTGTTAATTGTTGTCAATTAAATAACAACAAGATTCACTCATTGTTTTCAAAAATTTTGCAATTCTTTCACTATGGTAATTGAACATTCATAGCTTTTCACAAATATAACATTTCTGACACATTAAAATTAATCCATGAAATGTTTCTTTATCAGGATAAATCATTTTCAGCGTGGCATTTGGGAAACGTGTGCCTCTGGACGCTTGGAACAGGTACCATACCTGTGGTATAGTTGCCATACTTTAACGAAAAGACAGTAAAGATAGTGAGAAAACTTGTTAACCAAAAGCCAATAACATTTTACTTGGCTGGCCTATCTGAATTGCTAAACTCAGTTTCGATGGGAAAACCAAAGGTATATTCTTTTATTTACTTTAACCGAAGAAAAGAAACATTTCATGTGCACATGCACATTCATACGACCTAATGCTTACACATCTACTTTTCCGTTGATCAGTGGAAAATCGTGGCTAGACGAAGCTAAAAACGTAGCCGGTTCCATCGGAGACAGTAGCACGGTGTGTCAGTGACCCTGCGGTCGAGGCTGCTGCAGCAGGAAAACGCGAAACCGCCGCGCGGGTAGATATCGATTTGTCTGTGTTCGCTAGGAAAAAAAGTTGGCCGGCCTTCTGACGTTCGCCGCTGATATTGCCCGCAGTTCACGCTGACGTGCCATTTACTCACTCGAACGACCTCCTCACGGCCGTTCGTTCTACCTCCTGCCGTTCCACCTCCTCATCAGCGTTCCACGATCGTTCGTTTTATCGAGGAAGCTCAGGATGAAAGATAATATCGAGACTGATTAAATATAGCAGAACGTTCCAGCAAGATTTTCATCCTTTTAATGGGAATACGGGAATACGAGAAGAGAAATGTTGGAATCTGTCGACTTAAGACGGAACTTAACTCTCTGGAGCATGGATGAATATGATCTTTGAGAGAACAACGCTTGGATAGGAAAGGAAAAGGCGTAACTACAAAACTGTCCTCTTTTCTTAAACGCGGACAAAAATTGCCCATTGTGCGATAATTACACTGATACATTGGAGTAAGACAATGACGTAATAATTGCAAGTGCAGTTCTCAAGAGTCCCACCATTTGTAAACACAAGATCGAGAAATAGTGAAGTCTCGTCTTCATTGAAGCAAACTGAGCAACCTGTTTGTTGCCTTTTCTACGACATTTCCAACAAATTAGAAAAATTTACCAAATGCTCAGCTGGATAAATTGAAAAGTACAAATTAAATAAATAAAAACAAAATTTCCAACAAACAGCAGCTTGTAGAAACATTTTGTCCACACTGAAGCAACGTAATCTGCAGCTGGATTCGCACTGAAGCGACAACGAGGAATTTTTTGTCGCTTTTTGTTGTTACGTGTTTCAGGATATTTCCAACGAACAGTAACTTACAGCAATAATTTCTGTACCCTGGTGCAAATTTTCAATAAACATGGAACAGCAAGAAGTTGCTTGATGTTGCTTCAATGGAGATGAGGCTTAACACGTTTGCTACCAGCGACATATATGCGTATATTTTTAATACTTCGAGATTAGCGTAGATTTAATTTCAGTCACTTGGATTCAATCCATTCGAAGTCATCGCTAATGAGAACAAGCGTATACAGAGACTTGGAAAGATATTTCAAGCCAAATAGCAAGTTTGCACCGGTAAAATGATTGTAATTTTAACTTGCTTGAATGTAAATAACAAAATGACCAGATAGTAGTAGATTAAGTCATCCGAACGAAGCTTTAGTGCACGCAATACAAATTGGCATTTAGCGACTACAAAAAGTACTGACCTTGAAGCAGATTCTTTGTTTATCAAGTTGTACATTTCATTTTTAAAGTATCAAATTTCTCTAGTCACATGCCAGTACTATCAAATGGCATGAAATTTAATAAGCTTGGACCAAATTAATTAATACCTGTGTAGATGCTATAACAAACACAATGATGTGCTAAGACCTTTCCCAGCTACAGTATTTGTAATAGTATTTATAAAAAATAGTATTTATAAATAGTATTTATAAAAGTATCAAATTTCTCTAGTCACATGCCAGTACTATCAAATGGCATGAAATTTAATAAGCTTGGACCAAATTAATTAATACCTGTGTAGATGCTATAACAAATACAATGATGTGCCAAGACCTTTTCCAGCTACAGTATTTATAATAGTATTTATAAAAAATAGTATTTATAAATAGTATTTATAAAAGTATTTATAAATAATATAGGTATGATCTGTCTATAAAATCCTAAACCTTTCCCACCACTTTTTATAATTCCACCTGCTAAACCATTCACGAAACCTTTCCCCATAACAACCACCTATCAACTATCACCAGAATCATCCCTAAATTCTCCCAAGAAAATTACATAAAATACCTTCTAAAATCATTATATGTTTATGTTCTACAATCTACTCATAAAATCATAAACCTTCCTCTACCACTCATTATAACTTCGTCTTATAAACCACTCACAAATCCCTGCTCCATAACAACCACTATCAAGCACAATCAAAATCGTCCCTAAATTCTCCTAAGCTAATTAACAACAACAAGGTCTTCTCCCATTCACCTGACCATGCGGCACGTGGCACCCTGGGCGCAGGCTAGCAAAAACAGTTCCACCCTTTGCCTGGCTCCTTTCCGCTGGAAACCGTTCTCCCTCTTTTGTGTTTCCGGCATGTCCCATAAATCACCCGGGAGCCGCGGTGTAGCGAGTTGTGGGCGGCCAGGATAGGAGGAAGGGTTTCTCTGTCGGAAAGAGCATGCGGTTGGAGTGGGACCACGTGTGGGACGGCACCATAGTACCTGAGAAGGTAGTACGGGGGCCAACAGTTAGCGCCAGACGGTCAAAAACTCGCTGGACCGGCTGCCACCGAGGGCTCTTTTTACCTTTTTTTCTCTCTTTCCCTTTTTGTTGTTCTGTTTTCTTTTTTAGTTCTTTCGCAACGCTCTCGCGTCCACCTCTCATTCATTTCGACCCTTTCGAGCAAGCAGCCGTGGGACGCTTGTGGGCGCTGCGATTTTGTATGTAAATATACGAACACTTGGTACTTTGACTCATAGACCTGGCTGAAATTTTGGCAGGTATTTTTTACAAGTAACGGTACTTTTTATTTTATGTCGATTGCAAGTTAAACGTGTCGGCAATAAAATTATAAGAATGGTCAGAGTGATGCATTTGTGACTTTTTATAGAAATTCGATAGACTCGGAACGCACTTTGACGGATGCGAATGATTTAAAATGATCTTGTAAAGTATGAGAATGAAAGCTTATTTTTCTCCTGGTGTTATGTAGATGTTCGCTTTCATTCTGATTTCTTTGGTAAAGGTTCGATTTATATATTACACGGCGGTAGTTTCCAAGTTAATTAAATTTTTGCATACCATTTGCTAGTTTGGAAAGAAGACTTTCAAGAGGACGATTATAACACAAGCATGACTTTAATCTGAAAGATTTTGTCATTACGCGTTTTATATCAATTTCATCCTTCCAAAATTAGTCACTGCAATTAGTTTTCTAAATTGACAGTAATGTGACTAGGTACGTAATCCACATGTGTGGGATGAAGTATAGATTTGATATAGTAAATAATTAGTATTTGGAAAATTCCATCTTAGAGGCACTATCCTCAGATCATGTTCAATCTAATGATATTTCTTTTCCTCCTAAATGTTTCTAAACTTATTCAAAGAGATATAGGAAATGGTAATTAATATATTATGATTTCTTGTTTCAACCTTATAAAACAAATTCTTTTTTCTTAAATTTGATAGTTATTTTCATAGCCAAGATATTAATTCTTCAAACTGTTTACGTGACTCAGACTTAACTCAAATATTTGATTATATAGGTACCATAAGAATGATATCACTAAATTTGTACTTTCTTCGGATATACCTAATAATTATCGAAGAATGAATTATGACCATATAGAGCCTGATGATTGCAATGAAACGCTCAAATATTTTAAGACAAACATTTCATAATACGAATAATAATATTTCGACGAATTTAGACGATCTAAAACTAATATCTGATTGTAACTTAAATTTCCCTAAATTTCATTTCAATCTAAGAAAATCTAAAAACATCTAAACAAAGAAAAACATTTCATAATACGAATAATAATATTTCGACGAATTTAGACGACCTCAAACTAATATCTGATTGTAACTTAAATTTCCCTAAATTTCATTCCAATCTAAAAAAATCAAGGAAACTCAATACCAATCCGAATTTGAACCGAACAATCACCATTTAAAATGAGAAATCTAGACATCCTAATGAAGATCCCGTAGGAAGCGGTCCCTGCGCGTTTCCATCATTCCCGTTTGTGGCGGCATCGAGTCGGCACGATTGAGATTTCTGCAAGCAGGTGGTCCCCCGTAATAAATCGTATTGTAAGCGATCCCCTCGGCTAGCCACCTGCGAATCGATATCTCGACCGGTCGGTCCAAGGCGGCTCACATGCAAATTCGCGGGTATCATGGGAGGAAAGGTTCTCTTCCTGTCGCTTCGCCTTCTCGCCGTCCTTCCTGTTCTCTCGCGACCTCCTTTTTCGCCCGACAAACTCCTTCGCGCACCTGGAACGATAGATCGTTCCAATCGTTGATCGACAACTCGCGAAGAACATTCTCATTCGCTCGTTTTCGTATCAAATTTGTTTTTCGAGCAAAATTTAAATATAATTGAGTTAACGAATATTTATTAAGGTTAGATCTGAAAATTTAATGTTCAACATCAAGGTGATCCAGGAACATTGTTTTCTTGTGATGCAAGTTCATTTACAGTTCACATTATTACACTACTCTCATTACCATTAAGAAACAGATGTATCTTAAAAGAGTGTAATTGAGTATTTGGTTGAGAATTTGGCTAGAAGTTTCGTAGATTTTGATTTGATTTCATCCGTACTATAAGTTGATATTCGTGCAACGTTAGTTAACACGTTAAGCGCCAAGCCTGTTTTGTCTTCCTTTCCGTTTAGCTCGGAATATTCGATTTCATCGATCTGCTGGCGGCCAGAGATCTGTGCAAGGTTGCGTGTATATCTTGGGACATATTTCTTCTACGAATTTATAGCAATCTGTACTCTGCATTCTGTTAGAAATGCTTTCTCTTCGGTTAATTGTCTGTGGTTCGTGTCCCAGTGCAATTTATACGAAAATATAAACTGTATGCCGACAGTGACTAACGCGGCCTGAACGAATAGTATACTGTCAGTCACCGGTGACTGACACGGCGCTTAACGTTCAATGAATTGTTTAAACAATAGAGTGGCAAAGCTTTCTTTTTTATTTAACCCTTTTGGTCGATGAAGGATACTTCAGATTGGAATTCCATTGCTATTCGCTAAACGAAATCTGCAATCATTTTCTTCCAACACAAACACGCGCTGTAGTTTTTATTAAAATAATATCGCCGTATAAAAATATATTTTTATCAATTTCACATTTTCATTCTTCTATTCTATAAAAGTTGTTCACACGGCTACGATCCCACCATGTCCTCGTGATACGTTAACAAACCAGATGGGGAAAAAGGTATTCGCAGAAACGTGAATGCAATAGCTGCCAATGAATACGCCAAAATTAAAGGCACGTACAATAGTAGTCCCGTTCGTCCTGTTTCGATTCGATTCTCTTTGACGTTGTTCCACTTGTTGATATTAAGCTCCGTGCACACTTGCACTAATATGACCATATAACAATGTTTATTTGTCGCACTGTCATATTTTACTTGCTCTTTTTCATCCTCGTATATGGAATATTATTTAACATTTCCTTAAATATCGTCTTTAGAATATATAGTAAAGTATCTATACCTATCTATCCGATCAGGAAGATTTGTAAACTGTGTAACATCTTTTCTTTCAAAATAAAACCTTTGATTTCAAGAAGTTTTATTTTAATTGTATAGATTGTATAGCAAAAATTCTCAGAATACGAAGGATTAAGAAAATCAAAGAATATTCAGAAAGTAAACGGTCAATGAATGGAACGAACACCCTATATGTATAGTAGTTTTAAACGCAGATAGCAATTCCTACCGATGTACGTAATAGTAATAATATCCTATAATAACGAATAATCTCTCAATTACATGATATTAATAATCGAGTAATACATATATAATAGCAAATCACCGACATATTATGTTATATAGTAAATTATATTATAATAGAGATTACAGCATATTACCCATAATTTCAACACTAATTTCTTCACATAAGATGCACATAGTTATCCTAAATTGCGGTAATTGGTTACGTACAATGTAACCGCGAAATCGTTTAATTGTTTGTTACGAATATTTGTAACTGTTGTTTTACTATAAAGTCTCGTTTTAAAATCAGGATGCACGTTATGCATCGGAAGATACGATATATATTAATAGCGTGTACACATCATGTTGGTCAATTACATCCCACGGTGGCAAAGACGAAACGATGTCTTAACGCAGCAAGCGCATCGTTTCTGAATAGTTAATCGTAGGCATCAATCCGACCGGCTCTCCACCAGTCGAGCATGCTCGATTAATTAGCAATAAACACGCCAGTACACGAGCTCGATCGCTCGATTACATATGCCAGCGGAAATTGATTTCCAACCATCGACCGATCAACTTTCAAACAGTTCAAGCTAATTTGTATGTTGTCCCAGGTAAATGACAATAATTAACGTTTAATAAGACTGAATTATTATAATAACGTACTATAATCTAAATTAAGCTAAAACGAGATGTATGTTTCTTAGATATTATGTATACACGTAGATATAGGTTGTTTCTAAACTGAAGATAATTTCAATCTATTTATTTATTCAATAATTTTCTCTAACTTTATTACACTTTCGCTCCATTTTTGTGTATCCTGTGTAGATTAAATTGCATTGTCGACATTAAACTGTAGATTCTCACGCATTTGTGATAAATCCAAAGATGCAAAAATCCACAGAATGTTATATATGTTGAATATGTAAAATATTCAAGGCGGGACATGTACTCGTTAGAATGAATTTTCAAATTTCGAATATTCGAAATTATTATTAGTACTAATTAATATTAATATTATTTCGAATATGAATCTGCACAGAAATCCACGGTCTATTAATTACGGTGTAAGGTTCATACTTGCGTTTGCACGCGCCAACATTGACAGAATTTCGTTTCAAATGAGTTTAATTTAATTTAAACTTAATACCTTCTAACATTACGATAAAGGCAGAGAAAGTTTTTAACCTTTTCTTGTTAAAGCCTAGATTCTAGTTTGTCGAATTACAATATCGAAATATAAACTATCGTCGATCAGTGCAGGGAAAAGAATTTCACGTATGAGCTGACGCAACAGGAGCATCGTTGGTTTTGCTCGTCCCACGAGGCGTTAAAAGTCAAAGTCGCAGCTTGAAATATCGTTATTATGCTCGTAGCAGATATTACCGGGGCCGACTATTGATAGACCAGCCGCGAAAAGAATGCGCCTGTCGCGTTTAAAAATAACTCGTGACACGCGTTATCCGTGAACGCTATTTTAATCTCTTCGTTGCTTCTTTTGCTTGTTGTTCGAATCGTTGTTGATGTTGAATCACCGCGCTGGGATTGATTGGTTACGTTAAGGGAAGTGATCGATACATATTGCGCAATTCTGTGTCCTGAGAAGTTGCGGCAGATGATGAAGCATCAAGGTTTTTTTAATTCTTCAAGAGTCACATTTTACAATATTTTACATTTTAATTCTTCCTCTCAGAAGTCAGACTCATCAATTACGTCTTTCGTTCATCTGATAATTACGCTTTAATATTAATTATACTTCAACTTTCATAAAGTTATATATCATAACAGTTGTTCGTGATTTTCCTCAATTTCCATATTATGGCAATTAATTTCTATTGGGTCCAGCTATGATAAAATCTTTTCGTCCTGATATTTTTCCAATCTTAATGTACCTACTACATACAACTCACGATATCGTTGTACCGCAAGAAATGCTAATTTCTGACATTCGGCTCAAAATAATCGCGGAATACCTGAGCAAATGAAATTCTCAGTACTTTAGTATCCGAACATTTCTTTTCTATATTAAACTTTAATATCTTAAGGACCGTTAAATGATCTAATCGAGGTGCAACAACGCGACTGGATGTTGGCACATTGACGCTCAAAAATATGTACACTCTTGCACATGAAATTAATGCTATACACGTTGATTCCAGATAAAAGATAGTAAGCGTTGCTTTCGATTATTAGCTTTCTGCGTGTTGTTAGTACAAATCGACCGAAACTTTCGCAAGCATATTTATGAGCACAGCGTAAGTATGTAAGCTGGAAGTTAATGAGACGTGTGTATCGTGCGGCGACCGAAATAATTCTACGTCGCGATGGTTTCGGAGCATCGTCTCCGGCGACTGCTCAAATAATAAATTATTGAGCCGCATCGCATGCCACATCGTGGCCACGTCGATGCCTCTCCGGTGAAAATCGATTCATCGACTCGCCGTCCCGCCATTCAGAAGCTTATCCGACGTGAATCGCTGCGACGTGTAACAGACGTCGAAAAAAGTACGGGTTAGGTACATCCTCGATAACAGGACACACGGCCATGTGAAAGAACCTTTTTTCATGCCTTTGTTCGTTGCTTTTTTTCAAATGTATATGTCACGGTATTCCTGCTATTTTTCGACGCGTACCTTTTATATTTTACTCGTAGGCATTTGATAAAAAATAGTGGAAAATATTTCGAATATTACTGTTCCCGTTCTTGCAATTCATATTAAACAAAATATGTTGTATTTTCGTGATCGTATTAGTAGATCGATTGAAAAGTTCTGTCGCCACATCGTTTGTATATTTACAATTTTGTTTCAAGATTTTTACAAATGAAGGTATACATATATATGTTTGAAACGTCAAAACACACGCAATATTTAAGATGAGCTTTAAAATAGAACAATTTCTTCAATTTTTCGACAGATAATTTCTCCACCAATATATTATACAACTCTTTTATACGTCATATTTTGAGGATTGAAATATACATATAAATTAGAACTAGATGTCTGCAAGAAAGTAAAATATTCATATAAAATCATTTAACTTAATCCAAAATAATGTAAGTCACTTGCAATGTAACGATACCAATTGATCGTTAGTGGATATGCTTACTGATCGACAATTCACCAATAATACATTGATTTGTATTAAGCCATTGATTTGTCGCAAGAATACCGACTTCTCGACGTTTCTACCGCCATTCAAGCCCGATAACATCGCTTCGGATCTATTATAACATCGTTTAAAATCGTTAAACGATCCTGCATAACAAGAGCAAAAAGTGCAGCTATTTCCACTCATTCACGTGACAATACAATACGCATTGAACGCGTTAGATGGTCTCAATAGTATTGCGATCGTTTCTTCGCGGTGCCGCGAAATTATGCGCTCGATCATAGAATTATAGGATCCGACCGATCGATAAATCAATCCCATATGGGGAATGCACGTGGGCAACGGAGAACGAACGACCCTTCGCCGACTTTTGCGTTCAACTCGATCAGTTTTCACGCTCTACGAAAACATCGTTATCGTTTCTTTGTTCTCCTGCTTTTAGCGTTTGCAACAATAAACACGTTACGTACAAGTAGATTACGGATTTTTATGTACTTACGCGAAATTTAAAGATGCAAAAATGTATAGTGTCGGGCAAAAATATATATAATGTAGCCAAATATAGTATGTACTTGATCAAATATTTAGTAGGTAATATAATTTTCCATCTACGTCTCATTTCTTAATTAATAAATAAATAAAACAGAGGATTTAAATGAAACCTTTCTGAAAATTGAAGTTTCATTGTATTAGAGAGCAATAGTAGAGTAGAATGAAGATAATTTCAATTTTAATAGGTTGCATTTGGAGATTAGTTGAAACTAACAGCAAAGGGATTATTTTTACTTCAGTTTGAAAACTACTTTGAATTTGCATACCTTAAATTTGGCTTAAACTTTGGAAACGCGGACTTAAAGCGAAAATATAGAATTGTTTAATATGAAATTGTAGAAGATTTCCGAGAAAGGCGAAACTTTCTAATACAAGATTGCTAAAAAGAACTGGAATATTCTTGTCTTAGGCCGCCTTGAGAAAGCTACAACTTTCTTGTCCCAGGTTCTCTAAGAAAACTAGAATTCTACGGTCTAAAATGAAGAAGTCCAAGAAAATTGCATTCTTGCACTATATATGTCATATATATATATTCTCAGATTGTCTATGAATCTGATTTCCTAATAAGAGGATAATATACTGCTATTAAATTTCCAAAAATTCTATTTTCTAAAATTGTAGATCACTCTAATCTTATATTCTCCAAAAATAATATCGGATACGCGTTTACTATTTTGAATTCATTCTGAAAGCAATCAACGCTGAGTTAATACCAGAAACTTTAATTATTTTACTTTAATTAATTATTAACTTAAGTTAATACTTGCTAAATTGATAACACAATTCTAATAATATTCTCTGCGACATTGCATGATTTTAAGGAGGATTGTATATTTTTCAAATCCATGACAAATTATAAAGTATTCCATGACAAAACTATAAAACGCCTAATTGTAAACGCCTTTGTATAAAATTTCCATGTACGAAATTTGATATAAAACCTTTTATATTTTAATGTTAAATTAATTTCAAAAGAATATTCATATATTTTCTATATTCATATATATTTTATATTGCTCTTCCCATATCGTAATTTTGTATGTTCATTGTGTTGAAATCACTAATGGAATTCTATTTTTCCGGGATCGTTAAGTTCCAATTCTTCCAATATACGGACCAATAAAATGTTTCGTCCGTAGTATTTTCCATCTGTGATAAAAGAACCTCGTGAATTCCGGTAGAATTTACGATTCAGTCTTCTTTTATTCGTTCGAATAAGCAGGAAATTACAGGGCCGATCGCAAAACACTGTGGCATTCAAAGCCTTTCGACCAATCGATAAATCAGTTCCATACGCGGAACGCGTGCGGTTAAAGGTGCATTTGCACTATGCGACAGACACACAGGTAAATAGACTTGCCATATTAGAGCGTGAAACATCATACATGTGTGAAAAAACCAGTTTAATTGGAAGCTTTTAATTCAAGATGTTAATTCAATTTTTCGACTATTTAAGATATCCTTAAATATATGTATATCAGAAGTTTATACTTCATAAATAATAAATACATACATTGTAATATGTAAGTATAAATAATGAATAATTATAACGAAGAGTTATCCTCATTAATCAAGTTATTTTAAGTAATTTGAAAGCGTATATTAATTATTGACTTGAAATATCCTTTCACATTTCAAATAAAGTTGATGATGTCTTAATTATTTCTTAATTTGAAAGAAATAATGATTGTTAGCTGAAGTAATGTTATGTCTAATTCTATGATTACTGATATTGGTCTATTAATTGGTTCATTAACTTTATATATAGCAATCCATATTTCATTAGATATATACACATTATTAATATTATGTCTTGAAGCCAGATTATTTATATTCAAACAATTTCAACTCAGATAACCTATCTTTTTATGTATAAAAACTTGAAATCAAATTATATATCAAGTAACTTGACTAATGTGAGGTTTTAACCTATAATATCTACACTTACATATAAATATTATATTGCCCTTTTCCAGAAAGATAAAAAGCTAATTATTTGTTCTAGTCTTAACAAATTCATCTCTAAAAATGATTCATATAACTACTGCAAATAGATAAGGAATTGATCATTTTCTTCCAATCTCAACAACTTCAACTTTAAAATGTTTAACCTAAACAATAAAAATAATTACCTTTCTTTACACCTTAAATCTTCATGAAGAAACAAAAGAAATATAAAAGAATCTTCCTTCGAATAATACCAGCAATTCAAAGACACCTATATTCCTAATGAAGGAATAACAAAATATAGATTAATCCAAATAATAACAACTATTACTTTTATTCATGTTTAATACCTTCGTCCAGAATCAAAAGAAAAAATGAAAAACAATCCTCTTCTACATAATATCAGCAGTTCACTGACACCTTGTGCATATTTATTTCACCTCTAATAAAACGAACGAAGCCAGGATACGCAATAGATCAGTTGGTAGCATCACGAGGGCACTTTAATTGGACTCGTTAGTCTCGATAATCGATGAGACTCGCAGCGCGGCGAGCGAGATCTCGCGAACCGTGAACGGTAACGCGCGAAACGCTGTTAAGTCGTAGGCGCGTTTACACTTTCGCCGCTTAACAGGATTTAGCGGACCCTCGCGAAATAAATCTCGGTTATTTCGGTCGTGGATCGCCGCTGCTCTCCGGCCTCGTCGCACTCTGCTTAGGGAAACTCGCATAAATTCCCCCGTTAGCTCAATAGCCTGCGTTTCTCTTCCGAATTATAGGTTAGGTTATATCCGTGAATCATATTCAACGTGACAAAATCGCGAGCACGAATTGCATGCATAATACTGTTAGTCGATATGTTCGGCGAAATTTGTATAACAAGATGGACAGTGATTTTGAAGAATTTTGTGTATCGCAGGAAATTTGGTGAATCGAAGATTGTGTGAATGCTGTTATTATGATCGAGTGTGTGTTACTACAAGGTATTTGTTTGTGAATGTCACATTTTATATTGGTATAAGAGATTTTCGTATTAGAATTTTTAATTCTATTTATTATTATGAATGTTTTGGAATGTGTGAATGAATTATTTAATAGGTTTGTCAAGTATACGTATGTATATGATGATATACATTAGGAAATTTAAGATTTGAGAAAACTTATCTTACTTTCATACAATCTCTACGTGTCCATACATAGAACAATTATTTCAATTTAAACTAATTCATTGATGAAACCATTCAGTTCCTGCTAGGATATTTTTTCCATATAGCAAGTAGTTTACGACTAATTCGCATTTATAGTTTAGACTCGAGCACGCTATATACGAATACTTCTATTGTGTTCGAATGTGTATGATTTCAAGGTATTTTTATTTTTATTGACGCTCTTGCGTTGAATTTTAATGCTACCAGAAGTCTTGCATAGTTAAACGTCACGTAACGAATACTTTCCTCGCCAGATATCGAAAACAAATAAAATTTTTATCCAACAGCAAAAATTCATAGCTTTCAAATAAACAATACGTCAATTAATAAATACCTATTAAAATAAAATAAAAGGTAGTCATTTCTGTCATCCTAAAACTCTTCATTATACATCGCGTAGAACATGCAACATTTGCATACATCGCATGTCAATTTGACATCTCAATCTCAACTAATTCTTACAATTAGATATCTTCAGAACATACATTCCCTTAATATACTACCAATTGTTCCCAAAGAGGCACTTCAAACCGGAATCTTGGCATTAAAACGGGGTCGCGGTATCCAAAGATGAGAAGAATCAGCGCTAGTCGCTTTCGATCGCAGTAATTAAGGATTTTCCGGTGGGAAGCGAAGCTAACGAGCTGCTAACGAGCAGCTACGCTCATCATAATCGAAGCCGGACGATCGTTCGCGAAGCACATCGATCCCAAAGAATCGTGAACCATCGTCAACCAGTCGAGAAAACTAGTCGAAGTGTGGTTAAGTCGATGGAAAGTGTCGCGAACGTCACTGATCTTAATCTAGGATTACCGAAGCCGGTTTATTCGCGACAACTTCTATCTTTCTCTCTTCGTTTCATCGAGGTTTCTCTTTTCGTTCCGGGTTGGCTCCTTTGCCGGCGATCTTTCGTGGTCCACCGACTGCACCCTCCACCTTGCCTGTTTTCTCTTGCTCCCTTCCTCTTTCTGTCTCTCATTTTCTCGGGGAAAAATCTGCCGGTGGTGCACGGTTTTAATGAGTCTCCTTGAAGCCGGCCGCTCTTCTGCCAGTGGCGTAACACTTCCGGTGGCCTTTCCGTGCTCGATTCGCACTTTATCAGCTTGTTGTCGAGCTCTCTTCAATGGTTTTGTAATTTTGAACACAGATACGGATAATTGTTTTTAAGATTTTGACTAATGAATGAAATATAAACTTTTGAGATGTGCGATGATTAGCCTGTGGATTTAGGCGAATTATGATGGTTGTTATGATCGCAGTGCCTAAATTACGATGATTATTGTGGTAGATTATGATGATTAAATTACCGATTTATGAGGATTTATAGTTTTATTAACGCGATTAAGGAAATGGGATATAAATAGAAATTTGTTTCACCTTCTAAAGATTGTAACATAAGTACTTTATTTTAAACGTTTTGTATATTTTTGCACATTTATATTTGCCATAAATACATAAATATTCATAGTGTTTGAGGTTTTCATTGTTCGTGGTGTTTCTTTATTCCAATATGTGGCGTTTGTATTATATTTTGTATGAATGGCAAGAATTAATTAATTCATCAGAGTTTAAAGAGATTAGAAATTCTTAGATACTAATTCAGATAGAACTGTTGAAGTATATTTTGAAAGATGATTCAGATTTCACAGAAGATCGATTGATTCCAATATTGAAATTCGCAAATAACTATTGAAATAATAAAAAGAGAGCCTGATACAATTTAAATAGTATTCCAGGGAGGAATATTTGATCTTAGCTGATTTCTATCGAGTCTTTCACCACATGCTACGACACTGTCGCGACTCTTGGTTACCTCTTCTCTGTTCCTCGCGTCTTTTTTCCATGATCCGCCTCCGCAGTCCGCCACAACCTTCTTGGGTCTTTCAATATTCACGTGGTTGCTCGAGAACCACTCTTTCGTAGAAACATCTACGCCATTCCACCATTTTTCTGGATCATATACCGCTTTCAACAAAGAGAAGCGAAAAGTGTACGCGTATATTTTGAAGTATTTGAAATTTATAACTCACTGATATTTTAATGATAATTTAATTGTAAAATTCCCAACTTATATATATATATAGAATATAAGTTACAATTAAAATAATACACCGAAAATGATAACTCTATGCAGTTGCGTTTATATCTAAAAAGAAATCGAGAAATAATCTTGTTAAAAGTTTCTGGATATTTTCAGTAATTATAAAACAGGAAGATATTAAAAATGTGTCATTATTTGGTAGGTTTATTGATTTTAGAATCTCATTGTAGAAATCGTCGTATATTATCTATATTAGACATGTACGACTGTTCTATAGATAAGATAATATTATCTAATAACTTCATTTATGTATTATGTATATATTTTTGTTATATGTAACTTGTTGATAAAACATTTACACACCTAGACTCGTATCCCGTTTCTTTCAACTTTTATTATAGAATATGCCGATATCCATAATTTTCCTGATTCTTACACAAATTCCAGTGTTTCCGCATTAACTTGAACGTTCGAGCAGTAAGTTTCTTCTCAAGTTTGTACGAATTTGTTTGCACATTCGTAATTGTAACGGTCTTTAGAATGTAACTGTCTAATTAATGTCGTAGAATACAGAAGCATCTATAAAAGAAGAGCATTGCTTCAATGCAAAATTAGAAAGATACACGACCAGCGAAAGTTTGAGATCGCTGCGTATTTTATATTTTATGTAGTCCAAAAATTCGGAAAGAGATTAATTTAGAATTTCGCTATTTCGGACAACTTTTTAGTAAAAAATTGTATCGAAGTAAAGGATATTGTCATTAACAGACTGCAAACTGTTGTAATTTCAGATCTTTATGAATATTACTAAAGAAATGGAACGTAAATCAACATTTGTTTCACCCACTAGATATTACAATAAACTCTCTGCTTTGGGTATTTTACATATTCTTGCATATCGCGTGTATTCTATAGATTTCTATACATACTTTAAAATTCTCCAGAAATACATAAGCTTCTGCAATCTATCGATTGATATCTGTGCATTAATTTCGAATTAATAATGAAACTAACACATATGTCAACGGAGATACAATTGGAAAAAAGATTGTAACCAACAAACAGCAAGATATGATCATTCAAAAGATTAAATATCTCCGTAAAATCCTAACCCATTTCTCAAATAATCACGTTAAATACAACGTTGAACGATTAGCTCGGCAAGCTTCGCGTATCATACTCGACAGAGTTCGAATTCAAGCATCCCAGAGCGGTCGAATTCCGTCGACGACGAAACGATGGGATTCCAGGCCGGCTGACAGCCTCGAAATCAATTTCCAAATGGACGCCGGGGATCCAGCGTTTCGGATCCCGTGGATCGAAGGCGTCCGCGGCATCCTACGATTCTGCTCCGCGAGTTACCACACGAATTTGTCGAGCGGAAATACCGCCTTTTATCCCGGTTGCTCCTCTGTCTCTGTCTCTTTTTCTCCCTCGTCCGTTACTTGGAACGGCTCCAAAAGTGATTTGCATCTAACGAAGCCACTTTGTTCTCGCGCGACGTGGCTTTTCTTCCCCGACACCCGGCCATCCAAAACGAACTGCCACGTAAATATACAAATGGAATAGCTTCATGGAGTAATATTGCCGTGAAAACGAAATAAAACTATTTGAAGAGTTAAGGCAGTTAATGATTTAAATGTCCGAAAAATTAGAAATGATTTAATAGAAAGGAATGTAAATTCCATGTGAAATATAGCAGAAAATGTTAGAATCATTGATGTGATTTATTTTAGCGTGATGTAAGTTGATATACTATTAACGGTAGTGCGAGTTTCGATTCTTTGTTGAGAATGTTTGAGGAGAGGCTCGAGATTCGTTTTACTTTCCTGTGATCGAAAATCTTTCCTCGTCCAGAATCGATAGGTTCGTAAATCGACTAAGAAACTGAAGAATTATTCATGGAAAAGTAGCAGAAAACAATGTACTCACTAATGAAATTTAATATTTTAACCAATACTTGTCTATATAAATATTCATCGAAATCGATAATTAAATTAAATCACCAAGTGGTAAATGACTTTCAGTTAAAATACTGTGCAGCTTTTTTAAAACAAATACAATCTGCAACAATTACAAGATACTATTTCCAAACAAGCATCTATACAAAAATTGTGTAAGTCTTCCGAATAATCCTTCTATCAATAATTAATTTAAAACAGTGACACTGGTAATAAATAAATAAATATATAGTACCAGTAAGTAATAATAATCTTCTCTGATTTATATTCGTTATCAGAAATTCGAAATCAACAATTTACCATTAAATCTACATGCGCAGAATACCAATTACATAGTTTCTGAACTCAAAATGAGTCACTTTGGGGTCACTAATCACTATAGTGCGAAGGCATCGATCGTCGAATAACGTAACCGGGAGTTAGCCTCGCCGTGGTTGGTTAATAACGCGGTCTGCTTCACCGTGAATTCCTCGTGATCCAACCCCAAAGGCGGCCTGGCCCGTCAGTCCTGTTACGTTTTATGTCATTGGGCTTTACGAAGCTTTCACGCTAGCCAAGAGGGTGGTCCGACACTCTTCAACAGTGGTCCGAGCTCTTCTGTTTATCGACTGTTGCGAGTCGTTTGCCACCGGCGCTTATATCACCCCCGCACAACCTTTTTATCTCCTTTGCACCCTTTTCCTTCGCACGAGTTGTTGATTCTTCATACGAAATTTCAAGCCTCCTTTGATCTTGAATGTTTGAGACGCGTTACGTTGAATTGTTTCAAAGTATTGGAAGATTTATACTTTAGAAGATTCTTTTGGAGATGATGCGGGCTGCTATTTGACGATGATTGAGATGAAATGATTTAATATGAAAAGGTGAAACTTGAATACACTGTGAGATGTGAAGTTCTGTTTTAGACTATTTTAGAGCATAGAGACTACGAAAAATTCTTATACAAACTTTTCACGAATATATTATGTGTGTTTTACGAAATAATTTGAAATCTCAGTGGTACTGTAATGAGATCTGACTATCATGATTTGATCAAATTAAAAACTAATCTGAAAATATGTACTTATATAAGCTACATGATATTTAGTACAGGTATTTGTATACGCTTTGCAGAGCTCACAAAAGTATTCAAAGAATCAATTAGTAAGCCTCAACATTCGGTGAGGCCATCTTCAACAGCTATTCACGTTATTAACCCTTTACTAAATACTTGTCATAAATATCTTGGAACTTTAGATTGGTTTTAAATCTGACTAGCATAACCTTGATTAAACCACAGATATTTCTGCATTTATAGAAAATTTGAAAGTGCAAAATCGCACATGTAAAAAAATACGTAGAACATCCAAAGTATAGCGTTCTTCATAATACTTGATAGTTAAAACAATTACCTACCGAGATCCTACTTTTTTAATTATATTTTCAACGATATTAATTTGCACAAAAATCCACGATCCAGTCGTAACAATCGTGTTAGGTTACGATACTAACGAAATTCCTAATTACTTGACATAACACGCATGATATTATGATACATAAAATTGTCCTATAACAAATGCTCAAATATTTTCGTGTGCCATTGTATCGTTTCCACGTACGTATACATATAGCACGTAATACGAGGAAAATCGAGCAAGTCGGTGGAACGCGAGTCAATATTTACCAGGAGACCAGAGACGTGGCAGATTTTCGTCCTTCCGCTGGTAAGATCCTTGTACAGCGAGTCGAAGGATCGCGATGGCTCCCATGGATAGGCAGGAGGATGGGGTGGGGACAGGATACACCAGGTTTTCGGGACGAGAGCGCGAAGAACGCGTGGGAGTGGAGGCTCGTCAAGGACAATAGAAGGCCCGTGAAAGGATCAGAGGAACAGGACGCGGTGCTGGTCCACCGACGTGTGTGTCGGTGATTTGGTGCGCGACGCTGATTGGTCGGCCGCCGGGTGGATCTTCGATTTACGATGCTGCTGTGCGTCGAATGACACGCGGCTTCCTTCCAGCGCCGATTTCGATTAACCCTTTCGCTATTCGCAGGTAGCTACTCCTAAACTGTGCTATATGGCACTGTCCTAACGCGTGGGAATGAGACTGTGAAAAGAAGAATTATATGTAAGAATTGAGTAAAAACGTGTTGGTTGTATTAGGAATTAAAATATAGTACTCTTTGTAGTAGAATTACTATAGTACAAGTAGTATAGTATATTTATTTATTTATTAAATTTTATTTGGCTTCTTACATATAATTCCAAATTATGTTATACGGTGTTGTTTTAATGCGTGGGAGGAGGAAAATTACATATAAAAAGCGGATAGATTATGTTAGAATATCACGAATTTAGTATATCACAACGTATGTTGCTTAGAGTTATCTGAATTTCTCGATAAAAAGTACGTTATGTACAATCCTGCTTATAATTATTAAGTTGACGCATTGAAAATAAATATTAAAGACGAGGAGATGTTATGGATTATATTCACTCATAGACTTTTGCAGTACAGAGGCAATTCTCTGTCAAATTCTTGGGAAACAAGAAGGGAAAGAGGGATATTATTTAGTAATTATTTTATAACTGTATTATATTCGCTACTGCTATGTGTGCGTATAAATTTTGGTAAACATATACTTAACATGCCGGTACGTAGAATTCAATCAGATGACTACACAGGAAAAATTGGAGCGAAAGAAAGAATTGCAAAATTATTAAAGTTCTAGCTACTTGGTTTTCTGAAAATGATACGTATGCATTTCATGACCTTGATACGCAATCAAGTTCTTAAGAACAATTGGTACTTTATGTCATAAATATCCACAAAGTTTAGTTACACGATCCTTATAGAATTTGGAGGTTATGTCTGTACCATAAGCGCGTTAGAATTTATAATTCAATTTTATACTACACTGCACACATTCCTTGACGGAAGCTTACAAATACGGTTTCAAACGATATTAAAGATCATTTTATGGTATATGAAAAAGAATTTTAATCTAATCTTTTATACATAAATGCATATCAATCTTTTATACATTAAAACCAATAGTTCATGTTATGAATTTCACACGTGCAGATAAATATCTATCTATACATTAAAAAAGGACATTGCTCATATTTTACAATAGAGCCGTACTTTACTTCATTTAAGAAAAAAAATCACTAAAAAGAAACTAGGGAACTAATTGACCGTGATTAATGGTTTCCTACAATTGTTTTATATATACTGGGAGCGCTTCTATATTTACTTTACCAAATTTTAGCTATTAAAAAAAAAAAGATAATAAAAAATAAATGATTGATAAATAAATTTAAATAAATGTAGAATCCTGGACTGTCTCTAGCGAACAATCACCATCAGGTTTCCGTGGTGTAGTGGTTATCACATCCGCCTAACACGCGGAAGGTCCCCGGTTCGATCCCGGGCGGAAACATTTTTTTTTATTCTTTTAGTATCTACGTACCTACATCTATAAGTATCAGTTGATTGTAGTGTAATTTTAAAATACGATCAACATCATTGTCTGCTATATTTTTCACGGCCGCCTAAAATTTTAGCTTTAAATCACTATTTCATCGATATTTCTCCATATTCATTTATTATATTAAAAGTAATTTCAGTAAATATTTATCATTATTTGTTCATCTCTGATTTTTAATATGATATTTAATATGATAGATTTAAGAAATATTTTAAATGAAAATTTAATATTCTCTATAAAAGCAGTGTTGAGAAAGTAGTGTACAAGCAAGCCTCTGTGGTGTAGTGGTTATCACATCCGCCTAACACGCGGAAGGTCCCCGGTTCGATCCCGGGCGGAGACATTTATTTTTTTTTTTACATTGAATTTTTTGTAAAAATATTTTGCACAGTACACAGTACCGTGTAACCGTGTAACGTAGTTTATCGTTGATGTGTGTCGTGAAATAATTGTGGAAAAATGAAATTTTTAACAATCTTAATATGCTTGGAAATATTTCATTAACAAAATATCTACGAATTTCGATACTTTGGACATACAACCACTATTCTCTAGACTTTCTGATATTTCTTGGATTATTTGTTAGAATTTTCAGTATCAAAACGATGCAATTTAGCGTTCCTCTCAGATATTTTACGATAAGAAAATTTCCTCGACCTTAATTTATTACCCGTACGATGCTAATATGTTGATAAATTTATTAAAAAGTCATAGCTTACACGGAAAATTTATTAAATTCATTCATTCATTTCGAAAATTTCATTAAAAACAGCGAGGTGCAAAGGTAAAGCAGACAAAATACTTTCCAGCGTTTTAAAAACGCACGTCCATGCCTCATACTTCACATTAATGATGTTTCACCGGCGGCATATAAATCTGTAGCACTGAAAGCTTCATTTATTCATTTCGCCGACACTTGTTCCGAATTTTCTGTGAAGAAGATTTTAATGTCCGACATATCGCAACGTGACTACGCGAAATTAAACCATTAAACCGTTCGTAACTACATAAAATCCGATGTTAAAGGGATTAGGTGTCCTATTTAATATTTTTCCTTGAACATTTATAAAAACACAGTTTATTTTAAAAAAGATTTTGGAGAAGAAAGTTCCGTTTAATGCAAACTCTTTCCGATTACTTGACGCGTGAAGCTTTAAATTCAAAGAAATAATGGATACTGTGAGCTACTCAATCTTTTCTTTAATACATTTAGTATATTAACTATATTTTGCTAGCATTTTTTAATGCATTTAATTCGTTTTATTCACTACTACTAATACCACTAATATTCGCATTATTTCTGAAAATAAATATATTTCTCCCTAACTTTTACTAATGGAAAATTAAGTTTCATCGAAAACAACGGGTATCGTAATATCGACACGAGTATAGAACCAATTTAACAACAGTTTTGGGCCGGTATAAAATCTATATAGAATCCTTATAGAAGTAGAACAGAACAGATATCAAATAACAAGATATCAGATATCAAATAATAATAATCAAGTGAAATGAAAGGTAGGAAATAAAAAAATATGGCAATGATCTGTCCACCACTGCACCATAGAAATGTGATTATAAATCTCTTTCTTAATACATTAGTCGTAGCATGTATATTAAATTTTTACATTTACAAGTGATTTTTCATCCTCTTAGTCTCCTCTTAGATGCTATAAGTAGTATTCACATATTTTTAATCGATATACTCTAGAATCATTTCAATGTATTAGAACTATTTCTTATCTTATAATTAGATCGAGCATATTTATGCAAATTTAGTTTGCCAAATTCATATTTTGAAGAAATATCCTAGAACCCGAATAGACACTTGTTTCGCCTTTTAAATGTTCTAATAGACACTTTGCTTTAGATAATTTTGCGCATTATATGCATTCTGCACATTATTGTATTTTTAATTTTCTCATAAATGTATAAACATTCGCGGTTCATTCATAACCATTTCAGCCTAAACTTCTTTGACAATTAATTTTGGAGCCTTTCCAACTCCTAGGGAAAATTCCTAACAATCAGCCTATGTCTTAAGAAGCGCTCAAAATCATAGACAAAATTCAACTTTTTTGACAATTAATTTTGGAGCCTTTCCAACTCCTAGGGAAAATTCCTAACAATCAGCCTACGTCTTAAGAAGCGCTCAAAATCATCGACAAAATTCAAGCCTGCGAATTATTCAGAATAAAAGCATCGTCCCAGCGAACGTATAACGAACAACAGCGCGGGGGTGGTTTTCGAGGGTGCAGCGGAAAGATATCGGAAGGAAAATCGGGCCATGAGCCAACCAGCGAATCTGGAGGCCGTTCAGCGTATCGAGGTCACGACACGTTATTTCGAGACCTCTTTCGCGTCGGTGCTGGCTACGATGAAAGAGCCCCGCGATGATTAACTGTGATCAAGGAAAATGCTGGTAAACCGGAAGCGAGTAATGAAGAGAAAGGTTGGAAACAAATCGACGTCACTTATCAGAGTACTGGATAGACAAGTTGAAGAATGCGAAGGCATTAAATACTCTCGATTTATAGGAGAATTAAATTAAAAAAAAAAAATAAATGGGAATGGGTATCTATACGTAAAAGTATCTACAGTGGCTCGAAAAGTATTCGTTCACCTGTCATAGAAAACTTTTTCGTGTGTATTTTATTATTTTATCGTGTACGCTAATTAAGCAGATATTTCAAGAAAAGTTTACGGTCTCCTCGAGCCGGTGCAAAATTTTTCCAAGTCCTTACGGCCCAGTCGTGTCGGTCCGAAGTGAGCGATTTTTTCAAAATCGAAAAACGATTAAATAAACGTTACATTCGACTAGAATACGTTGAAATAGTACGATTTGTGGGAAAAAATATGTACCTTGTGACGTTAGTTAAAATATTTTGAAATTTTATTTCATATCAGTATAGTGAAAGGCAACTATAATACTACCATTATATAGGCAAAATTTGAGTGCGATATAAAAATATTGTGTTGGAGTTTTTGCATTTGTTGTAAGCTTGTATTTAGTAATAAATTGATATACTAATAATTAATATTAGTATATACAGTAGGGATTGTCACCTTCGGCATATAACAGGTGTTTAAGGACGTTCCACTGAACAGATCGAGACTTATTAATATCGCGCATGATTGCCTGTTCAAATATTTTTACGATCTCTACAAAATATATTTATACTACACGTACTAAACATCTTGTAACTTTTGTATACACTTTTAGAGTCGTCAAACATTTTACCAATAAAGTCCTGATAATTGGATGTCATTACAGTGCTAATAACATTCCAAAATGTTTAGTATAATACAGATAATGTGTTCGTAAAAGATGCGAATAAGTGTACGAATACTTTTGCGAGCTATTGCGCAATGATTAGACAGTGGATTTTCATACATTTATAAATGGGTGGGGGAAATATCCACAATAAAGCACTGGTTTAATAAATAAATTTCACAACGAGAATGAAAAATTTAATAAAAATTATATTTTTCGGAAAGTCGGTTCGAGATTTAAAATCATTAATCTTTGGAACTACTTTTATTTTTTTTATGTAGAGGCTCCGGATAAAGATACTGTTCACGCGAATATCAAAAAACAGTAGAAAGCAGAAAATCGACGACATGTAATCGAGTGAACGAATATGAGAATGTGGATTGGTGAATTTACTTGAAACTGTTATTTAATACGACAATTAGTTTCATTTTATTACTCCGGCGTTTCAATAATCGAAGAACAATCGTTTCATTTGTTGATTCGAACATAAATTATTCATCGATATTACAGAATTTTAATGCGGTAATTTGGTAAATTTGAACATTGAAAATAATTCGAAATTATAATTCCAATAATTTATTCAGAAACTATCGGTTAGCATAAAACAGTCAAATGTTATTTCTATATAACAACAATAAATATGGTAGTAAAACACGTAGGTATAATTAGTATAGTTCTATTCATTAAGATTTTATTATTATGGAAAAACGCTTATAACATAGTGCAGATACTTGTACGTTATTTTCCCAAAATATTTCTCAATGTTACCTGTCACGTTTAAATACAATAAAAAGAGTAAAAAATATCTACCAAAAGGAAAAATATAACAAAAGTACGGAAAAGAAAAAAAAAATATATTCTTCGAATTTAATAAATTCATCCTTGAAGAATGATTACCATGACTTACACAAATTGAGCATCGAATGAAATTTAAGGCGTGGCATCAGCATGATAATTTGAGACGTTAAAAAAAACGACATTTCGGCTGCACAAACTTCGTGTTATTATTAGAACTGGAAAGAAATTACAGCGTATCAGCCGGTTATCGATGATCACAGATTCACGACCTCGTGAAACGGTTCGCCAGCTTATCGGAAAGTAACGCGTTCGACGAGTCTTCGAGGCCTCGATTACGCCTCCTCGATCGCCTTGAGTCACCCCGTAAATATCGTACCGCGATCTTAATAAACCAGCCCGGGGAACCGTTCCTGCTTTTATCAATCGAACGACGCGCCCGGCGATTTGTGGAAGCCGATACGACGAAATACGTGAGCCCACGACGATTCATCGATTCATTTTTCCGCCTTGTTACGATAAAGCGGGAATTTACGAACTTGCGCCTCTACGTGAAGCCTTCGGTCGTGTTTCTTTTGCAGTTGTACGTGTAATGCAATTTCGAGGTACCGTTCTTCACTTTGTTACGTTTAATATGGCTGAAACATCCGAAAAAAGAAAAGAATTTAACATCGTTCTATATTATAATTTTCATTTATCCGAATTTATTGTAGAAGATAGATAGTATTCTTTATCCTGGAATGAAGATTTTTTGAAATATTGAAAAGAAGTGAGAGGTGCGTTGTTCTCATAGTTGCAGAGAAACGATAGAATTTCTGGACTACACTTGACAATTAAATGATTATAATTATTATACTGCGAATTTTCTTGCATTTATACGAAACTTAAAGGCTCAGATATACCGAGAACGCGCACGATCTACAAAAATATATAAAGTCTGCGATATTCATGATATCTTTCCAAATATCTACACCGTATATCTAATATTTAACAGGTAAAGCTCCTTTCCACCCAGGTACCATTTTTTGAATTATTTATAAAAACATGAGATACAAGTGGGAGGTGCGTTGTTCTCATAGTTGCAGAGAAACGATAGAATTTCTGGACTACAGTTGACAATTAAATGATTATAATTATTATACTGCGAATTTTCTTGCATTTATACGAAACTTAAAGGCTCAGATATACCGAGAACGCGCACGATCTACAAAAATATATAAAGTCTGCGATATTCATGATATCTTTTCAAATATCTACACCGTATATCTAATATTTAACAGGTAAAGCTCCTTTCCACCCAGGTACCATTTTTTGAATTATTTATAAAAACATGAGATACAAGTGGGAGGTGCGTTGTTCTCATAGTTGCAGAGAAACGATAGAATTTCTGAACTACAGTTGACAATTAAATGATTTTAATTATTATACTGCGAATTTTCTTGCATTTATACGAAACTTAAAGGCTCAGATATACCGAGAACGCGCACAATCTACAAAAATATATAAAGTCTGCGATATCCATTATACCTTTCCTAATATCTACGCTGTATAATTAATATTTAGCAAAGCATCTTTCTACTCAGGTACCATCTTTTTTTTAATCATATTTATAAAAATACAAGTTTGCATAAATGTCCACAGTCTAATAACTACTAAGTCACTTATGGCGTTATATATGCTATCACAGAGACATAATCGAATCTTTTCCAAGCTCATCTGTGATTCCATCGGCCGCAATATGGTGACCAGCCCTCAGCGACGCCAACAGGCATTGATTTCACGCGTGGGCCAGGATGTCGGGATATCGATCGCGCCCCCTGCAACGTTTCTCGCCTTCTTCACTCCGTCTCGATCCCCCTAAAACCGTTTCTCCCCGTGTATTTCATCCATTTTTTTTTCCTTTTTGCCGTGTGATTTTTAATCTCGAGTAATTGGAAGCGTGATCGATGAAACGAAGGTTGGTTACGTGTGCGAGAAGAACGATTTCACGCTTGTATTGGCAATAATTTTTCATGTGTTTGCTGCAAATTGAAGAATTTTTCTAGGTATATACGTAGCGTGTAAAAAACTTTGAAGTTTATGTTGGTTACAATTTCTAGTATTTCAAGCGCAAATTTTGCAATTTTTATTACGATTTGTTGATTATAGTTCCGCATTCTCAATTTCAATTTTATTAGTATTATACTTGTGAAAAATCATTAGAAAATTATCGAAAGAAATTGTCATTTCGTACGAACGAATTACATACGTTTGATATATTGAACTCATACGTTCAATATTATATTCGCGGTCTTTTCTTTTTCACGTCTATATCCGTTGCATCTTCCGATCACTGTTCTGATACTTTTGAAAAATCATTAGAAAATTGTCGAAAAAAATTGTCATTTCGTACGAAAGAATTACATACGTTTGATATATTGAACTCATACGTTCAATATTATATTCGCGATCTTTTCTTTTTCACGTCTATATCCGTTGCATCTTCCGATCACTGTTCTGATACTTTTGAGAAATCATTAGCAACTTATCGAAGTGATTGTTATTTCATACGAACGAATTACATACGCTTGATATATTGGACTTATACGTTCAATGTTATATTCGCGATCTTTTGCTTTTCACGTCTATATCCGTTGCATCTTCCGATCACTGTTCTGATACTTTTGAGAAATCATTAGAAACTTATCGAAGTGATTGTTATTTCATACGAACGAATTACATACGCTTGATATATTGGACTTATACGTTCGATATTATATTCGCGATCTTTTGCTTTTCACGTCTATATCAGTTGCATCTTTCGATCATTGCTTTGGTTAATTTTAGTATTCATACGAATATTGTATTTCGTTGTAACCGTCTTTCTAATTTAGATTCTCGAAATTGTTTATTTAATGCATCGCAGGTTTGTCAGTAGAATTTTAATAAGGAAACTGCATGAATATCGACATAGATATCATCAATTTATTATATTTCAGTAATTCCTGCAAATAGATTCCACAAATTTTTGAAATGCTAATTTTAGATGAATATAAAGTTCTGATGAATTAATCCTTTTCCTGATAATCTTGGTTAATTATTACATTTCGTATGAGGACCCTAAGCTATAATAACCGAACAGTTCCACGAACTGGAAATTTTAACAAGGAAAATTTATTCACACGATGTAAGTGATTTTTAATGAAAAATTTACATATTCCGATTAACGTTTATATCCATCAATTATATTTTAAAACTGATAGTTCCATAAAAATTGCAGTTGATCATTTCAAATTCTGATTGTGATCGACTTATATATAAATTTGACGAACATGTGATAATATCAGAAAATAATATAATTAACACAATGGAACCTCGATAATTCGAATCTCAAGGAAAGAATTGAAATCTACGAGTTATGGATTGCTTTCGACCTATCGAAGCTATTCGTATTTAAATTCAACTTACAGAGGCTTCATAGATAGATTAGGTTCCCCGGTCTATAAATATTCAAAGACGTAGAGGCGCGTAACAAATCAAACGATTACGCTTTTGACTCGACTGACAAAAGGCGATCGGTTTGATCAGCAGCAAGAGCAAAGACGCGGCGAAAGACAATATGTGCATAGTTTTCGTGCAAAAAAGGGGCACATGGTACACGTTAACATACAAAGGCGAACTTCGATTTGCATAGCTTGAGCTTCTCTAAGTTCTACGAATAAAATAACGCATTTAAACGCGGAGAAAATAATTCGACATGGACAAAGTTTATATTTCGACTTAGAGAGCTTCGCTTTCGAGTCATAGAGGTTCGAGTTACCAATGTCCTACAGTAGATTTAATTTTTGTTAAGCTTCGATCTTTTACCGGTTATTTTATGGCTGAAAAAATTCGGTCGTTCGTGTATGGTAATACGACGCGATGGATATTTATTGCTGTTACAGTGCGCGCGTTGCGCTCAATATTGTTCGCTCTCAGTGCGTGAAATATTAATGGCGCGTTGAATTTATTCGTTGCTACGATGCGAAATATTTCATAAAATTTTACATGTGCAAGTTGAACGTTGAAAATGCGTTTATAACGGCAACAGAGCTGGAAAGCTTTACAACTGTTTTATATATTCGGATACGTAGGTTTTCACAGTTTATGCGAAACGTGTAAAAACTAAATTTCCATTTTATTGGCCACATAGATCAGGCACCTGGTCTTTAAAATATTTATCTCTCAAACTAAGCAATATATCTCTTAAGAATGCAATTTACCGATTCTCAGAGCGATAAATCGAACAACGTCGCATGATATATCTTCCGGAAAAGTAATCCAATAATCGTAAGAATCGTCGATCTAAAATTAATCTTCTAAAAACACCAATTACTCGTGTGTTGATCTATAAATGTAGATCTTCAAATCTGTACCACGAAAAGTTTACACCTAAGAATACTTATTTAAATATAAAATATTCAATCTGTTAAGTATGAGAATTTACTTTGAAAACGCGTTCTAATTAAGAAAACGAAGATTCTCAATTTTATTTAACCTCAATAGTACGAAGAATCGAAGAATCAAGACGAAACTTCGCTAGATCACGTTCTACGCTCGCCATGTTGACGGAATGCGGTCGAGATTCCTGCATAAATTTCCAAACACCCTTTACTTTAGTGACCCACGAGGTTTCCATACAGACAGTATCGCAATTAATAGCCGCCAGTTTTCTTAATGTTATCGTTACCAAGTTACAATGAAAGAAAAAACATCAAAACTTTGGCTATAATCTGTTTAGCGAATGAAGAAAACGTGTAAAGCAAGCAGCTTTCAATGTAGATATATATACATACGTTGGAACGGATAGGTCTTGTAAAAGTGTGTTTGAAGCTGATTGGAATTATAACGCGTGTTTTACGAGTGTTTCCCCGTAGTTTAGCTTTATCATCCTTTCTTGGAAAACTTTTTATACGTCTGACGGACTCGTGTTCTGAAATTTTGATAAGTTAATAAATATCTGTTATACGTAATCGTACTCGTAATCACTAAGTTATTCGCGTACATCGTTATTTCACGTACTATCAATGAATAACGTAGCAAATAGATATTGAACAATGCTGCAGATACGAAAAATAGAAGAAATTTTTAGCGGTTAGCTAAGGGAACCCTACTCGATCCTAAACGTATTGGATGGATCGTTGAAGTCATTGGGATATTTTTTAATTTCCACAAGTTGCTTGCAATTTCCTAAAGAGATACCTAAATTCTTAATTCTCAAATATTTCTTTCTCTGCTGTTTCTTTTTAGTGAATATATATTTAAGGGTGACGCAATTGACAAATTTTAGAAATTACAATTTATATGTCGATTAACTTAACGCCATACGGAAACATTAATCGTGCAAAGGTAATCAACGAACAAATATTGAAAAACATACTATTTTACTACTTTACAGCTTCAAAAGATCGAGGAGACCCGTCTGCATATTAAAAACAGCGCCACGTTTCCTCAAATTAATTCGTAGACTACTTTTTTTTTTAACTACAAGACAGGATATTTCTAAGAAAAGCAAGTAGAAATTCCAATACTCCTAGCGTTAATTATTCATCTGACGAGGTCGATAGTTCGCTGTCTCATTCACAATGATCAACTTTTCATCTTTCAAAGTCAATAACGATTAATTTTCATCATCAAGTTCCCGATAATCTGACTTCCGTAACGAAAGGAATGGAACGCATAAAGGGAGAGAAAAAAGGGAAGGTAAGAAACAGGCGGAAGAAGGAATAAAAGAGGAGGAATTAATATTCCTAGACGGGAGGAAGGCCGGAATCTCGAATCGGCGATATATTTCACGGCGTGGCTTGGACTTTCGAGGCGAGCCGCCGCCGGAACCGGTTTTTTTTACGCTCGGCGCGCCGCTGCGGGACGCGCGTTGAAAATTCTCGAAGCAATGGCGCGTGTCGCGTGACGAGCCGGACAAATACGTCCGCAAGGACGCGCTTAATCGCGATTACGTAAAACGGTGGTCCGCTCGACTGCGAATCGCACTTGGACAACGTTTAACAGAACGCAAACATCGCCTCGTCATATCGAAATATGTTTAGAAAACGAGCCCGAAAACTCTGTCGAACAACACCAAGTTTATTCCAACAAATCGAACAATCAACTAGTATAAATTGTTTAATAAGCTTACGAGAGTGTTGTTAGGTTGATAACAAGCGGATTATACGGAAAAATTGACTTTTATCCACAACAAGTATAAATGTTCTCTAGGATTTCTGAAACTTTCTGAGAATATTAAATGCTCGTTAAGTACCATTTTCCTTCAATTAAATTCTGTAAGATTCTACGTGAGAAATTATTGTTATCGGGTAGAAATCTTAACCTTTGTGAAGTTTCGTTTTTTTTTCGAATTTTGTTTTACTGAGAAACGGGGATGGCATTGAACAATCCAATAGATGGCAGAGAATTATTGAACAAAATGGTGGATATTTGGTTTAATCGTTGCCATTGCACGATATCGGAATACAATTCATGTAATTTATACTGGAAATGGCTTAAGATCTATCCGACAATCCCACACTTCGTAATTTCGTAAGAAAGTGAGTTTGATACTTTAATCGCTTGTCCATTTGGAAAAAATCCTGACTTTGATCATTCTGCTTTAAATTCAAAATCTTTGGTCTTTAATCCTTCTACGGTTCGTTGATTTTATCACGTTACAGTTTCATAGCTTTCCTCATACTGTAACGCACGATACTAAAATATCAATTTCAATTTCGAATGGATCATTAATCATCTCTTTCCTATACTCTTCAATTCGTTTCGACAATTCCTCCAGCAAAATCATACAGATTTATGTACTCATAAAACACGCGAAAACGAACTAACTCTAAAACGAACTTACCGGCACATCGATGATATTTATAACGAGAAATCGTTCGACGTGCAATTCAGTCGATGAAGTCTGAATTCCATCGGTATTGAGGACAGCTGAATAAATTCCGCGACGATGCAGCCGGTCGCACGCCCACTCTCGAGTACGACGCATCGAGTCGGCTGATTATCTTTTAGTAGCCGATAACAGTATCGACATGAGAACGAGGATCTACCGGGTGACCCACGCCACCCATGTGACGCGCATGAAACGCAATGAACCATCGTCTCGAGCGAAATAATGGCTCACGTGGCACAGCCAATCTTCTCTTACGCATTTAGAACCATTTGGTTCACGCTTCGAGCGACGATGATCACCGAAGATGATCATGGAAAAAAAATACAACAGAGATCTGTTGGATTTATTTTATAATTTCCAGTTACTCGCTATAATGTAATAGTACGTTTTTGCATCGCTTCTGCACGTAAATATCTCGCTGATATACCGGCAGATTTTTCTAAATTGCGTAAAAAGCTCGACTTCACAGCTTCGATTGGTCGAGGCATTTTTCAGGCCAAATCTAATTTTTCAAATACTAAGAGACGCGAGTGATTTGCCCAGAGAAACGAAGACTATAAAACGTTTTACGTGTGAAAATCACACATTGATAAAATCCAGTCCCGTTGTTCCACATAACGATACGACGTCACTCCTGCCAGAGAGTGGCATGTGCCAATTTCGAAAAAACATTTTACAAGGAGAATCTAGCAATTTGAAAACAGCATGTTCGGTTGAAAGATGTGCTCATACGTGCCGGCGAAACACAATGACTTGGACGACGCGACGTGTATAAAGATCGTCACACATATTTTGAAATGCTGCTTAAACTGTTCGTTTACTGATTATTTGAAAAAGAAGAGCAATTGAATATGCGTGGGAATTTTTAATCGATATTTGCAAACTCCACAATGACAGATTGATCGTAACTTATCACAGCAAATTGGATTCGGAGTCGTACAATTCTCTGTCTGAAAAACCTTTGCCTAATGAAAGAATTATTACGGCGGATAAGGAGGATAATTTTTGACATGTTAATCGTTTAGTTAATCACGATGACCCTGATATCACTGAAATTTGGAATAATATCAAGTGGCCGTGTCCTAAAAGAAATACCAAGTATCTACATAAATAAGGTGCGATTATACCATTTAAACGATGGAGCATGGTTTCTAGAAAATTAAATCTTGTTTTATTATTATTATTATTATTAACATTGAAACAGTTCCAAACCTCGTAAGTGTGCTTTGCGAAGAAAAAAGATGAAAACTCGGAGAAAAACCTTCGAATCTTCCAAAAAGTCACCGAGAAGTTTTAAACGATGTAAAAAGAACAGGTGAACCTATGTACAAAAGAACGTTACACGCCTTTAGATATTAAGCAAACGTTTAAATCTATCGACGTTAAGTCGCTACAGTGGAGTCCATGCACGGAAAGACAATTCGACGAGACGTTGAACAAGTTGTTAGAAACCTGTAACATCACGGACAGTCTTCAACATACCGACATCAGCAACGACACCAGTGGCTACAGCGCGGCAGCAGCAGCTGTCACGACGAGTCCATGTCTGTTTCCAGTCTACGCATCAAGCAGTTACGGAACTTGAATCAGTCGCCCATCGCTGCTACTTCGCTGCTTCAGATGGAGACAAGCACCGACACTGTCGACCTTTTGGTTCACGCGGTGTCGGAGCAAAGTCGCGAAGACGACAGCGACGGCGGAAACGATTGCATTAGCGCGTTTTTCCACGCCGCTGCTAACATTCCATTGCCACGGCAACGTTCTTATCTTCGATCGTTTCTTCTATAGCTGACCGGTTAGGAACAACCTCGACAATGGCATCAGTCGCGAATTTGCAACCGTTAGATTCGATCCTCTATCGATTGAACCAGGATCAACCGTCCTTTTCGATGACGAAGACGGCGAAGTCGGGCAAACTACGCGTAACTGATGGTTTTATCGGATCAGAAGTTATCGCAACCGGCGATCTTATCGGCTCATAAGCTTTCTTAAGTCACCGATATCAGCGCTTCGAGAAGTGCAAATAGCAGTTACAGCAGGTACCAGTGACACAGAATCAAGATACAGGTAAGATGACTTTCTCAATCGCCGATGGTGAAGGTGGAGTTAGCGCAAGAAGTAGAATCGTTGAGACCAAAGCGGCGCTCGTTATCACGAAAAGCATCGATTCATTGCAATCGATTCGATTCGCAAAACGCGTTGAGAAGATCAGAAGAATCCGTCGCTTCCAGCTCGAGTCTAGAGATCGCCGCTTCGACTATACGATGATGATGAATGTAATAACTTTCAATTGACTATAGAAGCTGCCGCTCTCTGTTATCGTGACCGATTCACACTGGTGAAGTGTATCGGAGCTACCAAGTTCCAATGGCGGAGATGCTGGTAACGAGAGTATTTCAGATAGGAATATTAAGATCCCTGGTGCTGGTGCCGGTGCTGTCGCAGCAGGAACCACAGGATACCGAAGAAGATACCGAAGAGAAGAACAATCTCGTCCGATCGCTAAAAGGAGGGAGAGATTGGGTACGTGGAGAACGTTGGGAGCGTTGCTTGGGAAACCTGGAAAATCGCCGAAGAAACGACTTGCAGAACTTGCTAGCTCGCTACTCCGATTTCCGAAGATTTTGTCTGCAACGGAGAAAGGAAACGCGTGAAATTGATTCGGCTGCGAGGAAATTGAAAACGAATCGGAAGCTAGCTGTGTCTATAAACACCGAGAAGAATTACATGCAAGTAGACGATGGTGGGAACGAGGAACCTAGCAGCGGTGACGATGACGCCGGCAATGAGAAAAATGCAGCGAGTATGTCATCTACACCGTCTACGTCTATTCTTACTCGATCGAATATGGATCGCTGTCGATTGTGTTCGATAAAGGAGGATGAGGACGACAAGGAAGGTATCGAGCTAGTCAAAGAGATGGACAGATCTCTCGATTTGACTATGATGGAGCCGGAAGAACGGGAATCATTGAAACATTTAGACTCGACGCCTTGCGATCCAAATACGATCGTAGAAAAATTAAAATTCCTCCGTGGAAAAGGTCAAATCATTCGACAAACTATCAGCAAAATGAAACGCGAGAAGATTGCACGAGGTCTGTTCCAGATTACCGATATCATCCGTTCGCTCGGCGGTTTTGTCGGTTTTCGATGGGATGGTACGAAATATGACTTTCTCCTGGTGATAATAATCGGAAGGTCAAGCTAGAGGCTGCCACTTCCGGTAGGGTTCTTATCTTTTTTTTTTTAGAGACGTTTGATGCCGGTGTCACGGGAATTTTTAAAACATTTATTTGCATTACTAATTGCATTGCTTAACTACTTGTATCTCACATTTATTCAGGAGCACTGACCTCTTCTTCCTTAGATTTGTCAAATTAAAAAGTTAGAACAGCCAAAGCAACGATAGTCGTCCGGTGTGAATGCCCTGTCTCGAACCAAATGTAAAAAATATATTTGTTGGTGGTGCGGAATCTTAGTAAATATTTTATTTAAAGTTTATATATTATTTTGGTAGAAAATTAGCAATAATTGGTTTAGTTCCATGGGATGAGAAAGATTGAAAATCACTGATCTATGATATAATGACGAGGAGAAATAATAAATTTTATTAATTTTACCTAACGTAGAGTATAAAGGCAGGTTTTGAAGCCTGAATAAAATTTTGCATGATAAAGGAAGCTGTGTATAGCTCATAAACAAAGTCAATTTTTAATTTGATCCATTGCTATTCATAATTATTTCGACTAACTCTAAATAATTTTTGTATGACGTTCGAGCTAAACAAAGGCTAGCAATCAAGAACTACACAGACTGCAAAGCTCATGAACAAAGTCGATTTTTAAAATTAACTAAATTTCATTAAACACAGATACAGAGGCAGAGAAACGTTTTAACGTTACTCGTATAAATAATGATTAAAGAATATTTTATTTAACATATTTCCGTAACGAATAAATAAGAAACTTCGATCCATTGCGGTTCATAATTATTTCGACTAACTCTAAATAATTTTTGTATGACGTTCGAGCTAAACAAAGGCTAGCAATCAAGAACTACACAGACTGCAAAGCTCATGAACAAAGTCGATTTTTAAAATTAACTAAATTTCATTAAACACAGATACAGAGGCAGAGAAACGTTTTAACGTTACTCGTATAAATAATGATTAAAGAATATTTTATTTAACATATTTCCGTAACAAATAAATAAGAAACTTCGATCCATTGCGGTTCATAATTACTTTGACTAACTCTAAACAATTTTTATATGACGTTCGAGTTAAACAAAGGCTAACAACCTAGAACTACATAGACTGCAAGCTTCTGTACGACAAGAGCGTAAATTTAAATAAACACTGTAATCTATCACGATATCGTTACTTTAAGTGTATTAAGATAAAAGATAAGCACGATCGTGGTCTCAAGCTTGACACAAAAAAGTGCAACGATGCTCCGTGGAAGATCAAAAGGTTCTTCACGAAATCGCTAAAGGAGGCAATGCTCCCTATCGATCCTAATAAAATCAATATACTTTTACAATATTCTATTACAGTGTACAATGCACCATTGTAATTTCTTTACTTTATAAACTCTGTATCACGTAGGTATTATATTATAGTTCTGTATTAAATACTTCTAGTTAATTAGTTACACTTAGATTGCATATCTTTATGCAAATTTATAGATAGATAGACAGATAACTTTATTTTTCTGGCTATTCGGCCTTGAAAAATGGGTTGGCACATGGTTTCGCGTACAAAATTAATGTACATACACGAATATCAGTGAAATACTTTAAAAATAATTACAATACCTAGGATACTTAAAATACTTGCGAAACCTATTCAGCCTACTGCCTTCTTCTTTTCACTATTTTTTATATCTACTTTCTTCCTTGCTCCTGTCTCTGCACAATTATCCTTCTGGTTAATTCTCTTTCTCTTTCAGCTTCTCTGCATTCTGCAATTCTATCGTCTCTTCCCCTTGTCCGCATAATGTATTTCATCATAATGTCTTCTTCTCTGCTTTTAGTCAGAGTTTCTTAATTCTTTTCTCGTTACATCTAAATCTCGCTATCTTCTATCAATCCTTGTTATATCTCATATACTTTGAACACTCTGCTCTGTTTTCTTCTCTTATTTCTCTGTATTTTCCATTATACCTTCCTTTTATTATCTTCTCATATCGTGTATTATGCAAATTTATATTTTTACGAATACAACTTAAGGAATATGGATTTGCTCTTTTTTTCTTAGCCTAAATATTGTAACAAATAAATTCATTGTAGATATTTTATTTATCTATTCGTAGGCATTGTGTGCTTCTCACGTACTCTTCCATATTTCAATTTTCCGTAAATATATCAATATCTTTACTTCGTATCTTGTGACAAAATGTTTTGTGTTAAATACTAAGCTTAATTCTTTGTACAAAAGTTCTTTTTAACTTGTTCAAGTTCTACCCTGGATAGCGTGTTTTCGTATTCCTTCAAACTTATTGAAGCAACTACTTCAAGAAAAACTCTACATCTTTATTTATGTATATCCGTGACCTGGAGACTGCCATCACGCAGAAATATTCTAAATAAGGAAAGGTGCATATTATTGTACCCTTGAATATACATTATGTTTTAGGTTGCAAGGTCTAGGAACAAAGCAATTAATAAAAAGATTTCTATTTATGTTCCCTGTAGTCTCTAACCAAAGCTACAAGATTAACATTTTGGTAATGTCTTTTGCTATAAATATATGAAAGTGCTCCCTATCATTCCATTGTCTAACACTAAGAGAGTAAGGATTTGAATCAGCATAAACTTATATTTGTACATTATACTTATACCTTTAATTATTTGAGTATATTTTTCTATTACAAATTCACTCGTTCAACTCGTTCTTCAATCAATCAAGCTCAACCTCAACAAGACTCTATGACTTGAATATTCTTAAATTACTCAGAATCAGAGCGTTTATGGTTCTCGAGTGGTTTCTTAAAATTTAAGAAAAGGACCATTTTCACGGCAGGAAACTGGGAGCCAATGATAACTTCCGTTTTCCTCTTGATGAATCGGCTTTCCAGCCGCCCTTTATGTTTGTATAACAACTAGAAGGGACTGGTCTCCCCGTTTTACGCGTATTTATTTGTCGCCATCGAGGGTTCCGCGAGGGATGCAGCAATTTATGACGCCACTTCAAGAGGTGCTTCTCGTTTGGGGCCATTAACGGTTGTTACGTGCAGACTAGATTATTACAAACGATGATACGTTATCACGTTATTATTTTAGTCGAGTTAGATTAATTATATCACGAATATACCGAATAAGAAAGTATATTTAGTATACTTAGAATTTAAAATTGACATTTGAGGTAAGAAAGTTGTGCTATCAAATTAATAAATTCAATTGACAAATATTTATATATACGTTAAAAATTCACGAATTATACATTCACAAAATACTGAAGCAAACCGAACGGAAGAAATATAAATATAGAATTAACAAATTAAAAAGTGCATTCACTTTGTTTAAATCATGAAAAATGTGATTAGAATTTCACGTGATTAACGATACTATTGTGTTCAGATGTAAATATACATAATCAAGAGAAAAATATCATATAAAACTAGGTCATTTGTCGAGAGCTGTGTTAAAAAGTTGCAATAAAAGTAACAACCATAAGAACACGAAAGGAATGCTTTGGTCCGCGACATGACCTGCAATTTCACGTCATCGGGCCTTTATGTTTGGACAAAATTAAAAAGGAAAGACACATCGGACGAGTATTAGGTTTTTTCGTTCGAATAAAAGGACATCAAAATGAGCCTCATAGGGTAACAAATTTAATCTTTGATCGCTATCAGTATCATAGGAACGGTGAACATTTTCGTAATTGCCTTTTCTTAAAGCATCGTCCTTTATTTCTTTTTTATTGTTCCCCTTGTATCTCATATTTTTATCGTAACTTTCTAACAAAGCTCTAAACGATCTATATTCGTGTTCGTAAACGTTTTTGCTGCCTTATACCTGTAAAATGCACGTACAAAGTTTGGCTGTTAAACCGTGAAACAAACCTGTATAATGAAATAACAAGTTTTTAACGGAAAAAAATGGAAGAAGAAAAAAAAGAAGACAGGATCAAGTGAAGTTTCTTCCGCGTGAGAAACTCAGGGAATTGTCTTTAAACCCGTCTCGGGATGATTCGCAGATTCCCGTGTGAGTGACATGTGTCACAAGGTATGTCGAACCCTTATTTAGAAACGCATCAAAAGTTAGCCCACTTCCAGTCGCATACACGCACACAGTCAAAGCTCCTGGCCCCTCTCTTCATTGTCAGCCTCCTAATACCACGATCGACTCTTTTTTCTCTTTCTCTTTTCTTTTCTTTCCTATTTTTTTTCTTCTTTCCTCTGCTTCTTTGACGTACGGAAGCGGGAACATAGAGGATTGCCGAACACAATGCGACGTAATTGGAAGTCACCGGATGCTGAGAATTGGTCGTTTCCCATGATTCGTGAATTTATCGAGCTTGACTCGCGAATCGTCAGAATTTCTTTACCGTTTCTAGCTAACTTTAATTTTAAATCAGAATCTGTTACGATTACATTGCGCGTTGTTTACGCAGATTCTTATCTTCGGGAAAAATGATTCAAAGAAATAGAAAATTTGTCTCGCTGGAACGTCGAACAGTGTTCGTAGAAAACACAGCGAGTGCCAGGAGACGAGGTTTTCCCGAGGAGGAGAAAATTTATGCGTTAACGAAGTGCAAATTCATGAGAAAGGAAAACGTATCTGTAAAAAAGCCATGTGCGTGCCATGTTTTTTAATTGTAAAGAAAACTCAATGTTGCGTTCATTTAGATAAATGACACAAATAAGAGCGAAGAAACAATCGATTAATGTTCATTGACGATTATATTTTTGTTCATACTGAAATTTTACACCGTGCTAATTATTATTATTTATTTCCAAATAATAGATCGAGATTTTTCCCAAGTATCACACGAAGCATTTCGCTTTGAATATTTTACATACTTTTTCATATCACGTGCATTCTGCGGAATTTTGCACTTTCAAATTTCCTGTAAATGCATAAAAATCCGCAGTCTAGTTACGATATACGATTATTGACTTCCTCGTTAAATGCAATTTTCATTGGATTTTCCTATTTCGCTCGCCAAAGCTCGCGCTAATTATTCAATACAGTGGAACTGGATTTATTGGAGGGAAATTTTAGCGAATGCCCGATTAACTGAACTTTTGCTGGTTGAATTCACTGACCCACTAACCGAGCGCCAACTCCTATTACCTGTATGAGAGAAAAATAATGGGTAGCAGGGAGAAATTTAGCGAGCTCCTGCTGTATACGAACTTCCATTATATCTACACCTAAACTGTTTGTTCCACTACAAATTCAAATAAACAGAGTTTCACCGTAGTTACGACAGTCTATCCGTTTGATAAATCTCATAAATGCTACATTCATCGATGCCTTGAAAAATACACAGAGAAATAAAAAAAGAAATTAAAAGACATAGCCTGGACGAAATTTAACGTAAAAAAGTTGCTTCAATACGAACACGCGAATCTACCAAAAATTCTCTATATACCCCCCACCCTGCACCTCATCGTCCCCCCAACCATTATCGAAGAAGAAAGCTTGCTGGTCTGTGATTTAACTTCGTCCCACGCTGAACAATGAGACGTCCACGTCGAAAACGCGGTTCTTTAATACAGATATTTTTCATAAGTCGCATTGTGTGCAAATAATACTGGCGAAGTACATAAGTAAGTATATAGGCGAGCGGTGTGATGCGCGTGAACGCGCGCGACCGAGCTCCATCCGTAATTCGCAACGCGCGGCGTATCCCCGCGAGGCGCGACGCGTGTTAATAAATCTCGTGAGATCACGGTCGGCAGAGAAGAGAAAGAGGACGATGGAATGGGAAGAAGGGACGACGACGACGACGACGACGCGAGAAAACGAGCAAAGAGGAGCCGGAGGAGAAAGAAACGAGCAGGACGGACCTCGCCGCACACGAAGGGCGCGAGAATTGTTCTTCCCTCGTTTGCGCTCGTTCTATGTTCGAGTTTCTTTTTCTTTTTATTTTTTTTTTTTTTTGTTATTCGTTTGTTGCTTGTATTTGAGGGAAATTATCACCGTTTTATGTTTGTGATAATTGGCTAGATGATGATTATGACGATGTAAGGCAGTTTAGTGCTGTCATTTGTGAAATGGTTTTTTACACTTCTGGCAGTGAAATATAATTTTCATTTGCTGTAAAACTAAAGTGACCTGTAAGAGTTGAAATACGTAACTGAAATGAAATTTTCATAATAGTAACTTTTACATACCGATTTCAGGGATTTCGATAAGATCGAAGTTCGAAGCTCGTGACTTTTCAGTATCTTTTAGAAGTAGCAAGGAGGAAGAGGAAGATGAAAGGAAATGAACAAATTGAGAAGTGGCTTCTTATGTTTTTATTAATGTTTAATTCTTCTTTAACTTACAGGCATCGTTTTAATAATACATCATTGAAATATCATTATGACGCTACTAATTATGTAATTACCTTCATAATTATGTAATTACTAATAATTACTAATAATTACACAATTACCTGCAATAATTATACAATTACTAATAATTACATAATTTCATTTCTAAAAGCATGATTTGTACGTTACGCTTAAATAACCCAATTTCCTAGAGAACTTGTAATTTTTTCGCGATACAATTTTCTAACAAAAAGTCGCATCCATCATGCCGAAAGAAAAATCCCCTTATCCTGCTTTTAATATCAATTATACTGTTAAAATACATCATACTATTACTAACAGCTATTAATATTACTAATACTGATACTATTATTATCAAACCTGTAACATTACATAATATCTTATTTATTAATAATTTATAATAATAATATTATTAATAATAATTATAATTATTAATTATTAATAATAATTTCACTTCTGTTGGGTTGGCAACTAAGTGATTGCGGATTTTGTCATTAGAATAAAAACACCAGACACATACGCATTGCTCTTCAACTGTTAAATTTCTTAATTAGTCACATCCACCCTGCCGGAAGAAAAATCCCCTTACCCTGCTTTTAATATCAATTATACTGTTAAAATACATCATCCTATTACTAACAGCTATTAATATTACTAATACTGATGCTATTATTATCAAACCTGTAACATTACATAATATCGCCAATGATTTACATAATTTCATTTCTATTAGCAACTAAGTGATTGCGGATTTTGTCAATACCACCTAATAACAAAATCCGCAATCACTTAGTTGCCAACTACGATAAAAACATCAGACATTTATGCATTGCTCTTCAACTGTTAAATTTCTTAATTAGTCACATCCACCCTGCCGGAAGAAAAATCCCCTTACCCTACTTTTAATATCAATTATACTGTTAAAATATATCATCCTATTACTAATAGCTATTAACATTACTAATACTGATGCTATTATTATCAAACCTGTAACAATACATAATATCGCCAATGATTTACATAATTTCATTTCTATTGGCAACTAAGTGATTTGCGGATTGCGGATTAATGACAAAATCCGCAATCACTTAGTTGCCAACTACGTTAAAAACACCAGACACTTATGCATTGCTCTTCAACTGTTAAATTTCTTAAAAAAATTATAATTTCCGATAATCCACGTACCATTTTCCCAGAGAAAAAATTCCCTTACCATATCCGGAACATTGGCGAACAATTAGAAATTCTCACAATGAACAGGGGAAGATTGTCCCCCTGTTTCAAGGGAGAACCTCTGCTTCTCGCCTTCTATTCATCTTCTACGTCGATCCTCTTCCGATTTTCTCTGCAACGAGAACCGCGGCTTTTTCTTTGCTTTCTCGTCTTTATCCCTACGATGGAGTAGCTGCTTCTTTTCACAGCGGACAGCATCGTCGAGTAAGAGAAAAGAAAAAGAGTCGTCGTCCGCGGTTGGTTCGACGTTAACGCGACGAGTGAGAGGGAAAAAGTGTGTATTTAGCGCGGTGAAACCTCAGACACCGTTAACGTGCTCGTCTTTGGCTTGCGAACGCGGTTCCGTTATGACTCCTTTTGTCACGGGTCTGCACATTTTTCTGACCGATAAACCATGGGCCACGAGCATCGTTACAGCCACCATGAAACGAATTATTTTATCATCTAACCCTTTGGTAGTGTAATAAAATAAGGTAGAATTTAAAATAAATCGTTCAGAAACTGCGCTGCGCTATATCCAAAACTAGAATGCACAAACTGTGTTAGCTGCTTTGTTTAAACATTTGCTTCGCGGATTTTTATGCATCGCGATAGTAAAAACGTTTCTTCTTCACCTTCGTTACGAGCTTCTCGTTCAGTAACTGCCGCGTATGGCTGATTTTGACGCGTTTATAGGAGATGAAAAATTGGAAAATGCACATGACAAGTGAAAATATAGAAAACGACGAAGATACAGTAGAGACTTGTATAACATTCAGCTGATGAAATAACGTCCTACCTACCATTAGATCCCACATTTTTCATTGGGTCTATGAAAATATGAATTTCCATAAAACTACACAGACCTAACGTATGCGCGAACACCAGCAAATACGTTAAAGCTCTTTTTACTCTAATCCAATTAACAAAGAGAAGCAATAAAAAGAGTAAATTAATTTCACACGCTCGTTTCTTTTTCACCATGCTGCCGCTTCCAAAAAATCTCCGATTCACGTAGCCGTAAGAACGAATGGAGCAAAAAACACGGCTACGAAGAAGCTGGATCCTGAAACGCGTCTCGAAATCACAAAGAAAGGAAACATTGAAAAACAGAGAAGTCGGGTTGAAAAATCGGAAAAAAACCAGGCTGTCTTTAACGGAGAGAAAAATAGAGCGTTATTTGCTGCAAAACCAAAAAGTCGCGGGCATCTTTTAACGTAATAATGAAAGGGTACACGGTGGCACCGACAAAGGAGACTCGGTCGCCGTCAATAAAACTCCTTTAGTTGAGCGGCACAGGCCGCTTTAATTAAGCGCATTCGTTTTAATTCGACTTAAAAGCGGCTGTTTAATTTGATTTTTCTGCGCCACGACAGAATCCCGGCCGATGCCTCGGCCCTCCTCGTCGCTCTTTCATTCGCTTGACCTTGATTTATTCAATAAACTCCTCTGGTCCTCTGCGAGTCTCAGCCCTGCAAGTAAAAAAAAAAAAAAATGTTCGGTCATTCATGGTTTCTGTACCTAAACTAAACTTACAGAGGAACTTGTTTTATTAAAACAAATCGTATCATCGTATAACAGCATGATTATTTATCTGTTTGCTATTGCACGAAGTAATTATACCTAAATTACTAAAATAATAGTAGGTACATATTATTAAAATAATAATAATAATGGTAACTAAAAGAAAGAGGAAAGATAGTGGTTCATGAAAGTCACTGCATGATCTAACGTTACAAAAGAACTTGTTTCTATTGAAATAAATCATATCTTCCTATTGTAATAAGATGTTTATTTAATTAGTTACATGTGAGGTAATTATAGCAATTGGTATAATAGTAATTATAGCTAGAAAAAGTATAGTAAAGGAATAATATATAAATACAGCTGGTAATATCTAGACGATATATCGCTCTTTAATCATCCATACAATTTATATTTAATATATTCAAAAGCATGCCAATCTTTTAAAAGAAATTATAAGATTCAAGATATAATTTCAACCGATTCTAACTTACTAATAATTTATTATTAGCGAATAATCTATTAACCCGTTTCTATGATCGGTGCAGGTGTAAAGAATCAATTGGAGAAGGTATTTAAATACATTTTTCTCGGTAAGAAAATTAAAAAAATCTCATACCTTGTGCAACAATTTTTACTCGATCTTCTATTTAACACTACAAATGTCGGATATTTTATATGGAAAGAAATGTAACTAACGTCATTGATAATCCTTCAGTCAGCGAATCGCAAGTTTTGCAAGATCGATATTGCATCGAGATGAAAGAATCGGAATATTCGCAACTATTTGCAACACGACGCACGAACGCTCGTAAATCCAGAATTAACGCGAGAAAGTAGAACGCGGCGAGATTACGAAGAAGAAGAAAAAAGTAGAGTAGAGCAAAATAGAACGTAGTTCACGTAAAAAATTCGCTTCTCGAGGAAGTAGACGTATAAATGCAAAGCAGCCGTTCGCCATAGCCGGATCTTGCAACGTAGGAACAAAAAGACGCGTGAAAATGGACGTAGGAAAAATGGCCATCTAAAAAATGAAGATCCATTTGGAAATTCCTGGTTAGTATGACGAGACCAAGAAATATCCGTGGAGAAATGTAAGAGAAATGAGAAGATAAGGGTGAGAGGGTGAAAGAAGCGTCTGGATAGCATGCAACAAGTTTGGACCATTTCCTTCAATTTTCTTCGCGCCATTCTCTCTTAGGACGTTAATTGTTTTATTATTCAGGATGATACAAATATACGTTACGAATATGATGGAACATTGAAAGTATTCACAGTGTTTTTCAATAGAACAGGAAAATAAGTATCGATAGAAATTTTAATATTAATTTTAGGAGAAAAATGGAAAGAAAAAAAAATGGAAATATTCTCTGTTTAACAGTTCAACATCCGGCACATTAAATCCAAATCGTCTAAAAGATGTAAAATTTACTTATATATTATACATAGGTGTTTTGTTATTTTCAGATCAAAGATTTATTAGGAATATTAATCCGATCTATAAATTATTCGCTGTTTTGCCAATGGAGTCTGACCAAGAAAGATTAGGGACATTAATCAGGGACAGAGTTTGACGAATTTTGAGAAGTAGCGTTTCTTGAAACGTTGAAAAGCAGTGCAACATTCGGTGTTAAATGCTTAAACAGTCAACACCTTCTCTTACACACCTATAGTCTGATAAAATTGAACTAGTAAAAATTGGTAAATAATAATTAGCAGTGAAACTATCAACAGTAGTTCTATACTTGAATATCAATGCCAATTGTTTTCCGTAGACTTCACAACTTCAACATTTACAGTACGTTGAAGAAGAGAAGATGTTTATTGGAGATGAAGACAACGTAAGATAAAATTACTAGTGTACTAATTAAAAGAGCAGATAAAAGGTAAAAAGGATAAAAAGGAAACAAGGGTGAAAGTGAAAAGAGGAGCAGGAAAACGCAGAAAAAGAAGAAAAGAACTAAAGTATTAGAAACAGAGATTGGGAAAGGGGTTAAAGGAAAGAGAGCGTTTGGAGAAAGCATGAAAAAGGAAAAGAGAGGAAAAGGGTGTCGCTAGAAAAGAGAAGGGCGACAGGGGGAGGGAGAAAGAACGAAGGTACGAGAGAAATCACGTTCTCTCCTACTTTAACGCGCGGTTCTTATGAATCGAGCGGAGGGCGTAACCCAGATTACTGTTCACCGAACTATAATATTACGCGAACAGATCGGTCTGCCTGTATAACGGGTGATCGTTGCGAAATTATCGCGCAACTGGTCCTCTTTAACCTCAACGTGATTTTTATTCATTTACGGTATGCAATGGTATAATAAAGAAAATACATTTAGGTGATTGAAAACGATTGTTCTTAATAAAATTATTTAATTTTTTTTCATGTTCGATAGCAACGCTTTTCATCAGTTTCGAGAATTTTCAAGAAACTTTAGAATCAAGAAATATTTTTCCTTTCTATTGTAGTATTTTTCTAGTAAAAGATTATCGAAAGAAAAATTATAATAACACAATTGTTAATTATTCTAAGAAATATCGCTACGTTTATTTAATCGATTCTGAAGATGTTTTAAACAATATAGAAACTCTTTCCGTTTCTGGAATTATTTAGAAAAAAATATTTTGAATTCTTAATCGCTTGTTCATTAATTTTCTATTAGAGACTCGTTCAGCAGTTATTTTGTAAGAACGAGTGGCTATTTCGCATTAAGAGAAGCTTTTTCCTACTTCAGGAAGAACTTCCTTTTCCTGTTAGTTCAACGTAAATATTAGCTACCTGCAGGAAGATCGCGAGTCAGCCAGTTTCATCATCGCCCAGTCAATTATCACTCCAACTACGTACTTCATCCACTTGGAAAAGGAACTTCAATCCTTTCCCGGCATTTCTGTTCATCAAAAGATTCTTCTTCCTTCCTGAATTATCTTCCTACCGATGAAAAAAGGTCTGGTTTACGGCTCTTGCTAACAATTCCATTTGGGGAATTCTTTACGGTTACAGAAATTCATTCCTAACGTTTTAATCATTGATTCAATCAAATATCGAAACAACATTGTTAAAATTCCTTTAAGGACGAAATAAATATTCTTCGTAGCTTTTTACAATTTCATAGAAATTGAAACAAATTTTATTCACATCTCGCGAAATTATATAAATCGATAGAGAAAGATATAATTTGACAAATACTTATCGCTATATTCCACAGTGATACACAGAGTCTAATGATTTAAAAACGAATAGAAGTTTATAATGAAAAATTATATTTTCAAACTATATTCCCCGCTATGATGTAATATTTTTATTGATTATGTTACGTGTTTCATATTCTTTTATCGTTAAGCTTAGCCAATCTTATTATTAGGCTTCTATTACTATCCATTTCGCAACTCATAATCTTGCAAATGTATGTAATGACGTATTGTACAATCTCGACACGTTCATCGTACGCCAGTTATAAACGGAAATGACGTATAAACGAAACGACGTGTAAGTATACGTCAAACAACGATGCACGTCATGAAACGGAACGATTTTGCGACGAACATTGTTTTATAATAATAACGTACAGAATAATTGTTACGTAATGGAAAAACGCTTTAAGGGCTAACAGTATCAAAATCAGTCATTTATGATCTAATTTATAATTAATACTTTACAATTATATTATTTGTAATATTTTATACTGATCTCAGTCGAGACACTATCGATTGTTTCGATCGTCACAACTTTTTGGTGGTCCCCATACTAATTGGTATATTTTTTAAATGAATAGATCAAAATATGTTTATTAGATATGTTTTGAGAACATTTATACATTATACAATGTTAAAGTTATTGATCTAAATTAATATTGACTATCGGAAAATTGAATGAAACATAACGAATTATATTGTTCCTCGCATAATTTCCAATGGTACTTTAGCTTACAGCGTACGTACTTTAATAATCACGTAGTGCTTTAATAACTAATCTGATTAAATAAAATTTGATGAATTTCGTAGTTTAAAAAATTATATACTCCTTTAAATAAAACACAAATTTTCACAACGCGAAAACCGATTTCACGCAATAATTCATAATCCTTCGTTTGCAACCTTATTTGTACTGGCGTCGACTGCATACCGAGTCCTTTACATCCATGCGATCCTTCTTTTTTTAAACAATCGCCCAAAATTCTTGAACATTCTTCCAAATTTCTAGAATATCGTGCAATAGCTTTCGTTGCAACGCGTTACCTTAATCTTTAAAGCAAAATTAGATTTAAACGAAAATATAGAAAAGATGAAAGATAACTTAAAATCGCTGGTCGATAACTCACACACAGTATGCAAATACAATAGAAGGATAACTGTAAAAATCATAAATATTATTTACACTTATAATTTCACAATAATTGGTAAATAAAACGCGTAAAAATCAGTGTTACACGAAAATTATTACCATGATAACGTATGGTTCGTGAAAATCGGATTAGCAGGGAACGTGTCAAATTCCCCCTGTGAAACAGGTTTGCGAACCAACCCGATGCATGGAATCCTGTGGGTTCACCCGGTACGTATTCCCGAAGGATACGCTTCGCAAAGGAAACGAGACGGAGTGGCCCTTCTCTATCTGCCTCCCACTCTTTTCTCTGCTGTTCACCATCTTCGTCTAGCAGCAGTCGGTCGTCCAGGTAGTAGTGTCAGAATTCTAGTGCAATACGAAGGGGTGGGAACCCTTGGCAGTCCGAATTCCCAACCCCGACACGACCTTGCGCTTGCACATGCCCGCACGCACCAGCGGAACCCGCTCTTGACTGTTCTCTCTCTCTCTCTCTCTCTCTTTCTCTTTAGCTCTGACAGCACTCAGAGTGTCTCTGACGCGTACATAAACTGTTACTCGTAAGTATTACATTGTTCGAAAAGTTTCTTTCGTTTTATAAGCAAATAATGTTTTTTGTTTTATATTAGTTTATCGAATTATGCACGAACGTAATAATAGAAATAGAAGGAAATGGATCACACCTAATTCAATAAAATAATGTAAAACAGAAATTGTTGTTCATCTTATGAAACGAAAGAAACTTTTCGGACAACCTAATATCTAGAGGTTTGACCAATTTGTAACTTTACATGCATATAAATGGATTTACAGATTGTAAGTTAGACTGTTGATCGGGTTAGCGAAGGTCTTTAGAAATTTGGAAAATATTAATAAATCAATGTGAGATTTATGATATTAGAAAGTAGGGGATTCACGAGCGAAGATATTGTTACGTTTCAGAAATTGGCGATCTAACAATTTTCACATTGTAGCCTCTCGAGATAAAGGTTACCGTAACTTTAATAGTAACGATTAAATAACAAAATCATTGTAATATATTTATAACAACAACGTGGGTCAGATTCTCAGTGAAAAACTTTACGATATCCAATTGATTTTCTCCACCCCCTTCTCTCCTATTTAGAGGCGTCCTATACTACGATCGTCGCAGTTACTCTTTTCTTGAACTCACGTTATATTTCCTCTATCAAACCTAAACGATGTTACTTGGCGCGTTTAACTTACTTTTTAAGCCCATTCTATGTGACATTTTTCGCTTTAAAAACACTCTGCAACGTATACAACGTTCATCAACAACGAATAAATAACAAGATGGTTGCATGGTTGCCTATATCCGCGATTCAAGTCACATTCTCTCAAACTTAAGACGAGATCTCGTTCTTTCACGATTTCTTAAATTGCATCTCCAATTCAGAGAAGACATATGCGTACACCTATACACATACAACCATAAAGTAACAACGACAAAATAATAAAAATCAGCTGCTACTACCTACGTACGATTTTACATCACATTCCGTCAAACGTAACCAAACGTCCTGTACTACGATCGTCGCAGTTACTCTTTCCTAGAACTCACGTTATATTTCCTCTATCAAACCTAAACGATGTTACTTGGCGCGTTTAACTTACCTTCTAAGCCTATTCTATGTTCTTTAAAAACACTCTGCAACATATACAACGTACATCAACAACGACTAAATAACAAGGTGGTTATGTTGTTGCTTGTATCCGCGATTCAAGTCACATTCTCCCAAACTTAAGACGAGATCTCGTTCTTTCACAATTTCTTTGAATTGGAGATGTAATTTAAGACCACATATACGTACACCTATACACATACAACCATAACGTAACAACGACAAAATAATAAAAATCAGCTGCTACTACCTACCTACGATTTTACATCACATTCTGTCAAACGTAACCAAGCGTCCGTATACTTTTGAGAGACAGTGTATGCGCATACAGGATCGCGTGACCGAGTGTATGCGTGTGCGGCGCGTATGCACCGCTAAGTATGCACCGCTGCTACGTCGGGCATTCCGGTGTGCACTTATGCGCACGTTCGTGCCGGATACGCTCAGCTTGTGCGCCTCGTCTGCCAGACGGCTGGAACTCGAGGCTGCGTTATGGTTACGACGCCTTATTCGCCACAGCCAAGGGTTTCGAGTTTAGCTTCTTCTCCGACTGCGTTTCCGGCTTTCAGGTTTATTAGAACTGTCCTCCAGTTATTTTAGAAGAGTAGAATTTTTATCAACGGCAAAGGAATTCTACGTTTTCTGCGTATCTATAGGATCATCTTAAATTTAGATATCGTGGAAGATAAAAAAATGTTAATGCAGCTTAGTCGCGACAGCAGAAGGTTCTCCTTCAACTACAACCGGGTTTCTGGCTTTCAGGTTTATTAAAACCATTTCGCAGCTACTTTCAAGAGCAGACTTTTTATCGCAGATACGACGAAACTTTATGCCTTCTGTTTCGTATATTTGCAACGGGGTTGCCCTAAGTCGAAGCACAGTGGCGGATAAAAAAAGATATCGAAATTTTAATATGCCTGAATCGCGACAGCGAAGAGTTTAAACTCTTCTCCAACTTGGTCTCTGGCTTTCGGGTTTATTAACATTAAATAACGTACAACAATTAAATACAATTTAAAAATTTGACAGGATAAATGTGATAATTTTGCAGGCTACAGGAAAGAGACATAAGGAAGAATTGAAAAATTCAATTTGCATATTATCAAAGTTATCCTTTTATTTGCTTACCCACTGCCAATGTTTCTACGTTTATGAGAATTCGAATGCGCATTGCACACGACCTGCAAAAATATACAAAATATCGAAGGCGTGTACAGCATTCGTTACAGCATTTCAAGGATGAAACGAATCTCTATTTATCTTGCGCGTTACTTCATATTTATACGATTCTATTTCCAAGGGTATAAAATAATGATTATACAAAAACCCGAATTTCCCTAAACATTCGCAATACGCCAATACCGAAAATATTTCCTTTCGCATTCACTTTCCTCGGAACATGTAAACTCGATTCACCTAAACAACTCGTCTCGTCCAACCAGAATCTATCCAATGTTCACGTTCCATTTACCCAGAAACCACACAACCATGAACAACCGCGGCAATTGACAACAATATTAAGAACAAAACTACCTGAATAGACGCCATAAAGTTTGTACTGTCGAGCGACTTGGTAGCAACTTGCACGTAGCTACGTCTATTAGCATAGTTAGTAGATCGATCGTACAGTTCTGTATAGATCAGAATCCGAGTAGAAGACGTCGCGTGACGATACTTCGCGCGATACGATGGCCGATGATACGACAAACGGCGGCGAAATCTAGAGCGGGCTGTTTCAATCGCGTTTCGCTTCGCGCGACGACGCGACGCTACGCGCATATCTGGGTCAGCCGTGCGACCTAACTTGCACCCATGTGTGTACGTTCCCACTTATACGCGACGAATAATGCGGGAATGAGCGCGTGCATACCCGCGTTTCGATCGGCGCCACTCTATGGTCGGTCAGGTGTGCGCTGGTGATCGTAAATCGATCGATTCGGCCGATTCGATGCGATTCAAGAGCCGATTCGACTCGCTGTAACACCTCTAGCCGCGTTTAGAACGAACGAGCAAGAATATAGAACGAGAGCAGCAGCGTTTTACTGCTCGTTTTCCGTAAACCACCGTCGACCGATAGCTTCGTAAACTCGTTTACAATTTTCTGTACGAACGTTTGTAGAGATTAGACCGAGCATCTGGAATGCTCGATAGTTATTTCCACTTCGATCTTCGATTAGACTCGTGGCAACCATAACCGACGAAAAAATGAAGATTTTTCAAACGTTCTTAGGATCTTTCATAACGTACCTTTTTGTTTTATTTCACGAACAATCGTCGAATGCTCGTTTACGCTTCGATTTTCCGCTCTAATTGCGTTTAATGGTGCGTTTAGCTCTTTCACCGCTCTGGTAAAATTTGGTGAAATGGAAGCGCAAACGAGCACACGTTCGGCTGAAAGAAATTTAAACAATTTACATTTAACCAAACGTGTACAGAAACGCGAAGAAAGTGAGATCATTCTTTGTCCGATCGGCGGACGAATGCTCGATTACGATATCATCTTTTAATTTTACCGAGCGGACGGCGAATATACTCTCCGTTGGTCTAAACCCACCACGAAGCAAGAACGAGCTCGCTTCGCCTAAACGCACCTTCATGACGCTCTGTGTACGTAAGAAAGTACATATCGGTGCATAAGTATTAGAATATTTAACAGGCAACGAGATTAATTAACTTGAAAAATGATAGAAGCTTCTTTTGGGAACCGTGAGTTACAATCTATAGAAATATTCTATGTTATCAAGTAAGAATTTCACAGACAATAAATATTTAGTGAATAATTTTTATTCATTCATTGTCTTCACCAATCTACATATATTTCGATTACTAAACCTTTTATTGTATTTGTTACTCTCTAGTTCATTGCGCTCTACGAATGATTCTATTAAACGAGATGCAAGTTTTTATAGAATCATTCAATTTTTCAAAGTAGCTTTTATAACGCGAATAAAAAAGAACGAATGTCTCGCGAATTTGCTTATCACGTAGAAATTTAATGTAAAGGAACGTTAAAAAACATGCTAAATGCAAATAGTTACCAGTACACTCTTTCTTCTACGATATTCATATATCTACGAGATTCCTAATTACCAAAAATCATTTACACATCATCGTATTTATCGCATGGCAATTAATTAGTACATTTAAGTATATTGAATTTCTTGTCATCGATAGTACGATCGATACCGTGAAAATGAAATGGACCTGCTATTAAAAAAAAAAAAAAATACGCTTCAATGAAAAGCAAGAGTATGTACAAATATTTGTTCCAACCATTGTATTAGGTTGTCCAAAAAGTTTCTTTCGTTTCATAAGGTGATAACAGATGAACAACAATTTCTGTTTTATATTATTTTATTGAATTAGGTATGATCCATTTCGTTATATTCCTATTATTATGTTCGTGCATAATTCGATGAACTAATATAAAAGAAAAAACAGTGTGCGTCTATTATTTTCTTATAAAACGAAAGAAACTTTTCGGACAACCTAATACATACGTGATGTATCTCAAAAAGCAGTTCCATTGCAATTTCATCGGGTCGACCAAAAGACATTTACTCGCGTCCAAGTAAGTTAAAACGCAAATACTTAACACTAGAACTACCGATAGTTAACACGAAGCTATTTCTACCAAAACCAATCAAAATGAGTAGACTTTAAAAAATACGTAATAATAGAATATTCTTATGTTTATTGATTTATTACTTTCTTACAGAAGGATTTCCATGTTACGTAGTACATTTTTGGTATTATTAATCCACCATGATCACTAAACGAGGGTCGACACGTTTATAAAATTGTAGAACCGGTCGTTTTGACTGCTGTGGTATTTCTAGCGTTAGCATCTAGCGATCTAGCTATCGATCCGGAATTTTCCTGATAAATGATATCGTCATATCGAATGATACGCAGTGAAAATTTGAAAAACGTGTGGCAAGTTGCACAAAACGAGGAAACTGGTTAATTGGGGTTCGATAAACAAATTGCAGGACCCTTTTACACTTTGACAAGTACCAGTCACTTTGACTGCTATTGGTATAAGTAGCCTCGATACAAAATTATTTTCAGTTTGAATACATAAAAACAAAATAAAATTCATTATATTATTCTTTTAGTTATCGTTACAAAAAAGTCATTACATCATTGCGGGAAAAATATAACACGAAGTAGGAATTTGAAAATAAAATTGTAAAACCAGTCAATTTGACTGGTGTGGTAGTTCTAGTGTTAATCAAACTGAAACTCATTGCAATCGTGTGGTTTGCCGCTCGGCCGTAGGGAATCTTCTAAAAACACCATCGATACCTTCCCCAATATTATTTCACGGCACAAATAACGTACGGGTGGCCTGTTTGGCATTACAGAAATAATCGCACGCTAATTAGACTGTCACGTGTCGAAGGTACGGAAGGTCGGGAGCGACGTTTAATCGAATTAGTAAGGCACTCGAGCGTGGCCGAGGGTGCTCAAATAGAAACCCGCCCCAAGCGTGGATGGTGTTTCGATCTGTTTTGTCTCTGCTTTGTCCCCGACCCTCCACACGTTCCGCTTAGTAATCAATCTTGTCTTCCGTTCGACTTCGACCTCGTTCCGTTCCCTCTTCTCTCTTTCTCTATCCTCTTTTCTTTTTCTCCGCGCCTCTCGATATTTTTTAATCGACCGTCGCTGACCGACGCGCTTGTCCACCAACATGGACAAAACGCGTCTCTAATCCCAGTGACAGGGAAATTTTCGTGGAAAAATCACGTGCAAAGCCTGTCAGGTAGAACGCTCGATGGAAATGAGTGTGGCAGGGCTTTTAGTTTTATTATTAGCCTAGGACACAGCATAGGTCAAAAGTTTGAGATCGATTCTGATATTTAATATCGGATAATTTGTGAAAGAAAAGCAATTAAAGATATAATATGGTTTTCTGGCTGTTTCCTAATAAATCGAAAGCATTTAGCAGGCTCCTGTTAGCTTTGTATCTTATTTTTCCGAGTAACAATTTTTCAGTAATTATTATTCAATACCTAAATATGTAAATGGCGAAAATTCCCAGCAATAGACGGTATATTTCGATAACTAGGAAATGAATTTGAATTTTTTTAACATGTCTCGAAAATAATTTCATTTCCTCCAACATTAAATCGGATATATTAATTACGTTTTCGCGTGATCGTTTATTTATCGTCTTAACAATAGAAATTGTTCGAATCGAATATTTAAAGAAACGTGAGATCGAACAAGCTTGAATTAATTGGCTAAAAAAATTGAAACGAAACGCAGAAAAGAAAGAAACGCAGGAAACGTGTGGATTTTAAACGAGCAGACTTGTGACAATCAAACGTGGAAAAGTTTTCGCACACGATGCATCCGTGCGTCATGTGCACTGCACCAAGGACGCTGCATGACGCACTGGCGCATTATAACCACTTTACCAGTTAACCCTGTATAACCCGGTGTAACTCCCAGGTAATGTTTCACGCGTCCGTATTTCGTCTGCGTTCCAGTTTAAACGCTCCGAATCAGTTTTTATTCCAACACCTATACGTATTCTGTATAACCGTTAAAACAAATCTCAATCTGTTTTCTTCAATTTAGGAAATTCAAAGGTAATGAAAAACGAAATAAGATTTATTCGATTTTTATCGTTGAAATAATTATTCAATTAATTAATTCAATATTTTTCGAAATATTCATATACGTTAGAAGTTGTTCCGAAGATTAAATTAACGTGCAACGAAGAAACTACAAATGCATCTTACGATTATCAGACAACTGAAAACATAGAATCGAAGAAATTTTTACTCTTGGAATAGTTGGGAAATTATTTGGATGATACACAGAATATCGGGAATAAAATTATCCGTATTACGTGATTGAGATCATACTCGATCAAACGATTGAAACAGTTTAAAAGCGATCGAAGTAAAACCGAGGAAAAGACTATGGTTTTAACGTTTACCAGTTTCAGCAGAACAAATGGCAAAAAGTTTCGTTGAATTACTTCAATTTGTGTAATTATACTTAAGAATGTTTAACCACAGACTATTTAGCACTTACAAAGCAACAGCTCCGTAATAGAGCTACTGTGAAACAAATTTACCTAATCGTTGTAACATTTCTCATTGGAATTCATCTTCTCCTAACAAAGTCGTGCGAAACTAATTTTACGATCTGGCGATAGGAAAAAGCCGGAAAAACGAGCAACTTGATAGATAGACAATACGTAGCTTCTAATTAGCGTGGCGTATAAATGCCGTATGCAAATAGGGATAACGCGGTTAATCGTCGACGCGTGTTTCGAGTCGATGGATCGGTCAAGCTGTTGCGCAACGATATGGCAGCGCGTGCCTCTGAACAGACGTTCCTCTGTTCTCTCGTTCTCTCAGCTCCGTTTCTCCCTTCCTTCTCGATTCGCGCGCTTACAGGCCTCTGGCCTCGTTCGTCACTGCACTCTTTGTGCTTCTCTTTGTTTGCTTCGAAAAATTGGAAATTTTCAGTTTAAACAGAGACACCGTAGATTGCCAAAGTTTCCCACAAGATCTACTTTTTCACGAATTTATAATAACTTTCAAATAGAATTTTTTAATATTTTAACCGCATGTCTTACTATCTGTCTCGCTATCTTTTTTTATTATTATTACTGTTAATGCGTTCGAATGTATTTTTATGCGATAATTTGTATGATGTACATTATACAAGTAATTAGAATTTAAATAAGAGGGGGAATTTTCGCAAAATTTAGATAAGTAGAATTTTTTAATATTTTAAACGCATGTCTTACTATCTTTCTCGCTATCTTTTTTTATTATTATTACTGTTAATGCGTTCGAATGTATTTTTATGCGATGATTTGTATGATGTACATTATACAAGTAATTAGAATTTAAATAAGAGGGGGAATTTTCGCAAAATTTAGGTAAGTAGAATTTTTTAATATTTTAAACGCATGTCTTACTATCTTTCACGCTATCTTTTTTTATTATTATTACTGTTAATGCGTTCGAATGTATTTTTATGCGATGATTTGTATGATGTATATTATACAAGTAATTAGAATTTAAATAAGAGGGGGAATTTTCGCAAAATTTAGGTAAGTAGAATTTTTTAATATTTTAAACGCATGTCTTACTATCTTTCTCGCTATCTTTTTTTATTATTATTACTGTTAATGCGTTCGAATGTATTTTTATGCGATGATTTGTATGATGTATATTATACAAGTAATTAGAAATTAAATAAGAGGGGGAATTTTCGCAAAATTTAGATAAGTAGAATTTTTTAATATTTTAACCGCATGTCTTACTATCTTTCTCGCTATCTTTTTTTATTATTATTACTGTTAATGCGTACGAATGTATTTTTATGCGATGATTTGTATGATGTACATTATACAAGTAATTAGAATTTAAATAAGAGGGGGAATTTTCGCAAAATTTAGATAAGTAGAATTTTTTAATATTTTAACCGCATGTCTTACTATCTTTCTCGCTATCTTTTTTTATTATTATTACTGTTAATGCGTACGAATGTATTTTTATACGATAACTTGTATAATATAGATTATACAAGTAATTTAATTTTAGCGTAATTTAGATAAGTAGAATTTTTGAATATTATTTTAATAATAATTATTTTCCATTATTATTAATGTTAATGTACGTGTAACGCTTATTTTTATATTAGAATTTACATAATGTGTATCGCAGAACGAATTACAATTCGAGTAAATGGAGGAGACTTTTTCAAACATTTAGCTTTTTCATAGTGGAATTTAAATAGAATTTTGAAATATCTCTATTCTAAATGTTTTAATTGTATGGTCGATTTAGAGCTTCCGTTATTTATTTCGTCTATTTATTTAACACGTTACTAGTTGTTTTTATCCGCAGACATGGTTGTGATTTAAACGGTGGAAGAAATTTTAGAAAAATTTCAATCACAGAATGTATCGAAGAGATAAAGTACGATTTACCTGTACCAATCTCGTAAATGTAGGTTAAATTTAATAGTTTATTTCCTGGGTTGCGGCAATATGAAATACAAAATCGTATCGCTTCGCAGAGAATTGAAAATCCTCGTTTCATAAAGGTAAGAAAAGTATGGAACGAAAGGCTCCGTAAACAAAGTTGTTTCGAGCGAATAATGAAATTGAATCTGTTAAAAAGCGTTAAATTAAAAACGCGATTCCCAGCTAGCAATGATACACCGCAGGTATATTCGATTTTATTCAAATCTTCGCCTTTTTCGAAATTGTTAAATTCATTTATTGCACTACGTTTGAAAATTAATCTTTAAACATTTCCATAGACATTGAACCACGCAGAAATCAAATCGGTTTTAACAAATAAATCAATTTTAGCTTCTGTATCTTTATATTCATATTTTTATATATCTTCACATTTATTGCTATCATTTCAGCAGACAAAAAAATTTGTAGAATTCTAACAAGACGTATCACGTAAAATTAAAGCGGAAAATCATCTGTATCAAGAAGAATTTACTGGACATTTCTTTTGAATATTATAAAAAACATAATTTAGTCGAAAAAGACCGAAATAAAGCGATTTTGGTATATTAAAATTGTAAAATTTTCAGAAAATGGACTGGATTAGTATGATTTTTGAGTGGTTTACGCGTACCAAGTAATGGCTAACCAGAGGAATTTCTCTTTCATTGGTGTCCCACAAGTTTATCGTTTTCATCCAACGAAATCTGCATACGATCAACGTTGAAAAACGTAGACAGTACAGTCGAAAGAGATATAACGAGATCGTAAAAGTTTCTTTCGAAGCATTTCAGCTTGAAATATTTCATTGAAAGGATGAAATCGTTCTACGATCAGAATATAGATCCTAACGAGATCTGAAAATTAGCACAGTTTCAATCTCGAATAGACAGATATTTTCTACATCGAAGAGACGAATAAGGCGGTGATCTAAAGAAAGACGAAACTGTAAAACAATGATGAAACCGAAATGAAATATAATTTTAAAAAGACCAAGTTGTAAAATAATCGTAAAGTAACATAAGAAATAATGATAATATAGAAAAATATCAGACGTGGTATTAAATGAACCTTTCTAATTTATCTACCACTATTTGTTAAAAATACTGAATTATGCAATACTTGGTTCTCGCATCATCGAAATCAAATGTTCAGTCTACGAATTTTATGCATAATCCAAATATTACGAATGGTTCGCTCGATATTCACCGTGAAATTCCACAAAACCAGGACTTCGCATTCCGAGTATTCAGATGACAGCGTTCGATTGACAGAAGTTCATCGAACCAGACGTGAATTAACTCTCTCGTTGTCGATTAAACTGGCGATGTGCTGCAAACAAAAATGTTGCACTATTAAGAAAAAACGTTTTTTCATGTAGATTTTTGATGTACATAACTATTTCTTTCTTGCTTATACTCAGACAATAATAAGCTTTTAATAGAACACTAATTGAACTTTTAAGAGAACAAAATAAGAATTGTTGACCACATAATACTTATTTTAATTTATAGCCAATTTTTTTCTTCCTAACTTATTAACTCACCTTTTTTCCCTAATTCTACAATTTCTTCACCTGGGAAATTTTTCCCAGTCTTTATCAATTTACTAAGACAGTAAATGTGTTTTTTTGAGTAAAATTTACCAAACGTATATATATACTTTCCTATATATTAATATAAATTAATATTTTCTGTATATTGATGAACGTGAAAGTACATGTACAGGGTGTCTCCGAAATTATGATACAAACGGTCGGCTGATGATTCCACATGGAAAACTAAGTGGAGAAGAGGAGCGTTTCTTTCGCTTGAGACTTCGTTTTTAAGAAAAATGAGTTTGAAAATCCATCAGGTAGCCGTCTGTCGCCTGATAGTTTCGAATTGTGAAACTGTTGTTTCTGCTCGTGTCTGTATTTTGTTAAACGTGGACAGTGTCTGTTGATATTTCTGTATTTAAAGGTAGGATCACAATTGCTATTATTTTACTCTTTGGATAAATCTATCACACCATTCTGAACAGAAAACCTTTAGTGTATTATCTTACGTGGACTAGAAATAAAAAAAAGCGCCTTTTTTTTTTTGTTTTGTTTTTTAGAGTATCGTCTGCGCTCCTCAATATTATTACTATTAATAATATTTTGAATAAAATAATAACTAATTATTGAACCTGGGCCCATAACCTGTTCTTATCTCTGTATTTAAAGGTAGGATCACAATTGCTATTATTTTATTTTTTGGATAAATCATACAATACATGGACTAGAAATGAAAAACAAAAGAATAGTTCATCGAGAAGAAAAATATATAATAATTTAATCCCTTTTTGGATTTTCGTTTTAATCAAGAATTACGAGGTGGATTTTCATGCCGAGTGAAAACTGCAGCCCATGAAATAGGCTTAGAAATCTGTTATAATCTTTTCTTTTTACTTAAAAAAAATTTTTTTGTATTCGTTAAATATATACAAAATCATACCTCAAAATTCAATAACTTCATTTCTTTCTTTCCCTTCTAAAAAAAATCACAAAAGGACGCTGTTTTAGAACACTGTAATTCAGGACACCCTCATGAATAGCGAGCGCGAACTCACGTTGTCATTTTCAACAGTATCGCTATCTGCTTCCTAATTGACAAAGTGATTTTTAAAAGGTACTAGCCTTATCCTTGACTATGAAATCATTGAAATTGAACACAGAGTAAAGAAAGTAATAATAATCGGTAACAATAATAAAGAAACGAAAGTTTCATAATTTACATTCACGTACGCGGCTACCTGCCGGGTTTCCAAACTCGTTTCTCTCGAAAACGAAGCCTTAAACGAAGAAACGTTGCTCTTCTTTCGATTCATTTCCACGCGTAATACCATCAGCCGACTTGTACCGTGATTTCACAGACGCCCTGTATACACGCGTTTAGCAATCAAACGGTTAACATAGCTTCCCACACGGTATATAAAATACAAAATACGTAATTACTCGTAATTATCCTTGTAACGACACGAATCTTAACACATTGTTGACCGGTCACGAGTTAACTCGTGTTTCCATGGCCAAACGTTGCCACGAGTAAACCCGTGATGCGCTTTTTTCGCAAAAAAAAAATATTAAAAATTCAATAATAAATAAAATTTATTAAAGTTTATTTATATCGTTTTGCTTCCACATCCAATTACGAAATAATAGCCGGTGACACGAGATGAATTCTCAGTAAAATCACCGGTCGACAATGTGTTAACAGTGTAATTCGTCTTTTATTACAACGTGCGCACTGCACGGACAAAGAGTTTTAAAAATCTCGTTGTAAGGCGTGAGTTTCAGATAAATGAAATCGTAACTGTAGCATATATTGTTGCCATTGTAGGGACACTGAAAGATTCGAGCAGCTGTTTTCTGTAGAAAACGCGTCTCGTGCAACGCAGAGAGGACCGTGGCAGAGCAGAGTTGGGCCGCGTTTATGAGTTGGCCACGTACAAATGGCCGCTACGCTGGCTGGCCGCTGAGCACGCCATTTTGCTCGGCAATAATTATTTAGCCTGCAGCGGTGTTCGTTTATTTGTTGCACGCGACCGAGTTAAATTTGTACTGTCGTTAATCCAACGGCTGCCACCCTCACAGGACAAGCTGAATTTACCGCGACGAAACGGCACGTGGTTGGAATTCGCGCGAGACGTGAAAAAATCGTATGGAAACTTGAAAGCCAGCTGCTCATGTAGATATAAAAGCACGAAAGAGTTAATTGTCGCGAGAACGGTGTTTCTTTATTTTTCTAATTCCTTTTCCTAAGTTATATCTTTTGTATGTTTTTAACACTAGAACTACCGATAGTTAACACAAAGCTATTTCTATCAAAACCGGTCAAAATGACTGGTCTTTCAAAAATATGTAACAATAGAATATTCTTATGTTTATTGATTTATTACTTTCTTACAGAAGGAATTCCGCGTTATGTAGTACATTTTAGTATTATTAATCCATCATGATCACTAAACGAGGATTGACACGTTTATAAAATTGTAGAATCCGTCATTTTGACTGCTGTCGTATTTCTAGTGTTGGCATCTAGCGATCTAGCGATCGATCCGGAATTTTTCTGATAAATGATATCGTCATATCGAATGATACGCAGTGAAAATTTTAAAAACGTGTGCAAAGTTGTACAAAACGAGGAAACTGGTTAATTGGGGTTCGATAAACAGATTGCAGCACCCTTTTACTCTTTGACAAGTACCAGCCATTTTGACTGCTATTGATATAAGTAGCTTTGATACAAAATTATTTTCAGTTTGAATACATAAAAAACAAAATAAAATTCATTATATTATTCTTTTAGTTATCATCAGAAAGTCATTACACCGTTGCGGAAAAATATAACACGAAATAGGAATTTTAAAATAAAATTGTAAAACCAGTCGATTTGACTTTTGATAGTTCTAGTGTTAATATCCATTTTTACAAACCACGCAATAATTATGATACAGTCTCGCTATGTTGCTCCCCCGATTTCATTTAATATTTATGGTATAACGATGTTGGTGTAAGAATAGTAACGAAGATATTTTGATCGCGTTGCGCAACATCAAATTAGCAATTCAACTTGTCAAGCTTTAGATAACCTGCTCACGTCGCTGAATATTTTCTCATTAAAAATTTGTTTCTTGCTTTAAAGTTTCTTTAACCTCAGTGTATCTACAAATTTTTCATAACGTAGAAGGTTCCGGCTTTTCCTTTTTCTGCCTCTTCGCCTCTAATATTCGTATCCCCCGCATTAAAAAGCGCAATTTACCTTGTTTTTCTCTTCGTTCATTTTTAATCCCATCTTTCTTTTAAAAATTGCAATTAATTCACGTCTCACGTACGTGCACATTTCTTTACCCTTAAGGTCCGTTTCCCTGTTTATTCTTATTGGAAACCGCGAATTACACGTGACCATCTTTACAGAATTTCCACTCAACAGCTCAGATCATTTTCTTTGTCGTGCACGCATGTCAAATTTAAAGTCACAGACGATCGCCACACAGTTTTACACGCGTCTCTCGAAGCAAAGGATCGTATTATAATGCAACTAAAGCTTCGAAACTCGAACGATTTTCTCGGTGTTCTCACATTTATACGAACAATTCAATTCCAAAATTCACATTCCTCTCAAAACCATAGCAATTAATTTTTTCCCAAAATACATATCTTAAATCCCATTCTGTTTACGACAAACTGTATTCCAACCGCGGCAAATTAATTTTCTGTCGCAGATTCGTCGATCAAAAGGCTTCTGAGAGGCACATAAATTAGTTTCCTTATCGTATAAAGTGGCAAATTAAATTACATTCATCCATAAGCTTCGAGCATCTTGCACTTTTAAAGCAAACACAATAATCGTCCTGAGAATTGCAAGATTTTCGAGTGAGAATCTACCTACGCGTGGTCGCTCTATTCTTTAACCGTTCGAACTCTATTCTTCAAAAAAATATAATTGCTCGATCCACATACGTCTCATTGGTACAAAGAATGCAAGTTCGTGATAATCTGATGAAAATTCTACTTGGTAGGCGACAGATATTCAGTCCTTTTCAAGTCCTAATTCCTAGCGATAAAGTTTCTCTCAGTTAACAAACTCGGTGAAGATGGAACATTTAAGTTGCCAGGGCAACTTAAATTTGAGCAAAGAAACGTTTGCGATATAATCTCGGAATATAATTCTTAAATTTATGGAAAATCTATGAAAAAGTATACAAACTTTGGCGATCATTATAATAATATTTGATAGGAAATGCAAATATCTGCTTAGGTTCCATTCCTTCGTTTATCTTTACGAAAGTATGGATTCGCATAAGTATCCGTATATCCATTCACGTATCATATTAATTAACAACTCAAGTGTTAAGAACTATTGGGTGTTGGCAACTATCACTTAGTAACGCTTGAGTTGTTAGTTGAGACTCGAGTTGTGAGGAGTCGTTAACTGAGAGTCGAGTTCTGAGGAGCTGAGAGTTGAGTTGCCAAGTTGTTATGAGTTGTAAATTATTAGCTGTGAGTTGTGGTAATCTACTTAGTTGTCTTAGTTCTAGCACATTACTGTATTTAATTGTTTAATCCATCGTAAATAGATCCATCTATGAATAAACTTATCATTATAGGATAGAAATCATTGGAAAGCCTAATTTCCAATATTTCTGAATAAATAAATCCTATGATTCTGAGAATAAGTGTACACTTACACCGAGATAGTATAAGTTAAATTTCGATTAACAGACAAACTTTGATAAGCGCGTTAATATTCTCTACGTTGCTATCTGTCGCTTATGTCGTTTTAACAGTACAATTTCATCCGAATTATTCGATTTCTCTTTCTTCTTTTTCCGCGTTTTTACCTTATCATGCTAATAGTATAAATCGGAATGCTTCTCTGCAAACTTAATCATTCCGATTTATACTCTGACTTCTATGATAATGACTTCTGCCCGCCCACCAGCGAATTCAAATCGAACCAGCGGATAAAACGAAAACACATGGCCACGAAACGTTCATAAACTTCGATCAGAGTGAGAGCGCAGGTTTCCCTTTGAAGGCTCCTCGAACACGAGTTGTAGATACGCGGACCCGACGATCGTGTTTCCCGTCAGGAGCTTAAAAAGCTTCGGGATCGTGCCACAAAGAGGATAAATGCGACTGACAGGCTACGAAATTCAGTGGATGGAGGAATAGGACGAAAAGAGGGGAAGGGAAAAAAATAAAAAGAGAAAAAAGAAGAAGAGGAGGAGCAGGCGTATTCAGGAGCCCCGGTGGTAAATAGGTTAAACGGCAGGTCGAGAGGGCAGCCAATTTAAATCACCGCCAATTCCGTGCAGTCCGATTCGATCCACCCGGCATCGCTTTGAATCCTCCGCTTCCGCTTTTTCTCTCTTGTTTTTTTCAAGCCGAGTCTCCACCTTCCTTCAAGTTTACTCCAACTTCTACTGCTACTTCAAAATTACTATTTAATCAAATCCTAGTTGTTTTAAAGCGTTACACAGAACGATAATTTTGACTTTTAGAAAAATTGTTAACATTTCGAAAATGTTTGCAATCCTCGGTGTAGATCTTAGAGACGAGAGTTGGAATTTTTGCTACTGGAAAATTAGTCGATTGAACGTATCGATTAAAGCTTCAATTCAGCGAATTGTTTCAAAGCGTTTTGAAGTAGATTTTGAGTTTTAGAGAAGTCGCTGAGAAACGTAGCGTTGAAAGCGTTTGCAACTGATCGTTTAAATCTTACAGACGAGAGTTGGAATTTTTGCTACTGAAAAATTAGTCGATTGAACGTATCGATTAAAGCTTCAATTCAGCGAATTGTTTCAAAGCGTTTTGAAGTAGATTTTGAGTTTTAGAGAAGTCGCTGAGAAACGTAGCGTTGAAAGCGTTTGCAACTGTTCGTTTAAATCTTAGAGACGAGAGTTGGAATTTTTGCTACTGAAAAATTAGTCGATTGAACGTATCGATTAAAGCTTCAATTCAGCGAATTGTTTCAAAGCGTTTTGAAGTAGATTTTGAGTTTTAGAGAAGTCGCTGAGAAACGTAGCGTTGAAAGCTTTTGCAACTGATCGTTTAAATCTTACAGACGAGAGTTGGAATTTTTGCTACTGAAAAATTAGTCGATTGAACGTATCGATTAAAGCTTCAATTCAGCGAATTGTTTCAAAGCGTTTTGAAGTAGATTTTGAGTTTTAGAGAAGTCGCTGAGAAACGTAGCGTTGAAAGCGTTTGCAACTGTTCGTTTAAATCTTACAGACGAGAGTTGGAATTTTTGCTACTGGAAAATTAGTCGATTGAACGTATCGATTAAAGCTTCAATTCAGCGAATTGTTTCAAAGCGTTTTGAAGTAGATTTTGAGTTTTAGAGAAGTCGCTGAGAAACGTAGCGTTGAAAGCGTTTGCAACTGATCGTCTAAGTCTTAGAGACGAGAGTTGGAATTTTTGCTACTTGAAGATTAATCGATTAAAGTTTAATTGCTTTGCGTAAATACAAAGACAGATAGTTTTGAGTTGAAGAAAATTTGCTTGGCTATTGTAATGTTAAAAGTGTCAGGAACTGTTGGTCAGAGTTTTGATATCGAGAGTTTAATACAATTGTTGATTTTGATATTTGCATTGATACAATAGAAAATATAATATGTCGATTAAATAATGGATTTTAATTTTTGTAAATTTACGCGAGATTTTACCAGCTACTAACGAGTCTACGTAAATATTTTTCTTCGTCATAGTACGCTGTTTACATTATTCCCTCAATTATTACAACTGTTTGTACGCAAAGATGTGGCAAAAAATTATTATTCGCTTTTTATGAAACATCAATATCCTAACAAATATTCTAATAATTGCAAATTCTGCTAATTTACTCGATTGTATCTGTCTTCTTTTACAAAACTAAATAATTTCTAGAATTAATTTACAATGAATCTTTGAGAAAATAGTTCTAATTTCCTTTCTAAAAGAAATTCACTATTCCAGCAATTACTCCAATTAGCACAAATTTTGCTATCTGTATTTTCTTTCTCGAGGACTTTAACTCACATTTTTCCAAACTTCACTGCAAAACGATGTTCGAGATTTTTAGAAAGTTATATTCACGATTTTAATTTAATATATTAAATTCTTATATTATACACGCAATGTTAATTAACCATTTATTATTACATATAATAAATATGCTGTTAAAGAAATTCAATGTTAAATAACACTACCAAAAATCACAAGATAAATATACAAATTTAATAATTTAATAATTTAATAATTGAATTAATAATTGGATTCACTTTTATTCGTGAATCGTGAAAAATATCTAGGTGCCTAGAAACCTACAATTAGTAAAAAAAAATCACTGAAAATTGCGAGGAAAAATAAGAGAGAAGAAGAGAACGCCAGTTCAGCCAAAACGAGCTCTTGCAACTTCTCGATATCGACTCCGAAAAAAAAAAAAAAAAAAGCGGAAAAGAAGTGAACGAACAGAGGGTTGGTAGAGGATGGACGTTGAATACGGACGAAGAGAAAGAGGATGAAGAGGCTGAGCCCTGCGAGATCTCTCTTTGGCACCGAGCCAGCTACCGTCCGCATCGTCATCGTGTACTTTCCTCGTGCACGCGTAATAAAGATCGTCTTGCTCGAAATCGCTATCTAGACTCCGGATTTCTAGACTAGGCGGTCGAGCCGCGAACTAAATAGTCGTGACTGGAGTTCGTGCTGATACCAGCCGCAATTTTGACTTAGGATTATGCGCATGAAAGTTCGTTTCATCGAACAGTGTATACGTAATTGAAATTCCGTTCGAATACGTAAAATTCTATCGCATTTTCCTTCTTTTATAAAGGTGAACGAACTTCATGAGCTAGTGGCAAATTTGATGAAAGATATGGATACTGTGTGTGTGTGTATATATTTTCTTTTTTAAATAATTCAGTAGGCCGACATTAATTGAATAATTAACGAATTCTAATTCATTGTAGTTTATTGCGATATTACAAATTTGATAAAGTTAATGTATTAAATATTTTCGTACGTGGTTTGAATATGCAGCAAACTCTATGAAAGTACTAACATAATGGAAATGCCTATCTTTTGTGCAATTTCAAATATGGTAAACGTGATAATACTTTTATTTATAGCTTGATCGTAGAAAAGTTTGACGAAATGAAAAAATAGATTTCTCTATAGAGAATCTGTTATTGATAGAAATGCTGATAGTTTATGCAACTCTGAAATGAATTTCTGACGAATATTGGGAATCGTAGTGCTTATTGAAATCGTTACGATTTAAATACATTACAGATCGAACAGCTTACTCGTACATTTCAATTTGAAACTAATAAAAGAGGAAAAATGAATGTCTCTGCCACGCAGAATCGTTTATAACGTAATATAATAATAATATTTTTTATCGTTCCCATGAAGAGATTCTATACGAGAGCCCATAGTAAAATCGAGCTCCGTAAACAAATTATATTCTGGAATATTTAAAAGACAAAAAAAAACCGTTTACCAATAACCAGAAAATACAAACGTGAAATTTTCAATAAAGTTCCGACGATGAAAAAAAAAAAAAAGTAGATGCACGGCCTCCTTCCTGACAAACGAACCCTTTGTGGAAGATGAAATTTTCGATATAGCGATCGATCCACCGCAACGAAAATTCCAATCACCGGTATGGCGACGTATTTTCAATTTCTCCGCAAACATGTCGAGCGGACCGCAAAATCGGGTCATCGAACGACGAGAACGATCAACGGAGTCAACATCATTCCCTGTGCAACGGAGAGTAGGATTTAGAAGCGCTCGGAGAGAATTAAAGAGCATGATGACCGGATAATTGTATCCTCGTCGAATGTATCCGCGTTCATTTGCGCGAATGAACGCGGAAAATCGCTTTAAACGGGACTATCTTTGTTCCGCGTGGTATAATGCCAAGTGAATGATTGCGAGAAATTACTGACCAGTGTAATGTAATAGTAAGCGTGGGGTAAATGGTTTTCACAAACGTACGTAAATTACTTTTTCTTTTCTTTCTTTTCTTTTTTTTTTTTTTTTTTTTTTCGAGGCACGTGTAAAATGAGAAGTGGATTTTTTCGAATTTCTGGGATTATCGAAGCTTTCGTAGTCGTAGAATTTCTCAAGAATTTTATGATCTTTCGATATTATCGGAATTTTCTATTATCTCGCTATTTCTGATATATTTATCGTGAGATTTTTGAAACTTTCGAAATTTTGGAATCTTTAATTATTGGAATTTTTCGAATATTTGCCCGTGTCTGATATATGTAACGTGAATTCCTGAAATTCGAAGAATTTGAATGTTTTTTTGGAATAGTTGAAATTTTTCCAATTTTTAAGGTTTCCTTATACTTAGATTTATCGTGAACTTTCCGAATTTTTAAAACTCGAAAAATAATTAGAATTTTCAGATTTTTTAAAAGTTTAGCAACTTTTTATATTTTCCATTAATTTAAACTTATGTTTGCTTACTGTATCCGTGTGGTTACAACAGTTTGTTCTAAGAGTATCTCACAGATTACAAGGTATAATCGTCGAAGTACAACCTAGAGGAGACAGACAGAGCTTACTTGTTATGCGAGTAGAAACTGGTATACCTTCGGGAATCTAAGAGAGCTTCGTCTGCATTGCAGTTAGCTTCATTAGGGATCCGATGACGCACTGATACCACATATGGTGCTAACCTAACCCAGATCCCTGATGAGACAGGCTGCAATACCGAAACGTATAAGCATCCTTCTGAAAGGATCCGTTTCATATCCAGATGTTTCACAGAAAATTAGTTTCAGAAATCTTGAAACTACGACTTTGTCAAACAGCTATTAACAAAATACTCGTTGCAATACCCACGTGAAATTGAAAATATAAATTGAAAATATTCTTCGATTCTAACAACTTTTTTTTCTCTGCAACTCGTGAAAATGTTCAATTCAGTCACTCTTTTGTCTGACATCAAACGAGATCAAATGTAAATTTCTACTTGAGGACAATTAGGTGTTTCGAATTTTCTATAAGAAATTTCAAATTTACACGTTTCAATTCTTTTAATCCCTTCACGACTATAAATTTATAGATTTGGTTTGAAAGATGTCTATGTCGTTTTGCGAACCATTCAGAATTAGACCCTTCGATAGAACTTAATTAAATGTTTTTGTACAGTAGGTAATTGCACAACCTAGACAATAATAATCATCCTTGTAATGGATTATGGTTGAATTTTGTGCAACAATATATTGCGGTTATAATTAGTTTGATTATTGCAATATATTGCAAATCAATTTCTTTGACTATTTGAAATTCACGATATTCCATATAATAAATTATACAGCCACGTGACAAATTATGAATCGTAGGCCTAAATTATTAATAATATACTGAGGCTGTGAACGTTTATGCAAATCCATATTTTTATGAATAACGTTCGAAAAATGAAACGTGCATAGTAAACGAGACTCGCTAAATATTATAATGAATACTTTGCTTTGAATAGCTTATATACATTTGCATATTATATTCATGATTACACGTTTGGATTTTCCATAAATGCATAAATATCTGTGGCTTAACAATAAATTATCAGTCTCGCAATTACTCTATGCGGTATCATGATTTTTCAAAAGTGATATAAATAATATGCAAGTGCCATGTTCAATATTTACAATATCTAATTTACTATTTATATTCGTCCAATTTTGCGTGTATCGAGATTTTTACTGAGAAATATATAACGACACGACTATAATAATGTATCTACACGATATTTATATCTCGTGAATTGTACTTTTACCAGGATTCGAATCAGGTAATTTGCAAATTTTGAATAATAGTAAAAATGAGTGACACTAATGTACTCGTTATTTACATCATTTTACTAATTTTACTTTTGTCAAGATTTAAAGCACACACACCTACTATTTTCAAATTTGTAGATAATAATGATAAGAAGCGTAATTCCTATGCCTAATATTTAACACATTTTACCAATTCTACTGACCTTACTTTTGCCACCATACGAAGCATACGATCTCCGAATGTAATTGATCTTTAAGAAAAAGAAGTATAACATCGCCACGCGGAATATTTACAACATTTTATCAGTTTCACTTATCCAGACATACGCAATTTTGTGTGTTACACAGAATCACCTGCGCAGTAGTGATACACATATATGCGTGTGAATATGTGTGTACGTGCGTATGTTCGTGCGCAGCGTCTCGTAGAACAAAAGAATGTCGCTGTTCCGTACGCATGGTAAAAGTGAGACACGTGTAATGGGTATCCATGAACATCCTGTAAATCCCGTATTACATAAATACAAAACTATTTTATTATCATTCCTACATGTAATAAAAATGTTCCTACATATTTATTTCGGCGATTACGATCCACAATTCTCAACAGTACTAACCTTACTTTTATCAAAATTCAAAGCATACAATTTCTAGACTTTGAAATATAACGAATATCCACGTACGATATTTCGAATATTTGATGAATTTTTTATTTCTATAAAAGTCTCACCAAACGATGTAGTTTTCAAATTTCGATACACCAGGAGAAAAGATGTAAGAAGATAGGGGTAACGAGGTCGAGTGAAGAACCTTCTTCGGCATCGAATGCATGCGGTATTAGTATACAGTATACAGTATACAGTACGGCCGCGAATGGGTTAAATGGGTCGTCCGCGTTCACTGCAACACCGGACCGTGTCGCATGCGCAGATTCGCGTGTCGTAGCCGCGAGTACGTCGGCCAACAATCTGCTTCACGGACATCCGCATAACCGACTCGTTATCGCGACAAAAGTGCTTCTAATGCCAGTATTTAGCCTTCCTGGAACGATCGCTGCCAGTTCCAGTTGATGGAAATTTGTTATCAAAGAATTAATTTTCTAATTAACCATTCTTGCTTAGACAAAATTCGAAAACTTCACGATCCACAGCATATTGATTAACTCTTAACAATTAATTAATGTCTCATCGTGGAATCATCGGTTCTGAGAAACAAAGCTATAGTTGGTCGTTTAAAATACGTTCACGTTTTCGGAATTCAACTCCTTAATTGAACTCAACTTGATTTCATTAAATGTGTGTTAAGAGATTCGAAGAATTATCGAAAATTGAAAGGGATATCTCTGATTTGAATTGATTTCTTTTGTAGTATTTCGTTTATTAATTAGTATTTTCGATTTATTTAAACGTCAAATACATATATAGGTACTTGGATGAAATAACGAATTTCTAAATATATATGTATAATTTCGAGATAATGAAAATAGTGAATTTTAGTGTCAGGATATATCGATGATTTTACGATTGATCAATTATGGTATATTTTTTCTTTTTTTTTTTTTTATTGAAAAAGATTTAGTTGAAATTAGAAAGTTTCAAGAAACTCCATTCTCCTGTAGCATGTTAGTCAGTTTTTCAAGTAATCTTAAAACTAATTTCCTACCTGGTAGGTAAGTGACTTCATCTGTCCACTCATGTTTATCAATCACTCTACAAATATAATAGTTAAAAATTCTTGATAAAATCCTTGGAATATTAATCAACTTATCGATTTAGCTAACATCGATATCCAATTTTCCTCGACATCAATCTCTCTATGAAACAAGATTATTAAAAATGTTTCTCCGAAGAATCTACTAGTAGTCTCGAGATATTAATCAATTTCCCAATTAATCAATCTCTCATTTAATGCCTTGTATATTCCTTCATCTACATGTGTCGGTCATTTTGCAAAAACAAATATGAAGAATTCCAAGCACAGGAAATTTATCGGTTCTCCAACTAACCGTCCTTAAATTTCCGAAATTCCAAACAAATCACAATTATACAAAATATCAATTAATTTCCCGATTCATCGATCTCTCGTCGTCAAATCACCAACTCACAAAAAAAAAAAAAGAACACTTACCAAAAAAAAAGAAAAAGTATTCTCAGAATATTAGTCAATTTTCACATTAATCGCGTCTGCCATAAAATATTTCATGCATCCACTCGTGCACATCAATTATGAAGCTGGCAATTGGCCAAAAAATTCCAGCCTTAGAAAGTCAATCAATTTCCCGGATAATCAATTATCTTTCTAATACCACGCCATGTAACAGAAGATATCATGACGGTGGGCTCGATTATATTTAAAGACACGCCATTCGTTCGTTATCGAGCATATCGTTTTATTGGCCCCGGGCAAACTCATTTCATCGGCCGATTGTAAATCGCGAGGTAACGACACGCGCGATCACGAATACCTACTTCCGGTCGTGGTTTATCGAAGAAAACACGCATTGTACCGTGGTCGCTCGTACGCTGCAAATTACTTTCCATCGTTAACGAACACAGGATCTCGGTACGCAGGTAAGATCGGTTGGAGAATGAAAGGGAAGATTCATCATCGAGCTGCTCGTAATCTGCGTCGGGTGTCGTCTAAATTTATCTTTCTTTCTGCTTATACAGTGTCTCTTGGAAAAATGTGGTTAATGAAATATTATAGTATCTGCCTCGTTAAGGATGCAAATTTTTTAACCATCGGATGGATGGTCTTGGTGCTTGATTATGGGAATCTTCGATGCGAGTGTAAGCTTAATTTCTGAACTGATCGAGTCTGACTGAATGATAAAAATATGTATATGTACGATGACAATAATAAATACGCTGTTAATTAACTTGGGTATATTGCTGACTGTACTGAAAAAGGGGGCAGATGTCGACGAAAATTTCAACTTTGTAAATCGATAATCTATAGGAAGCCAGGCTAAAGGTTGCAAACTTGATGGGATCCAAAGGATGGATGGTCTTGGTGCTTGATTATGGGAATCTTCGATGCGAGTGTAAGCTTAATTTCTGAACTGATCGAGTCTGACTGAATGATAAAAATACGTATATGTATGATGACAATAATAAATACGCTGTTAATTAACTTGGGTATATTGCTGACTGTACTGGAAAAGGGGGCAGATGTCGACGAAAATTTCAACTTTGTAAATCGATAATCTATAGGAAGCCAGGCTAAAGGTTGCAAACTTGATGGGATCCAAAGGATGGATGGTCTTGGTGCTTGATTATGGGAATCTTCGATGCGAGTGTAAGCTTAATTTCTGAACTGATAGAGTCTGACTGAATGATAAAAATGTGTATATGTACGATGACAATAATAAATACGCTGTTAATTAACTTGGGTATATTGCTGACTGTACTGGAAAGGGGGCAGATGTCGACGAAAATTTCAACTTTGTAAATCGATAATCTATAGGAAGCGAGGCTGAAGGTTGCAAACTTGCAAATAGAAACTGTTTTTTAAAGTTTCCTGTAAAATCTACGTAATGTTTACATGTGAAATAATATAAATTACGAGACTCGGAAGGACAGAAAATAAGTCAAGCGAAAATAAAAGGAGAAAACGACGAACGAAGAACACTGAAACTTTAAAATACGATGTATTTAATCCACTGAAATCAATGCAAATTTCAAGATTGCAATTAGAAGCTATGTTTCAAAATTTCCAATAAAACGTACATAATTTTCACACCAGCGTTAAATTAAATAGCAGAAATCACAACACTGGAAATGATAGAAATCACATGAAAATAGAAGACAACCGAGGAATATCGAACAAGAAACGCATTTCTCCAGTGACTTTTCCTCTGTTTTCGCCTGCGTATCACGCCAGTCCAGTATTCGAGATCGTGGCCTGTGTATATGTATGTACAGTACCGGACGAAAGTATTCGTACGCCTTTGAAAAGAGAACTTTTTTCAAATCGCTTAAGCTTTTGCGACGAGTTAAAAGCATTAGTTTATTAGACGACGCGTACCAAAAATTGAGAAAAAATTACAATCGGTCGGAAATGCGACGAAAAAAGTAAAACTCGTTCCTTACAATCTTCTTTTTATCTGTAATGAAAATTTAAAAGACCGAAACTTTCATCGAGATCGGTTAATGTCGCTACAAGCTACGAGCGGTTAAAAATGACGAAAATTTCATCGACGCTAGTTTTTGGATCCACCGATTTCGATGAAATTATCAACGCGTATATAATAACCGACATAGCAGTTCAAACTGTTTTATTTCAATTATCATTAACAGACAAAAATGTTATAAGAAGCGACCTTCACCTTCTTCTTCTCGGTTCCAACCAATTGTAATTTTTTCAACATATTTTCCTCTGTTTTTTACGTATCAGCCAACAAACTAATACGCGTAATTTTTCGCAAAAGCTCGAGTCAGTTTGGTCGAGTTTAAGAAAGGTTATTCCGTTTTCAAAGGTGTACGAATACTTTCGTCGGGTACCGTATACCGTAGAATCGTGTAGAAGGCTGTCCAGGGGAAAGAGAGAAAGCAATAAAGAGAGGAGAGGAGAGGAGAGACCGGAGCAGAGAATTATACTTGCATGAGGCCAGGCCTCCCTCTGGCCCTCCGGCTTGAATGGTAATTAAACCGTGCGAGACTTTCTTACGACGCTCTTAATTCCCGGCAGCGATGGGGAAGCTCGCCGATTCGTCCACGAATTCGCGATCCACGCTTCTGCAACGGTAGAAAACGAGAAAAACGAACGATGTACGTTTTATATTACGGCCGCTCCACGCCACACCAATGCCACAGCTACGTATTAACGTAGGATGTACGTACGTGTGCGAAGAAAGGTGTAAGTTGGTTGCGTCTATACGATTTTTCGTCTGGACGATACCCGGTGTGCGGTGAGTTGGTTGGTAATTGGATGTTTAGAGAAGGTTTTTCTTGCTTCGAGTAGATTTTGGTGGAAATGGTTGGCAAAGTGTGTGTAGTATTTAGGGATTTCAGAAGCTAAATATTTAGATTTACAAAGTGGAGAAGGTTGAAAGTTTCCAAGTTCCAGAGTTGCAGAGTTCCGGAGTTCCAAAGTTTCGGAGTTTGAGAATTTCGAAGCTTCTTCCAAAGTTGCGAAACTTCGAAATTTCAAACGTAAAGAATTAAGGAGTTAGTAAATTGGAAAGTTAGGAACTTTCGAAGTTTGCAGCTGCGGAATTTGAAAACTCTGGAATTTCACAGCTTCGGGAATTTTCAAGCTTTAAAGTTCGAGAACTTGACAGTTTTAGAAAACCTAAAAATTGCACACTTCGAATCTGGAAAATTAACTTCGGAATTAGTACATTCAAATTCTGTGATTCGCGAATATTTGAAAACTGCATTAAGTCGTCGTCCTGAGTTTTTCTCGCGATATTTCCAACGAGTGTAACTTAAACAAATAAATTTTCCCAGACAGAACATTCCACTTTCTTTCGATACGACTCTGCTCGATTTCAACTTCAGACTCGTTTCGCGACCTTTCTTCCCATCTACGTATTTCGGCGGTGTATACAGGCAATTCGATGATCGCACACGTATTTGCATAATAATCGTCCAATTAACGCAACGAATCGTATGTCGAAAGGGGAAAGGGACGAAGCGAGAGTTTGAACCGGTCCTACTACGGCCGGAAGCTTCGAATATGTTTTTGTTTCCGGTGTGTTACAAAGTCGGTACAGCCACGATCAACAGGTGACCAGTTGAACATCGGTGGAAACTACGTTTCGACGAGCTATGCAGAGAAACAATAATAGTAGAATGTGAAACACGAATCGAGAACGTGAATTCGATAGATTGGTCGATGAATCTTAAACCTTTACGCGTTTATGTCGAATTGCATCCAATATTCCATTTCAATTAGATTTTTGAAATTTATGAAACACATTAAATCATAATAGGATTAAAAACATATTATCATTGAAGAATTGTTTCCAACTAGAAGGATAATCGTTAATTTCGTATTTTTCATTTGATTATTAATATCTGGTGATTTTATACATTGCTATCTATTTACGCAAATATTTTTGGAAATATTTATTCAACATATTATTCAATATAGTGTATATAACAAAATATACATAATAATCATCATAAATCATATAATTCATTGAAAATATCAAATATTAGGTCGTCCGAAAAGTTTCTTTCGTTTTATAAGGAAATAATGGATGCACATTTTCCGTTTTATATTATTTTATCGAATTACGTACGATCTATTTTGTTCTATCAAAATAAAGATCACAAAGTTCGACGGATTTGGTTTCATCTTTGTACAAAGATGCGTTGTTGTAAAAGACGTGTCTGTAAAAGAAAGGCACTTTTCCAACAACCTAATATTATAAATTGTTCCGATTATTTTGAAGATATTGTTCTAAGAATGAGGAGAAGTATTCGGTGTTATTATCAAGCAGATGGTAGAATGTTTCACTTTTTCACTTGAGATGTTCCCAACGTTTCAACCGTAATGTGTTTCATACTGTGACGAAGGTTGGGTTAAGTTAGATACGTTTAACAGCTTTCACAGTAGAACACAGACCGATTGTTACCAGTAATTACCAGCAGTTAGAGAGGCAGTAGCGAGTAATCAGTAGTAGCCTTTAACTGGCTACAAGCGCATGTATCTTCGCAGTTCAATTTACTCGTTCGATCGATATCAGAAAGTTCATTACATACACAGCGTGTTTATCGTTCTCTAAAGCATAGCGAATTAAATCCTCTAGGATTTCTGATTATCTTCGTCTTTAAATACAATTTCAAGTAAAACTATAGGTAGAAAGTCTGATTCATCTTTTTCAATTTTCATGACAAAAATGTATAATTGTTCCTTCAGACAATTCAGACAAATTTTCATGCAATCAATATCCAACATGCGTATCGATCTTCAACCTAAAACGTTTCTTCAAACGAAAAAATCGCGATCATTGGATTTCTCACGACTTACGATTCAACGCCGTATATTTCAAATTCGATGAAAACTAAGTTTTACGATCAATCGTTCTACGACACTGCCACGTTATCTCGGATCGTCGTTACATAAATATTCTTACCTATTTTCAAATAAGATAAAATCACCTAAATGCAACATGAAAAAACTCATTGAACCGTTATCAAGTTCGGAACATTGGCCAAGAATCGGCGGAACAATGGATCCTCGCCTCATCAGTCTGCCACGACTGAAAATCGCTAGAATCGTAATCGTCTTACGAACAATCGAATGATCGCAGCATTACAAGCCACAGTTTCCAGCACGTACGCCCCGAGCGATCGACACCAAGCAAACCGTAACGCGAAGCTTTACACGGCACTCACCGAAAACATCTGTCAGCGCGATAAACGGTCAGAGTAGGAGGAAGAAAGCGTCGAGAATCGGTTCGTTACGTCGACGTATTCCGGTCGATCGACTTCCCTTCGTCGAGATCGTCCACGGTCGCCGGCAGCAGAATTCCAAAGGAACCCGGAGCCGTCTACGAGATAAATCACCAGTCGGCTGCCTCCCTTTTCAGCTCTCTTTCAGCCATCGTTTCTGTCCACGTGTCCGCGCGTGTACACGCGTGCAACGCGAGTCTGACAGACCCGCGAACAGCCTAGCGTATACTTGTTGATTTATCGACTGCTACACCCGCGACAGCCGGCTTACACCGCCACGCGGAAATAACGGGACAACGAAGTGCGTGTGCCTCGTCCAGTTTCGGATTCTTCTTGCGAACTTCACGCGGAAGAAGACACATGCAGAGTGGGAGCAAGTTTTATATGATCATCACGCTTTAGCACGGACAGTGTTATTTGATTGATATACGAGCCATTCAGAAGCCACATTGATCAACTTAATACAGTGAGAATCAGGAGAAAGCGACGATGTTGCGAAGACTATACGTTAAATGTGCCTTAGAATTTACTAGTATTTATGTCAACTTCTTGGCATGAAGGAACTGATGGAAGTAAGTCAATCGTTTCGTAAGAATTGAACATTGATCGTATGTTGATATACGAGCCATTCAAGAGTCACATTGATCAACTCTGTACATTACACTTATCTTGAAATTTAATAATATTTATATCAACTTCTTGGCATAAAGGAACTGATGGAAGTAAGTCAATCGTTTCGCAAGAATTGAACATTGATCGTGTGTTGATATACGAGCCATTCAAGAGTCACACTGATCAACTCTGTACATTACACTTAACTTGAAATTTAATAATATTTATGTCGACTTCTTGGCATGAAGGAACTGATGGAAGTAAGTCAATCGTTTCGTAAGAATGAAAAACATTGATCGTATGTTGATATACGAGCCATTCAAGAGTCACATTGATCAACTCTGTACATTACACTTAACTTGAAATTTAATAATATTTATATCAACTTCTTGGCATGAAGGAACTGATGGAAGTAAGTCAATCGTTTCGCAAGAATTGAACATTGATCGTATGTTGATATACGAGCCACTCAAGAGTCACATTGATCAACTCTGTACATTACACTTATCTTGAAATTTAATAATATTTATGTCGACTTCTTGGCATAAAGGAACTGATGGATGTAAGTCAATCGTTTCGTAAGAATGAAAAACATTGATCGTATGTTGATATACGAGCCATTCAAGAGTCACATTGATCAACTCTGTACATTACACTTATCTTGAAATTTAATAATATTTATGTCAACTTCTTGGCATGAAGGAACTGATGGAAGTAAGTCAATCGTTTCGTAAGAATGAAAAACATTGATCGTATGTTGATATACGAGCCATTCAAAAGCCACATTGATCAACTTTATACAAGAATCAGGAGACAGTGGTGATACTACAAAAACTATTTTGAAATTTACTTTAAAATTTATTATTATTTGCGTCATCTTCTTGGGGTAAATGTACATCTGCAAGCAAGTCAGTTGATTCATTAATCGATTGTGTAATAAAACTGAAAATTTTGTATGATGAAAACTAAAGTTGATCAATCTAGTTTCTAAAAAGCTCATATTGGCGATCGATAATTTTTCAGATCAAGTGGCTTGTTAAGGAGTTGCATCGATCGATCATATACGATGAAAAATCGAAACAATGTTAGTACTAAAAACGTGTATACTACTTTTCTGAATTTATATAATGTATCTCGGGATTTGCTGTTGTTTATTTTAAAATTTAATTTATGAAAATACAAACCTTTTTATAAATTTCTTCTTCTATCGGGTGAAGCAAAGAAGCGAGAGTAAAAATTTCGAAGAGCATAACACGGTTAAAAATAGTTGGAGAATATAATTTTGACAAGAAATTTGGAAGCAATGGAACTGAATTCGGGAAGAATAAAATCAATCGCATAATTCCTCGACAAACGCGATCGCCTCTCACCATCCACGCAACCACTCCTCGGCCGCTCACCGCGATTACATAACCACAGTGTGGATTGGACATACCTTAGCTCGACTCGTGTTCTAATTAATCCAAATTCACTATAGCCCTAATTAGACGCGCGAGCAACCAATAATCGAACCTATACGCTTCACCAGAGATCAATTAAATATCAGAAGTTCATTACGGCTTAGTTCACAATTTCAATTTCAATCGTCTGTCCAATAACAGTCGACGTAAAATTCCTTTTTAATCGTTAAACTGCACGTCTGTCTTGACACTTTGTTAATTGCAATTACGTAAAGAGAATATGATAAGATTAAGGAAACGCTGGCCAAAGTTTGAGATTAAAGAATCGATTTTTAATAAAAATGTCATATTTTGTATATTTCAATTAAACAAAACTCGCAGAATTTTCTACAGTAAAATTTTAATATTTTACTATAATTTTTCATTATTCTATAGTAATTTTCTATAGTAAGATTACAACAATTTTCCTGCAATTCTTTGCTATTTTATAGCAATCTACTATAGAAAACTATATTGGATCGTATTGAAATGTATCGAATGGTACTGAAAACTTTTATAGGAGAATTATAGCAGATCCGTACTCCATTCATCGTGAATGAAATTTCATTCGACATTCGATTTACTGAACCGCTGCGGAGCTCCTATTATTTAAGCTACTATCTGGCGCCACTCCACTTATTCGAATGCTTCCAATAGCTCGAACGCAAACAGTAAAAGGAAAAGCAAATATACACCGTCGTTCACAAATACATATTTCTCTATCCAATCTTCTTACTCTATTCAAAAATACAGCCAAAAGTAAAATTTCCTTCCAATAAGTAAGTCTCTATTATATCTACTTAAATCTTCCAAAAAATCAAAATAACAAGGACACCCAAATTTTGCGACGTAAATTGCTTCTAAATGTCGACTGTAGTTGTCCGAAACCTATCACCCACAACCTATCATTTGTCGATGAATAAATATTTCATAGTAGCCTACAAATATTTGTGCAAATAATTTTTATAATTTCAACGAAATTGAACTTGCATAGAAAATTGTATTACACATTTTAAACATCGTAAAGAATCGATATTACACTCTGAATCTACCTTTGTATATTATGTGTATTTTTCGCATTTTGGCGTGTCCGAATTGCTTCTAAAAGATCCAAACAAATCCGTAGTCTAATTATTAGTTAGTAAAAACCATTATGCAAGAGAGTTCGGTGGAAGAATCGTTTTCGCGATTCTAGAGTAGCCTGTATGAGCTATAAGCGCTGAAAGGGCTAAAATTGGCTGTAGAAAGTTCCAATCGAGGACAAAAACGAGCGGGTACTGGTGTTCAAAAATTCTGCTCCGTCTCTCCTCATCGTTCCCCGGTGGTTGCGGTTGCCGTACGTGCGAGCCTCGCGATCCTAGAACCCGATAAGGATCCCCTGGCCCCTCTTCCAGGCCCCTCCCGAGCTGAACGATCCCTCACGCGCTCGTCGTGCCTCCTTCTCGACCTCACCGCACACCCATAAAACGCTCCGACCTCCGTTTCCATCCTACTCTCGTCTTTTACCTTCTCGCTTCATCCAACAACATCGTCCGCCACCTCCGTTTCGCGCTTGAGTTCCAACCTCGAGTTCCACTCTATCTGTCTTTCTCTTTCTTCTTCACCTTTCGCTTTCTTTCTCTCGCACGTAACGTCGAATAAGACAGCGCTGTCCGAGCCTTCCTTACGAGTAAAATTCCCTTCCCCCACTTTTAAGATGTCGTTGTTGAATTATTGAATTAATCGAAATTTTATGTATTCCTTGAATATGTTACATCGGCACTATCCGAGGCTACGTTGAAGTGAGTTGATCGAAAGGGATGCTACAATAAGGTGGCACTTTCCTTTTCGCAGTAATTTGACAGGTTTTTTTTTTTTAGAAAAAATCCTACGCTTATTTCCCTTCATTTTCCAATAAACACGACTTAGATATTTGGAGTATGTTATTACTGCAAGTCTTTCGATCATCGTGAAGGAAATCTTAGATTGCGCGACGTTTGAAAAAGCGTGACCCCGTTTCTAGCTTTATGGCAGAACGTTAAACATTTAAAGGGATAAGATAGGAGAAGAAAAAGAGGGGAAAGTTGTAGTGAGAAACCGTAGAACCGGAAATGAGTGTAAAGTAAGTGATCCCATCCGTAGATTAGTTCATTGGCATAAAAGAATTGACAACTCTCGCATATTTGGAATAATGAAATTAATTGATTATGTGCAAACTGCTCTGATTAAGTACAACGGAACCCCGCATTACGCGGGCTATCCGTTCCGCGTTATAGGAAACAGCTGTGTCATATACGCTGTGTACGATAATATACGAACCTCCTGTATGTATTCTATATCGGCTGTGAATGTGACGTTATACAAATCCGCGTTATAGGGGAACGCATTGTACGAGGGTCCACTGCACATAATCTTTGGTAGAGACTATGCGATTAAATTTCATCTGATGGATACGTTCCATATGCACCGACTTAATAAAGAGATAAAGGTACATAAATAAATAAATAAATAAATATATATTATTGTGCCCTAACAAATAATTAACACTTACATTACAGTACTACCGTATCCTTGCCAATCATCATAGACTTCAAACAGAAAATAGAACACGCCAATAGAACCAAGTCTCTGTACTACCAAGCAAAGCTCCGCGCCAAGATATAGTATCTATTCGTCTATCCCTTTCCATCAGCAAATTTCTTCTCTCTCCAACATCTCCACGACACCCTCGTGGAACCGCTCTATCCTCGTTCCAGCGTGCTCGTTCGGGAACGAGGGTCGTACCCGTGGTGTTCCACTCCCGTCCAGCCGGTTCCCTCCTTTCGAAGAGATCCGAGATACTAGCTCCTTCTTTCTTCAACCATAATCCCGAGTAGACTCTGTCTCTAGACGAGGCTCGCGAGTATGTCTATCCTCGTCTTACACACAGCCAACTACATCGCGAGGTTCGCTCGTTTTTTGCTACCTTTTTTCACGACTCGTTCGCGTTTCCTCGCGGGTCTATGAAAGTGTTTCTGGTCTTTTTTTTCAACCAAGTCTTCTTGCTCCTTTGCCTCGCGAGCATGTACACGAGGTTCGACGCGGTTTTTGTCGGTTACATCCCTTGGTAGTACTACCTTTTCGCCTGCTTTTCTGCGATGAAATAGGCTGCCTTGTTTGCACCAATGAAATGGGATGCAGTGTTCTCTTTTTTTTTTTTTTTTGTAGCAGGTTTTTTTCCCCGATGTGCGTACGATGAGGTTTGCGGTGTCGGAGGTAGCGACTGTGTGAAAATGGACGCATGAATGAATAAACTTCGCGGGTCTCGCTACTTTTCTCTAGCACTGTTCCCTCGAGAAATTGTAATTAGATCATGGTAGGCACGAAGGAGTGAATTTTGAAGATTCGTTCGTTTCCTTTCTGATTTGCGTTTCCGAGGAATTCATTTTAAGAGATGAGTTACTTATATAGTGTCGAAGCGAACGTCAGGAGTAAAAGAATGAATTCTGAACATTTTGCTCCCCTTCTATTTTATTGTTTTGCAGAGGAATTACAGTGGAACAAAGTTATGTTATAGTACTGTGATAAATGCACGTATGAATTGCTATTTTTCACTTTTATTGCTTTTTTTGAAGAATTATACGTAATTGAATATTGAATAGAATTATTTATAACATTTATTTATTCGTAATGCGTAGTATTTATAACAACTACGTAAAACCTGAAACAAAAACAGTTTCTCCAATTGACGGTCGCTCAAAGAGTTAACCTAAACTTTCGCATTTACGGAGTCGTATTAATCAATTATGTCATAATTCATCAATTATCACCATTCGTACTTTTTCACCTCGATCGATCATACCATAAACTACCAATTAATATCGCATTTCGTATGCGCATTGCACGTGCATTTATCTCATTTTCCATCTGAAAGGCATATTTACAGTGGCTGGCAAAAAGTATTCGCACACTTTTTATCACAGAAAATGTTCACCTGGATATCGTGCGTGTTATATAAAACATTTTAATACTTCATTAACACCGTAACGAGGCGCGACTACAAACATTATACTAACAAAATTTCAATCTAATTTAATTAATATAGAAATAGATATAGAAATTGCACGGCACCAGAGGAAGAGACAACGGCAGTAGAATAAGATAGATTTAAGATAATTATAATTAACAATTAGATAAACGAGTGATAGATAGAAATAAGTATCGTGAAGACTAACCGAATAATTTCTAAGCTTGACAACTGGAAGTCAGTGAAAACCGAAAGACAACAATTAAATAAATATCAACTAATCGTATAGAAGTTGCAAAATATTTACTGCAAACTTCTATTTCCTAGAATATCACTATATACAGTACGAATACTCATCTTCAGCATATACATAACAGGTAAATGTTAAAGATGGTCCCACTAAACATTGAAACTTATTAACCAATTAGCTGTCTCTGACGAGTATACTCGTCATGAAGAAATGACGATACTTTGTGTTACAAAGAGACCTGTCAGTAATAAAAATAAGAAACAAAACAGTCATTACATTACAACTTCATTTTACATTATAACTGTTGAAAATGACAACGTGAGTTCGTGCTCGCCATTCATATGCGAATCCGCTAGTTGCAATAAACAGTAACTAGAAGATTGTTCCAGATACGATCGATAGATTTAATCGATAGGTTTAAAATGTTCTTTTGTTTTTATAGCTAATCCATGTAAGAACGTGCAATAAAGGCTTTTCGGCTCAGAACGGTATGATAGATTTATCCAAAGAATAAAATAATAGCTATCGTGATACTATCTCTGAATAAAGAAATAACAACAATAACAGCCACATACACTCTGCGTTTGACGAGTGTACTCGTTTTTTTTTTTTTTTTTTTTTTTGCAACATATTATTTTAAGTACACATTTTTCAAAGAGAGTTTTCGCAACAACTAACTTTTAACAACAGCAATTTTTAAATATCTCGTACATATTTCCAGAATCGTTCGAAGTTTTATCAATGTAACCGTGATAGTTGAATATCATTAGCGTATCGACGAATTTTGGAAACGTTTAGAGTAACACACGTAACATGCGCATAAAAAATGTCGACGACGACAAGTGTGCGAATACTTTCGCCAGCCACTGTACGTATTGCAATTGAACACCGCTGTCCCGTTTGTGCACGCGAGCACGCACGCGTGTCTCCACGAGCAATGCTCGCGATCACCTCGACAGTGTATGGACGCGTGTACGTGACGATAGCCGACTCGTACACCGAGTCGAAAATGTTCTCTCACCGGCGGGACCCGATGGGTTTATGAATAATAAAAAGCGCGGCTGACTCGTATTTTCGGGACGCGCGCTTTCGCCGCCGCGACCCCAAACCTGCTTGTGAATATTGCGGAAAGTACGTATTTTAATGTGGAGGAAAGTAATTTCACAGCTTTGAAGAAAGCAGAACTTTTGTTTCGTCGGAAATGTTCATTTTCAAAGGAGTAATTTTATGGATTAATTAGGGAAACAGTAGGATTTTTGTGGTTTTTGAGAATTCCCCTTTTATTTTATCAATTTGCAAGATAGTGATTTAGCGATGATAAGAATAATTTTAGAAATCCGTGGGTGAAATATTTCTTTTGAATTAGAAAAGTGAAGGGAAGTAATTAGTTAGAGATTTTAGGCGAATCAAAGAAGTAATTTTCGAAGGATTTCTACGACGTACAAGAGAAATTTTGCGACTTTTGGAAATTTATCTGCCGGTGAATATCGGAGAAAAGATCTTAGCGTCGAAAAGAGCAATTTTAGAATTTCGTGGGTAAAAAGTTTCTTTTGAATTGGAAAAGTGAAGGGAAGTAATTAGTTAGAGATTTTAGGCGAATCAAAGAGGTAATTTTCGAAGGATTTTTACGACGTACAAGAGAAATTTTGCGGCTTTTGGAAATTTATCTGCCGGTGAATATCGAAGAAGAGATCTTAGCGTCGAAAAGAGTAATTTTAGAATTTCGTCGACGATAGAGAAATTTATTTAATTCGCAAGTCAACTTCGAAAGAACTAATTTCTGCCATCTTTACAACGTAAGAAAAGTTTCGCGATTTTTTAAAGTTCTGCTTGTAAATACCGTAGAAAGGATTTTATTGTTCGAATCTTGAGAAGTTCGTGGTAAGTAGACAAATTTAAGGGAAGTTTGATGGTTTTTGAAAGTTGATCTGCTTATAAATACTATAGAAAGAATTTTAGCGCTGAAAGATCTAATTTCAAAAGTTTACGGAAACTAGAAAGATTTACTTAGATTGGAGATTTTAACTTCGAAAGAACTAATTTTTATGCTGTGAATGAAGTTTAATGGTTTTCGGAAGTTTATCTGCTTGCAAGTACCATAAAAAGAATTTTATCGTTGAAAGGTTTAATTCCAAAAGTTCCTGGACGATAGAAAAATTCATTTAAATTAGAAATTTTAATTTTGCAAGGTAGAATTTGATGAAATTGTACGATCGGTATTGTCCGTGAACAAAATTCCCAGAGCGTGTCAATTGCACTAGGATCGTGTTCTCGTGTACGAAGTCATGTGGTTCGAACGCACGATTTCGCAGCCCGCCACGTCGAGTCGATGACACTGAATTCGCGACGCACGGATCGATCGAAGTACCGTTTCTAGAACCGATAGTTCGTTCGACACGCTCGGGGATTGTGATTTATCGTCTGCAAACTGTTGCTTGCCATGCTGTCGCCGACACTTGCTCTCTCGCGAGAACCACATTCTACGGGACAAGCATGACCATTCTGCTTGTTAGTCATGAGATAGAGGCGTACGAGACGATCGTATGGGAAAAATGAATAGCGAAAATCGCGAATGAAACATCCTTAATGTCCACGTCCGAAATTATTATGTACGTCAGGCACTAACTTAAAATTTCATTTTCATAGCGTTACATAAGCTAACACGCGTACCTGAATTTTATATCTTCGATCGTTCCTTACGTATAGAACGAGAATAGAGTGGAAATAAAAGTGTCCCCAGAAGAACTTCACTTTAGTTTCAGTCTCTTTAGTTTCTATGAAAACGCCTATGGTACATTTTCCCGAAATTGAATTCGCTCTAAAGGTAAGCAATCTGACTCAATGATCTAGCAATACCAATCAATGATTAAGTCATGTATCACAGTAATCAGGTACAATGACAAGCGTATAAGTAGGGAAGTTTCTTATACGATGTTCAAGTTTGCTTAATTTCGAATTATTGTTCGAAGTGAAGATTTCCAATTCCACGGTTATGGTACTTGACAAAATACAAAATTAGTCGAATCTTCTTAACGATTAAATTAAACGATTCTTCTTAAAATCTGACTAAAGATTGTAATTATTCTAAAAAAATTCGTTAGTTTGGCCGAACCTGCAATGAAAAAAATTGCACGCTTCGAGCTATTTACTTGCTGCGGGAATTAGCGACTGCCATAGCGCACGTACAACGAACGATTTAAAAGTGAGCACAGCGAAAGGCTGGAGTTAAAAATTTCTGCGATCGCGTAAGAATGCACGTGCATGCAAAATGTTAGCTGGTTACCGTAGCCAGCCGTTTTGTTCACGAAAGATTCCAGATAAGAGGATGAACAGCGCGCCGCATGTTCCAGCACGTGAAACATCTTCGTGCGCGCGCGCACTCGTGCGAATCGGTCTGATAGTGTCATCTAAACGCACGAACAAGGGATAGGTATGCATCCCTCGCGAAGAGCTTTGCCAGCATTTTTCTGCCAACTTGCGTCGAACGGCAGAATTTATTAAGGAGAATCGAATGGAACGGTTAAGTTACTTGTGCGACTATTATACGAGTTAATTAGAGGTCCATTCTTGTCTCGTTATTGGTAACAACCAAAAAGTTGTATCTTTTAAACGTTAGTCTCTGTTCGGAGAAAGTATTTTAACGCGGAGTAAGTTTCATGGAAAGGCGAATGTAGTTTAAAAATGATTCCTCAGGTCGATCGCGATCGAGCATTATTTTGTTCGATGTTTGGAAGAGATCGATGTAACGTTTTATATTCCTAGGAAGAAATTGATGTTTTGCCTGCTATGGAATTCTTCCGACGAGTGTTCTCATTTTAAAATTAATATTTTAGGAGATTGAAACCTACCAAGTCTGAAAACTATCTATATATGTGCCACGTTAATTAAACGTAATCGTTTAGGATTTCCAGATTACAAGATTTTTGTTTCTTTTTGAAAATTTGTCTTCGTAAGAATGTATCTCTATGAAATTTAGCAGATTCTACTTGAAGGAATGTTTAGCAAAGAATTTAAAAGACACTCGCTTTACAAGAATAACTCGCGCATAAGAGGAACATGCAAAGCTGTATAGCTAGAGAAGCCATACTATGTTTGCTGGAGAATACGAACACATTAAAACCATAATACTTGATTAATTTTCAATAAGTATATCGATATTTCCTACATCGTTCAACTTGAAATGCCCGAGGAAAAATTTCCAACTGAAAAATTAGAGATATCGACGTCGATATGAAAGCTGTTAACGAAGTGTTGGAAAAGTTGTACAAGGCTAGCGTATAGTAATTTTCAAGAATTCGTTCTCTAAACATGGTCCGTAATAAAACCTGCTTGAACATCGATATCATCGATGTATGCGTGTAGTATTCCCAAGAAATTGCTTGGAAACAGCGTGAAGCCGACTTCCCTGCTCGTGATGGAAGAGGGCAACACCCAAAGGGGTTAAAGACTCGTAAAGTCGAGCGAGGAAAGGGTCAACATGGCGGGGAACATAAATCTCTGCTAGTCTTTCTCGGTGGCCACTACAGCCGAGTCGAAGGGCAACTTAAGAACCGACGAAGATGAAAGATGAGCGAGAAGCGGTAGGAAAAAGATAAAAGAGGAGGTGGTGCTAGCGAACGAGAAGGTAGTAAGGCCACGAGTCACGAGCAACCTTTCCATTGCACGGTCCCTTTGCTGTCATAATTAGAGTCGGGGGTTGAGTAATCATGGACTTCGTAGCGACTCTTCTTCTTTTTTCTCCTTCTTCTTTTTTCTCTTTAGAAATACCACGACAACAGCTTTTCGAGAAAATTTCAGTTTATTTAGGCATACGTACTACGAATGGAATTTTCGAACAGATAATAGCACAGCGTCGTAGTCTCGGTTATCCGACTCCCGTTTAACCGAAGCTTCGTATCATCCGAGACGCTTTGAACTTTTTTCTTCGAGATTTTAACACGACCAGTGCGAAAGCGTAGATAGTCAAGTACCGCGACAGCAAAGTTAATCAAACTTCCGACCGATCAAATAATTAATTAAACCATTTGTACGATTTTATTCCACGATTTAAGAACACTGATACAACTTTCCGTATTATTCGAAGTGAATCCGGTCACCACATCGGGTAATGGAGGTTCTATACGTATTTTCCGTATTAATTACAGACGTATGACGACTACGATTAAAAAATGTAAAAACCTTCAACTTTTAGGTGTACAATTTACAATACGATGAAAATAAACTTGGAATAAATCGATAACGCAAAATTATATAGGTGATCGCAGAAAGCAAGCAGCCACTAATTGCTGTTAATTTCGATGATGTAGTCTGGCCTCGACCCTCGATCTACCTGCTCCAAGGGCCACGATCTTCCATTGAAATAGATGCCATTTAAAACGCATGCTACGACAATTCCCTTTTCTCTTTTACAAAGCTGGTCCACGTTTCCGTAAGACTTTACGTACGTTATTCTGACGTACAGAACCAACTAATTCTGACAATAGCGAGGAAAAGAAAGCCAAAACCTATGGAAATGCATGAATTTCATAGTATGAACGTACAATCGACCTACGTATAACGTGGAGGATATATTGTGCGCTATAAGAAACAGCGTCGTGTACGCTGTGCACGATAATATGCGTTACCAATCACATGCATTACACAGTGTCGTGAATAATTATGAAGACAATCCTAATTTTGGATAATAAATTGTTATTTTCTGATAATAATTCTAATTTTAGGATAAAGAGGTTTTAGATAAATTCAGATAATGTTAATAAAACAAAACTTGAGAAAATCGCTTGTATCGTTTCGTATTATAATACGAAACAAGGCTGGAGATGCGACAAGTTTTCTTCTTTCAAATTAACTTGTTAGGTTTACTGTACCCTAACTTATTGAAAGTTTCATTGTAAGTATCCGCCCACGATTTTATTTATCTTCAAAGTTCAATAATATTTTTTACAGGTGGCTCCTGGCGATCGTAAACTTTGCTCGCTAGAACTTCCCACACGTTCTCGATCGGGTTGCTATCGATACTGGCCATGGTAATAATTCTACTACGAAATCTTGAACCCTCTTTTTCATAGCGGCAGCTGTACGAAGAGCAGCATTGTCAGGTTGAAAAATTCTTTTTCCGATTTCTATTTCAATTACGAAAAACTACGATTCGCCATGTAACGTGAGGTATTCTATAGCGTTCGATTTGTCTTTTACGATCAGAATTTCGCTCACCACGTTCAAACACAAGTATCGAGGAAATAATAGAGAAAATGTGTTCTCTAATTTACATCGCAGTGCTGTATTTTATACTACACAGAGTATAAAGTATCACGCGTACTAAAGATACTTCGCAAAAATCAGACTTCGCGGAGCGAAACGACAGCGAAACTGTACGAAGGACAAAACGGAAAGAAACGAAGTAAGAAGAGAAAGTCAGAAAACGAGAAGCGACAAGGAGTAGATGTAAATTGCAGGAAAAGAGAATTAGAAAGAGCCGCAACCCTAAATTCCTCCCTCGCCGGGGTGCAAACGATTTCAAGGGTCGTTACCGGCCCTCGAAGTCCGCGACGAAAGCCGAGCGGCCCGAAGGACACCGCGGGCCCCGTGCCTCCGTCTTTCTCGGCTCGTTATTCCGGTCAGGGACCACCTCCTGGCGTGGCGGCGGTCCTCATTGTAGGACAAGTAGTCGACGACTCTCTTTCGCCTCGAAGGGTCGGGAAAAGCAACACCGACAACGCTCGAAGGTCGTTATGAAGCGAAACGACCAGGCGCCTACCGATCCTTCTCTTTCTCTCTCTCTCTTTCCCTCTCTCTTCCTTTCATTTCTCTTCTTCCCTTTCATCCTCTCGCTCGTCCACCGATTGTCCAGTGGATCCTCACGCTGAGATACCTCCGGCTTCCTACGCGTCCATTTCACCTAATCTTTGCCTCGACTCGTGTTCGGGTTTGTAACCATTGCGACTCGCTGTCTGCCGCGAGAATTTCGTTCTGTCCTAGAGTGACCTTCTTGGTCTGGAATTTAAAATCTTTTTGAGCAGAAATGGGCGTTAAAGAGAACGCGGAACTCGAGAAGGAAACATGTTGTTCGCGAAAGACACGCGGTCCATTTTGCTGGTCTGAAAAATTACGACGATATAATATTCGTCTATAGTTAGAAAAATTTCTTGCAACAGCGACTCGACGTCTTTCGCTAGGATTTTGCTCCTTGTTCTGCAGTTCTCATTTTCATATGTTGATGGATTGGTTAGAGGGTACCTTTGCCGAGTTCGAGAGTCTGCGATTTTCAGCATTTGCGTGTTCATTTTCCATTCGCAGAATCAAACATACGATAATCATTTATTATTCGTGTTATAGTACCACGCCAGAATAATTTGCTTATAATTCTCAGCGAGAATTGATTGTAAACTACTTCCAAATAAAAGGAAAAAATTCCATTCGCGTTATTCTCAAGAATTACGAAGATATAATATTCGCCTATTTGCAGAACGTTGCCTACGAGTCAGTGTCCTTTTTCTTTCGCAACTCTCAATCTGTCGATGATATCGTAGACGAATGTAGATCCGAAACGTTGTAACGAACGTTGTCGTTCGTAAACGATTCTAATTTTATAAACGCTATTAAAAAGACAGAGCAAACGCAGAAATTTATTTCGCTCGCGAGATATTACAACGAATGCTGTACGTCGGATGTTTGATTTACTTTCGCACATCGTGCGCATTCTCTGCGTTTTTACGCTTTTAATTTTCCCACAAAACACGCAGTCTGATAGCAAGAGACGATCGTACCGAGAAACGAGAACCGCCTCCTTTTCGTTTTTCTCGACATTCCCGCATCGGCATGCGCACGAGTCACACCATAGCTTGCAAGAAGATTAACAAAGGGACTTACGCGTAATTAAACACTGCAATTTCCTTATCTACGCAACGATGGGGATCGAGTAATTAATTCTGGTGTTTCGTACGAGTAACTACAAAAGTTAGCGTTATTTAACAGTGGAATTAAAAAATTCCTTAACGTAATAGATCTTAGATTTTTGTCACCGTAATTTGATCCAGAATTTCCAATGTCTCTTTCGACCGTAAACGAGAATCCAGCGATTAGTTGGAATTCTAGGAGAGTTTTCGCTTTGGTTTCTCCAACTATGAACGTAGAATCTTCGACTTTCACAACTATCCAATTATAGCAAGAAGCTGTTTAATAGTGGAATTAAAAAATCTGCTAGAATAAACCGTTTGAAATTTTCATTTCTGTAATTTGTCAGTTTCATCTTTCGCGAACGATTAGAAGCCAGCAAACGCTTCATTCTCAATCCAAAATCGACCATATTCGACTACTAAAAACGCGACTGCAGATTGATATCTAATACGATCCTAGAGATTCGTCCAGCTCACAAAACCAGCGAATTGAAACTACGTTTCAAGAAATTCTAACCGTTAGTCGCTTCACCCGAGATCAATTAAATATCAGAAGTTCATTACGCTTAGTTCACAATTTCAATTTCAATCGTCTGTCCAATAACAGTCGACGTAAAATTCCTTTTTAATCGTTAAACTGACGTCTGTCTTGACACTTTGTTAATTGCAATTACGTAAAGAGAATATGATAAGATTAAGGAAACGCTGGCCAAAGTTTGAGCTTAAAGAATCGATTTCTAATAAAAATGTCATATTTTGTATATTTCAATTAAACAAAACTCGCAGAATTTTCTACAGTAAAATTTTAATATTTTACTATAATTTTTCATTATTCTATAGTAATTTTCTGTATTAAGATTACAACAATTTTCCTGCAATTCTTTGCTATTTTATAGCAATCTGCTATACACAAAGAGTTAAAAAACGCAAACCTGGTTTGTATCCCAATGAACGTTTTAAAAAATTCCACACATTCAATTATAATTAATATAAATATTGTAATCAAAATTATATTACTTCTGAGTGAATAAAGATTGTTTTGAATGACTTTAACACAAGAACTACCACGCCAGTCGAATTAACTGGTTTTACAATTTTATTTTAAAATTCCTACTTCGTGTTATATTCTTTTCCGCAATGATGTAACGACTTTCGCAACGATAACTAAAAGACTAATATAATGAATTTTATTTTGTTTTTTATGTATTCAAACTGAAAATAATTTTGTATCAAGGCTACTTATACCAATACCAATCAAAATGTCTGGTACTTGTCAAAGTGTAAAAGAGTCCTGCAATCTGTTTATCGAACCCCAATTAACCAGTTTCCTCGTTTTGTACAACTTCGCACAAGTTTTTCAAATTTTTACTGCGTATCATTCGATATGACGATATCAGTTATCAGGAAAATTCCGAATCGATCGCTAGATCGCTAGATGCTAACAGTAGCGATACCACAGCAGTCAAAACGACCGGTTCTACAATTTTATAAATGTGTCGACCCTCGTTTAGTGATCATAGTGGATTAATAATACCAAAAATGTACTACATAACACGGAATTCCTTCTGTAAGAAAGCAATAAATCAATAAAAATACAAATATTCTATTATTACGTATTTTTTAAAGACCACTCATTTTGACTGGTTTTGGTAGAAACAGTTTCGTGTTAACTATGGGTAGTTCTAGTGTTAATATTATTATTTACACATTATTGTAGCATTTAAAATCCGACACTTAAAAACCTGCAAGTCGAAGTATGATGAGAATAAGTTGCAGTTGCCGGTCGATATTCGCAGTTAAAGGTAGCAGCGTTAAGGGTTAGATAAAAGTAAATAGTTAGATCGCTATGGAAGCACACCACGAGCTTGCAGTCGTGTCCTCGTTCACGCGGTTCACGATATTTTCACGACGGCGGCGTGGCAGCGACGCTTAACGTCCCCGCGAAATTGTAACGGTGAACCACGCGAATTTACGGCAGGGACCGGTGCAATGTCGGTTTCGTCGTCGGCTGTTATCCCGTGAAACAAGCTGCTCGACCACGCGTAATTTCATAGGCCATAACCACGTTTATTCTTTCTCTGCTCGCCTCACAACGCTATGGAACTCGCGCGATCGCTCGAACAATCAAATCTCGAGTATTTAGATGCCACATAAACGAGTCATCAGGTGGTAAAGCTGCTGGTTCAACAACAAATCGTTTTCGCGTTTAGTCAGCGACGATTGTTCTACGAATTTCTATGCAAATTTACGTTTTTACGAATACAAATATGTACAGGATACTCGTGCAGTTTGACGTACGGTTATTCTACACGTAAAAATGGAACTGAAATGTCATGTAGCAAAAAGACCATAAACATATCGTGACAAAGTTGTGACAAAGATATATGTACGTCGATATTCTTTGTCTTAGTTTAACACAAGACAAAACAGGATACGTAATGTTCGTGGTACGCGTTGATACGAAACGAAGGGTCCATGGGAAGAAGGGGAAGGACAAGTTTTAGTATTTTTCAGGAACGAAGATTTGCTTTTCGCCAATGTCACAACTTGGTATTTTCTCGTGTGTGAAGATAGAAGATCATTTGAAGTCTTCATTTTATTCCGCGTCAATGTTTACGAGCCCCGAGATATTCCTGTTTCTTATATCGTTCCCCTTTGACACTGCTCGTTTTTTCGTTGTACAATCTAATTTCTTATTGCTTTTTAATTAGGTTGATTGATCATCTGTGTCTTAGCTACTGTGAAACTGAGAAAATTTTAATTCGCAATTTAGTTCCACTGAATTCGTTAAAATTGACATTTGTTAACACGAGAAATTGACGTGTTCATATGTTTAGTATCTGTTTGCATGATTCTACTGTACTACGATTTTCTTTCAATTTCGCTGTGGTTTCTAAATTAGTCGCAGAATGAAAAGCGCGCGTGAAGAAACGAGACAAAATCGCCGTGAAATTCTGTCTGATAAATTCAATGGAATATCGATATCAAATTTGCATTGATAAGGGCGAACGACACATCGAAACGATAACTGTGTTTAGCTTTGCGTATTCATACTTTTGCTTCTACTATTTGACAAAGCATTTATGGACATCTTATCTATACAAATTCGCGACGATGTTTCGTCAACGCTTTCACATCAAAGTACGAGCGCGTAATTTCGCAAACTTTCTTAAAATCAGCTTACTATCAATTTCCATATAAACACTGTGATTCGTCGAAGATACAACGTAAAGATACGAGTCCTCCAACGTTGCGAATCGAATCTTGCCGAACTTACAGTTGGAAAAGTGGACAGAAGCAGCGACGTAAAAATGTTGAATTTAATTTCTGGGATAACGAGTGGCATAGAATGATAAAGAAAACTAATAATCCATGAAAATGGCGAGAAAGAAAGCGTACGTAAATACGTTCGAAAAAGACCTTTCGTGCTATAAATCCGTGGTCCTCCTGACCTTGTTAAAGTCGTATCTCGGGAAGATCTTCAGCACGTACGGCAGGTTTCAAGAGCATACTTGCCACCTGGCGGCCAAGCATCTTCGCCTTCCTCCCCTTTCCTTCCTCCATCATTCCTGCTGCTGCTGCTGCTGTTGCTTGCTTCCTTTCGCAGTTACGCGACAAAAACTAGTCGCATGCTTAGCTAAATGCTCTCCCGTTGGCTCCTTGTCCTTGGCCCTCGTCCTTTTAGAAAGAAGCCGATGCCGTCAGTTTCTTCCTCGCGATGGCCACCACGTTCCCTCTCTGTCTTCGCGTTCCATTCGAGATCGACGCATGAAAACGATCGGGGCAAAGGGAAGGAGTAAGAACGATTCTCGAGGAACGTCTTTATGCGCATTCTGTTTTTTTCTTTCCATTTAACACATCGACCATAGTTTTTGCGCAAATCGTACGATAATTAATGTTAGGATCGAATCAACTTTCGCTTGGAACCGTTACATTTCTCTGAGGATCTTTGCCAAGGACCAAGGTATTGGTTATGATTTTCAGTTCAGGCAATTGGCTTTTATCAAACGCCAAGCGATTAATTTTACTTGGCGGTTTTAACTTGGTCGATTTATTATTAACGCGAGCCAACTGCTTCTTTTGCTCGTCACTGTAGCGCGGCTAAATTACGAAAAGATACAGAGTAAGAAATACAAAATTACTTAAAAATACAGAGGATAAAAATGTAGGATTGTTCGCGATCGAACGACGAGCAAAGGCGATCGAGTTTTTAGAAATATTAATTTCATTAAATGTTATTCACGTGAACCAACGCGTTCTTCTTATTCTGTGTATTTCTTTTACACGTTGTTGCAATACAGTCGAATTATACAGAGAAACAACTGTAGAAATTCTATAAAATGAGAAAGCTGGAACATAAGTAGTCAAATGGCATTTCCAAACAAATTACTTGAGCTTCGAACGTTTAGGAGATTAATATCATTTTAATTGGTTCACATTTTTAATAGTAATTTCGTATAACGTCGGGTTTTACTATAATGAACGTTAATGTTAACAATGAAAAACAGAACGAAGTGAGAAGTATAAATGTAAATCAAGCGAAGGCATCGCATCGAACTTTTACGAACGTGCTACGCGAACGTTTTAAATTTCCTGAAACGCTTGACGGAAGTCAAGCCGTTCACAATATTGCACGTGTTCTTCCACTCGTAGCGCCATTAACCTCGACAATTGCAGCCAGTAACCCGATGTAAGTGTCCTACGTGTCTCTCGTACGCTGCGCCATTTACATAGGTACTGCCATGAATTCCGAACTTCTGATTTTATGACCGCGAATCGCCGTACCACTTTTACAACGGCTGTAACGCGTACGTTTCTTCGCAAAAAGAAAAAGAAAAAAAAACACGTGCTCCATTTCGTTATTCTTAGAAGTTAGAAAAATACAACGTTCGTCAATTTTTACGGAATTTTCTATTCGTTTCGTACGCAGATCCGTTGGGTTGGAAACTAAATAATTAGCTGGTAATGACAAAATCCGCGATCGCTTAGTTGTCAACCCAATATTTCTTGATTAATCACAGTCGCCGTTAAATCAGTGAAGAATCAGAAGATTCTACTTAAGATATAATAATAGGAATAATTACTTGGATTTGTTTAATTATTAGGAACTTGTAAATTCATTAATTTTCCCCCTATTTAATAATAGCAAATTTTGTCCTTACGTATTTGCCTATCTCTTTATTCTCTGAAGAAAGAAATTTTCGGAAAGATATAATACAAAGATCGAAGAAGATATAACGTACGATGATTTAATTTGTCGTCCTTTGATAACGAAGAAACTTGTCTCTTTCTTTTACTAGGGACGCAATATTTAAAAAAGAGCCGAAAGATACTGCGAAATATCGTTAAATGTCTCTTCGACAGTGTCTAATGGAGAACGAAATTTCCTTCTCTGGTCCTCCTACCTTTCCTTCATCTCTCCAAGAAAATAATCCGCAAAGGCGTACTACACGATGCGGAAAAACAAAGCAACTGAGGTAACGTCAGAAAAATCATTTTCTCCTACGCCAAACACTAAGATCCCGTTGCCTGTTTCCTGTTATACACAGCTCTTACCTCGTTCACCGACTACAGTTACCCAAACAAATCACTTTTCCAGGTATTCGAACAACCCGATTATCCGCATCGTCACTGGTAGGAAAGTCGCCTAAAGCAAACGTAAGCAACGTACGTTGCACTGCTGCAACTCTAAAACGAGTATTCTCGATCGAACGACCAATTCGGTTCGCCACGGTTCGATCGCTCGTCCCCTCGCGGTGGTCAACGTCAATCGAATTCGTCGAGACAAATTCGTGCAGCATGGAATATCTTTCAAGAGATGATCTTCTCGAAGACGTTCACCTTTTCGAGATGGATTTTCCTTTGAAGCGCAGAAGCTCGGCTTATCTTCTATTTCGATTCATTTCGCTTAACTCGGGTAATTTAGAAAATGGGATACGAATGTATATATGACACGTTTACTGTCACCATGGTCGTTGGTAATGAGCCACGTTGTTAATTTTTTCAGGCCGGTTAAAAGCAAGATAAATTTCATGGACTAGCAGAAACCTTCCACGACGCGGATGATTTCGATAACATTGTCGGAATAAAGTGGATATTTTGCGACAAGTGTTACGGTTGCACTGCGAATATGTATGCGATATTTATACGTATTAATATTTTTACAAACATTGTTAGAAGAAACGAAACCTAAGCAGAAATCTGTCTCATTTCATGTCGAGTACACTACTTTTGGCAGACAGTTTATGCGTCCACAAATGTACCATAAATGCATACAATTCCGCAGTTTAGTCATGGTGTAGTATATCTCGCGACTAATCAGAGCGAAAGATGCAGAATATTCGCGTGGCAGCCAACTCGTTGACAATTACGAATTAATTAACACTAGAACTATCAAAAGTCAAATTGACTGGTTTTACAATTTTATTTTAAAATTCCTACTTCGTGTTATATTTTTTCGCAACGATAATTAAAAGAACAATATAATGAATTTTATTTTGTTTTACATGTATTCAAACTGAAAATAATTTTGGATCGAGGCTACTTGTACCATACCAGTTAAAATGTCTGGTACTTGTCAAAGAGTAAAAGAGTCCTGCAATCTGTTTATCGAACACCAATTAACCAGTTTCCTCGTTTTGTACAACTTCGCACACGTTTTTCAAATTTTCACTGCGTATCATTCGATATGACGATATCATTTATCAGGAAAATTCCGGATCGATCGCTAGATCGCTAGATGCCAACGCTAGAAATACCACAGCAGTCAAAACGACTGATTCTACAATTTTATAAATGTGTCGACCCTCGTTTAGTCATCATGGTGGATTAATAATACCAAAAATGTACTACATAACATGGAAATCCTTCTGTAAGAAAGTAATAAATAAATCAATAAAAATAAAAATATTCTATTATTACGTATTTTTTAAAGACCAGTCATTTTGACTGCTTTTGGTAGAAGTAGCTTCGTGTTAACTATCGGTAGTTCTAGTGTTAATAAATGCAAGATCTTGTAAAATCTTAAGCGCGTCCCAACGAGGCTCATAGTCTAATCATCCAGAAGAATGATATATAAACCATTTATATATTTATATATTGAGACGTATTATCTGGCCAAGTTGGAAAGAACCGGAGAAGAAATTTCGGAGAAGAAGGAAGGAAATGATAGCAAAAAAGAGAAAATGACGAGAACGAGGAAACGGGAACGCTGAACCGTTATATTCCATCTGCAGAGGCGAACTGCACGGAACATAGATCGCACGACGCCTGCAGTCGCGACTAGGATCGTGACGTCATTTCGTCACGCGCCATCAAGCGTCTTCGTCGACTTCGTCGTCATCGTCGATCAACCTTCCTTCTTCGTCGGCTGCTGTGCACCGGTTGAAACGTGACGAAGGAACACGGTCGAGGCGCGACCAAAACACGTTGAAGACGCTGCTGAATCCTTGAAGATCCGCTGTCGCCATCGGATCGCATAATATGGCTGCTCGTCTCATGAAAATCGATTATAACGCGTTTATTACGTGTGTTTTCGTTTGTAAGACGAGACACGTAGTTGCATAGCAAGGCAAAGTTCAATTATTCACGAGAAGTGATCATCGATAGAGATCAGCAGGACGATGGAATTTTTTCCCATTTTGAATTGCATTTTTTTTAAACACGTAGATAACGTTCTGTTCTATCGCAGCAGAATTCGATAAGATATTTGGTTAGAGAATCTTCTGTAATTCTTTCTCCAGCGAAATCTATGTATAAATAAGATTACAAGGTAAATGAGCCGGGAAAACTTAATCGACCCTGCTGCGTTCTTTTGGTTATTATCGACCCAGTTCTATTTTTATATCGTTTGAACGTGTCTGGAGTTTGAGTTCGAGGAAAATAATTGACGAAAGTACATGTAAATAGTAGTGAATAAAAGAAATGTTATTATGTGTGTGCTTATGTGTGTGTATATCTGTATATTACATTTACATGATCTTTCGATTAAATTCTAATAAATCCTCAGGACATTAGAAAGTCTTCCTCTGTTTACTGAAATAAATGCAAAATCGAATTGAAGTTGAATATTGTTTCCACACTGATCGAACACTTTTTACCAATAACGAGAACGCTTAACTTAGAAACACTTTGTAATTTAAATTACAAGAATATTCGTTTGCTTCGATCAATGGAAATTTCGACGACGATGAAATTGCATAATCATCTACTTCGAAATGAGATGCAAGTTGGTTTGCTGTATCCTGACCAGACGGTCGAGGCACCGCTAATCAGAATCAAACTATATCGAAATTAAACGACAGTGTTTTCTTTTCCCTCCTCTTATCTGTAAACAAACGTGGACGAAAGCGTAAAACAGAAATTTGAAGTAATTACAATTCAATGAATTGCGCAATTCACTGATTTTGAAAATAGTATGCAAGTCCATTCATCGCCTTGAGAAAAGATATCGGTCTGCTTAATTCTCAAAGAAACCATCGGTGTAACGAATTCGCATCTACTTAAACACACAGAGACGTGGACAAACTAAGCAAACCTTGGCAGGATTATTCGATCGATGGAAACGCGACCACTTGGATATCTTGAACCAAAGAAAGGACATACACTGCCTTCAAAACGAGCGCTATATATCTACGTCATTAGATTCAGCTAGAATCAAACGATATACGAATCATTTATTATACGATACGAATCATACGACAATCATTTATTATTCTCGTTATAGTACCACGTCAGAATAATTTACTTATAATTCTCAATGAGCTCAAACTCTCAATTGCTTTCAAATAAAAAAAAAAAAAAAAAATAGATATATCTACGATATATGTTTCAAACGAGAAACGAGTCATTCTCGTTGCACTCATTTTTCCTTTTTTCTTTTGTACAAAACAATAAAATGAAAAGTCTCCCGTTCATCACAATATAAAGAACGATAGAACCGAAACGTATAAAAATTCGCTGTTTTCATTCAAAGTTAATCCCACATTTGCTCCAAATATCTCCCTTTAAACACGAAACGAAAATTCCTAATTGCATATTTTTTACCAACAGCGTACTCTGTACAAGCATCGACTCAAATAAATGAAACAGACATTCTCGTTTCTATCTTTCTTCTTCTGTTAACCGAATACAGCCGCGTCATCGCGTTGTCGTTCTCATAGTTGACAATGGACGGGCGTGTGTCTAATTAGCGGTTGCCAGCGGCACTCGCGATGGAAATCTATCTAAGGGAGAAGAGAGGGCGAGAGACAGAGACAGAAACAGAGAGAGAGAAAGAGAGAGAGATAGAGAGAATGCAAGCTGGTGGTTACTCGGTGGCGGAAAAGCTCCTTCGATCGAGATTAAGAATCCGAACCGGGTGAAATCGTTTTGTGCTACGTCATCGGGGCCATTGTGCCTGGCCCTGGTCTTATCGCTTTTCCGAGCGTGTCGCGGCAAAACCGACCTCGACGATACGTGCTTCTCTATCCCTTTCTCTTCCTCTCTCTTTCATAGACGACCGCTCATCCGTGCATTGTTATTCAGAGAGCAGAATGTGAGCATCGTTGCTTTATTTCGTTTGACGGTACGCACCTTGCAATCGAATTACACGACAGCCGTGCAATGGGAATTATTCAGACGCGTGAAACCATCTTTCCAGTTTCTTCTGATTTATTCGATCGTTTTGTTCGATCGTTGGCGAGCTAGCTTCGAAAAATGTATATCGATTGAAACAACTATGGAACAAGTTACATTTGAGAAGTCGTAGTATTTGAGATTGGAATTCGAATTACGTACAGACGTCTTGTTCGATTCTTTTATTCGAATTGATTTTGGAGCAGGTAAGGCTTGTTTGCGGGTCGTTGGTGAAGTTTCATCGAAAGGATGAAAGTGTTTTCGTTGTGTAACTTACTAAACAGCTAACTCGAGACTAAACTAACAGGACTAAATTTGAGGAATTATTTAAATAAATCGTTTCATTTGCTTTTTTTTTCTTTACGACTGGATCGATTTTGTAGGATTTAGTCGTCGCTTGATAAGTTTGTATTGTATTTTATCCAAAGGAAATTTCTAATTTCGAAAGTTTACAGGTTAAATTGAAAGAATTATCAAATGGATTATTTTATTCGATTTTTTAATTACATTGATTTTAGAAGAATCTCGTCGTTGTGTTATACGAGGAACGAAAAAAACATTTCTTCCAGGATATTTCGATGACAAGTTGATTTTTTTAGAAGTATATTAACGATCCTTGCAATTGCAAAAGTAAATCGTAACGTATAATCGATAGATCCAGAGATAAACATTTCTGTAAGCGACCAGGGCACATAAAACTCTACGAATCGTTAAAACATTGACATAAAAGAAATTTACTTCGTATCGATTCATCGTTTTTTACTGTTTCTTAAAAAATAATTCAGATTGTTATACTTTATCTAAAATTGTCATATTATAATTTAATACCGGCTATTATATGGCTAATATAAAAAATAGTGAGTTTGAAGTTTCTGCTCGTTGGTCGAGCAGAAACTCTGGAAGAAGGGGGTGACGGTTCCACCCCAGATGAGCGGATAAGGGGATCGAGGCTTCTCGATTCCGTGCTGCATGGATGGTCAGTGATCCAGTCAGGTGTATCGATGTGCCTCTTCAAGGTGCGTCGTAATCCCAACACAAACGTGTACGACCCACGTCAAGTTGTTTCGCAATATTCTCAATAATACATTCTAAAATATATAAGCTGTCGAATAAAATTATTTTTCAGATTTTTCCTCAAGTTCTTCAGGTACGAAAATTTCGAAGAAAAAGTGGCACGTTCGCAATTCAAACGTTAGAGCACGTGGCTGCGCAATATTCTCAATAATACAGTCTAAAATATATAAGCTGTCGAATAAAATTATTTTTCAGATTTTTCCTCAAGTTCTTCAGGTACGTAAATTTCGGAGAAAAAGTGGCGCGTTCGCAATTCAAACGTTAGAGCACGTGGCTGCGCAATATTCTCAATAATACAGTCTAAAATATATAAGCTGTCAAATAAAATTATTTTTCAGATTTTTCCTCAAGTTCTTCAGGTACGTAAATTTCAAAGAAAAAATGCGTTCGCAATGCAAATGTTCACGAGCCGCGTCAAGTTGCTCCGCAATATTCTCAATAATACATTCTAAAATATATAAACTATGGAATAAAATTATTTTTCAGATTTTTCCTCAAGTCCTTCAGGTACGAAAATTTCGAAGAAAAAGTGGCGCGTTCGCAATTCAAACGTTAGAGCACGTGGCTGCACAATATTCTCAATAATACAGTCTAAAATATATAAGCTGTCGAATAAAATTATTTTTCAGATTTTTCCTCAAGTTCTTCAGGTACGTAAATTTCGAAGAAAAAATGCGTTCGCAATGCAAATGTTCACGAGCCGCGTCAAGTTGCTCCACAATATTCTCAATAATACGATCTAAAATATATAAACTATGGAATAAAATTATTTTTCAGATTTTTCCTCAAGTTCTTCAGGTACGAAAATTTCGAAGAAAAAGTGGCGCGTTCGCAATTCAAACGTTAGAGCACGTGGCTGCGCAATATTCTCAATAATACAGTCTAAAATATATAAGCTGTCGAATAAAATTATTTTTCAGATTTTTCCTCAAGTTCTTCAGGTACGTAAATTTCAAAGAAAAAATGCGTTCGCAATGCAAATGTTCACGAGCCGCGTCAAGTTGCTCCGCAATATTCTCAATAATACAATCTAAAATATATAAACTATGGAATAAAATTATTTTTCAGATTTTTCCTCAAGTTTTTCAGGTACGAAAATTTCGAAGAAAAAGTGGCGCGTTCGCAATTCAAACGTTAGAGCACGTGGCTGCGCAATATTCTCAATAATACAGTCTAAAATATATAAGCTGTCGAATAAAATTATTTTTCAGATTTTTCCTCAAGTTTTTCAGGTACGAAAATTTCGAAGAAAAAGTGGCGCGTTCGCAATGCAAACGTTAGAGCACGTTGCTGTGCAATACTGTCAATAGTACAATGCCAGATAAATAAGGCGTTGAATAAGATGATTTTTCAGATTTTTCATCAAGTTCTTCATATAGGTAAGTAAATTGGCGAGGAATATTTTTTTAATTGTTCTAGCGTAGTCATCAGAACGTTGTACATCATATTTGCATATTTTCCTCGTCGGTGTAAGGAGTGTAAAATTTATTTATGTATTTTTAGATGGGTTTATGGAAGTAGGTAATTATAGATAAGAGAAGAAATCGGTTTTCAGGTATTTTTAAAATAGAAGGTTATAAAAATATATAGATAAAATATCTGACAGGGTAGAAAGTTATTATTATTAAAACGAGGAAGTAATTTTTCTTGTGTCACAATTTCTATTTTCTTTTTTCTTTTCTATTTTCACTTGGAATAGAATTATAAACACGTTTCTTCCATCTTCTCTACAAAATTTTAACAAATCCATTACGTTTTATATATTGACTTATTATATTTCCAAACAAAAGGAAACCGATAGAAACCAGTTCCCGAAAAAACATTTCGTCAATTCACTTTACAAAATTTAACCAACCAAAGTATATATGGCCAATTTATTAAATTTCAAAGTACCATAATCCAAAGACGATTAAAAAATTCTAACGAAAGCCCAAAACAGACTACAATTGTTTGTTCAATATTTGCCAGAAAACTTAAGCGAATACGTCGCGTATTATCCATTCGCTATATTTCCAAATTAGAAAGAAACCAATAAAAACCAGGTCGATAAACAAATGAAAGGGGCACTGACCTACACCGACTATTAAAACAACCTATCTTTTTGCAAACGTTGCCAGCCGTAAATTCTCGAATGACCGCAAATCGTCAGTTCCTAAGCAAAATACCGTCCCTCGACCAATTAGCTACCAATTAAGGATACCTACCTGTTTCTTTGTGGAAGAAGCGTGGCGAACGTGGTTCGCACCTGTCCTCGTAATCGATTCAGTATCGCCTGGCGCAAATGACTCGGCTCGAGGAACGCGATAACGATAATAAGAGGGGGATTACCGAACGATAATGAACGATAATGAAAACGAAGTGACACCAAAGGTATCGAACCTGTAATTCTTCAACACCGTGGTAACGTTGTATCGTTAAAAGTCGGCACGTAAATATCTGCCTACCTGATGAATGTGTCCCTACAACCTGTTTGCCTTCTGCGAGAACTTCGGTTACGATGCAGATACGCAGCTTTACGTGCCTTTTCTACGATGACGTTATCTTGCAGGAAAATTGAATGTTGACCGTTCAGGAGAATGACGTACGAGATCGTGAGATCGTTGCGGGTATTGGTGCGCGATTTCTCTGCTTTTCGCGTTTTTCTTTAACGTAGGTTAAGTGGCGTACGACGATCCTTTACACTTTCGGAATTTTAGATATTTCAGAAACTATGTGTATCCTAAATGGTTCAGATGTTTTACAAATCTTGGAAACTTCAAGGCTGCTTTTAAGTAATTCAAGCGTCTTAAAACTGATAGAAACTGTGGCATTTTAAATAATTCAGGTGTTTTAAAAATATTAAAAACTTTGGGCATTTTAGATAGTTCAGGTGTTTTAAAAATGTTAAAAACTTTGGGCATTTTTGATAGTTCAGGTGTTTTAAAAATGTTAAAAACTTTGGGCATTTTAGATAGTTCAGGTGTTTTAAAAATGTTAAAAACTTTGGGCATTTTTGATAGTTCAGGTGTTTTAAAAATGTTAAAAACTTTGGGCATTTTTGATAGTTCAGGTGTCTTAAAAATCCTAGAAATTTTAGACATTTTAGACAGTTCAGGTGTTTTAAAAATGTTAAAAACTTTGGGCATTTTTGATAGTTCAGGTGTTTTAAAAATGTTAAAAACTTTGGGCATTTTTGATAGTTCAGGTGTTTTAAAAATCCTAGAAACTTTGGACATTTTAGATAGTTCAGGTGTTTTAAAAATGTTAAAAACTTTGGGCATTTTTGATAGTTCAGGTGTTTTAAAAATGTTAAAAACTTTGGGCATTTTAGATAGTTCAGGTGTTTTAAAAATGTTAAAAACTTTGGGCATTTTTGATAGTTCAGGTGTTTTAAAAATGTTAAAAACTTTGGGCATTTTAGATAGTTCAGGTGTTTTAAAAATGTTAAAAACTTTGGGCATTTTTGATAGTTCAGGTGTTTTAAAAATGTTAAAAACTTTAACCATTTTAGATAATTCAGGTGTTTTAAAAATGTTAAAAACTTTGGGCATTTTAGATAGTTCAGGTGTCTTAAAAATCCTAGAAACTTTAACCATTTTAGATAGTTCAGGTGTTTGAAAAATCTCAAGTACCTTAAATATCATGAAATAAATTCAGACGTCTCAAATATTTCGAATACTTTACAGATTCTACGTATTCAGCACAGGTATTTTGAATATTTTACATACCTTGGATGTTTCACGTACCTTTAATACTCTATGAAACTTACTTTTTTCAATCTCTACTTTATTATTAAAACTTACCTATCATACATATTTGAGATATTTTCGAAACTTGAAATACTCTTCATAGCTGGAATATTTCAAAAAATGTCGATCCATATAAGCATTCTCGTTTCTTAATCCCTCGCTCGCATACCTGTATAGAAAAAGAACACGAGAACACGATGATATAACAAGAACCATTGTAACTGGTCTATCCACGTGCCTATCCGCATCAGCCTTCGCTTTTCACCTAACCCGTGCTCGCTCGGTTTCACGGCATAGGGTCGGCGTACTCTCCAGTCTCTCTATAATTTGACCATTTCGGGCCATTATACGCGATATATCCGGCCGAAGCCACCCTCCCGAGCAACCGTTTTCCCTCCTTTTTCCTTTCATAAGAGGCAGGCAGCTGGTTCTCGCGAGCGACACGCGCCGATGCTGCAGCTTGTTCTTCGTGTCTTTCCTTCGTCCAATTTCTACGCGATATTTTAGGTATAACGCGTGCACGCATTGGGCCTGTCAGGATAACAACAGTGGCACGCGTGCGTTATTTTGACGTGGATGTTGCACGGTAGAGGGATTAGCTTCGAGGGAACTGGACGTCGATGGTTCGGCTTTGACGTCGAGATTTTGAATGGATTTTTAGATTTAGGCGAATGACGAGGTGCGAAGAAAATTCGAATTTTCGCCCATAGCTTACTGATCTATAATAAATATATAATACTGTAGCGTCGTGGACGAGGGGTCTGCGGGGTGTCGGGCAAATTACAAACAAGCGGTTGCGGAGCATGTGCGCGGTGAGGCTAAGACAAAAGATACGAGGCTAAGACAAAAGACAAAGGGTTGCTAAGGGACATAAACGAATTAACAGCAGTATGAGTTAAGTAGTCAAAGAGTGCGAATTGCATTGTCGAGGTAGTGTTGCTAGCATTGTCGAGAGAGAAAGTTGAATCCGTGGCGACGAGAGTTGCAAATTAATTATCTAGTTGTCTTAATTATAATCCGTTATTGTGATTAGTTCACGTTAAACAACCATCGTTTCCCGTTTAATCAACGTCTGTTTAATCCATTTATTCTAAATAAACTAATTGTAGTATAAGATACTACAATACTAAGTCTATAATAAATATAATAATATTAAAAATAGGTAAATCGAGTCTTTCTTCTCGTAATTATCTTGGGCCGCACTCGCTGCCGTTTCATTACGCTTTCTTCTTACGGTTCGTTCCATTTCTAGAGCTAGTGCTTGTTAAAACTTCACTAATTTCGAGAAATCTCTTCTAATCTCGTCTAACCTCCGGGATAGCCGATAAAAATGTGGCGAGCATCGATAAGAAAGTTACATCGTTTGAAAATAAATTCGAAAACGTGGCAAATTTTCTACATTTCTTGCACCTCGACGCCGAGATTAAACCAAAGTTTCGATCCGCTGTATCTGCGAATTTTCGATCGACGATCTCGATACTTCTCGCTATGTCAAAGATCGCGAAATGAAGATTTTAGAGAGACTTCGATTAGGTTAGATAAAAAAGAAAAAAAATGGTAATTTCTCGCGAATAGTTGCATCAGTGACGGTATTACATTTGCAGAATCAAAACGATGATTGATATCGGAGAAAAAGGAAGAGAAAAAGGGCGAAGCGTGCGTAGTAGCGGAGAACGAGGGGAAATAAAAAGGGACACGATCGAGAGAGTTGAGATCGAGCGGAAACTGCGTGCCGCGTAAATTTAGACCGGAGAAAGAGTCCGATTTCTAAGTAGCCTCGTAAAAATGGCCGCCGTTTAAGAGCCAATAATAGGTGGCCAGATTAAAAATAACGCGATATTTGCGTTTCCACGCAGCCACAGCAAACCTTTAAAAAGCGTAAAAAGATTGACGCGAGCGGATTGCCTTGCACGACAAACACCAAGCATTTAAAATTAAAATCTATCGATCGAAAGCGCGCGTTCGTTTCGAATCGATTGAATCGGCCTTTGTAAAAATAATTTGTCGTTTTAAAGCGGCCTTCAAAGTAAAAGGGACAATCGACGCGTTCCAATGAAACTTAACGCGGTATTAATCGATAATAGCATGTTTTTTGTTATTATTTTGAGAAGGTTCTACGTCACCAAAAAATGTCTATTTTATTACGAATTTCGTGCAGAATAATATTCAGTTGGCAACTAAGTGATTGCGGGTTTTGTCATTATGTGGCATTGACAAATCCGCAATCACTTAGTTGCCAACACAATAGATTTTGAATTTTTCCATCCTTCGTCCTACGACTCTAACGATAACGTTGATAGTAGCATTTGTAGTAATCGCAGAATGTATCATAAACGCGTTGGTGTATTAGGTTGTCCGGAAAGTTTCTTTCGCTTTATAAGGAGATAATACAGGCACAATGTTTTTCGTTTTATATTAGTTTATCGAATTATGCACGAACGTAATAATAGAAATAGAACGAAATGGATCACACGTAATTCGATAAAATAATATAAAGGAAAAATTGTTGTTCATCTATTATCATCTTATGAAACGAAAGAAACTTTTCGGACAACTTAATATATTCCACTGTATCTGCTCTTTCCACATTTCCAAAACCCAAATTTTGACTCGCTGCGCTGTTCTTCGCCTTCCAACTGACAATCGAAGCGACGAGGATACTAAATATTCGCAAGCGAGAAGAAATCTCGGAAACTACTATCGAAATCCAGGAAAAACCATTTAAACCGAGAAAAAACCCTTCGGATGTTTCTCCGCTCCCGAAGAGTCCTCTGATCGGCACCGAAAAAAAAAAGAAGAAAAAAGAAACAACAGCATGAAAACGCTTATTATACGCGAGCGCAATTATCGCGTTTTTCCAGGCAGCCTGGTCATCCTGGAGCGTGCACGGTTAGACGAGAATTATCGAGAAGAGGATAAAAAAAAGCCAGAAAGAGAGAGAGAGAGAGGCGAAGAGAGTGGTAAAAAGGAAAAGAAACGCGGAGAAAGAGCTAGGAGACTGAGAGCTGAAGGAAAAGAAGAAAGAAAGAAAGAGACAGAAGGCAATTCAATGAAGACTCAAAGGATGCTTCGCACGAGAGGATCCGATCTCGAGATCTACGTCGAATCAATGACCGGCTGAGAGGCTTGTCTCAGGAAGAGGGTCTGAAGAAAGAGAAGAAGAGGGTTACTGAAGCGACGAGTTGCGCAAAAACCGACCGAATGAATCCACCGGCCCGCTTCTCGACCGGCGGAAAGAAAGAAAGAGAGAAAGAGACAGAGAAATCTCTTTCGTTCTTTCTTTCTGTTCGCGATCCGCGCGTCAGAGAAAAATAAGGAAAGCAGAAGAAACAGAGAGAGAGAGAGATGCCTCGTTGCTGGGTGCCTGGGTGCCGTAAATAATTGTTCCAGCCGGCCGTTTCGTTTCGTGGAAGTCGAAATGTTTCGCGTTGTTCCATGAGAAACGACGAAAATGCCGTGTTCCGATCGAGCTTAACGTTCTGCCACAGATACGTGGCATAGGCCGTGTTTTAATCGAACTTTGGAAAAACCGTGGATCTTACGATGCGTTAGCAATACGTCAATATCATTGGACGTATCATATCGGTCATACGGAGACTTTATTGGTTTCGAGCTGTTTTCCAGGCAATCATAAGTATTAATCGATAAAATTCTATCAATTACATCGATAGATAGTATATTGACTCGATCGGAAGATAATTACGCCGTTGGGGTATCATGGAAGCACCGTTGGGAAAAGCACGTTAATGCGGGCGAAATGAGGGCGGTTCGAGTTGAAATTTCCAGGGTTTTTAAAGAAATAGGCTTCGTTCGAGTTTATTTTACGCTGCCCTTATTTGCACAGCGTTTGATTAATATTTGCCGATGTTGCTTTTTACCTTCGATATCGGTTAAGTGAATATTTGAAAAACAGAGAAAGTGAAGGATTAGTTTCCAGGTATTCGGAAGATATTCAAAAACCTGGACAAGAATCTCAATTCCCATTGAAAATGACAAATCTGCAGGTCGATCTCTGTAACAGGTGTACGTCGAAATCGCGAGAGGCAAATTGGCGCGCTAAAGACAACCGCTGATTAATCGTCGAAACGAAATTGAAGTTAGACAATTGGACGCGCCACGCGTGAGCAAGCGCAAAGAGATCCTCGTATCTCTTCGCAATTTCTCGATTCCTTAAATTATCTGCCTACCTAACGTCACTAATGAAAAGTTGACGAATGACAAGGAAAGATCGATCTTTAAAGTGGAGCACTAGTATAATAGCATATACGTTAAAGTATATGAAAATATAGCGAGGTAAAGTAGCCGCTGCCTGTGCTACCGGTCAAGCGACATTATGCTGGCTAGATGTGTCCGAGGATAGGATTACTCAGCGACACCGGAGACTCGTGAAAACCGAGCATAAGGCCTTTAAATCCGGTATCAGAAGAACCGTGACGATTGCGTGTCTCTCGGTGTTCGCTGAATTGCGCCGCACATCGTAGTCAGAATAAACAGCCTGTGGCTGAGGTCGCAGTGAATTTTCTATGCGGCGACGGAATTCCAAAAGTCACCAGCTACTTCCAAATGCAAATAACACCGGTTATAATCCTTTTATTATAAATCACCGTTAATCGTAGCTTTTGTAAGTTCATAGGAAGCGAGAAAGCGTTTGTCTCGTTGCGGTTCCTATTAAGAAAGTTTGATTACGGTTTGTATCGTAAACGTCCTGTTACGAATAGAATGTTAAGCGTCTAATTACGAACACGGCTTTAACCACGTTGTTATGAGCATAATTTTGAATATTAAATATTTTAAACGGCTTATTTTTATGCCTTCAGAATGCAAAATTTGGAAATATAAAAATACAACGCGCAAGGATATACGAAACATAGAACGTGGATTAGTTGTTTGGATTTTTAACAGATAAAGCGAATCTTCAATCAAGTTTATGTTCGTTTAGTTGCGTTCATAAAGATATAAATTTCAAATAAAACGTTAAGGTCCTTGGTCTCTTTATCATAGACGCAATCTCTTAAATATCTTCTTACAAGCATAAGTTTAAATGTCTTCGTTTAAAGGGAACTACTAATCTTTTAGTGAATTTAGCTTTATCGTAAACATACCTGTGGTTGTATTATGATAAACATAATTTTAAACGTCTTCTTATAAACGCAATTTTAAATGTCTCCATTTGGCCAGAACTAGCTGTATTTTAGTGTTTTAGTCTTGCTATAAACGAAACAGTATCTGCGCTACTATGGATATTATTTAAAACTTGTCTTGTTTTAACAAACGTAATCTTAAATGACATGTTACAAGCAGAATTTTAAATATCGCCGTTCTAACGAAACTACTTCTTCCAGTCTTTTAGTCTTAGTATAAACGTAAGAATAATTGCGTTATTACAATTACAATTTTAAATGTGTTGTTATGAACATAATCTTAAATGACATGTTACAAACAGAATTTCAAATATCGCCGTCCTAACGAAACTACGTCTTCCAGTCTTTTAGTCTTAGTATAAACGTAAGAATAATTGCGTTATTACAATTACAATTTTAAATGTGTTATTATGAACATAATCTTAAATGACATGTTACAAACAGAATTTCAAATATCGCCGTCCTAACGAAACTACGTCTTCCAGTCTTTTAGTCTTAGTATAAACGTAAGAATAATTGCGTTATTACAATTACAATTTTAAATGTGTTGTTATGAACATAATCTTAAATGACATGTTACAAACAGAATTTCAAATATCGCCGTCCTAACGAAACTACGTCTTCCAGTCTTTTAGTCTTAGTATAAACGTAAGAATAATTGCGTTATTACAATTACAATTTTAAATGTGTTGTTATGAACATAATCTTAAATGACATGTTACAAATAGAATTTTAAATATCGCCGTCCTAACGAAACTACGTCTTCCAGTCTTTTAGTTTTAGTATAAACGTAAGAATAATTGCGTTATTAAAATTATAATTTTAAATGTCGTTGTTATAAACATAATCTTATCACAAGCAAAATTTTGAATGTCATTGTCCGAACGAAACTACGTCTTTCAGTCTTTTAGTCTTAGTACAAACCTAACTATAATTGCGTTATTCAAATTATAATTTTAAATGTCTTGTTGTAAACATAATCTTATTACAAGCAAAACTTTGAATATTATCGTCCGAACGAAACTACGTCTTTCGGACTTTCAGTTTTGTTATAAACGTAACTGTATCTACGTTATTATGGACACTGATTTAAGTTTCCTATTATAACGTGATTTTAAACGTTATATTACAAACATAACTTGAAACGTCTTCATCCGAAGAAAATCACTTCCGTTGAAAAGAGCACGCAGTACGAACGAACCTTTATTTCTGCGAGTTGCTCGCAAAGTCTCGCATTCGTCGACTTTTCGCTCGACTCTTTCCACCTCGTCCTCTGCCGCATTCCGTGGCGAGAGAATATCAGGGCCCGTAAGAGCCCCGTCTATTTAGTAAGCTGTAAATCAACGCGAGTCGCCTCTTTGACTAACAGCCGTGGCCGTATCGTGGCTTACCAACCTCTGCTTCTTTCTTCTCTTTCTCGCTGTCTTTTAACTGTACGCGATCTTTCTTCCGCTTCTGTCCCGCTCGAGCTGCTCCTTTGCGCGCCGTTCCTCTCTTCCACTAGGAGATACGTTGCGAACTGCCTCGAGGAATCTGACCGATTCAACGCGTCGATACCCGTGGTTGGGTCCGTGCTAGTCCATCCACGACTATGAACGAACACCACGATACGACGAGAATGATACGAAAATGCCGAACCTTCTGGCTATTTAAATTTCACCGTGGAAGTTTCATAAATTTTAGCGCGCGTAACGAGGATTCGTGCGAATGACGAGGCACTGGTAATCGAAAAAATGTTTCGCAGGAAGATTTGAATAAATTTTTCTAAGCACGTCGACGGTTATTTGTGTATTTCGATTCGAATTTAACAGAAATTTTGGGAATTGTATTTATCGTCGAAATGACAATTTTCGTGGAATGTGACGGTTAAAAATTGAGTGATATTTTGCTCAATTGGAATGTGTATTGTATTAGGAATCATATGAAAATAAATAGAGAAACGTAGATTTGGGGATTTTCGGAGCAAATGTTGGAAATTGCATTATCGTTAGAATGTGAATACGCGTGGAACGAGACGGTCAAGAATTGAGCGATCGTAAGCAACGATACGTCGAGAACGATATCAAAGTATAGAAACATAAGTTTCGCGATCTTCGCAGCAAACTTTGGAAATTGTATTGTAAATAGGAAAATGTTTACGATAGGAGATTTAGACCTGAACATTTAGATTTGAATTTAAAGGAAATCGTGGAAATTGGATTATTATATTGAAAATCCACGTAGAAAATGATAGTTAAGAATTGAGCAGTATCAAGCAATACATTGTGTTGGCAACTAAGTGATTGCGCATTTTGTCAATACCACCTAATGGCAAAATCCGCAATCACTTAGTTGCCACCCCAATACTACAACAGGTACGTTTAAAAACATATGAAAATACAGAATCATAGATTTTCGAATCTCAGGTTGAAAATTTTGGAAATTTCATCGTGAAAACGAAACCGTTTTCCATAAAATACGTAGATTTAGATATTTACTTTCGGAAATTTTACAAAGTTTCAAGCAATACATTGGGTTGGCAACTAAATGATTGCGCATTTTGTCAATACCACCTAATGGCAAAATCCGCAATCACTTAGTTGCCACCCCAATACTACAACAGGTACGTTTAAAAACATATGAAAATACAGAACCATATGTTCTCAAATCTCAAGTTGAAAATTTTGGAAATTTCATCGTGAAAACGAAACCGTTGTCCATAAAATACGTAGATTTAGATATTTACTTTCGGAAATTTTACAAAATTTCAAGCAATGAAAAAATATATATCGATATATAATTGTCCCAAAAATGAACTTTGTGCAGTTTGCAAATGATTCCGACGTAAAAGAACCTTTACATAAATAGAGTATCGCCTCTTACTAAACCAGACCACATATCAATGCTCTGGCCGTCTTAACTGCAACAACCCTCTCCCGATTTTCTCTTCTAGGTATTCGATCGGTGAACCAGATGCCCATAAATTAACTATGCTCGTCTCATCCTTGTCTCTCTTGGATCTATCGTTTCGTTCTAAGAAGATACGAGTGCGAGCAATACGCTGGAGCAAGGCAACACTGGCTGGCGTGGTTACAGATACGATCGATCGGTTGTTGGAGAACCACAGGAACACCGGCAATTTACGCGAAGCTGCCTCGTATAGTATAGTAATGGTTTCCTGGAAAACTACGTCTACGATGTTGGCGGCCGAGGCCCGTGATTATTGGCCACGCGGTTAAAGCAGCGGATAATACCCTCCTTGCGAGCGATCATTATGCGCGATGACGCAACGATGCTCGATTGCGACACGTTTAAAAAAGAATACGGTCTGCTGAATTGCGACGATCACTTGCACGCGTGAATTTTGACGCTGAATTGACACGACATGGAATTTCAGTTGTATATCGGTACGTTCGATTAAATTCATTAAACGGAACGATCGATTATCCAAATACGAATATAAATGTGTAATGATACAATATGAGAATCAAAATTCAGATATTAAATAATGGAAGATTCGTAGATGGTTCTTTGCGAAGAAACATTGACAAAATGAGAACAGAGATCGATGGAAGTTTGCTGGGTTCTTAATCGAACGTTTTTCTTTCGTATTATGGTACTTATGAAACGCTTTGAAACTGATGATCTTGCCTCGTGTGGAAACAAAGTTACTCGATTAGTCGGGAACGTAGTTAGTCTGATATATAATAATAATATTCTAAAGAAGAGATCGCATCGGAGAATTTGTTTGAGGAAACATTTAACGGCAGAATTTGTAGCTTGAAGGATGGATTAGATTAGGGCGGATTGGAATCGTTTTGAAGAAAATCGCTTTGAAATATTTCAGAATGATTGATTAGCATGTAACGCGAAAAGGTTGAGATTATAGTTTGGAAAATGATTAATAAGAGGATCTATAGAGTTGAGGATTTAAGTATGTTTAACTGATTTTAAGGTAGTTACACATTACGCGAAGCTAGTTAAAGATCTTGCGACGATATTTTAATTCTGTTTATTGAGATAGATAGGGTGAATACAACGAACAGAAATTGTATTGTAATTTTGTTTCGTCGTTGTAATTTGATTTATCAACAACGTATATATATGTGTAAATTCTATGGAATTCAAACTATTTTTACTTTTGTTGAATACTTTGTTGAATAGAAAAGATCACGAGAGAAGATCGATTCTCGATTTTCCAGCTAAAATTTGTAGCAGATTTGTTATTAACTGTTATTGTATTTAATTTAACGTTTCTCCTGGTGACTGGAGCGCTTGAACTTCTTACAATTGTAAAAATTGAATGAAAATTGACAATTAGGGCATTTTGAATATAACCGATAAATAGAAGATACTTTGAAATAAAAAGTACCCATTGGACGATTAAACATTTTTATTAGAACATCAATAAAAAAAAAAAATGAGAACAAATCTTGCATCTAACGGTGCACTGTGTTAAAACACTGTGGCGTCCACGTGATTTCGGCGTGGCAGACAAAGTATTAATTATTAAAAATAAACTCAATTTTCCAGAATCGATCGTCTGATTTATCCCAAGGATTTACGTTATTACATATATATATACTACTACTACTATAAACGTAACGATTTACGTATATCAGTGAGAACAATTTCAGAAAACGAAAGAAACACCTGTTCGCTCTCAAATTTATTACACCCTTTGGAAACCAATTGTATCCAACTGAAAGAATAATTCATTTATACCAGTACAAACACACAATACTAGACAATACACACACAACAACAGTAATAAGGCATAATCTAAAAACTAGTAGCACAATACGTAAGACGATAAACGAAGACACCTGCACAATTTGTAAAAGCCAGCCACGACTAGTACCAACCATAGATCGATGGATAAATTCAGCAAATATCACAGATAAATATTTGCAAATTGAAATACTCGAACGCATCTAACATAAACGAAAGTAAACGAAACGAAAGTGTGAGAGCAGTGTGGAAGCAAAGCACGGGAAACGCGTGGAAATGGAAAGAGATCGCGTTCAGTGAGATACGGAGGAGTAACGGCGAGCAGGAAAAGGAAACGGGTGGTATCGAACGAGCGTTAGAAACGTAGAAGAGAAGGCCGAAGGTCGAGCCCGCCACCTGTTGCACAATCGACCAAAAGTCACGCATGAAAGGAGATTAAGGGAGGTCTCTCCTTTTCCCTGGTGCGCGCCGATTCGCGGTGTAATTGTTTCGTCCGCGGTCGAGATCGTCGGCCCGTGACTATCGCACGATTGTCCCCGCATGTTAATGGATTCGTGTCGCGACTTAATTGCTCGCCAAGTCTGCCTCTCTCTGTTTCTGTGTTCGCGACCACGGCACCAATTGCTGTACAGAAGCTACTACCGTTTACTTACAGCGAGAAGCAGAAATATTCGTTCGGTTGAAATGCAGAAATTAAAAGAGCAACACTTTCTACGTAATTTGGCGTATTTTACAAAGAGAAATATCTTTTATTGTAATCTTCTATGTATTCTATGTACGTAATAATATATTATTCATGGACATAGCGATAACAATCGTTCGCGTTTATTTCTGCGTATTTATTTCACGGTATTAACGAATTCTTTTTTTATTTTATTTTATGATTTTATTGTTATTTTATTATATGAATTACTGTTTAAAACCACGAAAAAACGAGCCGGTATATCAGCGACGTCGGTGGAAAGAAGGTTAATATAACACGGGTTAACCCTTTGCACTCTGAATTTTATTTCAATTTCGTTATCAGCAGCTGCCAACGCTTTTAAGTGTTTTATTTGAAATTTGCTTTAACTAAAAGATAAGACAATTTAAATAAACGAAGGAAGAAACAAATTCACTTAAATATTAGGTTGTCTGTGTCTTTCTTCCGTAAACGTGTTTTTTAAAACAGTGCACCTTCGTACAAACGTGAAAGCAAGTCTGTGAAATGTCGCGGTGCTTATCTCAACAGAACAAAATGGATCGTACGTAATTACAAAAAAATAATATAAAACAAAAAACCTCGTGCGTCTATTATTTCCTCATAAAACGAAAGAAACTTTCCGGACAACCCAATACCAGTTTTATTCACACTATTTCTGTATTTTGTAATTTTTAAGTGTATGTTATATCTTGAAACAATTTCCAGGATGCAATCCTGCTTTCCTTTCGCACGTTTCACAAAAAATTCTGGGACTCGGCAAAGGAGCTGCTGAGATTAAAGCTGATGTCGAGTGTAACTCGACAAAGGGTTAATATAATAAATAATTTACTGTTTAAATATTTTCCTCGCGAAATACATTGAATGGATAATCATATTGCTTGCACTTAGGTATCTTATAACTTTTTAAACATATTTTCAAATTACTTTGAAACCTCAGCAACGATAAGCGAATCCCATGTGGGCGCTAATGAGATTTGAAAACGTTTCGTAACACGTTCGTTATGGAAAAAGCGACGTACAGCGAGAAGGAGGAATATTCGTTCGGTTGAAATGCAGAAATGAAAAGAGCAACTCTTCCTACGTAATCTAACGTATTTTCAAAAGAGAAATATCTTCAATGTATTCTATGTACGTAACAAAATATTATTCATAGATATAGTCAAAGTTTTTAAACGTTTCCTACGTACGTTACAACCCGACATATTCGCGTTCAAACGCTTAGAAATAATCGTAAAGATAAAAACGATTAAAAAGATGCGACGTCTGATCGACGATAAAAGGACCGTGTCGTTCTAAAAACAAAATATAATTGTAACATTTACGAACTGGCAAATGACAGAATATAATGGAAGAATTAAATGACATTAGCGCTATTGTTTTCGGGATTCTAAATCGATTAAACCTGAATGATCGTAGAATGTTCACATCCGCGAAGATTTCTAATAGAAATGTCTGTCATCCTGTTGAAAATAATGCAACTTTTATCGCTCGAGACTCTGCTTCAGTCTAAGTTGATTAAATCGGTGAAAACAACCGGACGAAAATAATCGTTGCTGAAGAAGATGAAATATTCGAGGACGATAACAAGGAAGATATTAAGCGAACCGACTTCCGAATCCAATTACGCTGGAAGGCGTATTTTATTAAAATAGAAATGTACTACAATATTACATCGAGCGAAAACACACTGGATATTAGCGAAGTATTGAAAGAAGAATAATTTTCTTATTTCTCTTGAAGATGAAATCGATTTTTAGAATAAGCAGATGTACAGCTCACCCCTACTTCAATCCTGAGCTTCGGATAATCGTGTCTATGTCGTATCCGAAAGCTGACGTTGCAGTTGCGTGCCTGTTGGAAATAAGGCTATCCTCGAGAACTCTTGAAGCCAATTTCTAGGAACAGTAATTAGCGCAGAACGCGGTTAAAAGAAGCTGAGAGAAAGGTAGAGGTACGACCGTCCACTTTGTCGTGTGCCAATTGATCGATCGGTTATTTACTTCGGGAAATTAGATAATTAACGCGTATTACTCGATTCTTATTTTTCTCTTCTGAATAGAAATTTTCGCTCTGTATTATAATATATTAAAAAACAAAGCCACTGCCATTGTGTTTCATCTTTAGATTCTTGTTAAATATTCTCATGAGTTTGCGTCCTTTTATTATTCATTCGAGCCACTCTTTGCTTCCTTTAAATTTTCCATGCTGTTTAGCTCTTAAAATGAAGCTCCTTTCGTCTTTTCCTTATCTCTAATACTCGTCTTTTGTAGATACTCTCGTGCTACGAATTTCCATTTATAAAACGCGGTAGGAAAATTTCTACGAAAAGCAGTTTCAACAGTCTGCGCTATAATACAGTTTCTTATTGATTAGGATTAGCAAATGACAGGTGTAAAGTGCGAGAAGATGGTCGACGATCTTTATCAATTTATCTTCGACTTGAATCCACCGCAGAGGCAAAGGAATGCGGCCAGGAAATTCATCGGACGATCCATCATTATTTATCGCAGCGGCGTACTATGATTTATTGCCGCGATTCACCAAGATACGATCGTCGCTCGAAATCCTCGTAGATTCGATGAATCGATGAAGACGTTATCGTTATCGACAACCAGGTCCAAAGGTGGTGAATCCATTATCGCAGGATTTATTTATCGATTATGAAAAATCAATTCGAATTCGATACGGCGACACCTGCGACGAATATCGAGGCGATCGAAAGTGAAATTTAAATGTATTGGGTTGGCAACTAAGTGATTGCGGATTTTATCGATACCACCTAATGACAAAATCCGCAATCACTTAGTTGCCAACACAATACATATCGAAGAAATGTTTGCTCTGCTTCTACATCAGATATTTTTTATTTTAATACTGGATTATCGTGAAGATTATAATTATAGCGATCGTAGATGTAGCAACTGAAAATGTAGGGTTTTTTTATAAATCAAAGTAGGAAAAATATAAATTTCAACCTGTTCGTATTTAGATGTTCCATCCCAGTAGCTTAGCGATTCACAGAACATTGGAAACGTATTACCGAAATTTGGCAAAAATAGTAGTTTTATCATCGCATTCCAAGGTTGCAAATTATGCGGATAGGATTTTCTAAGCTACAGCTGCGAAACTAGTGATCTCGTTATTACACGATCAAAATTGCAAACATACATTCTACCATTAAATAGCATTAACTTTAAATGGGTTTCCACTTTTTCTCTTTTCATATACTATGCTTCCAATGACTCAGAAGTCCTCAAACCTCCAATTCTCATTAAGAAGAAAGAAGAACATTACAAATTGCATTTGATACACCGAGCAACAAGACGTTGCAAGTGTAAACGACAAAAGAATGTAAAACGATAAATTATCGTGTCAGGATAAAAAAAAAAAAAAAAAAAAAAAGACACGGAGCAAAGGGAGAAAAGAATGCTTACGTTCATAAGTCTTATCATTCATAATTCACCGTGAGTCGCAGCTATGAAACGATGGGACGTCAGTGACGTTTCGAAAGGACATCATAAGTTACTGACAATTCCAGCCGCGGTCAGACAAAATGTCTTTGCAGTGCCGCCATAAGTTACCGACAATTTTCTCTTATCCATCGACCGTTCGGCCTTATCGCGACTCCGGAAAGGCGGTAGGAACAGGTAGAAAGTGAAAGGAGAGAAGGATGCGCCAAGAGAAAGGGACGCGTATACAAATCCAGCGAAACGCTGAATAGGAAGGAACCTGGAGCAATGGAACTCGAGGAACCTCGACGAATCTCCAATGAAACGGATTGTGATTTGCCGCAGGATCTTCTTCGCCGTGGATTTTCGCACAATAGCGAAATTCCGAATTTTTATTTAAAAAGAGAAATTTTTTTGTAATTTTCACGATTATAAGTTGACCTTCGGAAGGTATTTTTTATGGTAATATCGGCTTCTAATTAGAAGGAAGAGATAAACGTGTAAATGGATATCGTTGTTTTGGTATTGATAGTGACACAATTTAAAAACTGTTCATTTTAGAGACGCTTTTAAAAATTGTTTAAACGTACGTTCTGAAAAATACTAAATACGTGCCTTATTAACGTAATTGCACTCTGACGAAGAACTAATGGGATCATAATTACTATAAATATGCCGTTTTATTTAATAATAATTTTAATAATAGAAAATTTATAATTCTTTCAATTGACCCACTATCAATACCAAGTAGCGATATGTGTAACGCTCAATAGGATTTCTTTGCCATGAATTATCATTATACGTAGATTGTAAATTATACATGGAAAAATTTCAAAAGATGTTTGTAATTATGGGTGACTTTAATTTGAATTTTACATTGTATTTTTAATTCCGATATTGGCTTGTAAATTAAGAAAAATATATACGTGTACGAATTCAGTGGAACTCAGGGAACAGAGCTCCTGTCTGATGGAACAGAATTTATATAATAATTTATTCGACGATTTCTTTGCGATCATGTATTATACCGTGTGTTGCAAATTATACGATTCTATCTACACGTATATTCTACACTTATTATAAGAAATATGGGAACATCATTGTACCATTTTACATTACACTATTATAACATCTACGTACCAATTAATTATATTCAAGTATATTCAATCTTGTAGGTATATCATTTAGTACTATCTACTATCATATTACTATAGAAATTACTATAGAAATTTCGTTACTGTCAGAATTTGTAGAATCTCGTGATATTATGAATAAAATGCATGGAAGCTGATAAAGAAGAAAAAAGCGCTTGAAAATTAAGGATACGTGGCGATACTTGTTGTAGCCACTGCCTGATGATAACAAAATTTCGAACGTTTGCTTACGAAAGGATACTCGTAACGAATAAATAAAGAGACAAGAATTTTCTACATCGTTCGTCCTGAATTCTTCGCCATTTCGTTACACTGACGAACAACCAAAAGAATGTTAAAAATTCTCACGGAACACCATATTTGCGCGAGACTGTAAGCAAGGTAGCAAGAACTGGTCTTATCAGTGACAAAATACGGAAGCGATGGTGACACGAGTCTGCAGATAAGGTGCATGTCTTTCAAAATGGACGATCAGCCGGGTCATGTCCTCGCGAATGGATCACCGAAACAGCCGGTCGATACGTATCGCTTCTCTGCCATTACTGTACCATTGCTTCACTGCCCAGCCACAGCTGCTTTCCTTTCCTTTCCACGACAAATGTTTTTTTCATTATGCAACCGGTCGCGAGACAATTTTGGATATGCGACCAGAAAACAGGCGAGTTGAAAAATGGGTCAATACGAACTGGCGAGACGTGTTCGTTGCGGTATTTCATTTAAAAAAGGTTCGTTAAAAGTCGCCTGTTTTCCTTTTTCTTTTTTTTCGTGTAAATGTGCGTTATTTGTGTTATTTATTGTTACGTCAAATAACTAGAATATTTACCAAAGTTTGGATTGTTTGGAAGGCAAATGGGAAAACGATATGGGAATTCGTGCTTCCGTGCGTTTCCAGCATTTGGCTGTTTGTTGATATTTAACAGGGAATAATATTGTGAACGAAAAATTAAAAATTGACAGATTATATGGAAATTTATTGATTTTGTAAAATATCTTGCAACGGAAGTTATAGATACTTCTATGACTAACAATGCTGAAACCTTAAATCCACCTGGAAGTTGTCCTCTTCTTTTTACTTAAAAGACATTTCGAAACTTGGCATGCAAACTTTTTTATAACATAGCACATTGTCTGATGAAAAACTATATCAAGTAAACGATTGCGTGATACTCAGAGTAGCGTAAATGGCCAAACATCTTCCAGAAGTATTTGCAGAATCTAAAGAAAACGTTCTGTCCTCAGCTTGTTACCCTTTCACAAATATTATTCTTAGGAAAATGATTGCCAATTATCAAGTCCCACCACGTCCAGGTGACTACGCAAGGGAGTTTCCACGATAACAGTTAAGATTCATTAATTACCAAACACTGTTGCAAATTCAGAAAAATTATACTTCTCACTTTCTACGCCTTGATCCTTTTTATCAGACATCACTAACCACCATAAGGAACCACTCTTCATAAACATTTTATCTGCTATCGGGTTCAAAAAACAATTGCAGTTGCGACGTAACGTAATTTCCGCATTTCATCGATTTTCTCACAGCAGCTGCCAAGAACCGCATCTGAAGCTTTATTCGTAAAACGGAATGTAACAAAATTCTTCTTTTTACGAAGGCAGCTTTTGAACCGCGAGATACCTACCATCGCCTTTACTTGTCTTTTTTCGCTTATTCCGCAGTTCCTTTCCACGGTTGTCGTTTCCTCCTTTTTCCTTTTTCTTTTTCCGTGCCGTGTCGACTCTCGTCTGGCCGCTTAATGAAATTCGACAGCGACAGACCGTGTAATTACCGGCTTTCGCCACTTGTTTAACACTCAATTCATTAACCGGCGAATTCGTAATTACCCGAAAAAAGAGAGTCGCTTCAGCTCGATCCAATTTATTTTCACTGTTTCGCCGACTTTCTTTGTGCCGCGTTTCACCTTTCGCGTTACGTTCGACCTGTTAACCGCGGGATACGAGTTAACTCTTTATTCGAACCGCCAATTTCGTGGATAGAATAATTTCTTTATTCAAAAGCAATTAAAAGCCTGTCGTCTTCTTTCGCGTCGTTTCGTTTCCGTTAAGAATAAACTGTGTTAATTCGCTGAAATTCACCTGTCTCGATTAATTTACAGTTTCGTAATTATACGAGATTTTAATCGAATAACGAGCCGATTAACATATTCCGGCCAACAAATGTGGAAAAATATTTTATATTGTATTGTTGTAGATTTGGACAAATTGGTCAAATTTCTTTGGAGGAGGAATGTACCTTTGAGTTATAAAATTTGTAGCGTCAGAATGAACCATTTTCTTCGTTGGAAGTTTCAAAGCTGTGAACCTAAACCGCTGGTATACCCTGTTAAATTCGATTATCGAAGCATAAAATATTGGAAATTCCTTCGTAGAAGATTCTGTGCAAAAAATAATTCCGTATAAAATTCTTTATAACAGAAGCTTAATTATAGAAGCTGTTCAAACGCTCTTTCAAACTTTTTATACGTATCTTATACAAAAGATGTTGAAATCTCATTAGCACGAGACGAGACTATCGCGGTTATGTTAGTAAAATTTGATAAACGCATCTGTACCACTAATTATATGTTTAAGACCACTGTTCCTGCTGTATACTCATTTTTCTCTAAATATAAGTCCGCAACAAATGTCTCGTAATTTCATGTATATTTTCCAGCTGGTTTAAAATTTCTCTATCATAATCGCGATAATAATTGTGTCGTATCACATTGGTCGGTGCTAACGAAATTTCCAAAGGTTTCGTACATATAATGCACGCAGTATGTTCAGAGAAGTAATTCCGTGGCTGCGTTCGAAAAATTGAAGAAATGACTCGGTGTATGTATAATACATATACGTTGACGCTCATAAATATGTGAACATTATGGTCGATTTCTATCAACACCTGACTGTTATCGAGGATATACGAATTAATGGCAGACGAACGAGACGTAGCAAAAAGGCAATGCTTGGTATCTTCATGTAAAATTAGATGTTTTAGACTTATTTTATTATTAGATGTTTCGTGTATCAAAATTAAACGCACGATTTGTTCAAGTATCGAACGGTTTAAAATGTTATCGTTGGAATCGATGTCACTCATGACAGCCTTCCGGTCAATTTAGAAAATCCTTTCCTTTCTTAACTATACCTTGACAACCGAGCATAATGGCGAACTGAGTATAATGAATTCCTTAAATAGAAGAACTGCCCCATAATACCGGACGCTTGTACCACTCGTTTCATTGCGTGTTGGCTTTTAAAGACCAATTTTACGTGCCGTGATATCCCACGATAGCTCTCATAAAGGATAAAATTGTCCTCTGTCCTCATTTGTAATCTTCCAACTAATTTATACGCTGTTAAAAATGTAGGTTTCCATATAAATATTAAATCGTGCAAAAAGTTTCTTTCGTTTTGTAAGGAAATAATAGATGCACGACATTTTCCATTTTATATTATTTTATCGAATAACGTATGATCCATTTCGTTCTATCAAAATAAAATAAAATCGCAACAGATTTGGTTTCATATTTGCATCGACGCGTCTGTAAAGGAAAGACACTTTTCCAACAACCTAATATATGTATTTTTATTAATGTAGATTATTGACAGATACATATAGACATGTAGCAATAGCTTACTATTATGTACTTATCGTACTATTGTAAACTATACTTATACATATGCTATATATATATGTAATAAATCCTTGGGGTAAGTCAGACGACCGATTCTGGAAAATCGAGTTTATTTTAGGAATAATTAAATTAAATACAGTAACGATTACTAACAAAACTACTACAAATTTTAGCCGTATTTTTGCAAGTACTAAATTACCCTTCTTCTCTCGTGATCTATTCTATTCAGCAAATGACTGCCGGTAAAACAAAACAAAATTAAAAAATGCCGATTAGCGAGTAGTCTGAATTCCATAGAATTTACATACATATATTATGCATTATATTTATTATATTATATATACAGATCATATGTAAAATCATAGTATAAGTATATATCTTCAAGTATATAAATATAAATTTCCTATAAATTATACACATATTTCAGCAATTGCGTCGCTACATCGATAAAAACGTCACGTTCTCTGCTCGTTACTTTTCCACGATGGAAAAGCGTTAGAAAACGCAAAACGAACGAAGCTAAATACACGTAAAGAGGCATGTCGTCGGAAAATATCGGGTGACGGAACGTCGGCGGTCGCAGTCCCTTTCTTCAATTTGGTAATCCGGCGATGTGGTTTCGTGCAGCTTCGGGAGACGTCGACGGGATGATCGCAGCTGCCGCAAGGATATATAGGAGCATCTGGCTGTTGCACGGTCGCAACATCGCCAACCTTGCGGGTTCGAACGCAGCGGCCAAGCAACTAGACCGTAAGGGAGAGAAAGGGAGAGAATCGAGGAGCGAGAAGAGCGCGAGAAGAGGAAGAGGAAGACGATGGAAGAAGGGAGAGCTTCACCGTGACGGCGAGGGAGAGGAACACGGTGGCCTCTCGAGTGGGCTGTTCTCCAAATAGCTCCACCTGCCCTCACGATGCCAACACGCTCTGCTTCTCTTGCTCATCCCCGAACTACCGATTATGCGGCCGCTTTTTGACCCGTGGTTCACGAGTAATGATAGCGACGTGATCGTCCAAAGGGCAAGCTAAAGCCACGCAGGGATTCTACCCGGGCCTCGCACCTGGCCCCGGAAGCGGATTATTCCTCAGACGCTGCTGGGTTAAGAAGAATGAACAGAGCGAAGGAGAAAGAGGAAAAGGATAAGAGTACATTTGGTAATTTCGAAGGAATAAATCGATCACTCGCTGCGCAAAGATCGCGTGTCCACTCTTGATCAGTTTTCGAGACAAACAGCTTCTAAGGGTTCCATGGTAATTTACCACCAAGTGTACATTTTGCACACGTTGCGTTTATCTCTGTCGATGATACTATGAAATTGGTCGGAAATTGCACGTTGATTTTTGGAAACGTAAAACGGCGAAGGCGCGTGTCACGGTTCCTGAAAATATCTATGCGCTAAGCATAAAGGCAAATATTATTTTTGACGAATTTGTGAAGTAGATGGAAATTTGTTTTTTAGATCGTAAAGAAACGATCTATTTGAACGATTCTCATATATATTCAAATATATAATATATATTTGAGTCGGGTTTTTAATTACCGTGTAGACTGTCGTGATGATCATCGGTCAGCCGCGTTACTAAATCTTTTAGAAAGATTGAAATAAGACTTTGATGGACTAGGGAATTCTCAACAGTATGCACGACTCGCGTACGTAACATTGTCGAAAGAAAATGAGAAAATACCATATAATGTTTGGGAGAAATTAAATGTTACGGTGTAGCATATTTTGATCTATCGCGGCTACCAGGACAGAATGTATGAAGTTCACGCGGTAGTCAACGTGTTAAAACGATATCGTTCAAATATGGAAAGCTGTACATATACTTGTCTTATATTTGTCTCCATAAGTAGCTAATTCTATGCGAGAATAATGCCACTAGAATAATAAAAAATATAATAAAATTGCATATATATGTAAACTCCCTAGAGTTCAAGGGTGATAGGGATTCCCTCTGTTTACGGACAGCACGACTTTCTTTGTTTCACGGACAGAGCGATTTTCTTTTGTTTTGCGGACAACCATTTTGAGAGACGCGCATTTCCAAGAGCAAGAGAGCAACATCGGAGATAGACAAGATCCCAGAAGAAAGAATTGTTTAAAACATTGAAGATTGACGGAGAAAGACCGGTAGCTCAGGAGCTTGAAAATCGACTCTCGATTTTCAGGTAGACATTGCACACAACTAGTTATTTATTGTTTACTGTTATACATTAGTATTAATTGTTGTTTATTCCTGTATTTCATTTAAGTATTTTCACAATAAACTCGATTTTCAGATTTCAGAATCGATCACCTGAATTACCCCGATATTTACATTACATATATGGCTAACAAAATAAGTTTTCATGGCATTTAAATAGAATACACTTAACAAACTGAACTGTCATTCTCGAATATAAAACACCACAAATAGTCAATAATTAATTCCGTAATTCTATAATTGCAATAAGTAAATCCGCAAGCTAATTACAATCCTGTGGTCGAACACTTTCAACGAATACGACATATTTACCGACAAAGATCTTCGCACATTTCCTAAAAAGAGCATTTTGATGAAAATAAAATGGTAGAAAATTATGCCCTGTAGTTAATGCGTTCGTATCAAGATAACCAAGAATTGTTTCATTATTATTACCGCGGTGTTAGGAAATGAATATGTTATTATGCATTAATATGACAGAGACTGACATGGAGCTGAAACTTGTCCAAGTAAGTTGAAACTTTGAGGGCATCGACTCAGCCATGTATTTGAACTTTCAGACGTACCGTTCCTTTACTTTCATAATTAATGCAACTACCACGATACGTTTTCGTGGCTTGGACACACGTTTTACGTCGAGAAACTCGGGACACTGTTTCGCGAGAACCAACAGTGCTGCACTGACTTACATCATTAACCTCGGCGAACGAAGCGAGGTCATTGATTCACTGGGTTCGCTGGGGGTGCCGATATACAAGAAATTGCAGATGAATAAACATTTTGCCAAGGAGTAAAACCGAAGATTTTTGAAAAATAATATAACGAAGGAAAATGTGTAAAATATTAGATTGTCCGGAAAGTGTCTTTCTTTCGCAGACGCGTCTTGTACAACGATGCATCTTTACACAGACATGAAACCTAATCTGTCGAACGTTGTGATCTTTATTTTGATAGAACAAAATGGATCGTCCGTAATTCGATAAAATAATATAAAACAGAAGATGTTGTGCTTTCATTATTTCCTTGTAAAACGAAAGAAGACCTAATAATACTATAATAATATAGAATAATATATATGATATATAAAATGATACAAAAGGAATTGAAAGAAAAATAAAAAACCATGGGATCTTTTAGGGACTTCGCTTGATAAACTAAAGAAAGTCGATCGTTTTACCATGCTATAATATCATTTTATAAGACGTAGGAGAATTTAATTCGCTATTAGCCCTCTCGTTCCAAGAGCTCTTCATCTTGACAATTATTCCGTAATTCATACTTCTCGTAGAAAAATGTGCGCAGCTTTGGATTTTCAGGGATAACAAGCGTATCTGGAACAGGACCGGTCTTTTCACGATAGGAAAGCTAAAAGGTTGAAAATCCTGGTCGGTCGACACGTACTTACGTATCGTCGAGTTCATCGCGCTCCTCCGGCTTTTCTAGGACAGCCAGAATTACCCGTTTCATTGTGCCGCGTTTTCTTTTTTCATTATGCCTTCAATCCTACGTCGAGTTTCGCGATGAATTAATAAATCACGCCAAGCTCTCGTCGCAACCTCGTAATATCCAAGCAAGGTAGGATTCTCTCGACCGAGGACATCTTGATAATAAGCGTAATACGTTGCAAAACAACCAAAAATATGCTATTCGAATGGTAGGACGAGGATGGATCGCACCGCGAATTCTACGCGGATAAAGTAGGTCGTATGAAATTCATGCAGCTTCGTTCCAGTGACATCTTTTTACCGAAGAGATTCAATGTAAAATGTTCCGCAGGCTCGTGAAAGCATTCGACCGCTCGCAGGCATCTTTTATTATACAGCATATTACCGTGTCCTATAGGAAACATTTTGAAATTTCATTAGCTCTGTCGTACGAAACTCCACCGTCACGTTTACGTCGATGAAAGAAGCTTTAAAGAAATCTGAAAGTATACGTGGAAATTACAAAATACCTAGTACAATATGGATCTTGTCGTTATTTCTGTATTTAGAGGTAAAATCATAATAGCTATTATGATATTCTTTTGATAACTGTATTATCACGTAAGCGATTATTATATATTCGATAAAGCGCCTTTACGATATTCGATACTGAATCATCGATCACACTTTTTTTTGACTTTTTTTTAGATTATCTTCTGCGCTCCTCGATATTATTACTATTAATAATATTTTCAATAAAATAATAACTAATTATTGAACCTGGACCCATAACCTGTTGTTATTTCTGTATTTAGACGTAGGATCACAATAGCTGTTGTTATATTCTTTGGATAAATCTATCACGCCGAGAAACCTTTATTGCACTTTCTTACATTGACTGGGGATGAAAACAAAAGAATATCTTAAATCGATTATATCTACAACTATCTTCTAGTTACTATTTATTGTAACTGGCGCATCTGCGTATGGATGAGCGCGAATTCACGTTGTCATTTTCAACAGATCCTTATCGATATCCCTCTATGGGGTTACGGAATTTCCTCTTGCTGTCTGTACATCTTCAACCCATTCGTCGCCATAAATAAAAAGATATAGAAACTATACGATAAGAACGATATCGATATATACAATAGAATGTCATACCTTCTTAGACTATGCCAAAATCCATTTCATACACTAACATAAGCTAAGACAGCAATAATAATTATAATCATGCCTTATAAAATATAGACGATCTACGATAGATTATACAAAAGGTTATACAAAAACTATTTAGTTTATATATTATGTATATATCTTGCAGAATCACGAAAGCATTTGAAAAGTCAATTACCCGTTATATTAATGAACCGAACATTAATTCCTGTCAAGCCAGTATCGAACGCGAAGCAACCACGATCCTTGGTCGATTAACGCTACAACTACCGACAGTCAACACGAAGTTATTTCTACCAAAACCAGTCAAAATTGGTGGTCTTTAAAAAATACGTAACAATAGAATATCTTTATATTTATTGATTTATTACTTCCTTACAGAAGGAATTCCACGTTACGTAGTACATTTTTGGTATTATTAATCCACCATGATCACTAAACGAGGATCGACACATTTGTAAAATTGTAGAACCGGTCATTTTGACTGCTGTGGTATTTCTAGCGTTAGCATCTAGCGATCTAGCGACCGACCCGGAATTTTCCTGATAAATGATATCGTCATATCGAATGATACGCAGTGAAGATTTGAAAAACGTGTGGGAAGTTGCACAAAACGAGGAAACTGGTTAATTGATGTTCGATAAACAGATTGCAGAACTCTTTTACACTTTGACAAGCAAAAATCATTTTGACTATAAATATAAGTAACCTTAATACAAAATTATTTTCAGTTTGAATACATAAAAGACAAAATAAAATTCATTATATCATTCTTTTAGTTATCGTTGCGAAAGTCACATCATTGCGGAGAAAATATAACATGAAGTAGGAATTTTAAAATAAAATTGTAAAACCAGTCAATGTGACTGGTAGTTCTAGTGTTAACAATGCCGAGTCTCCCTCTGTTATTGTATTAGGTTGTCCGAAAAATGTCTTTCTTTCGCAAACTTGTTCCGTACAACAGTGCACCTTCCTACAAACGTGAGACCAAGTCTGTGAAATATCGCGGTGTTTATCTCAACAGAACAAAACGGATCGTACGTAATTCGACAAAATAATATAAAACAAAACACCTTGTGCGTCTATTATTTCCTCATAAAACGAAAGAAACTTTTCGGACAACCTAATACAAACGTATAAACCCACTACCACTTTACGTTACGTACGGAATTTAGCCTTCCAATAGAACCAAGGAGTACGTGCCCGGTATCGTACGTACGGAGAACTGAGCCCGATAACGTTACATCGCTCATAAGCATACGCAACTGATACATCGGAAGCTTGTTAGAAACTCAGAAACTTATCCTGTTCCTGCTTGAGTAGCTATAGCGCAGGTGTGCAAGAAAAAGAAAACAGAAAATACCAAGGAATAAAACGAAAACGTTAAAAACAATTTATAAGCAGAAATCTAAATCGCATTAATAAGTAAGTAAATTAATCGGTACATAGCAGATAAATAACAAAGAAACGTAAAAGTAAAAGAAACAACGATAAAAAAGCAATATACACAGATGCGATAAGAATAAAATGGACGCATAGCAGAGACAAAAATAAAATGTACGAAACCTACAGATCGACATAACAACTGGAAAATGTTCACCGTGACACTAATTCGCGTTTGACCAGTCTCAAGCGCGAAAGAATGATGATCCTTGGCCGGTTAACATTCCCGATTCTCCCTCTACTATATCCCCAACCCCCTGAACCACCCCCGCTCAGCCCCTCGATCCCTTCCATCCGCGACCTCTATTAAGCGTTATATTCCGCTATCCAGCAGCGATGGAGGATAGTTCCAGTGTATTGGCATGCTGAAATACGGGGCGCGTTCGAAGCGCCGGCAGCCGTCAGGGTATTGATTTACAATGCTTACTCCTCTCCACAGCAACTCCCATAACTACAGACCCCTTCTCCGTCTCTCTCTAACCAACCTGCACTCGTTCCTCTGCCATATTTTCTGTCTTTCTTCGTCCTTTACGTTGCGCTCAGCCAACTGTGTTCGTTGATCTCTGGCCGACGATCGTTCGCGATCTCGCCGATCTCGCTTTTCCTCGCTCGTCGAACGCTGGCCCCCCCGTGACCGATGAAACCGACACAATCGGTGACCTGGTTGCCTCCAAGATAAGCGGTTATACGAGAGACCTCGAGAACACGGCTGGCGCACGATTTTATTTTCATCCGGTCGTTTCCAACGATGTACAGGGTTGAGAGCGTACAACGGGGTGGTTACGGTGACCCGGTTGACGTTACAAAGCCAAACATCATTTAGACGTTTCGTGTGGCTTCTTTGCGCAAAACTTCTTCTACAGTTTCTTAATACGGTCGTTCGTTGATCAGGCGCGGACAGTGTTCATTGCGGTTTATTGCGGTTTACGCCAACTATTGGCTTTTACGTCTTTTGCTTCGTACGACGAATACGCGACCGTTTAAGGCTTCGAATGGGTGTTTTCAGGTTTTTTTGAGTTTTTTCACGTAGACGTTGAGGCGCAAAGGGCGGTAACAAGGCTTCGATTTATGCAAAATATTAGGTTTTAGGCGTTTGCTTCGTGCGATGAGTATAATCGTTGAAGGTTGCGCAGGGCTTCTTTTCGACAGGTTTTAGAGCTTTCTAACTCTACCAGGTGTTTGAGGTGTGAAGATTCTGGCCGGGATTCGTGCAAACTATTATTCTTTGGTCTATTACTTTGTACGATGAATATGATTGTTGAAGGTTTCAATGGACTTTGAATTGATTGATTGAAGCTTTCTAATGGACCGTCTTTAAGACACTTTAGGATCTTTTAATGTTTATTTTGGTTCTGAAGCATGGAAGACGTTATTTCGACCGGGATTTTGTGCATATTGCCACTCGTAAGTTTGTTCATTTGCGCGATGAATATTGGATTTTTTACTCTCTGCATGGGGTTTTTGTTTTTTCCAATGGACGTGTTGATTTCCGGAATACCAAGGTTTCAGTGTATAAAAAGCGTGTTATCGTACTTAGAATTTTACATAAGATTTTTAGATAAAATTTGAAAAATTCATTCAAGAATTAATTGAACAGCCTAGATCCTGTTAAAGTGAAAAAAGTAAATAGTATCTTGTCTCGAATTAAAAAATGAAAGAACTAAATTTCTAGTTAAACGTTCTATATACCTATTCGACCATAACACATTCAACATAATCTAAAAGCAAATCTAACTTTAGAGTTCTCAAAGTTACACGCAATATATCGACCACATAGCTTCGTTTCTTTTAATTTCGATCAATTCTTCCACAAAAGGTAGTCTGAAAGGTTCGTACCATCGAGATGATCAACCGAAAGCTTTCTTCCAATATTCGACCATACAAACAGCTCTAGTTACAATAAAGAAAAATTCTTCTGCTAAAATAAAACACGCTCCGCGTACGAAACTAATTATTCAAAAACTAATTACAATAAAGAAAAATCCTTCTGCTAAAATAAAACACCCTCCGCGTACGAAACTAATTATTCAAAAACTAATTACAATAAAGAAAAATCCTTCTGCTAAAATAAAACAAGCTCCGCGTACGAAACTAATTATTCAAAAACTGATAAGCCATCTTCTAGCCGAACTATACAGCTACGAAAACACCGCGTACATTATTTTCCACCATCGATGGTCCCCATACAACACACTATCGACGTGGTCGCATTAATATGAATGAATAAAGAAAATATATGACTTTCCGATGAACACGGTGGCCCAGATTCCGCCGGTGACGGAATTTTATTTTCAAAGGGACGTCTCGTACAGCGACTGTGCATCGAATCGCGCTTTCATCGAGCCGCCGCCGGCTCTCGCGAATATTGCGCGGATTTGCGTAATCGCGAGGCTCACTAGGATCAGCGACGCCAAGGGAAAACGTCTGATACCAACGGAATCATCGGAAACAAATTCCTCTGAACGAACGCGAAATGAATATTTACGATGCATATGCCGCGTCTTTTTTTTTCTTTCACTCTTCATTCCCTTTTTCTTCTTCTTCTTCTACTTCCACTCTCCTCCTTCGAGCATCGACGAGCTCGTTTGTTTGCGAAGCCGGCGCGCACAGTGACTGTATCGATGTTCCAGTTTACCTATTCGCCGTTGGAAAAAAGGCGAATAACGTGGAACCCGATGGAAATTGCGAAGGCAGCATACAAATATTTGATGGATCGGGTAGTGGATTAGGAAGTTGGCATCGAGCGTAAGAGTAAATGGAAAAATTAGGGATAAATGAGAAACTTATAGTTGCGCGTGACAAACAAGGACGTGTATTTATTCCTAAATTTGTATTCTCGCATAATATTATCGCAATAAGTTGGTACTTGCATATGGAAAATACATATTCCCAGACTCGTATCGTACATTATCATCGTATATTACGTTACCGCGTTATATTTGCGCGGCAAATACAGAGTCGCGGATTTCCAGCGTATTTTAAGTTCATGTCGTATCTGAGACTTTTGTCTAAGCTTTTTTAACACTGGAACTACCGATAGTTAACACGAAACTATTTCTACCAAAACCAGTCAAAATTGGTGGATTTTAAAAAATACGTAATAACAGAATATCTTTATGTTTAATGATTTATTAGTTTCTTACAGAAGGAATTCCATGTTACGTAGTACATTTTTGGTATTGTTAATCCACCATGATCGCTAAACGAGGATCGATACGTTTATAAAATTGTAGAACCGGTCATTTTGACTGCTGTGGTATTTCTAGCGTTAGCATCTAGCGATCTAGCGACCGACCCGGAATTTTCCTGATGAATGATATCGTCATATCGAATGATACGCAGTGAAAATTTGAAAAACGTGTGGGAAGTTGCACAAAACGAGGAAACTGGTTAATTGATGTTCGATAAACAGATTGCAGGACTCTTTTACACTTTGACAAGTAAAAGTCATTTTGACTATAAATATAAGTAACCTTAATACAAAATTATTTTCAGTTTGAGTACGTAAAAGACAAAATAAAATTCATTATATTACTCTTTTAGTTATCGTTGCGAAAGTCACATCATTGCGGAAAAAATATAACATGAAGTAGGAATTTTAAAATAAAATTGTAAAACCAGTCAATTTGTCTTAATTTCAGAATTTCTATGATCAAAAAATTCGATCGTTCGTTCCAACGTTCCTCAAACTTTGCCAAATTTTCAAACAGGCCGAAAGTGAGGAAACTGCGACCGAAATAATCATTCTCCTGATAATCTATACCAGAGCTTACCGAACTTTCGTGATCCGAGATCCCACTTCCGGAAACGGTATATAATTCTTCAAGACTCGATCCAACATTACCGATTTGATTGATAAACAATTAAGGATCGAACAGATACGAATCTGCGACCTAAGAGAAACTAGATACCTGGTAACTCTCGTCTTAACTTTAACCGAATGGAATTATTCATCCGACGATTCTCAATGATTAAAACACTTCTAACGGGCAAGTAAATTATCCTCATTTAATATTTAACGTGGCTTCCTCTCTGGGTATCGATGATCTAAATCAGAGCTTCTTAAACGATGGGTCGCGACCCGATACGCGATTAGAATCACGAGATCGTGAACATTTTTCCGACTAACGCGCGACAAATATCAATATTAAACGATGCCATTAAACGATGACGAAGAATTCATCGAGTTAGCAATGGACAAAGGGAAAAGACACCAGTTGTTTAAGAAATCTTTAGATCGGATTTTGCTTGGAATTGGACATAATTTCTAGCAATCCCTAAAATGGCCTTAAACACGCTTATGACGTTTCGTACCAGATTTTTATTGCAAAACCGCATCTTCGTCATTGGCGATTGGAAAATAAAATTATCGGTTAACTGTGAAGAACAGGTGAAAGATGCTTCGTTATATCAAATATTCAGCCAAGATTCGATTCTTCGTGCATAAATAAACAAGCATATTCATCTGACGATAATAAGTCGTGAATATCAATTATGAATATAACAAAGAAGCGTTTAAAATCGAACTTGTTCCATTTATTACCGATCAATGTCTTTTTTGCATATTTATTCGATATAACCGGGGGTTCGCGTAAAATTTCACCCGACGAGAATGAGATCGCGAATGGAAAAAGTTTAAGAAACGCTGACACAGATCAAACATTACGTTTCATAAAGAAGAAAAAAAGAGAACTAGGCCTGAATCCTAGTACGCTGCTCATAGATTGCGAATTTGTATGCAATGCTACGGATATATTATATAAAAAAATATGTAAAATATATAAAGCAGAGCGCTGCAACTTCTATTTCTTCAGTAGTGTCTATTAAAGTATGAATTTGCATAAAAATTTGCGGTCTACTTACGAACTAGACTACGCTTAAATTCTATTTCTTTAGTTGTATCTATAAAAAGAAGGAATTTACATAAAAAAAACCTACAGTCTAGTTATGAACAAGGTTGCAAGACACTTCTCGTTTAACTCGGACACCTCTAACGTAGAAAATCATTTTTATCGTCAAACTGCCAAAGACTAGAACACCAACGATGAACGAATTACCTGTTCCTTCTTAGTCATCCTCCGTCACGAACACGTATTATTCACCTGGCTATTATCGCGTATGTAAATATCTGCGCCGATGACGCGCAGGTTAGGATGGCATTGTGAAAGAAACTTGCAGGGCAGTGCTTTCTAAAACGCTGTGCACGGTCCCGTTTTTCTTCGCCACGCGATTCCACTGGTCGTCGTCGTACGTAGAAAGCACAGCACAATAGACTTCTCGAATCGCTTCCGTTCGACCGCGGTTATTAGTTGCTTGTTCCTGTCTGGCTCGGAGCACACGGGGTGAATTCCAAGATGAATCGACGATAAGAAAAAAAACCGTGGCAAGAAAATGCAGATGTATTTTTGCCGCGACGTTCGCTGCAATTGCATCGCGTCTCGTAGGCTTTTCTTATGCCTTTTTACTTCGCCGGAAGTAAATCGAAAGAGGAAGGTAATCTCGAATGAAAACTCGCGTTTATAAAGGCTTCGATTCAACAAGAACGAAAGAATACGTTAAGAATAGAGGTTTCGGAGAGTATTGTTATCAAAAGATCGTAGGAAGATTTTGTATCAGGTATTAGGCATACGTAGAGATTAGGTATTTTTAGGTCATTTTTTATTGAGTATATTAATTATTTACAACCGGTTATTAGCCACGTTACGGTAATTTTATCGTAACATGATCCACTATAAATATATTTAGAAATATTAATTCAAAGAGTTCCATTGAATATTATAATTAGGTACGTTCAGATACACTAGCGTTCGAATGGAATTAATGGGCGCGCGAATGACATAGCGATTAAAGTGTTAACGTGATCTAACAATCAAGGTTATGAATGATAGTGTACTACTTATGGTAGCATTGTATTCAAATTGCAATATCCATTTGTGCATTCAAACGACAACTAAATATTGACTCGAATACCAGCAGTGGGATGATATTTCTTATCGATGTTTGCCATCGTTTCACCAACAATGTGCCTTGCTTTTCATTTTCCATGGCGTCAACTACATCCACATGACAAAACAATTTCATACGTCGCATCGTTCTAACAAATTCTTCGAATATCACGCGCCTCTTCGCCAGTTAACAATTCAAGTAAATAGAAGATTTAAGTAGATGATAGAAGAATTTGAGTTTCTATGGAATACCTGCATGGTATGTGTCTATCATAAATATTGTAATTCAATTATCGTGTAACTTCGTCGTTGCATATTTTCATTGTTCGTGTTACGTAACACTTGTTGGTAATAAACGTTAAGTATTATTGACAAAAGAAATATTTCGTTTACTTTGATACTTAAAACCGCCCTGATATTTATCAACTTCCATGTGATATCGTCGAGTCACAGATCTATATATAATATAAACATAATATTTTATACAACAATCGTTCTCGTCGTGCCAAATATCAGACATTCCTGTTTGGACCTATAGGATCCAACTATGGGGAACAGCGAGTAACTCTAACATAGAAATTTCTCAACGATTCCAATCAAAAACTCTAAGATCCTTAATAGACGCACCTTGGTATATTACCAACGAAACAATACGTCGCGACCTTAAGACACGTACAGTTAAAGAAGAAATATCCAAATTCAGTAATAGATATAACATAAGAGTTAACAACCACGAAAACCCATTAGTTAATTACTTGACACGACGGATCAGGTCCGCAGGCTAGAAAGACATTACCCTCTAAATTTAACATTAGATTCAGCTAGAACCAAACATACGATAATCACTAATTATTCACTAATTATAGAACCACGCCAGAATAATTTACTTATAATTCTCAATGAGAATTGATTGTAAAATTCTTCCAAATATAAAAAAAAAAATAATGTCAAACAGCAAATAGCGCAGAAAGAAATGCAACCAATTGAAAATTAAAATGAAAGCAACGGAAAAACGAACACGAAGCCTGGTCGCTACAAGTTCTTAGGCGAGATTTCAATGGACGTTCACCCATGGTCGTAGCTTTATGGCATTGCGTAAAATGAGTTACAGGCCGGATAATCGGGTAATAAACTTCCGGCCAAGACCCCCCGTGTGGGCGGCCACGTGGGTCGGACCAAGTTGCGGTATTACGGCGACGACGTCGGTGTAAATATATTTATTATGACCACCCTTGTCGTCCCGGTTCATCCAGGTAAGAGGAACAGGCTCGTTTGAAAATCCTTTTGCTTCGATTGTCTCCCTTTTCTCCTCTATACGAACTCCGCTTGCCCTAAGTCAAGACTGCCACGATAATTTATGGTTAAAGAACTTTCCTTCAACGATTTGTGCTCGTTCTACGTTCTGTGGGAAAATTCTTTGCCTCCTTCGTTTTGTTTCTCTTTTTCATGCCTTTCCATCATTTAAACTTCGAAATCTTAGGTATAGGTATCTTAGGCATTGATTTTCGACCAGCTTCCTTTCGCGATGTACATGTGATCGAAAGACTTGCCTTGAAAGGTTTCGACTCGTGAATTTTCTGCAGAGAAATTCTAGCGTTTCTTTTCCTCTTTAGGTTTCGAAATCTCAGATTTGCATCGATGCTTGAGAACGTTTATGATCGTTGCTTTTTCTAACGAAGGGCGTAATCGAACGTATCTAACGGAGAAGAAATCGGTTTCTCTTGGATACTTTTCACTTACGAATATCTATGAACGTCTACGGTTCGGTAAGAAGATAGGAAGTTCCGAGATAATAAGATAGCTAAGTTACTTTAAACACTTGCGGAAGATAACAAAAGAAGATAGAAGTATTTGAACATTTCCTATTTTTACTACCTACTTATTTACTCGTTATCACGATCGTTAACACAGCTAATACTACGTTACGTGTAGTTGTTAGAGTAGTTGCAAAGCGCAGTGGAACATAGGCGAATCTCACCGGTTTCGAGAATGTGTGCGAGTTCTACTAGCCTCTAATAACTAGAGTGTGAATATCTGCGAAGGGACGTAGCATGTGCAACAACTCGGCGACGAGTGAAACACGAAATTGCGAGTACCGCGGCGAACATCACTGGAAGGCGTCCAGCGCGAATTCTTGCGCCTCGTTTATTAGGGGATGAACTATTTAATGGACGAAGCGTAACGTAAATATGGAGGCATTCTCAGAAAGCTAAATGGGTTTTACTTTGAAAGATCGTGGACACATTGCACATGGTATTTCCCTTTCGGATACCATTAAGAGTCTCACTTCAGTGCTATTTCACTTGAAAGTTACACAAACAGCTACCTCTATACGTTTGTATCTTCTAAATTTTATTCCGTTGGTGTTAACGTTACGCTAAATCCGAAGGCGATTATTAAAAGTTTAATATCAGCTTGAGAAAATGTTTTTCTTCATAAACGAACAGGTTAATCAAATAGACGGTTAATACAAGCTATCTCCTTTTAAAACGTTACAAATAGTCGTTTCGTTCGATAAAAACAAAATTCTTCTTATCTAAATAAAGCAACTAAGCGAATACACTTGCAGTGGCTAGAGAAATATTGGCACAACGTTTTATTTATTGTAACGTGTATATAGCAATTTGTTAACTCGTTCGCTACCACGCGTCACGCATATGCCAAACACTACGTATCTGTTAGATTGTCGGAAAAGTTTCTTTCGTTTCGTAAGGTGATAATAGATGAACAAGAATTTCTGTTTTATATTACTCTATTGAATTAGGTATGATTCATTTCGTTATATTTCTATTATTATGTTCGTGCATAATTCGATAAACTAATATAAAACAAGAAACATTGTGCGTCTATTATTTCCTTATAAAACGAAAGAAACTTTTCGGACAACCTAATAGTTGCTTTGCAGAGCCAAGCGTCGTACATGCGTGAAACATATTGTGTTTCAATTTTCTTTAAGATAAGTGCACGATATCTTATTTATTTTCACTGGAGATACTTTTAGATATTACAGACAACAGCAAATTATCACCAGTCTGGCATCGTAGCACATTATCTTTGGTTCTTTTAACTTTCTCTTTTCGATTAATAAAAATTCCACACGACTATCGTCTTCTAAATACGAAACGTGAATTACGTCAAACAGGTAACGATACACATGTGTGACGAATGGTCCGCAGCAAAAGGCGATCTAGTCATAACACAGCGTCGCACGTATCGTGCGCGACGCGTCCTAAAACCCGCTTGGATCTTTCTACTTAGCGTTTTGCGTTATGATATACGCACGTAAAGATGTATGTCTTATTACACGGATATTCTGAAAGTTTGAAACTTGACTATGAACAGCGACTGTTTCTTCAAACGGCGGTAGCAAAAGAATTGAATGAAAGTATATTAAATTTCGTATCGGTAGTGTACTTTCATACGACTACAATTTGATACTTTGAAAATGAAACGTAAGACCTGATGAGAAAAGGCTTCGTTGGGAAATAGGTTCTTTTTCGTTCATTTAATTTGTACTTTACAATTTGTCCAGCTGGACATTTGGTAAATTCTAACTTTATTGCTGAATAACATGTGGATGGCTACCTCCAGTGGGAGATACCGTCTTCGAGTTTGTCTATTTTATTTCTTCACTGAGGTCAGTGCGGTGTTTTCTTTCCAATCTTCTTATACCTACATACGGCCAGAAATTTCCGATCGACCAAGTGGAGCTGAAAATGTCCTAGTAAAAGGTATGTTTGTACATACCTGTGTTTCCCATAGCAGTATTTCTCTTATTAGGTTCTATATTTCACTTTGATCATAGACAAATTTGTACAGTTATGTGAAAATAGCTATCTATTAGCGAATGATACGAAGCTTAGTAATTAATTAGTATCTAAATTCTGTAATAAATACAATGGTGTGTACAGGTACATTTCCTAGCCATTGTATATTCCACGAAGTTCTACCTTTCACGCTCAATCCAACTATATGCAGCACGATGCAGTTGTATGTATGCACATAAATACATAGATGGTAAACCTGACGTAAAGGCGGACGATCGCGACGAACGTCGTCGCGAGGAGAAAAGATGATCCGAGCGGAACGTAAATTCACCGGTAGCGGGCACGTACCTGCGCTACTACCATGGACGGAAGCAATCAATAAGGCGGCTTAAATTACGGGAGGAATCGTCGTTGACGTGGAGAAACAGAGCCACGGGGCAAGCGCTAATAACCCAGATGCAAATTGATAGTGCTCATTATCATAGTAACAACGATCGTATACAGGCTCGTAAGAGCCACGCCGCGAAAGGGGCCGCGAGATTTATTTCGCTCGTTTAAATTCCCCACTGCCGCCGGCGAAGCGACGAAAAACTTGTCACGAGTGGAAAATATCGCTGTTTTCACGACCGAAAGTGCTATCTATGGTTTTTGCAATTCCTCCATGTTCGTCTTTCGTTTTGCAATAATTTTACATTTACGCGTATTAACGTTTGAACTACCAAACGCGTCAAAACGACGAGTTTCAGGTTTCTTCTCTTTGGTTTTCTTCCATTTTTATTATCTTTTATCGAACATTAATTACGTGTTACGCGTTACATATGTCCACATTGGGACATGTTCCAGTCTCATGCAAAACGTGATAATTAATACGGATTGTTAAAAGCGATTAAATTGTTATTTCATATGCACAGGAAGTTCTGATTGAACGATCCAGCATTCAAGAAACTTTTGCAGAAATTATAATATGTATAGAAAAAGAATGAATGAACAATTATACACTGACTTCTATTGGTTTCAAAATGTGTATCTATGTAAATTTAAGTTCGCCAGATTAGCGGTTAGCGACTGTCGATCGAAGAAAGAAAGTTGTAAAGACATATAGTTACGTTAATGATTCAATAACGCGCTTTGTCTAAATCGTAGCTACGATAGGCTTTCAGAAATTACCTATAGTTATTAATTTAGAATGTTAAATTACATTCACAATGTGCTCATTCAAAATGTATTTATGATATTCAATTCGAATTCATTAGCGATACGACTAGACGGATCTCAATCGTACGATCCTTCGTCGCTGATTAAGATCTTTATTCTTGCGACTCTATTATTTGCTCTGGTGTTGCATTGAATCAACCACGTGTTTGCACAGCTGCGAACAATACATTACTCTGCGAAATATACCGTTTCAACTAATCTGCAATAAATACTACATTATTGTATTATTATTAAGTTGCTAAACTCTGCACAATCCAAGCTTCTTCGATTGTAACTTCGCTAGCGCATCGTCTCGATTTCACGGTAGAAAGAAATTAAATTAGAGAAAGAATGGAATACAGGCAAGGATTTAAGGTTGTAGAAGCAACAAATAAGTTGAACCTGTTTCGTTAGAATATTCGAAACAGGAAAACTTCTAACGTGTCATTTTGAACGACGAAAAATAATGTTGCAAGGAATCTCATCGAGAGAACAATCACAGTTAAAAGTTCCTCGACCTCTTACGTCGAACATCGATCGGTATAACGCGATTCCAGGGAAAAACGTGGAAATTCCAGAGCGTCTAAGCGCACGTTGGCCTCCCGACGAGGTGTCACCTGTTGAATCCAGCCGCAACGCGAAACACGGACCGCCTGTTTCCCTGGAAATTGCATGTTGTCAGAATGGAAAGAACGGACGGAGCATCGAAAGGGAAACCAATGGGTCGGCAACAGTGATAGCCAGCCTTTAGAACTCCTTAATGACAGTTTCGATCGGATGGAACGATTTCCATCAAACACCGCTGTACAAAATAACGTTTTATAGTTTTGCTAGTTATTCTAAGGAAATCACGCGAAATAATTAAGTAGCGTGTGAGTGCTATAAGATGAAACGCTGTTAACATTATCACATAAAATCACGTGTGTAATTAACAAAGGACTAATAATAATGAGGACAAAAATAAAGAGAAAATAGCAAGACAGTGTAAAATTTATAACAATGAAAGGAACTTAATATTTTTCATAACGACAAAGGACAAAGACAGAGAACGCTATGACAAAGACAGCTATTAGCTATGCAAAAAATAATCAAGAAGATCGTAATATAGCTGCGTACTGGTATTAAGTTTATTCTGTACAAACCCATCTATTTCATTATTTTAAAGCACAAGGTCCGTGTCTAAACTATTTTTAAGTACAGAATAACATCGTATTCAATTTATATATACAGAAGTTATAAACAAAGTCAGAAATTATTTACCTATAATATCTATGACAAATTAAGAAGACTTAGAATGCTAGATATTTTCATTTCGACAAAATCAAATTGCGTTCCATGCATAGCGCGTCCAGCAACAAGTAGAAATCGATCGATGAACAAAAATAGAACGAGCAGTAAACGAGACGCGTTGCGAATTATAGCTACATTTAGTGATTCATATCGTTGTTAATTTAAATTATCAGGTAATGGGTTATTAACTGGTCGTTCACGGGGATGGTCGGGGAAATTTAATTAAATTCATTCGAGACTTATGAAGAGATATTCGTTTAACGAAGCGCTTCAATTTAACGATATCGCACCACTACATATGGAGTCGCATGTTTACTTCGATTAAAGGAAACTTGTTGGCTCGAAAAAGTTTGCTGAAAACGATCGCCGAAGTACGAGACGAAATTTGATTATCACGTAACAAATACACTCACCGGGTTTGCAAGTTACCAAATAGAATGCAGAAAATTCGAAAGTAACCCGAAGGTGAGCCAAAGAACCCCTAACACAAAACGAGTATGTACGAGAACGAAAATATCTAAAGAAACTTAAATCTAATGCAAGTAACGGACGAAAAGAAGTTTCCAAAATCAAGTTAAAACATCCCGGGGAATTTAAAGAGACCCGAACCTAACCTAACTGCGTCATCGAAAGAGGTGACACTCCAAAATCTCAACACAAACAACAGGAATATAGCGGAACTCGATAGTGTACAGGAAAAACCTTTACTGCAGAACCAAGGAAAACTAACCTAAGGAAACCCAAACCTAACCTAAACCAACCGTGAAAATTATAAACCGCTCGTAAATCTCGGCGAAAATGACAAAGGTCGAACGAAACTTTCCAAAGTCTATGAAAAGATCCTTATTCCGAAATTATTTACAAAAACCACAAAAATCAAGAGAAACTCGAAGAACCTAGTCACCGAACCAGAAACTCCCAAATCCGCGTAAATCCAGCTGAACCTATTGGAAAGAGCTAGCAACGGTGAAAAAAAAGCAAGGAGGAAAAACGAGGAAGGAAAAGGGAAAGGAATAGTCACGTGAGAGGGTACGCGTGCACGCGCGTGTCCCGACATGTATACGCATCGTGAGGCACGCACGGCCGCGTATCCTCGCGCTCGCTACGTTCACGCTACGCTTCCTCCCCTCCCCTGCGTCCACTGCGCTACCCACCCCTCCCCTCTCCTCCCTCCACCGCAGCGTTCTTGTCCCCCCTCTCTCCCCCGCCTGTGCATCGTCCGCCTGACGCCCCCCACCCCCGAGCCTAGCCGGTTACCCCCTCTTGTCTCCGCCTCCTCTCAGCTCACTCTCGTCTGGCTCGACGGTCCCGAAGGCAGCGGACAATTTATGCCCAATTACACCCTAATTACCGTAATGGCACGACTCCGGTACAGATGGTGCACGGAGTTAAGTAACTGTCACGGGCCACGGGAGCGAGGCCTCGGTTCTTCGATCGGTCGTTACGACGCCGCGCGACGCGGCGCTTCTATGCCTATATAACGTTTTCGTTACGTTCGCGTTCTGCTGTGTCCCGTAAGTCGTAAGTTGCGCGATCATTGCGATGTAAATATATATGCACTCGCATACAGCGAGTTAAGAGGTTAGGATAGATATCTTGGAGGGAAGATCTTTTGGTAATTAATACCTTGGCTTACGACTATTTTCGACGATACTGACGTGTGTATGAAGTAAACGAAGCGCGGTATTGTATTAGCACGCAGAAAGTAAAAGAAGCGCTAATTGTTGTATGCACGAAGTAAAAGAAGCCCTTCTATGCTTTGTCAGTGCATGTATCTATATACGTAAGATACGTAATACCTTGGCTTGTGACTTTTCTAGCGATAATTGTTTGATCGCGTAGAGTGCAAGTTCGTTTGTTCGAGGATGGGACGCTTCTATGCCTTTGTAGCGTTTTCGTTATGTTCGCGTTTTGCCGCACCTCGTAACGCAATGATTGCGATGTAAATATTACATACAGTGGTAAGAGGTTAGGACGAATGAAAAGATCTTTTGATAAGTAATATCTTGGCTTATGACTTTTCTAGTGATAATCGTAATTGCAGTAGAAACGCGCTTGTTCGAAGACGAAGCGCTCTTTTATCTACGCGGCGTTCCGTTACGTTCGCTTTTTACTGCGTTCTGTAAATCACGCGATTATCGTGACATAAAGTTGTGAGGTTAGGATGGATGAAGAAATGGCAGTTGACGATTAATGTCTTGACATATGGTTTTTAGTGATTCTTCCTCCGCGTATAGAATAGCGTTTCGCCCTATTCGCGTTTAGCAACATTGCGCAAGTTATGCGGCGACTGCGGCGTAAGTTACAGAACTGAGAGGTTAGGATTAGTTATGATTTGAATGAAAAGATTATTTGATAGGTAATGTCTTGACCTCTGACTTCTTTGATGCTTATTACGTGTATAAACTAAAACTGTATTTATTCCAACATACAGCGCTTCTATCTGTAGCTTTTTTCCATTCGCATTTAACAAATTTAGGCGATCCGATGATTGCGATGTATGTACATACAGAGTTAAGAGGTTAGGATGTCACGATTTGGATCAAAGAATAGTTCGATGGGCAATATATCTTGGCTTATGACTTTTCTAATCATAATTGTTGCATATATAGAGCTGTTGCATAAGTTTGTTTATTCGAAGATAAGACGCTTCTGTACGTAGCGTTTTGTTACGTTCGCGTTTTTTCGCGCCCCATAAATCCCGCGATAATCGCAACGCAGAATCCACAGACCTATGGGTATTTCGTGCTTTGTGTGCAGAGCAGAAGTTTATTTATTGGAACATGAGTTATTTCTAAGTTTAGCGTTTCGTTTCATTCGCGTTTAGCAGCATCCTATAAGTCGCGCGATAATTGCGATAGGCATGCAGAGTTAGGTTAGAGAGTTAGGATAGTTGATTATCCACCGCTGTGTATGAAGGAATCATTTGATAGTTAACATGTTAGCTTATGGTATTTTGGCACGTTTTAAATATTTGATACACACGGTAGAACTCCTCGTTCGAAAATATCGCGCGTCGTCTCCTCAGTTCGATATCGAAAGGCGATAAAGAGTTGAATCGATGGACGTTTGTACAAATTATTCTTGGCTGTAAATGTTTCCTTAACCTACACACGGACACGCTGCAATTCATTAATTATAAACAAATTCTCGTCTTTCGTAACGCTGTTATTCTTTAACATTTTCCTCCTTCAATTTCAATATGAAATCGCGAAGTGAACGAATCCCGTGATGACCGAACAGACCTTGAACCTTCATCTCTATTTTCCAAGAAGATTAAAACCAATAAACACTTGTGCAGGAAAAATAAATTTCTCGAACGAGACTCGGTGAGCTTCCGGGAAGATTGTTGTAAAAATGGACGATTAAACAAACTGTTTAATGGTAAAACACGGGCGAAATCAAAGCCAAAGTAACGAGAGATGATACGCGAATTTACCGCATCTCTTTGCTGTGCTCCGCATCCACAGCGAGAGAAATGAACTTTGGACATTGTAGGCTACGACATACCGAATCATAAAATCAATCAGGAATGTTCAATATGTAATTATTTCTGGTTCAATCATCACTCAAACCCGTGGCAACAACGCGTCCGAAGAAATTATAATTGAAAAGACCTCGTCACTTTGTAAAAAAAAGAAAAGATAAAAGAGAGAAAGAGCATCTGTGAGCGACAAATTCCCTGAACAGACGAAAATAGTACGATCTTAGAGAATTTTTAGACCATTCGGATGTTCCATGTTCGATCGAGCAATCGCCGAACCACGAAAGAATGCTCGTTTAAAGGTACCTTGGTTAAGTTTGCGAACATCATTACTCGATGATAAGTTTGCACTAAACGAGTAGATGCAGGCGTATGATCTTACTCTCGTGTTATCTTCTCACTCGTTTAGTTTAATATTATATTGCATAATGAAGAAAACGAGTGTAACATAAGGAGTACAAGCAGGTAGCCGAGAGGAAATTTCAACTCGCATTTCAACTTTAGTCGTTTTGACTATAGTGGTGTCCGTGTCAGGAGCAGATTGCCGGACAAGTTTCCAGCTTATCACCTTGGAAGCTAGGCGATAAGGGACACGTCGTTCTCGCGATCCCCATTATCGAATTCCTGTTCGTCGTTGGAAAGCCTGGTGGGTTTCGCTTTCCGTACGAAGAGGCGCGTTAATAAATGGTTCTATTTCGGAGAAACGGCCGCCTAATCGAGGTGAACCGACGAAGATGGAAAAACACAGGCGAGCGAGTCGTCGCGTCGCGTCGCGTCGGCGTAGCATGTGGGAAACACGTGCTCCGCAAACCTCACCTTAGAAATCGTGACTTTGGAGTGGCTGCTTCGTCGTCATTAAAATCGAACGGCCTTCGGAAACGATGAAAGACGAAGGTTAACGCTAGAACTACGTGCCAGCTTTTAATATACTGAGACTAGCAACGTACATACTTTTATTATGGAAAATTTAAAATCGCGAAGATTTGCGAAATATTGGAAACTTTGAATCGGCGAGCCTTGTTTTGAAAATGAAACATCGCAGAAGACTTAACGCGGCTTCGATTTACATACGTGTACCACGAACCGAGATACTTCGAGCTTGCGGTTAACGCGCGAAAAATTGTATTTTTCGTTCATTCCAACACAGAATGTACGTAATATGGGGAAAGATATAGAATATCTTTTAGAATGAAATACTCGTTATAATATTTAACCGGTGGAACAAATATCTCTTCGTTCTATCAGAATCCTCGATCATCGAATAGCATAGAAGCTTCCAAGTATCCACCGTATTAAAATAAAAAATCATTTTTCAAATAACGTGAATGAAATTCAAGACACATAAGTATAGGCTAAACAGGTGTCCCATGGAAGAAATTTTCTGGCGAGGCGGTTGAAGGGTGAAAATACGTGGAGGAAGTTGGCGAGGAACAAGTCGGCCAAAGATAAATCGTTTGGAGTTGCGTGTTTTTTTTTGTTCGGGCCAAGAGAGACAGAGAGAGGGAGAGAGGCAGCAGAGAACGAGGCGTGGCTTCGACCGCGACCCCATAGTATTTCACCATACCCCTTTAATTCGGCGTATAACGCGGCTCGATAACGACTGCCACTATGTACTCCCCCATGGGACTCGTTTTCACGGTTCCGCGTTTCCTTCCACGGCCAACGTGCTGAAATGCCGCGCATTTCAATTTTCCCGACTTCTTCCAATGCCTCGACGTAGGTTAGATACAGAGATAATATCGTCTCGAGCAAAGCGAATAGCGATGTTTAACAGTTGATTTTGCGATAGTTTTCAAGTTCTGTCAGTAAGCAAATGGAAACTTTAGTTTGATATTAATATTAGGAATTGGTTTCAGTGCCGATGTTTTGACAGTTCTGGATATTGAGGATTACGGGCTTGATAACAGTTGGAAATAATTCAGATCGAAGGATCTTGAAGTCGTTCTGAAGTTTCACCGCTAAGTAGCTAGAAATCTTGGTTTGACGTTAATATTAGACGTAGGTTTCGGTTCGAACGTTTGGACACCTTTGGCTACTGACACGCGTTTCATAAGACTTGGAAATGTTTCAGATCGAAAGTTTCGCTGGTTGGTAAGTAGAAATCTTAGTTTGAAATTAGAATTAGCGGTAGCTTTCGGTTCCAGTATAACAGTTTTGGATGTTAACGTTTATGGGGTTGACAACATTTAAGAAATTAATTTTTGGTGTCGTTTTGAAGCCTCGTTGGTAAGTAGAATTAGCGGTAGTTTGGTTCCAGTGTTTCGACAATTTGGGATGTTAACGTTTATGGGGTTGACAACATTTAAGAAATTAATTTTTGGTGTCGTTTTGAAGCCTCGTTGGTAAGTAGAATTAGCGGTAGTTTGGTTCCAGTGTTTCGACAATTTGGGATGTTAACGTTTATGGGGTTGACAACATTTAAGAAATTAATTTTTGGTGTCGTTTTGAAGCCTCGTTGGTAAGTAGAAATCTTAGTTTGAAATTAGAATTAGCGGTAGTTTTCGGTTCCAGTATGACAGTTTTGGATGTTAACGTTTATGGGGTTGACAACATTTAAGAAATTAATTTTTGGTGTCGTTTTGAAGCCTCGTTGGTAAGTAGAAATCTTAGTTTGAAATTAGAATTAGCGGTAGTTTTCGGTTCCAGTGTTTCGACAGTTTTGGATGTTAACGTTTATAGGGTTGACAACATTTAAGAAATTAATTTTTGGTGTCGTTTTGAAGCCTCGTTGGTAAGTAGAAATCTTAGTTTGAAATTAGAATTAGCGGTAGTTTTCGGTTCCAGTATGACAGTTTTGGATGTTAACGTTTATGGGGTTGGCAACATTTAAGAAATTAATTTTTGGTGTCGTTTTGAAGCCTCGTTGGTAAGTAGAAATCTTAGTTTGAAATTGGAATTAGCGGTAGTCTTCGGTTCCAGTGTTTCAACAGTTTTGGATGTTAACGTTTATGGGGTTGACAACATTTAAGAAATTAATTTTTGGTGTCGTTTTGAAGCCTCGTTGGTAAGTAGAAATCTTAGTTTGAAATTGGAATTAGCGGTAGTCTTCGGTTCCAGTGTTTCAACAGTTTTGGATGTTAACGTTTATGGGGTTGACAAGACTTAGGAATGCTTCGAAAGTAATTTTTAGTGTCGTTTTGAAGCCTTGTTGGTAAGTAGAAATCTTAGTTTGAAATTAGTATCGGCGATAGCGGTTCCAGTGTTTTGAGCATCTTGGATATTGACGATGCTGGGTTTGATAAGATTTAAATTTTCACTGGTAAGTGAAAATCATGGTTTGAAATGAATATTAAAGACAGGTTTTTGTTCGAAAGTTTTGGCGCTTCTCGATATTCATGATTATGTGTTTACCAAGATTTGCAAGTGTTTCATAAGAAAGGAAGCAGTTTTTGGGATCGTTTTAAAGTTTCGATGGCAAGTAAATGGAAATCTTTGTTTGAGAAGAAGTTTCCAGCCTGTCTGTCGTTAAAGATCCTAACGAAGTTTACAAATGCAATGAAGATTTTTAGTATCTACGTTTTTGCGAGCACGCGTTAACCAAAATAAGCATAATCTTTCTTATTTTAAAACGACCAATGTACCTATCTATCGATCAACGTACAGAACATTATTCCACAAATTTAGAACATCCTATTAATAGCGAAATCTATTAGTTTGGCGACGAAAGAAAATCTCGGCAGGATTCACGGGAGCAAACTGAATTTTCCATCGGTTTGCTACGGTTTCCCCTTATCTTGATTGTCTCATTAAATATCGACGAGTGTCGAAGGGCGAATATCTTGGGGTCGCCGTTGGTGCTTGTCGTTTCAACCCCTCGTTCATTTGACACTGATTTTCCTAAAATTTGATAATATTTCACCATTCAAGAATCGAGTTACCTCGATGATAAATTGGTCGCCTCTGTAATAAATTCATCTCCCCAAAATACGAACATTGAAGCGTAAAAGAACCTAATCTCAGATCGCACACTTGCAAATGCAAAGTCACTCAACTCGGAAAAGTATTTATAAACGAAAAATTACTTTTGGACATAGGATCGAATCGAATCTATAAACAGCAAGAGTAACGTTCGTGAAACAGGTTCGGCTATATTTTCCCTTCATTTCTAGTTTTCAATCCTGGAAAAACACCCTTCTTAGTCAAGACACAATTCACGATAAGTCGTATTTATAGAAGACGGTACAGCGTTACACGAATGAGGAAGAGCGAGATAACTGTGCTTCGCGAGTCAATTTATAAAGATAAATGAGCGAGGTTTTCATAATCGGTCAAGACGGGTTTCCGCAACATTTTCATACTGATAACTTGAAAATCACGTCTTTTTTCGCGTCACTTTCGTCGCAAGCGTGCAACGATTATTTATCAAACACTCGCGGATGTTTGACACGATAAATGGTAAATTTAGAAAACCGAAATCTATCTATACATCCAATGGCGCATAAATTCAACGACTGAAAAGTCGCATACGGTGACACGCGAAAATATTCGAACACTTACATGCAGAATCATTTTTATCAGTACGTTGTGTACACTGTGTACGAAATCTTTTGAAATTTCAGTAGACTATCGCGATTGTTAAGTTTGAAAGCAACCTGAAAATCTTTATACAGTCTACGAGACATTTTTGTAAAAAAAAAAGAAGCTGGCTTTGAAACATTTAGAATGGAGTAGCGATGATCTTAGCGTCTCGTTCATTATGTATAGCCACTGCTTAAAATAAAGACGTTCTCGATATTTATGAAAATTACGAGACTTAATATTCGAGTCTTGGAAATTACTCGATTGAATTGGAATTTTCGCGTTGATTCGAACTGCGAATTCGAGCGTTGAATCGAAATAACACGAGAAAACGAATTATCATTAAGAAAGACTTTATCTACGTACGAGTGTGAGGCGAAAACCTTTGTCGCACGAAACAAGTTGATTTATCATGCATCGGATTCAGGGGATTAACTGTACTTAAACTCTTGTTGGCTTCATTATCAGTTTCTCATGCAGCGTTAACGCGGTTGTATCCGCCGTTTTAGATTAAACTTTCTCGATACTCGGAACGCCACGGTTACACTCTGATAACTTCTAAGTTACCTACACCTAATTATAGAGTTATCGCATACATACATTTGAAATTCGAAGTCCTGGTAATTTGCTTAATAATATGCGGCAACTATTACACGACTGTAAATACCTTAAAAGATTGTAGTTGATACTAAAATTATCCGGTTTACCTAAACAAGAAAAAGAAACACTAAGACTAACAAGCGAATCCTGGTGACTGATACGCGCCGATTTTGACGAAACTTTGCACAAGTCTTCATTAGACGTATGTAAGAATTTAGCCGGTTTTAACTTGAAGGAAGAATGAGAAAAGAAAGAAAATGTTCTATGTCAATGCTTATAAATCCTAAACGACAAAAGATTTCAAAAAGTTAACATTAATTAATATTTGTCAATTAATATTAAAATTGAAATAAAAGTTATAGTCCTATAAATCTGTGCGAAGAATTTGTTGAAAAAAATTCACTTTGTTTTACAACAATTATGTAAGAAAATAATTTCTTCAAAAAACGTGTTTATATAAAATAACGTTTATAACATTTAAATACGAAATAAACGTTTCTAAGAATCGTATACCGCACTTATACGAACTTATACCGTATCTTGAGTCCCATAAAAATGTGCGAAGAATTTGTTGAAAAAATTCACTTTGTTTTACAACAATTATATAAGAAAATAATTTCTTCCAAAAAACAATATATATAAAATAACGTTTATGACATTTAAATACGAAATAAACGTTTCTAAGAATCGTATACCGCACTTATACGAACTTATACCGTATCTTGAGTCCCATAAATCTGTGCGAAGAATTTGTTGAAAAAATTCACTTTGTTTTACAACAATTATATAAGAAAATAATTTCTTCAAAAACATTATATATATATAAAATAACGTTTCTAACATTTAAATACGAAATAAACGTTTGTAAGAATCTATAAATTTCATTATTCTGATGTATTCGTTCGGAAGATAAATCGTGAGAAAGTACAGTCATCGTAAGATCCGAAAATTTCGGCCAAATGAAAAAGAGGAAAACCGTCAAAAATCGTGAAAATGCAAAGAAACACTAAACCATGGAGTAAATGCAGAAACTAGAACGGCGTGGATCTGTTTTTCCAGCAAGCACGACACGTTCCTCTATAACGTTGATACGATCGATAGCCACGAAGAGGCCGGCGATTAAATACGATGGAGTCGTCATTAAGATGATTGAGATATAACTGCTTCCATTCGGGGCCCTTCATTAAGCGCGCGCTCAGCCGAACCGCAAAAGGGTGGAGAAAGAAAAGAATCGGACGAGAGAAGAAGAAGAAGAAGAAGACGAAGAAAGAAAGGATGGCGGTGGGGATGGGAAATAAGAAAAGAAGAAGCTAGTCGCTAAACGCAGTTTCGTTTTCTTATTAATCAAACCACGTCGGCAAGGCCTAAGATTGTAATTACATAATTACGCGAGTCGATGCGAGATAATGTTACGCTGCGAAAACACGTTCTGTCTTCTCGTTATTCGTCCGATCTTCGAGATCTGCGTCGGTCGAGTACACGCGCGCTTCAACATACAGAAAATGGAAATAAGAAAGAAAGAAATCGACGCGTCGCAACCTATTGTATCGTCGAATGCAGATGTCGGAACAAAGCGTAAAATTGTAATAAAAATACGATCGAAATTGGAAGAATCGCGTATACGTTGCAGGGCACAAGTATTGGGATGTCTATTGATGTTTGAAGTATAAATTGAATAATTTTTTTCTATTACTATTGTTTAGTTATTTTATTAATATATATGTACCAATACGATGTATATATTTTTATTATTATTATTTTTATTTTATTCTATTATGTATATATATTTATTATTATATATTTTTATATTAATCTGTTAATTTAATCGCGTTATACGCGCGTGTTCTGTAACGTTAAATACCAAATGAAATAAACTGTGTCGTATTTTTCAGCAAGTGTAAGTTCAAAAAGCTTTCTAACAGTTATGGTTAACAGTATAATGATGGTGAAAGTTTAAAAACTAGATATTTTTAATTTAAAAGGAAAAATTGGAATTATCAATTTCGGTGACAATGCTTGGTATCAGTGGCTGCTACTCGTTGCTGGTCGTCTTGATAAAAAGATACTTTGCTAGTTTTCCCGGCAATCGTCCATTGGCGCGATGCCAAAAATACTTGGCCAGGTTTTAGGTTACGCTTGGTAGATAGAAGTATCTACGAAAGAATCGTCAATATCCATTAGAAGCATTAAATTTCCAAACAGACTCGATATTTTATGCAAATAAAACGTTTCTATTTTATTTCTGCATTTTTATCGTTACTGAACATTTTTTGATACAAACATAACGGTAAGATCATGCCGGCTCAGATAAAAGATATTCTCATTTAGAAATAACGATCGTATAATTTTATTGGATCTTATTGATCATCGTATTATTGTCCTATAGTCGTACAGCGTATTAATGTAAACGAGTATAGTAATCGAAATATTACGAAACGTATTCGTTCCGTTTCCTCCATTTGACAGGGGAACATCGTTTTTTCGATCCTTTACCACGCTCAATAATTTACATATCATTTTAAGAGTTACATTTCGGCGATCATTTCGACAAAAGCCTATAGTAATCGACGAGTCTTAGTACTTTTCGAGGCTTCAAACATATCACAAAGTAAAAGAAATCCCTCGGTACTACGTTTTCCTGCCAATGAAAAGGGTAAAACGAACGTTGAAACGCAATAAGCGTACGTTAGGTTACGTAACGATTCGTAAAAAGGTGAAAATCAATTAGCGCGATTAATGGAAAGGCAGTTTACTCCACAGAGCAAAATGCAAGAGAAAGCAACGATGTTATGAAGCCTGAGAATGTACTATCGCCATAAATAAACCTACTGAAACGAACGATGAATTTCTTTTCGAAACTGAATATTAATCGTGTGGCTACATGCGTGATAAAACGAAGAAATTGAATAAGAAGCAAAGTTGATCGGTTTGCCTTACGAGAGGCAGAGAAAGAGGCAAACTCTTTGTTCTTGGCGAACAAACAATAACGTCAATTATACGAGAGAGAATGAATCCGCGTTTTCTATCTATGAAACATTACGAGAAAAAATTGATTCTCATTGCACGATACATCCACTCGCCAGAGAGAACCCGATACGATTAAACCCGGCGACCTTCTTTTTTCTTTTCCTCCAGTTCCCTTCCCGTCCCCGTTGGTTAATATTAATTGGACGGCGCGTTTAACCAAGCGAGTAGTAGCACTCGTTCGCTTCGCCAGTGCATGGCCCAATGGCTAATGGATAAAGCAGACGAGTTATGCTAATAAGTGTGCAAAGGCTTCGCCAGAACGCATGCGCTCCGCTCATGAATATTCATCGCGCTATCTGATTACGTCACTGATTGCCGGTATTCGAAAGTGTTTGCTCGCCAAAGTCCAGTGCCTGGGTATCGTGACGTCCGATCATCCGCGACTGATCATCCTTTGTCCCGCGGGAAATTGTTTCATTCGATGCGAAGGTCATTTCTGAGCTTTTTGGCTTTCGTTTAATGCGACTAATATTATTCTTCAGTTTTTATGTGTACGGGATAATAAGTTTGGATTCGTCGATTAACTGTAAGGACTATGTCCGTCTCATTTTTCACATTACGTAAATTTTCTCTTTTTTTCACTGTATCATATATACGAATATTAGTTGAAAATAATCGACGAACCATGTACTGTATAAATATTTCTATGTTAAATGTCGTTGATGTCGATCGTTTTATCTAAAATGCAATGAAAATCCTAAAAATACCAACATTCTCGAAGCGAGAAAGCAACGATCGTCCGACATTCGTCTGAATCGATCTCAAAATTCTGGCAATTTCTGGTAAAAAAAAAAAACACTTTGAAAAAGCTTGAGTTGGGAGATAGTTTGTTCGTTAACCAGGAAATTCGAGAAACTGGAAAAAATCATCTACGTAGACCGATGGAGAAATAAGATCGGTCACGCGAACAGTGAATAGCTGGAGTCGAAGGAACAACGAAATGCTTGACGGATAAATGATCGTCTCTCTCGTTGGCAGGGTGCGAAAATAGAAAATCCGATTGGCCGGTGCGAAAGAGAGCGGAACAAAAGCTTCATGCAGAATTCAGTGTCGGCCGCTCCTCTATAATCGGAGCGGAGTATCGATCGGTTAGCAGCGGATACACCTGCTCGTGTGCAAAGCTTGTAGCCTCCTCTCTCTCTCTCTCGCTCTCTTCACTTCCCCTCTTCATCTCTTCCTTCAACACGCTCTCTTACTCTCTCTCATCCCATTCTACATCTCCGTCTGTCGCTTTGGCAACGTCTGTCTCTCTCGTTCCCTTTCAGGAATTTCACCCAGGGCTACCTTGTTAATCTCGGCCGCCGACATCGCCATCTTTACGGCGCCAGCCGACGAGATCGTGGTCGATAGCGGGAAACCTGCGATAATGCACTATCATCGACGATACCTTGTTGTGGGCCCGAGATTAGGCTACGCGAACAAAATGACCAAGTTTTGGGAGCGTTTCGACGTTCGTCGTAGCCAGGTTTTTTCACGAATAATTGCGATGACGAGCTACCATCGGCCACGCACCTCGTTATGGCTTCGAGATTAGGCTACGCGAAGCAGATGGGGAAATTATGCGGCCGTCTCAGCATTCGTTCTGACGAGATTTCTTTCCGTATTTGCGATAATGCGCTGTACGATCGACGATACGCCTCGTTGTGGGCTCGAGATTAGGCTTCGCCGAGAAGATGACGAAGCTCTGCGAGCGTTTCGGCATTCCTTGCTGGGAGATCTTCTTTCGCGTTTGCGATAACGCGCTATCATCGATAACACATCTCGTTGTGGGCTCGAGATTAGGCCGCGTGGGAAACGTGACGAAGCTTTTGCAGCCTTTCAGCATTCCTTGCTACCACATTTCTTTTCGTATACTTACGATAGTGTGATATCAACGATCACGCTGCCTTGCGGCTTTCGAATTAGGATTATTCGAGGACTCGTTATTAGCAGATTCTTTCTTGACATTCGCGACAATGCGCTGCCATCAATTCGATTTGATCTCAAATCGAAGCACCTTGGTACAAGCGTGTGCCTACGGAACTATCGTTGATGAATTCTTCGAACGATCTGAAGGTTTGTTAGGAGGATATTTTGTGGAAAAATGGCTTTGGATGATAACGTGGTTGAAGCAGAAGATGCGAGAAATTGGAAAATTTCGTATCAGTATATGTATAAAATGATACGATAAACTCATACGCTCGTTGCCAATCACTGTGATCTTTCACAGTGATTTGTGGTTTCTCGTGATCGCCATTGATTGATGCAGAGCATAGCTGTTCCTATATTTTATATGAACAATACCAAATGAATATTACGATTTTGGAAATCGACGAGTTTAAGATATCGATGTAACAAAGAGAAAAGAAAATTGATTTATTTTCTATCTTTGATATTAAACAAAGAAATTTAAGCTACGCGCAGAGAACCTAACGTCGTTTAAAATTTCCCTCGTGTTCAGGTATCTTCCTGCGAGCTACGTTGAAGTATTTTTTAAAAAGTAATTCAATCTAGAATTCGACCAATTCGACGGAATTCAAATCAGGATACGACCAAGATGCCGCCTGTTTCATATATGGCGATTGATCTCCGAACGACGAGCTGTCCACATTTATATCACAAATTTAGATATTTGTTTGCGATTTTCGTACGTATCCAAGATTTGTCTAAAAAGTCACAAAAGTTCGTACAAACAAACGTAAAAAATATACGTGTAAAAGAACGCGCTTTTCACTTGTTGCAAAAGGTGTTACTAGCTTCGTCTACGCCTTGCTTTTAACGAGAAAACGTTTACATTTTTCGTGCACGTTACATTACGTTTATATATGGCTTCGAGATAAAACATATTTCAAGCACGTAAAAGGCGAATAGTATAAACATCTCCTCATTAAAAGTAAAGGGACTAAATTAGGAGCATTGTTTTTAACGACTGAAAAACGCGCCATTCTACGTATATACTTTTTACTCTGTTTGTGCGAACTTTCGCGACACGTTGATTACGGATCTTCGTTACCAAGCTTCCAATCTAACTATACAAATTTTTCCGCATTAAAGAATTGATATAAATGTCGAAAAAGAGCGACATTTGGACGGGTTACCTTGTAGAACATATTGTACGAAATTGTAAAATTAAACCCGTTGTTCTAAGAAAGTGCGATCCTAAAGAGGGAAGAAGAAGTAAACGAAGATAATTGGAGAATTAAACGTAGATAATATTCTACGAGACGATAATCTTGGAAGCTGAAGCGAGGAATATATGTAACAGTTAAATTGCGAATGATTCTATGAAAGAATGCTCTGTTCTACGAAAGAAGAATGTTGAACAGCGAAGAAAGGCATACAGGGAATTATGCGATCAATTCGATCTGAGGTAGAATACGTTCAAGTTCGATATTCGACTAAGGAATAATCACGTGAACGATGAAAGAAGAAAGAACATAAGCTGTTGTAAAATTGGTCCCGTGCCAGCGTGATATTCTACGTGAGAAAAGGATCCTGTACGATGATCGAAGGAAGATAGTAACTGCGTGGAATTCCTGACGTTTCCATCTTTTGATAAAAAATATCTTTGTCTAATGAAAGTTCTACCTCTGTCGGTTAGCGCGTTAATGAACGATTAATGTGATCACAACTGTGACTGAAAATTGTATTGAAAATAGACGAACCGACAATAGAATTCTATTAGGTTGTCCGAAAAGTGTCTTTCTTTTAGGGACACGTCTTTTACAACGACGCATCTTTGTACAAACATGAAACCCAATCTGTCGAACGTTGTGATCTTCATTTTGATAGAAGAAAATGGATCGTACGTAATTCCATAAAATAATATAACACGGAAAATGTGCATTCATTATTTTCTTATTAAACGAAAAACACTTTTCGGACGACCTAATACTTAGACAAGTTCGTAACAGCAAAATAGAAAACATAGATATGGTGTTCGTAAAAAGGATTGGAATCGATGAATAAAATTGGCAGATCATTGGATAATTGAAATGGTAATTGAATTACCTGCTACTTAGCGTGTGTATTTAGCGTAGCTAAACGTGATATAAATTGCCCGTTTTAATTCGGTAAAACACAAATCGAGTGTCTCTTCCACGTAGCTACGTCATTGAGCACGAAACGAAACGGAACAAAATAGCGACACCTCGTCAGGAAGATATAACGAGGCAAAATTAGAATACGACTGATAAATTCTCTTCCGCTATTTCCAGTAAACACAGATTTAGCATACTCGACATATTCTTCCTCCCGTTTCCTTCTTAATTACCGTGCAAAGTTCAAAGAATTTAACTTGCAATTAAACATAGTTTGGGGCAAATTAAAATTCTCGCTGATTTAGGGCAAATATTCGAAAAGACTGTGTATCTGAAGATTTCTTAGTAAATACACGCCAAGAATCGATGAGAAAAAACACGATCCATTCACAGTTTACAAATCTGCCAACGCTAGTCAAGTTATTTCCTTTTCTCAGACAAATACAACTATCTCGGGCCTCAAACTCGAACAACAAACAACAACAAACAGACAGTCGACTAACATCCAACGACTACGTGGAGAACAATGAAATTGCTCAGAGACTCCGATACACATGTTGCCAAACTCAAACTTAATTCAAAACACTGACAATTGCATCGCTAATGACCAAGAAGACCAAGTCGATGCGGTCGAACGACGTAAAAAAGAAAGTAGCAATTCAATTTCTCTCGTAGCTTCCAACATTAACCTAGTTTTTTCCTAATTTAGAACAACTGTCCTCGAAACTATCCAAAGGTTTCTCACGGTGAGTATGTAAACTCTTATTCTTAAGTCACCCGATATCCATCAGCTTTGAGCTAAAATTCCACCGAATTTAAATGATTGTCATATTACACGCTAACTTTATTTCATAACATAGTTTACATATTTTAACATATTTTAATGAGTCTAAGTAGAGAGCAGGTCCATTTCTAATAATATAATTTTTCTTATAAATTTCTAACAATTATAAATATTTAAAACACAAGTATGTTTATTGGACTTCGATAAATATATATGAAAAACTCGTCGATAGTAATAAGAAGTAAGAAAATGTTCGAGTTTTAAGCAAGTGAACAATGTCTGTTTCACGCTAGGTGGTTTCGAATTATACGTCGCGAAAAGAACACGTTAATGAAAATAAAGTTATCAGGTGTTTCGATTACAATCCTAAACCTTAATACTACGAAACGATAGAATCTATGACAAAATTAATTCTTCGTGGATGAATCATCAATATGATTCACTATCTTTATAGAGTGTGGCTTATCCTTGATACTTTAACAGCTTCTCAGATTATAAAGCCAACATTTTTACAAAACCCCTGTCTTACAAATTAACATTAACGTAGGAATATCCACGAGTGGTAAATATAAGAATATAAGAAATCTACGAGACATTTAAGTAACAAAATAATTCCCTACAGTTCCATTCAGAACTCGTCGCGTCGTCAATTCCAAACCACAAGCGAGCGTATTATAAAATAATCCGAAAACAATGGAAATAAACGATCGAACTTACCCGTTAAATATTCTCGTTCCAGTCGAATATAAGCACTTACTGTATAACATTTTAATTTTGACTCATTGATACTAACCTTAACGCTTAGTGTATAACGTTATCTCATAAAGCGCCAGGGCAAAGCAAAGAAAATGTTACGTTTGCGTTCAAAGAAACACCAAACAGATTATTATTGGCTTGGCAACTAAGTGATTGCGGAATTTGTCAATAACACCTAATGACAAAATCCGCAATCACTTAGTTGCCAAGCCAATAGTATTCCATTGCGAGTGACAATACGTCGGTACGTTCAGGTCAAATGACAAGGCACCAGTGTGTTGCAGTAAACAGAGAGATAACCTACACGCGTTAGTACGTTATAATACGTTTAAAATTTTGGCAACATGGTTCGTTCCATTCAAAACCTGTCCCTTTCCTACCACATCTGCCCTAACTCACGTACGAGCAGTGAAACCAATGCAGAAGATCGTACGTATATTCTAATTCAATCATTTGACCCAAAATAAGCAGCTGTCCGATGACTTACTGACGTGTACGAAAGTGTACTGCAGCTACATACTTAAAAAAATCATGTTCGTAGAGAGAAACACAATCGACGTATCGTTTGCGAGGTTCCGCGATACCAACGAAACAACGATCGCTGTAAATTGGCGTTCGGAGGGAAAACGGGTCGGCGATCAACATTACGTTCCTGTACGAGAATACTTTATTATTCTCGGAGGCGGTGCGTGTGGCGCGTGGAACGTGGCGTTCCCGAATTAGAGTCGGTTTTTTATCCGCCTGAACCCGACGCAGGCCTAAGCGGCGGGGAACCCGTTGCTGGCCGCACCTGGAGACGTTCCAAAAGACATTCGTTTGCGCGCCAAAATCGCCTGACGCTGTCAACGCCAAGGTTGAAATGAAAAAAATCGCGCAGCCAACGCTGCGAGCGTGGCGCGACCACCTTTTATTTGCTACTCCCTTAACGAATGCCCGAAACGAGTTCACCGCGCGTGAAATTGCGACCAGGAATGTCAGCAGCGTTCCTTTTTACTTTTAATCTGATCGTGCAAACGTCACTTTTAGTTGCAAGCGTCGGCTGCCAGTCGATCAGCTTGACGAATTCAACCTAACTTTGCCACGGTTCTCTCGAAACTTCTTCCCGATCGTAGCGTTGTTCCAACGTTCAAACACGAGAACATCTTACTCGTACGTAGGTACAATCTCTCGTGTCAACTTGAATAATCTTGGACATCTTCTTAAAACATTAGGCAATCGAGTTGCTTTCTGTTTGCCGCAGTAACAGGGGGATTGTAACGTAAAAAGTGGCGGCTGGATCAAGAACAAGCTTCATTTTACCTCGCAATCTGACGATCTCTAAATCCATCAAACACCAGTTCTCCTCTTTCAAAAATTTTCTTCCCAAAGGTCAACATCTTTTAAACCCAAAATTGAATCGTTCGATGTAAAACTGACTACGAATAAACGCAATGGAAGTGGCAAAGGTTCAAAGTTTCATTAGATCGCTATTGTTAGGAGAACAAAGGAGTGTTCTCATCGAATGATCGAATCCGACGACGTTCTACTTAGAAGACCAGGATGATCGCGAATGGTCATTACATGTTGGCTTTTTTATAGCGCATCTCGGTTAATTCTACGTCGATTGAGTCAGAAAGTTGACGACACGCTGACCGGAATGGTATTGGAGTGAAATCATCGTTTCTTCCAAAGTGGATGCCGATCGCTTAGCGTCACGACGATTCGAAATCGTCCATCTCGATCATCGTTTTCCATGGAAAACGTCCGTGGAATGGACGGCTGTAATTTACCATGGAAACGCCTTGCTCGATTTTATGCTCGCGAATCACCTTCGCGATTCTAACTTTCTTGGAAACGAGACAAAGCGTTCGTATTACGAGATTAGATCAGAAATCCTTTGCGCAGCTGATGCGTGCTAATTGTTTCCAATTGATCGATGTACATTTGCAACGAAAATTATTTGCACGCCACTGCGTATGTTACGTATATAGTATCATCATCGCTGAGGATTCACGGTCGAGAATCCACGTTCCAAATCACATCGTCGAACAGAGCTACTTTTCCTTAAAACACCGGTTGAAGAGTGTTTGTAGTAGAAAAGACCGTAAGTGGTAAGAAACAAGTTTTGCAGGTGGGAAAGAGAACCTACGCGTTAATGTAGTCGAAACCTATGAAAAAGAAAGGTGTATCTATGTAGAAAAGTGTGTACGTGGCAGCTCATAGTTGTGAAGAAAACTGAATGTTGCATTCGTTGAGATGCAGCATAGATAAAAGCTACGAAACAATTCAGTGATCCTCTACTTTCTACTAGACATCTTCTAGCGTTATTAATAATTGTTCAGAAAGAGAAATTCCACTTCAATTCCGTACTGCTTCTTCCGTATTCTCGTCGCTAGATGTAGAAGAACATTTCCCAATAAAAAGTCGAAATTTTCCAGTTTGAACGCTTACAGTGTTTTCTGGAAGTACCCTTCGATCTCATATCTATATGTTATTCGTTTGCATCGAAGCGTGGAAAATCAAATTGGTAATCATGGCGTTGGTATCATTAGTCATTTAATCGTTAATCTGCCGCTGCTATGGAATAAATTATCGTACTCGTTTACTTGATATTTGTAGATATACGCAATTTTATATGATAGATACGTAATATGCGATGTGGTTGCGTACGTCTGGATGATTTCACTTAATGTATTATTTATTTATTTATTTATTAGTTACTATTACGCCATAAATATACCTGTCGATATTAATTCCAATTTCTTCCATCAAAATAAAGAGAAATACAGTCGATTCTAATTTTCTCGTGACAAGAATAATGTGCAGAAGATTAGAAAGAAGATGCGAAAATACCATCGAATTCTTCTATAATCCTTAGAAAACTATCTCCCGATATCTCTTTTGTTCCGTGAAGATGATTCCTTTACAGAAAATAAATCTCTTTTGTAACATCTTGATCTCCAAATAAATCCCAATCGCTTTCATCGAACTAAGAACAAAATCTCAATTAGTACACTTTACATTGCACTCGTATAAGCTATTAATTACCTGGACGATAAATCCATTATCATAAATATATTGTAGTATCGTGTATCGCGTGAAACTTGTTTCAAATTTTGATAAACCATGTCTGCTTCGCGGAATAGGTCGATAAAAGATAAAAGGCTAAGAACTAATTCGCTTGTGAAAGGGTTACTTATAATTTTCTCTCGATAAAAGTAGGGAAGTCTGTGTGTATAGTTAAAGGCCGATTAAAGAGGGAAAACACGAGACGATTGGTGGTTCGTTTGATCGGCTTTTTATTTCGGTGAGGTCTGGATAAAAGTGTCGGGCGTACTCGTCGAAGAAAACCCGGTCGTGTTAATTATTAATCGAACCGGCGCGCCGGCATTCGCGTACAAGTTATTTGTTCCCCCTCCTCTACTGGCGAAAACGCCGCTTTTTAATTAACGCGCTGCTTGTCCTCACTATTTTTCCGGTAATTGCGGTTACCGATGCTTTGATCCGCTAACCACGAGTGTCGTCTAACAGAACGAGACAAAGGAGCTGGTGAAATCGTGTCAGAAACACAATTCCAGGGAGCCTTTAAATAAAATATTATGGAATCTTTGTGGCTCAAACCAAACGTTCAAGAAACATTCGAACTGTTGTGAAACGACTCATCTAACGATTTTCCGAGTTAACAATGAGATACGAATGGCGAAAGTAATAGCAAAATTAGGATTAAAGAGTTAAAAGGGTAGGCTTAAGTAGATTTATGGGACGAACAGGTCAAATAAATTTACGATCGAGTTAGGGTATAATCTTTGTGACTCGAAACAAACGCTCCAGAAACATTCGAACTGTTGTGAAACGACTCATCTAACGATTTTCCGAGTTAACAATGAGATACGAATGGCGAAAGTAATAGCAAAATTAGGATTAAAGAGTTAAAAGGGTAGGCTTAAGTAGATTTATGGGACGAACAGGTCAAATAAATTTACGATCGAGTTAGGGTATAATCTTTGTGACTCGAAACAAACGCTCTAGAAACATTCGAACTGTTGTGAAACGACTCATCTAACGATTTTCCGAGTTAACAATGAGATACGAATGGCGAAAGTAATAGCAAAATTAGGATTAAAGAGTTAAAAGGGTAGGCTTAAGTAGATTTATGGGACGAACAGGTCAAATAAATTTACGATCGAGTTAGGGTATAATCTTTGTGACTCGAAACAAACGCTCCAGAAACATTCGAACTGTTGTGAAACGACTCATCTAACGATTTTCCGAGTTAACAATGAGATACGAATGGCGAAAGTAATAGCAAAATTAGGATTAAAGAGTTAAAAGGGTAGGCTTAAGTAGATTTATGGGACGAACAGGTCAAATAAATTTCCGATTGTTGTAAATTTTGAAAAGCATACTCGGTGAGACAAGTGTAAAGAATTGTAAGCCAAATCGATCCCTAAGCCGTGCAGGTGGAAGTAAAAATAAATTAGTATCGTTATTAATGAGACGATGGCTGGTGTTTGAATGTTGCGTGTAACAGGTAATGATTGATTCTAAGAAGTCGAATAGAATATTATTAAAATCTGTTCGACATCGTAATGGTGACACGAGACGTTTTAATTGTTCTTGCAGCATTATCTCGACGATGTCGTAACTAACATCCGTTGCCTATCACACACTTCCCATGCCTTCGATAAAGATAAACGCACGCTGCCTGCGTTACTGAGGAAACCGCATTCCAGTCACCTCTGTTTAGTTTATTCAAGCTTCTTTGCGGTTTCTTTCGTCGAGGAAAATTTTCACACCAGGGAAATTGATATTTGCAACTCTGTTACTTTCCTTTGGTATAGAATAGAATAAATAAGTAACGTTACTTAAGTAGCTTGCGCTACCGCCGTATAAAGGGAGATGGCTGCTCACGACCCAAGTTTTACATTTTTAAGAATTTACACGATACGATATAACAATACGTATAATATAATGTATAATAATATAATATACGTATAATATATAATAATACGCATACGTAATAATAAAAGGTGCTAAGTAAACGATCCAAGCAGCGTTTAGAGTACGTTACGCGTGTGATCGCTTTTCGCTGCACATAATGCGATTTATTGTATCGTATTGTCATCTATTCGACTTACAACGTTAACATACGACTTTCGACGACGAAATCAACAAGAACGGAGAACGTCCACGTTTATATTTATTCCTCGTCGTACGCGCGGATGAGCTGCGAATGCGATGTTTTACCAACTAACTAAACGATGAATCGCATTGAGAAAAGGAAAGGTAGCGCGTAAAATTGTCGATCAATCGAGAGGAAGGCTTTAAAATGTGTTACGATGCCAGATCAGTGATAATTTGTCGTTGTCTATGGTACATAGTAGTATCTCTAATGAAGATTAATGAATTATCATGTATTTATCCTAAGGAAAATTGAAACACGATGTGCGTCGCATGTGTCTATGTAACGCATGGTAGCGCAACGGTGAACAAAGGAAATAAATGATTTAAGATTCTCGATCGCAAACGAAAGATAACGTTCACACGATTGAATAATAGTCGATCGACGATGGATAACAGCGCGAAAGACAGTCCTCGTCTGATTCAAGGCGTTCGTATGTGAAATTTTCTACCTTAGGATTTTCCCTTCCTTTTTATATATTAACCGCAATTATAGGAATTCACAAGAGACGCTGTTTATTCAATCGACGATGCAATCACGTACATTTTACTACAAAACTCGTAAAAATATTGGATATATTTTTCGGCGAAGAGAGAAGCTCTCTGCATTTATTTACAAATATCTCAACAGATAAATTCACGGAAATTCCCGTCTGGTACTCGTTGACCATTTTGCCATAAAAGTGCAACTCTTACGTTAATCCTGTCAATAAGAAGATACGGTGAAGCTACTACGTTTCAGTGGCAGCAGATGCGTTAAACACCTATAAACGGCAACAGAGCAGATTTGATTCAGTCGAGAACAGGTAGGACATTAACACATTAACGCATTACGGTTGGCTGATAAACCTGTACACGGGGATCGTGCTGATTTATGAGACTGAACGAAGGAGTGTTTGAATGGAGATAGGATGAAACCTGCAGAGCGTGTGTGAGTAAGCTGATTCAAAGAAGCTTTTCACGCGTCACTTTACTGCGTAAAACGGTAAATTCAGTTGCGTCAACGATCCAAACTAATCTGTCGTAAATCTTTATATAGTACGTTGTAATTATTATATACACACGATGATGGTGAAAATTGTAAAAGAAAAATTTCCAAAATCTTATCGGATTATACGTCACGTTAATACGATAGCTTTCTACGAAGGTTCAAATTATTACCATCGTGTGACTCCAAAAATGATCCGCGTTCAACACGACTAACATCCTCTTCGTTTATTGTCATTATACTACAGTTCCATCCTAACTGTAACTGTAAATGCACAAATTTCGCAAACCATTAACGCACTATACTACAATATTTCCTTGAAGTATAGTAATCTTCACAGTTCTTGTAACATAGATATATTTATGAAACAATATTTTTTTTAATGTACAGTACCTAATTCTCGAATCATTCTACCGTAATTCTCATCGATTCTATACGTTTAATAATCTTCAACACTCCTCTACTACAATGTAATATCGTTCACTACTGTACCATGGTTCATATCGACACTAAATGCACAGAATCCGCAAACCATCACTGCACTATACTACAATATTTCCTTGAAGTATAGTAATCTTCACTGTTCTTGTAACATAGATATATTTATGAATCAATATTTGTTTGAATGTACAGTACCTAATTCTCGAATCATTCTACTGTAATTCTCATCGATCCTATACGTTTAATAATCTTCAACACTTCTCTACTACAATATAATATCGTTCACTGCTGTACCATGGTTCACGTCGACTCTAAATGCAACAAGATCCACAACAACGTTACTGCAATACCTGGAATGTATAGTAATCCGCACTATCGTTGTATCATAGATAATTCATATCGACGCTAAAATGCTCGACAATATTCTCTTGAATGTGATTAAGTATTAATTGAATACACGATACTCGCATTTTGTTCTACCATACATGATCTTCGGTCTAATGATTTTCGACACTCCTATGCTACGATATCGTTGGCATCAACTCTCGGTGTACAACAATCGCCACGCCAGCCGTTACGATCAACCGATAACCGGATCAGGCCAACCAACCTCCCCAAACTGCCTGGCCCTCGGTCATTTAAACCATCATCCAGGAACCATTCTTACAACCCCTATCATCAACGTAGCCAGAAAGACATGCTTGCACCGGCAATATGTATGATACAATAAATACAAGGAACAGCCGACGAAGCCGGTAATTCCGCGCCGCGAGTTCGGCAAGCGTCCTCCTTTGTCCGCGAAAATTGTCATCCGGTGGTAGAGGAGGGCCCGTGGTAATTTTCATTCCCGTGTCACGAGCGTATTTTTTCGGCCATATCCTGTCAACGATACAGACGGCAGGGCCGCATTAAACCTTTCGAGGCTTAAGACTATCGTGGGGGCCCCGTTTCATAGAAATGTGAGAAGGAGAGAGGCAGGCAGAGTGAAAATGAGCGACGTTTAAGAATTTTTGCAACACAGTCTCTGATGATTCCAAGTCCGTGTAAAACTTTTGATCACGCGTGTCTCGTAACGTTCGAAAGATCATTGTCACTCACTGTGCATGTACGCGTTGAGCCATCAGAATACCGGCCGCCTTAGAGTGGCGGAAACAGACATTGCTGCGTCTTAGAGTACTTATTGATAACCAGTCGCTAATAATCTTGCAATTGACGAGACTTAAAGTAACAACGATCAACGACAAAACATTTTCAACAAATCGTATTTTTTAAAATACAGTTGCTTATCTTTCATTTTTCATGGGAAAATTGACTGGTCGTGTGCGTAAAATAAAATGTGTTTTTCTTCAAAGACAAAGTCCGCAGCTGTATCCCCCTCTCCTTAATCAGCGCCCGCACGGGAGAAAAAGAGAAAACGCGGAGAATCCTGACGAGACAGCACGGAACGACGAAAAGGCTCCGCGGAACGTACGAGAGCGCGAGACCGGAAGTTGGGAATGTGGGGCGGTGATGGGCCACTTCCGGTGGTCCCCGTACACGCCTCATATGCCAAGTCAGTCGAACTGTGATCACGGTGCACAGTCTCTCTTGTCTGTCGGCGAAACCGCAGACAGACCGTCTGTCTCATCATCCCATTAAACGGTCACCGTGCTCGCATGGGTGTCACGTCGGTGCCGATACGTAGAGACCCAACACCCCCCGTGGGACGCAACGTGGTGATCGCGTTTAACTGGCTTTGATTAACGCGCGAAATCGATACGAACCGTGTGATCGGATTTTAGAGCTTTTGCTTTGGGATTAGGGTTTTTAGAAATTGATAAACGAGTGAAAATAACGCAACGATCGCTAGTAGTAGCACTGAACGAGATTGCTTAATACGATTGCCTATATTTATGTATATTTTCTAGTTAAATAAATAATAATAAATTTCATAATAATAATAGAGTTGTATTTAAATATGTTTTTATACTTAATCGAACATAATTAACGCGTAGGGTCGCTGCGAATGCGCGAGCGGATTTTTGGAATTTTTCATTTGGAATTGAGTTCCCTGAAGAGTAGTAAACGAGTGAATTTATTGCAACGATTCCTAGCAGTAATGGGTCATGATTTTTTAACACACACACACGCATTATTCTTTATGTTTTTGAAGTTGAAGCTATCGTATATTTAATCGAGCATAATTAGCGCGTAGGGTCGCTACGAATGGTGTGAGCGGATTTTTGGCATCTTTAATTTGCAGTCAGGTTCCCTGAAAAATGGTAAACGAATGAAAATACGTATCGCAATGATTGCAATCGGTGTTTTTTATACGATAAATGGGTCGAAATTTAACACGATCGCTTGTATCTCAAAAACTGGGGCTATGTTTTTACATTTAATTGAGGATAATTAGCGCGTGGGATTTCTACGTACTCCGGTACGTCTGCGTGATTTCTCGAATTCTCAACTCGGAATTAATATATATTTCTCATTTTTATTATGGTAACTGTATGAAATCGAATGGACGTAGAGAATTTCAGCAAACGTATTTTCAATACCATCGCACGTTCCATAGTGTCTTTCTTTCGTCCTGAAAATACTTGAAACGTTTGTCAAGCGTTCGTGATATTTCTTAAGACCTTCGATCGTGAATACTCGGATGACTATCGATTTTCATGCAAAGAACGTTTAAACTCGGAGACACGTAAATGCAATTAATCGCGGCCGGCACAATAGAACGGCGATACGCGGCTCGTTTCTTATCGTAGCATAAATTTCAAGCTTTCGCTTATCCACAGTTCCCTCGAGTTATCTTTACGAGTTACACGATTATTCTGCATTGTATCATGCTCGTTTCGACTCGCATCGCACACGTGCATTCGCAAGGAACGCAGCAATGAAATGTATATTTGTTCCTAATGTCGAAGGTCCAATACGTACGCCCTCGTAACCAAAACGCTGAAATATCACACGCAAATTGCATTCGATAACTCGCAATTTTATAATTTCATAGCAGAATGAAAATACAAATTGAACGTCGACGAGAGTAAAAATCGAGCTTTGAATAAATCCAGGTACGCGATCTATCTGTGGCGGCTGTGGTTCGACCATTACGAAACAAAAACATGGAAACTCAACAACATCCTCGGAGGAAATTTTCATGCGACGAAACCAATTGCAAGAGAAGTATAATACGAAAAATCTTGAAGAACGTTTCCAAGTTACGCGTGTTAGAGCTCCGCGTCTGATTGTACGAGGTAGTCACGTGAGCGTCGGGTCACTTAACTCCGGTTCTCTCGCGTGTGCACCTCGTTTCGAGTTTTCGGTATGCGACCAAGCGTTCTTGCTCTTTCTCTTCCTCTCTACGCTTCTCATCCGACCAACGACACAGACGAACAACCTCTAAATTGCGAAAAGAAGCCAAATAGAAGGTCCGACCTAAAAGAACGCTGTGTTGCAAAACAGAAGAATACGGAAAACCCATAAATCGTCATTGCGTATCATTCGTTTCACAAATCCGTGTGGCAATTTGTTGCATGAATTAAGACGTTATAAACCTGATCGTTAAGTTACGCGGCTCTTTTCAGCGGACAGGCCGACGATGAGCCGAACTGCGGTCGATTTTGTAATACGCGTGAACATACTCGGTGCACGTGTACACATCTGCAAATGCGTGTCTTTATTGGAAACAAATTCGACGTGTCGGAGAGTGGACAGTCAAAACTACAACAACAAAATCCTAATATCTCAGTGAACAAGAAGACCCAAAGACGATGGAGCTATTTAGCGAACGTCTGTTACGGGAACTCGTGCCCCTAATCTGCTCGAATAGACGAAATTCTATCGTCTGTTTAAATCCTCGTCCATAAATCTTGCGCGACTCGCTTATTTCATGCAACATGAATTTTAGAACACAAATACCGACTTAGACTTTCTTCTGATTTTATTCTTTACCCATACGATACTCGAGCGAACTTTAAAACAACGAGTTCCAAACACGTGCAACGTTGACGTTACTCGGAAGTAGGTAAACGTCCGATGATTTACGGAAACGTATATAAATGAAAGGTGCATAAATGAATTAGCAAAAAGAGTGGAGAACAAAAGAGCAAGAAGGGCAATGTGCGAAATAGCCGGTGAATTAACCGAAGCAGGACAGAGCAGGTTGTTAAACGCTCAGCGAGGAAAGTACTCGAAGAGACGTTTATTAAAGGCGACGAGCGCAAAAAGGAAAAGAAATCAATGAGCCTGCGACCCAATGGAAGCAAGAGGACGGAAAGGCGATAAAAGAAGATCGAAGAAAAGAGAAGAAAACACTAGGCTCTGGTCGCGTACACGAAAGGGTAATTATAATCGTGCCTGTTCGCGCTTCTTCTTCCTCTTCAAGTAACTCTTCCTTGTTCCGCTTGTATTGTATAGGTATAGTGGTGTCTCGGTCGAACTAATGGTTGGCTGATGGGGGCGCCACAAGCGGAAGAGAGAGACGCCGAGTGGCACTCATAGGAGCGTAACAATGGCTTTCCATGCCGGCTCAACCAACCAGACGACCGACTGACGATCATGACGAATCGTTCCCCGTGGGATTACCGGAAACCGGCCACTACCCCGGGGGTTGCTCGCTAGAATTCTACCGTCCACGTTTATTGACCGAAAAGCTAAGCGAATTGAGAATTAAGACTAAACCTATCGCATACCGAAAGAGAAATTGCAGCCGTGGAATTTTCGCATCGATCATTACGTTTTTTACTAAGCCCTTGGTTGATGATTTAATTCACATTAACTCGTCGTTGTCGTATACTTTGTAAGCAATATTACTGTAATTATCTTTCGCGTACATCAAATGTACCTGTACCTCGATCTCATCTGTAATCTTTCGGTACACTAGTGGTATACCTGTAGTAAGTGCTTATAGTACCTGTAGTAACAACTTTGATACCTGTACATTATTTACGAGCATTTAAATTCGCGTGAATTGGCGTATTATCTTGGTATTTTAATTCGTACCACCTTTTACGAGTATCCGAGGAAAGTGGAAGATCTACAATCTGCAAGAACGAACGATATTAACGAAAGGCTCGTGCAATTTCGGTATATGGAAATGTTGCAACAGTGCGGCAAATAACGACGCGTGTATTCAAATACGCTGGAAACAATTCGTGTGTACCGAAAGATACGTCGATCGAGGTACGAATATATACAGTGTTCGCCTCGGAAAGTAAGTCAACGATTTAAACTTTGAGCGCAAACGCCGACTTACTTTCCCAGGCGACCGTGTACAAATGTACGTACGAATGTCTCTTAACACGTTCGTCACCCAGCGTGATTCGGCTAAGTTTCCTGCGGGGCCCAAATCCGACCGCAGGTACGCGGAATGTAAATAGAGCGACAAGCAAGAATTCGTCGTTAATCGCCTTCGATTCATTGTTTATCGCCTTCGATTCATTGTAAAGAAAAGATTATTTATTTCTGAAATGGAGGAAGCGATACGCTTTCCAGTTAGAGTTGTAGGAGCTCGTGACGTAGAGGATGTTAATGAGTAGACGAGACGTTTGCTGTTGAGTCGTCTAATATATTTATAACTTTAATAACTAGAATGTACGGATGATACACACGCAGTCGTTCGCACAGTCAATTTCACTCAGTCTCTGGTAATTCGCAGGTTCGCAGTCGGTGGACGATATTCGGTAACTAACTGTGTCGTTTGATCGCGTTCGTCTATTTATGCTGGTCGGGGGAAGAGTATCATTGGTCGGTTCGAATTCGTCGGTTAGCCTGTAAGGTGACGCTATCTTAATTTTGCCTGGATGAATTCGAACGTTACTTTGCTTGCGGCGGCGTAACAATAACAACTTGCGGCTTGCTTTGATCTATGACTTCTGTGCCGCTACAGAGTATTCCGAGGGATTTCATGGCAGATATCTCAGATCTTTCATTTAGTCGAGAAGCATACTTGTGAGACGTACATCAGTGATTTTTTCATTCTCAAAATGTTGAGTAAACAGCGCGAAAATATATTCGAAAATGAGAAGAGTAGCGATGACGGAGTCTATAACTATTGTTCGAAGTGACCAAAATCACCCCAAATGTGTTTGGAAATGTGTTTTAGAATATGTTTGAAATGTGTTTAGAATAATAAATTAATAAAAAGTACGGTATAATGTGTTTTTAACATTTTTATGTTGTATATTCTATATATAATATCGTATATTTAATTAACTCGAACAAGAAGAGCGTCACCATACTTTGGTAACGGGACCCCCTCGGAAGTATACCGTCACATAGATATGTGCGACGTGGCGAACGTGTTAAAATCCGCGTGTCATAGCGTAATCTCCGATAGTTTTCTACCGTTCACGTATCTCGATCGCAGAGTTTGACGAATTGAAGATTAACGTTAAACTATCGCATAGACACTAAACTAGGAACCGTAGTTCGTCGTATCGTTCATAACGCTAATTATCGTTAACATCTTGACGATCTAATTGAGATTGGCTCATCGTTGTTTACCTGCTTCGTACACGATGTTATTGCTGTTATTTGTATACGCTGTGAGTATTACCACGGCGAGTCAGATCCGTCGTTTGTGGTAAAAGAATTAAATGTTAAATCGTCAGGACGAACGAGGCTCGTTGTTTGAAACTTCGCTATCAAGTGGTACAGGCAGAAATATTAATGATACTGATATTGAAAAAATCCAAAACGGGTAAAAACAATAAATGATAAACGAGGAAAAGAGCACGAGTCAAATTTTGGCTAGCTACGCTAAAACACTTTCTAAATTTATTTATTTCTTTACATTTGTTTATTTAAGTTGCATCAATCGAACCGAGTGATTAACAAGCATATTATTTACACAGCGTGAAATACAAATGGTTATATATCGAGTTAAAAATGAACGAAATGTACCCATACTTTCCGAAGGTTTCAATACGTTTGAACACGACTTTACAATCCCAGTCGCTTCTTTAGGATCTTCGTTGATTAGTATAACAGGCAAGGTGTGATAATTCGTTCCATTGAATTAATTATTGCCGTTTTTTCGCTTTTCGTGATTCTAATCGCGAGAAATTGATTTCACGTGTTTCCCGCTCTTCTACCTGAGATCGTAAAATAAAAATGATAATATCCAAAATTGAACAGTTGGTCTTGTATTACGCTTTAAATATACCTAAGTGGTTCTTCTCTGCGAAACTAATTAACTCTGACTTATACTGCCCGCCCACCAGGGAAATAAATAACCAACTTACGATATGCATTCCTATTGAAATACACAGCATAACAATTTCCTGCTCTTAAAACAGATAATTGCTGGCCTGCACATACTAAATTCGTTGAACGTGCCATGGCGCTTTTCAATTATCTCAAACCAATAATCGATCGAAGCGGGACACTAATACTAATCTTTACAGCACACCAAGTGAAATTCTAATCTGTAATTATCGACTACAAAACCAGTTTTACGCATCGCTCTAACATCCATTACGAATCACGGCGAATGAAAAATGAAAATGAACGAACGAAGGAAAAAGAAACGAGACGACACACAGCGAGCAAATAATAAAGGGTTGAAGAGAAATATGAGCGGGTTGACGGTGAAAAATCGACGGTGAAAAATCCACTATGATACAATCGTTAATGGCAACTAGGCAGACGTTGTTGCTCGCGTTATAACGTCGTTACGGAGCTGTAACGTTCGATGTTTATCGTGCAACACGATGACTACATTTTAATCGCGCATCGAATATCACGGATACCGGTTGAAAGCAACGATAGACATTAAAATAATCGACAAAGGAAGCAGAAAAATGAATAACAAGAGGCAGAAATGAAGGAGAACCGAGGAAAAAATGTGGCCGTGGAAGCCTCGCGACCAGATGCTTACCTTTCGCGAATGAAGCCACCTCGAACGAAAGAGGAAGCCATATTTTACCTCGATAATAACGGCTGGTAATAGACAAATGTAATAAAGCAGCTACTTGATAAACGTAGCAAAGTTAATGGCGAATGGAGCATATCTTGTCCGATGAAATTAGCTGTAGCAAAGGAAAGAGAACGGTCTCTTGAATGTTTTCAGTATATGGATGTTAATTGTTTGATGTTTCACATTGTGTGCGTGCAACATTATAATTCGATACATTATCAAAGTAAACGATAGATATATTTGTCTCTGCCGTTTCTACAAAGTGTGTTTCTATTATTAATAATCGATCGAGAGAAAATACTTGACGATATAGCGCAATTTACGTTATTAGCTAACTAATTGATAAATGTATTTGCTTTTGGTGAAATTGGTTTCACTTCAACGTTAGCGTGTTGTGTCTTCCTTACAGACACGTGGAAAAATTCTTGTCTTTAAAAGGATCGTACAAAACGTACTTCTATTAATAATTGCCAAGATTTATTGTTAATAACCAGTTTTAGAGAACGATGTTTCTTATAGTTAATTTAAATATAGTTAAGTTAAAGTTTAGTTTCTTATAGTTAATTTTCTACAATTTATTGTCAATAACTAGTTTTACAACAATGTTTCTTATAGTTTGTGGAAAATTCACTTCTAAATAACGTTAATGCTCGACGTTGAACTTATTAAACAGAGGAGCAGAAATTCCAACAATGTAGAAGCAAAATCTGGCGACAAATTGTTCCGATTTAACGCTCCTTCATCCTTTCCCGTATTTTCAGTGAATTCTCTCGAAATGCCTAATCGATAGTTTGCTTACTATTTGCCAATTTGTCAACCGTTTCCTCGGATCACGCGGACAATTAACGATTCGTCGTATAACAAGCGTACCTACTATGGCAAACTGCGTAAAACTGGGAATCGTAGCTCTATCGAAATATTAGGGAACTTTTTCACAAATGGTAAAAAGGAAAAAAGAATAAAAAAATAAAGGGAAAAGAAGAGATACGCGCGAACACTGGATTCGTACACGCGACAAGCCGCGCTTTAATTAACACGAAAATTCTGTGCGAAATTTCCTGAACGGATTAAACGATTTTCGTAGTCGCGTGCCTGCTGGATCTGCACACTTTGCCGCTTTGAAAATGTAATTGGAATTGAGAACGCGTTTTGCGCGTGACGTCCGCTCTTTCGATAGTAAATGCTCCCGTTTAATGGTATTCCGTGCCGAAATTACTTCGTTACATGTTCCACTTAGAAGATTTGATGCGATTATCGCTTCTAATGGATTCGAAATTAAACGATTAATCGTAGGTATCATTTAATTTATATACCCAGCGATTTCATTTTTCCAGACTAAATGACAAATTGAAACGTATAGATTCACCTGCATCATACATTATCGATAATTTCTAATAAAATTTAATTGCCACAGATTTTATTTTACGTTCACAAAAACAAATTAGATTATCGATCAACTCGTTAACCGGAATATATTTCGTTCTTAGAAAATTGTTCGTGATCAAGCATCGTTGAAATAAATACGGAAGAAGTTGCGCACGTTTTGCGCAATTAATACCGCGGTTAAAGTTTATGACGAGAAACTCTTCCGAGATAGATATTGCTTTGAAAATTCATCTAACGTCGTTCAAAAACGATTCTAAGAGCAACTCTTGCAAGCAGAATATGTACCTACAACTTTTAACGAACCCATTAGTTTTACCAGGAACGTCAACGATTTCTGCAGAATCATTTAAAGAAGCTATTTAAAAGTCTCTAAGTCGATACTTTCTTCTATAAAAAAAAAAGTCTAAAAGTCGCCAATTTTACGGTCGATAAACCATCGTACCTAGTGTATAAAATTGCGCAAGATAAAAAAAATAAAATTAATCTGTCCTCTGAAAATGTATTATAACGTCTGTAAAATTTCGTATTAGTATATATGTATAGGGTGAATCAATAGCAAATCCTATAGGTAATGAAACAATTGAAAACGAAGAGCTTCATCAACGAAGAAAGAAGAAGAAAATTACGTGGATACTTGGTATTCGTTAGTTGTAGAATCAAAATTTCCAAAATGAATTAGCCAAACACGAATCGCTTTGTACGAGGCTGTAAATTCATATTCTTTAAACGATTTACGGTCTAAAATCCGCACACCTCGTCGATTTCATTTTCGTTTCCTCATTTCCAACACGCGTATTTATATCACTAGCCCGGAGAATAAATTATCCGCGAGCTTCGTTACACTTCAAACGGTTAAAAACTCGAACGAACGATGCTCCGCTGATTAAAACACGATATTTACATGAGCCATCGTCGTTCTGACGATTTCCATTTTATTAGCATTCGGACAGCTACTGTTCAAAGGCCTTTTACCCCGTGCAGATCACAGCCCTTGTCACATCGACGAATATTATTAAAAAAACATCCGATATAAAGTTACTCGTTAACAACGACAACACGTTGCACCAGCAACCTATTCGACTCTCTTATCTCCAACTCCTTTAAATATGCAACGAGTCCGAGAAGAGAGACGTAAATAAAATGAAGAATCGCAGACTTGTCCGTAGTCGAAATTCAGCGGCGAGGTAATCAACAGTCTACTAACGTTAAAATTATTGTTTGATTGCCGTTATTTATGCAAATTTATATATTTCTGCGGACAGCGAAGAAAATGGAAGTAACTGAGTAGAGGTATCGTTCTACCTGCTAAATATTATAACTATACTTTACTATATATATATATATATATGTATAGTAGTAATAAATATTTATTGAATTTATTTTTGGAATAGTGGTGTAAAATGCTATAATACATTTGTTTATTGATATTTAGATATAATTTATTTTATTTGATAAAAATATTTGTATTTTTATTGTATTAATATTTGTATTTAATTTTGTTGAAATATACAATTATTGTACTGTATTTTTGAGGGGTTGTACAGAATAACAATATCGTGGTATAGTTTTGTATTAATTTAAAAGTATTTTATATTATATAAGAAGAATATGTATAGTAGCAATAAATATTTATTGAATTATATTTTTGGAGTAGTAGTGTAAAATATTGTAATACATTTGTTTATTGATATTTAGATATAGTTTATTTTATTTAATTAAAATATTTTGAATATTTTTAGTATTTTTATTTTACTATTTTTTAGATATATATACAGTTCAATAAGAATTTCTCACAAACGTGCAATTTCATATTAATTGTGAGAATTATTAAAATGTACGTTATCGTTAAAAAGAGGAGGAATACTTGAAAAACATAACACAAATGTTTTTTGAAGGTTGCGCTACTGAATTTCGTTTATGAAGCACTGTAAATCGAGGCGAAATTGGAAACGATGTTTTTTATTTTCCCCTCTTTTTGCAAGAATAACTGGTGACTAAAAAGGGAGGAACAGCAGAGCAGTGGAAAACATTCGATATGGCGATAGTCCCCTGGAAAAATTCGAGACGCGAGTGGAAAACGAGGACGTAGTACATTTGGACGATCGCTTGAAAATGAAGGATCGTCGTTGACATTTGAAATTACTATTTTTCCTATCTGCTTGAAATCTCGCTATTTCCTTGTTTCGTTTTAGCTTTCGCTTTGAACATCCGCTTGCAGTTGTTTTTATTTGATTCTTTCTTTTTCTAACGATAAAAGACTGTCGTTCGTGTGTATTTAAAACGTACCTATTGTTTTATATCTTCTCTGCTGACAATTTTGCTTTTCCTCTTCTTTCTTTTCAAGTTTCATTCATCAGTTGGGAATTTTCCTCGTTTAAACCTCGATCGAATATATTTTCGCAATTACCGCCGACAAACCTATCTCTAATTCGCATAATTCCTGATCAATAGAGCTACGCGAAAGAAGAACCGTCTGATCGAACTTTACCTTCGAATTACACATCGATTACGATATCTCACGCAAAAAAGAAATCCTCGAGAAATTGAAACAGAACTAAGAAAAAAAAATGCTTTCTAAATGAAGGAGATACGGTTGCATTGGCTTCATTTTGCGACTCAGCTAAACTACCAATTATAAATTAGAGCTACAGAATATGGGTATAGTAATCAGGGAAGTGGAAGCTCCGCCCAGCATTTCCCAACTATGCAATAGTATAATAAAGGTGGGCCTGTGCGTCATATAAAAGCTACGTTTCGCGTTATATCAGCGTACAGACAAGCTTCCTAGAATCTAGAATCCTTGTTCTATTGCATCACCTCGAAATTTACATACTTATCTAGCACGCCGCATGCATAACCTATTGCATAGAAATCTCCAAACGTTACACCGAAACCTCGAAGAAAAATGTTGGAGAATGTCGAGCATACATACTAAATAATTGGACGAAAAAATATTTAACAAAAATTGCAATTCTTCTAGGCAGTCGTAACCGACAATAAATTTGATAGAATTGTATTCTGAGATGTAAAAATAAATTCATGCGTTAACAGTATATGGAAATATGAAATTCGTTAGCTGTGTTTTAACATTAATGAATTAAATGAATTTTAGAGTCGCATTCTAACACTTAAAAATATATTCTAAATAGAATAGAATTCTACTTTGACGTCTAGGAACAGACGGATAAAATCGCGTTCCAATATTGGAAAATTAATTCATCGACCAAGTGTCGGTTTATTTAGAATTATTTAGAAGCGAATCCTATTTATCTCTCGAAATTTAATTGCTAAACGTAGTCTTTAGGTATGTGGATACACGTCGATTCAAAGCTGAGAATTGAATTCATGTCAAATACGACATGATCGGCGTCTTGTTCGTTTCATTGTAAAATACCAAATCGTCTATTAAAATCGTAGATCGGCATTCGCGTAATAATTACTTTTCTTAGACGAGTTTCAATTTGCTACAAACTGCTCGTCGCATCATCTTTGTTTCATTCTAACCAGTCATATTTCTATACGTAGATCAAGATTATCATTGATTTTTCTGGTTGAAATACAACAACGTGGATAGCGACGGGTGTTCAGAATATCTGGCTAATAACTTGAGCGATGATGAAGATAATTGCATGAAAACTACACTGTATTTTCTTGAAATCTGACCTAACATCTATGACAAATTTCAAGCCTCTTCGATCTATAATTATCTAATGATTTTTGCCTAAAAATGTCGCCCAGAATGTCATCTATTCGTTGTGTCGAAGATACTTTTTCTGACGAATTGTTGACTAAATAATAACATAAAATTATGAAGCAAAGACGAAACATCGTATCGTCACCAAAAGTCGTCAATTTTACAGACTACGTTAGAGGAATATCGAATATTGAATATTAATGTCAATAATGTGAACAATTTATTAAACCAACGAGTCATCGCAATGATCAACCGAAGATTGTAATCGTATTTAACGATTAGGATGCTATTTGAAGATGGTCGAATTGTACTGAATCGGGTACGTGCTATTTCAATTATTTACTTGTCGGATAAGCCTCTCATATAATTTTTATTGCAATACCTTGCAGTAATATGATTAAACCAAACGTTCATCATTCTGTTCAGTGATCTTCAGTCATCTGTTGGGTAATGTCATTATTCCATTCGTGTGGAATTTCTGTCGTTTCTGAGCAAAAGCGTAACCTCAGAAGGGTTGCAATTTACTTAGCCGACAACTCGCTATTATTTTCAACGAAAAGGACAAAAGTCTTAAAATCTGAAAAATTCACTCGCTTCGTTAAGAATCTTACAATCTGAAGAGCCCAGTCATCTAATGAAAACCTTTAAAATGCTAAATATTCAGCCATTCCATCGCAACGAGTTAATATCGGTGCATCGATCTTGCTCGAGCACTTCAATTTCCTTTTACACTGCCTCGTCAAACTACCACTTTACATATTCTCTACTTACGTACTACAAGCCAACCCCTTGGTAAAAAGATTGTCACTCGAAACAAAGCCCGCGGATGAACAAAATTCGCTGCGCCCTAAAGACCAACCACTCAACCTTCAAACTCAAAACAACTTCTCTAACTTCAAACATCGGGAACATTCGCCGGTAAATTAAAATTCTGGACAAGAGAGAATACGCTAATATATCCTTTTGCTTATGGTTCTCAGAATACAAGTCACCTCCACTTTGTTGCCAATCTTTTGCCTGAGATTCTAACATCCAAATCTAATACCTGATCTCACCTGGCGCTCGTGTTACAAATGCTAATAATTCCCAAGTACGTGCTCTTTTGCCCACAGGATATATCGTCCCTTTTACGTCAAAACCATGGACGCACAAATTTTTCATGAAAAAAGATCCTTTTTCTCGTTCCCAGCCTATACAGACTATACCTAGAGGACGAGTGTTAGAACAATTAGAGCATTAACGACGTAACGATTGTATACTAAGACTGATTCATCGTCTTCCGAGTTATCCAACAGTTTTACACTCACTTGCGAATTTCTGTGATCCAGCGAATCGCGCATTCGTAAAAAAGACGATAGATACGCGAATCGCTGCAACATGCAATCTCTCGCTGTTTTTCAAAACATCCTCTCACCCTTCCACCCTAAATTCGACTCGTTGTTACGTGTGTACGTGCAATAATCACGTTGCTGCACGTCGGCGCCGTGGATCCCGCGGCGGAACGTCGATCGCCCGGTGAAAGCGACAGAGACGGGCTGCGAGACGGTGCGTGCGCGCGACAAGAACAGGCGGATACTTTATCACGGTCGGAGTAGCGCAAGTGCGACGAAGACGGGAACATCGAGACGCTCGCGCCAGAGTGAGACGCACGTTACGATGTGCTCGCGACGGTGCGTGTAACCGAGAGAGATAGAACGAGTACCGAACAAACTGGTAGAGGCTGGAAGTGAAACGGAGGAGAGAAGGTAACGCGAGAGAGCCGCGAGGGCTGGCAAAAGAGCCGAAGGTCTCGCGCTCTCTCGCCGTAGACGGATAATACGCTCGCGCACAGCGGCGCGTTCTCTTGCACGTGCACGCGCGCACCAGTGGCGGCGTATCCGCGGATGGCTTAGCGCTTCACAAAAAAAGAGAAACAGAGGATAAGAGGAAGAGAGGCAGAGTAGTAGAGTGTGGTTTGTTCTTTTTCCTGTTTTTGTAAAACAGCAGACGCGCGCACCGCGCCGCGATGCACCGACGAGTATATGCTACTCCGTTTCCTAAACTTTCTAGCGGCTCTCGGTACGTTGGAAACGATACGACCGGCTGGAAAACCGGACGACGCCGGTTACACGCGACCGGGATCTGGATCTAACGAACGGGAAGATCCTCGTGGCCATGTTTCTCGATTCGAAGTAGGCAATTTTGAAACACGGAAATTTGATAATAGGCAAATGACGAAATTCGATGGATTTTTAGATTAAGCCGTGGATTTTGGAAGATTTTTGATAATGTATTATTTATATTTTTCGACTGGAAGGTCGATTGCTGGCAAATGACTGTTTGGTGGATTTTTCGACCAAATTATAGGCTTCGAAAGATTTTGCACAGGATAGCTTTATCCATATTTTTATTTAGTACGTTTAGTGCTTTAATGTGTACGTAGGTTTATATCTACGTAGGCTTCTTAAAATTGCGTAAAGAATATTCTTTTTAATTTTATTATCCCTTGGTACAGATAGGTCCTTTTTCACAAATAGTATCTACTTTAATGGATTTAGATTTTGTAGAGTGTAAGGTAGATGTGTAGCATACATTTTAACTGATTCCTTATTTTTTGTCACATCCAACAGAATCATAAAGATAAACGCGCCAAGGATTGACCAACAGTGTCACATGTACAAGTAAGACTACATGAACGTGATTATCAACCGCGAGAATCTCTAAAATATGCAACACTCGACCATTCAGTGGAGGAAAGTAACCTCTTTTCTTTCTTTAGATTGTCAAATGAAAATAACAATCCCATGTGAATGTACCGTCTTGAAGCAAATACGATATATTTCCTTTTATGTGCCGCAAAATTTTATTGATTGGTTTATGTATATCATGAGATGAAAAACGCAAGCAACCGCTGGTATACAGCAACGTGTGACGGTCAGCGATAAAGAGCAATGCTTCTCTTGCTCCTATATCTTTTAACTTTAGTATGTACACTACTGTGCATAAGTATGGACACTTGATGCAATCCCATCGAAAGATTGATATTTGTATCATATTCTCAAGATTGCGATGGAAGAACGTCTCTCTGTTGTCGATTCTTTGCTTCTTGCCACAATTGGCTTCACAAAGGTTCTGCTAAATTGAAACTGACAAGGAATACACACTTGCATCGATCAAGCTCGTCTCTAATAAATAGCTGAAGCTTCATAAAATTTGTACTAACTTTTAGAACGTGCTTGAAAACGAATATTCCACTCGTTCTAAGATATCGAACAAATACGCTTACACTTTGGTGTTTTCGTACAAACAATTTTCGTCCACCTTCGGTTATTGCTCTTTTACTTATACCCATTAATATCAACCATCGTTTTTATTACTATTTTTATCGTTAATATCATTATTCAACATCTACCACTGCTACTACTCCATATTTACCGAGAGTAGCTACATGCTTGCCTGAGATAAGACCAGAGTGGAGAATTAAGTTAAACAGCTTCATTCAAAGTACAGTAGCCAGAAAACGTATTGCCACATAGTAAAATTGTACGCTTCGTTTTCATGGTGTCAAATTTTCTAATCTTTGCTAAATCATACGAAACTTGATACACCTGGACCTAATCAATTAGCATGCAAATGCTACAATGAATACAACCACGTGCTAATACTTTTCGCAACCATTCTACTCGTATATTTTATATACACCAGCGACAATTTGAAACTGTGGAAATACTTATGCACCGGTTAGTGTACCCGCGCGTAATGTGCAACCGGTAGCGAGGAAGGATACCTCCATATCCGGACGAGCAGCGTGGAGAAACGAGCGTACGTATTAAAATGCCGAAGTAAAGATAGAAAGAGGAACGGAAAGAGAGTAATCAGTAGGGGGCACCAGCCAAGCAAACTCCAGCGGGGAGGAGGGCGATTAAGAGGTAGGGGTTAGATCTTGTTACGCGGCGGGTGATCCGGAGCTAAGCTACCGGTCGAAACGCGGTCGGTTCTCGAGGACACCTAATTCCCCGTAGCACGGCTACGAGACATCGATACACAGATTCTCGAGTAGCAGGTTCGATAGTTGGATATAGCGCGCGTCCACGAATTCCTTCGAGCCGCTGTTCTACGTGACTGGAACGGATAGGGCGGGAACCACGCGGGGCTGAAAATCCAAGGGAGATCCCATCGACGATGACAGTGCAACGCAGTCGAGAATTTTGATTCAGAATCTAGCCAATGGAGAATTTTTGATAGGCATTTTATTTGAACGATAATCGTTTGCAATACTTCAGTTCTTTCGTCCCTTTAACGTTACACTTAATACGCGATCTATTAGTATAATTAGTAATTAGTATCGCCTTGAATATAGATATTATTTACTCCGTTCAAACTAATAGACACTATGAACGAGATTCTATCGTGTAAAACAAAGAGACAAGGGCAATGGAATTTTTGCGATAAATCTTTTACTGTATTTCTTATAGCAAATCGTCCTATATTTTCTTGCAGTATCCTTCTCCATAGCTGGCCGGTGTATTGTTCGCGTGATACTATGATAAAGATCGATTTTAAGATGGCAATTAAAAAGGAGAATAATACGTGACAATAACAGTTACATGATAGACTAATATTTTCATATAGGGAAACATAACAATCTAAATGAAACTCCAAAATTATTTCGGACTTCGAAACGATATAAAAACTGATATAGCAATCGTAACCGAGACAGAATCCTTATAGGTAATAGTTACTGGTTACCTTTGCAAAATAACGATTCTATACATAGATAACTGTTTTATGAACAGAAATCAATATTAAAACTATTTTCAATCCTTGAAAGACTCGTCTATATAGAATTTCATTTCTAGAAAGAAACATGTGCCAATATTTGTGTTTTTTATTGTATATTTTAATCTGTTTACGACATGCAGTAACGTTGTATCCAAATAATATTACACTACAATATTATTTTATTGCTTGATCTTGTCTATCTAATCGTACTAACGAGCAATAAACCGTAATCCCTCAGCTCATTTAGTTGGCGCGGTCAGTTAAATCAAGCGCACCCCCGAATTTAACTAATCGACAAACTTATAAAACTCGGGACATCGCTATCGTTCTCAGGTTCGAATCTCCACAAGTGTCTTTCGTAACTTTACAATATTAATTCCGTGATATAAGTTTGCAAGAATTTTTAACTTATTATTAACTCTCCTCTCTAAGAGTATAACGATTCTAAGAACTTGCTTTCGAGACCTACCCCAAATAGAAGAACGCGGATAATTAAATGAAGTTACAAGAATAAAATGAAAAATAGAAATCACATAAGACGCAAGGAAGGAAGATCAAACGTCAGAAACCATACAGCATCGATAATTAACAATTATGAGGGGCACATCGATTAGAATCCCAGACAAAATAATCGCATTGCCGCGCGCCAAATAATGCGAGAAGCAATCGAACGTAATACGCGATCGCAGCAAAATTAAAATTAAGAGCCTCGTCGATGCTTCGACTAATTTAAAAAACACGACTGTCGAACAAAACCTCGGTAGAGGCACCTCGATACGATGACGCAGAAAGAACAAATTACTGTCCCGAATAATATAGCTACCTACACGCGCACAACTTCCTTCGTTCTCTAATTAGTAACCCTTGCGTTACAGCAGTGCCTTCGCTAAAAATACACGCCGCCGTATAAGCCTGTGTCGCGTTCGATCGAACCAAAGTAACGCTCTGTTCGTAGTTCTATACATTGGCTCTCGTCTTCGAGAGGAGGATCGCGTGGATCTCTCGCGGCGAGAGATCGCGAGGTGGAACGCTCGGTTGCAAACGTCGAGGAAACACAGCCACAGAGAAAGAGAAAGAGAGAGAGAGAGAGAGACGATCTGTTGTCAGTAACACTCCCCGTAGAATACGTAGGACCTCGAACTCGTCTGCGGATCGATACGAGTTCCTGGTGGACTCGCGAAAGGGGGGCTTCAGGAGGGGGCTGGGGTGGTAGAAGAGGCAGCGGACGCGGGGAGGGACAGTCAGTGGCGTTTGTGGGGTGCGGGGGTGGACTGACACAGGGACGCCTCGGGGGTGTTTCCATGGTGACGGGAATTATCGTCCGGGGTGGGTGTAGGGTCTCCTCTCTCTCTGTTACTCTCTAACCCTCTCTCTCTCTCACCCTCTCTCTCACCCTCTTACTCTCTTCCTACGTACGTGCCCTTTTTCTCCTTCTTCCAGTCTGAACTTGTGATTTTCTAACGATGCCTCTTCTCTCTGCACGGAGCTGCTACTCAAGGAGGTGGCAGAGAAGGAAGAGACAGAGGAAGGTTGGAGTAACAGGTGAACAGGTGTACAGGATATTATTCCTCGTGGAATTTTGGAAAGGATGGACTAGAATTTGGAAATTTGAATGTGTAATTTAGAAGTTTCGTGAAATACGGCTGGCACAAAAATATTAATTTGTATGTGCGTGTACGATAAGCGAAACTTAACTACGTAACACTGGCGTACAGTTCAATAAAATTTCATTCATATCCATTACACTGTCTACTTATTTCTGTACCCGATCGCAGTACCGAAAGCGATAGATCTTTGAGTAAACTTTGGACAGGATGCGAACATGTTTAACGAGACCTTTAGATTAATGGGATTCATCGGCATCCGTCGTCTGGATAAGTCGAGGTTCACTAGATAATCGAAACACAGGGTAAATCGTGAAATTCCGATTGAAATTTATAAGTACATAGCTATCTCCTTCTTATTCCGCGCCTTTCGAACTCGACACAGAAAGGAAACAAATATCGAAGATAACGAGACGATACTGTACCAACCACGAGTGTTCTCCGAGAACGACGAACTACATCACTGAAACAGGAAGGGTATAGCGTACGATTTTTGCATCAGATAATCGGGATCTGAATACCCAAGAGCCCGAATAATCAAGACCGCGGTTAATTGAAGCTCCACCGTGGTGTCTGCAAACGTTGAACGCGTTTCACTGCTTTTATATTTTGCGGTTATCTTATTATAAACCTCTTACCTCATATAGCGTAGGATTTATGGCGTAAAAATCGCTTTATAACGTAAAATACAGTAGACCCTTGGTTTACAGGTCGGAGAACATAGAGGTTCACCAGCCACTTTTACCTGCTTCCGTCATTAACCTATCATTGCAGAAGGTGCAAACAATTCTATATATCCGTATATACGTTGTATCGTACAACTTTCTCTGCTACGGTTCAAATATTCCTTCCTTCGCTCATTTCTAACTTCGATACATTTACTATAGTGCTTGTTAATGCTTCGTATCTCAGCTATCACGCGATACAGTGCTGATGAACGAGATTCTACTGTATCGAATGATAAAACGTAAGTGTCCGAAGTTAGTCAGAGCCTTGTAATAAATATAGCGAGTCGCTGGTTTACTTACTATACCGGCGGTATACACATATGGTGGTAGCCATGGGTAGACGAAGAATACGAAAGGGTTTTTTGGAAGCGCGAATTCGGTGCTGGTAATTTGTTGGAAACAGGTTCTACCGTGGCACGGCCAAAGAAACGAGCACGACGGAATCATCGGCGGTCTCGTAAACGCATCCGCGAAACGGAAGAAAGAGAGAGGGGCAACGAGGATCGGGGCTTGATGCATCTTCCACTGGAAGCATTGCGCCGTGAAACACTGACGATGAACGTATAACATCTATGTGGTTACTGGCGAATACTCGATTTAGATCGCCAGTTTCTTTCTTTCGCTAAATATTCCAGGTGAAAGCAAAGATAGAAGCTGCCTTTCCTTTGACTCATTTTTTAAACGATCGTGTTTTTCCGACCTTATCTTTCACTGGATGCATCCAACCAGAAGACGCTGACTACGAACGCATAGCCGAATATCCTTCTTACATTTTCATTTAATCGCGTCTCTTTCGTTAAACATTCCAGGTGAAATGAAAGATCGTAGCTGCCTTTCGTTTCACTCATTCTCTAAACGATCGTGTTTTTCCAACTTTATCTTTCATCGGGTACATCGCACAATGAAACACCAGCTGCGAACGTACAACCGAAGATCCTCGTTGGGAGAAAATAAATTGTTACGTAAACGAAATATACAAGAAAGCTTGTATATTTGATTAAATGAAAATTACAAGATTCCGACCTGCTAACTAATGGAATTGTTAAAATATCTATAGAATCGTGTGTCGTTTCTATAGCATTCTTTATTGCGTTGGACAGCGTTTACTACGATAAGAATTTATCTAAATCGATTCATTTAAGGGAACAGCTAGTACCGCGTGTTGCTTCCTACATAAGATAAATCAACGATATGTTAGAATTACATAAAATGTACAAACTCATTAAACCAATATTTCTCTCGCAATTAGACCGCAGATCTCTGTGCAAATTCACATTTTTGCGAACGCAATTAATGAGAATCTAGCCAAACAATTGCTTCACACGCTAAACGTTACAACGTGTAGGTACTTTGGATATTTTACATAATTTTATATTATGCGCATTTTTGCGTCTTCAAATTTCCCATAAATACACCAACATCACTATGTTACATATATATTTAATATAGTAATTACCAAACATCAAGCTGATTTACCAAACCAAACCTAGAAACATCCCTATTCGATATACGTAGCTCTACAAAAGCTGTACAAAATCATCGACAATCCAATTAGTATACTAAGAGTATGACAGAGTAGCAGAGCAAACAATTTTCACGTTATTTGAACAACGTCGATACGAAAGAACCAGTGTCTGCGTATATCCATTTTAAAAGCTCCACTTCTCAAAGATTGAAAGAGGTTGGAAACGCGAGAAAAAGGAGATTCGAAAGAGTAGCGCGATCGAGAAGAAAAAGGAGGATCGGTGCAGTTCGGCCAATCGGCAATCGGCCCGACCAATCGAGTTCCCGGGAAAATAATCCGATCGAATTTGCGGACAACGGGTGGTCTCGAAACACGGTCAAAACCGATGATCTCACCTCGAGATATCGATACGGACGTCGAGGTCGTCGGGTCTCGTGCCGTGGAAAGTTCCACTTGGCTCGAGAGAGGCAGGAAACCTGCGCAGACGCGGTACGTGATTTCGTACGTCCGCGCGCACGTCGAAAACCTCTAATTTATATCTCGACTTGGGTACAAGATATCGAGACGATTCTTTCATCGGCATTCTCTAGACCATTTCGCCGTCTTATATTTCAAATTTCATCGAAATCCGTGGAAAATTCGAGGAGTTACAGCGATTTTCTGGAAAGCCGCTTTGATGTCCATTCTCATAAGGGATATCGATATTTCGCGGAAAACATCGATTCCGATGCATTCTGTCTAACTTTTTCGTCGTCCATAGAATCGCGCGTTAAATATATTTGCAAGGCTATAGATTCATGATAAAAAGTTTCATATTAGGAAATCGATATTTCCCCCAGTTCCTCTGAATAGCCGCTCTCATGTCCATTCTCGTAAGAAACGTCGGTTCTTACGCGTTCCACGTGTCTTTGCAATTATTAGCGACAGCGTGCATTAAACGAATTTGCAGTAGCAACAATGGTATTAAGTTTCAGGGTGATCAACTTGAGATTAGACGGTGGATGTTTATGCATTTCTAGGAAATTTCAATCTACTTTTCAAACTTGACGTCATCCTAACTTTCAGTCGCCTGTAATTTACATTCGACGTTATCTAGGTCCTAATCGAAGCGTACAACGTGTTATTTTAAGATTATCGGCACAATACGAGCCAATCGAATTTTGTAAAATCAACGATAAAATACAGAGACTGCCAAAAGCGTGTACATAGGCAGATACTTAGTTCGGAAGTCGAACGATCGGTTTTACGTGATCGCTTTGGTAATAATCCTTAATTTACGTACTGCTGGGTATTGCGTTTAGATGTACTTGATTTTATTACATTTTCTTCCCTGTGGTTTCTTAGATGAACGTGTCAATTTGCTTACAATTAGCAAGTACCGTTCAGGAGTATGATTGGTCAGATGGAAAGTGAAATCTGACGAGATTCGATCGGTCGCTGGACGATTAACCACGTTTAACAAGAGCCTGTTTATATTTAAGGAGGATGTAAATCAAGGCGCAACGCGAATTCTGTCCGGGAACAAAAGGAGGGTGTGGCGGATTTACGCGAGTTTACGGCTCGAAATCGAAAATAGAACGGACCATAAAGACCGGCATGCTTCGTGCTAACTAGAATACGTGAAACCCGAAGACATAGAAAGTACAGGGGTTTGTCAATCACACGCGGTTCCACGCTTGGTGAAATTCTTCCACGTTTGCTCTCCTTTCGTCGCGTACAAGTGGCACGCTGCCTTAATTGAAACACTTATTTATCAACTTCATTATCTCAACTTTTACGTACCCCAAGAAAATAGAATAAATTCTAACGCAAGGTTAATTCGTCTATCGCGTAACCGAAAGAGTCTATCGCGTGAAAAATTACCAAAATTGGAAATTTCCTGAAAAATTCAGACGGTAACCGTAATCGATGATTCGGCAAACGTTGACTTCGCCAAGGAAACACGACTGATTCCGAACGTCTTTCCTGTTTTCGGTTCAAAATTATCACTCGATCTATCGTTTTCACGACTGCGTACGAAGCTAAGTTGGAAAGGCGATCTTTCGATCTGCTTCTCGCAGAGCGAAAATCCGCAAAGCGAAAGCGGCAAGACCGTGTTTCAACATGTCCGAAGAAAGAAAAGAAGAAAAGAAAGAAAGAGAGAAAATGGGGGTGGAGGATAGAGCATATCGTGAAGATAGAGAAAGCAGACTCGGCCGGACTACCGCATTCGTGCTGGGACGAGTTTCGAGGGAAGGCCCCGTAACCTGCCAGGCTAACAAAATGGTAGGACCCAGCAGACCTGGCTCAAAATCGAGCAACAAGTCGCTGGCCGCCTCTAACTCCTATAGGGTGTACTAAAAATAAACCGAGAGTGATCACGTTCCTATGAAACAAACGGGGAAGCCTTCTAGTGGAATAGAATACACATGTACTAACATCTTTCGTGTCCGTTTCCATGGAATCCTTTTATGTACCTACTTTCGTTATTCCTTCTGTCGAACATCGTTAAATATGTCTATATAAATTAGATATAAAAATTACGAAGAGATTAGGTACAATTGTTTGTTGAAGTTGAATTCACTCGCAGGAAATGGTATTGCAACTTTCGCAAAGAATAATTTCTTGCAAAAGATCGTCAAATATACGTAACATTAAATCAGGTACAAAAATTATCAGATTTTGTACGATACTTTTATAAAGTTAGATTAAGCTGTACGAAATGCCATTGAAGATTCTGCGAAGGATAATTTCCCGCAGAAGATCATCGAATATAATATGTATCGCGTTAGCTACAGAAATTACGAAGAGATTAGGTACAATTGTTTGTTGAAGTTGAATTCACTCGCAGGAAATGGTATTGCAACTTTCGCAAAGGATAATTTCTTGCAGAAGATCGTCAAATGTATGTAATATTAGATCAGGTACAAAAATTATGAGATTTTGTACTATTCTTTGTTAAAAGTAGATTAACTTGCAGGAAATGGTATCGGAGGTTTCGCAAAGGATAATTTTGATCTTTGCTTTGACGTCTTGGAAATTAAAAAAAAAACTCGGCTCAAACTAAGTAGAAATTTGCTTTAACTTGCAATCTTCTATCGTTTGAATAAACTAGCACTGATCGAAAAGCCAAATTGATAAATAAATCATGCATTTATGTAGAAAAGACGTGCAACTAACTTGTACGCGTAATGTTAAACGTACAAAGTAACTCGAAACTTCCTGGATAATCTAATACCTACGCACAGAAAGCATCGTGTTTCATACACATAATAATCTTTCAAAGTAACAGGTCCAATCGCAGTCACGAAGATCACCGAAATCACAGCTTTCATTCATCAAATTAATTCGTTTGATCGAGTGAACAACTACGTACGTATACGCGGTATACCGGAGCATATTGGATACAAAGTGGGTCGTCCAATTCGACTATCGCGACCAACCGTAACGTTTCGTCGTCTATCTAATTACCAACATCATCTGTCGATCGTACGTGAATAGAATTAATGGACGATATCGATGGAAAACACGTGGAAACAGTATCAGCTGGTGTTCGCCGTCGCGTGCGAAAATCTATTTCGTAATTGAATAATGATCGTGCCAATTAGCGGCACGCCCACTGAATATATCGAAGCGCGATCGCTGAATCCCATATCCTCCTCATAAATATCGATATAATGAAATTTTTCCTGTTTTACGAGGACTACGAAACAGCGGAATTTGTTCTCTTACCCTGCTGCTTTCTGTCGTCATTTTCAACCCAACTCTACCTACCTTACTAATGATAGAGAGTGTCTCAAGCTTGCACAAAGTACATGATTATCATCAGTACGTATTTAAGTACATGATTTTTCGTTTCAATTCCATAGGAAAAATCTTCCTAAAACGTTATCCTTTCTGTTTCCTAAAATCAATTGAAAACGATGTTTCATTGAGATGGATTTACATAAAATTCCGCTGGTTCTACTTCGGATCGTTCGGTATTTAACGAAAAGTAGCCGGTCGATAAAATGTTAAGAAAAAAAAGAAAAAGGAAGGCGAAATTTAGACGAACGTAACACGAATCGACAACTTGTTTTAGGTATATCGATGAAGAACGATCCAAGAAATTGTTTGACGTCTAAAGTCTAAAGTTTATCTTTGAGAATGCTACTCGATCTGGTCGGAGAAAGCGCGCTTGATAATCGAACGAGTGTCGAGGCTTCGATCGAGATACGATATCTATCGCGTGTCGCGCACATTGTCTCTATTTATCGTCGGCCAACACGCGCCGCTGCTCGCGCGACAAAAAGGAACGTCCTCGGCGTCTTCCCACGCGTTATCGTGCGACGCTAGCAGCGAGCCAACGACCGTTTTCGACGCCGCGCCGCTGAATTTCGCTCGGAGCGCTGGTTGCCAAACGGAAACCATTTGGTAGCGCTTGCATAGTGACAAAAGCGGTTACAACCGATGCAGACGGCCGAACGTAAACGTCGTCGTTGCGATCTCGTTGCCCGATTCTGACTCTCCACGACTCCGCCTTTACATTATTTGATCTCGATCTTTATATTACATGGATGCAAAATTTGAACTCGACGCTTCTGTGATATTATCCGTCGTTATTTGATTTGAATAAATTACGACGCGCTTAAATAGAAGCTAGTTGCGCATAAATAGTAACTACAGACGATTCTTCCAAGTAAATCGTGGATGTAAATAGAAATTAGTTCTGTATTATAACCAGGAATGATTTTCTTAAATAAATTATAAACGCAAAATAGGGAAACTGGTTCTACGTTATAACTACGAATGATTTATTTTAGTAAAAAACCGCATTCTCGGTTATATTTCATTTTCCTAATTACAGTCTATATACGTCATTGCACGTTATGTTATCTATATGCGACATTTCAGAAACGCAGTACAAGCCTGCGAGAATATTTGTAGAGGATACGGTGATTAGTCTGGAAAATCTAAATATGAGAGAACATAGCAATCGCGGTTTATTAGCATTCAAGCGGATACGTAGACGCATAGAAACTGGATAAAAATATTGCAAATATTTGTTATACTTTTATCGCGTCAGAACTTGATTGAACTTTCGCATCCGTCTAGAATCCGCTATAGCGTGATCGTGCATCATATCGTTAAAAAGATAATCCTGTCGTGCCACGTTCATTACTGAAAACCTACAACCAAACGACGTCATAATACAACGAGTATTAAGAGATTAATAAATTAAAAATGGTATAGATACATAGAATTTTAAATAAGATCCATTGAAAGTGTAAACTATTTACTACAGATTTCACAAGAATTTCTAGTGGTTTTCCGCATACGTACATATCGTTTTCCAAATTCACCCATTTCTTGCCGTAACCTAATCTTATTAATCATATTTTATGAGCCTGAATATGCATAATTCTTTTTTACGCTGTGACATTCAACTATAGTCGAATAGCTGCATAGTCATTCATTACGAGAATCGACTTTAGTCCACGCGTCATTACAATTCATTCATCTCTATTACGAACATATTTAAATCAATAACGACAGATATATGTACATCTATCTATCTATATATATATATATATATAGTATATATATATATATATATTTAGTAAGAGGATACGAAGATTAAAGAATTATCGTTTCCTTCTAAAACTAACAACGTTTCTCAAGAATACATAATTGAAGAGATTAATAGCACGGTGTACCGATTAAGACAATTAATCACGAAATTGATACGAGCCGTGTGTTCCAAAGATCAAATAAAGATATTGCGAACTTGGTGTTCTTAACGAAATAACAAATTTCTTAATGTTTGGTCTGTGGTGAATATTAAACGTGTTGATTTAAATGACGAAACCAGTGAATTCTTCTGATAGTCAGATATGATGATGTGCCGCTACAGGTCTAAGAAACATATCGTAATGAACGACTTAAAAGGAACAACAATTCGTGAAAATTAATAGGTAAATTTGATTTCTTCTAAGAATTCTTCGATTAGTTCTTTAGGAGAAGAATAACGATAGCAAGATGAAAGTTTGTAGGAAAATTAACTTTCAATTTACGCTAAGTACAAAGCGGAGAACTTGCGATTACGTTCGTTTGTTGTTTATTTATTTAAGAATGGAAAACCTTAGAGTGAAGAATTTTGGAATATCTTTAACATCGATGCTATATAACGATGAACGAAGTTGTATATGCAGTTTATGCGCCATTATAGCCGGTATTGCGTAATTTCTGAGTGGTCAGCTTATCTTTATTACATCCTCGCGTTATTAGATGAAACGATACTGTAACGATCAGAGAAAAATAGCTTCCCGTTTAACCTTTTAGCCGCTCGATTCGGAATATTTCATGCGCGCTATATCACTGGATCGCGTTCGGGTGGTAAACCTTACAATATATCGGTAATTCAACGCAATACGAATCGGGTAACAGGTGTTAAACTATGAATATTTCTATAAATTCGTATATTTATGGAAACAATTAAGAAAACGAAATCTACATAGAGTTGCATCTTTCACCCTAAATATCCTAACGAATATCGTATATTTTAAATATTTTTTACATTCTTGCATAAATGCATGAAAATTCGAACTCTAGCAATAGCTTCTTCATATCAGAAAATATCTTCTATCGAAATCGCACTTGAACGAAACAAAGACTAGATCCAGTGCGAATTTTCCCCAAACGGTTAATAATATTTCGATCACGCTCGTATCACTAATTTCTCGTGTAAAGCGTGAAAACACGGAATACCGTGTAATTATATAGCCACAAAGACGTTATCAAACGCGTTTCTGCATTTTATCCGAGTGAAACTTGTGCAGAAAATTCATCGATCTAACGTCATAGCAAACCAAATCTCATATAGTTCATCGTTATTGCGATCCTAATAATCCTCGTTATTTTCGCATATAAGGACCATTACCACGAATGTATTATTTATGAAGAATTTACATAATGTATTTAATGTATTATAATATCATTCAGCTACAGCGGAACAAAATATCGAAGTTGTCAATTATCAGAGACTACCTTATTGGTCCTCGACGTGTCCGGATTATAATTTTCAAAAGCTAAACGCCGACTCTGTGCGCTTACAAACTTCACAAAAGACAGACGAAAGACAGAAAGAAGGGATTTTCGCAGACGAACGTACCGAGACTCGAACATCGTTCGTTTCCAGGCGAACGACCAAGCAAAAAAGATACTCGTTCGCCGTTACCTAATCAGCGGAGGCTCTCGAGCGTCGAGAGGTTTTTCACTGGTACTCGCGCGATTACGAGCGAGCGAGCGAGCGCGCGCGCGCGCGCGCATACACGTACACGTGGGAGTCGCGACGCTACCCGCGAGCCAACAGAACGCACTTAAGCGCCGTGAGACGAGTTCGCGCGATAACACGGCGCTGATAACAACACCACGACGTAGGTACATTCACGTTGCTCGTTACGTCGTGTCGTGGCTATTCGCGATAGGATACCATATGCCTCGCTAACTGGCCGTTACTATCCCCATTCGCTTTTCTTAAGACCCACAACGAGATTCTGATGTTATAAGATTAGTATAATATTACAGCTATTGTAGTTCGCGAAAATTTTTCCAACGTTTGTAGAGGTATCTTCTATAAATATATCGCGTGTCTTGTGCGAAAGGTTTACAAATTATATCGACATCGCGAGGGAGCTCAATTATCGCCAATCGCACAATTGCAAAATTTGACACGAATCTGAAAATGTGTCTGTCTCGGTCGATTCGTTCCCTTTCCTCGGTAATTGGCCATGTAAAGTACAAAGATACCGTGTACGCTAGTACTCGCGAGCATCCGGTTTCCTACTTGTTACATTTCTGCTTACTTTGTTTCCTTAATTACATGTAATCCATGTATTTGTAAATAATATAAGAAATACGAAGTAACCGTTAACTATACGTACAAAGCAATTCTGTAAAAGTAAAATGCCTATCGCGTGATGCTTCTGTAAGGAGAAAAAAGAATGCTCACCGAATTTTGCAAATTGATCAGAAACGTGAAGCAGAAATTATCCTATAGCCGATCGTGTACTCCATGAAAGAAATATAGCGAGATCGTAAAATCGATCAGAGGCTAAAGTTTTTAATGCTTGAGAATACTCGAGCGAATTAAGCAAACAGGAAGAAAATGAGTATCTAAAACCGCAGTTGCAATTTCATTAAGTACTGTTTTGCTTTGGATCTAGTAATTTCCATCGAAAAACCTAGGTACAATATCATGTGTGATCCAGATTATGCTATTTATTTAATGCTGTAGTTCGGCAGCTCGCTATATTTCTTCCAGCGACATATTCCAACGACCATACTACCTATCTTCATTCGGTCTGTACACGGAAATCCCTTGGATAACACTTGAACTGCACGGAGGATCAAGTAACAAAGTCACCCAATTTATATCGTTGCCTTTACGATCCTAAGATTTGCAGGCACTGTGAGCCTTGAATAACACGGAATCAGTTTAATAAGACTACCGCACTGTATGTAGGTATAAATATTAGGTTTAAATGACCTTTTGAAACGGTTCTATCATGCGTGTGATGAGTTTCCCTTCCATGAACGATTTTGAAAAAGACACGCTGGTATTTTTTGTAATGTAATTATTACATATATAGTAGTGCATAATAGGTAATGAAGTCAAATCGGAGTTGGAAAAAGGTCCTTTAGAGGGAATGCGGATGTGATTGGTTGTTTTTGACAGACTCAACACAATCGTAAAGTTAAGCACGCATATTGGCCGAAGGTACCACATACACAGATAAAGCAATGTAGCAACGCGTGACACTGAGCAATGGAAGGCAGTACACAGAGGCGTCCTTTGCCTCTGTGTCGTCCCACGAGACTTCTTTCCATCTCCATGTTATAGATTGTAGATATACCTGCATATAATTCAATTTCATCGTTTTTTCAATGCCATAACATACTTTTATTTAAATTCTACACTATTTTAATTTTCTATTAATTTTGAATCTTCTGTAACTTTCATTGGAGACCATCTCGGCAACCAAAATAATGTTATTTAAGATACCTTTCGAGACCATAACTTACTCTCGATTATTACCTATAGTTTTTCTAACATCTGTGACGTCTATTAGAACCTAGAACTAGATTATACATAACACACGTCTTTAAAAATGTAAACCTATCACAGACTATGCTATTGTATTATGACTCGACTGCAAATTTTTGTGCATTTGTTTATAAGAAAATAAACTGAAAATTTACAGCAGAAAAAATGTGCAGAGTGCTTATGATATAAAAAAAAGTACGGTATTATAATATTTATTATCATATATCATATGCCTATTGTAATATTTATCGCGTAAAACAAATCTCTGCTTAGGTTCCATTAATTTGCATAAACATCCGCAGTCTAATGCTTGTCACCATTGTTGCAAGAAAAATCCACCTCGAAAGTGTTAAGGGATGTTCATAAGCTCGTTGTCACGCTGGTAATACAACGCGTTATGCGTCGGTCCGTATAAAGAGCGGCACATTGCGCCAAGCCTATGCGCCGCGCGCTCCCGCCGCTGAATTAATAATCGAACTTACGTGGGTAGTTGCTGGTCTACCGGGTGTCTGCAAGGCGAATGCATGCTTGACGAATCACCGACGATGGTAAGCGCCACTCGGCCATTAAAACACCGCCTAAAAATAAAAGAAAGCTGTGTTAACTTGATGGCGGTAGTGTTAAGCCCAGACGATGATGAATTGATCGTGATAAGAAACGAGGTAAAAACTGTATCGCTGGCACCTTTCTCAGGTACCTAGGTATTCAAGGATGATAAGCAAAGGCTGATAAATTGACGCGTTATGTGCAGGTAATTGTGAACGTCGCTTAAATAGCAAGTGTAGAAAAAGCGAATTTGTTATTCACTTTAATCTTACTCGCGCTCTATTGTCTTGAACGAATAGGCAACAGCTGAAGCGTATAATACTAAATATATGTTTCTTATAGTACCAAATACTTATGTGTAATTTGAGTAATTAGTACAAAAATTAAACGAAAAATAGATTGTGTCTTTTCTAGAAAAGAGTAAGAACGTCTTGGTAGAAGCTTAAATATGAATAAATTAGACACATTGGAATATCTAGTTCTAAAAGGATTGTACTCTATCGATATTGATAGTTTAATTATAACATAATTGATGAATTTCTCAATTGAAATTGAAATCGAATGTCAAAAGACATTTCGCTTCGTCTAATAGAAAGGAGCGAAACTAAATAATCTGTCGTATGTTACTTATAATTCCTATATATCTAGAACGAATAGTAAATCATGCTTAAAAGTGTACTATCTACGAATAAGGATAAGAAAACTTCCTAACCAAATTCCGAATTAACAACATTTATACATGGATTATGTGTCGAAAATCTCGGAACTACGCTAATTGTTAAACAAGGATTGTCTGCTTCACGCGCGAACAGTAATAAAATTACTACGTATAAGTGACGCTTCTTCCATGACATGAATGAATATTAAGCACTCGAAGAGCGCATAGTTTGTCTACAACTCATTGTTAAGATTCACGTTACAAATCCAGCCGGTTGATCCAACGGGGCGGTAAAAGAGTACGATATCGGTCGAAAATACACGAGCAACGTGAAAAATCTACAAATCCATAGTGTCGATTACACGAATGGATTCCGAACAATACATATCAAACGCCATATCGTATGAAAGATTCATCGAGTTCTCGCTTTCGAACGACCCAAATGAAAATCAAATGGAGATAAATAAAAAAGACAGAAAAAAGTAGTAGAGTCGATTTTTCGAAAGGTCGAAAACGAAACATATAGGTATGGATGGATATTCCTTTCATACGTAATCGAGCCATCACTATTATATGCGACTGACACGCGATTAATCTTTTACGTACACAGGCATCTACTGCGCATTATAAAATGCATATACTGTCTTGGAAAATCGATAATTCATTTACATATAATTAATACATTTACACATAATGATATGTAAAACATAGCACTCGTACAGAACGATATAGTTCGTCAAGATTTACGATTAGTGAATAATTCGAATTCGTTTCGCTTCTCGTTTCGTAATTGGTTAGGTTTAAAAACTGTGTTAGGTTTCCACCGATAGAGGCTTAGAAGAGAACAATAGCAACAAAAATGGCGGATAATGAAGAAGAAGAATATAGTAAACGAGTTCCCAATCTCCGAAATGGACTTGAAAATGTCTCCAAGTACGCTAACCTAAAACATCGATTATTTAAAAAACTATTTATCGGATGAAGATGACCCTTATATAAATAAACATGACAAATGGTAGAGAATGTGACGTAGAAAACGTTACCTTGATATCATAATTCGGTCCTGAGTTATTAAATGGTCACTTTTTCCACGAGACGACTGCTCGAACTCGGTTCTCCTGGTCTCTCTCGAGGGAACGCGCGCGCACGTCAAAACTACTCGAACGTATATTCTATTATAGCTTTATGTACAAGTAATTCACTACAAAATGCCACTTTTTACATTTCCCTTTATCACTTATCAATACCTATTAGTTATCTATCGATTAACTAAACCCAACTAGTCGTAATCTGGAAACTACACGATAAAATAGATCGAAAAAGTTAAGATGGCTGTCGTATGATGCTCCTGTAAGTTACTCGATATTCGATTTCCCCACTGCTATTAATCGATAACTAGCAAAGGATGTAAGGTCGATGCGCGAGATGTATCGATTCTCGCATTCATGCAATACCATATGCAATACAGAGCGGCTTGCAACACTGATTGCTTTTGACAGATAGGTTATACGATATTGGAATAATAAAAAAGAATTGTCGTGAATATTGAATATTATTCGATCTTACGTGTGAAACAATACCAACAATTCCATGCAACGTTGTCAAGCTTATTGCTTCGCAGTTACAGAATCCGGAGGGTTTCGATCGATTTTCTAATATTCAGGATCGATAATCTTCGATATGATGTTTCCAGCAATAGCATACGGTATGTATAACACCAAACGTTTCCCTTTGTCTCTCTTTATGTCGTTTACTCGGCTACATTAGCCATTATTCCTGCATAAATACGTGTGAGCTGTCTCCTAATCTATCCACCATTTCTTCGTAACCTCAAACATGATTTACGAGCAGAAAGGATAGTATAGATCATAAATATGATACAGCAATGATTCACCGAGTTGGATAAGGGAAGGTAAATTATTATAAGTATAATAAGGTATACTTTTAAACTGAATTAATAAATTTAGTGTAATTGTTTTTTAGCGACAATGTTCCTCAACCTAACTTAGTAGACACGCTCGATTTTCTCATTTAAGAGGTTAGTGTAACTTTCTATTTTCTAGTATCTCAAAATTACAAATATTCTACGCTGGATTATTCTTCTCCAGGTTTTGATCACGTGGTTTTATTTACAGTTTCCGGCTCGACTCGTTGGACAGAAAATAAACGCGTGACGTTTTTGTTAATCCTCGAAAGTGACTCATCATAGAAACGATTTCAACATTTGATAGAAGATTTTGAAGCGGATCCTGACGTACCATTAGATCCACGAAGAACGCGCCACGCCCTGCTTTCGACGTTGCCGTGTCCGCGATGGACGGCCCGCATAATGAGAAACACGAATCAGTGGCCTCATCGTTCTCCCGTATCTTTAGTCGCGTGCGCTGCGACTCCGTGCGCGTTTGCCTTTGCTTATCGCGTTCTTGCGCAGCTTTAATTAGCTAGCCGCCATCTCTTGGTCGCTATGCTACTTCTACGTACTTGCTTGTTCCTTTTATTTCTTTTGCAGTCATATATCTTCGCTCATAACCATAAAGATGGTACGGCGACGCTTCGAGGCACATATCAACAAAACACGTGCGAATTAGATGGACCATAGAATGTGCTTGTTAAGATACCAACGCAGTTAAAAGACATACGCACAGGTTTCGTCATTTCGTAATACTGTTATTACACAATCAGTATCGGATTCTAAAATTAAATCAGCTCTCATCCCAGATTTGTCACGTGTAGATTGTCGTGTAAACCGAAGTAACGAAGTTAAACGTGTCGCGTTTGAATCATTTGGAAATTTGAAATAACGAAAGATTACTTTAAACAGAATCCTGATGGCAGTGTTAAGGAGATTAAGGAGGTTACTTTAAAAGCGTGCACTACAGCAGCGACAACGACGACGAAGAACAAAGGAGAGCATTGCTTATGCAGGGGAAAGAAGGAAAAGGAGGGGACATGCCATAAGCTGCGTACCCGCGGCACGCCATCTACATCGGCTTTGTGTATTTCATGGTTGCGCAATAGCGCGCGACTCGAGAAAGCCGAGCGCGCGACGCACGCTGGCATTTTTGCTTTTGTACGTCGGTCATAGGGTTGCGCACAACGCTTCGTCCAACAATTGATTGCGCTTCAAAGGGAGGCGAAACTCGAATCGGACGGCGAAAAGGGAGAAGGGGAAAAGCGAAGTCGTAAAAGAGGGTACGCAACACCCATCCCGCGACAAACCGTACCGAACAAGGGCACAGAAGGCAAGAGAGACGGATTACCAACATTACAGTCAGACGAAGAACAAAGGGGGAAGGGTGTAAAGAGAGAATGGAGGGAGGACGGAAGACGCAGACAAAGAGACGAAGAAAGAGGAAAGGTGCATGCGATGAGAAAGGGTGGGGAAGAGGAAAGGAAAGGAAGATCGGTCTCTTGGTGCAGAGCGTAGTGGTTATAAAGAGAAGCGGCATCGCTGCACGGCTACTTGGCTCTCCAGGGCCAGGATATTTCAATACCGACGGTGGTCGGCCACCGCCGACGTGGCTACGAAGAGGGGAAATGCTTGTGACGATGTGCGCTTGTACATATATATATATGTATATATATATAAATGTATATATGTAAATGGTGTACATATATACTTCCCCTTATGCCCCTCACCCACGTGCCCGCCCTACGCGACAGCACATACGCGGTATATACGGCTTTACACACCCGTGGGCGTTAAAGAGAAAGAGAGAGAGCGTGATATGACCGGTGGCACGGTAGCGCGCTCCGCTATTCGGGTTTCCTGCACGAGGGGAAGAGTGTGATGGGGAGGGAGAGAATTTGCTGTCTCTGTTTGAACATACACAGAGGGGGAAAGTTGCGGCAAAACGGAAAGGCTGTTGTCGAAGGGGTATACAGGGACGCGCGCGGCACGGCGATGGGGACCTCGAACTGAACCGTCGACCGACGATCGTCCGTGAGCCCGCCTTCTCGACGAGTCGAGGGGAACGGACGTGGGCTGTGCCACTCGTCGATTGGTCGCCGTGCTCAGCGGGGTTAGAAGCGTTGGTAGCGCCTCGAGAATCCCACCAATCGAGCGCCACTGTCGTGGCTTTTTTATCCCGCTATTTGCGCCGAAGGACGGAGAAGAGCAGAGGTTCCCCCATCTGGCTCTCTCACTCCTTTTGTATCCCTCTCCTTTTCCTTTGCTGAACCGCTCTCCCTATGTGTTCGTCGGCACGGAGAGGACACTCTCGTTTCGGGATCCGTTGAGGTTGCACACGTTTTCACGAACAGTGCCGCCGGCTTTACTGCGACGCGCTCTATCCTACGTTGATAGTACTCGATACCGTGTGTTATCAATCCGGCGAGTTTCCGATTTTTACGAATAGTCTGTTCGAAGACGTCTGTTTATTATAAAAGCATCGTATGCGATGCCGTGCGGTAGTGTTATGTAGTGTGTGACAGTACGTCGCAAGAGGATACAGTGTTGTCAGATCGTGGGCGCGAATCGACACGGCAAAAGCGGTACCTCGATCGCTTGAAACATCGTGATTAAATCACGCGTGTGTTTCTAGAAGGACACATCGATCGATTCGTTTCGTTTGTGATAACAAGTGATAAACGTAACGACGGCATAGTCGATTCTCGAGTTGATCGGGTAATACGCCAGTGACATTTGGTGCGGTGCTATCGACGAAATAGAGTTGGCAACATTGCATCGACTGGTCTCTCACACAAATATACGCATACACGTACCTAGAAGGGAACTTGGGGTGGCTGGCTAGCAGGCAGGCGGCAGGCAGGCAAGCAGGCAGGCAGCTTTCTTGTTCCGAGGACGGCGCTCCTGGTCGCGCCGTCTCTCTTTTCTACCTCCATTGCGCTTGCTCTTCTCTCCCTCTTCTCCCCACCCTTCTCGTCCTCGGTCACTCAATCACACTCTCCTTCTTTTGCTTTCTCTATCTTTCTCTCTCCGTTGTACGCGCGGCGCACGTACCGTTGAGAGTTTCTCCCTTCCCCTTCTGATACTCTTTCTCTACCGTTACCCCCTCCCCTCCTAACCTCGAGCGGGTCGGGCGAGTCCACTAAGCTTGCGAGGGGAGTTCGGCAGACCTCGGCTCTAGTCGGCCTCGATCCGCAGAATGTGCTAGACGCTGTGAGTCGATCGCTCCAGTTTTTACATATTCGTATATAGACAGGCTCAACGCCGTTCACGAGGCTTTAAAACGTCCTACTGCACTTTGTACACGGATCCACGAGTTCCCAGTGCCTATATCGACGTTAGTTTTCACCATCAGTTTCGGACGCACTCGATCAGCGTATATCCGTACGACGGCCATGTTTGGTGTTTACGAGGTGAGGGGGAATTGCTGACGTCACGAACCCCGATCTTGCACGAAGGGAGTAGCAGCACCAGCAGAAGCAGAAAACGTGTGTTGCCGGCCAACACCAGGCACCACTATAAGTCTCGATACCAATTCGGAGACGAGACACACAAGTCTAGCGTACTCGTATTCCTCGACAAATATCGTACGCAGATTTATCCGTAAGGTGAACACACGTAGAAGAAACTCGCGGCGCGCAAACTGTGCCGCTTGAAATTCCCTTCCCGATGGGACGTGCGTGTACGCCGACTTCGCTCGTGTTCGCCGGTCTTGCCGCGACTACTGGCCTTTCAAAAAACATCGGTCGCATTGCCGCCTCGCTGCTGAAATAGCAGCCACTCTAATCACCAGTCGGTCGACTCAGTCCCGATCAGTGCGAAAAACATCGAGCAATGCCGAGTCTTCTCGTATACGAGACAGCACGTGTTTATTGTGTTTACACGGTGTGTCATCTCGATTAAATTAGAGCATCGTGGTCAGATTACGTTAAAGGTACATATGGTGTTACGTTACTCAGTGTGGTTTTTTAGTGACACCCTCCATTCTCTTATTGGATATATTAACAGCTTTTATTACGGATCTAACGAACAAGGATTAAAAACATGGATCTAGGTGACAGAGTTTACGCCGCGGAACGGATTATAAAGAAGAGGGAAAAGCGGGTAAGTAAGAGAAATGCGAACCGTCACCGGCAGATAGCGCCACTACACGGAATCTGTTTGTCTATGCGTCGTTGCCGGTTCCTTCTCCCCTCTTCGTGATCTTTCTCTTTCCCACCTCTATCGTTTCGACAATTCTGCCCCTCCCGTTGCGATTTCTATCATGTACGATGCTCTCGATATCTCTCATCGAACTCGAACAGGCACGTTTTATTGGTACGTTAACGTTTTATAGGAAATACTACTACGTTTATTTATTTGGTTGTATTGTAAATATGCCTTTAAATATCTATGTATTACCGCGTGCCTTTTCGGGGAAAATAAACGTTATACTTCTTGAAGCTGCAAATAGATGATTTTTAATTTCATTTTAGTTTTTAATTTTCAAACTCGTTATTCATTTAATTTATTCGAATTCTATTAATTGATACTTTTATTACAATTCACTACAATTTATCGGAACACTTAACGAAACTTTGTAATAAATGAAAGGATCACTAAATTTCTAATCAATTTATGAAACTTATTGCTTGCTAATTAACCCAAACAATGTTTCCTTCTGAAAGATAAATGGATCATAACTATATATATATATATATATAACGTATAACACGTGATAGTAATTGGAAGTCTATAAATATACTTAAAATTCTGTTTGACTTAATTTTACAAAAAATCTTTTAATTTTCATTTGACAATCGTTTCATTTACTCATATCACGACTTAGGATGGCACAAACTAAAATATCAGAATTTCATAACATTCAAAATTCGCGCCAGAGATATTATAACATGTTCGTAATCATATTCACGTCATATGAAGGTGAATACACAACAGTCTATTATTCTCGTCCAAACTTACAAATTCAATATTTCGATTAAAGACGCGCTCACATTCATGTTTCGAGCGAAGAAATCCCCAAATGATCCCACGTTAAACTTACAATAATTTTGATTGATTTATTATTGCGCCAATATCTGTGATATGGTTGTTTGAAGACGGTCGCGATTTATGCAAGAATTTATGCGTTTTTACCGTGGCGGTGATCTTCGGAGTAACGACATGGTCTCGGCTGGCAACGTTGTAAATCGACATAAAACACGCGAGATTTCTCAGCTGCGAGCGGCTCATGCGCGATAAAGCAACGTGTCCTATACCTGCACAGTTATGTCATTGTTTTCCAACTGTCAGACTAGCTGCGCACCTAGAGCGGTCGGCATGCTTTCGTTCGTTGGCCGACGGCCAATAGGTGAGCCGTATCAGCGGTTCTCGTGGAAGTCAACGCCGCCCGTTTTATCGACCGTACGCTCCTGCGGAGATGGATTCGAAAATCCGTCGTTCTGACGCAGACGCGCGAAACGGATCTTTGCAATCGGCCACATTCTGACATCGTGATCAACGTTGACTGGCGCCAAGGGTCTTTTTATCGGTCGACGAATTCAAACAACCACTCATACATAATACATAACCATTATGTTTGTTGTATAAAAATTCTATAAAAATAAGAAATTAAATTATGTATTAAATGTGTTCGTCATAAATTCTGCCTGTATGTAATAAAACAGAGGATAAAGTCGTAGTCATTGTAGATCTATTTTTTATCGTGTTATGTGATATCGAAATTGTACAATTCTTAAAATTACGTAAAAATTAAAAATTTAATCATGTATCAAATATCCTCTTGCAAAATGATATGTGCATATAGTGTATTAATCCATTGAGAATCAAGTAGTGAGATAATGTAGGAAAATTTCGTAAAGGCAATATTATTGAAAAAAATAAGTTAAATAAATTATAAAGCTTATCGTTTCATGAAAATATAAAAAAATATGGCGTTAACATTGCGTTGATTTTTAATGAGTTAAAAGAAAGAAGATGTAATTGGCTCTTATGACGTATTAAAATTTTATGATTATCCTTATTAGAAAAATTGTGTATCAAATGCCCTCGTGACAAATTACCATCTGCATATAGTACTATGTTAATACGAAAAGGATAAAATCATACATCGTAGTCATAGTCTTATCTCGATTTCTCATTGCGTCTGTGTCACAGATCTGCACGATTTGGAAGAGTTCAATGTGCATTGCACAATGCAGTAGAGATTATAAAAGTCTTCTGGTTTCTATTAAAACGCTTCTTTCTTTTTTCTTTTGGTAGGTGCATCGTATCGGGAATGGAGGGACGATTTAGAGGATGATGTTTCGTTAGGTTACGTTTAGATGGAGATATGATAGAATTCCTGCATTTTGGTTATCTTTCAATACATAATTCGTTGGGGTTATGAGTAATTCAATAAGGGCGTAATTTTGTTGATAGTATGATATTGGGTATTTTGATCTGATTTAAGCACTGATTATATTAATATCGTTCCTCTTGTATAAATATCATAAGTGATATATATTATAGTATATATATATTATTCATTGAACGCAAACTAATTAGATAATTTTATAGATGACGAATCAAGTCTAGGATACTACTTTTTGTTACTCTGCATTCACGATCTTAACATAAAGGGAGTAATAATTTGTGCATATTAATACTCCTTGGAGTTTCTTATAAACGTTTATTTTACAATAGTTAAACTTCCATTTTTTATGCTTGCGCATGTAATATAGTCACAAAATATTACACTAAAAATACTGGTTTGTTAAAAGTGCTTCGTGTAGCATTGATATAGATGAGCTTTTAAAAAATGTTAATTGTTATTAAAAATATAACATAAAAATAATAAGTATAAAATTATTTAGTAATTAAAAATATCGAGTCTGTATCTTCGTGAGGTGTATAATTGTCGAATTCGCTTCCATATTTTATTCTTATTAATATGAATTGTCCTTTATAAATGAATGATTTCTGTTTCTTGTAGGGTAAAGTAGAGTACTTCGTAAAATGGAAAGGGTGGAGCAAAAAGTAAGTTAAAAGTACAATTGATAAAGTTATTAACAGGTTCGTTAAAACAGATTATAAATGTAAGCGTTTTCGCTTTTTATAGACACAACACATGGGAACCCGAAGAAAATATTTTAGACGTCAGGTTAATTGAATTATACGAAGAAAGTCAAAAAGGTGGAGATGTGACTGCAAGAAGACCTAGGCGGAGGGATACTAGATATAGCGTAAATAATTTATTCATATTCGCAATTCATGTTCGCAAACTTATATATATATATGTAATATAATAATATATTACTGTGTACTGTAGTACATACTGCATATTTTCTAATTGAAATTTTCAAATTTAAATTATTGACATTACATGTAAATGTATTTCTAATTAATTGTGTGAAAATGGAAATTATTAAAAATTAAGCTTTCATTCAATTATATTGGAACCTTTTCCATTCTTAGTAGTAAGATAATTATTGTATCTTCTTCTATAATTTTTAATGTAAAATTATATAAACATTTCGATAAGCTAAACCATTTTTATAATTCACAGGAACACGTTCTGGCAAACTTGGTCGTGGAGGAAGAGCCCGGCGGAGACGAGAGAGTCGGAGAGGATAGCCAAGACGAATCAACTATCGGTAGCACCTCCGCACCTCGCCTAAATCCCGTTGCACCTGACGAAGACACGCTTCTGAGTTCCGTGGACGGGCACGAATCGCCATCAGCCCCAGAATTATCTGCATCCGCGTTCAGTGTTGATTCAGATTGTTCCAATAGTAGTATAGACAGTCCTCTAATGCCTAGAAGAGAACCGACTGGTACGAAAAGGAAGGCCGAGGTTCTCAGCAAAGAATCGGGAAAAATTGGTGTTACCATTACCACGAGCAGTCCAAGCAGCGGTAGTGGAAGTCCTCCTCCAAACAAAATACCTCGACTATTGCCCCTGAAGAGTAATCCAACGTCTCCCTCTTATCACGTAAATATTCATTCATTCCTCTTCTTCTTCTCTTCGTCTTACGGAATTTATCTATAGAGTTTAATCACCGCTAATCTATATTTTGGATTTATAGATAGTTAACAAAGTGATCAATTATATACAATGAATAATCTCGATATCGTAATAAAGACATAAAAAATAATAAAATAAATAAAGAATAAATTAAAATAAATTGTGAAATAATAAACATATGATCGTAAATACGTTGCAGAGTCACAAGGTAAACGGCAGGAGGCCGTCATCGTCGAGCGTGAAGTCGACACCGGAGGAACCGCTGCCAGCAGTGCCGACGACACCAGCTCCAGCGGTGCAAGAGAAAAAGCGTGCCGAAGCTGACGTGCCTCACGGTCCTCCACCCTCGCTGCCGCGTGCACCACCAGCACCTCTCTCCCCCCAGATAGACACGCCTCTGGAACAGCCTACCAAAAAGAGGCACTTGTCTGAGCAAAAACAAGAGAAGTCGAACGGAGCTGTGACAGTAGATGCGAACGGTCACAAGTCACCTAGCCCTACGGATTCATATACAAACAACAACAGGTTACCGACCGTCGTCAATGGGCATCATAGTCATAACAATAGCAACAATCATAACAACAACAGTAATAGCAACAATAGCAATACATCGAGCGTGAAGCAGACGGAAATCTCGAAGACCGACATGTATGTCCCTCTTTCAAGTCCTGGTACGGATTACTGGCACGCGCGGAATCCAGTTGCCGATCAGGTGTTCATTACAGACGTGACGGTAAATTTGAAGACCGTTACCATCAGGGAGTGCAAGACTGAAAAAGGATTCTTCCGGGAAAGGGATCCAAAGAGCGATATCTATTAACGATCTTTAAATAAGGACGCTTTAATGCGAATTTCTAATACTGAACCAGCTTGTAAATATAAATTATTTTCACACGTTGAAGTGTAGAGTCGAAAATGGTGAACATATATATGTATATATATGTATGTATGTATGTATGTATGTATGTATATATATACATATATATAAGGACTTTTCTAAAAAAGTAAAACGGACTCTTTTTTGGTGATTGCGAAGAGGATGATCGAGGTTATGTGTAATTACAAAGAAATTGTTCAACTAGCAGTTTCCTAGAACAAGATGTTACGTGAACCTAAAATTGGACGTGGATTTGATTGGGGACAAAAATTCGAACGGTCAGTTCCGACGTGTCGAATAGAAAATTATCGTGTAAGTCGGCGGATAAAAGATAATAAGATTATCGGTTATGCGACAAGTAAACACGAAATAACAACGGTACATGAGTCGCTGTCACATCGTGATATACACTTGTACATTTTAAAGACGCTTGATAGACCGTAAACTCTCTGTACCAAAATCAGATGAAAAGAAAATGCAAAAAGATCTGAAAGAAACATTTTAGAGGATAAATAACATTTTCTCGTTGATTGCATTTCCGCTTGTATTAGAATTCTGCAGAAAAAAAAAAAAAAAAGATAAAGAATGGTGGAATACCATTGTAAATTAGTTAATTTCAAATTTTACTATGATAAAATAGTACAGATCTGGAAAGAAATATTTTTCTAATTCATTTTTAGAATAATCAAAGCAGCTTCGTAGAAGCGTTTTAAGAAAATACGAAAAAAAAAAAAAACCGAATTTTCGAGTATATAGAAACAAGAATAACAAAAATGGAACTAATGTTATCTTGATGACGTATTTCTCAGCATTATGATATTATATTGTATTTAACTAATGAATACCACTCTCATTTTTTTCTCTTTTTCTTAGCGAGTAATATTTTTGTCACAGAAAGTAAAGAAAAGATGTGTATCGTTCGTTCGTAGATTTTAGATTTGTTTAGAGGCACGAACGCGTTATTGATCTTTTTTTTCAAGTTGTTATAGCATCACACTTACACAGACAGACCTACACACATACACATACAGTTGAATGCACAGTGACAAACATGCTGAAAAAGGGAAGCAAAACGATGTACGTTATCAACAACGTAGTACATGATAACTTTATAATCTATATAACATGTTTTATATCGGTTGTCGGTGTTTTTGTTACGAATCGATTAAGTATTGTTTAAACGTGTTAGATGTTGCATTTTTTTTTTTTTTTTTTTTTTAATACCTTCAGAGGTATCTTCTCTTTCATTTCTCTTTTTTTTTCCATTTGAATTTAAGGACTGACTGCGTATTATACGTTTTCATACACGCGACATTTAATTCCAACGATATATATATATATAGATACTTACGAATATGTATTTCGAGAAATATTTATGCATATCCTTGAGAGAGCGCCATTTTATTTTTTTAAGATGGGTTGTCGACGTGTATTCACCAAATAGGAATGTTCCTACCTCGAAAACGGTCATCTTGAACAGAGAATCGAGTACAACCAAATTCTAACGATCTTCTATCCAAACAATGTAATTAATTAATGTCGTTGAACCTCTTCAAAGATTGACTCTATTCTCTTTCTTTTACTCTATTTTATCTTTCCTTTTCTTTTTTTCTTTTTTTTTTTTTAACTTTCACTGCACCGTACATTTGGCGCGCGCGTGCACCAATTTCGGAACCAGTAAATTCGTGATACAGTTAATTGTATAAGCGTAAATCTTAAAAGGAAGAAAATACATATACGTTGCTTATTTATTGTAACTAATATAAAGAGAGAAAAGTTTTTTTTTTGGTTTTTACATTCTTAGTATAGTATTAGAGACTATGCGCACAAATACGTCTCATTTTATGAGAAAAGAACGAGCCTCGTTCGAAAGACTTGTCTTCTCTGTCGTACATTAGGATTGATTAACTATAATTTCAAATGATAGGTCGACCATGCGTTAGTAGTAAATGTTTAATATTTCTTCTTTCTTTCTTTTTTTTTTTTTTTTCTCTCTGTCTCATTGACTATGTACGATCTATTCCCAAGAGAAAAAAACAGAATTGTAACGATTTATCTTTTTAAACGAGAAAAGAAAATGGGACTATTTGTGTGCAATTAGGTCGCGCGATTTCTTGCAATTCGCATTTGCAAGGAATTTTAAATACACGTTTATTAAATTGTTGTGTAATGTAAACCAATACACTCTGTATATTGAGAGAGAAATATTCTGTAAAAATTGTAAATAGTTGAACACTTACAATTCTATGATAACGGAGCGATTTAAGAGCGAGAGTGAGAATGAAAGAGAGAGAGAGAGAGAGAGAGAGAAAGCGTAGCTTTAGACCTTTGAGTTGATCGTAATTGTATATAGAGAAACGGAAAGCAAGAAACCCCTTTAAGTTGTAAATGTAAGAATCGCAGAACTGCAGATCTAGGAGAAAAATCCTTTTTAGCTTTAGAGACTTTGAGATAGACTGTGCGCGTACCTTCAATATTGTTTCTGTACTTATAGAAATATTCAGATTCTACTTATAACGATCTAAAAAAATGAAAAAAAAAGATGAAGTCAACACAGATACACACACACCGACACAAGGAGAGAGGAAAAAATGTGAAAAGATAACCCAGCGATTACGCAGGCATATACGATGTGAACCCCGGTAGTACCAAATTTAAACGGTAATTTTAGTTCTGTCTGGTACAGATTCCTTATATTTCAATAAAATCTTTATTTGAATTTTTGCTCGCGTGCAGTACTTGTTTTCCATCCACTCAAAGCCGAAATTCATGCGCTTTATTTATTGATGCAGGTTCGAAGCCTGATCAGTTTTTCTTTTTCTAAGTTCCCACTTATGTTACTATTCACAATGTGTAAAGTTAAGGGAGAATAAAGCAACAGTTACTCGAAAAAAGGTTTCGTCGAATAGAGTATGTTGAAGAGTATGAACGACATTATTGTGTTTGATGTTTTACCAATTTTCTGCCTTTTTATTAATATCACACAATCATTATTTATATTTAACGAATATACAGGATACAATAGTACGAGTATAATCGTTATAAAGATAGAATTTTTTACAATAAGAAATTGAAACTTATCGGTAGAGGAAGTGATTCAATTTGAAACCGATTAATTCTATTATGTTGGTAGAATTAATAAATGCGTAATTCATTTACTATTGATAAAGAAGATTCCCTACGGTTCGAATCTATTATGTCGACATAGGGTATTGTAGATTCCGATAAAGGGAAGAATACAGTTATCGATACATCTTATAACGTGCATAAAGTATTTCAGATGTCGCTAACCTACAATTTCATTTGCTGTAGTAGGTGAATGTGTAGTCTGTAAATTAATAACAAGCTTTTAAAATATTTTGTTATAGTTGATATCTTTGTTTATGAATATTAAATATATAAATAATTAAACAAATCTTTTTACATTTGTTAACATTATTACTAGCTGTTATTGCGATTGTGAAAAAATACACTATGATCCTTCCAAATGAAGTTGTACCTATCGATTTAGGTATTTTTATCACTGCAGTTGCAGAAATGGTAGATGAAGTTTGTTTAAGTATTTGGATCTGTGATACGAGAAACACCATGTGATAGGCATTTGGTTTGGTTAATTTATGTTTTAAGCTTTTGTAGTTATCGAAATATAATATTTTCTACTGTATTTTGTATTTTAGTGTGTCGTTAATATATGGGGTAGACAATACCGCGTTTAATTATTAGGAACATTAGTCTCTTACGACGTAAGTGAAAAAATGCAGATGAAATTGAATACGCGACGCGAATCAACAAATATTGAAGTAATTGATGTAGACGATTTAGTTGTAACGAGAAAAGGTGGAGGAAGTATAATTGATCAACGGCCAGTTTTTTCACACGATGGAGAGTAAGTTTTAATTCAGCGTATACAAAAATTATAATTTCTTTTGGCGTTCAAATATAAAATTTCTGGTTGTAAACATAATTGTACTAAACATGTACTTCGTTAATTTTGTTAATGAAATTATATGAGTAAATATCGTTATAAATGTTAGACTACGGTATTCAATAAAAAAGTTATAGTTAATATTACTATTAAGCAATACATATACGTTACAGAACGTTATACATAGTATGGAAGCATGTTATAAGAGCTTATAGTACACAAACTGGAGATTTTGTTAAAGAATTAGAACCAGCAAATTACAGAATCGCAGGATTAATAATACATCCAGAAAATCCCAATCTGATCATTGCCTGTACAGAGAATGGAGAATTAAATTTTTGGAGTTGTCAAAGTGGCATTATCACAAAGAAATTGGTATAAACATTAAATGTATTTTTTAGCAGTGTAAAATCATGATTTCCCTCTTTGAGGCTTTTATAAATCCATTATTGTTATACTTTTTACAGAAATTAACATTTCAAACAGAGCCAAAAATAAAAACGTTTCACATTGTAAATTATAAAACTCATAATGGAAATGAGTTGCGTCAAGTGCTTGTAACATATCTTTCCGAATGCAACACAAAAATTTATATAGTGTTATTTGATCTGGATAATGGAGTTTGTGCAAAGTCTACATGTATATCGTAAGGAAAATTTGCACTTCAATAATTATGAACGAAGCTCTTATTATGTATTATTTATGTGATATATTATTCTTACATATCATTACAGGACAAAGTCTTATGAATACTATGTTGATATAATCGGTAATCATGGCGAGAATTTAATAGCACTCCTTCATGATGTAGATTTGCATATATTGAATCCATCAAGAAATTTTGTCGATAAATTGTACGTATTATACTTAAGAAAAATTATTTAACATTAAAGGCAAACTGAAATTTTCAATAAGAAATACTTATAAACGCCGCTGTGTTTCATGACCGCAGACATAAGACGGGTAAAACAGGTAGAATACCGACGTGCATTGCTGGACATCCAGAAGAGGAATGTGTTGCCACAGGAGATACGACCGGTCGTGTCGTAGTATGGAAGGGTTTGTTTCAAACAAGACCTTATACAGCAGTTTATCATTGGCATACATTACCTGTTACAGAAATAGCATTCAGTAAATCAGGTAAGATATATATTTCTTATATTTTTTAAAATTTCAACATGTACAATAACTGTCTATACCATAAAAATTGCAGGTGGTCACATGTATACGGGGGGAGGAGAATGTGTTCTAGTGAAATGGGTTTTAGCAAATTCACATCAAAAGTCCTTCCTTCCTCGATTACCTGCACCTATTAAACACCTTACTATTGCTCCTGATAATTTATATGTAGCTGTATCTACTTTAGATAATGGTATGAATATTTTTAGATATTTAAATCTTTAGATCTATTTTAGATAGGCGAAATACATTTATAAAATATATCTATATTCATAGGTATCGTGGTTGTAAATCCACAAAGAAAATTGACATCGGTTATACAAAATTTTACATGGGGCGTGACCTTATCTTCCAAAGATCTATTTCCTGCTGGCCTTATTGTTGATCCACGTACGAATTGTTTAGTTTTAAATAGTCGTACCGGACATGTTCAATTTTATAATACCCATACAAAAAGTTTATTATATAATGTGAGTAACAGTGTAATATAAAACAGATAAAAAATTTACGCTATGTCGCTTATTATCTTGTTAATAAATCTTCAGATAAATATTACGGCACAAAATTTTTTAACGCAAGAGCGTAATGTACTTATTATAAACACGGAAGTTACAAAGATAGCAATAAATCACGATGGTATGTGGATGGCGACTGTTGAAGAACGAAACGATAAAATGTCATGTACAGAAGTAAGGCTGAAATTTTGGATGTATGACGTTAAACAACAACAGTAAGTACAAGATATGCATTCTTGATGTGTAAATATTAAGATACTATGCTGTCAACCTGTTAGGTTCACGTTAAACACGTCAATCGAGCTTCCTCACGATGGTGGTGTGAATGCCTTGCACTTCCAACCGTGCATGTTATTCGGCGACGAGGGATCACTGGTGGTTACAACAGGCAGAGATAGAAAATTCAAATTATGGCATCTCGTAGAACCTTCGTCCTTACACAGTATGTAAAAGTTATGTTGTAATAAGAGAAGTGTAGTATTAAATTTTAAGATTAAATTCGTTGTAGAAAAAAATAAATGCTGGCAGTGCCATAGTGTAGGAGATTACAGAAACCTGCCTGCAACGGATGCTGGTTTCTCGATTGATGGTTCATTAGTTGGTATTGGTTTCGATTCTAGTCTAACAATATGGACTCCCGATACTTGTACATTTAAATGTAGCCTTACACATTGTCAATATCAGTATCCAGTGACGTAAGTTTTATGAAAAATAGACCTTATAACAATCGTAAGAACAGCATTGGGATTATTATACATGTTTTACTAGGCGAATTGAATTTGGAAAACAAGATGCTTGTCATCTTGTGGTAGCAGCTTCCACGCAGCATATTGCGGTGTGGAACATCCTGTCGCTTACGTTAATATGGAGCGTACCTCTAAAAATTGCAACTCTTGCGGCAGATCCGAAATCAACGTACATGGCTATTTTCACGGCCGATAATTCACGTAAATATATAACTTGCTTTAAAAGGTACCCAAATTTTTATTTTCGCATAACAGGCAATCTATTAATTTTAGTGTTTGTATTCACACCCCACAAATCGACACCCGTCTACACAAGAAAAGATTTTATCGAAAATAATAGTTACATCTTGGGAGCCACCTTTGTACCACATTTACAAGCGAAACGAGATTCATTGTACAGACCGTGGCAACGAAGATCGCAGCTTTTCTTCTTAGATTCTAATCAAGTACGTACACGACAAATGTATGCAAGACGTATTGATACAAAATATCTGTACATTTATTGAATCATCTAATACAATGATCACATGTACTATATATATATATACTATATAATTGTTTTATCGATAGGAATTATTAACGTTAGAACCAGAATCCGAAGTGACTATTTCTCTTGAAGTTTTATCTACGAATGCAACAGTTCCTACGACGGCCTTTAGCAATTTAATAGCGAGCACGACTACCACAGACAAGGAAGTACCCGCTCCATTTATGCACGAACAACTGAAAACAGGAAGAGGAATGGTGAAAGAGGTAAGTAAAAAAAAATATACCTTTGCAATTTATCTTCATAATTAGCGGATGTATGATTCGACAGGTAGGTGATATTCATCTCAAAATAATTTCGTGATAGAAAAAATAATTTTATTCTAGAACATATTCTCATCTTACAATGAGATCAAAGAGCGTTTATATATACACAATTTCTCGTATAATATAGTATAAATAATTAAGTAGGAAACATAGAAGTACAAGTAATATTAATAACTTAATACAATATGTAGTAATCTTTATCGAAGTTTTAATCTTAGGAGAATGGAAACTGTTAATCCCGTAAGATATTCTCATCGTTTTACCTATATTCTTTCCCGTTTCTATTTTATACAAATTAAAAGATGAAGATAAATTTTGAAGTCTTGGAAATACAGTCTTGCAGTAAATAAGTTCCATTTATCAACTAAGTTCATAAGTAATTCCAAAGTGTTATTATGACGTGTCACATCTCATTTCATTTTTATATAAGTTTAAGTATATGCAGCAGAACATTTAGAACAGCTGGTCGATGAAACTTGAAATATTGTGACTTATTCGTTGCGGTCGTCCATACGGGATTGCGATGAGTCTGTGTTTGTCAGTGTTTCCTTCCTAAACGGTAATTCCGACAGCGGCGTACGAGATCGAATTTTCTGTAGCGTAGACAGTGCCACTGTGGGATCTGTCGCATATTCTCGATTGCCTGCAAGTTATACGTCTTAAAAAAATAATTGGTAACGTTTAATAAAACTCAAAGAACCGTGTGCACTATGAAACAAACATATAAATAAACTGAACAATCTTTTTGATAAAAGGAAGTCACAATTTAAAATGTTCCTCTTTTATGCAAATTTTATTTATAAATCACTTTTGTCATTTCTGGTCTGATAATTGTGACGTTCTTTTTTTTTTTATTTAATTTTAGAATTTAATTTAAAAATTATACAAAATTAAAACTATGATATATTCAAAATAACTTAACATAATCCTTTCGTTTCTCGATTATATTACAATTTTAATATCGCTACGAAGTATTACAAAAATTTGTGATGAAAATATTTGTGAAATAGAATCTCGGGATTGTGACTTTGTAGGAATTGACTATAATCGAACGATTCGAACGGAATTTTCACAAGCATGATTTCTGTTTACGGTACCACCTACAGTTCGGTTTGATTAGATATACCAATACAAGTAGAGAAAAGAGATTGATTTAATAAGTACCATTCGCGAGCAACGTCCACTCGTGCTTACAATATTATCATATGCATCCCACGTGCTTATAAGAAGGGAAACACGGAATTCCATTTATTTCTATTGATTTCTCTGCACTCTGCGTAAAACATTCAACAAAAATTCCTCTTCATTTAAAGGAAAGAAATATTTCACACAAACTAACAACTTATGGAACAGTCAACGTATGAAATTAATTGGAAATTCAATTATAACTCTATATCTAATTGAGAAAGTCTTTGTTGTAGGAATATCGATGACCGAATTATGTCATTTCAGGCGAAATTATCGCCATACACGTGTATTATGTGTTTCCCCTTTATCTATTTGCTCCATTTTGTCAATGCAAAATCGCGCGACCTAACGATAACATTTTCTGATTGCCAGAAAATTATGACTTGTTTGAAATTATCGTCTCTTTTTTTTTTTTTTTTTTTTTTTAACGATAGAACGATTATTTCTTTTTTTCTTTTTGTGAAAACAAGAATTATAATGAAGCAATGAAAAATTAATGCAATGAAGAAAGCTGCTTCATTTTCAGAGACTATATCTTGATTTAATAGTTTCTGGATATTCACCGAACATCACCGGTTGCTGTGTAATAGGCTGACTCACGAACGTGTCTTCCTATACTTGTCCGCTTTATCGTTCTTTTCACCGCATCTACGTGCCTAATTCGCCAAGAGGAACGCGACTTTATGAGTCAAAGCCCCAAGAAGATGCCCACGCGCCACTTTCAACACGTGGTTACGTTTCAAAGATTCGTATCATATTCATATCAAGAATTGATGTATTGAACCATCTACAGGAAAATAAATGGAAAACGAGATGCGGAATATGATAAATGGACCACGATGGAACACCGATGAAAGACGTGTACCATTACGTTTGACGGACCAAAGTAATACAATAAATGTATCATCTTTAACAAATTTAAATAGTCAAAGATAGTTGAAGTAACTTGTCAGTGTTATTCAAGTGTAAGTTGTTCAGTTTCATTGTAAGTATACGAAGAGAGGTACTCACTATCTCTGGATTGCTAGCAGGATATGCAGACGTGGCAATCGTTAGGAAGAAGACAGCTATCAGGATGCACACAGAATTCCACGCTGTTAACTTCATGCCCGAAATTGTCGTAGACACACGTCGAAAGCTACCTCTTCTACTCTCTCTTGATACACGAGATGATTAAGTTGAAGAACGTTGTCACCAGTTTGATACCTCAGTGTAATATTTGAAAAATTCTGCCAATCATAAACGCCCAAAAGTTGTTACTTTCAATGAGGAATATCAAACAAATTGCAGACTATCAAGATCCTGATCTCTTCTGTTTAAATTTACCTTGTATTTTCTTCTTTTACTTTATACTTGATTGTATCGAGGAATAGACACTGTTCACAAGGATATCTTCACAGCAAAGTAGGAAGAAGAGATGATAAATATGTTGCTCGATAAAACGATGGAAAAAGAGTCACCGATGAAGAGTTTCTTGGCCGAGCGTTCAACGTAGAACTGACTTTGGGAAGTGGCCTCGCCATGATTTAATATAGGAGCTACTTCTCCGCACTCCCACCCTCTCACGGCGTTCCAGTTGTCCCTCTGACCTAGGGCATTGTCTTCGACGGAAAAGCCTTCGGCACGCGTCACTCAAGGAATCGTCTCGATCTTCCCGGAAATCGTCCAAGTACGTGCTAGAATTGCAGGCTGATTAATTCTTTCAAAAATCTCAACTTTGAACACCTAACACATTGAAGAATCCTTTCAAAGACCTCAAAACATTGGAAATCACAACGAACATATTGGTATCTTTTTGTGAAATAATTATAGAGGAGATAAAGGCGAAGAAAAGAAACAGAAATAATATTTGATCTCACTCGTTCACTTCTCTTTCAGGATGATAAGAAATTTGTAATTGGCCAACAGGGTGAAGATAGAGGCGAAATTCAGAAATAAACTGACCGTTTGATATCACGCTCACACGCAAACATTCCAAAGAACAATGGACATCGGTCTCAAGAAGGGATGTCCACGTGTACCGCTACAAAATCTCATCGCTTTAAGGCCAATGCAAAATCAATAGACCGGACTTTCCCTTATCGTGACCAAGCTGGTGCAACAAGTAGACGAGAGAGAAAGAGAGAGAGAGAGAGAAACTCGTTTGAACTGTCTCGTACACGATGTCGGTCTGCGTGTGATCATTTAAATGAACGCGATAATATCAGCTTGTCTAAAAGTAAAATCTTGCCCCATTTGGAGAACGCCTTTAGTGTCTGGAGGCTAAGCAAATTAAGGATCATCACATGAGTTTCTGCGGTCCTTAAGGCCGCATGATCCGCTAATGATGGCGTTATGGAGAACACGGACGCAGCGGATAATTAATTCTACAAGATCGTTCAGAGACCTATACGCGTTATTTCCTTAACGTTTATTGAGATAATCTATTAGAAGGTATCAATTTTTTCGCGAAGAACTAAACGCCGTTTAATGACCGTTTTAAGGAGAAAAAAACTATTTTCACTATTTATATAGTTTGAGCTATTTACATTTTTCATATCTATGAGAGATATCTTTCTGTTTCATTTTTTCCAAATAATGTGTTAAGCATATTTTGTATATTTTTCTAAACAGTCGTAAAGATATTTTGAAACGTGCTTAGGAGCGTTTCAGTTTTGAAGACGTATAAAAGCAGACACAAAACATCTCGTAGCTATTGATTAATTAGGTAGGTCTACGTCGTTACTCAAGATTCACAGTACACGGATATCCGCTAGCTCACAGCTTTCTTGCATATTGCGTCAATTCTGTGGAACAGTGGAGTTAATTGCTTATGAACCACCTGATGACTGTTCCTTATTTATGTTGCGTTACGTTCTATATTTTTCTAGAAATGCGTAACAAGAAATCAAACACGAACCCTAGTATTTTTCTAAATTACAAAACAATTTCTTCCTTCGGTAACAATAATTTTATATTATTTCCTATCATTGCCATATATATATTCTCACTTTTCTACTAATATCAACAATTTAATTTTAAACGTGCGAAATAATTTAATTTCATATTTCCAAATCCATCCTGATGGACTATATTAAACTAATATTAAACATTCGCTGCTTATAATATTAAACAGTTTAGTATATCGTTACATAAGTTTCGTATCTCTACTTATTCCAATTGATTAATTCATTCGGTATCAATATAATTTATCTTTAACTTTCTCTTAATGTCTCTCGGTCTGCGGCCACATTTGCTCCGACAAAACTGATAGATCGCCGCGTGCACCAGTCGCAGCGGAGCTACAGATGTGCGTAATAAGTTTCCGATTCTTCGGAAAGATTAACGAACTGGAAAGCAAAGTTCCAACAGCCAATGAAGAATCAAAACTTTCGACAGTACGAGCCTTTATTCATTCTCGTTACGATGCACAATGGAGAACGATGGTTTTCAACGTCGGTCCGGAATTGTTTGCAAATGTTGCGGTAAAACCAGGTCAGAACGAACCTGTTGGGGAAGCTACGAACAAAGTCTTATCTGCCGCGGGGGCTGTCTCCTGATATTGTTACGTTACCTATTAATAAAATCGTATTCTTCTCATGTGTAGGTGTATATCGAGAAGGGTATTCTATCTAATCTCGTTAGATTGTTTTAAACTGGTCGCCATTCTCCCGTAAACTTGCTCAGCGGCATTGTTTCCTCCCGGTGAATCTGCCGATGTATGACGCCCTCGTGAATTTTGACGAGATCCTTTTCAATTACCTTGTTGTAACGCGTATATAACGAGAAATCTAATAAAAACAAGCGGTCCGATCCCAATGACGACGTTTATAGTCAAACCTCTCTTCGCTGTTTAACATTTTTTTCTTTTTTTTATTTTTTTTATTTTCTAATGGCACTCGACGAACAAAAGCGAAATGCAACGGTTTTGAGTTTAGGAAGCCATTGGTTCAAAAGTTATCAATATGTGAATCGATTTGGCAAGACCGCCAGAAAAATATATAGCCCGACCAATACTAGAGCGATAACGCTGATAGTGTGAACAAAGCTTCGACACTTTAAAGTTTAAAGATCTATCTCCATTGCATAAGACAGAGTAACTTGTTGACTAAGACGGTATTTTATTTTGTCAAGGTCACAGAGGTCCCACTGCCTGTTTTTATTATTTTTCTCGTTATACGCACGTCACAACAAGGTAATTAAAACAGATTTCGTCAAAATCCATGAGGACGTCACACGTCGACAGATTGACCTTCTTTTCAATTAAACGCACCTTTGATCCATTTACATGTTTCGATTTTAATTTCGTTAAGATAATAGCCCTGCCAATTTATATGCTTAATACATTTGTTGATATTTGCACATTCGGTGACGCGTACGTTGCATCGATGCAGCTATTTAAAAAGTACTGCTTATGCGTATATCTCGTGAGCTTAAAAACACTGGTAGTGAAAAAGATGGTATAACTCTAAAGATAGGATATATTAACAGTAACAGGATATATATTAACAGTAACGTGTTAAGCTCTTCGTATTTTTAATATAATAAACGTTAATTATTTGTCGTTAATTTAGCTAACATTTTAATATTACAATTTAAGGAATGTTGTACATTATATGGCAGTAAGGAATATCCCAGTGAGGGTTAATTAAAGGAAACTCTACGAAATGAATAAGTATCGTGCAACTATATTAGACATGTCAATGGTAATCGATGAAAAGGGAAACTCTATGAAATACTCTATTAAGATACTAAATATAGTTAGTGTATGTTTCTCGGTACTATCGCTTGTGTTTTGCTTGATGAAACATGCGTCTTTTCTAGCAACTTTCTGGCGAAAACTGGTGTGTACCGAGAAGAATATTCGTGTAGGTTGTAAGAGACGCGTCAACCTAGATCTGAAGTAGAAGATTGCAGGAATTGCAGAAATTTTCGTTCGGGGGTGTGCCTGCGTCAGCCTTAAGACTAATTAACTAATCGGATGTAGCGAGCGTCACAAGTATTACCAAAGAAGTAAACGCACGTCAAATATAATACATATCTTTCCCAATTATAGTTAGCTCCTTACTTGAAATGTTTTCTTCTTGTTTCTTTCTTTATCGTCTTTAATTCGTTGTTTATTTTTATCTAGGTAAACAAACATTTTTATTTAAAAGGAGTATTTCATTTATTTTTTTCTTTTTTTTTTTTCAAAAAGATATTAAGCACATTTTGAATGTATTAAAATTCACTGCGTGAATTTCGATATTTAAGATAATATTAATTATACCTTTCAGCTTCTCAGCGTCTCAGCCCACACGTTACCGCCCATGAAGATGCTTTGTGCATCATTCATCGCGTCTCTGCTCTCGTCATCTGTGTCAAAAACTCAATCAACTGACGATAGAATCGAAAGGTAATTTAATAAAACATTGTAATTAATAAATTATATGTATACTGTATGGATATGTTTACACATTTATTGTGAGATTTAAAAGAACGACAATAACAAAGGTATATAAAATTTTCAAAGTGAAGTATTCGTTATAATGATTAGTAAGTCAAATAAAATATTCATATTCATAGGAATGTAAAATAGCATTAAGATCCGCAGTCTAATTGTGAGAAATGCTTGGAAGTCAACTATTATAATTCAGAAATTAAAACTACTTAAAGCTTTAAGTAATAGGTCTTCAAGTAATAGCCTTGAAATGATAACTTAGTAGTTAGTTGATTTTGGACAAATTACATGCTTTTCATTTTGATTTGCTTAGGGATGAAACAATGCAGAATGACGAAGAATCGGAGGAAAGCGAAGAAGAATTATCACGACCGGAAAATCGTGAATACCCACCTGTAGCTGAAATCGATAATGTCGATGAGACGAAAGTACAGCTCTCCGATCATAATTGGTCTTTCCTTAGGACTATACTTCCAGATCAAGAGGAGATTGAACAACAATTGATAGATGACAATCTTGAACCAACTTTACCATCTGAAATTATTTATGATATAGTATAAAATAATTGGCAAAAAAAAAAAAGTAATTATAGATTTTTTAATGAATTATTTAAACAAATACAGAAATAAGAAAGGACAGCTTTTATTTCATAAATTCTATTTATGATATTACTTTATTGTAAACAATGTCCATATATAAATAATGTACATACAGTGGAACACCGTGCAACAATTAATTAATACAATGTGACTTGAAACTTAGAATAAAAAATTTGTCATAAAATTTGAGTAAGAAAACTTATTATTATGTAATAAGAAATTTCATAACGTTATGTCGGTTTTGGTAATTTATCTAATCGGAAACTGAACTCGACCAATTCAGTAACAGTTTCTGATAATCGTTTTCTATATACCGGATCAATTTTCATTACTTTAAGCACTGTTTCGTTTCTATTTACAAATTCAAACTCATGATAACTGTCAGAATTATTCATAATTTCTGCGCCTACTTTTTCATCCAATAACACAGTCTGGAAATATATAGCTGCAGTGATTAGAGCACATAATCTCTGCTCTTCCATCCCTTCGACTAATTCTGACCAAGATGGAGCTTCTACAGAAACTGATTTTGCCGAGGTTAATGTTTCACACAACACACTATAGTAATGCTTCAGCATAGCCTCTTCCCACTTTCCTCTAAAATCACGATCAGCGCAAAGATACAACAATTGTACCACGTCGTGCGCCAGAGGAGAATATCTTATTAACTGGAAATCTACCAAAAAACACTTGGGAGGTACTGTATTACTGAACATCAGATTATTCCCCCATAAATCTCCATGACTAATAACATTTCTTTTTGTAGCTGACATTTCTAAGGCTGCGTATACTTCTTCACAAGCTTTTGGTACCAAACTGGCATCCAGACCAAGGTGTTTAGCTACAGCAACTATGGCATTCACACTTACTTCAAACCACATTCTAGTCTTGCCAGTCTGAGAGAAAGCATTCTCGACGAAAGCATGTGGATACATTTCCTTCAAAGACTTTCCGAGACGTGCTTCCATTAACAAAGAGGATGCATGCATTCTGGCAATGGATGTTAAACTGGATACAATGAGCTCTTTGTCGAATAACCTATTCCTCAACGAATAGCCTTTAACACCTAAATCTTCAAATACCAAGAGATTCTCCTTGACCAAAAAACAAGTTCCAGTCCATGGTTCATCTTTATACTCATGATACAGTTGAGGAAATATGTCACGATAGAAGATTTTCTCCTTTAGAAAGACACATTTATCAAGCACGTATTCAGCTTGACTGGGTACATCGTATGGCACGACTTTAACGAAGAAGGACAGGATATCTCTCCCATTTGCGGTTTTGACTTCCACACTGAGCTTCTGATGTGATCCCAAAAATCCCAGCTTCCCATCGGAATATGATCTCAAGAAGAATTTGTGCACCACTGTGTCGCTGCCTGTTGCATGTTTCACCAAAGCTTGTACATCTTGAAGGGTGAACAAATTTCGATAAGCATCCACATCAGATAGATGTTGTCCGCTGATCGAGTATTCTGGCGCGATTCGAACTTCCAGCTCTGATTTTGACATGGTTGAGGAAGTAACTATCGTAACGACTGATCCTCTTTATATAAGTATCAACCATAAGCTGCTTTCCTTTTTAGACCGTAGGTATCTATGATGAATTTACAACAAGGTACTTGTACCTGTTTTTTTGGCGTGTATATTTACCGGCAATCAGTGCTGAGATAAAGCTGCAGTGAGACGAAAGATTTGTGCGCCACATGATTCGGATTACGCTACTATCGAATACGTGTAAACATCGTAATGTTTGCTCTGTTTCTTCATTCTATTACGTATGCTAAGCCTGTGCAACAGCTAACTTTAACGCTAAAAAAAGAGCAATAACTGACACGGTCGCATAAATCGTTCTTTGTCCACGTTCTAATACTTTAATTCGTGAAGATTTGGATTTTACGCTATTCTGTCTCGACGAACGAACAACCAATACGGTAACTCGAAGATGCTTAAGATACTGGCACCCATGAAGAGACCAACCGCACTTCCAACAGAAACTAAAAATAACAAACAATTAGATAACGTAACGTTGTAAGATAATATGGTACAAGATGTTTCAGACATTGACAAATTTTAGAAACATATAATAATATTTGAAATATCAGAAAAGCTTATTACAAATATAAAGTCAAATTTGTTTGGTTATTGTAATATAATATATTGTAATATAACTTCTCCATTCTAGCTTTATGTCCACACAAATATCAAAAATAAAAATTTGCCTACATGGTAATCACAGTAGAGGAATTCATATGTCAAACAATTGATAATCAAGGAAAATAATAATGAGTAATAATGAGTAATTTACAGTCTGTATATATCTTTATCTCAAAGAGAAAATTTGTTACTTTATAAAATAAATTTTTCTTTTATTCTAGCAGTATGGTCATAACCATATGGTTGTAATGTTCCATTAATTTATGTGATTATGTTCTCCCAATTTCTTCGTCAATGTCGGAAGAACAGCTTGTTTAATAGTTGATAAAAATAGCGCTGATAATGAAAAGATCTGTAAAGAAGAAAATGCGCGAGAAATATTCTTCCTCTATCTCTATAATGTTTTATTACAATTGACTAAATAATTGTTACTATTAATTATTATTGTTAATCGTTTACCTATAACATCTAAAAGATCGTTAACCACGTATCGACGATAACGCACCGTTGGATGTGATAGCAAGGTAAAATGAAGTCGTGCATACATTTGACTCGGAGTATCATATTCAGAAGGTTCCAATCGATTTCTGCAATACAAAATACCACTTATACTTAAAGGCATTATAAATTAATTTGTAAACAAATACAAATTAAGAGATATTTTGTGTCCAATATAGTGCTTAGAAGAGATAAAGTAATTACTTTCAAAAGAATGAGTGCTACATTGTACGATACAAGCGATCTTAGGATATCTTAATATTTTCAAGATATTCTACGCTAATTGTCTTTCAATTAATGCCTTTCTTCGACTCCACAAGTGCGTTCAAACGTGTTCATACATAAAATAAAGGGAACTATACTATCTCATGCAAAACTTTCGATGCGAGCATAATACTTTTATAGGATTCGTACACGAGCAACAAAGTCCCTTCGCAATCCGGAAGACATCCTTCGTCTTTGAGCGATTGCAAGTCGATATTCGTTTTATTGGCTATTATGCAGACCGTCTCGGTGCCGTTGCAAGCTCTTGCCCCTTGGGGTACGAGATAATAAAAATTCACGCACCCGCAGAGCTTTATCATTCGTTCTATAATCACCTAGCGATAAATACCACTTAATTTATTAGTGCCGACATAAGACTATAAATCATGCTCCGTCGGCCAACAATGGGCAAGGATTATTGCATATTCGAAAACACATCGGTGTAGTTACGACGAAAAAGAAAGATTGACGTACTTCCAGATAGCACGAGTCGCTACTGTAAATGTTAAATAGATTGTTCGCTCGTATTTCGTCGCGAAACCGACAGCCCCTATGCTCGGCAGCAATATTCTTCACGCCAACCTCGTTGAACGTGTCTTTCATTATGAACTCGACTCGGGTCGTTTTTCCGGCTTTTATACGTATCTCGTCCATCCCCACATTGTTAAGCATTGGTAACTCCAAATTATTCAAAAGATGTACCTGCAAGTGTATAATTTTTGTATCGAGTATTTCTCTTCTTTTTATTTTGGAACAGTATTATAGTAAAACCACTATAGTAATTTATAATAGGCTCTCTAGTTTGATTTATAAAGTAATACGTACCATTTGGTGCATTGAACTTATAATTAAAAACTACTTTTGAAGAAACATTTTTGATTAGTATTAAATTTTAAATAGTGCAAGCCTTTAACTAATTGTCTCGAGGATATAAGAAGGATCAAATTTTATCAATTTGTGTTTCTTTAAAGCTGCTTGATGATTCATTGATAGTGTATTTTGTATATCATATGAACAAGTCCTCAGACAATTGATGAAGCTAACTGCAATGCACATGGAACATTTTATCAAAAGATCAGACTGTGTTTAGATACTTTAAATCCTTGCTTATATATTTGCTTTGACTTTTAAAAAAAAACCTTAATTACGCGCTGTCGTATTTCTTTAAGAATAACTGTAACTCCCTGATCAATACTTCCTTTTGAATCACCCAATATTGTTCCCTCTATTGTTTACTCTTCCAAAAACACGTGAGGAAGTGATTTGCTTGTTTAAGTATTACATTAATGGCCGAATTATAGCTAAGATTTTTTGAATAAAATTAACATTAAATTAATTAACTTGTTAACCAACCTTCTAAGTAGGGCGAGTTAAGTCGCCACTCAGATATTATTAGATATAACAATTTTTTATTTGTAGATCTATTTTTAATGCTGTTTATATTAAAAATTAAGCATATCATGTTTATATCTACAAAGACTAAAATCGACCCAACTAAAATTAATCTGTTTTCATTAAGTTCTAATTCTATAATTATACTAGTTTTTGATTAAAAAGTGATCCAGTTAACTGAATAGAAATATTATTAAACAAAACAAGTACGAACTGTGAATCCAGCGAAAAGATATCTCTTTATCTTTGCATCTAGTCGAATATCGACGATAAGATCGCCGTACTTCACGGTGCGATTCACAAAGAAATGTACGCCGGGTTTCAAATGGAACGTATTCATCGCGATGCAATATCCCACGCCAGTTTTCCTCAGTTCCTGAAATTCAGTGCAGCAGTCGAATTTTACGTTGTTCCACGTGCATTCCGCTAAGAATTCTTCGCAAGGAACACGCATCTATGATAAATAAAAGCAGAGGGATACATATTTGCAGTATTTCAACTTTAGCGCTCGATAAATGTGATATATCTAACTGCAAGAAGATTAATAATCATTCACCTCTTGATAAAGAGACAAAAGATCTTCCGTCGATGCACGGAGGAAATTCGGGTTGGAATAATTGGTGAACAATCCCGGGTTTCTTAAAAAGAGGACAGATATCATTTAGAAAGTAACAAATTTTTTCTATTTTAATTCGTAATATAAATAATTACGATTTCAAATATAATAATATTTTAAATTGTTTAATAGTAATACAAGTTTCCTGTAATTAAATTTTAATCATAGTGTAAAATGACAAAATATTTCTTAAACTAAAATTTTAACGTACCTTTTGAAATATTTTTTAATGGCGGAAGTGGAAGTAATGCAAAAAGCAACCGTAGGGAAGGGTGTCTGCCAATCAACATATGTAGTCTCGGTAGTTAAAGCAACAGGATATTGAATATAATTTCTCACTACATCCTCAATCATATTTGCACAACCATACCAAGACAGTGCACAAAAAATTAGCCAAAATAATCTGTGAATTAGTTGTGAAAATGTAAAGTTCCTTCGTCATTATTTTGTTAAAATTATTTCTATCCCACTATATTAATTGTATATCTCATATTATAAATTTTCAATCTACATAAAAAAAGAGGGGAAACATTGCATCGGTACATGTCAATAGTGTTAATTGTGATTTTTATAAATAATAATTTTTAAATAGACGCGTTTACCTTTCTATATACGAAAGCTGATCGTTCACAAGATATTTAACACCGTGGATAGTACAATTTGTTAAATATTGTTTGATAATTTTCCACCACCAAACGAATTTTGCCTTCATTGTTATGCTAAACTAACGTACTAGATTGAACTAATCAAATTAAATAAACTGCTCTCTTAATTATAAACGAATCGATCAAATATGGTACGAGATATTTCATAAATTATACAAACATTCTGATTTAATCACTGGATGCATGCATAAGTTTATGATTATTTTATTACGCGAGTTGAGCTTGTTTCATGCATTATTTTATATCTTTAGAAATCAATTGAATAGAATATTTCATTTTTATTGCAGTAAATATAGATAATTTAAACTAAATTAAATAAGTTAACAAAAAATTGATAGTAATTCGATAAGAATGGATAAAAGATATTTATAGTCATTTTTTATCGTTTCACTATAATTACAATAATTGAAACAAAAAATTTTCATAGTAATAAATTATAACGAATAGTAGTAGTAATAATAAAAGTATTTTTTATTGCTCCATCCGTACATTAGTCAATGTTTCAGATATATTAGCCTGGTATAGTCCAGCAAGTACACAAAATATACAAAAACTAAATTGTAACAAATATATGAATTTAAAATTTCTTAATAATAAATAATTATTGATGTATTTTTTTATATTACATTTATTTCATTTTTATTCTCTAAGTATACATTTTGCAGACATGTAATAGGTATTTAGAAACATGTAGCACGTGCACATGATAGTGGAGTACCGGTAAATGTGTATACATTTGCGTATATTTTGAGGTTAGCTAATCGGAGATAAGTTGTATTTCATAAATTTTACTAATTATTGTTCAATTTATATTAAGTAATTGAAAGCGCATGTTACATTCGTTTTAAATTTAAAAAATGACGAGATATTTTATTAAATTTTCATATCTTGGTACACTATACAGGTACAATTAATCATATCATTTATAATCATAATCATATATCTATTTTTAATAATTTATATTGAACTCACATTCATGTTTGAAGTTACTTCTAAAAAATTATATTTTCTGTATTTCTATACTGATTACAGTATGTAAAGAATAAAATGTACAATTTAAAAATGAAATTTTCTATAATACCAGTTTTTAAGATATTAGAATATAAATTATGTGTAAATATATATATATATATATATATATATATATATATATATATATATATATATATATATATAATACATATCTTTTTTATTAATTTTATTTTATTTTTATATTTAGTGGAATGCAAAAAAATATAGTTCAAAGTTCAAATATTCAGATATATGACATTGATACCATTCAAGGTGCTATAGAAAATGCTTTCTCAACATTGATTCCAAAATGTGTAGAGTGGCCAAGATTAACCTGTTGTAGTAGGTAACGTTTCTACATATTGTCAATTTTATTTAATATTATATTGCAAGATATTAATTATATACAGGTATGTGATTAATATTAGTGAAACAAATTTATAGAACAGATCATGGTGTACATGCGATACATAATTTAGCTCATATTGATGTAAAAAATAAATATAATTCTATTTACAATCCTAACGTGGTACTTAAATATGTTAATCGGTATCTTATTAACTGCGGTCACAATATAAGGTAATCAAATATTTAATAATTCCTATATTTTCTGATCATTAAAAATTAATAATATATCGTTTTAAGGATATTGGAAGCAATTCCAGTAAAGAATACATTTCATGTAAGAAAATGTGCAAATTCTAGAACTTATCTTTATAGAGTTCTGAGAGCTAAGAATAAAGGTGATCACAAAATTCCTATAATAGAAATGGATCATTGTCTGCACCTCAGGTATAACTTATGTCTATGGACAATGTTTAGTGTTTTATAAATTAAAAATTTGTTATCACTCTTATGAAGTATTTGTTACAGGTCAGATACTTTTGATCCTGAAAGAATAAAACGTGCAACACAACTTTTTATGGGAACAAAAGATTTCAGGACATTTTCTGCAAAAACTATATCATACAAACCAATTAATTACGTAAGGAGTTTGTACAGTTTAACTTTTGGGAAAGGTTCTCCACTTATGCCATTTGATCCTCTCTCTGAAAATTTTGAATTTTGGGAATTTAAATGTTCATCAAAATCTTTTGTATATAAGCAGGTATAATGAACAAATATTATTTTATATAAGAGAAAATGTATGTAATGTACATTACAATAGATGTGTTGATAATATTAATACTTTTATTTGCAATATGTGTGCTTTTCTAATAAATTATTTTTTGTAGGTTAGACGAATTGTATCTGCTTTAATTGCTGTAGGTACAGGTCAAATAACAGAAAAAGATATAACTGTAATGTTACAAGTTCCTGGTCATCATAATTTTCTACCTAATTTACGGGCAGTCCCATCAAATGGTTTATACCTTACGAATGTAGGATATAACCAAGAGTACTTAGATGAACATATTATAAAATATGAAATATCTGATGATGAAATAGTCATACCATTAGATAAAACCGAAGTATAATACATTCAATTCAATTATTTTTTTTTTTTTTTTTTTAAAGTACTAGTAAAGTACATTGACAATGGACCTAAACAGTCTAGTAAGAAGTAAAAAATTACAATTAAAAAAATGTAAGACTATTGTAACCAACACGCTTGGTCAAAAATATGTAGAGGTTGATGGAATAAAAACAGAATTATCCTCTACTGCTACACCATTTGTCATAGATGATAGACCGGACTTACAGATTGCACATGTAATACAAGGACTATTCTTAAGTTCCCAAGATCCTGTTGTAAGCAAAGAAATTTTGCAGAAGCGTAAAATTCGTCATGTTTTAAGCATTGGTATTGATGCATCAGTAAAATTTGATGACATCAAATATTATTATTGTGACTTGTTAGATTTACCTGAGTCTGATTTACTCATAGCAATTAAGAAATGCATTAAAATCATACACGAACATCGCGATGAAAATATTCTTGTACATTGTAATGCTGGTGTATCTCGCTCACCAGCAATTGTTATATCTTATATAATGGCTTATGAAAAAATATCTTACGATGATGCATATAATAAAGTAAAAAGTGTAAGAAATTGTATTAAACCTAATGAAGGATTTGTACAGCAATTAAAAAAAGCACAACTCTCAAATATATTATAGTAGGTAATTACAAATGTATTGTATTAAAATTTATAGAATTTAAAGTTATTACTGTAGAGAATAAAAGGGAAAAAATAACACTATTTTAACAATAGATTAATTATGTATATATATTGTTACAGTAGAATTCATGTATCATGACATAATGTGTACAGAGAATATTATTTCATAATTACAATTACTTTGTATTTATAATTCATTAGAAAAGGTACATTCATGCACAGCATCTATCAAATTTTTAGCCAAAACTAAGCATATTAAAGTTGCTAATTCTGGCATTTTTGTATAAACCATGCATTGGAGATGACATATAAGTCGTCGTACCAAGTAGTTTTATAAAAATTACTGTAAATCTAAAAAATATAGATGAATTTCTGTATACACGATAGTATCTATTATTTTATTTGTGATAGTAGTATATTATTGTACCTGTAGTACAATAGCTATCATATCGATTATATATAATAATAATAATAATAATAATATTAATAATAATAATAATAATAATAATGTAATTATTATCGATATTTACTTAGTGTATACATATATATATGTGTGTGTGTGTATATATATATATATGTATATTTATATATAATTATGTATAATCTAATATTCACATTCCTCCAACAATTGAAATGAGCTGTCTTGAAGAAAATAGACAAGGCACTTGAACCGAATATATTTTTCTTAGCTAGTTGGCCTCATAAATAGTAGAATGCAAAAATTTGCACATCATACAGCAAACAGTAAAATAGAAAGAATAAATAAAATTAGCTATTCAAAGAATACGACGTATCGCTTGCATTATAAATATTCATGATTCTTTTCTTTTAATGACGCCAATGATCTCGTGTCTCGTCTTTGATGACTGCACAAGAGCAGTACAAAAATAGCAAGGCCTTCTAAAGATTATGTTCCCCCAATGCACATCAAATCCAGCATTTAATAATATACATGACCATATCTATCTTTTGTTGGCAGATTCATTCGCTTTATAGCGCAGTGAAATTTGACGAATATAAAGCGATCTTATTAATTATACTAGCTATAAAAAAAGCAGGAAATTATATCTAGGAACGTTTTCCTTAGAAAGACCTTAAAGTTTCACATTTCGCAAAAAATTTGTGTAGACTCTAATATCATTATAATGTGGTTCAAAAACAGTTCCACTTAAGTCCAACATAACAAAAAAATGCAATTTATATGTACAAAAAATATAAATAAATTAACAAAACATGCTTGGTTAAACGCAAACGCATTTAACCACGCAATCCATACGGATAGAGACAATCTGAGATATATATAATATACATAAAAAATTAGTTCCTACGAAGCCACAGTCTTAAGTACAACATATCTGTACCTGAAAGGCATATCAGCAGCAATAAAAGTTATGAAGAAATCGGATGTTTCTTTGACAAATGAAATTACGCGCAATTTGCGTCTGACTGTATGTGTGAATATTTCTAACATGGCAATCAACCTAAAATCATGCGTTACAGTTACAGATACATAGGTAATTAGTATATGAACTGTAAATATAAACACCATCGTCAAACGTTATGTAGTAAACCAGTATCAGAGTCCAATAGAGTGGCCAGGTCGTATGCAGCAACATCAGTAATGGAACAGGGAACCACCTAGCACTAATGTATGTACCCTTCTGTATGGTTTGTCAGAGGAAAGTTACCATATAATGTTATCTTATATGTTTCATTGATTTTTACTCTATTTAAGTATTAACGCTTCACACCCCAAGGACCATCAGGATTAGTTACAGGTACGTGAGAATATCCGGCAAATTGCGGAAATTCTTCAACGCTAGCGGTGTTCGGAGCACTTTGTTGTTGCTGTTCCCAAGGTCCTCCTTTCACTACAAACCCGGAATTTCCAGAATTCCTTTCGTCGCGTTGAGGTGAACGTAAATTTTCGCGGTACTCATTTTCTATAACATCTTGAATCTGAAATTTAATAAATATTATATAAAGAGAATCTTTTTTATCATAATTTATAAAAATTTGTATATATGTTTCGTAGTGAACTTACATATTCTTCTTCTAAATTCAATAAACGATCTTTTGCATCAGCTACATTTTCCTCCGTACCCACAATTGTTACAATATTGGGATCAGGATCGGTTTTCCTTGGAAATTTAATATCAACTTTAAACTCATCCATTATTTTACGAATATTCCTTCCTTTCGAACCGATTAAACGCGAATGCACAGCAGCATTTATATGCACTTCTTCTTTCGTCAAGTCATTCTAAATTATACGAAAAAATTAATTTTCATTAATAATCATCATATACAAAAAGTGATATTTTAATAAAAAAATATTGATTTAAAAAGAAAATGATATTTTAGACAAATAATATACTTACTAATTCGTTAACAATTTTCATGATATCGTCTCTTGCGGTGCAAGCATTTTTTTCATAACCAGTGATTGTAATGATATGTTCTTCTGGATCGCCTTTACGTGGAAAATTAATTTGAACATCATGATCACTACGTATTTTATTAATCACGGCCCCTTTTCGTCCAATTATCTTTGGATGATATTCTGGATCAACTTCAATCTAAAATAGAATGCGTTGTTTTATTTTTAAATGTTTATTTATAAATATAAGCAAACATACCTTTAATTCGAACGATTTCAAAGCTCTATCTTGACGTTCAGCTTCCAAAGCTTTACACTTATCGAGTATAGCTTGTTTTGCATTTTCAACACACGGTGGTGTTCCAGAAATCTAAACAGAATATAATATCAAGTCTAATATTAAACAGTACATTGGTGTTACACTTTAATATTAAACATTATATCGCATATACCTTAATATAATCAAGTTTTTCCTCCGCTGGAGATAACATGATATGAACATCATATGTATTCATTAGTTCCCGCACATCACGACCCTTTTGACCTATTATAGAGCGATGAAGATCAAACGGCACCTCCACCTAAAAATAATATTATAATTTATGCAACTTTTCGTCATTTGTCAAATTATTTGATATGTAAATTCATCGATAAAAGTGCTAACCTCTATCGTAATTGGTACAAGATCAAGCAACGCTTGTTTAGCAGCAGCTACATTCTCTGGTTGCCCAGTAATGCGAATAACATCACACGCTGGAACAGTTTCGGGAACTTCACCATTCTCACCGTTCATTTGTTCTGCTACACGCTGTTCATCTAAAATATGAATATTCCAATCAAAAACTTGCAACTCTAAACTGGTAACATTCCTGTAACCCTTCGACTGAAGGAAATTTTTTATACGAACCATATGTATCCCGATCAGGGAATTTAATTTGTACATCATACTCGGATGTAATCATCTGGACTTTACGTCCCTTTGCTCCCATAACTGTACGATGATGCTTTTGAGGTATTATGCATTCTTCTGTTACCATTGATTCCTAGGAAACAACACACATAATTTATGTATAAAATAATTACGAAATTAAAAGAAACAAGAAGACACAAAACTTACCAATTCTTGTACAATTTCACGCATTCGTTGCTTCGCTGCTTCTATACATTCATGCGATCCTTTTAAAATTACTCGATCACTATCGACGCCAGCTCTCGGGAATGAAATTTGTACTCCTCCACATTCATCTGCAATACGATGTAATACGCCTCCTCTCCGAGCAACAAAATGTCTATGATGCTTCGGATCAATGCGAATTTCACCTTCAGTAATATTATCCTATAAAACAGATGAAACATAAACAATAATTTGATCCAGATAATGAAGAATAATTTTAAGTTAATGCGAATTTTAACATAATTAAAGATATTAAAGTCTTACGATTTCGCTAATTGTAGCTTCTAGTTCAGCTTTAGCTTTTTCAACAGCCTCTTTCTTTCCCATAATTGTAATTACTTCCTTATCCTGATCTGCTTCCGTTGGAAATATTATACGTGCCCCTGTGGATTCTCTTATCTAGAATAAATAAAGCCTGATAAATTATAATTAATATATAATTATATAATATAAGACATGCAATAAGTTAGCTCACAAACCTTTTTAATATTGGCACCATTCTTTCCAATAAGGAATTTATGATGTTGTACTTTGGCACGTACTTCAACTGAATAACTGGACAATTGTTTTTCATTTGTAAGCTCAAGCAACTGTTGTTTTGCCTTCTCAACATCTTCTTTAGGCCCCCTAATAGTTACCTATAAAGAACATAGCTAGATTAACGTTTAGTGTTGATAGTTTAAATTAAACTCTTTACCTTATCACTTCGACTCTCTGCTGTAGGAAATTTAATTGCAACGCCACCACAATCTTCCATAATAGAGTGAATTAATTTTCCACCAGTACCAATAAGAGAATTGTAAAACTTTGGTGGGATTACTATCTCATCCATAATAATATTGGCCTAATGTAAAACATTTACTCAATGCAATCACACAATTAACAACTTAATATTTTTATAATATAATGATATAAACATTACCAATTCATTTTGTATTTTTTGAATCATTTCTTTAGCTTTTTCTACATTCTCTTTCTTACCAGTGATGGTTATAACATCACTTTTCTCACCTTCGGCAGGTAAATCGATTTTAGTTTGTGTTTCTTCTCTGATCTAAATTATAAATACGGACAATAATTTTATTTATAATTTATGTTTTAAGATAATAATTACGCATGCATAATTAAGATAAGATATTTGAATACCAACTTTACGAATATTGACTCCACCTTTTCCAATGACAAACTTATGGAACTGCTTGAAAATAGGTACCTCTAAGACATAATTATTTTCATTGAGTTCTTTTACTAATTTCATTAAATATTTATGGCACTTATCTACATCCTCTTTAGGCCCTCTAATTTTTACTATATCTCCTTTTTCACCTGTAAATAAACAATTTGTTTAATTATGTCCTTTAGGTCTCCCTACGTTTTTTATAAGTATAATGTAGTGTCGTGGACGAGGAGCCTAGGGGGTGTCGTGCGAATTATAAACAAACGGTTGCTGAACATGTGAGTGGTGGGGCTAAGACAAGAGATATGGGGATAAGACAAAAGACAGGGGGTTGCTGAGGGACGATAAACGAATTAACAGGAGTATGAGTTGAGAAGCCAGAGAGTGCGGATTGCGTTGTCGAGATAGTGTTGTTAGCGTTGTTAAGAGAGAGTTGAATCTGTGTAGATGAGAGTTGTTAATTAATTACCTAGTTGTCTTAATTATAATACTATATATTATTATAATATAATAATTAATAATGATTAGTTCATGTTAAATAACCATTATTTTCTGTTTAATTAACATCCGTTTAACCCATTTATTATTAATAAACTAATTATAATAGTTTACGATACTAAAATAATATTACTACCCTTAAAATTATAACTTTTATATAAAATATACAGATCTTGAAGATAGGATACCTTTTACTATAACTTTTTAATAACTTTTAAGTTAATGGTCTCATATTTAAAACAACGAGGATATGCTACGATAGAAAATGATAAATATGACCTATACTCTAAATATGCATACTGAGCTCTTATTGGCTAAATGCCAACAAGAGCCGAGGTCTTTCAAATGTTTGTACCTGGCATAAATCCGAGTTCTAGTTATTGCATACATATATCACGCTACATACCTGGACCAGGAATAGTGATCTGTACTTGATTGAACTTATCTCTAATTTCTTTAATATTATCTCCCTTATTTCCAATAATACTAGGATAATAACGATGATCTATTATTACATCTTTCTCTTTTTCATTCTCCAATTTTTTCACCATTTCTACTAACTCCTGTAACAAATCGGAAATATTGCAACACAAAAAATTTAAATTATGTGTTATTTATAGAACATAAAAGAAGTATTACAAACCGTTTGAGCTTTGAGCACACCAGCAAGATTTCCTTCAATACGAATTACGTTACTACCATCGTTCTCAGAGATATTAATTACAACACCTGTTCCTTCTTTTACTCGGTTTACTGTAAAAAATGTATTTAAAAAGTAGAAAAAAATAAAATATGTCACATAACATAAATTTCAAAGAACTTACCATTACATCCATTCTTTCCAATAATATGTTTATAAAATCTAGGATCAACATTTAATTCTGTAAAAGTGAGCTTAGATATAAGATCACTAGCCATTACTTGAAGTTCATTTTGTGCTTTTTCTACTTCTTCAGGAGGACCTTCGATTTTGATTTTATCTTCTTTTCCAGTGAACTCTACATTCACTTTTGGCATTTCTTGCGTAATACGTTTAATATTAACTCCTTTCCTTCCTATTATATATTTATGAATCCAAACGGGTGCTTTCACCACAGCTGTACGAACACTATTCGCTTTTTCATATACTTTATTTAGTGCTATAATATTTGGTTAAGAAGTGGATTAAAATAAAACAATATTATAATTATTTAAAGGATCATAAGCTCCAAATTACCTTGACCAAGCTTTTCCTGAGGTCCACGAAGAGTAATAGTTCCTGTAGGGGAATCTGGTGCAGGCATTTCTACACTCACACCAGTTACTTGCAGTATCTCTGCTATTGTACTACCACGTGGACCAATGACGTATTTGTGCTGAGATTTTGGAACTTCAACTGATACTATTGCACATCTCTTTTCCTAAATCAGAAATTCGAGTTTAATTCTGAAGTACATATAGACCAATTTCTGCTTAATAATAATTTTTATCTAATCATTCATACCATATCTCTATAAATGGCTTCAATTTTTTGTTTTGCTGCTAAAACACCTTCTTTTTCACCAGCAATGGTGATTTCATCTTCTTGAACAGAAGCAGGTGGAATATTAATTCGAGCACCAGTTTCTGCCATCATGGCAATGAGATTCTCATTATGTGCACCATGTATAAATGGATGATATATTTTTGGCACAGATATCCTTTCAAATGCTTTTCTTGACTAATGAAAAAAACATTGTTACATAAAATAATATAACCATATTATTTTTTCACTACAATTTAAATATAATGTAATTAAAATATAGTACTCTTACCTGTTCATCTGAAATCACTCTAATTTCATGCTCAGCCTTTTCTATTCCTTCTTTAGTTCCTGTAATAGTTATTGTATCTGACTGATCTTGCACAGATGGAACATTTATCTTTGTTGCAGTTGTTTTTTCTAGATCTTTTAGACGCTGCCCCTGTTTTCCAAGAATCCAACGATGATGATCCTTAGGAATGCTAATCTGTTTGCTAGCCTGCAGTAATCAAGTAAAAATTTCAAGTTTTTACAAATTGCTATTCTAATTCTAATATTAAATTTATTTATAATATGTAACCTGCGTCTGAAATGTTGTTAAAATTCGACGCTTGGCTTCCAACACTTGATTTTGTTTACCAGTTATTAGGAATGTTAGAGACTGATCTTTTGATGTAGCTATTTCAATGATTGTATTTGTCTCTTTCATTATTGTTTTACATGTACGTATGGATTCACGTTCTCCAAATTTGTCACTATGATCAAATTTGCGTTCCTCTCCAGGTACACGAAACATCTAAACAACAAAATAGTAGCAATGAAATATACAACTATAAAGGAAGTATACATGTGTTACAACTAAATAATTTGTACCTGTGTAATAGTTATACGTCCAAGTTGTAAATTATTATTTATAGAGAAAATATTTAATTTTCCTGAACTTGAACTGGCTGACTCAGGAAGAACTGGGAATGTCTCATCATAGGTAGGTGGCTCATAGGCCGTTCCCTCTTCCATTACTGACTGCTGCTGCATGTTGGGGTTGTCCTGTTTCGTGCCAAGTCCTTACAGTAGCACTGTAATCAATAATTAATAATATATTTCTTAGATTACACATAAAATAACAAACAATTGAATAATACTTTAATTTTTAAATCTGAAATACATAAATTAAATTGCACTCAATTCAAAACAAAAGGCAGAAAATTACTTAATCTAATTCATTATCAAATTTATTTACAATATTTATTAACACTTACATTTATATTACATGAAATCACATACAATGGGAATCATAACTGTGTAAGTTAAGATTTTAAGAATTTGGATTCAGTAGTATATATTAATTCTTAAAAATATAATAGTAATATAGCATAATTACTAAATCCAGAATTTTTCATGATTTACACCATTATGATCCTCAGCTTTTCATATATGTATGTATAATTTCATCACTTAAACTGATCATTTGATAACATTAAACAAATATATAAAGTGTAAATATAAATGAAAAAGAAAATAACGGAAGGAGTATGAAAAAAAATATAACATATATATTATTACAGGAATTTGGACGTCGAAAAATTTCTTTGTAAAATTCCCGTTTAATATCGTCTTTTAACATAGATTCTTACTTAATGACTTCGCGGCTGACAAATGTAGTAAGAATTGGCAGACAGCGATAGAAATTCGTGACGATTAATATGTTAAACGGGAAATGGGAAAACGGATTTAAGTTAAATGCCAGCATGTCAATGACCACGGAGTAGTTGAGCTAGTGACCACCATATGGAATGAAGTATTCACTTGACACGTCACAAGATCGCTAACCTTTTCGAAATGAATGCATGCACGTTGCATAGATTAAAAATAATGTTTGCGTATTTCTACATCGAAATAAGAAATGGGTAATCTAAGGCTGTCGTTATATTCAGATAGAGGAAGACAGAAAGAGGAAAGAGATGAAAGTACATAGAGAGAAAATGAGAGAGAGAGAGAGAGAGACAGAGACAGAGAGTTTCGTATGGGCAGTCACGACATATCACGAAATACATAATACTTACTCTACCGTAATAAAGAAATCCGGCCAAGTAATAAACGTGTATTACGAAGCCAGTTTATCAGTGATTTGCCTGAAACATTTGGAAATTCACGAATATTAGACACCAAGATGACCACTTAATCTAATTTAATTATCATTGGGCAAGTAATTGTCCACTACTCTCACGAAACGTACGTCTTTCCTTACCGGTAACGCAAAGTGAAATGCGATAAATAGGTACTAGCTGGCTTGCAGAAAGTTACTATAATGCAGAGATGTCAAGCAGCATTCTCATTGCAAACCTTAGAATACAAATAACGCTAGTAAAGCATTCCACAAAAAAATGTTTACACTTTTACACCTCTTTTTATGTAAAAACTACGTATCGATACTTAAAATAAATGAAAGAATTTACTTGTTAGGAATTCTGAAGAATAAATACATTCGTGTTTTCATACACAATACCAAATGTTTAATTTTTATAATGATGAAGTAAAAACTTTTTATTGTTTAATTATTGTATATGCAGTGGAATTAAAAATAAAAAAATGAGTAAGAATATATTGATAGGAAATGTAATCACTAACAATGGTTACATTTTAGTACATATATACATATATTTTTTATACAAGCATTTTATATTTAAATTTTGTGAAAAAAATATGAATATTCATAATTCTTATATTATTCTATAGCTGTTATATTATATGTATATTCCTATACATATTACGTTTATGTAAAAAGGGAAAAAATGTGCCACGTGGGAGTCAATATTTAAATTTATTTCTCTCATATTTAACAAACTTACAAAATAAGCGATATATTAAAATATTTCATTAATTTTTTTCTTTATTATTCACAGACTATAATGTTGTAATGCGTAATGCGATCAGCGAAGAAATATACGGTAAAGAAAATGAATAAGTAATTCGTTTAATTTTACTAGCAATGTACACTATTATCGTTGATTAAGTTTTATATTTCAAGCGTATCATTATGTAACATGATAGAATAAAGGTTGGACATAGGTCATTCTGCGAATATTATATATGCTTAAATATTTTTCCGAATAACGAACTTCAAGTGAGAAAAGGAAGGAAAAATATGCCTGAAAACATCAATCGCACGGGTCCATTCATAGGAGCAATTGACGAAGGGACGAGTAGCGCTAGATTCTTAGTAAGTAAAGTTCATTTGTGTTTAAATTCAAACAATGAAAACAACTGAGATTTCTGAATGGAATTTGAACTCATACAGGCTGTGTTCATGCGGTTGTTTGTCCACAATATTTACTTTTCGATATGTTGTACTATTTTAAACTGAACGATAGTTTCCTATTTAATAATATTCCACATTAAGAATTTTATTTTAATTTCTATTAGGTGTTTTTATGAATTTGTAAGTTAAAATTTATAAGCTGTTTTGATCGTTATTTCATTAAATTTTTATTTATAATTATATAAAATTTGTTGTAGCTTTATTTTATGATAAGTAGTAGAGTATATGTAGAAAAATTATGTATAATATAGAAAGCATAGTGCAATGTATTTTTTTTTAGGTGTTTGATGTCTTACGTAGGAATGTAATAGCATCACACCAAATTGAAATTAAACAAAAATATCCACAAGAAGGATGGGTGGAACAAGATCCAAAGGAAATCTTAAAAGCTGTTATAGAATGTATCAAAAAGACCATAGAAAAATTAAAAGATATCGGCATGAACGTGTCAGACATTAAAGCAATTGGGATCACCAATCAACGAGAAACTACTTTAATGTGGGATAAAAATACAGGAGAACCATTACACAATGCAATAGGTAAAGTATGTGGTTTATTATTAAGATATTTTTGTATTTGTAGTGTATATATTTAAACATATATTATACACATGTAAGAGTATTAAAATAAAATTAATATTATTTTTTATAGTATGGCTAGATATTAGAACTACCACAACTTTAGAAGGTATATTAGATAGCGTACCTAATAAAACAAGAAACAAAAATTATTTGAAACCTATTTGTGGCCTTCCAATGTCACCATACTTTAGTGCTCTTAAAATACGTTGGCTTATTGATAATGTACCATCTGTTAAACATGCAGTTGATGAAGAAAGATGTGCTTTTGGAACAATTGATACATGGCTTATGTGGGTATGTCCATTTATTTATTTTTATTCATATATTATTACATAATATCACAATAATTGATTCACTCATAATTTATTTATCAATGAAATAAATCATATTTGTGTCATAGAATCTCACCAAAGGTCAGTTACATATAACTGATGTTTCAAATGCATCTCGCACAATGTTAATGAATATTGAATCATTAAAATGGGATCCTCTGTTATGTCAATTTTTTGGAATTCCACAACACATTCTGCCTGAAATACGATCTAGTGCTGAAATATATGGAATAGTTTCTAATCCAGAAGTTCTTGCTGGTGTACCTATAGCAGGGGTAAATATTTAAAATAATATATCCAGATATTAATTTTGTTTCAAATTTGATGGATTAAATTAACATACTTTACCTTTACATGTAAGTGTGTAGGTGATCAACAAGGAGCACTTCTTGGTCAATTATGCTTAAGGCCTGGGCAAGCAAAGGCTACTTATGGAACTGGTTGTTTCTTACTTTACAATACTGGAAATGTTGTATGTATTTATTTCTAATTTTATAATGAATATATTGTGTAGTATACGTTTTACTGAAAACTAATTCATTTTATCATTTTAGAAAGTAGATTCGACTCAGGGTCTTATAACAACTATTGCATATAAGATGGGCAAAGAACCAGCAATTTATGCATTGGAAGGCTCAGTAGCTATAGGTGGGGCAGCTTTAACATGGTTACGTGATAACATACAACTATTCGCTAATATCACACAGTCTCAAGACATGGCAGAAAGTGTGAGAAATTCTGGAGACGTATATTTTGTACCTGCATTTTCTGGTTTATACGCACCATATTGGCAACAAGATGCACGAGGGTAAGTAGACCGTAATAATAATATTTTAGAAGATCGCTACTCCTATTTTTTGATATTGCAAATTACAAGATGCGTACATTTTCTAGAGTAATTTGCGGCATCACCGAAGATACGCAACAGTATCATATCGTCCGGGCAGCATTAGAAGCTGTCTGTTTTCAGACGAGAGATATTTTAGAAGCGATGATTAAAGATTCCGGAACGAAACTAACAACTTTACAAGTTGATGGTGGAATGACAGTAAATAATTTGCTTATGCAACTACAAGCTGATCTAACAGGAATAAATGTTGGTATGTAACATTTTTCATTGTTATCACCTTTACCTGCAATGAACATATATATTTCACTTATATTTTAATAATAACATTTTAATAATGTATATAGTGAGACCCAATATGGTAGAAACAACAGCATTAGGAGCAGCTATATTAGCTGGTATTGGAGTAGGTATTATTGATATCAGCGATGTAGACGCGTCGCAAGTTACAACATTTTCACCAGAAATTGGAGACGATGGTAATAATTCTTTTGAATAAAAGAATAGAATGCAAAAGAGAATAAGTTAATAATAATTTCATATATTTACATTTCAGAAAGAGATTTAAGGTATTCTAAGTGGAAAATGGCTGTCGAAAGATCTATGAAATGGGATTGTTCTACCACTTTAATAAACAATTAAAATAAAATAGTATTACTGTAAATAATAAAAAGGATAGTACAAAATTTAACGATATTTAAATCAAAGAGTACATAAAAAGTAAATACTATCTTTTTCGAATCAGGATACATGTATATAGATTTGATTAAATATCGCGGAATGTTTAAATCTAATATGCTATATCGTTTAAATATGGACACAACCTAGAAGATAATAGAAATGGAGGGTCCAATATTAAAGTTATATATATCTTGTTCCAGATCCGAAATATATATATATTACGTATGTAAAATAGCCAAAATTATACATAAGTTGCGTGTTCATCGATGAAGTATTATGTATATTTTGTTAATGAATACATTGGTTGAATGTGTTATTATTATTTGTTATTGAAAAAACTTTTCTTTTGTGAATAATTGTTATGTGTTTATATATTTTTAACCATATCTGTAACACTTACGAATAAAGTGTATACTTATACAACTTATATATCTGCATAATTTAACCATTACAAATTGATTATTGATAAATTAACATACTTGTAATTATATTGGGAAAATACATTTTAAGCGATTACGAAAAAACATATTGTTGAAATTTGAAATTATCCATTTTGTAATAACCCTATATGTAACAATAATATATATATATATGTAATAATAATATATATGTAATAATCCTAATGATAATATATAAAATTTTATTTTTTAGAAATTTTTCCAAGAGTTCCGTATTGAAGATTTTTCGTAGTTCCATATTGCCGTAATCCAGTGCCACGAGTTTTAAATATTCTTTTTTTCACCGTCGAATTATTTTTATCCTATTTGTATAAAGTAATATCTTAATTTTATTAATCAGATATAAAATATATAAAATTTCAAAGAAAACTTATCTGAAAATATTACTTCATTTTTTTTCTCCTGCTGTTTCTTTATTTTTATATTCGATTGCGTTATATTTTTATCTTGAGAGAAATTAGAATAGTTTTCTGTATAATCAACAATCTATAAAAATAGTATTATTTTTGCTTTACCTTGTATTATTAAAAAGAGTAATACTAAACAATAAATTTCACCTTTGTTGGAGAATTTAACTGGAATCGAAGTTTCCTATTTTGTGACAATACCTATAATTATATAAATTCAATATAAATTCATTTATACACACAAAGTTAACATGTTATATGTATAACTTACAGTTTGTGATTCATTGTTAACTTCTATATCACTAAAGTTATATATATCTTGTTCCAGATCCGACATTTCGTTTTTATCTTTAGATGTAGCTTTCGACCTATCTACATTTTCTTGGTCTTGAAATTGTTGCTCTTTCATTTCACGAACTTGACTTGTTTGCGTTTGGCTTTCTATTTCTTTAATTCTTGTTTCAATTACATTATCGTTAGATTCTACTAGTGGTTGCATTCTTGATCCCAAGTTTTCTTGCAGTCTGTTACGACCTGCTATTGTATATTGATCAGAATTTGTTTGTTTATTTTGATTATCTTTGTTCATTTTGCTTGAAATTTCATTTAATTTTAAAAAGGCACAATGTTGCGTAGTTACTGTTTTCGTCATTTCTGTTAATTTAACATCATATTTTTGTTTTAAGGATGTTATTTCTGTCTCGTGTTTCTCTTTTAATAAGTCATAAGCGTGCTCTAGTTCCTATATGCAAAAAATGAATTTGAATGACTATTTGTAAATTTACAATTTTTAGTTATTTCTTAAAATTATACCTGTATTTTTGAATGCTTCTCTAAAATCATTCGTTCTTTTTCTCTTTCTAAGAATTCAATTTTTCTATTCAATTCTACTATCTTATGTTCGTTATCGCGTTTCATAATATGCAAAGACTGTTCAAGATTTAAATTACGAACTTGTGTCTCCTTTAATTCATTTTCTACATTTATGAAATCATTTTGCACGTTACGGTATTTATTGTCAATTATCTCAAGATCTTGAGCTAAACTAGATTCTAGTTCTTGTCTCGTATTTAAATTTTCTCGTAATTTCTCGACCTATTGTGGGGTGTAGAATGTATTTATTATATATAAAAGAATATTTAAAAGAAATCATAAGATCGCTATACTTCTTCTGTTCTCAATTGCAATTGTTTTGATAGTTCTCCTTCCTTTCCGAATGACGTTTCATATTTTGAACTTAATTCTGTGTTGCGACAAAGCAAATCTCCGATTTTATTTCTGTCACAAAACCAATAAAGTAACAGAGTTTAAAATATGTATTTAATTAATCTAAATTCACAAAACGCTTACTTGTGTGTAGAGATCTCCTCCTGCAGCTTTACAATTTTATCGTCTTTTTCAGCTAACGCGGTACTTAGGTCTTGTTTTTCTTCCGTAATCTTCTGTAATTGCACTTGCAGTTCTTGATTCATCGACGTGAGATTTTCTTGCTTCTGAAATCATAATCGCTTACAATATTTCACACGTTTATTACATCTATGATAACAATGGTGATAAAACAAGTAAAATATTTTCCTTCCTTCGGAGGAGACAAGATTGTACACGTCTTTCTACTCAAAATAAGAAAATTAAAGTAAAAAAGAAGAAAAATGTAGAGATCAAAAATATTATATTTCTGACCTTCATTAATTCTAATTTTTCTTCTGCATGAACATTGTGCAAATAATTTTTTTCTGAAACTGATTTATCCTTCATATCTTCGAATTGTTTTTTCAATTCGGTCTCAGCAATCATCATTCCATGTATCCTAATAATGAATTAGACGAAAGTTGATCATTACTTATATAGTAAGTTATTCATACATTTTTCCTAAGTACCTTTTCTCTTGATCCTTTAGTTTGTTTTCAATTGTACTAACAATATTTCTCTGTGCATCATCTATACAAAAACATATTAACCAAAATTAAAACAAATATATTTAAACAAAGTTTCTAGTGAAATTTACGTATCTATGTACCTTTCAATTTCATAGTACTTAATTCCTGTTGTAGCTTCTTCACCGTTGACTGTTGTGTAATAATGACGTCGTTATATAACTTTGATAAATTATCCTTGTGCTGCTGAAACCCCTTCAGACTCTCCGATATTTCATCATAATAATTAGTAATTGATTCCCAATCGCTGTTCAATCTAGACATTAATACTTCTATAGCAATCATTCTTTAACAGCAAGGAATGTATGAATAATCTATGACAAATATGTTACTGTTGCAAAATGTCCTCTTTAGCTCGCAACTCTGCCTCGTGAGATGCAGAAAGTGAAGATATAGTTTCTTCAGCACTCTGCAGCTTCTTCTGCAACTTCTGAATCTTCCGTTCTTCAATTCCATACATTCGCCTCATTTCTTCCGTGATGGAATTTTCTTGTGTCTGTTTATTTAACATTTGTTCAATAATCAAACTTTATTCGATACTTTTCAATAATGACCTTTTAGTAGAATAAAAGACAATAGAACAATTTTGAAAGTAATATCGCCCGTTTAATAAGTCTCCATTATTTTATAATATTTTTAGATTATAAACTTGTTTTCTTTTTGAATTTTGCATGTTGTTCCATTGTCTTTAAATGCTTGATATAGATGCATGAATAAAGGATGAACGATAAAACAAAAATTATAGTCACTACTGTTTGGGGCAATGCTGTTCGAACACCCGTAAGTTTGTACCACTGTCCTATTAAGGTATTGACGAATTTTCCGCTTGGAGATGTTTTCTGAATCTTTTCGAGGCTCTCCTTATGAGGTGACGGAATCTTTCGCTTTGTGCATTCTAAGTGCAATTTCACGTCTTTTCTAAAAGACCCTACGATAAAACATTTCATACATTTAGTATTTAGCTAAAATGATTTATGTTACTTTTATATAATATTATGAATAGATCACGGATAATTGTGCAAATTTATATTTTTATAAATTAGGCTAAACGAATAGAGCTTAAACAAAAATTTGGTTCATCTATTAAAAATTACGAGTACTCTACTTTGAACATTTTACATATATTATGTATTCTGTATATCTTCGTACCTTTATATTTCGTATAAATGCATGAAAGTCTAACTATAAATTTATTATAATGAAAATATTATACCACTACTTTGAGGAGTTTTCGGATGTCTATTCGGGCTATTTTGAGGAGTAGAGTGAATCCTACGTTTAACTTCCGACAGTATATCTTTCCTTTCAGATCCTACAAAACAATTACAACTTCACTTATTGTTCACAAGTCGAAATGTAGGTAGATAAAGCTTACCAGCATCTCGTGGCGTTCTTTGTACATTTTTTGGAGTTATGTTGCAGGATGCGAATTCAAATCTGCGATTATCTTCCTCTTGCTGCATCTTTTGCATTTATTGCGATCGTGACTGAATTAGAACGTAAACAAAAATTAATCGACAATGTGACAAACTTTACGTATTAACAATAGAATTCCTGTAATAATGATATTATATAAATATCATTAAATCAAAATAATTATATTATATAAAATTGTTTGTCTATATGGAGATAAATATTTCTATCGATAAAATTATTTTTCCACAAAGTGATTGTAAAAAATATGACAAACTTTTTCTAAAAATAGATATGAAATAACAAACGGTAGTAGAAACGGCCCTATAAGTAGGCTGATTAATTTCGGACTTTACTACGTAAGTAAGTACAAGCACTATCGATATCCTGTGCATTAAACTTTAATCGATATTACATGAAATACTAACATCTATTAATAACAATAAAGTGAAACATTATATGTATACATGTAATTTGATCGTGTTTTCTAGAGGAGGAAAAATTATTTAAGAACACACTTTTTAAAAATAATCTTTACTCTATTTGTAGAGTTTAAATAGTAAACGTTGTAAATGCAAAAATTATTTTAACTTTTTAGGTCTATGACAAAATATGTACTGTTAAATTCGCAAAAAAAATGTTAATTTTTATGTAATTGAACAATACAAAAATTAACATTCGTAATTTTATTAATTAATCTTATACATTTATACCATACCATTTATATTTCCTTCTAAATGCATAAAGCTAATGAACTCTGAAAATACACGAAATTCAAGTAATAAACAATTTAAATATCAAAGCTAAGAAATATGCATATACTGTTTCCTTATTCTGCATTTATACGGCTTATATCATTTATTTCAACATCTCAATTGTAAGTAAAAAATTCCCATCTTTCTATTTTTATATTCATCATAATCCTGTTCAATTAGTTACTGAACGCACGTGTTACAGTCGGTACAATTATCAATAAAAATTTTATGATATACGAGATTAATCATCGACCATTCGAATGGGTAACCATGCGTTAAATTGAATGCGCATCTTTATGGTCCATGTAACAATAGCCCCTTAATAATCGACCACGTGTCAGAACTAAACCTTGTCAATTAACAAAGGAGAGTCTATACTAGGAGCTCTTTAATAATGTATATCGAATATTGTAGTATTAGTGATTAATGTATTAAATAACAATAATATTTCAACAATTTCTTGAAATTGGTTTTTTAAAATGAGTCTCTGATATTAGCTATATATAAAATGAATAGATATGTCAAAAGAAGGAAGATACTTGCGACTCCCTAGAAATATTTCCTAGAAGTATTATTTCCGTCTCTTACTATTAGTCAATAAATCATTCCTGTATATATATCTTTTTCATATCGTTTATTTTGGCTAAATAATCTCTTCCTTGTTAAGTGATCACATTTGAAGTATAAGGAAAAAATGAAGAATGTCCATTTTTCTTGATTTTCCATTTTATAAGACATTTTTATTTGTGAGAACTGGGACTGTGGAATTATCATCAATGATTATATGATTAATGTTCAAAGTATCTCTACAAGATAGCTCATTAAAGATTTAATACATTTGTTAAAAAGAGGGAATATGCATTCTTTAGCGGAACAAAACATAGACAAAGATAAATATTAATCTTCACTAATCATTTTTTTTATTTATTAAATGTTGTTCTTTTTCTAGCATTCTAACTAAAATATTACAATTCAATTTTTTCAATAAAGATAGTTTGCGATATTTCTTGTTTTCTCTCTTATTTCCCTTACTCTTCATTTCATCCTAACCTGTGGCCAACGACCAGGGCAGTATTATAACTCGTATACAATACCTATTATTTAAGACATTCTTACTTATTTATACATATCATTATACCAACAGATAAAGATAAATTTCAAAACAAGTCCAATATATTATAAAATAACTGTTTTATAAATATACATAGCAGAAAAATATTGAGAACTAAAGTATCGACTACTTACTCATTCATACATATCATTACATCAATAGATAAAGTTAAATTTCAAAACATTTCTGATATATTATAAAATAATTTCTCATAAACGTAACAGAAAAATGTTTCAGGTTAAGATATTGAAAAAGAAATGTATGACAATAAAGTGTTTGCTGAAACATATTGGCGCGGTAAATCAATGGCGCAGCTCCATAGCGCATGTGAGATTTCACGGAGTCTGAGGTACTGCCGGTTGGAAGGGGCTAAGTATCTCTCCCTTCTCACGGGGATGCTCGCGAAAGGAAGTCAAGCCAGTATACGTGCCGCGGCAGCCTAATATACAAGCGGAGCGGTGACAGGTGAATCAGGGGCACTTTTTGTCAAGAAAAAAAATCATAACTTCGAGATGAAGGAGCACGAGACAACGGGTGCTTGTCAGAAGAGACCGACGAAACTGCGTAACCTCATCTACAAAACCGAGGCTTTTGACTCCCTGCATGCTGGAAATGCGGAGGTACATATAACGAAAGAGACACTTTACAAGCATAATTTTTATTTCTGTTTTCTCCTTTTCATTCCCTTCTGCTTCTTTAATTTTTTCTTTGCATGTTTTGTAGGTTACTTTCTTTTTTATGTATCTATCTTGGGGAATTTTTTATTTGGAAATTTCGGGCTATATTTGACGTTGGAAATTGCACGGTAGCGAATAGCGTGAGAGTTCAAATGAGACTGCGAGTGTGGGCGAATTTGTAACAGAGCGAGTCAATACTATCGAAAAACGAGAGTTCGGTGGTCCACTAGTTGCGCGGATATATGTATACTTACATTCGTTCATAAGTACTAGAACACTTATAGGAGAATAAGGAAAACTCTGACAGACCATTAGTCATCTATTAATCCTCGTTTGGAACTTCGTTAGACTATAACAAATTCATACTTTTTCGACTTCAAGTTTCATATAATAAATTTAAATGTTATCTTTATTTATATTCATCATATGTCTTAGTTACTGTTTTAGTTACTATTTAAATGTTCATATTACTAGGTTTTTGATTATATTATAATTATATTAATAACAGTTATATGTAATATTATAGACATATATGTATATTTAGAATTATTATTATAGTTAATATTGTATACATATATAGTTGAAAATGATTTCATGAGTTATAGTTTTCTTCTACAATCTCTCTATAATTTTCTCTTTACAATCTTTTTATGTGTTTTAGATAATAATGTTATTCTATACAAATACAAAATTCTAACCGATTAATTGTTTCTCTGACAATCTAGATTAATTATTACAGTGTACAAAATTAGCAAATGTCCTAATATTTATGAACCGAAGTATATGTAATGTAATTATGCTGCTCGAAACAGTCTGGAGATTGAGTTTTGAAATAATTGAAATAAACGACATAAACATAATATTTCTCTCGGGGATCCAATTTATATGAAACTGGTAAAAGTAATAAATAACTGATTAGAGATTAAACTGATTTGAATATACGATGCGATTAGTGTAATAATAATAATAATCTGTTTTAGACGTCAAGTTGTTATTTTAATTAATAATACTCTCTTTTTGCTACTTATAACGACCTAAGTAAACGATTAAAAAAACATCCAATTTTTGGAAAAAATTCAATACCTACTTAATTTTGTTACTTTCTTCAGAAAACATTGTGCTCTGGTCAAGTGTGTCTCGGTAGCGTTATGCAACTACCGATTCATGGGACAGAAGCCCGTTCGAGAGAAGAGACCCTTGTGCATGCGAAAGATTTTCTCGAACAATATTTTTCTTCCATCAGAAGGTACAATGCATTCAAAACATGTTTTATATTTCTATGATATTTTATAGCATATTTTATACGATGACATTTATGATATTCAAGTTGTTAAGTAATATTTTTCCTTTAAAAAATAGATTAAACAGCGAAGCACATCGTATTCGTTGGGAAAGCGTGCAAAAAGAAGTTATGGCTACTAGCACTTATCAATTAACTGAAACTGAATTAGTTTTCGGAGCGAAACTAGCGTGGCGCAATGCCACAAGATGCATCGGTCGTATTCAATGGTCTAAATTGCAAGTACGTGACAATATGTGTCAATATGTCCTGATAAATCAAAACTTATGTTTGAAGAATTAAAGATATAGTCAGTATAAGTTTAGGAAACTTCTTCTATCAAGTTCAAGATCGTTTCTACTAATACAAAGCTGAATATATAATAATTAACGATATAGAACCTGGGAGTAAATAGAGAATTACAACTAGACATCGGATTTTTATGTATTTATGGAAAATTTAAAGGTACAAAAATATACAGAATACGCATAATTTATAAAGTTAAAAATAAGTAAAAATATATCAAAATGCGTAAACTATCCAAAATATTTGAATAGCTATAGTATTTAGTGAATTAAATAGTCGTCTTCAGAATCAGAATCTGTTTTTCAATTATATCCATAAAAGTATGAATTTGCATCTTCTCTACATTATCCAATTTGTTTCAATTCACGGATAAAATTAATAACAGACTAGAATGATATTCCACGAATTCTCATATATATGTAGATATTCATTTATTATAGGTGTTTGATTGTCGTTACGTTACGACTACCAGCGGTATGTTTGAAGCTTTGTGCAATCACATAAAGTACAGTACGAACAAAGGAAACATTAGGTAATTCAATTGAAAAAATTTTCCATGGGATGCGTATTATTTATTTTTTATTATTTTTAGGTCTGCAATAACTATATTTCCGCAACGTACAGATGGAAAACACGATTATAGAGTGTGGAATCAACAATTAATAAGTTATGCGGGATATAAAAATCCAGACGGCACTATAATTGGTGATCCTGCAAACGTTGAGTTCACCGAAGTAAGCTGATCGATTCCAATTGTCTTTTCTATTTCTAATTTAAAATTATCAGTCAACTTACTGTTTTTACAGCTATGCATGAAACTAGGTTGGAGAAGTGCACGCACTCGTTTCGACATATTGCCGTTGGTATTGTCAGCAAACGGCCATGATCCTGATTATTTCGATATTCCAAGCGAACTTGTTCTTGAAGTACCTCTTAGTCATCCAACGTAAGTATTTTTGTTCGTTATTAATGTATTTTTGTAAAATTTATTAATGTCAAATAATTTTTACTTGTTCTATTCTAGATACGATTGGTTTGAGAAATTAGAATTAAAATGGTTCGCGGTTCCTGCCGTATCTGGAATGGTATTCGATTGCGGAGGTTTGGAGTTTACAGCCGCACCATTCAATGGGTGGTACATGAGCACTGAAATTGGGTCGAGGGATTTATGCGATGTCCAACGATATAATTTACTAGAAGTACATATTTTACGGAATTTTAATATTCATTCTTCTAGACAAATATGCTAAAATAAATTTTATTTTTAGACAATTGCAACTCATATGGGATTAGATACAAGAACATCCACTTCATTATGGAAAGACAAAGCCATGATAGAAGCTAATGTTGCTGTTTTGTATAGTTTTCAAGTATGTATATATATAAATTATCGATAATAATATTCAACATTTTTTATAAAAATGAATAATAAATCTTTGCAATGTTTTAGATGAAAAATGTGACAATCGTGGATCACCATACCGCTTCGGAATCTTTCATGAAACATTACGAAAATGAAATGCGATTAAGAAATGGATGTCCAGCCGATTGGCTCTGGATCGTACCACCGATATCAGGATCAGCTACACCTGTGTTTCATCAGGAGATGGCCCTGTATTATCTGAAGCCATCGTATGATGCTCAGGTTTTTATTGAATAAGTTATTTAGCACGTCTCTATTGTATACTTATTATATTTCTTCACTGTAAAATAATAGGAACCTGCTTGGAAGACACATGTTTGGAAAAAGGGTCGGGATAAAAAATCAACATCTAAAAAGCCAAGGCGAAAGTTTCATTTTAAGCAAATTGCAAGAGCAGTAAAATTTACGTCCAAGTTATTTGGAAGAGCTTTATCTCGAAGAATAAAAGCTACAGTATTATTTGCTACGGAAACTGGCACTTCGCAGATGTACGCTGAGAAACTTAGCGAATTATTAGGACATGCTTTTCACTCCCAGGTATTCATTATTTAATTAAATATCACAAAACTTTCAGTTTCAGTAAGTTCATTTTAAAGAAATAACGTCTGAAAAATACTTGAAGCTATCAATTTTAGGTACTCTGTATGTCAGATTATGATATCAGTAATATAGAACACGAAGCTTTATTACTGGTTATAACATCCACCTTTGGGAACGGTGATCCCCCAGAAAATGGCGAAGTAAATTTATATCTTTTGTACAAAAAAATTGAAATAAATTATGGTTTCATATATATTTTATCTTCTAGGCTTTCGCACAAAATTTGTACGCAATGAAAATGAATGAAACGTACATTAATAGCGGCAATAAGATAAGGTATTTATACACTTAAAATAATGAAATGATGAAATTCTTAAATTGAATCACAATGATTTATACCGTGATTTCAGCCTAGCGACCTCAAAATCGTTCATTAAAGCCAATAGTCAGACAGAAGTAAGCAATTCGAAGAAACTAGATAGACTGGATTCACTTCGTGGTTCTACCACAGATTCTCAAACGGAAGACACTTTTGGTCCTTTGAGCAACGTCAGGTATAGATATTTATTTAAAATTAACTTATAAATGTGAAACGAAGCTTATATTCCCTTTCATAGATTTGCTGTTTTCGCATTGGGATCATCAGCATATCCAAACTTTTGCGCATTTGGTCGCTATGTGGATAACTTGTTAGGCGAATTAGGCGGAGAACGACTGTTGAAATTGGCACAAGGAGATGAAATGTGTGGACAGGAACAAACGTTTCGGAAATGGGCAGCCGATACTTTCGCTGTTTGTATCTTATTACTATAATTTTTTATATATTATTATGCAGTAATTTTTAAGCATTCCTCATAATAATTCCAGGTTGCGTGTGAAACTTTCTGCTTAGATGACGATGATACTTTACTTGAAGTTGCTTTATCTTTAGGCTCAGAAGCTTTGTCGGCAGCTACTGTTCGGTTTGTAGAAGCTGAACCACAACTAATTGGAAAAGGTATGTTATCCGTAATTGTTTATAAATTATAAATTTTATAACTGTAATATTTCAGCTTTAAGCAAATGTCACAATAGAAACGTGACTACTTGTAATATGTTCCGAAAAACAAATTTAAGCGGTGATTCATCGAGGTAATGATATATTTTAAATAATAATTTTATAATTATATAATGAACTTTGACTTTACGATTTTGTCTTTTATAGTGGAACTACATTACTTCTGGAACTCGATGATATAGCAGGTATGGAAATACAATATAAGCCTGGTGATCATTTGGGAGTTTTCGCATGTAATAGATCAGAATTGGTAGAAGCAATTTTGGAACGAGTACAAACTCCCTTTGATCCAAATACACCGATTGAATTGCAAATACAGAAGCAATCCCACACACCGAATGGTTAGCATTAACAATATTGAAAATATTAAGTCTCGTTATTGTTCAATAGTAATAAATTTCTTTTTCTTCGTTACATAGGAATCGTGAAAACGTGGATGGCACATGATAGATATCTTCCTAATTCCTTGAGAATATTACTGAAAAGATTTTTAGATATCACGATACCACCAACACCAAACCTTCTTAGATATTTTGCGTCGATTGCTACAAATCCAAAAGAACAAGCTCAACTCAACCTTTTAGCTTCTGTAAATATTATATTAATTTTCAATTTGAAAAAATTTAATTACCAAAAGCATGAAAAAATCTGGAAAATCTTTTCTTCTTTTTAAATATAGGATCCAGCAGCATATGAGGATTGGAGACATTGGAAGTTCCCCAATTTAGTAGAAGTATTAGATGAATTTCCATCGGTGAAACCTTTTGCGCCCTTATTATTACTTCATTTAACTCCTTTACAACCGAGATTTTATAGTATTTCTTCTTCTCCGGATGTACATCAAGGACAAATACATCTTACCGTCGCTGTTGTACAATATAAAACACAAGGTATCTAATTTTACATACAATCCCTGAATTATCTAGAGACCTTATTTTGCTTAAAAATATAATTATTTGTAAAAAAAATTAGGCGGTTCTGGGCCAGTTCATTATGGAGTTTGTTCTAATTATTTACGTGAAATATCAGATGGAGAACCTTTATATGTATTTGTACGTAGGTAAGTTCGTATTTGTAAAATCAATTTTTATTAATATAATTTTAGCAGATGTAGTAAAATATGACATATTTCTTTTTACATTTAGTGCACCTAACTTTTATATGCCAATCGAACCAAAAGCGCCAATGATACTAGTCGGTCCGGGAACTGGAATTGCTCCCTTCCGTGGTTTCTGGCATCATCGCCTTGCACAAATGAAATACCAACCAGGTATCATAGTTTATGACATATTATAATATTCTTAAAATAAATATGGAATAAAAAATTTGTAGATCTTGAGTACGGAAATGTCTGGTTATTTTTTGGTTGTCGTCAAAGAAGCTTAGATCTGTACAGACAAGAAAAGGAAGAAATGGTAAAGGTTGGCGTTTTAGATAAAGTTTTCTTAGCTCTTTCGCGAGAACCTGGATTGAAAAAGGTTACAAGTTAAAATGTTTTTTAAACAATTTGTAACATTACTTTGTAGTATTTGAAATATTATAGTTATATTAATTTTAACAGACATACGTACAAGATTTAATTCAAGCAGAAGCTTCACAAATTTATGACATGTTAGTGTACGAAAGAGGTCATTTTTATGTTTGTGGCGATTGCACAATGGCAGAAGATGTTTATCAAACTTTGAAACATATTATACAGACTCATGGTGAAATGACTGATAAACAGGTCGAGGCGTATATGTTATCATTACGCGTAAGTCATATCACAATTTTATTACTAAATATTCGATTTCAATTACTTATATAATTGTTTTTTAGGATGAAAATCGTTATCACGAAGACATATTTGGTATTACTTTAAGAACAGCAGAAGTACATAATCGATCGAGGGAAACAGCAAGAAATAGAATGGCTGCAGAGCCTTAAATCTTATTGTGATGTACATGTAACCTTGAAAAATTTTCAACAATTTTGTAGATAGTTTTCAATTATGCATATCATGCATTCTTATGCAAAAACTAAATGGAAAAATATTGAGATATCCTTATTCTCTAACATGTCGTACCGTTACATAATTTACTATAATTTTATGATAATTATAAATATTATAATGTACAAGTTTCTAGTATTATATGCGTGTATATTTTTGATGGTACTACGAACTACTTAGATTTAAATTAAATAATAGCAAGATTAGTATATCTTTGTTTTTTAGTAAAAAGAGTAAAAAATACATATCTAAATAACATCTTGTTCATTGTGAAATTAATCAATGTTTCAACAAATTCGTATTAGCAATAATGCGTTATTAGAAAGATATAAAACGCACAATATAAAGTACTGAATATATTCTATTGCATTCATTTAATGAGTTTCAATATATTATATTTCACCTCCATATATATATATATATAAAAGTCAATAGTTGAAGTACATACAAATAAAATCATTTATATCAGAAGAAATTTTTATTTACAGTAAACCACATTCGATGTTTATGAAAAATTTGACTTCAACTATATATTATTTTATTAAATAATTTAAATTAACTATATTTATTCGTTTTCACTTAATCAAACATATTTTCATATTTAATTATAATGAACGAAAAGCACATATGATTGACTAATTCCATTTTCATTTTTCACTTATACAGCAGCACCAATGTCAGGTTTTTGTTTCTCACTAAAATTGGCTAACAATTTCTTTATTTCTGCAATAGCTTTGCCAGGATTTAGACCCTTTAAAAAAAACATATTAGTTTTATGCTGAAGAATTATATTTTTTAGATCATTTAAAATTACCTTTGGACAAGTACGAGTACAATTCATAATAGTGTGACAACGATATACTGAAAATGGGTCTCGCATTTTTTTGAGACGTTCCTCTGCTTTGGTATCACGCGAATCAATAATCCATCTGTAAGCCTGCATAAGCACAGCAGGTCCTAAGTACTTATCACCGTTCCACCAATATGATGGACAAGAAGTACTACAGCAAGCACATAAGATGCATTCATAGAGACCATCCTATATCACAAAAGTTATATTTTATTGCATTATTACTAATTACTACGCATTATTGCATTAGAAAAAAAAATATAAACTTCCATTAACAATTATAATATTCAATTACCAATTTTTTACGGTCTTCAACACTCTGCAAATATTGCTTTGAACCACTTTCCTGTCCATCACCACGTTGCAACCATGGTTGTATACTTTTATACTGGTTATAAAAGTTATTTAGATCTGGTACTAAGTCTTTTACGATATACATATGTGGTAGGGGATAAATCTTACTAGTTGAATTTGTATCAGTATCAATTTTGCTAAAATAACACCAATCAGGATATATATTTTAAATCTAACTTTGTGTTATTATTGAAAATTTTTCAATAAAGGTAATTAATATATACCTTATACATGCTAATGTATTTGTACCACCAATGTTCATAGCACAAGAACCACAAATGCCTTCACGGCAAGAACGACGGAAAGTTAAAGTTGGGTCAATTTCATTTTTAATTTTAATTAATGCATCCAATATCATAGGACCACAGCTATAACAGAGTTTGAATTAAAATAATACAGAATCATAAAAAAAATTTTTTAATAAACTTACGTGTTTAGATCCACTTTATACTCTTGCATATATGGTTTTTCACCTGGCTTATCTGGATTCCAACGATACACAGCAAAGGTTTTTAATTTGGCTGCAGCATTTTGATTTGCAGAAATATGAAATCTCCTAACCTAAATCAATGAAGATTAATATAATAATGAATTTAAATAAAAATAGCTAGTTAATATGAATTATTGTATAAAATAGTGTTATCTTTTTTGATTTAATTAGATGGATGTATTTAATCTTATACTATTGATTACGTGCCAATTACAGTTACGAAATTTTCTCACAAATATAATAATACATTTAACGGAATATTTATTTAATTGAATACGTTCTATTTGAATATTTACCAATAAAGAATTTATTGACAGTAAGAAATTATTTATTAATAAAGTAAGAAACTAGAATTATATACTGACAGTTTGTTCAATTATTACACTAAATTAAATAAAAAATAAAATAATGGTTCGGACAAAAGCATCGCGTAACATTATTTAATTAATTATTTTTCACATTGTTGTGACATTGTTCTCATTGTTTAAGTATAAATGTCAAAATATATAAACGAAAAAAACAATGGAATTGACATCGGTGATGCGATAGATTAAAGTTAGATTTTATTGTAGGTTTGCACAACACTTTGCAACATAAGAAGAAAAAGAATCTATAACTAAGGAAGCGTGATTATTTAATTATCAATATGAATTTTACCAATACTTACTTGCCGAAGTGCATTTTTGCAAGCCTGCGGTGTAATACCAGCCATTTTTTAAAAATGAATTAGGATGAAGACGTTTGCGGTACCTGTGTTATGTAAGCTACGCACGTGAGGATGTACCAACCTTTCTGTGATCTTTACTTGAGTAGAAATGTGTTTTGACCTACTGTCAAATTTCATATCAATGTCAATGACACGCAAAGAGTTACTCAATAGAATTGCTTAAAATTAAAAAAATTTTATTTGTTGATAACGTCTGCATTACACAACTCCCAAATATATTTTGTGTAGTATAATTAATATACTAGATTAAAATATGGATTCATTTTATTATATAAACTAAATTTGTTATACATTATATACTACGCATTGACATTTAATTATAAATATCACCTATTATTTTTAAATGTATCTATATGCTTCTTATCAGTTTTTTATGTAGTTCCACTTTGAATAATTCAAAAAATTTATTCGTACTTTTAAACATGGATAATATAAAATATATCTTAATTAGATGAAATGCTTAAAATTAGACAAAAACCAACGAAATGTATTTGTAAAAATTGATAACATTCAAAGTTTTCACATGCATATATAAAAATATGATGTATGTGTATGTGTGCATATGTCTGTGTATATAAATTTTATTAATGTATGTTATATGCAGTGGAATTATCAACTTGTACCATCATGTATAGGTAACATATTTTTTGTATCTATTTATTTTAAATACTCCATTCAGTATAAACTGTATACTGCTTATTTGTCTAGGTTATGTTTCATATGTGTATTCTGTTTCCTAAATTACCATTATTAAGATAATTTCTTAAAATAATCATAGATATTAAATTATGTAATACGTACTAAATATAATAATTATAAAAAAAGGAACTTTATAATATGAAACAAATTATTATAATACATAACCTAACTAATATTTGTACATTTCACTTTCAAGCGTTCCTAAATATTTCGATAAATGTTATATTTTTAGAAATTTAAACAATAGTCACTATCCTCTCACTCGCATATATATTTTCTCATAATTTTAAAACTTTCCTTTTAATAATATTATCTAAGCAACAATGTCTTATAATTGCTAAAATAAAATATAAAATTTGTTTTTATGATTAAAGAATAATAAAATAATATTTTTTTCGGTAATCAAGAGATTTTTTTAAATTTTGTAATTAATTTCTATGATAAAAGTATCAATGTTTCAGACCAATTTTATTGCTTGAAAATGCTGTTCTTCAAAATAAGCAAAATTTTAACAAACAATATATAGGAAGAATATATATGATTGCGAGAACAAAAGAATATGAAGGTCGTAAATTAGTAGGGTGAGTTTCCTGAGTTTAAGAATTGTCAATTTTAAACTGATCGGTATCTCACGAAGGAACAAAAAATATTATGACAATTTTTTTATATACGCAGATTCTCAATGGAACAGATATACAATGTCGTAGCTGACGTGCAAAATTATAAAGATTTTGTACCATTTTGTAAAAAGTCCGACGTTATATTCAAAAGTGATGATATGCTTAAAGCGAACTTAGTAATAGGATTTCCACCTATAAATGAAAGTTATACATCAAAAGTGACGACAATGCGGCCGCGTTTCGTAAAAGCTGAATGCTCAGATGGTAGATTATTTAATCATTTAAATACGTTATGGCTTTTCAGTCCAGGATTAAAAAATAATCCACAAACTTGTGTCATTGATTTTTCTTTGTCGTTTGAATTTAAATCACTAATTCATTCGCATTTGTCGAATCTATTTTTTAACGAAATCGTGAGACAAATGGAAAATGCCTTCCTTGATGAAGCTAAACGTAGATATGGAAGGCCATGTATTAAAACAGTACGATTAGAAAGATGATGTACAATAATATTAAACTAATAAATAATTAATGACAATATTGTATAATTTATAAATAAAAACGCTTCTTAAACATTTTCCTTTTTCTGATTTGTAAATTTTTCTCAAGTCAAGGTTGTATAAATTGTAATATTAATTACAATTCTACTTTTAAGAAACTACTTACACTTGAAGTAATATATATTCTAATATACATATCTAGTATATGATGTGTGTGTTACTACGGATGTTACAAAATTAAAAGAGTAAATATTTGAAAAACAAAAATAAAGTATTATTAACTGATTAGGATAACTGAAACTTATCGATGATGCTTTTTTTCGATTTCATTTTTTGATGTTTAAGATATTATCAAGTACGTTACTTCACAATGACGTCCATTGAGTCATTGCCAGTGTATCTGTGCAACTCAAGATATGTGTACGTGTACGTATCTTTAAATGTTTAATAGCATAGTGTATCTTTATCACTAGTAAACAAACACAATTATTGATTTTAGGTATTAGTACTATACATGTCTTCGTAATCACGTAAATTTAATTTAAAATATTGTGAAGGGAAGGGAATATTCGTTTCCGTAAAGATGTGTACGGTGCTTGCAACTTTAACTAGTCAAACAGTATTTATTCCGCGGAAAATTATATGTTTTAGTAGAAATATATCGCGATTTTATCACAGTCGTCAAAAATTGTGTTGCGTGGATAATTTTTTGTTAGGAAAGCATTCTTTATTTTCGTTTCTTGTTGATACGTGGAGTATACCGAGGACATGTTATAGCGCGGAAAGCAAAATAAATTTTCCTGAATCCTTAACGAAGGAAAAGGCGAAAGAAGTAGCCTCTAAGCTTACCTCGGAAGAACGAGGTCTTTTTTTAAAAGTTCTTGAGGAATGTAAATCGGAAGAGGATAGAGCTGGATATCAACGTAATTATTTTTTCTATAGATTATCATTAGACTGCGGATATTTATGTAAATTCATATTTCTATAAGTATAATTAAGAAGGTAGGTAGACAATTGTTTTGCAAATGAAATATTATAGAAATATTCTATTTCGGGTATTTTATATATTTTTACATATGATGTGCATTTCATGCACTTTTATATTTTTGAATTTTTCATAAATGCATAAAAATCTGCAGTTTATTTACCACTAAAATAGAATTATTTTTTATAAATCTGATGAATAGTGCATGAATGAATTTTGCTTGTACAACATTTATGAGAATTATTCTTTTATTCCTTTAAGACCAATTAGCTGCTTTTCGATGGTGTAATAAACTTGGACGGCCTAGCAAAATATCATTAGGGGATATGGATCCTACAGGCACTTATTGTCCTGTACCAGAAGATTGGTTTATGCGCAAGTATGGTAAGTAAGAACATTATTTAATTTTTGTAATGATCAGTAATTAACAATTTATAATTTTAAATGAAATAATAGCTTTTGCATCACTACTAAAGTAAATTGCAACAATAGAATTCTATATTACTAAGATTTAACTTTTTTTTTTATTAATGATCTGAATTTTAAATTCTGAATTAATAAATATTTTCAGGTGAAAATATTTATTATTATCATATTATGATTCAATGCAATTTTCATTATTCTTTAACAGTATAAAAAATATTCTTCCATTGCATTCTACATGGACATCAATTTGTAAGTTTATTTTAATATGCACTAAACTAGTTTTTCATATGCAACTATGTTTTAATTGTGTTTTAATTCTTTTACTTACTTCTTCTATTCTAACTGAACTTTCTGGATGTTTTAAAAAGACAACTACAGAGCCACACTTAGGTAATATATTACATTACATGTACATACTTATTATTGTTTTTAACACAGTATACATAATGCTATATGGTAGCTTAAGGGGAATTAAAGCTATTTAAGTTATGTTTTTATATTATACTCTTTTTAAACAATATATAATGATAAATATTTACAAATGTTATAAAGAAACATTTCTTAACACAAATTTTCTTATACATCTCACATTTTTTTAAACAAATATATGCTATTTTTAAATAGTAACTCTCACAATTTCATTAAGTTACTCGGATACATTTATGATTTAGGATGTCGAACACTTTGAAAAAAGCATATTTTTTACAAGAACTTTATAATGAGTTTCATCCATTAATTCAACAATGAACATAATGAATGCAGCCAGATACCTGTATAAAAATAAGTTGAACATTTAGGTAAATAATTTTAGAAATTTAAATTATATAAACAAAGATCATGTTGAAATATTTTTACAATTTAATTTTTGCTACTTCCACTAAATTTTCGTGTGGAATGTTTCATGTTTTTGCATGCTAAATGTTCTTTTCATATTGTAGAACATATTCTAAAACAGAATACTTAACTTAATTTTACACAAAATACATGTATATTTAGTATATATGTAGCAAACTTTAATGTAAGTACTTTTTAGATAAAAAAAAATGTACTTTTATTTGTATAAAATTTTGTTTTCCAAAATCTTGTGTACTTAATTAATTAATTATTCATCCTATAGATTTTCTTTTATTTGTTGTTAGGTAATTAACTATAGTAAATATTCCTTATGTAAATTATATAATGTTATCATTTCATACTAGCTTTAATAATTTCCCTGTCACTTATAAAGTTATTAAACATGTGTAAAACGACAATTTTGTATATGTAAAAAAATGAATGCATGAACCTTTGTCAGTTGTAACACAAGAATCATATTTTTCATAGTTACTCATTAATTAGTTATTATTATATCATGTTATAAAAAGGCACACATTTACATTTTTCGTTTTCCTCTTGCAGCTGAAACTGTTCCAGAACCAACTACAAAAGATCTAGTATTAGGTATGAATTTTAAATATTAATATTCAACAAAACATATTTAAGAAACATATAAATTCAATTTTAAGTATTTGCTAAAATAATCTATATAATAAAATATAATAATTTTTTGAACTTATTATTGTGAAAGATGTTTAATTAATATTATATAATGATATATAACATTCTTACAGTTGCAATTTCAAATGCAATTCCATTCATTGGTTTTGGCTTTCTTGACAACTTCATCATGATTGTTGCTGTATGTATTATGGATGTATATTATATATGTTCGAGTTTGTAATGTTGTCATTTCAGGGAGATCAAATTGAAATAATATTGAATAAAAAATTTCCGATATCAACTATGGCAGCTGCCGCGTTAGGAAATACGATATCTGATATAATAGGAATTGGGTCTGTACATTATGTAGAACGTTTTGCTCAAAGTGTTGGTTTTAAAGCACCAAAACTTACTCCCATGCAGTTAAATCTACATAGAACAAAAGCAGCCGCTAATTTGGTATGATACATTCACTTTTACATTACGTTTCAATTAAGAATTTACAACAAAGAAGAAAATAATTTTTAATAATCCAGGGACGTGTTATTGGAGTTACAATTGGTTGCATTATCGGGATGACACCTATTCCTATTTTTTCCTATTTTCATAATGGTGGTTGAAATTATAAATATTAAACGCTTAAAAACTTTTACTCAAGACCAAGTTTCATAATTATTTGCAACATTAATTTATGACAATCATAGCGTTTACGTAATATTGTGTAATTTCCGTACAATGAATGTATTTAATGTATACATAATGTATAAATTAATTGTAAATGTATTGTCAAAACTGTATAAATAACAGTAGTAACAGATAGATTATCCTGATTATTCTGACATTATCATTTTTCTTTTTATTATTTAGATCTGTTTGCAGAGCTTATATCCTAAAGGTTGTCATAATTAAGAAAAAACTAATGCCTCCATATTTCATATTCTTTATTGAAAAAATGATTTGTTAGTAAAGACATTTTTTTGCCAGTTACAAGTTAGTAAAAAAAATATATATATACCTTTTTTGAAAACTCTTCTAATATAGACAATATATCCTGTTAAATTTTTAAGATTTTGATATGTGATATTCAGTGCTGATGATCGAGTGTCAATTTTGTATATCTCCAGTCGTGTAGAAGAATTTCCAAATCAATCCCCAATATTTGTTTCCAAAATTTTACAAAAGGTTCGTCTGACATAGTAATGTCGAATAAAAATTTTGTTGTCACTGACGTGTCTGCATATTCGGTTTTATCGTTTGCTGTACGCAATGTTTTTGTCGACTCTAGACCTGAATATTCCGGTAGCCATATCATCATAGAATTTAACCACCACTTCCAATTTGCATCAGTAGCCTCGTTTATCCTAATATAATCACAATTTTCTTGAGATTGATTGCAACTTATGGACGTATGTATAAGATCATCAGTTAAAATATCTTCTGATGAAATACTTTCAATTTCAATTGGCAATGAGGTTATATCCATTACTGGATTAAAATCTGTTTTCATATCTGTAGAATTATTTATTTGTCTTGGACTAAGTACTGTCCCTGGAAGGTAGCTCGCAACTAAGGCAGAGCCTAAAAGGGTAATTACTCCTGCAGTATATGTTACCAAACAAATGGTTGACATATTTACTACAACTTGTGCTACTGCTATTAATTGCATTGAATTCATTAGACAAGTTAATTCTGTATATGAAAACCAGCCTCTTTTCTGTGCTTCTCTGTAAGCTACATCTTTCTCTAATTTCTGTAGTCTTTCCCAAAATTCTTGATTATGAACAAAAACAGTCCAATCCTGTATAATTGGTAAGATTTCTTATTAATAACATACATCATAAATTCAGTAGTATATTTAATTTACTTACAATAGCTTTGAGAAAGTCTTTCTCTAACTGATTTATTTGTAATATAGTCAGATCACCTGATAGTGCCCACTCAGTATTAAAAACTTCATCATCTTCTCCTTCGTCGTTTAAAAATTTACTAGCCACCATCTGTAGAATAAAAAACAATATATTTTATAATAATCCTCAATAGTTAATTTAATCTTATTTGAGGCAAACATAATACCAAGGAAACAAGGAAGAGCTCAGAAGGTGCCACTTGTTGAAGATATTCTGGATTACAATCTTTCAATCTTTCCAAGTACAGTAATGCTAAAACAAGGGAACATGGCGAAACACATGCATTTCTAGATATTCTGCTAGCCTCTTCCACATCTAATCTTTCAAGCGTATAACCACCTTTCACTTCAGTAAACAACTCTGCTGCCAATTCTAAGAATAAAGTTTAATTACATAATCATTAATGATGAAAAATATTTAATTGTTTGTGTAATATTATTAAAATGTAAAAGTTTTGCTTAAGTTACAACAATTTATAGATTTATGTCAAATAGCTAAAATATAATAATATATAGCTTATAAGAAAATAATACATTATTTTTTACTTAAAAAGCTTTTTAAGACTATTATATTAGACTAATTAGAAATTATACAATTTAATTAATATAATTTAAGTAGAGCGAACATGCCAATATATATTTTTAAAATTACTGATACTAACCAGTAACAGGTAAACTGAGGCAATCAGTCACTGGTAATTTCGAATAGTAAAGTGATTTGGATATACGATTTAAAAATTCGTCGTGATTACCAATGGTCTGTAAATAAAAATAAGGTTAGGAAATTTTTGTATTCCTATTCATTAAAAATGTGGTACGAAACTAGTGTTACCTTTAATTTCGATGGGGTCTTCCTTCTCCTTGACATAGTCGACATGTTAAATCACTAATGAAACTAAATGAATATTTTTTTAAGTAATATATGTATATATCAAAAATGGAAACAATTTATAAATATCGTATTTTGAAGCTATGATACATGAAACCCAATTTTGAGTAGAACAAGATGATTTATATTTCCTGTTCATAATGAATGGAGCTATAGGTAAAATATCATTCGTACCACTACAAATATTGAATTAGTTGATCTGTAAAACATTAAAGTATTTATTTATTGAACGGTATGTATGTAAAATTATATTTTTGTGGGAACAAAGATTAAATAAAATAAAAAATTAAATATATATATGTCGATTATGTTTATAGGATAACTATTATTATATTGTTGGTATAACTGAAAGGCAATGAACTTATAATTGAATTACCAAAATCGAACGAGTAAAATGAGTGAATAAGAAGCTTTAATTTTGATATATAGAAATAAGGAAAAAGTCGGTATTCTTATTCAGTTACAAGTAGAGTATACATATGTAGTCTTATGTTTAGGAGAAGTTCAAGCTCATGTTATCTTTGTTGATGTTCGTAAATTGTTTCGTGTTATATATCGTTCTTATTAGTGATTCTTTTGTAGCTACTTTCATACGTTAAATAGGTTATTTGACATATGTCAGATTTCTTATTACCGAATTAGTGAATAATTGCTGGAATCAAGAAAGGGATGAACCAAATAAAGAGCGGTATCAAGCAATAAAATTACGTGAAAATGTGGTTGTAGTGATGCGTTTAAAAGGGAAAAATAATACAAAATCGTTTCAAAGCGTCTATAAGGTGCTTTCGCGTATATGCCGTAAGTATATACTATATGTCATTTTTTAATTAATTGAATTGTTTAAGTCACTGCATTTCCTGAAGTAATACAATTAGTACGTAAATGTAATAAATGAATCTATTCGATTAAAATCTAGTTGCCATTATATGTCATATTTTTTATTTTACTTATATTAGATTCTAGATGACTTAAATTTTTAATAATATTTAAAAACTAACAATTCCCTACTTTATAATATTAATTGTGAATCCAAAATGTACATTGTAAAATTATATAAAATTAGGAAGAATTATTTTTATGAAGTATTCAAATAAAAATTATGATCGCACAAAGGAGATAATTGTTTTATTAGGAACTGCAGATAAAGGACAACTTGATAGTTTCATGGCGGATGGTGCAGTGCCACCAATAAAGAATGGCCATAACTGTAATAATATGGGTTTTGCAACACAACCAGTAAAACAAACTTCTGATGTTTCCAATACCGTTTATGCTGTGGGGGAGTATGCTCCGAAAGTATTAAGAAATTTAAATACCCAAAGACTAAAAAATCAGTTTAGTGATGTAGGCCTGGTCGCTGGTGGAAGCATTATTAGAGCACACAGATCGGTTTTGGCAGCAGGAAGTGCTTATTTTAATGCTATGTTCACTGGTGGCTTGGTGGAAGAACAACAGGAATTAGTAGAAATTCATTCAATATCAGCTAATATACTTTCACTCTTGGTGGATTTCATTTACTCTGGGAATGTTGATATTACCCAGGACAATGTTCAAGAATTATTTGCAGCTGCTGATATGCTAGAATTAGATGAAGTAGTGTTTGGTTGCATTACTTACTTGAAACAGCAACTGCATTATTCAAATGCCCTTGGGATTTATAGGTGAGATAAGCAAGATTAAGCAAAATATACATTCTTTAAATTGTAGGTTTGTCAGATATACCTAGATTATTGTAAAGGACTATTTCCTAAAATATTTATATTAAATAGATTTGCAGAAGCTCATAACAGATTAGATCTTTTGGAAACTGCCCTACGCTTTATACAAGTCAATTTTCCTCAAGTATCTCAAGAGGAAGAATTTTTGGATCTGCCAAAAGAACATCTTGTTCATTTTCTCAGTAGTGATTATATTCATATTGATACTGAATTCCAGGTTTGTACTCTTATATAGACTGTTTTGGAACAGGTAGTACAAGTGGGCATTGGTAGAGATTCTCTACAAAAAATCGAAAATATAAAAAAATGACTTTTTGTTTGGGTCTTCGTTTTCCAGAAAATTAAGTTCTAAAATTTTTCGTGTACGCGGGTACTTGTAATGCTTTTCACTTAATCAATTGCATTATATGTTAGTATTTTGACCATATTATGAAGGATACTGATTAATACTATGTTTTTAGCAGAATTAAGACTTATATTAATGAAGAAATTATTGAAATTGTCGTTTATTTTACTATAAAAAAAATTGTTGCTCTCTGAATCACGGAAGCATAAACTAATGTCAATAAATTTAGAATCCGTAGTTCAAATGCCTGTGTGGTCCAGTGATAATCCATTGATGATCCGTGATGATCCAGTGATGATCCAGTGATGATCCAGTGATCTTGTAGGCCAAGCCACCATTCTACCAAAATCAAGCATGATATTGCTAATCTTTGCATGATCATAAGCACAGGAACGGAGCAATCTAAGTGTGGCAAGTGTTTCACACATGCAAAGTATTTTCAAATTTAATTTTCGCAGAAACTAAGTCTCAAACATAATATTATTATTCTATATTTTCGATTTGCTTCTCATAAGGAATCCATCCATATCCGCTTGCATTACCCGTTCCGAAACATCCTGTATATACTCTTGAAAATGTAAACTTAATAGTTCAAATAATAGTAAATATTATTTACATTATGATCTTTTGATATGCTACTAGGTCTTCCAAGCAGCATATAATTGGATTGTTCATGATATACCAACAAGAAGATGTTACGTATTCGAGATATTAAGCCATATACGTTTACGGCTGTGTTCATTAGCGAGATTGGAACGAGTTATTTTGGAATGTAAAGACGCGAGTCTCATCGTTGCGTTGAGATCTATACAAAAGGATTTAGTATCAAATAAAGGATGTCTTGTGCCTCTTCATGCACAACCTAGACTTTGTGCTAAGAAAAACATTTTAGTGATTGGCGGATTACGGCGTGAACATTCAGCAGGTAGTTGGGGTAGAGCTGCTGAAAGTACTTATGAAACAATCGAAAAATATGATATATTTACCGGGTACATTTCCATCCATACATACTAATTAATATTAATTTGCAGATTAAAAGTAATACATGTTAAATCATTAAACAATAAAATGTTACACGTTAAATCACTAAATGATAATATCTTTTATAGTGAATGGAGTAAGGTAACACCTATTGGAATAGGACGAATATTACCAGGGGTCGCATTATTAGATGGTAAAGTTTACGTTGTTGGTGGAGAACTTGAATCATGTATTATTGCTAATTGTGAATGTTACGACCCACGTGATAATGTATGGACTTCGATTGCCTGTATGGAAGAACCTAGGTGTGAATTTGGACTTTGTGCCTTGGATAATAGCTTATATGCATTTGGTGGCTGGGTGGGTGAAGATATTGGTGGATCGATAGAGATATATGATCCAATAACTAATTCTTGGACACTTGATGGGCAACTTCCTAAACCGAGATTCAGCATGGGAGTAGTTGCTTATGAAGGTGAATGAATTTAATTATAGAAAGAATCCTTTGTTTTTGTATTAAAATATAAAATATGATTTTATATTTTAACATATTTAGGATTAATGTATGTAGTCGGTGGTTGTACGCATAATAACAGGCATAGTCAAGATTTAATGAGTTACAATCCAGTAACAAGAGAATGGACTCATTTAGCTCCAATGCTTACCGCGCGTTCACAAATGGGAATTACTATTCTTGATGGATATATTTACGTTGTCGGTGGTACTAACAAAAATCAAGAAGTTTTAACGGCCGTTGAACGATATTCCTTTGAAAAGGTGATTTATTTTTTTATACATTATAATGTTGTTATTTAAATCTTTATTATAATATTATTCTTATTCCAGAACAAATGGAGTACCGTTGCGCCTATGAATATGGGTAGATCATACCCTGCAATTGCGGCAGCCGATAATAGGCTTTATGTTATAGGAGGTGAACAGTGTCAGGAAATCAATTTTTTTCGGACGCAAATTACAATTTCTACAGTTGAATGTTACGATCCCCATTTAAATAAATGGCATGAGTGTGCTTCGTTGCCGACAAGTAGAGGTGAAGCATCGGCAATCGTTGCACCTTTTTGATTGAAATTTTTTTTCGATCATGTCACTCTAATCACATGCGTTTCCTTTTGAATTTCATAACGATATTTCAACATCTATTAAAAACTTCTTAAACGTATATATGATATCAAGTGAGAAACATGTTTTTTGACTATCTTCGTTTACGTCGTATATACAAACGTGCAAAATCAAACATACATAATCTTCGATGTATTTTTTTATAGATTACAATTTTAACAGTTGAGACAGAATTTTTCCTAACGAACATAAGATGCAACAGGATTTGAAAAAAAAAAAAAAGAGAAATGCTCTACTATAATATTACAGTGCTATTTTCTGTACCCGCGATATTAAATTACGTATACTGATTTTCAAAAAAGAATTTATTATATATATTTAATAATGAAAGTAGTTGAAACTGACTTCCATATATTTTAAAAATTCCTTAGCGTAATAAAAATCTTATTAATTGTAGAAGTGACTGAGAGAGAGAGACAGCCTTCACATTCTGTAGTCATTTACCAAAGTTATCAAGAATACGAGATATGATATTCTATTGTAAATTTTATCACACTACAACGAGAGATAAACGGAGAATATATTTCCATGTAGTATGTGTGAAATGAAACGTTCTTAGTCCAAAAGAATGCAAGTGAGATATATTTAATTTTCATCAAAAATTGTATGTTACAGTTACGCGTATTTGAGATATTTATCGATTTTTTCTCTATAAATAATATTTTTCACAATAATCATGTACGTATATTTCGTTACTTATTCACTTTTTACGGTATAAGTAGAGATAAATACTTAATACTTAATGATATTATGCTCTTAATTAATATTTTAAACAATTATGGAGAGGTATATTATAAATTGCGAAGTCATGTTTTATAGAATCACATGTAATTTTCATAAGTTAAGAAATTGCATCTTATGTTAATAAGTTTTATTAACAAACTTGATTGCAGATAGTTTTTTGTAAAGGGTGTCTCGTATTATATACAGATTAAAATTGGAAGCATCCGTTTAATGTGTCGTAAAATTCGTACAAACTTGAGATAATACAAAAAGAAAAAGTAAACTAACAAGGGGTTGCTTGTCACATTTATATATTGCTTTTTACAAATTCATGCATATGAATAAGTACTTAGCCTGAAATTTTTATAAAGTGTACATGTTGTATCAGTGTGATTCTATAATCAGCTCCTCTTAGCGTTTTCACCACAGAAACAGCTTCTGTTACACCAGTTAATAGTTCCATGTACTTCTTATACCAAAGTTCTGTTTAACAAATGATTTATACAAGATGTTATTACGAAATAATTGATATAATAGTAATTCGTATTAAGTTTTAATTTGTTATACTGTTTTAGTTGGTTGTTTTTCTTATATTAGTCTTCTATTGTGTTTATAGTTATGTTTTAATAAATACAAAACATCAAACGCTTTGTCAAAAACTGTTTTGAAATAACGATATTCGTTGAAAAGAATTGTTTAAAATTCATTAAAACGAAGATTATTATCTTAATTTTATAAATGGTATATACTTTTTAATGTGTATTATGTGTTTCTCATAATCAATTATTTTTTTATAATGGAATATTATAGAAGAAAGTCTAGTTTTACTTACTTTGTCACATTTATAAACGATATATTCATTCTTATTATACTAATTTACGGATATATGTATACGTTATTGAAAGTGCTATTTGATAAAAAGATGGCCTTTATATATAATTTAACTATGTTAACGATATTAAGAGCTTAGCTTTTAAATTTTGCTTGATTTCCGATTTGAAAGTATATATAATAGTAATATGCATAAAATATATATTGCACCTTTGTCAGAACCGAACTTAAAGGAATTGTATTGAATTTATAAATAGTTGAGAAATATTCATGAATACAGTGATGTATGCGTATGTATATGTACACATATATGCTTTATGCCAATTTAAAAAAAATCTATTTGGGGGTACAGACATTTCACACGCAATTTTTATACAAAAAATATTATGATGAATGTTTCATAGATAAGAAGCAAATATTATGTAAAACAAACACGACTGTATTCTCTAATGATACTTAAAAATTGTAATATAAATACATAACTTCAGTATGTGAATGTTTTACACAATATATACTATAAAATATTAAACTGTCTTAAAAATTATAAATAAATATTTAAAGATAAATTGCCACTAGTCTCATTTAGTAGTTTAACAAATTAAGTTTCAAAAATAAAATATTGAAAAAAAATCAAGTTAGTGTTTTCATTATGATATTATTTTCATGAAGAATACAGTTCATTTTGTTTTATTTTTATGTAAATATACAATTATATGAACTTTTCTAACATTGTAAATGAAGAAAATATATCTTACATAAAATTAAAATAATCATATTTCTCTTTTACTACAATATAATAAAATTTAAGGGAACAACTAAATAAATATTGAAGCGAAATAATGCTTCGAAATAAATTCAATATCGTTTAGAATACGAAACATTTTATTTATATACGGACTGACAAATATCTCTTTTTATGCAAATTTTTAATCAGAATCAATTTCTAATTTAGAAGAATTTATATATAATTTGTTTAAAGAAGTCCAAGAAATAAATACTGTTGTCTATATCTTTTGCGTCACATTTAAGAACATACAATTATTTTAGCTGGTTTATAAACAATAATAAGCGAAGGATGCTAATTTCTACGGAGATTATATAAATGTATGATACAACATCTCTTACATATACGTTAAAATCATTACAAAACATAGTCCAATTCGTATCTAATATACTGATTCTTTGGATCATTCATAATTCGAGGATAACCAGCTACAAGAGCGTCTTGTCCACCTATATAAAGAGAATTATAAATTTTCCAATATACATCTCGTACTTTTCGTGCTGGATGGAACAATCCCTGTAAAAACATTATGAAAATATCTATTATATTAATATCTTGAATACAATGTGTTGAATGATTTACCTGCAAAGTGTATTGTAGTATTTTAATTGGCCCAAGAGCAACGCGTAAACCATCTACAGCGTCCATAAATGCTTGCACCAAGTGAGGTGAAGTTTCAAAAACATTGGGCCATACGTGATTCAATAAATGTATCAATGCATCTTCACAACCAAATCCGTAAACACCCAGTGCCATATGTTTAATAGCAGCACATGCAGTTTGCCTGTGCACTAAATCTCTGTATAACGTTTATATTAAACTGGATTATTATATAATTATATCTAATTTAAAACATTAAGTTTTTGTATAAATACTCTTTTTACCTGTCCATGAGCGCATCTTCTAATAGTGGGCTAACAGCATAAATGTAATCTTTTCCCATTTCTCCGATATATTCAAACAAAAAGGACAAAGACTTTAATACACCATTTTGTACGTTTAATTCCGGTACTCTATACTCATTCATCAAAGCAGGAAGTACCGTAAATGGACTACAGGTTTCAGCTACAATAGCTATAGCTACTGTAGTGCATACACGATTTTGACGTTCCTGTACCTTTAAGTTATTCAAGAGGGTTGCTAATACATCGTGAGGTCTGCACAGAAAAAGATAAAAAGTTCAAAATGATGTTAAAACGTAATATATTATAAATCCTCTATGTTTAGTTTATATTTACCCTATTGCTTTGGCAATATAACCAAATGTATTTACTGTAGCTCTTCGAATCGCTTTCTTGTGAGCTTTGAGCAATTCTAAAAGTTCGAAGCATATTCTCATCCATTCTCTGGCGGATACATACTCGGGTCCTCTGTCTGCGATTCTACCTACGAGATCAATACAATTTTCTTGTACCTAAACAGAAAAGTTCGGGTATAAATAATTTATATTTTTCAAGATTTTTTAATGTATACGTAAATATATTTGTATAAATAATGCAGACCTTTTCATGCCTGTTCTTCAGAATAGGAGTAAGACGTGGTAGTAAGTCTTTAATAGGTGGTGTCATTTTTGTCATTCCTATGACATTTACAATAGCTTTCAATGCGCCCAAAATGCTTCCTAATACCTCAGGGTACTCTTCTCCTAAATATTCATAAAGAACGACACCTAAATGACCCATTAGTTTTTCCTATAACACAAATAAGTATGATTTTATACTACCAAAATTTAGGTTTATGAAATTCTAATAAGATTTATGCCTGTATGGAATATGAATTTACCTCTTGACAAGTTTTCATGACAACGGCAATTCGTGATATCAAGTCGGCAGCTTGTTGTCTTACTTTTGCAGACTTATTGTTCAATCTCCACAAAATTGTTCCACAAATTTGTGGAAGATATGCTTTCACTCTTTTTCCTAATGTATTCACGATAGTTCCAAAACCATTCAACATTACAACATCCTGTTAAATATAACAAATAATAAATTCATTATAATATATGTAAAACTTGAAATTGTTTATGAAGATTATAAATATTACGAACCTCTGTTGTTTGTTCCTGGAAAGCATATAAAATACCGTCAATGAGTTGTTCTTCCAAACGAGAATCAACATCCGCGGCTCCCAAATTTCCCATTATTTTTTCAATGGTTTCCATAACCATCTTTCTATACTGTTCGTTTTCATCTTTTAAATCGTCTACCACACGATTTATAATTTCTGATGCACCAACTTTATTTGCAATTTCTACAGTCGTGTCAACAAGCTATAAAATTAAGATTTATAAAATTTATGCTTTCTGTAATTATTGTAAGTATACTTATTAATATTATGTAATATATACTTGTCTGTAATTTCTGCGATCTAAAGCCATTCGATGGTTCCAAAAATGTTTGAAGAAATGTGGGAGGATTTCATCTTTAATGTATTGTGCTTCTACACCATCTGTTCCACAACATTGTTTCACTACCTACATTATATTGTAATGTAATTGTAATGTATTAAACATGTTATAACTTATTATAACTTAAGGTGCTTACTTTCAGAACAATCTTTTTCATTTCTTCATCAGGAGACTGGAATTCACGAATAAGAATTAACATCACCTCACGAGTATAATAATTGGCATATTCGGCGTCCATAAGAGGAATTAAATAACCAATAGCCTTTAAGAATGCAGCAAGACCTTTTCCTCTATGTGTACGAATACCTTTCCAAAGCGGTTTTAGAACAGAGTCAAAGCTCTCGATACCATATGGTGTGGCTGCTTCTGCCAATGCAGCAATTGCTAAAGCAGTGATAGTACGAACTTTCTGTTGTTCATCAACGAGACCTATAAATTAATCAATGACCTCTGATTATCTTTTGAAATTTTATTTAATAACCCTAAAAGGTAATTTCACATTACCATGTTCTATAATTTCAACCAAACTCTTCAAATGTGGTAATATAGCACATCCCATAAGAATAGCAATCTGTTGTACAATTTTGATACCCGTGTGACGAGCTTGCCATGACTTTTTGCTGCGACACACGGCTTTAAGAAATGGAAGCAAAGAAGGAATTCCTAGAGCTGATGCGACCACGGCGAATGCTCTGGCTGTCGTGTTACGAACGTATTCATCAATATTATCAATATCTGGTCTCATAGTCGAGATCATCGTTGCTAAACCAGCTGCTTTAGCCAAATTAGAGATAATTTCTCTACCTTCGACACGAGCATAGTAATCTTCATCAATAAGTAAAGGTTCAATAACGACCAAAATCTAAAAATAAATCATATTTTTACATTTATCAATGTTAAGAGAAAATTGTTAAAATATTATATACAGAGCATAAACTTACCTTATGTACGTAGGGTCTAACCAAATCATCCAGTTTATAAAGAATACGATCAATAACTTTCACAAGAAGATGACGTTCTTGATCTTCAAGTGTAGGAGACATAAGAAGAGGGAGTATCTGATTAAATAAAGGACCCGCGCCAAATTCTCTTGCTTTATCTGTAATTTGTCTTAGAGCAGCTTTCCTCATTGGTGGTGTGCCATTTTTAATTTTTAATAGTAGCTTCATTATCTTTCTCTCTTTCTGTTCTTCAGGACTAAGCGTTTCTTCATCAACATCGACCAATAACTTATCAAAATATTGTGCGTCTTCTGGTTTCATAAAAGGCAAATTTCCTTTTGGTTGATTGTCTACGAATTTCGCAGTTTTATCTTCAGTTTGAATGAAAAATCCTTGTGGTGTGCCCGCAATAGGCGTCGGTGTAGCAGTGAGCTTTCTTGCAGGTGTACGAATTGGAATATATCCTATATTATAAAAGATATAATTAAATATTTCTCAATCATAATTTTAAAAATCATTATTTTGCATGAATTACCCGCAGGTGGTTGCAAAACTTTGTATCCAGGTGGGAACAGGGCATCCAGTTCATCGTCTGAGAGTGGTCTATTTCTCTCATCGATTTCTCGTTCCCAACGATATGCTTGAAGTTGTTCTGGTGTCATTGACATTAAATGTCCTGGTGTTGGAGTTGCCAATCCCATAGCTTTAGGTCCTGTTGGTGTTACACCACTAGGTGTTAAAATTGAAGTTTGATGTGGTGTAGTAAGAGGAGTTGCTGGAGTTTGTGGCGTCATAGACCCAGGTGTCTGATTCGAAGGTGTTTCATCCCATCGACTTCGACGCTTGCTAGCAGAAGGTGTTGGTGTCTCCTGAATTAAATCTCCTGCAACTCGATCTGTTCTTGGAGTCTCTGCCCAACCACTGCTATGACCAGGTGTTTCTAATATATAAAACAAACATTTATTATTTAACTATTTATTTCTGATTTGTTATCTATCTTCTTAATAAAATATACTTTATATTTACCGCGTTCAGTTTTTGGCGTCTCATCCCAACGATTTCTACGACTTGAAACAGTTTTTTCATGAGAAGGAGTTTCTCTACCAGGAGTAGCTGCACCAGGCGTTGCATGTCCTGGAGTAGCATCCCACATTCTTGTACTTACGCCTGGTGTTGCACCAGGAGTTTCTCCACCTTTACCATGACCAGGCGTTTCATCCCACCTAATTGCAGCAGGTGTTACCTAATAACATTTTAAAAGGTAATAATTTTTATTATTTCCCACATGTTAAAATTAGTTTCAGAAGTATCTATTTACTTACATCTGCATTGTCCCATGAGGTTGGTGTTGCAGTTGTACCAGATGGTTTCTTAGGTGTTGGAGCATCATCTGTTTGGTCCCAACGACCTCTTTTCTTAGGTGCAGGTTTAGGTTCACCATTTGCTTTCAGTGTTCCCTCTTTGGCTTTTTCTGCTAATTTTTTTCTTAACTGTAAGTACAAATATTATGTGAATATCTTAAATATCTTAAATATTTTTTACTTAAACATTAATGAGAAAGTTGAACGTATTAAAATTGCTGATCATATACCTCAGTTTCTTCTCCTTTCAATAACTGTTCCCGCATAATCACGGTATATGTCCTAGAACCGATGTCTGGCGTCTTACCACCTGTAATCAGGAACCAAAAGTCACGCAGAGCGTAACCATTAGTTATTTGTTCAATGAATGCTTAAATTTTCAAAAACTTCTGAACATACCTAGCGATATTATAATGATATTTATTGTTAAAATGCCCCTAGAATATTTGAGTATATTCTAAGTAAACTACTGAATTGACTCCCATTTCCACGTTGCATATATCATCAAATTAATTGACAATAAAAATGTTTTACAGAAGTAAATGTAATAACAAATCGTAAATAAAGCATCGCGTTAATTACGCAACGGGTTTAAGAGAGTTGCAACAGCAGATGGCATATAGCATACGTACGTGAAAATTTGGTGCCATAGGGAGCACTGTCCTGCTCATGTCTTCCACATCGAAAAATACTTTAGCCATCTAAAAATCAACTCATTCTTGTTATTAATAATATTTGCACACCAACCACTCATACTATGTTTCAATATTTATGTTCTCACGAGAAATGTGTGATACAATGAGAATTTATCGACTCATATGTGTTATACATGTAAGCAATCAAAACACTAAATAAAAAATTTGTGAAAAAGGAAACTCATGAAAATATATTAAATCATAATTAAATATAAAAAAAAAGTCTCATTGTATCATTTATACGACGTGACTGTAATGCTCTGTGACAATTCAATCTCGCTTAACCTTCGACATAGTATCCTCGGTAAGCAGATGATTCCAAATGTGCAGACCGTCACTAAGATTGGAAAAAAATGTAAACATTAGTATTTATTTGAAAGAATCACATTCACTCTTTTCACTCAAGCCAGTCTGTCTTATTTATTTCTTAACCCTTCCACAATCTAAGCATGAAAAATTTTTAAATCTATTAACTGTTATAATAACCGAGATAAATGTTCTGAACCCAAATATTTTAGAAAATAACTGTGCAAGCAACATATAATCTGTACCTTCACTAATTTAGATCTGATTATAATTAGCTGACTGTATATACTAAAAGATCATTATTTGTGCCTTTTATAAACTTATATAAAAACAATATGAAACATAATATTGTTGATATCTGAAACAACTACTATCTCAGTTATTATAGTTAGTAATACTACAGCAACAGAAACATATTGCTCAATGTGTATTCATTAAAACAGACTAGATAAATATACTAATATTTGTTAATATTGAAAATAACTTTTGTTGTAATATATTTATATTTAATGTCTTCTTTGAACATCTATATACAAGTCCATCTATTTAATATAAAATTTTGATTTTGTAAAACATTCAATTACTTTATGTATGGGATGATATGTATAATAAACAAATTAAATCATATTACGAATAAATGAAAATAAAATTTTCATATATTTACTTATAAATTATTTAAAACATGTCAAGTTATGTTACTAATTATTTGGAAAACTAAATAACATAATTGTATACAAGTTTAAGTTCATCTTTTACATTATATTACTTTCTAATAAAGATAAAAATGATAAAAAACAGATATTGGTAGTATGGTCATTCAGTTATTGAAACTTGTGATACTTTATAATCAAGTTTGTAGTACTATTAAATGATTTAAAAAAAGTCAACTTGACAATTTAATAATTTGGAACAAAATAATAATATCTATTGAATTAAATTTCATTTTTGCCACATTAAAATCAAGTTGACTTTTTTCCAGATATAGAAATATATTTAAAATGACCTTAGTCTTTTTATAAACTGCAGTGATAGAAGCTTTATTGTGCACATATTTTGTTGCAATATAATTAGCACTTATATACACTAAGTGATCTTAATGTTAAGAAAGAAAAATTATATTTAACTCAATTAATTAATCTTCATTATTATTTAATATATAATTATTATTCTTTTACTTATTATATTGCTTCAAAATATCAACAAGAATAATAATATATAAACACACTTAATATCTAATTACCTGTTTTGTTTTCAAATTGCTTAACTTAAGAAGAAAAAAATACCAACCTTCTGCAAAAGGATCGACACGCTCAGGTGATATGATCATTCTTCGTCTCTTTTGCCTATATTCATCTTCTCTGTCAGCTATGGTGGGTCGTCGTCTGTCCGCAAAAGGATCGTAATCCTTTTCACTCTGGAGCATAAAAAAATTAAATATTATTAAATTAAAATTACTAATACCATTAGCAACATTAATAATAATGAGAATAATATTGTTTTAAAAATATTATACCTGTGCAACATCGTTGAGTAATGCTGCTGGTGCAGTATAGCCTGGTCTTTTATTAGTACTAAAAGTTGTTGGTTCATAGTCCTCATCCTTAGAAAAAATAATACAATTCATAATTTATTATTATGTTACAATAAAAACAACCATTATTAAAAAATAAAATTACCTCAATCTCATCATTGGCTGCAATAGATGTAACATAGCCTTCATATTTATTATTACTTCCATCGTAAATATCTTGATCATAAAACCCAGTCTTTCCTAGCCCTACTTGGTCTTTTTCAGTAGATGCATTTTGAATCTCCTTTTTCTTTGACTGTATTTCTCGTATTTGTGCTTCAATATCTATATAGATCAATACAAATACAAATTACATTAAATTTACTAAGAATGTAACACAATGCAAAGCTAGAATAATTAAGATTAACTATTAGCAAATGAATGCTTAAATATCAAATTTACTTGTGTTGTTTCTTATTACTGAATCTAATCAAAGGAATTTAGATAAGGTTTTGTAAATATTCGGTAATTAAATTACATAAATGAATAGAGTCGCAGGTAATAATTTAAAATAAAGTATAATTCCAATCATAAATACCAGAATTTAATTTATGACAAACGAACCTTCATGCGTTCTGGGAATGGAATCCATCGTTCAGCATCAAAATTTTACAGAAAAATATCCTCCAGAACATGAAAAAGATTCACCAAAGAACCAAATCCCGTTTTCTTTACCAATCTTTATATTGGTAATGTTATAAGATGGCACACTATCAATTATTTCCAAATCATAAAAGTGCGTTTACATGAGTATTCACTTTAAGATTAGCAAAATGTTCAATAAAATTTGTTGTTTTATGTATGAAAATGAGGTTTGGAATATTTACACAACCGTATACACAACGATAGAATGTAATTCGGAAAACGAAATCATAAAAGTTCACAAATTAATCCTCTCTGTTTTTGTTACTAATAAAAATTTGTATGAACACTGAACACTATCACCATGTAGCCGTGGAAAGGTGGAACTAATCCCTATTGCAGTCTTTGTCGCACAATATAGCAATTCTTGTTTAACTCAAGTACATATATCTGTCCTTGTCGCACAATATTGCGATCTTTATCTACGTGCAAGTTATGTGCTGTCATCTATCCTTACTGTTCCTATCCAGTCCTCCTATCCAGTTGCTGTTACTTTTGTATCAAATAGATGGTAGCATATGCCTCTTCCGTAGACAAGCAACGCAATAGTGTGCGACAAAGATATATATATATATATACGTATATATGTATATATATGTATATATATGTATATATATATTATATATAAACTGGTGTTAGATACAGACAGCAATAGTGATTAGTTTCACTTTTTCACCGCTACGTGGCGATAGGGTTTCAACGTTCAAGTGTCTATAAAGCGAGCAAATTTTCATTATTAAGAAAAAGAAACTGATTAAGAGAATTACCTTGTGGAATGTGACTTTTGTGATCCCGTCTTCCAAATTAGATTCTCATCTTTTTTTTTATACGCCATCTGATCCGCAAGATACACGAATAAAAATTTACAAATTCCTTTCAAATATTGAATCACTTTAAGTAGATTATTTTAAAAAGCTGTGCCTTCACATATATTTTTACATATGTAATGATGTTTGTGTCAGTTATAAACGTATATAAAAAGAAGGTACATGTATATAGATGGAGTTTACATTTGACTTTGAACGAATTATAGTACTAAGAATATATAATTCGTATGGATCAATGAATCAAACATCTTTTAAAGAATCATTCGTTTGTGATTGAAGATACAGTCCCATTTAATTAACTGTTTTTACTACATTATCATGTGTTTCAACAATCGCAACATACACGGAAATTCGTTATATTTGATTCGATATTTTTCTTTATTTGTTCGATATTTTACTTTGTGTATACGTTGCGCTCGCGGTAATTACAAAGAAATTATACAAAAATAATAATACTAATATCACTATTATAGTAAGAATATTTAAACGTAGCCTAATGCAAATTATTTGTTATTTCAGACGCACATGTAATATGATACAACGCAAATATTTAGGCTGTGCTACTTTACAATACAACTAGATAATACAAGGTAAACGATACACGAAAATCATTATCAACAAATGTTTACTGGTAAAGTAAAATTTATTGCAATCATATCATTTCGCAAGAAGAAGAAGAGAAAGAAAAAATACGATGTTTTCTTGATATTTAAACGTATTTAATACTTTAGTTATTTTTAATACGATTGAAAAGTTAGTCCGATAATATATCAACGATAATCCGGTAATTTATCAAAACTAAACACCCCACGTTCTACAAGGTATTTATTATGATTTTTATCGCAGTATCTTTGTAAATTTAATTACTCCTCTGTTGCTGTGATTTATTATCGAATCCTCTGATATATATATTACATTTACTATCTTTCTATTGCAGACACGTTCTTAGATGTACCTAGTTTTTATTTCATTTCACAAGTTCTGCAATATTTATTGCTCAAGGAAAGGAGGATCTACGCGAAAGTCTTAAAGTAACCACGATGGTCATTAAGAAGCAGGATTATCATCTATTTGTCTCTCAAACATTTCTTAGTCATTTCTTTACATTTAAATTCTTTTATCTAACTTTAGAAATATCGATAACCGAAGTATTTATATTTTATAAACATGTTATTCTAAAATCTTATCAAATTTATCATTCAGTCTCATAAAGTGAGTAGTACGTGGTTGTCCGGTGCAATCCTAATCGATGAGAAGTATTATGTAAATACGTTTTCCGATCCTTTTAATATATGTATATATATATGCATGTATTTTATCCAATTAGCAAATTTAGAGTTGGTAACTGATTGTGAGTTTCTTGTCTTAAGCAGCTGTAGGAAATTTTGATTTCTTTTTCTCTTTTCTCTTTTCAGGTGTAATGCATAATCAGATGAAACATCGTTTACCATAAATATTTCCCATACTGATAACGGTTCTATTCGGGAACATCTTGTATGTGTTCTTTCATTACTTATTGTATAAACTGTGGCTGACGCAAACCGGAAAAACATTGGTTTAGCTTGTAAAAATAATGCACAAGATTAATAAAACAATCCAAAAGGATAAAATAACAGAATGCAATGAAGAAAATCTTTGTAGCTCAGGTAGGTGGCCGTTTCTTATCGTTCGATGCAAATTACAAATTTTCCATTATAACTGGCAGTTTGATTATGGATTGGACAAATATTAACTCGTGACGCCGAAAAGATGCATTTGAAATAATCGTGTGAACAAGAAGATTTTAACTTCTTACTTCGTGGTACAAGATAAAAATTGCAGTACAAATCGACCTAAAAAATGTGTCAATATTAACTTGGAATAAATGCGTCATCTATGACTTCAAGACAATATGCACGAAAATCACGCCTTCTCACATATTTTGGCAAACGATGACGTCAAGATTCGGCTGAGAACAGATCTCTCTGTGTTTTCGGGGATTTTCGGATTACCCGATTGCGTTTTTTTACCGTTCCCGGTAACGTTTAATGAATTCTTGAAGTTTTCCTTTCTACGGAACAACGCTTCGAAGTAATTTCGATAGAAAATCAAAGATCATGCGGTATATTAAAATACATGTATAACTGCAAATGTCAATATGACGCATTATCGTTGATCATTAAAGTAAATAGATTTACGAGCACGTCTTACGTTCGTTAAGTTGAAGAGAAGCCATTAATAACAGGCTGTTATCGAATGACCATTTCCGCGGGTGTGGTTTATCAGTGAGACATTAGACGAGGTTAAAAATAGAAAGTACTTTGTCATAATACATAGGTATATACGACCGATATATGACTTCGGTATATGCTATGATATTATCTATATCCAAAGATACTGGAAAGATATAGAGATCAAATATACATCCATATATATACATACAAATTGGCTCGTAAAAGTATTCGTACATTTACCATGGAAAATTTTCATGTGCGTGTTATGCGTATTATATAAAACATTCTGAAATTTTATTAACGCTGTGATGAGACACGACTGATATGACTATATCGGCAAAACTCAAATCCAATTTGAAAATATACATGCATACTCAGAAGTTGCAAGGTATTTACTGTAAACTTATATTTAGTGAAAAGTTAGTATTATGAATAATTAGTAGAAAAATCTTAAGCATATTATAATAACTATTAAAGTGAACGATTGTCTGTTCAAATATTTTTGTGTCTGCAAAATATATACATCTTGCAATTTCTATATACGTTTACAAAAAACCCAAAGAAATGAATTCCAAAAATTAAAAATTCTATCGAATAATAGTTATTAATAATCATAATACTTGGGCATCGTTCAGTGTCAATAAAATTTTGAAATGTTTCGTTTAACACACGTAATAATGTTCATGAGAAGTGTGCGACTACTGCGAGAGCTACACAGTTTTTATCACTATCTGCATATGTATCGAACGATGTGGAATGATTTATTAGATTAATTTCCTCAGAGAAAATGTTATGTTAATGTAACATTTCGTCTCTAGCCATGTGTAAGTTAATGAAATGTAAATTACAAATGGTTTGTAGATTAATTTTTTAAAGACTGACGTTATGTTCATATTACATATAATTTGCAATTTTTTTTCCACTATTTTCCACAGGGTAATTTTAATATTTTCGCAATGTATGCATTAAAATATATGGATTGGCATATAACACGTGCATTTTATAAGATATACTTTGCAAATATTTCCTCTCTATGTCGTTTCGCAAGAGAAAAATTCATTAATAACTCATCATTAATTTTGATGTTTTATTCTTAGAATTTGATGGACTTTGGAGTACGAATTCATAAAATTATAATAAATTATCCTCTCTGTCTATTATATTTGTATAGTCAGCATTTATGAAGCAACTGTAAGATATTTTCCTCTCATTACCCGACTTTTTACGTATTTTTTTACTGTTTAGTCCACCATGAGTAAATAAACGCGAATTAAGTTGCGATTAATTATATAAAATATACATGAAACCAGAAGGCGAGGAGAGGAATAATAGATCATATCGATTGTTAAGCACAATAATTTCCAATAATAGATTAAGATAAAACGTCTTTCGAAATTGTATCGATAGTATCAATTAACATTGTATAATACAAAATGTACTCTCTTCATCTAAAAATAAAATTCGAAGGATTGTAGTATTTATTAATTTTAATCGCGTTCACGTTATCAGGCTTTACGCTTCGCTTTCGTAATATCAAATTTTTCTAATTATATTTAAAGATACTAACAAACACATAGTACGAAATTTCATGTATCTGAATCTAATTAACTTGAACATAATAAATACAATGATGTAAATATTAATAGAAAATTTGAAGGTGCAAAATTGCGCAGAACGCGTTTAATATAAGAAAATATATAAAATATGAAATAGTGTAGTGCTTTGCGTAATAGTTGATGGATAAAACAATTTTTTCTCAAGGCTGTACTTCTTCGATTATATTTTTAAAAATATGAATCTCTGTAAAAAGCCGCAGTTTAATAATAACTAGTATTTCTGTAGCTACTGTTCGGACGAAATCTTTATGTTTGTAAAATGATTACTAAGAGAAAAGGAAGAACACTCATAATTTTACCGATACATAATTTATATAACACAGCTGATTATAATTGATCTCTGCAAACTTTCCGATTAGTTGATCTCTGCTAATCATACTGTCGTATAAAGATGGCATAAAAAGTGAATACATATTTCTTTGAAAAAAGGCAAGTAATGAGTTTGTTATCGTTCAACAATGGAAACTGATAAAACCCAAGTTCAAGAGAGAAATCTAACGACGTATACTTACTGGTGATTATTTCCTCGATTGCGTAAAAAAAATGAAAATCAAGGGAAGCGAAATCATTAAAGTTATCTACCTCTTTAATCGACTGTCCGTTGTCTCTATCGTTCCTTGAAATTTTCATTTGCACTGTGTTCTACTATGTTAATTGCTTCAATAGGTTGAAGTACTATAGTCTAGAAAAATAATTTACGTTGAAAGAAGGTCTCGCTGAACCACGAGGCTTATTAATATGTATAATATAGATAATTGATTCAGATTTCTTTCAAATTTTATCATATATAGGAATCGATTAATCGAACGTGTCCCACTGGCCAGCCTCTTTTTCATCTTATAAAAAATTTATTAAAAATTTCAGCTACTTTCGTAAGCCAACTGTTATATTTTATGGTTTCATGTATTTATTTGTCTTTCAACTATTCAATATAAATATGAATATGAATGTGAACATGAATATGAATATGAATATGAATATGAATATGAATATGAATACAAAATTGATGCAATGAATGAAAAATAATAAATTTATGTAATGAAGTTGAGAAATTAATAAATGTAATGTGGAGCCGCATGTGATTCATATTGCCCTCCTGATAAATTCTAATGAATAACTCGAAGAATAATACGAATGATTACCAAGAGAACGGCTAGATAATTTTTATAACAATGTATTTTCTTTGATTTTTTTAATGACATATTACGATAACGGTTTAATAATAACGATATATCTTTTTCATTGCTGTTTCGTTTTACTCTACTCGGTCTTGTATTGCGTTTTTTTTCTAGATACCTGTAACTTTTATCTGAATGTGAAGTGGCTAATCGAGTCAGCGGTCTTTCAGATCACATGAACGCGATAAAATTAACCAGATGAGAATTTATCAAGTATGAAATTTTGATAGATCGAGAAATTTATTTTGAGCGATATTTTCGGTAGAGTACCTGGAATATGTACATATTCGGGTCATTCCTAATCCGATAAGGAATGTCAATAATTAGTATCGACTGAGGAAACTTACACTTGTATAATTTATGTGGTGAACAGAATAGTAGATGTACGAACTAAAACTAGAGCCAGAAAGGTAAAAACCATTGGCTTCTTAATCAATCATTATTTATATCATCGATTGTAAAGATTATCGAAATGGATTATTGTATAATAATTTAGCTTGTTTTTTACTCAAATGTTTACTATATAATATTTGTATTAACATACTTTGTACAATTCAGATAAAAATGGTATTTAGATAAAATGAAGAATCAAATTGCAGCGTAATTGAAGAGCTTTCCAATAAATGAGCTTGTAGGTATCTTCTAGCCAAACAGTTAAATTATTTTAAATTTCAATTATTTTGTAAATATAAAAAAGGAAATAAAGTTTTCTAAGAAGTTCTTTATAAGTTCTTTACCAGCTTCTTTATAATTATCAATTTAAAGGTATAATCAAAAAGCTAGAAAGCTTAAAGTTAATATTAAAAAATTATAGCTAAGACCTTGAATGTAATTTGGTCAATTTGCCATTTCGTCTTATGGCGAATAAGAAATCTCCTCAATTATAACACACGCAAATTAATTGCCACAGTTTACAACTTTGACAGTTTACTATAACTAGATAGCTTTTACTATTGATAGGATTATTCCGAGATTTTCTTGCTACGTATACCATATCTTTTTGTAATGGAAATGATACGTTATAAGTAAGATACACGATGAAACGAACTCCGTGTAACGTAGCTGATAAGTATACGTCGATGGAAATTCCTGGATTTAATTTCACTCTAACGAGATTTTTATGTACATCGGGAGAACTTTGAACCGTAATATCTGATGACCGTTCGATACAAAAAAAAAAAAACAAAAAAAAAAAAAAGAAATTAATATTTCGCTTCTCTTACAGATAGCACAACCACAGGTGAAAAACATGATAGATCACATTTCTCGTCTTTTATAGACGAGCAATATTAAAATTGAATAGGTTGCCAAACAATTCCATATCAAAGCTGTGTTTGCGTTTAATTTTGGGATTAAATATGTGTTTTTCTTATCCTCTCTTACATACTTAATTGATTTAATTGAAGCAACATGACAATTGCACAAACATTATTTAATTCTTAAAAATCACTGTGGATCTATCACCTATTTTCAAAAGACTTATAAGCATCGTCAAATATATGAGATCACTCGCTTCTTCAAATGTGTATTTCGCATTAAAATATAACGTTTAGCCACAAAATAACATAAAAGTTATGGAAACTAAAGAAAATAGCCTTATTATATTTCTTGCCTTTTGATCTTCATATACAGGCATGCAAGAGTATTCAAACGTTCATTGTGGAAAACTTGTATATTTTAAAATTTCATTAGCACTATATCGAAACACGATTATCATAATTACATTATCGGTTATGCGTAGCTGGACACTCCATGATGTTAATTTAAATTGAATGCCTTGCAATGCCTTTATTTTTTCATTATTGTATTATAAATTTGTTAATTCGTCTGTTAATTCTTCTGTGACCGTATGTGGCTTACAATGTAAGATACTAAACAAAGTAAAAATTAAACCTTTGCAACAATCGTAACGAGTAGATATATTAATCCTTATGATAGACAGTGTATATTGGTAAAATTTAAACCCAATCTAAAAATTTATATAAAAGTTACAAGACATTTACTGTAAATATATATCCAATAAAAAAAATTAAACGTATTAAATACGTGTTAAAAATGGTCCCAATATGGGATATCTGAAGATATATCGAATATCTTGCGTTAATTATCTATAACGACGAGGCAAATGATAAACACCGTATCGCAAAAAAATTAAGATACTCGTCGGTTTCATCAGAAAGCTTGAAACAATTATTATTACCTTGGTCATAGAGCGACGTTAATTATGCAATTATTCCTTCGCTCTGTCCCATCAGCGGAAACTAATCATAGGACGATCGAAGAGCCGCTATCATCAATTTGTAAACAAATTCCCACAACTGTGAGCCATCGTTGCATCGAATTTAATATCACAGCCTGGCATTACCATACACAGCGTGCTTCTTTATATTTTTCAACACACCCAAGCAACTGGTAAATATAGCGCCGTATGGAACGATCGGACTTTTGTTGTACCGTTTCAATGGGCTGCTTCGTTAATTCGACGTGCATGTCCATCAGATACCTATCGTCGATTCTTCTTTTAAAAACGTTTTCTGAAAAATTCTTCTCTCTTCCCTTTTTCAGAATGAATTTTTGTGAAATTTTCGATAATGGCGAATTTTGCTTGTTCCTTTTATTCGGATTATTTTTCATCCGTCCTCGAACGAGGTCGATGAGACTCGTTCGAGTTACGAGGTTTATTGTTAGATCGGGGCGTATTATTAATTCAGCCATCGTTCCAGATACGACATTAAGGAAGAACGAAATGAGTTTCTCTGTTTTTTTTTCTTTTTTTCTTTTTTAACTTAACTTCATTTATCGGTAGGTATACATCGTAGGATTAAATTGTTCGGATAACTGGACTGTTCGCGTAATAGTTCACTGGGTTTTTCTGTGGCTTATAGTTTTTCTTTCTTATCGTAAGCAGTGACTGTAGTCAGTTACGAAAATATCTGTACACTCTTTAAAGTAGAATAACTGTTGAAAAATTGGACCAAACGACTTGAGCTTTCTTGACAAGCCAGAAGGATTAGTACCAGATAATGTGTAACAGAAATATTGGAAAAATTTAAACAACACATTTTGGACGTTTATATCAGTTGTATACGTATTGAAAGTTTCATCGAAATCGGTTAACGTCATATGTTTGCGATTCTTCGCGAATTTTAGTCTGTAACTGCATAAATTTGAGGAATATTTTCGCGACTGACTGTACATGCGATGACTAATAGAATTTGAACACGTACAAAATTGCGTGGGGGGCTTCGTTTTTTGAGAAAATCGAGTTTACAAATTTGTGAGATATACGTAAATTCGTTTGATTCTCAGCTCGATGATCTATAATCGATGAATTATATTACATATGGAAATATATATAAAAAATGTAGAATAAAATCTTTTCATCTGAAGTCTCATTTTTCGATAAAATCTACGTCTACTTGGACTAATTTTTGGCTAACATATCTAAACTTTATTTTCCCCAAAACGAGAGTGTAAACAACAAAATTTTACTCTTCATTTTCAATTTATTTATATAGAATAAGTTCCTATCAGTTGTCCATTCCTGTCCAGCCGACAATTGGTCAAATTCACGTAACCTGCTTCTCGTAAATTTTCAAACTTGATTTCCTCAAACACGAAGCCTCCGACGTACTTTTGTTACTTTTTATTTTCGTCTTGCGTACGAATAACCATTCGAATCATCATTATGTATTTTCTTCGGAATAATATTTGAAGAAGAATAAACTCATTTTTACATTGCTTTCAAATGTTCCAAATAATCGAAAATTATCTGTTTTAACGAGTATTCTTCAATTACTGTAGTGTTCACGCGACTGGGGTAAGTCAACAACGGTTTAGATTTGGTTCTAGTAAGCGGCCTATGGATAAAGCAAGTGGCACTGCGGCGAGTTCGATTCTTTCCGCGCCAAACGAGATACGCAATCAACTGGTAGATAGAGTACGCGGTGTTTACAATGCTTTTAAGACGCACCTTGTAAGCAAATATGCAGCGAAGGCCATGGTAACAGAGGCGCAATGAATCTATTTTCATTTCGTATATGTTATGCGTTTGCGCGTGCTATGAAACCTAATAATAAAATTGAAGAAAGACAATGAAGCTCGTTGAAATGGTTGGCAAACATCGGCATGCCTTCATTGATAGAATGGAATCAATCGCATTATTCGAAAGTGATAGAACCTCTCCTCTCTTTGTGCGTGTATCTTGAGAAATTAAAAAGAAATCGATTCTTTTCTATGTATAGATTAGATTACCCCAAGTGCAAAACCTAATTCATCGATCTTCTGTCACACATAAATGAAAGATCTCTGTTTTTTAATTCATTTCTCAAGCTTTCGAGCTTCTACATTTACTTCGAAAGTATCAGCAGCAAGAGTAGATTACACGTACACGCTAGACGGTGAAAACAAAAGTTACTCAACAATTCGAGTAATTTACTAAAAATGTCTAAAAAACGTGAGCATAAAATATTCAATGCAACGACCGATTTCATTATGTTATCTTTGGTTTGAAAAAAAGAAAGAGTTCCTCAACTTTTAATTAATTAATCCTCATTAATACAGCTTATTGCAATAAGTTAATAACGTCAACTTGCATCGAGAGAAGATATGGCTTAGTTCACCTTTGCCCTCGGTGCCTCGTATAAATTCAAATTGAAACGTTAAAAGGAACGTCAAAGTAAAAATGCACAGAATGCGCGTAATATGCAAACATATATACGAAACAAGCAAAGCACAGTAACCGTCTTGATATTCAGTAGGTGAAACAAATCTTTGCGTCTCTTTAGTTCTGTTCATAGAAATATCAATTTGCATAAACATCTACCCAGGTCTAAATATAACTTATTCTTACACGTATGTTCTAATATGATCTATTTTTAATCAAGAATTTTTAAGGCGCCTGAAGATTATTATTTGCGAGTTGATACCGAGTGGAAAGTAACGTTTGCAGAAAATATGCTGTTAACGTGCAACAACTTATCTGACAGGTGCATAAGTTATTGTTAATGATCGGACGTATACGGTGCATCAGCGTAGAATGTTTCGCACGCCGTTCCGCAAACAAACTGATTTAGACGGTGTACGTGAGCGTCGTGCGAGATGAAAACGGGCCACGGCGAAATTAGCATGAGAAAACGTTCTGAAGCGGGATTGAAATGTACGGTCGGACGAGTGTAAGTCAATGTGACGAGGAGAATCAGCGGTTGTCGAGGAACGAGATGTCATGCGTATGCAGCATCTTTCTATCAAGGTGATACGTTCTGCGTATGTACATTTTCGAAATGCAGAATGTGTAAGAAAAAGGAAAAGCGTAACTGAATATAGTATGACCAAGATTAATGACAGACACGATATTTCTGCTTAACTTTAAATGGAAATGTTCAATTGACGTCACTATGTAGTCCTTGCATTGTTGGTCTTTATTACATTTAAATTATTCTGCGGCCATTTCTTCTTAGAATAGATTAAAATAAAACGGAGAATTAAGAATGGACAAATGATTGAATTCCTTCGCTTTATACAGGACTATCGTGCAGATGATCGTATTTTCGGATAATTCGAGAAAATAAGTTAAACCGAAGGATTTTATTAAATATATAAGTAACGATCTCACCTTTATTTTTTAACTTCAAGTTAATATCGATGTTGTATTTTTCTCCGTGTTCCGTTAATCTGTACGCGTGTACGTTAATTTCTCCATGGTCCTCTGAATATTTACGTACAACTTCTTTAACTTTTCAAAGCGCCCGTGATTTATATTGGATCATTATCATTAAAAACTGGTTGAAAGTACATACATAATTTTTATGAATAACTGAAAACATGATACCTAAGCAAAGAATTCTTTTATTCGCCAAATATTATACTAAGCAGGTATTATAAATTCTGTGGATTTCAAGAATTTCTAATTTTCTATGAATACACAAACATCCACGAACCATATAAAATATTCTAAAAATTTCCATATATTTTTAGTTTGGATTAAAATAAGAGAGACGTAGAGATCCTAATCCTCTGCATAGTAAAGCAGAGTAAACGTATAACTGTGAGTATTTTAGAAACCTGTTTTATTTTCATTTTTCTACAATTATCAACAGATATTCTAACAACATGTTTCACGCTGGCCAATAACGATAAGCGATATACGGTCGATATATCATTTAATTCCTTAGCAATAAAATGCTTCTCGATAATATAGTATTAGCGACAATACGTCCAGTTTAGAATGACAGCAACTACAAAATCAATTACGATTTATGACGCAATTCTCTTGACTCATTATCACAACCGGTTACGTTACACCAGACGTGTCCGGGACGAACAATCGAGATCTAATCAAAGTTCAATAATTGGAGGCGGTTCGACGATTTCTTCGCGGAAGGAAGCCCCCATGGCGAGGGTGGACAATACACAAGGTGTGTAATGACTCATCTCTAGCGTGGATGTATCGCGTACTATGTCAGTAACGGCAGAATACATCATACGAAATGTGAGATGCTCGTTAGTCTCGTTCCAGGTGGCTCGTTATCGCTGGTAGCAGTGTGTCAAGTATCACATAAGTTAGCTTCAACGCGTGACACTCGTGTAATACCTAGTAAAGGCAAAATTATGAAAGAACCTCGGGATTCGATAAGAAGGAAGGGGGAGAAAGGGACGAAGAAGAACAGATTCGTTCGATGATGCGCAGTGAAAGATCCATTGACACGACGACCCGTTTCTTCGAATTTGCGAATCAAGCCGGATGCATCTGAAAGAGACGATGCACCTTGATTTTTGTATATGCGCCGAGTATACGGTCGATAGAACGTGTTAAACAAATATTATCAAGCGGACAGTGAGCTAAATTGACTGAGACGATACGTAGTTAGTTACGAGTGGACTTAAAGAATTTGCAATTCTTTTTCATTGCTTGCGACGTATCGTCGTTTACGTAATAAGAAAATTATCGAACCTTCTTATTTAGACGAACAATCTTTCATTACCGGATTATTCTAAGAAATTTAGATATTGATTAGCATTTGCGTTTACTGGTTCTTTTTACATAGACATTCAAAGAAAAATTTATATAGGAATAAATCTTCAGTCGTTAACTGGTAAAAAATAATATCATATAAGTGCTATAAAGCCGCAGAAAATTAAATTTGCATAATACTAGTTTTTAAAAGGTCTACGTCGTGACTATTGATCCTCCCTGTACGAATAATAGCTCAAATCATGCGATACAACATAAATACGCTTGTAAATTAATACCTGTCCGAATCGCTTCCAGGCTAATATTAAACGATCGATGGAATCGATAACCATCACAATCGAGTCATTCGGACATCAATTGACTTCATAAATTGAAACGTACAGGAGAAGTAATGTTTCAAACATTGTCTTTTAAATTTATCTTACAATTTCCTATTACATATTTGCATCATCTTGTTGCAATAAATAAATAGATTTGAAACATCATTCGTTTCTCGAGAATTGAACATTAATGTACCTATGTAAAACCGATTGACGTACGTACTTATGTAAACAGTAAACGTACTTAATGCGATGAAATTAAGAAATCAGGAGAAAACGAAGTTAACCCCAGTTTAATCAGATTGGATGTTGAGATTGTTGAGGGGCTCGATTGTTGCGCGTTATCGAAGAAACGAAGAAGACAAGCGAACACGACAAAACACGCTGCACAGAGAAGATTAGATTCTGCAAGTCCGCGTGTTCAACGAAAATTATTTAACGCGGAATTAACAGAAACGCGGATATAATCTGCGTCCCAGTGATGAGATTACGGTAATACAACTTGTTTGCTGCTCGACGTGCGGTGACAGTTAGATTTAACCGCCCTTTCAGCGATATAATTGTAAATGGTAAAAATGAGCGTGTATATACCTTTAGAAACGTGATTTTCGAAATTCAAAACATATATATCTTTTATGACACGCGACATTTATCCCGCGGCTTCTATATTTATTCAGTGGATTTGGCACGATACTGGTCTGGCCTAATAATCGACTGGCACCTAGACACGTCACAAATCTCTTTCTCATCGTTCAGATATGTTTTCCGGCTGTTCGAGTACTTATACAACTTACACCTTGCACTATCATTCGAAAGTACACCGAAAACTTGTCCAGTTTCGGCAAGATGTATTTTAATTATAAAGTTATGGATAAATGAGAAAATATGTATGTAGACTCGCAGTTCTTGCAATGATCTTATTATCATTATTATACTCGTAAATACATTATATAATAATATCGTACAATTATATGTTAGAGAATATTTCAACATTGCTAAGTTGTTTTTTAGAAGCCAACAAGCAATAAATTTGGCATTTGTAATTGCCAAATCTTGAATAATTTTAGAATAATTTTTCTCTTTGTCAAGCTTTTTATCTTCAAACTTATTAACTTGTAAGTTACAAATCAGATTGACTAAGCTTTCTTAAAATAATAGAAAGGTTTCTGACACTTATACAAGTAATGATATTTAAATATATATACACCATGGTACATACATGTATAAGTGTAAATAACTTATTAAAGATTACTATAAATTTAAATAACTTATTGACCTGTTAACTTAATAAAAATGCAAAAAGTGCTGCTTCTAATTATCAATTTATCGTTGGTCTAAACATCTTTGACGGAATCACATTACTATAAATTGACCAAAGTGTCCGGATACTTTTGAATGTTAATATATGCACCCGCAACGAAAAATCTGTACAAGAGGGTATTTCGTATAATTGCGGTAAAAGAAGAATAACGAGTGGCTTGATGTTATTCAAGATCGTTTAAAGAGAACTGATTCTGTTTCCTCGATGGGAGAGCTTTCGTCGGAGCATTCGTCGTTATTATTGCGTCGGAAGTAGGAAGCTTCGAAGGTATTGTCGTGGTATTATGATAATGGCTCGGTAGCTTGCGGCTGCATATTTACAGACTAGAGTCTAGAACGATCAACAAGCTGCACATGGTGTTCACAGCCATCCAAACATTAGATTTATTGAATCATTCAGTCGCGTAATTCTTGGCAGATTATGCGTCACTCACTTTCGTATTTTGTATACTAATACATCAAACGCGACACATGCACGTGCATAAAAAAAATCTATTTTCCTCCGTTTGACGTTCTGCTTCTTATCTAAAGATTTTCAAATGTCTATTCGGCGTCTCGCTTAATAAACGCGTCAACTATTTGTCCGAAACATTTTGCGTTGAATGTCAAGGATCCGAGACATTTTACGTAACATCATACTGCGAAATAGCAGTCGAAAATTGTACCTGTTTGTTTTTGAACGGTTGACCGCTCAGTGACTTTTCAGCGTACGATATAAAAAAATATAAACCACGATCTTCACTCACGATATCGTAATACGTTTTAAAATCATTCGGAATTAGATTTATTCGCCCGCAGGTTGCTGGCTTAGGATTGATAATGATTATAATTAGATAATGAAACTATTTGCGATAAAGGATCAGTAAATGGCTCATCATACACGGCGTTAGGATACATTTCGTTCTGGACAAAATTTTATTTCTTCATCGTCCTGCATGCTTACAGCTGCGAGCTTGTAAAACAGGAAAATATAAATGAGGAAATGCTTAATTCGTAAATACGACTAACTGCATTACGATAAGCTTCATTTTTATCTTTCATTCTGTGTAATATAGGATATAATGATACGATAATGTGATATAATGATACAGGATATAAGGAGTAATATTAAAAATAAATTATGTTTACTCTCTGAACCATTATAAATATAGAATAACTTTCTACTCGTCTCCTTTCTTTTTGTCTCGAGTAATAATTTAATTTGGATAAATATTAATAATCTTTCTAAATTCGAGTAATAACTTACACTTAATACAGGTACGTTCTTCGAACTTGAGATACCTCGTGATACCTTCGGGACGTTTTTCCCCCTTTTTTTCCTCTTCTCTGTTTCTTCGCTGGTGTGACTCGCTCGTTGATTGTTTTCCTGTACGGTAGAAGCAATTTTTAATTTCCTAGTAATATATATTCATTCAACGGGAAGGAGCGAGATATGTAATCGATGCTTCTAGTATTTAATTATAATATTATGTACGGTATAATTTTCCCGTAAAAAAGTTGTACCGCGTGTTTGGCAAATATTTCCTTCATAAATACTATCGTTTTATAGTAAACCGATCGTAGAAAACACGATGTTATTTGAATACGTGATATATTGATTTAATACAAATTTAATTTATCTTAAGAGTCATGTTAAGCATCTGTGAAAGGTTAAAGTTTACAAAAACATATTTCTCAATTACGCAATCAAGTAGACCGGGAGCGATAGTCACATTTTGACTTTCGAATACGATCACGCTGAAAATATTATGTTTACAATAATAATTAATATACGAAAATGTTATTTATTTATCTGATATTATCGAGTCGCAAGAGCTTCACTGTACGTCAAGTAATAAAACATGGTTATCAGATTATTGATAAAAATGAGGAAGGAAATGAGCGGAGCAAGTGTTACAAGAAAGCTCTTGTCTCCGGATCGGCTGTAATACTGCATGGGGTCGATAGCAATACACGTTTAACTTTATCAAATTAAGATATTTATTGATTTAAATTATAATAACAAGTAGAACAAGAGTAAAATTTCTAACCGATCATCCAGAATCGCAATTGCGAGAAATATAAAAAAACATCTTGATAGGTACATTTTTCATGTGCCTAATTCTTACACTCGCTACATTGCACCAATTTCTTCGTTTGGTTTCTTCGTGCTGTAGGATTCCGTGCATACCAGACAATAATATTCTTTATCTTCTTCGTTATCAGATTCATTATTTTTCTATAGGTGTTAAAAGAACGTCGCAATCGATCTCGGTCATACTTTCGAACTTAAATTATAAATTTTTAAAACTGTTAAGTAACGATCGCTATTACTTAGAAAGAGGCCAGATTAGAGATCAAAAAATAGAGAAAGCAACTACCTGCAAAGGAAATATTTATATCACAATTTTCAGTCAGTAAGGAAGGGTTACTTTAGGATATCGTATATCATCATAGACAAGTTATTTTATTCGCTATATACATGTTTATTGCGTATCTATATTGTTTAACATTGATGGGTGTATTGCAAATGTTATTTCTCGTTGTATATTCAAAATTTGTATTAATATCTATTACATGTTTTGAGATATTTAACGCATTACATTTGTATAGCTCGTTAACACGGGTCGAACCAAATGCTTAACATTTTCATTACATCACTTTAATTATTTATGTACATATTAGAATCTTATAAAAACATTAATTATTTTCAAGTGTAAATTGTCTATCTTTGTTTTTCTGTATCGCGTATTTCTATGTGCCATGTGCGCTCAATTTCCAATTTAACGTGCACATGAATCATTATTTACTCTGAAGTAAGGAAATTGAAACGTATGACCTCACGATTAATTGCGAACTCTTATGCGAATATTAAATGACGAATATTTTTTTAGAAATCTAATGTCCATTGACATCGTCATCATTGAACATTGAACGAACCAAGACCATAAAATCGTGCTTACAAGAATCCCACAAACTAATACCTGACAACGAGTCAGGTTTGAGCTTGAGGTGAAGAATTTTGGTGTTAATACTCTTCGTCAGCATCATTATCGATATCCAAAGAACCGAAAATATGGGGCCACGCTTCTAGTATCTGTAAATTTTGCAACTTTTCAATCCAAGCATTCAAAAATGGTAGAACATTTGTGATATCTAAAAATGTTAAATTCTTCTACCTGAATCAAGTATAACCAGGTCCAGTCGAAACATTGTAATAAACAGCTTGCCAAAATTATTGTCGACCAAAACATCAGAAAATTGAAAGTCATACATCTAGACTCACTGAAATGTAAACTCTCAAAGTGTTTTGTCCGGGATGAATATAAGTAATCAAAGATTTCACTGTTCGTCATCGTTAGCTTCACACAAAACTTTAAAAGTACTAAAACAATAAAATTATATCTGTAATATTCGGAAATCTCGATTTTCCTTACTTCGGTCTAATATAAGCTATCAAAGAACCTAACGTAAATTCGTATTATTATCCAAAAAGCACCAAACAAATGAAGACAGTACAATCACATCTGTAGTATCTGAAAGACTTTAAAACTTCTACTGTAGAGTCTGAGCAGTGAGGAATTCTCCGTCTTATAACGATAGTTCATACACGATTATAAATTGTAAGATATAAAAAGTTTGAAAGAGCAAGAGAGTACATGAGAGACAGAAATCGTGTATGACAGACAGAAATGCTGAGTGAGACTAAGAAAAGTAGAGGAAATATATTAAGGAGGGGGTGACATAATGAACGCATTCATTTAAATAATGAACTGAATAGAAAACCTGTTTTCTGCCATTTACAAGATGTAGTAATCTTTGATTAATAGAACAAAATTCGTTTCTATTTATCTTAAAAAAAAGATGGTGGTGCTGGGACGATTTCCCGGTGAGTCGTTTAAATTTGTCCTGCCACTGGTACTTTGCACTTTTCAGTACTAATGTGATATAGACCAAAAAAATCAAAAGTCTTTCTTTTTTATATAGTAAAGACTATGAAAGCATATAATAATTCTTGGAAGCATTTATTTTTTGTGAAAATCAATCGAGATCTTAACCTCACGCATTTCTGTACGTATTTGTCATGTAGAAAATGAAACTTTTTGGCTTTTTGATCTACAGCGCGTCAGTTCTGACAAGTGCGCAACGCCGATTGGCAGTTTCTTTCGTTAAAAATAAACAAAGAAGAATCCTATTCAATTCATCGATAGTTACATAATAAATGCGAAAAAACAAATTTTCTCTTGTTTTCATTATTTAAAATACATGAAATTACAATAAAAGCGTATGATCTTCATGTGTCTACGGTGTAATTCCCTTAAGTATAATAATAGTATTATTATTATTATAGATAAAACTGCGGGGAAGCAAGCTACTTGCTTTCTGATTGCGATAATTTCTGGATAAGTTGTAAATCTCAACATTGTGAAAGACTTTTTTTCTGTACATGGTGTAACTGTCGGTCATAGTTCACCAGATAGTAACAAAATTCTATTAATATCACTACAGTACGTTGTACTTACAATTATGCGTCCGTGGCAACATAAGCGTCCGTATTAATTCAAAAATTGAATAGAATGATCTGGTCGAAAATTGACACTTATCTTCTGCTTATATATACAACGAGGGTGAGTCTAAGAAAAGCTCCTTGCGCAACTGTATATGAGAAACTGTAAGAAATGTCTGTTATATGTAATTCAATTAAAAATGTATATAATAAAATAAATATAAAAATATTATCGACGTATTCGTTTTTAATTGTGCACAGCACTTTTTACAGTCGCGCACATACAGTTGCGCAAAGAGCTTTAAGATAGCCCAAATTCCGTTTACATGTATACATTATAAACGAAAGATAAAAGGTCGGCAACCGAATTAACACGTATGCTGATAAGGGCGTAAAAATAGACAAAATTCAGACGCATGATAGCATCGATCACTTTTTGGGAACATTTTGGTAACTATGCTCGAGTAAAAATAAACTATACAATTACAATGTTGATTTCCACAACATATCTAAAGGTCATCAGGATCGGAAAGGAAGTAACATTTCTATAGTTTCATTGGATAGTTAAACTATAAAATTCGCTAAATGAACGACTATAAATAGTATGATTCAATACGTAACAAAAAAGACAACTCCAACTTTTTGTGGACAAACTCGAGTCATAAGGAAAGAAGAGAAATATGTACAATTGATCAGGCTAGTAGATACGATAGCTTTTTTGTAGCAGCTAGATTAATGTACCAGATGCCAGTCTTTCGGCCACACCAAAAATTATTGCAATAAAATACTGACTTGCGTTATGTGTGCCAAAAATCATCCGATCGCTGATTGTGCAATAAAAAGGTCATGCTGATAATGTGAAATGTTTACCACTGATCGTTCAATAAGACGTCACATCGATAATGTTAAATCTTTTAACTGTCACGATAATCACTCTACTAGCTACATTGTAACATTAGGAAGTAATTGCACTAGAAACTATCTCCTCAGCTTTGATAAAAGTCGCTCATATATATAATATATATATGTGTGCCATACTCGATTAGTCACAAGTCCCCCACTACGAAGATAATCTCTCAATTCGATAATGAAGCTACCACAAAATAATATACATAAGTAACTGGCGCCAACACTCGTACGAAAACTATCTGCTAAAAACTGAAAAATTCTTATGAACATACATAACGAACAAATGAATTTTCTGGAACGATAAATGGAAAAATTCAACACAATGCTAAATCACACCTTATGAAACTCAGGTCCAATAAAAGCAAATATAAGTGCTATGCTTGCAAATACAAGTCCAATAAAGGTGCTACGTTTAAAGAAGTAAAACATAATAAATAAATCAATAAAAAAATGAACATAAAACACTTGACCTTCAGCTGACGACTGGAAAAATTATAAAAGAACATCCGTCTAGATAAGCCCTCTATAAGGCTGATTACAAGTATCTTCAATGCAGTACTGCGATCAAAATATTTGCAAAAGCCCAGGCAAGATTTGCATTTAACGACCTCATATAGGCCAATCTCGTTGCTACTAATTATATAGAAAATACTAACGAGAATAGTACTAAGTAAAGTGAAATCAATCATCTCGTCTAGAAAGCTTATTATCTAATCACCAGTTTAGATTTCGTAATAAACATCCTATAATTCAGTAAGCGTATAGAATTGTTGATACCATTATTACATGCTTTGAAAAAGAGTTATACCGTTCAGTCATATTCCTAGATATCGAGAGAGCATTACCGTTTAAAATAGCAATCAATTTTCCAGCTCCATATTACTAAATCTTACATATCAAATAGAAAATTCATAGCCAAATTTCGGGACAGTTACTTCAATCAATACTCAATAAATGCTGGTGTTCCACAAGACAGTGTCTTAGAATCTGTACTTTATATGGCACTTTATATGCACGATAACGTTAACACTGCCTCTCAGTTTCTACAGCAATCCCTAGTAACTTTGCAAACTTGGTTCTTAAAACGGAAAATAAAACTAAACGAGGAAAAATCCAGACGCATTACCTTTGCATTAAAGGAGCAAATATCTCGTACTGTATCTCTGAGTAACAAGCTGCAGTTGTAAAATATCTAGGCATCTACGTAGATAGGAAATTAACGTGGAAACACCACACCCAGAAGAAAATACAGCAGACTAAAATAAAAAGAAGAAACATGAACTATTTAACGAGAAGGAACTTAAAACTGAACTCAAAGAATTAACTTTTGTTATACAAGACCATCATTAAAACTATCTGAATCTACGGAATCGAACTCCGGAACTGTACAGTAAGCATGAGCAACATTAAAAAAAAAGGAGCTTTACAATCAATAATCCTCCTTACGCTGGTTAATGCTCTCTGGTATATTAAAAACTAGGATCTTAGAATAGAATCGGTCGATAGTACAATAACGGTTTTTGCTGTGAGATACACAAAGGAATCAGAAAACCGTCTAAATCTACTAACAAACAACTTATGTTGTACATTTATCCCGACAAAAAGGAATTAGAAGACCGCTTAGATCTACTAGCAAACAACTTATATTTTACATTTGTCCCAAGGGGACTGAGTAAGAAACATCCCAATGATCTGATTAACTAAAGCATTTAATAATCTACGAGCAAATGTATTTATGTAACTCTAAGGCACGAACTACTGGGAATATGCCTACAGGCTATTGTTCCAACTCGTTATACCAATTTACCGAATGTACTCATGAACAAATTGTGAATTATCTCGAGGAAACTAAAAAAATCTTCATTTGTGATTTTTCTGTCCATTTTGCGAGATCCGTATTTTCTGACGTTTCTAAAAACTTTATTTCCTGCTTTATCTAGATTTAATATTGTAATAAATTGTTACTAATCATCGATAGTTTGCTCGCTACTTGCTAATCTTGGGTTCTAAATATTTCCATACATGCGCGCACAATTTTGTTAATTCTTTTCAGTGTAACAACTGAGCGTGGATATTCAGCAATTATACGGGGAAAAACTACTTTCTGGACAATTTCGCACAATTTTTGAAATCAATAAAAAACAAGACTTTTTTGGAAATGCTGAAAAACATAATTAGAATCATTAAATTCGGGGTTTTTCTTACGTTAACAATTTCTTAACAACCAAACATACAATCGTTATAAAAAGTATTTGCACACCGAGGAAAGCCCTATTTTCGTGATTTTCCATTTTGCGACAATTTAAACTATTAAATCACAATAATTATAATGCACAGAACGTTTGCATAAAAATTTGGCGTATTGGTTAATAACGGGAAACGTTCGCTCTGTATTGGAACAAAACGGAGTGCAGTTTCTGCAAAGTAATTAACATTCTATTAATCATTCTTTCTCGTAATGTCTAAGCAGAGTATTAACTTCATTTCATAAGAAATACGGTTAAATCCATCGAATGTCGTTCTTTTTCTAGTGGACTAAAATATTAAAACTTAATCTTCTCAATAAATCTGTTTTTTTCTTCTTTACTCTTCGTACAGTTATATCGGTAAAAAAGAAAAGTACACCGTATTTTCACTCATCTCCGGAAATATTTACGATTTTTTATTTATTTTTATTACTACATATATATTCCATTTTTTCTTTTTTTTTTTTTTTTCTTTTTTGAAAATATCTACGATTTGTCCCACCGTGCGGCGCGGTGCGGGGCCGCTTCGAGGAGAAGAGGACTTCAAGCTGTTCCATCGGGAGTGAGCGAGCGAGCGAGACGGGTCGTCCCACGACGGGGCGGCTCGTGGTGGGGTGTCAGCCGCGGCTTATCTGGCGACTTTATGTATATTACGATGCCCAAGGCAGGAACACGAGCAGTTCACTGCTGGCTAACTGGTCGGAGAAGTCGGCAAAGCCGAGTCTGAGCGCGACGGCCCGGTTCATCGAGAGAAACGTGTTCGAGAGCTAACGACACCGAATTAAGACTTGTGACACACGTACGCGAACATATACACTACAAATACACAGATACCGATATATAAATATATATACATATATATACACACACGTACAGATATATATATATATATTGTATATATTTATGTAAACGTATATACATACATAAAAAAAAGAAAAACATCAACCGTTGGCGAACTAACCGAATAATTACGGGTATATACGCGCGTGCATACCGGTCAGGTGCGCGAAAACATAACCGTAGTGGAAGCCCGGGGCGGTCCAGAGTTTGGCAAACTGATCGAGCCGTTATCGGTACTTCTCAGTGATCACTACGATCCAGGATGATCGTCCTCGCGTGGTCCTTGTTTGTGCTGGTTTCGTTACTCGTCGCCACCAATCAAGCGTTTCTCGCTGCTCCCGTATCAGGTATTGACAAGTGATCATTTTCTCTTCTTTTTGTATGTTAATTAATTCTCTTCTTTTCTCTTCTTTTATACTCTGTCTCGTATTATTTCATTTTGAACGAGAACTGAAAACGTTGCGTGAAATCGTTATGAATACTGTAACGAATATATGTGCAAAATATTAGTTGCTCGGTATGAATTACGTTTGTCGATTTAAACAGTTAAATACGATGTGTGTAAAATAGTGTGCGACGTGAGTAAATATATTCGATATAAATTACGCATCGATACGAAAAGTACGGTATATATGTATAAAACAGTGTAAAGGAAATACACATAGACATACGTGAGTAAATATTAGTCATTCGGTATAAAATACAATTTTGGACATATTGGTAAAATGGTATTTTTTCGAATTGTTGGTCGGAAAGTAGTTAAAGTGTCAGACGATAAAGTCGACGTCCTCACGTGGCGTCTCCGGTTGAATTTCCGCGTTGCGTTGGCGAATAATTACCACACACGTTTTCGTCCTTGTATGTACGAAAGACGCGATAAATTGTTCCAGTCGAAATTTCGAGTAACTGGCGTGACTTTCTCGCGTGTTTGATAAGACTGGTGATTGTAAACTGTAAACAGTGATCAGCTATGCTTAAGGTTGTTTAAGTTTAAACCGGACGGACGCACGCGGATTTGTACGGTTTCGTGAATGAATCGTGGCTACGATTTCGTGACACACGGTCCTATTAATGATTCCATGTATCATCGTTCGAATTCACGCATCGTTCAATTATTGATCACAGTGAAATTGAAGCAGCGTAGCTTTATGCACTTACGTGGGATACTGGTTCGTAATTGATTCTTGTTTTGATACTTGAATGTTATATTTGGTAGCTAATACTTTATGTAAATAAGTCGTTTATGTAACCTTCAAGTCACGTGGAGGTATAGAGAATTCATACGTCGACTGTTGACCGAATTTTGCACGACTTACTTTACACATAGTCGATATACTATCACTTATGTCAGTACGATAGAATATGTATATGTACGTAGTTCGTAAAGTGATTTCAATTGCTTAAGCGCTTTATAGGGCGTTCGACAATTTTACGAATGTTTTTACATATTTAAATTTCTTTGTTTACCAATTATATTTTAATGTATAATTAGTTTATACAACTATCTTTATATCTTTATGTCTATGAAAAAACGTATTTTTTTTTAGCATTTATCATTACCATTTATTGCATAGACCTGTGGACACGTATACACTCGAAAGTATTTAGATCTAAATTTCATAGGCTGAAGTAGCAAAGCATAGAGTGACTACGAATTAATTTAGCTAGACGCGTACTGTAATAGAGCCACAGAACTTGTACTAAGTTACTCCGATCATAGTACCACGTATAGGTTTATCATATATTTAGACGTCGTTACAAAATTAATTGGAAATTGCGCTATACTTATTGGTTATGAGAGTATTTGCCCTCTTAAAACTGCCACACATCTTTTTGGAGTTAGTACGTTTAAAGGTTGCTACTGTCGCTTAAGTTTTAGGACACTAAACAATATCGTTTCTTCTGCCAAGAAAGCATACGATTTTCCAATTATTAGGGAATTATGCAAAGTTTCAATACTTCTATCTTTAATAAACTATTACAAACGTATTACAATTATCCTTTAAATAATGGTAAGATAAAGCGTTTACCTTAAAAGGAAGAATTACGCTTTATTAGCCGTACTAGAATTTTATACTTTTTACTCTGTTTTTTAATTCTTAATTGATATTATGAAGACGACAATTTGGATTAAAAAATTATATTATTTGATCGTAGATTGTTTCATTTCAGTTCGTGTTTTATACAACTTTTATCGCGTAAAATATAAAATGTGTAAACTATAGTGATCGTCTATAACCCACGATACCAGTTTGACGTTCCTTGAACGTACCTTCTTATAGTCGAATCGTTTGACTTCTCTCTCACAAAAGTCCCGTTAATTTCTGAGCTATCAGCAACGTGATTCAAAATAATTGGAATAATTAAAGAACACAGGATTCGATGATGTAAATGACTGGAAAAATAATTGCGAATGGAATTTGGCGTTAACACAACGTTAGTGCTTAATAATCTAAAAAAAGAAATTCATTCTCTGATGGCATTTCACATGTTTAATCTGGTTTTATCCGTCAAACGGATTGTTTTAACTTCCACGAATCGCCAGCTAGAAGGAAATAGTTAGGTAAGAATTTAGTTTAAGGCCGGTTAATATTTCCGACAAGTTTGTCACGTATTACTATTGATCTTTGTACAAATTCACCGGATATTCTCGTTTATAGAAGTTTCTTATTTAGAAATTGTACGTAGAACTTAATTTTACATCACATTAGTATCGATTTATTTTCACTTGTTAATTCTCATTATTTAGCTATGAAGCATAGTTATGTTTTGTTCGAACTTCTCTACTTCAATCTGTATAATCTTGTAATTTTTATATTTCATTAGATTGGAAAATTTCGTCGTTAGATTTTTACTTTTACAAGTCTATTTATTCAGATAAAACGATCCTTAGAATTTTGTTTAATCGAATAAAAATTATAAGTGAAATAAGATTAAATGACTTTCTTGTTTTTTATCTAGATACAATCTTTGTGTAATTTTTTCATCAAGAAATATCAAATAAATATTGTGTATTAAATCGTGAAAGCACTAAAAGAATATTTTAATAAGAGTAGTTATTACGTTGAAGACTAATCAATATTTAATTTACTTAAAATAATTGAACTTTTCCTTTCGAAAAGAAAAAGAAAGTAGAAAAGGAAAACAAATAAAAAGCGATTTTCCTATAAATCTGATATCTTCATAGATATCGCCCTTATTTCTCAGGCAGTGCTTATAGCATAGTTTGTTTATAACGTTCGATCTTACGAACCGATACAATTAAAAACTAATTAGCCAGAGACTCGAATTATGAAGCTCCTTCGCATTGATCGATGCCAGTACATACGTATACTACTGACGTTCGATCGCTATTTCTAGCTAGGTTTATTCGATAAAAGAGACATCCATCAATGATCTCATTCGATCTCTATGTTTGTGGATGTCATTACAAAAACGTCATCCCTTAATTTTTGCTCCAGTATAATTCGCATTAGTCATCCAACAAGTTATTCCTTACTCACTCTTACTACTCACACAACAAGAGAAAATTTGGAAAATTCAGTTTGCAGATATAATTTCGAAATTTGTTAATTCTCTTGCCTTGCGTGTACTTAAAATTCTAAAAATTTTCCTCTCTCGGATAACAAAAAAATTCCCTTAAGTTTCTTCTTTTCCTTTTTTGTGCAATTTAAAATTTCGAAAAATCTCGTAGTTTCCAATAGAATTTACAAATTCTAAAAACGCGTCTTCTTTATACATTCTTATACATCCTCTTTTTGCTAAGAAAATTATTGTCAATGCATCCTCGTGTTAGTAAAATTGTCTTTTTACTTGATTCTCGAGCTGAATGTACGTGTTTTCAATTTCTCAAAAATTTTCAATATTATTATATTGCTATGTTATAATATATTTCTCATCATAGTACTAAAATATTGGGGGTATATGAATATTTGTCTTAATAATTATGCTCTCGTCCTCCACAAAATTTTAACTTATCAACCATTTTTAAAAGAAGCGATTTCTAGATTTTGTTCATTTTCAATTACAATTTAACGTTAAAATTCTCCCGCTTATTTATTATAGCAAAAAATGGACAAAAATATACTTATCATACCTTGTGATCTTCAGTTATTAGCGAGCTTTGTATTACCTAGGGCTTAAAATAATAGTTGATTATCTATAGCAATTTTTATCAAGATATAAATAAAATATACATATACCTATAGGCGATATCAAAGAAAAAGACTTTCATACTTATATGTGTTAAGACTAAAGAATTTCTATCTTTGGCTACGTGATTTTCGTGATCACGTCGTCGCACGAGATTACACGGTCTGCGTTTTCATTGCGATCGTTATCACTTTCGAGATATTTTCGATGATCAGGATGATGAGATCGAAGTAAAGTTACAAAAAATACGCGGCTTAATTTTTAATGAAACGCTCGAGTAATCGGTTACATCGCAATCGCTAATGATTACGAGTACGGTCGAGTGCTTTCTTATTATCGATCGTAGAACTTGAACATTTAGAATCTTCATAATTAGCTTTCATATATTTCATGATATTTACGATTGGACCAGAAGATGATTTATGTTTGATTAAAATATTTTTAAATCGGACTAATAAATAGGGATTAATAATATCAGTAAATTCATTGGTGGTAATAGGAAGATAATAGATTTATCTTTTAACAAAATTCCTGTATTTCAATTAAGAAGCTTCGTTATATCTTTCATCTTTGGTATTATTATTTTTGCTGTATCTTTTTTAGCAAAGTCTTGATACTTTAATTTAAGCCATTATTTTTTTATCTTTCAATATTTTTTTCTTATTATAATCGTAATCAGTTATTTGTTTAAAAATAGTTTTCTTGCCTCTCGTTTCGTTTTATCGATAAATAAAGTTAGTTGCAACTATAAATATATACATATTGGACTGAAAGAAATACACAGGTTCTCTTCAAATGTGTACAAGATTTGAAATATTTATTACCAGTGCTATTGGAATAGAAAACTGATGAAGCGTATATATGTATTTATGTATGCGTATGATATACATATATGATTATAACAAGTTTCCTATTTTCGAGGGATGTCTCATTCGAAGACGCATAATTTCGCTGAAACAATACATTTTTTTCGCGGAATTTTTCCTCTGTTTGGATGGATTTACTTTCAAGTACAACGCGTGATTCGACTTCTTGAGAACCTGGCTTTTCTTGAACGCAGGTACGTTTGAAGAAACCAATCATATCGATCATACTTGTTTTTAGATCGCATGACAAAGCGATGGTCAAGAATAAATCCCTTCTCGACATATGTATATAAATCAGAAATCTTTGATGTAATAACTCTTTTATACAATGACCTTTGAATTTTTCATGACGAATGTTTAATATACAAGCTTTCGATAAACAAAAGTTTTCGATTGTTTATATGAGTATTCAGAATAAAAATTAACAACGAAGTAAAGGTAATTTAAATCAACATGTTAAAAGAATTGGGACAAAGAGATAGGAGAATGAACAATAAATAAGAATTCACATTATTATTTATCCCTTTAAAAATGTTGTTATTGGCTACAGAAAGATTTATTAGGCTTCCAATATTTGAAGAAAGGAATAAAAATATTGGTTTACAGACGATCCGTAAACTGTCAGTCAAACAGAAAAATAGAAGCGTACGAACCCATGAAAAGAAATATCACGCGTTTCTTGAGCTTCTATTGAAAAATGCGTAAGTTAAAAGCATATTGCGGCTTGCAATTGTATTAAAGAACAATACAAAGAATGGGACGAAAAGTGAAAATTACGGCACACGTAATCTAAAGTTACGAGCTTCCATTGTTTTAAGATTTGACGCGTCTTTTTCTATTTTTAATGTCATTCCACTGTGTTACTGTTGTAAGAAAAATGGCTTTCTCGAATTGCTGTTTTTTTTTTTTTTTTTTTTTTGGGAAGACCAAGTTGCTTTGGGAAACGATAAGAAAAATGAAGAAATGTTACGAATTACGTAGTAGGCAGTTTGCGCATCATGAATTTTAACCGCAAAATCCAGACGTCCCTTAAAATACGAGGAGTGTTTTAACATACTTCCGAAACTTTTCGTTGAAGGATCAGCAATTTAAGAAAATAAAGGAACATTTTTATAGAGAAACAAAGAAAAAATCCGCGATCTGTACATGAGATGTTCGCCCTAACTTTCTGTTTGATTTTTATCAATTTACCATTAAGATAAAAATATTTTCTTCATCGGCGACTTCAAACCTTTAAACCATTATCTTTTTTTAATTCTACGAATTGCTGCTATCTATCCAAATTTTCTACACAATTTCTATTCGTCGTTAGCTTTCTATAAAAAAATGTCTTTTCGTTAACAATTTCAGATTCGTACAATATAAATTTATAGCTTTTACTTGTTCTATTTCGTTAGCTGTATATTTTTCGAGTACCTTTAAGAGACTTATTAAATTGTTGCAAATTTTTATTAATCATTATCATTAAATACGAAGTAATTCGATGTCTTCAGGTCGAAGACTGTTTATTTTCGAAAACTAGTTACTAAACCGATAAAAAAGAAATCCTAGGTGTATAATAGAAAAATAGGGAACAAAAGTACAATATTAGGTTTTATCGCCCTCGCGTATGCAGTATACTCGACCACACGTTATTCCGCGATCCACTTCACAAAACACTCGACAAGCCAAGAACGTTCCCACTGCGCAAACACAAGTGTCAAGAGCTAGCAGAATCAAAGTGCACTTCGGCGGAATTTGTGTGCCGGAAAGTGAAAAGGAACGTCAGTGGACAGAAACTTGTACGCTTTAAAAATCACGTGTCTGGTCGTCACGGGGCAACGGGTTCAACGTTTGACCCCGAATCACGTTACACACTTCATTTTCTTTTTCTACGAGAACGATCATACAAACCACCAAAAAATAGGAGCAAAAAGAAGCAGATAGTAGGTGAGAGAGCTGAAGAAGTAGAATTTAGGAGTCACTGGAAATTAACGATTGGAATTAAAAAAGAAGGAAAAAAAGAAAACAACTTGAGAGAAAGACGAAAAAGGCAAAAAACAGTGTAATTTATGGGTTACAGAAAATTAAGATTTGGAGCAAAAAAGAAGCTTTCAAATATTCAAGAGTGTCAAAGTCACGACTATGAACTCGTAACATGTTTCAGAAAGTACAATCATTTCTTTGTTGGTTTGCTCAAATTACTAAAAATTAAATACCAATAAAAAACAATTGTTATCAATTAACGCAATAATAATTACCAATTAGATCGCAAATGATCGCACTTACGCCACAGGGTTGACCCAGGTCGTTCTCCAACGTATACGAACCGAGATTGAATATCCTCAACAGATATTAATAAAATATAGGAAATTGTATAAGTATCCTTTTGTCGTATCTTATTGTTCCATATTCACCACAAATACAGTATTACAAAATTTGAGGAAAAGATATCCGAAGGAATATAAACTTGAGGAGTGAGCAGAACAGGGTCAAAGGCTGCAGTGACGCAAAGGTTGATAGACACATTAAACGGGAGACAAAACGACGAGAGGTGGAATGAATTTGATTTTACACACGTTAATTACACGTGCACCAACGTTGGGCCGAGTGGTAGTTAAATACCCTGGCCCGATCGATTCGTTTACCTTAATTGTCGCCGGTTATCCGTTAACGAGCCTGTCGTTTTCTGTCAGCCCTATTGGCAGCTTGCCAGTGGCCCTTTTAAACCCGCCAGCAGGCCTCGTCGATTGGATATTGTGGTGAACTGCTGCAGCTGCAGAAAAGACTTGCATGTGCGCGCTTGCATGCCTAAGGTGGGTCCAGCTTGGTCTATGTATCGGGGGCAAAAACAATAAATATCGTAGTTATCGAGGAGTGACGAGTGGAGAAAGGATAAGCAAAGAGAGAGATGTGATTTCGGCACCTTTGAACCTTTTTTGCAACTTTGCTTAAAATTCAGAATGGTGGGAGAAAGGAGAGAGAGAGAGAGAGAGAGAGAGAGAGAGAGAGAGAGAGAGAGAGAGAGAATGAGACGTGAAGATTTGTTTGATTTTACGAAGGTAATAGCAGACTGAGAATCGTAATTGCTTGCCACTTTATTGCTATTTTTCCTGAATAGGTTTAGTACTACTATATGTATATTGACTTAATGGTGTTAATTAATTTCTTCTATTTTTCATGACTCGTGATTGTACTCGTCACCTTGTTACTATTTTTTGTGAATGAATTCAATTATTATTATTTTGTATATATCGAAGTGCTAATCAAGATATTTTTATCGTTTAGAAATTAATTTCTTATACGTAAACAAAATACTTATTTGTATGTTCATTGCTATATGTATATTGATGTTTATTTATTGTACATTTGATAACATATTAACATTGAAAATTGTATATTATTGTATAAAACGCTTATTATTCTGCAAAAGTTTTATACATTAATCTGATTCAAGCAGAACAAAGTAACAGTTATTTTAAACATTTTTGAGACAAAAGGTGATTTTATTTAAGTGGGAGCCAGTTATCAGTAAATCTCAAAGAAATTTCTCAAAAACTGATATGAAGAACTGAAAAAATTAAAGAATATTAATTTTTTATTGTTCTGATTGCGAATAAACATTAGAAATGATTAATTTTTTTTGTGATTACGTTCGATTATTTTCAATGTTATTAATATTACTAGTAATTAGTATTCATTAACGACATGAAAACATTTAATTACAAATCTTATCTATTTTATTAAGCAAAACACCGATATGAAAATATATGAAACAAAGAATAAAGATAAAAGATAAAAGATACTGTAGTACAATATTTTTATTAACTCTCATAACAATATTGTAATACAATATCTTTCATCCTGTTCTTTGTTTCATATATTTTCATATTTTTTTTTTTTTTTTGCTTAATAAATATATAAGTTTCATAATTAACTTTTCTACGTTATTAATAATTATGTACTTACTAATTATAAGTAATGTTAATAGCAATCAACAATAGCCGAACGTAACCAGAAAATACATTGATAATGGTTATCGGTAACCAAAATTAAATTTCCATCATCGATGATAATTATTCGTAATCAAACTAAAATTCCCGTCATCGATAATGATTACCGGTAATCAAAAGGATTTTAATTATTTATAATCGTTATTCGTAAGCAACATTTTTCTTAATTCAAGATATTAACTCTTATGCCATAACTTTTAGAATTTCTAACAGTTACAGCAGATAAAATTTATAACGGTGTGATATCTGACTTCAAGTCAATTTCGACATAGTTGTAACATCAGACCATATACTGTAACGTGAGATCCACAATAGTGGCTACAGAAAGTAGAACTTCAGGTTAAGAAACCTAAGATGCTTCTTGACATCTCTCCTAGACACTTCCATCTTCTTTGAATTTTATTGAATATTTTTATTTTTCTGAATCCCATATTCAGATAAAAATTAACAATATTAACAATCATGTGATATTGGGCCATGAAAATCTCATACATTTCTAAATATTCCAACTAAAGGAAATATAGAATATAGAATACCGTAGATATACTACATATAGTAACAAAAAAAATATATATCTCGATGGCAAAAGATTTCACAATTATAGCAAATTTCTTCCAATAGAACATCGAACGACTAGGTTCTACTAGGCTCAAAGAGAACGATTTACGTACATCCGTCGTTACGTCTCGATTCACCGAGTGATAACGCGAATTAATCAGAAATCCGATTAATCGTCGACTAATCAGCCGATGTGGAATACTCTGTCCGATTATTCTAGACCATGAGTCTCAATTTCACGCTATAGAGAAGACGATCACGAACATCATCGACAAAAAATCTAGGAGACGAATGGTCTTTGGGATGATGCAACATGACATTGACTTTTACAAACATCACCTTTCTCTTTTCTGAGACTTAATCGATCATTGCTTCCTCTCATCTTTCTGATTATCAATAGAATTTTATGGAAACTTCATTTATACGTAGTTTAGGAAAAATGAGGGACGATAGTGATATTTATTATCCAATTATATATGAAGTTTTATCGCTTAGTAATGTATGATCATAACATCATAAATTAACAAGCAATAAAATGCCTCAGGCTCGTCTATCGGCTTTACATGTTTTTAATCGTTTTTTAATTGATTGGGTAGAGCATTGGAAAAATGAAGACTAGTTTATTTTGTGTTTACAATTGATTCTTTTATAGAAGTAGAAACGATGGGAATTTGTTCTTGGTGAAATAAGAAATGAAAAAATATTGGACGATCGCTCATCTGTCTGTTGCTCCTGCAATTTTCTATTCAAATTGTTTTTCTATTTATTTTAATTATTTTCCTATACATTGTATATTCTTTAACTTGACTTGTAATTTCCCTATAATTATTTTTAATAATATAACAGTCAATTTTCTAATAGTCCTACATTTTTATAGCAACAAAGCGTATAATAATAAAAAGAGTCATAACCCTTATCATAAATCCCTAAATGTAGAGCTTGGAATTTTCATCGTTCCATAAATTCTGGAAATAAAGTTTTTTATTTTAATGCACACAATACCCCTTTTCCGATTTTTTTTTTTTTTTTTTTTTTTTTATTCAAATCGCAGAATATTTAACACTTGGAAGATTAATTACTGAAAAATTTATTACCGGATTAAAAGATTAATTGCTACGATAACCAAATTTTAATTTTCTTTGTATCCTAGGTAAACAATTCTAAGTTTTAGGAAAATTAAAAAATGACTAATTATGAAAGTATTAATATTCTTGAAAACACTGTTCTATTCAGTGTATTACCATTGTTGGCGCCTATAATGCCACTAACAATGCTAATTAATGCGTAATTCTCTTCAGGATATCACCTATAAATGTTTTTCTCGATCTCGATGGAAATCAACAAGAATAAATAATCGTCGGCATTGTGACTCGTTTTCTATGTTGCATATTCAACGAAGCTCCCATCTCGAAATATTTACGCTTTAAACAACTTTTAAACACTTGCTGTTTACCAGGAATTCATTAAAGAGATTGACATTAATCGGTAATTTGGTTCTCCCACGATTAGTCTTTCTCAGAATAGTCCTTTGCATAATACTTTGTCTTCTCCTTTCTTTGTTTTCCTGGGAGAAAATATCGTAAAATCTATATATATAACAACTGTTTACATGCCATTTTAGAAGAACGTAATCAGTTTTACGTGTGTTGTTGATATGTTTTATGACTTTCTGCTGCGTTAAAGCGCTACACGTTCCGAAAAATTTGAATATTAACCAAGAATAACTGTTTGTATTACCCGAGCAGCTTTTATTTTTTCAGTTTGTAATTAAAATCTCGTGTATATTTACTATTGAAACATTGTACGACGTTATGTTGGATTACAACGTCACAGGAAATATTAAGCAAGGAGTTGCTATTAATTAAAGAAATATATTTTTCTCAATTTGTAATTCAAACAAGATAAGTTGAAAGCAAGATCAAAGTACCAAAGGAGTAGTGGTTATTTCTTTGGTACAGCGGTTATTCCTTCACAATCAAATATCTTACTGTAATTTTGTTCGATTTTAGAGTCATATTAAAATTCTTAATCCGTGGAATTTTTATGATATAATCAGATTTAATAATTGTTAAAAAATTTACAAGTATTTTGAATGAATCTAAAGGCAAACTTTCTCTAGTAAGTTTCGTCATTAAACGATTCAAGGTACAACATCGTTCAAGATAAAAAACTTTTCCATCATGCATGTTTCATTAAATATTCAAAAGCACGGAATCGTGTTGTTTCGTGTGCGTTAATGGACGAGAAACGAAACTGGGCTAAGAACAGAGTCGAACTGAAAAATCGAACAGCGCATTGTGCCGATTAAAGGCGTTCATTATCGGCGTTGTTTTTGCTGGTCTAAAATCGAAGACACTTCCAGCAAGTCGTAGCTCGTTATCGCGACCCAAGATCAGCAGATTTTTCGAAGATAACCTTCGAATTAGAAGAAGGTTAGAATCTCTTACAGGCAGTTAGAACCTTCTTAATAGGAGACTTCGTTAACCGATCTCGTTTTTGTGCTGTAAATTACTCGATTCCCATTAACTCTTGGCATACTAAGATGGAATGGACGACGTTCTTTGTTGGGATTTTTTTTTACCCCTGTACAGCGAGGTACTATAAAACGTAATTGGTTTTAGAATCTCATTCGTTGCGACTTCTATTGTACATTGTCGGCCTTAAATATCAGGACATCCACTCGTTATACATTTATTGGAAAACTTATTTATAGCAGTTTTATTGCTTGGAAAATACTTTATCCGTAGATTGTTAGATTGTTCTTTAAGCTATTGGTCAGATAGTACAGATTCTTCTAAATTGATAAAGAGATCGTAGTTAATTAATACGAGAAGTATGTCTATATTTTTGAAATATTATTATGTTACGTTATTGCACTATTCCGTTGTTTGAATATTCTTCGTGTCACGATGATAATGACATTCTATGGTTCTTCTATTACATAATGTGGATCTTTTTTACAACGATGGATATATCTTTCTCAGAAATATCCTCCAAGGATAGAATCTCGTGAACTTTGTAGCGTGGCGTCATCCTATGAATAACGTGATTATAGAAAATTAAGAATAAAATCAGAAAATTTGTTACTTGAAGGAGAATCGGAAGATACGTGGAAATCGCAGAAAATGGGCGAAAAATATCGACGACTGATAATATGCAGAAAAATTTCTTTACCTCGGTCTTTCCGAACGAAGAAACATACATATTTGCACTGCTTATGACATAATTATAGTCTAATTTAGTTTTTCGCTTAATCTTTTTCTTCCATTTTTAAATTCTCAAATATGTACTTAACAACTTTCATTTCAATGTTTAATTGAAATGGAGAGATAGAGTGACGAAATTGAAGGACTTCATCGCAAACTTTATAATTGAATATAATATGAATTTGCCACGTTGTTTCGAGAGTCTAAATGAACAATCAAGGATTAAATATTTCTGTATGCGTTCCAATCCGTTTACATCTGTGGTTATTTATCAAGTTATGCATTTTGGGATACGGGAAGATTGTAATTAGCAAGATATTAAGCTCGTTCAGATTGGCAGAGGATATACCGTCTGGATGTTAAATATTCGTCGTGCAAAGAACAACCACGTACGAATAGATCCATTGTCTTTTAGGTTTTCGCTTATTGTACGTTTCATATTGAACACACACTATAAACTTTTACATTGCAGAGTAATGTAATTTATTGTCAATCCTCTGTAAGTAAGGGCATAGTAATTTCAATTCTAAACTATCAATGTCTTTACTGCATCATATAATTAGATGAAATATTTGAGATTTTTTTTAATAAAAATAAAAATTCGGAGGAGAGAATTTCAAGTTCTATTTTTTATTATTTCCTTGAACTGGCCTGATATAAAATTCTTCGGTAGTTTTGAAATTTTGAAATAGCGATGACGTTTATCTGTTGCTGTTCTATTATACATTGCTAGGATTTTCTTCTTTCACGAATAACAATAAGCAAGAATGAAATATAACTTGTTTCATCAATCATATCTTATTGCAGAATTATTCCAAAAAATGCAAGAGGTCATTTCATAACTACCGCGACTATTTCAAAAAATAAAATAAATAGAAGAAATTGCTGTTTTGAATAGGGATAAAGAACATTATAAAAATGTAAAGAACATTATAAAAAAAAGAAACTTAATAAGTTTATTTAGATTGAATCGGCTTACGAACTTAGAATGCTGAAGAAAACAGATTATTTACAAAAAGATATTATGCAATAAACTTGAGAAACGCAAATGACTATAACAACTGTATGAGTAATAATCATAAATAAATGTTTTCGTTTTATTTCTTTGAAGGAAAACCAGATGGATATTTTTTATATTTCATAATTTACTGTCATTATATAGATAAACGTTCGTTTAAAGACCTACGTTTTTATAAAATTACATCAAGTTTACCTTATTCTTACACTTATTATTAATTACCTATTTATACTCGATAATGCACATAAATAATGTTAACAAACATAATATAAAATAGTAATTAATGTAATTATCGACAAACGTTCACCTAAATTTATGATTGTAATGGATGGAAGTTCAACAGAATAAGCAAATACAACTATATAGTACTATTATTATGTACTGCTACTATTACTTTATAATTTACTATCATTACTTGTATAAATATTTATTTATTATACCATAGATCAATATCTTAAAGATGTATTTTTAAACTAAGGATATCTGCTTCCATACATTCATTATTAATGATTATTCATTAGTTTCTAATCATTTATTATTACTATATAAATATCTATTTATTATACTATATACACTAACATCTTTCTAGAATTATATTACACCTTTGAACCAAGATTATCTATACCTCTAAATCATGAGATCTAATTGGTGTGTCCTAGTTCGAGTCAGGACCATCGTGAATTACCCTAATCTCGCTAAATTTCTGGTCGACCGGTTCAGTGACCTAGCCAGAAACTTTCTATGGCGGATTTATAAATGTTAACGCGTCTATTCTGCGCGTGTACAACCGTGTAACAGGCCCAGGAAACCGTTATAGCTCGTGGGTCGTCGTTATATTTGTGACGTCGAACAACTGTCCTCGTTTGTGTAAAAATTACACGCGTGAATACAAAGTCGTTCGTTCGTTGAATAAATAAACGTCTTTGTGGTTTTTGCATTTACAAGTCTGAACATCCCTTGAATATTAAGAGAATCGTTTGAAATAAAATCACTCGATGTAACAGACGGTGCTTTTTATGGAAAGATGCGCAGACATCGTCTCGTTACTGCATCTGACCATGAAGTTCCGGATGTACTTACACGAAGGATAGACTGTGACGTAGTATAGGATAAAGTGAGAATTTGTACAGAACAAATCTGAATTGGTTAGCACGAATTAATTAACATTTGATATTCTTATATTTCGTGTAATATCGTAAGTTGGATTAATTAATTTTAGATTACTCGAATTTAGATTGATTTTATTTAATTTTGGGTTAATAAATTCCCTCTATTTTCTCTTACAGACAAAATGCTACGTTTAAAAATATTGTACGTTTTCAAAGCCTAATGTACGGTATTAAAAAAGCTTGATTACACGTCCATTTCACAGAGATAAAATTTCTTATTTCACAATTTTAGATTTCCAAATTTTAATAACAAAGTATGAGAACATTTTTAATAATTGGATATATAAAAGATATACGAATAATAGTAAGATATGAAGAAATTTCATCACACATGGGTAATTCCAATATTTTCGTATGATAAATATTATCCATTGCGAAGTATTTATCGATAAAATCATGGAACCTGATTGGATGGAATAAAGGATTCGTTAGATGTCTTGTTCAAAAAACTCTACAATTATCTTGAATCTCTGTTCGAGAGGAAGACCTTCGAATGTACTCTTTTGTTTTTGAGGCCGAGTCCAGCCGGTGGAACTTGGCCACCGACCAACTTTCACGTTTGTCGTGTATTATTATCGGAAGTATTGTTATCTGGCCTGAAGTGTACAGCCATTGTTCGCGTGCACGTGAACGGATACAAGAGCCTACACTAGACTTTCGCCGGATGCTGTGGCTCTAAGGGACGACCCTTCGGCGTTTGTTTCAAAGTCGGCCGCGTGAACGAGATCGAGATAGTGCATGTTACACTGATCCATATTTGTCAAATATACCCGTGGAAAGATCTTTCAAATAAATCGAAACACTCTCAACATTAAAAAGCTAAAACTTCGAAAGAAGTATGTTTCTTCGAACTTGGAAACGCCTTGAGACATTTTAAATATACAATTTACATACGCGCAGAATTTGCATGAGAAATAGATTACCATTTTCCTAAACGTTCTCCTTAATTGAATATTTATCTTTCTGTGGGAACATGTGTGAAAATTCTAATAATTTGAATAAAATGTTCGATTAATTCAAGCTAATCTTTTGTTAGAAAAATTTCTTTTTATTTTTCTTTTCGTTCGAGTACCTTGGATTTTGATATAAATTGTCAATAATCAGTATCATTTAAAGAAAAGATAATCAGTATCGTTTAGATCAATGAATTCGAAATATACTGTAAGAATCTGCAACGAAAGAAAAAATCGCAATATTATGAAGAAGACAGTGCGTTATCAAATGCATATTACGTGAACGATTATTATAAGTATCAAATGCGTGACTATGCTCTTTTACGCGATACAACGTCGACAAGCATCGTAATTGTCTTAACTGTACGTGTATATTTTATCTGATTAGTATGAACGTACTCTCTATTCACCAAACGAATCGGAAAGATTTTAATCGGATTTTTTACGTTCACTAGACGCGTTTCTATAGATTATTGGCTATCTGCCAAAAGTCTGGTTGTAGAAATTGCTTAGATTTTACGTAAGAATACAGAGCGAGCGATTTTCTCAGTGTCCAAAAATAATTTCGCCATCAAAATCTGATCCCTCGTCGGGATCGATAACGTAAGATTCTTTGGCCCTGCATTTTATCTCTCGAAAACATATTTTAATCTTGGCGATAAACGACCGACGCGATAATATAGAATCATTAATCATGATTTCAAATTATATTTCGCGTTTTAATTCGATTATTCACCGATCTAAGAATACTAGAGTAAAAAGAGAATGAACTCCGATGAAAGTTATAAGGTTTCTTGAAGAGCGTTATCGGGTAAATTGAAAAATTGAAAAATTTCCTCCACTCGTTTACTGTATCGATTTAATTGTTTTTCAATGAACGCTTGACTGGTTATTAATTGTTTCTTATATCTTCAAATTTATTATTAGCATTATATCAGTAATATAATAATAGCTGTTTCGATAAATACCGTATTATACATAATATGTTACTGCAATATCACCGTACAATGCAAAACAACAATTTAATACACTATTTTTCTCTATTCTCTCTATATCTATGCTTCGTAGTTTTTCTTAAGTATTTCCTTTCTAATAATTAATTTAAGTTAATCAATTTTACCTCTGCCAAGTAAAATCTCTATTTTGCTATTCATTACATTCCTATCTTTTAAATACGGAGACAAATTATATAAATAACGCGTAAAAAGAAATTTCCAATGTCACCATGTCTACATGGTTTTATTTGGATAAGTACATTAGCAAACTGCATATGGAAAGCTTTCTCTTCTCCTCTCTCTCTCTCTCTCTCTCTCTCTCTCTCTCTCTCTCTCTCTCTCTTCGTTATCTTTTATATCACAGCTATTTCTATTGATATCGTAGTAAATCGTAAAAAAGATGACTATCGGAAACGATGTATATTCTAGTAAAAGGCTATTATAATTTCATCAAGACTATCTATAAAATTGCATCAGCAAAATAATAGTCACCTCGGCATACCACACATGAGTAAGTACCTCTTATGATAAAACTACGGATACAAAATCGCTCTAATACTGTAATACGATTGCACTAATTCTATAATAGTACTACTTTAATCATTTTAGTAGACATTGCAATAAATCTTCTAATAGATATCACAACAACAAATTAGTATATTATTATTATTATTATTATACTTAATAACATATATATAATATCTTTTCTTTCTATCTGTTTAACTTATTCTTATTTCGTCTTTTTTTATCGTAATTTTTATAATAACACTACGCTCATCGTTTTATTCTATTTTTGCAACAAATCTGACAATTGATAGAAAAGAAGCAAGTATCGCGATAAAGATGCAATTTCTTATGCAAAGCTTCTCATTTCTTCCAAAAGAGAAGAAAAGAAAAAGAACGAGGAAGTAGGTATAAGAAGTGTGACCAAGAAAGCCTCGAGATTCTCAAACGTGACTACTATTTGTCGCTAGGCGAATGAAATTTTATCAGATGACGCGATCATGCGTAGTAAACCGCAGTCTGGATGATTAACCGCGCGTACACGGGCATGTAAGACATATGACCGATTCGCGAACCGTCTAGGAATAGTGCAATACAATGGAGAACAACAGCTTTACCAAGAGAAGTCAACGAGGACTCCACGAACAGTCAACAACACGTTGCGCAACTTTTATGGTCGCGCTACGTACTTACATCACTGCAAAGAAACACTAGTGGATATACATTTATTGTTAGATTCATCTGCATTCAGATAATTAACTGTGTCACTAATAAGAGTCGATTAATGTTGAACCACATAATTAGGAACCAAATTCATGCTAACCTTCTGTAAGCACCTATTATGGAATAGTGTTGGTTGCGAGAATTATAATTACTCGCAAATTGCTCTCAAGTTTTATGAATATTTTTATTTATGAATTGACAATTACAAATCAATTATTCATAAGTTTCATGAATATTGGTATCTATCAATCATTTATTTATGAATGATATTAATGAAAGTTATACATTATGTTAAGTTATGCTGTGATTCTTATAAAAAATAAAAGAATACAAAGTTTTATTACTTTTTGTATGTAACGTGCTAGTAGATTTGCTAAACTTTTCATTGTTTTCATAGCTATGTGAATGTTTCTAAATCGATAACTATAATTGTTCTTAATTTATGCAAAGATAGTTACGTCTTGAGACAAGTTAAACAATTTATAACACGATATTGTTCAATATAGCGGATATCGAATGTCAATGAATTTTTTTCGTCATTTTGATGCTTAGCATTGACAATATGTATGTTAATGATATTAAAAAATACGAGAAAGCTATGGAGATCGAAGAAACTTTATTTTCCTTGAAATTCCCAAGAATAATTAGAGGAACTAATTACACAGCGTTAAGGGGTTAAAAATTACTTCCTCTACAAAGAATTATCATGATCTCTTCCTAATTATTTCTTTTTTTTTTTCCCTTATAATTTTGATCAGTCTATAGGTGATGCAACGTACTTAACATTTCCTCATAGTAATTGGAAAAAAGTTTCTAGTATAACAGAACAAGCTTGTAGCGGCATGAACCTATTTCATGAGCACGCCGGAACGAGGAGACTTTAAGCACACTTTCATAGCGAAGTTCGCCAGCAACTTTTCGGTAAAAAGTTTATCAACGAGATAGAACCGAGTACCGAGATAGGACAGGAACGCGAGCCACCCTATTTCTTAACAACTATGAAACAAACGCATTACGAAGTAGGTCGGCGTTCGTTTTAGAAGTGATAGAAAAATGGCATTAGATAGATGTAGGGTTCTCTGAGAAACTTTTCTTTACTCATAAAGGAAGAGCTGATTGGAGCCAACGAAACGATAAAATTTAATATATGTGCTTCAAAAGTGTCTTAAAAATATAGTATACTTAAGTAGACAGAACAATTCACTGGCCTATAATACAGAGCGCACATTTTAGACGTCAGTTTTAATTAAAAAATATGCATTGTATGGTGTACTAAAAAGAACGCGATATCGCACAATGGATCATTTGTTAGTATTGTGCGAACAAACGCGTATAATTTGTGTTTATCGTTACTGTATTTTTCTCGTGACTCCCCACTTTTAAATTATGTATTATAACTTACAATAAGCCTCTTGTTTTCCCGTTGTGTTCTTCCTCGAATGCATTTCTAGTGATATACAATTTAGCGTAAATACCAGATAAGAGAAATAAAAAAGAAAAGATCGGTGAACAAAACGTGTCTTATTATTTTTCGATCGTAAGACGGTTCCATCATTCACCAACAAGAATAGAAATAGAAATAGAAATATTTTCATAAAACTAAAGAAAATTGTTGATAATAATTGTTTAATATTACTTGATTTTTGAGTTAAACATTTTTTATTGACTTAAACAATTATCTATGCTGGTAAATATCTATTATATGTATTTAATTGCTCTAGTAAATTACAATGTTATTTTGCGAAATTACATAATTTTTTTTTGCGTCTTAAACTATCTTTTTTGCGTCTCTGTATACACCTACATATTCGTAATTGTTCTATTAAAGCGTTCAAGAGAATTCGAATCGAGTCTACCTCTTCTATCTGGAATTTAAAACTCATTTGTGACTAACACCAACGAGAGGCAAATTGGCGCGTAACAGCGCGTTCAATGGTTTAACACGATTATTGTATTAATTACATTTGCAATTATCCAAGCGGAATAAGCACCAACAAGTGAGGGTCAATTATCTAAATTGTGCGCGCAAGGTAAACCGCGAACCATCTGGATTGCCATGTCACCATTGTTTTTCCCACCAGCTATATCTCATTTCGGTGATCTCAATCGTAAAACTGTCCGAAAAATTCCACCTCTTTTTTGCAACTGAATGATTCATATCTAATTATTCATATCCATCAAAATTCTGAGACGTCAGTATACACAATGTGATAGTGTAAATTTCCTGAGTGATCAAAGAAGAGAACACGATAGATATTCATTTATATAAGCTTGTTAGACAACTTTGTCAAGAAGTGACTTCTTTTTCTTGATTTATAAAAGCTACGTGGTAATTGTACAATAATTTGATATAACATTAAGAGAGTTTTCTTCGAGGTGAAAAACATCGAATGTTTCTAAAATATATTTTGTTGAAACGATCGAAGATTCTTTGTTAATTGTCCACGATCCTTAAAAGATGACCAAAATCGTACTTAGCTCACAGCATGCGTTGCCAGTTTTAAACGTTTTGTCGATATTAATACGTGTCGCGTAGAACTGTCTATGTCTAAAAAATCAAAGACCCGAGTAATAATTGTTGCAAAAGAGAAAAATGAAATGAAGAGAAGAATCCCGATATGTGACATAAAAAACAATCTATATCTAGAAAGCTAAAAACTTTAATAATAATGGCAAAAGAGAAAAACAAGACAAGGAGAAGGATAAAGCGAAAAAAAAAAGAATCGGAAGGTTCAAGAAGAGGCAAAATCTTATCCAAGCTGTTCAATTTGCCTGACGGCATATTGGAGACGATGCAAGTCCTCGCCAATTTCTCGTCAGGCCATCTCCTGTAATCGTATTCCCGAAGGTCGCCGATGATTAAGACTGCATCGTACACGGAATATACGTAAAACCGTGGTGAATCGTCTCGCGTTAAGTGGGGAAAAAGGCCTGTATAAGCGGTTCCACGTAAAACGTGAACGTTTCGAGGATCACGTACGCCTTTTTCCTTCGAAGGAAATGAAACAACCTGAATATGGAAAATCCTGGTGCCGACCTGTTCCGCGCTGGTATATCGACGTTGGCACAATGAAAGTTACATAAGCTTCAACTTTGTTCGTCATGAAGAAGAAAAAGATGGAAGTAAAAGAAAAAAGAACGGATCATACTTTTATTAGCCAGGAATTGTGCTTGCTATTGGATACTTTTACTTACTATTTAACTTACGATACATATATATATATATATATTAAATTTGTGTTGCGCGATGGCAAAATGAAGACACAAATATATTGTTAGTATTATTAGAATGTAAATCACGGAAAAAGAGAAAAATGAAGTGAATCTTGCTTTTATTGCTCAATTACATTTTCTTTTTATTGTGTATTTTCGTGTCGAACATATATACGTGGGTGGTAAAATAGAGACACAGACATGTTATTACGTTATTGTGATCTGAGTCACGAAAAAGAAAGAAAATCAAGTGAATTCAATTTTTAGTAACCAGACACTACCAATAGATAAAATACCGCTACCAAAATAGATAATTTTCACTTGCAATATATTAAATTTGTATTTCAAAAATTTATACACCATCGCTCAAACATGTATGGACATAGAATTTTGTATAAGAAAATGAGTTCATAGAGCAAGAAAATACATGCAGTAATTAGTTAAATTTAATAATAATTAATAATACCGCTAGTAAATGAACTTACCGAATAAAAACTTACCGAAAAATGAGACAATCAGCTATACATATCTTATAAGATATCTGTGGTATGTCAATCCATTAAAAACTGATCAAGGGATCGTCTCGAGACCACAATTTCACTGTTTTACGTTTTAACTGCGTACTCGTGAGAGCCAAAGTCACGAGAATACGAGAATATCGTACTTAGAACTCGTACCACTCACAGTCAATATATACATTATACTATAATTTCAAAGTGAATATCATTCGAGTCGTTTCCATCAGGTGATCGTTGACTACGTAAGATTGAATCATCTAATAGTAATACGTTTATACACAACGTAGTCATTAATAGGAAATAATCGTGTCAGGGTAGACGTGAATTTCTCATCTGTGCTTATAGAACGAAACGTTTTTTCCTTTTCCTATTTCTCGTAACATTTCAATCCTTCTCGAGCATATTGAAAAGAAAATTGCTAATGGACAGTATCATACACGTTGATCACAAAATTATTTGTTTGGGTATTATATATTTGAATACGAGAATTTAAAAAACTATGAAAGTATCTGTCCAAGTAGAATAGATCGTGCTATAGTGTGGCTTTATAGGGTAAAATCAGCCTTTGGAAAAGCGTAAAATCTTCTTTCTCGTCGATATCTTAAAAAGATATAAGACAATTGAATAAAAATCGTGGCATTTCTTATGTGTACAGAATGGTTGGAAATAATAGCAAAAAAGGTTTTGTTTGTAATATTTTAAATATTTTAATAGCCAATTCTTAAATTCTTAAATTATTTTTGTCTTACTGATTCGCATAAATGTATACTTAATAGTTCTCATTTCTCAAATTATTATCTTATTATTCATTCATGTCACTGATTCTATATTTAACGATTTGTATATTTAAATTTAAAATATTAATTTATATTTTGCTTTGAGCAAAATATACTGCAAACTTGACGTAACTGCGATACTCTTGCGATCAACCATAGAAGCCACTTGATAATTTCGCGACATCATTTTAAATGAAATTAGGTTTCGTAACTGATGCCGTGACTTTATTTCATTCACATCGAAGAATGTAGGAAGTAATTGGATATAACTTCACATGTTCTTGCTTCTTATTTCATCTCCTTTTTTTTTTTTTTTTGTATTCAGTTTATATTTGTCTTTTCAAAAAACTCTCCTTTTTTTATTTCCACAATGGTTTATCAATAATGATTACGATCGTTTTTAACACTAATGACAAAATACACAAAAGTGATAATTTGAGACTAAGAGAAACGATAATTTATTTTATCAATTTTTTTCTTTTTATTAGAACGATCTTCTGTCTGATTCGAGATTAACGAAATTGACAAGATTAATATGGATTGTTATTGAGACAGAAATATGATTGTACACATACAGAATCATACTAATGCGTTACATATAATGCAATATGTTGATTAAAAATTTTGTTCAATAATGTATTGCTAAAAAACATACAAAGAAAAAAAACATACGATTTCACAGTGAAATTTATCTCGATATATGTATAGATATAGAAAGCGGATGTATCTGTGAGTGTCTGTTCGTGTAAGAAGCAGTCAACGAGTCGAAGGTGAAAACCATTGCGGAACCGTTGCCAAACCGTTAGGCTGCTTTCACACGGAGATACGCGTATCGCGATACGTGTATCATGAATTGCTTTCCGTGTGAATGTTGCCACTTGTTTTAATGTTTCGTCTGTCCCCTTCATACGAAAAGTATCTTTGCCAAGATACACGAAATGAGTATCACGACAGTGCGTTTCAGGAAAATCGTCGTGTGAACGCCTCCATTGGTATACATGTTCATATATTCAGTATCTATCATACGCGTATCGCGACGATACGCGACCAGGCGGCCGCGACCGGACGTCCGCGACCGCGACCGGGCTGATCGGTAGAGTTGAATCAAAAATAAAATAAAATAAAAAATCAAGAGTCGAATTGCTGAAGAAAGTCGAAAGTCGTGCGCGGAGTTTAACGGTCGCTCAGCGAGAGAAACGTAAGTGAGTTGCGATACCAAGTGTTGTAACCGATCGCGTTAATTGATATACCGTGGGTGTAAAAGCATTCGCACATTCTTTCAAACGGAATTTCAACAAAATTTTCAGCATGTATATAACGTAAAATCTGCAAAATCTACTTTTGAAATTTTCATTATAGGCTCAAATGAAAAATTTGTAAAAGGTTACCTTTACTATTTTCTTCGCGAGTCCGATCGACTGCAACCTCCTCAAGAACTTTTTCCGCGTCATCTAGTAGGCTAATTCTTCTAACTTCTCAGGAAAAGTTCAAATCTGGCCCAATTTTTGAAAAGTCGATCTATTTTAAAGAATATACGAATGATTTTCATGTCTACCATATGTGTTAGATTGTCGTAAAAGTTTCTTTCGTTTTATAAGGAAATAATAGAACAAAATGGAAATGGATCACACATAATTCAATAAAATAATATAAAACAAAAAAATGTTATACGTTTATTATTTCCTTGTGAAACGAAAGATACTTTTGGGACAACTTAATACTTTTAATTATAATTACATTACACTTTAATTGCAAATTAAACATCCATCAAGATAAACACTACTGAATAAAATTCCTATTTAATGTACGAATTTGAACTGTCCCTTTTTCCTTAATTTCAATGTTATATGCAGATAAGATTATCATAAGAAACGTGCATTGGAAGCAGCATATGCGCAAAATTTTTATTTCTTCTTGAGCACGTACAGATAATCATATTTCCTTTCACGATAAGAATGATTAATACCGCTCTTAGCAATTACATAGAGCATAAAAATAACGTATTATTAATATGCTTTTCTTGTTCATTAAAAATCAAAAAAAAATATGAAGAAACTGATGAAATCTACCAAAAATTAATCATCGCTTTATCGAATCTTACGATTAAATTCGACCAAGTACTAAAACATTTCAACGACACACTGTTATTGCAAAAAAAAAAAAACAGAGAGAAAGAAGACAAGCATAAAATGTAAAACTGTAACAATGTAACGTAAAAACGTCTTGAACACTCGAAAATTTCGTTCACGTGAATCCGTGATCTTGAATCGTAGTTAATCCCAAAATCTTAGATGATATTTGCAGATGACAAGATAGAGGAAAAGTGTTTATCAGTGAATTGGGACAAATCTGGCGCCGTCGAGGCAACATTCACGTCTTGAACGATATATTGCCCCCCATTAACAACGTGAGACACGTGAAATACTCGTTGTCATTCGTTAGTAGCCAATCAATAGCTAATTCTTTTTTATCTTGTAAGTTTTCCTTCCTTTTTCTTCCCTTTTCTTTCTTTATCATTAGAGTAATATGATTTGATTATTTGAAGTACCTTGGTTCTTTTGTTCGTGACGTTATGTAATTTTCTTTTACGTCAATATGTCGTGTGTATGTTGTACATAAGATATGCATGTGTGTATTAAAAAATAGAAATTGTAAAATAGGAAATTTACATAATCTTCCGCATTCTGAAAGTTAATTAATTATATCAGTATTGAGGAAGTACGGAGACTTCGAATTCCTACAGAAATACAAATTTCTAGAAATTTGTAAGAAATAATACCGAGTTTGTGGTTAGAGTGAAAAAGTTGAATATCTGTATTAATATTGAACTGAAAACTCCAATTTATATTTTCTAAGAATTTTTAATATTTTAGGTATATATCCGAGTCTTTATTTACTATTAACATTAATATTAACATATTCCATTGAAAACCATATCTTACAATTTAATGTCTTAGAAATATTACATTGCACGAATTTTTCTACTTATTCTATTAACAATATTTATTTAAATTTAAATGATCTTAAATCTATTTCCATTCACACAATAGATTTTTTAATCACTTTATATCTTTAAATAAAATTTTAATTCCAAATATCTACAGTAATAAAATTTCTATCTGTAATGGTACAATCAAGTAAAAATTTCAAACTTTTCAGACGAGTATTTCTCTGAACTTCCCAATGAAGTTAAATTAAGATTAATCAAAATTTAGTTAAATAGATCCTTGAGTACAGCCTCAATTCCCAGTTATTCGGTACAATCCTCAATTGTTTCGAGTTATATATTACGAAGGCGTTCGCGACAGTTCCAACAGTTAATTTTAATTTTCCAATTGTTAACCTCTGTCGCTTCTACATTGTACTTCTGTTAAATTCATGTACGTGTTGTCTTATTGCAGTTCACGGAGCGCCGAGTTACGATGTCACTAGCGTTCAGTCACGATTGGAGACCAACGAGGTGATTCATAAAGTTAATAACAACCACCAACAGCCGGTCGATTTGAGAAACGATGATCGTGACGATGGGCAAACGCTCTATGTGATCGAGTTCGAGTCTGAATCGAACGAGAAAGAAGGAAGCAATAAAAGGAAAGATCCGTCTCTCGGTAAGTAGTGATTCATCTTTACGGATCTTAATTGAGAAAGTCAGAAGGGCGAAAATGATTTCTTCTATTGGTTTAAATAATAGAAACGTGACACAAGTGACAAAATATTTAATTCGAGAGAATCGTAGATACAATTAATTCTAATAGAGGAATCTATATATTTCTTATAATTTAGTTAATTAATTATGTTTAGTATAAGCTAAATTTTTATTTGATTCTGACAAGAAAAGCAATTAATAATACTCGATTGCTTACTTGTTGATTAATATGCATTAAAATGAATTTCTTTTACTTTCGAAGAAAAAATTATGACCAGTTACAATCTTTCACTTTCAATGGAAGAATTGAGGATTAAGAACTATTATAAATTGGCAAAGCAAATAAGAGAATATACGTATAGATATAGTACAAGAATAAGGATATAAAATAATAATTGATATTCGATTCTACACGTGTTTTTTAATTTAACGATATAAATTCCTCGGAGCAATGAGAGGAAACGCATTTTAAAAGGGAGAAATAGATTAATTCTTCCATACTTTAATTATCTCAAATCACTTGACCGTTTCAATTATACAATAAACCATCTGTAAGACACCGGATTCTCAGTAAACAGATAAAATCAACAAACTAATGATCTCCCAATTACTTAACAATCTTAAGATTTTAACCAACGCAAGACACAATCCTAATTTTATGCGCAGTATTTTATTAGTATCCTCTGTGACCCAACAGTGCGTATCAACGAGTTAGCAACACAATCAGGCAACAGCTCGTTAGCATATAAATTTTGTATCCATCATTCCACGTACATAATGAACAGCACAAATCCACGCAACACGATCGTTAGTGTCACGCATAAAAATTAGTTTGCCGATTCTAAACGCTTTACCGATTATCTCGAAAACTTTTCTCGTAATTTATATTCCATCATCGTAGCAGGATCTTACACGAAATATTTCTGATCATTCGTGACCAAATTTGATGCCTTCGTTTACTCAAAATTTCAGCCTCGTACATTCTTTGGACTTCTTTTTTTATCTTTCTAGTAGCTTCTTTCGACCAATACAGTTTTTTCGTATAATCGATTCTATTTCAGTTCTTCTTCAGTTCTCTCTCTCTCTCTCTCTCTTTCCCTTTCAGAAATAATTGTATATTATTTTAATTTGTTTGAAATTGAATATTCCACTTATATTGTCTTTGACGATAAAATGTAAAAGAGGGAAGAAAGGCTACAAATAAATTTACGGAAAATATGTAACCTTTTTCTTTTTGGAACAAAACCCATATTCTCAAGAAATTCTTTTCTAGAAGTATACTGAAATTGTTGATCGATCTTATCACAAAAATTTGTTTAAATTGAAAGAATGAATATTAATACGAACGACATTTAATTTCTCTTCAGTCAACTGATTATCAACGTGAGGCATTAGGCGCACAATTGATTATTATTTATGTTCTCAAATGGTTAGTCGAACGTATTAATAGAAACTGATTATTTAATCGTGAATCACCGAATGTAATTTGCATAAGATCTTACGTACAAGCAGCTAGTAATTGAAATAAATCAATTCCAGCATTGATTTAGCGTAAATCATTAAGGAATTTATTGCGGTAAACTAGCTCTCCAAAATGGTACCATAACGAAAGACGTCAGCAGAGTAAACCAATAACTGCTTCTCCTGTGTATCTGTCCGTAATCTATTGCTTTAGATTTACGTATATACCTACATATATGTTTCAGATCGCCTGCACGTTATTTTATTACGCGCATTTCTAAAATTTAACATATTCTAAAATTACCTATTTCCTCAAAATGAAACTGGTCGAAACTTATAACGATGCACAAATGAAAAAGTAAAATTTGTATACAGCTAATCACATAAATGAAGATCGTGTAAAATTTATCACATCCTATACACACAATACGCATCCTTTAAAATCCCCATCAAAATACCCTACTCATAAATTACATGTATAGATATAATTTTATTTTTAAACAAACTTTCTATGGGATTACCGCTAATTGCATATATGTAAATATATTACACAAATCTTTCATCAAAAATATCTCTTTATTTGCAAAGGGTTTGCAAATTTTCTAACCGTTATAAAAAGAGATCGCGACTTGAAAAGGATTGGAAAATATCACCACAGATATTCTTTGTTCTTATTCTCTTGGGTGAAGCAATAGAACCTTGGGTACATTATCACAGTATCATTGTATTAAAATCATGTTCACCTAACAAATCCTCTAATTCTTTTAAGCTGTGCATCTTGCTATAAAGGATTGTTATAAACATTTTATTAACCCATCCGTTCCTTTTTTCACAGGCGGATTTCTTTTTGTTTCAGTGGACAATGACGGTCAAAATCCTCTAGACCCATGGTCGATCGTCTGGTACATCGGATCCTTTGGAGGTTTAGTCGCCTTTTTCCTAATCGTCAGTTGTTCAGAATGGTGTTGTCGTCGTGGTGGACGACCGTTAACAGTCCCCTATGCTCAACGAGCTGAAGCAATAAACGGACCAGTAGTAACAGAAACACCGCCTCCGCCATATCATTTATTCGCACCACCGCCATACGATTCCGTAAATTATGGTGAAATCGTGGACAAAACAACCGGAGAAAAATTGGACATCTACGTGATATCCGTGCCGATTCATAGGCCTGTGGTCCAGGCTCCAGCCTAAGGTTTTCCCAAAGAGTTCCTCGAACAGAGGATTGCGGCCGAATCAAGATCGAAACGACAAAGAAGAAGAAGATACAGTGTATTGTGTCGCTTCTGAAGGATTTGTCGAAGCTTCCTCGTTGGTATTCCCCTTTAACCGGGAGCATTTTGACAATCGTCTGCTGATCCATGTGCAAGGTTCGTTGAAAACGAGCTGTGGATCAAGGAAGAATGCAGGACGAGCTTAATGAATGTGTAATGTGTTGGTTGAACTTTGAGAACGTTTTAAGTATCGTGAATACTCGAAAGAACGAAGAAAACTCTTGCTCATGACGAAGATAAGCTTGACAAATATGTTGCTCGGATCCTGCAGATATTTTAAGCATCGTGAATAGTTGAAAGGTCGAACAAGATATCTGTTCGTGATAGAGAAAATACTCTTCATAAGACATGTTGTTTGAATTTTGAGTAACTTTACTTGAGGATAATTTGAGTATACGTATGACGAGTCTTTGAAAGGACGAAGAAGATTCTTGTTCATGGTAGAAGGAACAAACAATCTTCTCGAATTATTAATTGCATCTAGGAACGAGAAAGCACGAGAAGAAGCTTCGAATCTCTACGACGCTCGACGAAAATCGAGTTCATAAGAAATCCCAGAGAGGGAAAATTTCAACGCGTTGTTAACGAATATTTAAAGAGAAACTCTCTATCTTTGTGAGTGTGGACGAAGAAAAACAAAGTCGATGAACAATCAATTAAAGCAATTAATAGGGATTTAAAGATACCAGCGAGGGAAAAAAGCAAAAACGACTATGAGAAATCTCATCGTACACTCCGATGTAGGTCCAACTGCGAAGCAATGTTCTCTGTGATGATGTTCGTGAAACGAACTGTAATTAGAACTAGAGACAATCTTTTCGCGTGTGCTTTTAAAGTAAACCTGTTGTGCGGGTGCCAATCAAGGAACTTTACTTTCTCTTTTCTTTAAGTCGAGTGAAAGATTAACAAGATGCAAATAAAGTGTAAATCCAAGCTCGATCTCGTTCGAAGGACGAGCAAAGAATTAGAATGAATCGCGTGTTTCCATTAAGTGCTTTTAACATTTTAAACGAATTATTTATCCAATCACTGCCTGATCAGGTGAATAATTGAAATTCTATAATCATTCTAATCCTTCCAGCTTATTAACCCGTGTATACGCTGATTTTTGTGCTCGACTCGTCCTAACTAGTTGAAAGAAGAAAGAAACTGCCATATTTTCGTACACCGTGCTCGTTATTCGTTATCCCTCGACGTCTACGACGCGATTTTTAACCCTGCTGCGTCCTTTCTTCGACTCACTCGTGATTTCTTTAAAATAAACAATTTTTTAAATATAGAAAATTTCTCAAAGTTATAATAATATATAAAGGAGTCATTATTGATACGCGTAATTTCTTATTTTAATTTAATGTCAGAATCTTTTTTAAGGTATTAACCTGTTAATAGGGGGAAACGAATCATTTACATAATAATCTTTTATTTAGTAATTCCATATCTGTTTAGGTTTGTTACAAATAAATTATATGTATAAGAATTGCGAGAAGAAAGCATGATAGATCGATTTTTGTTCATTTTCTAATCTCTTATAATAGTTATAAAAATTTCTGACTAAAGGACAACCAGGTTAACAGGTTAAAATTATTTAACGAAACAGGAGTAATATTGGAATATGCAAACTCTGTGATCGCAGCAGGGTTAAGGAACTACAAAAGCAACGCACAAAGACAAGTTCAAATGACGAGGTTGATCGTTTTCTTCGCGTCACTTTTATTTTTGCATCATTCAAACTCGACCGAAAAATCAATCAGATCACCCGCGATGAAGTAATTAAATTGGTATTTAATTCATAGATTGAAATAATTGCAATATCATACAGAGAAATTCAAAAACTTCTCTAGTATATTGTACGATTTGGAAATTAAACGAAAATGTTTGGGATTATTTATTTTCACAATATTTATTTTCTACAATAGGCGCTTTTCTTAATCCTACTATGTTCTTTGGATTATTTTTAAGTAAATCGTTTTTTTCTACTGTTAAAAGATTTTTTATGTTTGATAATAAGTATAAAATAATCGGTAGAAATTTTTCTTAGAACATTAAAAATCTTTTTATTTGTCGAAATAAATGATATAAAAATGTAAAAATCGTAGTAGGATTAAGTCAGGTGTTTTTTTAAATATAATTTTACTACTTATTGCGAAGATATCCAAATGCTTGCAATCGACATATACGTTGAAAATATTTCAAGAAAATTTAAAAGACAAACCGATAACTGTTTCCAACTTCATTACAGAATCATGTAAATTATGTCGACATAGAATACTTCATAACGACTACGCTGTAGTTAAAATGTCTTATCTGGCATCTCCTTATTTTCCAAAACATGTCGAAATATTTGAAGTTCGTTGTGTCTTCCTTTTACATTTCGATTAAAGTTAGATTATACAAACCGTTACAAGACAACGATTAAATATTTTAAATTGAATGAAAGCACAAACAGATATTCCAACTACAATGTACAAGGAGAATGATAAAAGATCAGTCTTCTTCAGTTTCGAAATGATACATAGAACGTTTTAAGTTAAATTAAGCTTTATCGAGTCAAAACTCGAAAAAAAATTACAGTCAAATGCGGATAGATGCTTCCTTTAAAAGCAGGAAAAATGATATGATGGTTGAAATGTTCGGTTGCAAGCGTTCCGCTAATTACACCGTATCTCTAATCAGAGCCAATTACAACCGCGATTCTTTATATTTTTTTCTCGTTTTAACGGTAACTCAACTCTTCTTCCGGGTTGTGTATGTGTGCAAGCGTTGCATAAGAGGGCGCGCGTGTAACTCGCCTCGCAACCTGAATGATCTATCAACGGGACACGTGTGCGAGAAGTTCGAATAATTTCTAATATTGCTACACGCGATTAACCTCAATCGCGATCGTTACAAGTCCGACAATTGCAGACGATCATATACATAGATTACGAGTTGACTGCCATAAAAAGAATTTAACCGAAGGGGGTCACGAAAGCAGTTCGTGAAATATCAGTTCATGCGATTATGTCTCGAGAGAAGGACGATACTTGTACATGAAAGCGTTTAAATACTTGCAGAAACATTTTATGAATATATGATGCTTGTTATACGAAACATTTAAAAATGTCATTAACACTGTAACGAGAGCCAACTATCATGATTATATTGATAAACTGAAACAGATCTGAAAATATATGTATATGTGTGGAAGTAATAGATAGAATAGATATATAGAATGTGTAAAAATGGCAAAAGAAAAACATATTATTATATTATTATATTACACAATACATCTCAGTGTTCAATAATTAGGTAGAGCATCTTTATAACACTTATTATATATTCAAGATAGCTATTGCAGATAAGATATACTAATTTTTTATTAAATATATGTTTGCAATAAATGAGTCATTCAGAAACCACATTGATTAATTTCATAAGTTGAAGAATACAGAGAGATGATGATATTACAAATATACTTTAGGATTTACCATTATATGTATATATCATTTTCATGCGATGAAGAAATTTATAAAAGTAAGTGTACTTACATAATGAAATTGAGAGATTAATAAAAAATGGAATTCATCAGTTTGGTTTGTAAGAGGATCTTATCTTATAACTTCTATGCGTATTTTTAGATTTGTTTCATACTTAACCAATACATTCATACTAGCCAGGTCTTATTACAATGCTGGTGAGATTTCAAAATGTTTCATGTAACACATATAATATGTACACAAAAGGCTTTTACAAGTGTTATTGACAATACTTTCGTGAGCAACTTCCTCGGGAAAAATATTTTTAGTCTTCTCATTTTGACGCGTAGAACGCCTTTATCGTTATAAGGAAACGAAGTTTAGTATTTAAAATGTTAAATGTTCTGTTAGAAAAAAAAAAGTATTAGATATCTTAGATATTATAAGTTCGAAATACAGAAAATGTGAAAAATACTCGAAACGGAAAATTAGGGTATTACATGCGAGGAAGCCACGTATTGCGGAATCTAGTTTTATTTATGACAATGTTGTCGCATTGATCTCCGCCATTTAGCTTTAACCGGTCGATTAATTGTTCAAATAAAAGCAGAAGATAGAGAGAATTTGTATATGAATGAGTGGAAGGGTGTTAGAGAAATTTATCGTACGATTACGTACAATGTCAATTATTATTATTATCGTTATTATCACTAGTAATGTTATTATCATTGGATTCGTAATCGCGTTTCCGATTGCGATTGGAACACATTACGATGAACTTGCTCTCATTAAGGCATGCAAAATCGCAGCACTGTCACTATTTATTTTTTATACTTTTATACATACTGTTTATACATATTCCAACATCTCTATGTTATCAATAAAAATTTCTTTTCTCCAATTTCTACTATACAAAATAATTTTTTTCATTTTTTCTCCTCGATTAATTATAACTGACTAATATTTATGCACATTCATATTCTTATGAATACAATTTATAAAATAGAACTTAAAATGGAAATTGTTTTATCTATCAAATATTGACTTTAATGTGCAATTTGACAATCAAAAAACAATATACATACTATATATACCATATAGGCAGCAATGATAACTTTTATAAAGGTTATCTTTTTCAAAATCTAATAACTTCCAGTACTTTCAAAAATGAAGTATAAAAGTCGTAAAAATCATAACGCAATTTAGACTGAACAAAGCAAAGAAATCTGAGATAAAGAATAATAATATTTTAAAATTCTTTTCGTTAAGCAAGAAAATTTTACCTGATTCGCTTGTATATTTCTTGATCAAGTAAATTTTGAAATATTACAAATTACTTACACTAAAATAAGATATAAAAAAGATATGAAAAAATAAAATTTCGATATTGACGGACATTGACAAAATAGTTTTAGACGCGCATACAGGTTGACCAACATAAAAATGCAAATTTAATTGCAATTTTAGCACATGGTCAACAGTCCTGACAACATAATATATGTAATTGCCTCTTACATCAGGCAACGATCGCATGTGCGTTTTCACTTTTAAATTTTCAATAAAAAATTATATATTTTAAGTTTTCAAACATTCTGTCGAAATGAAACCACATGGGTTAGACAAGAATTAATAAAACAAATTAATAAAACTTCTAAACATGGACAATACTTTAATTTCGAGTTTTAAAAATATAACCTAGTCATGGATTATTTAGGTGAAATAGTAGCGCTCGGAATTGATAGTATAATTTTTGGTGTTTGTTTAAAACAATACTTTCATTGCAAAAATGCAATTACAGCAGTCAAGGTAAATCACGTGTATTTCTATTATTATTATTGAATACATAACTTTGTTACAAATAAAGTATGTTACACGTTGCATATGATAACTTAAATATTCTAACTAATATATCTTAATGTAAATTATAGTAACACGTTTAATCCTTAAAAATATCTCAAAATGTTTAGTTTCTCTACAGGGTGCAGAGTTTCATGAAGTTGGGCAACAATTGGGAGAACTCCTTGATAAAAGTTCTGATAATAAAATAGATTATATAGCAATTAGGGGTATTGTAAAACCCTTAGGAAAACCATTGAATAGCATTAATAACAAAAAATTAACTGGTGTTGTACAAAAGCTTAAAATCAAAGAACATGTTATAGCTAGAACTACTGCTGGCTTCTGGTAATATTTTTGTTTCAAATATGTTATAAAGATATAGAATTAAAAATATATGTATTTAAAACTAATAAATTTTTATTTGCACATAGGTCAGATCAGGAACGTACTGTTCATAAAGTATATAACACTGTACCATTTTCCTTGCAACATGGAAGTTACTCCGTAGAAGTATTAGAACCATTATCAGCAGATATTTTAGATCTGGATGTGGTATCTAATACCTTTGAACCAACTGTACCATCCTTTGCGGACCATTTATGGGGGTTTTTCACAGGTAAAAAATAATTATTCATATACTGTTTAACAAAAGTTGTAATAATATTATAATTCATTATTAATCTTAGGTGTGCGCCAACGTGGTTTACAATCTACTGAAGAACTACTTCGTGAAGGAGCAGTTATGACAGGTATAGGTGAATTAACAAGAACAAAATCCAAAACACTTACATTACAACCCCCTTTAAATGGTACACCATTTTATTTAACAAGTATGTCAATTAGTTCTTTGCTTCGGAAATTAGACGAGCGTAAACGGACATATAGGTGAGTTTTGTATTTATACAATTCTCAAATATGATTCTTAATCGATTTTTTATATTTTAGATTATTGTGTTTAATGTTCGGTGCTATTGGAATGTTAATTGGTGGAATAGTTCTTCGACGTTATTGGAAGGATAGAACAGAACAAAGATTAGCAGAAGATTTAAGACAATCTTTAGCTGCTTCACGAAAAGAAAGACGACAAAGAGTAAGAGATACTGATCTTAGAGAAGATCAATTGTGCGTTGTCTGTCGCACAAATCCCCGCGAGATTATTCTTCTTCCATGTGGACATGTCTGTTTATGCGAAGACTGCTCCGATGACATTACTAGCGATTGTCCAGTTTGTAGGGCACCAATTTCACAAAAAGCAGCAGCATATATTATCTAACATCAGCATAGATATAAATTTCTCAAATTACTTTTTATTACTTGATGAAAATTAATGTATCTAAGAGTGAAAAGGTAAATAAATATGAAGTGACTAAAAATGCTAATGAAACACTAACATGTACTTTTGAACAATAAAATAATTATTGGAAGTGTTTAAAAGTAGTACAATCTCAATTGAAATTATTTGCAAATTAATAAATCTGTGTATTTTGATAATATATCCTAAAACTTCATACAAATATATTTGAAGATATAAGTAATCGTCAAAATTCCAAATTTTTTAGTTTAGACTTTTCATTGTTTTTACATTTATCGTTTGTTATAGAATCTATCACTCGTTTAACTTTTGTAGATTTTCCAATGCCAAGTTTAGGGAGTCCTCTGTTTAAACCTTCTAACATAATGCAAGCTTTACAAATTTCCTGGCTAGATACAAATCCACAACGAGAACAATTTCTTTGTTCTGGTAGTTTAATACTTTCTTTTATTTGCAATGTTTCTCCTACAAAAGAAAATATATTAATCATGTATTTATATAAATATCAAGAAATAATTTTAACACAATAATTATAATCTTATTTACCAGAATGAATGATATCCAATATAGAAGAGGGTCTGATTTTCTCTAGATCCTTTAGATATGTTCTTGCATGTCCTCTGTATGCATTTGGTGCAAATATACATTCTGTTGAAAAGTATATCAACTGTTTAAAGTATGCATACATTACTATCTCTTTTTCATATGCATATTTAAGTGGCTTGCATCGTCTTATACAATCTGCTCCTGCCTATATTGCAAATAAAATATTAATTCGTAACATGTATTCACATATACATGCAACATGTACCTTTCATTTTTTTTTTTTTTTTTTTTTTTTTTTTTTTGAGGAAGCAATATACTAATTAAACTTACAGTAATAACTGAAGTACATCTTTGTAATCTTGCTATATCACCTCTTAAGATATTCATTAAAACTGTCTCTGCAATATCATCAGCATTATGGCCTGTTGCAATACAATCTACTTCTAAGAGAGCTGCACCTCTATCTAATGCTTGTCTTCGAAATACACCACAGAATGTACAGTTATTTTTTTTGCCAATCTAAAATGAAATAGTGTAAATATACTATGTATAATTATACTATGAAATAGTATAAATAATTTTTATGCAAAGTTTCTATGTAAATATATATACTTCTGCCACGATTTCATCCATTGTCCATCCATATAACTCTTTGTAAGATAATATTTTTAATGGGAGTCCATAGTCATCTTTATTCTGTTGAACAGTTTTCAAACTATCATCTCTATATCCTAAAATAATATAGACTTCTTGAAACAAAAATTCTGAAATATTTAAACATCATAGCATAATTCTTTTTATTAAAATACCAGTTATTCCTTCATCAATGGACAAAAGAAAAAGATCAATTCCATATTGGTATCTATCATTTAAAGTTTTCAAAACATATGCAAGTACTGTAGAATCTTTTCCTCCCGATGCTCCAATAGCTACTTTATCACCAGGTTTAAATAATTTGCCTTGTATAATTGTATTGTGAATCTCACTTTCAAATGCATAAAAAAAACATTCTTTACATAATGCATGCCCAGTTTTAGGTCTCTGTAATTAAAGACATAATTTTTCTTTTATACACTTCTTTAATATATTATACTCTCAAATTTAAATTAATAATTTAAAACAGTAACTTACTTTAAGAATAGCACCTTTCCCACACTGCTTTGAACATGGAATAGGCATTTTGTAGAATATTACACTGTTTAATTTGTTATAATAGAATGTTATAACAGAAATTTCACTGTGATAATTTAACTTCTAGTTTATATTTTTGTCTTTCTTCTTTTAATTTTTTGTTAAATTAATAAAGAATTCACAAATATTAAGCTTTTATATATGTTTATTTATAGGGGTTATGTTAAAACCTTATTAATATACGAAATTCATTTTATCGCGCGTACAAAAATAATTTCAATATATTATTTAATCGAAACCAATCTTTTTTTCTACGATGAAAAATGAAAAGAAAATTTACTAGTCCATAATAAAATAATTTTCAATCGCGCGTATAGATTTTACAATATGAATGTAACATGCGTTCTATCGAACTGGTTAATCTTCTGGTTTCTCTGGAGGCGGGCCGCAAGGCTGTAGCATTTTTTCCATAAGATTGAATCGAACACGGGCTTTTGCTTCGTTTTCCGCGATAGCGAAGAAATTTAACAGATCATAATGTCCCATGTAAGAACTGCAAGAATCACGATGCTGATTTACAAGCCATTCAAACTTGGTTGTGTCAGCATGCCCTGTGCCAATATACTTTGATTGCAAATGCTCCAACTGACTATGAATGTTGTATCGTTCTCCCATATTCTAATTTTTCAACGATAAAGATTAAAGCTTAATGAAAACTTTGCTTTTACTTACTTAATACTTAATACTGTTTGTTGCTATCAAATCACTATCAACCATGGAACAAGAATTCCTCTTAAATATATAAACATATATTACACCTTAAGGAGTGTCTCTATCAGTAAAAACGTAATGCAGACTTTTCATGTATTTAACAAATTTTAACATAAAATAATAAAATTGTAAGATTAGAGAAATAGAATTATACAAAAAGATATTTTAAAATGTATCTAAAATAAGTATTTTAATGGTTATAAATATAACAATATATATCTGTATATTTGTTCATATACATATCTATCTGATATGTTTCTTACATTAGTTTGAAAACAATACAAAACAAATCAATATTAATTAAATATAAATAAAATATAATATTCTCTCTCTTCCTTCTTTGGAACAAAATATTTAAACCATGAATTTAAAATCTAATTCGATAATATATGATATATAACTATGTGAAGATATGCTATTAATGTGTTTCGTTCTATATTTATAATTCTTGTATTTGTTTCTGTACTCTCTAGTTTGATAATGATGATATTTATATTTATATACACACATAATTAATAGATTTATTCCAACCAATTGCATCGAGTATAATTATATTCAAGATTATTCCGCAATTCTGTATACTTCTTACTTAGCCGCAAGAGTGCAGCACTTATCGCTTGTTACGTCAGACAATAATGACGTGCTAATGGTTAATGGCTTCTACTTACTTGAGCTACCTTTATGAGAAAGCCAAATACAATCCAAAGAAAATTCATGAGACATGATGCATCGGCTAGTAAAACTATAAAAATATGATTGCCTGAACACTTAATTGTTACGATAGCTATTAATTTTTATCAAATTTTACTCGTGGCCTACGAAATATGTGTTAAAACTGTTTACTGAGCAACGAACGTAACCATTATATTCATCGCTACGTTGGATCAGCTCGATGCAAAGAAACTCAACATTCAGCGTGTTATTACAAGATTTATATTGCACGTGAGTACTTATACGAGACATCGACTTATAGTTCCGTTAAAAACATTGACTAACTTTCTTTTGTGAAAAGTGGGCAACTCCCTTGCCACCCAGTCGTTAACAATGGCGGCTATGTTAGTTCAACCGAAAAATCCTTTTCTGTAAAATATTCTTTCAACCGGCAGTTTGTAGTCGATAGATTTTTATTTTTACCTTGGAAATAGGGCAGTTTGTTAAAAATTACCGTTTTCCACTATACATATCGAAAAATCGTGTCGTTCGGAAATACTGTTACGTCGACTAATCTACGTATGTGCATGTTGTACGTGTCGTCATACGTATGTGTATTATTGTCCATGTGTGTATAATGTCCATGATTATATGTTGAAAGTATTAAGGAAAGCTGAAATATAATACATATAATAGTGTTCAAATCTTTTGGTTATATCAATTAAGGTTAAATTAAATGTAAAAAATTCATTTGTTTTGTTACTTCGATATTTTTGTAATATTTTTGTAAGTGAAATCTAATATATATAAAACGTGTATTTCTGAAATTATGTATTTATCTTTATGCGAAGGAATATCTAAATAAGCTAATAATTTGTACAAATATTACATATTTTCTGTGTTTTTATTATGCACGCAGATTAACAAGTTAACTGCTGAGTGAATTCTATATGTGTTATATACAGTTATGATACATACCTTACCAAAAAAAAAAAAAAAAAAAAAAAAATAAAATAGTTCAAACAAGTTATGTATATGATTGTTTTCATAATTTTGATACTTCTATTAATTCTGCCATTGTTATTTACCAATAACATCCAGTATGTTAATAAAGCAAATAAAGTACTATAGATTACTTTTATATATTAATATTATTGCATTTCAGTAGGTGACATGCCTAGCAGTCGTGATATTGAAAGAGCTGAACGTAATGGAAGATTTCGAGCACGCAGAAGAGATAGTACCAGCAGTGATATAAATCGACATAGTTTTGAAGCACCTGATAAGAAGCACAGAAGGCATGGGAAAAATAAAAGTTCTGGGAAAAAGAAAAAGAAGAGATCGAGAGATAAGTCCATAGAGAATGTTCCAACTGTAGCTTCTTCCATTGTTAAACCTTTGGTTGAATACTCAGATGTGAGTAGCGAAGACTTGTCTGAACCAGAAGCTGGGGAAATTCAGTCAGAAGATAGTAGAGGTAATAGCTATACAGATGGAGAAGTACCTGAAACAGTTTTACAAAGACGTTATTATGGAGGGAGTCCAGTACGTGCACTTGGAGCATCTCCTATTAGTCTTTCACCATCTCCACCAGTTCAGCATAGACATGTTAATAGACATTATTCGCCAAATGAACAACAACCATCTGCAATGCATGGTGGAACACCTGAATATGAAGAAGAGTCTAGACGATATGCAAGAAGAAAAGAGAAAAAACACAAACGAGAAAAGAAGAAGAAGAGAAGTCTTAGTCCTTCATCCAGTACTGGGAAAAAGAAAAAACGAAAGTCTAAAAGGCATTCTCATAGTCTGAGTCCACATCGCATTGCTGATGAAATTATCATAAGCCCCGAGCATGAAAAACCAATTGGAAATTGGTCAGAATCACCGCCTTTACCGTTAAAAGATAGTACCTCGCCGATATCACCTGCTACACCACAAGAACAAAGGTGTTTAAGTGATGTAGAACTTGAAATAACAAGGCAGCCTCGAAATGTTACTCCTCCATCACTTCCTCCAAGACCAACAGAATCCCCCCATACTCCTTTATTACCTCCGAGAACGACGACGCCAGAGAATAGCAAAGCAAGTTTATCAACAATGAAACATACTCCTGAAAGACAAAAGCATAGTCCTAATATCCATACGCGACGTAGTAGCATTAGTCCAGGGCCCACTATTAGCTCGAGCCGTAGGAGACCTCATAGTCCATCGCCACCATCAAGGCGAAGGGACCATAGCCCAACGAGAAGAAGAGATTTTAGTCCAAGTCCAATGGTGCATAGACTTAGGCACAGTCCTAGTCCTTCAACAAGGCGAAGAGAATTTAGCCCAAGTCCTGTAAGTCACCGACGTAGAGATCCTGTTAATTCTCCACCTTCGAGTAAACGTAGACGGCGAGAAGAATCCGAAAGACGACATAGACATCATGAAAAAGACAGAAGAGATAAAAGGAAGTCGAGGTCAACTAGAAGTCCTACTGGAAGCAGGTACTATATATTACATGATATAACAATTCTAAATCATTTGTTTTGCTATTGAAAATAATATTTCCCTTTTCTAGGTTACATTTACCTCTTTCTCGTTCACGGTCGCGAAGTCCTGGACGATGGCGAAAGTTACAATCACGATCTAGATCGCGTTCACGGAGAAGAAGTCGTACTCCAAAAAAATCTCGTTCTCCTAGCAAGTCACATAAATCGACAAGAAAACACAAATCAAAAAGTCCACGTCCTTCGAGGATACCCTCTCCTTCTCCTCATAGATCCAGAGCAAGAAGCCCCTCAAGTATCACAGCAAGAAATCTCCGAGTACAAGCAAAGATTAGCGAAACTAGTTTATTTGCTGAACTCGTGAAAGATAGAAACATGAGGGAATTAGCATACAAGAAGTTACAAGCAGCTAAGGAGAAGGCTGTTACTCAAGATGAAGTTCAAATTATAGAAGGAACTGATGAAAAAGATAGTAGTAGTGTATCTTCTGAGAACAAAGCATCCACAGACAATAAGGATAAATACGTGAATCATAAAGACCAATTGAAGATAACAAATGAAAGTATGAAGCCTGTTGATCTTGTGGATATTCCTGTTCCAATGTCGGATGACAATGGAATAGCGGGAAAGACGCCACCATTGCCAATTACACAAACTGTTAATGCACCAAATGTAATACCTGCAACTAATCAGCATATGTTTGTATATACTTCACCCACAACTACCACTAGTGTCTGTCCAGTGACTGTTACAAATAGTCCAAGTTTCCCAACTGTTACAAATCTGCAAGCGCCACCATTGCCACAATCTGAGTCTGCAAATACAACAGGTTTAGTGTCTATGTCAGTGCCTATTCCTGTACCAGTACCTGTTCTCCCTAATTTATCTGTTCCACCACCACCTATACCTATACCAGTTCCAGCACCAAATACGGCTATGTCTAAATTTAATCCTCCTAACAATCTAGTTCCTCTTAAGTCAGTAGATCCTCCTAAGCCTCCTATCGTAGCATTCAAAACTAAAAGTTTATCACGGTTACCATTACCACCTGGAATTAATCAAAATGATTTGGAGAGTATAGACTCACCACCGAGTCGATCTCCAAGTCCGCCTAGTAAGGCACAAATGAAATTCCCAGCTTCAACTACAAAACCACCGCAGAAAAAGAGTATTAAAGACTTACCTATGCCACCGGGTAAGTTTGTGATACAATAACATATATAATTTTAACGTCATTAAAATAATATCTTTTTTATTATCTATTTCATTATCTATATGATTACTTGATGTGTAGTTGTTCCTGGATCAGAAGATTTAAGTGGAGAAGATGATCCAAATGCAACGCCTCCTCGTACAAAAGTTGAACGTGTACCACCAAAACCGAAATTAAAAAGACCAAAAATTTTGAAACGTAGAAGTTCTAGAAATTGTCATATGCCTATGTCTGCTTCGAGTGGTAAGGATTGGGGAGAACGCTCTGTTGACGTATTTGAAGTCATAGCTCAAATAGGAGAGGGTACTTATGGACAAGTTTATAAAGCTCAAGACAAACGAGCTGGTGTGCTTGTTGCATTGAAGAAAGTTCGTTTGGAAAATGAAAAAGAAGGATTTCCCATTACGGCAGTACGAGAAATTAAAATCTTACGACAACTCAATCACAAAAATATCGTGAATTTGAGGGAAATAGTTACGGACAAACAAGACGCGTTAGATTTTAGAAAGGTATTACATATATTAAAATATATAATATAGTGAGGATAGTATTGCATATTGCAATGTTACAGGACAAGGGTTCATTCTATCTCGTATTTGAATACATGGATCATGACTTGATGGGTCTTTTGGAGTCTGGAATGGTCGATTTCAATGAAATGAATAATGCAAGCATCATGAAGCAGTTATTAGATGGATTAAATTACTGCCACAGTAAAAACTTTTTACATAGAGATATCAAGTGTTCTAATATACTGATGAATAACAAGTACGCAAAATGTACTATTAGTGAAAAGAAAATTTGTATTTATACAATTGTATTTCTATAATATAATTGTATAATTTTTGTAGAGGGGAAGTTAAATTAGCTGACTTTGGACTTGCAAGACTTTATAATGCAGAAGATAGGCAGCGGCCCTATACGAACAAAGTGATAACTTTGTGGTATAGGCCTCCTGAATTATTACTGGGCGAGGAACGTTATGGCCCTGCAATAGATGTGTGGAGTTGTGGCTGTATTTTAGGAGAATTATTTTCTAAGAAACCGCTATTTCAAGTAAGGAAATGATAATGAACTATATTTCTGTTAAAGAAAGGAATTGAATAAAAGATGATTATTTTTATCTTTTTTAAGGCAAATGTAGAAATGATGCAGTTGGAGATGATTTCCAGAGTCTGTGGTACACCGACTCCCGCCGTTTGGCCTTCTGTGATAAAACTGCCATTATGGCATACATTAAAACCAAAAAAATCACATAGAAGACGTTTACGAGAAGATTTTTCATTCATGCCAGCACCAGCACTGGATCTTTTAGATAAAATGCTGGAATTAGATCCAGAAAAACGAATAACGGCTGCTGATGCACTTAAAAGTGCATGGCTGAAAAATGTTCAACCTGAGCAGTATGTTTTCCTCTTGTATTTGAATATGCATACATAAAAAATATTATTTAAGTTTATCATGTAGTTAGGAATAGTAACAACAGTATTTATGTAGGAATATAATTGAACAAACGTTGGAATACTTTTTTTTTTTTTTATAGTTTTTTTGTACAAAGACTTTAACTATTGCCCATTCATAAGACCTGTATCTCTTACATAAAAATTAGGATGCCAGCACCTCAGCTTCCTACTTGGCAAGACTGTCATGAGCTCTGGAGTAAAAAACGAAGACGTCAGCAGCGTGAGCAACAAGAAAGCTCTGCTGGAAAGATGCCTCTTCTCCCTCTTCCAAATAAAGGAGGTCCCCATAAGGCTATGGAAGATCTGTCTGATGTCGGGGGGTGAGTAGCTGTAGAGAGACATATCCGCACAAACTCGGACGCGATATCCAGTACTGACCAGATACTAATTGCTTACACACGTAGATGGCTGTGTATTGCAGTTGTGCTTGGCATTTATTTTCTTAGCAAAATGCGTTGTTAGAGATCTTATTTAAAGAATGAAAACATAACTGTTGTAGTATCTTATTTTCATCGTCCGTTTGCATGTGACTTTCAATAATGGATAAAATAAGTTAATTTTAGTTTGATTCACAGTCGTTCAAACACGACGATGGCTATAGTGCAGAACAATGGAATATAGACACGAAAATGTACAGCAACGTTCTCTTTTCATGGGTTTACTACAAAGATTATGTTCTCTAATACTTTTCAAATACATGAAAATATTTCGAACGCATGTATTTAGAAGAAATACAAAATTTATAGCGATTTGTTTTTTCACAACAAAATATATCATAATATAAAATAATATTTAAATACTCCTTAATAACTGCAAGAAATAATATCATAATATTATATATTAGTATCTTTCTTTCAAAGTGATATCAAATATTATTTGATTTGGAGGATCAGCATTTATGTAAAAGGAAAATACGTATTCCTCTTACAATGTGTTTGTGATTCAATTTAATTGCCTTTGAAATTAATTATATGAGCTTTAAAATTACGAGATATCTTTTATGTTTAATAATATTAAGATGATCAATAAGTAGCTAAATGTGTACATATTTGCTAATCTATGTTTATTTTAACATAGATATAACATAACATACATTATGACATGTTTGTGTAAATGAAAATGCACATATGTACGATTTTATATCACAGTTAATATATGCATTTACATAAGTGAATGTATATGCATATAATTACCAATATTCATGATTGTATCAATGATATATATCTTTAAAAGTTGAATTTTAAAATGGTTATATAAGAAAGAAAAGAAATATATAGTAAGTATATAATTGTAAATAAAAAAAGGAATTTCGTATGTTAATTTTCATATTAAACTATTAAATTGAAATGTCTACAAGCGCATGAAACGATACATGAAATGAATGAGCATAAACTACGAGAAAATAAACGATCTTTATAATATTTAAAGTCTTGGAGTGTAAATAGGTCAAATGGATACTAAGAAGAAGCTGATGGAAGATTGAAGACATTGGAATACAAGGAGCCAAGACTAAAGTGTGAATGTATTACGCGAAATATTAATATCACGGCCATCACCATCGACATTTCATTTTATTTACGTTAATTCAGTTTATTTGAACATTCACATCTATAGATCAGGCATATTTTAATTGATCATATTTTCGCAATTGTGTGTTATAGTTTGTTATTCTGTATTGTAGATAATTATCGTAAGTTTCAATATACGAATGGCAGTACTGAATATTTGTTAAATATTTTCATGTTTTTGCATGTATTTTGTATCAAAGCCATTCTTATAATGAAGTACGGGATATGGACAAACCTAATGTATTATCTTCACAATGTAAAATAATATTGAATTTCTGTAATATAAAATATTTACAAAATGTCCATAGGCATCTGCCTAACACTTTTATGGACAATGAATTTCCAATGTTATTAAAATATTTTATCGTTTAATTTGTTTAGTCCCTTTCAATGTTTCTATATTTTTATTTGTAAACTAAGTAACCACACACACACATATAATCCTTTGATAAAGTCATATCTGACGATGAACACTGGGACCTTGGGAATGAATGATAATACCAGTGTACATGATTATGTACCCTTTCAAAATGACATGCAAAGTACATGTTATTTTTCTACTTATTCCACAATAAGTTTGTACGGATGTTTAATACATTTATTATCTCAATGCAGAATGTATCAAAATAAATAATATATTGATATTATAAAAATATAATTTCACGCGTAGGTAAAATAGAATAAAAATTTCATTTCTGTGTAAACATTAAACAGCATTATATGATAATAAGATGATTCAAAAATTCAAGCAGTTTATTATCACAAATAAAGAATATTTTATTATGACCTTTGTCATGAAGGTAAATGAATAAGATTATGAATGATTAATAATATGTGCTACTTCAAAATAATATCAAAGAAAAATGTTGCTTTGTGATGAAGCATTTTAATAAATTTGATGAACTTGAATAAAAACGGAAAACAGAATGAATCAATATAACGATATAAATCAATGTATAAAATCATTTTTTTGTAAAAACGACAATAAAGTAAATATATTTTCCATTTTAGCTACTTTATTTAACATAAAAAAATGAATGATTTGGTAGTTTTAATTCATATTGATTTTAAACAAAATTGTATACAAAGTACAATATAATGATTTCTAAGCATTGCAAGTTATGTAGCACATGTTACAAAATTTATTATTAAAATTTATTAATTGTATGATCAAATTCAATTTTCCAATATTTACTATTTTTATTGTATTTGTAAATATAATTATTATGTAACTGATAAAATATAAAAATACTACATATATTATATCAGAAAAAATACGTGTGTACAGAAAATATTATACATTACAATTATATATAAATATATAAATACTAATTATTTTACTGTAGAATATTATATAAATAGCATACTTTTGGTTATGTACACATGTTATCTCTAATATACATATATATCATGATAATACTATATATAGTAGACATACATTAAATTAGTTATTATTTATTTTACATTGTTAATGATAAATTATATTGTGGAATTCGTAGGAGACAACATAATACTTGAAATATAAAGTAACAAATAATTATAAGTGAATACAAATTGGCAAGATATCTAATAAGAAAAACAATTATGTTTCAGGAAATAATGTTATTGTGGCAGAATGATAAAGGGCAAATTTTATAGCACTTATAAGAATATAAATAGGTAATAAATATTCCAAATCCGTATAATATATGTTTATACCCAGGGTGTCCAGTTTAATAATTCACACGAGACTTGGTTTTGCGTATCATATAACAAATTGGGCTTTATGACTAAAATAATAAAAGCTTGATCGTTTCGTGCAAAAAGGTTGAGGATGCAATGAATTGAACAATCACATTATGATCTTAATATCTATGATCCTTTATAAAATTGTTGTGTCATATCTCTTCACTTATACAGATATAAGTGATAAGTATGCAATAAATTGTGAAAAATAAAATTTACAGAATACAAATAAAGTTTGATATGCTGTGCCTATTAAATTGCATGTATATCCATAAAAAGTATTGATTTGTTAGTCTTGCTTGTTCGATATGCACGTTTATAAAACGTATTATCTTTTGCATGATTTCTATTAATTATAAAACAAATATTACTATTGGGTATCCATGTGTTATTGTCCGTCTTAATAATATTTATAAGAATTTTATTTCATGTTGTTTTATTAGCATTATTTTATAAATATTATTAATATATTTTATTCATTTCAAGAAATATTCCATTTTAATATGGTATAAATCATTATAGAGGTCATTTTACGGAATTATATATAACACACTAGAAGTTTACATTATTAAATATATTCACTAAATACTTTATATATATATATATATTTATATATGTTTTATATTCAAAAAATTTGTTTTAACATAACATTTTGTCATGTTCAATAAAACACTTGATCTTTACTTTTATAGTTTTTATGATATGCTTTTGACTTGATTTCAGGTCTTCCAAACGTTTAAAAATGGAAGCAGGTTACAATTCTCATCCAAATCGACTTGATACGGAATCTTTCTATGGGGGAGATAATTTGTTCAACCAAAGCAGACCTTACATGGTCTCATCGCCATCATATTATTACACAAGTCCTCCACCTGTTACACCACGGTCCAAGGGAGATGTTAACAGACCTTATATGATCTCATCACCATCATATTTTTATGTTAGTCCACCATCAGTTATACCACGGCCCAAAGGAGATACTACCTCTCATATGCCAGAAATATACACAGAAGATAATCTTGTTCGAAAATTAAGTGCTCTCACAAATGTATTAAATCAGGGAAAACCAATTCGTGTTGAAGATCTCATGTCACTTCGATCAGATAATGAGGTACATATACTTGGATTTTTGTTTCAAATACTTCATTTTTATAACTTCATATAATCATTAATTCTATAATATGATATTATTATATTGTTATAATATTTAATAGCATAACTATTATAATTCAAATTACAGAGTGACCCAAAAGTGATACAATTGCTAGGAGAATTGCATGCTGAACTACGGCTTGCTGCAAATTCAAGATCAAGTGGACTAATAGAATCTCACCTTCCTGTACTAAATCCACTACCTTTAGGTAAGTTCCACTTATTTTTTCTTATATTTATGATGTATTGTTGTTTTATATTTTATTTTTGCAGATACAAATGCAGCACAGTCAGGAAATTTTGATGCACATGCAGTTTATGCTGGTGATGATGCAATGAGTTCTGGAAGGTGGTCGCAGGTGGCTACAGCTGGTGTTCGCAGTGCATTATTAGCGCTAATGTCGCGCTATGGTTTGGAAACTTGCAATCCTTCCCCTGTTATCACCCGACCCCCAGGTAAACCAACATCCAACCTAACACAAAACCTTTCCCTACCCTCGACTTCCTCTCAGTCAGCATTCAGCTCATAATGATCTGTATATATAACTCTTTACAGCGTTCTAAACTATGTTCTGTATAAAGTTGGAAAAGGTCTAAATTGCTATTTTTTAAATTAACTAGGCATGGAAGTACAACTGCATCCAAGTTGTTTATAGATTCTACTATCTGTTCATAACTGTAAGTGCACATTCGGTGTATAATTGTATATAATTGATGTATTATTAATACGTGACCAGTTACTTAATATAGTACTTGTATCTTTAATAATAACTACATGCTCTTTATAGTGCACACTTATGCGACATATGAAATAAGAGCTTCAAAGTATTAATGTTTATCATCTTAGTTTATCACATTAAGTTTCGTTTTCATATTGGAAATATTTAATACTTATGTGTATATATATACATGGAAACGCAGGTATAGTGTAGGTACATCTAAAAGGTTCAAACAAAACGTTCGATAGATCAATATAGATACTTTTATCTTTTTCAAAACAAGAATTTGTTTTTAAAGTATTTAGCGTTTATTACATATAGCTTTATGTTAGGTGATATATTTTGTTATATTGAATGAAATTGTTGAAAATGAATTAAAAAATGAGGGTTGAAGGTATTTGAAAGAAAACTAAAATTGGATGCATTCTAAATGTTTATTTGTTGCATAAGTTTTTTTTTTTATATACGATGTCAAATCCTTATTTATTATGAAAATATTTACGGGATGTAATGTACATAATAATATCGAGACATAATAAAGAGATAAAAGTACACGAATATAGTAGGCTTTTTTTAGGACAGAAGAATGAAATTAATTCAACTACATGAATTCGTATTTATAAATTAAGTATATCATAAATAAATAATTTTTGTTTGGTTAGATACTTACAAAGTTATGTCAAGTATTTCTATTTTTTTTTTTCTTATTTACAAGAAATAATAAAATTGAAGTTTTCGGAGTTTTTTTTCAACATAATAAAAAAACAACATAAAAGAAAAATTAACGCAAGTTTCACGAACGTTTCAGATTGAAGTGATTCCAAGAAAAACACGTACACTACGAAAGTGAGGTTAGGACGTGTGCTTCTATACCGGCAAGCTGTATACAATATGTATGTGACGATATCATGGCGATTTGTGCTGCAGTTTAAAAAGAAACTGGCGACACACTAGATTATTCAGTGAAGTGATCAGCAGTATGGAGTATGAATAATAAATTGTTTATTTTGTTGAGTTTGTTCGATTCTATGCACAGTGTGATAATAATATAATATAATAAAAAAGACACAATGAATTAATTAACGACAAGTGAAAAAAAGGGACAGGGTATTAAGTTGTTTTAAAAAGAGAATTACCTAACCTCATTCATTTTACTGATGGCTTTGTCAGATGTTTTACAATTCGATTGTTCCATAGAAAATGAGATTGCGCAAAATGCTTTGAAGAATTTTACTGGAATGCTAGGAAAAGCATTCGAACAATATAAAAGTAAGTATATTTCTATCATATATATTGTTCTTATATTAACAAATGGAGTTTCTTCGTTTATATTTCTTTCAGTTATTTATTTAACTTCTTACAACAACAAAGCTTGCTTATTTTAATTACAAGGAAATTATGTTTATGATCAAAAAATTATTCTTTATAGTTTCTGTATGCAATTTTATAATAATATATATTACTTAATTTTTGATTTATGTGCAAATTAAAAAAAATTAAATCTTTTAAAAATAAAACGTTCATAATGAAAATAATAATGTACTCTCATTATATATGTACATTGCTTTATATCATGAATGCAATTTTAAGTAAATAATTTGTAGTTAAATTTATATATTTACACAACAGACTCTTATATTTACAGAGTTATGGAATGAATACTTAAAACTGCGAAAATATTGTGGAAACATTACGAACATTGCTGACTTTAAGATTCCGAGTGAATTGTTTGAATCAGACATTTTTAGTAATAAAGATGTGTAAGTTTTAATTCTGTTGCACACTTATAATTTATAATGTTGTATTAGTAAGATTACATTATACATTGTTTAATGTTTTATATTTCAGTATTATACCTGCTAATAACCAAGTATTAAAAAATACAGAAATATTTCCACACGAAGATATTAATTGTGATAATAATTTTAGAAACTGTGATTATATTTCAAATGTAGATAATGCTGCTTTAATTGATACATCTGTTAAGTGCCAAATACAAGAAGATAAATTATTAAAGAGCCCAATACTTGTAAGGAAACATTCTAGATTTAAGAAGACTAATGTTATAAATAATCAGGTTAATCCAAAAAATTTTAAGCAAAATGAAATGAATTTGTGCCTACCAATAAAAACAGATATTTCTAGTTTAACAAACCTAAAAAGTGATCTTATACAGAATCCATTATCTCAAGACTCAAAAGAAAATGAATTATCAATTATCGAAGATAACAATGATGAGATTAATACATCGATCAACACAACTATTACCAAAATGTCAAAAAAATTGGGAGTTAGTAAATTATATAATGTAGATACCACATTACTAAAAAATGGCAAAAAACATAGGCAATCAAAACTTGTACTTCTCGAAGATGAGCAATCAACTGATATTGTAACTCAAAAGAAGCATAACAGATCAGATTTTTTAATAGCACATATATCACCTAGAAAAGGTATAAGAGAACAGTTCAAAAATCATAATAATTCTATAGAAGAGGATATAATTCAAAATAGTCCAAATAAACGTATAAAGTTAAGTTCAAAAATGAGAAGTTTGAAATTAAAAAAGAAGACTCCAAAGAAAGAGATTAATCAACACAGTCTAGATCGTCATTTGCTACCTCTGCAAAAATCTGTACAAGAAAATCGAACACATTTAATTACAGAGCCGAAAATATTTGATTTTTGTAATGAAAACGTTAACGGCAATGATAAGATACAAAAAAATTTTAATTCAGCAAAAGAAGAAACAGATTCCAATTCCTCAAGTGATGAAACGTTCTGTACTTTAGGGGAGTCATTGCAAAAACAGTCTCCTTGTGATACAAATAAATTGAAAGAAAATGTACCTAAAACTAAATCTGTAAGAAGGACTCTTATGGATAGTTTTGATATGTAAGTATTGTTTACATAAATGCAAAACATTTTGTAAAATATATCAAATTTGATATATTTTTTAGGTTACCTGCGAAAGAATATATATTTGATAAATCACCAAAGAAAAAGTCTGGAAGAGCACAGATGAATGGTGTTAGTTGTTGGCAATGTAAACAGGTAATATATAAGTTTAATTTATAACTTATAGAAAAGTAATATAAATAATTAATTGAAATAATGTTAAATGTAATTTGTTTCTTTTTAATGCTGCAGAGATTGAACTGTAAATCAATACTACATCAATCCTTTATACATACATAAAATAATATGTATGTTTATAAATGTTTATATGTATATATGTATGTATGTATATAGTATTTCACTGAGAAAACTTTTCTTTTAGTATTACACTAGTCTTGGGCTTTCTGAGAAAGAAATAAGAATGAGGCAAAATAAATGTTCCCGGCACAGAACTAAATATAATGAAAGGAATGAAACACCTGAAGGTAATGTAATATATCTTTTTATATTCTTAGAAGAACAGAATGATATATGTACTTAAATTCTGTGTATGCTCATATATTTCAGATTTTTGGAATCCTCTATTTCCTGATACTACTTTTGATTCTAGTTACTGAAATTGAATTACAGCTTGATGATCTGGATTTATTTATATATACATATATATATGTCATTATTATCTTATATATAATTATTTATTTTATTAGTTTGTAAACTTTAAAATAGGTATAAAATAAAAGTACAAATTGTATGGACATTTTTAAATGTATGAAACTTATGGTTTAAGAAAAGAAAAATTGATTTGAACAATAAGAACACAATATATATTATGATTTGAACATAGACTGATTTATTATATCATAACACATATAGTATTACATCTTTTGAGTGTATGTGTAACATACACACGCGCACACATAGTATAGATTTATATATTATTTCATTCTATATAGACTCATCCCTTTGCATAAAAATATAGAATCTTTTATATGAATCTGTGCTAAAAGAGACTAATAAAACATATCTGTTGGTCAAGCAAACTTTCACGTTGAGTTCACAATATATCACTTGTATTAATCCAACATAAAATATAAACTGTTATAATTAGGATTTTGAACTTTCTTATTTGGTTTTTAAAATGTAACGATTAAGAAATGGAAGCAGCATTAGAAAACGTAATTATTCAATACTATATGTCATTTTGATTTAAATTTATTTCTTTTGTAATCTATCTTATTTGCAGTACCTGATAAATGTATGACTGTCTCTTAAATCGCTATTTAGCAAAAAAAGGAAGTAACGTAAACATATGAAATGTGGAGAAGAAAACATTGTTTGTAATCGTACTGCACAATAAAAAGAAAGGAATCACAAATACAACTTGTTCATCCTATAGGAGGCTGGATCTACAGAATGAACAGAGCCGTAGTTTTAAAGCAAGGGCGACGCTTCCATTTACGGCTCGTCATATCGACACCGGCAATTTGTGTAAACATGTATGCGTATATTTTTCTTTTTATATACCGCCTAACATTATTTTCACGATATTAATGATTAAACTTTTCATTCACGAAGCGTGTTCATAGCAACATATCTGCATGATATTTAAAACATTAAATTTATGTTACATGGTCATATTCTAGTTCATATTTTACATCAATAAAACATTCTTATAATAATTTTTTTTTTTTTGTTAATAATGACGATACTTAATTATGATGTGAATATTGTGCAGCTCGATCATTTTTATTTCTGTATGCGTAGAAAAAAGACTGATAAATAGCGCTTCTTGCGACGTTTTCGCGTGAAACTTTACATTTAACGTTTAATAAAATTTCATTTCACGGAAGCAACAGTCATAGCCGTATTAAAATCCATTAAAATCCATTCTCTTTAGAACGTGTAACAATAGTATAAAAATTCTGATTTCAATTTCTAACGTGGGGCATTTAGATTCTCGCATTCCTAACATAAAAATTTCATTAAAGTTTTGTATATAAAAATCTTTTTTAAAGAAATCAATTCAATAAATCAAATACGAAAATTCAATTAAATGCATCAGTAATTATATGTGACTTAATTAATGTGATCATCAACGTTATATACACTTGATAGAATTGACTGAGCAGATAGAATTATATTATATTTTTTGGTGTCTTATTTAAAGCTATTGTAAAGCACATTAGTAGAATTGTCCATGAGAGGCAGCAACATATTTTTAATCCAATTAAAATAAAACTTTTATGGTATGAAATTAACAATGCAATGAACTACATAAAGACTGAGCTACATAATGGGGGGTAAACATTCATTTCCATGATAAAACAATAAATTACGTTAAAATTTGATCACGACAGAGTACCGCTAAAGACAAGTGTATAAGGACTCACAGTAAAAATGATACCATTATTAGCCGATATTTAGAATTCCATCAGCTGCATAGCTCAGTCTTTCGAATCTATATGCTTGTACTTGACTATTCAAGTAGGCCGTAGTCAAACGAGATGTATAATTAAATATTATAGATTGCCACAATAAATTTTTCTTTAAAATAATTATTCGGCAATATAATTCATATGTATATATTTATCTCGTAACACAAATAAACAAACAGTGTCTTTATAATTTAAATGGTCTAAAATTCGATGTTTTCTGTGATGAAGTATAGTCAAAGCAAAGTTCGTTAAAAGTTTGTAATAGATTTAAACGATATTAGGATATGTTCAAAAGTATTTAGGAGAAGAAAGTTATAGAAAATAAAAGATATAACAGGGACTTTAGACTTTTGATGCGATTACGGTCGACTAGAAATATTTGGCCATTTTTTGTCCGGTAGATTGTAATTAATTCTTTGCCTCTGCTCGCCGCGACTGCAATTTCGAATTCGAGTCAAATCTTACTGATCTTGCTTTGTCAAAGAATTATTTCCTGGAAGAGATTTTTCTGTAGGGGGGACAGGTAAAGCCTTAAGGACAGCGTGTACTTCTTCTGCCACTGCCATGAGAACAAATTTAAATTGTTGCTTTGTCGCAACCGTGTCAGGTCTTTGATCTCTTATATGTTCTAATGTAGCTGCAATGTCGATTTCTTTGGCTCCTTTCATCATACGGTTCAGAACCATGTCAATTAAACAATATGTACCAGTACGCCCAGCACCATCACTGTAAAAGGTTATGTTTTTTATTTCTATTCAATGAATCACGTACCGGATGAGATTGTTAATTATTTTCCAAAAGAAAAAGTTATTATTATATATATAATATCTTAAATGTAAACAATACATTACAAATCTTACCTGCAATGCACAACTATAGGGCAAGATCTGCCTTTATAGGATTTGTTAATTTTTCTAAAAATAGATAATAATAGATATTAGGATACATTCTATATATACATTTGAATTTATAAGATACTTACCGGCGGAATTCAAGAAGAGCCTTGATGGACTGTGGCACGCCGTTTTCGGGCCAGGACAAGAAGTGGAATTGCGTTACAGTTCTTGTTTCGCCGGTACGTAGATTTTTCAAGTAGAAGGAACGCACCAGATAGTCATCGCACCAGAAATGCTCGGACACAAGGTGCACCTCGTAGATATGATATAATTCTGATCCTTCATCGGGCCAATAACGATGACACATGGCGATACCCTCTTCGGTAAGTCTAGTTAGCATCACTATTACGACGCTGCCTTGTTCCCAAACTAGTTGCCAAAAATCAGCCGTCGTTTCTGGTAGTGGTCCTTGTGTGGCAATGTAAGCTGGATTACGAGGATCATGATCCGTCTAAAAAAGAAAAAGAAAAAATTCGTTTGAAACATTATCTTCTTATTATTAATCTCATATTGAAGCAAGTCACACGGCTTTCTTCATTTATATAACAAGCGCACTTACTATTTTTTAAACTATTATGTGATTCTGGTGACCTTTTATATTATGTAGGGATTGTTCAAATCTTATCATATAATTAAACTTTGATTTTTATATTTAATTTAATAAAAGCCATTTTGTGGAACTTAAACTAATGCCTAAACTATGTAGTGCACGCATAGCGTTTATCTGAAACGAAGGTTCATCACAAAATGTAGATATAAATTTACAAGTAAATTCATGTTAAAGTGACAGAAAACGTTCACAAAAATACTTATATTATGTATGTATATTTACTAAAACAATATATCATATTGTACTTTCTTAATGCATTGGAATATTTACTTGTTTTCTTATTCATTTCCTTATTCTTTATTTATTTTCCTATTCAAAGTAATTGAAAATACAAACTTTTAGTAATAATGTTATTAATATTCAATATATTTAACAATTGCTTTTCTTAATGACAATAAAACAATTACAAGTTGAGTATAAAATTGACAAACGTTTATATGAACTATTCTATTACTTTCTATAGAATTAATCGATCTCTAAATTTATATCTATATTTATGATAACTTAAATCATGCTTCGATTTGCCATCAACTAACGTTATTAATACTATTAAAATCTACGCGGAAGCGTTTTTAAGGGAAGCACTGCTTTTTCATTAAAACTGCGAATATAGCAGCAGAATCTTCATGCTCGTCGTGTGACTTACCGATTTCTATTTTCAGTTCCATTTTCAACGATATTAAAATGAAAACCACGCATGTGTTATTTTACTCTGTATTTATGTTTTCCTTGAATTCTGAAGAAGTCTCAAACGATTAACTTAAGAATACTTACGATTGTAGAGGCGTTAATATAGTCGGAGTTATTGACATTAGCGAGATCATTTAGAATCACCCTGGAATGATCGTAGGGAATCGCTGCACCAGGCCGATTGCATTTGGCATTCGCTTCGCTTTGTGCAATTTCAGTCGAAGAAGGATCCACCTCGTAAGCACATAATGCGGCCCATTCTTGATCCAATCGGTCCTTGTTTTTTAGATGATCCTCCATGTAACTCTAGAAATATATGTAATATTGGGAATTTACAAAAAATGTGTAATATACCAATTTAAAAATTATATATATTTTATTATATAAATAATTTATATATAGTAATTTAAGCGAAGGCATAAAATGATGCAAGAAATTATAATATTTCTTTTTATGATATATAATAGTTTCCTTTGATATGTTTAACTTAATTTTAATTATAATATAAAAATTCAAATTTTTTAAAGTATATTAATATATATTAAAATCTTAAACAATATTATTCAAATAGCGTTTACTATAATCATATTAGTACATTTACGAGTACGTTATTAATTTTTATAGCACAGAAATTTAATAAATAAAATAATAATATATAACAAATTGTACATTTGTGGTGACAGCAAAAATATGAATGTCTGTAGTTAAGGAATAATCTTAGTTTTGTGTCATTATCCTGCTTTGAAACATCTATAAAAATATTGTATCGACTTACTAGAACCATTTGTCCTGTTGATATGTCCATATTCGAAGGAGCCGGTTCTTCTCCCCAAGAGGATGTGCTAGATCGATTCGACGGTGAATTATTTGACTCATTTTCCCTGCTTAAATTCATAATTCGCGGTGATTCTGGTTTATCTGCCGGTTGTTTAGCATGCATCCTTGCTCTACATAAATCTTGATAGTCCTTCGATGCTTCCGGATCAGGTGTAGTTAGTCCTGCCAATTTGGCTCCAGCTTTAGCGTGTCGACGAGCGATTACCAATGTGACTATTGCAGCTACAATGGCAATGACGCCTGCAGTTACTATTGCTCCGAACACAGTCGAACTCATTTCAGCTTTTTTAACAACTTCCAGCGTTGCGGGTAGCTTGATCTTTAAATAAAAAAATATATTAATTTTTGTTTTCGTAGAATATTCTCTTATCGAAGTATTTGAATGCACTGTTTAAAATAAGCGAAGGATCACATTTATGATTCTGATTTCTCTACAAATGAGTGATCCTATAATTAATTTAAACAGTATAATTGCAAATATTATGTTCTAGATATGTTTTAAGATGAACCTTGTCACCTATGCCTGCACGGATCACCTCAACACCCAAAGAATTTTTCAATTTCCCACGTATATCATCTGAAAATATACAGTTGATTAGTTTAGCGCTTTATTACTCTATAATTATTAGAGATTATTAGTTCATTAGTAGACAGTACATGTTTATGTAAATTCATATTTTTATGAATACAACAAAAGAAATAGGACCTAAACAGAGAAATTGTTTTCATCTGCCAAATATTAAATTTCGAATAGTTTATATATTTTTGCATATTATTTGCATTTTTGTATCTTTAAATTTTCATAAACGAATAATCATCCGCGGTCTAATCATTCGATTAATTGATTACCTATGTTATTAACTACGTCGGTAGCGCTATAATTTTTATTATTTTTGACGACCTTGAACGTCACTTCCGCACGGCCAACACGAATATCTTTTAAAGAGCCAGATGAGAGTCCCAATAATTTTCCCACCTGGAAATTGTTCGTTTGTTTCATCTGTTCTTAAAAAAAAGAGTTAGTACGCTTACGAAAAATGACTATTACCTCTTCGACGACATGTTCACCTTCCGACCATCTGTGAAATGGTTTCTGAAATTCAACGTAAACATGATCCAGATCAACGTTGTACGATTTTGAATCTGTTTGTTGCTTTACTTCTTTCTTCACATATGGGGTAAGTAATACATTATTCTAAAAATGAATATTTTTCTAATTAATATTTTATTTCACATTTTCTAATTAATATTTCTAATTAATAATTTTGTGCACGATTGACGACTTACATCTTGCTCAGTTTCGATAGAATCAGAACGATTTTCATTTTCCGAAACTGCAAAATATTTGATATTACTTTATATCGGGAAATAATGATTCAAGATTTTAAATATGAAGCAACAGTTTACATAAGTAAAGATATTTACTGGATGGGGATGGAGTTTTAAACGCATAGTTATTTGTTGAAAACGGCGGTCCTGGTTTCTTAACATCCCCGCGTTTAAAGTCAGCTAATTCGTGCTCCTGAAGGAGTTCACTTATATCATCGGCAAATAAATTGTAGGCATTTTCTGAAAGTAGGGAAGTATTTGTAAATTTTCTTTTTCTGACAACTATTTCAAACAAAGTACATAATATTATAATAGGCTGTGGATGTTTATGCAATTTATAGGAAATTTCGAGATGCAAAGACAATAAATATTAATACATAAAACATAATACATATTATAATATTAAATCTTATTCCTTTAGTTGCATTTATGAAAGTATAAATTTGCATAAACATCTACAATCTAATAATAAAATAATATACCGTCAGTATCAACTTTAGCTTTATCAACAGCCTGTATAAGTCCTCCTTCGGTATAAATTCCATTTTCCATCGACGAACTAGCCTTCTGAGGCACTATCTCTTCATCGTTCACATCGTCGTAATCATCACTATCGTAATTATCTTTCGAATTGTGTTTCACGTTTTCCAGAAAACGCTCATTTTCGTCCGGTGTCTCACTAAATTTCCTAGGTTTGTATTTTTCCGAAAACACTGCCTCATACTCGACATTCGGATCTTCGTCCGCAACTTCCTTTTTATCGGAATAATCTTCAGATTCGTCTTTAATTAAAAATTCTAGATCCGAAAGTTTCTTCGATATCCTCTCCTTCAAAGCGTTTTCAAACGATTCCATTGCATTGTTGTTGTAGTCTTGTAAATTATACAAGGGAGGTTGACGTCTAGTTCGAGACAGCCTTTCAACGACTCCATCAAAAGTCGTTGGATTCTTACGCAAATTACTTTCGTCATAATTTTCTTCATAATCTTTTTCGTTCATCGAAGAGTCATAATCATTGCGAGAATTCGGATTGTACCTCGGTTTGTAGAACTGGGAATCGATTTCTCTGAATTGTTCCTTATATGGCGATCGAGAGAATTCATCGTTATAGAATGAATCAGGGAAATACTGATTTTGTGTACCAGGAGGGTAGTAGAGCTCATTGGCAAATTGGCTGTTGAACTTGCCATTGTTGGGCGTGAATTTTACTATGGCTATTGTGGGTACCTTCAAAAGCAAAGTTCCATTGTTACGTAGTGAAGGCAACGTTTAAAGTGAAGTTTTACTACAGGCGTTGTCGATATTAATAGATACGTTTTGTGTCGTGTAAGATGAACGTGAAATTTTCATTAGAAGAATATGGATACTGATTCATTATCGAAGTCTTTGAAAGAATATCAAAGCTTCAAAAACCTAGACCTTAAAATAAAATTTCCACTCAGGTTAAATACTTTATAGTAGTTTGTAGTATTTAATCGAGGATCTAAACTTTTGAAACCTTCTCTTTTAAAAAATTCTAACATTATATGTATTGCGAAATTAAGGATCCGGAAAATTTTATTTTTCATTTAAACATTAAATTTAAATAGTTTAACACAATCTTTGTTTAAAGACTTTGTTAAGATTGAATCTCATAACTAGATATAATTTAATATAAATTTTCGACGTTATTTCAAGATTCTACCGAATCTACTTTTCACAGTTGGATATTCTACCATAACTTCTTCATTTTATTACAAAGTTAAGACATAACTTTTCATTTTGTCACGATACAAAACATGCTAGCTATGGTGGTGTAATGAACTCACTTTGGCCTGGTCGATTTCATTCTTGTTTTCGAAATGCGTACGTTGCTTTAAATGCTGACAGAGTCGAAGATCGTAGTTTTCCCTAAAAGATATAAAAAATTAATTATATGTATAATATATATTTTGACATCTGAAAAAATAGTAAAGATAATACTAAATAGAAGAATATTCAAGAATACAATAGGACAATAGCATGCTGATTCTTTGTCCTTTATTCTAAAACATTTTTTCTCTTTCTTCTTTAGTCATTCACAAATTTTATAAATATTTATAGAATACTTCTAAAATATTCAATCAGTTCCTTCCACGCTTCCACTTTAATCTCAAGTACCCAGTCCATTTTTAACAATCTTACACACATTCTTATGAAATATTTTTTCCAAGAACATAAAGATTATTATAAATATCGTTTGTTATTAACAACGTTAATCGTACCAGTAGCGTAAATTGTACAAGGTCATTTGCATTATACATTGGGTGTAGGGATGAGACCATTTGTATTCATCGACTTGCAACCTCTCTAATTGCAATCTTAGCAATTCCAATTCGTCAACGTTGAAATTATATCTGAAAGAAGAAAAAGACAATAAATATTAGCTACCTCTAAATTGAAGAGCTTTACAAGTCAATGTTTATGTTCACAACGTTAACCGTTTCAATTCGATAAGTAGAAATTCATATTCTATTTGTCTAGAGCATCGTATAAGTAGTACAGTCGGTTTATGATCAGACAGCAAATGTAAGTACTTACTACTGTCGTAAATGATATTAGTATCAACTATATGGTTCTTATACTAAAGTGAAACATTCTAAGTTATTTATCAGGAAACAAGTAAATGTATGTATACAGACTGTTCCAGCTATCTGTTGGCCAGATCTTGTCTTTTTTTTCTATGAATATAAATTAACAGACTGCAGTTTTTGTATACATTCATAGGAAATATGAAAGTGCAAAATTGTACAAAATATATATAATATGAAATAACGTAATCCAAAGTATAATGCTTTCTATAATATCTACTAGGTGAAGCAATTTTTCACCGAGATTCTACTTTTTTATTTAGATATATTCTTTTAATTTATAAAATAAACGTAGACATGGAATGTTTAGCGCGACGACTGATTTTATTATACTATCTGGTTTTAATTTAAAAATATGAATTTCTGCACTTTTGTATGAGCAATACAGTATATTGCGATAAATTAAATTCAGAAAAATATGACTACTTTTGCTCTAAATGTCTCAAATAAGGAAAGTTATAATAGATTTATAAAAATTAACGTAAGGCAAAATATTTGTTCGATCAAAGTTTCCCAATTCCATCGACCTTTTAATCTTTCCTTTGAAATCTCCGTTCCTAAAAAGACTTCTTATTTGTGAATACTCACTGATAATAATCTTCATCGTTCAGGTCAGTGTATAATGGCAAACATTTGCCAAATGCGAGATCTGGAATATTAAAACGGATAATCGAATGTTATTCGTATCAAGAGCCAGTGATTGCAAAACAAATATATTTTATTTTTCAAGCAATAACTACCATTGTAACACGTTTCCGTTCGGGGATTGCAGAGGCTCTCACTGAACAGGCACCCTAGAACATGAATTTATACGTATCAATAGAAGACTAATGAAGCTTTAATTAACAAGGCTTTTCTTTAAATACATGATACCGAGCAAAATTATGATAACACCTCATTGATCATCCTTTTGCAGCCAATTCAAATAATATTCTCATTGTCACATTAAATCCAATGAAATGTAAGAAAAGTACAATACTTATAAAAAAATAAATACTAGCAAGATCTGATTACTAAAAATATTAATTTCATCATATATAACAAAAGTTCACGGTATAATGTTGAATATGTACTAAACTATGTTTTTATGATGTACTATAATCATAATTTTTATATTCAATAGAATCTCTTTTCTCACTTAATGTACGCAACGATTAACAATATTTTCTTTATTAATTTTGTATATTATATAACTGTATTATATATTTTAATAGGTATAACAAGTATTACTGCCTTGTTTCACATAAAATTAACTCCATAATTACGATGAAAAGTTGACTTTAAAGTTCAAAAACCGTCATTTTTCATGGCCCATTAACTAACGTAACAATTACTAAGAGTATTAAATGTTTTGATGGTATAAATAAAATTACGTTATTTTCACTCATAATACATTGACGCAAATGTTTACGTCATAATCATGTGTGCAGCGATTTTCTGCCGCATATTCTATAGTTGAGATCGCAACGTATTCGCTAATTAGAATACCGAGCACAACCCACTTTCATTCCGTGGCTGCACGACCGTTTAATCCTTGATAGGAGTTGAATAATCACACGGAGACTTTGTTAATCTGCCACATTAAACGTTAATATCCATGCATTTACCTTGTTTTATTGATAATTTATACATGAATTTATTATTGGAATGCTTTTAAATACTGTAATTAATCGTATATTATTTTTATTGATACGTAATACTGTAAAATAACGCACGTTCTATTAATTATTTATTGTATAATTTATATCGTGTAGCTTGTAATTACATATTACAATATATATTTGTAACGATAAATTGAACCTATCAGAAGCCAAACTGATCAACTCCACTTTTTATTTATTTTTTAATTTTACATAAATACTTGCAGGATTAATGTTCGATCGTCAAGAAACAAATGATTTACTTCCATAAGTTGATGTTGACAGATAATGATGATAGAAGACGACGCAAATAATAGTTAATTTTAAAATAAATTTAAAGGAACAGTGTTCTCTATACCCTTTTGATTTATGGAGTTGATCTAATTTCTGAATAACTCAATTATCAATTAACTATATATAATTACTTTATTACATAAAAATAATGTACGCTTAATTATAACGTTATGATAAGTTACACTAATTATAGATATTAATATACTGTATATTATATTTATTACATAAAATGTGATGATATAATAAAAGGTAGAACAGTAAAATAAATCTTCAGTATGTATATACCTACATACCTATTTATATAGCCGTTTTAAGAAGCTTTTCAACATTGGTGAAATAGGGAAAAGAGTTAAAATTTCCTCCCTTGATAAGATCTCATTACTCCTTAACTTCCCAACAGGCAATATGAAACAGGCGGACGTCGTTTCATTTCCCTTGACCTTCGTTTTAGAATTGAGTTCTTCTGAGAATTGCCTCGCGTTAACTACATCGACGCAACGATTCTACATTTTACATCTCACAAGTAACATTAATGCCAGAAATTTAATCAGCAAATCATTTCAATCTTTCATCATTTACACGATATACGCTGTACAAATTTTGTTATCCTGAAGTTTATATCTGAATTAAACCATTTTGCCCAATCATTCTGTTAGAAACGATGTAAAACGAAATAACATTTCTATATTATTATATAAATTTTTATAACGTACTTTACAACATTTTATTAGGGACGAGAAAAAGCTGTGTAATAACATATTTCTTGATGGTACTGAAGTTTCTCAATCTATTAATTTCTGGATTCCAGATCTCTTCAAAGAGATTTAAGAGAATTGCCGCATTAAAAGAGCATCGCAATCAAGAATTAATAACGAAGAAATCTTCGTCAAACAGAGAAACATTCTCGAGGAACCATCGTTACTACTTAAAATTACAAACAGCACTTCTTTGAATTCCTTTCCGAAGAGTTGTTAGAAACAACGAGATAAGAGCGAAGAAAAAATTGAAGAAGAATAGCAGGCAAGCAGATATAGACAAAGAATAGCAGGAAAGCAGGCATAGATGAAGAATAACGATGAAGGGTCGCAGTTGTGAATGGAAACGGATCTAGGGCAAAGGAGAGGAAGCAAGTTTGCAAAGGCGGTGGTCGCGTGGGATGTACGGTTCGATAATCGTGGATGGCTCGTGGGCGAAAATCGAATATCACCTCCTTTTCTTTTTATTTTTATTTTTTTTTCATCTTTCTAATCCAGCCCCGGGAAGGAACAACGAATTTTCAAGGTTACGAGTAAATAAGCCCATCTACAGCTTATATTTGATCGGATACTCGTGTGTGAATAGCAGACACGACGAAGAGGTATCGGATAGAAAATCGATGGCAAGTGAATTTGATGAACGAGGAGGTGCTACTGTATGGAAAAAGAAACGTCGGAGAAACTGTTGAGACGAGAAAATTCTATCGGCAGTTCAGTTCCTCTTCTTTCGACCTTAGATGAGAGGCAATTTTCAGGAACTAGATCGTTCTCTCTTCTTTCTCTTTTTTAAACTTTGTGTTTATCTATTTTTTATTAGAAAGAGAATTATCCTTACTCTGTTCTTCGGTGAAAGAGGGACTCTCCGGCAGATCTAGCGACGAGAAAGCGATACTTTTATTTAGGAGAGGACAATGCTTCAAATTGATTTCGTTATATTCGTAAGCTCCTTTTTTGGTAATAAATAAAAGTATTCTGTACAATGCTATGATATTTTTCGTCTTTCTTTATTGGATATCTGCAGGATATTATGCCATTTTTTAAAGAGAATTTTTCTGCTCTGGCAATAAAAAAGTAATATCTTTGTTTCTGAAACAAAAATGTTTTTAAATTGATTTCTTTATATTCGTTAGCATTTTTTTTTTCTTTGATAACAGAGAGTAATCGATATTGTACAAATAAAAAAACAGGCAAATTATGAAAGCGAATGCCGAAGGGGACGTAAAGAGACTACAATGTTTCATACGGTGTGCAATGAAAATTAGAGGAATTTGCATCGAGTACTAAGACAGCATATTTTTATTTAGGATAATGTGATGTCAATTACTAGTAGTAAGGATAGAAATAAGACTCGAATGGATAGTACAAACCAACACTATATCAAAGAAATATTATTACAGATATATCTACTTGTATACTAATATTATCGCTTATAGTAAGGGCTTTAAAATAATAAAGCGATATAATTAACATTTTATTTTAGAGTGAATTACAGCCTGTGAAGAAGAAATTTAAAGTTCCAAGGATCGTCTTGCGAACATCTCAAAAAAGATGAATGCTAATCGTGTTACTTTAACATTCTTGTTTCAGAAAAAAAAAGTACAGACAAAGTAATTTGCAAATAATATTGAAATGTTCAAACGAAGTTCATAAGTAAATTGAATTTCAGGAGTTTTGCCATGAAAATAGTTAAGCAGATGCGAAAACTTCCACTAGCTTTTCTGTAGTAATCGTTTCGTTTTACGAGCGATAAAAGAATGAATTGTATTTCGGATATTTTTGAAAATCGAGTAAAACTTTGACGTTTATTTCATCATGCCGTAACAGCCCGTAACATTTCAATGTTTGCTTATTGATCATATTTAATTTTAAATATTAAGGATCGTAAAAAGAGAATTTGAAATTTCTTCCCGAATTCTTCGTGCATCCCTTTGTGTATTTCAAATTATCAGATGTCGAATTTCGAAGAAATTCAATGATTAATAATTTGAATTAAAAAAATTCACTATTGAAAACAACAAAATATTTGAAATTTGTTCGAACAATTAAACGTTTCAAATAGTTCAAATGTTTAGTAATTATAAAATATTAAATTGTTAACGTTCATATAGTTGGAACTCTGAATAACTACGTAATATTATGTATAAATACATATTCATCATTTAATAATTACATTTTACACGCGCGTGCAAGAGCCTTATCTAAAATGTCACGCGTGATTTTAAAACACATTTTGTGGTAAAATAACGTAGGTATGAAAAGTAAGAAAAGAATAAGAAAGAAAACTACAAAAAAAAAAAGAAAAAAAAAAGGGAGAGAAAGACATATAAAAATATAACTGATATTTCCAGTTGAAATTGTCCATAGCAGTCCATATTCTAAAAAATGTTGGCTCTTTCTAAGAACTGTGTAATCTTCATTCAATTCTATTTTAGCAAATCCATTTGCAATAAATTAAAGAATACTATATTTGTCTAAACCTTCGTTAATCTTCATTAATAGAAGTTTTCTTGCAGATGATGTTGAAATATCATTCTATTCTCATGGTATCCCAAGAAATATCCATTAGAAGAAATGTTTGAAGTAAGAAAAAGGAAGGAAGAACATCGGAGAAATGAAATTTTCGCTGAAATATCGATCACGCAGAGGATAAAAGCATGAAATAATAAATACATCGAGTTTTTCTAAACGCAAGGACCATGAGGTATGAAATCAAGAATTTCATTTATCCCCTTTGCACTTTCAGTATTCCCCTCTGCGCTTTAATATCTAACGCTGCTGCCTTGTCAACGTTTTTATTAATTTTTTTTGTAGTATAATAAAGGAAGAAAATCTGGCGTGTATTATATTATATCATAAAAAAGGTGCTAATGACGAGATATGATTAAATAAAACAGGTATTATATAATGGCAATAAAAGTCATCCTTTGTAAAGCAGTAATCTACGTACCTTACTATTTATACAATGATATTGGATATGTATTTTGATTCTCGCTTTTAATATGATGGAAAAAATTGATATGATACAAATTTTTGATTCGATGGCTGAAGATAAAATAAAACGTGTTGATTGAACGTGTTGTTTTAAATTTAGTTTTCAGTGAAAATATCTATTTGTAGTCCGTCAGGATATTGGTAGATTTGTGTTTCTCTTTTTAAATATTTATTTGTCAATGAACAGGATGCAAAATTTCATTCCTATTGTTATTTATTTCCTTTATTTATTTATTTATTCAAAACTAGATGAATCAGGAATATTCTCTTTTGCAGTTAGAGGATAATATAATAACATTCCCTTAACTTTTCAAATATGACATTCATTTTCATTGCAAATATGTTATATATATATATATATATATATAACAATTTATATTATACTAAAATTTATGACAAATTGCAAAAAATTTAAAATGTCATCTTATTTAATTTTCCTCGTTTATAACAAGCTGTTTTTAATTATTCGCTGCGCAAATTCCATGAGGAACTCGTTGGCATTATTTTAAAAAAGTTCTACGTAGAAAACATTCATTATAGTTTTATCAGATTTCTATACCGAAGACATTCGTTATTTTTCATAAATTCTAAACTAAAAATAGTCATCGTTGTTTAATAATATTACGTAATATCGTATGACATACTATATTACTTTAATATTATTTTCCAGATAACCATTGAAACGGAAATAAAAGTTTATTATGAAAGGAAGATCGTTTATTCCCTGTTGCGAAGACATTCAAGGATTTAGAAAGTGATTCTTCAGCTATTCAACCTCCTCTGAAGGAAAACTTTATCTCGATTGCTGGAATAATCTTGAATCTGTAGTACTTACCGACATCACCATCACCTAGAATTACGTGATGGTGAATGAAGAGCACCAACAGTACCGAGCCTGCTCGCCACCACTGTTTACGGCCCATAGATCTTCCTACAATTACATATATCCAAGTTAGTTTGTTATGCAAGATTAAGTAGATAAATCCATAAGAATATTCTTTTCTTTTCAATTTCAGTCTTATAACATGGCATTATGTTTCTTTTTGCAAATGAACAAATACAAGGATAGCTTGGACGGGAACGAAGATAGTGCGAAGATATTTGAGAAAGATTGTTTCTTTTTTCAGAAAGTTCATAGTTCATAGTCGATAGCATAGTTATTTTCATTAAGCTGGGCCGAGCTGATGCTTCCCTCGATTAATGAAAAAGCGTAGATCTTCATTTTTAATGAGACGACGCGGAGAAAAGGAAAAAAGAGCAAGCGAGCCAGAGGATATCTGAGAGATTGCATTCTACATATAAAAATAGAGTACGAGTAGTTACGAGTTTTTCTCTTCTTTAATTATATGTTGGTAATTATGATGATAATTATTGTTTTCATTGTCCATTCGTTTATACTGTATTCGTTTATACAATATTTTTTACTTCGATATTTTCTATATTTTTCTGTACTTTTAATATTTATATTAGTATCTAAATTATCCGTAATTATTGTTTCAGCAACCTTAATAAATTCTAAAGCAGAACTAAATTTAAAAAAAGAAAACAATCTTCTCATAGATTTTCTAACTAGTTTTTTTCTTAATGTTCTTCCTAATGTATATGTGTATATCCTTCAACGTGATAATCAACAATGTTATGAATGACAATTACAAACGACCTTATTGACACGAATATACGTGATTTATAAATTATTCTAAAATATAATCAAAAACTGTTCACTTACAAAATTTCAATTTCACAATGGAAAATAATTTGCGATATGTATTACACCATAGAAAAGTGTACAAGCTGTTTGGACTACGTTACTGGGTACATGGCAACTTGTTAGAGTAATCGAGTTATATCTTAGCTGCTCGAAACTGTTCTCTTGTGAGCGTAGTAAACCTATAGTAAGGTATAACAGTGAGCTTCATCAAGATCATCCAAAAAGCATAACACCATATTAATTTAATCAACGTTGATACAACGAGCCGGTGGATACCGCATAGCTTCGTAAAGGGTGCGGTACACCTTTGCATAACGACACGAGCTCTGCGTTTACGCAATCACGGTATGTACATACCCCTATAGTCGAACGATATCGGAGCGTGAACAAAACAAGTTACAGCACTGTTATCGGAAAACAGCTTACCGAAGCGCAACAATCCAGAATTTAATCTCAACCAACCGGTCCAATTTTCCGATCCTACCCCCAAGTAATTACTTGTATCTCAATTACCATACCTATGCTCGAATAAAAACAGCTGTTCACTTTGTATCTTTTTAACAATCGTTCCTTCAACAATAATTTTTACCTTCTATCTTGTAAGTTGAAAAATGAACAAGTTAATATACTTAATTGCACATCTACTCGATCCTGAGCTTGAACAGAGCGTAATTTAGCAATTTCTTTAATTTTCCACGAAAGATTCCGCGAATCACCGACCACGTCTCTAGTTATATGGCCGAAGCATCAGGTTGTAGTCACGTTCCCTCCCCCTCCGTCTCTCCCTTATTCCTGCGGACCTGTATGTCGCTTTGTAGCGGCAAGAAACGTGTCTCTTTCTCGACTTACCTGGGCGTGACACCTGATTGCTTCTTCTCCTTAATACATCCTTGCCGTGACCTTTGTGTATGTACCGCGTGCGTTAGAAACAAGAGAACTGGATGCGATTTGTTCGTTCGATGAATAAAGATTATCGACTATGGACCATTTCCTACTCGGCACGTACTGTTATGCCGCAGCAGTGCCACCGACTGAGTAGTCTTCCACGAAGAACGAGCAAGCAGGGCATGCGTTGACCACGGAATCGATTGCAACGCGCACATGCCGGCTGGCAAACGATCAAGGATGTGGATAGTGATGGGACCAATACCCTCCTGGACCTTGAAAACGACAGTTACACAATGCACTGGATACTTCCTGAAATATAGATTATCGTGTTAGCGCGGTGTTTCCAATGGTGTGGAAAAATTGATCTCAATTGGATATTTATTATTAGAAATATATTTGATAATACATACATGATCAAATAATTAGTAATAAATATAATGTAATTATGTATTTTAAATATAGAATGGTGCTATGAAAAACACTATACTGTAAAGGTACTATAACTTAATATTTGATAGAAATAAGTAAGATGTAAGTAAGATGTCCATCGACTGTTCCTAAGAATCAATTATTTTAAAAATGAAGAATTTACTAATTTTTTTTTCTTTTTTGATAAAATAATGAAAACTGAATATTTTCAGATGTATAAAATTAAGAGAAAAATTTGTTAAATAAAAATCAATTGGTATAAGGGGGACAATAATTTTCTGCACAATTTTCTATTTAAGCATTATAGAAAAATATTATGACCACTTTTGCGTGTCATTTTCGTACTGTACACGTAGTGCAATAGGATGGTGATGAAATTATAAGAAGTTAGTACTGTAATAACGATTAATGATAAATTTACTACTAATAATATTAAAGTTGTAATATTATATCGTAAATACTATTACTCTACATTAACTGGAAATATGTCCATTTGATAAAATGAACATGATCCCAGCAAAAAATAGTTTCACTGATAATCGACCAAATTAGAATTTAACTACTCCACAATTAGACACGCAAACATAATTATACAAATTATAAGAACTTTCCTGCAGGAAAGTTATCAAATATTCATCGTATTTGCAATTTCCCTTTAAATGGTAAATCTTAGATAAACGTTTACAAAATTAATGTTAAATGTGTGAAAATAAAATTTATTTTAGAATAGGTGATGAATATAAGGTCGTTCCCATCGCTAGAAGTGGACAAGAAAGAAGCAGAGAGGGAAAGAATTAATATTACCTACAATAATAGAGAAACAGTCGGAACCTCTTGTGCAGCTTACTATCAACAAGCCTATATTGTTGCTTATCCTATCTCGAACAGCTCAAAAACTTTCAGTAAAGTTCCGATCTAAAAAGATTTTTCCCCCAGATAATATCGAATTGCGCGGAGTGTTCGTGAATCGACAAACACCTGCGCATTTTCCATTCTATCCCTCTTGTACTTTCCATCTTCTTTACCGTTGAGCACCTGTTGTTCACGAATTGCGTTCCTTCTTTGAAATAATCGAGCTTTGTTTTTTGCACATAAATGATTCTATGCTGAAATAGAATAATATTAATTATATGAGATTACATATTGATTATTTTAAGTATAAATTCGTAATATTAATATAGGTTCTTGAATTATGGAATAATCGTAATTTAATACATTTTGGAGATTTAGACTGCTTTATTCCCTATTTAGTGTAATATTTGTTATACTACTTTAATAATAATTATGCACACTTCTAAAATTATTGTATTTCAGAAATTTAAAGATAAAATTCAAGTATTCGTCTACCTGCAAATAGATAATATTATCGTTAATGTAATTTTTAATGTGACAATGATTCTTAGTGACGAAAAAGCGCTTTAAGAAATGTTGTATTTCTGTTATCAGTGGCAGCAATCGATTCTTATAATTTCATCGAAGTATCGATTAGGAACACTTGTTGCAGTAGAACTGACCCCAGCAGTAATAACTTTCGCTCTGTCCTCTTCTTTTATTGGGAAGACAAAGGCGGAAGCAGAATAGTCTGTGATGTATCAGATAGTCGATTCGTCTTAACATTCTAATCCTTTTTTTTCCGCTAATCGATGATCAACGTTGATTTACTAAAAAATATATTGAGCATGTTATCTCATTTATAATATGTGAAATTTATCAAAGTTTATTAATTAACCAATCGTTCTACATTAAGATATCAAATATCTTGCGTATTTTACAAAGTGTATGATCTTTTTAAATGATTAAAGTACGTTTATTATTTACGTGTATTAAAATAAATAAAATAATTCACACTTTATGGATCGGAATAATAAAATATTTAGCGATAAATAAATACTGACATAAATTTTATTGTGAAATATTATTATTATATTAATAAATGATAAATAGAGAAACATAAATTATTATTATCATTTATATTTGTTCTTTTCCTGATTTGACTTTTTCTACCATTAGTTTTATTTTATAATTATTCGGCAATATTTATTAGATAAGTATAGTAAAACAATTCTTGAATATATTAAGAAATATAATTATACATACATATAAAATTGAATAAAATGCATTATCCAAATAACAAAATTATTATTCGTCAACCCTAAAATTGTATTTAATGTTATGTTAACGAAATTTACTATTAAATTAAAAAAATCATAAGAATGTTAATTATTCTACCAAGTACATTTTACAAATACCTTTTAATATGTATTCATATTTCTATATTAATTAATATATTTCTATTTATTAATTTAAAAATGTCACATATACAGAACTGAATAAATAAACCAGTATAAAAAGTTTAGTCTTTCGATAATGTGAAGAACGATTACCTACAGAAGAGTATCGATTGCATGATAAATCGATTCGTTAAGAGTTCTGAGAAGTCGATTATTGGTGTCGATATAATCTAGTTTAAAATGTAGCATACACGTGTATTTTCTGTAATTCCCATTTTATAAAAGAATAAAGTACGAATAATATTAAAACGACGATGGCTAATGAAAGCCTAAACAACAGTGCTCCACAGGTACAAATAAAATTTCTTACGAAGCAGGAACAGTAAGTATTTTTAATTATCTTTTGTAAGTTGAATTAAGAGGTTATTTCATTTTGTTACACAGATATGACATTGTGTTTATGCTTTGTATAATTTGCAATAATTTTGTTATTTCACTAATCATAATATATGCGGTAAATAAATTTTTCAAATTTTAGGTATGCTGTTCCAGATTTCCCATTATCAGTGCATACATCCATTGTAACAAGTGAATTAAACACTCTTATAAATGAACTTCTAAAAGGTAGCGTACGACTTATTTCTAAATTAATAAACTTGAACATAGATTAAATTTTTTGAGGAATATTTGTTTATTAACTGGATTTAATTCTAGAGTCGACCGATATAAAAAATGATATAGAATTTGATTTCTTGGTGTGCTCACAATTTTTACGCACTTCGTTAAGCGAACACATAGCAGAAAAAAATATTTCTACAGAGGAAGTGATTATCGTTGAATATGTTGAAAAGTATCCACCACCAGAACCTCAGGATTGTCTTTTACATGATGATTGGGTATCTGCTGTTGCTGTTCATGAAAAATGGTAACTTCTTTGATATTTATTGCTGTTATTTGTTATTAACATTATTATTTTGTATTAAGATACTTATTACACTTTAATAGGATCTTGACTGGCTGTTATGATAACACATTACATATATGGACATCTAAAGGGAAACATCATTTAGTAATTCCTGGACATACTTCGCCTGTTAAAGCAGTAGCATGGATATCCTTGACTACTGACACGGCCAGTTTTGTTAGGTATAATCTAAAACCAGGAAAAGTTGAATTGAATAATTTTAAATCATTCTTATCATGTATAATTTACAGTGCATCTCAAGATCAAACAGCTATAATATGGGATTGGAACATTATGGAAAATTCCGTAGATTGCATTCATGTATGCAGGGGACACGAACGTGGACTAGAAGCTGTTAGTATTAATCACGATAGGACTATAATGGCAACTGGGGCGTGGGATACAATGCTTAAAATCTGGTCTACAAGTAAGTATTTTATATAACAAAAAAATGAAGTTCATTAATAAAAAAATATTTCACTTTCATTTGTGTTTGTAGCTAATCAGGATGAAAATGAAGATGGTGAATCCAGCTCAAAAAGATCAAAATCAGAACATGGTAAAACAAGGGTAAATAAAATGAATAAACATAAGTAGAATATTTGTCAACAAAGAAATAATTTATTATGATATGTACGTTTGCATTATAAAGGTACCTAAAAGAACTATGAAAGGTCACAAAGAAGCCATTAGTGGTGTAGTATGGTCAGATAAAACAGAAATTATAACGTCCTCGTGGGATCATACGATGAAAATATGGGATTCAGAATTAGGAGGAATCAAACACGAACTGGCTGGAAATAAAAGTTTCTTTGACCTCGATTATTCCCCATTAACTCGTACTGTTATAACAGCGTCAGCCGATAGGCATATTAGATTATACGATCCAAGATCTACAGGTTTCGACTGACATCGTTTATTTAAAAATTTCTAATCATTGTTGCATTGAAAGTTGTATTAAAATAGTATTTCTTTTATAGAGGGAACACTTGTGAAAGCAATATTTACTTCTCACACGCAATGGGTACAATCTGTACGATGGTCGCCAGTGGACGAAAATCTTTTTATTTCAGGAGCATACGATAATGAGATGAAACTTTGGGATACCAGAAGGTACGATAATTTCCAATTTTATTTACAAAATTGCTTTCCGTGTAAAAAAAAAAAAACTATTTCTCTTCTTATAGTCCCAAAGCGCCATTATTTGACCTTTCTGGCCATGAAGATAAAGTGTTATGTTGCAATTGGTCGAATCCCAAATTCATGGTATCCGGAGGTGCGGATAACACCGTAAGGATATTTAAATCGAAACATATTGTTCGTTAATAGCGAATTATCGTTTTATAACTTTTACATATAATAGAGAAATGAATTGTGCATAGTGCAAATTAATAAGAATAAGATTCTTTTTATCAACTTAATATTTATTATATTCTAAATCAAGCAATATAATCTTCTAAAAGAAATAGACATGTATCGCCATCGTGAAACGTACTGAATCACGAAATCATGTACTCAGTGTAAAATAATCAAAAGATATCGGATCAAACTTTTAACTCCAACAACGTAACTTGAAATAAATTAAACATGAATACAGATTGAGATGATGTATATAAAGTAATTACAAAATATTTTCGTACAAATAAACACATCTAACGAAATCAAAGAGACAAAAAGTACAACCCTACTGGAAAAAGTATTGCATGGCCTAAGAAAAAGCTCTCAGCATCAAATCAAAATTCGTACTCTTTTTATTTCAATGAGTTCCTTTTACGATGTGTTTGCTTTCCTTTTTTTTTTTTTCTTTTTAATTTTACCCTTCTATTTTACATCATTATAAAACCACCATTTAATTGACAAAAGAGGAGATCTAGTAATCGTTCTCATACATTGCCAGCATCTCGATTAAAATCTTTTTATCTTCACCTCTTTTTTTTAAATTTCAAATCTTTATTGCGCACAAATTAAAAGCATTTACTCAAAATAGTACAAATCGCATCAGCGTGTAAGATGTTAAAAGTATTAAGAAAAGACTCGTTATGTTGTACCGTATTACCAAAAATCGGACATGGCATATTAATTCTCCATAGTCTTGTTACTCCGCAGAAAACAATCCTATCGTCGATTAGTATAAACGCGGACGCTGGATGTATTATTACACAATTAGTTGGGATAATGTGGGGGGCTTATTATTTTAACATTACTTACAAAGGACAAATGTTCAGTCTGTTGGACATGCTGTACTACTACACATTAGTAAACAGTATAATTTCGTTTAACCGATGTTCGATTGAGAAGAACGTGATATTTCTTGTTTCCTTTTTAGAGTTTCTCCTATTTTCGTTTTCTTTTTCTCTTTTTAATTCGTTAAGCTCACTCTTTTAGTCCTGGAGAATACCAAAAATCTATCTCAGGATATAACATTGAAAAAGGCATATACAATAGTCGCTACTTGATTCAATAGAAGGCATATCTCTCTTTTTTTTTTTAGTGTTGGAATACGTGTAAATACAGTCACTGATTTTGTACGAGAGTAAGTTTATTTTACAGACTTTACATTTCGTTTGTTCGTTTCTCGCAGAAATTGTTCTTTCACTCTTTGATACAACAAAGGAAAAGAAAAAACGAAAATGAATCTGTATTTATTTTTTTATGAAATTCAACAAAATCTAATGCAGACAAAAGAGAAGTACAATTTAAAAAAAACATCTGAGAAGAAACAATGATATAATTATAATTTGGGGATTCACTCTCTCGCTCTCTTCTCTCTGTGTTGAAGACTATTTTCACAATTGGCCTGCCATTAGAGAAAACTCAGGAAAGGAAAAGAAAATGATTCGAATAAATCCCCAAAACAGATCGTTTATTGATCAAAAATAAGGGATGATAATAATTAAGAATTTGATTCTTTCACTTTGAATACCAAACCATACTTGTAAGTAACTCTAAAAACTGTTCGGTGCACGCTCCACATACAAAGTGTAAGAAGTGTGTGACGTTTAGAGCGTGCACACGCAGTGTGCAGTTTACAGTAACAGTGTGTCTCTGCAGTCTGTGTCGTGTCATAGGCAGATGGTTGTTTTTATTTAAAGTACGCATTATAAATTATGCATACAACCTACACACCACACATTCGTCTCGCACTTTCTCTCTCTCTCGCTCTCGCGCATCTCATATGTGTTTCTTTTTTATCTTTTGTATTCACTACTTATATCTCACGTTCTCTCTTGCTCTCTCTCTCTCTCTCTCTCTTTTTGTTTTCTGTTTGCATTTTTTGTTTTTCTCTTCTTTTTTTCGTTTTTTTTTTTTCTTTTTTAGAAGACCCTATCTATAACCCCCACATTATCTCACACAAAGACTAGCGTTTTTAAACGATCCAAAATAAACTAAGGGCACTTTTAGTGGCGTATGCCCTGTGTTCTTATTCGAGTTCCATGAAAAATCTAATTCTGACCGTTGTTAAACTTTGTTGTTGTTGTTCTTGTTATTTCTTCATTTTTTTTTTTTTTTCATTTTATTACAGCACCTATCGACTTCTAAGAGCCCCTATTTCTTAACTAGCTATGACACACTTGCCTTAAACTAAGAATTTCATTACGTGCTATGCCTCGCCATCTTAAAAGTATCCGAGAACCTAATGTGTGTGTTCATTTTTTACGTTTTTTTTTTTTTATGTTTTTTTCCCTCCCGATGACTTAATCCTCGTTTACGGATGCGAACTGTCTAACTTAATGCCTCAAACATCATATTTTGTTTCTTTCCTTTCTCTCGCTCTCTGTCCCTTTCACTCCCTCTTTCTCTCATCTTGAAATTTACGAAATTTTTAATTCTCATGTATATTATCATTGGTCGCACACCACATAACAATTAATTATATAGTGGAGAGAAGAAACAAACAAAATGAATCGAATATAGTAATGGCATTTTTTTTTTTTTTTTTTTTTTTTCTATAATTACAAGTGTCGTTCTTTCGTCTTGACGCTTATGAAGAGAAGATTCGTATGTGTCGAAAAATACAATGTTGGATGTTGGATTAAACAAGGAGCACGGGAAAGTTATGAAAAAGAAATTAGGAGATACAGGAAGGGTCGAAGTAAAAAAAAAAAAAGCAGAACGATGGGGCAAATAGAAAAATGTTCGTCTCTCTCTCGTTATAGCTAAAAACCTATCTCCTTAACAATAGTAAAACAATGACTTAAAACCTCGGTGAAATCTAAGGACTGTACAAGTCGAAGTACGATGACGCGCGTCACATTATCGGGCATCATCAAAGTCTCAACTCGGACTCGCATCTTTCTTATTATTTCTTTTTATCGCTTAAGCCGACGTTCGACTAACATTATATTACTTATTTTTTTTTTTTTTGTTTCGTTACTTAAAAACACCCTACGTTTTTTTTCTTTTTATTCTCATCTTTCTACATCATCAGCCTACGACTACTAGTTGTGAATCTAATCTAAAAAGGGGCTACACTAGAAATTCTAAAGAAAGCTTACGGAAAGCAGCATTGCTTGGAAACGTTACGTTCCAAAAAAGAGATTGTTTTTCTTCTTTTTCGTAAACCACGCCCGGCCAGCCCAAGCACCTGACCCGCGGTGCGCAGCAAGCAGTTCTTACTATTTATATTACAGTAGATAATATGTTGTAGAATAATATATATTTATTATTAATATGAATAGCCAGTCAGTCTTGACGGGTGCGAGGTGCATAGGCTGAACGGTGCCTCGCCTGATGTGTGTTTTCCTTTCTTTTTTTTTTTTTTTGCGTTTTTTTAACGAGGAGAGGCAGTTGTATATGTATCCTAACTATCACCTAACTATCTACCTAAACTTAATCACTTAATTGATTACTTCCTATCCAAAAATGGTACCTATCCTATATATTTATAGTCAACACTAACTACACAATATCTCACAGTGCCCTCTTTCTTCACAGGTTCTATACAATAGATTACGACGCATTCGCTCTTGTTTTCTCCCATGTTCACTTTTACTTTCTCTCTTGTATATTTCACATTCTAGCATCTATCTTTCTTCCCTCCCCCTCTCGCTCATTTTATCATTCAACTTCCTTCTATCCCCCTGCTTTCTACACACATTTTTTTTTTTTTTAATTTCTAGCTTACGCACTTTCATTCGCCTTCTATAATTCTCCGCGTCTCTTTCGCTCATTGTCCCTTACATTCATTGATCTTCCTCACTCTCTTTCTCTCCTCTCTGCCCGCTCTCCAGTGCGGCTCCGTATCTGCGGGAGCTGGCATTTATTTCGGCTGAACCATCGTTCTTCCGCTCTCGGTCAGCACTATAAAAATGCTGCTCTTTTTTTTGTTTTGGTCGTCACAATAATAATTAGTTATTTAGTACAAGTCTATTAGTAAAATTCTTCAAAATTCACTATTTAATCACATGTGATTTTTGTTGTCAGTCATGGTGACAATCGCTTGTGCAAACAATTTACACACTCGCAAATAGGTTCTCCCTTTCGCCTCTTTCTTTCTCTCGCTCTCTTATTCTTTTTTTTTTTTTTTTAATCTCCCTTAATGCATGGACTCAAATCGAGTAATAATCGGTCTCTTAAAAAATAGTTCATACCACTTTTTTCATCTTTTATCTCTTGTCATCAAATCGTGATGTACCAAAATAAACTAAATATATTATTTACTTCAAGTCTCAACAGTGTAAAAATCTTTCATACTTTAGATGACGTCAATAATAGTAATCATTAATTATAATAATACAGCATATTATTGTAATATTATAATAATAGCTACGATCGCCTCTAACTCTATCTAACTACCTGCCCGCCACTTCGAGCCCGGAGCTCGTAATATTTGGTAGAAAGCTTTCTGCTAATCGTTCCTCGACTCGACCTAAGTCAGACAATGTGAAAACTGTGCCAGATGTAAAAACGGGCTTAGAGGAACGCAGGAGAGGAGGGTGTTTTTTCTTTTTCTTTGTCTTTAAATCTTTCGCTTCTCCGTTTTCTCTCACTCTCACTCTCTCTTGCTCTCGCTCTCTCTCTCTCTCTCTCTCTCTCGATACCGCGTAGATAGAAAATCTTCAACTTATATTCTGTATTTTACGTTTCTTTTTGTTTCCTCGCGTTCGATCCTCTCGCCTATCGTTCTACTCCAGTCCCATTATCTTTTTCGTTTTCATTTGCAACGCGATTTTATTCGTTTGTTCGATATAATAAATTAATTTACACTCTATCTATCGTATTCCGTTGTAACAAGCCTATTCTGTCTCTCTCTCATTTTCTTTTGGGGCGGTATGGATTAGTCTCAGTTAACAATGATCCGCCATTTGATTTCATATCATTTTTTTTGTTCCTAGACTCCGTACGAACCGTACTGATGTTTTCGGTCCGTCAATCCCGTTAGTGGCAACTATACACATACAAAATCTATTCGAATTCATAACCAAAAAACAAACGTAGTGATATTTAACTGGCTACAACGCAAAAACAATTATATTCTCTTAACTAGAAGATCAAAATTTGGCTCAAGTTTCGCATTTACATACCGACGTAAAAATATATTATAATATTTTTCAGCATATCCCAGTCTAGCGGATTTGTCTGAAAAGGCACAATTCTAAAAAAAATATCTGTATTCACTGTACAATTAAAACTGATATTGATCGTAGTAACTGTACTCATAAATATAAATCTTCTAAAAAGTACTATGTTCCTTTCCTTCTTGTTATAATAATTACATATATCCTGAAGTTTTTTTTTCTTTTAGAAATAAAGCTTCATCTTTTTCTCTCTCTCGCTCTCTCTCTCTCTCTCGCTCTCTCTCTCTCTTAAAATCTTCACTTCTTTTTCGTCCATAAAATATATTCGTCCGTGATTAAAAAGAGAACGCGAACTGTACTTGTAAATGAAGATAAAAATCTCCGTGTGGCAATACATACATACAATATATGTGCCTGGCTTGGAATGTCTGAACGAAACAGAAGAAAACAAAAAGAAATAATATGATGAGAGTGCAATTAGTGGATGGGGTGGTGTGCGCTGTTAAGGAAGAGCTCTTTTCTTCAGTATCTTCTGTGAAAAAGAAATACTGATCCACAACCCCTTCTCTTCGCAGCCCAGCCACCGGCCAGCCAGCTGGCACGAAAGTCCGGTAGGTACTGATTATAAGTAACCGAATCTGAATGTTTTTTTTTCTTTTATCAATTCTAGCATTTGGAAGTGCTTTTTTCTGTATATTATTATTATTATTATTATTATTATTTCTTGGGAAGAATTCTCCTTTGTATATTTCTGAGCAGAGTTTCTTTTATAGTTTACAGTTTTTGTTAAAATATTTTATTCACACTCTCAAAGCCTTCAGCTTCGACTTATCGTTTCCTTAGTAAATGTAATACCTAAAGTTAATTCTGGAAGCCTATCAGCTTGACACTAAACTGTCCGTCGCAGAATATCAGTTTTGTCACTGTCGTAATGATGTGTTGGCGTTACAACGTATGGAGCCGTGCTGGTGCCGAACAATGTAGATGACACGAGCACTCGTACCCCGTTCTTATGACAACATTCATTCTCTAATCGTTGGAAAATATTAACTACTTTCACCTATTTATCTGATGGATAAAATGTATAAAAGATGGCTGGCAAGTCAATTATCATGAGGAAGAATCTTATCTGACTTTATGTAATGTATTTAGCCTTATCTATCCTTCATTAATATAATCCTTCGTATCAACAGGTGTGGCTCTCCTAACTTACATAACCCTTGGGATACTCGTATCTGAAATGTTAAAAAAACGAAAAACTGGTTCAGCTTTTTTTATAAAATCCTATATATCTATATATATAACAGAAAAATCATTGTAAAATGCTATATATACCTAAAAACCATAGCCTACTTGGGCTGCTGAGCTTGGTATTGTTGGTAAGAATCATCAGGAGATGCTGCATTACTTGTTTGTTCAGAATCACCCAGTGGCATGGTATGAATAATGCTAGGAGGATAAGTAGTATAAGGATAGGGATGTGGGCTTGCTATGTACTGAAAAATGAAATATTTAAAAAATTAAAATTAACACAAATGTTGAAAAAATGATTCAAAATTTAAAAGAAAGTAAAAAAAAGATTCTATACTTACGGAACCAGTGCCAAGATGTAACGTAGACATTTGTGTAGTTAGTTGAGGAATCATACTGTATTGTGGATTACTAGGATCAGCTGATGGCATCATCTGTAATATGAAATTCATATTAAAATTTATTAATATTATTATTTAATATTTAAATTTTAATACTTTCACTCAGTTCTTTTAACATTAATGTAAAATTATAATCTTAAATTTAGTACAAAAATATCCAAATGAATAATTATGCACGAATATATGAAATTTTTCAGTAATGGAAAAATAATATTATTTAAGATAAATGATAAATGATTAAAAAAAAAAAAAAAAAAAAGAGGAAGCAAAACCAACAAAAAGTCTGTACAAAAACTCACGTCGACCTGTTGCATGTGTGGAGGGGCAGTCTGCACCAAGTAAGGAGTCACCCAGGGCGTTCCTGGCACACTGTATCCTGGTAAAGCTTGACCATAATGACGACTATATTGTGTTAAGGTGGCTGCAGGTAGCATGTGAGTAGTTGCAACCCCGTTTTGACCAACACCGCTTGTATCGTAATTCAAAGTTATATTCTGTGAAAGTACATACCACAACATTAAAACTGTACATTAAATACTATCTTCACCTACTTGTAATTGCATAAATTACCTCTCCAGTTTCTCTCCATATTGTACTTTTGTATAATGATTTTTTCTTATTACCACCATCAGCAAATTTTACCAGTAAAGGATCTTTAGCACCTTGTAGTGCCTTTCCATTAAACATCTGAATTATTTGTTCACATTTTTCTTTAGATTCCATTCTAAGATATACATAACATAAAATATTAATATTACTAAATGTAACAAAAATTAATATGATTGATAATTATCTTTTAAATGATAATATAACACTAACCTTGCAAATCCAACACCTTTACTCTGTCCAGCTGTATCACGTAATATACGTGTTGAAATAACTTGCCCATATTGAGCAAGTAAACCCTCAACATCATTTTCTTTGAAGCTCAGTGGCAGGTTTGCAATATACAAATTGGTGGGGTCTTGCTCCTGTTGCTGAGAAGAGAGTAAAAAATACTATGCAACTTATTGTATTACACTCCTGGCTTTTTATATATATCGTAATATATATAAAAATATATTTTATAATATACTTGTATATAAATTTCAAAAAAGCTTCATATCTATCATTTTAACATTCATGACCAAAACACATGTATTTACATATTCCTGTGTAACTATGATTACAAATGAATGCACAGACGAGGTCACTACAATGAGAAATCAATTATCATAATAAATATGATTGGAACTTTTTTATATTAGCTTACAAGGTCAATGTTACAGATTTCTTATATTCCTTGCACTTTTTATGATGATATTCATTATAAGTATTTATTTAAAATGTCTCATAATACACTTCTATTGTATATACACATTCACATGGAATGTTAAAATGATAATTCAAAATTAAACCTCATAACAATATATACAATGATGCAAGAAATTCAACAAACTAAAAAATTGTATACAGTAATCACAAAAATTTCTTAAATATAACTGATCAATGTATTATAATAAAAATAACGAAAAAAAATTATATAAATCTACAACAAGATACTACTAAAGGAGAGCATTAAACTATAACAATTATTTTAATCTAATATTGAATGTACGAATGAACAAATACTCAAAAAACGATTTGTCATGAATTAAAATAATCATTATTTTTAATACTGAAAGATTATCATGCTTCATGGCATTACTTTACCATATTGTGGTGGTTCTCCAAATTTGCTTTATGGATGCTTAAAACTAATGTTGACATCAAATATATACTGCATTTATGTACAAAGCATGCTCACACGCATTCGGTTTTTCATAACGAAACTCCCTTTTTCTAAATTGTATATAAAATTTACAAACTATGTGTGCTTATTGCATTCAAAATTTAGTAATGCATAATAATGACCTAAAAGTCAAGAAGCAACTAATGAATTCACAAAAAACCACAATAGTGAATCTCGCCTGTGCAAACATTGTTTATTTAATGTGAATAATAAATTGTTACATTCCTCCAGAATGTATTTATCAATTATTACATCCTTTTTTCCAATTAAATCATTTGTATTAAATGATATCTCAAACGTGGTTTCTGTTAGATTTACATTATTTTGTTAACTGTGTAAAATATATATTTGTAACAGTAAGTATCTTTCTTTACAAGTAAACTTTTTTGTAAAGAATATTCATAATTCTTTTCTAATTATATTATCTTTCTACTACTTTTTATAAATTTATGTTTTAGGAATCACATATTCTTATATGATAAATAACCAGTACCACAAGTAATGCAAGCTAACTAATTGTTTATAATAAACAATACTGAGGATAACCATTCAAAGCATTAATAAAATTTCAGTCACATATGACACACTGTTGGATACAAGCATAACAAAAAAGCACAGGCATGTTCACATATATACAGTTATATTATAAGATAGAAATGAAAGTGAGTCAAATTATCTTGCAATGTTATTAAAATATATGTTTCCAAAATATATACAAATACATATACATGTGTTCATGCTCAAGTTTTTCTTGCTTACGATTCTCATATGTAGAGAACAAAAAGCAAAAAGGTATATGTACACTAAACTTAACTCGAATTCGAATTTGATATTTATGCACCCTCAAGCATATTTTGAGATCCACCATTTCTCTCAAAAATCAATCAACTCTACAGTTACTTGAATATACTTATACTTTACGACAATTTACTTCAATCTTGCGAATGCATTAAAACAAAAAAATAAATAATGAAAACATTATGATATAAGCTAAGCTTATGGCATCTATATATGTATATATATATTTCTTTTAAAAAATATAATATACATATACACATATATGTATGCATATAAACACATATACATATATGTATGATAAAACCATAATATAATTTAATGACTTTGTATCTCAATAAATTGATTTAATTGACCAAGTGTGAATGTGTATAAAGGATTTTAAAAATAATTTGTACATATTTCTATACATAATACTTAATCAGTAAATCACTAGAAACTTTAGCAATTCTCTGTAGCTATAGTTTACTAAGTTCTTGCTAAAGACTTTTCGAAATTCCCAAATACACATCCTAAACTTGTTTGGTGTGCCGGTTAAACTTTATTAATCAAGCCAAGTGTGTCAATCAGAGTCAACCAACACCCCAGGATTAAGATAGCACCTGATCTTCGCATAGCATCACTAACTGGTAAGTAAATACCATGTACCCTGAATACATTTAATAACGGGTACATTGGGTTTAGTTATATCATATCACATGCGACTGACATCATCACAGCTGCTGATGGCACCCCGTGCTTTTACCGCGGCCAGATTAGAAGAAACATTCCAAGTTAGTCTTTTATTTAGCAATAAATATAGGCAGGAACCAGTACTTTTTATTGGCAATGTGCATACGTAGATAAAAACAAATAAAGAAAATTCAAAGTGAAAAAATTTTTAAACTAAATGTATATAAGCGATCTTTTCTAATATTTACACATCGTTAGAATAAGAGACAGACACATAACATTTGACAGATTGCACAGAGAATAAGATAAACTATACCGTATTTTATTCATGTAGTATAGTATACTACCACACTTAAAAGCAATTTTAATGGAGTATTCTAAAGAATTTTAGAATTTTTCTTAGTATGACAATAAGCTACTGATTCTTTTTTTTTTTTTACATAGGACACAGACACAGACATCTGAATACGTTAGAATAATTTGCTAGAGGCTTGATTTAGTGCTGAAATGAATGCAATCTTCAGACACGAATTATAAATGTGTTGACACAGCAGTATCAGCAGTTTGTGGCCGAGGTACAGCAACAAGCATCGATAGTTTGGTAGGTATATAAGACAGAATGGCAGAGAACTGGTGAAAACTAGAGATTTTCAGACAAGTGAGATAGGTTCTAATAGGAAGAACTTTATAGTACTTCTTTTTATTTCAAAATATGCATAATTGCCTGCTACTATATTTTCACTGATAATACAATTATATAACGTTATACTAGTCATATTACCTTTACGAACATCTGTATCATAAAAAAAATTTTTCAAATTTTATCAATGAAAATATAATTTGTACATAATACCACCCCTCTAGCAGCAATATTTTTCTCTTGTTAAAAGATAAATCTTAAGCATGTAAAAGTTTAAAAATTTATTTGAAATCCCTTCTCACTTGTCAGTAAATTTAAATAGTTCTATTTTTTTTTTTTTTTTTTTTTTTTAATATCTTCCATAAAACCTGTCACTTTCTTTTAATCTGACATCTCTATACTAAAAATACTTTTTCTACAAGACGCAACGATTATAAGATACTAAACAGTCTTGTCAAGATACAAACTCTATGCATTTCTAGAGGGGCTGAGAGCAGAGCAATGATGCCAAGACGATGATGCCATGTTTGTCTTTCAGTTATTATAACAAAAGTGAATAACTTAACAGCATTTTAAAAAACTTCATTATTAGTTATAAAATTTTTATTAATAACAATTTTTCTGGAATTTAAACATAAAATTAAAAAAAACAAAATACAGCATGTATACAAAACATATATATTGACATTTACTATTTATCATAACAATTTGATTAATTTTTTATAATTAATAAAATAAATAATAACTTATATATTATAACTGTAGTCAAATACTTCTATTGACAAACAAATATTGTAAATAAATTGTTGAATCTAACTTTAAAAATCATTTCATTGGAAAGCTTTGATCACTGAAAGACAACCATGATATCTATTGTGATCAGAATTTCAGTACTTTTTTTATCCAACATTATATGATAAATAATGCATGAAAGTACTGTACTGTATACATATTTATCATAGCAGTACAGGAATAAAAATCTTTTTCAAATTAATGGCATTTAATAGTTGATATATCAATGGGAGAGCGTAAGGGTTGTAATAATGATCAAATGTAAGAGGACTATAGATGGATTTTAGAATAGGATAGACTGAAAAATAGAAAGGCAGAAATAGGAAATAAAAACAGAAAAAAAATAAAAGGGAGTAGGAAAAGAGGGGAAAGAGAAAGAAAGAAAGAAAGAAAGAAAAGAAAAGAAAAGAAAAAAAAAGAAAAGAAAAAGAAAAGAAAGAAAAGGAGTTTACTGTTACTCTGGTATTACTGTACTTGCATGCACAACCAACGTACACTGGGCAGTCTAGGGAGCAACCAGATACCCACTTTCGCCATCTGCGCTTGGATGCCCTTGGCGACCAGTGCTTTCACAGCACCCTCTGCCGCCACTGGTGACTCAAAGTCTACAAATCCATAACCTGTAACACAACAATTACAATATCAATTAGCAAAACCAGTTAGTAGTAACGTTGAAGTCATAGTTAATAAAAAATAAATGATAAAAACAAAGATATAACAGAAAAGTTAATTACCTTTACACTTATTCGTATTTTTATCCAAAATTGCCTTTGTAGATGTGATAGTGCCATATCTGCAAAAACACAATGTATTAGAAACAACACACTCCCACACTATAAATAAAATTCAATTAGTTAGTTCTATTAAAAGTTAAAGTTATATTGACAATCAATTCAAATAATAATATACTACCAATCACATATTAACAGAAAATACTAATTGCACGAATGACTTACTGAGAGCACATATTTACAAGGTCCTTGTCAGTTGTATTTTGATTGAGGCCACGAATATACAGATTTGTTTTTGATAGCTGTTCTGCCTGTTGTCCTTGTATAGCATTATTGCTAAGACTTGTGCTCATTGTCCCACTTCGACTGCCGGTAGCACTGCTGGAACTACTATTGGTGTTAGCTGGAGAGGAAGCTGTAGGTACCCGTTGTCCACCATACTGTAATACAGTTAAAATATACAATTAAAAACAATTAAAAATTATTATTAACATAATAAATATATAAACAAAATAGTAAAAAATGCATATTTTATTATTTTAGAAAAAATTTTACAAAAAATTTTTTAGGACTAGATACATTAAAAGCTTTTAATTATATTAACAATTAGTATTTTTTAAGCAACAGAACTTAATACAAAGTATCAATTTAAAAATATGCAAGCAATAAATATTAATATATAGTATAAAATAAATATAAATATATATATAAATAACTATTCTGTTAGATAAAAAACATCTAATATTTGAACTTGAAGAAAAAAGGTATCGAACATGGTAATCAAAAATTATAAAAGTATAGTAGCCCCACCCGGTACGAGAAAAGATTAAAAGTATCATGATATAACACGTGATAATTTTTTATTTTATCACGCCATCTATCTATATACTGCCAGAGAATAAAGCCTTTCTTTTACTTTCAACTTGTCCTTTATAATTATGCCGGTAAAACATAATACCACTACTACAATAAAAGAGAAACGAAGATCCATGTATCATTCTATGCGAAGTACATACATTTTTTAACAATCAATTGAAGAGACACGTTGTGAGTTCAGAAAAGAATAAATGTTAATGAAAGATCGAAAAAACAAATGAGAGAAGAAATCGCACATCGCTTCCACGAGAACTGTGCTGAGTTGTCACGGCCCCACCCGGTTTGAGAAAGGGTTAACCCTTTCGCTGCGCAAAATCGTAACTTTTCTCCTGCCTACACATGTATTCGTTTTACAATATCACAGATACCCAAATTAAATAGTTTACATAAAAAAGGGGAAGATCTACAATTATCACAAGACACTCCGCGCATACTTTATAGGTTACCTTGTTGCACTACTCAACCATTTTCTAACCATCAAATTGCGCGTAAGCCGACTACGAACGTCACCCTCTCTTCATAAAACGATTAATTCTACCCGCAAATAATTCCAAATCCCATCTGTTAAACTTAAGTTTAAAATTCACCATTGCATTCTAGATAACAGCATCACTCATTCTTTAAGTTCGTATATATAAAGAGGCTAGTCATTCCAGCTAATAAATCACACTTGTATCCGAATAAACAATAATCAATTTGACGTACAATGTTTAAAGTCTTAAAGTAACAACCTATTTGTCCATATGACAATCGAGAGAATTAAAGAATCGGTCCATGTTCAAATCGAAAACAGTTCGTTACAGGAAAACGGCATGAGTTCCGAATGGTATAAAGCTCTGGCTGATGAGGAATGAAAGGAGAGGACTTACCGACGCGTGCTGTGCGTAGGTGGCGGTGGCGTAAGGATTCGCCGTAGGCGGTAGTTGCTGTGCTCCGACAGGCATCTGGCCCGCCGCAGCTGCAGCCGCTGCGCTTGGATACCGCGTGTATGGTGGATAGGCAGCCGCCGCCGCAGCCGCAGCCGCAGCCGCATGAGAGGGCGGCGCTGCGCCCCAAGCCGCTGCACTGCTCGCGCGATACTGCACGGGGTTCCCACCTCGTGGTCCGCCGCCGGTGTTCCCCTTCAATCCATGTCCGCCACCACCACCGCCGCCGCCGCCACCACCTCCACCTCCACCACCGCCGCCGCTCGCCGGACCAACACCGATGCCACCGCCCGTAGCGCCGCCGCCGCCGCCTCCACCACCACCGCCGCCACCCCCGGCGCCACTGGCATTACCATTATTAGCACCGACGTACGCCGGTCTAGGACCATTCGTACCCTGAAACAGGTAACAAACAAGTACATTTTGATCGTCCGATTCTGTTTATTGATTTGTCACTAGAGTGAACATATTTGAAAGGGAAGAGAGAAAAATAAGGAATGCCACAAAATAGCTTTATTGAAAAAATTATTCTAGTAGCAATAATATAAAATTTATACTTAGATATTCTAAAAAAGAATGATCAATAAAATATATTAATTATTTTACAGTAATTATTTCTGTGTTTTGTTCCAGTACGAAATGGACATTCCCTGTTTTTAACCAGTAAATTACATCTTTAATGCTATCTTATGGACAAAATTTTGAACATTATAATCATTGTGATTTGATAGTTCTGTTATAAAATGAAAAATCAAGAAAAATGAACTTTGCTTGTTTTTTCTCTTACTCTTCATTTATATGCAAATCCATATTTTTATGAATACCATGCAAACAATACAACCAAATGTTGTAACAAGTGCTATATTTTGAACATTTTATACAGGATGTTTCAGAAGGTTGATGCCAAACTTCATATAACATTTATCAAAGCGGGCGAAAAGGTCTTAATAAACATGGCTGCAAATATTAGAGACCTTATTATATAAAGAAGCTTTTCTGGATCACAGATATCCAACTAGTACTATGTTCTGTTCCCTAAATTAATTAAAAATCTCTGAAATGTTAAAGGGTAATTTTCAAGACTTTGGAGGATCGAAAACAGTTCCCACTTTTGACTTAGAAAAACAGTTTTGCAAAAAATTGACAAGAATCCCGATACAGGCTGTCGAAGAATAGTATTTCAGAAAGACACCATTCTTAAGCCATGTCGTGTGGGAGAATCAATTTTCAAAAAGTTCAATAGCACCGGTATTGTTAATAATATATTATTAATGACAATACTAATCCTCTTTTATTATTCGACGAAACGAAAATATATCTGGTTACATCGAATTCAATCACAGTCACGGTACCACACACAAATCTTTTTAGGCACAGTTGGCCTCTAAATTTAGCCTCGCGGCACGGGAATACGGAACGTACAATCGTAATTGAAGACAGAGTCACGCGAACTGTAACATTTTCCAACGTGATCGCAGCGAAATCGTGATCGTCGGCAGAGAGACTAACGCGAGTCACCCAAGAGATAAATCGTTCAGGATGATTAATATCGCCTTGAGTATATTATTGTGGCAAAGTGAGAATAGGCAACTGGTTCATTACAGAAAGGAAGGAAAAGAAAAGAAGTTTGCGCTCTACCTGAGATTTGTGTGGTAACGATAACAGTTACTATTTGCGGTGAAAACAGAAAACTTTCCCGCAACATTTCTTTTCATTGTAACCACATCTACGCTAATTTTCATAGCATAGCATTACTTCTGTAAACGATATTGCGTGGAGAACGTATATGCGCATGCGTATATACAAACGGACTCACACTTAGCCGCTGCGCTACGCCATCCTAATTAGAGTCATTTGCACAGAAAATTCGTGTCAGTTAATGTCTTTAGCAAACACGTTATAACGACTCTTGTAAGTCCGCGTACCAACAGTAAGCACAATCGGTTGGTCTGTTGCCAGATAAATTTGTTCACGAATAGGCCTTAATTGTAACGTAGGGAACGTATTAATATATATAATACATGAAACAAGAGAGAGGGATATTCGAAGGTTGTCCTCCAGATGTGCCTAGTTAAAAATTACCAAATTCATAGCTCTGCCTCCATTGGTCTATAATGCGTGAAATCATTTTATCCGTCTCGCGAAATATTCCGAAAAATTGTTACTACTAAACCATTACTTTTAATAAGGAACTTTTGGCGTTTTAATATTTGATATCTTTCAATGATGTATGACATTTCGTCATTTTTGTGTGACTACTTCTTACGGCTTTGCGGCATTATTAGGTGAAGATATCTTGTTTTTATAAATGTTTAGACTTTAAGCAATAATTTTATATTTTTAATCAGGTTTAAATATAATTCAATTAGATTTGACAGTATACTTTTATAATACATATGTTTTAGATCGTACATTTCTCACAATTATTATACAGAAGCATTGTTGCGAACTTACAATAATTTTCTGATAATCATATTTATCATTTTAATAGAATCTTTATTTCTTAGATGTTTCATTTTATATACCGCTTATACCTATATGTAAGAAAATGTGACGCTATCACACTGTGACATTGTAACACTGAACTTCATGCGTGAATTCATTTCTTTATTTTCAAATGGATTTAACATTTATCAGTTAACAGAATCTTTCATTATCAAAAATGGCATGTTGGCTATGTTAGCACATCCTTGTTACATAAAGAACGTAATTACACATTAAAAATGATGTCTAATTTACGTAGAATTAATAAAGTTTCTGTTTCTATTATAATTAAAATGACTACACTAACTCATTAAGTATAAAGCTTTTACTTAATTCCATTTTAAAATAAATTCTTTTACTGACCTATGCCTCAATCAAAATGTATACAAATTAAAAGAATATTATTTGTTTATAATTATTGTGAACAATAACTATTTCTATTAAATTATTATTTGCTAAATAAATAAAAAATAACTCAAGCTTAAAAAGAATAGAGGAATAATATGGGAACGTACATAGGTTCGTTTACATACGTTAAAGTATGTCTTCAAACAATATCTTTCGAGGGGTTTAACGTTTATCGAATCAATTCTTTTTTGTTTTTCATCAATTTATCTTCTAAGATATATTCACGTAGGAAGAAGTAACTCATACACATATATATGTGAATATGTATTGTAAGTACAGCTTTTTATCTATCGCGCTTGACCTCTACATAATGGTACTATCAAATACTAATAATATAGAGAAGTCTCGTTACAAACGATTGTAAAAATGTTTCTCATATTCGACAAGCTCGTTCATTTCTCATTGATGCAAATTCGAAACGGCATTACGATTACTTATGTAACGATAAGATAACGGTATTTTACTTGTAACAAGTTCCAGGCGCAATTAATGAAAACTTCGCAAAGATTCTCTAGAAAATGTTAATTCCTAACGGCACAAGGCGAACAAACTGACAGTATTTTGCAATTGCGAAATTTTGTACCTATTTTATTTGTAAATGTTCTGGAACAGAAATTGTTGACAAGGAAAGGTATAGCACTCTATAATATTTAGTAAATAAAATAATTTTCTGTCTAGATTATATCTTTTTAATTATATTCATACGAATAGGAATTTATAGATATAAAAGTCTATATATAGTAATAACGTACGTAACGTATATCTTGTAATTTGCAAAATTTTACCAAAAATATTAGTTGAATTTTGTACAAGAGGGCCCAGTAGATAACGTGTACCATAATAGCTAATCAATTTTCATGATACTTACCATTTTTATCGCATAAAGATATGACTTAGTTCTTTTACTTAACTCTCAAATAGTATCATTGGGTTATATGCAGATGACTATAATAATTTATCTAAGATTAATAAAATCTTAGGACATTTAATGTTATTTTGTACTCTATATTCCCGTGATATTGGTTGATAATAAAATAGAACTAAATTAAAATTTAAATAATCTAACTCTAAATTATTATGATCTTGAATGGCTCAATAATGATGGCCCACATAAAAAAAGAACAAAATCGAAAAGAAGTAGTGTAACTAGGTATAAAATGAGAAAGTAGTGTAGCTAAGTAAATGAAAAAGAAAGGGACGTGTTTCCCTCGTCGATCAACACTCGCAGGATCACTTGCGGCATTGTCTCATTGGGCGGATAATTTTCTCATCGAAATAATCAAAAGCTTGCTGTCATTGATATATTTTCTATGGGCGGCTGATTGTCAGGCAACATCAACAATAAATTGCAATCGCGATCACGAAGGACTTTCCTCGTGGTGGTGTGGCCGCCATTGCATCTGTCGCAATCGCAGGACAGGCCTTTCCAGGACTTTCGAGCGCGTTGCATTCCAACCTCTTTAGAAAGGCCTCACTCGTTGATTTGCATTTTTGGCATAGTTGTGATAACACGGTTTACCGTTTGTTGGAGAACGAGACGAAAGCCAACCAGGTATGGAAGGGAATAGAAAAGAGAGAGAGAGAGAGAGAGAAAAAGAGAGAGTAGCACACGGTTGGCAAGTGACACCAGAGCTGAAAATCACGACTTTAAATCACTTATCACGAAACTCGAACCTTGTTGCTTCCTGTACTACTTACCGATCTCTTTCCTCCCGTCTTCCTCTCTACCTTATTAGTAAACACAGGAAAGTCCTGTTTCACGCTTCCGTGTGGACGATTTGTTTCTAAACCCTTGTTATTCAAATTTCTAGATACACATGAAACGTTATCTACATCTGGTAAGAAGAAGAAAGCGTTAATGGATCAGATCTATCGGGAACTGCTTACCGATACGCTTGCGCATCGACTTTGCTACTCCCTACATTATCCACCAACTTTAATGTTCCTTTTTTCTCTACGTGATATCGAGTGGACAAGACTGATGGAAATGGGAAAAACATACATGTTTGCTTCATAACAGATTCAAACTGAGTTAAAGCGCTTCTTCCTCATTGATCTTGTCAGATTCCACAAATTTGTCTCTTATAAATAAGTACGCAATAAACACTCGTATAATTTCTAAGTTTCTGCCAGTTCTTCTGGGATACTTGTTTAATAAAATCCTAGATGCTTCTTTTCTAATAAAATCATCAGATTATACAAGGCCATTGCAATTATAAAAACTGTTATGCGTATTAAGAACTGGCGGCATTAAGTAAATTGTAAAGTCTCGCAGTGGACAAGTGGAAATCATGGAGGGTGAGTCTCAGTCTCGAGAGGCTTCGAATCGTCTTATTCCCATCGCTAGGTACGGTACACGTTACAATGATGCGCAGACGTGATAAGCAGGAAGTGGCATCCGGTCGGTACATCACGATACCCATTTCACACGTCGTTCTCTATTTCGCAGTGACCAACGGCCACGTTGTCTGCATGCCGTTCAATTGAACCGGCGGCATCTACGGGCAAATCGTCTGTCTCGTTATCGTTCCGTTCCGTTAAAGCACCGCGATGCCGGTCCTCCATTGTCACGATGATCACAGACGCCTCCACACACCCATCTTTGGAACCTTGCACGCGCCTTTTTCATTCATCGTTAGGAATCTTCATTGATGTTAATTGTTAATACGAATAGTTAAAAGAAGTATGTTACATGTATTGAGTTAAAAATTAATATATAAATAATCGTATCAGCTTCTTTGATTGATACATCACGTGACATATGCTTTTTTATTGTTTTGTTAGGTTATCGAGTAAGTCCTCGTTGAGGTTATAATTTTATTTTGAAGTTTAGATGGGACTTTCTTACTTGCATAATTATTATATTATGTTCATACAATTTCTTTAACGGATACATTACGAGGCATATCATTTTAATTACATTTTCTATTATCGAATGAATCCTTCTGAGTGTACAAATTTGTTACAACATTATTTTCAAGTTTAAGTGGAATCTGAATATTATTACTGATGTAATTATCTATCTAATATTACTATGCTATAATATGTATGTTCAATAATCTGACAATAATCCATTGCAATTTTTATTATTAGAAGTTCCAAAACAAATTTTGAAGAAAAGAAACCACTAGGAAGCTTAAAGTATGGAAGCAGTCGGTGGATGCACTGATATTTGTGTCACCTCGAATAATTTACAACTTGCATTCTCATTTCTACAAGTAGTCATTAAAACCTGTTAAAGAGTCTAGCGAGTTAAGGAGAAGAAGATGGTAAAGGTTCAGCGCGTTATAAGACGACTACATTTTCTTCCTCGATGAATTTAAATGACATTATCATTGGCATAAGTTTGCAAACTTTTCATGATTAGCAACGAGGAGATAAACGTCGCACTTACTGCAAACCTTAACGAGATCACGGGAGTACTCAGCCGGATAATTATGTTCAAGATCCGAATAATCTACTTGATATTCATACAATTTATTAAAATCTTGCCTTGACTCTGAATAATATAATGATCATCAAACTTTAGAGCGACTTTAGACACATTTCAAAGTCTATTTAATTTTGAAGGGTCAAAATAATTAATGGCATTTATTTAGTTTCAGTTAATTGATAATAACTCAAATATTATTTGTCTATTTTTTTTATTTGTTATATTTACTTAATATTAGTTATGAGCTTCTGATATTAATATTATTTGCGTATTTATTGCTATAGAGTAAAAGTTCAATTTAATTAATCACGTTATTCCATCGCAAAATAACGAAATCGTATTTCGATTATCGAAGTTTTCGCGATCCTTCTTAATGATTCCTTAACAAATAGTAGGGCAAATATACGTAGATATTTTATGGCAAACGTCAAGTTTATAGCTTGAATTGATCAAGGGAAATGACAGATTACGAAAGCATTATAGTAAATTCTGTGTACGTGGAGAGTACTTTGGTATGCACAAATGTCGATGCTTCCTTCAACTTTGTAAAAATAACGACTTTTCAGCGAACGACTTGTCATTACCATCCACTTCACGCACCATCGTTGTTTGAAAACGCTCGCGTAAAGCTACCTTTGCCACAGATTCGTTCCGCTTTCAAAACGAAATAGCAAAAAGCAAGAGAATAGTATTGAAATAAAGAATTGTCTGCAGAGATGTAATTTGCATTCATGTGTAAATTAAAATTATGGATTTAACCTTTGACTTTTCCTCTGATTTGCTTATTCGACAATCTATTCGTTAATTCTTCAATATTTAAAAGCAAGATTATTTGAAACAAATTCTAATGAAGGAAAAATTCGAAATATATACTTATGAAGAATGTATAATTACAAAAGATAAAAGAATTACAGAACATATGGTTTAGAAGTTGATAGTCTTTAAATATATTTGAAATCTTTTACTTCTATTCATAAATAAAACTATTTATATGTAACAGATTTTAAGGAGAATAGGATTTCTTAAAATCAATAGCAACTAGACGAGATGGTCGATGCACAAAGCAGAAATAAAGGGAGGAGGTAAGTACATACATATATGTATACGGGAATTGGTGATTCTTTCTTCTTATCAGAGAGGCGTGACTGTACGAGGTCACTGATAAATGATAGTGGTGGGGAATTCTTATCGAGTCGTCCAGTATGCATATGTGAAACTCTCAACTCTCGTAATCACTTTCTAAAACAGTCTTTCACCTTATTTTTTTTTAATTAATCTGTTTTGATAACACTTTTTCAATTCTGTAACTAATTAAATCATAAAAACATTTTAAAAGGAGATTATACAAATAAATATAAAAAATGTATTACACTAAAAAAGATAGAATATATGCTTATAATACAGTAAAAATATAACTTAAAAAAAAAAAAAATCATCTTTTTAAACACAGGAGATATTCTGACTGACAGAATCTTATATAAACAGAAATTGAATGCATAGGTAATAAATAATTTGCATGGATTGATTTGTTTTGTCTTAAGATAATTAAGTTTGTGCTATTAGATTTACTCACAGAAATTTAAACACATAATATGATAACTCTACTTCCTAACTTGTAATACCTACAATTTGATATTTTTGGAAATCTCGAAGTTGGTGCAATATTTCTCCGCTTTCTGTCAAAACGTCAACAACGTTTTCAAATACAACCTAAGTTGATGTAATCAAGTGATAGATTTATGAAGGAACGCGGGATCTTGTGCTACAATGAACAATTACACGTATTCGTCACGTTTGAAAACTCATAAAAATGTAAAACAACGTACTGATAGCCGTTCGAGAATCTATACTTCCTATTGGAACAATTCGACACTTCAGTCTTAAGATTTATAAAGCAATTTCGATATCAACGAACTGCTAACTAATTATAGTTTTCGGTGATAATAAATCAATTTACATCATATTCACCGTGACAGAAATATTTACATTAATTCCTTGTAAAATACGTTTCATCGATATCATTTATCTCTATCTAGATTTAAATTTCTTTTAACACGTTACAGAAAAAGATAACATTTTAGTAGAATTTAAATTTCTCTTGATAAAATAGTTACATTAAAATATTTCAATATAGAAACATAGCAAGTAATAAATCATTGTCTGCTGAGTAAAAGTTCTTAAATAAAACTCCAATGTGCTACACATTAAGTGCTAGAATATTGAAATTCAATTTTTTTGTAATTAGATATATTGGGAATTGGTACTAAAAGTACAAAAATTAACTTATCTAAAAATATACAATTATGATTGTACTAAAATTCTTTCATTATTTCTAATTTCTAGTAAATTCTGTAAACTTCTTATCGTACAAGAACGTTTCGTTTCTGTTACATTTTTAACGAGTTCTTGCTTGGTTCAAACTGAACCAGCTAATTTTGTAGACACTAATTTTATACAAAAGTAAATGCAACATGAAATGCTTTGTAAAATAATCCTGACTACTTAAGAGGTGCCAATGTGTCTCGTATATTACGTCGATAATGTCTAATAACACCGTATCATTTGCAATATCTAGCACAGTTAGTCCCCTAATTGATGATTAATTTCAAGCAATACCTTGTTTCCTTGGGCAGATATATTTAACATTACTATCTGACAACTTCCTGTACCTTTATTTTGTCTTCAAAATTTCTACTCATACAGCCACTACTTAAGTATAATTTTATACTTTTAATAATATTTTTCAATATTCTAACAACTAAGTGTGTAATTTCATTTACACCAAATTATTGAAGTTCCCAAGGAAATAAATTTCCAAATTTTTAATTTTTTAAACTTATATTAAATACCACTTATTATTATAATATCGTTTCAAATTTTCGAAATGCAGCAGACAGGGCGTACTGTTGTTGAACAAAATTACAGTGCGAAGCGGATTAAAGATAGAGCATCTTCGCAGGATATGACATGGACCGAACTTTCTTTTATGTTAATACATCCCACAGCAGGTCCTGAGAGGAATCAGGATGTCCCACATACCATGCCAGGGCAAACAGCGTCAGTTGCAAGATCTCGCATGAATGTTACGCTCTATTAGCAAACGGATTCACGTTACAAATACGATAAAGTTTTTTCTTTTTACCGAGACCAGAAGGGGCCCACCAAAGATTCGTTCCCATAGAATGTGAACAGTACACCGAAGAGATATTTTCTCTCGGGAGCACCAACGTACGATAAAAATCGTCATCCAATCGCTATCTTTTTACTTTTCCATAAGTGGCGCCCGTACAGATCAATTAGTAGTTTTGTTATTTTTTATGCTTATTTTCCTAGAATCCAGCAAATAAAAATCTAAGAAGGATTGATACATAGATAGTATTACTATAGTAATTACGAATAAAATAAGAGAAATTCCTATAACTTTTACCAATTTTTTTTCTAGCGAAATCACATCACGCTCTAATGAAATTCTACCGCGGCAAATTTGAAATTTTCAATTGAAAGCCATCAGAGAATTGCTAGTTTTTTTGATAAAACACTTTCAAGGTTGTTTTAACGTGTAACGATCAACGTGCACGAGTTTAATTGAATTCCATGGCCAACATGCGGCAACAAATTTGCCATAAAAGAGAGTCATAGAAGCGAGTAGATGAAGCGAGCCGATAAAGTTTACCGTGCGTTAGGACTGCGACTCGCTATAATCCCGTTTACTGCTTCACGGCCAAGATGCATGCAGTCAGTGAACATGGTAACAGATATAGACCGTACAGGTAGATACTCGAACTACTCTCACGCAGTAGCGGAGTGTCCGCTTCTCGGTTTCAAACACGCCGTTAACTCCATCTAGAAATTCATTTTTCCTATATCAACTTTACACTTCGCGACACGCTCAACTAGTTGCCCGATAGAGCTGCAACATCATAGTGTTGAGTAGTTTACTCGCTTATAAGTGGCAGTTTCAAAGTGGCTATTTGTATATTTAGAATAATAAATTTCAACACTTTTGTATTGTTCTAATACATTTGAAAAACGTTACATATTGAAATTATTGATAGATATGACTTTCACACGAAAGAGCTTATTGTGCACGATATTCTAGGAAGATTAAACATACTTTTACATTTGAAGTAGGAAAAAATGAAACTTTCAAAAGTGCTCGATATCTTCCATTGCTGTCTCGCCTGATACGTCACTGACTGTTTCACGCAGCGCTGGCGTGCATGTATCTAGCGATGGGACCAATATCCTCGTGTGCATTACCAGCATTGAGTGTTTGGTTGTTTTAGTAAATGCTACTTAACATATTACTTATTTATCTAGAATTAACATTTTTTATTATTTTGCATACTTACATTTCATACACAGTCGACGACAAAAATAAGTGGATGCGGTAGAAATAGGTAGTAATGAAGTTCCGTGAAATATGGCTTGTACACATAAAAATTTCAATATTAATTCTAATTATTTACTAAATAATCTATATGCTATAAAGATATATATAAAGAAAATTTAAGCATATAACACTAGTACTAAATCGGCTAAACTTCATTGATATCTATTTGCATTACCTATCCACTAGCTTTTGTCTCCAACTATATACATATACTACAGTTTCTAGCATGAAGATGAATTTAACAGAAAAATAACATAATAATAAAATAGAGTACTAATAAAATTAACTGATTAAAAATTCTATATTAATAATCCATATGTCGATAAACGTCCATATGTGGAAAAATCAGAAATAACAAGTAAAAAATCTGTACACTTTCATCATTTATAGTTCTCAAGAACAAATCGAATCAGTCCCATCGCTAAACATCGACGGATGCGCGTGGATGCGCATGCGCATGCGCGTACGGCCTTAATGGTCAAGAGAGGACGGGAAAAGAAAAGTGGCAGAGGGGAGCAGGTAAGAGGGAACCAGTCGTCAGGCTCGCTCATCCCTCTGCGAAAGAGTTCCTCTTTGCCAACGCATACCGGACATTCCGTTTCTTCACCTTGAGAAAATACGTACACTACGTACACTACGCACTCACGCAACACGGTGTGACACGCTCTGCTGTTCCTTTCGTATTTCACCGAGAGACATACGACACATACATACACATATAACTTCATGTTCTGATCTTTAGGTTATTTTACACTTGAGTAGCTCTCTGTATCATATCTATTATCGATAATTGAACTTTCTTTTAGATCCTACAAGTTGCAGGATATAAAATCCCAGTAGCTTCAAACACATCGGGAAAAAATTAGTCAAATCGATATTGAATTTTAGGAAAGAGATCGAGAGCGGACTATAGAAATCTGCATATTCTGCCCAACCATATGTTTTTGGAAACGTTCGTAGACTGACTAATCGAGGACAATTTCAACGATACCAAGCGAGCCACGGAATACAAAGTAGGATTTCACGCCGAAGAACACAATTAATTACTTTCAGATCGTTGTACCAGCAAGGTCGACCTCGAGGCAAGCGAGTGTACAATACCAACACGTTTACCTTCCGATTGACCGTGCTCTTTCCCTGTCTGTGTTTCAAGTACAATATGCACGAGGATAATTTATGAGAAGATTTCTAACAAAAACTTGATTGAAATTCGACGAAACTGTTTCACGAAATTAGGAAGCTTTCGATATGATAAAAATCTATAAATAAGTCTATCGCAGACAACATTGGCAGGCACGTTCAAGTTTTTCACATCAAGGGAAAAGTATGCGTGCTATATCGCAGTTCGTCTGCATAGAGAGAACGTACTTTTTAATAACACTCTTCGTTGAAAATATTTTCTCCTCGACATTCGCTGATGAAGTCACGTATCGTGACCGACCGGCCAACGTTATTTGAATACTTTGTTGCACGAGAACAACGTTATCGTGTAGAATTTTTCCTGCATAAACATTTTACAAACTTTTCAAACGCCCCGGGTAATTTCTTATGACGCCTTCGAAATTCTAAAGTCATTTCGATGCTATTAACACGATAGGCGCTTAATTATGTGGAAATCTAAATACGACAGAGGATATAAGTAAAGATATAGGCGTACCTAATGTAATCGGGCGAGTAAATATGTGTTGTCTTCGATCGAATAGTCAAAAACTTACCTGAAACAGAAAAAAGAAAGCGAGATTAGTGAAATGTAAGCTTTATATACAAAAACACTACAGTTATATCGCTCGACAAATGAGACAAAAAGCTCTAATATACTACGTAAGATACGTATTTAAAGAAAAACATTGATGCATTATTACACATGTTTCTTGCTCGTTTAACATTTTGTTAGAAACGACTGTTTTTAGCAAAATCATTAGATCGTGAATGCTTATGCAAATTCAAATTTTTTCAAGCTCTGTTACATTTATTATACTTCAGATATTGCATATATTCTAGAGTACATAATATATGCATTGCGTGTATTTTTATATCTTTCAATTTTCCATAAACGTATAAACATTCACCAATCTACTGATTACTGTCGAACAATCTCAACAATCTACAAGCCATTCATGAAGCACTATTTTGTCTAGTCCCTTAGCACATAAGTACATTGATTAGACGTGATTATAATGAAATAGTTTTAATATAAACATTAAACTCTGTAATTTACCTCTAAATCTTGATACAAGAAAATTGCAATACTCTAAGATTCCAATAGAAAAAGGAGAAAGAATATCAGAAATAAAATACCTAAGTAACGATCGGTTATTTACGACTATTTTCGTCCGCATTTTTCTTATCGATCCGGCGATTCGCGGAACAGAAAGTCAATCTGATAAGGGCGTTATGAACCATGAGCAGTACGTAGTGAAAGTTACAAAAGACGTGGTGGTTTATTTGAAATTACACAGTCGGTAAACGCGCGGCAAAACCTAGTGAACACCAATCGTGACTTCCTCACCACCGTTAATTCTTTCTCTGTCTATGAAAAGATCATTCACGCACGATGCCTGTTTCACAGTGATTTTTATCGACTCTAACTAAAAAGAAGAAGAAAATATTCTTAACTAATCGAATTTCAGTAGCGAATTCAATCTTATGTAAATCGACTTTCGTTTTTTAACGAAACTACCATCGAGTGATACAGGGAAAAGAATATTCTTTTATATTGGAATTATATGTTAATATATTAAATATCTCTACGAAGAATTTTTAATTGATATATCTTAATCATAAATCATAAATAATCTTCCCTTTAAGTTTATGCTCTTCTTTTTTCAAGTTACGTATATGGAAGTTTTCAGATAGAATCGTAGAAATTAACACTTTCGTTTAACTTTCGATCCAATAAAATCCAATGGTATACCACGTATATCTTATTACTATGTATCTACGCAATGTATGCATCTTACGAAAGAAGTTAATATCAATGTACGAGAGTATGTAAACGTTAGAATAGAATGCATGAAACTGAAAACTGTCGTTGGTTTCAGATCAAAGGTTGATTAAAGTAACAAAACGAGTGGTTTGCGAACAGGGTGGTCAGGACATAAAAATGAGGCAGCTGCTATGAATCGTTTTGCAATATGTAAAACTTCGTAGCCTCGAATGGTTTAAACTTAAACGATGCACCCCTTTTTGTAGGCACCATTATATATGAGTCATATTTTTCTTATTTTTTTTCTCTCGCAGCTGACGCAGTCTAAATTCGTCCTTTGCGTTTGCAAGTAATTGTATAATATTCATGGAAGGTGATGTTGAATGAAAAATAGTAATTTTTAATAAATAAAATGTAGAAAATGAGATATACGTGTTTGAAGGTACACGTTTTAATCATTATAATATTCAAATATGACGCATGTAAGAATTTTAAAAGCAACGAGCTTTTTTAACATACGCATCTTAATGTATAAGAGCATATTTAATAAGAAAAGTAGAAGAAAATCCGTAAAATGCTACAAATTATCAGCTACAATTTAATAAGTTCAATGTTTGTTTCGATAAGTACGATTAACGCGTTCACACGTTTCCAACTATTCGGAATGATACACGATACAACGATATACTATATTTTACTTCTTCAATATAGTAACATTTCCTACAGAAAAATTTTACTTTAGAAATATCGTATCAGAATTGCATCAATGAACATAATAGGATTTCGGTATCGCATTTTATATTATTATAATTCTCAGAGTATAAAATCGTCAAATTTTTCAGGACGCTACTTAGCATGAATTTTATACGAATAAAAATTGCTACTGAAAAGTTGTTTCGATTGGAAATTCGTTTAGGAGGCGCGGAAGAAAACACCCAACAGAGCGGAGACAGCCGTTTGTTCGAAACGAAAAAGCAGCCGTTGTCGGCCGGCGAGATACCAAGTTCACTGACTCCGATGACTAATACGAAATTAATTACTCGACTGCTAACGTTTCCTTCCAGACGCCTTAATGGCGCTCCGACTACGTGGAAACTATGCGAAATTTACCGGGGTAGAACCGGCAAATCGTGGAAATCGTTAATTACCGTTCACTTCTACATAGGACCGTCGATCGTATATCGTTATTGTTAGTGGAAAAACTTGCATGAATTTACGACTGTGTTTACGAGTAGATCGAGTTACGAGCACGACATTAATTTCTTGTGTAAATCGTCGTGTATAAACGTATTCAAACGTTAATTTAAAAACGTATCGCTTTATACGTGTCTCTTGATGGTTATGAAAATGGTTTGGATTAGAATAGTCTGAGAAGTATTCGTTGCAATATCAAAAACGATAAAATATAAAATTGTAAAGGGAGGATTTCATTTTTAATTTTTTCACATCGAATTGAATAATTCTGATAGAATGTTCCGGTTAAGATTCTTCAGTGTTGAGAAAGCAAAATTGCAATCCTTCGTAAACAAATTTAACGAAAAGTCGTATAAAGATACTTCTCTACTAATTATTATACAAGCGATAAAAATATTGTAAATTATCAGCTAGATCGTCTCGTAGCCAGAACTCCATCGAACATAGTACTTTTTCACATCGAATTGAATAATTCTGATAGAATGTTCCGGTTAAGATTCTTCAGTGTTGAGAAAGCAACATTGCAATCTTTCGTAAACAAATTTAACGAAAAGTCGTATAAAGATACTTCTCTACTAATTATTATACAAGCGATAAAAATATTGTAAATTATCAGCTAGATCGTCTCGTAGCCAGAACTCCATCGAACATAGTACTTTTTCACATCGAATTGAATAATTCTGATAGAATGTTCCGGTTAAGATTCTTCAGTGTTGAGAAAGCAAAATTGCAATCCTTCGTAAACAAATTTAACGAAAAGTCGTATAAAGATACTTCTCTACTAATTATTATACAAGCGATAAAAATATTGTAAATTATCAGCTAGATCGTCTCGTAGCCAAAATTCCATCGAACATAGTACTTTTTCACATCGAATTGAATAATTCTGATAGAATGTTCCGGTTAAGATTCTTCAGTGTTGAGAAAGCAAAATTGCAATCTTTCGTAAACAAATTTAATGAAAAGTCGTATAAAGATACTTCTCTACTAATTATTATACAAGTGATAAAAATATTGTAAATTATCAGCTAGATCGTCTCGTAGCCAAAACTCCATCGAACATAGTATTAAGAATTTATAAAATTCACTTGACCAGAATTATCTTTAATTAGGTGGATATTGACATAATCTATTGAATTTCTAAAACTATAATTCTAACGCAAATGTGATATTCTAGTAGATGTTTCATTAAAAATAATTTTACCAAATAATATTGCAAGACTATGTAGCCTATTTTCGTACAATGATCGTCAATGGCTATTGTTAAAACGCATTACTCAAACTATTTTGTCGTCAGAAAATGTCATAAAAAATCAATGAATGCAGTCTATCGTCTCACGTCCTTCGACATTTTGGATGCATTCCCAGATCAACAGGTTTCGTGGAACAGAATTTGACTACGACGTAGCTTATTCTTGCGTTAAAACCAACTCTCGTACGCGACGGGAGCGTAACGACATTATTTATTGCCCGTTAACTTCGATCATAAAAATAACAAGTCCGCGTCGGGAACGAATAGAGATTTCGTATGATAAAAATGCGTGGCAATAACACGCAATGTAGAAAAACACGAATCATTGTGAATCTCTCCATTGCATTGGTCTACGCGTGAAATTTGGAAAATTCGATGCTTTCGTTTGATTGAAAATAAACGATCAATAAACTGCGAATTTTTGTTTAATTTCATATTTTTATAGATGTAGCCTAAAAAAGTGAAATTTACATAGAGATTTGGTCCACCTACTAAACGTAATAATGAGCTATTTATTTTACATATTTTGTATATTTTTTCATACTACGTGCATTCTATATATTTTAGATATTTATATCTTGATATTTCCCACAAACGTATAAATATTCACAATGTAACGATCACAGATTATGGGAAAAATCTAAGAGGTTGAATCGAGGCAACGTATAAGCAGTTGAAGCTGTGTGCACGCAGAACGTTAGAAGTTTCACAGTTAGTACCGATACAGTTATTGAAGTAATATTTCGCAACTACCTCAAACGAATACAACAGTTAATTTTAATTACTCCTATCTACACTGCAGTTAAAGGACTGAGTCATAAAAATGACATTAATATTGACGATTGTACGGTAATTATGTTAATGAAACTTTAAGTGGAGAGCGATGTTAAATGTTGGTAAAGCATAAGTTGAGATTTATATAATAACTTTAATTGATTTTGTTAATATTTTATCATGTACCTCTTCGCAATTATTTTGTAGCATTTCATTTCATAAATAAAATTCATTTATAATAGACAAGAAGATAAATAGTTTTGCTCGAGACATTTGTAATAATGTTTTCATTGAATTTTGTTAATTTGCCAACTGAAGAACGAATTATTATATCGAATACGAAACAATTAATAAGGACAAAGAAAATTGGTATGAAGAATATCAAAATATCTGCATCTTTGAAGTGCCTCCAACTTACATTTTCCCCTAGAATAACCTAGTCCAGCGATATCCAACCAGTGGTACCTAACTATTTAGTCAGGGACACTAACCACTTTTCCTTTTAGTCGCCAAATAAAAAGATTGCAATAGCCAAAAGAATAGCAGTCCGATGTGAACGCCTTGTCGTGCACCAAATGTATTTTTGGTTTGCCGCAGAATTTTAATAATTAGTTTATACGTGTCACGAGACGAGAAATGTTGAAAATCGCCAATCTAGTTCTTTTTATATTTCGTATCGATACATACTTCGTTAACAACGTTCATATCATATATATCTTACCATACCACGAGTCAATCACAGTGGCGCGCTTTTCAAATGTATCAACAACAACGATCTCTGGCGTGTCTCTATTATTCCAAAATGCAATTACCTACAACGGTCGAAACAGGAATTTCAACTCAGAAACGTTCCGATTCATGCACGTGTCGCCGGTTATTACGCCGGCGCAGCATTTAAGCTCCGGCTACACTCGCGTTAACGTAATAATTCAAGACCCGACGCAGAACTCGGTCTGGTCGGAATAGAATGATTGCTCGCATACCACAAATACGTAACACGCTGCGCGCGCGTTACGCGCACGTACGCCGACGATTAAGCAGAAAGTATTATTTTGTGTCGTTAAGACGCGTTCTACGGATTTTCACTAGGTAGATGATCGAACTTCTGCGCGTCATTAGTTTTAACTATTCGTATTGGGTTATGTTCTGAAAGATCCATTCTGCGGTTCGTATTCGAGAAATTTATGGCCTTTAAAGAGCATGTTTTACAGGAAACCTATGATTTATGGATGAAATTACTCGATGGAAAGCGGCATAATATCTTATTGATTTTTAAGTTTGTAAAGTGGAAATTTAGAAATTTGATAAATTTAACACGTTCGCTGCCGTCTGAGTTTTACATAATTTATAACAGTATCACATTCTAGCGTAATACCACATATATTGCCCTAGGTTTAGATTGGATCGTTTAAATATAGTAATTGTTGTTACAGTAATAGCCACTGAGATTCATCATATTTGAACTATTCTAATTTAGCCAGTCATTGGAGAGCCACGAAGAAAATTTAAAGAAATAAAATATCGTACTTCAAATCTAAACCATCATATCATCTCCTTTCTTTGGTCAGGTGATCCAGGTTATGGTGTCAATAAATTAATCCTCTATAAGTGGATTCTTTCCTGCTCATCAGAAAATTATTGTTGTGGGCAGCATCTTTGATCTGGTGGAAGAAATAAGAACTAATAATTTCTATATATAAATTGATAGATGGCAATAGAATGATGCAATAGTAGAATATAATGACACAGAGATAGAAGACACGTAAGGCATAAAATATTAATCTAATTAGATATATTATAGTTTGTAGATACCTCTTGTTCCCTGTCTGATTTATGATTATTCGGGAAACTATAATTAGCTTTCTTTAAAGATATTAATTAGCGTATAAGAATAGCATCCTTTAAGAGTGAAATCATTTGAGAAAAAGTCAGCGTTTTTCTCTTTGCTGTTCAATCTAGGTGAGTCTTATTAAAATCCTTTGGAACTTAATTAGAGAGGATCAAAGCCCTTTGTAATACAAATTGCTTTCAACATTTTATGAAAATAAAAATGCGGAAAGCTGAATAAGCTGAATAAGCTTCCAATATCTGTCCATAATCTGGCTATATCTTAACGTTTAACCAATAACGTATATCTTGTTAAATTAAATTTTAATACAGAGGCGTATAAGTTTCTACTATAAGTTACTATATTATAGATTATTATAGCATAAGTTATATGCAAAAATGCATTACATGGTACAAAATGTACATTAATATACATTGCAGAACGTCATAGCCAGCTCTAGTACTTCCATAAGACGCTGTAATAAATTAATTGCCACCAAAAGGATACTGTTGAGAATTAGCGGATCATTGGTTGGCACTCCTAGAATAAAACACTTGAAAATAGAAGATATGACCAATGAAAATTAAATAAAGTAACAGATACAATTATAGTTTGTTAAATTATACGCTAAGTATAATGCGCATTTTTAATTCAACAAAAAAAATCAAATTATTGATAAGAATGTAAGCAAGAAAAATTAAGCTACTAAAAGTTAAACGGCGAACTTCTTTGTTCATAAAGGTAGATTACAGGGAAACAATTTATCGGCATAGAAAAGACGACAAAATCCGGTTTTATTTAACATCTTCCGAAGCAGATGGTCAGTTAATGGTTCGTCATCAATATCGTCAAGCTGACCTACATACGTGGCACCAGGACATGGATCTTTCCTTGTGTTTGATCAGCGAATTACACTTCAAATATGCAACCGAGTTACATTTCACAAAAGTTGATGAATTTCTCGCATTGGAATCCACCTTTCGTTACGAAATCTCTTTGATATTCATTAGCTGTCAATTTCCATGTTTGCCACTCAGGTACGAACAATCAACAACCTTTCGCACTTTCAAGCGTATGACGTGTTCTATGCTAATTTTATAACGATTCTGAATGAAATAAAATTCGACGATATCGATAGCGGTACGCATAATGGACGATTAACTTTCAAGAGAAAATTTGGGAAAATGTGAAATGGAGGATAGTTGTTAGCAAAATTCAACCTCTACTTTAAAGAGAATGGTAAAATATTATAGATATAGAACTCTTTGAAAAAGAGGTCTCACATTTTATCATATGATCGATTTATTTATTATTAATTAACTCAAAAAGTTTCTTGCAAACAAAAGAAATTAAAAAGGTCTGCAATATTAATTTTGAATAAATAAAAATCTTAGTTATACAGATTCCATGCTACATAACTAGATAGATATATTTAAATTTATAATCTAACTTCTTCAATTTCCTGTTTTAGATATTTAGATCACCTACAAAAGCATTCCGATCTACAATCGCTGACAAGAGAATGTATCGACAGAGAAAGAAAGAAAACAATATCGTATCCTGCATCCTTCTTTTTCAAGAGTATTCGAAAAAAGGACTATCTAAAAGAGATCCTCTCGTCGATGAAATTAAACCCAGTTCGATTCGCGGAAACCTATTTTTCTACGAGAAAAAAAAAATATCGATAGATGATTCCATCTGGCCAACTCGGTCGTTGAGACTGCAAAAGGAAGAACGATTCTCGTGTCGCTTTTTCACGGTACATACATCTATGGCTCGAGTCTAGCGATCCATCGGCCGATCTGTGCAGGTGCACGCACCAGAGAGAAGACATTTTGCGTGCCTTCTCTTCCCTTTCTCTGTCTAGTACACATACGACACGTATGGCAAACGTGAGACGCATAATACGTTAGCCATTTGAGAGGCAAGCATCATGATCGCGATTCTATGGTTTCATATCGAATAGTGTGGTTTTATTATCACGATTAAATTATTTATCGTAAGGTTAAATGTGAACTATAAATTACTGGACATATCCAAGGCTTGTATTCCTAAAGAGAATCGAACTTCTCAGGCCTTAGGACTTGTTCGATATGTTTTTTCTAAATGTACAGATATTTAATAAATTTTCCATCTTGATTTAAGTTAAATTGTACAAGCAATCACGATTACGGGAAATTAATTAGTAAGTACGATACGTCAAAGTTAGAGAGAAAAAAGAAGATGACTGTATGAAACTCTTGGCACTCTAATCCTCTTTTAAATCAACTAGCTCAAGAAATCGGTCAAATAAAATATTTTCCTTCCTCCAATGAAAATTTCATATTCTCTAAAAGTTGGAAGAAACGCGTTAGAATGAGACAAGAGACAAAAGGACGACGTGTAACAGACTGTAAAAAATGAACGTAGAAAGAATAAAGAGAGGGAGAAGAAAATAAAGACAGGACTTGGTTAGCCAGCTCCCTGATCATCCTAAGTCTGACGCCCTTTAGCCGAGTTTAGGCCGACGGCAAGTATTATTAGCCAGAGATCGCGTGCTTCCGTGTCCTTACCTCATGAAACAATGAGATCGTCCGCGAAAGATATGCACCAGAGCGTTCTACGTTCGCGGTATATCGGAGCTCACGCGAGACTCTCTCTTTACCCATAGAAATCCAATCATCTTGATATTATTCTTCCTCTTTTTATAATTCATTTTTTCCTTCTTTAACTCTATGTCTCTGTCTTTCTCTTTCTCCCTTGAGCTAGGCGAACCCGTTATAGGTCTCCTTGAACTTGCTCTCCAACCAGATGATGAATTATCTCTATACTGAACAAGACCAGAACGTGCCCAAGCTCCTACAGACCGGTCACAAAGACGATTTTCAATGGGGTCGTGAAGACGTAGGGAAGACTTGAGAGGTCGTGGATTTTAGCAGCTTAGTGGTGAGATTTGCAACGATATTACATGAGAAAGATGCGAACGTATTGTATGTATATATTATACCTGGAAAGTAGAATACGAGGATGGTTGTCTTAATGGTTTCTTTTTTGTTCGTGAGTCCGACGAGATAGTTAATGAAAGTATTCAGCGCATGAGGAGCCTTGACATTACGTTCGATTCAAGGCTAATGACCTTGAACTGGCAAGCTAGGTCATGAGATAGAACTTGGAATTTTAGCGATTAATAAATGGAAACTAGTACTATTCTTAATGTCAATGTTTTAAAGAACGCTATTTCGTTACTAAAAATTATTTGTAAATCTTTTTTCAATTCCATGGAAAATAACAAATTTACTTCTTCTACATAAGTTCCAATTTCTTATTTCTGAGGATTAGAAACGCTTTCCTAATTCTTGCTTAAAAATTGGACTTTAGATGTAAAAGAGGTGATGTAAAAGAGATGTAATAAACAGGTAAACGTACTACTCGATTCCAAGTCAAAGAGAAAACTATAAAGCAACTCTGTATCGCTTCAAACAATTGCTTGTTATCTGTCCAAATATTTGTATCGTTTGTTAAAATATCTTATCCTTCAAAGGTCTAAGTGTAATGAACTACGTATAACAAATTTAACAGACCAAAACAAATAGAACCATTGCTATACTAAGTCCGTAAATTCACCTCTATTTGTACTATTACTGTTCCTTTTCAAACTACTTCAAACTTTTCTATCTATACTTTTCTTTCTTTTCTACTAACGTTTCTCAAAATTGCTTTCGATCATAGATATATAAGAATTTCTATTTCTATCTATTCTATTTGTTTGTAAAAACTACTAAGATACACGCTATTACAGTTATATATCTAGGTAATAGAAACGCCGAGAGAGTCAAGGCTTTTCAAGCAAGGAATTTTGCAAGAAACGCTGGACATCGTACGACCTTGACTCCGCGCAGACATCGGGTACCGTTGCCTGTCTAGGAAATTTTTTCTCGGTGACCGTGCGCGTCGGCCACGAGAAAGCCGCGCATAAGTAGACAATGACAAAGATTATTGCACGCATACACCGTATTCACGTGGGTGTACTTTCCGTTCAGTGTCGGCCACTTTTGTCTAACGGTCTGTATAGTCATCAGATGCGTGCGGTATGTCAACAAATGAACTTTTGCACGCATCCGCTGCCTTGTCAGGTCGGTGATTCAGTCGTTGATCGTTACACTCGTTACCTCCAACTTTCCCTTTCGTTATCATCACCCTATTTATCGTTCAAGAAACAAGAAAAAGAATTATCAGGTTTTCCCAATTTTTATCGTACAGCTTTCTCATTCTCTGTGTGAACGTTTACAAGATTATCTCCCTGATTTCTAATAATAGTTTCAATTGTTCGTTCGATAAATATGTTCACTAAGAACTACTTTTCAACGTTTGAATTAAATTTCTGAGAAGGATTTGTAGTTTTGAAATAGTATAAAATTTCATTTAAGAAGAACATATGTATAATAAAAACAACAACAACAATAATAATAATAATAATAATAATAATAATAATAATAATAATAATAATAATAATAATAATATTTATGATGTATAATAATTAAATTAGCTAATTGAAATCAATTTCATTATTTGTTAATTTTTGGCTCTGTGTATTTAAATGCGCTGCTAATTGAGAAACGACTTAATTAACTGGTTACGTTATCGTCAACGTATTCGTAGCCAGATATTTAATCGGCATACAGGCCGATAAAATATAAAACGTTATGCAGGCATTTCATCTAAATACGTAGTTCACTCTGCAACTCTAAAGTTAAATGACGCTTCTAGAAAAATTCTTACGTCTAGAGTATCCCAAGACCGCGGGGATATTTGCATGGATGAAAACCAAGAGAATAATAATATGTAGAATGCGATAAGTTTACCCGAAGCAAAGTGAAGCATACAAAGAACAGATTAGAATGACACATCATTAATGTAAACAGCCGCAGAGATCATTTTCAAAGTGACTCATTTCCGACGAGATGAGCGTGCCTTTGCTTGATTCTCTTCTTCTTCATCTTCTGTATATCTTTACAGAGAATAACCTTGGAATTCTTTGTTATTTGTCTATGATTTTTCTATTTCCTACTTTCTATCTTATCTGTTCCGCTTGTTTCTCCATCGATTTTACACATTTACGTATACAAATACTTTTATTATTTAAAAAAAAAAATACGATTATCTATATTTAAATTAAACTACCAGTAAGAATATGTGTAATATCCTACACATTCTATACATCAAAATTCTGTTCTTCATACGTAGCGGAAAATCTATTTACGTATTATAAGCTATGTAAAGTTAAATATATATCAAGGTATTTAAATTCAGTTGAAAATACGAAGATCATCAATGTAAATGTAATATGAGAATTAATTAAGTATCCACTTATCCTAAGCTTGTTGGTTAAAAGTATACATCATAATGGATTTGAATTGTTCATAAAAATTAAGTTCTATGAGAATATGCTAAGGGTAGAATATTGGATTACAGACAATGAGCTAGAAGCCGGTCAGAATCATAATTTTACAAGTATAAACGTTCATTCTATTAAAGACGGTATTCTTTGGTTTCATAAATTTAGTCAAATAATAACAATAGCCAGGAAATTTGGCAAGAGGCCAATCAAAGAATCTTGAACCTATTCTCAACGTGAATTCCCACAAACGTTAATGCTCAATTTAATTACGTTAAATGTACATTTGAAAGCTTATGCTTCCATATCTATAAATTTATTTATAGAGATAAATCTTTTCATAATACAATTACATGAATTTTGTACGTTCGCCACTGTATTTCTCTTATTACCACACTATGAATGTGTGATATAAACAGAATACATACAACATAAAAAAAGGCATAAAATATCCAAGGTAAAGCGTTAGCGACAACATTTCATGAATAGAAGGAATCTCTATCGAAGTTCCATTTATTTAGTTGTAATACATTCAGAAAAATATGAAATGGCATGAATACCCACGGTTTACTTATTAATCATCGTATAGAAATTTCTTAGAAGACTTCCCTGAAAAATGGTCGCCGGTAAATCTGAAATCTTCGTAGAAAAGATGAAAGAGGATATTCTCGTTGAAGTATGTATGCGCGAGAATCCTGGAGAAAATGTCAGATGTACGCGGTATCGGTGGCATTAAGAGGCGCGAGCGATAAAGGCAATCAAATTATTTAGCATAAAAATGGCTAGTTGCAGGTTTCCCAAGCAGCGAAACCGCCCGAGGGTGTCTTTCGATGGAGATACAATCGCTGCGTAGCGCCATGACGAGAAGAGAATCCTTCGATTCAACGAAGGTAAAAGGACGGCTCTTCTCTTTCACTATCGATGAATCAAGGCCCTTCGATTTTACGCTAGTGACTCCTCCGATCTTTATACCGTGTAGCTGTGCAACCGCGTAACGCGTTCCCCGGGACGATTAACCGTATAGCTTGGTCAGTTATGACCGACGCAGGAATCACCGTAATTACGTAATCACGAAATTGGCCTGCCCCTAAGGAACAGAAGGCAAATTGAGACAAATGGTAAAAGGAATCATGGCCACCAAGCCGACAAAGATGCCGGGCAACGACGTCGCTGAACATTTCTTCTTTCGACCGAATTCTGGCCAACCTTTTTTCTGCTAATTCGACGAAAGTACGACTTTTGAGCGTGGAGAAGCTGGGATGTTAATAATAACGAGCTCTAAGTTCGACGTTATTCTTAAGTTCATTGATATGACTTTCACTATCTTGAGATTATTATTTGGGGGAATAACTTGTAATACTGAGAATATCGATATTATCGTATTATACATATATGACCAGAAATAGGATTGCTTGTGAGATACGTTTTAAAATAACTATTTTAACATTCTCATAGTAATTAAAAATTATGTTCTTGCATTTACAGGAAGAATTCACTTCCTATGCTTACGTTAAACTCTTGTATTAAAAGCATAAGGTATAACGGTATATGACCTTAAAGTAGGAAATATGTTATATAATCAAGGAATAAATTCATTCAGAATGAATATGAGCGTTAAGTAGTTAGTGAATTCGTCTTTAAAGAATTTAAATAAATAAATAAAAATACAAAAAGAAGAAAGGAGTTCTGATAGGTATAGGCCGGTATCGTTTCCCTAGCAACATTCCTCTTCCCTCCGTTCATGGAGACCCTTGTTCATATAACTCGATTGTGAAGTATTTCAAAACCGGAAGGCAAAAATGAGATTAATCTCGGTTCAGTGTATCACATCGTCGAGATTTCCGGATGTTCGTCCTCGCGCTCCAGCGAAGGGAGCGGAGCCTTGCAGCCGCTGCAACCACAAATAATCGATATCCTTGCTGCGTCTATTCTCTTCACCCTACCTGGCCCTTTCTCTCTTCGCCTTCGCGCTCTTCCCCCACTCCTCGCTCTCTCTCTCTCTCTCTCTCTCTCTCTCTCTCTCTCTCTCTCTCTCTCCCTCTTTCTTCCCTTTGCACGTCGGTTCGTTTTTATATTCCCGTCGCTTGCAATTTTTATCCACCCACCAGCCGCTTTTCGACGCGAAACTCTCCTAACGGTGAAAAACTTTCGTTTCGTGGCGGTATTTTCTTTTCAAACGTTCCACAAAACCGACACGCGAATTTCTGTCACCTCTTTTCCAGCTTTCAGTCGACTAAAAGACTTGGTTTTTCGGCATAACCAGGCTACACCTTCGCCTTTGTCTTTCGTTTACGAGCTGGAAAAAAGCGGACGAATGTTTGTCTTGTTTTCGCTAAATGGAATCTCATCGTTCTGAAGATGTATTTGTTCTATTGCTTCAGTCCGGTTGCTTTCTCTTCCTCCTCTCCTTTTTTCTCCATTTTACTTCTTAGTTAACGTCTTTTCTGATCTGGTAAATTATGATTTGTTACGGAAACTTTTATTACCATCGATTGCTAGTTTTCCAATCGATTTCGATGATTTCGAATTAATTCATAGGATGTCAATAATAATAAGATGAAAATATCCGGATTGCAGGAATGGCTAGTAAAAGAATATCGATAAACTATATGTTTCGTAATATAATTTAGGATTTTTATCTTTGAGTGTTTATTTTCTGAGAAATCTATGTATCGTATGATAGAACGCTTTCGGGTAGTCGATCTCGCCCGAGCTTTGCCGATTCGACGAGTTCGGGTTTTCTCGATTTCGCGTAAACGAACGATTATGTGACTGAAAACATGAGAAACATAGACATAAATATAGACCGTTGGTGCATTATGAAGAGCGTAGTCCTCCTTAAAAGATAGAAAATAAATATTATTATCGTATTCTCTCTTCCTTTTCGTAGCAGATATTTTTTATAACAGATAAAAAAGGAAAGGAAGTCCTCGTTATGTATCTCTATCTCTTTTTCAACGAGGCCCATTTTCTCAACTTCGCGGTCTATACTTCTTAGATACGTCTATGGACGAAAATGATACAGCAGAGCCAACGGTACTCCTGAAATCATCAGAGACACGCAGATCGATGGAAACAATCAATCATCGCGATCGCCAGAAGTGGTCGTGCCTCGCGACGAGAATGACTCGCCTATGTAATCGCGATTGAAACAAATCGGTTCAATTATCGTTATGAATTCTCAACGTCAATCGACTAAACGCACTTGGTGAAGCATCGAGTACCGTTCGCAAGCTTAACTGAACGCAGTGAACTTTTCTATTCCTTTGCGTATAAAAAATAAGAAATGTTATGTAATGAAAAAGAAATATTAGGAAAATCATAAAATTCGAGAATACATAATTATATATTGTAATTTTCAATTGTTGTAAGATAATAATGTATGCGAATACACGTTAAATCACGGTCAAAGGCAATCATGAAACGTGACGCTATAGTAATCGGTAGCGTTCAATGTTCGCTCGTACTGGACAATCTTCGACTATTATTAGTACTTTATGATCAACGGAGAAATTGTTACACGTAAGAAACGTATAAGTAAAGAGCCGTATATAAAGGCCATTCGCACTTTTTGTTCTACGTTTTAGTTTCTTATTCGTTTTGTTTCTCTAACATGTAACACGATACCTTTTATATTGAAATTTTATTTTATGGAAATGTACTATAAACATAGACTAGAAATTATCGATATTTAAAAACCGCATACATCTTATGTATAATATATGTACATACAAAATGTGTGTTACGTGAGCCTATATAACTTTAGTCTGCTATACATTGACTTGTAAAAATAATAATAACGAAAATATAGAAATACGAAATTTAGGAAAAATGCAAGCTATATATATAACTAGAAATATAAAAGGATAGAGATAGAAATGTAAAGAGAAACGATTGAATTCTCTGTCTACAGAAGCTTTTGAATATAAACGAAAATGCAAAATTGAATATTTCCTTACAATCGTTGATTAATAAACAACAATCGAATAATTTTACATCTCCAAGCGCATTAATATTGCAAAATGATTCGTTAATTCCAGTCTAATCAGCGTAAGGGATCGTCAATTCTACCTATATAAATGGAACAATTCGTTGGCTGACATTGGCTCTCGTTCCACAGGACTGCGAACATTTAGGTAAATTTTGTTCAAGCAGTTTCTCAATGAATAAGAGATCAATCGAGGCCCTCGAGCAATTGATGCCAAACGAAAGTTGCTTTGATTTGGAGCAGAGAATCTGATAGCGAAATTGAATATCTTTCTAGATCATTAAGCTTCAACTGTCTCTTACAGATACAACCTAGGAATTTTGTAAAATAAATCATACAAATAAGAAATCTGACGAGATAGACTTAACCTTTTAAATCATTAAGTTTGGAGATTCTAGTATCAACATAATTCTTTTATTCTACCTCATAAATATGACTCCTAATTTTTTGGATCAATGATCTCAAATAAAAGTTTGGTAGTATTGTTATACTAGTATATATATATTTATTTATTTATTTTGAATGAATCAATGTTATTTGACATATTACAAAGGCATTATCTTCAATGAATTGTTTGATTATTATGTACATAGTTCCTTATGTAGTTTCTCAGGATCTATCTATACATACATACATACAAATCTATGGATGGACTATTTCCCACAGAAATAATTCAGCAATGCTGCTTCTTTTTATTCTAGAAAATCCAGATAACATTAAGTCTTATATTTTGTTACTAATAACATTGTAGCATTTAAATTACTTTCAGTATTAGCTTTATAACCTAACGTAATACTTATATTCATACATTTATACATTTTTTAGGAAATTTTTCAACAAATACAAGAATAAGGTATATTTTACATTTGTTTGCAAATAGTCTCATCTTTGTATGAAGTATTAAAACTATTTGTTGACTAATAAACTTAACCTATATAAGTAAATCATATTTCCTTTCATTTTGTTTAGATGACTATTAGATGATAAATAACTGGATAAAAAATCAACATATCTGGGAAGAAATTTATTTATATGAAAAAATCCTCTGCTATGTACGTCAATAATTTTGCATGTAATTAAAAGAAATTAAACGTAAAGATGTCTGAATTGCTTGTGAAACATGTGCAATGTGCAACTTTTACATCCATAAAAACCGTTAAGATAAAAACATGCGAACTTACTCCATAAATTTCACGCTTAGCTCGTGCTAAATGACAACTTTGTATTTGGTCGTGGTAATTTATGCGTGTGGGTCATTAATAATATCATATGAAGCTTCTGAAGTGTTTCATTTTAATATATTGCTTAGTGAAGAAATATAAAGTGAAGAACAATATTAACTAGTGAGACGATCGAAATTTAAACATAGGTTGTAGATTGAAAAATTTAATAATTTAATGAAACAATCTAACTTTAGATACCGCGAGTTTGAAAAAGATTTGTATCTGATAAGAGTGTTAAATTTAATGAATGATGTGTTCTTGCTACTGATAAATTTTCTATAGATATATCAATTAAGATAAAGAAAGAAACGATCATGAAAATGCACCAAACAATGCACGAACTGTTGGGTATAAATATGTTACAGATAGGCGTCTGTAATCTTGATAAAATATTTGATGTGTTAATTAAACACTTCACTTCAGATTGTGAAGTTCAAAGTACGCGAATAACAAATCATGGTTGTATTCATCTGACCTCCGCGAATTTATTGATTTTGACTTAATATACTCTCGATATGCTTCAATCTCTGTTCTGTATGAATTTGAAATTAATAAAATCTTTTTTGTTTCTTAATATTTGAAGATTCATGGATTTTACACAATTGTTTAGTAAAAAAGAAAGTTAAAATAACTGTATATCGATACACTACGTTACTTTAGTTTGTGTTAGTATGATATTCAAGTATCAATTTTCCGTTGGTAACACTGAAAAGAACAGCTGTTTGCACACCAATCCGTTTAAACACATTTACCATGCGATAACCTTTACATTGGCTACATTAGCAATCAGCAAACTTCGAAACAACGTGAAACATTAATTGTCGATATTGTTGATCATAAAATGACATTCTGTAATTATTATTATTATTATTATTATTTATTATTATATGAACTTTAAATAAAAATTGACAAATATCAATATATCAATTTTCAACTTCTTACTAAAATTCAGTTGTCATATTACAAAACAAAAATAATTTCGATCATAATTACGTGTTTAAAAACTATATGAAAATGTTATTGTTGTGTCACTAAAAGCATACAACGAGGTTGGCTACACTGACGAGCGTTAGGTCGAATTTCAATGTGCAGATTAAGAATGCTTCCGGATAGTGGCTCCACGTCGCTTTCACAAGCAACTAAATATCATATTAGTAAGCAATTGAGATTTCTTTAAATATAGACAAAAATATTTCAGAAATAACATATCAAACAAAAAATAGTTATTTATCTCATGTTCCACCCAAATTCATAACCATCATTCATAAAAATGTTGATCATAGGAAGGGCAATAAAAATACTAATAAAAAAACAAAATTATAAAAATTACGAGAATTCCCTTAAATGGATTTCTTACTAGTTTCTATTAGTTTTATTAAGCAATAAATCAAACGAGAAAAAAAAAACATCCAATGATATTTACTTGTCTAAAATTATCACTTTTTAAACTTTACTTTTTAATTATCACTTTTCTAACTTTATATTGAATTTATCGAAATTATATTGAATTTAGTGAAAAAATAAGTATTTTAAGTGTAGTAAAAAATGTAAAATTTCACGAAAATCGGAGCAATTGAAAGTAGACACAGAACAGGAAGAGACGACAAGAGTCTGCGCAGAATGCCAGGACCGTATACATAAGAATAAGAACCTGTCACATGCGCTATCCAAATACCAAAACATTTATCTTGACATTTCTGTAAAGACAAATCATGAAAATCATAATTGGTAGTTCCATTAAAAATCTTACAGTATCTTGACCGACGAGAAATGTATATTTTAACATGCTTTCAATTAATGAGAAAAAATAATACGAATAATATTTTAAATACATTTATCCAATTACATTTCAGAGGAGATGATACTCAATGAGCTAACAGTAATGATATTCATGACTATAATATAATATATATGTTACTGAGACCATGTGGTTTGAAACACTTTATTCTTGACTTTTCAGGATCAACTCAAACTATTCTAAGTGTTACAAGTACTATGAAGAGTAGCATAAAAGTAATAGACTAATAAAAACTGTAACAACAAAATCATGTAATAGAAATATATATTTATTCCAATGAACGCCATTAACGTATTACCGGCAACTAGTATGTACCTACTCGTGACAATCGTCAATTCGATCCATCAAGTTGATCATTCGTAATTTATTTAAATACTATCGACAGAGACTGCGGATTTTTATGCATTTATGGAAAATTTAACGATGCAAAAATACACAGAATGCATACGCAATGCAAAAATAAAAATATAATAATAATAAATATAAAATATCCAAAATGAAGTACTGGTTTTGATAGACGAAACACATTTCTACTTAGGTTCTCTTTCGTTAATAGTGTTTAATTTGTATAATATCCACAACCTACTGAATAATAATGATATTGCGGATTTTCATGCATTTATAGGAAATTTGAAAGCGCAAAATTGCAGAGAATGCATATAATATGTAAAAGTATATAAGTATCCATATAGTGCTTTTTATAACACTAAAGTTGTAACAATTACTATATACCTAGTAAAACAGTTTTCTATCTAGTTCCTATTTTCTTATTTATGTTCTCAAAAACATGAATTTGCATAAAAACCCACACTCCATCAATAATTGAAAGCAAAAAAAAAGAAAACAATCAAAATGAACGTATTCTAAACTATTTCAGACGAATTCTCCTCGGTTACAAAGCACGATAGACTCTCTTGAGGGAGAGAAAAAAGGAAGGAAGGAAGAAAAGAAGCAATACGCGAAGACGGCCGAGAGAAGTTGAAGTGGGGGAGAGAAAGAGGAGACTGGGTGGGGCAGCAGACGCCCCGCGGCAAACTGTCAAACTACGCCGGTTCCGCAAGGTTCGTGGCCATCGGCCGTCCCCATGGTAATGCTACGTTTTCCAAGAGCATGTACACACAAGTAAATATGCACGCACACCGACACGAACGCAAAGCATGGAGGGTTCGATGCGGAAAACCAACCGATACGAATTGATTTCGAATATAACTAAATACCCGAGTAAATTATATGAAATAAAATGACAGAAAATATCGTTGAATTTCATTCGACTTACCATCATTTTGTAGTTAAGTTTTCTTGGCGCAGCTACGTTTTCCATTCTCACGGACATGTTAGCGGTTTTATCGCTCGTGGCGCCCGCTCCAAACGATACGCTGTGCCGTTGTCCTATTATTACGGGTAATGCGTGTGTCTCTCCTCTCTCTTCTCTTATTTCGTACTTGTAGGTCGTTGCTGGTTTTTTCAGGTTGGTGTTGCCCGGCCGTTAAAGCAGCGTCACCCGCGGATTTACGATATCTCTTCGACACTGGTCAGATGCAAGCAAAGAACCAACACAGGCACGGTCACGAAACGAATTTGCACTCCGATCGGCCGATAAACCGGGGTGGAGCGGAGGCAGAAAAAGAGTGAGGAAGGAAGAGAGAGATGATGAATATAAGTGTGGGTGAGACGCTTCGTAGAACGAGGGTTGTCGAGGAGGGGGTAGAACCTAGGACGAAGTACAGTATGTATGGTTATGGACGAGAAGGGACAGCAATAAAGTCAAAGTCAGTCGGTATAGTTTTAATACCGACGAAACCCGATGCGACAAGCGCAACAATAAATCACTTTGCAGAAAAAGAAAGAGAAGAGAAAGAGGAAAAAGAAGACGGTAGGACGATCTGGATAGAGAAAGAGAAAGAAAAAAAAGGAGAGAGGGAAGAGAAAACGAGAGCTGAGGGGTTGAGACGGGAGGAAGAGCCAGAGGAGAAAAAGAGAAAGAGGGACGTGGTGTGTGCGGCTTTCTGTTGCAATGACCGAATGTACACGCGGTACTACGTAAATGTAGCCAAAGGATGGAGTGAGGAAGAGTGAGAAGGATGAGGAAAGAAGGGGGTAGAGAGCCTGAACCGATGGCGATATGAGACGGATGTCGAGTGTCAAGAGGGTGTGTCGGCTTATACACTTCACTACTATTATCGGTCGAACACTTTTCTCCACGTCGTAATTCGTTATTAAAACACGCACCACATCGAGAGTATCAGTTAGGCTACACCGAGAGCTAAGACAACGAGCAGGAGAGACTACGCGAGATTATCACCTATTTCAGTGTCGTTTTCAACCAATAGTGGCTGCTGTTGCGGTACGATCGTTCTTATCCACGTCGTTGCCGTCTTCGTCGGAATTGTTCCCTTTATCGTTGTCCTCGTCGCTTCGGTCACTGTCTTCCTTAAGTCCTTATCTTCGATCCTTCGCTCGTGTATCTTTCCAATCACACTGTCTTCTTCCTTTATCCTTATCCCTCCTCTTCGTTTTTCTTTTCTTCTTCTTCTTTCGCACTTAGATCTTCCAGTTATCGCGAAAATCTTTCTATCTTTTTTCGTACTTTCCGTCGTCGTCTTCTCGTCCGTTATATATCGCGCGTGTGGCCTCGCACCTTTTTAATATCGTAAAAATTCCACGAAGCACTACTAATACAGCATATTACAAAAATAGAGTTTGTGTTCCCTTAAATAAAATAAATGTACAATTAACTGTTACTTGTGGTTAGGAAACATTTAGTGTATGTGTTGTCTTGTAGGTAGAGTCTAAGCTACTGCCCGGCGAGGTTCGCCCATCTTGCCCGAAACTAAGGAGAGTCGCCGCTTGGAGGCGCTATGCACGCCACCACCAACGGTGGGGCTCCGGCGGCCGCACCTGTCTGCACGACCGCCACTCAACACACATTCACGTATCAGCACGTATACGAGCGATATCTTACGAGTTCGTTGAGCGCGACAAAGAGATAACCAATGTACCAATCGTCCGCCCAATAAAGACAGGGAAACTACAGCCTAAACGAATGACGTAGAGGAGAGAGGGCTATGATCACCGCGGTTTTCTTGATGAGTTTCAGCGTGGCGCAGTTGGCAAGCATGCGAATGAACGAGTGGCGAAAGCTCGACGGAGACCGCTAGCAACAGCGCCCCGCGAAAGACGAAGAGCGATAACGAAGCACGATACAAGGGAAGAGAATGAAAAAAGAAGAGAGAGAAAACGGACGACAGACAGTGGCGGGTGGTATACTCACCCCCGTATACGCGACCCTTCGCGATACGGCAATAAACATGTGTGCCATATGCCCTCTTATGTAGAAATCTACCTGAGATAGAGTACCGACCGACTCTTCTCTTCTTGTTCACCGACCATTTACTAAAGGAGAAAAACCGGTAGATATTAAGATCTCTCTCTTTCTTTTCATAGGATGAGAGATCGATTCTTTCGGCTCTTTCGTTGATGCCCGACGAGCTTCTTTCGCACCTTCCCGCGAGAGACTCGCGTTATCGATCGTGGAACGACCTCACTCACTTCTCCTACTCCCTCGAGGTCAGGAGACGAGATTTTCCCCTAGCTTTTTTCCCCCCTTTTCAACAGCAAATCGCGGTAATTTCCTTTGCGGTCATCGACATTTCTCATTCACCGAGATGCTGCCTAGACAAACGCCGCAGTAACGTTCGATGAGGATCAATCGGAAAAGCAACGCGTATGGTAGTTTCAATCGATCTTTCACTTGCACTCTTCACTATTTAGTTCTATTATGATATTCGAGCGAAATTCTCTTTCTGGTTACCGCCTGTTGGCCATAGCTCCGTACTACTCACAGATGCCCTCTACATTTTCAATCCTAGATTCTCGATCAGTGGCGTAGCAATTGGAAAACTCGATTCGATCGGTTTTGTACATATATCCTATTTCGTCACCTACACAGCTACGTAGCGATGTAAATTGAATGGATAGGTTATGATTATAGGATCGTGTGTAATTTCTAAAATACATCGTAACGAAGAAAGTATCCGTAAACCGGATTTGTGTAGCAATTATGTTGTTATTAAATTTATCATGCAGATCTACAATGGCAAGAAAGCATGTATTATCAAAACGTTACTTTTGGTAATGACAATATTGATTTTATATACGTCAAACAGATGTCTGAACATACGCTTTTACTTCGCGAAAGCCTTGAAAAAAACTGCAAGAATCTTTCCATTCGTATCAGTACAACTTGCACGAGTAATAAGTAACTTTGATATAACTACTTAAAAATGTACTACTTACCAATCATTTTGTGATTTCTCTAATAAGTACAAACCGTGCCAAAAGCATGCGTATAACGTGTCTTCGAAATCCATTGTCAAGTGTTCCGAACATAAAACTACGTCATTTTTAGTAAGAAATAAATATAATATTATACGTTTATATAAATTATGAATCGTTTAAAGCCACAAATCATATGTGAATCATTTGAGTTATATAAGAAACGGTAAATATAAATAATCCGTTGCCGAACAATAAATTTTACATTTTCTTAAGATATATCCTGTACTTACAGTACTTACGGTAATTACAGTACTTTCACTATTAGCACACATATCGCATCGATTCTTCGTCTCGCATAATGGTATGGATCCTAACTAATGATACTCTTCGTCGTCTAAACAAAATCGAGGACCGATAAATCGGTAACTACATAATTCTTTTACCTCTAAATCGTTGGTAGATTAAACCCAGATTCTATAGAGCACTTACAAGGGGCTAAGACCTGAGGATTTATGTAGTCATTACCATCGACTGGCTGTTTACCTGAATTTGCTTGCCTGTCTGCCTGTCTGTATGCCTGCCTGCCTGCCTGCCTGCCTGCCTGTCTGTATGCCTGCCTGCCTGCCTGCCTGCCTGCCTGCCTGCCTGCCTGCCTGTCTGCCTGCCTGCCTGCCTGCCTGCCTGCCTGCCTGCCTGTCTGCCTGCCTGCCTGCCTGCCTGCCTGTCTGCCTGCCTGCCTGCCTGCCTGCCTGTCTGCCTGCCTGCCTGCCTGCCTGTCCGCCTGCTTGCTTGCCTGCCTGTCAACCATATACAGCATCTTCGATTTTGAAGAAAGCAGGCCACTTTGTTTTGACCGGTGTCTTTTCTTATATCTCTCCTTCTCTTTCCCTCTCATTCATGACGAAGTCACGGACAAGGTCAAGGCCGTTGGCCTTCATTTCTCGACATCCTCCACAACCTCCTACGAACTACCTCTCTTTGTCTCTCTTGTATATTCTTTCTAATCTTACACATGTACCTTCATACATAAGATTTAATAAATATTTATGACATCGCAACTTTTCTATCGAGGTAGCTCAGTCAATACATTTAACTTGTATTTTTTGTCCAAGGGTTTATTACTAGGGTTTGTCCAAGGATTTATTGTCTTTTTTTTCATTTTCAGTGCTAATTTAACTATGCCCTCCCTTGTACCGTTACTTTTCCCTTCTGACCTGGCCATTTTCCATCTTCGATTTCACAGGCCCTGCCACGGCGAGTCGCCTTCAGAGAAGGAGGAAGGGACTGAAACAAAAATGTCTCTTGCAGAATGAACGATCTCACCTGGTCGACTCGTTCTACTACGCGTGGAATTGCACGGAGATGAGAGGACGGCAGCCACTCAGACATTCCGTTCCTCGTACGAACAGGTTTCCTACCGATTGCAGAAAAAAACTACTTAGACTCAAGTAAGCTAAACAAAGTTATTCGCGAAGAATCGATACGCCCGATTTCGGTATGGAAAGAAAGAAATCTGTAAGCAATCTACAACAACGGTTACAAAAAGTATTGACACGATATTGTATTTGATACAGTATTTACGTACTAATTAATTAGATTCAAGTATATTAAATATCGTATCATTTGCAAATACTTTCATGTGATTACAGAAATTTGATACTAGAATATAAAATATAGAATCTAATATAAAAACGTTTCATTAGAAGACGGATATGTACCAATACTCGTTGCAATAGCTATACTTTGCATTTTTTATAATTGAAACGCTTTGACTGCACGGGATAAATACATATGTATATGATAATATTAAAAAATGAAAAATTAATTTTTGTCATATATATAAAACTTTAATTTTGTATATACGATTATCTTTTGGAAAGAGAATAGTGTTCTTAAATTATATTAACTTTTTTTATTTGCTTTTGTAGATAATTGTTGGAAGTATGCTGAACCACATGGGAACTCGTCGATCGCGCTATGAAAAAGCCGAAAGTGATAGTCCCAAAAGACCGTATCAATGTTGATTAAAAATCGTCGTTTCCACGCATGCGTCACTCTGAGCCACTATCAGTCTTATTCGCCGAGACTATAAATGGACGAATATGATATATAAGAATGATTATTTTTAACTTTTTAGATAACTTAGGATGTACATTAAAATATTATTTGATAACCATATAATTAGGTAACATGTACTTATTTGATGTATAAAATTATATATATATTTTTTGTAATTACTGCGTGAAATGGTATCGAAAAAGATGGTTAGACGAGATATTCGAATATCATGGTAAGAAATTCCACGATGTACGCCAAAATTCCCTAGGGGCACTTGGGTCAACAGGAAGTCAAGGCCACGCGGTCAATTGCCCCGCGATCCGTCGCCGTTATAAATAGATACGAGCGGCCGGTATCTACGCATCTATTTGCACGCATGCTGTAAAATCCGAATCGGAGTTATTCCGACCGAAGTATAGATGGTTTTTGCTTTCCCTGGACTTTTTTCCTAGCGCGTCTCAGAAACCTCCCATTGATAAAGTGGCACGTAATGAATGTATCGATCGTTGAATCCCCTAACGCTCTAACTGTTTATTCCTATTAATACCAGTTTAATGAAAGGAATGAGTTTCTTTCAGATATCCCTTTATAAATATGGCCGTCGCCATTCTAAATAAAGGACGCAAGAGAAATGGAGAATCGCGGGCCTCTGGTTTCTATATAAGTTAATAAATTGAATAGTTCCAGAATAAAATAAAGCAAGGGTTGAAGACAAGCAGAAGATCGTCTGCTTATTGTTAAAGAAATTGATAGTCTTTCCCTCAATTTTTATATTTTACTACATTCACTCTGGATCACTGATTATATGTAACTAAGAAAAACTTGCAAAATATGAAATACAAGAGTAATCTATAGTTTCTTAGACTTTTGACATTATTAAAGAAATAACACACAGTTAATTTGTCATTTAATGCTCTTCTGAATTCCGCCCCTGTTATCTTTGCTTTATAATACGTGTTTCCGAGAAATGCCTCGCATGATTTCCTCCATAATTTACAAACAAGCGAGTTCTTTCGAAAAAAAAGGCAGCATAATTATCCGACATTCAGAATGTTGTGTTCCGCTAGTATGTATTAACACACAAAGATACGTTGTTGTAATGAAATGTCAGATATTATCACAATACGGAGAGATCGTGCAGAAGGAAACAGTTCCTATGAAACAAGAAGAGTACTTATTGATCCGGTAGGTGGTGGATGTAGCGAGCATGGCTTATAAATGCCATCCGCTACGAAAACTACATATAACCGATGCCAATACTCTCTTTGACGTGGAATTATTATGCAAGCCAATTCTTTACGAGAAGGGTCGTCAAATAATTCAATGAAATAAATCAATTAACGATACGGTCTATTTTATATTCCTAGACATCGGAAAACGCAAAAATTGATAGCAGGATGAATTATTTAGAATCAATGATTTGGTATAATCCTTTGAAATTCTTAAATGTAATACGCACATATATTAATGGAGTACCTTAATATTGAACAGGCTCTAATTTTTTTATTTTTCCTCTAATTATGTTGACATGTATTTTTTATTTTATGACTCTTTGTTCTATTTTTCTTTCATTTTTAATAAATATACAAAAATTTTTCTGACCAGGCTTCAATACGATTTGATAAAAGATACAGCTTCGCGAATAAATTCAAGGGGAATAACCCTGTACCACCCTATACCGGCAGAATATATAATCTCGAGGTCATTGCCCGAGCGATCTTTGGGGGTTCCACCATGCCTGAAACGAGGGTGAGGTAACTCGGAATACTGGGCAGATATCGACCACTTTCCCCTAAAAGCTAAAATGCAAGGATGCAATTAAATATCTTTACACATCCCATTTATAAAATACATAAAAATCAATTTAACATAAATTTACAAAAAATATTAATAAATAAGCAATTACCTCAATATCCCTAGACATTAGCATCATTTAATATCCTGATCCTGGTAGATACCTTCATCACCTTATATTAAAAGTAATTCAATTTCTTTTTTCCATTAATTCAAATTTTAATTCAGATGTATTCTTCTCGTGTTTTAAGAGTGGCAGGTGGATGTTAAAGAAATTATTGCTAGTCACGGACGGGCTGGAACTTACATTTTTACCAGGAGGTTACCGACATGACTAGTCCTCCATTTTTCGTTCATCAATTAGATTTTGCAGAGAGCGGTCCCAAATCCCTACCGGCCCATCGGGAATTTCCCAAATTCCTCGATGGCCAGTCCGCCCCTGTTGTGTTAGATATAAGGACATGCACAATACAACTATTTAATTGTAATTAAATTACATTATTTATTTTATGATATTTTATTGATAATAATAATATCAATAATAATATAGGGAAAGTATGAAAATATGCTTTATGATGTTCAATTCGGTAGAAGTCGACCTTCCTATTTAGAAATGGCAAATCAGACCGCAAGATTAATCAGTGCAGTGATATTTGTCAGTTCCTCTTGTCTTTTCGGCGATTGTACACGAGGTCTGTGTGCAAGGGCGAGGATTCGATCTTTTTCGACGTATGAGACGGTCAAAGGAAGAGGAAAAAGAATAGAAGAAGGAGGAAGAAAATCGAAGAACTGTCTTATGGGTAGGAGGGAGAGATAGGATAAGGGTTATTCGATGGGTGGCCGTGCCTTTTGGGGCAGTGGCCCTTGCTGCGATGCCTCCGAGGGTGAGAAGGGGCAGACGAGGACCTACGCGTTATTGAGCGGGCATTTCCCACAAAGCGCAGACGAGGGCAACCACCCCGTAGCGCTGCGGCGCTCAGAGTTCTCTACTCACTCTTCCTTCTCTCCCTCTCACGTTCTCTGTCTCCCTTGCCATCCCCTTTTTCCTGTTTCTCTGTTCGCTCGATCTCTATCCGATCTCTGCATCTCTCCCTGCCCTATCCACATTTTTATCTTTTTCTGTCGCCTTCTTTTTCTGCCTCCCTCTTTCTCGCAGTCTCCTCTCATTTTTTCTCTATATCCCTTTCTACTTTGGTACGTATACATACACACATACCATATGTGTATATATATGTATATATATATTATTTGTATATATTATTATACTATGTCTATATACATATATATATATGTGTGTATATATACATACATATTTCGACCATTCTTGTCCTGTTAACATAGAGACCCTTCGTTCCTGCAAATTTCTTGATGTCAATAGGCGCTTTCGAGTTTAGTGCGCGCGTTAAATTTATCGAACACAATGCTCGTGAGCTCGCCTAAAAAAGAGGCGATGAAAACCGAGGAACATATGTACTTTGTCGCTCTATTTCATTTTCCTTTCTCTTTCGGGTCCTGAAACTAATTATGAACACAATAGAAAACAGATAAAAAAATTATATTGTGTTTAAATATATAAAATTAAAGAATTTTTTTTCTTTTACTAGCCTATACTTGTGTATGATAATTCTGTTTGAAAAGAGAGGTAGTTTATTAGGGTAGTTTTAGTTTGTTAGATTCGTGTTTGTTTCTCCTTTAGATTAATTTCTCAATTTTAAGCTATCTTCAAATTTTGAAGGAATTCTATATGAAAAAATGTCGTTTTTATTCCTACGTTTTAGTCTTTGTCTCCATCGTTCTTCGTTTATCCTTTTGTTCTCGCGTACCTTTCTGTGCGCATGTTTTTCATTCGCGCTTTGTCTCCGCAAATCCGCCCGCTTTCTGTTTTCACACTAAGAACTATACGATCCTAGAGTACCCTGTGATAATATGGCGAAAATTATTTTTAATTACATTCCATTTTCTCTCACTTTATGAAGCGTTATAAATAGAATACTTATCTGGCTGCTTATAGTTATTGCTACGTGGACTGCATTTTTTTTTTCAAAATAATACATGTATGATTATTTTTCCATTTTCACTTGATACTTTATCTTGAATTCTATACACTTTAGATATACTAATAGAAAACATTTTTTATTAATATGTTAAGAAAAGATCTTTTTATATTGATACTTTGAAAGTGTATTAATTTATGTCATATATTTATTTCATAATATTTTCATTTTTTTGTCGCTTGCTGTGAAAAAAATCTGTTACAAAAAGTTTTGATTTTCTGTACTTCAAGCTTTTTTCAAGCCGGCTGAAATCGATGAGTACTAACCCCCGTGAAAACATGAGGGAAAGAGAAATGGATGTATCGATCTCACCTCTAGGGACTTGGTGGGATTAGGACATCACGGTAGCCACCCACGACGAGCCATGAAGCACCATGCAGTAGCGGAAGACGGAACTTGTAGTCCCTTAGCAACGTGTTATCATAAATCTGAGATACATAATTTCAGATAACTTTACATATTTCAATTAATTTCTTTTTAAATATATAGTTAAATTATTTTTATCTTTTAAAATCTATTATTACTAATAAATTTCCTAATTAATTACCATACTTTAGATATCCACCAACAACTATCTTTAAAAGTAAATACATATATATATATATATATTAAATATAACTTTGTTTAAATAGTTAAAATGAAAAATGATAAAAAATCTGAAATCCGTTTAGTATATTAGATCATATAAATAATTTTATTATTGAAATATTAATTGTCAGTACCTTGCATTATAATTTAAATATGTGATATTTTCGTATCGAAGACTACTGTATATAATATATACAGTTTTTATACATTTTAAAATAATATTGATTTTCAGATGGAAAAAGACAAACGTACGCCTCGTCCCTGTGGTACCAATCATCCAATGACGCAACATACCACCCTCAACCTGCACCCTCTGCGTCACACCCATCCTGTTTCCGCATACCACGTGCCCTCAACCTATATCTGTCTCCTAGGTCGTTGATCTGCAAAGGTCCTATTGCACATACGGCGTAAATCTACAGTATTTATTACAATTTGTAAGGAAATAACCATTAAATAGCCCAGAGTAATTGGTATAAAAATGATCGCATCCTATATATGTATGTCAATTTTGTTACGAATAACAATTATAATACTTCGTAAAATATCTGTAGTTTGCTCTCGTAAAATTGTTAAATTTTATTTAGTAATATATTTGATTAAAATAAATAGGACTGCATTGTTTTACCAATTTGTTATTTTACATCATGATTTATTAAGTTTTTGATTTCTTGTTTAACATACATATCATCCGCTTATATAGAGCATGTGTACGCTGCATCTATGCTCTGCAGAAACACGTGATACAAAAATGGAAGAAAGTATACCAAAATTACAACAAAATGAATTGAAAGATAAAAGACCACAATTTGGTAACAGAGTCCTCTCCAGCAGTGACAATATATTTCAACATAACGCGTGGTACTTATATATATTTAATGTTTAATAAAGAAAATTATAAAATTGTGTTATTGAAATCCTAACCTATAAAATATAGTTTTCTCAAATTGAATTGTTTTTACACACTGAAAACATCAATTTTCATTAAAGGAAGAATTAATTTATTATATTATAGACTTATTATATTTCTTTAACTATGGTACATTATCATTTTACAATATATTATTTAAAGGGACAATGTTGTGTGGGATGAGGAGCAGCAAAAGTTAGCTCAATTAAAAGTAAATGAAAATTCGACCATAATTTTATCAGATGAAAAAATTCAGGAATATGAGAGCAAGGCTGATAAATATTGGGATAAGTTTTATGGAATACATGAAAATAAGTACATATATGAGTTAACTATAAATTCTACAATTTCTTTATACGGTGCATTTAAGAAGAAGAGTTTTACTTTTAATGTTGCAGATTTTTCAAAGATAGACACTGGTTATTTACAGAATTTCCTGAGCTAGCTGCTGACATTGTAAAGCAAAATGTTAAACAACCTCTGAGATCTACAACTGAAAACACAAGTGGAAATAACCAAGGATCTCATATAAAGATCCTTGATTTACCTAGTAAGAAGGGAAATAAAATTCTAGAAATTGGTTGTGGAGTAGGAAACACAGTATTTCCAATACTTTTGTATAATAAGGATCCAAACTTATTTGTATATTGTTGTGATTTTTCTGATAAAGCAATAGATATATTAAAGCAGAATTCTTCTTATGACACGTCCAGGTACAGCCTTATATCTTAATATAACATATTATAACAATCATACATAAGTAATATATTACTTACATTTTATTTAAAGATGCCAAGCATTTGTTCTTGATGTAATACAAGAGAAATGGGAAACTCCTTTTGCACCAGAAAGTTTGGATATTATAGTGCTGATATTTGTCCTTTCAGCTATACATCCTGAAAAGTAAATATTTATATTATATTAAACATTTATATATGTTCATATAGTTGGAAATACAAGTTACATAATTACATCTTATTTCTCCAGAATGAAGCATGTCATACAACAAGTACATAAGTATTTAAAACCAGGTGGATTAGTTTTATTTCGAGATTATGGAAGATATGATTTAGCTCAATTAAGATTTAAGAAGGGCAGTTGTCTTGCAGAAAATTTTTATCTTCGAGGCGATGGGACCAGAGTATATTTTTTTACCCAAGGTATTTTGTTTAATAATGAAAGATAGATAAAAATAATGAATAAATAAAATATCTACTTACAGAAGAAATCAGGACCCTGTTTACAAGTTGTGGTTTCGCAGAAGAGCAGAATCTTGTAGATAGAAGATTACAAATTAATAGAGGGAAGCAACTTAAAATGTACAGAGTATGGATTCAAGGAAAATATAGAAAATAAATAAAAAATTATGTTAAGATAACTGTATTTTATTTTTCTTCAACGTATTACTGTACAAAAACGTCTATAGAACAATTAGAGGCAATTTTTTAATATTTTAAAAATATTTTTTGTTAAAATATTGATTATATTTTTGATTATATGAGCAATTTGAAATCATTAAATATGAAAATAAATAAAGCTTTTATTAAAAAATATGCCATGCTTCTTCTATAATACCGGAGATTTCTCTCGAATAGTACTATAGTATATTTATGCTAATAAAACGAAAATAATGAAATTATAGTTCAAAAAAGTAAAGATATATTGGTAACACTGCTGCACTATTAGGACATAAACATGGCGTTGACCGTCATCGTTCTGGTGTAGAGAGAAACAAATCGTTCCTGTATTTTAGTACTAAACTTTTTACTTTAAATCGACAAAACAACAGAACAACATGGGAAATGCTGACACAAAGTTAAATTTTCGAAAAGCAGTTGTACAATTAACATCAAAGACACAGGTAAAAGCTATTGTTTATTATTTCATTCAGCAGCATATGATATATTTGACATTTCGATGCATTGAAACATATACAACTTTCTTTGCTATTTGCATAATTTTCGATTAAAATTAATAACTTTTTTTCTATAAAATAAATTAAATTTTACGTGAGATTGTTTAACAAATTACAATTTACTACTTAGGTTAAAAAAAAAATACATTTTTATTTTTTAATTATAGGTGATTGATGCTTCAGATGACAATTTCTGGGATCAGTTTTGGTCCGAAAACGTGACTAATGTACAAGATATTTTTACTTTAATCCCTGCACCTGAAATTCGAATACTAAGGGAGGAAGCTCCTTCTAATTTAGCCACATTGTGTTACAAAGCAGTGGAAAAATTAGTAAAAGCAGTTGATAATAGTTGTAGAACCCAGAGAGAACAACAAACTGTTTTAAACTGTTGTCGCTTGTTAACAAGATTATTACCATATATTTTTGAGGATCCTGATTGGAAGGGATTCTTTTGGTCCAGTTTACCTGGTAAAGAAGATGAAGAGAGTATACCATTGGCTCATTCGTTACTCAATGCTCTTTGTGTAAGATACATGATACATTTTATTAAAATAATAAATTTATTTTATTATTTATTAAAAGTAGTAGAAAATGTTAAGAAATGTTATATTGTTATAATTCCCATTTTTATTTTAGGATTTACTATTTTGTCCTGACTTTACAGTAGCTGCAAATAGAAAATCTGGCCCTGTAAGCATTTTCTTGTCTTTTGAAAATTTTGAAAATTTCAGAGTATTACTAAAATGTTTGAAATTATTTAGGATAAAGCAGAAGAACTGCAATCTATAGATAGTTGTGAATATATCTGGGAAGCTGGTGTAGGATTTGCACATTCACCTCCTAGATATCCAATTTTAGATTCGAACAGAACAGAATTATTAAAGTTATTACTCACTTGCTTCAGTGAAACCATGTATAATCCTCCCTTGGATTTATCAGTGACTCCAAACAGGTGGATTCAACATTTAACTAGTTCTGAAAATAGGTAACTCGAAGTTATTATATATACCTCTAATACATAGAAATAAATTGGTAAAATACCTTCCATGTTTTAACACAGACATGCTTTACCTATGTTCACATCATTGTTGAATACAGTATGTGCATATGATCCTGTTGGACTTGGAGTGCCATACAATCATTTATTGTTTACTGATTCGTTAGAACCATTAGTTGATGTTGCATTGCAAATCCTTATAGTAACACTGGATCATGATACTAGTGGTGGTACTCCATTAGAAGAAGGAAGTATTGGAGATAATTTATTCATTAATTATCTGAGTCGAATTCACAGAGATGAAGGTGACATTTATTTTTATATTTAATTACATGTATTTTAAACAAATAATCGAATAAAAGCATTATTTATAACAAACTTACTTTCAGATTTTCAGTTTGTATTGAAAGGTATTACAAGATTGTTAAATAATCCATTAATGCAGACGTATTTGCCAAATTCAACTAAGAAAGTACATTTCCACCAAGAATTATTGGTATTTTTTTGGAAAATGTGTGACTATAATAAGAAATTTTTATACTATGTACTAAAAAGTTCAGATGTTCTTGAAGTACTGGTACCTATATTGTATCATTTAAATGATTCGCGTGCAGATCAATGTAAATATTTATAATTCTAATAATTTACTAAATTTAAATTAGTATTTTTATTATACACAGTAATTTAATAAAATTTTGCAGCTCGTGTTGGATTAATGCATATCGGTGTATTTATTTTACTACTATTGAGTGGAGAACGTAATTTCGGTGTTAGATTAAATAAACCATATACGGCTACTGTACCTATGGATATTCCCGTTTTTACAGGTACAGTATAGTATTAATACACTTTATTTAAAAATAATATATAACTTCCAAATATACTTGCAGGTACACATGCTGATTTGTTGGTCACTGTATTTCACAAGATAATCACAACTGGACACCAAAGATTACAGCCATTATTTGATTGTTTACTAACAATTCTAGTCAATGTGTCTCCATACCTTAAAACTCTATCAATGGTGGCTAGTACTAAGCTATTACATTTACTTGAAGCATTTAGTACTCCATGGTTTTTATTTTCAGCACCTACCAATCATCATTTGGTATTTTTTCTTTTGGAAATCTTTAACAATATCATTCAGGTAACTTTTACATATATTGAAGGAAGAGTTTTTAATATCTAGAGAAGAAGGAAATTTTAACAAAGTTTATATATTATTAGTATCAATTTGATGGAAATAGTAACTTGGTTTATACTATAATACGTAAAAGGCAAGTGTTTCATGCATTAGCAAATTTACCAAGTGACTGTAATACAATCGCAAAATCTCTCAGTAAAAGACAACGACGACATGTACCCGCTAGTACATCTAATGAAAATGTCAATGAAGCAGCAATGGAAGGTTCACATCCTGCACAACCTGCAGAACCTGGAACTTTGAAAGCAACCTTATTAGAAACACCAGGTATATTCCTTTATTCTATTATATATTATTTGAAAAACAAATTTATGAATCAATTCTGTCAAAGGTATTGAAAAAATGACTGAGAAGGAGTCTGCTCATCCATTAAGTCCTTCAGTAAATATTGATGTAGGAAAACCTAATCATCAAAATAACGTGAATGCTGCAGAGGATTTAATGAATTCTACTTCTAAAAGTTCTGTTATACCGGTAAGATCACAGTGTAAATAATTAACAAATTTCTTTAACATCCATAAACTATTTACATGTTATCTTATCGATTAAATAGAAAGGTGGTATCAGAGTGGCAGAACATATGAACTCTTCTAATAATATAAATCAGTGGGTTCCTTCTAGCGAATGGGTATATCAATGGAAAAGTAAACTTCCATTACAAACTATTATGCGATTGCTTCAAGTTCTTGTACCTCAAGTTGAAAAGATATGCATTGATAAGTGAGTATAATTTACTATTTTTCTTGGTAACTTGTTGCAATAATATATATATATATATATATATATATTTTTTTTTTTTAATATTTTAGGGGACTTACTGATGAAAGCGAAATTTTGAAATTTTTGCAACACGGTACATTAGTTGGCTTATTACCAGTACCACACCCTATTCTTATTAGAAGATATCAAGCAAATGCAGGAACAACTGCTTGGTTTAGAACGTATATGTGGGGCGTTATATATTTAAGGAATGTCGAACCACCGATTTGGTATGATACTGATGTAAAGTTATTTGAAATCCAAAGAGTTTAAACACAATGCATATTATTAAGTAAATTATTATTAGCTTTAGCACTGAAATTTCTATATTATTCTTACATGAGGTATCATTCCTTAATATAAAAGAAGAAATCTCAGTGGTCTATACTTATTATAAATTGCACCAAGTGATAAAGAACTTTACGACTTTATTAAATAACGAATGACATTTTTACAAGTGTAGTCTTTCGTACAATTCTATTACACAGAGTTACAGAACTGATTTTACAAATATTGATTGTGAGAAACTATGATGGTATTATAATTCTCAACTTTCACTGATAAATATGTAAATATTTGCGACTGTGTAAGTGCCTTCACAGATGTAAATGACAAATCATTAAACCGAATTGACATCTATTTAATTACTAACGTAGTTTCTTATTTTTTTAAAACTATTTTTAGTCTAAACTATTTTATTTTATTAACTTGATATTTTTAGTAAAAAAGCACTATTCAATTGCTTATTTTACATCACTAAAGATAATGTAATAATGTATTTATTAAGAGTAAATGAAATTACTCTAAATAATGTAAAATGTTGGTTTTGTATGTCTGTGTAGTAGTCACGAAATTTTTGAAAGACAACTTGATAATTCACGCTTTGTAATGCATAATATGTTACTTGAAGTTAACAAATTTTATCCTGTCTGGTATACTTTTATTTTGTGATGGTACAAAACCAAGTATATCATATATTTTGCATGTAAAAACAAATGAATTTATTTTTACATTGTAAATGCATTAATAATCTCAATTTCTTAGGTTTATAGCATTTCAAAATAAGATAATAAGTTCCTTTTTATTTATATTTCTCTCATATTTTAAATTATCTATAGTTTCAAATTATAAAAATTCTCTAATCTTATAATGTAAAATATATTTATTTGTTAAATTTTAGAAATGAAATAGAATTTTTATAGTAAGACATTTTTTATATGTACATCAAAGCAGTTGATTAAAAAATTAATATGATTTTATTTAGTAAATGCGTATATAGTATGTATATATATATATATATATATATATATTAAGTATTATATATTATTATTTATATATCTATTAGATATATATAATTTTGTCTTTTACTTCAACTTGATGTATTTAACATATTGATTTATTAATGATATCATTTTTCTTGAAAATATTTTGCTTTGATTATATATAAAGAAACCAGAAAGATGGTAAAAAGGTGACATTATTTCAAATTTAGAGGCTTTTTTATGCTTTTTATATTTTTACTCATGTACATCATTTATGTATTGGTGCAATTACATGGTTGTACTTTAAGGTTAAATTATATTTATTTTAATGTGTAATAAAATGATATAATAAAATATTTAGCCATATTATGCATACAAAATAAGCACCTACACTTAATTATTATGTGACAACTCTATACAAGTGTAGTGTATTTAGAAATTTGTAACACATTTGGTATACTAAATTGAAGAAGTAATAAAACAAAAAAATTGAATAATACTTTTCTTGGTTCAAGCTACATTTTAATATACGGAAACATAGCTTGAAAGTCATTGTTAGTTGTAACTATTAGTTATGATATTCTATGTGATGATATATATTATTATATAAGTTTATTTCAAATATAAAGCAAAGTTATTGCATAAAGAGTTTCAATATTGACAAAGAAAAATTATATAAAATCATATACATATATATGTATATTAAGTTTGTGTCATAGCCAAAAATTTTGGAGCATGAAAGAATTATGCGTGTATGTATGTACACACTTATCTATATTATGTACAATTATGTAATATTAAGTATTATAAAACACATACTATACTTAACCTATGCTTTTTTAAATTATTATACAGTAGAGTTATTGTACTTTAATTTATAGTAAAAGATTTTAGATTTATTTCGAACTTGATAGATTATGGAAAAAGTGAACAGTTTATATACCTAGTATGACTCTGTGCTTGTTTTCTATAAATTAACTTAAGTTTCAATTTTATTTTATTGCATGAATAGTGGTTTCACTTTGTATATAAATACATATATTAATCCAACGTGAATTGCAATTTTATCGTAATACATCGGTTTCTCTTATGTTTATATTTTATAATGAAAAATTTCTTTAAAGGTTACTCATTTTCTACAGCAAATAATTTTGTATATTTGTATTTCGCTTAAATAAACTTATTCGAGTATAAAAAAGGAAAATATATATTAGTACTGCATTAAACATAAAGTATCGCGGATATCAGTTGTACTTTCTGACTCACAATCAGATGTTGTGTATAATGCCCACAACAGTGCCTCTTATGTTTCTTTAAGTTGCAAATGTTACCATGGGCGACATTGATGTTACATTACTATTTTGTATCACAGATGTAAAGTTTTCCTAGCCTAGAAAAATTGTTAATATCTTCATTAACTTTTCCCCATTTCTTTGTTTGCACAAATCAAAAGCTCAGAAATGAAATATTTATAGTTAATGATGCACTTTTGATAATATTGTGTATCAATGTTTTATATTTAGAAAATGTAGTATATGAAAAATAGTGATAGTATTTTATATAGCTTTATATTAATTTACTAATATTAATCTAACGCATAATTTTGTCATAAGATGGTGGTGGAGCTTCTTCTGGTAGATTGTTCGAGGGAATCAAAATAGCAATATGATAGGGTGGTGGTGGATTCTGTCTTACTACAGAAATGGGTCTAATATTTTCATTAGGCATTGGAGTTGTACCAGTCACAGATGCAATGCGCTCCTCCTGAATTTGATGTTCTTCATGACTATTGCGATGATGTCGACAACATAAAATAGAGTATAAGCATGCAAATAATAATAATGTTAATAGACCCCAAAATACGAATATTTCTATACCTTGACCCTGTTGAGAAAATATTCAATATTAATAATAAAGAAATGAAATTAAAATGTTTACTTTATAAGAAATTTCAGCTTCAACTTACTCTATCACTGAAATAAAATTTTGCAGCAGCCACAAATCCTGTTGCAAGCACAAACGTTATCCAAACACCACACCGTAATCTGTAACTTGCAAGTTCTGCATCATTAAATTCCGAAAAATCCAAAAAGCTCCTATTTGTTCCATTTGATGTAGTATTTGATAATATCAATTGATTATTCCCAGCAGTTGTTACATTACTGTAAATAAATAAAAACTTTAATATTTTGGCTATTGTATTCATAATAGTCTCTTAAACATCCATATTGTTCATAACAGTGTATCATTAAGGGCGAATCATTTATAAGTACTTTCTGGTGATAGGCATGTATAAGTGAGTCACCCTGTATATAAGAAGAACATGTTCCTCAGAATCCTCTTAGTAGACCTTTTTCTTTAATTACTTGGAGATGTTGTTTAGCTGAAGGTGTTGAGTAGAGCCAACTGGAAAATGTTGTGTTTCATTGTTTGGTCTTATCGTTGTTCTTATCATTCTGCAAGTATTCATATTACTAGGACCAGCTGTATTTCCCATAGCATTCAGATTTTGAAATCGGTGAAGTGGAGTAACCATTTGTCTCAAATCTGCATTATATCTAGATTGATCTGTAAAAACAACAAATATAAGCATGAAGATCATTTGGTCTACTTAATGAAGAGATTAACAATTTTGCTGTTGTGTATACTAAACAATTTTCACCAAAATTTGTAGGAATCATAAGTAATAAATAAATTTATGTGTTAAAAAAAGAAATTGAAAATATTTTCTTACTCAAGCGGGTCTTTGGCAAAGGTGTGGCGGGGTATCGGCGGCCAGTGAAACCGTAATACCTGCCCGCCGGTTTGTTAATCCAGAAATGCATGCTCCGTTTGAACAGTTTTACATATTCATTGCTATTTATGAGACTTGGCCATCAACTACTATAGAAAACTGTACCACTTTCATAAGTCTTCACAAAAAGGTTGCGGATGGTTCTAGTTCAAGTTTCATTGCCCGTACATTTTAAATCGATGCATCGCATCAAAGCAATTCTGTTATTCATCATTCGTAAAGAAGATATTTAAAGCATTTAAAAAAGTTATACATTTCTATATTCTCTGATTAAGAACTTTAATCACGTTTAATAAACATTTTGAGAAATTCAATACAGCCAAACGACAATTTGCATTCAAATCTGATTCGAATAATATACGTCAATACATAATGACTGAACTGCAGCTTGAAATTTTGTCATTGTCAATTTAAAATCAGGTGTACCAACACAGATGAAATATACATCATAGATTTGTTGGAAGAGTGATTCCCTTTCTAATACAACCGAAGAAAATAAATTTTTCAAATAATCTATTTGAAATAAAAAATGATGAATATTACCTGATATTACTCAATTACTTAACAATGAAAATATATTTTTTTCTTTTACGTTCAATCATAATGATATTTTATGTGTATGTATAACACACGAAGAAACTAAAGAAATAACATTCAAATGTAATTTTTCAAGGTTTGGAAGTAAATTATATTTTTTATTACATATTTGTGTATCGCTTCGTTCTTTATTATCTCTTAATTTTTATTTTATTATATCATACTGCATGTTATTAAATAAGTTCGAACATTTGAAAAATAAATGTTTTGTCTTTAATATTTCCTATTTTAAAGAAATGACAAATATGTTTAATTCATTTTCTAATTAGAAATTTTAAATTGTAATGATTTTTTGTGAAGCATTTAATTATTATATATGTATATGACTTTAATTTATGCTAACAATTAGTTGAAATAAGTTACGCAGTTAGCTTACAATTACAAATTAAATAGCGTATTGAGTTTGTGTCTAAGTTGACATCTTATCTGTATATGATTATTGCCAGACATTCGAATTGTTCTATATGTAAATATAAATTGATAGAATCGAAAATATTACTTGATGCTGTAAGAATGACGTTTTAACATTTGTAAATAATACTGATAAATTAATTTACAACAGTTTATTCATGTGAATGTTCAAACCTAACCTATTAGACCCTTTATAATCTCAGTAAATAATGTGTTAATAATTTTATTGGCATAATGATTTCATTTAAAATCAAACAGTGTGTGCTTCAATCTAACATATGTTTTTTTAAACGATCCTTTTCTTGCTCTGCTATTTGGAATGTTAGCAATGAAGCACAATTAATAACAAATGATCAAACTACATTAAATAATGAATCAGACTTACATCAGGGAATTAAAAAATTAGTCAAAGTTGCAATCTTAGGTTTACCAAATGCTGGAAAAAGTACATTGGTAAATAAACTCATAAACAGATCCGTATGTATTTTCATACATGTTAGAATAATTTATTTATTTCATAATTTTAATATAAAATAAGTATCTTTAATATGTGATATTAATATACAGGTATGTCCAATGTCTTCAAAAGTTCATACTACAATGCACAAAGCAGAAGCAGTATATACAGAAGGAGATACTCAAATTGTATTTATGGATACTCCTGGATTAGTAGTATCTAAAGAAATAAAGACTTATAAATTATCAGAATCATTCAAAGATGATCCTAAAACTGCACTCATTGAAGCAGATATTATTGGAATAGTACAAGATGTAACTAATGTATATACTAGACATAAGATTGATAATTTTGTCCTTAATTATATACAGGAAAAAAGAGAAGACACACAACTATTGATGATTCTTAATAAAGTAGATAGATTAAAAGAAAAGATGGCATTGTTAGAAGTTACAAGACAATTAATAAACAAAGAGAATTATCCAAAATTTGACGATATTTTTATGATATCTGCACTTAATGGAGACGGTGTGGATGATTTAAGGGTAATTTATAATAAATATTATGATAAAAATAATTTTCAATGATTATTTATGTCTTATATTTAAATATATATTGTAGAATTATTTGCTCGACTCAGCTAGAGTAAGTAAGTGGAAATATGATGAGAAACATTATAGCGATCAACCAACTAAAGTTATAATAGAACAGACAGTTAGAGCTAAATTAATGGATATACTTCCACATGAAATGCCATATAAAATAAAAATAATAACAGAACATTTCGATTTGGGTGATGATGGTAGTATTAATACTGTTATAACATTAAATTGTCCTAAAAAAAGATATGTGACGACATTATTAAAATCAAAAGCTCAAAAGGTTAAATGCTTATCATTTTACATAGAGAAAGATTTACGTCATGCATTTAAAACTAATGTAATTGTTCGTATAAATGTAACATGTACAGCATCTGAAACTCCTCAACTAGATCAATAAAGTAATAATTTTGTAAATGGTGTTGTTTTCCTTTTATACATTATAGTACAATATGTAAATTTATTTAATACATTGATATAATTTAAAATACACAATTTTTACGTACAAATATTTAGAATATATAAATATATTTTATTTAACAAAATTTCCTAACAATAACAATAATAATTTATTTCCCAGTCTTACCAGTCATGAAAAGGGACTTACTTTGCATTCTCGACTATATATCCTTGATTTCCGATACACGTATTTACACATCCTTTTTACTTAACCAAAATTTTCTAATATTTTCGTAAAAATATTAAAAAATAATTAAACGATCTTAGCTATTTGAATTATCAGTTCTAGTTATTACTAATGTTATTAAAATACGGGAAAATGAGATCAGTTCCTCTCAAATTTTCTTCTATCCATTTATCAGCTTTAGCATTAAGTTCCTCGGTGAAAATATCCTGCCATCCACCACTTTTGCCTTTTCTAACAAATGTTCCTTTTGTTATAATACCACATTCGTTTAATTCTGATAAATTCACCATTTGATTATTTCGAAAATTTTTTACATTTAAATAGTCTGCTACTTCTTCTAATTGTTCTTCAGTATAAGTTTTTCCAAGAAATTTAGCAACTTCTTTGATTGTTTTTAAAAAATCCTAAAAATATGCGAGTAAAAGAAATTTTAAAAAAGGATTAATCTTTTCCAAATATCGTGTTTTATCTTACATGTTGCATATCTTCATAAAACATAAATAAAACGTTTGGATGATTTCTATTTGCCCATGCTTCCTTTAAGTGTTCCCAATATGGACCCCAATATGCTAAAAAAGATTATATAGGGGATTATGTAAGACATAATTTATGTTCTATAAAATTTACTAATCTTGTTATTTAGGTTTAGTACGAGTATTTTAAAATTTGCGTAATACCTACTTAGATTATTCTGAAAGTAATTCCAAAATGTTGGAAAATCACCTATGTATCCTTGAGTTTTAATACCTATATTTAAATAATACCAAGAAACAGCAACATCCTTTGGATTTCTTGCAACGTACACTATCTTCCATGAAATAATACAATTTTACATAAAATTATACAATAAAAGACAATATAACATCTTCATAACTATAAGTTTACCTTACAACCACTCTCCAAAATATTTGGTAACAAAGAAAATGGAAAATGTGATTTTATGAATCTCTTTGAAGGCAATTTTGCTAAGACTTCATACCCTGGCTCAGCAATCTTTTTACAAAATTCTACTTTATCTTTATCTCCCTCATTCATTTTTATGAATTCCCGAGTTACCTCTGAATGATTAAACATACTAAATCTAGAAATAATATTTGTAGATGCATTAATAAATTCTGTGTGTAACACTGTTATTTTCATTTCGCAATGTGTATACCTGTTATACATTAAAATATTTCTACGTATGATTTTAGATTTTGCTTATAGGACTATTAGCCGCTCTAGTAAAAGTTGTTTTATTTTTAATAAAATAAAAAAAAAATTTTTTTAATGTAAGATGAATTTCACATTCTATTTTTTTTTTTTTTCTTTAACTATATAATTACATATCGTTCGTACGTAATATTATGGTCACAGGATATTGTATATTAGCCAGGAATAAATCGCATAATTTTTCAGGGATAATGAATTCATATAACATTAGTATTGAAACATTATATAACTGTTAGTTCTGTTATATTAGAAACTACTGTTTTATGAAAACCAGTGACAAACTTCTACAATCACCATATCGTCTGCTAATTTTTTAATTTGTCTTAAGACTTCATTAACATAATTTAATTAATTATACTAACTCAAAAAATGGAAATCGTTCTGTCAAGAATTCTGTCCTTGCTCTATTAAAATCTAAGTCATTTGATAATAACCAGATTAATTCTTGAGTCCACGTCGTTCCTGGAATAAATTAGAAACAAAGTAAAGTGTTAAAATTTATTCTAAAAATATCTTAGTATACCGTCTTTTAATATCTAAATTTAAAAGATATCGATAACCGAAATAATTGAGTTATATCGATTATATTGACACTGTGCATACATGCATTTAAATTCTTTAACCTTGGTACTTTTTTAAAGGAAAGAGTATAATAAATAATAAATAATAATAATAATAATAATAATAATAATAATAATAATAATCACGTTGAGAATTTTTATTTTTTGAGAATTGAGAATTCACGTTTGAGAATTATTTTCTATTATCATCAGTGATAAAAAATTTGATAATATATTTACTTACCTGATCTTGGATACGATAAAACCCACGTATCGTCTGGCCTTGCCTTAAAATTATAAAATCCTTTACCTTCTGTCGTATATTTATAGGGAAAGAACCATTTTTTTGGACCTACTAAAACAAAACCTGTTCTTTCGCCTTTAAATAATTCCAACATTTCCTTCGTATCTTTTTCGTTCAAGTATTCATATTTCGGTGATTCAAGGGCCATTTTTCTATATCTTTACTCTGTAACAAGCTACCATTGGCGGATTATGGAAATTGACTAACAGTTTTATTAACTTCTGTGCATTATCAATAGACGATCAATTGATTGTTATGCATTTACACGAAATTTGAAAATACAAAAAATGCACAGAATGCGCATAATACACAAAGATGTATAAAATATCTTAAGCATAGTACTCTCTATAATATTTCTATATATTAATTATGTTATTCTATATATTAATTTCTACATATTAATATAGTGATTATACAGTAAATAATAAGTAAAACAATTTTGATTGGTAAGACTTCTTTTGCAAGTGATCATTTCCCACGTTACCGGCACTCGATATAAATATATAGAATTACAACGTTTATAACTATAAATGAGTAAAAGGATAAAAACATAAATCCTGAACACAAGAGATGAACATAAAAAGAAACTCTGACATGATATCTACAATTTTATAAAACAATTTTATAAAATAATAAAACGTGCAGGATATCTGCGGGTAATTCCAACGTAATTCCAAAGCAGTAGCCTGGGCGAACGCTTTAAAATTACGTTTTTTAATTAATATAGGCTTCGTGTTTCCGTCACAGGAAATGTTGTTCTGCGAATTTGTTTCCGGACATAAGTCCACTTTCATTACGAAATGACATGTGACACGCTGTTAAGTTATAGCAATATCCTTCTACCACTGTTCGAAATATCATGTCAGTGGCAGTGTGCAGCTGGTTTATTCCTTATTTACATGCGGGGCTAGACAACCCATATAACCTTTTATTCATTAATAAGATTTAAGAATTGAAATAAATAATAAATAGATGGAAATAAATTTATTAACGACAATGGAAACTATTTTACACTGATCCTGTAATACTGATCGTTTCACTGAAAAATGTAAAATAATAGAATTTTTGCCAAAAAAATATTACCGACTTTGAAACGCGCTAAAAAGTATGAAATAATTTCTATTTTATTTGTAATTTATTTAAGTAATTTAGTAAATGGTAATTAGGTAAATGGGTAATGTAATTTAACAACTTGCATATGTGTCTAGAAAAGATACAAATAAAATAAAAATTATTTCATAGCGTTTAACACACCTTGTTTTTTCTTTCTTTTTTTATTTTTTTTTTTTTTTTTTTTTTAATGATTAATCGTTTATGAAGACGTTTATGAAGATAACGTAATATTATAATCAAAATAAATTAGCGATTTTTATTTCAGAAAATTACATATGTATTTATTTTTCGGTCAACAATTAAATGTGATTACTTACTGAAATCTAGTAATGAGGATGTTGAAAAGTCTTCGTTATTAAATTAAGAGATTATTGAATTATATGTATCACTAACAAGAGACGATGTTTACGCACCGTGACAGAACGTACAACTGATAGAAGAAGAATCCATGAATAAAACCCGAATATAACGGGAATTCAGGTTAGCGGATTTTGACTCAACTAAGTATGTTCCTACCGGTCTAATCCCACCTTTTATCCTTTTGTTTTCTGCTAATAAGTTTGTTATCCAAATTAAATCCAAATGTAAAATACAAAATAAATTTACATAAATATCGATATGAAACAATCTAAATAGCACTTAATTTTAACATTTAATTTATTATCTCTTCGAGAACGATTAACACATATATGTATATATATATATGTTCAGCGTAAACCATCCACATAGTCTATAAATCCATATACATTCGGCACCATGAAAACACATACATACAATATGTCCACTTTAAATGTCTACACGTTATTATTGTGTAACTACCAAATATACGAAAAAATTCTTTAGATGAAAGTTGTATGGTATCAAGGGGGACATATCATGATGATAAATGTTTGACCTTGATAAAATTGAAATGACCTGTAGAAATCACTTTTGAATTTTTAGATGGAACCCTACACTTTTTATTGTATATTCTTGTATCTGATTTCGAGATCTTTTCAAAACAATACCTACACATGTAATTTACATACGCCGTTTTAAAGATCTGATCTCTTAAAATTGATGTGCGCCATTCTATCTCTCCATAATTGCAACACTTGAGACCCGAATTATTAGCAATTATTAGATATTTCCTATAACATCATCTCCAAAACATTATTCATGATTGAAACATTTCAATATTATTAAATTTTTTACTAAAAGAGCAAAATTATAGTATACTTCTGGAGTTTATAAAGTTTCTTAATAATAAAAAAATATTTATTTTACATAACATTTATTGGATATTAAATGAGATACAAAATAATAATAATATAATCATAATAATCGTATATGTAAGACAAAAGTTGCTCTCCATTATCATTATCGCGGTATTGGTTTTTACTTCCGTTCCCCCTCCTACTCGGTCAATCGTGAGTCGCTTACAGGGCCGCATTAAGAGATGAGAAGAAGAGATAGGGACACGGACAATAGGGTACGGGTTATTTTCATACGATGGAGTTACACAACGACGTTACTAACTTCTCGATTGAAGGAAGAGTGAATTTTGTGTGTATTTATATGTGTGTTTCAGGGAAAAGTAACATCTGATTTTAATCAATTAGGATAATGTTCATAAAACCATTTGCATACTTCAAAATAAGATAAAAATCAATAAGATAATACATATTCAACTTTCTCTTCAGTAGAAAATGACATGAAAATTCACTAATCTTTACTCTCAGTGTAAGACTAACTTATTATAACGAAATTCTTTTCTTTATTCCAATTACAAGATTACAACAATATATAGGTACTGATGACACTGCAATCGTATAGCAACTAATAAACAGAACCAAATCGACGTGGCTCAAGTCAATTATTTTGATCTACAAAGATAACGGATATTATCGGGTAGCCTTTTCAAGGTGGTGCACATAAGTGTAACGCTAATGTTAGCGGCACGTCAACTGAAAAGGGTTCAATATTAATTACAGAAGAATATACAATTAAAATGTAGGATTTTATTTGAAAATTCAAAAATGATCTGTACAACTCATTCCAATGTTACCTCAAGGTCAAAAAATTACCTTCATGATATATCTCCCTTGATACCATACAACTTTCATTTAAAGAATTTTTTTCATATCTCCATTAGTTACAAAAATAATCGCAGATAAACACTTAAAGTACATACTGTATGTATGTCACTCTAATATAAAAATTTGAATGACTAAAAAGTTATTATTATGATAATAATTACTATAAAGAGATTTTATTAATATATACTTTCATATAAAAATCATTCCGGCGTGAATGATACATTTTCAAAATCTAATTATTTTAAATAGGAACTTTTGCAGTTATAAATTTAAATAGATATCTATCATCTATTATCAGTCTTATCTTTTTCTTACGACTAAATAAGCGTAAGAGTGTATTACTTCGCTTTGATGATATACCTTTGCGCGAATTAAAAATATAAATTCGTACTGATAATGTTCTTTGGTCTTGAAATCAATTTATTATCAAGACGAGGTAAATAGCTCTTTAGACAAAAATCGAAATGCACGAACAATAAAATAATGTACTGATAAATTACGTACTGTTTCGAATATGAACAGTAGTAGTCAAATTATCATGCAAATCGATTTTTATACGATAATCTACCTAATCTATAATTCATCGATCACGAAAAAATGTATATATCGTATAAAAATATTATATAATACTAAACCTTAAGCATTAATTATCATCTAAATTTAGTTAAATCTATTAAAATTTGTTAAACATAAAATGTATCCAAGCTAATAGGTCTAAGTACTTTTAAATAATAGGCATAATTTAATACAAAAACATATTAATAATTTTCTGGTCCTAAGACGTTTTCAAAAATTGACACATTTTCATTTTCTGGAATTAATCCGTCATTGATATTTGTGACTTTAATTGCATTGATTTCAGAGAATTTCATTACTTCTTTTTCATTACACATCTTATCAGAATTCCATGTTTTTTCTGTTGGTTCAATGCAAGAAATATTTAGTCCTAATTTGCAAAGATTTAATGCAGTCTTTTGTTCTTGCTCCACAGTCTTTACTACTAACATTTCATCATTCTGGTTTTCTAGAGAAACTTGAGACACAGAATTTGTCATATTACCAGTCTTTAGTTCTGCAGTTAATTCTGCTATATTATTGAACGATATAGTCCTTTCTCTCCTACTTAAAAGACTTTTTAGCTCTGGATTTGCCAAAAATGGTTTACACCGTTTAGTATGTATCTTCATATTGTCCAGACGATTGAAAGGTTTGTCACATCCAGGACAATGAAATCTGTAAATAAGACATATATTATAATTAAATAATATTAAAAGATTATTGACAGATTGTCCGCCAAATGACTAAATATATATAATGTTAATATATATTTTAAATACCTTAGTAGAAAAATAAAATTATTTAATTGCTTTATATTGCATTTAATATCTTACATTGTTATCGTAATATTAAAAGTATTTCAAACTTTCTGAAAATGATTGGTGCTTTAATTTAAATACATCAATTAGTTCTAATACTTTCAGTCATTTGTGAATTTCTCAGAATTCAGCGAAATAAAAGACCATTAAGAAACTGTTAGAAAACAAACCTAATTTTGCTATGTACTGCCATGTGAGCAGCTAAATGAGACTGCTGACCAAACGATTTTTCACAGACATTACATTTGTACTTTCTAATACCTTCATGTTTTAAAAGATGTTCTTTTAGTATTTGACTACTCTTATACACATTTGGGCATAGAGTACATTTGTATTTTGCAGCAGCGTGAACCTATGAACATAATTTGTGTTTTTAATTATATTCCAAACCAGTAACTAATTAGTTTTAAATACATTAATAAAATTTGATTTGATTAATACATTTTGATGATTGTGTAAAGCTTTTCTTGACTTGGTGTGTTTGCCGCATATGTTACATACATAATCTTGCATGTGAATGTTTCTATGATGCGTTTCTAATGCTTCTGCATTAGATAAATAAGCAGAACATAATTTACACATAACAGCTTTATCTTTGTTGTGTACGATCATGTGTGCACGCAATCTGCTTTTTGAATAAAACTCTTTTCCACAATGTTTACAACTAATATCCTATAACAGTTTTTAAATGAATAAATAAAATACGGTAATTAATATATTATTTAATATATTAATCAATTTTATTGATGGTACCTTCAATGGTTTATGAGTGGCATTATGATAACTTAATATTTGTCTACTGGAACTTGCAAAATCACAGAGCTTGCACTTGTATGGACGGGCACCTGTATGAGTATTAATATGCTCTTCTAATAAAATGGCATTTACATATCGTTTTTCACACAGATGGCACGCGAATGGTTTAATTTTTAAATGACTTTTTCTGATATGGCATCGAACATTGCTAACAGTAACTGTGGCAAAGTCACAAGCTTTGCATTGATAGGGTTTCATTTGTAAATGCCCCCAAATATGTACCTACAAGAATTCAACATGACTATTATTATGTATTTTATTACAAATTTGAATAATTTCTTACGTATAATAAAAATAATTTGTACAACTTACCTGGCACTTATCCATCCTGAGATAAAGGGCGCCACAAATATTGCAGCGTATATTCTTTTTATTAATTATCGTTATGTTCTTCTGTACTTCTTCCGAATTTACTATCGACATGTCCACTGTGTAATAAGTCTCAATAGCTTGTTTTTGTTCATCACTTATCAATTCGGAGATTTTTCCAAACGATCTATCTTTACTTTTAATTTTATTAAAACTATCTTCACCGAATCGAGATAATGAACGTTTGCTGCGGTTACATTCTATCTCATTTGTAGTACTTTGGTCTATTACATCTATTGCAATGCACGGTTCTGTGGAATCTTCCTGCATCATCTTTGGATTTGATAATTCATTGGATTGCGAAGACCTTATAACGGTCACACGATTTTGTTTTGTAAATATTTTTGATTGCGGATTATCAGAAACATCAGAATGCTTAATAATATTTTGTACTGTTACTAACTTAGTCTCACTATCTTCAGTTTTTTCAGATTTTTCTACCAATGAACAAGATATCCGCGTTAAATCTATCTTTTCTCCTTTTTGATCATGTTTCTTCACTACAGTTTTATCTTTCTGTATTAGTATCTCATTAGGAATCAAAACAAGCTGATTTGTTTTTTCATTCTCGCTAGGAGGAGTACTTTCTGCTTCTCCTTTCTCTTGCTTTACAATAACCGATATTGCTTTACTTTTTACAGACCAATCTTCTGTATTATTCAAATAGCTGCCAGGTTTTTCTATGCTTTTATCAGATTCCATTTCTCTTAATTTATTGATTACTAAATCATTACCAGTATGATGATTTTCATTATTTATGTGTACAATATCAGGTTCATTAACTTTGGTATAAATTATATTTGAGGATGTGTCCATCACTGCCACCTGTTCCTTCGCTGCCTCTTGCTCAACTTGTGGTTTGGGGGAGGTTTCAATATTATTAATCACACTATTGGATTTATCATTATCATAAATAACATGCAGGCAGCTTCTTTTGTACTTGTTATTCAAATTTTTTAAACTACTATTTAAACTATCACTCTTATCCATATCATTTTGGATTATCTTTTCGTTTTCTTCTTCTTTCTTACTCTTTTTTTTGCTGCCTGCTGAGAAACTGGCTCCTCTCAATTTGTTTTTCCGTCCTTTTCTACGTCCTACAGGCTGATGTGTATTTACATTAATGTCTTCATCTTTTTGCGTCGAGTTCAAGTTATTCGTTGATCTTGTACGAACTGCAGTCTTTTTTGATATATTGTCGTTTAAATTTTTATGTTTTAAATTGTTTGTATTCTCTTCTAAATTACTAGCATCACGCTGGTCACTCCCCGATATTTTTTCTCGTGAAATTACATTGCTTAAATCTACCGTAGTTTGTGTAACCGAGTGAACATCATTAATAGGGGAATTATTTACGAGATTGACGTTTTCTTCTTTTCTTCCAGTCCTGTGGCACGACGTATTATTTTCGGACAGATAATTTTTTGTACTCTTTAGACTATCAGGTGATAATGCCTTAGCTTTCCGTTTCATCTCATTCGCAGAAGGGATAGCGTTCTCTTTATCAGATTCAGCATCGCTATCTTGCTGGAACTCCTCATCTGTTGTATTTTGACTCTATGAAATAGAAACAAAATAATTCCAATCTTTCCGAAATGAAATATTAGCTTCTAAATATTTTAATTCTATAATCCCCCCCCCGTCCCAAAAAAAGAAAAAACGTATTTTAATTACGTAGGCTATAATCAATGGAATCAAAATTTTCTTAAAATCATATGCAGCAAGTGAATACAAAAATTAAATCTTATTCTTTTTAGGATTTTAAATATTAATTTTGAAATATTCTATACATTTTTATATCACGTATGAACACAAAAATATTATTCAATCTTCTTCGTCTAAATTGTTTGAAGTGGAGGAATTTCAAAGATTTCGAGGTCACTTCTATCTTTTTTTTAAATTGAGCTATATATCATTTTATATACTTTTTATAATAGGCTCGATTTTCTTTATAAAAAGTATTCAAGCACAGAAGACGATAAGTTTAAAAGGTACTTTATCTTTAAGTTCATACAACTTATGAAAAGCAAGAAAAGACGTAAAGCAGCGCTTTTACGTTCATGTTGTCTTTGTATTTCATACGACAAGTTTCACAAACTTGAAATTAAATACCTTTTAAATTAATCGTATATGAAAAAGTATATGATTCAATTTAAAAAAATACAAATACCCTTTAGTAAATAATATATAACTATACAACTATTATTTAAAATATAATATATAAAATACAAATATTTGGAACGCCTCCATTTCCAGTGTAGCTTATATAACGCGTGAACGTCCCAAAATTTTTTAATTTTGCATAATAAAATTTTTGTCTATCCCGTATCATTTTAAAGCTGTTTTCGTTTGTTTATGAGAAAAATATTGGTATATTTTATTTTCTCTAACAACAAGTAGATATGGACAAACGCGAGATTTCAGTTAGATAATGTATCAAGTTATAATAGCTTACAGCCTGCAAGAACCCCTGTTGTACCAGATGACAGCGATCGTAAAAGTCGCAGAAGAATTCCAGGATGCCCAAACATCGCAAACAAACAATCTGCGGCAGCCCATCGTTCTTCTTTATCTGAAACAACAAAAAGAAACTTCTGTGTCCAAAGAATGATCCACGTTATCTTTATAGATAGCATAAAAAAAGCACAACACTTTACTAGAAGATATACCCCAATTAATCACAATCTATTGTGCAAATAAAATAAGACTAAATCCAAATGACTTTAAATTTAGTAATAATATACTGCTATTTCTACTATCTTAGAATTCTACAGAGGAATTATATTAGTAACAGAACAAACCTCGTTGACTCGTATCTTTTATGTACATGCAAGATAAAAATAAATTACCATGCAAGATGAGTTAGAAGTGGTATGGAGAAAAATAAGGCTGAAAATCAAGTAATTAGCGGTCCCAAAAATATCGTACCTTTATTGAGAAAAATTGTGGAATCCTTAAACAAATGTATGCTTTTTTCTTTATTGTCGAAAAATTGTTATATACGCTAATTCATACTGCACATTAATAACATATTAATGTTTACCTTAAGATATATACACAGTATATATAGTGTATATATATACAATATATATATCGACTTACTTATTACCTACTAAATGGAAAAATAGATTGGTTTAACAAACGTCTTGTACAAAATAATAATTATTGCTTATCACTTATGTTATCTGAGGAAAGAGTTTAAATGTTAGACGTAATATCCTTCGCACGATTTTATTAACAGTTCTCACGGGGAACAATTTGTCCCGAGGAAAAGTAATAATCATAGTTCATACATAATTCTTTGCGCTCTTATCTTGGAAACGCGGTAGACAAGTAGAACGTTTCACTTTGTGAAAAAAAAAAGTTAAAGTATTATATACTGAATATCCTGAAGCATTGTATAAAATAATAACTAAAACATTATCAATTCATTATCACCATTAACTAAATTCTGCTCCATATAAAACTATTAAATTCTAAGTAAAAATAATGAAAAAATGTATATCATAATTATTCCTATTTTTTATCACTTAACAATTATTTCATATAACATCCCTTTCAAAATATTCAATATAGTTCCTAAATTATATTAGGACAATTTGAGCACAAAGAATTACGACTAATTTTCTTCTGAAGGAAGATCAATGTTGCACGTGATACGTACTCAAAGAATCATTAACGATTTTTTCATTCACCAATGCTCTTGCTTAATACATGAATAAAATATATATTGAGTTGACCAAGGCACTTACGATATAGTTCTACGTTTTTCTTTCTAGCAAATCACATAATATGCTTTCTTACATAATTTATTGTATACGCTATCCTTATAGCAGAATATCCGTTAATTTTAATAATATAAGATCTATCGGAAACAATAGTCCACTTAAATCTAAAGACTTTTCATCATCAATCAATAATAATATATTTTGCAAATTTTCAATTTTCTTATATGAATCATTATTTTTGCTCTCAATCTTTATCTATATACATATGTAGTTTTACATATAAAATAGAATCGAAAATATAATAAAATACACTTTATACATGTATTATTTAAAAGTTTTGCAGTTCTATTAAAAACAGTCATGTAAAAATATGTAGAAAATATTTTTTTTCACCTCTATATTCTTTCTTGGTCGGAGTTTTTGATTTTGGAAGCCCTGTATTTACACCTTTTCATGAATTAATCTTTCCTAGAAAGCTAACTGTGCGATAGACATACAAATTTTCCATAAAAATGAATCCAATAATACTCTTTGGCTTCCTTACAATTATAAGTATCAATCGTGACGTTTCTTTTTTTAATTTTTGTTATGTCTTATTCCAATATTCTGTCATGTTTCATAGCTTGTCTTTATTATAGCTTTGGTAAATTCTAATCAATAATGTTTCACGTGCAAAAATATTTTCTAATGTAGTATATGTAAATGGAAAAAATACTTAGGAGATACCAGTAGTCTCTTAAATGCACACCTACTACATTATGTACAAAATGACGACTAACTTACTGTAAAAAAAGAAAAAAGAAAGAAAAACAAAAAAAGAAACGAGCGACGAAAGAGGAAAAAAATTGAGTGATCCCCATTGCAATTATTCACTCGATAATATAAGTTACTTCAAAATTTAAAAGTAAAATTAATCAATATCTCATGATTAATATTGCTGAATTTTTCGCGATTAAAAAAGCCTTTACTTTTAATTCTTGCAGCAATATTTTTGAAAATTTTAATTTATTGAATAACTAATGCTTTATCGACTAACTTAACGTTGTTTGACTAAGAGTTAAAAAAAACGTCTCTTTTGGAAAGCCCTGGCTCACCCATGAATTAAGTTAAGTCTTAAAAAAATATGAGAGTTATGTCAGTACCGTTACTTTTCGTTGGACGCAGTGGAAGCAACGTCGCCACTAGATGCGTTCTTCTGTTTGCTATTACTAGTCTTTTTTTCTTCAAAGTGTCTTTTTCTATGTACCTTCATGTTATCACGCCTATTAAACTTTCGTCCGCATTCCGGACAGGCATGCTTTTTCTCACCGTGCACGTGTCGGTGTGCAGCCAGATGACTAGCTTGTGCGAATCTTGCACCACACTTTTGGCAGATATGTTTCCTCAGCCCTTCGTGCTTCAATAGATGTTCGTTTAGGAATGCTTTGGAGGCGTATCTATTGTTACAAACGTTGCACACGAACGGCTTAGGATTTGAGTGCTGTAACACGTGAGCCTTATACTTGGACGCGACTTTGAACGTTTTACTACAAACTTCACAAGTGTATGTAGTCGCGTGACGCGTTTTAATATGTTCATTCAAAACTGAAAGACTTGAATAGAGGTTGTAACAGAATCGACACCTGAAATTGCGACGATTTTTTAAATGTACGCTAGCTATATGACTTAACAATCTCGTACGATACGGGAACACTTTGCCACAATATTCGCAAGCTAAGTTCTGCGGAGGTAAGTGTGATTTCATGTGGATTTGTAGAGACACTTTGTGATGATAACTTTGACCGCAGTCTGTACAAGAATAAGGTCTCACACCTTTGTGCACGTTGTCGTGCTCCATTAAATAAAATTTCGACTTGAACCTTTTTGGACATTTTGGGCATTGTATCGGTCTAGGATTAGTATGTGAGCATCGAATATGCTTCATTACATCGGACTTGCATACAAATTTAGCATTGCACAAAATGCAAGTATACTGCTTAATACCGAGGTGGGTTTTCACATGAACCATACATTTGTCCTTACGTTCATAAAACTTACAACACAATTTACAAGAGTAGCCGTTTTGATTATCCGTGACGACATGTTCGACGTTATCGTCGACACGAATTTCTTCTCCGTCGATCCTGAAAAGTTCTTCTGGGTTCTGAGAAGCCTGCCATTTCTGCTCGAATTCAGCAGAATCCTTCAATTTCGTTGAACTGCCATTCTTCAGGCTACTGTTGATAATGGTGTTTATTATACTATTTACTTCTACGCAACTTTGATTTTGTAAAAGACCAACGATTGCCTTGTCCACCAAACAGGAACCCTGATCTGGAAATACTCGAGCTCGAACAGTAGCTACATCATCACTTTCCTTTTTACATAATTCTACAGTAAAACTAATATCTTCAATGTCGCTGCTTTGATTTCGGGATTCTTTTACAGAAACTTCGATGTTTGGAGAGTTTGACACGATACTTAGAAGTTTATTTAATGCTGATGTTGGAATTTGTATTGTGTGTGGATCTTGCTGCTTCCCAACCAGTTTCTCACCAATTTCATTAGGGCTACTATGTGGACTAACAGTTATTTCCGCGGCAGTATTATCATGACTTCTAAGTCTATTTGCGATTGGCGTATCAGTCACTGTTTCGTTTGCAGCAGTTGTTTCTGTACTTTGTCTACTTCTAAGCCATCGCGTGGGAGTTGTTTCAGAACTTTGAACAATTTGTATATTCTCTGTATTGTCTCCACTTGTACTTTGAATATTATTCTGCTCTTTTGGAGCTTCTTCATTGCCTTTTACTTGTTGTTGACTTCTCAAGTTTCTCTGAGTCTTTGTAGCTGTTCTTAAAACACGTTGCTCTACTTCTTTAACACTCCCATCATTAGGAGAATTAAGATTTTTGTTGGTTTCATTGTTGTTGTTGTTTGTTGATGTACTTGGTGTTGTATCTTCAGTCTTTACTTCAGCCTAGAGATAGATTGAAATAAAAATAGAAGCGGGTACCAGAAATAGTTTTATTGAAGAAAATGAATTCAATCCGGTATTTGTGGTACATACTTTTTATTATAAATACAAATATATTAAAAATTGCATTTTTAATGAACAATTTTTTATGTTATGATTGAAAATTGTTTTATGAACCAAAATACCAGATGATACCACTTTATACTATTTGAATTTCAAAGAAAAAAGTGAGCTGCATGCTCTGGTAGCATCATAGATGAGCGGTAGAGCTATGTATTAAATTTGAATACGAACTTACAATCTCTGTTAAGGGTGGTAGATTGTATCGATCGCGTAACACTTGTTGGGTGCGAAGACACTCCTCTTGGAAGTCGCAAACGAATTCGAGCTTGCCCAGACATTGAACACAGATCGCCTTGGGCAGAGGATCCCTTTCATCTATCTGCGATTCAAACAAAATATCTAAATACTAAATATATGTGATTTTTTAAATCTTACTTGAAGATCTGATTCTGTACAAATTTTAATTGAACTGAGAAACCATAATTTGTCTTGTTAAAGGACAATTATGAATATATAAACAATTTAATTAAAACCCTACCGCTCTGTAGATACACCATTCTGAAAATTCTTATAATCTGGTACCCACTCTAATAGTATATATTGCTAACATTCATACTTATCATTATAATTGTGTAATTACAATAACATTTATAACCATTTACAAATATCTAAAAACAAATATATAATGTTTATGTAAAAAATATTGGATATAGAGTTAACAATTACTTTCTTATGTTTATATAAACTTGAAAAAGTAAAGATTAAACATATGAATACTTTCAAATCCAAATTTAGTTTTTTGTTAATCAGATTCCAAGAACAAATTGCATTTACAAAACATTGATTACAAAATATTTCATTTTAAAAAAGATATAAAACATAAGACAATCATACAATAAAGAATACCAATATGAGGATAATAAATGATTACTTACAAATTAGATATCTTGTATTTAATAAAATAGTCATTGTTGTACAGTATATAATCATAACATACAATTATACATGTCTCTAAATCATAAACATATTATATACAATTATTTAGGATTTACTTAAGAAGTCTTTAAGTCTACGTAAACAATTTGACACACATTTGGAATAATAATATGAAACTGAAATAAATATTTTTTTCTCAAAATAAACATTAAACATAGAAGTATATACGATATTAGTACTAAAACTACACAAGTGAAAATTAATGCGAATAAAATATAATAGAACAAAGGTAGCAAAAAAAAAAGGAAAGAATATCTTTTCTTCTCATGCTCTTCTCCCCTCCGGCCATTTTTCTAACCCCCTCCTCTAACTACAAACGGGGCCCGGACCCCATGACACACCTTTTACATTTGTACTCACCAGAATGTTGATTTTTGTATGGATCTTTAATCCTAAAAATCGTTTGGTGCCTTCCTCACCGAAAACGTCGATGTATATACTCTCGCACTGGCCGCAAAGTCGACAAATTTGCGCGTCTCCCTCCCCTAACTCCATTTTTGTTTACGTTGAAGGCTGCCTGAATTCGCTTTCGACTACTTGATCACACTGAAAATTTACCATGGAACCGATGCTTGTATTATTTGGCCCGATCCCCGTATCATCAGCCGCTTGTTTCAACGATGCCACGATTTTCGAACTCAACCAGATTACCGGCAAAATAAATAGAAATGAATTAAACAAAAGACGAAATTTTAATGTTAGCGTTACTACTTGCTCGCTGATCTGACACGGGGATGTAGCCGCGTTCGGGCCAGACTAGCATACATTCACTTCCCTTCCCCACCGTCGTTGTACGAATTTCGACCAATCGATGATCTCTGTTTCGCATTACACATTTACCGTGTTCGTAATTGGTCGCTGCCATCGCGGTCTAACTTGAAGCATTGTATATAGACTGACAGTAGATCGACAAAGTGATTGAAAATTTCGACTTTTTTCTTCGGTTTTCTTATTTTTGAATCTTCTAAGGCACGTAAAGAGTAAAGCGATAAGCTTATATTATAGTAGCCATATTGATATTAACAATCAGTAATTACGCATTACCGCTCAATTGTTGTATAGCCTATTTCACATCTATTTCATACAAATGTAAAGGTTTTATTTATTTTATGTCTATTTTTCTATCACTTACTTTGTGTCCTCTTATATCTCATGTTATATATTCACGGATTAATGGTAACTAAGTAATTTTGGTGTTATGTATTGTGCATTTAAGTATCTACTATTAACATTCTTGAGATGGATATTTTGTAACTACAATGATATTTCGTAACGTATTTAATATATACGCAATATGTAGTACTTCATATTTATCCAGTTTTCTGTCCCTAATAATATTTACATTTTTATTTATTAATCTATTTTTGTTTTTTTGCATTGTTCATAAAAATAATAAGAAGATAAACAACATGTGATATAATGAGAGTATCATTTCAATTTTTCGGCGTAGTTAAATTTAATACAGTAGTACGATGTAAAGAAATATATTAGTTTTAGTTATTAAAATAATCAAGGAAATAAAATAATATTTATCGTAAACATATGAATGGGTATATACTCGCTAAAGGAATTTCAATTTGGTTAAAATTTAGAGTTATGTTGTTATGTTTTGTATCTTTAGGTTAGTTTGTAAAAGAGGTTGAATAAAGATTAATGACGGAAAGATACAAACATTTAATTATCAAAAATGTACAAGATTTGTGAACGTCATAAGAAAATATAAGTGGTATTGGTGGTCCGTATAATTTTACGATATTATTGATAAACAAAGTACGAATATTTACAAGTATTGATTCATTTTATACTTAATAAACAATATCTTATTTGTAAGTATCAAATATTTTAAAACTATTAATTTAATTACTATTAATTTAAGAATTATGGATTACTGTTTTATAAATCTCTTGTTAATACTAAGTGATATTTAAAAACTGTTTTTACATATGTTTCAAGAAACGAAACTTCATTTATTTTTATTTTATAACATGTAAATGTTAATTTAAAAAGGTGAAATATTAAAAAAATGGTTTAAAAATGAGCACTTTAAACAACTCTGTTATAATTTGTTACGAAAATAAAAAACAAATGAAAGGAAAAGCAGTTTCAAGAAAAAAAAAAGTACAAAAAAATGTAAGACGAACATTCTATGAAAGTCCACTGAAACATATCCAATTAAGGTAATAGATAATGCAAAAAGGATTTGTACGGTATGTATAAAATGTAGACATATATACATACACAAGTATTTGTTTTTATAATTGTAGTGGCAAAAGATGGGCACAAACACAAAAACAACTATTATGTAATACTAACCAAGTCTTTAACAAAAGAAAGGATTCTTTTTGCTTTGCAAAAGAGTCTTTACAAGATAGCGTTATTATTTTAAGCGATAATGAAAATGAATCAAATAATAAAGATGATGAAAGTAAACAAGAACTACAAACAAGAAAGAGATTCTTAGATTTGTCAATAAATGGTGAAGGAAATCCTCAATGTAATTCAAGTGAAACATTAAGTCAAACGAAAACTGCAGTAGAAGGACCTCCAAGGAAAAAAAGGAAAAAGAATATTGTTGCATTATCAGAAAATAATTCAACTTGTCCTTCAGTATCTAATACAATTATTGATTTAGATGATGAAAACATAGGTAAAAGATATGTTTCCTACAAAATAATAACATTTTTGTAACTAAGAATATTATTGCAATTTAATATTTTATAGCTTTGGTAGGAGATTCTATAAATCAAAGTTTAGATGATATTGTTGTGGTATGGTCATCAACAAAAACTATTCCATCATCTACAGAAACTGTTCCACTATCTGCAGAAACTGTTCCACTATCTGCAGAAACTGTTCTACCATCTGCAGAAACTGTTCCACCATCTGCAGAAACTGTTCCACCATCTGCAAAAACTGTTCCGCAATCTGTAAAAACTCCTGTGCCAAGTGCAAAAACTCCTCCACTATCTGTAAAAACTCCACCATGTGCAAAAATTCCACCACAATCTGTGAAAATTTTATCATCTGTAAATCAATCAGAAGAAGGGCCTATAGATCAAAAGAAGAATGATAGAATTTTTATGATAGATACTACACCAAATAAAAACAATCTTAGTTGCTTACAATCCAATGAAGATATATTGCAACAATATGAAACAAATACTGAAAAGGATGCAAAAAACAAGAAAGCAGAAGAAGAAGAAAGCACGAGAACTTGTTTACCTTTCAGTAAATGTAGATTGAAATTTCCTAAACCTCATAATATAAGCAAAAACATTATAATGACAAAACCAAAGACAACTCAAAGATCAAGAAATTTCAAACGATCAATAACAAACTATACTACATCTACATTTACATCTACTACATCTACTATATCCACTACATTTAATACATCTACTGCATCTACTATATCCACTACATTTAGTACACCTATTATACCTACTATATCCACTACATTTGATACATCTACTATACATACTATATCTAGTACAAGTACATTACCACTTGTATATAATATGCCGGTTGCATATAACTATCCTAATTTATATGACTTTTCTAATCCTGGATTTCAAACTACTTTTGAGCCTAGCTTTATATCATATCCTCAATTATCTACAACTGGATCATCTGTACCTCAACCACTTAATAGCTTACGGGAAATAGTTATTGATGGCAACAATATAGCTATGGCGTATGATGATTGATTATTTTGAGATTATATTTAATTTATGTATTATAATTATACCTGCAGCAAAAATTTAATTTTTTTTAGGTATCGTAAACATAAAATATTTGCAGAGGAAGGAATCAAGATAGTTGTAGAATATTTCCAAAAGAGGGGTCATTCCGTTAAAGTATTTGTACCTCATTATAGAAGATCATTAAACCACCCATTACTTGAAAAGTTATACACAGATGGAATAGTAATTTTTACACCAAGTCGTGTTATCGGTGGTAAACGGATAACTCCTTACGATGATCGGTAAATTGTTTTTCTTTTTAACTATTGTGAGAACTATTTATTTTATAAAATGGTATTACTTAAAACTTCTAGATATATATTAGAATATGCAACAATGTGTGGAGGTATCGTAGTGTCTTTAGACCAATATAGAGATTTATATTTGGAAAAACCAGAATGGCGTGATACAATCGAAAAGAGATTATTGATCCCAACATTTGTAGGAAATTATGTTATGTTTCCTGAAGATCCTTTAGGTAGAGGTGGTCCTACACTGGAAGAATTTCTAAGACATTGAATATAAAAGATAGTAAAGGATCAATGTAAATAGAAATTTAGTTTATACAGATAAGTTTTCATACTTTCTAGTGACTATTTAATTAATAATAAATTACAATACGTATATATATGTGTATATACATATTGTAACTTATTTTATTTGTAAATACGAAAAAGTTATAGATAGTAATACATAAGAAAATATTTGATTAATCTAATTAAAAAAAGAGCAGCATTTTTTTATTGTAAAAATATTTACATCTGTCAATTACTTTCCAATTTATCTTTTACATGTAAGTGCCTAAGATATAAATTATTTCGTATAGGTAATATAGTAGGGTAAAATTATTGTATGTTTAAAAGCAGTAAAATGAAAAAGTTATTGTTTTTAAATCATTGAAATAATACATTATAAAATAATATATCATTATATTTAATATACAAAAATAGTATAATATTTAATTAATAAATGATTATATATCAACGCAATATTTTATACACGATTAAAAAAATAGAAATTAATTCACAATGGAAATATAAAAAAGATTATTTTAACATAAGGTTTTGGAAAAATACTTCAAGTTCATAAATGTTCATTGAGTTGTACTTATATACTTGACTTAGTTTCAAAAAAGTGTTATTTTTCTGTAAACATAAATTTAGATCAATATTAAGAAGATTCATTTGTTTGTTTAGTTGGAAAATTTAAGATAACTGAATAAAGAATCACTTTCAATAAATTATGTAAAGTAAATGTTAATTACTGTTAATGTTAATTTATATACATGTATAAAAATCAGTAATTTTTTGGTGACATAGAATTCCACATCGGTTTCCAACACCATTTACGAGATTTACGAATACTGTCCATATTTTCTTGCGCTGTTTCGCGCGCTAATCGTTGCATTGGATTTTTGTCATCAGAATTATATTCTGAATTTGATAATACTGTTTCGTGTTGAAAAGCAGAAGTCACGCCTAAGAAAGAATATTTTATATATTTTACTATTGTTGTATATAAAAAATCTTAATAGAAAATACGCTCATATAATAAGAGAATAATTACTCGCTTTGGCAAATAATTTTTCTAAGACGTATTGATCATCTTCAATTGGTTTAGGTTCCTCTGTCAGAGAACGTTCAAGACGTCGTCCAATTAAATGTGAGACACGTTCTCCTTCAAATAGAGCTGAGGCAGCATGCTCTTCTAATCGTGAACTTCTTTTTCTTTTTTCTTTGCAATGATTTTTATTTAAGTTTGACAACGTATCTTCATTCATATTCACATTACATGTTACTGTTTCGTTACTTCTATCTAAAATTTCAGTTATATTAGCATCATTAGATAGACATTGTACAGTAGCCTTATTTGATGTTTCATGTATTTTAATATCAGAATTTAATCTATTTGTTAATGCATGATCTTTATCTTCCAGTTTATTATTTAAGATGTTGTCTGTATTGTATTCAATATTTTTTGAAATTTTATTTTGGATACTGTTGTCATTCGTACTTTCTTGATTTGCAGAAAAAAGTATATCTTCATTTTTTTTATGAAGATTACTCTCGTTTTTAATACCTTCTTTTGTTAAATTATCCTTGAATATTTCATAATTGTGTTTTAAAATATCTTGATCAATATTATTATCGTGGCAACTTGAAACATAATGATTCTCTGTAGCTTGTGCTATTTGTATTACAGGTGTAGAGTTTGAGGTATTCTGACTTATATTTTTACTAAGCGTAGCTGCTAATTTTCGCATTTTTCCAATTTTATTAGATGAAAATTTGGTAGACGAAGAAACTAGTCTAGATTGTCCGAATAATTTATCTATTTCACTAGAATTATTATCGATAGATTCATTAAAATTAAAAAGTTCAACTAAATCGGAAGTTTTAAATAATCTATGTTGACGTGGATCTTCTAAAACCTTATTTGCAAGAAGTATTTTAAATATTTGTCTGTGATACATCTGAAACAAAACATTATCTCATAAATACTTCGAAATATTCAGCAAAAAAAAAAAAACTTAAAATTTTACCTTTTCTTCAATAGTACCAGCAGTAATAAGTCTATAAATGGTAACTTTTTTGTTTTGTCCAATTCTCCATGCACGTGCTCTTGCTTGAGCATCAGTTGCTGGATTCCAATCTGGATCATAAATAACTACTCGATTTGCTCCAGTCAAATTTACTCCCAGACCTCCAACACGTGTAGTTAACAAAAACACAAAATATGATGGATCCTGTATGAAAAAGATCAAATTACAAAAAGACTTAAAATATTAATAAAATACATTTATCGTTTATCGATATATATATACCTTATTAAATAAACGAATTGTTTCTTGTCGTTGTGACATAGAAGTAATTCCATCCATTCTTAAATAAGAATATTCTTCGCTTTGTACTAGAGATTCTAAAACACGCATCATCTGCAAATAAAACTTTGTTATACATTATTTTGTACATAACGTATGTTCATAAACAATTATATAACTTATTTACTTGTCTCCCTTGAGTAAAAAGAAGTACTCTATGTCCCTGTTTTTTCCAAATTTTAAGAAGGGACCAAACCACTATCATTTTACCAGAACGCTTCCAGTATCCAAATTTCTCCAATGCTTCATTTGATACATCAATGTCTTCATCTGAATCCTAAATATACATTTAATTAAATACAATGAATATTAGCGCGCTGCGTGATATAAATATTATAATATAAATTAAATTATAATTTAAATAAAATATATAATTTATAAACTTACAATTGGATTTGTATAAAGAAACAAATCAGGATGATTACATATCTTTCTAAGCACTGATAATGCTATGAGAAGGCGAGCCTTGTATCTTCTGCTTACTGAATTACTCTTTTCATGCAAAATGAAACTAACATCTGCAGAACGTAAATATTCTTTATATAGTTCCTTTTGTTCTCCTGTTAAACTGCAAAACAGTACCTAAAAAAACATGAACTGAGATATGAAATTATAAATTCTTACAAAATATCCTACTGTGTAACAAACCTGTTCGTTCTTTTCTGGTAGACTAAGATGATGTTGCACATCATTTTTTGTTCTTCGGAGCATATACGGTGTAATAGTATCTCTAAGCATTGTAGCGACCTGAAGCGCGATAGCTTCTTGCAAAGGAGAAGCATTTGTGTATCCTCCACGAATTATAGGGGTTGCACAATGCTCTAAAAATGCAGGTAAAGTGCCTAACTTGCCAGGTAGAATAAAATCAAAGAGGGACCATAGTTCTTTTAGGGAGTTTTGCATAGGGCTACCCGTTAACAAAAGTCGATGTGGTGTTGAGAATTCTTTTACTGCTTTACTGATCTACAAGAATTCAATTGCAATTGCTTTTGTACCTAATTGTAAGATCATCACAGATTGAGAGCAAGAAACTACCTTTGCTTGTGGATTTCTTATTTTGTGACCTTCATCAAGTATGACATAGTGCCATTGACTGGTTACAAGTAAATCTTTATGTATAAGCATACCAGAATAAGAAGTAATTAATACACCACCAGATTTTAAAGAGTGCATTAAATACTCCAAATTACCTGAGGAGATATTTATTAATAATATAAAAGTAATAAAATATCACATTATTATCATATGTTAGTGCAGTAAGTAACAGATGATTTTATTTTACCATTATAAGTTCCACATTGATGTAGAACAGCCACTCTTAAAATAGGCCACCATTCATGAAAATGCTTTACCCACTGTTCCATTAGAGTAGCTGGACAAACAATTATAGTTGGTCCCAAACCTCTGAACCTATGAATAAGTAGTTATTATTAATTAAATATGTATTATGACTTTGTTAAAATAATCAATAAACAGAAAGTATGTACCTTTCACCATCTGACAGTAATTCACTACAATCTAAACCTGCAAGAAATGCAATTACTTGAACAGTCTTTCCCAAGCCCATTTCATCACCTAGTATCCCTCCTAAGCTACGAAGATGCAGTTCCCACAACCATTGTACAGACACTTTCTGATATCTAAAAAAATTAGTCAGTTTTATATATACACATAATATATATATATATATATATATATATATATATATATATATATATATATATATATAAAATTCAGTCTTTTAATTATTCATACTTATATAACTTTTTCCATATAGATTGAGGGATTTTAAATAAATTATCTATTTTGTGTAGTGGTTCATCCTTTGGATAACCACTTTTCTCTACCCTTTCTCTATACATCTCTTCATTTCCATCATCCAAAACTAAGATTCACATAATTCTCTATTAATAAAAGTGACATATTATAATGATTAATTTTAAGATAAATCATCATGTTTACCTCTTTTTGTATGAACAGATTTGGTAAGAGATTTTCTCTTTTTACATGACTTTCCTTCATCTTCTATAAAATTAAAAAAAAAACGATGCTTTATCAATAAATATTAAGTTTCAAATTAAACTAGTGATAATATGTACCTGAATCTTCATCACTTGGTACATATTCACTTCCAGAATCATTAGTTATATCTGCAAATTTAATGTTTGTTGTATTTTCAATCAATGTCTCTTTAGTATTATCTTTGGAACTATTACAGGAAATGAATTCATTTTTTGAATGTTTAGCCTCTTTGGTAGAATTCTCAATTTGATTAAATTTACTATCTTCTGTTTCATAATTAATATCATTATTTTTATTTAAGCTTTTTGATGTTTCAAATTCTCTAGTTTCAGAAACTAATTTCTTCTTATTAGCTTTGATTTTTGTTTTTTTCGCTATTTTAAATTCTTTAGGGCGAGTATTTAATAATTTTGGTTTTTTAATTGTTACTGCGTTATTACTAGTATACTTAGATGCCTTTGAATTTTCTTTCAAACGTTTTCTTTGTTTGGCAAGTTCAGCCTGCTGTTGAAGGTATTTTTCAAGATCAAGTAAATGAGAGGATTTATTAAATGTCCTGAAAAATGAATATTAAGTTTAGTTTTTGTAATTTTTACTTATAACAATTTTATTAATATCATATACCCTTTAGTTCTTAACAAATCAAACTGTTTTTCAATTGCTTGAAAGGGTGTAATCTCTCCAGTTTGAACTTGTTTTTTTAATTTTTTTTGTCCTGAACAATCTATAGTACCAGTTCCATTATCATTGTTTAGTTCTTTTGAATCCTTTTTTGTTTTTATATTTGATTTCATAAAATTATCAATTTCTTTAGATGCTTCATTAAAAATGCTTTCCTCACTTCTTATTGACAAAACCTAATAACGTTTCTTTATTACTAACAGTATGATAAGAATAAATTAAATTTTATGTTACATATTGTATAATAGTATATGTTCAACTTTTTCAAATATTACAATTGCAGATAGTAAAAGTAATATATTATGTTCTATTGTCATATTTTAAATAAGATATATAAGATATATAATATAAATTAAAAAGAAAGATGAGATAGTTAAAAAAAAATGTTTTATATATTCTCTTCCATTATAAAAATTTAAAAATATTCTAACTAAATCAATTTTATAATATAACCTTCTCTCTCAAACTGTTATCTCTCCCATTTACGTGTATACCATTAAATTTTTCATTATTAAAAACTTGTCCTTGATCATCACTTTCCATGACTGCGATAATGAAATCAAATGATACCTTCACGTGTTACAATACAATCTGTGATAAACAATAACCAGAAAGTGGTAAAAAATTGACAAAATGTAGAACTTTAAGAACTACATCTTAAATGGTTTTAATTTTAAATTATTAATTTTTCTGATAGAATATTTGATAAATAAACATTGTCATTCAACTTACATAATATTACAGTCAATGGAAATAGATATAACTGTTGTCACGCCTAGCTTTACCAGCATATTAAACGTTATTTCACGTAAATATTGTTAGATGGTAGCACTAAAATTATTTTTTTTCATTAAATTCAAAATAATATTATAACCTCTGTTATGATTTACTATGTACTATAAATAAATAAATGTATATATATACATATATATAATACATATATATATATATGTATTATAGTCATTAAATTCTATATAAAAGTAAATAAATATAGTATCAGTACAAATTATGCAGATCAAAATCATCAGAATATAAAAAATGTAATATACTCGTGAATTTAATGGGTTTTAATATTAAAATAAAGATTCAAGCTGGTAGAAATAAATTTGGAAACACTATAAATTCTTATGTTTTTATTTTATTTTATTTCCTAAAATTTAACCATAGGCGGCTAACATATGAGCCAGCTATAAAATATTTAAATACTATAATTAAAAATTTTGTCTAAGAAGAATAAAAATCAAACTGCGAGGAATTGACAGGAAATCGTTTTCATTCTCCTAAAAATGCTTGAAAATGTTTTTAAAAAAGTAAGTTAGTTTTAAGCAAAATTTTAATAAAATTAATTAGGCCCAAACCCATTTTGGAGTAACGCTTTTAAATTCGAAAGAGTCCGGGTGACCTACATGCGAAATATTGGGGAAGCTTTTCGACCATTGGAATGGTGTTCGCGATTGCGATGTAGATGGTCCGGAAATAGCTTCAAAGCTTTTGAGACCATCCGCACAAATCGCTAAAATCTTCGTATCTATAATACCATACGGTACAGGTATATCTTCTAAATCTCCACGATACGTCAACTCCCGCAACTGATTTGTTTTTGAATTTTGTTCCTCGGAAGTGCAACCTTCCTGGCTGCATCCACGCATCAAGTTTCGAAATTGCTCGAACGTAGTGATATTCTCTTGTAAACGCGTTAAACGGAGTTTCAAAAGATCTACATCCTTCTTGGCAGGTCGTACGATGTCGTTGATGTTTTGAAAATTCGATATACCAATATACGATATGAAGCCGATTTTCTTAAACTTCTCGGTGTAATTCATAGCAACGGTGATACGTGGTAGTTGTTCCACTAATAATACAGTCATGGAACGTGGCTCAAAACTGATCCATTGCAATGCAGAAGCTCCACCATTCTGATGAGATATAGTGTCAAACCAAGATTGACTATTCGTTGCTAGTCGATTTGCTGCCATTAATCTTACAGTTAGCATTACCTATAACATTATTATTATTACTTAATAACTTTTTGTACATAAAAGAAACTATATATATGGTGTACCTGTATATCATGTTCGAATTGGCATGAGGTGGCTCATTATGAAAAACTAAGGAGAAAATATACAATAAAATTTTTTCGTTCGAGACTTAGTTTTCGAGAAAATCAAGTTTGAAAATTTATTAAGTATACTTGAATATAGCTAATTTCAGATGCGACAGGAGTTAATAATCGGCATGAGATTATTCTACATGTAAAAACGAGTAAAAGATGTGGAATACTATTTTTCTGTTTAAAGCTTCATACTCAAGACATTAGAGTTTAAAAATGTTTAGTTAAGAATTTGCTCAATATTTTTACAATATTCTTTACATGCGTAGATACATTTTCAAATTTATTATTCTAGGAAACAAAGCGTTTTATGAACAAATTCTATTCTTATTTTTATTCGACTTATTTTCACGTGTGGAATAACCTCATGTCGATTATTTATTCCTATCCGGAATTAACTATATTCAAATACATTTTATAAATTTCCAAACTCCATTTTCTCGAAAACTAAGTCTTGGACGAAAAAGTTTTATTCTATTTTATTTCATTTTCTTTTCATTCTGTCATAAAGAATCGTCTCATACCTGCTTGTACATGATATTCAGGCGCATCCTATGTAAATTTAACAATAAATTCATACATGATCTTTTGGATACAAAAGACTCCACTCATTCTGATTCGTTGCTAATAAAGATGTTCCAGTAATAATCATTTCATGATTTTCTCCATTTATTAAATAGAATTCATCGCGGGACGATAATGCTCCAGGATAGGACGACAATACAATTGATCGACCCGGAATTAATGCATCAGCTTTTGTCGTAGGTAGCACATGATAGCCAAATGTGTATTTTTTTAAGAGTCTTAACATTTGAGTGTATCTATAAAATAAGAAATAAAGATTTGTAGTTTATTCATATTAATTTCTATCATTTAATAAAGTATACATTTAAATATATTTACATAGTTTGTAGTTTTATATAGTTTAAATAATTACACCCACTTTTATTATAATTATTCTTGCAGCATGAAAATACAAAGCTTATGTCAGTTTATATTTGAAATTTATAACAAATTGATTAATATAAGAAATATATAATGATTCACTTACGGTGCTGATGTATGTTGATTGATTGCAATTAGAGGTTCCGAATTGTCTCTTGCAAGAAATTTGAAGTGGATCATAGAACTTACTACGGAATTGGAAATATTGAATACTTGTTGGAAACCAGATAAATCGGAAGTCAAGGCGAGCCAAAGGAAATCGTCAGATTCCAATGATACCGACACACGGCTCCGACGTACAGCAAATTTCCAACCAGCTTCCAAACCATCTAATTGAGCATAAAATAATCGTACCTAAACAAAAATCAATTTTATTTTATTTTATTAACGTATTTTTTATATTTTTTAATATTTAGTATTTTTTAGTTATAGTTTATTTTATCGTCTTTTAAAACTACTAAAAATATTTATGTTACGTCGCGTGAGATGGTCCGTGCGACGTCCCTCATGACCTGGCCGCCAAGACCCACACCCCATTAAAAACTACCCACAATAAACCTAAGGAACCATCGTAAACCGACCCTTTTTTCACTTTCTCGCTGTTCATACATTTTCGGTTATAGATGGTCCTTAAAACAGTCCTTGGGCTTATTGCACGCTCTTACGAATTACGGAGACAAGCAGATGTTTGCCTAACAGAAAAGTAGGTTTTTCCCAGAAACAAGGAAACCTCTGAGCCCTGCTGTCAGAAGACTTTCTTCTCAGATTTTCGTCTATTCGCGATGGCTATAACCAATGGGCATTTCCCATTTTCACTTTCTCACTTTCCCACCGAAAAGTGCGAATAACGAATCCGCGTTCTTAGTTCAAAAGGGTACACCTACATCAAGCTTTCCTCCGTAAAGAGACGAGACGGGTCTTTACTGTCCTTCCAACCTCGGCACAGTCAACTACTGTTCTTTTAACTACGACATTCAGTCACTCTTCTCGTCTATCCAGACTCTCGCGATAATCACCCTTACGGTTACTAAGTTTGTCTTCGCGACTACGACTTCGTTCAAAACTCTAACTTCCATTCGGTAATAATAGATATATTCCGAGACGGTATAATAAGTGTATGGTGTAACGGTGTAAGTTGTTGTAAATATATAATTATCAATAAAACTGTGAGTCCAGTTTTATTACAGAACAATCACCCCTATTATCCCAAAAGAAATAGGGGATCGACCTGTTCGTGGTGTCGATTAATAATCGTAACGGGAATTTACGACTCCCGTTGACGCGCTATCTCGCGATCGCGTCTCCCCGCGACTGGAAGAAAATACAATTTATTTATTATTAAGACAATAGGGTAATTGTGTACCATATGCCAAAAAGGATCAGTAGACTCCGCCAATTCAGCACGTTCACGTATGACGGCAGTGTTGTCTCGAAGATATCGCATTAGCTTTCGGCACTCAACGGGTTTTGTTTCGCATTTTGGCTTTATAGTGTTGAACCAATGATGATGAATTAATTGCCAAGTTAGACTACCTTCCAACAGTCCGGCGGCATAAGCTTGCACAGTATCTGGGTATTTTGATGATGTTTCTATTTCAATATAGGACCATCTGTAAAAATTATATTACGAATCATTTTATTTCTTTATTATAAACATATATACTTAACATACAAATATTATATTATATTTGTAATATTAGCTTTATATATATATTTTTTATATTAACTTTATGTATGACATCGACTTACCCATGCTCGAAAATTTCAGTTTTATAATAGGCTCGAGCTGCATGCAATGGTATAGCAGTTAGATCATTGCCTTGGCCCCAAAACTCAATACGATATCCTCCTTTACGGTTCCATAATACGGTGGCTGAATAGATTCCATCTTGTTCGACACTGTTAACGTACGATAGATAGGTAATTAGAAAAGTTTAACTGGTGTATCTGTGTACATATGAAATGGATATATTAGACAAATAATCTGGAACGCCCACATAAGTGACAATAAAATAAATTTTAGTTTTAACTTCTATGATTAGAAATTCTTGTTAATAATTAATGATCTGATTATAAGAGAACTAAAAGTTTATTATATCTCTATGTGAAATATGCAAAGTATACATTATACATATCAATATCCTTCACATACAGAACCTACTTCTAATTGCAAATTCTGATTGCAATCACATGTGTAATGTATGCTACATTATTCATTTATATCGAACTTTAGAAACGTAGGCAACTCATGAAATTCATTAAAACCAGTTTTTAGTAATTCTTTACCCACACACACACACACACAGACTTAAAAACATCTCGATTGGAATACGAAATATTTTTCCCTACTAGTTTGTACCTACACATTTGAAACAATTAATTTCTTTTAGATTACCTATCAAACTATAATAATAACATAATAACATAAACAATAATAACATAAAAATCTGCTTGAATTGAATTAGAATTAAAGTTACAGTACTCGAAAATTCAAATGCCATCTATAGAAATATACCATAAACCTTTCCCAAAAGTCTTACTTGACTAAAACAATACATACATATATCTGAAACGAATAAGAGGCAATTAGATAACAGCGACGTCGCGTAATAAAGATCAAAGGACAATAATTTATTAGTTAAATAACAAAAGTAATAATACAAAAATATTACAAAATAACAAAAAGATATTTAATTAAAAAACTAAGAATAAGACATTTGGAGAATTTATGCAGATCACGTGCAAATGATAATGATCGGTGCAAATATGATAATGGCAAACTTATGACAATAAATAAAGTAGTTTTTATTATCTGTTCGGCGAAATTATCGTTTGCCGTTCGTGCACGCGGCAAGCAAGATAAACCGCGTGTCAAGTACGTAAAAGCTTTGGTACGTCGGAAGCGCAACGTGTGCACGCACCAGCCGTGCCGTGATAGCGACAAACGCGAATTCGAGAAGCCAGACGTTGCGTTACTCGATCCTATGTCGCGACCGGTCCCATCCAGCTTGTTACCATCGAAATGCTGATGCTTTCGATCGCTTCACTCACATTGCTGCACGCGTTTCACATGTGTCGAATACGGTCGGAGTTATCGTAGGAACATTGATCTTTCAAGCAAGAACACTTGTTTCTTGATAAAAGATCACGACATTCGTTATATGTATGTATATTGAAATTGTATGTGAAATAGTTTGATATAGATCGATATTTGATTTATGGCCTATAGTGATTTAAATAAGATGTACATAGTTGCATTGTGTATTAATTTTTAATCTGTATATGCTCTAACGTTAGGTGAATGTTATCAATTTGGTACTATTTCAATTAATGAATGCTATAATGCTTTTAAATATTAAATTATTACTTTTGCGTTTTTCATCTAAATATAAATTATAGATTATTGTATTATCTTTTGGAATACTTTTCATACCTTTCATACTTTTTTATATTTACATCCCATATATTTTTGTAACATTTGTATTTTTCTTACAATTACTTTTTGTCAGGGCAGTCTAATTTAAGAATATTTATAAATATTAGCCATGTCATGATTATTCCTATTCAATCCTGATTCCTATTAAAGCGATATAGCGAATTAATGAACTTACTGTCCCAATTCACCGAGAATTATGGCCCCGACTCCTAGTAAAGCTACGGCGATTAGGATGTAAGTGGAGATGCGTGTCTGCAGCCAGGAGGCTCCTACTACCTTCAGCATGGCTCATCGGTAAGCTATACACCTTGGTTACGAGAAGAGAAGAAAGCAGAAAAGCACGAATTTCGCGTTCTCAACCCATCGATTACAGAAGCTGGTCTTCGGCCTCCTCAGGCGTTTCAATAGCTGCCAATACGCGCTTGTCTCGTGATTACTGAAACAGTTAAACAATTTCCAATTCAGTCAAAATATTAATTTCTATTGGAATTATCTATATATATATTCCACTATATCATTAAAAGTCACTATATTGTTAAAAGCTTGATGAGAGACTTTAATTATTTTATACAGCATCTTGTTTTCACGATAGTCATCGTAAGCTCTCTAAATCTATATCTATATTTAAAATTTTCCTGTGCTGTAATATAAAAAGAAAGTCTATAATTTTATCTTAGAATACACGTTTGAATAGCAGTTACTTGAAGATTCTAGTTCAGTTACTCTGCTATACTTTGTTTATTTGGATATTATTGCAAAACAGTTGCCATTTATATGCAATGAATTATTAAAGAATCAAGGATAAAATTAATTGATCGCGTTAGAACCAGATTTTGTTTTCTATAAATTATCCCACGGTCCATCGTTCATTTGTCGCTTACAACACGGATCACTTTTATCATCGCTATGTATTTTGTACCGGCATAAGACAGAAATGAAACAGAGGCTAAAGTCGAATTCTCTTTGAGTATAGCATTTGGCACTTGTAATATGCATGAACAAATTGATAAACCTACAAAATATACGTTTACTATTGATACCGTGGATTCCCTATAAATCGACGCATTTTTTTCAGAGCATGATGATGGAATATAAATATTGAACGATTTTTTTGTCAGTTACCGGTTCATTTTCAATTCTCAAGCATTCTTAAAATTCTCACAAGAATCTATCAACTATATGTAGAAATACACACTCTCCGGTTAGTGATCTCTACAGAGTTATTTATTATAATTTAAACAGGAAACAATGGTTATTGAACGTGAACTTAATGCAGTAATGTGATTTAACTAAGACAATTTAAATCAATGATTCACAACTCTGGCTACAACTCTTAGTACAACTCTAGTCGCAACTGACTAACGGCTACCTTATATATCATGGTTTTGGTACTCCTAGCACGCAGATGTAGATGACCCATGGTCAAGTATACTTTTTTTAATTATCCCGTGTCGTAAAAGGCAACGGGTATATGGCCCATCTTTCCCTGGCCTGTCAACACTTTTATTGTTTTTTACCTATAGTACATCGCAATTTTTTTCATGGTTTTTCCCCGATACTACATATATACATATTAAGGATATAATATTGGCATCTTTGTAAATTTAAAAGAAGATAATATTACGCAGTTTTCTATTAGCTTCTGACTTTTCTCTCAACGCTAACAAAAACACTGATATGACTTTCTAAAAAAGAAAAAAAAAATGAAGATCAAGGTCATTTTATTGATTGATAATTATTATATTATCATGTTGTATTATGAATACCTTTATGGCAAAATATAATACAGTATCAGCTTCTATGTGAGAGAATATTAAATTAAAACTTTTGGTATTGACAACGTTGTTTTTATAGAGATATCTCTCCAGGCCATAGAAGACTAGCGAATGATCTTAGAAACTTGTAAATTGCTGATGAAGGTTAAGGTCTAGGTTCGTTCACAGCATTTCAATGATTTTGCGTTGATATTTGCAATTAGATACGTTTAGTTCCTTTAATTATCGTTCATTCGGCGAACTATGCTTAGTAACTTGTTACATAATTGTAAAACACTTATCTGTAAAGGTTAACGGATAAATTTGCCATTAAGCATGGCGTTAGACTTAGACAAATATCAATGTCATAATATATAATTAAAAAGATACGTATAAATTGAAGTAACACATTAGAAAACATTTTAGATAAATGTTGTCAGAAGTTTCTATATTCTATTAATAATATGAAAGAGCACAACAAACAACATATTGCATATATAGAGTAAAAATTTGTTCTCATTTAAATCTGAAGATAGCAAATTTGAAGATTTAGATACAATAGTTATGTATTACACACACTGTTCCTTTAAAACGTTAACTAAGATTCATATAAGTATTTCTTTTAAATACTAACTTTTAATGAAAGGTATACATGCATATTGTATAAAAATAAATTCGTACTAACATTTGCAAAAATATTGGCAAGTACGATGAAGAGGATTATTATAATTCAGTTGCAAAACTCTAAAACTATTCTTCAAACGGAGTTACAATCTTCTTCTTCTAAAAAATAGCTTCTTTTCTTAATTCATTATAAATTTTATTGTCTTTTTTCTGTAATTATTAATGTTTTACTTGTTAATGATAGTATCATCGCTTATAAACGAATCTCGGGAACTGAGCCAATATAAATTTTCTCGTTACTGTCAGAGTTCACTTGTATCCGACAACTATATGTTGAATTGTTTTCTGCGACGTATTATCTTTACAATTGACGTATTCTTATAGCAAAATGTAAATAAATTTATCATCATTCAAGACTGTAGAAGCTCATAAATTGGATGAACATTGACTTCGAGAGGTTTCTTGCTTGCAATGCAATTGCTAAAACAACACTTTTTTTTTTGCAATATGTGACTATGGAAACGGAAAAAAGATATTATGTTTTAAGTAAATATAATAAAAATTCGGAAGGAAAATCGTTTTAAATTACTTTGTTATTTAAAGAATTATGTCTACTGTATTACAGAAACGAAATATTTGGGTCCTTCTTTGATAAAAATTATTTTTGACTGTATTACCAAAGAGATCACTATACATATGATCAGAACATATCCTCTTATCTCTACAATAGTTATTTTCCAATCATAAATCTTGTATCATGATTGAATGGCAAATAAAGTTTTTCCATAGAATTGGGTGTGCTAATCGGAAAAATCTATTAGCATACTTCAAATACGCTCAATTTCGAGTGAATGCATAATTTATAATAATTATTAATCTTTCGTGTCCATTGAAAATATTTAAAATGGATAAGCATGGTACGTCAAACTTAACGATTTTAATTAGCAATTGGCAAGTACAAATATCCACGCGCTTATATATTTAAATTTAGTCACTTTGATACACGATGTTATAAATCATTACAATTTATGTTTCCATATGTGAATGGCGTCTTTGTATCTCATAATCATAATTATGTGAAGTAATGACGTTCTTCAAGATGGTAAAAAAATATGTGGTCCGTAAACACTGTGGTAGAATTACATTGGTATTAAGTAAAGAATGAAAACAACTATGTGTTAAATATTCTTGTCAGATATTCTGGCTAATTATAAAGAATAATTAATGTAAAGAATAGATATAAAAAGTAAATGTTTCTATATTTATTGTTGAGTTAAAATTTGTATAGGAATTTAGAAAAGTATTTAGTTTCCAACTTTGTGACAAAGATGTAAAGTTCTGAATATTATTGCAAATCTATATATTGAATCAAGTAGATTTAGTAGCGTAATTACTTTTACAGGAGACAATGCATTATATTAGTTTATGGTTTTAAACATATTAGCCGGAAATACAGCACATGAATAGATACACTGCCAATTCGAATCAAATCAATGTATTGTATGGAGTCACGATTTCTTCGACCTCCTTATCATTCGCCAATTATTAATCTGAGTCATCGTTGCACACTTTGACGTGGGATTCTAACTTGCAATTATCGAACGACCTGAATAAACATATACTACATGAAGAATAGTATAATATATACATTAATTCTTTTAAATTCATTTTAGAGTCAATGAATATGAATAATGCAAGTATGATTATGTATGAGTACAAGTATGAATAATAAAGTAAATAATGTTTACACCAATTTGAAGTTACTATATTTCACACGAATAGTATATACTAATTTACTCTTATTTAAAGAATTTGCAATAAAACCACGATGTACATATAAGTTACCATGACACGAACAGATTTATGAAAACAACTGTACCTCTCATTCTAAAGCCTCAGACAGGAAGCAATATAGCATGCAAGATAAGAACTCTGACAAATATTTGTAAATAAATTGGTAAATTTTTGTATTTAAATTCATATTCAATTTTTAAAAGATATCGTACATTATGCTAATAAACGATTTACACTTTCACTAAAAAGCAAAGCTAATAAATCTGTTCTAAATAAACGAGAAATAAATTCTGATCTTCACTTCAAAGAATTTTCAACGTACGAATCTCATAGCCGATTCCACTCGACATGAGAGCGCGGCAAACAAGTTACATGCAACCACGTGAACAGACTACCGTCGCGGCAGCTGTGTATTTCACTTCAGAAAATTAAAACTTAAAAATTCCAGAAAGGGAACAAATATAAAAAACAATATTCTTTATAGAAAAACGTCACATGAGAAAATATAATAATATTGAGAAACAGGAACACTTCTATGAATCGCAAACGATCTATCATTAATTGACCGTCTCGGAATATTTCTATTCAGTGTGCGCGCCTGAGCCATACACGCTCTCGTGCATGTCTCTTTTTTTCCTCGTATGAATTCTTCGTTCAGTCACTTACCAAGAGTAATAGAATAGATTCTGAATTGAAGCGCGTCGAACACGGGTAGAAAATCAGTCATTCGTACGGAGATTACATTCCTTTGGCGTGCTTTTTTGCCGCGACTTTACGACGTGGACCAGTTGCTCCGACACTGAAGTCCAAGCGCGAGCATACGCTGCTTCTCGACTGACGCGGCAACCCGTCGACCAGAATTTCGAGTACTATAAGTTGCATATTCCCTTTCCACCTTCCACAAGCCAACCGGCGTCGACGGCCTTTGCTATGTCGTTGCCACTGCTGTGTCATGTTGTCGCGGCACCCTGCACTCGCATTGATACGCCCCGTTATCAATTCGTTTTATCATTTTCAAGTTTCCGTATATTGGCATCATTCCTAAGCAAAATGATTGGTGTAAAATGTAAGATATTTTAAAATAATATAAGATTTTAGATACATCCAGATTCTACATTTTTAGTTTTAACAAACTTTTTATATTTTTATTTAATTGTATTAACATATGCGAATGCTAAAATCAAATATTACATAATTAATTATATTGCTTTTAATTATATACTTTGCATCTATTTTTGAATAATATATAAATATATTGTAGCCCTACCGATTTTATCAAGTTATCAATGTTTTTGCGATTTGAAAGATAAGATATATAAAATGATGCTAATGTATACATACAAAATAAATAGAGTTATGTCTTTGAGAGAGTTCTGAGAATATATTACATTACATCAACGATGAGAAGTTCTACGTGTAATAAAAGCTATTTAGTTTATACAACATGAAAATTTACCAATACTTCATCAGGACATCAGTTTTTTAAGTTTATGTAAGTTCTTCAAATACTTTGTGTTTGTAATATATATATATATATTCCCTTTCAAGTACTAGTTCCAAAATTGATAAAGTGTCCAATAATCTCTAAAAAATAAATGAAATTGTTTTTATTTAAACATCACAAAATAAAATGCTTAAAAGTCGATATAATTATAAATACATATGAAATAAGTCGTATCTATACTGTACCGAGAATTACATAGCTGTTGACTAATGCACAGCTCTTTAGCAAGACAGTCATCACTGTTGAAACTTAATGAGTTTTAATTGGATGTAATTGAAAATTTTAGTCATCTCGCAACTGTGACTGACCGAATAAAGGCACAGATGCACTCTGTTTAACTGGATTACACAAGAAATGATGCTAATCCTTTGCAACGTATTTGCTGTCATAGAAACGGAATCCAGATCGAAACGTTCTAACATTGTAACAATAAGCCGCGTTGTTCAATAATAAAGATTATATGTATGGAGCACTTGCGAACAACAGTTTCTCTTATAATGAGTTCTGTGTAAGATCGACATTTTCCGGTGACGTAAGATTCTTGTATCGCAATTATTATCATTTTCAAGCTTCCCATAGTTTGTCATTTTCTTCTTTTTTGGTGTGAATTATTTTATGTTTGTTATTTCGATAAGAAATTTAATAAATTTTCTTAATAATATCGTGAGTCAAAGATTTCATATATCATGTTACGTGAATCATGTAGGTAAATACTAGAAGTACTAAAAATAATAATGCTTTTGAAATCCTAAGAAATATTCGAGACATTTGATCTGTCCATTATTGTACGCGCAAGCACTCGTCAACTTTTCATTATTCAATGACCATATTCGACCTTCCACTTGAGGAATTTTATATTCCCACGTTTGAACTTTCATCACTGTTGTAAATTTACTTATAATTATCGCTTTATCTGCTACTGTATAATTAAACAAATTTTACTATGGTTTTATTTTTCAATATTAGTTGGTCAAATGGTTCTTTTCCTTCTTCTTGTCTCCATTTAATTAGTACATCTTCGCTCAAAAATTCCATCGTAAACTTCTAGAAAACACGACATTTTTTGAAATGCAATAATAAGATAAGACACGCAATTTTCAATGAGTCAGAAATTGTACTAAGTGCTCTGGAGGCGTTTATGAAAACTATTGCTGTCATTTCAATAAAACAATTACGTAATATGAGATTGTGAACGCTTTTAACTAGTTGAAGCGATAAAAGTTTTCAATTACAACCCAACCCAATCTCGTTGACTTGTTTGCATCGTTCTTTGAAAAATCTGAAAATACCATTTTTGTCAATTTTAAGCGATCTAAAAAATGAGAATTAATGGAAATTCTAAGAAAAATATAGGTATAGAGATAGGTAATCCTTCGTAGAAATGTTGTACGAATTATCTATAATATTCGAACCAATATTTCACAATTCGGTATTATTCTTCCACAAAGTTGCCATCAGTGGTTGACGGAAACTGAGATAATCCTGAATATATTCTATACTTCTGAAAATAGATTATCTGCGTATACAATAGTATTTCTCAACAAGGAGTTCTTCCTAATTTTACACGGCTGACACATTCAATAAGATGTATAGTTACTACCGGCATATGAGGTAACCTTTCTTAACTTAACCTCCTTTAGTTCGTTGAATTTATTACATATTTTTCAGTCAGTACCTTCTGCTATGTAAAATATATAACATATTTAATATAGTAAGACATTTCTGATGAAGAAACGATCTAACTAACGAATTAAAATGAAATGAAATGAAATGGAAAAATAAGATTTGTTAAATATAGAAAATTTACAGCTTTACTATACTATACTTTACGGACTATGCATTTAATTGCAATTTACGTTGGCGCAGATTATCCAGAAGTTAAGGTCCTCGGCAAGATCGGTTACTTGATGCGCCGGCTAGTATGTTTGTGAATTCGTGAAAGCAACCGGACCGTTAGCCAAGAAAGGATTTAAGGCATTCATTGATCCAAAGACTACTGCACAATGACTTGCTGTTGCTTCAACAGGCACTATTGCTGGTTCTAATAAAAAGTGCAGGGAACATTTATACAAGTATGACAGTACTTTCTAGTATCATTTATATTTGATAACTATAATAAAATTAAAGGAAATTATAAGAATAAATAAAATAAAATTGTAAGCATAAATAAATAAAATTGTAAGAAATTGTGTCCAATAAAATTGTTAAGAATTATTATGTTCAATTATTTTACATTTGTCACTGGTAGAATTCATAAAAAACACATAGCTCATAGCTCATAATATGAAATACCTGAAACTATAAAAAAATAATGTCAGAGAGATGTATAAATATTATTATATCATTATAGGCTAAGAATAAAACAATCTTACGTAAAAATAAATAAATTTTCTAATTATCTTCATACTCCGGAAAATTCGGTAGTTAATTTTGCAGATAATCCAATAATAGAAAGGAAAGATAGTGAAACGCAGCAGTGCCCTAAAAAATAAGTCATATTGAAAATCAATTTCGACACTAGTGTCACGTGACCTAAGCTATTTATTCGCATCAAATAAAGCCTTTCGCGAAAATTGTTCTCGCAATAAGAGCCGCGGAATTTCTTGATTGCAGCTGGAAGGAAAAGCACGCGCCATGACTGGAATGTAATATACACCCTCTGGCATTCGATTATTATCAAGATATTTTCTCGACGTTCTGGCATCTTTTCTCTTTTCGCCTATGAACGTTATATATCTAGTGTGAATATGTTAACTCATAAAGAGTCGACGTTGCGTTAAAGTAACATTTAATTGCAACTTTTTTCAAATTCTGTATTTTAACATTGTGGTTATGAAATTCAATTTTTGTTTAACATCTTTCTTTCTTTTGGTATCTTTTCTTTAAACTTTATTGTTTTATAAACTGTAAAGTAATTAACGTGTTTATAACATAATGATAAACTGTTTCCTGGTCCTTAATGAGTTAATTTAGCAATCCACAACCTTTTTACCTACGTAGAAAAATGGTATAAAATAGAACGAAAAGATATGTGCAATCAGTAGTAGACACAACACTTCTTATGTTATAATGAAGTTTGATATCTATTTTGATATGGAGTATATCTTATTTCCATGAATTTTATTAAGGAAAAATCGGAATCAGTTGAACTTGACCCCGAGTAGAGTGATTTTCAGTTTATTGGAAATTGATAACCTGTGTAATCTACTTTCGAGTAACTGGATATAACGAAGCCAGGGGAAAATGGATGTAGGTAGAAAAATATAGATTGCTTGAATAAGAAAACTATGCTATTAAAAACATTAGAAATTAATATTATGATGTCATTTAAAATTTGTTTTAACAATATAGATACCTCTTCATCGTACACTTCAACTTATATATTTTTTCAATTTATTATATTTTAAACTTTAGTATGCAACATATACAAGGTTAAACTAAATTAATATTTTTATATATCTTTATCTGTATAATTTTCTTCAGTAATTACTACTTATATTTTTGTTGAAGTTCTTCTAACGTACAAGCACCATTTCGAAGTAGTATTCACATACGCGCATGCGTATCTATTACAAACTTAGTATATATAAATTTTATAAGATTAAAAGAATTTAATCATTTAATCATTTACGCACTTTTTAAATTTTCCTTACACTTTTTACCAGCTAAAAATTACTACATGTTTGTTTATTTATCTTTTTTTAATAAATGAAATGATTGTGTGTATACATATTATGATGTAGTATCATCGCGCATGAGCGCCGCAGAGAATCGGCGGCAAACCAGTGTTATATGAAGCCTTCGTCTTTTCGGATCATTTGGAACCTGTTAGTAGAAATTGGCGATAAGAAAGTGAAGGATCATGAAAATATCTGTGAAGCTAGTTCAAAATTGAGTAAAAGATATATAACATCTAATAAATTATAAATCAGAAACGAGTGATTTTTCAAGTAGAAAATCCATTGATTTTAAAATCTAAGATGCTTTTGAAGATTTATTTACTAATCTTGTTTACAATTTTAAAAGATGTATCGTGTTTATCCTGGCATGATTATCATCGGAATAACGAAGACAGTTCGAACAAGAAAAATGTTCATACAGTTCCGCTTGGTTCAGGAGCCACTTTTCATTGGAGGTATATTTTTATAACATTAATTGAATTTAATGTTAACGGATACACCGAGGAATAATTAAAAAATTGAAGAATAACTTTTTTAGGGTTGATTTTATGAGCGAAATGATAATTGCGGAAGTCCACTATATAGGTGTCGACAATACTTGGTTCGCCATCGGTTTCTCGAATTATGGTGAATTAAAACCTGCCGATTATTGCGTTCTGTGGATTGATTGGCACCGACAAATTCAGTTACAGGTAATCATGAAATACATTTAACAATTACACGAGAAAACGCGATAAGTCCATTTTTATCGATTTTATAATTTTTATATCAATTACGTTATATCGTGATTTCAGGATGCGTGGACAGATGAAGAAGGAAAATTAAATCTCGACCAGCAACAGGATTGTGAGAACTTCGCGTGGAGAAGAAGAGGAAACGTCACGAAATTTACCTTCTCCAGGAAGTTCGATACTTGCGATGAAAATGACTACATAATGGAGGTAAATTAACTATGAAATTAATAAGAGATATTAGTCATTGATTATTTTTCTTTACATAAAAAAATATTTGAAAATTCGTAGAGAGGTACCACGCACTTAGTGTGGTTAGAAGGTTTGGGACCACTGTCGTCCTTAGCAGGTTTACAAGTATCAGATGCAGAAGCTTCTGGCATGTCCAGAACAGAATTGATCAGGGTACTCCATAAGAAACCAACATTTCCATCGAATGCCTGGCAATTGGAAATGTTGACTGATCATGTAAAGGTGCCAAATAAGGAAACGACTTATTGGTGTCGCGTACAAAAATTACCACCCGTTTTGTCTCAAAAGTGAGTCTATTAGACTGTAACAAAATTCGCGAGAATTAATCTTTTATCGACCTATTATTTCTAGACATCACATTCTACAGTTTGGCCCAATCATACAAACGGGTAACGAACACTTGGTTCATCATATGGAAGTTTTCCATTGTGCTGGACCAATGGCTCTTGAAATTCCTATGTACGATGGTCCTTGTGATGGAGCTGATAGACCGGAAAAAACTCAAGTGCGTTAAGTTTCTTAGACAGATTTCTTCATTTATGCCTTTAAAAAATGATGAAATATGTTTTTTAAAATCATTTTATTTTTTACTCCGTTTGTTAGCTATGTAAAAAAGTCTTGGCAGCATGGGCAATGGGAGCAGATGCTTTCGTTTATCCAGAGGAAGCTGGTCTTTCGATCGGTGGCCAAAATTTTAATCCTTATGTCATGCTGGAAGTTCACTATAATAACCCCGAACTTCAGGATGGGAACGTCGATTCTTCAGGAATTCGTTTTATCGTTACTACGAGTCTTCGCAAATATGACGCCGGTGTAATTGAACTGGGTTTAGAGTATACTGATAAAATGGCAATTCCCCCACGACAAGTAATGAATCATTGCACATATAATTAATCAAAGATATATGCGCAGATATATATTATGATATATGTTACTAAAATCGGAATTAATAACAAAACCTTTGTAGGAAGCCTTTATTTTATCAGGACATTGTATACAAGAATGTACAGGTGTTGGTCTCCCACAACAAGGAATACATATTTTCGCATCCCAACTTCATACACATTTAACAGGCGTAAAAGTTGTTACTCGTCATATTAGAGACGGAGAGGAGTTGCCTCTGTTAAATTATGACAATCATTATTCCACTCATTTCCAAGAAATTCGTCTTTTACCGATACCTGTTACCATTTTGCCTGTAAGAATTAAAATCTAATACTTTATATATTTCACGTGTACTCCATTATATTATGTACATATAATAGATTTTAATGCAAATTAATGATAGGGAGATTCGTTAATAACAACTTGCACATATAATACGATGGATAGGGAGAATATTACTCTTGGTGGATTCGCCATTTCCGATGAGATGTGTGTGAATTATATTCACTACTACCCTAATGCTCGATTAGAGGTATGAAATATTAATATTCTTTTATAAAAAAACTATAAGATTATAAGAAGAATTATAAGAAATGTTCAATCTGTCTTAGGTTTGCAAAAGTGCTATTAGCGACGATGCACTGAGAACTTATTTCCGGTATATGAGGGAATGGGAAAATCAGCCAACTAGTGTCGATAATGGAATTTCTGCAAATTATGAAAGTATAGAATGGACCAAAGTTCGTGTACAAGCTTTACATGATCTATATGAAGCTGCTCCATTAGGTTCTTAATTATTTAATTTATTAATGTATTAAGCATCTGAAGTTTGATTTTGATATTTCAATTGGAAATTTTAATCTATATTTGATCAGGAATGCAATGCAATGGCTCTGATGGATCTCGACTTCCTGGATTATGGGACAACATACCAGCCACACCGGTCAAACTACCCTTACCTCCACCAGCTCGAAATTGTCCACACTCGTCGTTAAGACAAGAAATAATAAATTCTATATAAAATTCTGTTTCTGTTACATACTGCTATCTATTTTCGAAAATATTAACGAAATCAAAATTCATGTCTACGGATTATACACAAGTCTGAACATTAGTGAAACATAAACGAAATAAAGTATAATTATAATTCATATGGATTTACAATGATTTCCATAAACGTATAAACTTATCGGCTTACGCATAAAATACTTTACAAATAAAATACTTCGTTACACACATTATTTAACAGCTCTTTCACTTTATCTATATTCTTTTAAAACTGTTTCATTTAATTACATAATTTTAAAAGAATATAGTTTTTCAAAAAAAAAAAAAAAAAAAAAAGAAAGAAAGAAGAAGAAGAAGAAGAGAATGAAAGAAAAACAATTCGGATTACACTACGAGGTGTTCAAACTTAATGTAGTATTTGTGTAAGCCGAAAAAAAGGAAACTGAAAGACTATTAAAAAGCGTACCCTGGGAAAACGGTAAACATATTATCAATATATAAAAGTTTATAAACCTCCAGTATATTTATGCATCTTAAGGGTTCCTTTTTGGCAGTACATTGTCTTGCTGCGAATAAGCTAGCTTAATCGAACATTCGTTAACAAATACTTGTTCTATGAGAAATTGGTATTTGTAAAACATGAAATAATAAAAATAATCATAGTTATAATAATAATAATAATAATAATAATAATAATAATAAATCGTGATAGCTGAAACTTTGTCTTTACACATTTTACGAATGTACAAAAGAGGGACGCGTCTTAACGTTAAATGTGATATAAAAATTAAAGATATCCAATTATTTACGATATAATACACATGGGCGGGTTATACATACATACATACACACGCACGTACACGCTGAAATCACGCACACAATAGTTGCCTTGTTCGCTCGTCAAGCGCAAAGATCACTTCCGGAAAAATAATGTAATGTGTTCTTTTTTAATTTCTGTTTTCTTGCAATTTGTTCTTTTGTTTCTTCGTTTCTTTTCTCTTGTTTCATTCGACCCTTATGTACGATCTTTTGATCGAGCACTCGTTACATTTTTTTAATCTTTCAACTTCGATTAGAAGTTGTTCACAAACGTCCTAGCATGTAACACAGAATTCTATCGAGTATTAAATTTGTACTGCCAAATGCACTTCTGTGTGTTTCAACCCTTTGAAGTATATATTTCCAAAAAATGGTATCTTCTTCCTTTTTAGTAAAGCACAATTCTTTTAAAAATCTAGTGAACATGAAGATATAGACTTGATTAGCTGTATTATGTAATAGTAGAAAAATACCATTATCTACCTAGTAGATAAAAAGTGAAAAAATTTTGTTTAAAATTTGCAAAATGATTTGTTTTAATCTGATATACTTCAAAGGGTTAACCGTAATTCTCTATTGAAGTTATGGGAGAGAATTTTTCTCTTTGGTACTTAATTAAGCTGTACTTAGACTTGGAAACATTGATTTAAAAAAGAAATTTAAAAAATGGTTGCTAACAGAAGCTGATTAAAATGATTTCTATACCTTACTGACAACATGGCAGAGGAATGTACACATACACACATATATATGTAATATATAAATGTGTATATAATAATAAAATACAATACTTAAAAATTGCATGTACAAAATTTTTATGTTTAATTTACCCAAGGGTTGAAAGAATTTCCTTTTAAAAACAGTATTCCTTTTTAATTTTGTAAATAGATCGTTAAAATATCGAAGTTATTACAGTTATTATTACAAACTTAAGCAACATGAATAAAAGAACAAACACGAGTCTAACCACAGCTTAAATGTTAGAAACTTGAATTTAAGTCATTTCGCGATATTTCTTACAAAAATTCGAGAACGCAGATTTCTTTAAAGATATTCTTATAAATAATAGAATCGGCAGAAAAATGTGGCTTTCCTAGAAAACATAAATATCAAGTGACAAAATGGAATATAGCCAGCATATTTTGCATATACTATTAGAAGCTTTGATTTGCACATCTCGAGTAACGTGCTTCCTGAAACATTTAGGAACGTGATTGTTTTGAATACGTGGACATTTTTGTGGACATATGCGTAAAAAAATTTAGATTCTCTGCTAGGAACACGCTCCATTGGAAAAAATACTTACTTTCTAAAGCGTGGATGCGTTAACGACCGGAATTCCATATTTATGTTTCTTTCTCTCTCACTCTCTCATTCTACTTCACGGGAAGAATTTTTCCTTCAACATAGCTTTCTTTTTTGGAAAAATGTTTTACGTGGAATCATCACGTAACAAGAGATCGTGGCTAAGACTTCGCGGGTATATAAGTATAAAATATATATTAAGGAGCTTAAAGTACAATACGTGTTCTTTAAGTCCACTTTGCTACATTATTCGTATGCATACCAATACAAGAGGAATTTCATCGTTCAGGATTTTGTCAAAGCCTATCTACTTATGCGTCTAATTCAGCGTTGTGTAAACGATACGTCACAAAACTAATAAAATATATATATTATAAAAAATCGTTAATTTTACATTACAACGTGAGTTGCTGCGAGCCTAATTTCCAATGAGACTCGCGAAAAGCAGCTGACGCTACGATGTATCAACAAGAACCTCTCGACTAGAGTGACTGATTGTTCTGTTGCATATGCATTTGCAAGAAACAATAAAGTATACCGGCCTGTGCCATCACGTCCACGGTCCCCGCAGCTAATGGATCCCGACTTTTTGCATCAGATCGCGAATTCGTACCAGGACGCAGAAGCGTCGGCCCGAATACCGTCGCTAGGTTGTGCAAAGACATTTTATTTTGAGCCTCGTGTTTATTAACTCGAATCAAATGAGTAAGTAGAAAGTCGATGACTGCCTTGTTTACAGCTGGTAGACTTTCGTATACTCTTCTGAGAGCAGCACCTTTTGATAACTCGCCAGTTTGGAAAGCTTCTAAAAACGCGGGATACAGAGCATCCGTAAAGAGAGCTTCCGGCATTTCACGGAGATACAATTTGAGCACACCTGTTACAGAGTGAACGTCAACCTAAAGATATAAAAATAAATTCATATTAATACACAACTCTTTGAATAATGAGGTATTTAAAAAAAAAAGGATTTTATTCTTTTATGTAATGTATTGGCTACCTCTTTAAGCAGCTGTTCTGCTTCGTACGAATTACTTTCAAATGATTTGCGTAATTTTGTTAAATCAGAAGCCGAACCAGAAACGCGATATAATCCCACTTCTCCGACTCCTCTCCTTTCTACCTCTCTAACGCATGCGGTTATAATAAAAGGAACATCGCGTTTTTCACGTCTGTAACAAACATGTAATTATATTTAAACCAGATGAAAAATTTTTTAATAAAAATATATAATCAAAAGATTTAAATAGGAATTCATAGTTCATAGTTCAAAAGTCATAAAACATACTTGCACACTTGTTGAATTTTAGCTCCAAATAAACCTTGAGGTTTAGCAGATGGTACCCGCCTTAATGTCACTTCACTTGGGACAAAACGAAGAGCCACATCTAATGTAGCTGGGCCTAAATTTAATGACCTTTCTACTTGATCCGATTGAAGCCAAGATCTACTTAATCTTTGTATGCATTTGCCACGTAATACAGAACGCGTTCCACATTCTTCGTACAACAAAATTCTAACATTTTGACTTCCTTCTAGTTCCACAACAAATGTTTCGCCTTAAATAAGTGAAAATTAAGTAATTAATTTAAAAAAACTTATTTATTCGACTTTCGAAGTTTTATAAAAATAAAATTTTACCCCAGGTTGGAGCTTGGCCTCTCGCAACTCGACTTCTTGCACGTTTAAAATAGTGTCCATAACTATCAACTTCCACAATAATATAAAGATCTCCTATTCTATCTAAACCAGGTGGTGTCAAGCCAAGTAAAGTTAAATGAAGATCGCCTAATAATAAACTTTCATCGCGTCCTGATCTAAGTAAATAACTTCCCATATCTGTTTGAAGGTAAGTACGACAAGCTGTAACCCAAGCCTGTAATTCGTACATTGATAAAGGTAATGGTCCTGGAGGTTGTCCACCCTAAAAAATTATCATTTACCATTCATTTCTCTCTCATTAGATTGGTATGATCATTTTTTTTCTAATATCTTTACTTGCATCCTCGTGTTGAATTTAAATAAAGTGCATTATTACATATCTTTATCTTATTTATTTATTCGAAATCTGTGAATTACGCACCTTTGACTTATCTAGGTACATATGGGAACGCATTACCTGTTGCAATGCCTCCACCGCTTCAACCCATTGAGAACGTTCAAATTCACTGGATAGAAAGAATGTGTACGAGTTTTGTACTCGATGTTGACTTTTATGCGCAACGCGTAATACTAAATTTGGGGATGCTAATACTAATTGAGCTTCAAGCTCAGCAAGTTTCTTCCTATTTTTTTCTGAACCTCTACCACCGAGTCTAATTCGTTTTTCATCATTCCGCTCTTCCCATAGTATCTGATCACGTACTGTACATGCTTGTGATCTGAATATGTATAAATTATTATTATTATACATGTAAATTATTATTAGGAGTAAATGATAGACTTTTATATGTACCTCAAAGCTACAACATTAGCTGGACTAGTCTCACGAGGTTCAATGCCATCTTCTGTCACTACCGCCTCTGCTACTGGTACATACCACTTCAACTCAAATGTAAATTTGTCTCTGCCAGAAGCTTTATACTTTGCACAAGCAATTACGTCATTAAAAAGAAAAAGATGTCTCAACTTTCTATGACCATCAGACAGTTCTACCACAAACGAGTTTTTTACTAATCTCCGTTGTGCTCTATCATGACTCTAAAAATAATATAGTTTTACAAAATACTAAATTAATTATTATTGTAGTTATAAATATAGTTTATTTACCGGAAACATTGACTTCGTCTGAATAATATTAAATTCGTCTAGGAAATTTCTAGTCATACCAAGAGCCTCTGAAAGTGGCGCATGATCTGCATGATTCACTGGTGTGTGCTTAAGAAGATCCTACAATCAATTGAGACACAATTATCAACGCGAATTGAGATAAGATAACGTTTACAAAGTACATTTCCACATCATTTTATCAACTTATCCAATCAACGTTTTATCTATGATGTATATCTACATCTATATAGCTTTGGTTAATATAACAAAAACATAGACTATACAATACTTACATGCAATACTAGCGCATTTTTTTGTACTCGCGCTACTGGCTTATGTAAAAGATCTTCAAGAGATAAACCTGGTCCTTTTGGAACTCCTCTGAGTCTTATATCTCTTGTAATTTCACCAAATTGAGTCGAATGTGCAGAACACCTCCGCACAGTATCAGTAGCGCGAGCGTAATTATGTAAGAAAGCTCCATATAATCCTATATTGCTGGCCATTACCTTAATTTGTAATCCATAATAGAATATTAATAAGAGAGCATGATGTGTGAATTTCTCAATATTAATATATTAATATATTTAATTCTTACTTTAAATTGTTCACCTATAGTAGTTTTACTGTCCCATTTGTCTAGTTTCTTTCTAAGACCATCTAAAAATGTTTGGTGTAGTGCATGTAATTCAGGAATCTTATAAAACATCGTACCAAATTCATCTTCAGAAATAACAGGTTGGGACGTTGTTAATGTTGCCCTGATGGCTTTCATGTACTGCAAACAACATATACTTTTTTAATCAAAGTAATGTTATTTATGCATATTATGGAAAATGATAGATATATTACATACTTGTAACATTACATTTAGACATTCGACATAAATAGTTTCGCTCTCTACCACCGAGTTTACGATGCATTTAATCATAGACGTTCTATCATCTTCACGGTCTTTACTTTTCTCCTGTCGACGAGGTGTAGTTGGCGTTGGAGATTCTAAGCTACCTTCGCTAAGGCTTAAAGGCTCCGCGTCACTACTACCAGTTTCGTTATCCGTGCTAAGGGCACGTAATAAGATTGGCGGTGCAGGACTGGCACCTTCTTCATCCTCGCTATCCATTGCCGCTCGATGTCTATAAATAAACAGATGTATATTTGTAAATATATATATTTAATGTAAAGTTATCTTAAAACCAATAATGTTCAGATACAAATAACTTACTGTATAAAATAATCAATGTTGACATAATTACTCTGATTCCCTGGAGAATCAGGTAAGGAGGGCGGTCTTCTGGGTGGTGCTCTACTGCCATTATTGTTTCCAACAGGCGGAACACGTGCATCAATATATACATATTCTCCTGTTTGATCTAAGGCTACAGAATCATAATAAGGTTCCTCCTCTGATGCCTCTGCATCACCATCCTCTCCATCTTCATTAACTGCATTTTCTAAATCTATTTTTAATTGTTAATATAGATGAAACAAATACAATTAAAATCATTAAATAAAATTATAAAATTATAAAAGGATAATATAGCAAAAATATAATACCTTTTTCATCTTCCTCTTTAAGAGATTCTTCATTTTTATCTTTCTTTGAGCTTCCTGTCACTTCAATTACAGTGACATAGTTACTTGGCACATCTGGGTCACTGTTTCTTCTAAGTTCAGGCACTTTATCAGGACTCCTTGGTATTTCACTTTTGGGTCTTTTGCTTGTACTAAGAGTAGAACTTAGTTCGGAAACACACTTGTCCTGAAATTTACTTATATCTTCACGCGCTGGAAGAGGTGGAGCTAACGATTCCACATGTTGAACATTAGATGAGCTTGTAGAATCTGCCAAATTATTCTCTGTTGTTAAACAACTGTGTTGATTTTGTGATTCTGTGGATTGCTGTTTCTCAGGTGTAGTTGTAATATTACTATTTGCTAATTGCTTATGGCGTTCAACATCAGCCAATAACCTTTCTAAATATTCCACATAAAATTCTTCCTTTTCAAGTTCTTCTCTCAAAGCAGTCACCTGTGAAAATAATAATGATTCTGTTTAAGTATTTTTTATGTAGCTACATTATAAAATATAAATAATATAAATTTGTGTCCTTAGTAGATCATAACGAAATTGAATTAAATAGCGAGTAATTAATCAGTGAGAATATATTGTATGAGGAAATTTAGTAATAAGAATTGCTGTTCTTAGTATAGCAGATAGTTAAATATATTTAATGGTTTCATTTCCTTTATAGATAATAATAGATAATATATGGAAAAATTTTATATGTAAGGTAAACAAAATTTTTAAATTTATTTGAAACCAATACAATGAACATAAATAGTAGATCACATTAAAAATATCAATTATGGTTAAATATAAATTAGCTTAATTTCCCAGTTAAGTAAGAAATTAATACGATGACTCATAGAATGAAGCTCCCAATACCTCAGCAAGGAGGAAAGTTTTATGTAATAAGGAACTAACAATTTATTAAACAGTCCCCTTAAAAATATAAATCCTACTTAAAGTTTCCAACATATTTAACTCTTCCATTATTTATTTCTAAGAAATAATTGGCATCAAGGTAATCATATCAAGACATAATATTCCTGTTTGGTCTTACTGCCATTAATAGTACAGAATTAGAATATATCACATACAAATCATAAATAATATATTATAGCTTTTAAAATAAAACCAGCTATGTTAAATTAATTAATTCAAAATGCAAGAAAACATATCCCTTGGTATTCCATGTGTCTGATATTTCCAATTTTTATTTAAATAAATATATCTACAGAAAAATCTTAATATAAATATTTGAAAACTTCATCGAAGGAAATTCTCTTACAATTAGAAGATAATAACAGAATTCCTGACTGGATTCTCACCTTCTGTTTATGCTTGACTAGGTTGGCCCTGACGTCTTCTTCCCAAGCTGCCGGCAAGGCGCTGTCCGGGAATCTCTGTACCCAGACACGCTGGAAATCCCCGAAAACGCTCATTACTCTACTCCAGGCCGTTTAAAGAGAGGACTCCTCGGGGACAGTGATGATCTCGGGCACGATTCAAGCCGCTGTGTACATTGCACGGGCGCGGCGGCAGTCGTGGCTCTCACCCGAATACGCCTGATCACGATCTCGTTTTGACACAGAGATTCAATTGAAACGGACGTGTCACCGTAACGAGGCATAAGTCGTTCGTTTCGTTCGTGAACGATTTTCCGTTCCGGTACACGCTACAACGCTATACCCGAAGAATCAACGAAACGAGCGTCATACAACCGCTGTCATCTTGTCGACATCTCCTGCGTAGCTCACGGTCCGATCCCCATGCCCTCTCCTATCATTTTGACGCCTCCGCTATACTTTATTCACAGACACTGCCCTTCCTTAGACGCAGCAGGTGCGCTTCACGGATGATGATACTTTTCACGGTGCGCTTACGCAAAATAGAAATTCGTTTCTTACGAAACGTAGCTAAAATTATGCATTTTTCTCTTCGTTGACAGATAAAAGTTATACTTCTCTACGATGATATAAATCAATTTTCGCTCGGTTTCAAGATTACATTAGCGATGAATTTTAATTTTCGAGATATTCACTGGAAAAAAGTAATAGATATATTATAACGATACATGACGATAACTTTACGTAACGATTTATAATTGTTGTTTATGTATATTTATATACATTTATAAGAAATTTAAACGCGCATAATACAATAAGAATGCACATAATGCACAAAATATCCACAATATAAAAGGTAAAGTATTCATTATAATATTTAGAGAGTGACACATAAATATCTACTTAGATTTCGTTTCCTTATAAAAATGTAAATTTGCATAAACCTTCGCAATTTGACTATAAAATATAGGGGAAAGTAATTCCATTTTCAAAAGTGAAACGAAAATTTGGTTTATTTCGAAATCAATATTGATAAAATTGCTATTAAAGAATATTTCAAATATAGATGAATAACAAAAATAATTTTTTTGATAATAAATCGATTTTTTTAATTATAATATTGTATTTATTATAATGTACATACTCTTTAAACTCATTTTGAAACATATTTCCATTACTAAAATGAGGGGATCACTTAAACATTAAATAAATTTAAAAAATAATATGTATATATAGTAACAGATGATAACAAATACTTATAAATAAATACTTAAATATAAATATATATAATTGTTATTAATAGCATTTACTAGTAATTATTATGCTTGTCAAATACCTTATTCGAATCATTAATATGCTCCACGATTACTTCAATTATGTTCCTCACTCTTCCTGTATAATATATATCTAATATCTACTAACTCCACTGAAAGCATTGTAGCGCTACAGTGTGCGTATTCAAAAACAAAATCAAATAGCGGGATATTTAAAAAAATAATTCTATAAAATAATTAATTAATTATGTTTTCAAAATTGTAAATTTAGATATCAAATTATGTTTATGTGTATTGTATAATCGTTTTCTAAACATATATTGATAACGAAGAATTATTAATTAAACTGAATCTTTTTTTACTTATTTTTGTAAGTTGCTGTACGGGTGTAGCTGTCAACCTCGGTGGCAGTACAATTTAGAGGTTATGTTTCTTTTAAAAAATTAACGAATTTTCATCAATTTTTCCACTTATTTATAAAAATACCTATTATGGACGAGAGACAAAACGGCCCGATACTACAAGAATTAGTAAAATGCATCAAATTGGAGTCAAAAGGCGGGATTTTGTCATGTTTAGTACGACTTAAAAATGATTCAAAATGCTATAAGCAATTTGCCAAAGATGGAGGATTAAGCATTTTAGTAAATTTACTTCATTATTATCATAATATAAAAATACTAAACATGACACTGAGTATTTTAGCGAATGCTTGCATGAATTCAGATGCAAGGGAAAAGGTACAGATATATCTATTTTCATCTTTAAAATCAGTTGATAAAATTTATCTGTTATATACTTATAAACAGAGTATCTTTTCTATAGAATTTGCTTATTCGTAATAATGCAGCACAAATCTTTTTCTAGGTCAGAGGCTCTAAAATAGCAAGTCGTATAGTTTCTATAATAAAACATATCAAACTAGAAAATACTATACACTGCCGTGCCTGCAGACTAATCGGGAATTTATCTGAAAGTGACTGGCATGCAAAATCATTATGTGAAGCTGGTGCAATACAAGCTTTGATTAATCTTCTACAATTAGATACATATATGCAAACATATTTAATGGCTGTCAGAGCATTAAGGTATTACAAAATGAATATATATAACAAAAAATAATATCCTTGTACTAGGTGGTATTATTAATTAATTTGTATATGTTTTTTATAGGAATATTTGGAATACATATGAAGGTAGTAGAGAAGAAATCTTAGAGTCTAGAGTAATATTTAGAATTACATGTTTATTAGTATTGGCAAAAGAAAAATCAGAAACAGATAAAAAGTATGTGGAGCTAATAGAAACCTGTTTAAAAGCCATATGTGCCTTTTTGGCCACATTGGATCCACGAGTTGGAGAACAATTACGAGGAGAAAAAGACATACAGGGTTATAAGAGTATTGTGCAATGCTGTGATATGAATAATAAAGTGGCAATTAGATGTTTGTACAATCTTTGCCAAATTGCAGAATGTCGTCCCATTTTAGGGAATTTTGGTGCTATTGAAAGTTTCATTGCCCTTATTAAAGATCATTTGGAATTATCTAAGGAAACATTAGTCAGTTTATGTTTGTTCTGTAGAGAAGCTGTAAATCGTGCGAGAATTAGGATGGCATCGGGTTTAGAATTAATGTTATCTTTACTAAAAGATACTGAGAACGAAAAATATCATCCCATGTTATTGCATGCTTTAGCACAATTTGTTTATGACGATCCAAGCATCACAATAATGGTAAAAAATGGTTTGCTTGACGTTTTAGTTGTTAGATTAAAAAAAATGGTAACTGAAGATGTATCTAACGAGAGAACAAGCGTTTCAAAGAAAAGAGGAAATGATTCTCCTCCTAGTAGACAAACGGAATTAAAATACAATAAGACGAATTTAGGAAGGTATGTTTATAAAATTTAATTTATGTCTATATTATAGAAAATGTAAATTAAAAATTTGTTCATTTATAGATTTAGTTCAGACTATTATCGAGATGACTGGAGTCCAGGAAGTGCTACTAGTGTTTCCTCTTCACCTCCCAGTACACCACCATTACCTTTTTATGATTCTATTGAAAATGACGAAAATACCGAGGATAATTACAGTCCAGTTTGTAGTGATACAGATGTGATGGATACAGAAGATGGTAAATTAGTTTATACATGTACTTTGTGATAATTGTTATAAAATAATTTTGAAAACACTTGGAACTAATAACTTACACTTAATTTTTTAGAACCCCAAGCAGAAGTTGAGTCATTAAAGAGTTGTAAATCGATAACTATAGATATAGAAGAGTCTCAGAATGTGGGAAAGGAAACTAAATCGCCGAATGTGTGGGAGTATGCAAATGTGTGGACATTAGTATTACTAAGTCGATTAAGTCATTCAAATGATCCAATTGATCGGTTGGCCGACCCCGCAACCATTGAAGCGTTATCAGCTTACATTAGGCACGCGAAAAGTCCAAGAGCATCTAGAATTTTAACTAGGATTATAAGGTAAGTAATAAAATAACGCTCATTTTATAAGACTTATATTATTTAATAAAAAATTTTGTATATAGGAATGGAGCGTATTTAATGCCATTGTTAAAACAAGGCTTCGTTTTTGAAGCTGAAACGTTGTACGGTTCGGAACAATATACGAGACAGTTATGTGTTTTAGCAGAAACCGGCGGTGCAGTAGGTGAAATTACATCTATACTGCTTCGCGGAGAGGAAGCTCATAAATTGGTTATCGCAGTTTCGATACCATTCCTAATCAAGTCGCGATGTATTCTAAAATCGCTACTGAACAATCACGGTGGTCTTCAATTAATATTTCACGTTCTATCCGACCAACAACATGTTCTTCACGAAAACGCTATTTGGTCCATTTGTCGACTAGCAAACACGCTTGAAATTCAACCTGAGATTGTAGAGAAGTGTCAAATCACGGACACTGCTTCGACTGATTTTCCAAGAGTATATGACAATCATCCCAAACCTGCAACGGTTACATTTGAACTGGACGACGGTACGACTGTCGATGCTTGTAGGCAAACGCTATGTCAAAAATCGGACGCATTTTCCGCCATGCTTGAAGGGTACTTTTCAGAATCGGGCAAGAAACGTGTCAAATTACGAAACACATCGAAAGAAGGTCTTAACACATTATTGTTAGCTGCTAATGGAGCAACTTTCGAAAATAGAACTATCGAATCATTGCTAGATGCCGTGCTATTGGCTGATAAATTTCTTATGGCTGATATATCAGATATTCTTACAGAAAGTTCTATTTCTCAGTTAAATTATAAAAACTTCAGTAAAGCGTGGAACTGGGCAAGAGTGAATTCGTGCCACGAACTGAAATCCTGTTGCGTGAAGAGGTTTCTGACAGCCCCGATGACAAAGCCTGAAAGAGTTCAAGCATTTCAAGATTTTTCTACCACTGAAAGTTTTCAAGAATTTCTAGACGAAGTAAGAAAAATCATCAACGGCGTTTTGTGCCAACGTTAATGACGAATTAATTTCATATATATGGGGTGTTTCGATACGCTTACTAAAACCGTGCATGCTTAAATTTATGGAGAAGTAAATCAAAAATATAGAATGAATAACGGTGTTTTGCTACTTTATTATACTATCCACACCGAAACACTCTGTGAAATTGTGATATTTACTAGCGATGGCGTGAGCAACTGTTATAATTATGATGATTTAACCATTTAATCAACATTCTTTAAGTAGAAAGCACTTAATGTGATTTTTATATAATGAAACATTTGATTCGTACCGTACCTCGATCTTGCTTATTGTGAATATATTTTAAGACATGGAATTGATGTATAAATATACAATTTATAAGTGTCATTTAATTATAAATATATATTTAATTGCTGATAATTGTAAATAATTACATGCGTGTTCGTACATATACAAACATGTATGTATGTATGTATAATGACGAAAATATTTCAATTTTAGTTTATTCGATATAAATGTAAATGGGTAACACATTCTTTCAGAAGAACAAATAAATAAAAAGTAGAAAATGAAAAATACTTCCTTGAATGATATTTGACTTCGATATATTATCTATTAGTTTCTCTCCAGTAGCTTTAACTTCATCGGTTCCGACGGTACAGATATCAAGTGTAAAATTAATTTAATCTGATCCTTATTTATACATTCTATTTTGAATGATTTAACCAACTGCAATTTTTAAGATAAAATCAAATAAATTCAATAAATCTTAACACGTCTTAAGTTTATTATTTTCGCACCTCTGCCAATGCAAGCGATATTTGTATTTCTGCTAGTTTTCGACCAATGCAACTTCTAACGCCAAAGGCGAATGGTAAACTCCCATGTGGATTCACTACACCTTGATAAGTGCCTTTTTCCGTTCTAATCCATCTTTCTGGAAGGAACTCATTTGGCTGCGAAAAGTTCGCAGCGTCTCGACCACTCGAATAAAGTGATAATACGAGTAGCTCCTACAATAGAATATCACGCGATTTTTAAATATCTTCTTTATTATTTATCGATATGTTTATTATAAGTAACATGTAGTATAAATTCATTTACCCCTTTTGGTACAAAGTAATTACTAATCACACTGTCTTCCGGTAAATATCTAGATATAAATGGAGCTATAGGATATAGTCGAAGAGATTCTTTGATTATGCCTTTTAATAATGGTATGCGCAATATATCTCTCTGTGAAAGATCCTTCAATTGTTCAAATAGTTCCTCTTGCCTTTCGGGATGATTACACAACAGTAACAATATCCATTGCAAGGTGGTCGCTGTCTGAGTATAAAGTATAAAATTAGTTTTCAAGTACTAACAATGTATGTAAAATATGTAACAACTGAATCATATTGAAATTTAAATTTTTCTTGAATTCTTTTCTTTATTCTATTCTTATTAATGTTTAAATTCAAATTTCAAATGAATAATATTATTCTGTCGGTTGCAGTTGAGCTAACCGTATCACCAGCTGCTAAAATGAAATCGGTAACGATGCAGATTGCGTCTTCGGCTTGAATACCTTCATCCATCATTTTCTTTAACAAACCGTCGCCACCTAATTTAGTCATTTCCGGGACCAGTACTCGAACAATTTCGAAAGCTGTGTCAGCAGATGCAATGAATTTCCTCCAAACAGGTAAGCGTAAATTCATAGCTAGTTTGGCTGGTATAATGGATAATTTAGCAGAATACTCGAATATTTTGTGCAACGTTTTCGCTAATATTTCGAAGTCTCGAGACAACTGTTCCTTATAAATATGCCAACACGATCCCATTAACGTGGCCATCATTGCTGCAAAATAAAAAAACAAGCTTCTATAAATACTTCTCTACCTTGGATTTTCGATTAAAGTAAGTTATTTTTACCCTCGATAGACCATTGATAAAGTTGAACCTGTAAGTTCGTTATGATAGCATCAGTCTTAATCTGTTTTTGCCATTTCTGTCTAAGTCCAATGGCCACCTCTTGACACGGCTCAAACATTACATTTGTTGGATCTGGTACTAACATTACTTTATTTAAAATCTTACGAAAATGTATCCATTCCTCGCCATCCCTATCAAGATATAAATGTTCATTTTAAAATTCAACCAAAAAATTTGAATTTCCTTCATTTACGTTCTTAACATACCACCATACTACATGGTATGTACAATATGTACAACTTATTTACAATAATTATCAAAACTGAGTTTTATCTTTGATGTACATATTTATACATTAAAAATGATTTTTGTGATATTTTTTAACCAAAGAAATGCTTAAAGTTACTATACATGAACAGCAAACCGCGGCGACATTTCCGTATTTCGTTGTAAAGTGTCCAAGCTTCCGGTAGGAAATGTTTTGGCGCCGAACCTTCTAGTCTAAAAATTCTTCGATATTCATGGATTGAATTTACGAAAACTGCTGTAACTGGTCCTAGACGTTCTCTATAAACTGGACCCAATTCCTTGTGTCTTCTATGAACGTATTCATGTTGCTTTTTTGGGCCACCAGAAAGAATGAATGACAAAAGCGTCCCAAAAACAGGAATTCCCCGTGGTTCTGGTGCTTGCCGTATAACACTTTTGGTCGCCGCAGTAGCAAGATTTCTGTCGCGCGATTTTTCAGTGATCTCTATGTTCGACTGATTCGCGCCATCTATAGATTTCGAGATATCGGAGAGATCATCGATCCTCGATGCTTGCGACGCGCCTGTGCAATCGCAATCAGATGCACATTGTTTCAACGCGGTAACTTTATTGGATACGTTTACAGATTTGCCGGTTTTGAAAACATTTTGCGCAACTTTCATCTTCATAATTCACCGCTGATTCTTCCTTATTTACCGTTAATACGAAAAAACGATGATTACCGCTAACACGATACTATTTTAGAGTGTTATATATTTTACATCGAACACAAGTTGTTAAGTCTTTTAATTTAAAACTTAAATTTAAAACTTTTATTTTGCCGACGAATCGTTCTTTCTTTGAAATCTCAGAAATGACTTCATTGAAATAGAAGTCCTTTAACAACACTAAAGAAACTCTTCTTTTCTTTCTCTGGTGTCATGTTTAATAACTCGAGATCAATCCGGTGATAACGTCGGTTGACAATTTAAAGCGATAGCAGAATCTTTTTTATGATCGTTGTATCAACGCCGATTCGTATATTTTTTCTGATAACGTGATCGGCCATAATTCTCTTGTGGTAAATATTTTCAGTTGTACTTTTCTCCCGGGTACCTTGACAATTATTGCGGTTTCCGGTTGTAACCGGAAGTAGGTACGATAACGGAAAGTATTGAATCGTAAAGAGAGCGGAATTCGAGGAAAATATTAAAGTTACACGCCGATTACAAAACACTGGTATACACGTGAAGAAGAAGATCGAATACCGTTTACTATGACCGTTATCTAGAAGCCGTTTACCTCTCCGCTGCAGGTTTCCACTTTCATCCACGAGAATTCCTTCATTTTCTGATTTGCTACGTTCTTATTTTCAAATCATTTACAGTGTCGCTGAGATTAACATAATAACAAGTAATTAATATAAATCGCTGTTTTGTAATACTTCTTCGGTTACTTTGTTATTATCTCAATATTTATCTACAATTAATTTACATGATATAGACTGCGTATGTATGAAACTGATTACAGTTTGATGGTACCGAGAGGTTGGTGGTATTAGAACACGCACGTTTGTTGTATACTGACGTAAATGTAATATCTTTCTTAATGCGTACTTCCGATTCTTATATATGATCAATTAAGTTCAAATTGAGGCAATCACTGTAACTATAACAACGAGTAGTTAAGAACAATAAATAGATCAAACAATTTTGTGCCTATTGCAGAATAATGTTTTTATATATAACACTATTATTTCTTTAATTCTCTGTAAGTCCACTAATTTTACATTCACTGAAACTTATCTTTAATTATTGCCATTGAGCTTTTCATATTTATTATTGTGAAACAATTATGTCTGAAAATATCATATTAATATATCATTTTATTTTTATAGAAACTAATCCGTTAAAATTATTTCAAATAGAGTTGTGTGATTACAACTCCTTTTTGAGTGGCACTACTAATCAGTTTTTCATATGTTGGCAAACACTGATACTTCCTCGCGGTCTGATCGTGGTTACCCCAAGCCCATAACGCCCGACTACTACACACTGTTTAACAGTTTCGAAGATATTTAAATCTCCTGCTGAAACTTCTTACATGGAGTGGGGACCACGTGCGAGGTTCCAAGAATAAAGTATTATAAGCTATATAAAATTTTATTATAGGAACAAATTTAATAATACTATCATGTATTATATCTATTTCATAACTAGTATTATTCATACTAAGTCATGATTATTATATGTACTATATCTGCTTTTAATACATAATAATAATCAACGATTTAATAATTTAAAATATTTTCTATGTTTAATACATTTCAGAATTCCATGCAGTATTTCAGAAATGTTTAACCGTATGGCTAGTGAAAAAATTGGCTTCTATCAGTAATAAATATTTATGTACGTTAATATATTATGAAGTACAAAATGACGACGTCAAAGTTCACCATTTCACGCGTTGTTTTACTATTAAAGACTTGTAAATGACTATTTTAAGGAAAACGCAGTGTACAATATATCTAAGAACATAGTAAAACGTAATTTACATAGATAAGAAGGAAAGATATTCTACATGTGTAAAATTGAATAAGGTAAGAAGATTTTGAACAAGACGATAACATTTATAAATAATGCATTCGATACGTTCCATCTAGACAGAATATCTACTTTTGAATACTACAACAAAATAGGTCCACTGTAAAAACAGGCCACTGGTAAAATTCATCTTATTTCAAACGGTGCGCTCGTGTTTTTGTCAATTCCTCGTTTGAAATTTTTTATGAATCAGTACGCCTATCATGTTTTGTAACGTATATCTTATATGTTAATACAAACTGAAAACTATTTGAAATCTTGCACATAATTACAACATCGTGAAAGTGATTAAAATGTAATCCTCATTCAGGCATACTTAACGATGTAATGTCACAATTGTACATACTGTTATAATCATACATCCAACAAATTTGTGAAAGAAAATTATATTTATTGTTATTAAAAATTCTATTATATTTTAATCGTTGACTGATTTCTGAAACTAATCAACAGCTGCAAAGAAGTGCTTATCATTGAAATTCGTGTATTCCACGACGGATGAAGAAACGTCCAAGCAGGTGATACTTTTTGCGCATTGGGTCAGAAGATCAACGTTGAACAGTCAAAATGAAGTGCGATGAATATAAAGGAACATGTTTACCAGAGAATGCAAAGCACTTTTGTCTTCGCAGATCGGTGGAGCTGTCTGGTCAACGACCGTGAAAAAATTCGCGTGTTCAACGATACAACAGGACGCGGGTTAAATTCACCGACTGTATGGTACTGTTCGCAAATGGCGATTCCACCGATAGGTAGTTTACCTGAACAGTAGCTCGATCAGCTGATATTTTATGATTGATAAATTTGAAACACGAGTTCAAATTAATAAATGCCTAATTACTCTACTAAAAGTATAAACAGCAACCTTCGTAGGTGAACATTATATAGTCAAAGAGTTTGAAAAAATGACCTGCATCTACGTTTTTATTAATGATTTGTTAATTAGAAGGAAGGAACTTTATTTGATTTTGATCTAATCTAAAATTATGTATCGGAGAAGCAATGTTTTCCAATATTTTCAGAAGATATTGTTAATTTTAATAGCTATATAATTCTTTCTGCTTGTAGCTATACACTATATACTTACAGCTTTAACATAAGAAATGCACAGAATATTATAGAATATATAGAATGTATTAGATGTAAATTTGTAATTTTATTTCTTACAAAATTTTTCAATATTCATTCGTTATATGTTTCTTAATTATTCAGATTAATAAAAATATACCGATTTCATCACCATGCTAATACTAGTTAAGTAATTCCTGCTGTAGTCAAATTTAAATTGTGTATTAAATATAATTAATGAATGTGATATCGTTATCACTTGAATTATGTAAGATGGACAGTAATGAAATGCCGAATTTTACTGATAAATAATTCAAATATATTTCAGCAAATTTAGCAATTAATAATTATATTTAATTCATTATTTCATAAAAATAAAATTTCATAAAAGTCAACTTTTTTTTACTATCCAAATATAAATTGAAAAAATCTAATTAAATATTTTGATGCAATATTTTAATCTATTTATAGAAACCAATAAGCGTTATCAAAACTGTTCTCCAAAATCTTCCATTGGGTTTGCTAGAATCTAGAAGATAAAACTTGTTAAAATGCTTTAGAAAAAAGAAATGTACCAAATAAATATGCATTGAAAATAAAATTAATAATAAAAAATAAATAAATTTTAATATTGGATGAACTTCAAATTGCATTGAAAAATTTAAATTCTATTTGCTAAATATGAAATACATGTTCATCATATATTCGAAGATTAGTACGACTAATGAGAGACTGTTTCCAGAGCTCTCCTTCGCTACTTAGATGCACGAGGAAGTGCTTGACTCAAGTCTATAAGAACACCGCAAATCATTGCGTACCTGAAACTTTAGTGAGTCGTTACTCGTTGGCCATCGTCCCTTTTTTTTTTGCTGCGATGGATACTGATGTTGAATCCTGTTTAAAAGACTGGAACGACCTAGCACAAGAGTACAAGGAATTAGAAGTAAGATAATTTTTTGTTAATCCTGGGTACTGATGTTGTCGGTGGTTTAAACGTTGGACCATTTTCTATGAGGTTAAGTGTATTTTTTATTTATCCATAATCGCAACCGGTGCATAAAAATACTTATATATAATATTTCATAAAATTTAGAAACCCTTTTTTCGAAGATATATTCATAAACGTGTTTTAAATACTATCGCAAAACATTTCTTTGTTCTTTTCGTTACTGTTCATTGTTTAATCAATACATTTGGAACAAACAATATTTCTCCATATTGTGTGAGGTATTTTGAATATTAATAGTGTTTTAACGACATCAATATTTCAATTCTGTTAACAGGCATTGAACAAAGAATATCTTGCAAAATTAGAGGAAGTAAGCGAACTTCAAGCAAAATGTTTGAAAGGAATTTCTCACCAAAAATACCGGATGAGTATAATATCAAAATCATTGAAACAGTAAGTAATTGTTTTAATACGTATATACTTTTTCAATTAATTTTCTTTAAACAATTGAATATGTTCTCATTTAACTTTAGGTTACATGCGAGCGAAGCACAAAAAAGTTTAAGCAAAGAGATGGCTAAAAGAAAACTGCAGTTACACGAAATAGAACAAACATTACCAAAACCAAATGGCACATATCTTCAAATTATTTTAGGCAATGTTAATGTTTCCATTTTAAACAAAAATGATAAGTAAGGATGACAGTAATAGTCGTTTATCCAACAGACAAAATATTATATTTTGACGTATATTTGAACATCTCATTTATCTTTCAGGTTCAAATATAAAGATGAATATGAAAAATTTAAATTAGTCCTTTCTGTAATCGGTTTTATTTTATCTATGTTAAATCTGGTAACTAATGTCAGGTAATATATATTATTTATTTTGTATTGAAACAGAAAGTATATTTGTAACAACCTCTTATCGGTAATATCTGTTGCAGAACTTTGGAACTTAGTTTTATGTTCCTTTTAGTCTGGTATTATTGTACATTGACAATAAGGGAAAGTATATTAAAAGTAAATGGTTCAAGAATAAAAGGTTGGTGGAGATTTCACCATTTCTTTTCGACTGTAGTATCTGGTCTGTTATTAGTATGGCCTAACACAGGGCCATGGTATGCATTTAGACAACAATTTATGTGGTTCAATGTTTACATCAGTATGTTATTTATCAAAAATTTATCCAACAATTTCTTTTATTTACATAAAATATAGTATGTTTTATTTGCAGGTGTAGTACAGTCTCTGCAATTTTGTTATCAGCGGGGTGTTTTGTATCGGTTGAAAGCATTAGGTGAAAGGCATAATATGGATATTACTATCGAAGGTTTCCATTCATGGATGTGGCGTGGATTATCGTTTTTATTGCCATTCCTTTTTGTTGGATATGTATTTCAATTATACAATGCATATGTCTTATACACATTAGTATCCCATCCAGAAGCTACTTGGCATGTTCCAGTCCTTAGTGGTATGTTCCTGGTATTGTTCCTAGGTAATACAATAACAACTACCATGGTAATTCGTCAAAAACTACGAGAACGCGTTAAATATCACTTTGCTGGAGTATTTTTCTCCAAAACTGAACGAAAAAAGGAAGTAAATGGGGAAAAGGAAGTGAAAGCTCAGAAATGCGAGTGAAATAAAATTAACGAGAGTTTTTTAATGAGACGAGTATGATAAAAAGATTAATGAAATATGGAATGAATATTCATGAATAAGGAAAATGCAAATGTCAGACAGAACTATAATAAAGAAATGCAAATGTCAGGCAGAACTATAATAAAGAAATACAAATGTCAGGCAGAACTATAATAAAGAAATGCAAATAAAATAAATATATCGATTAACTCTGACTAAAGAATACCAACCAAAAGTAAACAAAACACTGGAAAATTCTTCCATGGATTGTCGTCTTTCTATCACTCTCATTAACACAAGACCCATTTAAACTATATGTACTAACTTGTAATGTAGAAATGAATTATTTGGAAGTATTCTTTTTGTATGCCTTTCCATATCAAGTTTACTTTTCTAGATATCAACAAAATTACGCGTATTTGCTGTTAATTAAAAAAAAAAAAAAATTAAAGTATATTAATATACCCTTTTAAAACGGTAATTTTATATAGCAATTTAGTAAAAAATTTGTTCATATTCTATCTTCTAAAAAAATGTTCCTTGAGGATATTATATTTTATACTTACTAACATTTAAATTCATGTTGAAATTTAAATTTATTTCTCTCAGAAATGATGTATAAACAAATTTTGTTTGCATCAAAACATAAATATACCTTGTACGTGTACTAAGAGAAAAAGAAAAATGGTCTCACACGTAATGTTATATTCATATAGGAGTACATATGCGCCTATCTGTGTGCGTGTTATTGTGTACTATTATGACAATTTAACTAGAATAATATATGTTCACGCACACACTCGTATACTCATGGAATACTTATGATACTAGTTACAGCTAATAGTCACTTATAATTATCATGCATGACATTTTGCACATTTGTGTAATATAAACTTATTTGTTTTGTTCTTAATATATTTATTAAATTATATATGTAAATAAAAATATGTAACTCGCCTAATATTAAATAAAATAATAAATTTTCAATCATACGTGTGTACATGACCGTGTACGTATATTTCTATTGATGCAGAAAATCAATAAAATAAAACAATCTCATATCTAATAACGAATACATATACCAACATTCCAAATTTTATAAAAGAAAAGAAAATAGCGATTTATTGTGTAAAAAATCATGAAATATTCTATCTGTAATGAAGCTATTTTTTTGCATTCATTATTGTTAATACGTTATTTTTATTAAATGTGTGTATAATATATTTTTATCTCATGTATGAGAAATATATGATTTTATATGATAGTTGTAATTTTATTTATAATATTAATTGCATTACATTGCATAAGTATTCATGACGATGTAAATTCATCGTAATCATTGTTACCAATGTACGTAATAACGAATGTAACAAGTAAAAGTGTGTAGGTGTGCCGATAGTTCTCCGAAGTAAGTGTAAGCAGTAAGTACACCACTAGACAGACGTCAGTCGCAAAACGTAATAAACGCATTTTCTCTACTCTCTGCAATCTATGTTCAGGTATTTTGAAAAATAGTCAAATAATATTTCCTTCTAAGTAAAATGCCTGTAAAAATATCTTGGCCGGTTGTGGCAGCTGTTATTTATCCGAATATAGGAGGATGGGCTGGAAGTTATATCACTAGAAAAAATATCAAACCCTGGTATGAGGTAATTAAATCGATTAATCGTTAGAACTACTCAAATCCAAACGTAGTGGAACGTGGAGTCAGAAAATTTTAGCCAATAAATTTAATTTATGAATAAATATACATAGAGACTGGTATAAAACTTTGTAATATACTAACAAATACTAGTTTTGAATATTATTTGTAATAAAATAACAAAAAGGTCCCGATTATTGTATCTATTAATTAAAATTGATTATGTTCAATTTTTACTCAGTTAAAGTAAGAATTTATTTCTAAATAAATTATATATTTTTTCGTTTTATTTTATTATATTAAATGCTTGAAAATATCTCATATATATTCAGCAACTTAAAGAATATTGTAAGATAGAGATTCTTATCTAAGAACAGAGTACGCGAATCATATATTATCGTGTGAACATGCGATATAGGAATAGGAAAAAAACGTTGCATAGAGGCTCCTTCTGTCCTCGTTTAATGAGATATGCACATTAACGCTGCCTGTTGATCGGTGTTGCGCTTTCATATTTATTGTAAGAGAATTAGAGAAAGACACAAGAGGCCTGTATGTAATGTTCTCTTTTTATCCCTACATCGCTTTTTCAGCTTGCTCACGCACTCCGTCTTTACATCTCTACGGTTTTTATATTAAGAGAGATTCATTCGTTTTTAATATACTACAATGTATCGTCACTTTTGACCATTGATTACATTAAAATTCTTTTCAAATGAAGTTAATTTTAATAAAATAATAAATGTTTTGAATCATATTTAACAGTCTTTAAAAAGACCATGTTGGACTCCACCAAACTGGGCATTCGCTCCAGTATGGACAACCCTTTATTGCACAATGGGGTATTCTTCATATTTAGTATGGAGAGATGGTGGTGGTTTCAGGGAAGCAATAGTACCTCTTTCTATTTACGGAACTAATTTAATACTAAATTGGTCTTGGACACCACTGTTCTTTGGATTACACAAGATAAAATGGGTATTTTGATAGAAATAAATATATCACAGATTTTAATTACCTTTCCATTTATCTCTTTTTATGCTTTTAGGCTTTGTATGAAATTGTTTTATTATGGGGAAGTACTGTAGCAATGGGTATGTGTTTTTATCATGTGAATTCACTTGCTGGTTGGTTGACTATTCCATATTTAGCATGGACTACTCTTGCTACAGCATTGAATTACACAATTTATAAGGATAACAAACCAAGTATTGAACCAGCTGTGGATGAAAAGAAAAAATAATATACTTGGTGATACTTCTGTAGCAAACAACATTAATATAGATCACCTAATGAAAACAATACTTTACTCTTGTTTTTATAACAGTTACTATATCACTATTATCTTATTTAATAAGAAACATGCCTTGCATTGAACGCACAATGCTATTAGTAGTATACACATGTTTATTGTTTGATATGAAATAAAGGTTAGTCATAAAGTTAATCAACCATACGTACATTACAATATATATATATAATATAATATCTATATTATATATATAATTTTACTTCATTGTTCGTATTATTAATAAATCATATAAAGAAACTTGTACAGAATCACTTTCGTACTCTTCCACAGGGTAATCTACCCTATTCTGTGTAAGATCTAACAAAGTTACTATATATGTTATCTTAAATTTGCTTCTTTCTACAATGTCATCTTTGTAGCAAGATCTTAATGATTAATGAATTAACAGTTTTTATACAGAATAGGGCAGAATATCTTACAGAAAAGAGATATCGAGCACGGTACGGGTTTGGGCGGGTCGCTGCACTCTGCTGCCATTTTTCACAAGCGCTATGTAGGATCGGTTGCATAAATGTAACCTTGTTGTTGAAGTACGTATAGGCGTTTTTCAACAGCATCTTTATCTAAAATAAAATATATACATTTTAATATTTCGATTTAAAATATCGCGTTTAAAATAGGAATATATATTCTACGATAAAAAAAATATATAAATTACATTTAATAAGGAGGGCTCTATCCTGACTGTGGCTGACATGTTGCGATAAAGAATGGAGCAATATCTGTGCTGTGTGATACCGCTGAAAACATTCTGCAGGGTTGCCAAACAATTCGTCTAGTGCTGCTGACTGACACTGTTAAAAATATAGTTTTCCATAAATATATCTATTTCATAGGTATATTTTTAGCTAGTTCAAAAAAAAAAAAAAAAAAAGAAAAAGAAAGTAAGGGAAATTTACCAGATACTTACCATTTGGATGGCATGGTTGTAAAGAATTTTATCTGCAGTAGCTCCTGTCTGATGAAGAAGCCCAGCACTATTGAGCTGTTTACATTCTGAGAGGCACGTTCTGAATTTTTCGTTCATTGTATTCACAACTGAAATATAATCATCTTTATATATTATTATATTTAATATATAATAATTATTCATAATTATAATAAACGAAAATTACCTTCTTTAACGGTGGTAGTTGGCTGCAACCGACCAGCGTTAAGTTGTTGAGTTGCAAGATTTAGTCCAGAACTGAGCCACTGAAGAGCTCTAACAAGCAAAATTACTTGTTCCGCTCTCCTCCTCGTTGCAGCAGTGCTTGCTTGTTCGATACCACCCAAAGGCGCACCTAAAGGTCCTGCTCTTGTTCTTGCTACCTCACATACACATTCGCATAATGCAACAACAAAGTTTAACTTCGCTAATATTTCGTTGTGTTCTCGTTCCAAAAGCGTCTCCTCTGGAAGTTCAGGTGCAAAGAACGTCAATGGTCGATCATCTGTTATCGTAGGATTTACTTCTGGTAGGAGATTTTGGAAACTACCCGCCTCTGTAAATATAGTACCAAAAAAAAGAGTAAAGATATTGACTAATTTAACATAAAATATTTCTCCTGCTGTAATACAAACAATTTGCAAATAATGTAAAATGCGTACCAGATATTTCAGGAAGTGTAACAGCTCTTGTACCAAAAGGAATAACTGGCGAATGCCTCAATGTGTTGTTATTATCCTGAAATGCTCTCGATGTAGGAGAACCTAACACTGCCAATGGTCCTGTTAGTAATGGCGAAGATGCACTATTATTTCCAGTCGAACGCCTTAATGGTGACGTCCCACTGGAAGTATGCGAATGCCTTGCAACAGGACTGACTTGCCACGTATTTGGTGGTGGAGGTGTTTCACTTAATCTGAAAATAATCAGTTAAAAAAAATAACAGTTAAAAAAGATGATACACATACGACAAATAAAATGATTTATACCAATAAAAAATTAGTATACCTTCTACTGGGTGGTGTACCAATGACAAATTGAACACTGGGTGGACTAAGAGAGCCAATATCAGGTGCATGACTCCTATGAGTATCCACACTGCGTTTCATACTTATAGGTTGCGAGCGAGGAACAACACTACTTCCCGATCGTACATTTGTAGAAGGAGATGATGGTTGTGCAATACTTCTTTGAGACGGAACGGGAATTGGTTCAGAAATGGGAAGGAAGCATGGTCGTGGTGGACTCACTGCTTCTCTACTAGTTTGTTTGATATATCTAATCAATTAATAACAATATTAAAAACACATATAATAATAAATAAAATAAAAGATAAATAGAAATTCTTTGTATAAGATGTTATTAAATTACATACTTTACTTGTTGTGTGTTGGGATTATTGTCTGTGTCACTACTGAGATCACTTGGCACAAGCACAAAGTCATCTTCAGGGCTGGAACACGGACTGCTTGTTTCTGGCTCTGATCTTGTAACAGCCGTAGCTCCTTCTGGAATCGCTAATGTTCCTGGAGAAGCAGGAAGTTCAGCAGGAACTGGACTAGGGCTTTCCCTGGAACCTTGAAGGAAAGGATGTCCAAAGAATTCATCAAAAGGCATACGATCTCTAGCATTACGTCTTAATAAGCCCATTAAAAGATCTGATAACTCAGGTGAAGTTCCAGGTGGGATTCTAAAATATAAGCAATTAAAACAAAGCAGAAAATGAATATAAGCTTCTCTTTTCGGCAAAAGCACATAAGTATATTGCAACATACTTAGGTCCAAGATTTGCATTTTTCTCATAAAACAATTTTAAAGCCTGAGGTGTGTGAGCTTGAAATGGAGCTTTCCCAGTAAGACATTGAAAAACTATTGTTCCTAAAGACCAGAGATCTGCTTTCGCATCATACTGAAGTGACATTATAACTTCTGGTGCCATGTACATTGGTGAACCGCATAATGTTGCAGCCATTACACCATCTTGTAAGAACCTAGCAAACCCAAAATCCGCTGGAACAGAAAAGTATAATTTAGAACCTTTTTTCTTTACTTATCCCTTCAATTTAGATAAATTTAAACTTTTTTTTTCACGTGATACAATATGTATATTAAAGAGGTAAAGAAATAAATACTTGCCAATTTTTAATGTTATTTGATGTGGCTGTGGACAAGCCTTACCACAATTATGACTGAGTAAAATATTTTGTGGTTTAAGATCTCTGTGAACTACACCTTTGGCATGTAGTGCTTTCATTGCACCTGCTAATTGCTTTAAAAACACTCTGATAGTATCTTCAGAAAGAGTTCCTTTTGCTAATTAATGAAAAATGAAATAATAGTGTAAATATAGTTAATCTTTAGCTTCTGTAGATATCATTTCAATGTTTTGATAAGACTTTTTTTTATAGAAAACATACCACTTAAATAATCAGCTAAATCCCCACCATTACAATACTCCATAACCAGGAAGACATTATAATTAGACTCCTAAACAGTAAGTTCATAATTATACCAATATCAATATTATTATATAATATTTACAAAGAAAGTAAAGATATTTAATGTTTACTAATGTAAGCATTATGTGCTAATTCTCATTGTACTAACCTTACAGTCCAATAATGCAACAACATTTTCATGATGTAATTCTGTTAGTTCCTAAAACATAATGTTTTAGTCAGCAACCAAACTCATTATGCAGTTGTTATTGAAATATGAAACATTTAAATTGTTCCTTAACCACAGATTATTCTTATTAAAAAATATATGTATTACTTTTAAACGTTCAAACTTCCTTATACTAAATATTATTGTTCTTATTAATAATTAGTGTAAGAAACATAAGTATCTTACAATTACTTTACAATTTGTTATTTCAGGTGAATAACATGAGAAAGATCATATTTCTTTATGAGTTAAATAAAGGCAATTCTTTTATAATATAAGTCAAATACAAACATTGAATGTGTCTCAAAATATAGATACAATAGCACAAATTACAAACCTTCAGAATCTTGATTTCTTTCCCAAGTAGATTCTGTGATTTTGCCAAACTTTTTTTGGTGATACTTTTGATTGCCACTACAAAATTTGCTTTCTACAAAACAAAAAAAACCACATATAATCATCAACACATATAATAATTGCAGATCACAGAAGAAAACATAATAAATCACATTTTTCATGTTTTACAGAGGAAAGTAACATCAGAATTATAAAATAAATGCAAATAGACTTATCATGTTCTTTTTCTGTCGTCTGCAATTGTGATGGTGAAATCTGGTTTCCAAAAAACAAAAAGGAACACATGTAATCACCAACACATGTAATTGAAGATCACAGGAGAGAAACATAATAAATCACACTTTTCATGTTTTACAGAGGGAACTAGCATCAAAATTATAAAATCAAAACAAATAAGCTTATCATGTTCTTTATCTGTTCTTTATCATAATTATGATTAAAGCTTCGTTGATTCACTCCTTTTTATAATCTCATTGACGATCACGATTTTCAGTGATCGAGAAAAAACAGAAAGACTCACTTTACGATGTCTACCTCTGAAGACGACGGCGAATGCGCCGTGGCCTATCAGATCTTTCGTGTTGTACTCGTAGTCGCCGACGATTTCCATTGTTGATCGCAATTTCTCGGCGATCGAGAATCTTTCACCGATCTTTAACAAGCAAGGTCAACAGTTTATAAACATAGCACGACAGGCTAGGAAGATGCATTGCTTGCGGAGAGAGAGATCGATACGTGTTGTAAGAAAAGTTGCGGTCCGTAGGATTTTCTGTTCGGTATTGGTTCTATTCTCCGATGATCCTCTTCAAAGACTCGATCAACCTCGGTCGTCGATCTACATTTTGTTCACCCTTATAAATCACATCGATCATTAACTCGAATCACCACACTGATGGTAGTGTATACTCGCAAAACACAAAACACTACGGAGTACGCACTCAAACGTACAGTTGCCTTTGCAAGATGTCAGACGATTCCGTACAGAGGTCGTGTTAATGTTCACAGGTATGTGACTATCGTATTAGAGGCCCACGACTTAAAATTTCTTCAAATTTATTTGTGAACGAATATGAGGCTTACCATAAAATTTGAAGGGATTTAAAATGAGTAGATTGCAGATTTTTATGCAAATTTATATTCCTGAGAATATAATTAACAAAGTAGGACCTCGGTAGAAAATTGTTTTACCTACCAAGTATTAGTTGGATATTTTATATATCTTTTCATATCATATGCATTCTGTATAAGAATACAATTTTGCACTCGTAAATTTCATATAAATGCATAAAGATAAGGGTCTCGTACAAATTTTTAACGAAAATTGTATTCTTATTTCAACTCTATATGGTATGTATTATATGTATATGTACTTTTATTTTATTTTATGAATTTGTACTACATTTTATAATGAAATTAAATATATATTTATATCTTTCATTTTATATTCTATAAAATTTAAAGGAAATTGTAAAGTTTTAAATGAAAATAATTTTGCAATTAGAGTTGCTAAAATTAGATTTTATATATATTTCGATTAATATCATTCTCATATTAAATCATTTAATAAAAAGAAATAAAAAAAATATTTAGAATTGAAATAAAATATTTTAAATATTTTCCAGAATAAAATTTGATAATAGTCGCTAAATAGTTAATTATAATTTATCTTACGTTTATTTAAAATGTTAAAATTATGAACAATTAAATTATAAAAGCAAAGTAATGCTATTATATATTTCTCTTTACGTTTTCTTTTATTAATTAAATTGTAATATTCAATCGCTAAATGTCAGAAAGCGTCAAATAATAATAACTAATCAATAACACTGTAAATATAATTAGCATATTTTGCTTTTTATCTTTATAACTATCGAGTAACGTATGGGGGCTACAACTTACCAATATACAGCCTTGCAAGATCTAAAATATAACTATAGTCAGCTGTGGTCCCTGAGCGCGTGTCATGCACATACTCATACACATATATTGGAATCAAATAATCTAATGTTATTTTCGCATATTTAGCATTCTACCATTCCGTAAATGAGATTACAATGAACACATATACATATTTTTTTAATGGCTTCTCAATCGATTTCAAAACTCTATGATTAAGATTTTATACATCCTACTGGTTTCTATAGATCAGATTTCATCAGAGAATTCTTAGTTTATTATTCTTATTGCTCGTATATGTTATTATGAAATTATACATGCCAAAATTTTTATTGCAGCCATCGGAATATTAAAAACAAAAATTAGTATGTTTATCGTATTATGAAATTAATTTTGTTGTTTTATATAAATTATTCTAAATTTTTTCCAAAGCATTATACAAATAAAGACAATTATATGGGATTGCATATTGCATAAAGAGATCATTGACAATTATTGAGCGCGAAATTCAAATCTTGCTGTTTTTCATATACTGTGTTGTTTTGATCATTGTCCGCCCTGTAAACTAGGAGGTTCGTAAATAAATTTTGTTTCTGTAGTAAAAAAAACTGTATTATATTTGTTTTCTTAATTCTAAATATTATCATTGTAATTTATATTTATTAATGCATTTTAATACATTTTTGTATTATTTTATATCTGAAGAATATCGATGAATATGAGCACCTAACCTTACGATATATTTGTAATTTGGAAATATAAGAGAGAATCACAGTTAAATATTGTTTGAATATTTAATATGGAAGTGTAAGTAACTATCTTTTCGTATTTATAAGAGTTTTAGTGAGTAGCTATTAGAAACTTTTAGAATGAATTTTATTTTAGGCTCAAGGATTGCTCAGCTTATTTAAGCAATTATGAGGTTCTAAATATTCTGCAAAATATAAAATCAAATAAAAAACAAAAAATGAAACAAAATCAGTTAGCAAGTATAACGTATCAGACTATAAGATATTTAGAAAAGACTCCGTGTAAAAGACAAACACCTGAAAAAATTAAAGGACTTCTACAAGCATTGGAACCTTATAAACTAACAAAGTGCGAGAAATTAACTGTTTTAAATATGTGTCCTAAAACACCTCTCGAAATACAACTGGTAATATAAAATGTGTGATAGGAAATATAATATTTGAAAATACATATAATTATATATATATATTTTTTTTTTTTTTAGATTATAGAGGATAGCGAAGACCGTTTAACCGATGATGAAGTAAATTCTTTACTTCAAGTAGTAGGAAATTTCTTAGGTGAAGATGAACAAGAAGGATAGCATGGTTTTACTACTTTAACTGTACAAACTTCTTAAAAACATTTTATATACTTTATGTACATTTTATTTATATTAAACAGAAATGGAAATGATATAATATTAAATACATTGTGCAAATAAACTTTCGGTTTGCTCATTATCTTTTATGATCCCCCAGGTCATCTATGGAATCTTCATCAATCTAAAAATTTGTTAAATATCATAGATTGTGTATTTTTAACATCATTCAAAAAAATAATTTTTGTTCTTACTTGTGGCCACTTTTCTGGAATTACTTCAAATAATTCATCTTTTACATCCCCTTGTATAACTATTTCATCGTCTCCGGTTACACTAGATCCACATGCAAATTTACTACCAAAAAACTTTGCAGCTACTTTTAGGTCTATGTCTGTAAATTAATATGCATAAAGTTTTAATTTTACAGCTAAGCAACTATCTTGTTTAGAAAAAAAAAAAAAAGAATTGCTATGAATAAGCATTTTGTATTACCAAAAGTGCTAAGACCAGTAACAACTGTAACAGATTTCTTTTTCCCTCTAGGTGCTCTAGATACGGTCACTAATTTTGGAACATCTTCTTTTTTCTTTGTCTTAAGCATGCCTTTACCACCACGTTTTTGTCGTTTCTTTTCATCTTCACCTCCACCTGCCTCTGTAGTAGTGTCTTCCACTGCTCACAAGTAAATAAAATTTATATTATGATAATAGAACTTACAATTTAGAATAACAATATAGAAATTATAATTACCTAATTTAACTTTCTCAAATTCTGTTGGTAAATTCCTTTCTAGCCACTGCTTACACTTTTCATATTCTGGATAATATTCACAATACTGTGATGCAAATGGGAATTACATTTTCAAAAAATCCAAGTATTAACTTTTTGTCATACAGTATAAATTTCAGATACCAATTGTTCAAGATTGCCTTACCTCGATGGGAAGAGAACAATTTCCACAATATTGTACTTGTATCGGATAAGTGACATTAGGATCAGGTCCTAAACGCAAATTTGAAGATTCCTCTGCCGACATTCTATCAAGACACCTAACCTTACAGTTTCCTGCAGTTTGATACGAATTTACTAAATAACAAATTAATCTCTTATTAATTTCTTCAATTAATTTTCTTTTTTCAATATCTTTTTGTACTCCTATAATACCTTTCTTAAATAAGGTCCAGACAATTTCTTATTCAAATGAGTAGCCACACAAGGTTAACAATCCGACATCTAGTAATTTTAATTCCGTTTTGTTAGATGCCAAAAAACGATTCCATTTCTACCAATTTCTACCAACGAAGGAACGTTCTAATAACGTCCAACTTCAAAAGGAACCATACTGTTTGATACACCGGCAACGACAAATAATAACCGTTCAAAGAACGGCGAGGGGTGGATCACGTGACGAGAAGCACCAATCAGAGGAGGTGATTCGATAAACCGCTGGACAAGGCAACCAATCGTGTGTATTAGACTTTGTACTTCGTTCCAAACGCACGTGCAATACAGAAAAGCGGCTCGGTGTGCCTCAGAGTTAGTGTGCTGCCTTGTGAAAAGAGTCGGACGTCGTTTTTACGGTATAATTTCAACGAAGTGTGCGCGCGTGTTATTGTGAATAATAAGTACGTGCCTGTTTCTAGAGTCGTGTAAAAGCTTGATAAAAATTATCAAAGAAAAATGACATTGGTCACACAAATAGAGACCACCACGGAAAATGGGAGTATGAAAATCCCTCTGCTCAATGGCAATGAGAAAGGGGCTAGTACTGGTTAGTATACTCATGATTATAGAACCGGCGACCATCAATTTTCTTATTTCTTATGGTTAAGTAGGGTACGGCCGATCATGTTATATAATGATTCGATCAGGTTACCATGTTCTATCCGTTTTAATGTGCATTTTTAACGGTGCCGCCTCAGTCAAAAGCCGGGCCTTCTGTGTTATGTAACGCGCGAATTGCGCGAATCTATGTATTGCAGGGTCATGTGAGCCACACATAACTTTTACGAGAGAAAAACTAGCAGAAGACACGACCTAAACTAGCAGACGAATCTTATTCCTTTTGTCGGCCCGATTATCACCAAGAGATAATGATTTCGTTTTTCTCATAATTAGTCGTAACCCTTGCCCCTCATTTTGCAATCAATTACACGTGAACGCATAAATGTATCGTTTGACATGCTTCTTCCTTCGAAGATACACCTTTCAATCGATGTATAGTCTCCATTTAACCTCTCCCTACTTTCCGCATTTTCTGTTGGTGTTGAGTTAGAAATACATTATTTGTATTAAGGATATTTGCTTGTAGCACGTGATTAGCTTCTCTCTGGATGATGAAACCATGTTACCTGCCCTGTTTAATTCATTTCAATACATCTCTCTTTATTTCAAAATTTTCACACTCGTAAAACATGGTTCGCTGGCTTGTTATTATTATTTTCTATTATTATCCTGTTATGTCTGTAAATGTTAAATAACTACTAAACTGCTGAACAAATAAGTATTTTTGCGTACTGAAAGAATAGAATCTAAATAGAAATTTATTTTTAAGTATTGTGACACTTATACTTAGCAATGTTGTAGTAATTTTTTGCTATTTTGTATAGTTTTGTATAGTTTATTGCGTTCGGAGTATTTTTACTTATTTGAATTCCCCTTAAATACACAAATATACCTAATCTAATGATTATTGATCATCAGATTTAGATAATCTTTCATTTAGTAATATTCATATTTTCGTCATATATACATAGTTATTATTGGTTTACACTAGGCAGAGGATATCTAGGAACAATGAGAATTATGTAAATTATATTGCACAATTGTTTCTCTTTTCTCGTTAATGATAGTTCAATTTGAATGACCTTATGGTACATGTTTAAGCTCATTTTCAAACTCTAATGGTCAATGAAAAGTGAATATGTTTATTTTGAGCAAGAGCTATAAATTTTCTAGAGACGTATTATTCATCAATGTCGATTGACGCTAGACCCTTTCTGTTAATTTGCTCTTGTTTTAGAACTCTCATTTCGTGAAAAAAAGAACCGAAGGAAAACACGTGCATGTTAATGACCTCTCGCACATAGGCGTAGAAACGAGGAAATTTCAAATTATGAGAAATGTGTCTGAAACGTTCAAATACTATTTAACGAAATATCTTTATTGTGAAATTTATTCTATTTTAATCGTTTTGGTAGGTGCATTGCAAAATATATTTGATATAACTATATCTCAATTTAACTATAATATTTTGTACTTGATGATTCCTTCTGTAATTAAAATACGTTCTCTCTATTTTTTTTTTTTTTTTTTTTTTGAATGAGATGAAGGGAATAATAAAAGTAAAAAGGGCTAAATTTAAACGATGCTAGGATAGTGAAGATTTTATAAAGGGTCACGTGTTTTGAAAGAACAATAGTGGTGAATTGCGAAGAATTATCGATAGCAGAGGTTATCGGTATTCCTTCTGACGTTGTTTCCCTTACGTCTTTGGTTTCTGATACACTAAAATGATATTTTAATAAAATACCTCGTACAATCTGGGAATTTCTCAAATTACGGTTTTCAATATACATGCAATGGCTCACGGCAGTATTCAAACACTTATTACATATTTTTTTCTGAATATATTATGTGCATTATACGAAATTTTTTGAAATTTCGTTAGCACTATAGTGAGAGACGATTATTGTAATTATAACAGTAAAATTTGAGACGATCCTGAACACACACACACACACACACACACACACACACACACACACAGAAGTTACAAAACATTCGTTGCAAATATATAGTTAGTGAGAAATTAATATACGGCATAAATAGTAGTCTTAAACATATAATTAGTGCTAAAGGTAGTCGCACAAAATATAATGGCTTATTAATATAGTAAATAATCGACTTCAAATATTTTGGTGGTCTTCACGAAGTGTATGCTTCCAATAAATATCTTGTAACCTTCATATCCATTTTCAAATTGGCTTCAAAGTTTACCGATAGTCTATCGATAGTCTTGTCTGTTTACAGTGTTAACGAAATTTTAGTTCCATATAATGCACATAATATATTCATTAAAACTTTCTGCATGTGTATATTTCTGACTATATGTATATATATATATATATATTGTTAATATATATATAATATATATAATTGTTAGTATATATTGTTAATATATATAATTGTTAATATAATATATATAATTGTTAAATGTGCATATATATATATATATGCACATTATATATATGCACATTTAACAATTATATGAACATGAACAGGTTATGGGTTACTTGTATTTTCGTAAACATATCGTAAAATGGTTATGTAAGAATTTTTGCATCTTATGAAAAATTCTGTTATCAAAATATCTTTTGACAAAGCCTCTTTTATCGTTTATGTACGAAAAATATAGAATTATTGATTATGTTACGGAATTGTTTGTTAAGTTTGGTAAAACGATTCATTGTTTCCGTTATCTATGGTATTTCTTATGTCGAAGCTAGTTGTTTTGAGTATATATTAAAGTTTAAGATTTATAGAGATTCTTATCAACCTGTTTATGTATAATCGCTTCGTAAATGGTTTCGAAACTTGTCAAGTTTTTCTGATTGTAATAACGAAACGAAAAATATTACATCTTCTGGCATGTGTAAGTTAGTGGTTAGTACTTGCCGAGTTCGATGTTTACATATCGATTCAAATGCCTGCGATTGTAACTCGTCTATTGTCAACAGATCGCTATACTGCTTTGATTGATCTTTTGATTGATCTTGTTTCCAATCGATTTTCGAATCTATCTTATTCATTAATGATATTATCAATCTTTTTCTTTATTAACGAATATAAAGACAGTTCCATGATATTATATTCATCTTTTTATCGTTAAAAACTATTAAATTAATATGTATGAATATGTTTTCTGATTCTATCATTTCGTTTTTATATAATAAGTTAAATGTATGTAATAACTTTATATGACAAGTTAAATTATTTTTTGCCATCACATAATATGAATTCTTTTACTTTTACAAGTTTTTATTATTGTTTGATTTTTTTCTCAGTTTTTAAAACATAAAATTTTAGAAGAATCTCTTAAGCAAGATAGCAGATATATAGAAAGCCTTATTTTTTTCACATTTTCATCTTTTTATCTCTGAGCCTTTCTCACGATTACATTTTTTATCTTCTTTCTTAGTAATAGAGAAATCTAAAAAAAGGAGGATCGTTTTTGTACAAACTAGTAAGATGTATGATAAGAATGCGATAAAGCAATCGGTGCTAAGATAAATTGCTGTAACTTGATAATACATGAATACACATATTCATGAGACCATGCAATCGAACGATTTAATTTTCACGATAAGAAATGTGTTAGAATAAATCTGATAAAAAGATGTCGCTGTACATATCATTATAACTATAAAACAGTTAACTTATTAAATATTTCTGTAGAACAAAATTCGTACAATTGCTCACAGAAATTTCATGTTAACCTTGTTGCAAAAATAAATGTTATCATATGTATAATTTCCATATAGCATTGAAATTATTTGCTTGCAAAATTATCGATAAAGATAGTTTAACTTGTTGATTGCTACGCGAATTTTATATATTGTTTATATTATATAATTTTATTATATATAGATATGCTTATTATTTATAAACTATACCATAACGCTTAATTTTTCCAAAATATTATATTCTATTTGCACATTTTTTCTGTTAATGTTATCTGAATCATAATAAATAAAAAATGTAAATAAATTTTTTATTCAGCGAAATTTATCTTATTTTAATCATTCTAAAAAATTTACGTACACGGTATCGTGTGTCACCAGTGACCTTCGTGCAGCTCAACGTGTCAGAGGAAATCATTATATGCATAAAGAAATACTGCAGCTACATATTCCAAAGATTGTTCGTTTTTGATTTTCTTTCGATCTTGACCATCACAGATGAACGGCCTGTAAGATTAATAAGATTTTGATTGAAGATAACTCGATGAAAAATCGATAACTGCTTCACATAGACCAGCATGAATGGATATAAATACTTGAAAACAAACATAATTTTAGCCTTATACATATCATTTTTATTAAATCTTTTTGATTCAGTTATTATGTTTCATAATTCCCAAATTCGTAATAAATATTCAACGTTTATTTATTTTAAAATACCCGAGTACTGAAATATTTATTTAAAATTATAATGTTTATAATATTCCTATTTTTGTTCCTTTTTTTTTTTACGAAATTTTTTATATACGAAAGTGGAATTTAAAAAGATATTATAACGATTTTTATAATCATTTATTGCATCAACACGTGCATATTTTAAATTCACGTTCCATCTTTTGGACTGTAATTTCAACGAAAGGAAAACGTTTGGTTTCATATTAAAACAATAATTTGAGAAAAGGCGATATATTAGAAATAGTAGATATATAATATATAGAAATCATTATTAGGTTAATAATATCTGCTTAAGAGATTAAGTACATAAAAACATCTTCCGCGTAGAGTAATGCACAGCCAATCCATACAGAAAAAACGATAATCTAATCAAACATTAAAATAGAATTTCAATTCAACTTTATCCATTTATCACGCACAATACCTATTATGCACGGACAAATAAATACTTATTTCAATTCTGTTTGTTTTTTCTTTTCCTTCTCCATTCATTTATCTAATAATTTTTATACTATCAATATACCGATCTTATTTCAAAAAAATTATTACTAACATTTAATATCTATGTATATTATTACAATATATTGTAACATATACATATATAAATATGTAGTATACTGTTTATTTTTGCAATTATCCTAATCTGTAATCATCAGTAGATAGTACATTTTTATGCAATTTTATAATAATAATAATAATAATTTATTTTTCAACTATTCAGTTATGAAAAAAGATTTGGTTTACGATTGTTATTTTTATTTGTCTTGCGCTTTTAATCGTAAAACTTTTATGCAATTTTATATTTTTGTTAATATAACTAGCGATTTGTCTCGTGTATTTAATTTTATGACAAGTTTTCTACTTTAGATATTTTTTACATTTATGCATACTTTTTTTTATTCATGAAGGTCTAAAAAAATGTCCTTATGAAGAGTCATATATATCATTTTACATTATCTTTCACATAAAATTCTTACATTGTAACTTTACTAGGTATATGAAATTTTAAATATTAGTTGTAGAAAATATAGAGGAGAATTACGTCTTTTCAAAGAATGGTGTGCATGAGTACACATTTCAATGCGTGTATTCTCTGTATTTTTTGAGTCTTCAAACTTCTCATATATGCATATAAATCCGTATTCTAGTCATCATCAAAGTATCATTCTAGAATTTGATTCTGCATACTCTCTTAACCTATTCATGTACACGTTCAATTGTTACCGAATTATATGCAGATCATTACAGAGCGAAGGCCAGTAAAGATCAAGGTTTCGCAGATCCAAATTATTTGAAACATGTTAGAGTATTTCAGACGTGCCATCATCATAGGGTTACGGTAGTCACTGATAAGCGAGCCGCACTCTCCACGAATTGTAATTAATATTATAACTGCCTAACATCGGCATATGCCAGAAATGGATGTATATCGCAAACATAGTATCGATAAAATTAGTACGGCATTTGAGTGCGGACTATTTACATTGCCGTTTATTTATAAGTACATTGGTGAATGCAAGTGGCAGCCCCACGGATATCCACCGTCGTATCTAGTCGAAAATGCGCCTTGTTTCCATGGAAATAACGCATGGACTCGGTTATTCGTATCGTTGTTACCGTTGTCTACATTGAAACGTAGATCGTTAATATCCATCTTAAAAGAAAAGAAAATATTACCTTTCATCTAACGTATTATCAAAATTAATGAGGTAAAATTTTTGTTATTATTTTTAATTATTTCATTATTTTTTTGGTTCTTGAGAATTATTCGTTGAAGCCACTGTGAAATTGATAATATAATATTTGAAATAAATTATTTTGTCATATTGTTAGTTATTATTTTGCTTGTTTTATGATTTCACTGATTCTTGAAAATCGTTCTATTCTTTGAATATCGTTCGATTCTTGAAAATAAAATAGTTGCATAAATAATCATAATTCTGTAAAATAATCGTATAAATAAATCTGATATAGTTCTATATATATCTTTTTAGTAAAGTAGTACTTAGCAAATACTGTAAATTTACGATAAAATCGCAAATTAACTTTCGGGATAATATATATAAACAAAAAAGATGCAAACGTTCCCATATTTAACCAACTATCAATCAGTAAGATACTCATAGCTCTGGTATGTATTACATAAGCTAAAAGCAAAATTGTTGCTGTGTTATTTATTTTTGATATTTGATTTACATTTAATGTTTAATATAATATCCTCGATTAGTAAAAATTGTTCATTTGCTTCGTTTGATATATTTTTTTTTTTTTTTATAAAATCCAATGTTTGAATAAAAATTTATTAATTCGTGGATTCGTAGATCTAAAGGATGTTGTAGAGGAAACCGGAAATGTGAGCACAACTCCGAAGAATGTCGTTGAGAAGGGTGAAGTCGAAGCTACGAAAGAGAAAGGGAACGAAAAAGAGAAGGAGAAGGAAGAAGACAAAAATAAGAAGAACGACAAAAGCGGGAAAGAAGATAGCGATAAGGATGCTGGGAGCGAGCAAGAAATCCTTCTCATTCAAGATATGGGATTCACTGTTAAGATCATCTGTCCAAATGCTGAGCCCTTTGATATCCAAGTTTCCAGTATGGAGTTGGTTCAGGTAACTAATCATCCATTCAAGAATTTCTTTTCCTATGACAACAATTAATAAGAAACAAGTTAATAAAGAAGATTAGATAATAAATTTTATTATCTTTTAGGAAATCCATCAATTACTCATGGATCGCGAGGACACTTGCCATCGCACATGTTTTTCCCTTCAATTCGATGGTAACACACTGGATAACTTTGCTGAACTGAAGAACATTGAAGGCCTCAAAGAAGGTTCCATTATTAAAGTTGTTGAAGAACCGTATACAATGCGGGAAGCTCGTATACATGTTAGGCATGTGCGAGATTTATTGAAATCTGTGGATCCTGCGGATGCTTACAATGGTGTCGAATGTAGTAGTTTATCGTTTTTAAATGTGGTTACTAACGGCGACATCCTTGAGAAGAAGAAGAGCAGAGCAGATTCGGTTGATTGTACTCCACCTGATTATATTATACCTGGCTGTAAAGACAGGCCATTACTACCTCTACAACCTCAAGCCAAAGAACAAAAATGCCCTCCATGTTTAAAAGTAACTGTTATAATATATGTATAAATAAATTATTTACTTCGTCTAACTTATTATTAATATAAATATTTAATTTATTAATTTATTTATTGTAGGTATTAACAACATCCGGGTGGAATCCACCACCCGGTCACAGAAAGCTTCACGGTGATTTATTATATCTACATGTGATAACGTTAGAAGACAAACAATATTATTTGACTGCATGTGTCAGAGGTTTCTTCCTCAATCAATCGACAAAGGAAGTATTTAATCCGAAACCAGCGACTCCGAGTCATTTGTGTCATAGTTTAATTGAACTACTGAACCAGCTCAGTCCGGCTTTTAAACGTGGGTTCACTGCTATGCAAAGACGAAGAACACAGAGACATCCATTTGAACGAGTAGCCGCACCTTATCAACTTTATGCCTGGTGTGCGCCTCAAATTGAACATACAATCGATGCAATACGCGCTGAAGATAGTATGTTTCGTTTTATACAAATTAATAAAACTCTTTCATATATTAGTAGTTATACATACGTATAACGTACAATACTTGAATTAGATTTTTTCATTACAAGATATATGTTTTACTATTATTACTTCTACTGACTTTAAATTAACTGGCTAGTTAAGGTGTTAATTGTGTTGCATCACGTGTACACACGATTCTACGTTTAATCATTCGTCTTATTTATTTGCATACAGCTTTCTCTTCTAAGTTGGGGTACGAAGAACATATTCCCGGCCAAACTCGAGATTGGAACGAGGAGTTGCAAACAACGAGAGAGTTACCTCGTAAAAACTTGCCCGAAAGACTGCTTAGAGAACGTGCTGTTTTTAAAGTATGTCAAAACTTGACATGTTAATTGCATTTCGATACGTTGTTCCAGTAATACGAATTGAGTTTCATGGATGACGTGTTTAGGTTCACAGTGATTTTGTCACTGCTGCTACTCGAGGTGCAGTAGCCGTGATAGACGGTAACGTAATGGCAATAAACCCTGGTGAGGAGGCAAAGATGCAAATGTTTATTTGGAACAATATTTTCTTCTCCCTTGGGTTCGATGTCAGGGATCATTACAAAGAGCTTGGCGGCGATGCAGCTGCTTTCGTCGCGCCTAAAAACGACTTACAAGGTCTTAGAGTATATGCTGCTATTGATCTACCCGGCCCTTATACGCTTGGTACCGTTGTAATCGATTACAGGTTTGTAGGAAATTAGACACACGCATTCCTTTCATCACATTATTTGTACGACGTGGATATTTTGTAGCGGATCATTTGTACATACTTGTTCAGTATTCTATCGCAACTTACATCTCGATCGAAAGGATGTTAAGTTTTCGTGGTAATCACTCGTATTCCTCTGCATAGAGGATATCGTGTCACCGCTCAGTCAATCATCCCTGGAATCTTGGAACGCGAGCAGGAGCAATCTGTTGTTTATGGTTCTATAGATTTTGGGAAAACGGTTATCTCGCATCCAAAGTATCTTGAATTGGTTAGTTCACAATAATGCTTTTTTGTAATTTCTGAAGAGTATTTATTCAGAATTTTATATCACATGTGTATTACGTTTTATAGTTGAACAAAACTGGTCAACTATTAAAAATTCTTCCTCATAAAGTTATCAATGATGTTGGAGAGGAGGTTGAACTCTGTAGCAGTGTAGAATGCAAAGGTATAATCGGAAATGACTCTCGACATTATGTGTTGGATTTATTACGAACTTTCCCTCCTGATGTCAATTTTCTTAAATGTAAGTTTTTATAACTAACGAAAAGTTCAGAATTAATTACTACTATTATTATTGTTAAACTTTTACCCTGATTTTTGTAGTGGAAGGCGTTGAACTGAGTAAAGAAGCTAAAGCTTTAGGTTTTCCAATTGAGCACAAGCATAAATTGGCCTGTCTTCGTCAGGAATTGATCGACTCCTTTGTTGAAGCTAGATACGTGCAATTTATTAAACACGTCGCTTTTCATCTACAACAACTTACATCCGTAAGAAAAGTACAGAAGGAAAATGAAACCACTGTTAAAGTAAACAAAATTTTTCAAACTTTATAGTAAATATCAGTTTTAAACATTGTTATTATTTGGCATTGTATTAATTTCAGGAAGATAAAAAGGAAGAATTGAATGTCGTTGCAATGGATAGTAACAAAGAAGATTCTTCTCATGCTCTAATAGAAACGGATGAAGCCAAAAAGATTGTGGAAAGTATAACTGACTCTATCACTGGTGGAGAGAAGCAAGAGTGTATGTAACTTAGTTATTCTTTTTTATTTAAAGTTTTTTACTTCAATTCTTCATTTAAATCTTTTTTCTTTAAGTGGAAGAAAGTACGAAAGAAGTAGTTCGCAGTGCAGCAGCAGCAGTTGGTAGCCTACGGGAAGCCGAATTTGATGTCAGGTTTAACCCAGACGTATTTTCTCCGGGTGTTAAACATCCAGATCCAGATGGGCCTGCTTTAAAAAAACAAAGACAGTTGGTACAAGATGCGGCCGACTTTTTACTTACCGTACAAATACCCACTTTTGTATGTTTCGATATAGAATACTTTTATACTCGATGCATCGATACAACTTTGTATACAAAAAATATATATTTAGTTCAATTTTTTTATTACAGATACGAGAATGCTTAGATCATGCAGCTGCTGCAATGGATGGCAACATATTGGTAGAAGCTTTACACGGTAAAGGCATCAACGTACGATACCTTGGTAAATTAGCAGCCATGTTATCTACTGTTCCTCAACTCCAATATCTGAAACGTATTACTGTTTCGGAACTTATTTTACGCTCGGCGAAACACATCTTTACATTTTATATGCAGGTATATTTATTAAAATTGAAATTAAACTGGTTATTTTAAATTTTATGAATGTAAGAACCTAATACTTTTTTTTAGGGTACTGAATTAATGAGTCTTTCTGCAGCTATTAGTCATTTCTTAAACTGCTTATTCTCTTCTGCCCAAATTATTCATCCACAACAAAATCTAGAAGAGGTACGGCAACATTTGTTTATCAATTAAATAATATCAATAGTCGAAATAATGTTCTACATAAAAATTTATATAATTTTCGGTTTCAGCTTCAAAGTAAAACTGCTAAACGACGCAATAAAAGAAAAGGTAGAAATAACGGTCCACAACAGTCTGAAGTGGAATGGGCTTCTTTGACGCCTAAATCTCTTTGGCAACAAATTAAAGCAGATTTGAAGAGTTATTATGATTGGGAAACACCATGCCCGGAATCGTTGGATGCCACTATAGAACATTTTCATCTTCAGAAAATTTCTTTGCTTCGTAATTTCTGTATAAAGACTGGTATTCAAATTTTGTTACGTGAATATAACTTCGAGAATAAGAACAGAGCCACGTTCTTCGAAGAAGATATACTTAATATATTCCCTGTCGTGAAGCATATCAATCCTAGAGTAAGTAATGCATTTAGGATACAAAAAATAAGTCATATAGAAATTTCCATAATAAGTTATTGGAAATTATTCTATTACTTCATTTAGGCTAGTGATGCATATAATTTCTATACAACTGGACAAAGCAAAATTCAACAAGGTTATTTGAAAGATGGATATGAACTGATCAGCGAGGCACTCAATTTATTGAATAATGTATATGGTGCTATGCATCCCGAAATTGCACAGTGTCTTAGAATGCTTGCGCGATTGAATTACATAATGGGTGAGCATGGGGAAGCTCTTGCCACTCAACAAAAGGCAGTCCTTATGTCAGAAAGAGTCAACGGTATAGATCATCCATATACCATTATTGAATATGTAGGTATAAAGTAAACGTACTTAATTAATGATTAAATATATGTAATAATTGCAATTATTCTAATATTATTTTTCTATTTGTCAACAGATCCGTCTAGCCCTATATTCTTTTGCCAATGGTCAAGTCTCTGTGTCACTTAGGTTATTATATAGAGCACGTTATTTAGCTTTACTAGTTTGTGGTGAAGACCACCCAGAAGTAGCACTTCTTGACGTGAGTATCTATGCGAATACTAAAAATTCTAAAGCTTTAATACTTTTAACCTTGACCAATGTTAATTGTTTGTTTAGAGCAATATTTCATTGATTCTCCATGCTGTCGGAGAATATGAATTGTCGCTCCGATTTTTGGAGCATGCTTTGGCTCTAAACCTTCGATATCACGGGCCACGATCTTTGAAAGTTGCTGTTTCTTATCATCTTGTCGCAAGAACTCAATCTTGTATGGGTGATTTCCGAGCGGCTTTAAATAACGAGAAGGAAACCTATGCTATTTATAAGCAACAGTTAGGGGAGGATCATGAAAAAACCAAAGAGAGTAGCGACTGTTTGAGACATTTAACGCAACAGGCCGTGGTTCTACAGAAAAAGATGAACGAAATTTATACCGGAAAATCCGGTGTTAGCCTACCACCGATTCAGGTGCAACCGCCCAGTATGGGATCCGTACTTGATATGTTGAACGTAATCAATGGTATTCTATTTGTTCAAATCAGTCAACAGGATATTGAGAATTTTAAAGCGGAAATAGAGAAACGGCAGAAAGAACAAACACCTGACAGAGAGATAAAGGCGCTTCAAAATGGAAACAAGAAAAACGAGAAGGAGAATAAGAAAGAAGAAAAAGACAATAATAAAAAAGAGGAGAAAGAGAATAAAAAGAACGAAAAAGAAAGCAAAAAGGAAGATAAAGAGAATAAAAAGGACGAGAAAGAGAATAAGAAAATAGAAAAGAAAGCGGAAGCACAGAAAGAACTGAACAAGTTGGAAGAAAACAAAACAGTGTTAGAGCCAATAGTAGCAGAAAGCTGAGCTCGCTTTAAACCGCTAACGATGATACTTAGTAGTCTTTTCTGAATCCTAGTCTTTCCCTGCCCGCGTCTGATCTTTTTTTAAGAGTAACGCGAGTACGGCATGTATAACTGATTGGGATAAAATGAAAATGGGAAGTGTTTGCTCGAGATAAGGATCGTTATTTGATGTATCGTATATACGTTTATAAAGTGCTATCGGAATCGAACTTTTATAGTGCGGCGATCAACAGCATAGGTGAAACATTTCGAAAGATTTCGACTTAGATTTCCTAATGGCTCGCGATGCTCAACTACAATACGCCAGGCTACAGAATTTATTTGACTGACTTATAACTGCATATAATACATATACAAAAAAAAAAAAAAAAAAAAAGATTGATTCTTCACGTATGTAAATAATTCTAAATGGAAAAATTCATTGCCTTAGCACTTGCTTATCCAAATCTTATTCGTAATTTGATGTATGAATTTCATAAATTATCGGACAGACAAAAAGAGAGTATGATTTGATAAAAATATAAATAAATATTTGTGTCGCCTAATATTGTCGCGTTTTTCAAAAGGCTCAATTAATTCTATGTCATAACGATAAAAGTTATGGATATTGCATACGTTACTCTTCTATCGATTGACGAAATAGTAAACTATTTGTTCCAGCGTATTGCACAATTGCTGCTGAAACTTGAAGGAAATGCGTTGTACCAGTAAAATTAAAATGCTACGATAATTATTTGTAAAACAAATAATGGACTTTATTATCGTAGAATATAAGTCAATTGTTTTTTCCTACACTTTCAATAGGTTATTTTATTACTACATATTTGAAATCATTATTTTGTTCCATTTAGGCATTGCTGTCACTTTCCCACTTTAGTTGTCATCATTGAACTCAATACATAATGAAGTCATATAATTGTTTTTTATCTTTAGATACTATTAATTTGAGGTGAATCTTGTTGAGTTCAATATAAATGCTATAGGTAAAACTGAAATCACATGAAAATCAACGAGGAACGGTATCTGTATCGTATTCAACAAGACAAATTCGTTTAGTTTTGTTAATCGTTTTTATACTGTATGCATCACATGAAAAAGCTTCCTTTCATCTTTTTATCATTGTTGTTTTATCGTTATTTTTATCATCTTACATGAGGATTTAAATCTGAAAATAATTTTGAATCTAAACAAATTTCCTGTTATATGGAAAGGAAAAATGTTTTTAAAAAAATATGGTGGTGGCAGGAAAAGCATGGTATAATGACAAGTGTGCTGTTAAATTTCACGATCATTAATAACAGTTATCAAAAAACGACTTATTAATCAACATATTATAGAAGTAGCGTCAATTTCCTAATTACAATTAGAAATACTGCAGTTAGTTCTAGAGTTATAAACACTGAGAATTATCTGTTACCGAGCATATATCTTTATCAAATAGCATTCGCTAAAACGGATGTTAGAAATATGCTATGTTAAAATTTGATCATATTACCATAAAAATTAAGTTGAGAAATAATACCTGTAATTTGTTGACATTTGTTTTAAATGAAAAAATTTTGAGTTCGCTATGTTTATAATAGTAACGTCGATAATAATGGCAAAAGGCGAATAAATGAAAAGTCTCGAATAATTTCTGTTGAACGAGTTTGTATACTTTATAATATGAATTAATATGGAATTATACTGCACTTGTTAGCCAAAATGTACGATAAAGAATGCTAGTTAATAAGGATTATTCATTATGAATAAAGTTAAATACTTCATACATATGTTACCTGTTATATAATTTCATAAAATTTGCGTATGAAATAAATCATTTTGTATAGAACATAAATTGACATCTTAAACAGATTCCATATCATTCTTGTGCAAGTTTTCGACTTGTTCCGAATTTATTTCGATTTTACTTGTTTCTAGTCGTTTTCTCTTCCTTTTATTTGGTCTTTCATGCTGCTTCTGAAAATATTCTCTAACATCTAATTTGTTTATTAAATACTGTCGAAACGTTTCTAAAGCAGCCTTGCCACCGATTCCTTTTTCAAAGATCATAGATATTTTTACTTCATCATTTTCAGGTTCTTCGTGTTCTATCACTTCAGCAAAAAAGTTACATATTAACAAAGGTTCGCTCTTTCTCACGATATCTGCCGAGTTATTCTTTATTAATTTTTCTGCATTGTTTTCTGTAATATCATTTATTACAGATGTTTGTCCTGTGTCATGATTCACGGATTGATTCATTAACCTTTGAGCTAATCGACGTTTTCTACGTGCATGCGACCATGTATTATTGTCCGCAATTAGTTGACATGACCAACCATCAAAGTTACCAATTGGCAAATTTAATTCTTTGATTTGTATCTATATGAAAATGAAAAATGTATCAAAAACTAAAATATTATAAATACAACATGATGGAAATATAAATATAATGTTACATGTAACTCTTCTATTGCTTCTTCCAAAAAATTAACGAGGTTGTCAAAAGAAGCAAATTTATGTCGCATTGGGAATCTTATCTCTATTGGACGTTGTTCTTTCAGTAATTTTGCAATATAATCTGTACTTTTTCGGATAACAGGCGCATTTGTCAAATTAATAACATCTTTAGGTAAAAATGACCAAGCTAATCCCCATCTGTTGAAAAATAACATTAATAAATGACGAAATAAAAAATTAAAAATAAAAATGTTTGTAAAAAATATATATTTACCTTTTTGTGTGACCTTGACAAAACTCTGTCCATGTTGAGTTTTCTATGCCTTTTTTCTTTAGAAATTTTAATAAGAATAGTAAATTACTTCTTCTACCAAACATAGTGGTGTAAATTTTTGCCTTTTCTTTAATTTCCATACTTTCTTCAATCATTTGCATTATAAATGTTCTTTCACCACCTTTAACAGTAAGTTCAACTTCGTTTCCAGTTGGAGCATTTCTTGGTGGTAATCGCTTTATAATTTTCTTTGATGATTCTTCTGTTTCAAAAAAGGGAGGATTACACATTGTAAAATGATACACATTATCCTCTTTTATAATTTCTTTCAATATTGTTCTTTCATCCACTTTGTATACTGCAAAACAATATTCTAAAGTAAAAAATATAAACTTGTGTATATTTTATAAGATAAATAATGTGTCATTAATTTGCCTTTTATTTTGTCTTCCAAATTATTATTTTTAACATGTTCAATAGCTGTCTGTATACTTGTTTTGTCAACTTCTGTAGCAATCATTTGATTTCCATACATTTTTGCAAACAATAGAGGATAAATACACACTGCTCCAGTACCTATAAAAAAATGATTATTGTCACTGAAATTTTCTAATACAAAATTTTATTTTTAACTTGATTTCCAATATACCAATATCTATGCCAATTACTTCCTTCATTTCATTGAAAGAAGCATGTTTCATTAAATCTTCAATCCATAAAATGTAATTTAAGCGTAATGGCAGAGTTGGTACTAATTTATTTGGAGGTATTTTCACTTGCAGATTAAAATCATGTTTTAATAATATCTCTGTGAGTACTCGCAGAGTATGTTTCTTTTTAAAGTCAATCTTTATCTTGCCGGTTAAATTCTACAATATAATAATATAATTTATTAAATAGATAATATATATTATATTTATGTACGAGATGGAATATATAATAATAGTAAACAATTGCTCAAATATGTAGCTTACAACAATTGCAATATCACGGAATTCTGGATATAGTAAAACAAGTTTTTTAAAGTCTGGTATTTTCTTATATATATTCCTTGGGTGCATAAACTTTCTTAACGACATTTCTAAATAATTATTTTTTCTTGTTCTCAATAATGTCAATAATGATGTCAATACATGTTTTATGATCTTAAATTGCATAAAATATATGTATCCATAACAATCAATAACAAATATTTTTTACTTACAAATGTAAAACCATAGATGAGATACAGAATAGATCCGGCATCTTAAAAGACTTTGTATAACATATTCTGAAATACCGACCGTTCAATAAACTAGTAATATAGTCACAGACGAGTTATAGAATAGATGTAACATGTAATCAGTTCATGTTACACATTTTAGAGTGACTGACCAGCTTACCATTTTCGTGTCATATGTGATGTTATCGATTCAGTATAGTACTGGTTTAAATTAAGGTTATACTTTTTATAAAACTACAAAATAATAAAACAGAGCATCCTATAATTGCAAACGAAGCATACTTTGTATTTCTACAATACTTCAGAAAATATTACTTCATTACAGACTATAGAAAACAGTTCATATTTATCATCTGCATACATGATCGGAGGAATAAAAATTGCATTCCGTGAGGATACCTTTATTTAAATTCGAGCAAAATTCTACATAAGAGACCGTCCATGAGTCACTCAACATTATACATAAATTCATTCAAGCTGTTAACAAGAATGTCAACATCTGACTCTACTTGATCCGTGTAAAGAGACGTAAAAATTTCATACCCTCTTTGTGAAACATAAATTTTATATATTGGCACAAGTCTGCTCTAGTTTGTAATATCCTAAAATATTAATTTAATTGATTTATGATCTTAATTACTTGTATTATTTTATTTATTAAAAGAGGAACATAATATTCATTACACTTAATTATCCATTAATGATAAAGAAAGATTAGCGTTGAACTGAATTCGATTAATATTATCGACGTAAGGATAATAAAGATCGCAAACTTCAAAAACTCCTTATATTTATCTGCTTTGAAACTGTTATATTGGGTTGGTATACCACCTAATGAAAAAATCCAACTAATATGTAATACGATAAACAATTATATAATTTCTTAACAATGAACAACATAGATTCATTCAATTTTTATTATATTTACACGAGGAATTGAAGTTTGAAATAACTTTTATATTTTGCTACATTTCGATCACGATTTCTCTATGCGTAGTTATTGCGTGGTCTTTTGGTTTAAACAAAAATCTTCATAATTGATCAATTTTCTATCTTTAAACTTCAGATAAATAATTTTCTTTAACTTCTAAACTTGGATTCATTTAAATAATATTAATTAAAACTAATTTAATAAAACAATTTTTAAATTTCTAATTAATTTTATGGTCTTATCATTTTAAAGGTTTTATCACAAATAAAAAAACAAAAGATTATTTAAATATTGATTAATAATCAACAATTACAAACAACATTTTCAATTAAAAACGAGCGTATTACATATAACATATCACATGATGTTAGATAAAATTATAATCATACGAACTAAAATACTAGAATTTTATGATGTTTGAAATTCGCGGCAGAAATATTAAACAGATTCTCGCCTACGTTCGTGGTGTATCAAGACGGATACGCAACGTTTACCATTGCCAGATTGTAACATTTGAAACGTTGGCAGCAGTGTAAACGAACGAATCTATCGTGATGACAATTTTAAGTGGTGACAGCCGCGTATGTGTTCCTCAGCCTCAGAGTAGCATTATATACGTTTTTGCTGACACGAAACATAATTTTCTTAGTGCGTGATTTGTTTCATAAGAAGCATATGGAATATTAATCACACGTAAGGTATGTGCATTACGATAATTTTAACGGATATCAGAAACAGATGGTCGTCGTCGATTTCGTTTCGCCTGACAGTTTGTTAATATGGACAAGTGCCACTCTGACAGTTTTCCTCTCTCGTAGTCGTATTGTTAGGCACCTGTTACCGATTCATCGTTATTTACATTCCTGTTATCTGATTCTCGCCACTTTATTATCGATTTACGTTTCATCCGCGTGAAAAGCGGCACGATGTGAATAAACTGTATGTGGAGTAACGTTTAATGATGTCACGTTGGAAATATTTATTTCTTCTGGTTTGAAATGAGTTTCAAGTCAATGAGAGTACATTTCGTATTTTATATTTTCATTTTTCCTAAAATAAATTACGATAGAACTACGCTGAGTTGATGTGGTTAATAATTAATTTAAAGATATAAAGACGCTTTTAAATAATAAATGGATGTTGGAGGTTGTTTTTTTAGATTGTATTAGGATTGAAGTAACAAAATAATGCACAGTCGTTATTTTTTAATAAGATTGTAATTAAACATTATTATGCTGTGGATGTGCTAAATGTGCAAAATTATATAAAATTTATGTTATGCATTTACATGTTATTTACATGTTATATAGAATTTATTATTATATATCCAGAGTAAAATATTTGAAGAATGAAATGAGTTTCTACTTATGTTCCATTTTGTTACTTGTGTTCACAAAACTATAAATTTACGTAAATATCCATTAAATGTTGTATAAGTCAACTCAATTCTTAAAAATTCATGTGATAGATGAATTTATCCTTTAAACTTTAGATGAATCTTTAATATAAAATAATATAAAATACTAAGAACTATTATTTCATTAACATAATTTCAATTTACATTTAAACTTGTTTGTTATCAAACAAATATCAGATCATATATTTATATTTTTATACTTCTATGAACTTAATTAAGAAAATGTAACTTAAATAGATGTATGTTTTAATTATTAAATATTAGAATAAGTATTTCACGTTGAATATTTTATACATTTTCATATATTATGTGCATTCTATATATTCTTGTATTTTCAAATTTCCAGTGAATGGACTAATTATAAATGATCTAATTGTAAGGAACTTTACATATTTGTATACTTTATATATTCGACAGGAAATGGAATGAAGAATCTGATCGATAAATGCTTCGTTGGAAAATAGGGCTATGCGTAAATACCTTTTGTAGTCACTTAGTGGGAACCACTCAATGAACCTCTGCAATCATGTGGAAAGCAAAAATACGTGTGACTAGACTGCAGCTGTTCATGCATTTATGGGAATTTTAAGTGTATAAAATTGGACAGAATGCACATATTGTACATGAATATACAAGATACCCAAACTAAAGTATTCATTATAATATTTAGAGAATAAAACAAATCTTTATTTAGGTTCTATTCCTTTAATTGTATTTATAAAAATTTGCATAAACATATGCAAATGACCAAAATCAAAGAGTGTAAGAATCATTGTAAGATAAAATAATTTTCTTTTAATTACTCAGTCTAGCGATAACAGTGTTCATTTAAAAAATGTTATCATAGACCAACGTCTACCAAATTTAAAGTGAAACTAAGTTTTTCAGATTGTTCCTGCCTTTATTTTGAGGAAATTTTTTTCATTAAGCTTCATCACATTTTATCTATACCAGTGCATTCTCATTGGAATTTGATTGCTGAAACCGTGCGAAAGAATTCTTTTTTTCAAATCATCGCATTCCATGGTGTGCAACGAGTGTGCTTTCTTCCTTCCCCCCGCGCGTTTCCCGGTCGCTTTGTTTGCACATGCATTTGGACGATTGCTTTCCACGTATACAACCGCGTATACGTTGTGTAACCGTAACGGTAAAGCGATCCGTCATTCATCGTTACGGAACAATTAGGAAAACATATTGTAAGGAGCATGAAGATCCGATGTAATGCGTCGAGCGCAGATCGAACACTCCAGAATACAGTGGTTCATGAAAGTATTTGAAAACTTACGATAGAAAACTTATACAGGGTGATTCATAGTTTATAGTACAAATGGAATCAGCAAGATTTCATGACTCAAAATAAGACAAAATCAACAAGAATTGTGTTGGAGGCTTTGTTTTTATTTTACTTATTTTCACATTTTCAATAACTTCTTGTAAATTATCCATTCATGTCCAACTGAGAATTGGCAAAATTCACGTATACCTCACAAATTTTCAAAGTTTATTTTCTCAGAATCGAAACCTCCGACACAATTTTGTTATTTTAAGATTTCCATCTTATTTTGAGCCATAGAATCTCCCTGATCCCATTTGCACCATAAATTACCATAAATTTGGACCATTCTGTATATTGTATGTATTATATAAAACATTAAAAAATTTCATTATCATTGTAATGAGACACGACCACCATGATTGTACTAATAAAATTTGAAACCAGTCTGAAAATGTACATATATTTCACAAAAAATTTCCATACAGCATGAATAGCAATTTTAAACATATAATAAGTGTTACAGATAGTTCAGTGAATATCGAGGCTTGTTAACATAATGGATAAACTGTTTAAATATTTTTGTAATATTTGCGAAATATATGTATAAGTACACTAGTATTAAATATTTCATAATTTTTATATATTTTCAGATTAGTTCCAAATATTACCAATGGTGAGTGATAGTCCCGTCTGATTGCAATGCGAGTATTTTATGTAACACACATAATATACTGACAAAAAATTTCTATATGTGTTTAGATAGTTTTGTGAACCAATGCAGCCAACGTAACGAATTTGTTTCGGTAAACAGAGACCGGTGAAAGGTTCGTTGCTTTTTTCCGCGTGTAATTGTTCCTTGCGCGAGCTGATACGCGCTTTTTCTACGATTCCATTTTGGATCTAGCTCGCCGAGATATTTTATCGCGTTTCTTTTGTCTCCTCAACCTTCTTCGGACTAATTCTTGCTTCAATGTCTCAAGAAATAATTTCAGATATTAGCCTAGAATGCGGCAAGAGATTTAACTGCAATTACGCAATGACAAATAAATTATAGTTATGTAATTACGTATATATATTTTTCAACAATCAGGTGATATAACTTTTTCCATTAGAAAAATGTAGCAGTCTGTTATTAAGAAAAGAGTAATCGACATAATTTGTTGAAATTTTATTGGGAACTTTTAAATTATAAAAACGAAGGATTCTTTTATAGGTACATAAACTTAAATGTTTACAAAATTAGTAAATCCTCATTGGAGTTTTTCATTGAAAATTTTACAAGTAAGGAAATAAAAGAATTTTTTATATGTAGATTTACTTTTTATAATGCTGGTTATTTTTTTCTCACTGAATTTTCTCGCGAAGTTCTATTTAAAAGATACCAATTGTATAAATAAACGAGTTTACTATATTTATACACAAGACTAATTTATCGGTTCTACAATAAAACCAATCAATTTTGCCTCGTTACAAAGCAGAACCTGCTATGCACGAAACGTATGTTTTTGTTATTAATTGGAACTCAAATTGTGGAACGAGAAAGTTAAGAGAACCTCTATATCTATATCTCCTTTCCTATAAACTTTAACAACATTCTCTATAATTTATATAAACTGTGACTGTAACTTATTTTTGTAAAATATATTTATTCTCCTCGATATTGATGAAATAGTAATTAAAATGAAACAAATATTGTACGACATTTTTATTATATATTTATACATGGTATTTTTATTAATTCATTAAGCAATAGATAACATGTAAAGGTTGCACAAATGCAATATTATTTCAAAACGTAAACAAACTAAGTTACTGTTGAATTAAGAAGAAATAGAACAATGTAGAGTAATAATAAAAAAGTTATTAGAATAATAGATACATTACAGAAGTCCATTACACAAATAAATTCAACGAATATGTAATTTAGTCAAAGTTACTGTGTTTATCGTCCGGAAGAATTTTCTATCTGATCTCGCTTGGTGAAGAGCGTTTCATTAAATTCGCGTATCATAGGTCATTGACCAGTTATTTGATTCTTCATCGAAATTTAAAATAGAATATCAATGAGAATGAATATTTCGCCCGATAAATGTTTTAAGAAGAGGGCACCACCTTTCTTTCATTTTTCTCCAGTTGGTCGGACATTATTTTCGATTCTATATTATAATATAATATTGATAATATCGCTAATCTATTATTCTCATTATTCGATACAAGTTTTTGAAGTCTTGCAATATTGCATAAAAAAATATTTCTTCGATCTCGACAATTTAATTTCTTATAATAAAGAATAATATACTTCTATCCATATTTTAATATCCTTATATTTTCTTAATACCTTATATATATTTTCCAATATTTCAATAATTCCACTGATATTCGCGATTTAATATCCCTCTCATTTACCGATACGATGTTTCTGGTTAATTTCTCTCATATGTCAGTCACTCTTCAGTCTTCATTGAAAAGACCTACACATCTAAATTATACTTTTTATCGTCCTAACCTCTACTTTCATATGTTTGCTCCGCACATCTGGGATCCGACGAATTGTAACATTTTTATTTATCGACCAAGTATCCGTCTGAATTTTAAAACTGTTTCTCTATAAAAAATAGAAAATGTGGCTTATCATATTCTTGTCTTACAGTCTTTATGGTACCATAATATCGTATCGAAAATATCGTAAGCATCTGAACGACGCCGTTTCGTGAAATACCTCGACCATAGCGTCGCACATCACGAAAATTGAGATCGGACTATGGTTATAGTGGACGCGTATTTACATATTCGGACGAACTAGCGTTCTCACGAATGAAACGTCCGAAAACTGCAATGCTAAAAATCTGTAAACATATTTGATTACAACGACGTATCGAATTCATCAGAACTTTAATCTGTCCGAATATGCATCTACCTTAACCGTTAACCAATCGAGTGTGATCTTCATAAATTTATTCGAAGACAGATTTTTCTGTACAAAACCACGGACGAAATTTACACCGTGTATAAGATTATCGAAAGGTCTAATTAATATAATAGTGATACAATATAAGAAACAAGAGTCTAAGCGATAGATAAATAAATAAAATAAAAATAGAAGTAAATCTATGGTGAGAGGAATTTTGCACTGCGATACGAAAAAATAACTTAATTTAGTTAGAAATTAACGGAATAAGTAACCTAACCGAATTATTAATTATGTCTACTGATCCAATGCCTCGCTCTGTCCCTGAAAAATCAACATAATCGATATCACATTTCTTCGTAATATTTCTAGAGAGAATTTGCTGTCGTTCCGTCGGCGGAATCGCGTAGGTCCTTTTATTTACTTTCTCGTTACGAAAGAAGAAAGAGAGGTCGGTGCGCATGTGAAGCATCCTGGCCTGCGCGGGCTCCATCGACCCTCAAACCATTTCGTATACGTTTCCAGTACGTGTTTAGCGATCCTACTGTGCCAGTTTGATCGGAAAAGGGAACGAGATAAAATCACCATCGATTGGCCAATTAACCGGCGCCCCTTGTCGGACAATCGTGCCTCGACTGCATTCGAGACCAATCGTTATCTCTGTGTGATATCGTGATATTACCGTACACCGGTTAAGGCAATCGTCCACACCTGTCACGCCACTTGATCTCGATCCTCGTCTTTTCTGGTTAGACGTGTACGATCGTTTCGTCGCAGTGAACGATTTTACTTTATTTCATTCCGATTACTCTCTTTGTTATTTCGTTATCAACACGTTGACTGTCGTGCGAATTTCATATATTCTGGTGCTGGTAGCGGCTACAGATTGAAATGTCGATGGTTTACTCTACAAATAATGTACGTTCGATTTTAGCGTTTTCGATGAAAAACGATGATATTTTATAATTAAATAAATACTTTCTGCGTTGTATTCGTCTTTATCAATGTTGTCGTAAAATTGGTCGGCAAATTGTCCATTGATCCCTTTTAGGAACGTAAAATGACAAAGGTCATATTACGGTTCAGGATCATGGCTCTTGAAAATCTCTCTCTCTCTCTCTCTCTCTGTATATATATATACATATAAGTACAATAAATAAAAAGATTATTTTTAAGAAATTCTCGAGATAGATGTAAATGTGATTTTTATACGACGCGATGAAACAGTCAAGAATTGTTTGTTACGTACAAAAATTCGAATTTCACAAAAATTAGACGTACGATTTTTGTGCAATAAGCCATTGATACATTTGGCGATAATATTTCATTTGTCGTAAATACTATATCGTCCACTTCTTTGCGATAATGTTATTCGAGTAATTCACGTTGCTGACGATTGATTAGTCTGTGAAATGTCTTATCTTAATTATTCTAAAAAATTTAGTAACGTGAGCCACCGATGGCCACCGTGGCAGTCAACGTATTAACACGTATTTTTTTCCTCTTCTTTATTTTAAATGTTATTATATTTTATTATAGGAGGAGGACAGAAGACGAAAGAAAAAGACGATGGTTGTCTTAAAGGGGACGTTTTAAAGGGGAGCGAGTTCTCGAGTTTACGTAATCGCGTTTTAGACGATTGTATACATGGTGACTTGGAAATCGTGCTGTAATAGGAAAAGAGGTGATTCTCCGTGTAGAAAGAAATCGAAAACGTGGAATAACGATCTTCAGGTATCTCGCGCGAGGATTCTGGCTTAGAATCGAATTAAACGATATAAAGGGCGTTGCTATAATAATAGATCAAAATTGGTTTGATCGGAAAGGACTTAATGGAAGAGTTTCTTTCGGATCACTGAGATTAAATCGGCTGAAGACTTAGAAAGTAATTCACAGAGAAGATTTTAGATAATCGTACTTTAGATAATTCTATGCTTCTTAGAGCAACGTATTAGAATTCTTGTTTGGAGGGAAAAGAGTAGAGAACAGAAATTTAAGAGTATTCTACGCTCGTGTACGTGTAATAGATTAGTAAAGGCAGAGTTTAGAACGGAAGAGTATAAGTTTGCTTTTATTGAACTGCAAGACGGATTGAATTTAACGAAGCCCTACGAGATCGTTTCTGTGGAATCTTAGAGTTTACGTAATCGTTCCTCCGACGATTATACGTTCGTTAGGTTAATGTACTACTGTAGCTTTTATTTGGAGTTAGGGGATATACCAACATACGACATAATGGATAGAAAGTGGTTGAAGATTGGAAGGAAGGGTGTATTGGGGATGAAATAACAGAACGTTTTACGTTTGCTTCCTCTTTGGCGATTGAGATTTTATCTTTCGTTTCTTTCTTATTAATCAAAGTTTCTTTCATATTTATCAAAGAATACAGTTCTTTTACGGTTCTATTGGGGATGAAATAACAGAACGTTTTACGTTTGCTTCCTCTTTGGCGATTGAGATTTTATCTTTCGTTTCTTTCTTATTAATCAAAGTTTCTTTCATATTTATCAAAGAATACAGTTCTTTATGTCGCAATTAAATTACTGAAAATAATGTTTTTAACTTATCTAAAAATTGTACATTTTATCGTACTACTTGAACATTTGATTTTGAGTCGATCAAAAGGCTGGTAACTATGAGCATCATCGAGCCTCGATATTTATAAAAGACGCATCACCGCGATATATACAGCGAGTCAGAAGCGATTCTAAACAGGTTTTTTCGTTACAAGCGATTTCTTCGTAGATTCTACGGTATATTCGACTCGTCACTTTATTCCATTGTATATCGAGCAGAAAACTGACTGCAGAACTCTATAAGTACCGTATATAAAACACGAAGAATCTTTACACTAGGTCTACATTGTCAGGCGGTTTAACAAAGTGAAACACAATCGATCGTCTAATGTCCGATATAAATTGTGTCTTGTTAATCGCACAGCTTTCAATGCAACTGTAACGTACACATAGCTTCTCCTATGGCTTAGCCCTTTCTGCACTTTAAAGCATCCATTTTCATTAAGATGCTGTCGTGAACGAAATATGCTTATGTCCCTGATGATTCTTAAAAGTAATACTTTCTTATAGTTTCATATACCTTGGTATACTTTTCTTGTAAAAAGTATTTTTATAAATATTATTTAAACTTTTTCTTTTGTAAAAACTATTTATATGTAGCACACGCGCTAGTCGAAAAGTTTCGGAACATTTCGAAGAAAGAAAGCAACGAGAAAGATAAAAGTGATGTATGGAGTTCAGGATGTAAATGATTAAGTTAGATCTGCGTTAAATTTCGTTGTTGATATTAACGCTAAAATTATAATAAATTCGGTGTTAATAGCAAATATTAATACACATTTACGAACATATATATTTCTCTTTATTTCGATATATTGCGATGGTAGATGCGTTGTTAATCAAATCTAGATGTTCAAACGAAATTATAGAATGTTCCTGCAAACGTGTCTTTTTTTTTTTTTTTTTTTTGCTTGAAATTAAATTCCAGTTTCGTGACGATTTCTTCCAATAAAATATTCGTTCTCTTATCAATATACATACATATGTACTACAATATCAAATATGTATCATACGGCTTGGGCAAATATTGTTATTAACGATAAGCTTACCATGATGTATACTGAAAATTGCTATCTTTTGAATAATTACGAACAATATACATTATCAGAGACACTTGTCGTGCCTACACAGCCAGATATTATGTGTCTCTAACACGAATGTAGAACGTGAGATATTCAGATATACGATCAAAAAGTTCTGTCACACCTACAATTAGTTGTTACACTTTTGCGAGTGAAAACGAAACGGAACGTGGGTGGGAACCATGGGTCGGTGATCACGCGATTTTACCTTGGTTCTATTCTCAGAGAGTTTAGAATTAATTTAACGAATAGTTTTTACATTACAACAGTAAGAAATACCTACACACGAATTACAAATATATCTGTGATTATACAATCGCGAATAGAAGCAGGAATTGTGCAAATAGTTTTAGATTCGTTGATATTTCTTAGTGTTTATATTTATTACTCGTTAATTTTTCATTGATTTATTATTGTAAATATATTATTATATAGGATCGTTATTCGGTATACTTATTGGGAAATTTCAACGAATTTTACTTTATTTGATTTTTTATGTTACAATAAATTAGCAGATTTGCGGTAAAATAAGTTGAAAATAAAAGCAACCTAAAGAATATATAATATAAGAATACATTGTTCTCTTTATCTATTTAAACTTTCAATATCGTAAAAGCTGCGCGAGAATAATAAATATGGGAATTTTTAAAGATATTAAAATTAACATGATTGAAGTAATACTTAATCAAAATAATATTTATTCAGAATGGTGACGTGTTCGAATGTAATTAGGTGGAATTTGTAGCAAATAAAGTAATTAAGGGGAAGAATAGACAATGTTAGTGGCAATGTTCTGTAATGAATTCTACGCGATCCATCATTCTAATTTGCGTTAATTTCAATGTAAGATATGAAAACATATCGAGCTTCCTTCTCATTAGCATATGAAAGCAGCCTTTTGTATGGTACTATACTTCCGATAAATGACTCAGTGTTCACTTAACTCTTTAGGAAAACACGAAAAAAAAAAAGAAGAATGTTTCTACTTATTCGAAAAGGAAAAAAATAGTCAATTCTCTTTTCTGCTCTCTATTTTTCACACGTTTTAACGTATACTCAGACTACCAATATATATTTTCAAGGTTCTTCACTAAGAGGATCAATATGTATCGTCAATATCTATTGACAAACTGCATTTTCGTCGAGAACCTTGAAATACAACAATTATTGATTGAATGACAACATTTATGGATTATTTGAGAACACTTTTTCACCTATAAATCAAAAGTACTAACTAGCAGGTAAATAGTACAATTCATAAAATTCATAAATAATCTTCAGAAAAATATATAAAAAAAATTCGATTGGCTACTACTATTATTAAATCTCATTGAGATACTTAACTTCAATTTCTTACTTTGTTTAACTTAACGCTACTTGTTCAACGATTATTTATTTGTACTCGCAATGTTATAAATCAAAAGTATTAACAAACAGGTAAATAGTACAATACATAAAATTCATAAATAATCGTCAGAAAATTATAAGAAAAAGAAAATTCAATTGGCTACTACTATTATTAAATCTCATTGAGATACTTAACTTCAATTTCTTACTTTGTTTAACTTAACGCTACTTGTTCAACGATTATTTATTTTTACTCGCAATGTTATAAATCAAAAGTACCAACTAACAGGTAAATAGTACAATACATAAAATTCATAAATAATCGTCAGAAAATTATAAGAAAAAGAAAATTCAATTGGCTACTACTATTATTAAATCTCATTGAGATACTTAACTTCAATTTCTTACTTTGTTTAACTTAACGCTACTTGTTCAACGATTATTTATTTGTACTCGCAATGTTATAAATCAAAAGTATTAACAAACAGGTAAATAGTACAATACATAAAATTCATAAATAATCTTCAGAAAATTATAAAAAAAAGAAAATTCAATTGGCTACTACTATTATTAAATCTCATTGAGATACTTAACTTCAATTTCTTACTTTGTTTAACTTAACGCTACTTGTTCAACGATTATTTATTTTTACTCATAATATTATAAATCAAAAGTGCTAACTAACAGGTAAATAGTACAATTCATAAAATTCATAAATAATCTTCAGAAAATTATATAAAAAAAATTCGATTGGCTACTACTATTATTGAATCTCATTGAGATACTTAACTTCAATTTCTTACTTTGTATAACTTAACGCTACTTGTTCAACGATTATTTATTTTTACTCGCAATGTTATAAATCAAAAGTATTAACTAACAGGTAAATAGTACAATACATAAAATTCATAAATAATCTTCAGAAAATTATAAAAAAAAGAAAATTCAATTGGCTACTACTATTATTAAATCTCATTGAGATACTTAACTTTAATGTCTTACTTTGTTAAATTGTTCAACGATTATTTATTTTTACTCGCAATGTTATAAATCAAAAGTATTAACTAACAGGTAAATAGTACAATACATAACATTCATAAATAATCTTCAGAAAATTATAAAAAAAAGAAAATTCAATTGGCTACTACTATTATTAAATCTCATTGAGATACTTTACTTTAATTTCGTACTTTGTTAAATTGTTCAACGATTATTTATTTTTACTCGTAATATTATCAGTTCGATATACACTGTACGAATCACACGCGTGAAAATATTTTCCCCAACAAAATGTCGAAAAGAGCGTGTCAATACGTTAGATTTATTTATCGTGTTCTGCGACAGTCCACCGTACATTTACTTAAATTGATATATATTTAATAGATGATCAAGCACGTATTTAATTTAGTACTATTTGTTGTACAATTGTTTATTTTTCAGTCCAAAATTTACCATGGAGATACGTACTTATTATAGTACGATATTATACGATTTAATTTAGTAAAACCATTTCCAATCGACTGTCGAGCGATGATTTAAAGTATTTAAACGATATGGTTGCCGCTTGCGCAGATGTTCGTACACGCTTGAAATTCCACGGTAATTCAGAATACCGAGAAACACGTATTATACCATCTCGCAGCCGATGTATGGCATATTGCCAAGAGTATTTCGCGCGTTGCATTTGTTCGCTAATTCATTCGCACGCGCTAATTGCTCGGCTTTCTTCTTGACCTTTTGTCGTTCGTGCGCGTCTGCTCGCTTCGAACTCGACTGGAAAATTCGAGTCACGAAAGTTTAAACATGAATTTCAGTCATTTTTAGAAAAGATATTGAGCGATAAATGTACACTGAAAGAAAGCTGCAAACGAGCAAACATATGAATTGTGATAGTTGAAATTTGAAAAATTAGTTGCAGTTATTCGAAGAGAAGTTGTCGAACGAACATGAACGATATTGTACGTAATAACGAGTAGCGGAGATATAAATTATGGTAGACAAAGTGGGAAATATTTCAAGGAAAATTAATTCGAATGTTTGATAGGAATAAGTAAAGGATTTCCTGGTTGGGAAAGGAACCGTGAAACTCTTCGATCGACTAGAGAAACTTCGGTCTCAAGGATAAAGTTGCGAAGCATATTAACGTTAGACAGCTGCATGAGTCATTTCGTAGGATTGCTCTGCAGATTCCAAGTAAAACGCATTCGTTTTATCTAGGATGGAAAGTAATGGAGGAAATTTAAAAGAAAGTTTAATTTCTCGTATTCCGACAATTTTCTACGGTTTCAATCTAATCGTAGAAACTTTCGTTCACGGAATTTTCACAGCCACTATCTTTATTTATCAAAATAAGTTTCTTAATTTTATCGAGTTCCATTGTTTTGCGAATTTGTAAAATTCCGTTAATTTTGATAGATTTTTACAATAATTATATTCCCCGTTATTTTAATAGGTGTTGTTCTTGCCATTACATTTCAAGCAAACGTGGAATATATAATTCAATTTGAAAGATCTTCCGGTAAACCGAAGAAGGTTTATCTCGATTAACGTGAAAAAGTACGTAGAATAAATTTTTTCCCGTAGAAATTCGCCAACCTACTCGGGCAGAAAGTTATTCCAAGAAAAAGATGCTTCTGAACAATGCGAGTAAAATGGTTCCGGGAGAAATGGTTGGAAAATCGTGCGCTGCGACGAACGATTCGCGGAAAGATGGAAAGTAATTTGGTAAATCGAAGGCGGCGTGTCTAAAAGTCGATTTTTCGATCGAAAGTTAAGGGAGACGAGCAAATTTCTCGATGGTTCTTCGTGGTTTGCTGGCACCAGCGGCGGCGCGATGGACACGAAATAAAACAACGAAAAGGTAGAACGATTGCAATAATTGAAGTTCTTAATGAACGTTGGACTGCGTTCAAGAAGAGAACATAGATGAAACATATATAATGCTTGTTACGTAGATATGTTAGAGATAAAACGCGAAATTCAGGGAAATGGTGTTTTAATTTAAAATTCGAATTGTGTAATCCTTTTCGCAAAATATTTGAATAACATCAACATTATTTAGATTATGGGCAAGGTTGAGTCGTTGAAAATATTTGACGCGAGCTAAAAAGTTGTAATTAAAATTTCAAACTGACTTGAGCAATGAAATAACGATGAATGACAATTGTAAATTGTTATCGGAATTTTATTATGCTCAGGGTACATTGAAATAAAATTGTAACAATAACGTGTATAAGTTTGATTGTTCGATCTTGCATAATCTTGATTCATTTTTCTCGTATTGTATCTTCTACCTTATGTAGAATGATATAATTTTATAATTATGAGACATAGCGTATAATAAATAAATAACAACGAAAGGCATAATATGAATACAAACGTTAATTGTGAATTTTTTTTTTTTTTTTTTTTCAAACAATGACATAATATTATATCGATTTATAAAGTAATTTATTTTCCTTGGTGAAGATTAGCAATGCAAATCATCTGTCTTGTTGTTACGTTCCGTATAAATTGCTTGAAAACGCTGTTTGTTCTATTTAGCGTGTTATTCGTTCATATTCAAACATACGCGTATAACAAATACGTAAAATAAGGAGTTGAGAAGCGTACGAGTTGGAGTTTTAATTGGACGTCTATGAAATCCACTCGTCGCCACTTGAACCTCATTGATCTTGGGTGAAACGATATTTTATTTAACGACGAACCATTAATACAAGAAAATATAAAATCGATGTTAAGGCCGACTCGTTAACGAGATGTTTTCACACTTTTCCTTTTTATCCTTTTTTGTTAATTAATTTCCACGTCGAAAAGGTGAGAAGTGTATACCGTACGGTTTATCCACGATCTCTCTAACTGCGTAGACGAATAATTATAGCAAAATAGAAAATAGTATTTCAAATTACACGCTTTTCTTTTTCCACTATAATTTTCGCGCCTCACTCCATGTTGCGTCTTATTAAGCGCAAATAAGAGAAAATCAAAGTAACTAACGGTAATGTTAAGAAATAAAATTAAAATGTAGAAATTATTAATTAATTCAGATTAACTGAGAACGATAATGTAATATCTTTTACAATAATCGTATTTTTTCTTTTTATATATATATATATTATATGATATATCATATATAATATATGATATATAATATATAATATATAATATATAATATATAATATATAATATATAATATATAATATATAATATATAATATATAATATATAATAATATATTATATATAATATATCTTTTACAATAATCGTATTTTTTCTTTATATATATATATAATATATGCATATATAATAATATATGATATATAATATATAATAATAATATATTATGTATATATATATATGTAAATCGAAAATGAAAGGTAAAATTTCTTCAAGTAAGGTTTCGTTTTTGAGAGAATCGATTTGTAGATTTATAGATGTATGTGCTTTAAGTTATGTGCTTCTGTAATATGTAGAGAGACCAAAATCGATAAACCGATAGATACCAACAACTTGTCATGATAATAAACCGGTAGCATAATAGATAATAAACCGGGACGTTTGTAAGTGTATGAGCAGGAACAGAAACAGATACGTATGTACACCAAGGTTTATCATATCATTACTTCGAAGTTTAGTATACGCGTAAGTATACTTGATATATTGAAATGTTCTTTTTCAATTAAATAAATAGAATATTGTCTATAATATTCTGTTCCTTAGATAGACATTGTATTTTTTTTTTATGTACATCTATTTCATTTAAACCACGGTTAATAGTAACATGTACATATTTTTGCATTAAAAAGAAAATGTTGTCGCTTCCCAATGAGGAACATAGCAGCGGATGATTTAAATAATGAGACGACTATTTCATTTTATTCTAATTCTAGAAACAACTCAATTATATATAACTAGATTAATAAATATAAGTTTTATCATATATCATTATTACATTGTTTCAGGTATAGAATAATATTCTTTCGGTATTTGTACTACAACATTTCCATCAAACTTTCACAATCACATTAATAATAAATAGACTATGGATGCTTACGTATTATAAATTCACATCTGTGTGAACCTACATTTTTATTTATCTATGCTTCTATGCATATACTTTGCGCGTATAATCACTTTATAATTCTCCATAAATGCTTAAACATTGGTAGTTTACTAATAAAGTTATAATATTTTTTAATGATATTCCAAAAGAACAGGCCTAGAATGATAACAGTAACTGGCCTGTGGAAGGTGTGCACATGTATAACATTTTTGTTACGTCACTTTACATACTGACACGAAACAACGATCATTTTACAGGGGTCAAGAGAAGCAGGCAGCCGGACAATTAGGATTATCACGTTATGGACCGCAGGTGATGAGTGTGTTGTGTTTATGCACCACGATACACCAGACAGGTCAGAACAACAATCAGGCCAGCAAGATACTTCCGAGCACACCACCGATCTCATCTGAGGAAGAGAGGATAAACTCGTCGCAGGAAATACCCACCGACGAACTGGCTCTATTAGCTAAGCTGGAGGAAGCCAATAGGTGAATCGTCGCGCTGACTAACGTTCAACATCGACATTGCATGTGCAAACGAATCGTGCTTTAGATACTGCGTATACATTGCCGCTTACACGTTCAATTATGTTGTGTTACGTGACTCAATATCATTCCATACACGATCAGTTGATTGTGAATGAGAGAAGGTGTAACCTGAATGGGATGAATCGAAACATTTCTACATAAAAGATAGCTTATGTAAATCGAAAAATAAATATTTGGCGCTGTTCTGAATACAATGGAATATACTAAACTCTAAATTTTTTTCTAAGCTTTCGATTCTTTAGTAAATCTAGAAGAGGAAATATATTGTATGCATTTCTATTCGACTCAACGATAGGTGAATGAAAGCACTTTTAAGCGAAAAGTGGCTTACGTGAATGAAAAGACAGATATTTGTTGCTATTCTGAATATATTGACAGTCTTCCCTAAATTTCTAGCTTTTCAATCGCTCATCTTTGCATTTAGAAAAGAAGAAATGTTGTATGTTTCTATTTAACTCGACAATAGGTGAATACAAGTAGATATTGAATTCACATTAATGTGAAATCCTTCAATTATTCTGAGTAGTCTGTCTTTGTATTAATTTGGCAGTTATGTTTATCTTGTATTTTTATACTTCTACAGTTGAGACTCAACTGATACTAAGGCACACGTTTAGAAAAGAATATATATACTCTTGCATTAATTAGGATATCTATTATAGTCTTGGGTTGTAACATATGAAAATATAATTTTGTACGACACTACCTATCCGTAATGTTCTATTAGTATTGAGAGTAATTATACAAAGAACTGGCATTTGTTAGTAAAGAGAACTTTAAACTTTATAGCACCACTTGATCGTATTAGTCCATTATATCTATATTTATAAGTAATTTTTTAATATATTTATATTTATAAGTAATTTTTATGAATGTCCGAAGTTAATTGGAATTAAAAATTCAAGTTAATTGAATTTAGCAAGATAATTGTATTTAACTAAAATTGAAATCTAATTGATCAACATATTTGATTTATATCTAATTCATCCACTGTTACTAATAAAGATGAATTTTTTTCATATTTATTTTTATTTCAACCAAGATGATCAGATATCTCATATGTTACCACTCAATAGTGTTTTAACGAGATTGCATTAATGTGAAGTACATGTCTAAAGAGTTTGATGTAATTAATAACAGGCTTATCGAATCGGATGCAAAGTCGTTGAACTCGCTCCAAAGCAATCACAGTAGAAAAGGTTCCGACACATCTCAGGTGTCCGTGGCGTCGGGGGGCAGCGGAGGAAACAGCGATGCCGCACCCCGACGCCACAATTCAGCCGATGGTGAAGAGAATACGTGGACCCTATGGGGTCACATCGTCGCTGATTGGGATTATCATTGGAAGAAGAGGAAAGAGTTCGTCAAAGAATTAGTACGTCAAGGAATACCTCATCATTTTAGGTAATCATCAACTCTTTAGCAAAAACTTAAATTTATCAAGTTCATTAGTATCTTTGGATGATCTACGTACTCTTCTAAATTTAATAAGAATCAATAAGAAGTAAAATTATAAGATAAAAACATATTATAATGAGTGGAAAACTGATTCATGTTCATCGTTACAGAGGTATTGTTTGGCAACTATTAAGTGGTGCTCATGACTCTCCTGTGAAAAAGCAATTTGCTGAGTATATCAAGGCTACGTCGGCATGCGAAAGGATAATCAGGAGGGATATAGCCAGAACGTATCCTGAGCATGATTTCTTTAAGGAGAAAGACGGACTTGGTCAGGAGAGTCTATTTAACGTTATGAAAGCGTATAGTCTTCATGATCGTGAAGTGGGATACTGTCAAGGTTCGGGATTTATTGTAGGATTACTCCTTATGCAGGTACACTTTAATATTTGACCGGGATTAGAGAGCTATAAAAGAATAAGAATAATTATTTTAAAGAAAAGAAAAAAGAGAGAAAAAAGAAACGAGGACATGGGATGAATTCTGTTGAGTCAGTCAGAATTAAATAGGTATATCAATTTGTTACAGCAAATGCCAGAAGAAGAAGCTTTCGCTGTACTGGTAGCGCTTATGCAAGAGTATCGTTTGCGAGACATGTTCAAGCCGAGTATGGCTGAATTAGGGGTGTGCATGTATCAGCTAGAACATTTAGTTGCTGACACTCATCCCGAGTTACACGCTCATTTTACGGCTCAAGGTTTTCACACGTCGATGTACGCGTCGTCTTGGTTTCTTACGCTTTTTACCACAGCGCTCAGCCTACCGCTGGCCTGCCGCATTTTTGACGTGTTTCTATCCGAAGGCATGGAAATTATTTTCAAAGTTGCACTGGCCATGTTGCATTTAGGCAAGGAAGATTTGTTAAGCTTGGACATGGAAGGCATGTTGAAGGTAACTGTTTATCATCAGAATCCAACATCCTGCCCATAGATAAGAACTTTAAAAAAATATAAAACATATTACGTTTATTCGTAGATAAAAGTCAAGTATCGCAGGCTCGATAATTAAACAATGTTTCCTCCTACACGTGGATTTACGTTAATACTGTTCTTATTTCATTAATATTTATCAGTTTTTTCGCGTGTAGTTCTTTCAGAAAAAGCTACCTGGAAGAGGCGAAAAAGATCCTGATGGTCTCATGAATCTTGCCTATGGTATGAAAATAAATCCGAAAAGAATGAAGAAACTCGAGAAAGATTATACTGTGCTGAAAATGAAAGAGCAAGAGGAGATGGTTGAACTTCGTAGGCTTAGAGCCGAAAATAGGTTACTTAGGCAAAGAACTGAACTTCTGGAAGCTGAGTCCGCGGAGTTGGCAGATAGATTAGTCAGAGGTCAAGTTTCACGAGCAGAAGAGGAGGAAACTGCTTTCGTTGTACAAAGAGAATTAGCAGCTCTTCGACACACGCATCTTGAAACCAGTCATCAGCTTGAGCAAGCTCACGAAGAACTAAGATCATTGTCGCTTCTGCTAGAGGAAAATGTGACATCGAAACAATCCTCTTTGGATGAAATTTTGTCAAAGCAGGAAGCATTGTCACAAAAAGAGGAAATGATACAGTGTTTGCAAGAGGAATTGGTAAGAGTTCGACTACACGAAGCAGAGAACGACGCAACGATAAGGGAACTTAGAGCAAGAATACAAGAATTGGAACAGGATAAAAAGACGTTGCGTGAATCAACGCCGGATAATTCTGTTGCTCATTTACAAGAAGAACTGATTGCTGTGAAACTAAGAGAAGCAGAAGCTAATCTCTCTTTAAAGGTAATTCATTTTTTTCTTACACGTTAAAAATTGTGAATTTTCCATATTTATAAAGAATCGCTTAAGGTTAAGTATGTATTACGTATTTAATAAACTTATCATAATATAAGAAATTTGTTAGGATCTTCGGCAAAGAGTAGTGGAATTGAGCAGTGCCTGGCAAAGGCATCTGCAAGAACATCGTTCCGCTCAGAATCAACCTGCAAGCGATTCCACGCCGAAGAAACTTTTGTTTTGGGAGAACCGAGGACATGAAGTGCAAAAGTTCGAAGAGGATTTAATGACAACCAGAATTCGAGAGATGGAAGCTTTGACAGAAGTGAAGGAGCTTAGACTTAAGGTCATGGAGCTTGAGACTCAAGTGCAAGTTGCCACGAATCAACTTCGCCGACAAGACGAAGGAGGGAAATTAATTAAAGAGGAATTAGAGGCTGCCTTAGCTAGGGAGAAGGAACTTACTGCCAAACTACGGGAGCAACAACATAAATATTCCGATCTGGAGTCTAAGATGAAGGATGAAGCTATGATGGCTAGGATACGTGATGCAGAGCATGCGCAGCAAGTGGCAGAACTCACCCAGAAAATATCTCTTCTTGAATTAAAAGTACTATTTCTTTATTTGTATTAATTTCTTTAACTATCTCAATATGAATATTTACATACAGACATAGAAAATATGGATTATCCCTATTTTTTGCAGAACGAAGAGATGCACGCGGAAGGTGAGCTTAGAAATAATTTAGATGACAGTGAGAGAGTCAGAGAATTGCAAGATAAAGTTGCAGAATTAAAAGCTGAGGTATGTGAAAATTCTTTCCTTTATTCATGCTGCATTAATGAAAGCATTGATTAAAAAAGAAAAAAAAAAACTGCAGTAAGAGGTGAATGGAAGAAACATTGTTAAAATATTATTTATAGCAAGATCCAAATTTAGCCTTAGTATTATATTTTTTGCATGTATTGCTCAATTTGCTCAGGATATTTTTATTATTTCTATAACATTTATCATTAAACGATGTTAAGTTAAAAATAGAACCATTCATGTGAATCTCAAAGAAGCATACAGTATTTCAGTACTGAAAATATAGCTGCAAATGCTTTCAATTATGCACAAGTATAACTATTATTATACATATTTATGATCGACGATAATCCTCGTTAAATTTCCTTGATTAAAGTTGAATCTTATCTCTTTGTTTAACGTATTAACTACACTATAAGTTCAAAGTATCAATGGTAGAAGTAATGATGGTAGTTAATAAAGACGTAGAATTATGATCTTATTACAGTAGTTTAAGGTCTAATTTTTATTCGATTTGCTATTAGACTGCAACATAGTAAATTTTGAAGCTTGTAGAGTTACATAACTATTAAAACATATCGTACATTTGGATATAGAAGTAACTCGAGTTGTTAGCCTGTTATAGGATCTTGATTTCTTGTTTCAGTTCGTCCATTTTCATACGTCTATTTTCATATAATCATATACATAAATTCTATACAGTTGTCGTAATCATTGATACATTTAACATTTCTAACAAATTATTTTTGATTTTAGTATTTTTAATATTTCTACGTGATAAAATGATAAACTTTATTTGCATAGAGATGCAGATAGAGATATTTTATTAAATTTTTTGTTTCTAGGATTTTCTACATAAAAATTTTAATGATACTTAAAAATCATGGCTCCAGTTCTTTCATGAGAATTTTGTACAATTCACTGTGACAATTTTTTTTTAATCATATTTACACATCTGTGATAATGCACATTTTTTGTAACACCATCTTGTGAAGTACCCATGTTTTTCACACACACATTTTTTTCTCTATCTGGAAGTTCATATTTATATAGGGGTTTAACACTATTGTTGCTCTTTTCTGTTGCACTGTTAATTCACATATCACAAAGGATTGAGATGTGATACAAAGGATTGATGTGTTTCTAATAATGTTCTAACTGATTATCCTAAATCCTTTCAACAAGAAGGATATATGAAAAAACATGTATATAAATCAATTGTATTTATTGGGTGCACAATATTACGTCTATCGTTATAATATATAACGTAAGCGAGGATGTAATTTATGCTTTCATGTTATTGTAACTCACAAAATTATGCACCAAATTGCACCTCTTACTGCAATGTAATGCTAATCGTCACGCTGATAAACAACTTTTTTTTTATTGATAAAATCATGTGCTATAAAAATTTTAATTACAATTTTCGTTCCAGAATATTTTTCTTTCTGCTTATAGGTGTAATATTAAAATTAATATGAAATTTTATTAACATTATTTACTATGATATAAATCAATTAATACCGAGATGAACGTTTTATAATATTTACAAAATTAGTCAAGCGAATACTAACTATGTGACACATACTTTTCATATTTGTAATTAACAATTAACTGTTATGATAAAATATAGCTTTTCTCATATTTTTCATATTAAACAGATAACATGTTCCTTCAGAGGTACCTGTACACATTAAGAATTCATTGTGCTTTCATCATCAAAAGTACATCTGTGGTTGTTTTAATCCTCTCCTGATTTTGTGTGAATTTTCTGTTCACATAATTTTTATGAATTTTCTAAGTCATGGGAGAAATTCTTGACATGTAAAAGCTTTGAGGTGCATTCACAGCTTGTTATGTCTCTGCTGCAATGCAAAATATAAGTAATAAATGTCGAATTGCTTCTAAACTTAATCGTGGTTACGATAGTCGCTCACTTAATGTTATTTTTTGCGTTTATGAAAATAAACTAATCATCATCGTAACTAAACTAAAATTTATATCTTTGAGGGCATCATAATATAATAAAGTATGTTTTTGGATAAAATATTTATGTTTTAATTGTGTTGTACATTGAAAATTTGCAATAAATTAATTACAAGATTTTAAAACTAAAAAATATATTCTATCTAAAATTTATTATGAATTTTTTTACAACGTTAAAATAGATATAAGTACCAAATTTTCAATGTTTTAGCATTAACATTTAAGGCGTTTTGTGTAGTCACATACTAAAATCACTCTATTATAAATCAAGCTTGCCATTTATAATACTAATTGTGCTTCAAGGACATTGTATTAGATATTGAGAGCTAGCACAGCACGGAGTAACAATTGGTTCTAATTCTACGAGTAATTTTAATTGGAAAAAACATGCAGAAAGTATGATTTCGAGGATACACCTTCAAAGATATCTCATTTATTTTAACACCTTTTCTTAATTAGACATTCAGCAGAAATGCATTGCAATATATTGCTATTAAAAAGATATATCAAGCAAAAACAATCATTCATGTAGAAAGATATAGTATCAATTGAACTTGATTTTAATATGAACATAAATACGAATGGAATTCTTATTGTGTAAAGGTACCAACCACTAACACAAAGAAATTAATGGTCTTGTAAAACTAACCCTCTATTGCTGTGTTATCTCTGTCTCCTTAGTTCCCTACGCCAATCACCAGCCCGGAGACTGAGCCTTGGCGCTGGCTCGAGTAAGTCTTTACCCATCCGTAAGCATTATTTTCTTTCCATTTCATGTTTGTAGCATGACGACAATGTGTACTATATCAAAAACCTATATTTTCTTTCCATATAGTTTTGTACATACATTTTATGAGATAATTACATGCTATATTGAACTACAGGACAATTTATCCTTGTCTATAATAAAGTGCTATGAGACTCAGGAAAACATTAAAATGAATTTCGATCTCGTCCTAATATCTCCTTGGATTTTTCATTCATCTACACATACACATATAATTCCCCATTACATTATTTTCTTGCGCTGTCTTACAATTGCACATCTAACAGAGCACTGATTTAATTCACTAACTGTGTTTGATATATGCTTGCAACTTGCACATTGTAATCAGTGTCTGCTTGCTTTACTTTTATTTTTTTCACTAATTTATCACAGGTGTAAATAAAGTTGTTTATTGTAGAAAGAAATAGGAAGGACATTTGTGAATTGCTTTAAGAACATTTATAAGCAATATTACAGATATCTTTATGTAGCACATTGCTTAATCAATGTGTTAAGTAGTGCATGCTATCCATTATAATTTTCCACACAATTTTTAACTCTGTGTGCTTTATATGAAATACAAAGTTCATGTTATCAATATTTTATTAAATATAGTAGAAGAAATGAATATTAAGGATAATTTAACAGTTAAAAATTTGTGCTATATTCATAGAGATGCACAATCGAATAAGGTTATTTTCATTTAGAATTCTAGTAAAAATAACTACTTGATAATTTTTTATTATTCTTTGTTGCATTTTTTTAATGAATTTTCGAACATACAAAAATAAAATGCATGGTAATCATATTTGGTTCATTTAATCTTAATCATTTATATTTATTTGTTGCAACTTTTAAAACACATCATCATCTGATTTTAGGCAACTTTCATCGCCTTAAAAAATGGATCGAAAGACTTCAAAAAGTAAAAAAATTGAAAAGATCAGAATAGAAGCAACTGAATAAATTTCATAAAGACTGCATACATTATAAAGATTACATTATTTTGTGAAAAAAAGTACCCAGAGATGGTAATCTCACAAAATTGTCCTAGAAATAATTTTCAACAGAGTGTTTGTTATAATCAATAGAGTACCAAACCATACAAACTAGAAACTGCAATGCATATTTGCCCAATAAACTAGAAAGTAGTTGAACCATGTCAAATGGAATACTTTTAGAAAAGGAAACATAAAGCACATTCCTTTTGAAAATGATGATGTACATCTGCAGAATCTCATAAAACTCCCTCTCAATGAAATTTACAAATATTACTGCATGTTAAATGTGTGTCACAGGTCATGAGGCTAGAAAGCTGGAAGCAACGTTGGACGGGCAATGGTGGGCAAAATGTAAGAAGTTTCAGTGTTGACACTGAAAGCGAGCTGGACGAGCGGGATCTCAGAATTTGTTTACAGGATCATATCAATGCAACTACACAGAACTCACCAGAGGTATAGAATTCCATGCATACCAGACATTAGGCAGCTAATAGTCGTTCGAACACACACAGAAGTATTCCATATGTCAGAGCAGATGGGACCTTTTACGTTTAATGATCATGCTTTCGCTGTAGAAAGAATACGACGAGTTATAACACACATATAGAATATAATAAATCGAGAACACATAGGAATAATAGCGATATTATGTTTTTAGTTTACGTGTAATATCACTATAGCTCGTGATGTATTAACAACATAGTAGTAATTAAAATAGGTGTAATCTGGCGGTCATTAATAACGCAATATAAAATTATCTGACCCGGATCGATCATTCGTTGCAATCAGACTTCGAAGTAGTATGTATTTGTAAAACGTGTTCGTTTAATACAGAATGGTGTCTAGAGTGTCTCAATGTCTCGTAGACATTTCGTTTCAATAGCATAGCAGTTAACATTTGCAATTTTAATTATTTCATCACGAGTCTCTGCAAAACCAGAAACCACCTTCAATTCATTCCATTAATTTTTTATAATAAATAGATCATTGCATTTCGAAGTCTGCTTACAATCGACGAATACTATAGGTTAAATGTAACTATGTGACGCATAAACGACACGTTTTTATACGTATTACGCATTCTGTGTATTTTTTGTAATTTAAACCAAATGTAATTCCATTTAAGGAATTGTATATTGAATAGAATGAAATCCGACGACGGGGAAATCGGAGAGTTAGAATTGTGTCTTGTACGAAAGACTAAGAGTCAAAAGGAAAAAGAAGAAAATTCATAAAAAAAAAAAAAGAAAAAAAAACGCGTTTTTCCTGATGCGACGGAATACTTAGAGTCTCATTAACAAGTCGCAGTAGCGTATTACTCCGGTTTGTAGAATGCTATACAAAAACGAAACAATAAAACAAAACACAAACATATATGAGTAAATAAGGTATGCCAAATACTCTTTGGATTCATCAGTATTCTTCTCGCGTACATTCGCGTGTTTATAATACGCTAAAAGTAGTAAAGAAACGACACGAGGTTAATGTCAAACGGTCCAACTATTGAGCGGAAAACTTGCGCACACAAAATACGGTACTGTGCAAAAATCTTAGGTTATCTTTTTAGTTTTTACATTTTTCTTTTCAAAAGTGATTGAAGGTATGGTTGGCATTATTTTAATACTATAGTTATACCTAGAAAGTTAATACCTATCCTTAAATAATTAATAATTTTAAGTCATTCATATTTTATTCGTGAATCATGTTTTTATAATGCCATAGATATTTGATAGTATTTGGCTCAGATTTCTGCGCGTATTGCAAAATTTTTAAAAAATTTGTGAATCAGAAAAGGCAGCATCTTGAATAAAATATTGAACAATTCGTTTCCATATAATAATATATACAAAACCTTTTTTATTATAGTAACTAAAGTAACAGTAACGTAGATAATTTGGGATTTTTTCACAGTATTATGTACACATACACGAACATTCACATTAAACAAGATTAGAAAAGAAAAATGATCTTGATTAGATAGAGAGGGGTAGGTAGGCGTCATAAAAGATTCGTAATTTCGTTAAAATTGGATCTAAGCAGCTGCTGATCGGTGAAGGGTGAATCGGTGTTCTTTAAATCAATTTACTAATTGCAGATTATTGAAAGTGAAAGTGAAACCGAACGAGATAATCGGGAGTACAGTTGTAAAACTTAAATAGCCCGGATAGCTCGTTCCTTATAGCGAGGACGTGATAATTACTTCCAACGTAAGTAGTTGCGCAAATCAGAACGTCAAACTGCTTTTATCTCAATTTTTTTTTTTTTTTTTTTTTTTATTCATGGATTTGTTCTTTTTTTGTTCATTTCTTTTTTCGGTTTATTTTCAGCTTAATCGAACCCTTAACGATCCATTCTCGTTCCTGCAATGATTGTACGTGTTTTCAGACGGTTTAAGAATTCAAGTAAATAGTCTAAACGTATTTACTTTTAAGATAAAGGGAGCAGCTGATCGATAAAGAGAGCAACTTTTCTTATCGTTCCATAATGATACACAATACATATTTTTCAGCCATTTTGGCTTCGTTTTATCACTTTGTCTCTTCTTCCTTCTTTTTTTTTTTTTTTTTTTTTTTTTTTTTTTCATTCGACGAGTGCAATCTTTATTTACGCTCATTAACGTATCTTCAGAAGAGTGTTAATAAAAAGTATGTATATTGAAAAATGATCTTATGGAGCAGTGTAAATAGGAAATTTTGTTATCGATTATTCTTTTAACTAGATTTTGAAACACAAAGATATCCTCAGTGATATAATATTTATAAACTTAAAGTATGCATGAACTTGGCAAAAGTTTTATTACTCATAAAGAGATAACAAACTAGAGATTGGGAAGAAGCAATACTTAGTAATTAGTATATTTAAAATTTGATGAATGTATGTTTGATATTGATTCTAATTAACCGTCGTACATTGAATATTCATTTTAAATCGTTTTACGTATCGTCTGTATTTTTATTTACAGATTACTTTAATTAGAATAATCATTAAAAATTCTTATCAATTTCTAGAAATAAGAAATTTGTGAGGTATATAATTTACAATTTTTATAACGAAAATCGTAAATCTTAAAGTCGATGACAATTTTATTTACTGTACTGTATATTAATCTTTTTTAGCTAAATATCAATTTTAAACTAATTGATTAATAATGAATTTTATTATAAATTACGCTGGAACGTTAAGGGTTAAACGCGTCCACAGTTTTTCGCTTTGGCCTAAATTGTACTGTACATAATTTCGTTTTGTCACGAATAATTGGCACCAGGATTATAAAAATCGATCGTGAACGCACCGAACACAAGAATTCTCTCAAAGAAACGAGACTTTCTGCTTTCGTGCACGTTTGATCAGAAAGGAAATTGCATGTAACCTTTGCGATATCATAAAATCTTATTAATCGGGTAAATTATTAATATTGAGTAAATCTGCTAATGAAAAAGGAGGGCTCGATATTTAGACTTTTACAACGTGGATGATGTTTACTCTGCAGCAAGTAAAAATTCTATTTGCCACTCGAAACCCACATTTTCACTCGCTTTCCAGCTATTGTAATTTAAAAATCAAGTCTACAATTATTTTATTGCAATTGTCTACTTTATATATAAATACATATGTATTTATTGATTTGTTATGGGGATTCCTATGATGTATTTTGTATATGAAGATCATAGGAGACAAACATAATAAGTACATTTTTCTTGATCCTCTGACTTTAATATCATTTTACGATTAAACAAAAATGTGATTAAATAACTTGTTTAAGGTTTAAAAATAATATTAATTATCAAGACATGCAATGTTTTAATAACATTATGAGGAAAATTTTAAAGAGGATGAAAATACACATGTCTAGCTTCACAATCAAATAAAAGAGATAGTTCTGCTAACATGAAAGTGATTGACATCGTACTGAATTTTAAAACTGTTTCCCTGCAATAAATGTTTCTCTCCTGTACTCCTCATATAAGATTTCAATACATATACATGGTAATTTATATTTACAAAACTTTTGTAATTTTTGCTACGATTTCTAAATTTTGTTATTTTATAATATATAAGGAATATTTGAATAAATCAGTCTTTGAATTTGGTTTTTAAACTATTTTAACATTGTGATTTTTTAATAGATCGTTTTTCAAGAAGGACATTTTTCGATTAAATTTTTCTAATCTTTGAGGAATATTTGTATTGTGAGAATAATGGATCCCCTGTAGCAATTCGGTATTTTCCAGCAAATCACAAACGAGTCAGTATGTCGTGTCGCTTTTACACAATTCACGAGAAGGGAAAAACGTTTCTGTAAGAGACGAAAAATCATTCCGTAGAAGTCTATACTTAATTTTAAACAAATCATAGAAATACGCTAAGGCAATGCTTAATGGCACAAGCTCAATAATTTATTACTAAGAAAGGCTTAGTTTCTCGTCTTTTCAGATATTTCGCCAGAGAAATCGAAACGTGTTTCTTTCGTCTATTAAAAATAAGGAGAGTAAATAGGAATAATTTCGATACTGCCTGATATTCGAAACCGAGTGGATTGAACCATATAAATGGCTAAAGAGAAGTGTCCATTAGGAAATATCCAAAATTCTCTCACGTCGCTTTTGCGAATATAGGTGTGCGATTATCTGAAAAATCAATTTTTACGCAGAGTACTGCATTTTCTTAATTTTAAGCTTGTTCTAACAACTAATGAAAGAAAATAACGATATGAAAGATAGGAGAAAAATAATGAATAAATAATTGTATTTAACTGGAAAATCGTGAAAATCCCCAAAAAAATTATATAAATTAATACGATTTAGCTACAGCTCTTTTATTAAAAAAAAAAATGTAGAATTGTGATATATGTATATGTACGTGTGTACTTTAGTATTTGTTATTTTAAACAATTGACCAGTAAATGCATTTAAAAAAAAAAAAGAAAAAGAAAATAGTTTGATCTGCTGCTTTTATCGAAAAGAGAAATTATTTATTTATTCGATTTTTTTATCGGATTTCTTTGCGCTTCTCGAAAATACTGATCGAGTTTAACACGAAGCAATCTCTTGTACACTCTCGAGTATTTTTTTGAAAAAAAAAAAAAAAAAAAGAAGTTTGGTACAGAGAATTGTTTTATTTATATTTATAAACGATTGCTATATTTATGTAGCAGTTATTTGTACAGTTTTGATATAAATACTTCTGTTTATTATAAATCGTATAATTTATTTGCGTTCAATAAAACTATCTTAAATAATGTCGCTATAGTGATCAGTATTTATCATGATGGCAAATATTTCCCAGGTATTGTTTGATTATTAAAAATTGCCTATTTATTGCCTTTATACTAAAACTATGTACAGTCATTATTAGTCTGTTATATTTTTTAAAAGCTCTTATTATTAGAAATCACTTGTGCAATTTTTAAAATAATTCTTTTGTAAATCGTGATTATTATACTGGTTCTAATAAAAATTAATCTCTATTTTATATATTTACAATACATATTGTATACTTTCAATTTGAGGTTTAGAAAGAATTCTTTAACCATATTTTTTAATAATTATTCTTAGTTAAATTCTAATAACAATCTCAGTCATAACTCTTCTAACAATAATAGTAATATATATATATATATAATTATATAAATATAAATTTACCGGGAAATATATCGACTATCATCGATCAGTATTCGTAGATATTTATCGATCAGTATCAATATTGGATTAACTTTCACCATTGATAGCGCCAACTTCAGTCGAGAAAGAAAATAGTACTAAAGGACGTACAGAACTTTTTTCTTATCGTTATCGAAAGTATGCGAGTGACTAATATATGTCTTACTAACATTATTTATCCTTTTCTACACGTTTGTACTTTAAGAAACTATCGTGAAACTCTTCAGATATTATATTCATTCAACGTTTTACACAATGCAACGAGTCTCTGTCTGAATATACCTCGATATCTTGTTACGGATCATTTCGAAGTAACTATATAAACTGTACGTATTCTGCGCATTTAAACTGTATTTCTAGAACGAGCGTTCGTTAACGAATCATTTGTTAGTGATTTTCCTGTTGTATACAAGGTTTTTGGACAGATAACGCGCACACTACGAACAACGATATGAATTTGTCACGAACATTGTGGGGAATATTATAACATCAGGAGTAAATAAATTTTTATTCACTTTTAATACCGTAGTTTTCTTCCCTTTGGTGTTCAAACATCAAACTATTTAAAGAAAAGTCCGTAGTATTGAAAAATGGTGAGTTTTCATGTTTCAAAAATTTATATTTGATTTTTATCTTTCTAAACAACGCTTTGTGGATAGTTACAAGACGTTCATATACAACGAGTGACACATATACATAGTATCACCGTAACCATGGTACAACTGGCAAGAGGAAATAATAAGTTAAAAATGTAGAATAAAATTATTTCACAGGATGCTTTGCTTCTGAGAAAATTAAATCGAAAACTGCTCAAGTACGCGTGTACTCAATTCATAGTTCAATACATTCAAACACTATTTTCTAGAAAACAGAGGGACAGAAAAATTTTATTCTACATCTTTTATTTATTTTATCATTTTTTTCGTAGAATCATATCAGCTTTTCGATTGTATCGCGTTTGCTGAAACACCGTATAATATATAACAATAGAAATTAATTATGACCATCTTGAAATTATCCACAAAATTTTATTTAAAAATATAAAAATTACAGTAGCTACCAAAAGTATTTGTACACCGCTGCATTTATTATTTTATTTTCATATACTAATTAACCAGATCCGACTATAACACATTTTGTATCATTTAATGGTAACTTTCGTATGTTACAAAAATTTGATACTATGGAAATGAAATTTAGAACCTGATAAAGAAACGCTTTAGTGGAATATAAGGATATGTACAAATTATAGATATATACTTTTTGTAGCCACTGTAAATATAATCTTTTATATAGTATTTATGTATCCCTTATTTCACATTTAGTATCTATTTATCTTTTTTTCCGGTTGGTCGATAATCGAAATCGCTTCGAACTTCAGTTCTTACCCTTCGATCATTAATTCGCGCCTCAAGACAAGGGGACTCGGTCGTCTCCTTACGCCTATTGATGGTCCCCAAGCGAAGCGATAACCCACAGGAAAGGTATAATCCCGCTTACAGACTTAACAATCTCGATACGATACTCCGAAGGAGCAAGAAGGATGAAAAGGAGAGAGAACGCTGAGAAAAACGTGCGAGTGAGAGTGTGAGAAAGAGAGAGAGAGAGAGAGAGAGAGAAAACGAGTGAGCGCAAAGACAAAAGCAAAGAACCAAGGACCAGGGAGAATTTGCGTTCATGGGCGGCGCTAGTTGTGGCAGGTAGTTTTCCAAATGGAGTCCATCGGCCAGAGAGTGGAAAAAAGTAATCCGTGAAAAGGGGTTCGTTGTTACGCCGATCTGATGCGACGTTGCCGATTCTGTACGAATGTGAAGAGCGGTTGGCTGGGTTGGTCCAGGACCGAAACTAGAACGTTATAGAGCCCCTCCCTCATATAGCCTCTCTCTCGGGGAAGCGGGGGGCGTTGAAACAAGCGCTATAAATAATATAAATCCTAAACTTTGGAATATTTGAAACAAAAATACAACTTATTGATGAGAGAAGAGAGAGTGCTATTTCTATGAGTATAACAATCAATCCATACGATATATATTTCGTAAAAGCAAACAGAAATTTCGATACAAAATTCGATGAATAGAAATATAATATTGTTATGACAATGTATGTATTTGATAATTCGTGCAGGGTACCTAAATACATAGTTGCGAGTTTGTTCGGCCCTCTTGAGGTGGCGGTGGCGGCAGTGTTGCCAGGCGAGACTAACCACGACGAAGTGGAAGCCGAAGCCTGCTTATGGGGGTTCTCGCGGGAGGGAAGGAGGGATTGAAAGGGGAAGTTGGATGAAAAAAGAAAGGTAGAATCAGGGCAAAGAAAGAGAAAGAGCGGCACGCGGACCGGGCAGGGGTGGCGGACCAATTAAATATGGCGACGGCAGTGGGGTGTGGCGCTTGCGCATGCGCAGCGCCGGTTTCAGCTGGGGGGACAGGAGCCACGGACAGAACGGGGCAGCGACGAGAAGGAATCAACCGGCCGGCAAGCAGAGGGATCTAGACGAGTACTCGGCGTACGTTTGTGTGGTGCGCGCTGTCTTCGAGAGGATAGGCTCTTCCAGTGTCGCTCGAGAACTTGCCCGCCGACGTTTGTTCGCTTGGCTTAGCTCCGCTCCGCTCTGTAACGAAGCGTTTTCTTCGTTTTCACTTCGAGACCGGGTCGAACCTGTGAAAAAGTAAGAGTAAAGTCGAGAAATAATGACGATGGCAACGGAAACAGAAAATACCGGCCCCGAGAGCAAAGAGATTAAAGACGTGAAAGAGATGAAGGAGGCACTGAAGGACGAAACGCCGCCGGACAACAAGCAAGAAGAGAAAGATGCGGCGAAGAAGGAAGATAGTGGTAAAAAGGAAGAGGCCGCTGACGCCGCGGCCGCTACGCCATCCAACGCACCGACCAAGGCTATCAGCGTGCATAAGACCAACTATGAGAAGGATATTGTTTATCTCTATCAGTTCTTTCGAATACCGCTTCTACCCTCCATCTCGCCGTATTGTCTTAAGGTGGAGACATGGTTGCGGCTCAACGGCATCAAATACGAGGTAAGTATTTTCATTTATCGTAGAGAAGATTTACCGTTTTCAGATTCTTGTTTGTTTGCTAGAATAGTAAGAAAACAGAAAGGTGATATATAAAGTTTGGCGGAGATTACTTTAAAATAGTACATTCGAAATAGAGAATTATTAATCACTCGACTATCTGGGGATAAAAAAATGTTTTTTTTACAATTTAAATAATCTTTAGATTCTTACGTTTCTTTTCGTAAGATATTGTTTCTGTTCACTGATTACTATTAAACATAGGGTTAAGATATACTTTGTATTCTGACATCATACTTATTCCATCGTAATCTTGTTAAATAATTACAACATTTCCATGGCTCCATTTTAGAGTTAATTTTACAGAAGACATCTTATAATTGATGTTTTTCTAGATGTCACTCTTCTAGCAGATACACTCTCCTCGTACTCTCCGATCATTTGAATTTCGAAACTCATGACACGGGGCAAAACAGGGAGATCGATGCAAGCACAATGCTCCCAAGGTTGTACCCCAGGCGTCATGTTTCTTCCGGGTATATCCAAGAACGCTTTTTTTTTTTTGGACTTCCGTCATTATAAATCTACCGAGTTAAGTTTCAATGTATTCATCACGCATCATCTCGGGGATATATACAATTCCATCGAACCGATGAGCATAATATATTTTAAAAGTTGATTGAGAAGGTGGACCTTTACCGATTATTTCAAAATGGCGACTCTTGTCAACCTTTGTGCATTCAAAGTAATGTTTAAATGCACCTTCGATACTGTTTTCTTTTCATAGTTTTCCGCACAATCAGGATTTCGTTTTGATCACAAATTCGCTCTTCTTATTTTATTAATCATTCGTTCTCTCGTGATTCGTGATTTTATCGAGAATTTAAAAATACCTCTTACTACGATATCGATTTCTCTTGACTGGAAACTCGGTGGGCATTTGCATGAATTTTTCGAATCATTAACTTAGGTTCGAATGCATGAGACGTTGCATTGTTAATTTATTATTTATCAGAGTAGTTGCTATTGCAACTTCTGTATGCCCTGTTTAGTTTAGAACTTCTTAGGTTTCTTTAAGACAAAATAAATTGATCCAATAGCCTACCTTGAATATTTTGCAACTTTATTGTGTAAATATTGATAGAAATCGTACTGTTCATACTCGAGCTTGTAGACAAGCGTTAGATAATATACTCACGACTCTTTGAACGAAGATGAAGCATGTAATCGCGCACGTAATAGCTAAACATACAAGAATCTTATTCCTATTACACGATACATACAGTGTTTGCAAAAATTATTGGCGCACTATTATGTGTGTTAGTGCATTTACATACTAATTAATTTAGATTCAAGTATACTAAATTTCGCATCATTTAATGGTGCTCTCATACGATGACAAAAATTTGATACTATGAAAATAAAATGTAAAGTGTACAGCCTGACAAATGGATTGCAAATTTTTATGAAAATTAATATTTACGTTTACCTATTAGAAGTTTGTGAGGGGCATTCTGCTGTATATATATATTATGTATTATTGTACACTATATACATTCTGTGCATTGTTGCATCTTCAAATTTTGCATAAATGCATAAAAATCCGCAGTCTGCTAATAAAAGACTCCTCCATTGGAAAATAAGTACATGTGCCGATACTTTTTGTAACCATTGTATACATATACGTATCAACCTAATCCGCTGGAACATCAAACCTGTTACGCTCTTTCGAAACCCAGCAATCTTATACATATCGACCTCGTTATAGTAGATCTCGCTCTGTTACACATGCTATATACATATAATTCTACGAATCGTCCATTTGAATAAAATAATAAATATGAAATATCCATGACCCGTGTCGGGGTCACGTTCTGATTTCCAATCTAGTGTTTCGAGAAAAAAAAAAAAAAAAAGATATGTACATTAAGAACCGATTTCTCTCTCCATGCGCGATGTAGCTACCGTTTTCCATCGTAAAAATTGTATATCCGGCGCGAGAGTAAGGCAGCCGGATGACTGGCACACGCGATCGAAAAGCATGAAAATACATTTTCTCGCGAAAGAGGTGAAAGGCCCGGCGGCATGCATTCCTTTACGGACTTTTAAAACGGGTTTCAACGAGTCGCGTGGGGGGCGAGCCAGGGAAGCCTATTGGAGGGCTTCCAACTTGAACAGAGGCAAAAGTGCCCCCGTATGCGCCGCTGATCCTGCGCGTTTCTGTTTCCGAGGGGGGTGGAAAGGACGCGTAGCAGACTACTTCGCTTCCGAACATACGCACCAGAGATACTACTAACGATTATCGATGTGTTAGCGATACTAGGGGGCTTCTGAGGAATCACAATGCCTAATTTTTAGTTCTGTAGATTTACAAGCGATTTACGATCCGTTCCTAGGGATTTTTTATATAAATCAGGAAATACATAACCTGTCATTACCGATACTGAAATTACCAGACTGGACAGAATGATCAATTCGTAATTTTTAATTTTATAGATTTATAGGTAAAATTAGTTTATGTACTGATACAATTTGATGATTTTTCTCAATTTTCACTATTTGAATCTTTTTTTTCTTTACGAAATAGAAGATTTGAACAATTGAATGCCATTTCAGTTTAATCCATTTAATGTTGAAAATGTACCAAACAGGTTAGGTTAGGTTTCTTTGCGGGGTAAACAATTTTTTAAACGAACAGAGTACTTTAATTTATTCAATTACGTTGTATAAATATTTGAATAAATCTAACCTAACCTAACTTGTTTAGTAAATTTTGAACGTTATAATAACGAAAGGTACATTAGTTTCACCTACAATTGATTTCTTATTTTAGTGGTAAAACGATTCTTTAAAAAAAAGAAAAAAGAAAAAAATACTGAAGTTATATAGAATTGGGAAGAGTTAGCAAACTGCTGTGCCAATTCTCCAGCAACGATTTCTTCTTACCGTCGTCATAAAATTGTTCTGTCGTATTTTTAGGCGACGTAATACTTGCTCTTTCAGGATAGCGAATATCTTTCTGTACACAAAGAAAGAGACGGAGATAGTGGTTTCTTATTGTTACTCTCGGGATAGCTGTGATATGTGATCAACTATCTTCGCGACTGTTTACGCGCGTTTTTGTATCGATTTATTTATATCGTCGACGACGGCGATATTGGTCGCGGGTCACGAAGCAGACAATAAATAATCGGAATGTCTTATTACGGTACCTACTTGTGGAACAAGTACATATCACGTTAGATAGTACTTTGTATTTTTTCTTGCTCTAGTTGTATGAAATTTCGTTCAAATAAGAAAGCGATATACTGCTTAAAACTGATTGATTTTGATTTTTAGAATATACATATACTTTTGTGTTTATACTGTACTATACTATGAAACATATAGTATTTTTTACAAACGGTACTTCCGTTTACTTGGTTGATATGGTAGAACTTTTTCATATTAGCAATCGTATGTTATCGTTGTATGATAACGATGTCGATTGATACATTGTAATAAAATTTCAAGTGACAAACGAAAAATTTCCGTAGATGGTAAATGATATTACCTGTTAATGTATATTACGTTTTTCGAATGAGAATAATTTTTAGAAGATAGTTTATCAGACTGCAAATCTTTCTTAAATTATATATTAGAAATAACTTAAATATTATATATATAAACTATATATAATATTCTTTTTAAATAATAAATATACGGTAGATCGTGTAATTCTCTTCGTTTGAATAATTTCCATAATTAATGTAACATAAAGAAAAAACTATTCAAACTTTTAAGGTATTTCATATTATTACAAAAAGCAATATTTTCTCTTGCAAATATACAGTAAACCGTCTGCCAATAACGGGAAACAAATTCTTCGCGTATTTAGTCTCGTGTTAAAGAAGAAAAGAATCCAGGAATTTTTCTGTAGCGTGTTTGGAACGAATGGAATTTCATTCTAGGGTGGTCGACACTTTTGAAACACTTTTGGAAGCTACCTCCATCTCCTAACTGTTGCTAGAGCGGTGTTCTTTTTCATCTGGCCGCCAGAATCGCAGGGGTCTTCTCACCACATCTGTTGAACATATAACGCTTTCTCCTGAAAAGGGACCACAGATACTGCTTGCACGGACCTTCTAAAAAGTAGATTTTAGACAGTTCATATTTCTCTACCTAATTCTATACTTTCGCCTATTCTTCACAAATAAACCAGAGATAGATACATGGCATCCAGATGTTATTGTTGTTGTGTAAATTATATTAGTATTAATAATATTATTACAATAGTATAATGAAATTTTACAAGGCACAAATTACGAGTTACTAGTATTAAATGGTAATTGCCAAAGTTGCGTCAAAAGCAATATTTGTAATGTCTTTTTAATCAATTCTCATTTGCAATTTTCTTTTCTTATCAATTTACATTATCTAATTTAGCGCAGTCGCGTTGCATCTGGAAAATAGAATTTGAAGAATTTGTTCAACATTCTTCTCGTTCCTAAAACTGTCTGTCTTAAAATTGCAAGCAACGAAGGTTTATAAATAAATAAATAAATAAATGGTCGATCCTCCAAGTGTAATTTCGATAATTATAATTGTTATTTTTTATATTATATTATATTATTTTTTATATTTGTTATTTATAATTGTTCCGCAAAGAGTATGTAGAGAATTTGTGTAATTCTCTATGAAAATATACTCTGCAAATCTCAATTATCTCAAATTCGTGTTGCATGAATAAATATAGTATTGTTTCGTCTGGTCTTTTCGAATTGGGAGGGCTATTTTTAGACATCCTAATGGAGGATCGCGCTTTATGTAATTTATCAGTCGCAATTGTCAAGTGTTACTGACGCCTCCACTTCCGGTACCCGCTTCTGGATTTCCCGATCGCAGCTCTTGATTTCATACGCATGCTCTGACTGAATCATAGTGGTAATTGTTGCGTTAGTCACCTAATATAATGATATTTAACACCGAAACTACCAGAATAGGCAAAATAACCAATTTCGGCATAATAAATTTCGCCCAAATTTTGTCAATTTATAAGAGTTGCATGCCTAACAATGTGAAACAAATTTTTCCGAAATATATAATTATTATATATATATAAAACATCTCTTATGATATATCTTCCCATATAATTATATTTGCCATCTTAATTTCTCTGATACAAATTTATGCTTAAACACACAGTCAAATTAATTGATCTGTATCATTCATATTTTGTAACAAAATACATTTTGAAGAATTTTAATGATTCAACACGCTTATTAGGAATATGTTAAGAAAGAAATTATTGGGAATATTGTAAAAAGAGTCCTTTCTCATTACTACATGTGTATGTTTACCATTCTCTCTGTTATTAGAAATATGCACTACTGTCTTCTAATATAGACGACTATTTCTTATTACGATATGCATGTATCTATAGTCTTCTTTATTAATAGGAACGTTCCTTCCTAGTGTAATTTTCTACCTGTATAGAAAATTCCATCAATTAAGAGCTTCAAACAGTAATTAAAAATCAATTCTTCGGTGGTTGGAATAGAACTTATTTAACTTCCTCGCAATACTAAACGCTTCGAAGAGCTTAATTCCTGGACTGGATGAAGATGGTAAAATCGTATCTTGTTTGTTGGAATCTGGTCGGAAATTGCGGTCTGCAACGATTATAGATCGTATTCCCATGGAAAGAATCGTAGTAACTCGTCCGCAATGTATGGCTGTTCGAATGGCAAAATGACAGAAGCGAAACAAAAGAGGTCACAGGTAATACGGAGGAAGTTCCTATTGAACTAATCATTACCAAGATAGGTATAAATAACGCGTGGAGTGGCCCGGATCAATTGGCCAACTTGACCAATTTTGCAGTGGCTATAAACGATGCCTGTAATTTCTAAGAAATGCTTTCTATCTTTACAGATTCCATGATAAATACTATGCATCCCTGTATTTGATGTTGGATCGCTACATTTGGGATAGTATTGTTGTTATTACTATGGTACACCGAACAACACCGTTCTATTGTCTTCTGTCTTCAGAAGAAATTGTCGTTTTCAATGGCAAACGCTAAAAGAAAGCGCCGTTCTTCTCTTTTTTCCCTTCATTCGTATTTCTAAGATTTTTTAGATCTTTTGCAACCCTTCTGTGATTTTCAAAATCGAATATTCCAATTTCGCGCTCGTTTTACCAAAGAAAAGTATTTTTAATTGTAGATGATGTGTAACATAAAATTAAAACGAACCAATTCGTGTTCATTCCATTAATAATTTCTCTTATTCGAGCTTAATTAGGAAAATGAAATTTCGCGCTCGTTTTACCAAAGAAAAGAATTTTTAATTGCAGATGATGTGTAACATAAAATTAAAACGAACCAATTCGTGTTCATTCCATTAATAATTTCTCTTATTCGAGCTTAATTAGGAAAATGCAATTTCGCCAAAAATAATCGAACGATTGCAACGGGATTGTTTCTTTTTTTCAATCTGGAGTATTAACCATCATTGTTTATTGGAAACACAATTATAGCCTTGTTTAAGGCTACATAATTATGCCACAGAAATCGACGTCGCAGCCTCGGTTATTGTGCATTGTCTGTTAGTTATTCTCTTAGCCTGAAATTATGTGGGGTGTGTCGTGTGAAGTATTACGAGCTGTTCTCTCGGTTTACCGTGTTAAGATCAGCCGTGGAAAATACAGAATTGATATTTTGGGATTTCTCAACATCTTTATGGCGGCCTGAACGCGCTACACTGTACCTTTCATCCAGTTTTAGAAGTCCAGTCGAAAGAAGCCTTCTTTTCGTCATTTTTTAATTCCACAAATATTTGCATTTACGTCGCGAAATATTTATTCTAGAAACAAATAAAAATGTAAAAATGCATTGCATTGTAAATATTGATCTTTACATCTCGAAATACCTATTTTAGGAACGAACGAAAAATCCAGATAGAAAGTTTTTAAATCGTCGTTGTATCCTACATACACACGCTATTGTATCGAAGATAAAAATAATATTTCTCGCACCTACATTCTCTTGTCTCTGGCTGATTTGAATAACAAATAAAGATTGTAAAAGATATCATATAATAAAACAGCAGGTTAATCATCGTCCCCCAGTGAGTTTTAACGAAAATGTACAATACAAAGGGTGGCAAAAAGTTTGAAGAAAATAAGTTGTCTATTGTAGGAACGTGTTTGTTAGGTGGAATGCTATGGTAAATGAATATTCATGGGAATATTGGAAGTCCTTGAAAGGATGCACGATTTGCATAGAGTTGCGAAACAAAAGAGAAGGAAGAGGCTACTTTCGAAGATGTGCAGAGAGACCCGGAGCAACGCTAATACGCGAATCTAGGTTATGAAAAAATCTGAAACAAGAATTCTCTGTTTCATATCTGCTTCTCACGCTTTCTTGGCAAGACGCGCTTTTCGGTGCGAAAGTTAGCGGGACACGGGAACGCGTGAAATTGTGCTAATTTATCTGTAACGCCTTCTCTCCTTCTCTTCCTTTAGTTCTTTTTTCCAATCTTGTACGGTCGTGTATGTCTTGTTATGCTGCATATTTCTTGATATATTTTCAATATATATTAATATATATATATTGCAGTCTCTAACGATATATTTAAATGCCTGCTTTCCAGGAAATTGTTATATCATAAAGATGTTCGTTTTATCGTTTTCTTGTTTGCTCTTCTTCTATATATCTCTTTGAATTTGAAAAGTTACCATTAGCGTCGTCGAGACTGTGATTGCTATAGAAATAGCATTGCTTTCTCATAATTTATTATGTGCTTCAGTTTATTGGGCTTCTTATCTATATATAATGTACCATTATAAAAGTTACCATTAGCGTCGTCGAGACTGTGATTGCTATAGAAATAGCATTGCTTCCTGATAATTTATTATGTGCTTCACTTTATTGGGCTTCTTATCTATATATAATGTATTATTGTTAAAATTTGTAAGATGGTATATTTAGTGTAACATGTGTTCTTCTTTTCCATTTATCAATTAAAAATTCCACACAGTCGTAGGTATTCTGATTCGTAATTCCAATATGTAATTCTTTCATATGCATATGTATCGTTCTGAAGCTTTACCATTATAAGCCATAAGACGTAGAAATTACGTATTTGTATCTTCATATCGCACAATCGTTCTATTACTATACTTCCCTGTATAAGACGTTTGTAATATTTTTACTGTCATCTCAGCAACGCTACGACCATTTGGTAGGGTGAGGAATGCAGCTCATAGTCTTATCTATAAACAGATTAAATTTCGCGAGTCTACGATAAGCCGTTCGCTTATGGCAACTTCTTTAGTATGCTCATGTTTCTTTCGGACGACACACGTCCTCGTTGCTTTTAAAGAAACAATTTTTAACTTAACCTAGTCTCTTTTCTCAAGGGAGAAATAAGAGGAAAAATGCGATCATAACCTAACGAGTCTTTCATAAATTTCCGTTTCGAAACTTGCAAATCGATCAGGAAAGATTCGACGGGATGTTCGACGATGGTCGAAACAGGTAGGGCAACGGAATCATGCGTGCGAACGACCGAGGAAAGAACGAGGAGGATAGAGGGGCGAGAGAGAGAGAGAGAGACGCGCACGTAATGCGCATGTCCAACGAAGGTTTGTCGGGCCGAACCATTTGTGCTCTGCCAATCGATTGTTTCCGACGTTTCTCCAACACGCTAAACTCGTTTCCGGTCCGATTTACTCGCGACCAGTATCCGCGATACATACTGAGCACGAGAAGTCGACTACGAAAGCGATACATTATAATTGCATCGTACAGTCGCCCGTTAAACGGCCGATTGTAGCGGTGGTTTTATTGCCAGGAGTGGGGGTAGAGAGATGTTGGAGGGGAGAGAGTGGGGGGTTGTATCGGTTACTTTTACAATAAGTAGAATACGGATTTTTATGTAACATCATACCTTTATGAATATAAGTAAAAAAAAAAAATAGAATTTTTAGTGGCTATAGAAAGTACACCATTTATTACTGTACTTGTATACTAATTATACATTTATATGATTACAAATATTCGATACTATGGAAACAAAGCGTAGAATTAAATAAAAAGAACGCTTCGTTGGAAAATAAAGGTGCGTGGGAATACTTTTTGCAGTCACATTGTATAAATAACGATCTGTTTCATTTGGAGGACTGTGAAGGCATTCGGCGTAAGCGACGTTTCCATGAAAAATGATTTACCCTGTAATAAAAGTAGCTTTTCGTTGGCGGAACTTTCGATCCACGGAACAGTTAAATAATTACGTTACAATAATTGAATTAATCAATGAATTATAAAGAATAAATTGTTCCATCGACAGAATGTTTCGAGACGAAAGAGCGTAAATGAAAAGCTGACTTACGCCGATTGGCTTCCGAGCCCTGCTCGTGTTAAATGTTACAACAGGTATTCTACTCTGAATATTTCATATAGTTTTGCATATTATGCACAGCCTATGCTTCTCAACACTTTTGAATTTCCTATGGACACATAAAAATTGGTAGTCTAGCAGTAAGCTTGTAAGTAACCACTTAATATTATATGAGGATCTCTCGGTGCTCCATCGAGCATAAGTATTATACTTTCATGACGGCGTAATGAGAGAAAGCAGATCTCGTTGCAAAGAACCCTGGTAAACTCGATCGAGGTCGCGCATCTCGGTTTAACGATCTCGTATATGTCTATCTTATGGCTTTTAGGAGAATCGATTAGAGTTTAAGAAGCTTGACGATGCTTTTAGATATTTAGGAAGAGTCAAGCGTGTAACAGGTGGTGGTTGTTGCTGTTAATCGAGGAATGATAGGGCAATGATGACTTTTTGTTCCTATGGTAGAATGTTCAAAGATGTGAGAATCGAATGGAGAACTTTTCCATGAACTGCAGGAATTAATAGATAATTGAAAATAAATAATAATTGATGGATTCGCGAGGCATCGAGTCTTGCACATGGACCAAGGAAATTGAATTTTAAATTCGTTTAATTGAAAACTAAAATTGATTGAATTAGATAAAAATAAAATTGATTTAATTAAATAAAAATAAAAATTAGTTAAATTCGTAATTTAGTTTTAAATTTAATTTAAAACCAAAAGTGTCTAAATTAATAAATCGTTTGCAATTTTTTCCATTTTGTAAAATTCGATACTACTGCGGAATAAGAATAAAAGTCTTCTATTGTACAAAAATCAGTACCGATGCTGGAATGACAATAGCTCGTATATGATGATAGGCGAGTAATAAACTACAATGTTGATTACGTTGTACAAGTACAAAATAGAACGAGAAGGAACAAAATCGCCTGAAAAGTGGCACAAGGTTAAAAAGGAATTCGAGATCAATCTTCTAAGACAAGTTTCTCCTATCGAAATTGAGATAACGTATCCATCGTTAATTGTAGATAGGAAGGTGTAGATGAAAAATAATAAATCAGACGCGAGTGGCAATGGCAACGGTGTTGCGATTGTTTAAGAGAAGACTGGTTCCAGAGGAAACAGTCCAAAAGATGTCCAGTTATGGCTTGGGCTGGGTCGGGATTTAACGAGCCGTGGAATGAGCTGACTCATAGGAACTGCGGAGAACGCAGTTCACGAGGAAAAAACAAAAGTGGGCCTGGTATTTAGGTTGGGAGGAGTTATCAGCCATGGACACCTTTAGCGAAACTTTATTACATCGTCTAAGTGTTTCCGATTAAGCGACGTGCAGTTTGGTCGAGTGCTTAAATTGCATGATTGATCGGTCGCTTCGTATCGTTGTCTATCTATTTTGATATTGCAAATTATGGGACTGACCTTCGTGAATGGTTCAGACGTGGATCATTATCGAATATAAATGAACTTGATAAACGCGATACGTTGTAATTGAGATGAGTTTTATTTCATATAGCTTGCATTTATTAACTCGATTGTATTCTCTATGTTCTCTAACGATGATGAAAAACACGTAGATAGAATTTTTATTCGAAGAATTACAAGAGGAGTAATATACTTCTTGAGATGGTGGAGCACTTGCAAAAAGTTTTCGAGAGGTTCTAGTTTAGAAGTTAATCGTGGCGTCTATGTTCTACAACTTTGTTGCTCTATGCTTTTACTATTATTATTATTTATACGTATACGAACGATTTGAGGGAAGTCTGGCAATTTACGAATGCGTAGCACCTGTTAAAAATCACGAGAAGATGTTATTGTGTGCAGCAATGTAGATTTGTAGAGTTATTATATATGTGGAAGATGAAAGGACATTTCTTTTGAAATGTTTGGGAAAGTCCCCAATACTTTAATCCAAACTTTTTATTATAGCCGTACTTAAACAATAAAATTGAAAAATAGCTGTTTATGAGTTAAGTCAATTATGATTGGCCGAGATTTATGACAGTGGGCTTGGGCTCGAAGTGACATAACGGGTCACCGAACGTAGCCACGGTCACGGCAAGGGCGTGTACCTAACAGAGGTATAAAGTAATTAAATAACTCTCCTTAAGAACAAAGATTGACCCGAAGGATACAGAGAGCAGTGTATAAGGGCAGTTCCACTTGGACTGCGGTTCAATCCGAGAAGTTCGACTAGTCCAGTGAACACGTACGTCGACTTCCAAATCGTAATTGTCAGTGTATTATCGTTATCGAACCTAAATTCATCGTCATCGACATCTCGATTATTCGATCACCGCTATCACCTGTTAACCTTTGTAATACATTCGCTTGAATGAGTATCGTCTGGCATACAACAACGATGGCCAACTCACGAGAAGACTCAGTACACGCCCTGAATTTCAACGTTACCCCGACATATATATGTAAACTCCTTGGAGTTCAAAGGTGATAGGGATTGTCTCCGTTCACGGACAGAACCACTTTCTTTTGTTTCACGGACAGAACGACTTTCTTTTGTTTTACGGACAACCATTTTCAGAGACACGCATTTCCCAAACAGACGGACAGAGAGCAACATCAGAGAGACAAGATGCCAGAAGGAAGAATTATTTAAAGCATTGAAGATCGACGGAGAAAGATCGGTAGCTCAGAACGTTGAAAATCGATGTGTAATGTGGTAAATCTCGATTTTCAGACTTCAGAATCGATCACCTGCATTAGCCCGAGATTTACGACATTACATATATGTCCTTTATTTTCATACTCTTAGCCCTTTATTATCATTTTTGTTAGTATTATTATATACAAATGATTTGAGAAAGGAATCAGTTAATTCAGAAACGTATTTGTCGAAATAAAGAAGGATTATAGATATCTTGAACCGTCTGAATTTTGTTTATAAGAATGTATAAGATAATAAGTACGATTATTCGCGATAGATGAGGAGTATTTTAAAATTCCTATTCATTTTCTATGAAACACGAAACATGAACATTTCTATGTAACACGTTCTTGCCACGCGCTCTAGCCAAGTTTCCACATGGCATCGTGTATCTTAATCTTCACGTGCATTCTTAGAACTGTTCCTCCTTCGTAACCTGTATCTTAAAACAAATTCGGCTGTTCCGTTATATTCTCACCATCGTCACGTTTGCAAATTCAGACTACGTTTATTTATATCATATAATACATAAATATTATTTTGCACATTATTTGAAGCGTAAGTAACAAACCGGTCTAAGATAACGTTTAGAAATCGATTAGCATTCTATAAGATAAATAATCGATGAATACTCCTATTCATAAGTGTTAGGTTTCTGACGACGGTTTATCAAATACGATAATTGATTGGAATTATCAGGAAAATGATTATTTAATTAGAATTACGTATTGGTGCGAGAACGTCGAAGGAATTTGCAAGTGTTACTCGTAAAATAATTAAGGAACTCGGTTAACTAGAAATTCTGTATCAACGTCCTCCTTGTCATCGTTTCTTAAGATCGTTTCGAAATGAGAGCATTTAACATGGTCGCCTAATAAATTCGACCGCTAAATTATACACGTTGGAAACTGTTAGCAAAGCGTACTAAACTCAGCGTACTAAATTCCTGAGTTTCAGAGTTACTGAACTCGAAGTTCCTGGGTCCAGAAGTTCCGTAGTTTGTAAATCCAGGGTTCGTATATTTAAAAATATCGCTCGCTTCATTTATTTTCACTTCCAATAGTTTGGTTTTTTTCTTCGACCAGTCCTCAAGTAGTTGTAAATGCACATGAGTTTTATTTATTGCATTTATTAACTCGATTATATTTTCTATGTTCTCTAACGATGATAAAAAAAGACGTAGATAGAATTTTTGTTCGAAGAATTACAAGAGGAGTAATATGCTTCTTGAGATGGTGGAGTACTTGCAAAGAGTTTTCGAGAGGTTCTAATTTAGAAGTTAATCGCTGCGTCTATGTTCTATAACTTTGCTCAAAATCTGCAAATAATCCTGATAACCTTCCAAACGGTGCTTCATTTACGAAGAAACGATAATCGAGGTTCTTTTTTTTTTTTTTAGCGACGTTAGAATGCGATGATTATCGAAGCGGATGGCAACGGTTGTAATCATTGTTTATTAAAACTCGATATATTTATCTGTGAGCTGTGATGAATATCGAATTCAGATTGTTCGAAATAGTTTGACAAATTTGAGGAATTAAGTAAACTTTAAATCGTATTTTGCTGAAATTTTCAATTTCCTACGTGTGTTCCAGTTTCTTGTAAATGGGCCATTTGAATTGTTTAATATTTGGTCTCATAGAATTCTCCGTTTTTATCCTGCGAATTGATTTTGTATGAAACACAACATAAACAATGAGATCTTATTCGAGTAATAATCTAATAATAGTCATCCTATTATTGTCGTATCGCGTGTGAAACGACAAGGAGCGTCTTGGAGTTGTTTTCAAAGTTTGTTTCGTCTCATACGAGTTACACGAGCGTGGGCCAATGCCTGTGTTAATTTGGAAAACCGATTCGTGTTGTTGAAGTTTAGGATGTTCTCGAGAGTTTATAACGCGCCGCGATCCCTATTGAGTCAGGCGAGACGAGTTTCAGATCTAATTAGAATTCGTAACTTTCCTACCCATAAATAACTAGGCTGAACAGTGACGGGACAGATGTTTGGGGTAGTTTGTTCCCAGTTATCGAAAATTGCAAGAAGCTATACGTTTAGCTGACGTTCTAATAGTATATTGCGTTTCGTTCGAATAAATTTCAAAGTTGAAACAAACTTCATCTTTGGTTATTATCACGTTGTATCGTTTGAATAATACCGTGCTTAAGAAATTGCTATATTTAGTAGAAACTTATATTGAGACAAAGTAATATGAACGATTCGTGAAGGAAAAGTTTTGTAAGATGGCTTGAAAATTTATTCTATTATTTGTTCTACTTGTTATTCTGTTAATGATGAAAGATTATAAAATCTGTATATTTTACACTATATACATATTACGTAACTTGTAACTTGACAATTCGTATTATATTACACGCACATTAATATATATATATTTATTTATAATTGGAAGGATGTGCCGTTGAGATAGCAAGGCAACTAAGAATAACGATTTATCGTAAACCGAGTCCCTTTCCAAGACCAGGAGCTTAAGATATAAACTATTCCATATCAAGTATTATTATATACATTTATATATACGGTATACAACTCGACAATTTATCGATATTATACGTACATTAACATATACATTTATAATTGGAAGGATGTACCGTTGAGATAGCAAGGCAACTAAGAATAACGATTTATCGTAAACCGAGTGTCCCTTTCCACGACCAGGAGGCTGAAAAATAAACCATTACGTATCAAGTATTATTATACACATTTATGTATACGATATACTAACATCGATATAATTTTGTAAACGATTTTACAAAAGAATTCGAAAATCATCGCATCGTCATTTTTTCAATTTGGCCACTTTGTCTGTCGAAATATGCCCCGCTGTTTACCTTAAATCACGGAACCAATTGCAACGTCAACGCCATCTACACCGCGCATAATTGTCGAGCGAAATGATCCCGTGCTCGCTATAATTTCACAATATTATCCGGCTCTATTAGTCGCAGTTGGCGAGCGTGTTAATTCAGCGATTACGTCGGGCTATAGTACGTGAAATAGCGTTAATAAGACTTTCATTCTATACGGCGCACGGTTGGCCTACTGCGCCTCCTGCCGATCGGCTCGAGCCTAAAGCAAAAGGGGGATGAGGCGAGACAAGGAGGCGAGTCGCGTGTGTATATATGTGTAAGCGTGCACGCTTCACGCTTGAGGCAGGTCGGGCTCTTTAAATCACCGGAAACGCGCAGGTAGAGAGAAGTTGTGGGTAAACTGTTCTCCCTTCCCCTATCTTCGCTCTGTCAGCCTTTTAAAAACAGTTTCGTGGAAGGTCTACACGCCTGAAAAAGCGCGTGCACGACCGTTTAACGTGGAAAATTTGTCTGGTCGGAATTTCTAGGCGGCCCGTATGTATTTTAACGTTCCTTCGGGATGTTACGATATGATTATGGTATGGTAAATTCTTGCCGTGGAAAGGTTTGGAGATTAACGCGAAGATTAGGTTTAGTCGAGCAGGAAATTTCGAGGGCGTTTGTATACTCATACGGGCTGTTCTACTGTTTACGTAGACGTTTCTGTATTCGTATCTGCGCTTGCGGGATTAAGTGGAATTTCGGAGTGGGTTGTTGTACAGGATTTAGTACTTAGCAACAGTTCGAATCGGAGTATCGTGGCATTACGTGGTATTTGCGGTATCTGTAGCGAACACCGTTTAATTCTCTCTGTATTCTATTTATCGAGATTTTATTGCATAGCGCACTTACGGAATATGCTGTTCGCTTCTAAATTTCGTTTTATCGCGTCGTCTATAGAAGCGGGGTTACATTGTGCGATGAAATTGCACAAAAGATTGGACGGGCAATTAATTCAAGTAGAATTTCCTGTTGTATCGTAGTTTTCGAGCGGAACAATAACAGAGACGAGGACATGGAAAGAATTGGAGAAGGTGGAGAGTACACAGGCGAGCGATGTTTTTGAATTTCAAACCTTTTCGCATATCGCACTGCGACGAAATTATTTATAGTATTACGCCAACGGTACTTGGCTGTATTAATACGATGCCAACTTTTAACATATTTTTTTTAGATTGCATCACTTATGCGTATAATTATGATATTATTCGCAGTAGCAATAAGCAAATGGAAAACACGCTAAGGATATTACACGGATCAAAAATGTATCGAAATATATTCCAAAAATATATTTCTTTATTTTAAAGTATAGGTATCTATAGTTTATGCGCAAACTCGTTAGTTCTCCTAGGCTTTTAGCAATATCAATCGAATTTTCTCAGGATTGTCTTGCGAACGTTAAATTAAATTGACGAAAACACAAAGGTAATTTTTGGTAAGGATTGACAAAGCAATATCGTTTTCGAGTTTCGGAACGAACATGATTTTGATTCGCTGGGGTAAGTGCCGAATATGCCTTCCCGCTGTCGGAACGCGTAATTTGATTCTCTTTATCGAGGCTATTGCACGAGCCTCGTTGAGTGCCGGATTTTTTCTTTAATTCCCGATAATAATCTTAATGGAAATGTTAATGGAATGGACGTATTGGTGGATGCTAATAATAGAAGCGTTTTAATGGAGGCTTTACGAGGCGTTATAACGGTGCTGTAATGTTCCGCATTTGAATATTATAGCCGTATAAATTAGCAGCAATTTTCGAATGAAAGTAGTGCAGTTTTATGATCGATACTTTTTATAACATTCCATACTTGCTGCTAAAAAATTATTATTTCTACATACATTTTGCAACGAGTTTATCGTGCGATATCTATTCAGCAATAAAAGCTTTGATCGTGTAGATAAATAAATTGAAATCAATTTTTTCTGCCATTCTAACTTTATCTAAAAATGAAACGTTCATGTTTGCGCAAGCCATTACTATTCAGCTTTGAAATGAGGCTAAACTCAACTATATATCGTTTCTTTGAAATCGACGAATCAATAAGTAATTGGTTGAACAGTTTTTATCGTTTCTTTACTGTTTCCTAAATATATATTGTATGATAATATCGTTAATATTTTACGACGAAAAGCGTAAGCTTTTTCTCGGACAAGAAATTACGGCGGTAATTTTACCGCATAAATTCGCAATAGAGCTGGAAATTTTTCATTAGAAATAATGCCAATAAAAATAGCTTACGATACTTTATAAATAATATTTTACAAAGTTTTCTCTATAAATAATATCAGACGCAGATATTCCTATAAAAAAGAGGAGAAGTGCGATGTAATTTTAATAACGCTATGGAATTCTTCTCTGTTAATGAAAAAGGTAACAAGGAATGCGGAAGCTTCTCGTTAACATTTCCAAAACGTCTCGCGGCGAATTTAATTTGTATCGCGCATATCGTCACGTATACATATAACGTGACAGAGTATGCAAATGAAATTTTTCTTTCAGCCGAAACGAGGCTTGAAAGAATTTTAGAGCGAGAGAGAATTTCGTAGTGGCGCTCTCGAGTATCCTTGAATTGATGATTCTACATACATTAAAAATGTATGCATTTTTCTCACGCCTATGCGTGCACCATGATTACCTTGTGCAGACTACGACGTGTCTTGCTATTTTATGGCTTATGCTTATCTTTGTTCCTCGTCCAAGTATTTGAGTTCTTATTTAACGATAGAAAAGTACTAACGAAAACATACTCGTCTATTGTTCCTTTTTCTCTTTCTATTGCCATATCTTCTTAATAAGCATCAGCAATAATTAAGTATAATTATGAATATTTTTTTTTTTTATTAGTTCATTGGTTTTTACAATTTGTCCAGTAGGACATTTGGTAAAGTGTTATATCTTGTTGAGTATAAAAAAATAAAAAAATAAAAATAAATGCAGCATGTGTGTGGCTACCCCCAGCGGGGTGCCATCTTAGGTTATATCTTTATGAGGTCTATTGGGTAATTACGAATATAACACGCAATGTAATGTCTAAAATATACCAAGGTACATAACGATACCGATATAAATTTAATTTTACATGATAATATAGTTATTTTTAAGAAAAGACGCTGCTGAAAATGTTCGATAGGCCAAAAGTAGTTTGAAGAACTTTAAGAGCTTAACAGACTTAAGAAAAGATTGCAATTTTTCTAACAATATTATTCCTCAGTGTCGAAGTGGTCCTCGCTTCTAGGAAAACTCTACATCTGGTCTTTTAGTTTTCTCAAGCACTCTGAAGCCATCGACAGCGTATAGACAAAAGATTGGGACAAAGGCAAACCAAAAACTGTAGACAGGCAACGATGGCTTTGTCATGTAAAATAAGAAGGAGAAATCAACGATGAAAATAAAACGTAAAATTGAGATATAAAAGTAAGAATTTATTTCTTTACACTTGGTTTCCAATTCACTTGCGAAATCTAGCCGTGACTTTGTAAGACCGAAGCTCTTACAGCTTGAGCTTCGGCCGAATCAGATTCCTTTTTCTTTGTCACTCCTCAATATCCCCGCCATCCACGCGTTTATTAGGCGTCCACGACCTTTGCTCAGTATGCCTTCTTCTCGAACATTTGGCGAAAGGACCGTTGGGATATTGAGGGTTCATTTGGTACCTGGCTTCGACGATACATATTGTTGCCGAGTACCTCTACATCTTTATTTCCGTCATCAACCCATCGGTTCCGAAACGCGGCCTGGTACCTGATGTGGGCTGAGACGCGGCTTATGTTACAGCTTCAGGGTTTTCAGTCAGAGGGTAACACTGGATCAGATCGTATTGTATTCCTTCTTTGTATTTACACTTCAGCATTTAAAATATATATTTTCTATCTTTTTTTTTTTCTTTCGTACGTGGAGAAATCCTCATGGACACTCGCTGTTGCACGCAACAGCAGAGTAGTGTCGGACTCCTACCGACTAAAACTCCACGGTGGTCGTCCCGACGATTGGTGGAAGCGACCTCGGGCTCTTTTTACAATTGCTACCAGGGGATATATTTTCTATCTAACAATTTATCCACGCGTTCCTTTGTATTCACATACATCTAATAACTTCAACGCTCGGTGTATTACATTACAGATTTTTTACGGTATTTAAATTGCATATTTAATATTTTAAAAAGATATTTTTCCTGAATTACATTTTAATGTAAAAATATCTGTGACTACAGCAAAACTCTCCCATGTGTTAATGAAATAAGCAAATAGTATATTTTTTTCACAGGTATTTTAATAATCAAGATAATACATAGACAATAAATATACGATTTTCTAATTGTGTATTCTTTCGCGCTTGTTTTACCAACAGAATAAACCTTTTTCTTAATTGAGACATTTATTCCCGTAACCGTAACATTAGGTTCGTTTAACTTAAACTCGTCAGCTACCATTTCCTTCTGATTTATTCTCCAAGGAAAATTTCCTAATCACGTTGCACGTGATTCCTCTGTGCAGTTTCTTGCTTTGCAACTTAAGCAACTTACCGCACGATCGTAGGCAGTAGTAGATGTTATCTTCAATTGAAGACAGAATTTCCGACGTAGTAACATGATCATTGTCGATGCACCAGACCTTTCTTCCATTCGTCACGATTTTATCTTGCAGTCTTTTTGCTTTTCCACTTTTTCTTCGCTGCAACTTTTACTTCCAATAGGTTATCCACATTGCGGTTACTCAAATAATTTTTTCGCTATTTCTGACGTAGATCGACTTCGATCAACGATAAATTGACTTCCGTCGATTGCTTCTTTTCGCTACTTTTTTTTGCCTGAAATTACGCCAATTGTACCTGTACCGCGTAAAGAAAGCGAAAGGAACGAACAATAGAAATTATATTACTGCGCAAGAAAGAGAGTTCGTTATTCCAAAATTTCAGATCTTCAAACCTATTCAATCTATCTCAAACACGTTAAACAATCACCCATATTATCATAAAATCTTTTTATTATTCCTATTACTATCTTTCATGCCCAGAAGTATTCCTTTATTCGTTCAAAAACAAGAAACCAAAAAAAAAAAAAGAGAAACGCTAAATCAATTCCTCAAACATCTTCAATCCACGTCAATTCAATTACCGATACCCAATTTCGGAATAAGCCAAGTAACTCCATCTCCCCTTTGAGTCTCTTGCAGACAACGGCATTATAGACGTCTGCTTATTCTACTCCAGATTTCAACTGTATACTTCGAACAATAACCTTGCATACAGTCACATTCATTTACCTACAGAAAGAAATCAATTTCGATCGAGCATCGAGCGCGCGCGAATGATCGTCATTGTCTGCGTGCACGCGATACATAAAGAATAAAACGTACGCGTATATGTAAGGCTTTACACACGCACCTTGTTTTCCATGGACAGCCGTCAATAGGTATCGCATTATAAATCAACGCGACGCGGTTTCCGTTCGAGGACTGTCCATTCGAAGACGCAATACGCGATATACGCGTTCTTTCGCTATATAAAGCATCCTCCGTTCGATTTGTTCGACTCGTCCGTGGCTGGTCTGTTGAATCGCCTCTCGTCGTCCTGTCGTGCTCTATGAATACAGATTTGTTTTGTCGCTCGCACATATACAGTAGCCGACCAAAGTAATTTGAACACTTGCGATAGAAAACATTGATGTATGCGTATATTGTGTACGTGTTATATAATACATTTCGAAATTTCAGTGTAACGGGATACGTCTGCCCCGATTATACTGGTCAAATTTGAAACCGATCTGACAATTTATATAGAAGTTAGAAGATATTTAGTGGATATATATATATATGTATGTTTCATAGAATGTTAGTATATCGCATGAATGGTAGCCCTGAGTATATAATTAGTGTTAAAGATAGTCTCGCTAAGTATTGTTTGGTAGATAGCGAATAATCGAGTGTTTAAATACTTTGGTAATTTCTGTGAAGCTTATGGCAAATATTTCGTCGCTTCTGTATATTGTAGATTTTGAAAAACGCAAATATAGATTTGGTAAAAAATTATTTCACAGCGCGAATGCAGTGGTCTTAAATATATTATTATTTATTATTACTTAATCCGTGGCTTTCGGCTTTGGACGAGTTTTCGGTTTTACATCTTTTTTGCCTAATCCAGCTGTTTACATTTTCTCCTTCTTATGACGTTATCCCCTTACTGCCTTCTCCCTTATATCTAACCAAACACTAAACTCTTTTCTTACGTATCTATCTCCTCTCTTATCTACTCTATTATATTGCACTCCGCTGTGTAGGTCTTAAATGTATAACAATCGTTAAAGATAGTTTCGCCGAATGTTGAAGTTTATTTTAAAAAGCCCGCTAAAAATCTTGTAACCTCTTTGCAGATCTCTTTCAAATGTTATCGACGGAATCGCGATAATCGAGTCTCGTTTATGTTACCTTAATAATATAATAATAATTTAATTCTATAATAATGAATTATTACATCAGTATGAATTTATAAAACATCTCAACGATCGACCAAAAAATACTTTCGTCATACTAACTATACGTTACCATTCCAGTTTGTTTTGAATTCGTGCGCATGCCCAGCGAAACGCGTTCACGTGACTTATTTGTAACGCGTAGAAAGCGTTTCCGTTTGTTGGGTGAATATTCGGTAGCAGCGAAAGTTCTCGTTTAGTCGACGATAGTCGATATTAGTTGACGAACGCAAACATATAAAGCGACGCTTGCCAGATGGTGTAGGTAGAATTTAAAGGTTAGATATGTTAGGAATGTATTTATGGGAATGATTGGCGTTTAGGTTGGGTGTTAAACTGTAGGCTGCGTTTGAGTAATTTATTGGGTATGATGGTGTTGTAGGCTTTGAAGCGTACAATTGAAGGTTGAACCTTTCGTAATTACATCGTTTCTTTTTATTATGGGCAGAAATATTATAAGGGGTCAGTTATTCAATTGAATAATTGGTTGGTAGTAGATTTTGTTTAAAAGCAATCATGTAGTATAGTTACATATAGTGTAACAATACGGTTATATATATATAATTGTATCAATAGCATTTATAATACTTTACAATTCGATTAAATTTTATTATATAGTTCTTATCAAATATTCCAATTTAGTTCATTTCGCGATAATTAGGATATCCCTGAATTTTTCAAATTTCTTGTTGCCAATAACGTTTTGAAAGAATTTGTGTATGTAGAAATGTAAACAGTGGCTCTTCCTTAGCACGATGCGAGCAAACGGTTTCACTGTTTACGCTGTTTCCCATTCCTTTAAATCCGGCCAACGTATATATACGTTCTGTATATTTTGATTGAATCCGGACGACGTACATATACGCTACTGTATATTTCGATTGATCCGCGGGAAATTTATGCGCGCTTTTGTTAAGTAGTTATTTATTTTAGTTATTTATCTATGAAGTGCGGTTTGGGAACTCGGCGTTGGCTTCGATATCGAACCTGCACGATTTTGCTGGCTTCTAAATTATATCGAATTAATAAATGAATTAATGAATATTTGAAAATGTTTGTTTTTGCGGATATTTCAAGATAGATACGTGGCGGCACTCGACAGCAAATACCACCACTCGACACCAACTAGTGTCGGACGATGGCAGCGCAGTGGTTAGCGACTTAGGTTACGAACGTTTGGGACCCGGGTTCAAATCCCGGCGACCAGAGTTTTCCGATTTTTCTTTCGCGGCATCGGAAACGAGAAGAAAAATACAGCGCGGGTACTTCCTCAACGCCATCGTAGCACAAAACACCTGTCTCACTCAGCACACTAGCAGTAGCACACTGTGTACACTATCGCCACAACTACTATTATAATACAGGCTCTAGCGCACTAACATTAAGGGAGACTACTACTACTACTACTACACCACACCTTAGATAATTCGAGAGATAGGAATTACAGTTGTTTATATGAAAAAGGTCAATGAAAAAATAAAAGGTTCTCAATATTGAAGTGTCTGTTGAAAAATTAAGATGGAGAAGTTTTTGAATTCGTTTTCTTAATATTAAGTGGTACAAGTTACAAAATAATGAAAGTAGTTGTCGTAAGATATTAAATTACATCGATGAATGCAAGTCGCGGTATACGGTTAAGCATTTGAGCAACCTGAAAGAAAATTGCATCAAATTGTATATTTAATTAATACTATTAAATTTAGAAGCTTAGCTGTTTCTACGATAAAATGATAAAAGGACTAGGATGAAAATACACTTAGCGAAATAAAATGTCGAGAATTTCAATTGGTACAACTAATGTCATAAGTTTCTCGTTTTCCTTATAATTTTTGAATATTTAGTATTTCTAATGCTTTGCTAATGTTTATCGCTTGTATTCGTTAAATTCCTTTCCTTTGCAGACAGGTGGTTGCATTAGAACGTATTTCAACATACGTTTCAAAGCGTCCATTTAGAAAAGCGATTGTGCTTACACCTACTTTGCTTGAGCAACGAATTAAGAAATATCTGTACGCATGCAATGAAAATTGTATGTATATACTTGTGACAACCATCATGGATTGTAGGTACCACACACGTCAGACATTAATCATCTTAGTTAAATTTCAAATGTTTAAGCATTATAATGCAATCAATCAATTTCACCGTAGAAATACTATTATTACCTAGAATCGTTAAATTCTATTTCTAATCCCTCGTTATTTCCTAATTAGTTACAATTAGCCCGCAGCGAAATAGAATCTACTGTTTGTGAAAGAAGATGGAAATTAGCCCAACAGCCGATTTTACGACAGACTTTTTCAGTACTGTAGTGAAAACTACCTGCATGCCCTAGATATTTTCACATTGATACTAAATAACGATAAATGTTGTAAATTGCACGGGCTGCGACGCAACATAAGCAATTTGATCCTAGAGTTTTAGATTTGAAATTTCGAGAAACGTAAAAATGTGAAGATTTGAAATTTCCTGGAAATTTTGCAAGAACATTTTGAAAATTTAATTCATTATGTTAGAATTTAATTCCTAATTCGTAATAAAATAACACAACGTTTTATATTCGAAAAATAATGTGTTTCTTTTCGAGTAAAATTTTTAATAAAAATTCAAATAAAAATTTCAAGTCGATTTGCTCGAAGCAGCACCAATATTTACACTGCGTATATCGTCTCGTATTATTCGTAAATTTCGTTCAATCGTGTGCATCGATATAAATATATAACGACAGTAATAAGATTCAATTCATTCTTCCCGTCAGTTGAAACGAAATGTTCCTATAGTAAAGCAACAAATTTCTCTCTTTGATCATCAATACTTCTCATTCAGTGACCAGAAGGCATTGATTCTCGTCGAGGATAATTATTTAATATTGATGCGAATGGATCGGTATACGGGACGATAAACGCTTTATCCTAACGAGACGGTTATAAATTAGAGGATTTGAACGTAACGTAATGCGATTATGCGTGGGTAACGTGGGGATTCCTTATCGAGTAGAACGATCAGAAAACAGACGGCAATTATTCATGGTCGATGATTTACTGGAATGGTATGTCCTGGAATCGACACAGTGAAGTCTCGATCGTCGTTACATCGTACAGAATGTAAAAGTCATAGTCGAAAGGCACATTTTCCAAAAGTAAATACAATTCACAATAGAAAATATAATTTTTCTATAATAATCAAAGAGTCGATGATCGATGGCTTTTCGCCACATTTGCTTGAGAAAGTATTTTTAATCGGATAAAGATTACACACCGAGGATAGAATTTTCCAAAATGTGATATCAATTTGGTATTTAATTAGATGATTGTACTTGTCATGTGGGCAATTTGGGATTTGAGAAATTGCTTGAAAATTCGCAATTTACACTTCAGGGTGTTCCCTCTATGTCCACTTTATCCGAAATTGTGATATGAATAGTAAATTCGAAGATTCATGTGTGTGTCAGAAAGTACTGGGTTTACTGGGTTCGTTAAAATTTCATAACTTGAATCTCGAGATTGTTAGTCCACAATCGATGTACTATGAATGCAATTAGAAGTCTCAGTCTTCAATAGTTGCCTTTGATGTTTCTATCCAAGCAGAATGCAGCTGGATAATGAAGAAGTTCAACCTCAGCAGTCTGGCTCGTTAGACAGTCATCAGTAAATGAAATAATTTTAGAAATCACCTGTCTTAATCTTCAGTTACTAAAGAATTACTCTTTCGCTATTTATAATGCCTCTTTTCAAACATATTTCTACTTTCTTGTAGATTTTTATTTCCTCTATTATTCACTATAATTATGTAACAGAAATGTTTCTATTCCAATATTGTAGTATTGCTGTGCAGAGTTTAATTCCTAAATTTTAAATCTATTATTCATTATATTTAAGTAACAGAAATGTTTCTATTCCAATATTGTAGTATTACTATGCAGATTTTAATTCCTAAATTTTTAATCCTTTATTATTCACTATATTTAAGTGACAGAAATATTTCTGTTTCAATATTATAGTATTACTATGCAGATTTTAATTCCTAAATTTTAAATCCTCTATTATTCATTATATTTAAGTGACAGAAATATTTCTGTTTCAATATTATAGTATTACTATGCAGATTTTAATTCCTAAATTTTAAATCCTCTATTATTCACTATATTTAAGTGACAGAAATATTTCTGTTCCAATATTATATAGTATTGCTATGCAGATTTTAATTCTCTTTATATTATATATATATTATCTATATATACTTAATATATATTTTATATTGTATATAATTTATATTTTATATATATTTATATATATTATTACTATACATTATTTACTATTAAATATCAGAAACATTTGTGTTCCTATATCATGGCCATATTGTACGATATGTCACTTTTTAGTCACTTTTCCAGTTTCTTCAGACAATTTTTTCATTAATATACGCGATTTCTCGTTTCAAGTATATCTTCTTTCTAAACCGTTCTTCACGCACTGGAAAACCTGTTCCTTCGTGGTAACAAAAATGAGATTAAGATAAAAACTTGGAGATTTACAGGAAGTTCGAATTAAATGATAAATCACCTTACTCTATGTTTATGCACTCTTCTCAATTTTGTTTCAACATTGGATCAGTCTGAGCTATACATTACGAGGCTCCGTAAGATCTAAGCAACACTAAACAGACGTGTAATACAGCTTACTCGTAATCTGTAACACGACACCAGCAATATTAGTGATCCCGTTACGTTAGCACTACTTGGGTGCCGAGAGCTCACCAACCGATTCAGAGAGCCTTCAGACACGTAAAAGTGGTACTGTCCACCAGCTGGTGCATCGATGACACCAATGCACTTGAGAAACCTGCTTCGAACGATTTCGTTTCGTTTCTTACTGCAATAATTTATATGTATATATGTATATAAATATTTAATATTAATATATAAATATATATAATATAATAATAAATATATATAATATAATATTATATAATATAATAATATAATATTATAATTGTAATATAATAAAATAATAATAAATTAATATATAAATATTAAATATTTATATATATATATTTTATTAAATATTATATATTTATTTAAGATAGCTCATATATGGCGTGTTGAAATAGTCGGTAACATCGAGTTGTAGATGATTTTATATTAAAAAATAGGTAAAGAATACGAAATGGAATTCTCTCATTTGTGGCTTTGCTACTGTGACAATCGAATTTTTAAATCTCTCGGGTATTCGTGCGTTTCGTTGACTATTGACGCAGTAAAGGTATAATAATTCCGGGCAAATGATAGTTCTAAAAGCAACAAACGGTTTGGTTAGTAAAGTTTAGTCAATTGATTAGTTAATTAATAATCGTAGTTTAAAAATGTCGATTATTTTGGGACTCGATATTATCGAAAACGATGCGTTAAGCAAAAAAGTTACATCGATTGGGACCGTGTTTATTTGTAAATATAAATTCTGAAATTTGATTTTCTTGAAAAGAACAGCTTCGAACGAAGATATTGTTATTCTACGTTTCCTACTTATTTTTACACACGCAATAAGTTATCGCTCGCTTCTGATACCATCTGGAGACACCCGGTATATTTTTTATATTGGTGGTATAATAACGGGTTATGCGTTTTCAGCATGGAACGCAGTATAGGCAGCAATTGAAATTCATGGCTCGATAAAGCTTCATCTGGATCATTGCTTGATAGCGTTTGTGGATCTAGGAAATGATTCGCATAATTGCGATTTAGTAGGAAAGGGATCTGTGGAAAGAAAGTTTGAAAATATTGATTATTCTAGGAACTGTGATTTAAAGCAAAATGGTAGTTTATGATGCGGTTTATATATACGATAATTATCAATGAATTAATTCATTATTGGTATTTAAAACATGTTTAATTAAGCGTTTAATTTCAGCATTCAGAATGTTAGAGTAAGCTTGGAATTTAATAAAACTCGAAGCCTTGGAATGCCCTTAATGTATATTTCTTTCAAGGAGATATAGTTTTTATCTTTTATGAACGTGAAATGTAAAATGTAAAATCGAGCAACGACGAGTATACACGTTGAACGCAGGGCAAATGTTCTTATTATAAATTTTACGAAAGGTGTAAAGCAAAACGAGGGAGGATTACATTTTTATTCGATAAGAAATTAACAATTCGTGGTTGAATAAGGTGTTGTTATTAAAAACATAAAAATTGTCAGAAAATGATAAAATTCGTAAACAAGAAAAATTGAAGAAAAAAGAATTTAAGCAATTTAGTTGATTTGAGTGTGGTATTTTCCAAAGCAAGGTAGTTTCTATAGTAAATGGTAATTCTTTATTTCACACGACGAGTATACGCGTCGAACCTAGCTAACTGGTAAAAAAAAAAAAAATAAAAAAATAAAAAACGCTTGAAGAGCCATTAAAAGTTCCTAGCAAAATTTCACAACATAACTATTTTAATATCCTCACTCTATTAAAATTAAAATTAAATTTTGTTACAAATTTCGCCATTTTTTCCTAGTTACAATTTATTGCAAAACAGATTTTTCATATCAAAATCGAGGAGGCGAAAGTTGTGCTCTTTCGAAAAGAAGATCGCGATCTTTTATGAAATTAGTTTTATCACAAATCCAAAAACACACTGACACGAATCGATTTCGATAAACCCTCGATACCATACAACATCGAGCACTCAAAACTTCCATCTATTTTTATATTTATCTAAAGAAATTAAAAAGAAAATTATGATTGAAGTACACCATTAAAAAAAATCTAATTAAAATCTTTATCTTATAATCGTCTAAAATTATCCTTAATTGTTATACGATTTTTATACAACTTTTAATATTCATTTGAAAGATTTACCTTTCCTCTAAATCTCTTTTACATGCTGCATTCTTGTTCGAGATATACGCAATACCTAATTCAACGTGCCACGCTTGAGAAACAGACTGACTCACTCACCTGGCCATTTAAATCCCTGGAAAAGAAATAAAATGTCGCACCTGGTGCAACTTGTCGTCATTTGCAAATCCTAAAATATACACACACACGCGCGCGGACATAAATGTAAATATTACAATCCATTAAATTTCATGGTGTCCATTTAAGGTGCATAAAACGAAATCTGTATAAATTTCGTAATATCGATCGCGCTCCCTAAATGGAGATTTGACTGTAAACCCAAAAATATACAAGGTGTCTCAGAATTCTTTACAAGTGAAGGATATCAGTATAGAATTGTCGTTGAGTAGAAATTCGATATGTAGAACGCAGTAAGAAAAATATAATAACAGAAAGGATACCAGTGGCAGCTGGTCGATGGTTTCAAGTGTACAGTACACTTTTATTTTTAAAGGCGATCGATAACTATCGATCCTCTGTCGTTTCATTCTTAAACCTTGGTTACTTTTAATGTTATCCTCTGGATAATTATAATTTTCTTCTTATTCGTCTAAACATTCCGACTAAGGAGAATTGGAACAACTCAGTTTTATATATAGGGTGACAAATTTCAAGTATGGGAAGATAAATGTTTCCAAAAATATGTGAATAAATAAAAAAAGAAAAACGAATATGTACGTACGCGTAAATTGAAATATATCAAACGTATAAACGTTGATGAATTATTTTAGGGGTGTAATTCTTTGGCTTAATTTGTTCCTTGTATATGAAAATGCTGGTGTAACTTCCTTAAAGTTTCTCGACTGATCCTTTCTTAGATGGAACATTTTCAATATGAATTAGCCTAATTCACAGTTTCAAGAATTCGATAACTATAGCTATTCGATGTTTGAGAAACTTCAAATCTACGTATTTTTCACAATGTCACACTATCACTTATTTTTAATCCGTTCAATTTTATTTCACATTCAAAGCATATTTTATGAGATAACTATCTTAGATATTTTGTATTAATTGCATTTTTGAAAAATATTGTGCATGTGTGATTTTAATCATTGTGGTAGCTAAATTGTCGATCAGTTTCTTATTTGCATTTTTGTCCTATGAACTTCGATCTTTTTTTTAATCTTTTTAATAAAAAGTACGTAGATGTTTTTGTTTTACGATCTTTATAAACCTGTTCATGTAAATCATCCATGGAGAACATGAGCAATATGTACATCGTAGAGCTTTTATTTCACGAAGCTTCTTGAGTATTCTAAAGCGCACTATATAAAGACATTTGCGACTGATCAAAGCATGGAAATTCCAAGAATATGTAGCTGTCATAAGTGTGGCCTTAGGCAAATAAGTAGAACTTACAATCGGAAACTTTGCCGACCATATAGAATTTTCCAAATTTTTCCTACTGTTCCCGAGTATTCCATTTAAATAGAAAATATTCAGAAACTGAAATTTTCTACCGAAAATTGACAAAACATGGGAAAACAATATGAAACAGTTGATAAAATATCAAAAGGTAAGGAAAGTAACGAGAAATAAGGATACAAGAAATGCTATAATTTTTTACTTACTATAATAAACAATATAAAAATACAATATTTTATGGAATATTTAAATATGTAGAAATACGTGTAGGTAAAGAATATGTAGCTGTCATAAGTGTGGCCTTCGGCAAATAAGTAGAACTTACAATCGGAAACTTTGCCGACCATATAGAATTTTCCAAATTTTTCCTACTGTTCCCGAGTATTTCATTTAAATAGAAAATATTCAGAAACTATGAAACTTTCTACCGAAAATTGACAAAACATGGGAAAACGATATGAAACAGTTGATAAAATATCAAAAGGTAAGGAAAGTAACGAGAAATAAGGATACAAGAAATGCTACAATTTTTTACTTACTATAACAAACAATATAAAAATACAATATTTTATGGAGTATTTAAATACGTAGAAATACGTGTAGGTAAAGTAAAATATTTATTATAATATTGAGAGGCTGAAGTAAATGTGTTTGTAAAGATCTGAATTTGCATAAATATTCATAATTTATTACGAAACTGAAGAAAGCTATAATAAGAAATAAATAGAAAAATATAATCAGTATGATAATTCTTTTAGGTTTCGTATTTACGTTCACAAATATCAGAAATATAGAGGCTGATTTTTAAACGAAATAAGGAACAGAGTTGAAAAATCGTTTCTCTGGAAAATACGTGGTCAGCGTTGGAAAGAAATTTCTCTGAGCAATTTTAAGCCCCTTAATGGATCCGCATAACACGAAACCCTGACACGTGTCCGCTTAAGGAGGTATAGGCATTAGAACCACCCTGTGCGTGAGATAAAGGAACTTGGAAAGGTCATTTTTAATTTCGTATGACGCAACTGGTTTAAGTAACGTGTTTGCACATATTTGCTGCCCGTTATCGCTACACTCCTTGCTACGCACATATATAGGATGGTTCACGCAGCTGGGATAAATCCGTGTTTCTTTTTTGATCGCAATCTGCAACGAGTGCAAATATAAACGAAAGATAAAAATGTATGTGGTTTCGAAGAATCATATTTATTTTTATATTCAAAAAGCTAGACGTCCGTTTGCGAGACAAGGCCATCGTTGAAATTTTAATCCTCCATAGGCAGGCTAGATCGTTCGTGTCCACATTTAAATTCGTTTTCGCTGTTCTAAGCTTTCAGGAGATCTTCAAACTTGATTATAACAATTCTGAGACATTTGTTGCAAGTCTTGGTTACGTTAGAAAGTCAATGTTTCAATGAGAAATCTTCGAAAGATTTTTCAAACGAGATGTTAAAAATTCGTTTTGAAGAATTTGGGGGGCAAAATTTCATTAGAGGGTTTAATCTGAATTAATTGTTCTATTCATAGAAATATCGTGATGATATGAACGAGTGTTTAAGAGATGAAAAAAAGAGAGAAGAAAAAAGGAAAGGGAGAATGATAAAGAAATTCTGGTTAATCTGTCGCAACGAAATCGTTCCCCTTGAACGATCTCATCGCCAGACACCATCATGCGTTTCATAGTAGACGAAGCATACGACAGAAAGACTGTTTCGTGGCCAAATGGGTGCTGGGCGTGCATCTCGATGGTTTCTATCGCGGCAGAAATAAAGTCGCCGGAACGAATGCGGGGGCAGAGGCTTCTTAAAATAGCGTCGAGACCTCTGGATGGACCTCGTCGATTGTGCATATCTCTTGGACACGATGAAACAAAGAGACGAGTCGATCATCGTCATTCGTTCTAGAAAATCAGTGAAGCAATATAGGAGGATATTTCCAAACCGGTGATACAAACCAAAAATGGGTGAATTTACGTGGAAGATGAGACGAAAAGTAACATTTGTTTAGTACGCGTGTAGGGAGACTCGTTTGCAAGTAAATTGATGTTAAAGGTTCGTCAAATACTCGAACAATTGCTTTAGTTTCTGTTAATTGAAAAGATACAGTGAACGTTTTTGCGAATAAATGAATCGCCAGGGAAATTAATTTTAATCTCTTGAAGTATATTAGCATATAATGTATACAATTAATTATAATTAATTAATTATAAGTGATAAGCAGTATTTTGGAGAGAAATATTTCCGAGTATACGAGATTCTTTTTCAAATCATCGTGCATTTCAGATCATTGTACAATAATCAGATATTCAGGTAATTAAATTTCCAATAATCAGATATTTGTACATTATATTTTGCAGAAGGAAGTTTCTGTAATTTTAGTTAATTTGTCTCTCCAAGAAGCTTAATGACCAAGTGCTTGGGTATTATTGTTGTAAGAAAAGAAAAAGATAATTATCTTGTCGTGGTCTTAATAAATTTGTCCTTCAAGAGGTTAATATCCAATGGTCACATATTTGGGTGTTATCTTTCCAAGAGAACTAAGTAACAATTCTCGTCTTCTGGCTTTAATAAATTCGCGAAGAAATTATTTCATTCGATCTTGTCAAATTGTTGGATTACGGTAAACGTTTCGTACAGTATATGGTAAATTTGATCAAAGAATTATACAACGATTACCGCCATACAAATAAAGCTTAATAAATTCCATATTAAAATCCTATTATAATAATATTATAATTATTATTGTTATAATATTAATATAATAATAATATTAATATAAATCATAAAATTAAGAAAATTCAACACCTACTTATACAAAATTCTAGTACATTACGTACAGATTCTATGAAAAATTGTATAAAAATGTTGGTCCATCATAAAAGTAAACTTTTCAAGTTTCAACAAATTGCATATTACACCGTCGAATTACAATTACACAGTGATATTACAAGAACTCGGTATCCAACTACGTTGTACGTACATACAACAAACTTTGTCGACAAAAGTGAATAATAAAAGAAAAAAGAAGGCTTAAATAGACGTGGAATAGAAGAAGGCGGAGAAAAGAAGAGAGACGACTAGGAGGAAAAAAAAAAGGTAGTCGTTTTGCTCTCTTGAAGTCGTTGATTAGCGAGCGACCAATTGACGTGCTCCGTAACTCACCCATTCCCTTTTCCCATCTTTTTTCTTTCTCTTTTTTTTTTCTTCATTCTTCTTAACGAACGATCCCATATTGTCGGATAATTTAAGCTAGTTTCCTTCGTGACGATGCTCGTTTCGGGAATGCAGGGTCGTTTAACCTTTGACTTCGTAGTCACACCGGAATCGCGTGAAGAGTATTCGTGGGATTTCGAGCATCCGTCTACGAACTTTAGTTCTACTTATCTTCGACTCTGTTTAATGGCCGATTATCGTTGGTGAAAACAAGATATGATAATTAAGAGGAGGAAATTGTGTCGTTTCCTTGTTTCCATTACATGTTGTTATTGAGTGAAGAAAAACGAAAACATTTTCTACAATTCGACGTAATTAAAAGTTACGATATTTCTCATCGTTTCTGACTTTTTTTGTAATAGTCGATCGTCGTTGGTGAACAAGATATCGTAATTAAAAGAAGAAAATTACATTTGTTCCTTTTATTCGTTAGATATTCCTAAGTATAAAAGAAGTAGGACTATATGATATTTTTTATAGTTACAAGTAGTTGGAAGTTATTATTTTTCTATCTAGGTTGTTGAATGAAACCATTCAATTTTTAATTCACTAAATGATACAACATATATATATCTTTGGTATCGTTTAATGGTTAATTAAATTGTTCAACTAAAAAGGAAGGAGTACATATTTTTATAGTTGATTTTTTTTATAGTTACATGTAGTTGAAAGTTATTATTTTTCTATCTAGGTTGTTGAATGAAATCATTCAATTTTTAATTCAATAAATGATACAATATATATATATATATATATCTTTGGTATCGTTTAATGGTTAATTAAATTGTTCAACTAAAAAGGAAGGTGTACATATTTTTATAGTTGGATTTTTTTTATAGTTACATGTAGTTGGAAGTTATTATTTTTCTATCCAGGTTGTTGAATGAAACCATTCAATTTTTAATTCAATAAATGATACAATATATATATATCTTTGGTTTCGTTTAATTAAATTGTTGATTGTGTATATATCGTTGAATTAAAAAGGAAGCAGTACATATTTTTATAGTTGGATTTTTTTTATAGTTACATGTAGTTGGAAATTATTTTTCTATCTAGGTTGTTGAATGAAACCATTCAATTTTTAATTCAATAAATGATACAATATATATATATATATCTTTGGTATCGTTTAATGGTTAATTAAATTGTTGAACTAAAAAGGAAGGAGTACATATTTTTATAGTTGGATTTTTTTATAGTTACATGTAGTTGGAAGTTATTTTTCTTTATCTATCTAAACCATTCAATTTTTAATTCAATAAATGATACAATATATATATATATATCTTTGGTATCGTTTAATGGTTAATTAAATTGTTCAACTAAAAAGGAAGGAGTACATATTTTTATAGTTGGATTTTTTTTATAATTACATGTAGTTGGAAGTTATTATTTTTCTATCTAGGTTGTTGAATGAAACCATTCAATTTTTAATTCAATAAATGATACAATATATATATCTTTGGTTTCGTTTAATTAAATTGTTGATTGTGTATATATCGTTGAATTAAAAAGGAAGGAGTACATATTTTTATAGTTCGATTGAGGTAAAAATTACGTGCAAATAATTACGGCTCCTTTGAAGGAGATACGTATAATAGAATATGTATAGGAGTTTATTATGGTTTTCCATTTGGTTGATGTAATTTTATTTTTGACCAAAGCTGTTATTGTTGTTTCATCAGACCATCGTTTTCTATCCTCTTCTTTATTGTACGATCGATAGGCTATTTATACGAGGTTCTTTACCTCTTACAGTTTATTTAAATATAATATGAGACGGATTATTATTAAGCACAGTGTTAGAGAAGATCTTGAAATTAATTTCGACTTACTTTTGACTCTTTAACATAATTGCATGTATTGCGTTATACAACAGAACGCATTAACATAAATACAAATAAAAATTACAAATTGCATTTCTTTTAGCATACTGTGCCAGTTTAACGTGACATATAAATAAAAAAGATCTTCCAAAATTAGAAACGAACGGTAAAGAATTTCTCGGAAACGAACGTACGAGCGCAAACATTTAAGGAAGTGTTACATGACCCGATCCACTTCTCGAAGAAAAATTCCCGAAAAAGTAAAAACAAAAATTTCTCCTTAATTCAGCTCCAATTAAGCCGACCCGAACCACTTCTCAAAGAAAGGTTTAAAAAAAAAGAAAAAAAAATAAACAAAAATTCCTTGATAATTTAGCTTCAATTAAACAGGACACTATAATTACCGTGTTTCATTATATTAGAAATTTCTTCGTTATGTGCTAGATCAACTCACACGCGTATGATATATATATATATATTACAGGTAGTAAATCAAACGATGGGCAGACTAAAAAAAGTTTTTAGTTTTAGAAAGCATCGCATGACTCAACACACTTCTCAAGTGGAAAGATTAAAAAGAAAAGAAGAGCAGGAAAAAAAAGAAAGAGAAAAAGCAGAAAGAAAATATTTCTCATAATTCAACGTGGCTCCAATTAAACATGACAATATAATTACTATACCCGATCATGTTGGAGAATTCTTTATTATGTAGTGGATGAACTCGTAACCTCCTAGGTGATGGATCTATTTGCTCGTATCGTGAAACGAATACCGATGCGTAAGTTACTTGTAATGAGAAGTTATATAACTCTGGACAGGCAGGGAAATTGAACAGTACCGTTATGTACCGCAACTGCGATAATCGAACTCCGCCCATAATTAAATTATCCTTTAATTGGATCACAATGCGACTATACACGGGGCCCACGTTTCCTCGCGATGCATCATGTGGGCCCTATAAACGTTTCTTTTTCGAATCCATCGTTAATACAACCTCCGCATCTGCCATAAATCTTTGCTTGCTCGTAATTCTTCTCGTTCTCTCCTACTTACAGTATTTTTAGCTCGTCTTGTACACGTAAAACCGTTTTCTATTTACTCTTCGAGTTTCGCGTCTCTTGTTCCATTCCCATTAAGTTTGCCTGTTAACCCATTCAGCGTTCCATGAAAGTTTCTTTCGCAGACGTTTCTTCTTGCTGCTTGGCGTATTTATCGCATCTTTTTGCTGTCTTTCTAACGTTTATTTATTTTCATCGTACGACAGACAGGTGTCTAAAATTGTCGGGAATTTGTTCTTTTCTATGAAGCAAATTATATTTCCTATAATTAATATATATATAAAATTAAATTTTTTGGGGGATATTTGTTATTAGATATTTATTATCTGTGTGATGGTGGATATTTGAAATTTAAAAATGTAGAAGAATATTTAAAGATGCAGAAGTATGGCAGAAAAGATAGCGTTCGTTGTATAATATTTTGCGCGCGAAACTCTCCGTGGAAGTTTTAATTTTTTAATTGCGTTGATTAGAATATGAATTTTTCCACAGCTTGTTTATTATACGTATATCTTGTCGCTATTTTTCTTATCCTCTTGCTATAATTCTGATTCTCAATCTGTATCGGTATCTACATCTTCATTTTAATGTCACATTAATGTCAAACGTAAACAAAGGATACCTACGAGTATTGCAGATGTCATTCACGTAAATGTGATTCACCGAGCAATGGATTAACCTTTAGTTCGATCATGCCTCCTAGGCGTAAGTTACGTTTCTATTGAATATCGCTGAATGTCATGATGCATATATAACAACACAGCCTACAAATTACCTGAATTAATATTATAATTACTCGATAGAAAACCGAGTGCCCGATTTTACAAATTCCTCCTTAACCATTACGTTTCTGCCGTATACTTTTACGCTCAAATTCACAAAATTATGTAAAAATAATATATTATATACAATACAGCCTACAAATTACCCGAATTAATATTAGGTGAAGTAAAAAGTTCTGAGCGTTTTTCGCTAGATGTCTTTAGTGAGCCATATCTCACGATGTGCACATCGCATCGAGTCATAGTATACACCGATTTCAAGGTGATATTACGCATCAAAAAGGTTCTTTGTCAGTTTTGTGTTCGGTGAAGCCAGTTGTGTGTTACAGCGTTCGAAAATGGAGATAAAAAAAGAGAAAATTCGATACATTCTTCAGTACCACTACGACCAAGGTGAAAAGGCGGAGCAGGCGGCCAAAAAAATTTGTGCTGTTTATGGACCCAGTACAGTATCGAATGCAACAGCAAAGCGGTGGTTCCAACGATTCCGTTCTGGTAATATGGACGTCGAAGATGAGGCACGCTCTGGTAGGCCAATCGTCGAAAATGTGGATAAAATCATGGAAATCGTCGAGTCGGACCGGCATGTGAGCACTTATTCCATTGCCCAGGAACTGAAGATTAGCCAGAAAACCGTTTGGAACCATTTGCATAAGGCTGGTCTCAAGAAGAAGCTCGACGTATGGGTGCCACATGAATTGACGCAAAAGAACCTTTTGGACCGAATTGATGCCTGCGATTCTTTGTTGAGACGTAACGAAATCGACCCATTTTTGAAGCGGATGGTGACTGGCGATGAAAAATGGGTCACATACGAGAACAACAGCCGAAAAAGATCGTGGTCCAATCGCGGTGGGCCGGCCCAAACGATCGCCAAGCGTGGATTAACGGCCAAGAAGGTTTTATTGTGTGTTTGGTGGGATTGGAAGGGAATCATCCATTATGAGCTGCTCCCATCGGGGCAAACACTTAATTCGGACCTCTATTGTCAACAACTGACCAGACTGAAGCAGGCGATCGACCAGAAGCGGCCAGAATTGGCCAATAGGAAAGGTGTTGTGTTCCATCAAGACAACGCCAGGCCGCACACATCTTTAACGACGCGTCAGAAGCTCCGAGAGCTTGGCTGGGAGGTTCTATCGCATCCGCCGTACAGTCCAGACCTGGCACCAAGCGATTATCACCTTTTTAAGTTTTTGCAAAATTTTCTTGATGGTACAAAACTGGCCTCAAGAGAGGCTTGTGAAAATGAGCTGGTCAAGTTTTTTACCAATAGGGACGAGGACTTCTTCAACCGCGGAATTATGAAATTGCCTTCAAAATGGACAAAAGTAATCGAACAAAACGGCGCATATTTAATCTAAATCGAATAATCTTGACTATGTTAATTTCATCGTCGAAATAAAGCGAAAAAGCGCTCAGAACTTTTTACTTCACCTAATATTATAATTACCTGATAGAAAACCGAGTGCCCAATTTTACAAATTCCTCCTTAACCATTACGTTTCTACTGTATACTTCTACGCTCAAGTTCACAAAATTATGTAAAAATAATATATACAATACAGCCTACAAATTACCTAAATTTTAATATTATAATTACTTGATAGAAAACCGAGTGCCCGATTTTACAAATTCCTCCTTAACCATTACGTTTCTACTGTATACTTCTACGCTCAAGTTCACAAAATTATGTAAAAATAATATATTATATACAATACAGCCTACAAATTACCCGAATTAATATTATAATTACTCGATAGAAAACCGAGTGCCCAATTTTACAAATTCCTCCTTAACCATTACGTTTCTGCCGTATACTTGTACGCTCAAATTCACAAAATTATGTAAAAATAATATATTATATACAATACAGCCTACAAATTACCCGAATTAATATTATAATTACCTGATAGAAAACCGAGTGCCCAATTTTACAAATTCCTCCTTAACCATTACGTTTCTGCCGTATACTTGTACGCTCAAATTCACAAAATTATATAAAAATAATATATTATATACAATGCAGCCTACAAATTACCTGAATTAATATTATAATTACTCGATAGAAAACCGAGTGCCCAATTTTACAAATTCCTCCTTAACCATTACGTTTCTGCCGTATACTTGTACGCTCAAATTCACAAAATTATGTAAAAATAATATATTAATAATAATTCACAATAGGATGTAAAAATAATAAATAATAAACGTGAAAATAAAAACAAACGATATAACGGTATGTAGTAGCTGACATCATGCGCATTCTTCTGGCAGAATTATCCTAGTCGTCGTAGCACTCTGCTTAGTACGAATTCTGTTTTCTTATTTTTTCCCGGTTACTGCGAAGAGCCGTAGGACGTTCGGTTTAGCGTAGTGGCAACAGAAGCATCGTGTCGGCATACCACCGCAATGTACCCAATTTATCCCCTTTGCCGCGGGTCTTAATTAATTAATCTTCCAATTGAACCTCATCATTGCTTATCTTATCGCGTTGGAACGCTCGAAAGACTGCACGCGGCCAAACGTTCTGCTCTCTCTATGGTATTCCTCCACCGCGAGAAATTCGTTTGGTCGAGTGGGTTCATTGCACCGTTTCAACGTAGAACGAACGAGAATATTGGACGTTGCGATATACAGGGCGATTCTTTCCCTAGGGGTCTCCCCGAAGGAGCTGCGATCGATCCGATCACTGTGATTTTAAACGGATCATACAGAGTGTTTGGTTTAGCTTGGATTTCCCCATTGGCTTAGTTACTTTTATCAACAGAACAGATCGGGGCAAATTTGGTTGGATTAAAATGGCCAAGATCGTGACTCGTGATTTTCTCTTACCTAAGGTTATTTTTTAATTTTTTAAGATTATAACGAGATTGTTTTAAACAAAGGTGTTCATTTAACGAATTAATTTTTGTACATATCGGACGTATCTTTTTATCTTCGATAGAAAAATGTTAAGGCATTCTTCAAGTTATTACTTTATTTATTTAATTGATACGAGTACTAACGTGACAATCTTACGACGATTTAAAAAATTTATGAGAATTTGAAAAATCTTAAAAAATAAATAAAATCTTAATAATTTAAAAAAATCAAGTTATTCACATTCCATCTAATCGATACGAGTACTAACGTGACAATCTTACGATTAAGTTACAACTTATATTACGAAATTAATGAAAATCTGCAAAAAATCTTAAAGAATAAGTAAAATCTTAATAATTTAAAAAAATCATTGTTATTTACATTCCGTCTGACTGATACGAGTACTATTGTGACAATCTTACGACGATTATGTTACGATTTATATTACGAAGTTAATGAGAATCTGAAAAATCTTAAAAAATAAATAAAATCTTAATAATTTTAAAAAATCAAGTTATTCACATTCCATCTAATCGATACGAGTACTAACGTGACAATCTTACGATTAAGTTACGACTTATATTACGAAATTAATGAAAATCTGCAAAAAATCTTAAAGAATGAGTAAAATCTTAATAATCAAAAAAAAATAAATAAGAATCTTCGCATTAAAAAATACTAGACAATATAAATCCTAATAAGAGTGGCTTCAATGATAAAACCTCTGAGAAGAAAAGAACCTTCACATGGTCGTAAGAATTCATTGGAAAGTCTTACTCGTAATCCTGCGTGTCACGTAAGCGTTATCTATTCAGTATCTCAAGAACGTGGAAAGAACTAGTGTCCCTTAGTGTGTTTCGTTCGACGTTGGTAACCCTTATCAAGGATACGTGATGCCGTAATCGCATCGAGTGGATGATGGCTTGGCAGGCCTCAGACGAGAAGACGCTTCCTTCGAGTCTGTTCTATTGTCCAGATATCAAGGAAGAATTATCTTGAACGTTTCGTAAGACGTCTCACACGCGGCAATGAAGGAAGTTCATTGTTCGATCGCCGACCATCTATCGGAACGCGGCCATAGAAATAGTCGTTTCAAGATAATTCTGTATATGATGAAAAAACGAGGATCTTTATCTGTTCGATGGGCTGGAATATTTTTCCTTTCTTATTGTCAGTATGATGCATGTTAAAGCGGAGATGTATAATTATATAATCGAATAATGGTTTGATAATTTTGATTCGTATCCATAATTTTTATAATATAAATATTTATATTCTAATATTTACATTTAGTTTTAAAAATATTCTTAAAGCGTTCATACGATATAACAAACTAAAATAAATAATCAGAAAACTAACATGTAAGAATGTTACATAAAATATCATCTACTAACACAAAAAGCAACGGCGATTTTGTTTTACTATATCAACGATGAAAGCGACGAATGCGATATAATTTTCTAATTGCCCTCGATGTATTCACAATTGGTCTCCCACGGAGCGTATCTCCCCAGTCGGCATACTACTTACTACATTAAATAGCTATAAAAAGAGTTTGCATTTATCTTCCTTTTCTAACTATGCGTTTTTTTTTTTTTTTTTTTTTTTTACCAGAATTTATATTTCATCTCGATATTATCAGATTTTTCTCAGTCATATGAAAGTACTATTTGCCACTAAATGACAAACTTATTTAATTAGCATATAAATGTTCTAATAAATACAAGGATATACAAATACTTTTTCTAGCCACCGTACGTATGTATGTATGCACGTGTAAACCAAGTATACACGGCAGAATCTCATATCTGTCTATAAACGTTGTCGTTTCACACAACGCTAAAGAAGCGGTAGCCCGTGAAACGACGGTGCTGGTGCACGTTGACGCGGAAACGCGGCGAACAAGGTGAACTATCTGGACACACACGTGTTGAACTGCTGGCCGACATGTGCGGCATCGAGTGTCGATACGTTGAGGTAGGCCGGCCACCGACCTCTCCACCGAGTTCTAGAGTCGACTCGCTCGGCCCGACTCGTTCTCCGTTCTCAACCGGTGTCCCGTCGCATACCGCTACATTTTTATTTATTTTATCCTCTATACGTGGACCTGTTCCAAATGCGTAATCGAAAATCGCCAGGCAAATCAAAATAGATAAAAAAGCTATGGGATAATTTGTTTTCGCGTTTTGATGGGCTAACGAAAAAAAATTTGGAATATTATTTTTCCTTTATCGTATCATATGTTGGATTTTATATCTATTATTTATTTGTTTAATGGTCTTTACTTTGGTCTTTACATCCTTAAGACTACTTGTTTCTAGTAGATAGTGGATTTATTAATTTCTTTTTATTTTTTAAGAAAAGATCTTGATTTGGAGGAAGGAAATTTGATCTTGAAATTAGAAGACAAAGAATCGAATATTTTTCTCTTATTCTATTTATTTAGATAATGTCAAATTTATATGAAAGATATTTGCAATATCGTATTTCTGAAAATTAACGTCAAGAAAAGAAATATTGTCAAGTAGGTTTTGAAAACACTAACGTTCCAACGTAAAATTCCAACTAAAAAAGGCGTAAGTATAATCAGTATTTATTTTCATATTTTAAGTCGCAAAAGCAGGAACTTCATTTTCATATATGAATGATTACGTAAGAATTGTTTTGTCACGTTCGTACATACAAATATGTCGGACGTTTACGTAGCAGTAATTAATAATTTATCGATATGCATATAAGTGTTAGACTTATCTGGTTGGCCTTAATATATCATAAAAGGTAGAAGTTAGTATTCAGTTAGTTTGTAAATACATAGCTTGGCGAATGTTAATTGCAGGCCTGCCATTGAAGCAATCTTTTAAAAAGATTCTCATAATTTTCTACTTCCACAAGTCAAAAGTGTTTATCGTTCGTTAAGTAGGCGTTTCGAAACGAATGTACCCGGGGATCTTCATTATACACGTTCGTGCTATGAAGAAATCGTTGTTCTCCATAATTAACGCTGCAATCTTGTGATGGTAAAAGGATCCTTAACCCTTTTAATGTTTAAACTAAGGTCAATGTGGGTCAAATAAAAAATTGTACGGAACAGAAAATTAAATACCAGTCGTTAAAAGACAAAAAGTTTTCGTCATTACGCTGGGAAATTTAATTCATTCAATGGATTGCTCACGATTAGTTTAGATGGAATATATAATTAATGAAACTTTCAGGCGTAGGCTTAAAACCCACGTTTTAATTAGCCTTTTATCGTAGTACGTAAAGAATACATATTTTTAATGAAGAATTTTCAATGTACCAAAATATAGGAATTTTCAGATTAGGAAATACAATTTTCTTGAAACAAGAAAGTAGAAGATAGTAGACAAATGTAATGCAGTGTAAAATTTTTATGAAATTTTTTAGCATTGTACTTAGAAAAATGCAAATTTTGGGCTGTTAAAATATCGAAAGAAAGTTTCATCCATTTAATAGAACAAAAAATCCAACTTCTTATAATTTGAAAATCCTCGTATATTTCATAAAATGTTAAACGCTAAAATTTAACTAGAAAGTTACGAACTAAACGTGCCAAGAAAAATGCACAATACACTACGTGTATCTGTGAATCTGCTAGACTTAATCTACGGTCTTGTCGCACCTTGAATTATATATATATATATATATATATATATATATATATATTTATACAAAAGTTATTTCTAGCTTACAAACTTGCTTGGATACATTTCAATCAGAAAATCAAATCAAGAGAAAACATAAAATAAATCAATGAAACGTCTGTCCAAAGACAAGTCCAATGTTTGCAACTTCGATAATTGAAACGATGATAATCGACTGTAATGTCGTACATCTGTTGTACTGTATCTCTTGTGCTAGTCAGACAATGTAGAGCGTCAGATGCAGTTCTTGCAAGCACGTATGGTGCACGCTGTCCGTTAAAATTTAATTGTATGATTATGGATCGGAATTTCGTGGCAGGGGGCAGACAACGAGCAGAAGATTAGGCGTTATGCAGCTACTGCAATCTTCTTGCGAGTAATTTCTTCTCATAGACTTTTCAGATTCGTCGTAAGTGATGCAGACTGCTGCATCCCACATTGGACCACGCATTACGTAGGATTTGCTTCTGCCATTCCATCAGTTGCCACGGATAGTAATTGGCACGTAAGTGCAGCCTCGAGATTCACGAAGTTCTCCTTCATTCACAATCTACCTATGAAATTCTACCGGGGAAACGAGGATTTCTAATTTATGGAAAACGATACATTTTGCATTACCTTTCAAGTAGGTCATCGTGTGAATTATAAAATGGTTCGATGGAGAGGAATTTAGATGAGTAACGCAGAGCGAATTAAACGATGAAAAACGAGGAGGAAAGAGAATTATTTTATATTAAGTCTTCTTCGATTTACCTCGCTCATTGTTAGATATATACTTTCTGCATAGTTTCAAAGTTCTCCCGTTTAATACTTTATATCTCGATCGTTTGATATGTTCTAAAGTACCGTTTTAAGGTAATGGGGAGCTGAAATTGGTTTGAAATTGACTTGGCTTTTCAATCATCGTATCTCGCCTTATCATCAATTTTAGTAAATTATTAATCCGTCTTTTAGTATTTCATCCCTGTTTTATCGTATACACGATCATTCTGTGAATCTTATTTCTAAATTTTTCACAGATCCATAAACGTTCATACTCTATCCATTATTAGAAATACAAACACTCTGTGAATTTCTGTATTTCTAAATGTTTTCACATATGCATACACGTTATCTATTATCTTTCTATTCGTCTATACCTCTCATAGATATCTGCAAAAAAGAAAACCATCAGAAAAAACATAAACTCCTCACACTCGCTTCAAAACGATAATTTTTCTTTCTCTTGCCTTGCCCCGCTCTGTATCGGGTTCTGTCTCTTCGAATCCCGCGAAGTTAATCATCGGTGAAGACCACGAACAGAATATAAGGACCCACTCGTTTTACAGCTTCTGAACATCGCGACAGGGCGCCCATTAGGAATATTTATGGGGTACCACGATTCTGTCACGTCCAGAAAGTCTCTGTTTCTCTTTTATAACCCCTCGATATCTTTCTCTCTTTCTGGCCAACCGGTGGATGTAATCGAGCGATAGGGTCATTTGTTAACGGTTAGATAGGCCGGCCAGCCTGGTGTGTACGAGTTAGAGAATGGGGACCACTTTCAGTCCTCTCCATTACAGTGGTAGGTATACCGGCGGTCTCGAAAGGTCGAAGCGCATCAAAGTGACCGAGCTACGGCCATTTTACGCAACAAATTGCCCATTGTTTCGCAAGAGATACACAAAAAAAAGCAAAAAAGAAAAAAAAAAGAAAGAAAGAACTTCTTCCTACTTTCTGCATTCTGGGATATTTTCCGCGACAATCGTCAACGAAGAGACCCATTGTCAGATACGCTGGGCAATTTCATGTTTCCGTTTTTCTTGAAGCTATATTTCTTGGAAAGAGTGGATGCTTAAGATGAGAACCGCCTCTTTCGGTTAACTTGGTGGTTTGTTTGGTGGAGTGTAGCAATTCTTGTGTATTAACAAGATATTTATAGATGGAAAAGTATCTTTTTCTTGATTTATAGTTGGTATTCGTTAATAATAGCACGAACAGAATTATTTCTATAAATCTCGTTTGACTATATTAAATATTATTTTCTTCGCGAATTTATATATGTAGAGATTTTTGTTGCTATATAATGTTGAATTTTGTGTATTTGGATAAGATTAAAAGTAGTACTAGAAGCTCTACGATACACGCAATCGTTTCTCTTGTTCTGAAAAATGGTATTAGTATAGAATTGATAATGTGATACTAGGAATCCTTATAACGCTGTATATTATCTTACGTTTCATTAGTCACCAGTTTCATTAGCAAAAAAGAGATTCTGGTGGATAAGATTACAAGTGCATTATATAAAATTACAATAAGATTGTAGGCATTAATTTAATCTTAAAAGGGCGTGTAAAAAACATGTTGCAGGAAAGTAGGACACATTCAGCTATACAAAATGTCTTTTTCACTGCTCATGTTTTGACACTTTCCTTCTACAAACCTCGCGCCACATTTAACGACCTGTAACTATAAACTATCAATAACATATTCTGCTTTACAACTTCCCTTCGCTGTCATTCTCTCAAAGTAGTTCTTCGCGTATTACGTGGCTATAAATTACGGCGAGACTCTTTGTAAACTTAGTTGCAACGGTGCTCATGCATGAATTACACCCTGTGCACCTATTCCCTCGTGATTCATATACGTGACTCATCCCTGTACATCAAATAATAATGTCGTGTATGTGTTTCACGTCCGATTAGAATCGTTCGTCCTATCCATCCCCTAATTCAACGAGTCTCGTTAACACGGGGTAAGAAAGAAACTTCATTCAAGAAAATTGGCTGACTCATCGGTAACCGTGTCGAACGGATCATCGGCAATTTCATGGATGCCAGTGACAGTTTTCTGTGCCAACATCGGGCACCGACACTCCGCGGTTAAAATGGATTTAGGTTTAGCGGGTTCAGTGTATTAAAGACACTCTTGAGCACGGACGTCGGCTGCCAAGTGGCAGGTTCGTTGGACTTGGCAGTCACGGCTCGCGTTTGCTTTCATTTTCGGCTCGATCGGTTCTTCGCGGTAGCGGCCGACTTTACGACATAGCCTTGTGTAGTGAAACTATTTTCACGTGCCGCGAACCATTCACCTCTCGCTGGTATTTTCATCGAGACGACGTGTTCCAACCATTGATAGCCGTCCGACATTTCTGCACGACGTGTAGGTGTCGGTGAACGCGCGCTTTCCTCTTGCAATTGGCGAACAATAGAAATGTTGTGGACGTATTTATGTTCCCTTTGTATGTTCCATACATTACTTTTAATCCTTTTCGAAGCCAATGTATTATCGTCGTGCTGGAAAATACAGTGATATATTAATGTTATGATTTCGGTTATACTAAAGGATTAAAGTAGTAGAATTAATACATATAGAAAATGATAGAGAGATATAAATTACACTTACTCATGAGTTAGATGTATTTGTGCCTCATTTGTATGCCTCGTGTCTAGTGGAAGAAATATGGTTATGTTGTGAAACATGTCGCTTTCCTATTTTATATATGGTAAAGAAAGAGCGTAGTATTGGTACAAGTGATAGGTGGTAGTTAGCTGATGATGAAGTTGGGTTATTTTGAGATATATTGCGATATAATTAGACGAAGGTTCGACGTTTGATGGGGAGAAGATACGGTAGGGTCATTGATTTGATGTTCACATTTTGCACACATGTAGCACATGTGATGCATGGCTAATGGATTTTGAGTATGTGAACGATATCGTATAAAATTATGGCCAGAATTTTCTCATGCATTTTACGTATATATTTAGATCTTTATATCCTTATCATCTCTATATGAATCTTCTGCATTTAAGTATTATAGTATTTTGTATTATTTTAATGTCTGTAACATTTCTCAATTTCAACTTGGACACATTTTCTCTTCTAAATATAAATCGTTATTATATTCTTCTACGGTTTCAAGAAATGAAACACTATGAAAGAACATTCATTATCACATCCCTATGTTCTTCTATAATCATCCAACTACCACACCTATCAAATTAACCAACCAGAAGTTTTTCTAGCATATAAAAAGATAGAGTAACAATAGTTCATTGCATTTACTTTCATTTTTGGGCAACCATAATGGTTGGGTATAAGCGGAGTAGAAAGTCGAGAGAGAGAGAGAGAGAGAGAAAGTGGTGGTCCTATTGGTCCTTGGGTGTAGGGCTGTGGCTAAAGCTCACTGTTAGCCGGTGCTGGAGCAGCCAGCAACCAGCAGCAGCTAGCAGCAGCATCCCGTACGATCAATACGCAGCGCAAGCTGCGAGCCACGACTACGTGAAAATACAACAACGACTACCATGATCGTCACTGACGAAGACGATGACACGACTACTACGTCCATGACGAGGACTGCCTACGTACGATACCACGACATAACGGCTTGGAGCCTCAGGGAGAGGAGGAGGAAAAGGGAGGAGAACGTTGCCAGGCGACGGAAGCTGCCTACCGCCAGAGTTCATCGTCCTCTGGCATGTTTCTTCTCCCTTCCACCCACCCATTCACCCTCCGTTTATCCTTCTCCTCCCCTTCTCTGCCCGCTCCTCTCGACTTTGTCTTGTTCTCGCTCTTTCTCGTTTCTCATGCTCCCTCTATCTCTCTCCCTCTCTCTCTCTAACCCCACGCATGCCCCCCTCCTTGACGGTTCGCTGTTGTACCACTCCCTGATTCCCTCTCTGGCTTCTCTTTTACATTCTCGTTCCTTCTCATCTCATCTTTTCCTCTTTCAATCTGTTCCTTCCTCCTCCTATGTAGAGTACTCTCTGGCCCTTTTTCTTCAGGTTTCGTATTTTCCACATCGTCCCACAATGTTCGGTCAACGTTTTTCCTTAGTCCGATTTTTCCTAGACTGTTTTCTGCAGCTTTATCGAAGGGTCTATTTCTCTCTCGGGGGCTCTTCTCGTCTGAAGAAAATTACTTTGCTAGGTTATCTCTCTTTCGCTTAGGATTCTGGCCTTCCCTCTTTTTCCCTCTTGTACTCGTCTTACCTCCGCGCATTTATTTTTCCCTTTCGCGTCGGTTTGTTTTCCCTCTTCAACCCTAGCTCCCCTCGATGTGCAAGCGAACGTACACAGAGAACGCGCATGCGCGCATCGTCTCGTGTTATATACACGCGAGTCGACAGGAATCGCAAACGGAGGGCAGCTGCCCCACGGTAATTTGTACTCCACCGACCTTCCGCCTCTGCTCGACTTTTCATCTCTCGAAATTGATACACGCTTCTCCGCGATATTCCACGGCGTCGGTTCGCTCTCTTTTTCCCGGTTATTATGCGCTTTTGAATGCGCGCGGACGTTTTTTAACGATCGTCGCCGGGCCACACCGATGTACCACGATCACCGCGCCATCTGCGGAACCGTGGACCCGCGAATTAATCAGTACCGACCGCCTGCATTGATTTTACGCCAGAGGATATTTAATTCTGCCACGGCATATCGGATTTTCATGCTTTCTGCTCAAGTCGTTGTCCCTCCGTTCGGGTACGGCTTCAGCGCTCAACTCGCGACCATTTTTTCCCTCCATTTTCTCTCGTCGTGCGTTGTGTTCGAAACAAACACAACGCGCGAGTTCAATGTCCAGCCTGGATGCTCGTTTCCAATAATATTCCAGCGAAAACGAGAGAGTACATATATAGTGTATCTTCTCCATATCCCTTTATCTTTCCGGCTACCGTTGCACATGTGTACCCGGCTTCTTCTTTTTCTGCCCTCCAGTTTAAGCTTCTCTTTTTCTCGATTTGTTTTCCCCCCTCGATTGTTTGTTTTTTTCTCCTTTCCCGCTTTGTGTCTCTCTCCCTAGACCGTTTCCCCTGCCTGAAATTCACATTGGTATATATTCTCCGCTGCTCTTCGTTTCCCTCTTGTCCTAACCTCTTTTCCCCCTCACCTCTTTTCTCATCTCCTACTCCCACCCCTTCTTGTACCACCCGTTCGTTACTCACCATTATCACGACGTACTCGTATTGCAAAACAGCAGTGTTGCACCTCCGTCGCTGCCGTCGTAAACGTCCACGTCGTTTCCATCATCGCTATTATCACTCACACAGGGAAGATGCGCACGGAAGCTGCGCGTACTGCGCTCTTTAGGGCCAGTCCTCAACGCGCCTCCCGCCTCTCCTCTCACCATCGAACCGAGAGATCTTCCTATTCGACTTACTTTCGTTTATTTCCGATGATGGTGCAGCTGCACGCGGCAATCGCTGATTGCTGACGATGATGAGCTCTTTCCGAAGAGGTATTCCCACGTATATATATCGCGACGTTGTTCCCCTTTTCGTGGGACCGGACTCGATGCTCCGGTCTCTTCGTACATTATTGTACGGTTAATTCAGGTGATTTCTATAGACACGAGCGCGCACCATTTGTTCCGCTCGTCGATTCGTAATTGACATGTTTCCTTGGCATTTTTCTCTGTCCTCGTGTTTCAGTATTCTTTGCTCTTTATGGATTTGGCCGACGATTCGACAACGACGCCATATTGATTTTTTAGGGAATTGTTGAGAACTAAATTGTAGGTGCATACGCAATTAAGAACAGAAATAAGTGAACGGGTAGTAGAAATAGGTATTAATGAAGTTTCGTTAAATACGGCTTTTTTTTTTACACAGAAATGTAAATTTTAATTTTAATTATGTAATAAATAATTTATGTACTGTAAGTATATAAGGTAATTAAAACTTAAGCGTATAACGCTACTGCTAATTCGATTAAACTTTATTGATACCTATGCGTTGCTACTACCTGTCCTTATTTTTGTTCCCAACTATATGATACATGATATCTATTGACATGGATATATAAACATCCAATGTGGTCCGTATAAACAGGTGGAAAGGAGAACAGGGTTAAAATGGAATAGGTTGAAATGTTCTTTATGTTAAAACTAATAATTTTGACAAAAGGGGGGATGGAAATACGAATAGAATATATAATTTCTGAGAACATGAAAATGAGGAGTTATATTCACTGCACCCGGAAGAATTTTTAATATTCTACTATTACTATATTCACTGAATCTCCAAAAATGTATAATAACGTAGCAGCATACACATGCTGTGTCATTTATCATTTTGTACCAATTTGCTTAAAGAAAGTCGTAAATCGAGAGATTCTAGGTCACCGTTCATTCACAATAAAATGTGCTAACAGATGGCCAGCAAATAGCTAGAAAGTTTCTTATGTACTGAGGTGAAATCTCAGGTAATATAAATGTTATTATTCCCATTGACAGTGTTTTAAATCTTACCCATTGTAAACGGAGATTGAAGAAAGTGGATCACATCCGTATTAATTTTCATATCCTTACCATATCCTTTCAATGTCATACCAGAATTATTAACTCACTGGAATTTTATTTTTTATTTATAGAAACATTAATATAGATTTATTACTCTCTTCTTAAGCAGCTTATATTATCTATCCGTCCTTCATCGAAATCGTTCCCCTATTTTGAAACTATATATGCATTGAAATCATTTTGCAAAGCTGTGTTGTATACCATAATACTGTTTTGCAATATGATCCCCCACTTGTAAAGGAACACCAGAGATATCTTATTGACTGATGTGGGATGAGGATGTGTACTCTCTTATGTGTGGCGCTGACGCGTATAAATGTAGGCGTGTTTTGCTACAGGTGCAACTGTTTGTATATTTATTTTAGTGCACCAATTAAATACTTTTGAACTTAGGTCGTATATCTGTTTATTTAGAAATCCACGTTGATAAAGAAAAGTATGTTTTATTTATGTTGTAGTAGAATGGAATGAAAGATGGAGAGTAGTATATCTTTATTCGTATCAGGATTCGAACTCGAAGCCAACAGCACCAGTAGCGCGCGCCATAGTCGTGACGCTATTGAAGCCCCTTGGTGTTCCTTTACTTTTTCCGGTTTTTTCCCCTGTGAATTTACAGTTTGTATCGCAAAGGCTTCCGATCCCACGAGCACACACGCTTCCAAACATTGCGTACCAAATATTCAATATAAATCATGTCTATCCCGAGAGAAATATGTATTTATTACACTATACACTGTGTATAATGTAAAAATTATATTTCTTTTGGATAGATTTCGTTATAACCAAAATGACGGATACACATGAGGGTGTTGTCATTCAAAGATGCGTAACAATACTCTAGTGATTTTTTGAGGAAACTGCCGAAATTTTGGAAAGCACCAAATGCCATTTTCCACCAAAAGCTGCTGCCCAAATTTTGCAAATTAATTTTCAAAAGCACGAAAAATATTTAGGTTAATATCAAATAATACTTAGGTTATTTAGTATTCTCCACTTCGAAATACGGAATTTCAAATTTACAAATCTCCGCATATAATAAGAAGTTTGTTTTAGCAATTAGAATATTAATAATTATAATAAAGAAAGAAGATTGTAAAATTTTTATTTTCTAAGCGAAAATATTTCTTATAGCAATAATATATTAATGATTTCAATGAAAGAAAAGATCTAAAATTGTATTATTTTCCTTCTGTTTTGCAGAATGTGGACCATAAGATGAAGTTCCGCTCTAAGAAGGGCGCATTGCCGTTCGTCGAGTTGAACGGCGAGGAGATCGCGGATAGCACCATCATCCTTCGCGATTTAAGCGCGAAATTCGACAAGGATTTGGACGCCGTCCTTACGTCTGAGCAACGAAGCGTTTCTCACGCAATGATATCGATGATCGAAAACCATCTGGTATGGGTTGTCATGTGCTGGCGTATCAAGAATCTCGATCAGGTTTTGAAGGGTTACAAGGTGAACCTTCAGCACGCGCTCGGTACTCGCATCCCTAATGGTATCCTCAACTTTTTCTTCAAGCTCACATTCGGGCGTAAGGTAATTTCCTATTCTAAATCTCGTTGTTATATCTAAAAAAATTTCTTATATTTTGAATATTCAATCTTTGGGATAGATTATAGCTAGATGTATCGCTAAATTAAGAAAAATTGTCTAAACATTAATTATTTATTGTAATAATTAACTCAGATATACCCAATATCCTTCGAAGAAAATGATTAAAAAGTCATTTTATTATGTTCTACTTAAACTTTATGGTGCTATTTATCGCAACCAATATTTTTTTGGCAAAGATGACCCTCTTTAAGAAAATTTCATTTAATAATAGGAAAATTTTTCAATTGATATATAAGAGAGGGAGCAATATTTCAAAATGTTTTACGAGATGGATTGGGCATATTTGAGTTAATAAATATGATTACGTCTATATGAAATGTAATATTTTAAATATTTGAATCAGTACAATGAGTACTTGTTCCAGGGTGCGAAAAAAGCGAAGGCGCAGGGTATGGGTGTGCATACTCCAGAAGAGGTATTCCAATTCGGTTGCGCCGATCTCAAAGTTCTCTCCGACATGCTTGCCGATAAGCCCTTCTTCTTTGGAGATGAGCCGACTACGGTAAATTTTTATTCACTTTCTTGGCAAATCTATTTGAAGACTACTGCGGCAAAAGCACGATAAGTCACATTTTCTATTTGTTATAGGGCAGCAATTTCCAAATTCAATGTATTTTCAAGTAATAATGTATTATTGAAATTCTTCTTTGAGACTAAATCATACATTTCTATCTTAATTTAAAAGATATAAGATATTAAAAGCGATGAAAGCTTGTTATAACGTTAAAATAAAATACTTGAATTTCTTCCAATACGTTAATATTATAACAAACTTTCAAGCTTCTGATATTTTACATTATATTTTTTAAATTATGGAGAAGGTAAAATAAATAACAAATTTGGATTAATTGAGAAACAATGTCTTAACATCTTTCAATATTTTATTAAAATATGTTAAAATATTCCCTCTTGGCCATACAGTGACACTGAAATTATAAATTCAACAAAAATGTACTTATCATGTTTTCTCATGTAATCTTCATTCATATTTAATCTCCGCTAAAATACTTTTATATTTGAAACAGTTGGATGTGGTAGCATTCGCCCACCTTGCCCAAATCCTCTATATCGACAAAGACACGCCGTACAGTCTCCGAGATTACATGCAGGAGAATTGTCCAAACTTGGTTGGTCACTGTTCGCGAATGAAGGAGCGATGCTTCCCGGATTGGGACGAGATCTGCTCCACCCTTGACATGAACACGCACCTACCGAAGCCAGAGAAGCAAGAGGAGAAGGAAGGCAAGGAGGACGCGAAGGAATCGAAGGAATCAAAGGAGGAGAAGGAAGGTGACAAAGAAAAAGCGGATAAGGAAGAGAAAGAGCTGGAGAAGGACAAGGAAGTTGACGAGAACAAAGAAAAGGAAAAGGAAGGGAAATAAGCTGTTTCGAGTGGACATGCAAGCAAATAAATCGTTCAAAAAAAAAAAAAAAAAAAAGAAAAGGGAAAGGAAAAAGAAGATTTAAAACTGAAGAAAATTGAGGGTGTGATCTGGTGAGATATATTGAGAAGGGGGGAGGGGGTTGAAAAAGAAGGGAGTGTGGAAGAAAGAATGAGCGTGTATGTGTGTGTGTGTATGAATAAGCGCGCGCGCGCAAATGTGAATGCGTTTCGTGTGGAATTTCGACAGGAAGGAATAGAAAGAAGGAGAGAGAATGTGTGCGTGAAAAAGAGAAAGAATGGGGTATATAGAGAGCATGATGAATAAGGAGGAGGGGTAAGAATGTGCGTGAAAGATAGAGCGATAGAAATTCGATGAGTGTAAGAAAAAAGAGGGTAGTAGGGGGGTTTCAGGTTTAGAGCTCTCTACTTATACGTATAGATATTAAAATAGACTCATAATGTTAAATACTTCGTTTATACGTTCGTAACACGTTACGCCATTTCTCATCGACACCCCAGCACACCCAGTATCGAACAACAAACTTTATTATTATATTCGACCCAGGGCCCTTTTTCCCCCCGCGAAAGATAATACATACAATGAAAGGTGGATTAAAAAGGAAGAGTGTGGGAGGGGTAATAACAGAAACGGGGCTATCTTATAAGTCATTAGAATATCGTAGGTTTGCAATATATCAAATGCAATAGCCTGATACATTCAGGTGTGTGAGAGATCTTCTTCGCTGGACAGTGGCCAAAATGAAATGCATCGTACTCGTCGTGCGGATAGACACGATGTGTATTGTATACATACGATGTAGTTTAATGCGAAGGAGCAAGATCGTTTATGGTTGCGATACAGGACGATAGATAGCGCCCCTGATACTGATTCAGGGAGAAGGCGTCTTGTGGTCGCTTCTTATACCATTGGCTCTTACTGTGCAAAATGAGTTACGTACCTAGCGTTCCAGCAACGTACCGTATATCACATTATGATCTTCGTTTGATCGTGTTCTTTAGCCACATTTGTACATGTCTGTACTTTTAGAATTGCTATTTAATATGTGATGGTTTTAATATTTTGCATTTCTTTTAACCGTTCTTTCTCTCACAATCGGACTCCATTCGGATAATCATCATTCAAAACGTGATATATCATAGATTCCTTTTTGATACATTTGAATACTCGAATGACCTCTCAGAAATCGTTTTTCGTGCAGCGATAATCAGAGATCGAATTGTCAGGCGCATCAGAAAAAGAATAACGACTGTTTTTCATATCGTCTTGAATTTGCATCGTGATCTTTATTTTTTTATACGACTCTCACCTCGAGTAAACTCATTTACGTATGCGCGTGCGTCGAGTTGTGACATTTTTTACAATTTATTAACGTCTGTTCGACGAACGAAGGATCATTTGCGATTGCGGATCGACGGTAAATGATAATATTTACGATGATTTGTATATTATTAGAGATATTTATATTGCGTGCACGCGGATGCAATCCGATTGATGGCGCCGTTGGAAGCGGAAACGGCGCCGTCGCCGCGCTCTGAAATCGTTTCAGGCGCTTTGTTTCTTCTTTTTCTTTCGTCGAGACAAGAAGAAAAGATATAAATGAAACAAAGAGACAAAAGGAAACTATGAAAGAGGCATCAGACAAATATCGATTCCCTCTATCAGTGTTTCCTTTTAATATTCGAAAACGAAATAAAAATTTTTAAAAATAGAAGAAAAAGAAAAACGAATGAAACGCTGTGCTGCCCCCGTGTGTTAGTTGAACTTTATTAGATGACTTTTTTCTTCGAATGTGTGAGAAAAATTTTACATAACGAAGTAAAAGAAGAAGAAGAAGAAAAAAAAAAGAAAATACAAAAAAGTGTCTTTCACGCATCGAAATGAAGGGAAAAAAACAATTTACACACAGAGAATACACCAAACACATACACACTCACATAAACACACATTTTCACACACACACACACACACACGTACAGACATTTTCATGTATAATGTTATATCGAACGGGAATTGAATGTTTTTTGTACGAGGCCCGCTTTTTAGCAAGCGTTGGTCAGAAAAATAATTCCACGAGGACACGAGTTTAATATAATTAATATTTAAGTAGCTTACTATAATTAAACGACGATTACGATTACATAAAGGACAAAAGGAGAAAAACAAGTAAACAATTAGTGTGTGGAAGCTGTTTATACCTTAGGAACAACGCATACGTTTACACCCGTGGTTACATTATTATTATTATTAATTATTATGGATTATTACGAGTACGAGTAAAATAATAAGATAATGAAAAATTAGACGAAGAGGAAAGGAAAGAAAGAAAAGAAAAGAAAAGAAAAGAAATGGAGACAGCAAGTAATAAGAAAACACTTGGACAAGACCATAAACGTTGTAAGCACAGTAGGTAGGCACACATCCAGTACAGTAAGATTATTATAAGAGGAATAATAATAATAATTATAATATGACTGCTCGTTTTATGCTCGGCGCTATACATTTCATTGTCATTATTATATCACCATTTATTAACGAAATACATACGAACAAATAAAATGTGTTTATAAATATAATGTCATCTTTACGAAATTTTCATCGAACTTTATTGAACCGACCTGATACGATGAACGTTATTTTTCACAAGTAACAGAAAAAAGAAGAATCAACGTTTTATTTTATATTGCTTGTATTTTGCGACACATATTTTCTCCTTGTGCATTTTTTAAATGTAGCACGTATACACTGCATGCAAATTTAGGTTAGGCGATACACGTAATCTAGTTTTCGTTTTTAAGAGAAATCTTCATTTTTTAATCCCCCCTTTTTAATTATGTTATAATTATAACGAATATGTACATACGTCGTGTATAAGCTGTACGATCAATAATTTTTTTCACACAAACCTTGATATAAGTTTTATATTGATATACATATATACATAAATGAAATTAAAGTATAATTAGAAACAAGTAGAACGATATGTGCATTATATTATAAATAATGAATAAGAACAAAATTGTCGATGTCGAGTTAGAGATTTAATAAAACACAATAAAAAAATATATTCACAATGGTCGATATTAATGTTTATTTTAGTTTATTTTCAAAAGTGCCATAATAAGACGAAGATGATAAAACCGAAGAATCATTTAAATAGAATAAAAGTATGATTAGACCAATTCTTGTTTATTATCTAAAATCTGAAGATTTACATAACAACGAACGATTAAAACGATTCTGTAAGATAGTTTACAATATAATACTTTTAATTTGGCGTAATTTTCAACTGTAGCTGTATTCTTTTTAAATTTGTTTGTACCAAATTATTTGAGTTAATGAGACACATAACTCGTTCATTTTTATCATACAAGTTTGAGAAAATTTTACTGTTGATTGCTTTTAAAAGAATACAGCTTAATAATACTTTTTATTAATTAAAGCTTTATTTTACGACCTTCTACTCGGCACCAAGATATGTATAATATTGCTATAATTTAACGCTACAATTAACCTGTACACAATTATTCAGTGCCACGCAGATAGCTTTTTATTTTCTGTTTAACTTTTCCTAAAACTTCTTTTAATCGACTTTTTTTTTCCAACAATGCTTAGTCTATAAAGATTAACAACAGGTTTGTAAAAGCAATAATCCACTCAGAAATCAACTTTAGAAACTAAAAACACAAACTTTTAGATATTAACTCTCCTTTTGTTACATTAAAATATTTTTATCGATCGTGTAACTTGATAGTAAGTTGTTTTCTGAAAGTCAGAAAATTCTCTAGATATGTAAAAATAGACGCAAGCAACTAATATTGCTATACATGTGGTCCCTACTGATTCAAAAATATTTTAATCATGTTCTAAGAATTGTTAGAATATAACCAATGTTTTACTTTCTAAAAAAATAATTTCCGTCCATATAAGACTAATATTTAAAGAAATTAATATACATATTCGTAATGTTTGAAATAAATTACTGTCAAATATCTCATAAAACAAAAGGAAGTTCAGCAGAAACTACATAGCTTCAAATCTCTACAGATTATCGCACATTTATTTTTATATTTTCATAGATATAATTAATTTTCAAGATTATATATATTAATCTAAATATCATTATGGACTCGATCTAGAGTACCATGTTCGAGGTAGTGTAATTAAGATCTTAATATTCGTTTAATATTTTATGTTCTTTAATATCTCTTAATATCATCCTTCCTAGGATTTTTTAACTCTCTAAACTCTTGAAGATGTCAAATCAATCAGATTCACAATTAAATTTAGAAAATAATTTTTTCAATTCATTTAACAGGATATATAGCAAAATATTGTAACACACATTAATTCCATGATCACATAATTCCATTTCACCCTTATTCTCTTATCTAACAATATTTTTCTGCGTTTTTTTGAACTCATATCGCAAGAAACATTAATATTTGCAATTTACATATTCTAAAAAATGCCATTGCAACATATTAACATCATAAAAAATATGATAAGTACTTGTCCTGTTCGTCTCAAACTCTACTATTGAAGGTTTTTCATATGTAATATCTTAACCATCACTCTCAAGCAAGTGAAACAATTTGAAAGAACTGTACTAATGGTAAAATGCAAAGAATCATGACAGCCCCCTCAAAAGGCTGTGCTAGCCGTGGACGACTGCACGCCGGACTTTGAGTTTGATCGTCCGGCGTGTGACTATAGCTACGTGGACGCAGCTAGACTTATTGATGTCGATTCAGTGACGGCTGATCGTGGTTTCACGTCCAACGAGTCATAAAGCGGAAACTCACAACAGAAGAGGCATTTCAGGAAGTACGGCACCTCGACGTAGAAAGATGGTGGCATTGGAATTAATGGCGATGTGGATTGCTTGTAATAGCGATACTCGGCGTTACTGGAAGATGATAGAATATTTTTCTCGACAAATCATTCTTATTATTACATACTACATCTTATAAAAGACTTATATATAAGACTTAACCCATTGTCTTAAGACTTTTCCAGTATTTACTTTAACCCTCGAACAGTATTGTTGGGTTAATTATGATAATTGTTACAATAATTATTTAGTCTACGTCTCTTAATCTCACGACCAGATAAAAAGTCAGTTTTGGTAACATAGAAGTGATTATTGAATATGAAGATTGCGTATCATATTCTCTCCCCTGTGATATACAGTTTAAAGAATTGAAGGTAGACATTGAAATACACAATCTACCTTTGTTGAATCATAACAATAATCTATACCACGATTATGACACGATATTATAAGACAAGGAGTTAGTAAAGACTGAAGATTTGGTAAAGTGATATATGGTTTGTAAATTGGGAACTTACTCGCGATACCTCTCATCAGAAGCTCTTTCCAATAGAGGCATACCAGACAAAAATAGGATAATAATTGTAGTGAAGATTGGGGAAGCTATAGCAATCCATTCAAAGCCTTCAATCACGTTTAACGATATCGTGAAAATACCCCACCATACCACTATCTCCCCGAAATAGTTTGGATGTCTGGAGAGTCGCCATAATCCTGCAATTAAATAATAAAGTAAACAGCAGACTTTGAATAATACTTTAAAAAGTTTAGTATAGAAAATATACCATCATTGCACCACTTTCCATTATTTATTGGATCTTGTTTGAAAGAGAATTTCTGTAAATCGGCATATGTTTCGGCTAATAAACCGGTCACAAAGAGCCCTGTACCAGTGCTATCTAATGTTGTCATAGTTTTAGGAGCTGGTGGTATTTTATGCCGCGGTGAATTGATAATAATCACCGGTAAACTTACTACATAAACCCATATAGCCTAAAAATAAATTTTAATTAGTTATATATACATATTTATTGTGTTCTAAACAAATATTTGATTTTGATTGAACTGTGCGTAATCTTAAAATTGTTTGTCACCTGAAAGGTCCAAAATACAGCGAAGCGAATCACATTACTGCGGCGATCTTCAAACCTCTTATCACGACCAATTTTAATAATTCGATACAACAGATATCCAGAAAGACGAATACCCCATAAGCAAACGAATATGGTGACCATAAGCTGCCTGCTGTCATAAGGCTACGATACAATTGTTTATACAAATATAAATTAATAATTTACAAATTATTTATACGATAATAAATCAACAATTTTAGAAGTTTTACCTATCGATACATCTAACATACATTTCATATTTATGATACGTACTAAGCAATTTTCTTTTTAATCTCTAATCTCTCTATAGAGAAAGATTTAATGTTAAATGTTATATTTTTTATAATAATCTTAAATTATTTCCAGTTATAATTTAATAATTTACAATTATAGATAATGTAAGTTTTTGGTGAATTTACTGAAGTGCATTATATTAATCTATAACAATATAATATACAATTACTATAAGACACTTCCTCAAAATATCTTGTAGTAAATTTCATAAAGATACGTTAATAGTTCCTCGAACCTGAGAGGAAGTGTTCGAATTACCTCTTAATGGCGGCCATAGATCTCTTTCGAAAACAAACGGTCGTGTAAAAATAAACTGTGGCGGTTGAATCAAACGTCCAAATGTATCTTTCCGCGCATTTTCGATTAAATGATTTCGGCCTGTTGTTCATTTACACGAACACGAGCATGGAAGCGGTTTTATAATTAGAATACCTTGCCCACTTGGCCGAGAAAAAAAGTGAGAAGGGCGAGGATGATGAAGTTCGTGCCACCGGCAAAATCCGTTAATTTGTCCAGCTGAAAGGTCGCCGCAATCGTGAAGAAGATGATTTGCATGCCAACGGTGACGATCGCGCTCACCGCGAAGTGGTCCTCGTCTAAAATATCGACCGCCATTGATCCTCGTTGATTGCCCACTCCCGCGCTCGATGAACTATTCTCGAATCTGGAATCGTTAATGAAGATATTACATGTGCGTTCATGTATATGCTTTGTTAGATAGAGATCTAGAATTTTACTGTTTTAATTTCATTACAGAATGAAACTTTCGTTCACCTATTCATAATTTCATATGTAATTATGTAAGTAATTTTTTTATGTAATTTTATTTTATGATATTTCTTTGAAGGTTATATCATTTTATGCATTTAGATATTTGAACTACTTGTTTATAACTTTATGTAATAATTAAATGTCAGAGTTATTTGTAACTTTTTATTTTTGTACTTCATAATAGTCCTTTACAGGTTATGTTTCTTTCTTTAAATTTGTTTTAATTATCCAGTCGGTCTTTCATAATTCCGTAATTATTTATAATGAATATAATCAAATAAAGTAATTTAATAAGATAATTAGTGATTAATAAATAAAAGAAAATTTATTCTTTGTGTTGTTGCAATATCATTTATATATAATATTCTAGCAATCTGTGTTACTGTAATTGCTTATAATACGATTGATGTAGTAGATTACACGCGTAATAAGTGTAGTTGGAACAGCAGTGTTATAACTGGTAAGTAGTATAAGCAACGGTCTGATCAGACTTAAGAAGATTGTGTGTTGATACATAACTCAAACATCTGACATCTTTATGATTCTATTTTGTTTCTTGTATAAGCAGCCTTGATATCTATAAGCAGGCTCATTTATAAATTATATCGGCTCGTGCGTACTGCAATTGCATTACTCAATAAGATTAGTATGTTTCCAAAAACGTAGTTTACCTACTTGAAACTGAAGAAAAAACATCAATAATTTTATTTTATAACTTGAATCGTTTAATTTGCCGTCAAATTTCAATAAAATTATTGATAGAAACTTCAAACAATTTATGTGTGTCAAATTGAGATAAAAACGTGAAAGATTAAAATAAAGATACAATGTTTAAAAATTAAAAATTTTTAATTCAAAGTTAAAATTACAGATGCTATATATTCCCCTGCTAAGCAAACATTAGTTTGGTTAATATATTTCATTGTATGCGTCAATATTATGATCATTTTAACTGCCACTGCATCGTAGAGCGTCGCAATGCAGTTCAGTTTGTTCAATATCCTGACAAAAAATGTTCAGGAAGATACTATTCCTTTTACAACATATTCTCATAACACTTAAATAATTTCTTTTATCTAATGCAGTAAGATTTCACAAAATATTTTCAGTCATAAAAAAAGTCCAAAAACATAAATATCATTATTTGTACTTACCGTCCTTTAATTCGAAACCTTTGCATTGTATACTCTCACAATTCTATCTTTAATCAATCATAAGATAAAACGTATCTTCCACAAAAAAAAAAAAAAAAAAAAGAATAAAAAGGAAAAGAAAGAAACTCTAAAATATCAATTACTTATTCAAAACAGTACGAGTTTCCGGAAGTGCACATTATCATCACTTTCGAGCCAGTATAAAAAATTCCTACCATTTTTCTGCTACGAAGATTGAAGAAGCAACTTGTTCGATGTTATCAATGATAAACAACGCGAAGCACCATTCACGAGCTCGAGTATCGCAAAATATCGAAACTGAAATCATTAATTGTTATTCAATTAACCATTCTTAAGTTACGCATCAACGCTACGTTGGAGATGAATGCGGATCACACGAGCCACTGTCACCTCGAGAATACCACGGAAATTTCAGCGAACTCACAATATCTTAGTAGCGCGAATTTTTAGTTAATAAAGAACGTACAGACAGTCTGTGCGATGGTATATACATCGGTTAAAGGGATACGACAATTACCTCGACAGAGAGGGACATCATCGTAGTAACTGACAGAACGGCTGGACTTACTTCCACCCGCGGCGACAAGCAGCGGCAGGACTACGAGGGGATTCAATGTCGAGTCGAGTCTAAAACGAGAAACCCATGATCACGTGCTATGAAACGACCGCGAGCGCATCGGCGCTTTTCTTCTAGCTCCGTCCTTTTCTCGCTACGCTACGCGTCTCTCTTTGTTTATTACTCTATGGTGTCGACCTATTGGATTTCCCGATTCAGATTGACCATCTGGCATTATGGTTTATTATAATTATTTCCATAATTAATACTTTTCCTCGTGGTTACTTTAATGGTTTCATTAGAAATAGTTTATTTTACCTAAAAGTAGGTAGAATTAAAATATCTTACGGTAGAAAGAATTATTAGAATTTGTTATTTAAAATGATTTAGAAAGGGATAAAGATATACTATAAGGTTTGTAATTTATTTCATGTTCTTTAAGATACGTGTATATGATGTTTAATTTTGTATATGTATATACATTTTTTATAGGTATAGGTAACATCTTCATGAAAGATGTCTTTTGCCCTTTTTTCGATAAAATGATACGTGATTGTTTTTCTGCTTTCTGCATAGTTATTTTATCACAATTGCTCTTTTCTCTCAGAGCGCTGTGATCTACGCCCATTCAGCATGGAATCAATACATACACGCGAGCGCGGGCGAGTTTCCAGTTAAATGGAACATGGCGCATTACGCTTTACGTTTGTATTGTCATTCATTTGTATTTGCAAAAACAATGGGCATCCTTTAAGAGACATCTTTTAAAATGCTCGAGTTCGGTATTGAACTTAGGAATTTTTTTTTGTAATTATACAAAGATGGATGAAAATAAAAAGAATTAGTAGATTGCTTCTTCAAATCGAATTAAGAATAATTTATTTTAGTATTGTACATTATATTATTATAATAGTAACTTTACAAACAATAACTATGTCTTAGATAAGATAACGCTTCACAATGCGTATCTTTTTATAAATGTTATAAAATCCAGTTTGATGAAGATAAATGATTATAATAAGTGTTTCATGATCGCGCGTTAAATTTTGGTCTTCCTTCGCGATAAAAAAGTATAGAGATCCATTGCGTATGGAAATGTAATCATTTATAACATGCAGTGCTCTGGTTCTCTTAAATGAATTGGAAAATAATATTAAAAATGTAGCATGTTTTCTTGAATCGTATTGATCTTCCGTTTTTGCAATATCCTCAACCTCTGTTTAATTCCCTTCAACAGCTGCACTGCACAGCTCGTTCCAATTGCTTCATTTTTTTCTTAAGCTAATACCTATTTTAGATCTTAAGATCTAGTATATTTGCCCCAGATGTGAAGCATGAAGACAGATGCAATGAAGAGAAGAGACATAACAAGCACAGGCACTGGTCCTCTGTAAATAGATATTTAGATTATTAGCATTTGACTCAAATATATTAGCTCATGAAACTATTTCGACGCCTCTAGAAACATTTCATGTATATATATTATAAACAATGTTTTGAAATTTCATTAGCACTAGAACAAAACACGACTATTGTGATTATACTGATAAAATTTGAAACGGATCTGGACAAGATATTTCTTAGAAACGTATACTTTGCAAAGATTATTACAGTATTTCAACAGTCAATAATTTCCTATATTGATAAACTAGAATATTTAGCAAGACCATTTCTAATACTAATTGTGTGTTTAAGGCTACTATTCGTGTTTTATATTAATTTTTCACTAACCATATGTTTGCAATAAATGTCTTGTATATTATATATATTATAATAAATGTTTTCAATATATTCATAAAAAAATTCTGCAGTTGGTATCCAAATATTTTCATGGGCAACTATACATATTTGAATTCTATACCTCTATAATTTTTCTCAAGAGTTTACGTTTACTTACACTTTGATGCCAGGAGAGTCATCGGTATAAAACCTCCACATGCCATCAGAACCAGCTCCTGTGTTTCTACTTCTGGTTGAAGTAGTTGTTGCAGTTTTCCTTTGTCTAACTGTACCACCACCACCTGTTCTAGGTACTATAGCTTTGCTTGGCGATCGGCCCGCGGCTCCAACCGAAGTAGCACTAGCTGCAGCAGGCTTAAAAAGATAAACAAAATATAACCACAAATTTCTACACAAAAAGCTGTCTTCATTTCCTATTTAAAATTCTTACGAAAATACTTACCATTGTTTGTGATGTTTTCTTGACGCTTGTTCGTCAGTGAGTGTCAAATCAGGAAAAGTTTGTTTTATAATTTAAAATTTTGTTTAAACTCACAATGAATTAATATGTGGACTCGCTTTACTTTTTTAAGAAACGTTTCGTTATCTTATTGTGAACAACATTAAGAGAATATTGGAATAAAGTCACTTAGTAATATCGTATCGTGCAAAGCCAACCTTCTACCAATTAGTTTTAAACGTTTACTGTTAGCATGAAGCACAGTATAAAACGACGTGTCACATGCATAACATCCACGTAGTGAGCTCCAGACACGTCATCATATGCCGTTAAATTCATAGTGATGCGTGAGCGTTGATTTTTATGCCGCGTTTTCATGTGAAGAATCGTGACCAAACATTTTATCAAACTATATATAATTAGAGTCTGTTAATAATATCCAATTATCTTTAAAAGAATGAGCCGTTGCATAAATAATTATTTTCAAATTAAATTAGCAAGTTTTGTAGAACTTATTACATCATAAAATAAATAGAACACAGTACGGCAAATTTAATTGTAAAATATAGCCTGATATTAAAAATTGTCTGTTTTATCAAATTTAAAATAAAATTAAAATGAAACAAAGATATAAATAAGATATTTTGATATATAACATAATAAAAGTAAAAAGTTTTGAAATATCATGAAGCGCTAATGATTTAAGTATTTGTAATTTTATAAAATTTCAAATTTCATCGATTTCGTTAAATAAAAAAAAAAAGAAAAACTATAATGGTACATACTTATGATAGTATAGGGCATTTATTTGTTATTTACAGAATATACGATCATTAGTTTGTGTTTCACAGTTTTCTATATTAATTATATTTTTGGTAATAAATAACATATAACTTTTATATAAGTATAGATCGCGCAAACTAATGCATGTAATTTGTCATACTGTGATTCTATACAAAAGATCTTACGTATTACGTGCATGCATAATGGTCGCACGCATAATAATTTATGTTCTACAATTTTATCCTTTAATCTTTCCCGTGTTTTAGCAGACTAGTTATAAAATTATGACAACATATTACACTATCTCTTACAAAATTGTTCACACCATGATTGTGTGATAAAATCTTGGGATATAAAAGAAAATCGTACATATCGTTACAGGAACTTTCTCCTTTTTGTTTCACTTATTGTACATTTTTAGCCAATGTAAGGTAAAAAATACGAAACTGTGTTGCCGTTGTTTACATGTAAATCTTTACACGAATGCATTCATTATTGATTAAAGTAAAAAAGTTTATAAAATACAAAGTTTAATACTTCTATTGGTCTCAAGGTGTACAGTCTCAATGATTCTTCTCTTTGCGCCAATAACAGAAAATATTCTGTAAATGCTTATAAATGCAGTAGTTGCATGTAATATACAATACTTATTTGTGTAAATTAGATATACCTTTTCAGCGGTATCAAAACAATGGTTATTGTATGATTGTTCAGTCACTGTAGAGTATTTTAAATGCATAAATTCGAAATATTTCATACGAATCTTACAGTAATATATTGATATACTAGCAATACAAAATTTTGTAAAGGTATGTTGCATCTAAGCTACTGTAACTTCATTATGCTTTGGCATTCTGTTATATATTTTACAATATAGAAATACTTAAAAAATTAAAATGACTTTCTCATCCATATAATTATTTCTTTTTGTTAAAAAAACCAATCAGGAAATACGCTTCACTTTCTTGTCATTCAAATAAAACTTCTTTTTGTATGTAAATATATACATAGTGTTAAGAAATATTCATATGGACCCAGCGCAGCAGTTACTGTTTGGCACAAGGAATATTGTTGCAAATTTTGATATACAATAAACATTATATAGTACGATTTTTACGCAGGCGCATCTAAATCACGTTTTTTAAGCACAATTTTACGTGAACGATAGCATCATTAGCCATTATCAGAAAAACATTCCCATACAATCACATTTTTTTCAACAACAATAACGAACCATAACAGGACCTTTATACATATATATCTATTGTTCTAATGCTCTATTTCTATTGCAATTAGAAACGGATATTATGCCTGCAATGTAACCAATAACAATCAGTGAGTGTGCATCAATTAACATTATGCCCCTATTATAATTGGAATCGTAAATAATTGTTACAAATATGTTTTAAAAATAGAAATTAAAATACAAAGTATTTGATCATTTTGTGAAAACTAACTCAAAGATATCTTACTACTGGTCATAATCTAATACAATATTTGGCAGACATATAGCTCCAATAAATTGACTTTGTTATTGTATAGAGCGAAATAAATATTCTTCTTAGACCAAATAGATCTCTGATTTGGTATTTAAGTACTTGTCACTCCCTTGCGGGCTACTAATAGATTTAATACTGGATGCTTTCTGATATACGATACTGCTTTTTTATGAGTTACCATTGTAAAATCATACCCATTGCACTGTAAAATTTTATCATGCATACGAAGACCGCTCTTTGCTGCTGGTGATCCTTCGTGTACTTCAGTTACATATATACCCTAAAATATTGTAAAATATCAGTTAATAACATCTGATAATATGGGATGCATTTACAATGTCCTATATCATATTAATCTCCATTACATTATCTGTATAACCCTGAGGACTTTTTCTGAAATCTTGATCAATTCCACCTCCAATTTTAAAGCCACACTTCATCACTTCTTCCCCATTTTCATTAACGTCCGTTTCTTTTACCAATATAATCGGTATCTAAAAATAAAATAAAGTACATAGTAAAATTTGTTCATAATAGAATATTTTGCTTAATATTACTACATTAATATCTTTTATTATTATTATTATTGCATCGTATCAATTTATATTGTATGAAAACAAAAAAGATCAGAAAGAATTTAAAAGTAAAATTATATATTGTCAAAAATAAAAAAGAATTAATCATGAAGTTCAATGCCTAAAAAAATACTTGACAATAATCGAACGAGTATCACTTGTATACTTACGCTTAAACATTCCATAGCAGTGCCAGCTTGATGCTGAAAAGCCATTTTCGCGCACATAATGATAAATCTTGTGTCTGATGAGATCAGATTGACAATTGCTTCTGATGATTCAACGTTACCACCAATTGCTCACGCACTATGCACACCAATGTACCGATCACACAACTATTCAAAGATGCGTGTATGAAAATGTATTTAGAAAAACGTGTTATTGAGTAGCAGAAAAATTTTAGTTCACTCTGAACGTGAAATCAATCGGACAATGTCGTTAAGCTTGGTACACTTCAGCGTTGTTAAGATCAGTTAAGTTAAGACAATTTCGTTCTCACGTTGACAGCCATGCGTATTGTTCAATATAGATAGGAAAATATCGTTCCAATAGAGTGTATCGTAGAAAATATCATTGAGTAAGTATAGGATAGACTTGACATTCAATGCTTTTTCGTGTTCCATGTTTTAGGAGTCACCTGACTCACTTATCATTTATGTGTCACATGCGATATTATCGATACATCATGTATCCCACCACCGACGAGATACAGAATAGATGTGACATTCAATGCTTTTTCGTGCCCCATGTTTTGGGGGTTATCGACACCTCATGCCATTTTCATATCGCATGCAACGTTATCAGTTCAGCATAGTAGAGGTTTGAATTGAAACTAAATTTTCCTTTGAAATTACAAATAATGAATAGAATAAGATATTTTGCCTATGAAGAATTTTTACGATTTAGAATTCTACACTTCTGCAAATATGTATTTAATTATTTCTGTGGGTATTTTCTTAATTTTCTCGGACGTGGTAAACAAGGCGTGGGATACAGGATGAAGGTCGCCGAATGCAAAAAAGTAGTGATATGGAGTAGGAAATATTGAATGTAGGGTGTTAATATTGGATTGTATATATTAGATATGGGGTAGAGAAGACTTGAAATTGGGAAGTGAAATAAGGAATACGAAATGACAATGAAACTTGACGCGATAAATGTCTGTTCCTCTTTATTAACAAGCTGAGTTAGCATACCTTGTGAAAGTTTGACACTTCGATAAGACATTCGATTTATTTATTCTTTTTTTTTTTATATTCTTTATTTTATTTTCGCGTTAACCATAACGGACGACGATTAATTTTATCGAATTCGTCCACGGATAGTTATACGAGGATATGATACATAAGTTCTAAGGTTCACGGATCTCATGTATTATACAAATAATTCGCTGGTTCGCAGTAGCTGCGACGAGTTTCTATATCACACGCATCTCACCTATGCACGCGTTCATCGGACGCACACTCGAAAAACCAATTGCGCTATTTTTTGTTTTCGCCCGAATTTTTTTCTAACTACGATCACGCATCTTTTTTGACTTTGAAAAAAATTTACTAGAAACCATACGGTCACTGCTATCGTACGTTTTGTGCACGATTTGATCTTCATAAAATTCGCCATGTCTGCTACCTTCGTACAGACGAAATATGTATTTATGCACGTATAATAAATTACATCGTTATCTCGTCAGAGGGCATACTCTGCATATTTGATGTCTAAATTATGAATTTTTCTCTAGGGGTTTTATAATTTAATTAGTTAACCATATGTTGCACGTCAATAGTAAGGCGCGTCATTAAAAAATGTAAAAAATTTAGAAAACATTGGGATAGCCCTTAATAAATACACACAGTAACTCACAAAAGTATTTGAACACTTATCATAGGAAACTTTTATGTATATACTGTATATTTTATTTATCTCAAATTTTACCAATATAATCATGATAGTCGAGTCTCATTAGAGATGCCAATGAAATTTTAAAATGTTTCGTAGAACAGAAAAGTTTATAAAAGATTTCTACAAATGTTCGAATTGTTGTTCACTTTCCTGAGCTACTGTACATGATAAATATATGACATATTATCGAGTGTGTCGTTAGCGAAAGAGGAACTTCGGAAGTTGAAGCTGTAGTCTAGTAAATTCCTGTAAAAAATTTGAAATGGGAAATTGTTACATTTAAAAGTTGATATGGCAGTTTATTGATTAATTTTCAACTAAAGTATAGATATAAATATATTAGTACCATCGAATTCGATAGTTTCAATAGTACTTTTATACTGTTACTTATTAAAAACGTTTGTGTATTAACATTATTACGAACAACCTAGTCTGTTAAAAGTTTTCGTAGAAATATATTATTCATATAGAAAATGAACGTCTTTCCCTCTCTTTTCTTTTGGATATAATGCACGGAGTATGCCCTCATTTGTGAAAGTTCTGAAATTATGAGCAGTCGAAAAACGTACGGTCCTAGACGTCATGATAACGATATCTCGTTTAATTATTACGATTAAGGCAATAGCCTTATAAATTAATAGTCTTTGGGAACCGTAAACTCTGTTTGGCAGAAATCAACTTAAGCGTAGTTAATTAGCCTCAGTCGCATCATTTTGAGAATACGATGCGTGAGACTTTAATTGCTTATCGACATTTGGAAATGCCTTATCAGTCCGCGTAATGGGTAACTTATCGATCATCGTGAAAGTCGTCCGATTCGATAAGTTTTGCTTCGAACAAAATGTTTCACCTTTTGTTTCGCTATGCATTTCAAGAACAAGCAATTTAGAGTTTTTTACTCGCGCTTTAATAAAATTCGTATTAGCTCTCATGGAAGCTAACCTTTATTCTCAGAAACCAACTATCGATAAAAAAATTTCCTGTTTGTTGCTCTTCCTTCGTTTCCTTTCACTCGTTTCGAAACGCATGGTCACGAAAGGTTAAACATTAAAATATCTACATAGAATATTTCGCGAATTAAAACAACGTAATACTTAAAGCTATCTTTTGTCGTTAATTAATAATCGAGCTCATTGTATGTCGATAAATTGTTCACCCTCTAAATATGATGCATACATGTATGTACAGTTTTAAAACATACCGTTAAATACTCTTTCTCACTCACACTTCTCGATCTTTGATCGAAAATGCGTGTTTTGTCGCAAATATAATCCTCGAATTATTTTATCAACATAATTAATCAAAACGAAATGTTGAAACGCACAGTCGTGCTTTCTTAATGCCGATATTTAGGAATGTTGTTGCAATTAGCACTTTGCGTAAAGCGGAAGTTGCCATGATGTATTTGGAGATTCGTTTCTTTCTTGAAACATCGTTATATTATACTTTCTTATTCTTATTAATTTATGTAGCGATAATTTTACAAATGATATTTGTATGAAAAGAAGGGAATAGATAGATCTTTTTTATGCTAAAATGTAAACAGCGTCGATTTAATATAGTTGCCCTGAATACACTGAAATAAAGTTGCATTCATTCTTCTTAATTCTTTGTCAGTATAATAGAATTACAATTGTACTTAGTTATCATATCATTAGATTTTCAATGAACGCTTCATGTCAGCTTTTTTGTTTTATGATATAAAGCGATGACCACAGGTAAAAGACACGATAAGCAATTTTAAAATTCAATAATCAATTCCATGTTACTGAAACTATTCTTTTAAGTAATTGTGGAATCACATATTTCTTGCACCCTATTGGACATTCCAAAAATAATTCATCAATTGCTTCTTTATATAATTTTAAAGATATATTGCCCGTTTTTTTTTTTTAGACACACCTGTGCACCTAATAAGCTGTTTAAAATCAAGAAATTAACAAAGATGGACTTGTCACGTTCTTTTCGTGTGCTGTTCAAGTACAATAGAAGCGACTATGCAATAGATATTTAAACGATGTTTCTCGAGGATAGCAGCAAACGATTCTCGATACCTCACTCTCATCATGTCTCTTCAACTATACAATCCATGGTAACAGTGTGACTAATGATACGTACAATCTATACTATACAGTAAGACGATTATACACGTGTGTAATCCATCATTCCATCTTTAAATTGACTTGTAACGCTCTGTTGATGTTCTTGTTTCTTCTTGTTAATCGCTGTTGCAGAATGTTTCCAGGAATGATTGCGTTTGTTGCTCTCACGTAGTGTATGTGGTTGGGTTTTAAAAGATGAAATTCTTATATAGGGCTAAGGACTTTTGTCGATACTTTCACATGTAACTAGTTCCTGTCGTTTCGCGATTGGTCGATCGGAAAGAACTGCGAATAACGCAACGGCAGTATTCGATGCAACGATGAATCGATCGTTCAGACGATTTGTCGATAACTTTTAGCAGGAGAATGCACTGAGAAAAATGTTTAAATATAGAGAAACTATCGTTTTAACCTATAGGAACATTTTGTATATATACATATACAATATTGTGCGTATATATACAAAATGTTGTATATGTATTGTATATATACATATACATATACATATTATATTAGATGTTATGCTAACATTAATTTCTCTTAAGTAAAATGGACATTATCTTCGAAATGTTAAACGCTCTTCTCAGTGTTCCAACGTGAGCAAAGAGTTTTATTTTTACGACGAAAATCCCTAGTTAATTCTGATTTTGACAAGAGTTATAACCAGACTCTGTCAGTTGTCGAAAATTACAATTTTTCACTGTACGTTGACGTTTCTGTAAGATCCTTAGATAGTCAGAGGATTCTTTAGACCTCTGTTTATACCTTTTCATGAAGAGTTCCGCTAGAATTGCTAAATCTTGATCATACATGTATAGTGAATTCTTGCCTTTCTTGTTCCTTTCTTTGTTGGTACCTGAAACGAAATTACGTAACAATGTTTTTAGTCGTACTTCAAGTTGCAGGAGGTATGCTATTTTTCTTTAAATACTAATCTATCTTTTAACGCTAAACAAGCTCTGTGTCATTGAAGCTTTTGCTAGATTAATATGTGGCGTGAATTTTTATTTGAGTACGACTGATGATGCTTTTCGGTGTAGTTTCTTTAATCCTTAGAAGACATCTGTTCGATTGGAATCTTTAGATCTAGTTTCAGAGCCTTGGAATAAAATAAAATTGATAGGAATCCAGTTTATTTATAATTCAATAAAATTTTACTACACTTATTCTAAGAATTCAATGAGATGGTAATTTTGGTCTGAATATCATGATTCGATCGTTACTTGCAGAGTGTTCGATCAGGATACTTATAAAATACATTGAATTAACTATAACATCTATTGACCATAATAAGCAGTATTCGAAGTCTATGAAGCAAACCTTTGATATTAAATTTGTTTTGCGTTCATAAGTACATATTGAACTTAATCTCATCATTAATAAATATAGTGATGTGTAAATACTTTTGGTAACTATCGTATATCTCCTGACGAAACTCATCGGACAGGATATAGTGAACCAAAATTTCAGAGGCCTTCCCAGGATTAACATGAGTAGAGAAGGGAATCTCAACGTGTCAGCTTACTACGGTCTACGGAGGTTCGTGTCGATACCTAGCGAGCATAGATTCGACGGCCTCGATCGGCAGTCTACCCAAACTGCCGCCGTGGCGGGTCCCGGTCGACAGATCTTGCCAGTCCCGTTCACGATCACGATCACGATCACGGTCGCACTCTACGTCGCTCAATTCGCGGCTGTCGCTAAACCCGCTTGGCGGCAATAACGTCATGTCCTCCACCGAACTGCACAATGTATCAAAAACACAACTATTAGGAAAGTAAGAAATTATTCATAATATTATATTGAAAAATATTCTTATCGCCATTCATTAAGAAATTGATCTTTGATTAGAGTTTGACTAATTGGTTAAATAACGTTTAAATGAAATATTTGTATAATGTCAGTAGATCCAGATTAATTTAGAGAAGTTTGAAAAAATGTTGTTACTCAATATTTTATATGGATATAATTGCTTCATGATGATGAGAGATTATGATGATATATATGAATTTAATCGTCAAGGAATTTGATGAAATTTATGAAGATATACGATGCCGATATCTTCAAGTAACAGAAAAATGTAATATCAAAGTAGTAGTAAGAATGAATTTTTATGAAATGTATTACATATGAAAGATTTTAATTCTTTTATTATCATCGTGAAATTGTTCTTATAGACTTTACATTTTTCTATTATTCATCAGACATGAGATTGACAAAATCGTGATACGAATATTGAACATAATCAGGACTGAGTGCTATGTGGAAACAAACAAACCTTGGCTACCTGCGAGTAGACCGGCTCGGCTGTCGGCTTCGTCGTCTCGCAAGTGAAGGTGAGCCTTCGTTGTTGGATTCTGTACTCGATTCCACCCCTCGTGAAAATACATCTACGGAATGATTTTACGCGATTAAGTATGTAATTGTAAATTCACCAAACTTATTTAGACTTATTCTATTAAAAAAAAGCAATAAATTAAATCAAAATTTATTTTTACAAAATTACTGCTTTAATTGCGAATCTTTCCAAAAATGTAGAAAATAACAAAATTTGGTAGAAAATTTGCGTTATTCAGGGAGCAAAGTAGAAATATAAAAATTTGAAGGAAACAGCAGGGTTATGTATTAATAAATGAAAGAAAAACAGTGAATTTCCAACAGGAACTAGAAATAATATTACAAAATTTACCTCTGCAGGGCTTCACTGGCACCCTGTAACTAGGTCCAGCGCACTCTCCGCAAGGGCTTCCGGACGTGTCGCTTCCGGAACCTTGACGACTCGAGCGCAGCTTGCTTTCCGCTTCTGCGATGCTTGGGAAGTATCGTTGCTTGTGCCACCTTGGAGTTTTAGACCTGAACGTGAAAGAACACCAGAAAGAGGAAGAGAAAAGGGTTTGGGAGCAGGATATCAAGCTTTCTTTAGCAAGGAAATCGAGCAAGGAACGTTTACTCTGTCTAGCATGCGTTTTAAATAATAGAAAAGGGTTGAAAGAAAACAGTTACCTCTCGAAGTCCACGCTGGACCTCTCGTAATCGATCGTGTTGATGTCTTCGTTCTCCAAATGTCCAAACGTTTTGAATTGCATCGTATAATCGAGCGTGGCTGTTGTTACTGAACGATTTTCTCTTCCTGGTACGCTGAACGTGGCGTACGGACTTATTTCGTACATTTCTACAACAGAGAAAATGATTGATGAGAGATTCCTTTAGAAAATTATATTTTTAATACTTATATTAAAAATAGACTAGACTTAAAAATAGAATAGACTATTAAAAGACTATTAAAAATAGAAAAAGACTATTAAAAATAGAATAGACTAGAAGTTAGAGACTTATCTCTAACTTCTTTCTATTGAATCTAATTCTCCAATTTGACAAGCGATAAAAACAAACCTGATCCATGGTCGTTAGACTTATGATTCTCTTGCTTCACTGGCGAACTGGTGTAAACCTGATGATTTCTTCTATTATCACGTTCAGCAGTGGACTTCAATTGCATGGTCGACATACAGCTTGAAAGATGATGATGTTGCTGATGTTGCTGCTGTTGCTGAACCAAACCCAATCCTGACTGTTGATTCTGTTGTTGTCCAGGAAGAATTTCTCCTAAGTAATTAGCTCTAAAAGGCACAAATAATATCATCCTTAATCATAAAAATATTTATTAAATAAATGACAATTTTCAAAATTTATACACATTAATGATAATGTACATGAATGGTAGTTTTTGAAACTTATATAACTCAAATTTTATATATAACTAAAATTATAATTTTGAAAATAATATACCTTCCATTGCGTTTCAGCATTACGTATCCCAGAATGGCGGCGGAAATAATTAGCACGATTGCACAGATCAGAGGTACAACCACGTAAAGTACTTTATGATTAGGTATAGCTTTTTTAACATCGTTTTCCATAATCAGGTCATTTGGAGGACCAATACTAACGCCACTGAGAGTGGTCGTCGCGAATTCCATTTGCGTTTGCGTGGATCCAGCGTCATTATGAGCTGTTAGACGTAAACTATACCACGAGGCAGTCTTCAACTCTCTTATGACTAGATCTTCTGTAGCACGACTTGCCACTAAATTCCATGGTTCAGTGCTGACACGTCTACGGTACTCTACGGTGTAATATTGAATCGGACAACCACCATTTGGCCAAGATATAAGGTTCAATTTGACAGAGGTGCCATTGGCAGAGATGATGTCTCGTTCTTTTGGTAATAAAGGAGCTATGAGAAAAATTTGGCAAAGTTATATCGTATTTTAATAGGAGATTATATAAGAAGTTAAACTTGTATTAAAAAGTTACCGGTTCCTTTGGTCGTGGCACTAATTAAAGGACTTGGATCTCCAGTGCCCACACGATTATGAGCTGTTAAATGTGCCAAGTAGGAAGAACCACATTTTAAACCTGATAAAATGAACTCAGTTTGTTCGGGTGATAATGCGATTTCTTCCCAGCCACCCTGGTCCCTTTTGTAGCTTAGCACGTAGCCTGATAAAAGTAATATTTTTATATCAGTTTTATTAATTATCATTAATATTAGAAATATCATTCTATCGTTTGATTATTCTATTACGATTTTTGATATTCTATATTCCTAATATACCTTGAATAGTAGCACCACCATTATTAGGATGATTCCACCTAAGTCTTATGCTATTCGTTGTTGTATACTGCAGTTCTAACATTGGTGCTCTAGGAGGCATCACCACGACCAATGTGTAAGTGATGGAATCGTCACCGAATAAATTGCTAGCCGAACACGTGTAATTCCCAGCGACTGATTGTTCTAATCCTGAAATTTTTACTTTCTTTAATTTCCTCGTTTATATATTTTTTAACTTATTCAAAGTTGTCTGAATCTTACATAACGTTTTAAAGTTGCAACGATTCTTTAAAATTATAGATTGAACGAGTTAAAGTACATATAGATATATTAATCGAGGAATTTCCTGAGAGGGCTCGTAGGTTTATATATATTGTATATTATATATAACTAAGATTATAATTTTGAAAATAATATAGCCACGACTAAATACGTATATAATTAATCATTTTAGCTTATCGATCCCTTCACCAGAGATCGTTCCAACTATTTTTATACCGATATTGTTAAACTAACCACGGATATTGAGATGACCATCAGCAGTTAATTCGTAATGTCTTCCTGTAGAAACCTGACTATTTCGATATGTCCATATTGGACGAGGCGTAGGATTACCCACGACCAAACAGGACAAGGTAATCGATGATTTAATCGCTCTTCTTAATAATTGTGAAAAAGACGCCACTCTAGCTGGAGCTGTAGAAACAATTTTATTAAACCCTATTAAGTATATTTAAAATTATCTATAAATTAAACAATTCACAAAGAATATTCTATGAGTAATCAAACCTCTAGTATTTGTAGTTTGAGTTACTATGGTGGTCGGTTCTCCTTCACCCAGCCCTGTCGTTGCTGACACCCAGAACTCGTACAATTTACTGATACGTGATTTCATTTTACATCATTATTTGCATTAAAGTTTCATTAGAGTAATTTTATAAAATGGCTATTACCTTTCAACCAAACCTCTTAATTCCATAGTAAGAGTGTCAGTCGGTGACGATGGTGGTTCATGCATGGTGTGCGTGTTATGGTTGTTGGAACCTGCCTCCCTGCTGTAAACCGTGTACTTGGAAACGTTCCCATTTGGTTGTAGGGGTGGTAACCACGAAACTAATATACTCTCCGCGGTTAGTGCCAAAGCTTTGATACCAGCTGGAGGACCTGGTACTAAAATGAATGATAAACAAGTTACAAGTCATAAATAGTAAAAGAATTTATATTGGGCGAATAAAGAAATAATAAAAATATGATTCTTACCATCTTCCTCCGTTGTACAAAAAATTGGCGGACTTAGAACTCCATCACCAGCACCAGTATAAGCCAATACTCGAATGGAGTAATTCGTATACTTGTACAGAGTGTGTAGATAAGTTTCTACGCTGGATGTCTTCTTTACTTCGCCCACTGTCGATATGTCCACTAAAACAAATTTTAATGCGAACAAGCCTTTAATGGAGAAAGAGAATCAGATATCTGTAATATAAAGTGCTTAACTTGAGCAGATTGCAATGCTAAAAATTCTATCATAGATCTGTCATAGATATACCTGAGAAGTACTATAACTTTAATCTGTGATACAGTACCAATTTTTGGATAAAAATTATACAAGCGCGTGAAAAATATTTGTTTTTATTAAAATAGATATTGTTATTTGTTATAGAAGAAAAGTGGAAAATATACAATTAAATACACTGTTAAAAATCAGAAAAGAAGAGACAGCTTTATGATGTGCTTGAAAATACTTATAGAATATAATAAATATTGTGTTTAAAGATGTTCATAAGAAGATACAATACACATTATTTTACTTACTGTTGTCAGTGGGTACTGGTCTGTAATATACTTTATAACCCTGAATGATTCCTCCATGTTGATGGGGTGGAGGTGCGCTCCAAGAAACTTTTACACTTTGAGAAGACAGAGGAATACATGATACTTGCGTTGGCGGAGTCTCGGGTACTAAAATAATTACAAGACAGTACAATAATTTAGTAAGAGATCACCATCGTTCCATTAAACGGTAAAACGATAATATTCATAAAAAGGAAATGTTCTTGCGGAAAGTTTATGTATATCGCACCTCCTTCCTGAGTTGTTCCAACAATGGGAATGCTGGCTGGGCCGCTAGCTATACTATTGAAAGCTCTGATCGATATATCGTACTTGGTGAACTTTCTCAAGCCTGTAAGCTGCACCTTTGTAGTCGCCCATCCGTTCACGGTTAAACTTTTGCTTTGGTTCACACCTGATGTCGAAGATGAATGCTCCGACCATGTCACTATGTAGCCCAATAGATCTCCGTTACAGGATTCCTTTGGAGGCGGCTGCAAACGCAATAAACCTTTCAGCGTTTCATTAAAATTACAATCAATCGAATCTATCTAACATGTATAATTAATATATCAGGTTGCGTGATAGTATGTATTGAGTAATAGTCGAGTATTTATATATTTTATAAAGTATATTTACCTGCCAGCTAACCATGAGTTCTCCAGGTCCTGCTGATTGCACTTTGATATTTTGTGGCGGTTCAGTAGGTGCTGTTAAAAATAAAAAATATGGCAACTATGAAATAACAGTGAATAAAATATTTATAAGTTTATTAAAATTATATTAGGCAGGGGTATATTTCTGTACCTTCTTCTTGAGTTTTGGCGACCACGGGATCAGTAGGCACACTCACATCTATTGAATTTATGGCAAATATACGAAACGTGTAAGTCACTGCTGGATGAAGCCCTCCTACCAAAGCTACTTCCTGATCGTCGCTAGTAGTCTCGAAAGGAGATAAACCTGAAAAAAAAATGAAACTGCAATTATTATATTGAATTATATTGTATCTAATTGTTATATTACGTTCTATTGAAATTATTATATTAAATTACAATGAATACTAGATAAAAGCAAAGATGTTACATTATCTAAAGTCAGGGATTAGTTAAAAATTTTACTTTATGTGAATGTGAAGGATATCGATACTGCAAAAAGAAATCAAACTAAACAAAAATTTGGTGCTTTCGTAAATTGCATTTTTTTGTAAACGGTACACTCTATACATATAGGTCGTTCATTAAATATAACAAAATTAAGCTCGAAAGTGTTATCGCTTATAAAGATTGAAAAGAAGTAGAACAGTGATAAAAACGAAGACATTTTCAAAAAATAATGACAGCTATAGTTTTACATGATTTAAAATGAAATTACCATTTTGCGTTGGATGTATGTTATTTCCGTTATTGGAACTTCCAGGGGTGTAAGTGACGTTGTGCGTTTTTGCGGGATTCCAATCGTCAGCTAAACCGTGATTCAGAGATCGATACTGAATAACGTAATTTCGTATCGGGCTGTTCCCATCGAAAGCTCTCTTCCACAATAATCGTATCGATCGCGAGCCGATTTCTATGACTTCTAGCGAGGCTGGTGGATCTGGTCTCTCTGTACAGGCGATAGAATTAGCATAATTAAATTATCATCCGTGATCACAGAATAAATTAATTCGTTTTGACACAGAGAATAGAACAATACATTTATTCATGATGATAATATGATGTTTTAGGAGCGTGTAGAGATATATTATAGAGATTAATTGAATATTTTTTAATTAATATAATGAGTCAATAGCAATTGTATTATCAATTATTGAACATACACATATGTTATTATATGTATTAACAAATATCATCGTTATTAATTATTAGCACTTTAAAACCTTTTCGCTTAGAGAGTCTTTTAACTTGAAGAATTTTTTATTCTGAGTACTATGAAACGTTTCGAGATTTGAAGAATCTCGTACTGGAAGTATTATCAAGGATTTGAATATTCTAAAAACTATGATTAATACCAATACCCAGAGTTATTATAGTATTGTATTAAAAATATTCTCTCCATTTTTAAATATTTTTTGTCACACTTCTTCTAGTTGAATATTTCATTTTAAATGTCGATATTTATATTTATATTTAATGTTTCATATCAAATAGAAAATTAAAAAAGAAATTACCTAATTAATAATATCAAAAAATTGAAATATGATGTTAAAGGTACAACAATGGAAAATCAAAGGGAGATAAATCTTATTAAAATACTACCTTGAACAGCAAGATAAATCAGATGTTCGCTTCTCCCATAGGCATTGTCCGCTGTGCACCTGTAAACTCCAGAATCTTGACGATCACTGCTTGCTATAGATAATTGTGACTTGAGGCCGTTGTCCGTTTTTATTTGACTGATGCTTAACCGGTGACTGTTAGTATCTAAACGATCACTATTGTGCATCCATTGGACTTCTATGGGATTATCACCGATGACAGTACAATCAAGCGTCACGGATTCGCCACGACGGATCGTCACGTTCTTACTCTGGAATTCGAACCTCGCTGGTTCTATAAAAATACGATAAAATATTCTCGTTTGACAAAACTTACTTTATAAGATTACTGTAAAGAAATTCTAATTAATTTGGTAATATTTTACAAATATTTTTACCTTTATGTATTCTTAAAGAAGAGAAAAGGAAATAAAAGAATGGAATATCTGTGACTATATAAGGATGCCAATTTATTTTCAAATTTCTCAGACACCAAGAATAAATAAGTGACGATTGTTCTAAAGTTTGTGATAATTGGAACTCGCAATAAATGTCTATGAAAAATTAATTCTAATTAATTTGGTAATATTTTACAAATATTTTTACCTTTATGTATTCTTAAAAAAGAGAAAAGGAGATAAAAGAATGGAATATCTGTGACTATATAAGGATGCCAATTTATTTTCAAATTTCCCAGACACCAAGAATAAATAAGTGACGATTGTTCTAAAGTTCGTGATAATTGGAACTCGCAATAAATGTCTATGAAAAATTAATTCTAATTAATTTGGTAATATTTTACAAATATTTTTACCTTTATGTATTCTTAAAGAAGAGAAAAGGAGATAAAAGAATGGAATATCTGTGACTATATAAGGATGCCAATTTATTTTCAAATTTCTCAGACACCAAGAATAAATAAGTGACGATTGTTCTAAAGTTCGTGATAATTGGAACTCGCAATAAATGTCTATGAAAAATAGTATTTGAAATGCAGTACAAATATTCCATAAACATATTATCAATACTAATATTTTAGTAAATTTATAGATATATGTTTAATATTTTCCTTCCATCTAACATTGAATATTAGGATTACAAATTTAATAATACAAAATAGAATATATTTTCTTAATTAATAATATAATAGAAATTAAATACAAATATTGTCCTTTAACACCCAAGACATAAATGTAGAATAGATGCATTGCAAATTTTGCTTAACACAAAATGTGAATTAAATAAAGATAATGTCTCCATCGGATAAAATTTAAAAATTCACCTTGTCATACTTGACTTACCATGAACAGATACATAGATCACTTTACTTAGACCAGATCCAATGCCATTATTTGCTCGACACAGATAATGTCCTTCATCCTGTGGTCCAGCAGATGCTGTCCACAGAGATCCATTCGGTAGAATAGTTAATCTTCCATCAGAACCATCAACAAGAGGTTGATAGTCGTTGGAAGTTCTTTCCCTGGCACGCAACCACGTGACACGTGGCGGAGGAAATCCCTTGGCCTCACAATGGACGTTCAATGGATTTCCCAGGAGGGTGGCCACGTCTTGCGGCTCGAAAATCCATTGTGGAGGTACTTTTACCAAAAGTTCCGCTGTGTGGTTGACTTTGGCCGCACTGTTAGTCGCTACGCAAGTATATTTGCCACTGTGCCGTGAAGAAAGTTCCTTAAAGACGAGTAGACTGAAGAATTCAGCTACTCTCTCCTCGATCTGAAATGCAAATATTTGTGAATGGAGCTTTTTTTTCAATTTAATAGTATTTAATGGCTTATTTTCTAATTTTTTTGAAATTGTTATGGGATCGTAAATGGTATTAGGTAGATATGTTATATTGGTTGTTTATATTTATTACACTTTATATGTTACAGTATAATTGTACAGAGTATGAAACTGTAAAAGACGGCAAGAGATTTCTTTTTAGAAGCAAAGAATTTTAGTTTGTTAATTAATTCTTTCTCAAACGATAGAGTACAGTTTTCAAATTACCTTGAGACTACCAAACGATACAATTTTAATTTATTTGTATATTGTTACGTTTCAGCAAATTGGAATAGAAAGGAATTTTGTTGTCAAGTCTAATATTGCTTCTTAAATTGTGCAATTAAATATTTTTTTGTCATACGATATAATAGGTGGCTCACATAAATTAGTTTTCTTAGAGAGACAAAGACGTACACGTAAAGAGGAAGGTAACGGTTCACCATCTTTTAGCCAGGAGAAGTAAATTGGAAGATCACCGGAAGTGACGGTGCAGGTGACCTGGGCGCGACTTCCTTCTTGGAGGTTTGAAGGAAAATTGAAAGGACTCATTACAGGTGGACCTGAAACGAGTGACATTTTTTCCTCTTACTATTTCTTTAAATTTCCTTGTCTTTATTCATTCAATCATTATTTCAAATATGCGTAAATATATTATACACTATACACATAAATCACGCTAATTATTGCAGTAATTTTATGCCTTTTTGATATAATTTTTATGTTGTTATTTGCAGTCATTTGCGGAGTAAAAATTGACATACAAGAGAAGAAAGTAAAAATAATTATTGTGGTTAACACTTATTAGTTTCCGTCCACGTGTATATCTTTTAGCTTACTTTCTCAAACGTCACGATAAATGAGAAAAAGTTGAGAAGTAACGCTAGAGGAATTCTTTCCGGCGTGCAATTTACTTCTTTCGCTTAGTCTCGTGACTTCTTCGTGAACGTAAGCGACCCGACCGTAAAGAAACAGAAACAAAAACTCGTTTCTCGTTAAAACGAATGTATGTATGTGCATAGTGGTACTTACGGTTTTTGCTTCTACTGAAATACAATCTTACCGGGAAAAATAGATAATTATAGTAAATATTCGCCTTTTATAATATGCGCAATATTGTGCTCCATTTTTCATTAGTACTTCGATTTCCTATAAACCATCAAATCTACGAAAAGTAATCTCGCATTCTAAACTTCTTAATACGCTAATAATTAATTTAACTCTATAATAACGAGTACTTCAATTTTCTATATCTTAATATTCCATCCGATAAATTAATATTAATATTAATATTTTATAGTATTTTATAGTTGAAGAAATGTGAACATTCTATAACAAGTAAAAATTAAAAAACAAATATTCGATGAATATTCTATAATTAAAAAATATTTAAACGTACAAGAATTACTCTATTTTTATCCCCAAAATACTCACTACTGACTGTTAACCGGATGTCTCTGCTCGCCGTTTCACCGGATCTTGCTTTAACCATGCAAGTATAAATGCCAGCATCGTTTGGATCCACATTGGCGATGGTAAGATGGCCCTCGCTGTCTACACGATGCCTTATGTCAAGAGGCAGTGCAACTCCTCCACGAGACCACTCGACTGACGTGATAGGATAGCCGGAATAAGGACAAGCTATGGTGGTATCGACACCGGCTATCGCGCGAACTGGTCCTATCGATCGGATGTACGGCGGTCCTGAAATTATTAATCGACGTGAAGTGGCTTCCAACACATTTCACCTGGCCACTAGTCGAATTATTATAGGTACCCACCGATGTAATTAGGAGCGATCAATGTTCTTCGAGATTTACCGCCAAAGTTTCATTACAACGTTATGTTCTAATATTATCGTATAATCTTTTAAGTATTCTCAGTGCCAATAACTAATTTTATTTATTATTTATTATTTATTTAATTTTATATTTATTTATTATGTATTTAATATCTTTAGGATACTAAGAATATTAGTATTACTATTTATGGAATTACAATAAAAAAATTAATTGGAAAATTAATATTAATGTTATTAACATTCTTGTATTCTAAAAATGTTACAAATTTCTATTCAAAACCAACGTTTCTAAATTAACCCATGTTAAGTAAAATTCTTATATTAATTTGCCAATTTCACTATCTTAAAACCATCAGTTTCTCTATCACAGGCCTTCTCAAGCGTGAAATTAAAAATCAATGAAATCGAATTAGCTTCGGTTAGATCAGACAATGCATTAAAGACGATGTAACCCTTGTCAAGTAAATTACCAAGTTCAAAATTACGACTACACCTCTCTCATTAATAATTTACCTATCAAATTCGCAAAATTGCTTATCCAATCTGTTAGACTAAAGATTAAACTTTATTACAGATGCAACCTGCATATTTGGAATTGAAACGATACTATCTCTCTCGCTTGATATCACAAGCCAAAAGATGATTCCAATTATCATAAATCTAAAGCCACGACAAAGATGAAATCTTATCACAAATACGATCTCCTTGACCAAATTCGAACAATATAATCCGTGTCATGGCATTAGTCAATGTAACAAGTCAAAGGATGAATCGAATTACCATAAATGTTTAGTCTAGCTTTGTGCTCGACTGTAGCCAAGGTATTGGCAGCGACACAAGCGTAGAGACCACCATCTTCAGCACCAGCCGACGATATGTTCAAATGACTGATCACGTCTCCGGACTGATCGACATACTGTCCTATCGCGTACCTGTATCGGGCATTGTGCTCGGTTAAGAAGCTGAATATTGATCGATGAGAGATCTAGATACGCACCTGTGTCCAGAGGCGATCTCGCTTAGAGGCTCTCCATCCAGCAACCAAGTGAACGACGGTGGAGGAGATCCGGTAGCGGAACATCTCAAGGACACTGGAGGACCTGGCCGCAGTGCTTGCTCGATGAACGTGTATTGCAACTCTGGTACAGTATCTGGCAGAATAGATCGAGCGTTAAATAGTTAATTGGGCCAAGTTACGTAGAAATCTGTCAATCCTAAAAACGACAAAAAATTAGTTAAACACGATACGGAGCTCGTAATTTTGTTATGTAGGTTGCAAAAAAATGATCAATTTATAGAACAACTCTTACGATTATTTGGCAGAAAAATTCTAAACTACATATTAATTATACTACTTACTATTAAATAAGTCATCAGAAAACGTCGTAGAATAGTAACAAGAAATGAAATGTACCTAGTAGAAATTTGGAAGGACACATCTTTCTTGAGAAATTAAAATCTTAATTTTAGATTATTAAGAACTGGTAATTGAGGGCCTTAACTGAGTAAACAGTCTATTGGAGAATACGTTCTTCTTATAATAAAAAATACAATAAATACATCATAAATCATTTGTTATTATGAACTTCTATAAATAAAACATTTGCTGTATCATATGTCTTTGTAAATGGAACACGTGCTAAGGAATAATATTCTTTTGAAAAAATATAGAATGTATCGCTTTGTACCTTTATTTCTGATTTTGTTTATATGAATTCCTAAGAAAAATGGATTATTTGATTTCATAATATTGATTTTACCATGTTCAGATTCTTGTTTCTGAGCCTTTCAATTTTGTATGTCATAATGGGGACGAAGCTCTCAAGATTCCAATAATAATTGAACGGATACCTCGAATAAGAGAGTAAAGTACATGTAGAGGCACTTGATAGCAAGCTTTTCAACGGGTTTTGTCCCGTGGTTTGCTACACAAAGATCCTATCCTTCGGACAAGATGATTACCAGCTATCGAAACATCTTCATAGTATATTTTTAACTAGCGCCTAAGGACCCGCTATAAATCTTAGGATTTCTCTAGCTAAGGTTCTTCAAACGAACAAATAGCCTTTGTCTTAGCATTCCCTAAATTTATTACCTACTACGGGAAGATACGGGAAATCTGTTTTTTCTCACGTGCGATGCTTCCCGCTAGCGACTTTCCCTCGAGGGCGGTTAGCATCCTTTCCTCAACCACCAACCTAGAGATTAACCAATTAACAGCAACGTCCATTTCCCTCACTTTCCTAACGAAGGTTTTCCTCGACGAATCCGATGATCTTGTATCCTTAGACAACACACCCCATCATAGTTTTCCTCCGTAGCATCATCGTGACGGAAAGTCAGTTGGTAGTTGATAGTTGATTAGAGTCTCTTGACGCATCTTGAGCAATCATCATCCGAACTTCTTCTGCACATTCTGCTGAATCGCTATCGTAACGCATCGTCTAGAAGTCGAACTTGTAACCGCGAACTGCTAAATGCAATCGCGAGCTCTACGTAAAGAGTACATCGAGAGTATTGTTAATAAATACACTGTTGTTAATTAGACTCTAGTTTTTCTTCAGTACCTATCACGACCTAACTACCTCATACATTTAACACATTTTTGGAGAAAGCTGTTTTTAAGTTCAACTGTTCCACAAGTTTCAAACATTACATCACCCTTTGAACAGATATCTGCCATTTACGTGTACTAGCACACTCCACATGTGCTATAAGCCCTTATTCAATGTTTCCATTCAATTAACGAGTTCCGGAGGGAAGTGATACGTACAAGCAAAGGAAATTCTTCGTTTAAAAGCTTGAATTCAAGCAACTTGCCCAATCTAGACAACACTTTATCAGATGTATCTCCCCATATAGTGGACTAATTAGTTCAATAAAGAATATAGGCATTCAAGTTGTCATGACTAATTCTGAAATCTCTATCAGATTTTTAGATTTTGAACATTCACGATGACTAGATGATGATGAAATGAAGATGAAAATGAAGATTTAAAACTGGTGGCGCGAAACCTTCAGTTTCAGATCTGCTTCGAGCAAAAATGAGCTGGAATGTTCAGAAAACGTCAGAACGAAGCGCAACGTACTAATAACGCGATTGAAACCCAACGAATCACAGATAGGTATGTCGTCTTTATCAGATTCAGTCGAATATACCTCCAAGCTTCAATTCGGCGGTAGCCTGCGCGTTCTCCTTGTCGCTTCTGACCAGGCACTGATACATCCCCTTGTCCTTTCGGCCGACCGAGCCTATCACAAGCACCAGAGGAGCCAGCAATCTGATTCTCGTGTCCTGCGCGGTCAATACCGGCACACCGTCGTGCAACCACTCGACGCTTTCGACCGGATAACCCTCCACCGTGCAATTCATAGTGGCTGACTCGCCGGAATTGATGATCTGTAAATACCGGGAAACGGTTAACGATTCGTGCTCGAAAGTTAATGCCCGTGCCGCGATTTACGCAGCTGCTCCTTCTCCCTTTGACGCAAACACCGCACTGTCCATCCGCTCCGTTGATCGCCCAACCGTTTCATGGTGCTCGCATTTTTCCTTTATTTTCTTTTTTTCTTCTTTTAGTTTGTAAGATTTAATCGATCTCACGGAAGAGTATAGAGGTTTGTTGCAATGTTGGAGATTATTGGAAAGAAAAGTCTTTCGTGGAAAATGGATGGAATCGTCGAAGCGGAGATTCGATTTTGAACTTGCGCGGTAAGTGTTGAGATGTTTGTGAGAGTTTCCGTGTTGGGAAGCTCTTTGGGATTCTTTGTTACGACGTTAGATTTTCTGGGTACAGTGATTTTATGAAATAATATAATGTTGGATTGTATGTGTTCTTTTTCAACTTTTTTGAAGCCTGTTAGGAAGTCGTTATATGTGATGAAAGTTTTAACGACTTATATGTAATTTTATAGAACTTCCCTTTCAGATAATCGTCTCTTATCTTTGGTAGTGTAAGTAGAATGCTACTGTTTGAAATAATAGGAATAAAGTTGCAGATCAAATCTTCAAATGATTTGCTTCCTAGATTTTCATTTCCTATCTTTACTAATGTAAGCAGAATACGATTACTTAAAGAAAAAATAGAAAGTATACGACGCGCGAACTGTCAGTAATATTTTCTACATATAGTAATATAATTAAAAAATATATGCGAGAATTCAAGCAGTACCATCTTCAAATATTCTTATGCCATCTTTTTAGCGATCCGAAGCAAGACGTTTGATAGCTACGAAAGTTTTATTCATCAATTTATTTGTAGGTATCCTTAGGTAGTCATCCTCTACAATTAATCATACGAAAGAAAAATTGTCTTCAGACAGTCATTTTTCACGAGCCTCTGCTTTCTCGTTATTCTGAGAACGAAAATATTTTCACATATCAAATTGCTTACAATGTACATGTACATTTATATTTCTATTATATTCTACTTATTATTATATTTATATTATATTCTTGTATATCTTTTAATTATTTTTACAAAATTAACAATTTGAGATTTGAAATTAATAGAGGAATTTCACACTTTACTTGCAATTTGCTAATTGCATATGCATGTACATGTATATATACGCGCATATACTTTGAGTGATAAGAGGAATACGTTATCTGGAATCTTCATAGGATCGAATAGGTTCGATCTTTACGTTATTTCCGCGATTCTGGCGCGATAGTCGTAAAAGTTAACAGTAACTGTTTTAGTGTCATAGCTGCCACTTATGATAAGTACTTCACTATTGTGGAACACGAGGGTCAATTGTAATTGGATTTTATGACTCAGAAATGGTCGCGATTGAATTTTGTAGCCTGGGAGTTACTATAGTCGACTTCGATGGCTTAACGAATCCTTGTGCCAATTTATGTGATTTATGAATTCATAGAAATCGACACCAGCACCAATGATTTTATGATTTGTGAAGTCATGATTATGGTCCGCTCTTATGTTCGCTGTTACAATTAAAGCTCAAGATTTAAATTTTTTAAAATTGTGACCTAGAATTCATATTTAAAAATTCATAAGTTATAAAAAAGATATTCATATGCCTGTGTCCATAATAGTATTCTAATTTCTCTTTTAGCAGGAGTAAAAGACTTTACAAATGATTATTGTTATTGAGGGTACTATTAAAAAATACAGAATAAAATACAAGCAGATTTAAGACGTCTGTAAGCTATGTAAAAAGCATGTAGAGTTAATATAGTAAAAGAATTACTACTGCAGTAGAATTATAACACAATAAGAGAGGGGAAGTGATAAAGTAAAGAACATAGAGAACGTAAGAAGAATATAGGCTTACAAGTAGAATGAAGGATATAGTACATAAAAGATAGAGTTAAAGTAGAAGAAAGAAAATTAAAACACGTGTAACAAATAAAAATTCTATAAAATTAAAAACAGTACAGATAAACATATATGAACAGTGACATGAAACAGATTTCAGAACTCCTCTTTATGTTACAACAAATAAAGAAATGAAAAACATTTAGACAATTCTATCAATTTTTAAGTATTAAACATATCTCATCATAAAAAGTACCATCCCTCAACAGCTTCAAGAAAAGTATGAGTAGCATGATTGTTCACTGACAAAGTGTGGAAAGGTTTTTGGAAATGACTTGACGTCATATTAGCGAGTACCTCGCGATCAGTTCTATTTGACTTTCGATGCAGGCTAATTCTTTATTATATAATGGAAGTATAAAATAAATCATTCTTATTGTTATTATTCAGAAAATATAAAGTACGCTTGATAATATGACGAAAAACTAAAAAAAAAAAAAAAAAAATAATCTCTCATCGAAGAAAAGGTAAAAAGGTCACAATCCGTGATATATGTACTATGTATATTTCTTTATTTATCGTAACACGAGGAGAAATTACGAAGATTTTTAAGTCAAGCAAAGTTACACAGAAATGAAGATGATAAATCCAAATCCTACCTGAACTCGGGGTTGTATTCGCGCGTTAAGTTTTGACGTGACCGACAGGTGTGTTTCCGCTCGTTGCTCGCCGACCTGATTGCTGGCTCGACAAATGTACCTTCCTGCGTCCTGAGCGTCCACGCGGCGAATTTGCATTAAATCGCCCCACAGTTGAATTCGACCAAATGACTCCACCGGTATCGAATGACCTGCAACAACAGGATATTCGTTGCTTGATGTTCGATACTACTCTCGTTAACGCGGGATATCACATGTTATCGTACTTCGTCATTTTCATGCACTCTTTCGTTCAAGACGAAGAATGGAAGGGAATAAAGTTGTTAAATTGAACTGATTGGCGTAAAATTTAATATAGATGATGCATGTATTGTAGTTTTGACTTCACGAAGATTTATCAATTTTCATTTATTACAACTATTATTCTAATTTTATAATTCAGCATAATTATGAAGTATATAAGTTAATAAAGAATTGGATAGTATAGAAGTAAAAATTAACATTTATGACCGATCTATCAGTACGATCTATCTAAATTCCAAATTTTGTTGTTACCATCAATATGACGAAATAATCTTACTTTTTATTTACACTCTTTATTTAAATTCGTGGAATTACTTAAACATTCCTTTCTTACAGTAAAATGCACGATACGTAGAAAATAGCGGTCGAAATTCTTAATTGTGTGTATAATTCTCTTGAAAATTGATCATATTACAAATCTTGTGGCTCTGATATTGTATCATTTGAGGACAGCATTAATAGCACGTTAATGGCAAATATTTAATCGTGCACAAGCTTGTAAACAAATGTTTCTGTATAAATTTTATAAAGTGATCATTGTAGCCAAATTCACATGAGATTTATTTTTTAAAAGCAATCCTTGGAATTATAATTATTTAAACGATATTATGCTTATGATCTGATATGGTTTGATCACGTAGGATTATATGATGCCATAGTGCATTTAGATTACACAGTAAACAATCCCGTAATTAAACCAACCGTTAACATCGCGATACCAGGTAAATTGCGGGGGTGGAGTCCCCTGGGCTGAGCAAGTTAGATGAACGTCCGAGCCGCTTTCAGCAGAGATGGCGATCTGAGATCTCTGCATCAACCGTGGTGGCATAGATCCCGTTGGTTCTAAAAATTAAACGATATATATTCTATTAAATATTCATTCTCTTTGATAGTTCGATGAAAATTGAACTTATATTAACATTTCTATAATATAATTCATATTGTATAATAGAGAATGTGAGTAAATATAGGCGTCCAAGTGAAATTTTGATATCGACGTAATTATGAATGAAATAATTATTAAATAATGTTGCAATTGATATTGTTATTTAATACTTCAATTAAAATTTCATTCAAATTTAAGTTTCTGTAATTCGCAGTACGGAATGTTAAGTGAATGTGAAAGCATCAAATTAAATTGTAACACTGCTATGATTATAAATGATATGATACTTGAAGGGTAATAATAAGTTAATTTTATAGCGATATAAAAATTAAACGGTATCTTAATAATAGTTACATTATATCTAAATTTGCTTTCTAGCAAGAGAATCTTGGTAATGTGGGGCTAGAATGCTTAAGCGGAGAAATGTTCAACAGTAAGAGAAGAGTATGGTTTATGTAAAAATACAAGTAACATGCCTGCGACTGTTAAGGTTGCAGGCTCGCTTCTTCTTCTTTCACCGGTCAACGCGTGAAAAGTTAAGCACGAATAAGTGGCTCTGCCGTCTTCCGGTCTGGCGGCTCGGATATGCAGGTCCCCCTGAGACGTGACCACGAACCTTCCACCTGCGATCAAATCAATTTCTCAGAAAGAAAAATCTTCAAATTGACAAAGGAATAGATTAAAAAAGAGAAATACTGAATTTAGTTCAATTTACGATATTATGAAATTGACAATCGCGTAAAAAGCTTGTCAGTTTCGCTTCTGAGAAGTTCAAATTATTATCAACTTTTAAATGATATCTCTTAAAAGTAATTTTAAAAAGTAGAGTTTTTCTAAGTACTATAGTATTAATTTCACTGAAGTCTTCATCTAAACTGGATCTTGGTGACAATAAATGTTTTAATTACGAGTCCAGCGTGATCAAATTGATTTCTCAGGGGCTCAATTTATTATCGATGATTAAATGGTACACCCCCTAAAAGTACTATAATCAATCAATTAAACAGCGTTGCAGTTTTTATTGCGCTACAATACCAGTTTTCCTTAAGCTTCCATTTAGACTGTTTCTTGTCATCAGTAAATGTTTTAATTACAAGTCCAGCGTGATTTATGGCGTTTACGGATGAGACTGGTGAATTACATCGTCAAAGTAACGCAATACGTCAGCGGCCGACGTTAATCTCCAGTATTTGACGCGGCCTGCGAACGCCACGTTTCAAATAATCCCTTTGAAATAGCTTTACAAGCTGTACAACTTTCCCACGGTTCAGCCCATCGATATATATCGTGCATCGTATCATTTAATTCGTTGTTCGATTTCACGCGTTTTTGCCCAAAGCCCGCGAGAAATATCATTTTTCAACGTTTCGCTCGCGCGTCCTCGTTTCGCGCAGCTTTTTATTTAACTTCCGTTGCAACGGCGGTGTATATCCGGAAACACGTCATATATTACGAGGTCGTACATTAAAAATCGCGAGAAACAAAATGTTCTTCCGACTCGTGAAATTACTTACTGCTATTTATATCCGCGAATGTAGCACGGTGAAATAATTTATTTAACGAAAGAATACAGATATTCCAGCACTTATGGACAATTTACAATGGAATTTATCTTTCAATTTAATCGTTATCAATAAATTAGATACACGAGATGAATGTCTACCCGATAAATAAAAAGTGTACGTAGATTATTCGAAACGAAGCTCAACTTGAAATTTCGTCGAGTATCCCGTTGAATTGATCGTTAATGTTCGTTTTCCTCAATTCTTCATCGAGTAATAATTTATATAATGGGGACAACGCCTTTGATGATTTATTAGCTAGCGGATATAAATGTGAAATAATATTATGGAAGTAAGTAATGAATATAAATATTAAAATTGCTGGAAAGTATCATCAATCTTTTGGTATCGTTCATGATATATTTGTGTGTAATAAAATTTGATAAATGAAGAATCGCGTGATAAATACGTTTTGTTGGATTATTTCGAGAACTATCTTCGTGTATTAATTCATTTTGTGTGTAATATCACGTTTCTTTTTTTTTTTTTGTTTTTAATATTTCGTGAGAGCTTGATGGAAAAAATACACCTTCAGATCATTATGCTCTGTACGTTATTTACATTTCATCTATTTTTCCATGGAAAATAGTTTTTATTAATTTTATAGAAACATGTATCTTCATTTTGATGATTCTCTAAATAAATTTTTCAATAAATTCAAGCTTTATGAAGCTTTTGCGGTTCGAAAAATTATTAGAATCTTGAAAAATTGTTTAATCGACAAACGAGAAGTGTATCGTCTACATTTCATATCGAATTACAAATTAACTTGTGTTATGTACAGTTTAAAAATATTAATCATTCAACATGAAAATCATTTAAACGAATATAGAAATCTCAAAAGATAATTGACAATTCACCATGGAAATTAAATAATATTGAATATAATGCTTATTAATTTTTACATATTCAATTTAACGAATATAAAATATCAATAAATTGATATAAAATTTATTAAAAATAAAAACACATTCAATGCAATGTTTCATAATTTATTATGTTTCATATAATAAATATAAAACACAGTAACGATTATAAGAAATTGTTAAAAGTGCACAGAATGCACAAAATATGCAGAAATATATAAAACATCTAACGTCTTATATACATTAAATTCATTATAATATCTAGTAGATAAAACAATTTTCTATGTAGCTTCTATAAACTACGAAAGCAAATTAAAAATTCAAAAACATTAAAACATGTATATCTATGGTAGACATATACACATTACAAACGAAAGATGTCTCAATGGACTCAATGTCTATTATTTACATGCATTATGTTACCATATTTACCTGTCATTATTTATAACAGATCACAAATAAACCAGGAAATTATTAAAAGGATTTATCTTCGATCGATCAATCGCATTCAGTACGAGAAAACAAAGCAATTTTATTTTGCACGTCTTCGTAACGCGATCGAAGCCGATATTCCTTTTGAAACGCGACTGTTTCCGATGGAAAGCGGCTTCAGGAGGCCGGAAGCAGTCGGCTCGATCGAAAACAAAAGCTGGTTATGCGTGGATTTCATGGATCCGGAGGAAATAACGCGATAGCTTCGATATTTTCGTCTCGATTCCAATCCGCGCGAGAGGTTATGCAAAATCCTCGGTATCTGTCGATGAAATCCCGCTGCCGACGTACCGTCAGGCGTGAAATTTTCAATTTAGTCGGAGCCAACGGCCGCTCGATTCGCCGGACCTTGGCTCTCTTCTGCTTCTTTTCAAGATCCTTGCCTCGTCCACCAGATTTCGACTAAGCTGCTCGCGTGTAACTGCCCTCCAACGCCAACGTAAACGCTCGGACATTTCGAGTGATCCTTGAATCCTCCGGTTCAGCGTAAATGAAATTACTCCTCATAACGATCTCGATGTGCAGATTGTTTTCACTTAGTGTCTTCATTTTTACTTGTCGAAGCTATTTCGTAGTTTGGGTTGCCAGCTTTTTGTGTCGTTGGAGTTTTCACAAGTTTTGAGATTCTTCGGTTCTATTGTTATTCGGTATTTTTCTATCAAGGAGCTTTTTATAGTCGAAACTCTGTATCTTTTATATTATTAACAGTATCTGGAATTCTATATCTTCTATAGCCAAAGAAAACGTTATTTGAGATTCTTTGCTTTCATTGTTATTTATAATATCTCTTTATTAAGGATATTTTTATATCACTAACAATATGTAGAACTCTATACTCTCTATATTATTAACGATATTTAAAATCCTCTACCTTCTATTGTTATTAACAATACCTCAAATATCATATCTTGCAAAGCCAGAAAAATAGGAATTCCAAAATCTACGCACCAGTCTTCTCCAACATTCCACGTCTCCTTTTTAAGCTTTTTAAACTTCACGACAAAACATTTTTCTTTCTCTACCCAATAAATATTTCCAATCCATTTCCAATGGAATCGAACGAATCAAAGTAGCTATTTATTACCCTCGATCGAACATTCGAGCTGGTGCTTATTTCCTAAGTACGCACACAGTTCATTACATCAAATAATGTTTTTACGCACGAAGGTATCCAACAATACGTGAATGGCCCTGAAAGAAACAGGAAATGAGGTTGCTAGACAGCCCCGACGGGGCCAAGTTTCTTGGATGTGAAAGAAGCAATTTAATATCGTCTCTCCCGACGGAATAAAAATACAGAGATAAATAGCTCGTAACTTGCAGCTCGACAGCCCTATGCGAATCGGAAGTACGATTACTGTCGTCCACCAGTGGGACGGCGCATGCACGTCCCTGTCACGAGGCATCAGGATGGATACGTGGACGTGGAGTCGCAGGAAACGGGCCAGTGGCAATCGATTCGAGCTTTATCGACTGTATCCCTAGGTTTTTCCTTCGTTCGATGTTCAATATATATAGACTTTGATAAATATGTAAAATAATCTGAAAACTCATCGTCAATCCCTTTCTTTTGACCGCAGAAGGCGTATAAATACATCTTTAACTTCGTTACAAGGCGATGTCTTCGTTATTTTTAACGACACGCAAAGATGACGAAGAAATAAATTGTTTGGTACGGAGGGACAAATATCATGGCGAATAAAAATGTTGTCTTAAGATCATATTTTTCGTGACTTTTTTCAAACGGAACCATATATTTTTTAATCCTCTATAAAAAATTATTAATCTACTTATTTCGAAACACTACTAATTTGGTAGATATTTAGAGTTTTATTTTGAAAAACTTATTGTATGAAAGAAGAGTGAAACGAATACAAAAATAATTAGCCTTACGTGTTTTTTTGTTCATTCCCTGAAAATTCCCTAAGTGGTTTCTACTGTAATAACGACAACGATGAATTCATAAATTTAAAAACAAGCTGATTATAAATTAAAGTAAACCGAGTGCGCCGCATGCAGTTAACAGTGATTGTCTTCTTGTACTTTATCGATCAATGACAAAAATATCATTCGATCTGAAAAGCAGTTTCAGAATGTACCGAAAACGGTACACGTGGCTTTCATTTTTACGACACTTCCATTATCCCCAATATCAGAAGGTCTGACACGTCTTCGAGGCTTCTATCCTCTCGCAGGAACAGGATATGAGGAGAAAAAGGTTCTGCGCCGAGGTCTATCGATTCTTTTTGAAGTTTTTCTTCGAGTCACACCGGCGGCTGTTCGTGTCAAACGTCTGTCGGCCAAGCTTTGTCGTCTTCGTAGCGTCTGGATGGCGCATTTTCATTTTCTCCAAGAAGGGCAACATCCAGCCCTCTTGTCACGTCGTTGTCTCAGACACCGAGTGAAACAACGGAACACACGAACTATTCAGCACTTTTTTCCTCGAAAACATTCGTCCTTTCATGGAGATTCGTAGAGAAAAAGGGGATTAACGTCGAGAAACAATTCCAGTTTGGAAATTCTCTGGTAATTTGTTCCAAGTTTCGCGTGCTCTCCAGAGAAACACGTACATTTTTTATAACGTTGAAGATAGCGTGTGACTTCGTTTGTAACATCGTTTTAAGGTTTGAATTGGAATCGTTTGTTACAGCTGTTTCTGTTTATTTTGCCATTTTTATAATTGGCCACAAAAAGTATGTGACTGTATTATGTATTTATTAAGTACTATTATGTATTATTATTATTCAGTATACATATATGATTCAAATACTATATTTAATATATTCTTTATAAAATTATGTATTTGCAAAAGGAAAATAAATTGAGATTTATTTTTAACGAATATCTATTATTATATTTTATAATGACGGGTCAATTGTTAACACTTACTAATTATTACGACAAAAATAAGGACGATAAAAATCACAAATGTCTGTAATATTTGCGTAAAAAGAATAAGAATTATTTTAGAAGAATTATTTTTAAAAACCAAGTTTAATTATACCCGGCTGAAAATAATAATCGCGAACAACTTCGAGTATTCTTAAACCATAACGTTCTCCACAAAACTACCTTAATAATATAAAATCACTTGATACACATCTGGAAATTTCCATGCTCCAATTCTCGTAGGAGCCTCAAAATCTTGCAGAAACTTGCGGCAACTTCAAAATTTCGTTGAACGAAACTTCTCACTCGATAATTACGCGACGAAAGCGCAGTGAAAGACGATCGTTCTTTCGTTCAACCGAAGTATCGAGAAGTTCATATAACGGAAGACGAGGCGTTTACGTAAAAGCTTCGAACTACTTTGTAAAATCTTCGAATGCCCTATGGACGCACGTCCGCGACAGATTCTCCTGGCACGTATTTCAATCGAGCGTTCGTTCGCCTGTGAAACTATCCCATTTGATCCCCTTTTCTTATAAGAACCGAGTCAAGAAAGAAGAATATTTTTACGAACAAAGGTGGAATAATTCCACGCACGATCTTTGAACCAATGCCAACGAAATATAGACGAGCTGTTTTTTGAATAATTTAAAGGAGTAATGGAGAAACTGTAGCAGTGACGCAGCTTTTAATTTGAGGAAATTGCTGGCAAAGCTAGAAACTTTGATCTTCGATTAATATCTTCTTGTTGAGTTATAAACGATTATAATAGTTTTGATTTAGTTACGTTTAGTTATATGGTTAACTAGTTTTTGGAAAAATTTATATTATTTTTCCAAAACGTATTATTTCTATTTGTTGTTTTTACTTATTGTTCATATTTCTTTATTTATTATACATATGTATTATTTTTCCAAATATATTATTTTAAAATAGTTTATATTATTTTTCTACTGTGCTTCATCATTGATGGACGTAAAAAATAGATTCTTCGATTTAGTTTCTTATTTTGTATCATAATCCTTCTTAATAGAAATACAATCGCGTTTTACGAGCTAGTAAAATAGTACAATTATTTTTAAAGTTTGAAAAAGTAATTTCAGTTTAATCGATTATAGTTTGTGATATAATCTTTCTTGATGGAAGAATAATCCTATTTTCCGAAGTAATGAAATAATAAAATAACATTCAATTGAATTTCTTTTTCATGCGTGAAAGAGTAATTTAATTTGACTCGATTATGATTTGCGACACGATCCTTTTACGAAATAATTTTTTGTTTAACGAAGTAATGAAATAACAAACTGATTTCTAGATGTGGTATTTCAAGCGTAAAAAGGTAATTTAATTTCATTCGATAATAATTTATGACATAATCCTTTGTTTAACCAGAGATTTTGTTTTATCGAGTAATAAGATAATAAAATGATTTTTAGTTGGCCTCTTCGGAATTTGAGAAAGTCATTTAATTTTTTGGCTATTATAATGCTTGATCTGTGATATTATCGAAACAGTGGAATTACTTTAACGAAGGAAAACATGGTTTATCTATTTTTCCTCTATAAAAACTGATAAATTTTATTCGTGCTTTTTCAAAATAGTCATCTATTGCAATGGAAAATCTGAAATAGCAAAACATTTTTGCAATCGCTATTTTTTGTAGACGAAAATCTAATTTTAAATAGAATTTACGTATACAATGTTTAATTGTTACGGGTAATAAAATCTTCAATCTTTCTTTTAAAAGTGCAATACAATTTTATATATCTGTATTTTTTTTCAAATAAAACACATTGCAAACGTAATTTTAAAGAGCTTTACATCAAATTTGTTCTGAAATATCAACGAAACCACTCGAAGCAGCGATTTGTTCCATAAAATGATTCTATCGTTTCATTCTACTCCTATTCGTTATCGATTTCGTAGGAAACGCGAAGGGACAGTGAAATATTGGCAAATGTTTAAACATGCCAGCAAGTGTACGTTCCATGGTACAAATGCCTCTATGAAATACCGTTCAAAGTCCTTTCTTCGATTGACGTTATTCCGCTTCACGTGTCAATTCTACCTGTCGTACAATTCATTTTCAAACGACGTCCCTCGTAAATGTCTATTCTCTCTGATGCCTTGTAAATACGTACGTATCGAATTTTCATAGTGATAAGAAAAAGTCTTTAAACTATTAAATTGTTCCCATCGCGTCGCGTACTATTCGCAACAATACGTACGAAAGTCGATAAAAATGAATTGAAATTACTCTCGATTCTTCATGAAGAAAGTACAAACCATTTATACGTAACCAAATCCTACCGCGATACTCGTCTCCTAAATATTACACTTAGCAAATGTATTATACTTTGAATATTTTATGTATTTATAAATATTATAGGTATTTCACTGTTTTCAAATTTCCTATAAATATTTAATCATCTGCGGTCCATTCTTCTCCTAAACCGAGGAAAGAAGTAATTCGCAAACGCTTCCCTGATCGCCTAATCACAGTCTTGTGAAACCTACCCTCCCTAAATATTAAATATATACTTAACAAGTACCATACTTTGAATATATTATATACATACTTTTAAATATACTACGTGTATTTTTATACACTTCTATCCGACTTCACTTGCACGTAAGAAAATTTTGTAACTAAATTTTCGCGTACTCCTACATATCCGATCAACTCGAAAATTGGCACGTGTGCATGGTTTCCGCGAAAATGTACAATGCTTTAACGCATTTATATGATAAAAAATGTACAGACCGATACGACTAAAAATTGCACTTTCAACCACCCCGGGAATCTATAAACATCCACAGTTCATCCTCCTTAAAAAAAAAAAAAAAAATGTTTAACAAATTCTTTCGTAATCACCATCGCGTGGCGTATCATTCACAGCAACGAAATTACTCTCGATTCTTCTCGCGAAGAGTGTGCAAAACATCCATACGTAAACAGATATCCACCCCCATCCGTCCATCCGAATCCAGCACGGGCTAACTGGCCGCTTCTACTCTCGTCCTGTACACGCTCAGCCATTCATGTCCCATACATATTTATGTCGGTCGGTTGCACGTAACAGGTATCACCTTCCACCTAACCTCCCTCATCCTCTCTCTCTCTCTCTCTCTCTCGTCTCCTGTATCAGTACAGGTATACACGAGGTACCGTGTGTCCGCTGACGCAGGATATCACGGTGAACATCACGTCGTGTCCGCCTATGATACGTTTGTTTCGTAACCAACTGGGCCAACATTGTGCATGCTGCACGTCGCGTCGCACGGAAACACCTGCGCGTCCTCCTTAGTCATCGCAACGAGCAACGTTATCAGCGACGCTATCCTGACCCAAGAACAGTAGACGGAGCAGCCTTCGACGACGTTGTATCGCGGCGACGTGCCAACGTCGTTAACGCGTTCGTCGTTAACGGGTGAGGTAACGGGTGGGTTGGGTGACGAAGGTGGATGGCGTGTCTCCCGCGTCTCCGGGGAACGATACAATCGATAGGACGATGGGTTTTCTTTTGTGCTCCAGGTTGAAGTATAGGTAGGGATGTAAGATAATGGGCTTACTACGTGGCGAAGATGATGGCGAGACGCTGTTCGAGAGGGTTGACGATTGCTGCTGAAGGGTGTTTTTAGGGTGCGGATGGATATATCTATAATTTTAAATTTGATTTTCTTATGTTTTAAACAGATATGTTAATCGGAAGATCTCGTTGTGCAGATGAGAATTATTGTCTTATTAGTTATTATATTTTTCTAACTAAACGTAATAATCTTCCTTTCTTTGTCACTATAGATTTTCATGTAATAATATTCAAAACGAAATTTCGGTTTATATATTGATATTTAGATTGTATTTTGTATGCTATATTTGTATAAAAATATTTTAATAAAAATTGAAAAGCGAAAATAAATAAAGCTGCAAGCGATGAAACAAAAGTTTCGTGAAAAATACCTTTTTGTTCGCCGAAATGTAGTTTATCGATAGAATATAACGAAACTTATTTATTATAGGTTCTGTGCTACTCTATATAATTTTACAATATTTTTAGTTTTATATTTCAAAGGTTTGTTAATCAATAGTAAAAAGTATTTTATATTTCAAGTGAAAGTACCAGTACACATTTTCTGTCTTGATGGGATAAACGAAGCAGATTTATCTTTAATGTCGATGGCGAGTAATTTTATTTTCTTTTCTGTTACAATTCTTGTTCGATGTCCGAATTCTTTTTCGTTCATTACCTTTGCATCTCTCGTCACTTCGTCGTTTCATTTTTTTTCAACACTCATATAACTCATCACGTTTACGTTTTCCACAGGTATAGCGGGTGTATATATGTGTTTATATTACGTTTATATACAGTATACGCTGTCCGCGTGGAGTGGTCTTGTAACGAATGACGGGCAACGAAAATAAAAATAAATTCTTCTCGCAATCCAAGATGCAACGTACATGTCCGAGCACGAGAAGCTAGCAGGCACATTTAGCCTAATCTCGGAGACGAATCGTGTAACATACATCCTATATCACATACGAAATGCTACAAATTAATAACACTTGCCTCCATATTTAGTGATATTGGTTTTCATATAAACGGCCTTCTTAAGGGAAAAAGAATTTCTTTTGGAAAGGCACATACAGTTTTTTTTTATTTCCACCCTTTGACTATTTCGTTATCTAAACTCTTCAGGAAATGGTACAAACGATGCTTTTTGGAACAGATATTGAGAAATTATTGGCAAATTGTTAAGGAACATCATTGTAAGAAATTTTCTGTTTGCTGGAAAAAGAGAAGGATATTTACAATTTTGTTTCTATGAAATCAGTTATTGCAATTATCGAGTAATGCAATGGGATCCATGATGGTGCAAGTTCATGGCCAAGACTCTAAGCCCCGAGTTTACGAAGTTTCAGAGTTTAACAAGTTCCGTGTCTATCGAATTCCCACGAGTTTGGAATTGTTTTCGCTTGAACTTCTAATTTGTTTTAATCGCGAATGCTAGACATGATGTTCCAGTTAAATTGATTTGTTTAACCTATATTTTTAATTTCTTTGAAGGTTTACGAAAATTTGATACACGAAGATAAATGCGAAAAAGTGGTTGAAATATTAATAAGACTTTTGTAGAACTTAACTTTTGTATAAATATTATAGATAGTACCAAAATAATGTGCAATTGGATAAATGTAAAAAGATTAGCTTTTAAATCGTAAAATTACTATTTTAATTACTATAAACCCAACATTTTCACTTCAAAATCTGATCTGACCGAATTTAAATTCTACGATTGACCTTTTTCTCTCCGATCGTTTTTTATTTTATATATCTCGTATCTTATATGTATGTGTATTAATATTTGAATAAAAATTTCATTATGTCCATTTAATATTTAGGCAAATTTACATATGTAATAAATATTTCGAGCTCAAACACTTTTCCATATTACAATTCTACAGAAACATCATCTGTGTTATAACTCTCTATGTAACTTCTGTAACATCTTTTCCTTTCTTCTTGATTGAATTTTCCATGATTACAATAAATTACAATAAAGCAATAAATTAAAATTTCAAAAGATATGGAATCAATTTAAACACAAATTATTTCATCAGCGAAAATGAAAAAGATCCTTTCATAGCCATTCAACAAACAGAACCAGAATTATCCTGAACCAAATCTCGTGCACGGTCCATCGACCGGAAGCTGGTGAATGATTCAAGCCTCCATCTTCCGCCGGTCCAGTAATTGGTACTACTCCACGAGGACGGCTAATGTTGACATCTCATTCTCCGGTTCAAACTAGCTCCCATTTCTATTACCAACGTTCCAACTTAAAAATCTTCCTTTCCGACAGCGAAGCTTCGCAGAAGCTGGCCACCTCAAGCGTAAGTGTGTCCGCACACATTTGCACAGCAACTTCTCCGTGCCTTCTTGTTCTCTAGCTCATTTTCCTCTCTCTTTGCGTCGTCGCGTTACGACTTTATTTCTCCGTACCTAACTTCGACTTCTTCTTTCGCTTTTGCTTCCGATTCTTTCACCTTTGTTTACTTGTAGACTACTTGTATCGTGAAGCTACAATTCGTCCAGTGTGTTCATAGTATCTGTTCGTTTTACTTTGGTTTTAAATCCAATGTAGCGAGATACAGCCGAGCACGAAGATAAGTGGACAGATAACAAAAGTAGGTATCCATGAAGTTTCATTAAGTAAGGCAAGTTCAGATAAAAATTCAGATATTAATTTCAATTATTTATTAAACAATGTGCGTACTATAAAAATGTATATACAGAACCCGGCCGAATAATTTGTAAATATAATATAAGATATAAAAGCGGTTACTGCGTGATTCCATGTGGAGAAAAGAATAAGAAAAGATATAGAATAAAATTGTTTCACTCTCGGCTTAGTTTCCGAGAAAATCCAGTTCGAAAATTTATCAAGTATACTGAAAACATGGCCAATCCTGGACTTTGGAATTAAATAAAATTATATAGGGTTCTACTTAATGAAAATACCGATGATCGTGGAATCTGATAAAAGAATTATCTCGGTGAAAAATTTCTTACATATGCGTCTTAAGACAGCGTAACTTTCTTCTAAAAAGTTTTTCCATACAGTAATTAATAAGTCAGATATTTTATGTGATCCTTATGTGATTACCTTGAATTAACTCCTGCCAATATCGAATCAATAACCGCTTAGTTTAGAGATCAGAAATATGGAATTCCTTTCTATTCTCATAAGAATCGCAACATCTGTAGGGGATGTCCTCGAGGGCCCCGTAAGGAATCGCTATGACTCCTATGGAAAACTGAACGATAAACGTTCGCGTCGAAGTGGCGCGCTCCGCCGGTTTTAATATCGGCAATAGCGAAAACAAATATGGCCACCGGAAGAAATATGGAAATATTCCGGGGGAAAAGCATTCAGAAGCGAACATCAGCCATGACGAGATGGTAATATACCCTCGTGTACGATGCCCCTCTCTCGATTGCAAACAGTGGACGGTTTCGTGACAAAATGTGGACAAAGGAAGAGGATGGAAAATGGACAGAGAAAGCAGAATTGAAGGGGTAGCCTTTAGAAAATATTCAAACTGGAAAGGTGTTTTAGTTAGGGGACGAAAATTCAACTTGTCTGAATGGTTCTTGGGAATCTTTAAAGTACATTCTTCTGATTTTTGTTTGTTTGTTGCGTTTCATGGGGCATGTTTTGATTAATCGTCGAGGTAATGGAGTTTGGGAAGTTATGGTGAAGTTGGAAAGGAGTTTTTGGTACTTTAGATACCAAAATAAAATCATTACCAAAAGAAAAAAAATTATTCTTTGCACCTTTTTTCAAATTCTTTATAAAGATATACCGTTACTTCTTTCGTTATATTTTAAAACTTCCCAACATCTCTAACAACAATTAAATAAGTGTCCATCACGAATTAACAACCTCTACCTTCCAAGCAGTTAGAGGCCAATCAATCTCTCTAAACTAATTAATTGCAAACACACAAAAGACGAATTATCCATCTACCCACCATTTTCCAAATACATTACCAAGAAATTCTATTATCTCGTCTGTTACATTTTCTTAATCCGAGCATCTAACATTAATTAACATCTTCTGGCTTCTAAATATCTAAAAACCAATCAATCTCCTAAAATTAATGAATTGCGAAAATCAATCTCTCCAAACTAATTAATTACCCCTTTCCAGACACATTACCATAAAACCTGAAATTTCTAACTTCGTCTTATCCCGATCAAAATAAACCAAAATCATCGTGAAACTCTCAAACTATTTAAATTTCACGATACTCGCTAGCCAGTACGAATAGTTGAATTTTCAATCTGCTTTTTAATTTGTATCGGCGGTGCGTGGCACGAATTTACGAATAAATCTACTGAAAAAGAAGTAGGGAGATTAAGTTTCGAGCAGGGTGGCGGTATTTTTCCCCGAGGGTGCTTCGGGGATTGTTTATAGAAAGGTACCTAGCGAAAGTCTCGCGCCGTGGAAAATGAAAGTTTGAAGACCTCCACTTCTCTTCTTCTTTTCCTTCTTTTTTTTCGTCCCCTTCCTCCCTCTCTCTCTCTCTCTCTTTCATTTGATTTTCCAGCGAGACTGTTTCGGAGGTCGTTTATGTAGGATCCACCGATGAAACTTGCACGCGTGTCGGGTATAAACGTTTAAACTTGGGCTTTTTAATTGAAATCAACCCCTTTCACGATTATAAATCCATACGCGTGGAGAACTTCGACTTTAAACGAGCGGATGCAGACTAAAAAATTATTTATGAGTTCGATAATGGAAAGCGTGTTATATCGATGAAGTTTTCATACGTACAAATTTTGTAACAAGTTTTCACCAATTTTTCTTGGTTTTCGAGTATGGTAGAACGTTCTGCGTTCCATGTCCGATGTTGGGTATACTTTATATCGTATTTTTGATGAGTTATGTAATTATATAACGAATGTATAGTACTCTTGTGTAACTACAGTGGCTACGAAAGTACTTGTACATACTTTTACTTTCCAATGAAGCTTTTTTATCGGGTTTCACAATCGTTTCACGTAAGTATTCAATTTTTATAGTCATATGAAAAGTATTACGAAATGCTATGAAACTTAATATGCTTGAACTTAATTAGTTAATAAATGTTATAATAAATTCAATGGCGTATAAATACTTTCTATAGTCACTATACATTTATCCATATGACAAGCATTAAACATGAATATTGAAATTTTTAGTATAATGGATAATGGATCATTTGAATCTATTTTTTTACGAAATATATACTTGCAAGAAATATTTTGTAATTTCTATGTGTATTTTCGAATCAGTTTCAAACTTTACCAATATAATCATGATAATCGAGATATTAGTACAGCGCTAATGGAGTTTCAAAATGTCTTATGCAATACGCGCAAGATATTCACAGAAGGTCTACGAATATCGAAATAATTTTGTGAGCTAACGTATATTTATTAGAGTAATCCAAGATACGTAATTAATGTTAGGTATGCAAATATAATTTGTGTTTAATTAAAATAATCCGAGTCAGCAGATTTAATGCTTTAAGTCCTTTAATTACCGAGAATGTTACATCACTTAATTTCTCGACTTTCGTCATAAATCTTCATACCCGTTAAATCTCTCGAATAATTAGTGTCGGATATGTAAGCATAATTAGCGTTTAATTAATACGATTTGAGAGGACTTAATGCCTTATTACTGAGAATGTTACATCATTTAATTTCTCCACTTGCATTACATATCCTCAAACCGGTTACATCTCTCGAAATTTCACCCTTTCAAGAAAACTACACGCTACAACACACACGTCATCTTCGTGCAATTGCAAAAAAGCTCGCTTCCATCCTCATCAGAAGCTTTCTTTTGTCAACGCTTCGCACCTCAAAGATCTTTAAACATCCGTTCGAATATCTGCATCCTGTCTGATGTTGATCTTTGATCCCTCTGATGTTTGATGTAACAAGAATAAAAAAAAAAAAAAAAGGGAAGGAGAGTGAAAAAGAAAATGGAAATTCGTCGTCGACGGCGGATAAACGAAACGTCGCGAAATAGGAAAGAAAATGGCAGCAGGGAAAGCTTCGAGATCGTCTGAAACTGCTTTGTCGATTACGATGTGCTGTCGATTTGGATTTAACAACCGTTACGCTGATGAGACGCATGAGAACACGCGTCGTCGCCGTCGTCGTCGTCGTCGTCGTCGTCGTCGTTGAAAGGACAATGAGGCACGGGAATTGTACAAAGGCATAAAGCCGGAGAGAAGCACGGCTAAAACACGCTTGAAACACGTCTGAATCGCGCGTGCTCCGCTGTCTGAAAAAAACGGAAAGGAGTCGAGCATCTATTTCCGGTGCTGGGACGTCCCAGCCGACCAGAGAAGGGGATGCGATCGTTATTACAGGTATGAGGCTAGTTTTATTTTAGTTGTTACTGCATAAAGAGATTGAAATGCAAGAACCGAGAATGTTGGATTAATAACGAGCATGTGCGCATTTTAGCTTTTCATTCATCTGGCATATTAACTTGAAGAATAGATAAATCTGATTCTCTCAATATACACAATCCGTCATTTTAGAAAATGACGTGAAATCTTATTTTCATAAAAATCGATTATATATACATTTTCTAAATTTAACATTTCAACTCGACGAATAGATGAAGATAATTTTGTCAATACACGTAACCTGGTTTTTAGAAACGAGATCAAATTGTATTTTAATGGAAATCAACATAAGAAGCTTTCTTAAAATGTAGGATTTCAATTTTAACAAAGTAAACAAGGATAATTTCTTCAAATGTGTACAATCTACTTTTGCAAAAATAATGTCAAATCCTGTCTCGATGAAAATCAATATAAAAAGTTACATATACCGATAATTTCATCATCCATCTCTTATTCGTTTGATTATAATCTACATAATTAAAAAAAGTTCTTTCAAAATACATAAATAGACATCGTTCAACTCTATCGATATCTATTAAAGTGTCATCCAACGTTTATTCGCAGTTCAGGCACGCAGACCGTTTAAAAACTATCAAACTCCGTTCACAAGTCCTACCTACCACCTGTTCGAAACACGTCCATCGAACGAACAACTTTGAAACAACTCAACAGTTAGTTGGCGTGTTATATTCAGCCCCGTTCCTCCGCTTTCCATCTTTTCAACTTTATCGTGCACTCGTGTTCCTTTCATCGAAACCGTTCCCGCCATCTTCTTTTCTCACGTTGTCTTCTCGCGATCGAATGTCATCCTCTATCTCTCTAGGGACCCACTGTGTTTGTACTCTATTCAAGTGGATATTTTTATGCTTTGTTAGCCTCGTTCGATCGTGTTTAGAATTTCATGGCACGAAACGACGATTTATCATCGTGTCGCTACTGATCGATTCCAGATTACACTTTTTGCTCGATATCCGTTTGATTCAGCTGTTGGAGGTCTCGACGTTTGGAATGAGTTTTGCGAGAAGAATATGGTGATAATATGCGGATGAAAGAAGGGATTGCATTATAGTTGGACGATTTTGTTAGCTTCTCGCAACGTACCGATGTTGTTAGAATAAACAACATATTTAAATTTCAATTTCAATGGTGCGCGTTAATCGCAAACCTCGTAGTATCCAACTCAAAATAGGATAGCGAATTGCAGAGTGAAGATAATGAACAGCAGTGAACAAGAAGAAAATTGTGGAAAATAGGAGAAATTTTTTTAAACTGAACGATACAGTTAAGAAAAGCGATGAATAATCTAGAGAATGGCGCTAAAAAGGTAAAGGGAAAAAGAGGATGTGATTAGATTTTCCTAAATTAAATAATATAGCTAAGAAAAAGTCGCGAATAACGTAAAGAATATTGCGAGAAAAAAGGAAGTGAAAGAGGAAAATATGCATAGGAAATGATTTTTAAATTGAGTATATGTGTATTATAGCTAATTTTATATAACAAAATAAAATTCACAAATAATATAACTTGGAAACGTCTAATGTTAAAGCTGCATTGTTACGTTATATACAATGTAAATTATTGAAATTTGTTAAAAATCGTTTTAAGAAAGCAATAAATTAATAAAACGATATTCTTTCAATTTCTGAGAATTTTATGGCAGAAAGTTGAATGTTTCATTTCACTTGCCGCGTTAGAATTTTTGTATCTTATATTTTGAGACAGTAGGAGTTGAATTTAATCGAATTCTTAATTTAAATTTGTTTTTTAATGCTTAAGTCAATAATTTCTCGTTACTTGTTCTCTAATATCAATTAAAATTTGAATAACTTTATATTAATATGCTGTGAGAAATGCACAATTTTTACGAGTTTTTCATAATGCGTGTATGGTAATTATGAATATTTGTAATAATATTTCCAATCAAAAAATGAAAAATTCAAGGGATGTAACATCTCCGAAATTGCGATTGTTTAAGGATCGAATTCTCCCGATGAATTCCTGTGGAAAACTTGTGAACTTTAACGAACGTATATCTCGACGCTAATATTTTGCTTTTAAACATCAACAAAGGTGTGCCGTTTGTCAGCAATTAAAGTCAACTATTTCAGCAGAAAGAGCGCGCTTTAAAGTAGGTTATTTTTTATTTTTTAGAAATACCTAGACAGCGGAATGCTGTCGGCCATTTTATGAAATATTTTATGGAATATTGCTTCGTCGACAGGCATTCTAATTTTTACGCTCTCATTGTTTCACGACAACAGGAAAATATTGAAATATTTATCATTGTCGTAAACGTAGGTAATATAAATGTATGGGATGCCGAAAAAGTATTCTTCGTGGCTTTGCAATGTGATTTCGGGTCGATGGAGATCTTTTACAAATGTGGAGCATAAAATTGACTTTGAGTATTAATTTGGATGCAGAATCTTTTTTGTTTGCATCGTATCGTACTCATCACGAGGAACAAAAATCTCAAAGGAGCCACGGAATGCGAATGACATCTTGGAAAAGGATATTTAATCTTCCATTAGTCTTCTCAAACTGATTTTATTTAATTACATTGAAGTAATATATAAAAAACAAATAAACAACAATATGGTGATAGCATAATATAATATCAGTAACATCAGCTCTCAAAACCACGACAAATACTTTTTTGACACGTATTCTATCATCTGTAGATTTGAAGAAATGATTATTTCTTCTTCAGTAGATGGAATTATCTCAGAACTTGTGTTCGTAAGTATCTACATGTAAGTAGTCTTGAGTACCTGCACAATAAGTAGAGTGATGTATCTGGGTAACAGACACTTTTCAAGTAGGTATCTCATTAACGGATTTGATTAATCATATTAGACCTGTTAAGTTGTTTTGATGGTTTTCGACCCAATTGTATTCTTCTAACGTTACGAAGTATTTGCAGTTTGGACTAAATACGAAAGAAGTCTTATTCAAGTGCAAGATTTCTCGTTTCAATTTTATGTTAATATCTTCTCGAAAAATATTACAACATCGTTATGTTTACCAAAATGAGAGCAAGATTGAAATACAAAAATTGGAGGATCGTTGCAATGTTAATAGCAACGGCCAGCAACTGATCTTGTATTTTAAGAGCTCGTAGCTCGTCCAGACGATATTGATTTTCGATCGATTGAATAATTTTACCAAATCCGTAACAGTCGAAAACAGCGTTCACACAATTCCTTGTCTTCGCTAAAGATCCTGATTACTTGCTTCGTTTGTTCGTCTATTCTGCCATTTGCAGTCAAACAGAATGGATGTAACTACATTTTTCATTATGCTTTGATATTACGCTCGTAGAAAAAAGACCATCAAAAAACATTGGTTATAATTTATTATAAAAAATAGACATCAATGTGTTTTCTATCAGATGCTCATGATTCAATTAAGAAGAGATGAAACAACATTTTTTAACTATTTTCTTCTGTCAATATCTACTATTTAATGATCCGTTGAAAAGAGCGGAGACAGGTTTAACAAAGTGAAAATCATCTTTTAATGAGATACATATACCCCTCTATTCTGTTTCTCTCAAATTTTTATTCTTTGTACGCGTATATTCTTCTATGTCATACAGCGCGCCTTTACTTTGCTAACATGATGACAAAATTCTGTATTTATTTCTGCCATTCTCCACGGTTCGTGTACGCTCTCCTCTATAACTCTTCCATAAAAAAAAAAAAAAAAAGAAAAAAGCGTATCGATCGATTCGGTTTTATTGTCCACTTTATACCATCGACAAAACCAAATGTCGAAAGCGAGCGAATCGGTGATCTCATCGAATGCACGGATAAGTAAATGTGCAATTACACAAATAAACAATTGAATCGACAAGCGAACGATACGCCGTAGTGTGAAGTAGCTATTATAGTAACAGCTATTACACAATTCATTGAATCCACTAATTCGTATGTATTGAGAGGTGAACGCGCGACGTGAAATACAGAAATGTGTGGACGTTGATAATTTGACAAAATTATTGAATCGTTCAAAAAAACCGTATCATCCGGACGTAAAGCTGTAAAGCTGTAAGCTATCAAAGGCATCTAGTAGCAAGTGTAACAAAAATGAAGCTTCTCTAGCAAACACGAAACATATAAACATGTGAAAGAAGGCATAAATATATTTTTAAAGAACGTTGACACTCACCCGTGTCCGTGCTTCCAGGTAGAAGAATGGCATCGTCACGAAACCAGGAGGTGACTGTCAGATGTTCCTTCACGTCTTCTCTTGCCGTGCAAGATAAAACCGCGTTGCATCCCTCCACTACCGGAGACCTGTTCACCCTTACATCATACCCAGGTACTGTCAATACTGAAATTCGAGTACAGACTCCAAATTAGAAGCTGTTCGTAGCGAAATTGACGAGAAAATTTCAAGACAGTGCAAAATTAACGTTTGATTAAATTATCGTCGATGTTAACCCTTTCGCTTCGACAGTCCAGTCCGCTGAATTATTGTCACTGAACGGAAACGCGCACCTGAAATACGCACAGTGTGCGTGGCTGCTGTATATGCGTTTTCCTAAGTCTTAAATAACAATAATTCTTGTACGAACCGTATGTGAAATATCGTTTCACTGTCAATGGATTTAATAGATTTTTTTAGCACGGAACAGTATACGATCGTTTTGATGTTTGAAACATATTGCGTGAAACGTTTTCATGTTGTTTCAACAATGAGTAACTTTAAGAAGTGATTAATCCAATATGTCAATAAAATCAATAGAAGATGTTCTGCCGATAACGAAAAAATATATTATTAACTACAGATAGCACTTTATATGCATCATTTGGATGCCGAATATATGGGGTGCCGGACCCAGGAGTCGTCGCGTGGTCGCTGCCTATATGCGGCGCTCGAAGCAAAAGGGTTAAAATTCGAACAGAAGCTGCAAATTAGAACTATTAAGCTGTTCGTAGCGAAATTGGAGAGAAATTTTAAGACGACGCAGAATTAATATTTCACTGAATTGCGTATGACTCGTTTCTCCCAATGTAACTTCAGGTTTTCAAACGACTGATACTCGTATTTTCCAGCAACGAGTCGAAACGAACAATTATTAATACAAACTTGATAACCAGACTTGACAAAGCGTAATTACCCAATGCTTCGTTAAACTTTCCTTTTTCTCCATCTTTCCTTCGTTTTTCTCTGAGCTTTACGTTTAAAAAGTTTCATCTCTTAAGGAAAAGGATGGAAAAAATGTTGCTGCAGATGTTTGCGCTGCTGTTTGCGTGGATTAAGCGGAGATGAAAGGGAAGTTTGACAAGTTTGGGGTTGTAGATTTCTCATTCTTTAGGAATCGGAGACTTCGAAACTGAGTTTATGGTAAGGGGTGAGTTATCGATTTGTTTTCGAGTGCGTTTTGTCGGGATTCTCTTGAGTGGATTAAAGTTACGCGAACTTGTAAAGGTCTTTGCTTTTCGAAGGCACAGATTTTTGTCTGTTTCTTTGTACGTTTCCAAGTTTCGAATCCAATTGGGAAGTTGTTTTGTACGTTGGGTAGCAAGTTTCTGATTGATAATCAATGCTTTAAACAATACTTCAAAATAAAGTTCTATGTCCAATTTGTATATTTCAAATAATATCATTCAAATGTTAGTCAAGCATTAGTTATTTCAAATCCTACTTCATATCTTTCATCCGTTATTGATAAATTTAATATCACGAACATTATTATAAGATTATTCGACAAGACTTTGCGTTCGAACCTTCATAATCATATTCCAGTAATATTCTCTATCTTTTTTGAGTTACAACAACAATCTTCTTTAATAACCAAATATGATCTGCTGTTTGTAAAAGACATTTTCTAATAAAATATCGCGATTTATTTTTATCCAACGTCACAATGTAGTCATATCAAAATAAATACTAAAAATCTTCAATCAAAAATCACGTCAGCGATGCTCGAAAAATACTTCGATCCACAGCTGATGTCAATTTTGAGATTTACGAGAATGTAGAGAAATAATCTATTGCAAGGATCAATTCTCATAAAACTATCGTAAATTATTACCCTGAAACAAAATAGAACAATCAAGTACGCTTGTCGTTCTATCCACACGATCCAAAAGAAAGAATCGCGACAGTCGTTTTCGCCCATTCCGCTATTTACATAAATCCCCTTCCGGACGAGGATTTTTCACGAGAGCTCCATGTTGTTTACCGACACGTTTCGTTCGAATACCGATGCAGGAGCTATAAATCACGCGGATGGACGTGACATCCGTTTCCGACCCGACACGGAAAATTCTCAGAGTAAAAATCGACGAAACATCCCGGGAAGACGTTACCATCCCCGCAACGCCATTACGCTCGCGATTCCGCTGTTAAATCGATAAAGTAGTGGATCGAAATCTTTCATTCCCGTGTTCCAATCTCCTTTCGCTACAATCCTTTACACGATAAAGTTGCTTGAGCGAATTTATCGAGAGTTATGTATCGAGATAAGATACAATCGTTCGTGGAAGTATTTTTCGAGTTCCATTAATTAGAACTGCAGCGAGACTCGATTATCACGGTTATATTGATAAAATTTGAAAGGAATTAAAAAATATACAGTGATCCGTATTAATTTAATTTAACTCGGATATTTCATACAGTTTAACAATTATTTAGCTTATTATTTTTATTTAGATAAAGTATATGCATTGGACAAATAAAATATTTGTCCAATTATTTGTTTTAATATATTAAGGATTGATTAATTAAGTCGTTGACTGGAGACGATTTTCATTCTTTTTTACGTGGTAACTGGGGTAAGGTTTATTTCACGGTGTATCGTCGATAATGCGTTAATTATTAGACACAAACTTGTACAATAATAATTTTGCGCACACCATGGTGCCGGAATATTAATGCGAACCTCTGTACATAGAAGCCACAGGATACATATTTAGTGGACTTGTATATTTTGAAAAGATCATATATCGCTATGTATACCGACGATAATAATTTCGATTAAATCATATGATTTTAAAGTTCTCTGGTTTAATCTGTATTTAATATATAATAATAGTATTAGTGATATTTATCTTATAGCTTGAGATGATAAATTAAAGAAGACAAATTAAATCCAACCAATCTGAAATTAAATAGCCTGATTTGAATTCTATACATTAAATTATATCTCTCGACGATACCAACTTCCAGTTACGTGAGATCAGTGAACAACAAATGATTCTCGATTATTACTATTTTCACGTTCACGGACTCGTTCGGGTTTCCTCGGTGAAAAGAAAGGAGGACGTTTGTCGAGGTAAATTCCGTAGCGGAGATAAGATTAGCGTCGCATCCGGAAATTCGTTTTCAGCTCCAGCAGTTCCGTCGCCGCTCCATTTATTCCCAGATCTGACAGGTAGCTACGATATTGCTCTTAATAGCACTGTCAGCCTGGGCGTCACGCTGTTACGCGTCTCATTTCGAAGGCACAATTTAAGTATTAAACGTAACGCGTTTAAGTCACTCCTTCCCTGCTTCTGACATTCGAAAATTTTGCAATAACCCGGCTCCTCTCTTTTCCACGTTTTCCATCCACGGAAAACGCTGTTGCACGACAGAGAACAACGTCGTTTAAACGAATTACATTCAGTTCATAGTGTTAATTTAATACCTCCGGACATGGCACTTGTTTGTCATCCGGATGTCAATTTCACTTCTACGTTTAATACAACGTTATTTCGATTCTAAATTCTATCAGGCTACTTTTTCTTCTTCTATGGTTGATGGACATTCGGAATTAATTGGCAATTACATTGTTACAATAAGTTACAAATTGGACAGTGTTTGGTGTCATTTTGTAGTTGGATTTTATTAAATTTTCTATTTAGATTTATTAGTTTTCCTTTTTAGGTATGGCAGATATTTAGGACAAATTGAAATTTCTAGTATTTTGTGATCTTTCTCGTTTGTATATTGTTTGTTGCTATATGTGGAACACGGAGAAAGAAAATTCGGTGAAATATCGGAGGCATTTAAATAAAACTACCGACAGTCTCATCGTTCGCCTTCATGAAATGTTAAAAAAGAAGAACGTGTCTATCAGAGAAAAATTTGGTAGCACGAGAGTGGACAGAAAACGGTGGAAAAAAAGGAAATTCGTGGAAGCGTCCAACTGCATTTTGGAGATATGAGAAATGAAGAAAGTAGAGTGTGTCGTAAAAAAATTTGAAACCGAAGAAGCTAGAAAATGTTGGATATAAAAAATGAAAGTTCGAGGAAATATCGAGTCAATTACTTTCTGCAGTCGTAAAAAAAAAAATTAAGAAAATATCCAGAGACAGAATGTCTCATAGAAAGATTTAGTGGAACGGAAGGAGCTAGAAAATATTCGAATATAAAAGAAGAAAATTCGAGGAAACGTCGAGTCGATTGCTTTTTGGAGACGTGAAAAATTAGGAAGCCACTTGGAGAACGCCCCGTGACTGGAGCTGGCAAATACCTGGATAACGATCAAATTCCGTCGAAGGGGAGGAAAACGAAACGAAACGTGCAAACGAGGCCAATATGCGCAGATCTCCAGCGAACCGGGCAACGATATTTCCCGTGGATTCGCAGCCAACCCCAGGATTAAGTTTCTTTTCGATTCACGTTCCCTCGATATCGTGGTGCAGCCTGCAACGATTTCTCTCGGTTAGATTGACGTAATCTGTTGAGGACAGACGGATCATCCGCTGAATCTTCAATTGGAAACATCGTTAAATATTTTTGTTAACTTCTTTATGTAGATACTGTATCGTTGAAATTATTATTATTCATTCGATGGTGCTTGACGTAATTATGAGGATAATTCTTTGATATAATTGAAGACGAGAATTTGTTGTTTATTTTCGATGATGTCTTTCTTCCTGATATTTTATCGTTCGAGTCGTTGAATTACGTATTGAATTATTTCATTGTTCAAATTATTGGGTTCTTGTTTCGTTATAAACTTTTGGATACGAAGTTGAACATGAGATTCTATTGTCGACGACAAACGAAAGACAAATTTCTCTACAACTCCAAAGACAGTCATAGAAAGATTAAACACTAAATCAGTGCAAGCCTTGTTACAAAATTAATGCACCGATCCTTTATCAGCCAGTCTTTAAAAACGAAATTTATAACAAACAGTAATATTAAACAGTCTCAGAATTGTCCAAATTAATTTCCAAATTTGATCCACCAATTTATATTTATAATTGCCAAATTATACCGTTGGACACATACTTCTGAATGATCTTAAATCTAGACAGTCTCGTCCTATAAACTTCAGATTAATGAAACTCTAAATGGAAATCTCAATGACATCGAACAAATTTTGAGATCTTTTTCCTTCCTGAAAAACACGACATTACATAACAAAGTCTAATCTGATCCCGTGATCCAGTGAAAAATAGTAATAACCGAGAATCATTTGTTGTTCACTGATTTCACGTAACTGGAATTTGGATAATAATTAACCTTTTTAAACGTTAAAAATCTCTTAAAAACAGAGGAAAGGAGAAACCAAAAATTCCAAACAAATTTCCTCGACGAACCGAAATAAAAACCATTTCTCGGTTCATCTCAGGATCAATTAATGATCCATTCGTTCTCGGTGCACGATGCTTCGCAGTCGCTGTCGGAGGTCATCATCGGAAGTGGCGCGGCACGAGCGCTTCCCGGGATACCCTTGCGAGAAACCCGCGCCAAGTTGACTGAAGAGAAAAAGAAAAGCACGTAGAAGGAAACAGAGAGAGAGAAAGAGAAGAGAAGAGAAACGGCTCCCCTTTTTTCTCCAGACAATGCAGCTCTTCTCGGGAACAAGTCCTTTGGCGGACGACGAGGGTCGAGCCGATGTCATTTCAGATAAATTCCTCATCGCTTTTCAGCCGGGTCCAGGCCTCACCTCTGTATCTCGGCCCTTTCATTCCAGTGATACCGTGCATCGAGAAGAGAGCAAGGAACACGTGGAAATCAGCTTGCATCCCTCCTCTTTAATCGTGTGTTTCTTCTTGCGGTTAGTTTGATTTTTCCAGGTGCGATGAGTGTTCTTCTCGTTTCTCTCAATTTCATGCAGCGGTATTTCTTTTCTAGCTTTGTGATTGACTTTTATGATTAATGATACGATTGGTGTTTGGTGGTTCGAAGAGGTTGTTTTGGAAATTTGAAGAAGTGATCGGACTTGTTCGTTGCGAGAGCAAGCAATTGAGAAATTCTTTACTTGCACCCATTGCAACGATTATGTCAAATTATTCATTCGTTTCTCGTACACTTCACGATGGACCATACGGTTGATGTTTGTTGGGCTTATAAAAGATTGTTTTAGAAAATAAGAATTTTTCTTTGGCAATTTTGTTGTTTATCGCGGGAGCAAGGATTCGATAAGTCGAATTCTATCTTTCCATTATAATCGAATGTTTTATCTTATTTAAATTTGCTAGAGAGATCATATAAAATTACCTTTCGTTTCTACAAAATTGCAATTTAACAGTATAAAAAAATGATATAACAACAGTGCATTGTCTTGTAATAAAATGCAAAAATAGATATATATCATAGATATTAAAATTGTATTAATAGGAGGAAGGAGAAAGAACTTAAGAAATTAGTTGTCGAAATCTTTTTCATATCAGAACCCAAGAAGAAAACAAGAACAAAATGAATTTCTTCCTTAAATTAGCTGGAAATTATTTCTTATCGAAATACAGAATCTATATATCCTACAATTCAAAAGAAAACAATTCTCTTGAACTAAAAACTTGCTTTAAAAATCTATATTTTTTAAACTAGCTTCTAAACAAATTCTTAATTAATCAAATTACGCTTAGAAATAATCGCCTGCCGTTATATCTCAAGAATTTCACCAAAAAACGATCAATTTTCCTTTCACTCGCTACAGAAGCGACAAAATTAATAATATCCGTACACCAGAAGCTGCAACTCTTCCCCTAAACTTTGTCTCACATTGTCCGCTATCCTTCCATCTGATGAGGCAGCGATAATTAACGCGCGCAGCAGTTTCTCTTATCCGGAACCGCGGCACGAAACGCAAACTGCTCGAATTGCAAGCGAATAGCTCGGCGAATATATCCCAGTGTCCCCTTCACGACCAATTAACCGTTTCATTCGCGGTATCCGCGTCGGATCTGGCCTGTAGAAGACGCTGCAACATCCTCAAGTACGTCTGTCTCTATCTTCAAGCGCGACACAGACGTACGAACCGGAAACGGGACGGAAATGGTACATGTTGAGGTTGAAAAGGCGCAGAGTTGAAAAGCCTCGGCTTGAAAAACGGAAAGAGAAAGACACGAGAAATACAGAGGACCAGGCCTAACGTCCAAGCATCGCGAGGCAACCCTTCTGCCCGCCCTTTTACCACCCCTGTTTCTACAGCGGAAACGCGGAAAGAAACAGAGAAAAGGGTAGGAAGATTGAATGAAGATGGCGAATCCTCTCTGATATTATCGAGACAAGAAACGAAAACGCTACTTTCACAAACTAAAGAGCTAGCGAGGGAGAGAGAGAAAGAGAGAGAGAGAGAGAGAAGGAGTAGAGTTTAACCAGAGGGAGGGAATCGAAATGGGGATGAAGCGCGGAAGAGCAGAGGTGGGGATGAAATCTTGCTGAATGCCGGGTCACTCGTTTAAATAATTAAACGCGTAATTACCGCCGGCTGGAACACATTTTAATGAACGGTGCCTTTTCCAGGAAGCTCTGCCCCGTCTCTGTCTACCTAAGCTAAACCTTCCTCTCCTATGTTTTTCTGCCGGGCTGCAAGAAGTCGGGGAAACTGTGCGTGGGTCTAGGAGACTCTCTTACGTAAAAGGAAGTTGCCAGACTTTTTTGGCAGGTTTCCGTGAGTCGTAAGTTTTGCGTAAGTCTACGCGAAGGTTAGGTTTCGCCGAGATGCCTGGTGAAAGGGTGATGCCGAGCGAAACAGAGTGGTTGATAACGAGCCACTTCTTTTCGAAATCCTCTTTGGCAATCTGCTTTTAAAGGGTGGATTTATTACGAAACGCTGAAGGCTCGAACGGTCCAAGACGTTCGAGAGATTATCGAAGATTTCGATTCGACGGCAGCTTGTTAACGACGAAGTTCGTAGAAAGTTCGATGTAACGAGGTTTAATTAACGCCGCATCTCATAGATCTGGCTTCTATGATCGTTTGCGTTCAACGTCTTTTCCGTTGCCCCCTTGTCGCGTCTTCTCTTCCGTCTTTTTCCCTTCGTTCTCCTTTTTTCTCTTGCCAGGCGGTAATTACGTTTAAGAAGAGAGGAAAGTCGCGTCGTTTATTAGTCGGCAGACTTGTTACCACCGGAAAACGTTGAGTTTTCACGGTGGGACGAGGGAACAGGGTGGGAGGACTTTGAGAGTAAATTTGGCGGAAATTCTTGGCGAATTCATGATAATTCGATTGTTATTGTTGCATCTTTCATGGGATTAAGCAGCACTCAATAGCGTTTAATTGGAAGTTCTACTTTGAGATGAGTTGAAGAAGTCTGTACTTTCTGCTAATTTAGAGTATAGTAGATATCTTTAAGAACTAATTTCTTTTTCTTTTTTTTGAAAGGATGTTATTTATGTTAATTTTTTAAATGCTTTACATACTTACCTTGGTATAGTTGATCAACGCAAACGAACATTGGCGAACTTGTATATTTTTATATACTTTTTAAAAGTATTTCTATTGATAGATAGGCATATTTTTAAAAATGATGTTTCTCGTTAAAAGATTTAAATACTGATATTTGGGATACCATTTATATTTGTTTGATTTTATGTTTAAACTTAAAATATAATTTCTTAAATAGACCCTACCTTCAATAGACAGTCAAATGTCGCATTGAACAATTTCATAAAGTGAAAAGTACAGAAGAATAATGACACTACAAACACTGTTTCTTAAATTTACCTTGCAATTTATCATTATTTGTATCATCTTCTTGCATCATATTTATATCTCTCCTCGTCTTATATCATCGTCTAAATGAACTTATGTAACTATACATAAATTTATATTTATTTCTTACTTTCTTGAGAGTTGAATATTAATCGTGTAGGTATCTATGTAACGAAATAAAGAAATTAATCAACAGTGGAATTGATAAATCTGTCCTCTGTGAGGCTCAGTTTTCCTAGTCTAAACAGCTAAATCCTCGAAACGACATCGCGAAACGAGACGAAACTCATGGGATATCAGTCGAAGACGCGATCAAAGTAAACTCTTCTATTCTCGTTCTTCGATCTAATAAACAGCATCGATGGAAAACAGTCGGAACACGTGCAAGTCGGACGATTCATGTTCGAGAACTCTCCGCGAAGTGACCGACTTACGAACGAAGGATGAAGTTAAAAAAGGGGAAATCGTACGGTCAGGATCGTAGTATTTGACTTTCGAATTCTTCTCCAGTTTATCCCCCTTTTTTTTCCCTATACCAACTGGTCAAATTGGCTGGACCGTATACGCTCGCGTTTCCTGTCGGAGAACTTTCTCGCAGTTCCCCAGACGGGGATGTCTCGACGTAAAGTAGAAAGAAGAATTTTCTGTTGCCGCTGACGGCCGCGACTTACCAACTTCCCCAGACGAAAAACCGACCAATCGATACACGCTCCTCCACCTTCGTCTCGAGAACTTGGCCGAATTTGCTGTCATTACGTCTCTTCTTCGAAAATTTATTTGTCTATTTGGTAATTGACGAGCATTAAAACTATGTTACGAAAAAGAACACAGTAGTTATAATGTTATAATTGTACGTATGTTGCATATACATATGTATACGTAGGAAAGAAAAATTAACTAGATTGCAGATTTTTATATTTATGTATTTATAGGAAATTTGAAGGTGTAAAAATGTGTTCAATGCATATAACGCGCAAAAATGTATATATTCTTTAAGTTAGGGTATTATTCTTTTTTATTTTTTATTATCAAACACTAAATTCGAGGGAGAATCCTATTCATAAACATTAGGCTGTCGCATAAGGAACGTTTTTCGAGAAATAATAACTTTCACATGGCAAGTATTCGTACAATTGCGTATTTAAAAATGTTTATATAACAAAATACTTGGAAAATTAAAATAAAGTAATCTAACTTAGAAAAAACAAAAATCACGCACATCTACTATATTATATCGATCTAAAGTTCCAAACGAAAAAACCCTCATCAACGTTAATTTTCTTTTCTCCTAATCAAACCGAAATCCACCTAAAAATGGGTAAAAAGTAGAGAGAGGATTCGTCTACGCGAAAGTAAAACAGTGTGTCGACGAGATCGCATTAAAAAAGCAACGGAACGAATCGAAGGCAAGTTAAATGGAAGGATTCGAAATTTTCTTCTAATTTCGGTTGCACAGTGTACACGTGCTATCCACGTCAGGCGAAAGCACGTAGCTTGCTATACGCGTTGGTTGGCATAAAATCAGCCATTTAAATGGTGGCTCACGTAAAGCTCGTGGTACCGGACCAACCTTTGTCCCATGTTCTCCCGAACGACGTTGCCCAGACGTTTCTCCTGTCTTCTTCCTCTTTCGCTTCTTTTTTCCTATTTCCATCTTTCCTCTGGCCTCTTTCCTTCTCTGTCTGGTCGTTTGTTCAAATCGAACTTGCTTCGATACAATTTAACGGCTTTCATTGGCGTTTTCCCTCCGGTATTTACTCAGCGAGCCGCGTTTCCGGCATAATGGGATCTTCAGCAACTTTCCGCCATTTCCGGCGACCAGTCACGTTCCACAGGCGACGTTCTCTACTGTAATTGACGTTTATTGTGCTCACGCAACGCGCCGTGGAAACATATCGATGGGTACAAGACCTCCTTTTAGTGCTCCTTTCGCGATTTATGTTTTAGTTTCTGTAGCTTGCACAATGAAAGATGACACGAGCTACCTTTGTGCAGTTCCCTTCTAAATAATTTCTCTTAACAATTTCTAAACAATGAATATACGATTATAATTTTTGATGTGTATTCGTCGTTTGCACTTTACAGCTGATAGTTCGGAGAATACAGGACGACACGCAATAATTTTATGCAGTTTCCTTTTCGAAAGTTATTAGGCTCTGTTCTGGACAGGGAATTATTATTTTTAGCGTTTCTCTTTTAAGTTTCAGCATTTGTCATTCGAAGAATGGGAGACAAGATGGGGTATTTTTGTACAGTTTTCTTTTCTAAAATGCGCTAATCTCTATCCTGTATAATGGATATTCGATTATTATTTTCAGTGTTTTTTTCATCGTTTGCTCTTCAGTTTTGTAGATTGAACAATATAAGAAGAACGAAGGGTCTTTATGCAATTTTGTTTGCAGATTATTACTTCTTATTATTGATAGTACAAGATTACCGTTCACTATTCTTCATTGTAGATATTCTCAGTAACATTCGACCATTATTTTTATAGTTTCATCGTTTGCTTTATAGTTTAACTGCTTGCAGAATAGAATAATTGTATATAACAAGAATACTTTATTGTTACACAATTTTGTCGTCAAGTCATTTGTCCTATTCTGAATCCTACACTGGACTGTTTTTTAATTATTTCTAATATTTCTTTTATATAGCGTTTACTCCTTAATTTAGTATTATTAGCTGGTCCAAAAAGTTTCTTTCGTTTTATAAGGAAACAATAGACGCACAATTAGTTTATTGGATTATGCGCGAACGTAATAACAGAAATATATCGAAATGGATCATACCAAATTCAATAAAATAATATAAAACAGAAATTGTTGTTCATCTATTATCACCTTATAAAACGAAAGAAACTTTTGGGACAACCTAATAGCTTGATCAATATACAAAGAACAGAGTATTTCTATACAATAGCCTTTTATTTATTTATTATTTGCTATTCCTGTGATATTTTTTTATCACTTCATATTTTCAAGAGACATATAAGACTCGAATAAATCGAGGAAGTTTTTAATAATAAATTTCAGGTTAAAGTCGCGATTATTATTTTCTCAATATATATAGTGTATGTGTGTACCGTTTCTATACAGCAGCCTGCGTGAACATTCCCCTTCCGATGCTGGGACTTCGGGGAAAAAAAAACATAGTAATTAATGAGCACCGCACTGGAATACGATAATGAGACTTCTGTCCATAAATGCAGAAATACGGATAGAGATTTTCCCTCGTGATATTTTCCGCTATTTTTATGTTATTAACGCGTTGCCCTTTACTCGACCACCCCGCAGAACTGAATAAAACGCGACGCAACCAGAATCTTTTAATTATTCGTTAAGCCCCTTATTTGTTGCCATTTCAACCGACTAAAAAATATACCATAGCTTCGATTCAGCTTCATCAGTATTAATTGGAATGAAATTATAGACGAACGCGTGCAATTTAGTATATTTATATTTCTTTTATATTTATTTAAATTTCATTTGAGCGTTAGATTTTGTTATTGGCTGCAATTTTTAGTTGTATGTGGAATTGTTTGTTCCTTTATATTATATACATTGTCCGTATGTCTTAACATTTTTACTGTATTACTACAAATTTTATTTCGTCTTTGTACTCGTCGTTTGTTCCAGTATTAAGTCATTGCACTGGTTTTACGATACAATATGACGACCATAACTCCCACATCTTATGGAAGAGTAATTTCGAAATGTAATTTGCATTTGATTTTTAGATCAAATATGTGTTCTTATTCTCCTCTTGTACGTTTAAAAAATATCAAATTAGCATTAAAGATTTATACGTGTATAATTTGTTAATATTTATTTATCTCTATGCACACACGTTTACATATTTATGAATATAATATCATTCACATTGCTCTGTTCTCTCTTATAAACTGTTAATATATAATTATGACATATATAATTAAACTGATATAAGAACCGAACAAACATTATTTGTCTTTTAAAAAATACATTGTGAATTTTCAAAATCATCTATTTTCAAAAGATCTGTATCGAATATTTCATGTTAATAAAATACTTCCTTTTAGCCATCGAGCGACGTAAAACTGAGAAAATCAATAAAAAACGCACTCATCATATTTCTCCTGTCTGTGGTCTTCATTTATAAACTGAATGTCACATTACGTGTTAAAAATTCGATCAGCCGACTCTCTAAATTTTACCAAAAGTATAACAAACTCACCAGCACGAAGGGTAACTTCCCTGGAAAGCACGGTTCCAACGGAACTGGTTGCACGACACCTGTATCTAGCGTTGTGCACTTCCGCTCGAAAGTCCTGCGCCAGAAATGGCGGAAAGTAGAGGGTGCCGTTCCCGAGCAGCTGTCTGAAACAATGGAAAAAGAATGAAAGAGGAAGAAAAAAAAAAGGAGAGAGAAACGAAGAAGCTAGAATTCTAACGTCTTCGCCCAGGTTCCATTACTGGCGTTACCATTTCGCGATATAAATTCGCCCATTTTTAGCTTCCTTTTACCATTCTGCCTTTTTACCACCGACACTCTCACGAGCAAATGCCTTTTATTAATTCGCCCAGGAAAGCTTTTAAAATTGCAGAAGAAAATACGTGGTACGGGAATAATTGAAATATGCGAATAAACGAGAGAAATTCTAATGTTGCATTGAATAGAGTGTGTTTCAGATTAAATTATAGCGAATTAAATGGTACTATTTAAAGTGTTGCGTTGATGTTCATGTACAGTTCATGTACACAATGTTTCTTTGTTTAATTATTCTGTTATTTGGTTTACGAGATTCAGAGAAATTATTTAAAAGTTTCATTCTCCAATACCGTTTAAAACACTTTTTTGCATCCTTTCTACGACTTTCTTGTATCCTAAGAATTTTTATACAGCGTAATGAAATTAAATTATGGAAATATATTAAATTATAGAAAATCTGATGCTATTATTTAGAGCTTTATATTGATTCTTTCCGGTTTTAAGAATTTGTTGCATTTTTATTGCCCATTTTTTATGCCCAAATTTTATTTCGCCCGATTATATTATCAAAAATAGTTACCATTTACTTGATATGTTTACTCTTCTGTACATAAACCAATAAAATTCTTCCTAATCAATTACAGTCCAAATACAATATACAAATGATAAGATTAAGTTTCAGCTCCAATAACAATAATGTATCAATAAAGTATGAATAAACGCCATATAATTTAATTTTTGTTCCCCTCTAACCCCATGTTTCCTTCTAATCTGCTCCATTTATAGTCATTTTGTCAAGACTCGCTAAGCCTATGCACAAATCGCGCTCGCGGCGATCGAAATTTTAATTTCTTTTTCTTCCAGTAACGAAAAAGTCGTTCTGCAGACGCATCGTGAAAAGCGCGCACGTCCATATAAACGAATGTCCTTCCCGTAAGCGATAAATTGTCGCTAATGTATGTGCATAACATAAAAGTCGAGTCTCTTTCGAGCTGCGATAGAAAACATTCCGTAGGTCGATCAACGAATCGAGTTAACCGCAAACGAGATGAAACATTCAGGATTCGCGTCATAACAGCATAGCTAAAAATGACGAAAAAGGTCTAACTGTGTCGGGATATCGATTCTCCGAGAGGTCAAACTAGCAGCTAGTTTCTGTTCGTCTCGTCACACGTGGGATCGTCACGAAGCTTTTCAGTTCTTTGAAGGAATGTAGGATTTCAAAATTGAAATTAATTTGGATCGACTGGGATATTTCGTTAGATATTTGCATATTACACTTTGATCACTACTATTACGAAGATCTATCTTCGACAAAATATTTGATAATCTTCGAAAATATTATGGCAAACTAGAATTCTAACAAATATGTCTTTCGTTTTCAGTATAAATATTGATATAGGCACAATGAAATCTTTCGATTTTTAAGAGTTGAAAAATTGGAAAATTCCAAAATTGGAAATTTCTCTATGCATCGAAACTCTTCTCTTCGTGTAAAATGAAATTTTCCTCTGTACAGCAAAAATCTTCATTCTCTATGATATACGTTGTATCATATATGATAAGATATATACTGTCCTGAGAACGAAACGTTTCAAACATTTTTTAAATTAAAATTGTAACATAATGCAGTGTGATGCATGACATTATTCCAAAATCTAGTCATAGCGAGGACCTTCATTCTTTGAAGGCCACAAATATAATGCTCTCAAAATGGATCCTTTCAACATTCAATTCTTAAAGATTGGAATATCGTAAAAATTATAATATATTACGATACAAAACATTATTCCAAAGCATCAACATAGCAAATACCTTCGTTTAATGCGCTACAAGCAAGATACTCCTAAAATACGTTTTTCTCAACATGTTAAAGTTAATATTGTTTCTCGTCAGATGTCCGAGTATACGTTGTCTTATGCTACCCGCGTTATTAGAAACCGTTCTGTATTCACTGCGTAATTACACGCGTTCGTGTACGCCCGTACAATGCGGTTACGTTCCAGGTTATGATAGCCGGCTGACAAAGCTTTCGGCTATACTACTTGTTTAACTACACACCGAACCATACTACTTAATCGCTTACGTAACCTACTTGTACTGATTACTTACACAATCGGGTAACAGTTGTTTGATAAAACACGTTACTGTTGCCGTTGTCTGATTAGATATTGTGTCGGACAATATTTACACCTATTCTACTTGTCTAGTTTAATGCAACCGTATGCTATTGAACTCGAACGTTTGTTTTAATCTTCTGACCAGTTTCGCTTTAAATTTGTTTAACAAATTCTATTGATCGGCTATTATCTACTCTGTTCGATTTTCTACTCAGAGAAGGTTAGTGTTCTACCTGTATTATGTTTACTGCATATTGGAGGATAGTAGAATGACTCTATTTACTGACCTATTCTACTGCAGCATTCTGTACAGCTCTATTTTACTTGTTTGACCACGTACAATCCAATTCCACTTATCATACAGATAATGTCCTCTACCGATAACTCTATTTTATTATTCGATTATGCACCGTTTTGCGATAGTTTGATCTTGATGGTTCTTTATTGTTTATGGAAATAATAACATGTTTGTAAGATATAAAAGAGAATAACAGTTTGGTATGTTTTTAGATATGAATTTTTGGAATTCAGTGCCAGTGTATTATGATAGTAATATACGAGCTAAATGTTTTGCGTGGTAAAAGTTACGTAATTTTATAGCTAAATATGCTATAATCCTGCTATGGCAGGATTAACATTAACTCTCTACGATGCTATATATGCTCTGTTGAGATACTTAACTATACAAATATCTACCTGCTCATAAACGGGTTGTGTCGAAGGCAAATAACGTCACACGCGAGACAAATTTATTCAAGTGGATCGGATCATTTATGGAGCTACAAACGGGGATCAGAAATGAGAAAGTGTCATGTTTCAGTCTCAATGAGATGTACTAATATATACTTTAATAACCTAGTACATAGTACCTATGCTAATATCTAATAATTCTAGTAATAATCTACTAATTTCAATTATTATTCGAGAATCAAACTTTCTACAAATCAATGGGGAATGTCAAGTTTTAGCATTTCTCAGAAAACAAACATTTATTTCTCAATATAATATTAGATATAATTCAATAAATATATTAAAATAAAACATTTCATTACTTTTTTATTCTGCATTATTATCTACAATTTTAAGTAATATATGCATAAAACGTTAAATAGTAAAAGATCAAAAATATGTTGCATATCTCAATGTTTTCCAACTGCTTTAGAACATAGCAAATTTGAATTCAAATTAATGCAACATAGCCAATGGTAAGCATCACATACACAGGGATATACGAAAAACTGCTAAACTCGAAAATTTGTTAAATTCATAACGTATTTCCCTCTTTTCCCGTCGACCCTTCAAATATAGAAATAATAATGAAAAGAAACGTTGAATCGGATGTGAAAATCGTTGCATACGTGCAATTTCAGAAAGTGTTGAAGAATATATTAAGCGGATGAACATTTGCTTATATCGTCCACTTGTACGCAGCGTATCGCACAGTGCAACTAGCACACGCTTGTCATCCACACTTTTTCCGCGTGTCGAGTGTCATCAACAGATTTTCCAAGCTCCGCCTGCGAACGCGAATGTCCCATTTCGAGCTAACTGACTCTTGATCATACATCCTGTTGACTATTATAAAATGTGGAAATATAATCATCTGATGATGTCGATTCTTCATTTGTCACGAGCCATTTCACGAATCATATTTGTTCCAGATAATTTCGTAGGATTTACGAAATTCCAAAATAATAATATACGAATGAAGATATGAGAGCCAGAAAGTGCAACGTTTTCGGTTCGCTAGAAGAATGACGCGATTAAGACACGTACATTTTTTCAAGGAACCAGGCACAAAATAAAAACGAATTTGTTCAGACGAAAAGTTATTAGAAATAGTAGAAAAGATGGAAATAGGAAATTACTAACAATTCAAGTATTTGGTATTGAAAAGACTTGCTGTCTTTTACCCAACTAATATTCTTTGAGTGTAGAGAGTATTTAATAAAATATCACGCATTTGTTATTATTCAAGGAAAATAAAAAAAAGATTTCTGAATTGTAATATTTTTAGTAAATACTATAATTTTGTTGGATAACCATGACATTTATATTCTAGTAAATAGTAGTACACTATCACAGTAAATTTTTGTAAATATCAATATTGATGGTTTAAATAATATATCTTCTAATAAGCTGCGTAGGAGAAAAGTTAAATTCTAAAACAGAGAAAACAACATCTAATAATATCAAAATTTCGAGGTAAATGAAGAAAAAAGGGAAGCAAAACGAAAAAATATAGCAAAGGAAGGGGTTATTCGAGCGAAAACTGCTCCGAAATGGCAGAAACCTGTTTCCAGTTTCCAGGTAGCTCGTTGTTCGCGTTACTTTTGTATGAATGATTTTATAGGTGTTATTCCTTTATGCTGCACTGGCTTTAGTTCTTGATTTCATGTTTCCACATCACTCGTGTTATTTGTTTCTCGTGTATTCATATTTATGTTTCTTTCCTTTTCTGTGGATACTCTTTATATGCTTTTATCGTTTATTATGTAACATTTCCTTTGACATTTTCAGTTTCTACCTTTTATCGACGATCCACATTACGTTTCTTTTATACTCTACGTTGTACAATCTCTTTGACTTTCACTTTAATTGTTTCTCGTCTATTCATCATTATATTTCAATTATACCTTATTTTCAATCTTTCCTTCAATTTCCTTTTCCATTCGAAGAACCGGAATATTCAAGAAGAGGGTGTTTCTTTTATCAACACAACTGCGAAAAACAGCGTAGAATTTACTGCATCATTTTAAGTGCAATTTATATCTCAATGGTACGAGTATTCGTTTTCATGAAATATTTATCTGTGTGCTATATGTATTGAGAAAAATGACTGATTATTTTCATTAACGCTTCCCAGATAATTTCACAATTGAATTTACGTCTGAATGATTCAAATACCATTCCTCGTAAGGTATTCTTTATTTATCTGTATTTATCTCACTTATCAAAATTTTCCAACTGCACGTTTATTTAAACTTAAAGCTTTTACCGTAAAAGACTTTTATATTTTCCTTTACTTACTTCATTTATTTCCTTCAATTTCATCTATACTTTTCCTAAATGTATTTTATTTACATCTAACGTACTACAAGTTCAATAAGAAATGTTTATCTTATGATTAATTAACGAAAGACGCATATTTTATTTATTTCGTAATCTCTGACAAATATTTGCACCATTATCCCTTCGCCTTTCATTTTTATTCCCCAATCTTTCACTACCAGTTTGATTCCAATTTATCAATTCTTCGTCTTACTATTTTATTCATTCCATCCTGCCTTTTTCACCTTTCATCTTCATCATTTCCATCCCTGCAACCTTCTTTCGCGCGCGCGTCGTTACATTTATTCCAGCAATTCCTCCTCCGGTTGCTTTATCTTCTGCAAACGAAAAACAGCCTGCAGCTGTTTCCTCTCGCGTCTTTAATCGATCGACGTGTATCGAAACACCAACACCGCCGGCAGTGAATTTTCGTCGGATGCGAAATGAACAGAAAGCTCGACGTTTGAATTACTGAAAACCGAGAATCGAACAGCAAAGAGGAACGTTTCGCGGATGAACGTCGAATCGGAAGTCGAAAGGGGTTGCTTTTGCTTTGAATTCTTCCAGCTTCTCTTGCGGCTTCCAACTGATACAAAGTTTCGACTGCTGAATGTTCGACTGGTTCAAGGCTGTGTCTGTTTCTGTTTTGGCTCTGATTTGCTTCTGATCGATGCGTCTGGAGTATGAGAAAGGCGAAAGTAAAGGTTTCTGCCAGGCTTCAGGGGCAATTAGATCGCGTAGCCTTGACGAGGAACAAAAGATGGTTTTTGCAAGCTGAGCAGTCTTCAATGGAATATTCGAGCTTGAAGACTCAGCGAATAAAGCGAAAGTGTTTTAAGATATTTTAAATATTTGAAGCATTTTATATATTATGTCTTAAGTATGCTTCTGAATTGTGTTTTCTAAGAGAGAGGTTTATAAGAGAGGTTTATTGATTCTTCTGGAATTCGAAGATATTTTTGTGCGCCACAGCTTATGGTACACAATTAGGTTGAAGAACGAGAGCTTCCAAAGTTACATTGTATGAGACAGAAAGTTAAAGTTATTATATAATTTGAAAATAAGGTGTGAGCGATAAAATTACAAACTAACAAATAAGAATAAGAAAATGCCGTGGAATTAGTAGCAAATTATAAAACGAATGAATTATAAAAATAAAGTTAGAATTCGGAGTTGAAACAATAATGAAAAGAAGTAGGAAAATCCGGTATTAAAACTGCAGCTTCTGAAATTAGAATTTGGATATAGGTTTTCCAGTTATACGTTACATAGAAATCAGAATTTGAAATGAAACTCGAGGTTATCGACGAAAATAGAACACGAAAACGAAGAAGTTAGATCTGCTAATTAAAGAAAGTTACAAAACCAAAATGATCAAATTGCAATTAAATAAAGGATTAAGAGAAATGGAACTGAGTTACAGACCCAATTCTATTGGGTATATCATGATTAGAATTCTAGGAACTTCTTGAAAGGTAATTCGTTTCTTTTTTTTTTTTTTTTTTTCATTTATAAGATCACTCGTTGGTTAAAAGTTCATTAATGTGCGATAAGGGTGTTATCGAAACGAGGTTGAGCGGCAGGCTACGCTTTCCTGTGGGACGTCTGCTTGCGGACAAACTTACTGGACGACCATTGGATAAGGAACATTTCAATTACCGAGAGGAAATGGCTTGCCCAGGTGCTACGTTTACGATATTGCCGGACGTGTGGCATCAAACTTACAATAATATTAACCTTACGCGATTTGCACGGGTTTTATCTTGGAATACATTCCGGAAAACTGTTCAAGTTCACGTGCCTACACAACAAAAGCATTTACAGTAGAATCTTCAAATTAATAGAACACCAAACGTTTAATAAATTTACCTTGAAATATGATATTAGTAATGTTTAATTAACGAATGATTCTAGAACAGAGAACTATGAATTTTCGAGGGTATCGCTGTATATCTAATTAGATAATTAGTGCATAACCGTAATGTAATTGAACAAGTATAATAGGATGACACATGATCAGACAAGTATAATAGAACAGTGCTTGATTTGGTAAATGGAATACGTTGTCTGTTCGTGCAAATAAGTATAACAGTAGGATAATTAATTAAATAGATTGATTAATATCGCGTTTGATGTAGCGTACTATGTAGAAAATAATAACAATTTCGAATGAAATTACAGAGAACAAAGGAGTTCTTTCACTGTGAAATTTTATCACGCTCGAATTATCTTATTCTTTGTTTCGAAAATGAAATAATTATACGTGAATAATATTTGAAATTACATAAAAGTAATACGTTAAATAATCGAGAACTAAAAATAATTTCATTTCAATCACATTTCAATCGCCTTATTTTAATATCGCTTTAAAACATACGCAGATAATATTTTCAACAATTGAAGACAGTAAAACGATATTTTAGGACATTTGGATCATCCCAAGCCATATTTTCAACGTTATATAATTATTCTCGGATATTATTTTATATTTTAAAAATATACCTTAAATATTCTGAAATAATAAAATGATATTTTAGATTATAATGTTGACAGTAAAATTTAGGTCCTCAAATTCTTCAAATTTTTCATGGTGGAACTATGTTCGTACAGTGCCTCAACTATTTTCGATAAACGATATTAAACAAGTCTGTAAAGTACAACAAACGAGAAAACCGCGAAAAGCAAACGAAGAAGTTCCTTTTGATTACTTTTCTCCGCCTGATATCGGTAGTTGAACTTTCTAATTATGTTTTGTGCCGTCGTTGCAGCTGTATTTTTTCACGGGACACCGTAATTTCGCCGCGTTCGAAACTCTCGCAATTTACAGCAGCTCGCAACTTCTAAATCCCGGCACTCTAATCCGCTTAGACCCTTTCTATCGCGTCGAGCACTCTTACAAATCGTGAATTTTCAGCCGAAAATGCGGATCTTACAACAGGCCAGCGATAGTGGAAACGCTATTATCGGAAGCTATGCCGCGTCGATGAAAACCTATTCTCTTCGTGCACGTTTCTCAGCAAAATTTCTATACGAATCGGACATATAGAATATTGTTGCGTTATTCATTGTTCGTTAGTTTACTCGTATATTCAACTAAGTTGTATTTGTGCGTTTGTAATTGTGTAATTTTTGTATTTAACTATAAGTTTATCATCTAAAATGGTCATCATCTGCAACGAAGAAAGTACACTGTAGTGAAAATTCTTCAAAATTTTAATTTCATCGTCTGAAGATTAGTAGGAGTAGTAATATATTGTTTCGTCGACAATAATTGGTTTATTCTATGTAGAAAGATATTATTTATTACGTTATTATTGATTTATTTATTATTATTTATTTATTGATTGATTTTGATTTATTATTGATATTATTTGGTCAACAGGTGTTATTAGTTTACAAATTATTATCTTATCCATTTTATTATCAAAATTATTATTTTTGCCATAGGAAACATTTATATCTATACGGTATATATTGTATGGAACGTTTCGAAACATCATCAGCACCGTAATGATTATACTACTGTCACGATTAGATTGGTCGAATCTGAATCCAACTTGAAGTTGTATGTAGAAATTACAAGATATTTATTGCAAACATATATTTAGTAAAAAACTAGTATCTAGCTATTTTGAACTATAATAAGCGTTACATACGGTGTCACAGAATATCGCAGTTCATTAACACAATTTAACGGATATTGTATACTGATATGGATAATTGACCGTTTAAATATTTTTGTAATCTTTGCAAAGTATATTTAGTACATTTTTAATTAAGTGAATTATCCTGTAATTTCTATATATATTGTCAGATTTGTTTCAAACTTTGCCAATGTAATCATGACGATCGAGTTTCATAGCAGTGTTAATGAAACTTTAAAATGTTCAAATTCAAGAAAGGCGCCTGTTCTACTTACTTTAGTGAACATGTGTATTTAATTGCGAATTTTACGAAATAGATTTTACGAAGCAGAATTTTTCCATCGTAACGGGAAATCCTCAAAAATTGGTATAAACTTTCGAACCTACTGAGAACCTACGAACCTAATAAAAAGGTTGAAGCATAGCTGTAAGTACTTTGTACTTATGTTAATTAGCTCACCTTAGTCCAGGAACTGCGGTGACCGATCTCTGATCCGGACTAGTTATCCAGGTGACGTGCGGCGTTGGGCTCCCATGAGCGGAACAGCTTAGCTGTGAGCCTGTGGTATTGGAAAAGACCAGAGTACTTGGTGGCTCGAGAACGAACACCGGACCTTGCTGACCAACCACGAGTTCCAGAATGCAAGCTGAAGAACAGAGTAAAGATAGACGGATACGTTAATGGAGTTCCCATATTCGCAAATAATATAGATATTCGTTTGCTTTTCACGATCGACAAATTCGATTGTGCAACAGTTTCGTGTGCGAGTAAAAATACGTACAAACAACCCTCCTATTGCAAACGTTCCTTACGGTATCGCAAAGCAAGCTAGCAAATAATAAATAACTAAAAATAAATTAATTAGCCCTTTACAGCAAAGGAAAACAACAGAGTGTGCAATAAATCAGTTTTTCAGAAAGTTACAGATAACTTGAGCCGTACAAATTTCTCCTCCAATTTCCAATGTTTCTTTTACGATTGGTTAACAAGAATAGTCGATTAATCTTCTAATATCTCAATGTCAGGCGATGGATATTTACATATCAGAGCAACGGATTAAAACAAACGGACAAAGATAGGCAAATGGACAGTCTATGGAGGGATAATTCAGAAACCGGAGAAATCAATTCTGGTAAGCCGAATTCGACCTACATTCCATATCGATTTGACACTATACTATCGGACAGCTTGAGATTAAACGGCCTGGGAACCGAGTGACCGCATCATCGGCTTGCTAAAATATTTAATTCGAAATCCAAAGGATTAAAAACCGTTTCCCGGAAACTGGGCCGTCTCGATTTATGTTCGAATCACTTCCCCTTCATTGGCCTCTGTACGATGGCTTCTATGTACCCTAAATGCATTCTTTCGCATCTTGTGCGCCATTTGTGGTACACGGGTAAATAAAAGATTCTTATTGGTCTATATTTACGGTAGATCTCCACTTATCTGAACATGTCGAGAGACAAACAGTTTATATAACTGGAATTTCTCTAATAGTACTTCACCCACTAGTTATTATTTTTCGTTTACACAGTTGAAACTCGCGTTCAGATAAGTGGATTCGATCGGCAAAGGTACAGTTTAAAACAGAGTTCTGGAAGATGATATGTTTCATTGATTTCGACAGAACACTGATGTTTCTACACACAGACAGGTTATTTTACCCGCTAGCCGAAAATAGAGACTCGGTTTCAATATTTAAATATGGATGTTACGGATGCTGCGATCAATAACTGCCACGTTTTCACGCGTTTCTTCCTTAGTTTGTGAGAGCTCGAGTTATTTCTTTAAATATATATCGAAGAATTTCGGCTCTATTTTACTTTACTGTCAATTATCCTTTCCTATTATACGTTTAACAATATTTGCTTTTTCAATATCTTAAATATACTTACTTGATAATATCTTCATATATTTGTATAAGTTTCACAAAAGTTTATATATTTCACAAATATCAAGCTGTTGATCGATTTCTAACTCCTTGCAAGGTATTCAAAAATATAAATCAAGCAAAATTAACAAATATATAGCATAACATTTCCAATTACGCAAAAGATATAAACGCTAAGCTATTAATCGATACGTGTCAATCTCTATTCTCTTATAGGGTATTAAAAGTTATTGATCAAAAGGAAATTTTTATCTCACGAGAGTTAACCTGGTCGTTCAATTTGCTGGATGAAGCATCGTCCAGTTTTCGCGATCCTCAGCATCGTGCGGAGATTCGGCAACCCAATGCCAACAGGCAACACGAGAAAACGCAAAGGGCAGCGTTTTTACCACGGCAAGCAGGCAGCCGTGAAAACGTTTTCCCGCCGTGTTTGCAGCAATGGACGAAGATAAGGAATTTTCGCGCGCGTAGCCGCGACATTCACGAGCGAGACTTCTTTATGAAACGCAACGACTTGATATTTTTCGAGTTCTGTATTGGTGAATGATAATAACCTAAATATTACGTATATATGTGTATTTTATATACACATTATGTACATTGTTTGTACATAACTTTTTTTACATATACAGGTGTTCTTATAGTGAAACTTATAGTATACGTGTTAATGAGGCAGATAAAAAAAGTTTATGTAAAATTATGTCCGAGAATGCTTTGTTGAAGAGTCATAAGCGCTCAGAAATTTGTATTTTTTCGAATATTCCTGCTGTTCTAGGAATAGTAATGAATATATTTGCGACTGTCTGCGATTGTATAACTGTATAACGAGGCTTATAAATAGGAACAACCTTTTGCGAAATTTTTGAACGATTTTTTTACTTACTTGATCTCATTAGCACGTAGTATAAGCATTTTACCGACTTTTTCGGACAAGATAATTGGATAATAATTATTATCCATATATTATTATATATTATATATTATATATTATATATTACATATTACATATTATATATTATATATTATATATTACATATTACATATTATATATTATATATTATATATTATATATTATATATTATATATTATATATTATATATTATATATTATATATTATATATTATTAATATATTATTATATATGGATAATAATTATATATTATTGTATAAGAATTATAAGAAAAAGAAGGAAGGTAGGAAGAGAAGAAGTAAAATTTCGTTTGGCATAGAAAACTTGAAATTCTCTGATATATCTCTGTTTCTACAAGGTGTTTAAAAAAGCGGACGACATTTATGAAATGTAACTCTAGACGTCAAGATAGTGAAGAATGTTTCTATACGAAAATGTTGGTGTATATCGTATAGTATATTTAATATCATATAATATATTTATCAAGTAATGTTAATTTACATACTCAATATAATATATAGTCAGCTTCAGAAATTAAACGAACTATAGTAGAAGTCCACTTATCTGAACTTCATTTGTTGGAACGAAATTTTAGTTAATGCCCGCTTAATCTAAAGCTATCAACTACAAAATTGAAGTAAAATTACAATATTTCAATTTATTCAAAATTTGTTAATAATTTAATTTATTCAAAGTCTACCGTAGTAATAAATTTCTGCGCTGTCGAATATAAAATTGTCGAATCTTGTGTCTGTATCTTTCAATTTCTTCCCAGAAACGCAATTTAAATATTAGAGCTATCGCTTCAATCCTTCAATTTTTACCAACTTTTTTCTTCGTATAATATCAAGAAGTATAAAAAGACACTATAATTTTGCACGTTGTGTATAAAGTGAATAAATTCTGTATAAAGAACAGTGAATAATTGCGATATTGTATATACCAAAGTATAGATGATCATTATCAGAATGGAAAAAAATGTTTAGTATGAAAGTGACTTTAATTTTGTCATTTTTAACACAAAATTCATAGTGTATCAATATTAAACTTTTTCTTATACATCACTGTATTTGTGGTGTTTCGAGTTTCAATGGTCTTTTCCTTAGTATGTCGTGCCATGTAATGGACAAAAATCATTGTTCGATTCCGATCTTATTATTCGCTGATATTACTCATCAGTTTATAAGTAATATAAATTGGTATAGTAATTTTCTCAAAAATCGATAGAGGGTTAGTAAAATCGTTTATGCAACAAAATCTAATCACTTGAAAATTTGCTCGCTCATTCACATTATATTATACATTTTATATACATATACTATACATTCTTGTCAAATAGCGTTTGTTAAAATTTTCAGCAATGATACTAATATTAACTTCCGCTTTAAAAATGTCATTCATCCTTTAAAGAACAATTTGAAGAAAAAAAAAAAAAGATTTAAACCATCCTGTAATTTTGATTGTTTTGTATCAAGAAGGTACCGTATCATATTGCTATACAATATTTCTCTGCTACAAACTGTTCTGCACCGTACGTTCTTTACCATTTTAGTTAAATCCATTAGTAATGATGACTTGACTGAAGAGTGGATTTCTGATAAAGCTTATTTGAAGAAAATCTTAAAAGTTACACAAAACCTCTGTCCTTTACTAAACGCCAGTACGAAATGGAAAGAAGGATAAATGATTTCTATATGACAGTTGCGAAAAAATGGCAAAATTATTCCCGGCATTGGGGCTACTTACTTAACCACCACCATGTATGTTTAGAAAAAGAAAGAAATATCGAAGAAATTTCAACTGAGCCAGCGAGTAAGAAAAATACCAACAAAGACTTGACAAACAGACTTTTACTGACGTCGGATCCCTTCATATCAAGTTTCAGGAGAACTGCACGTTATATGCATTTTTTATTTTCGTTTTGATCGTTCCGCTCCACTTCTTCAAGAAGCAGATCCAAAATATTTTTCTCGCTATATATTCTGTAATATTTTTCGTACCGATGAAAACACGATTGAGACACGAACAACCACCGATCGATGTGACATTTTAAAATGTAAAAAGGTAATCGTAACACACAAGTACTTCGCGCAACACGGGTTGCCAGGATCCAGGGAAAGCTCGTGTTTGAAATGGAATTTCAATTTGCCGGCTATGGGGAGCGTCGTAGGTTAACAGAATCTAACGAGAGATGCAAATTTCATCTGGCGTCGGGGCGTTGAGACGCCGAGCGTCAAAACGTATTTTAAGCCGTGACACGGACCGAGGGCCGACTGAAATAATTCATCCGATGAATTATTTCCGCTCGTGCGACGCCCGTTAACGAGGATCGATCGTCTTTCGTTCTTCCTTCCATCGATCGAAACCGATTCCTCGACCACCTCAAACTCCCACCCTCAATTCGCTCGAAATACGCGCGAAATCACACCGATTAAACGAACCTCTGCTCGCCGTAGAATTCAAATAATAGAATTTCTTTCTGTTCTATTTCCTTCCTTTCTGTTGCGCTCTTCTTTTTACGAGCTCGTTTCTCTGCGAAGAATTGCTTGTATTTTACAGCGTGAGAGTATGATGGCACGTTTAAAGGGTACCGCGTACGTGGGAACTTAATTTCAGATATAAAATGAACAATCGTATAATGTTATTTATAAAATAGAGCCTGGTCTTATGCATGGAGAGATAATTGCAACAAGTTTCCATGGAAACGATTAAGTGAATAAAATTTCGCATTTATAAAAAGAATGTGACGTCCCGTAATGCTGTGACATACATCTCATAAAAAAATGTTGAACGAATTAGATCAAAATTTCAGAGAAGTTCATACGATGTACATTTGAAATCTTAACGAAAGGAAAATTGAAACAAGCGATACGAACAATAAACGTTATAATTATGGCGAAGAATTGTTTTAGAGAACGAAAGCTTCGTGCAATAACGACTAAACGAATTTTAATCAACGAAAATGGTATTATAATAACAATTGAAGTTTCTTGGAGGAATAAAAAATCCAAATGAAGAAATAAATCTCTCTGCAACGTTACGAACAATTATTTTTATAATTTTTATAATATAATAACGAGACTGGGAATCTTCATGTTTTACACGCGTAACTATGCTACTTATTGCGTATAACGTTTAGCGAGTGAAACAAATCTCTGCAGACATGCCGCTTCTTTAATTAACTGTATAATAGTTAAAATATATAAAACTACAGTATAGTGATCCGTAGTTTTCTAACAACTTCCGAATCATCCTAATAATTAGCATTACACATAAATTTTTAAACTTTAATTTGACAATCGCAGGACCGTAATGAAATATTCGTAAAAATATCCGCGTAATTCAATCGATTCTGAAACAGTGCATAAACTCTGAAAATAAATAATTCTGTATCAATAATTATCATCGATATCGGATTATTATTTCACCGGAAACGTACATCAACAGTGTCTAGGAGGATCGAAATCGCCTTTCGATTGGCGCGCATTTAAAACAGGCATGGGCCAATAAATCAGCGATAATGCATTCGCTGTAATGAATAAATTGATCGAGTTATTGTACTGGCAGCCATATAAATTAACGTAGACGTCGGTATGTCGAGCTTTGTTCAGCCATGTAGGATTTGAAGCATGAAATCTATAGCTGGTGTACACTGTTACCGCCATTGGCTGTTGTTAACAATACATGCATCGCCTTCGGTACAATTAGTTTCACGAACGCATAAAACCGACGGTGCTTGAACGAGAATGGCAAAAATCCTGGCTGCTTACAAACCGGCGTATATTCCACCGTAGATAAGTTTTCAATGCTATCTGCGAAACTCTGTACTCGAATTATAGTAACATTTGTATATTTTCGCCACACGATATACAGTGGCGGATAAAAGAAAGTTTATAAAATAAGAAATGTTACGGCGTTAGCAATTAGTTTAAACAGGATGGACAATCCGGACGCGACTTTGTTGCTATTTCTGAGTTTATGTTTCTATACGCTTTCCTGCTACAGAACACGTAATTTTCTTTATAGTCAGAACTTTAATTTGGAGAATTAATGGGATTGTCAAAGTTTCGTTTGGAACCTCAATAGCATTTCACGTAAACTCTCAGAGTGTCGAAGCTTACGCATGCTACCTTGGACTTACGCTTTCTCTAACTCAAGTGACCTCTGTCCCGCACCAATTTCCTGAGAGCGGCGTTTCCCTGAGCGTTAGCAATGTGAAAGAAGTTGGGTCTTCGTCGGACAAATTTAACTCAATGTTAACGGGGTTAATTCTTCGTTGGACAGCGCACAGTCAGCTCTGCCAAAAGGAATCTGGCGCGTTCTATTTTTCCGGAAGAGGATGGAGATTGCGAGTTTAAGACTCTAGAGACACTCAGATTACTCAAACCTTCGATGGTAAATTGTACTTACATATTATCATACATCTACTTACAGTCATACATCTACTTTCACATTAACACTTTAAGAATTCGTGATGCAACAAGAAGTATAGAGGTACCATAATTTCATATGTTAAATAAGAGCGATGAATAAATGTGATATTGTATCAATCTTTAACTTTCTTTCATTTGCCACTGTAGATTCGCCATGACGAAGGGTTTTGAAATATTTTTGTTGAAATTCGAAGATTTTGATAACAAGATAAGTATTTATAGGTTTTATCATGTAGAGGAGAATTTATAGAAAGTTTGCCAGATCTTTTATTTGTCAATCATGATATTTATATACAATTTAAATTTTTTTATATACAATTTAATAAATCTTTGTTGAAATTTTAAGTTTCTGATGGAGAAATATGGGTTTTTAGAGATTATGTTGTATGGAAGTTTTTCAGAAATTTTATGAAAGATTATGTTTTTTATTTTTTTTCAAGAACAGATAAAAGATCGTAATTTAATTAGTTTTCATAGGATAACGTGTTATAAATTTTATATTGTCGTTATAACAATGAAGATTTTATCAATTCTTTGCATTCATTCTCGATAATCAAATAGGATTTTTCTTGCTATGGGAATTTTATGTATGTAGGAATTACATAAATTTTGAGAAATGTTATTTATTGGGAGGATTAATTTTTTAGATAAAAGATTGTAATTTATTATTCAAAGTATCATAGATTTTACGCTGTTATCACGTTGGCAAAGGTTTTCGAATTTTTAAAAGTTTCGAAATTTCTATCCCGATATATCCTACAATGAAATGTGTTATTACATGGTGACGTCTTTTTGACATGGGAATTTAACGTTATACGAAGGAAGATTGATAGAAATGTTGATTCAGTATAAATGCTTTATTATCAATCTTTTGTGTGAACAATAAATGGTCATTTATTTTCTGGATGTATACATCAAAAATGTTAACATTTTATGTCGTTGAATATTTGAAATTTTACAGTTCTGTCACATTGACAAATCAAATATTTTACTTCTATTTCAAATTTTCGACGACGAAACAGTGATGTTTCAACGTGGAAATTTTATGTTCTATAGGGTTGGATTTATAGAAATTTTATGAAACGTTTTACTTTTGAAAAACTGCTTTTCATCAACAAATGTAAATAATATTTTGCTGCTGTATTTAACTTTCCATAATGGAATTAATACGTTCATACTTTTTTAATCTAAAAATTTCGCCAACCCATAATATCATCATATTAATAACGATGTATAAACAAGAAGCAGCGACTTTTTGTATTTTCCGACGTATTGTAAATTTTCAGAATATTTGCCAAGACTTTCGAATATTTCACTGTTATTTTAAACTCTTGTATACATACAGTGGTGCTTTTTGAAATTTTTAAAATTGAGGGATATATACACTTACACACATATTCTCTCTCTATATACATATATTTATTTCTATATATATCTTATTATTTCTCTGTATAATGCATACATTATAATTCATGGATACAATCAATTATCACAGATGTAAGTTAGTCTTAAACCATAGACGTAAAACCTAGGGCCTGCAACTTATAATTAATAAACAGTTAACCTGTGATAACAAGAATTCTTTGGCTTTTATCGCAACTCAGTTCTCTTGCCAATTGTTCCACTGTCCTATTATACACACACAACTATTTCACTAATCTGCCTACTAATAAACTATTCATATTTTCCTTTCATTTGTCATTTCCTAAATACTTATATTCATACGACGACATTCATAAAATGTTACATAATTTGCATATATTTTCAAATAACTACTTTGTTGTAGTCTTCGTTAATCAATGGATAATAAAATTTGTCCTGTGTATTTCGCCTAACGTTTGCTCTACAGCGAGTAGCATAGACCTACATGTAGCCAGACAAGTGATGAGGCCCGAACACTGGCCGACAAGTGAAACAAGCCAGTGTAATGTCGGACAAGTAGCTTGCTTCCGTACACGATCAGCCACGGCTATACATCCGACACAGTTGAACAACCGAACACGACAAAAACTTAATTTCAATATTCTACTAACACGAACAGAATAGAACTTTACGATTTATTTTACAGACGAAGCAAGGTAGGAAATAAGATTTTTTTAAGAAAAAATAAAATGTAGGAAACACGATGCTATGAAATTTTTGTAAGTATCCTAGTGAACATTGTTAGGATTAATTTTGAATTTTATATTGTTTTGACATTGTCATCAAATTTTGATAATCTATCTATAAATGATATTCACAGGAAATGTCTTTTTAAAACAAAACTTATTTAACAAGCAATGTTTGTCATTAAAAATTTGTTTAAAACTATTATGACATTAAAATAGTAATACAATCACCTCTAAAAAAACGCTTCCATGTATTTCTGCTTTCTAAAACTTCACGCAACTTTTTTCTAAAACAAAACATATTCGAAAATAAAAGTATACAAAAATTCAACACTAAACAAATTCCTATACTAACATAGTTCTAAAATGATACCGTAGTAACCTACAAAAGAATATTTACATATTTCTCCAATATCGAAAAAATTCTACCAACTCCACACAAAAAAAAAAAAAAAAGAGAAAGAGAAACAAATTCCTAAAATACAACAAGTTTGAAGCTATTAATAATTCCTAAAGGGGTGAAATCCAAATAACTTCTGACAGAAAACTGTAGTTGACAAAACAATTTCATCGTGTGCGGTCTTTCTTTTTTACTGCTTAATTTAGTCGCGTGATTTATCACGTGACCAGGAAATACGTGTGCGGCAACACAGGCACGAAGATTGATCATTATTATAATCTGGGAGGGTGGTGGCGTACGGAACATCTGCTACTGCGAACTCCTCTCATCTATCTCCATCACGCAGCCGTAGTTTCGCACATGCATAATCTCGCGAGCCGCGTTGTCCGACAAGGAAGATCCATTTCTGATCTTATTTAACCCAGGATCCCCAAGCCTGATTCGTTCTCGCGATTGTGTTTGCGCCTTTGCGTTTCCGAGAGGATACGATTAGTATTCCACACCGTGTTTTGCAGCTCTTTTAGCGCGTTAACGTTTTCAAAGTGTTAGGTATAAAGGGAAATGTATTTTTGTTTGAAGGGATTCAAGTTAATTTAATTATAGTCTATTTAAATATTAATTTTTAATAAGTTATATAAAATAAAATTATTATATTATATTACATAATCTTTAACTATATTTTACAGAATCTACAGATGTTATAATATAAATATAATAAATACAATATTACATTTATATCACATAATATTTATAATATAATTTTTACATTTTGTATAATATAAAACAATTTCTATCCACTGCAAACAAAAGTCTAGACCCATTAGTAGCAAAATGATTTATGAAACCCTAGGAACTTTTATTTTTAAGGTAATTTAGAAAGCACACGTCGTGAGGTGTTGTCCCATTATTCAATGTATAGCATGAATATCAGTACCGCTTTTTGTAAACTTCTGGACACTTCTCTCTACGTAATAAAATCTCCTGTATTCTTGTATATCTTTTTCTGCCATCGATTACAATCGTACAATCCATCACAGAGGCTAAACCAAAATTCAATCAGCTCAAATAATAAAAGAATTTATCTTCAGTTAGCTTGGCAAACGAATACGAAGGAATATATCCAAGAACGAGATCCAATGGAAATCGTAAGTTCATTAAAGCCCGTACCGTGATCCTCGTTTAATTAATAACTCGAATGTGCGTCGGTTGGCTGATCGGTTGGATCGATTTCGTTTCGATAGCGATCGCTGATTCAAGCGACAGATACACTCTATATCCTTTTTATTAATTCAATTCAATCTCTTCGATATTCATCGATGCGCGATTTCATCCGAAGAATGGAGGCATTCGGGTAAATAAAAAGCAAGAGGGGGTCGGGCTTTCATTAAATTTATAATAAAAGTCTAAGGAAAACTCTCTTCCATTTGAAAGAACCGTCCTTCTTCATCTCCAGGCGTTCCTCTACTTCCGGTCGGATCTATTATTGCACGACAAATCAATCGTCACTTCGAGCTTTAATAAAAACCGGCTTCCACGTAAAGGTTATAGGAAATAGACGCGACCAGTCAAATTTTCTATTCTTGAATTGCGATAGAAATTGTGAAAGTGTTGTTTTTATTTTCCTCAAAATTTTAAAAATATTATAATACAATAGTACGATATCGTTTGTCGAGTATACTTCAACTTAGTTAAGTACCCGTTGAGAATTTTGGATCTTAATAGCCGAAATAATGGTATAGGAACACTAAATTTACATTTAGAATTTATATTAGAATAGTTATATATTCGTTTGATAAACGATCTCAAAGATATTCATCGATACATACTTGCACGCGTCTCACCTTCTTCCATACCAGACTGTTAATCGACTGAAGAGTTTACATTCTTTTGTTTTCGAGACGCTGCGCATACACATACTTCCACACACTGATATTCACATACATGTATCACTACTACGCAGCTAATCTAGTCTGGCACATAAAATTATACATATATCAATAGTACCTACAAGGTATGAGTAAATAATCAGCAGGATATTATTCTATATATTCAAGAAAATAAATTCATCTTCAAGAAAATAAAATTTGAACATGTCTAGTTAAGGACTGACTATTTTTTACATTTATTATTTATCTATTTCTTTTTATTTCAATTTATTTTTCTCATGACAAAAATGCTATTTTGACACAGAATTTAGCTTCCTATCGATTATCCTATCTATACCTGTTTAGTCCGGAATTAACCAAGTTTGGGGTATACTCATCAAATTTTCAAACTCGATTTCCTCGAGAAGGAAGCGTCGTATGAAAAAAATTTATTCTATATTTTCGACTTATTTTTTCACGTAGTATCACCCCCCGTTCGATTGTACCCCATTCGGTTACCCTGTATATTACGCACTATTTATTATAAAACTTATATGTATAATCAGGTCAATAATACAATATGAACTTTCATATCGTTTAGCAGTACTTTTATACGGCTATAAAATTCGATATTATGAAAATGAAATGTAAAATTTGATTTCATTGAAAAATAAGACTATGCGCAAGTACTTTTTGTAGCCACTGTTTATTTCTCACAAATAATGTCATGTTAAAATCCTTCTATATAACCACAAAATTGAATTAAATTCAGAAAATCAGCAACAGTGTGATTATTACGTTTTCCTTTTGAGATTTTCAAGTAGAAACGTATTGTGAAGCAATAATCGAAACGAACGAAAGATAAGAAAGATTTCTTCTGTTTGCTACGTCGATTTCAGGATTCTGCATCGTGCATTATTCCTCGAGATGTTTTATACATACATTCTACGATATTAAATGTTTATTGAGAGACATGGAGATTTTTGGGATCGCGCGTTAGAAATAGTTGAACGTGTGTTGAGATTCGATTGCGAGTTTCGTTTGAACGAAAGATTTATTCGTTAAATGGCAGGGGAGTTTCTGAGATTGCAATTTTTCCAACATACGTAGATCTTCTCTTCGGACGATGTACATCAAAGAAATTATAAATAGACTTTGATTCAAATTAAGGTAAATATAATCAGTTTTAGAGTATAATCAAAATTATGTGATGTAGTTATTTGAACTACGATACTTAGAATTATAAAATTAGTTCCATTTTCCTCGTAGGAGAATTGGAAAAATAGAATCTGCGAAGTTGAGGAAGATGAATATATTAAAGCAACAGACACCTTACAGAAGCGTAAATACACAAATCAGATACAACAGACAAATACGTCTGACTTGAAGAAGAAATAATTTGTCACAATGTTATAAACTTTCTTAAACAATTTCGTCAAATGTCATAATAATATAGAACCTAGAAAAAAAAAGAAATAGTGTCAAATTCTTGCAACTCACTTTCACAACTATCAGGTTGTCCGAAAAGTGTTTTTCTTCGTACAAACGTGAAACCAAATCTGTGAAACGTCGCGGTGTTTATCTCAACAGAACAAGATGGACCGTACGTAATTCGATAAAATAATATAAAACAAAAAACATTGTGCGTCTATTATTTCCTCATACAACGAAAGAAACTTATCGGACAACTACTGCAACGTTTAAAAACCGCAACACGATAACGTCTACTAAATTGATTAAAAATTACCATAAATTGTAAATGAAATATTGCACCAACTAAAGATTGGTTTTTAATAGCTCAATTTCTAATACAACAGCCACACATTATTATTTCATTACAAAGTTATAATCTGGTCTGTAAGGATAAAAAGTCGTGCAACCTTAAAACGAAACAAAATCATAGAATTTCACGGATCCCCTCATCCAGCGATAACGAAGTAACGCGTTTGGTCGATCCATCCGATACGTGAATAATTCGTGTATCCGATTCGGTCTGCGAACCGAACAGCTGGCCACGTCTTCCAAATAATCTGATCAATAATCCACCCCCCCACTGGTGGCCATCGCGCAGACCAATTTCGGCGACCACGTCGAATAATCGGCTCGCCGTTCGAGTTTTGCCGCGTGCAGTTGTCCCAAGCACGATTTACACACGTCCGCGTCGATTCTTCGAATTTCGATTAGCTGCTTCTACTCGAATTGCATTTCTTCACTGGTAGCTGTTTCCTTTCTTTTCTTTTATTTTCCCCCTTCCTCCATACTTTTCCCTCTACTTCTTTTTGCAGCAGCGGTGTTATTGGTTATGGAAATTGCAGAATTGAATCTTTCTGGATTTTTGACGAGCAAAGGAAAGATATTACACAGCACGAAAGTTATTTAAATGTTGCGTCAGAGATTCCAGAAACTATTTAGAAATAAAAACATGGATCTTTTGATTTTTAACTCGTTTATTGAAATTTATATTTTTATGAATGTGATTGAAGGAGAGATTTGATTTTATTATGAAAATAACATTTTTACGAGGTACATACGAAGATTTTCAATTATTTCATTGTTTTAATTTAAAAAACGTATGCGTTTAATTCTTTTTATTTGCCATACGATGATTTATTTTGTCTATTGTACGTAACTTTCCTATCCTTTTACATGGCATTTTTCTGTTTTCTTATGCGACAAACGAATATATTATTATATGATATACAATATACGACAAGATGAATTACGGAAAAATATTATATTATAAGAATGGTTGTTAAATAATTCAGGAATAAAACAGTTCAAAACCTAAACAATTTTCTACATCATTTTTTCTAACATCGTTCCACCCCATAAAGCCTCTACTACTTCCTACAATCAATCTTTTTCACCAAACCTATTTGTTTTTCTCCAAACGAAACGTGGGCTATTCGTTTCGTTTTTTAACGCAGCATTTTTCGCACAATAGTGAACGCACGAGATGGCAATAAAACGCGGGCAAAACGACATAACATTAAACGGCACCGTTCCATCAATCGTGAAAGTCGCGTGTCAAAGGGAACCCACCGTTTCCGTTCTGGCAATCCGTCGATCGATCGATGCGAAAGCTCATTCGTAAGCTCGCAAAATCTGCCAGAATAGCGTGCCTGTACGTGGCACGTGAAGCTGTGGAACGTGAGATCCGACAGTTGCAATTTTACCGCATCTTGTCACCATCCAATCTACAATGTCCTCCCTCTGGTCCCTTTCGACCCTTCGCAACCCCTCTTTCTGTGACCTTTCTGCTTTTTCGGTCACGTTTCCACCAATTTTCATATAGCACTATATTTTTCATTTATACTCCTTCTACTATCAATACCTGTCAAAGTGTCTTACCTTTTTCGCTTGGTTTTATTATTATACGACGCTTCTGTTGTTAGTAGAATATTTATTATTTATATATTATTTTATATTATATTATATTTATGCATTTATAAGAAGTGCGTTAGTAAATAGTAAATTAGTTTTACTTCCTTTCACTTACTTACTTCAAGTTTTACTTCCTTATCTATGGTTTAGAAACATCTGCGATATAAATATCATATATTGTATCGAAATGTGATTTGCATGTTTAATTTAGAATTTATATCACTAGGATCAATTTAGTCGATTAATTTGTTCGATTAGGAATTATGCTTATTCTTACGCTGTATTTTGGTGACGTATTGTTGCTTACAAAAGGTATCGGATCATACTAAGTATTAAGTATTTAGGATAGAAAATGTATGAAGCAAGGTGGGACTGATGGTATCTTCAAATTGGAGATTTAAAATGTAAATTGAAAGAGAAGATGAATTATTATAAAATATGAAATAAAGTATGTTAAAAAGTAAAATTAACAATAAAAATATGACATGTTGACGTTTCACTAATGTCAAGGATACTATAAATATTCAAGAATTAAAATATCAAAACGTTAACAATAAAATATACATCCGAAATATCGTTCGAAAATACACATTCACGTCCATTCACAAATCAGTCACGGCCTGGCGATCGATACTCTTAATGTTAGCGAGAGATCAGGGTCGAACGATAAGTTTCCAAGAGGGTCAATAACTCATAATTGCAGCAGTTATGTCGCTGTTAAATCACAAAGGTTCGAGGTGGACTTCAAGGACGTTTGTTATTGGATTCTGCAATTACTACGGGGCAATAATCGTTCGCACCGCAAGAGCGATCGAAAACACCGGGGGTAATTGCTCGACACGTGTGGAAAATGGCCGCGTGAAGGGGTCCGTCCAATTTTCCTGTTTTTAGCAGCCAATTCGGAATGGTTACGCGGCGAATTTGAATGGGGAAAAAAGAAGAACGGAGGAAAAAAAAGGGGAAAAATAACGCAACGACCAGTTTCGTTCCAATCAGCGTATTCGTCGCGAATACAGTGTTTTCAAATTTTTCCGATTAGTTCCGGGGTGAACGAACGAACTCATCAAGTGAAATGAGAGAAAACTTTTTCATATCGTAACTAGGAGAACCGAGGATTAAAACTATTATTGGATCAATTTCAGTATGTATTTGCAGATCCAAGTCGATTCTAACGAAAATACGACAGTTTTATATTTTAAATGACAATGAAATATCGTTTTTAATATAGCTTGCGATATTTTCTATTAAATAATTCATTCTTTGCAATTCGTTATAATTTTATGATATAAATTGTTAAGTTGGAAATTCGAATCTAAGACAGCTATATTAAACGCGTAACGCATATTGTAGCCTTGCGAGGAAAGCGATTTAACTCGAGAAAATACATTTTCCAGAAAATGGGAAAAACTGTTTTTCAACGTAATTGAATCAAATTTATGATCGGCAAGAATAACGCTCGTAAAACTGGCTCAGGCGTTTTTTCTTTTTCCATTTTCATTTCTTGACTGAGAGACCACCCTTGCAGTCAGGACACAACAAATAATAAGATGCATTTGCAGGACACAGCACAGTGCCACATATGTAAATCAGGAAGAACGGCATAATTGCTCTCTGCTGACCAAATTGTGAAGATAAATGAATAAAATTTACATAATTTCTCGAGGAGCGTCTCTGCAATATTTTCAAAGGAATAACTCGAAAATCGCGTTTTTTGAATTGTATCGCTTTCCTCGCGTGGATACGACATGCATTTACAATCACCTACAATAGAACTCCACTTTTTCCGAAGGAAATTTTAGTTAATATCCGATCGATTGAACTTTTGCTGGTTGAATTCGTTTATGCGAATCCGAGCTCCTATTGTGTAAACGAAAAATAGTAGATATTAGAGATAATTGAGGATATTTGGGATAACTGCGATTATATACACTGTGTGTCCCTCGACAAGTTTAAACTCACGGAGTTCTACTGCATTTCTAAAAATTACATATTGCACTAACAATATCGTAAAGAAATTGAAAAGTTACATATTTTACTGTAGGCTTAATTGAAAAAAAAATATTACAAGTGAAAATAAAGAAAAGAAATAAATACGAAATAAATTTTTTAATATTTATGGCCGGTAGAGTAGAAAAGTAGTATTAGTTTTTATATGGCCAGGCACGTGATGGTATAAGCTGCGGTATGGTGAAGGAGAAATCACGAGGCGTTGCATGCCACGCAAGTGGAATCGCACTGTGCATGAACAGACCACTAATGATGAACTCATTCGTGCTCTGAAATGTATCATGCATTAACAAGACGCCTATGTTATATAAACTAATGAATTTCTGTTATTTTAGCGACGTAGGTATTACAATAAATCTACCGTTGCCTGGATAAAGGGATATTGTTCTCTCCCTCTAAAAATATGTCGTTTATATGTAAATCTAAAATAAATGTAACGCATTAATTTGTGATAATTGTTATTACTATCTACGAATATTTAGGAATATTTAATTCAAATCCTAAATTTATGACACTTAGAAGATCAGCACAAAAAGTTCAGCTCGTGTTTGTCTTTTTTTAACAGAGTCAAAGGATATATGAGGATAAATTAAAAATTTCAGAATTTAAAATGATATATATATATATATATATATATATATATATATATATATGTCGGGTTAACATTAGAGTTAGAGGCGTGTAATGAATTTTTCTTTGGATTGGACATTGTTGTTATGCAAGAGCGATGATATTTACTAGTACAATTATGATTGTGACCGAATTTGACAACTAACCGTGGTAATTAGATACTCGGGATATGAATGGCAATGATCTTAGATTCAATAACGAATCCACGGTCAACGGGATGACGAATGCGATTTCTGCCACAGTCTGAGTCGAACTCAACTTACTGATCCACGATTCGGGTGTGTTTCAACGTACTTGTCCACAGTACAAGTAGAACTTATCTGACCGAATCTCAGTCCAAGTGGAACTGCTGTTATATACTTCTCCCCGTACCTCTCTGTACCCATCGGGTCAATCTTTGTTTTTAATAAGAGCTATTTAATTACTCCATACTTCTGTTAGGCACACGTCTCTCTCATGACCGTGGCTACGTTCAGATACCCATTGTGTCACTTCGAGCCTAAGCCCAGTGTCATTAATCTCGGGCACCCTACTCAGATTAAATCACAAACAACTATTTCTCAGTTTTATTATTTAAATACAGCTATAATAAAACGTCTGGACTAAAGTATTGGGGACCTTCTCAAACATTCCGAAAGAAAGGCCCCGATGTCCTTTCATCTCCGGCATATAATTGACAAGATCTTTGGCACGCTTCTTGCCCTAACTGGTAGCTCTATCATTATTAGTTTCTGGACCGACAGTCCTTTTCCTATGTCTATGTATTTAATATATTGATCAACATTTGTGTATATATATTTATCATTATTAAAACCTGAGTAAATAAATAAATAAACAAATACGTATATTTTGTTGCTCATAAAATCAACATACATGGAGCAAACAAAATAATAGGTCCCCCAATAAATGGGTTTAAAGTTATTTGAATTAACCAGATCAAAAGTTAAACAAGGAATGTAATATGAATGTAGTACAATGCAACAGACATCTCGAATCGGTCGTCTCATCTTTATTTGGTTTTCATGGTGAGACATAGCACGAAACTACTCCATCGTTCACGAACGAGTCGTAAAAAGCTACGATATAGAGACGAACGAGGAAGAGACGAAAAAAGGTAAAAGAGGAGAAGAAACGAATAAAAAGCTTGGAGTTGGTGTTGGAAAGGTTGGAGCGTCGATTCGGCGTCGCATCTTCGTCGTCGTTGTCGTAATTCAAAGGGTGTCGAGGGATCCTAAATGTATGACGCAGTTATATGTCGATGGTTTTTTTCTCACCATTGGACACGATAGCTCGGGCTACAATGACATCGAGCGAAATATGCGAGCACTCGTACGTTATCGGCGCGTCAGGAACATGAACCAATTTACAGCGCGTCGATATTCCGCCGTAGACTCGTGACCCGTTGCGAAAGTAAGAGATACTCGTCACGCTAGTATGTACATACGCGTATATTGCTCTGAATTACGAACATTCGAGAATTCGAAGCATCGCAGGTAGAAGCTTCGGATTATTCTGGAAACTATTGTACATGGAATTCTTTTTCGACGTTTATCTTTCTGAATGAAATTAATTTTTCTACATTTAAATTTAACCCGATCTTCGTGTTGTTCAACTAGTTGCAAATTTTAATGCAACGTTGAAGCTCTACTTGCTCTATGTTTGGAAGTGATCAAAAATATCAATAACAAAGAGTCAACGCTTGTTAGGAATAGCTAAAACGATAAAGCTCGACTACTAATAATAAACCTAGTATTAGTTTTGTTCAGTTACTTGGAAAACAAATTTCAATGGAAATTCGGGATATTTTTAATTAGTGTCTTTTACGATGATTCTAGCGTCTCCATGTTAGAAAATGATGAAAACAGCCTAGTGGAAATATCTGCGGTATCTGGTCCATGAAACTGACCCGGTGAATTTTTAATTATCGGAATGAAATTAATCAACAAATACATGAAAAGGCAATAAATCTAAAAATGCAAGTGGAAGTTAACTAATCAAAAATAATAAAAATAAAACAGCTGAATCATCGTAGTCTTCTAAGGAGAACACAGTCAAAGTATCAAATGGCACCAAAAGACATAAATATTTTATTTACGCCATAAAATACCATCGTCTCCAAGAATAAAAAAAGAATAGATACCATCGTCTCCAAGAACCAAAATAGAAGAAACAAGTAAAAACAAACGGAACACGAATAATGATAATAAAATAGCAAAAGTGTCCATAGACTTACATTAGAGAAGGAAAAAGTATGAATGCCTGCGTTCCCATTTTATTAAAAAAAGAAGAAAACACAGACACACGCGCATATACAAAAACTAACAAAAGACAAGTAGCAGAAATAAAATAGCAGAACTGTTGGTAGATTTGTGCTGGAAAAGGAAGACTGTCGGAAGATCGATCAGTATAAGTGGTCGCGTTTCCGTTTATTTCTCGGGGTCGTATTATTGGACACGTAGGCGTGAAGCACACGCGTGCGTGCGTGCTACGTGACTAAACTCTAAAACGAAAGCGATGAAACGACGGAAAAGAAGAAACATCAATGCAGAATATTTTGGTTTCCCCTTGCAACTTCCACGGTTTTTCCCAGCCCTCTCCGCCGGCGTCTGCTTTGATGAGGAATGCATGTGCGATCGCGGGGCTGCATTTTTTATGAGCCACGAGAGAGAACGTCGCACGAAGGCCGAATAACCGAACGTCGGGTTATTCCAGAACAAAAAAAGAAAAAAAAAAAAAGAATAACCTCGACGCCGGTGAAACGTGAAAACTCATGAATGCCACGGGTTCCCGTGAACTTTGCGGACCGTTCGATCGATTCCTGATTAATATTCGACGGGAAACACCGATTTCTGGTAATATTTTCCTACCACTTCTAGAAAAGCTTTTTTCCGGATGTAATATTGATGTCAAGGATGAATGATAGCACGGCGCATGTATTAGATTGGGGTTATTAGAATTGAATTCTTGGACTTAACCCTGCGATGGTATTGCGGGGTTACAAATTGGGCAAATTTTATTTGATATCAAGATAGAAAATGACGATTTGAGATAAGAAATTATTTCTACTATTTGAGTATTTTTATTTCAAGAACGACAGGTAACATAACTTTATTTCGTGGCAAGATTGAATAAATTATTGTCGAATAAGTTTTTGTTAATTAAATATTAACTATAAATAATTTCATATAAAAATATACAACAATAGATAAATTAATTATTCAAGTAATTCTTATCGTGGATTATCAAATTAAATTACAAATTTCTCTAATAAGAATGAAATGCCGCCATATAATTTAATTTTAATGATTTAACATTTATTTATAAATTAACTTGTAATTTCTTCAGATACAAGGTAAGTAATAAGATAAACGTTTGAGTTTTAAATATTAGATTTTACATATATACATAGAAATAAATATTTTTAATGCAATCGATAATGTTGCCATGGTAGGATCAAAAATGGTCTGAGATCCTATTTCAAGAAATATTAATCCAAATACAAAATATCTAATGAGACGAAGGATTATTTTTTTCAATGGCCGAAAGCTAGGATACATGGTATTGCGTAAAAATTTGCATATTATACAGCTCACAGGAATGTGTTTGCGTATGCGAGATATTTAAGAGTACGGTACGATTTAGAAGCCAAAGAGTCCTGTGTGAACCAATAAATAATTTGATAATTGTAGAAACAATTCCAAGAATTTTCATTATTATTATCAAGTATAATTTTATTTATTCTACTTTGCATTTAAAGAGTGGAAACTTGTCTATAACTCAACCTAATAATATCGTATGTTAAATAAATTTCACGAAGAAACCAAATTTGAATTATAATTATAGATATAATAGAAAATAGCCTGAGATAATATGAGCAAAGAAAGGTAATGTGCGAGCATATGTGACTAGGTAAATGGTACGTGATCGTATGCTGTTAGACAAGTAGTACGTGACCGTATGTAATCAGGCAAGTAGTATTAGGTCATATATAATCGGGGCAAGTAGCAGCGGATCGTATATAATCCGACAAGTAGTTCTACGTGGCGTTGTACAAGTAGTATGCGCCGATGCGTGGCCACACACGCTGTGCAAGCCTACCGCGGCATGCCGTTCGCGGTCAGGCAAGGCGTGCGAACTATTAATTTGCAACACGAACACGTAACGGGCACGTGTTGATATCATTTAATATTTTATTCCGATATAACAGAACATAACAGAGGAAATAGCAAAAACCTTTTACCAAAAATTAGTCACGGTTACAACATGAATATTTTGATTATACAAATATTTTTAATAGTTTATTTATAAAGTATTTTTACTACTTTATTTACTGTGTTATTAATTTTCATTTCGGTATGTATTTCTTCCTTCTGTTTAAAAAGATATGTATAATGCAATATTCTACTGCGAATTGATTATAGTAAATCAAAAGAGCAAAACGTTACTTAATTAAAACATTAATTACAATCATTTCTTTCTATCTCTCTCTCTCTTAATGTTGACATCTTGCATTCAAAGTAAAATTACTGCATGAATTCCCTATTTTTGTGCACAGATGAAATTAAAGATTTGAAATAAATAAAAAAATGTATAAATAAACTGCAATATTTAATACACGATGTAAGAAGTAACAATATAGTGGAACATAATACACATTGGGAGTAAATGATATTAAATTCTAGACCGATAGCCTACGTTCCAGTTTTGAGACGGTTGTCTGAATATTGCATACTCAATCTACTCCACTTAACGTTCTACTGCATCATGTACATTCAGTGAGTAATTCAGAAGCAATTTGACTGGTGGTTTTGCTAACTGTAATACTGAGTAAATATAACATAGACTTGGCTCTCCTCAATTACAACTTTTCAAACTTCCAACTTCTCTAAATATTATATCTTTTTTTCAAAGAACATTATAATATCCGATTAAAGTATCCATTTCTTTATATCATAAATGTTCACAGCTATAGTAGTACAGATGGACACAATGTTATTCTTTTATCCATTATCGTTAATCGACTACTTGCTTCCTCATGAATTTTATATTACATGAATCGATTTTATTGGCTCGATATTTTCTAAAACAGTTTAATCTCGGTATAAAATCGTCTTTTCCGTCGCTAAGCCCCAACCTGCTAACAATTCTCAAAAGTGGTTGCTGCAATTTTAAGCAACAACAGAGAAGAAAGAATTGGAACATAAAAAAGCTACTAACTTCGCAATGAATAAAAATACGGAAGATATTTATAGGAGTTTTTTTCATTGTTCCTCTGTTCTCCATCTATTCTGGGGTAGGCCGCACATGTTACGAAAGAACTTGTATGCTTCCAGCTTTGAAAGTTTAGTATTTTATTCCAAACCTACTTATCGAGACGAAGACAAACTGCATCAAACGATAGCTTCAAAATAAGAATGTAACATACAATTTTAAATAATTAGAATAACATCAAATCAATTCCAAATGTTATTTAATTCGAGTATAAAAATATTACAGACCATTTCGATTTAACGAACCTAATGTCACAAAGTTTCAGCGAAAGATTAATAAAAAATTAATCAAATTCTAATATCAACGATACTGAAAGTCATTGCAATGATCGTTAAAAAATTGTAATAATCGTTCGATTCAGTAGATCGATTTATACCTAAACGTGATCGATTCTTTAATTCATGTTGACTTTGTATTGCAAAAAAGACGAACAAGATTGTGGTCGATAGTGGCGTCCCAGCCTAAGGCGATTATGACACCGCCTCTGGGCTTCGGGAATCTCATTACCGTCTCGACGCTAGTGTTCTCCGAGTCGAGACTCAAAGAAACAGAATTAACAGCGAGAAACAGACGAAAGAAATAGGGAAATATCAAAAAGGATAGACGAACGAGAAACAGATGTTTGGAACGATGTATTGAACTCCTGGACAACGTTAGAAAAATCAAAATGAGATTACTACATACATACGTGTGTATGAGGATCGGCTGATAAGTGGCTCTTATCGAAATGAAACAAAATTAAAGTGCAATTTATTAGCCAGAAAATACTGTATTTGTTTTCTATGTATATTATTGAAATATATATAATTTTGTGAGCTACACCGGATCAGCCGCGTAGTAGTGATACACATATATGTGTATGAGTACGTGTGTGAGTATGTGCGTGCGCAGCGTCTCGCAGAACGAAAGAATGTCACTGTACCATGGTAAAAGTGAGACTAGAAGAATGCTGAAACACGTGTAATGGATATCTATGAACATCTTGTAAATCACATAATAAATAAATACAAAACTATTTTATTATCACCTCTAGATGTAATGAAAGTGTTCCTACATATTTATTTCGGCGATTACGATGCACAATTCTCGACATATATGTTGCGAATTCTCCACTAAAGAGCAGCTGGTCAGGTCAAACCGATCGGTCGATATCGCGTACCTCGAATGATTTAACGCTCAAGGTGGAGGAGATTTAATAGATCGAGTGTTAGAGTAATCTAGCACTGTATTTGCACTTGTTGTATAAAAGTAAAGTGTGATGTTATGAACACATGGTAAGATCTTGTTGAGAGTGAAGTACTTCACCTGCACGGTACGATGTCTGGTGATGAACTGTCCTCCTACGTTGCTGATTCTCCCTACCAGCTGTTGGGTTTCGTCTGTTCATCGTGCCTTTCCGACTGGGTTTTTCCCGGGGTTTTTTACCTGACCTCGAAGTCATTAGGTTTACAGCTCGGGGGAGGGGGCGACATGTAATTCGAAATTTCCTAAAGAAGGGAATGGGCTTGTGCCATAAACGGATGGCCATTCAAAATTCCAAACAATATGTATATATATTTGCCAACGAACGAAAGGTTTTCTCATTTTGTCAGCGAAGAATTTTTCCCGGCCGATTTGAAACGAATACCTTTCAAGATTCTCTTCAATTTTGGGAGGAAATAGGAAGCCGAAGGAGTCAGATGTGGACTGTGCAACAATTTCAAATATCAAACTCGCAAAAGCATCAAGTGTTGCGAGTGGGGTGTGCGGTCGAACGTTGTCGTGCTGCAACGATATCGTCTCGATTGAATTCCAAACCCGACGTGCACGTCTCCGCTAATGCTTCGCCAATGCTTTGTTTTAATGTCGTAGTATACCTTGCCAGTAAACGGCGATGAATTTCCGGGGTGTAAAGCTTCCCACGTTGTTTGAATTTCCTACATATCGCATCCATATCAAACCTCACTCTGAACGATACTGTTCGTGATTGCGCTGAGCAAACTTGCGGAAATTTGGTATGTTTATAAAGGAGGGTAGCAGCTATAAAACGAGTGCACACGCAGAGCTGTAACTCTTTTCGTTCTCGAGATACAAACGAGGGTGCATTATTTATCAACCGACACTCGTATATAAAATAACTATTGTAAATCGTTATTATAGCGTGCCACTGTAGCAACTATGAAATAATTAGAAAATGAAGCGATACAGAGGTGAAACGATCGAAATCGCAATATCCGAGATCTTCGCAAAGGATACGTAAAACACTCCCAACGGAGAACCAAACGTGCTCATCGCCTCTTTGCTAAAACTCCCCATAGACTCTAGACCCGCACTTTCCTTTCGCAACAAAGCCCTAACAGGGATTAAAAGCGTTAACAGCGATTTATGAAAACCTGATCAAGAAGCCGCTCGTCGTCTACGAATGGAATTTGCCAATGAGGGGAAACGCGAGACCAGGAAGAGCGAGGCCGGCCGAAAGACGTGAACACGGAAAGAGGCAGGAAGCTCTGGTGGAAAGTCAACAGTGGAAGGGAAGACGGGAAAAACCAACAGAAGAAGATCGGCGTCGTCGTGGACGAACGCGAGAAAATGGGGGAAAAAAAGGCGTGGAACTCTGGCGAGTTAGACAGAGCGGGAGAGAAATATCGTCGGGGATTCCAAAGTCGACGAGAGAGTAGGTAGTCACGTCGACGTGAAAGATCGTAATTGCGAATTCGTTGACCCGCGAGTCGAGTGAGCTTTTCCACCAAGTCGCAATAGAGGGATGCTGTGTTGAAGAGGGGTTGCGAGGTAACCAAAGCAGAAGAGAGGGGCAGCATTCTCTCTTTCTTTCTTTCTCAGAGAGAGAGAGAGAGAGAGAGAGAGAGAGAGAGAGAGAGAGAGAGAGAGAGAGAGAAGAGGGACGAAGAAGGGATAAAAAGAGAAAGAAAAACAGAGAGAATGACGGGGTAGGGGTAGAAGCTGTTACACACAGAGAGAAAAAGCAACGAGAAGAGATTCCGCGTGAGAGGGAAACTAAGGGTGAGGGGATGAAACGACAGAGAGTGAGAGGGGGATGAAAGAGGCGCGAGCAAACAGACTTTGCGATCGTTTATTTTTCTGGCAATTATATTCTTCCGTGAAAGGAACCCGAGCCCTTTTCAACTTCGTATTTATTTCTGTCGTGAATGCGTCGTGAAACGTCCGACCTTCGCTGGTGCTCAAGACGGGGGCAGGGGGCGGATTCTCCACGCTTTTTAGAAGCGTCAACCGGCGATTCCGCGATTTAAGGAAAGCGCGCTAAGGTTCGGAGTCGCTCGGGCAGCATTGAAATTTATTTTCCATTTTCTTTCATTTTTCTTTTTTTGTGTCGTTTGTGTCGCGAGGAAACGCGAGAAGACGAGGAATAAGCGAAGAATGCCCAGCTCGGCTTTGATGCAGGTCTATCGCAGGTTCTCAGCGATAGAGGGCTGCGTGCTATTGGAGGAACATTTGTCGAAGAATTGCAAAGGCGATGGAGTCGCGGAAAGATTTTCGAGGGGCGAAACGTGCCCTTCGTGGAACCTAATGAATTTGTTAATCTCTCGAATCGTTGGGAGAATCGAAGTAGCTTTAAAATTAGTAAAAGAATTGCCTTTTTCTGACCAACTAAATTCCCAAATATATTATATATATATTAGATCGCAACGTAAGCTTGTTCTTGTTAAAAGGGAATTTTAAAGAACAATTTTGTGTTCAATTCGTTTGAAATGTATTATTATATCATAAATGTATTACATGACAAATGAAAAATCAGAATTTGAATTTTGTTCGAAAATGCACCGAATTAACTTACACGACCAATATATATACATATACACATACATGTAATATAATTTCATTGCAAAATGTACCGCTCCTTTTCCATTATGCCCATTGCCACAATAATAAATAGAGAAAAAGGAAACATTTGTAAAATGTTCTTATATGTAATTTGTAAAACAAGTATAAAATCCTGACCATCACCTGTTGCGAACATATTAAATCGAAGCAATTACTTCAGACGAAAAAGCATTCGCAACTGATTGCAACTTTTCACTCTAATGTTTTCTCCCAAGATACTATCTTATCAAGGTATCCAACAATCCTACAAATAGAATTGTCCGCTGGAAACTTTTTCGTGCAACAAAGAATGTAATAGTTGCTCTGAAGGCGAATCCTTTAAATCCACCGATACACGAAGGATTCTGACAACGTGACGGAGAAAACCTCGGGACAGGCACTTTCACGCGAGCAAAAGTGTCCACGTCAGAACTCTGTTCACCTCACGGGTCAATTCTGTCCGTGAAACGGGAACGAATGATTCTTGAAACGCTCCCCCAGGAGGATTTAAAGGAAAATATCGGAAATGTCTGTTTTATCTTCACTACCTTAACTCCTTGAGGGAGTTGCGTCTTCAGTTTCAGCCTTTTCCGCCGTTTTCAAGCTTGTATCCGCGTAACTACTCCTGATTTTTATCTTATATCTCTCAAACAAGTATTTTCCTTCCTAGGTTATCGTTTACAGTAACATCAACCGCTTGAGGAGAATTATTAGCGACTTCGGTTCAAACTGTTTCAACGTGGCATTCTGGTATCCCAGACACAGTTTAATTTATTTTAAAGATTGGGAACTGTGGTTAATAAACAAATTAGAGTGAAATGAGCAACACTAATCAAATAATGTTTCAATTTTACTAACTGAATTGCAGCAACTTTAATAGAAGTAACAATGTTCTTAATTTTCTTGAAATTCTATTCTCAGATTTCTGATTGAGACTTCTTGAGATTGATTTTTTTCACGGCACTGCCTTTTATTATTAGAATTTTCAACATAGCTTTGCACGATTGTAAGACAATCGTAACTATTTCTCACAGTTAATTAATTAATTAAGCGAATTGTAAAACTAATTTATCTACGTTCTTTAATATCTATGAACTATATTTAAAACTTTTTCCTTCAACAATTCGACGCTTCATTAAATTATTCTGTCTTGCACAGTTATTCAATGACAATTTGTCAACCATTTTCTCTTTACATTATAATAAAGTAAACAACTGAACAACCCATAAACGAACAAACAAATAAATGATATGCTTCTCTATCATTTACATACAATTAATTTCTAAAATACTAAACTTGGCTATTGTAAGGAGAAAATCCAGCTAGAAGATTCTAATTCTAACAATTCTTCGTTCAACAATTCGATACTTAAATCTTCGATGCTCGAACATTTCGAAACTTCCCTTGCTCGTTATACTCTTCCGCGAAACGCCTAATTATTCGCGGAAATACACGTTGTAGTCGAGGGAGGGGTAGGTCTAATTAAAAGTAGCACAGCATTCGTTGAAATTTCGCAGACGGGTCAACGAAACAGAAAATGCCGAAGGGACGGAAGAAGAAGAAGACGACACGCGATAACGGGCCAGGAAATTCCGGGGCAAATAATCGATAGGCAATAATTCTTAATTACAGTCGCGTCCCTAATTATTGGTTTTCAAGTACGCCTGGCTGAGTTTTGCGATTCGAGTAAGTCGATAACGAAGAGGATTGATTGATAGACACGCACCATTCCGATCTAACGAGGAAACAGAGGGCTTCACATTTAAAAAAAGAGCAAAAGAAATGTGTTAACGAGGATCGTACGTGGAAATGCAACTTCGTGAAGATACAGGGTATCTCGCTTCAATTCGACATCTAAGTTATTTCCATTGATATTCGAAACGAAAAAAGCAATTTAGATGAACATCTGAATATATTTTGCATGATGTTCGATATAAAAAGAAAAGGTTTCAAGACTGGTTGCTTTCAAGATTTGTCTAAATTATTTCCACGGACATTCAGGAGAAGAAAGGTAATTCAGACGAGGATCAAAATGATTTGTTGTTCGATATAAAAAGGAATGTTTATATACTTTCAAAACTTGGAGATATAAATTATGTCCATTGATGTTCAATATCAAAGGAAAAGTTTGTATGGTCCGAAGACCTGGACATCTAAATTATTTCCACTGGCATTCGACACAAGAAAGATAATTTAAACTAACATTTAAATTATTTATATCGATGTTCGATGGAAAAAGACAAGTATATGTCGTTTGAAAATTTGAACATTTAAATTATTTCCATGGATGCTCGATATAAAACGTACAAAACTTACTGCTTCGATACACGAACATTTAAATTACTTTCATTGTTCCTTTTCAAATCGCATTAATCCATAGATTTCATTCATATGCTTCACAAAGAATAATTCAACATCCCAAGAAATGCCTCGTTAGTGTGCATCGTAATTTAGGAAATTTTTGTGTGAATTCGAGAATTATTTTGATCACTTAACTGATTTTATTCTTAACGATGTGGAAAGCGAAACAGAAATGTGGGAAAGACGCGAGGTGGCAGCCAAAGTGTCCTCAATTTACGCGACGCGGCTTCCGGCTGCCACAAACAAAACACTTTTCAGAAGGAAGGGGTTGAACGTAAGTGTGCCCCCAAGCAATACGTGGGCGACGAAAAGGGTCGAGCACTTAATTAATCGAAGCTCAACCGAGGGAAATTCAAACAATATTCGAGGAGACCCTCGCCATACGCGCTGTTCTCTAACTTCTGCTCGCGGCTTGCCTTCTTTTTTTTCATTCCTACTTCCCTTTCCTTTCCTTTCCTTTTCTAGTCAACGTTATCCCTAGCCATCATAAATATTCGCGATTACATTGGATTATAATGATCACGTTGAATATGCATAGTCTATTCGTGTCTCATTTGGGATGTATTTTTGTCTCGGTGAATTCTTTGCGCGTTTTATGCCACATACGCATATTTATGATAATAATTATTTATTAACGTTTCATGCAACCGAAATAATTTTTTACTTTCCTTTTCTCTCGTTTTGCTTTTAGGATTTGGTTTGATGTCGTTTAATTTGGATTTAAAGAAATGAGCGAGGTGGAAACTATGAAGCTTTTATTTATTGGAATAATTGACATTCCATGGAACTATAGTCGCTTCTTTGTTCCTATTTTCTTTCGCTTTTAACTTCTTTCTTTTCCTGGTCTGACTTGATTCGAATTAGGATTAATCCTTAAAAGAAGAAAAAGGATCAGTGTGATTCCGCAGAATAATAATTCATTTCTCCTCCATTGTCCTTTTCGACACGGTTTGATTTCGTTTGAATTAAGTTTAAGATTTTGGCGAATTTTAAAATTGACCTATGGAGATGATTAGTCATTAACGTTTCACGAATTCATGGCGGTGTTCTATCTTTTCTTTATCCTTGAATTTTGATCCTTTAATTTAGCCAGAAAAAGATTTACGAAGTAGCATGGTTCAAGTTCGTATTTCTTGGTTTTCTGAATTTAATTCCGAAAATTGTTTTTCTTTTATTCTCTTTGTATAATATTGGTTAAGGCGATCGGCATCACGACAGCTAGCGATATTTATAAATTTAAAATTGAAATGCAACGTATATGAATTAATTAATCAAGCAAAGATATGCTGCATTACGAGTATGAAATTCGTAATTTCTGGGAATAATAATTTAGGAATATTTGGTTGATTCTCTCTCTTCCTCTTTCTCCATGAATATTATTTTATTTCCTTTAATGAAGTAAACTTTAATGATCATTTCCTTGTGTATTGTGAAATTCGCAATAATCCACTGACAAATGTATCTCATTATATCAGCACGTAATTCTCTTTATATTAAGTAATGCCAAAATAAATTACATACTATACCTTTTACATCAGTTTAATACATGCTACTTTACACCAAGATGCGATAACAAAATTACAGAATTATTACAAATAAAAAAATGCAAATTCCAATATTAACACACAAATGTGTGTATCTTTATTTTACTTTAGAGCACAGCAATTTCTCAAGAAGATACCACTCACGAATGATCTCAATAAGAAATGAAAAATTCCAAATCAAAATCAATTTCCTAGTACTTTCAACAGTTTCAACAGGAGCAAACTGTAAACTTGCTGCACCAAGCAATCATAAACAGTGGCAACACGAAACGTTATAGAGCAAACATTCCAGCAATAATCAATCGGCAGAAAAATTTCATTCGCTCCGACCTTAATCAACTTCTGAACGCCACCGACGCGTTCAAAATTACCTATTCCGCTTTCTAGCTGAAATTTCAACATTAAACGCCCCGGTTACATTCATTTCTAGGCTCATTGTCGCGTTCCTAATAAACGGGACCAAATTCGCAAGATTCCAGTAACACGTGCACAGTTACCAGGTATCAGTTGCTAGGTAACTATCAGGGCACTTATTGATAAAAACTTCGAATAACTTGAAAATGAACGAATACGCTATTTCTTTTCTCCGATGATCCTCCGATCCATTTCTTTCTTATAATAAAAAGAAACATGCAAATTACTGATATTAGCTTATAACGTGGAAATGAACATCCATTTGTAAGTTTTAGATTTATCGTTTGAATTGATATTTAGAAGTTATTTATCACATAAGTGTACTATTATTAAAAGTAAATGACGATTTATGTCTTTTTATTTTCACCTTTTTTTGTATACCTTAGGTTTCAGTTAGAGTTGCAAGATTTTAAATAATTTTTATGTTATGGAAGAAGCATCAAAGTCTTTTCCAATAACAAACATCCAAAGATAGCAGATATCTCTGCCTGATTTCAGAATAAAATTATAACAATTATTTTCAATAAATAACGTAATATTCATCCTTATGTCCGTTAACAATATGATCTGAATAATACAAAAAAAGCTTCAGTTTTTAAATAACGACTCCAATTAGTTAACGTTTCTAATTACAGAGTAAAATTTGGAACAATTATTTTCAGTAAGTAACATAATATTCACTCGGTATATCTCCCACAATATGGTCTGAAAAATATAAAGGAAGCATCAAATTTCTTCTCTAATAACTAATAATAATAACTAATAGACACAGTAAGCAATATAATATACATCCAGTAAATCGCTTGATAGTATGATTTGAATAATAAAGAAGAAGCTTCAAAATCTCCTCTAATAGCAGAAACCCAAAGATAATTTTGGCTTGTAAAAAAAACCTTTATCTTATATCAGCAGAAAAATTTAAAATATTTAACTACTTTCATTAAATAGTTTAATGTCCACTCAGTATGTCTCTTAACAATAAGGTCGATCGCATGGACAGATATGCTGATTCCGTAATACACAAAACGGGGAGAGTGGGGCGACGGTGGTGGTGGCTAATGGCACGTTAATTAGTTGCACGTGCTGATCGTTATAATTACCGATAACAGCAACATTTTAATCGGCCTCGTTTAAATAACCGCGCTAAATTTGTGTTGGTTGTTTACGATCGCTGGCCACGCCGGTTTTTCGTATTAATTTCTCGACCTCCCACCCGAAAATTGCTTCCATAAATTCGGCATCGTACAACAAGGGAGGAAAGGGTAAATCGGGGTGAAAAGGGTAGCCGATACAATTCACCCCGTGACCTCGATAATTCACCAAATTAATATCGAGCCATAAGTCTCTACGATTCCCTTTACGTGACTCTCCATTCGCTGGCCAGTGTCGTTGAAAAATAGAGGAACTGCTCCTTGTCGATGCTCGACCGCAATCAATGTTCGAGTAACGTTGCTGTTTCATCTTTTATACGTTCAATAACGTTTTCAAACTTGTTGACAAATTTCCAGTTTCTTCCATGTTGGAATAAATTAGTTGGGTAGCTTGTTTTAGCGAGATGTGAATAAAAATCTTTGATTGAAAGTAGTAAAAAAGATTAACTGTCTATCAAAAAGTCTCATTTGAATATTTTTACCAATCCTTCTGTCTTTTCTCGCCGTACGAACACGCTGGAAATTATTTTAAAGACTTCCAGGCTTGTCCAAATATCCGCGAAACTCAAAACTCAAAAGCTTAAAACCTTGAAGACTAAGAATTCTAAAAAGTGTTTCCCTCGAAAGCAAATGTCCAAGGAATTGAAAATTCATAAAGTCAGCAATGTCATAGATAGACCGAAGACCGACAGTGCAAAAATCTCACTTCAGATATCGAGCTAAAAATTTAAAAACCTTCATACCGACAATTTTAAAAATCCAACTGCTGCACGACAAATATCCTTCGTTTCCAATCCTCACGTTCCACCAAAGATATAATTACCAACCCCTCTCCGTTGCACCAACCCCCGAAGAATCCCCAAACGTGCAAAACGAGGAAGCTCCGCTCTCTTAATACTCGCAATCCTAAAAATCTTATCGCTGGATGACGAATATCTTTCATTCTCAAGTTTTATTCTCCATCAAAGATATAATTATCATAGCCTGTCTCCTCGATCGCGATACCACGATACCCAAAATTTCAAAGGCAGAAAAGCCAACTTGCGTAACAAGGATGCAGGATTTCGTGGCCGCGGAAAAATTCACGTCGTGTCGTTGGCCTCGTACCAAGTTCCCCGCAGCCACAATAGGCATCCTTGCCACCAGATAGGCAGATAATTTCCACCCGTCGTTCTCATCCCCTGTGCACACTCCCACAGGCCAGCCAGCACATCTATATGCATATACTCAACATGCACGTGCACATTACACATATATCTTTGTTACGCGATGCATAGGAAGGATAGTCGTCCAGTGAAGAGACATCGATGACACTATACATATTGACAAGACACTCGAGACCGCCTGACTGGGTCCTCGCCCTCCAGGCTCCTCATCGCCCTCCAGCAACCCTCTACCGCCTCTATCTATACAGAGTGTCTCTGTAATCGTGGCGCAACCGGGCGAGGAATGATACTTCATGAGGAAATGGCTTCAGTATATGGAATAAAAATGTTGGCTGCACTTCAATTTAGCGAAAGCAAGTTTGAAAAAGATAAAGGTTTCCGGGAACGTAATGTTAGCATTTGAGAAAGGTTAAAGATACTTCTTATTCTATTTAAGCAAACCTTTCGACGCATATTTTGAAGAGACCTATAAACGAAGAAATCACGATTACTCTGTCCTTGGATTGAATTGTGAAATCCATAATTCTTCTTATAATTCTTAAATCTTGCGAAAGGATTAGCACGTTCTGAGGTTTTTTGAATTGTAAAAGCGATCACTCTTACGTAAGACCCAATGACACGAAATAATCATTGAAAAGGAGTATTGGATGATACGGAAATTATTTTAACGAGGTATGCGATACTTTGAGAAAATTATGTACGATTAACGTTTTCTAATCCAAATCTAGTCCAAAATTAATAAAGTAAAGTAGTTGCGTATGAAGTTTGCAACACGTGTAAGTAAATGTGAGTTCCGACTTAGTAGACGTCGTGTAAGACACATAACGTATCTACAAATGGTTTCCACCATTACCTACCATAACATATCCATAAATATTCAAATACTCTCGCGAGCAATCGTATACTTGCCAAGTTTCCAAACTTTTGTACGTTGAAACGAAACGTTGTACGAAAATATTCTATCCTACGTTTTCCACTTATTTTCCCGCATAAAGTAACCTTTTTCCCTGTTTGTATCACGATTACTGGGACACCCTGTGTATCTTCTCTTGCTTTCCTTCTTCTCCAAGCTCCCTTTCCATCCATCCAGGCCAAAGGCAGTCGCGTAACAGAGAAACGAAGCGCCCCTGGACCGATGGATCGTTACTTTTTTTCGATTGGACCAGAGGAATCCTGGCGACTCACGAAGGGGTGGGACAGGGGTGGTAAAGTGGGAGGCTGCATCGATCTCCGAACGCGGTGAACTCGAGCTTAAACTGTCACCGGCTGTCGATACCGTATCGGAGAGATTCTCTTTTTGCGAGCGTCGCGAATGTTTGGACACTGCGTTCCACGCTACGTTTCCGACCAACCGGGGGATGTTTTCAGCTACGGCAAGGCTTCTGCAGAGGAGTTGCAATTTTATCGGCTGGGTTAGCTGTGCTTTTTTTTGTAAACTGGTTTCTTAGAGGGAGAGAAGCGAGTGGATTGGAACGCGAGGTTTTCGGTTACTCGAGTCTTGCTGATGGCTTCATAAGAAATTCGATAGAAGCTCACGACTATCATCGAGGATTAATTAATTGATTTTTCACACTTTCGACGGATTTAGTTCTGCATTTCTAAAGATATCCGCGAAGGTAGCAGTCTACAGGTATTCAGGAGAGAATTTGTTTGCGATTTTCCAAGGTTACATACGATTTTACAGTAGTCAGGGCAGTAACAAGTTCCGAAGATTTTAATGTACAAAAGAACGCTCCTCAATGTATTCGATTCAACCACATAAACAAACAACAGTAAACAGTAATGGAATAACCCATCGACTTAATTCAACTGCATAAAAATCTGCTTCCTTTCTGCTTCTAACTATTTATTAATATCGGCAACGTTCCAACAATACCAAGGAACAAAAATAAAAATCATTAACCCCTGACCTGCCCCATTACCAATCCTTTCTCAATTCCCTCCCGCGAACCAACCGAATAATTCAACCTCCCCCGATCTCACAAATATCGTTGTCGCATGTACCTACAGGAACAAATCGCACGATACACGACACATTGGTGGAGCACGCATGAAAAGAACGGGACGCAGGACGATATTTGCGAATGTTCCGTGGCAGCACGCGTAAGTATAAATCGAAGCTGGGAAGCTAACGAGGCTGAACCCGCGCGTCGATAAACCGCGGGACAATGGCACGCGTTTATTCCACAATGCCACTCGAAAACTACGAGTGCAACGATACGGAGACCCCCGTCGAGACAATACGTCTCTAAACAATAGCGATATCTTTCGGCCAATTCAGAGTCGAAACCGATGATGGAATAGCGATTGTTCGACGGTTCGGAAAAGGGTGGATAGAGAGAGAAAAGAGAGAGAGAGAATTCGATTCGTCGTTGAAATCGTTCTACCTTGCGCCAACGAAATCCGTCGATGACTAAATTGGAAGTTACCGATGGATTTCATCTATAGATTACGGGCTATGGTTATGGGTTAATAAGTATTTTTTGTTTCGTCCCTTTCTTTCTTTTCGATTGATTGATATGTGGAGATGGATTTTATATTTGAAGATTGAGAACTTTGTATAGATTGGATAGTAAAGTAATTCTTTAAATATGTATAAACGTTATGCCGGTGACCATGTGTTTTTTTGTATTTTTTCATTGTTATGTTATGATCTAGTCACGATATACGTGAGAAGAACAGAGAACAAAGTCTAATCTAATTATTTTCTTCCTTAAATTATTCGTGTCATTATATCATATCGAACTTCTTCTACAGAAACCATAATTACAATCTTAACCATAATAATTTCCAGAGTAATAAATCTACGAAGAGAAATATTCTTAATTTTACAATTATTCCCATTTTATATGAAAATCATCCAAACTAACCATCCTTTCCCTTCCAAATTATCGTCTCTTGTAAAAACTAAAACCTTCATACTAACAATGATTTGATGAAAATGCTTCTCACCTTCCTTCTCGCGATATCGACATCAAGTTTCAGGAAAATTGCACATTATACGTGTTTTTTGATTCCTGGCCGAAATTCTTGTTCAAGTGCCGCACTGTGGAATGTGCGAACATGGCACGCGGTGGACTAAAATGGAAATAGTCATTGTTCGACTTTGGCCTTGTTCGATGATATCATCAGCCTGTATGTCAGTAATGTAAATGTAAACAACAATCCTCCACGAAATCGATGGAAGATCGGCAAAAATCAGTACACCAGAATCGAATCTTTTGGAAATTAGCTCAATAGTGTGTGTTGCGCGTTAAATATGGAGAATTTGAACAAAGATACGTATGACATTAATTTCCAACATGTAAATGTCTTTCTTTCTTTGCAGAGTGATTTAAGAAAAGACGATTCAAACAGCCCTGCAATTTTGATCGGTCCGTGTCAAGAAGATATTCCATTACATTGCTATGTAATCTTTTTCCGCTACAAACCATTACACTGAACACTTCTTTTCCTTTCCTTTTTTCAATAAAATCCATTTCATAATCGTGACTTGATCGAACACTGAATTTCCGACCATATTTATTGCAAGAAAATTTTAAAACTTACTGAAAGACTCTGTTCTTTTCTGAATGTCAGCGCGATACCTGACGGAATCGAGGGGAGGATAAACGATTTCTGCACGACACTTGCGAAAGAAATGAAAAGATTGTTCCTAGCGTATGCATTATTTATTTAAACGCCACCGCGTGTGCTTGGAAAAAGAGATAAACATTCGAGATATTTTAACTGACCCAGGGAGTAGGGAAAATATTAAAAAAAATAAAACCTAAAATTTCCAACTCTCAAAAAAAACAAACCAACAAAAACAAAAAAAAAAAGAAAGAAAGATAGAATGAAATAAAAGGAAACATAAAACTATACCCGATGGAAAGAATCAAATTTCCGAATGTTTAGGCCACAATCGCCTCGCGTAAGAGCAAAAGCCTGAAATCTAGCGGAAAGTAGCGGCCGAAAGGCGGAGGTCGTCCGCACGAGGGTTAGTTTCCTCATAACGGTGCACGGAGGTCTAAAAGACCAGTCAAATATTTACTGGGACTTCCAACGGCCCCTTTAATAAGTTTTTTATTGGACTTCCCTCTTTATACTCTGCGAGAGGCTGGCTTGGTATTTGCGCGCGTCCGATCATCTCTCTTCTTTCCCTCCCTCCCTCTCTCTTATTCTTTTACTCTTTCTCTCCTCCTCTTCGCCGCTGAATCTTCAAACCAGGCGGCTGACAATGAACTTGCGTGGGATGGTGGCTGGTTGTTCGCGTTCCTGAATCATTCTCGAGGCGGCCGGTATAAGGAGAGCCGCCGGTACACGGCGGGAATGCGAATCGACGTTGATTACCCGGAGAAGCATCTCCGGGATTTCGCGTTTACTCGACTATGGAGCAAACATCGCGATGCCATCGATCGCCCGCGTGCAAACCGGCCATCCTATCAGCGTGATTTTATAGAAGGAGAACGGCGAATCGAGCACGTGGATTCGCTTTGTTTCTTTGAGTTGTCGATTGAAGAGCGTCTGGGGACTGGGGGTGTACGTTTGATGCTGAGGATTCTTGCGTCGAGGCCGGGGACGTTGTTGCGATTTTTGGATCGACCGAACGGGTATTTTTAATGGAGAGGCAGCGGGCCGAAGTACGGGGAGCATAATAGAGTGGCAGCGTGTTTTTAAAAGGAAGGGTTTGAATATTCAGACTATAAGAGCGTACAGGGCAAATGGTAGGGGCTGGTGGTACTAGAAATTAAGCGTTGAAACGAAAAGAAATTTAACGAGTTAAAAGGTGTACTTTGATATTGGGGATTCTTATAATGGGAGTAGTGAGGTATTGACAATATAGCAGGTATAGAGGAAAAGAATGAGAAGAAAATAAGAGAGTGGAATGAAGATATAGTAGAGTGCAACTATGTTTTAAGAAAGAGAAGTCCGAATATTAAAGATACAGAGATGCAAGTGAAAGTAACGACGTTTTGAAATTAAGCGTTTAGATTAATAAAGAAAAACTTAATACGTAGTATCAGTATGAGAAGAAAAATCTTAAGAATCGTGAATTGCAGAGTTCCCGCCTTTTCTTTCGAAGAGAATGCGTTTGATGTTGAGAATTCTTGGATTGGGTTGGACAGTTGTTAATGACCAGCATAGATTAAAGGAGTATAATTTAAGAAGGAAAGGTTTGAATATTGATAACCTAGAAAGTGGAAGTGTGAGAGAAGAGTTACTAAAAGCTGCTCATATATTCGAACGAAGGGAAATTTAATATCTAGTGGGAGTATAAGAAAGAGAGAAATCTTAATAACGGTAGATTCTAAAGTCCTTGTTGCTGGTGTTTGATACTGAGGATTCTTGGATCCGGAGTGAAGAAACTGGTAAGAAAAGATGTTTTTAATTAAGAGTATGAGGTGGAGAATATTTGAGGAGGAAGATTATTGAATGTCTAGTAGTTATAGACTGGAGGAAGATTTGGGATACAGAAGGATTATTGGCAAGGTGGAGATGTAAGAAATGAAAATTTTGAATAAAGAGAGGCTGAACGTAATGGAAGAGAAAATCCAAAGAATGAGAAACTACGATAAAATCTAAGACTCTGGAAATTAAGGATCTAATAAATAAAAAAAAAAAAAAAAGAAGAAGAAAGAGGTTGAATGTTGAAACTGAAGTCTAGAGAAGGAGAAAGGATCAACAAAGAATTTAAGTAAAGAAATACTTAGAAAAGAGAGTTAGATACAGAAAAACTAGCAATAAAGGAAAATAATACAGATAAAATATCAAGGCACATGTTTCAGAAAGGTATGGCAATAAAAAGAATAATACAGATAAAATATCAAAGTATAAGTTTCATTGAGAGTTTGTGTGTAGTTTATAATTATGACAGACCATCATTATGACACTTGGGGACATAGAGATATCTACGTGATACTTAGAAAGTACCTACAGAAAGTAACGTTTTATTGAAAACGATGTGTACATTTTCAGAGATCTTCGAGTTTTATAAACTCTGCTTTATTGACCATACTCGACATACTATGGAGTAGTGTCGTAGCTACGAGTTAATGGCATAAACGATCTAACCTATATGGTACTCATTTTCTGAATGGCTACTTCGAGTCTCTAAGGAGAATGAGTTATGATTTTTTAACTTTCATCGAATCTACTGCTTATAGTCTTCCTCTATAACGAGGAATAATTGAAAAATGAAGATAGACGAGAGATTGGCGCAAAGATATAACTTGAAGGAAAGTCAGCATCGTGAAAAGAGAAATTTGTTATCCCTATCGTTGATCAAATATACCGTCGTAACAGAAATCTCACTTTACAATTGATCGGTCTTCGAAGACGTCTTCCATGTTCTCCTTTCGCTCAACATACTTATACCTATTGAAAAAATCGCTAAATCAGTTTCACGAAGAAACAAAAGTTACTTACACATTTTACTCGGTTGTTCAATCAACTATCGATAACATTAACTTATCTATTAGGTTGTCCAAAATGTGTCTTTCTTCTACAGACACGTCTTTTACAACGATGCATCTTTATACAAACACGAAACCTAATCTGTCAAACGTTGTGATCTTCATCTTGATAGAACAAAATGGATCATACGTAATTTGATAAAATAATATAAAACGAAAAATGTGTATCTATTATTTCCTTATAAAACGAAAGAAACTTTTCGGACGACCTAATAGATCCTCTGACGTGGCCGAAAACTAATAACTAATAACAAGAATCACCGAACTACCCTTCTACATACATTACGGATTTTCATGTATTTTATACAAATTTTAATACGCGAAAATATATAAAATATCCAAAAGTATAAATGAAAGGAATTTCCCTTTAAATCCCTTAAAAACATCTTTCGAAGCACAAACATAAAAATATAAAAATGCGCAAACTGCGCAGTCTACTTATATCAATTCCAATTTGTACCAACTGCTTTTCCCCCAATGAGTCTACGTAAATAGAATTGTACAGTACATCAGCTCCAAAGCACCGTAATACGTTCGTCATTTTCATTCAAACGTCGCCGTACGATCACCAGAACCAAAACGTTCCGAGGATCAAAGAGACACGATGACAAGCAACGCGTTATCCTCTCCTTGTGAAGGGATCGGGATTCCTTGTGGATGCAGGACGATCGGGAGTGGTATTAATCCGGAGCCTAGAAACGGCAAAGGAAGTGAGAAAGCATAACCAGGAGAAGACAGGAATGGAGGGAAGAGAGTGGACGACTGGTGTCTTTGAAGCAGAACCGTTGGCGGCCACGGAGTGAAGGGGATCTTTGTAGCTCGTACATCTTGCTAATTAAATAAAAAAAAGGTCCCCTCCCGGTATTTTCTGCCGTTGCTGCTGCTCTCTGGCTGTCGTGCCGCTATTCTTCTGGGTGTCGGCCCGCGGGCAACCGTCATTCGGTGTCCTCTGACTTCGCCAAGGGTGCGGACAGGGAAAAAGTCAGAGAGGAAGAGAAGCATATAGAGGGTGAAGAAGAGGGAAAAAGAAAGGGGGCGCGGGGATAAAGAGCCGCGGCACTCCGTACCGAGCATTGTCTCCGCCATTGTTCCCGTGTGTTTGCGTTGCTCGCGGTGAGAAACCAGTCGAGCGACGTTACGCACTTAGCGTTTCTGATATCGAGTTACCGATGGGGCTTTTGAGATTTCTAGATGGAAGACTGGTGTAGGTCTTTTTGAAGGTTATGGGGGTAGATCTTTGAGTGGTTAAACAGGGTGAGGTTGAAGAAGGTTTGGGTTAGGTTTGGGGTCTCTCAGGTTTCTCAGGTTTTTCAGGCTTTTGGTATTCTGGGAGAAATTTTGCGAAGGGATTTACGTAGTTGCCATTTTCATATTTCCTGTGGGATATTTAAGAATTCAGAATATTTTGTATTAAGAGTTAGCGAGTGAGAATTTAAGATTTTGAATGTATCACGAATGATTAATAGTCTTTCGTAAAGTATGTTGACTTTGAAATATTTTCAGGAGTTTGAGGTTTTCGAGATGTTACGAATGATTGATGACTCGATCTGCGTTTCATATAGAACATTTCTGATGTTGACAGAAGAGTTATAATGTTGATCAAAATTTCTTGCCAAGATAATAATTGAATTAATCTATATAAACCTTCTAGAAAATGTAACTGTTTAGTTGTTTGTTGCTTCGATTACTTTCAAACTTTAAAATTCAAGCCTTTTGGTTTTTCAGTTCTTTCGTCTAACAAATTCGCCAATACAATCTTACAGTTTCTCAAAAATTTCATTCTACACACCTTCAACAATCTTTCAGATACCAAGCTCATAATTACAACAAACAATTATCATTAGACTGCAAATTTTTCCGCATTTATGAAGAATTTAAGTGTCCAAAAATATACAAAACGCACACAATATGCAAAAACCTGTGAGATCTCCAGGGTAAACATCTCGTTATAATATTATAAGCATAAGACAGACATTTACCTAGCTTTTACTTCTTTCACAGCGTTCATAAAAATATGAATGTTTATAAAAATCCGTGATCTACTCACCATACAAAGAATCAACCAAATAATATTCAAACTTAGTCAAATTCCCTGAAACCTCATCCTACCTCTTCAACAGGTACAACGGTTTGACAGCGTTCATAAAAAGACGAATGTTTATAAAAATTCGTAGTCTACTCGTCATACAAAGAATCAACCAAATAATATTCAAACTTAGTCAAATTCCCTGAAACCTCATGCTACCTCTTCAACAGGTACAACGGTTTGACAGCGTTCATAAAAAGACGAATGTTTCTAAAAATTCGTAGTCTACTCACCATACAAAGAATCAACCAAATAATATTCAAACTTAGCCAAATTCCCTGAAACCTCATCCAACCTCTTCAACAGGTACAACGGCGTGCAAAAGTTTCCAGGTAAGTTTCTCACATCATATTTCAAATAAGTTATTTTAAAGAATTTTAAGCAATATTATACAACTATATAACAATGTCTATCTATCATACTATTTTATTTTTACTTGACACACTCTTATACTCATAATATTGTTTAAGATTTGTTTGTTACACACAAAAACGAATCTTTTCCAATTTTTATATAAAATGAAAGTTTCATTGTCGGAAGGAATTCTAATAGAACATCATCTGATAGACATCGCCTTTTGAATATGAATTTAAAAATCCAGTCTGGCTAGAAATCTTCGCGCGCCGCTGTATACCATCGGCTTACTCCACGCGTCTCGCGAACATCACACGAGTTCCCCAACCGGCGAGCTCTTAATTCAGCTATCTAACAATAAAACCCCTCGCATGGCGTTCCCCTAACTCCGTCACCCTATTCATCAGCAGCCCTTTGGTCTGTTCGCGTCTCGAACGAGATCTATTCTTCCGTCATCGAGGATGCGCGCAATTTTTCAACCGAGTAGACACTTGCGCGGCGATCGCGAGGAATCAAGAGCCAGAATTACAAAGTCATGAAGAAAGGGGACGAGACAAAAAGAGAAAGAGAGAGAGAGAGAGAGAGAGAGAGAGAGAGAGAGAGGAAGATAGAGAGGAATGGAAGAAGCTCGGTATCCAGGCTTTTTGCAGCGCGAAACAGAAGACACTTTTCGCTTTGATCGGCCACGACACGAGAAGGCTGGCGAACCTATTGGACATTCGACGCGCGCGTTTCAATTTCGCGCCCGCGGCGACACAAGCGTGGATTGGCCGTGATTATACGAGCTACCATTGTTTCCACCATCTGTAGAACGGCTTGGTAACGTAGCTTTATTATTCTTGCGCGTTCAAAAGTATCGGGCTTTATTTTTGCTTCGAGTGGTTGATCGTGCCGATTGATGCTCTCAAATGATTAATTGGATCGAATGAAAAGCGTGGTGTATTGTTTGAGCAAGAAACGTAACATTAGGTCATTCTGAATGTTTTCCTAGTCGGAAGCTGTTCCTTTTGAAAGGATATAACATCTTTGAAATTGTTTTTATCTAATTTCAACTGTGTAAATCGATATTTTTGATATTATGAGGCGTTGTTTGATATTTTATTTATTAGATTGTTTGGTAAATTAAAGCGTTGTTTAACACATGGGTTTGTTATGGTTTTCTTTACGATAAAAATCACTCAAACACAGAAGTTTCTGGAAATCTTTCCTAGATTTTGATGATTAGATATATAAATAGGAAATAGAAAATTTGTGTCATGAAATCTGTTGAGGAAATTTCAAAAGTATTGTCCCATCCAATTTATGTACACAATTATTTATTTATTTTTTAATGTCATATTCTTCATTCTTCTGTTATATTTTAAAATACTGCAAGTATTTTTTCTTAAAGACTAATCGATTTTTTCTTTCAGATTGTCCGTTGTTAATAAAGTTGCAGTGCTAGACAGTATTGACTGAAATTATTAGTGGATTTCATGATTATAGTATATTCTGGTAGCGGGTTCATTTATGCACGTATAGTCGGCTGAAAAGCAGAGAGACAGTGGCACCCATAGAGACGCAGATTAGTCGAGATTGTGGCTCGCCAGAGGCGCTTTCTCACGTTACTCGAGTTTATTACGTTGCCGTACGTTATATATATATATATAGATAATTTATTAATGTAAATAACGCACAGCGGTCCGCGATGAACCCAACTATAATTGTATAATAAATTCGTAACGCCTTCTATCCTCGCTCTTCTCGCTTTCTTCATTTCTGTTATTCGCGATGCTGAATCATTTATTAAGTTTCGAGGCGAATAAATTGAATAAATCGCGTCTCCATAATCGGAATAATCTATTTCGTTTATATGCAATTTTCATAAAATAAAAGAGAAGATAGAAGAGAATAATTACGAGAAGAAATGAAAAATAAAAAAAGATTAGCCTTAATATATTTCACTAGAATATTAAATGATTAAAGTAGAACAGAACGAGGAAGCGAGAAAGTTCTGTATTATTTAAAATAATTCCACGAAGAGAAAGAATCCAAAAGAACTTGCAGCCTAAAAACTGTAGGGAAGGGGACATACAGAATTTAATAATCCTGAAAAAAAAAAAAAGGAAGAAAACTAGAAAGAAAGATATAAAAGAAGAGATATTAGATGTAGGAAGTTAAAGAAGTTGGAAGGAAACTTATAGAAGAAAAAGGTACACGCGGCGCTGTCTGTGAAAATAAGAGCTGGAAGTTTGACGCTTCTTATCGCGAGTCGTTCGACTTAACACTCTGTTCGATTCTTTTCTACGCCAAGCATCGAATTCTCGTCATTATTTAGATTACTTCGTTCCTCGCGGCAACCAGCCACCGAAGAAATAACTTTTTAGGTTTGAACCTGCTCCTCGAGAAAGTTTTCACAATCACGATCTTGTTATATCGTTCCACGGCAGTGACGTCGATCAACCATTCGATTCGAAAGTCTAGCAGACTCCTCGGATGAATCTAGTTTGCACATCCTCGACAATTTTTCACTTGCTAACGAAGCTTAAAAGATTAACTTGCACGATAGTAGATTGAAATACTTTTAAGTATTCCAAACCCGACGAAATTTGTGGAAAATTTGATTGTTAATTAGGAAATTGGGTTTCAGGTGTGTTGCCAATGTACGTGGATTTCTTTCAACATTTTCTTCCAAATGTTCATTCATGTATATTAATTGTAATATGTGTTTGATAAAGTGAAAATTGAAGTTTTCTAATAGCGATAAAAGTCAAATTATATTTTTGCATTTACCGATGAATAATAAATGAGTGTTTCTTTCAAACGTTCCTTTCATCTATTCGTTCATCTATCTCATCTAGTTTAGTTGTAGTACGTGCTTGACAAAGTAAGAATCAAGTTTTATAACGATGATGCAAATCAAACGTCTTTCTGTTTAATTAAAGGATGTTGCAATCGAGAACTTGACAGAAACTTTCCATCCGTTTCACGTTATCAGCTCCTCATACTCAAAGCTAGTGGAAATTAAAATTCAATAAACTTTATCTCGTAGAATTTATGATATATTTGCTGAATTTTATTCTATTTCCTTATCATCAAGAACTATATCGAGATATGTATAGTTTTGTCTGTTAGACTATATTGGCCGCGTAGTAGTGACACACGTATGTGAATATGAGTGTATGGAAGTATGTGTGTGTGCGGTGTCTCGAAAAACAGATGAACGTAACTGTTCCATTGGCAGTGTGGTATTGAAGATGGTGAGACAAAGAAAATGCTGAGACGCGTGCAAATGTATATCGACGAAGATCCTGGAAATCATTTATTAAATAAATCTATAACTATTTTAATTTGAATTCTAAGAGTAACCTTAGTGTTCCTTTGATTTTATTTCGGCAATTAAGATCCACAATTCTCAACAAACTATTTTTATTTATTACATGCGATCATAATATCGTATCGATCACCAATAGCAAACTATTCGTATCGATTCTCACCTTTCAACAATACCACGTTAAACAAACATTTGTATACGTGTAAAGCGCGAAACGATATCCGTATAAATTTCCAGTCGCAAAAACCAGCCAAATTTCTGCTAACAATAAAACAAACCTAATCCAAACCCTCCACTTTCATCATTTATACATACTTGCGCTTAAGTATATTAAATTTCGTATCATTTTGCAATACTTCCACAGGAATACAAATGTAATTTCAATCCACGGAAATGGAACATAGAATCCGATGAAAACACGATTAATTAGAAAAGGATATACGCAAATACGTTTGGCAATCACCGCACGTAACTAGCCTTTCCAAACGAAACAAGAAACGACGAAAAGGGAGATACAAAATTACGAATCAACATTCTAATTTCCTTGTTGCAGCGTTATGACACTTCGACAGGTAAAAAAAAAACGGGTACAGAATAGGCGGAAGCCAGCTCGGCCGCATTTCGCGGGAAATACGAACGGATCACCCGACTCTCTCTTCGTATTTCCATTCTGTTGAAGTCGTAGACCCCGTGAGCGAATGCCGGCTTTGCCAGGCCGAGCGAGCCGAGAGGATGGTAGAGAGAGGGTGTAGGAGAGGGTGAGAGAGGGTGGGAGTTATATCGGGGCTTTCGAGGTATCGAGGCTTTTGGGGATCAAGTCTGCCCGTCCGTTCACGGGCTCGTCAGGCTGCGTTGCTGTAAGCCGATTATACCCGCTGCAGTCTGCATCCTTGTTCATCCGACATACTCGCCAACCTCCCACACACTGCTGCTGCAGTCTCTGATCGACGGCAACGTGGCGTGTTCGACGATAGGCGCTCGAGTTTTCGACGAAACGCGAGATCCCCAGACGAGGAATCGTAGAGACGGGTTACCTTCGAGGCTGTTGCCTTGATTTATCGTGTCGTTGTCTTGATCCCTTGGCAGATAGGTTTAGGATGTTGCATGCTTTCCAGAGTTGGGAGGAATGTAGTGATTATACTTTAATAAGCATTCTTAACGTGATTCTTAACGAATTTCATTAAGAAGCGTTATAGTCGCGAGGAAGAATTAAAGATTAATTTTAGACAATTTTAATAAACTGTTTGTTAATGATGATTAACATGAATTATTGGATGATCGAAGATTTCAATATCGACGAATGTTCATACGAGATGCCAGTTTTCTCTGAGATAATTGAAATTTGTACTACGTGCAATTACAGTATTCCAAGTTAACGTTCCTTTGGCTAAATTTTTACAGATTTTTCTGCTTCTTTAGAAGACACCTCTTTAGACTTTCCAAAGCTTCTGCTAAATTTCTAAACTTTAGCCTGTCCATCGATCCAGTTTCACAAGAAAAATTCTCTCCGTGTTTCCCGGTAGATACGCGTATCCCTTTCAACGACAATCTTCCAACTCCTACGCTCTCCACGAATATAGAAACGAATCGAAAACTAAGAACGTAACTGTTGCCCGCGTTTCCACTTCAATTCCCGTATCTCAAATTTCCCAACATTCCAAAAATTCTCTTCGCGTTTATCTATCATTTATTCTTCCCGATGACGATTCCGCGATCGCAGTATTCTCCTCCAACATAGAAACGAATGAGAAACTAAGACACCTTGAAATGCTGCGAACTCCGACTATTTCGTCCTTAAAAAATTCTCCAATGACGATTCTTTAATCCCAATACATCGGTGCAGTATCGAAACAGGCGAGAAGCACACGACAATTCAACAGAGGAATGTTTCTTAATTTTCTGCGATGCGCGTGTCTCGTTGCAGAATCGAGCCGTTAATCGTCGCCAAATTGCCGATGAAATCCTGCACGTGCATCGGATATCATACGGATCGCGGATGGAGGGTGAGCTGGACGATCGAGAGGACCGGCATCGAATCGAGCAGGGATTTAGAGAGGTCTGGCTAAGGGACGGAGGGGATGTTAGGGCAACGGGGTCATCGATAAATTCGAGGGAAATGCAAGCTTCTCTCGCAGGCCTAGCTTCGTGTTTTCAAAGCGTTTTCAAGCATCGTTCGACCAGGCTAACCAGACTGTTTTTGACCTGGTTTCCGGTGCATCCCGTGTCTCCTACTTTCTCGTTTCTACGTGAAAGAGAGCGTACCTTAGCCTCAAACGTTTCGCGAAAAGGATATTCAATATGGTTTGCAGGGATGATACCCACGTATTTCGCTTACGAAATATCATGTTCGTGTGGTCGCTATTTTTTGTCCTTGTTTCACGTTCCTTCACCGTGGAAGATCGCGTGTATATATATATATATATATATATTTGCGCGAAATTCCAAAATAATACTTTTTCTCTCATTCCTTTTTTTCCTTTGGCTTGCTTTTAGATGATTTTTGTTTGATATCGAACGATGGCTTGTGGCAAGAAAAGAAAGAAAAGGAAAAATGTTGGTTTCTGATATAATTGTCTCGGCGCGGATAACGGGTATCGCGATTTGTTGAAATTTAAGGAGAATGAATTTTTGCTTGTTTCATGCATTACTTTCGTAATGGATGATGAATTAATGTAGATAAAACGAAGAGAAATATTATCGTAAATTGAATGTTTTCGTTTATGGAGATGTATGTTCTTAAGTAAGTATGATTAAGTGGATATTATATAAACATCGTTAATAAGTAGCGTTATAATGAATTGCATGAAAAACAATTGTTACTAAATCGATACCTAAATTATATGTAGTCTTCTCCGTCATGTTTTATTGAATATTTTAAATATTTCTATATTAGAAGTATTTCCCCCTACTATACTCTTATTATCGAATACTTCTTTTTGACTAACAATTTTTTATTTATTTTTTATAATGAACACGTATATTTTCATACTTTTCCCAATTTTTGAATATTTTTATATTAGAAGTATTTCCCCCTACTATACTCTTATTATTGAATACTTCTTTTTGTCTAACAATTTTTTATTTATTTTTTATAATGAACACATATATTTTCATACTTTTCCCAATTGAAAAAATACTGTTTATCGTAATATTAAAACGTCGACAGGCATTTAAATATCGAAGCTATTGAAATATCGTTCGTTTTAACAGCTGTATATTTGGCTGTAGCCAACACAATCATAAATGTCATAAGGTATCATTAAAATATCATAACGTGACATTAAAATGTCATAAAGTGACATTAACATCAAAACATCAATAGAAACGTACTTCTCATCTTTATTCTCCCACGATCTTCAAATACAGTAATTTTGCGTAAACTTTAAGAAAATAAAAACTTCCTCTTTTAACTACCGTTTCTCATTTTCGTCATTTCTACGAATCAAAAAAAAAAAAAAAAAAAGAAAAATAACAGAGAATGCAATTCTAAATTTCACCATGATAAAAACGACGATAAATAAGCGCGTGACGACCGCGAGAACGGAAGCTTTGTATGTTTCGAAAACGTTGGCTATACAGGCTCGTCTCTACAGGGTAACTGAACTGCACTTGACCCAGTTTCCGGTATATTGCTATCATCTCGACGCGCGGCAAAACCGTGCTTCAGATCAAAGCCAGCCCGCGACGAGAATGTCCTTTACATTTTGATTGTTTTGTCGCTGCCAAGCTTTACAAATCGTCGCCCCGAACCACGCTGCTAGAACTATTCATTTTCTTCCAGAAGCGTTCTGAATTCATTCCACTTTTATATCAAACGTCACCACCTGCATCATTCGGTTTATGCTTTCTCTGCCTTTCGATTATTCTTTCAATGCTTTGTTCGACGCCGCGTTTCTCGGAACGTTTGCCAATGTAATTTGCTATTTGGACCACGCAACAGCTTTTTGTCCGGTGTTTTGCCGTTCGAGATTTTTAATTTCTGTTTACTTTCCTTCGACGCAAGGTAATATTCGTCGAATAATACAAATAGGCCGAGATTGCAAAGGACTTCTTCATTCTCCTGCCGACTCGGTTTTTCAGGTTAAGTCTGGATTACACTTTGTGTTCGAGAAATGTTAGTTGGTATTGACGAATAGTAAATTCACGTGGAAGCGAGCTTAAAGAATTAACGTAACGGCCAGCATTGGAATCGACGTGGATCTGTACCAGATTCGAGTGAAAGTAGGTTAAGCCTGGATTAAGTATATTTCCTTTAACTTTCGCTTCTAATGTTACATTAAATTCTCATCACTTTTCTTCGTTCTGTTGATTAGCATTTTACAAATATGACAAGGTTCTGACTGAATTTCATCGCTTCATAGACGCTTCACGTTTCTTCAGATTCTATTACTACGTGTAACAGTTTGTAAGAATGAAAGATTCCTCGCGAATTACGTTAATTTGATTCTTCACGAACGGAACTCGTTCGACAGCGAACTAAAAGATTACAATTGGTCTTTCGATATTTTCGCCTGATTTGAAACATAGGAATCAAGAATTGCGATTAATAAATGGCTAAGAATCGCTGCTATTAATAACGAAAAATAAGTTACATTGCTTCACGTACAATCATAATCATTGTGCTGCTGTGAAAAAATCGCGTTTCTCTAGTTCAAAAAAGTCATTCGTTGGTCTAGTTTGATATGAAATCTAGAAATTAAAAATTATCTAAAAGAAAAAGAAAAGACCTCGTTTTTTTCGTGTTGTCATGGAAAACGATATTGTAGCGACTCCAAAATACAACGAAATGTTTAAAAAACAAATGAAAAGCGTTCTTATGCCATTGAAATGCTATTAAAAATAATTCCCATCGTCGATACAATGCCCAGGTGAAAATGTCCGATTTCGATCGCGGTACTCACGGTTCTCGAGATAATTGAAAGCGAGCAGGAAAGCAGGGCTGTCGCGCGTTCGAAAACAACGCCGCCGGAAACAGTTTCCCGTTGAATTCGAGCGCGTTCGCCCAACGTATTGTTATAACTGATGATAGCTGAATGGAAGGTCCCAAGTAACTCTAAACTGTTTGCAGTGTACCGTGACTGTTGTTCCGTTCGAATAGATCAATCCTCTAATGATGAACGCATTGGGCAACAATTTTCGGATTTGTCGATCTGATGAACCGTATCACACTCGGTATATATGTATCTAGGTTTCCAAGTATTTATGTAGTTAGTTTTATACTTGAATTTATGCCAGTAACAGTGTTATCAATTTTTTTTTTTTTTTTACGGATATTACGAAATCTTTGAAAATTACCTTGAAATGTATCATTACGTGTGTCGATTTCGTATGATTATTAAATTTAGTTTTTTAGGAACAGAATATCAACTGTGCGATAAGAAAATTGGCAAATTTACAAAAAGTAAAGTCTTTTGACTCTTGTCACTCTTTTGTGATCATTTGTCAAAGTAGATCACTTGTTTCTTTTGCTTTCTTTCCTTTTTTTTTTTTTGAGAATTGGGAAATTGAATTGGGAAATTTACAGAATGTGAAGTTAATCAGCTTAGCTTCTGAAAGGCTCAATTATATTTGCTGTTGTTTGTGTCGTTTCGAATCGATGAATTTCTGAAAGTAGATGATTTGTTTCTTGAGAGTTGAATATTAGTCGATCTAGATAATAAAATTGGGAAATTTACAGAAAGTGTGTTTAATCAGTTTGGCTTCTGAAAGACTCGACTATCAGAAAATAATTAGCCACATATAATACGCAATAACATTGCAACGAACCGAAACCAGAAACAGAAACTCGAAAGAGATTCAAAGAAGATTAGAAAATTGCATAAGGTAATCTAGTGGTTTGGAAGAGAAACGAAAATGAGATAGACCCTTTAAACTACTCAACCACGGTAATATTTATCGTAGCCTGGTTATACGTAGGAAGTTTTCGTAATTTATTTCCGTTGCGCTGGCCAACGAATAGATTTCGTCTATTTCCGCGTAACGTAACGTCGGATTTAAACATCAAGCATAGAGGCAAAAGCTCCAGTGGCCGCCTGTTACGCCAGGGATTACGTCATTCATTTTTGAATGCACGTGAGTGCAACAGCAGGAAGAAATTTTAAATCGAGTAGTCGAGATATTGCAACGTGGAACGCGATCTACGTAATAGCTTGCTATGACCCGGAAACAAGAAAAATTCAAACGTATCGTGCTGATTCGCCTTCTCTTGTTTTCAGATCGTCACTTATGAAAATCCCTCGCTGAAATATGGCAATATGGTTTTGTATTGGAAAACGGTTTAACGATTGCTGGAATAAAAGGGATATATGTATTTAGGTTTATTTTACGATAAACGGAGCACGGTACAGTCTCCTATATTTGAACCAATATGCACACAGAAGTGCCTGAATAATGGAATTCTTGAATAACAGAACGTTCGCTTTCTTGATATTTTTCATTCCTGTGAGGACACATTAATTCGTTCTAATATTTAATTTGTCCAATATTCTAATTCCAAATACGGTTTTCTAATTGAAAAAATTGTAGCTATAATTAATGGAATAAGAAGGATACATTTAGGAATTTTCTATGATAAATGGAACACAGTAGAGACAGGGCTTTGACAAAATAATGGAAACATTTCCTATACGTCATATACGACAGATACGTATTTATCGTAATTTAACATGGAAATATAAATATCAAAGAAGCGAATGAAACCATTGTCCAAAAAGTACATGTATATGACATATAAGAGGCGTTTCCATTATTTTATCCAACCCCTGTATTTCAGTCAATAAGCAGACAGAAATGTCTGAATAATGGAATTCCTTAGATCATAAAATGTTTACTTTTTTTTTATCAAACTCCGTTTATTCAATGGGGATGAAGAAGACTGACAATTCGTTCTTATAGTTAAGGGTACAATTATGGCTTTGTATTGAAAAACGGTCAGGATCAGTGAAATGAGAGGGATACAAATTTATATTTATCCTACATATTTAATAATATACTAATTAATTAAAGAGATACTAATATACAATATTTATTCTACATACAATACATGGAGTACGATATAGAAATATCCTATTTCCTATAGAAATGTTCGAATAATACAATTTTTGCACAATGGAAAAATCATTTTCTTCATATTAAATATTATTTATACAAGTATGGACTAAGAACATTGACAATTTGTTACATATGTACCATTGTCTATCAAACTACATAAATTGTTTAATATAGAAAAATAACTTTGCAAAATTATATTCTCTTTATGTTTCCTTCTCTATCCTTTTTCTGGTTCGAATCATCGAAACCCTTTCCCAAGTGCCTTAAGTATAATACAATAACTATAATACAAACGAGCCATTTCTTATAACAGAAATTATTCCCATTAATAAACAAACCACAACAGTTATGACTGTAAATGCTTTATGGACAAAGTATCAAGTTTCTTTAGAGATACCATTTACCCTGTGAAAACCTGTGAAATTGAGTCAGAAGAAGAAGCTGTGCTTTTTATATCCCGCTGCAATGTACAGATTAATAAGCACTTTCTTCGTTTAATCATAAAATCTGCTTTATGGGATTAATCTCGTTCTTCGTTGTATATTACTTGTTCATTTTAATTTAATTTCTACTAAAATAAACCAGAGGTCTAATAATCGTAATACCAAGAACAGAGTTAAATAAAGCTTCAACTTACTATTAATATTTCTGCAGAAAGAAACTCCACTTTATTGCCTTTCTAGTTCATCAAACTACTTTGTAATAAAGCAGCGACAAACGTTACGAGGTTCGCGAACGGAGGTTGTCTCTGGTAAAACACGATCCGTTGTTTGTGGAATGCTCGTAATCGCGACAGGAAGCACGCCGAACGTTTCTCAACCCTTCTGTCCCTCTCTCTTCGCCCTTCAGTTTCGTCTGGTTTCGCAAATCACCTCTAACAACGAGATTGTGCGCGAAATTTACGGAAGATAAGCGGGATCGCGGCAGTGTCGATTTCGCTCGCAGGAAGTTTCTCGGTAAACCGAAGTTCACTGCTAATTTCTCGTCCCGCCACACCTCAAAGTACACTTTAATTACGTTAAACGGTAAGTAAATGACATTAGATTGTCAACGCTCGAGGATGTAAGCCCCGAAGAACACAGAGCCAGGTTCCGACTTTCGGTACGCCCTCTACGTTTCGACAGAGTTCAGCGTGCAGCACGAACAAGATTTAATTAATTACTCTGGATATCGGTGTATAGGTTGTTTACAATCGATAAACTAATTTGCAAATATGTTGCAAGATCGTCAAAGAAGAAGATCGCGACGAGAATGACAAGGAAATAATAAGGAGGTTTCAAGCTTAGACAAGTTGCAGGAATAATATGCCCGAAAATGGTGATAAGTGGATTATAAAATCGATTTGAAGATCGTTAAGGGAGAAAATTTCGAATTAGAATAAATTTTTATAAAAAAAAAAATAGATTAAATTTTATATAGAGTGTACGTACATATACATTTTACATACATGGTATATTTAAAAATGGCCATGAAATATAAAATCGATGGAAGAATCATCAGGAGGGCAGATGATAGAACGAGGATAAAGAAATAATAAAAAGTTTTCAAATTTAGAAAGTTTTTAGCAACCAAGCCTCTATTACAGCCTCTACTGAAAAGTGTAGAAAATGTTCGTGAAACGTAAAATCTATTGAAAGATCGATAAAGCGGTAGACTGTGAAGCAACCGTAAAGAAGGTATAAGAAGGTTCCAAAGATAATATATTCCAAAATCCTCTTGAGACATGAAATCCTTTGAAAGATACCAAAGGGGAAAGTTGTAAAACAACGATAAAGAAATAATAAGTAATCTGAAATCTAAGAAATTCCAAAGTCAATATTTCAAAATTTCTATAAAGCCGATAAAGGATAAATCGCAAGGCGATGAAATGATACAGAAATTATAAAGACAATATCGTTGTAAAATCCTTATGAAACATAGAATTCGCTGAAAAATTCTTACAGGAGAAGATCACGAGACAAATATCGAGTTTAGTCGAATCTCCGCTCTACGCTTCTATTGTTCCTTTCGATAAAAGCACAAATAAGATTTCAAATGCCCAAGAATTCCAAAAATTAAATATATACAACGATTCTCATAAAATACCACCGATTTAACGACTAATCGAAATACTAGAAGAATAAAAATAATCTACTAGTCTATTTATTAGATAAATCTAACAGTGGACCCAATAGTAGACTAATAGTAATAGTTCAATAGTCACGAAATACCAATAGCTTGACGATTAATCGAAATACTGAAGGTAAAATGATCGGCGAATGAAAAAACCGTCACAGAAGAAAATCAGAAGAATTTCATTGTTTGTTTGTCGTTGCTCCATGATATTCTTCTGTCTGAAATCTGAAAAATCCCAAAGGGATACACACGCTGAAATTATATACAAACACAAAGTCCATGGAAAAACCATGAAACAGATAAATCACGAAGCAACAACGATCGAGTTTAATCGTATCCTTTCAGTAACTGGCGAGTGGTCTCGATTTATCCAGAGCTCTCTATTTCGTAGCTTGTCGTCCATATTTGTACATTATCGAAACATCGTGGTGGGGTTTGCAGCTGGGAAAATGGGGATGGAAGCGAGCGGGCTTTTGACGGCGGGTTGCAAAGCTCCGGAAAAGCGGAGAACAGACGGAAGCTTTGATATACGAGCAGAGACCGGTCGCAATCTCGCCGTGTCCTCGCGCGCCCCGTGACTACCAATAATCGAACGTTATTGCGTTACTCGTGGCCCGTGGTTGAGATCCGTTCGCAGTCGTAACACGTGCACGTCGAAATGGAGAACGGGTGTTGGTCGATAGGGGTGGAAAAAATCAGAAAGAGAGACAGCCAGAGAGAATAGAAACGAGATTCGATCGTGCGAGAAAGATTTTAACGCGTCGTTTCGCGTGTAACTCGCTTGGCCAGCTTGATGATTGCTCGTGACTAGGGAGAGATATATGTTGGTCGAAAATGGTGTAGAGATTTAGGGAAAAGTTGAGAGGAAATTTCAGGCACTTTCATTGGTTGGAAATTAGTTGCAGGGGCTTGCTATTTAAGTTGTATAGGTATACTTTGCTTATTCAGGTTGTTTGAATTATTCCGAGATGGGTTTGGTTTCTTTGGAAATAAGATGAAAATAGGGGAGAATTAATAGAAAGCATGGGGAAGTTTTTCTTGGTTAGAAGTTAGTTTAGAAGTTAGTTTGCGAGGTTCGTTTTTCTTAAGACCGGTGAATTTATTCTGTAATTCTCGCGTTTAACGGAAGGTAGAGGGATTTATTTATTGAAGTTCGCGGTGGAAAATAAAGTTTCTAGATGTTAATATTCAAACGCAGTTGCAATGAAAGATATAGAATGAATGGGTTCGTAGCGGAAACTACAAACTTTTTCCTTTGGATCTAAATACTGAAACGAAATTTTTTCACACAAAATCTTTTCAAAAGTACGGCAATATAAATAAATATAATAATGATCAAAAACGACTTCTCAGATCAACGATCAGTCTCACGTTGTTCGTCTCATTAACAAAGACTTCTAATTAACCAAACCATTTCCACACTACTAATTTCTACATTCGTTTTATATTTTACAACCTGCTCGAAAACCAAATATTTTGTACCATAAAAAAAAAAGAATAAAGAAAAAGTAATTTCCTGCTGTTCTTTATTCCGATTTAACGCATCTCGTGTCGTTATCTTTTTTTCCATGGGAACCGGATATCTCGTTTGCGAAACGCGAACCACGTTACGGCAGCCGGCGATGTTTGCTGAATTTTTGAAAATTTGTTTTTCATTTGTTCGACCTGATAGTGTGCGCCCAACAATCGACACATATATGTCGACGACAATGTTCCGTGTTGTTCGTGACTGCCGTTGTTCCCAGGTAAACAATTTATTTATTCGAACAGGCCCTCTACTTCTGTCCGATCATTTCCAAGGCTCTCGCTCTTTTCTACGCGCGAATCGAACCGGTTCGATGGAATGTTTGCGGATCGTTCCGAGCGTCGCGTCGACCGTGTTAAATGAATTCGAAATAAAATTCTATCGATGGCAGATGGTGGTAAAAGAGACGGAGAGGGGGCTGGGGAAATAGAATGAAAGAAGGGATAAAATCGAACGTCGAAATAGTGTCAGGGCGAATAAAATATTTCTGACCTGGATCCACCGATCTGTTTAAGAGCACCGAATTTAGAATTATTGTCCTGTTTTCTTAAATTGCATTCACCTGTTTCTTGGTTATTTTGAAAAAATCACGCACCATTTTATAATCGACCGTGTTACTTTGAGATTTTTCACGTAGGTGAAATTTCTTTGATTTCTTGTGTTGGTTTTTTCATAGCTTGGAATATGTTCGAGCGTTTTTACCACTTGAAAAATTTGTACAATTTAAAAATTTAGAGTCGGACCATTGGCTTTTTGTTATTTTTAACAGATTCAATATATCCAAGTGTTTTCATCATTCAGGCAGTTTTTATAGCTCGAAACCGTGCAGTTTTATTATTAACTTGATCCTACAATTCAACCGACATCTGGATTATTTAAATGATTTTACGATGTAATTATTTCATACTGTTATAACGTGGGGTTTTTGTACGAATATTAATATAATCGATATCGAGTAGACATAAAATGGACAGTTTAATTTTAAGTTTGATAATAAAGTAAAATTGCTATATCGTTTCTTAGTTTACTTTATACTTTGTGAAGTTTTTACTGCATGAGATACAACATCCCTGATGCATCGTTTTGTAAGTTTAAAGATACCAGTTCTTTAAGATGCTGCCTCCTATTTATCCTAACTTGCACGTATCGTATCATATTTTCATACGCTTCGCTCCTCTTTCTCGCTATTTTTATCCATCCTGCTTCTGTACATCCTTAACGTCCTATACACTTTATAACATTACAGAGAATCTCATAGTTGTGTCATTGGATCTTATATTATCGTAAGCACAAATACCAAACTGATCTTCCAATTCCTTTTCTAAAACGCAAAACTTCGAACACAATATCTTTTTAAGTCACGATATGTATTCGCTGTGAAATTCGAAATTCATTCGAAGAATCGATGAAACGCAAGAATTTCTCGCACAAATGAAATAGAACAGAATTTAAATACTAGAAAATGGTGAAGAATATGGAAGGCGGATATTCTATTCGGAAAAATGTTTATTCTCTTTTTATCAAAGAAATGAACAGTAAAACTGTTTAAAAAAATTGGAAAGAAATTCAGAAAATGATTATAAGCTCGGCAAGGAGTTTAGCAATTACGTTTAACCCTTTTTATCCTCTAAAATACATAAATAATTACTAAAAATCCACTAAGTATTCTCAAAGGTTATATAACTATTCGAAAATGTGTTAGTTTCTTTGATGAAAGAGGCAAGTACCACGAAACTTTGAAAAATTGTTCAAAGCACTAGCTGCAACTCGCCGAAGAAGAGTCAAAATCTCGGCAGAGATTTTAACAGTTACGTTTAATCGCCACCTTTTTAATCCATCAAAAGGAACAATAAAATCCCCTAAAAGCGATACTTTCAGATCTCCAGAGACGGTAAATCCCTTAAAAGAAGGAACATCAAAAGAACCAGTTATAACGTTGTTACACAATATACGTACGCTAAAAATGCCAGATAAAAATCGACAAGAAGAAACAAAGATAATTCTGAAAGATTGAAATATTCGACAAACATAACTTTACCAATCACCGATAGACGCATCCTCCTTCTAATAACATCGCGAAAAGCTTCACGTTGTCTGTTCTAGCGCCTGCACTTCGGCATCGACGAGATTAAAACACGAAAAAGAAGAACGAGCAAAAAATCTGAGAGAGAAAAAAGTGGAGACTAGAGAGGAAAAAAAAAACGAGGATGCAGGAAGAGTTGCGGTCCTCGTACGGGAAATACGGTCGAGTGGCCCTCCAAAGCTCCTTTTACTATTTCTCCCTCTCTCCCTTTATCTTCTTTTTTCTTCTTCATTTTCTTTTTACATTCCTACAGTCATGAACGTTAATAATGGCAGAACGTTATTGCATTATTCTGTCCGGCGGCGAGTGGGCCGACAGTACGGAAAGACATTACTGTGTGCACACTTCACGTTTACAGTTCCATTATGCTATGATTACGTCAAGTATCGCGAACGAAGGTCCGCCCAGCTTTTTAACGAGGAATCGACGCGGTAAAACGCGGGACCTCCATGTTCAGGGTATCGCCACTTGACTCCATATTCTTCTGCCCTCTTCTCCATTGCACCGAGGACAATGTTCCGCCGGGAATTACGCGGTTCTCGATGATAATTCAGTGGTAGAGTGGAAATACACGAAATTATTGCGATTATGTGACGTTATTAGGGAACGTTCGATGGATAGGATAACGAGTCGATCGTTACGCGCTTGGTCCTGAGGCTCGTCGATGGCAATCGATACATTTCTGGTTATATGCAAATATCGAGATGTTTATGGCTGATCGAGTGTACTTGGAAATTATTGACAAATGAGTAGAAGTTTTAAGAATTATTATATCGTAGTTGGTAGAAATGTACGCTTGTGGTTGTATGAGAATGTTGAGACACTTATGGCCGATGAAGCGTACTTGACAGATATTGAGAAATGAGTAACAGATAGAAGAATTGTTATATTGTAGTCAATGAAACTGTTTAGTTGTGATTACATGTCAGTATCGAGACGTTTATGAACGATGAGATGAAAATTGTCGAGGAGCGAGTGAACGCTTTAAGAATTATTATACCGTTTGGTTGGAAACACTGGCTCAAATAATTGTTAGAAATCGTGACATTAACTAATTGAATTCTGTGTTAGACACGTCAAATGGATTCTGTGATTAATATCGTGGCTTCTGTATCTAACATAGTACATACGTATGCAATTACTACTAGGTACGTGTATCCTCAGGCGTGACTAATAGGACATTTATAGAAAATGAAATGTATATATTTGGAATATAATTGCACATCTAATCAAAGAAAATGTACAGTTTTATACCGTTCTGTGAATTGTCAAGAAATTAATTAGTGTAGGCAAATAAGAAACGAAGATTAAGCCAGATCAACACGTGTAAACTAATTGGAAAATAATGATTCGTATTGATGCTCTGTACCGAAAATATTAATCCATCCTTTCGTTCGACGTTGGAATATTAATATATCTCACGGGTTTAATATTTCGTTTTCTTAATCAGTTAAATTCAACAATCAAAAAATTGCCTAACGGATATTATTTTACGTACACATAAATACATTTGCACCAGAATTACTGCGAAAATACACAAAAGCTGCATCGTAAAACAATTAAATCTAACCATTCACCTAAAATATTCGTGTCAATAATTTCTCTCAAAACAGAAATTTCATTCACCCATTAGATATTACAACTCTCAATTCCTGCTCCCCAATTATTTCAAATCTCTCGATCAATGTAACCATTTCTCTTAATTAAACCTGCTGCAACATCATCCGCAAGTGTTCATTTTCCTTCGCTATTATCCGCAAACCTTCGCAAACCTGCACAAACAACAGATACAAACTCATCGCGCCAGTTTCAGCACGGTGTCGAATTATAGAGACGAGTCATCGATTTCATCGGAAATAACGGTGGAATCGTGACAATGGGACAATGCTGGATTCGCTAGACGCTGCAGATAGTACGGAATTAGCCCTCCAAGTGCATCGAACCAGGGGAAAGGAGTCAAGTGGGCCGGTTCACCACCTAAGCGGTGAATTAAATATAGCCACCGTGTAGCAGTCGAGTGGCTGTTCGATAAGTGGTCTAAAAAAGGCAGCCCTGGAACGCCCTCCCGTTCGCGCCCCATTCCCCTTCCTTCCTTTTCGCACATCCTCTTGTTTCAATCGCGTGAATTCACCCTCTTGAATCGTCATACCGTCACGCCACACTGTAGGTCTTCTCCCCTTCTACTATCAAGCTTGTCTGTTTGTTTGAAAGTTCTGATAATGCTGTGGCAATGCGGGTCAGCGGGTCTGGTGCAGTAGACGAAGGAGGAACTATGTTTTAGAGAATTCAGGATGACAAGGACTGGCGATTTATGGGAAACTCGAAGACACAAGAATACACCGGACGTAATAAGCAAAACCGAAAATAGAATATTATGGTATTAAAACTCATTATGGTATTTAGCAAGTTAAAAGGCTGGGACAGAATATGAAAAGATCCTTATTAATATGCATGATCTCTCGTATTGAATATCTTATTAAGTCGTTGGCAGACGCCGAATCTTTACACGAATATTTCATATTTATTAAATTCATATATTTAAGCACGCAATTACGAGAGTAGAACCTCGGTAGAAAGTTATTCAAAAGTATTGTAGAATACTATAGAAAATTATACAAAGCACTGCATTTTGAATAATTCGTATATTTTATAATATTACCCTGTACTTGATCTACCCTGTGAGATTTTCCACTTTCAAATTTCCTATAAACGCGTAAATCGCCGTCTAGTCGTTACAGGTTCTCGTTAATTGGTAAAATTGGAGCAAGATCGGGATATAAAAATTGGACGATCGCAGTGGTGTTAGCTTCGCGTAGAATCAACGCGTATGCGATCTATACGTTTAAAATCTATACAAATTTCGTATAACTTGACTAATGGACAGAGATGTACACCTATACATCGCTAAAACCACAACTTTCCATAATCCATAATCAACCCTCTCTCGACCCTTCACACAAACCTTTCTCATAATTATTATCAACAATCACCATCGACGTTCATTCAGCTTTGACCGAGGTCAATTTGCGGCTTCGTACATTTCAAGCACGGCGATTAGATGCGACCAGTCAGATAGAGATGATGAGTCGCGGTTCGCTGTCCGATCAACGCGTAAAAGCGTCGCACGGTGGATGATTCACTGGCGGAAATACAACGTGCCACCGACACTAAATCTTTTCGTCGAGGTAGCCTTCTGTATCGCGATATCGTGCACGCCTTCCGCGAAAGACGCGATTACCACGCGGGCACGGATACCAGCGGCACACGATTTACCGATTTAATCGGATCCTCTCCGTTATTATGTAGATAACCCGGCGGCGGTGGGAATAATTGAATTTGGCGCGGCGATCGGACGCGTCATGGAGACGAGTGGGATTGGGAATTCCGCGGACCGTGAAATAGGATTTCGCGAAATTCTCTTTCGCCGCTGGGATGGGTTTCGCGATATTAAAAATGAACAATTTTTTTCCGATTCTTTTCACAGAGGGACAACTATCCGAGGAATTTTTTCCCCGATTTTAAGGGTCGCAGAAGGGTAGTTGACGAGGTTGGAGAAAAGTTGCACAGTTTTCAGATATTTTTAGATTTCAGATTGCAGCTTCGGTCGATTGGGTTATCGAAGTATACTTTGGTGAATTTTTAATTGTTAATTGAATTTTGTTAATTTTTAATTGCCTATGTTTAGGGGAATTTGAAAAAGTTGTGGTTCGTGATTCTTGAAGCTTATCTCTTTTGCTTCTTCATGATTGGTACTTTGTATGTTTGTATGTCGTAGTTTCACCATATAAGAAATTTTGTTCGATTTTTTGGGAGTTTCAGTTTTTGAATCAACTAGCTCGTTAGTTTAAGTTCGCGTTTTTTGGATTTCGTCGATTTGTTGAGAGATACGAGAAACGTTGTTGTAGTTAGTTGCGGTTGCAACTGCTCTCTGAATTATTTTTAGATTCTAAATTAGAAGTTCAATCGATAGAACAATTTGTCTTGTGAGACGTTTCAAACCTAAACCGCTAAGCTGCAACGGCTGAATCTGTAGGCAAAAATATAGTTTGTCAAGAAACGCTTTGTTACAGAGCTGTAAACTAAATATCGCACGTATGAAACAAGCAACGACGTATTTTCCATTACTGCACACAAAAATTAATTGTATTATCGTGTTAACTTAGTTACCTGCTTTTCATCGTGTGATAACAACTCCGTGTCGTTAATAGCTACAATTATAATACGATAAAAAACAATTAACTAGTATTTTTAATTATATTGTCCCCGTGGTTGGATACAAGTTTCACATCGATCAACAATGGAATTAATAGCATTTCGTCGTTCCCGGGAATTTTGTTGAGTTTCAACGACTGCGTGTTTCATTCGTTACGCTAGTTTTTCATGTAAACTCGTCTTTATAGAATAAACCTTTTCTTTTACAGTTCCCCGTAAGTAAAAATCAAGATACGTAACACTCGGTGACCTCGGTGGTCAAAAAGCTGCTCCACCACGTCCTGTACAGCTTTCAGCGTACTTGGCACGAAGAAACAACTAAAAGCTTGTAACGAATAAAAAAATACAGTTCTTGAAACTCAACGAAATTATCAAGGACTGCGAGATGTTATCAATTCCATTGTTTATCGATGTCAAACTTGAGATTTCGAAACGTGGGATTAAAAATACTAAATAGGTAATTGATTTTTATTGTATTATTATCACAACTATTCTGAACTGGGCACAGAATTGTTACCACGCGATAAAGAACACGTAATCACGCTGACACAATAATACGGTTAACTTTTGTGTGCTGTAATGGAAAATACGTCGTTACCTATTTCCTGCGTACAATATTCCTTCATAACTCTATGACAAAGCGTTCCTTGGCAAACTTCATATAATAACGTTTCTTTCTTGCTTTTCTTGCAGTTTGACGGTTTAAGTTTCCTACGCGTACGCAAATTTCAAATGCAAATAACGAGAAACGCGGAAGTTTATCTTTCTGTGAATTTTTGAATGTTAATCGTATGTTTTGAAAAGTTAAAGGTGTTGATTTTTTTGTATGGCAAATATTTCGTGCCTGAGTTTGCAAGTTGTTTAATGTTCTAATATTTCACAGTAAAATAAAGAAAATATATTAAGAAAAAAATTCTTCCACAACGTATCGAACTTTGAATTTCTCTATTACAAACGACGAGAAATGTGACTTATCGTACAGCGTACCATTCTCAAATAAATCTTCTGCAGTTACGCTTAAAGTATCATCAAACACCCTGTATATGGTGTCACTTGGAGACAAGTTTTGTGATAGTTCCTATGATCCTGAGTTCCTATCCCTGAAAACCGTTCTATTTTAATAAACAGGTCGACGGGATCGTTGTAAAACGCGACACCAGTCACGAGAGTCGGCCAATTTCCGCTCCCCCTAATATCTCTCCGATTACAACGTTGTTGGGCGGAACAGGCTGGCAAACCCGATTTGTTGTGTCAAGCTGACAGCCGAGACGAACTTCAACACGCAATAGCGAACGTGTACGCGTCGACACGGCGTCGCGATGCCTAACGCCGCTGCCACGCGGTGATGGATTAGACGCGCGGAACGACGCGTCACGGATACCAGATGAAAATCTGATTCGGAACGTATACACAACCAGCGAGTATTCCGACTGGTATAGGATTCAGCTTTCTCACGGATAATTCAGAAGTAACATCTGATTTTTTTTCAGTCAGTATACAAAAAGGTTCGAATTAATTTTTGAGAAGAATACGATGATTCGAATTTTGTGCGATTTTCGATTATTAAAGATTGTGAAGAATTTTTGAAATTTGGTAGATTGTAATGTAACGTTGATGTCTCGTAAAAATGACTAAAAATATGATTTTAATATTTAATATTCTTTGGAAGAATTAGGTTGATTTAAAGTTAAGAATGTTTTATTGGAAGATCAGTGGGAAGAAAATTAAGTAATTCTGTAAATACGTAACACGACACTATTGCAGAATGCTGTATCTTTATGCAAATAAGATAATTACACATTTTTTGAGAATTTTGTGTGTGTTAGATGTAAGTGAGTAAGAAGAGGATATAGGAAGATCGACGAAAATTTGTATTTTTTAAATTCTAGGATTTAAAAATTGTAATTATTGTAATAACAGAAACATAAACAGTGAAGTCATTATAATTTAATTAAATATCTTTAAGTGAGCCTGTATCAATTTCATATCAGAATTAGGATATTTATACGAGCTGCGCAAGTATCACGTCACGTCTTAAGATTATATTAGTAGAAGAGACAAGTGCTTTTGTGAAATGTGATTAAAATTCTTATTCCATCACGTGTGTTACAGGCACGTGCGGTCGTTCCATTTTTCGTGTTGCATCTTTTACGATCTTTTAATAACTTTCCCTACTACGTTTCACAATGTCAACGTGTCAAGACGTAGGATAGAGCGTGCTTTGAATATCATCTCATTTCTCTTGAAAGCTATCCCATAAGCCTATTAAACCGTTACCTGCTGTACCTTCAAACTTCCTATTAAGATGCTAAGCAGCAAAATAGTTTGATACGCGACGATCGATCCAAAATCATTCTATTACGATCAATTACAAAAAATGGAAAAATATTACATACCTCGAAATCAAAGACGATGTGTACGTACATTTAACCTTTGCTCGGAAAAATCACATAAATTTTTACAACCTAAAATCATTGAAATCTATCTTCGTCAACGACACAGATAATAAAAATAAAAACAACAACTAAAAAAAAAAAAAAAAAAATCAGAGTAAGAGACTAAAAAATAAAAACAAATAGTGTAAAAAAGAATGAAATGAATCAAAATATAGGAACGGTTGTTACGGGGCAGGCTGTCGATTTTGTCGAAATCGATTTTATCCGCGATATTACGGCCCCAGCCGGACGTTTACGTGACCGCAGAGCACGCGTTGCCAGAGGCGCTAAAATGCGCGCTTAATATTTACTCTGGACCGCAAAGCGGAACGCATCGCTGCCAGGTATCGCAAATTTCATTAACAATATCGTCGATCAAACGTAGCCTGCCGTCGATAGTTCGCGATCGCTTTCTCTTCGGGCTTCGCGTTTCATATTCGCGGTGCTTTATTCGTTCGCGACAGTGGCAATCGAAATATTATGTGGGTCAAATTGAAATTCTACGGTAAACGGATTCGCGATTGTCAGAACTGAGCAGAACAGTCTGCTACACGTACTGAAATTGAACGAATAAAAATAATGGCGATTTATATTGTATAAAAATAAGGGATTGAGATAAAATTGTTGCGAATGAGCCTATCCTTGCGGGGAAATGATTTTGTAAATTTAACGAGCGTGCATTTGACTATTTTAAATTCCCGCGGACTTTTGCCTACAATGAGGTAACAAGGAAATATGAAATCGAAGTTTATTTCAATTTAGAATACAATTTCTCATCGTCTGAGTAATAGTTATTTTTTATCGATTCTCTGGCTGATGAGAAATGATAGCTGTTAGCTATTGTAAAACAGACTCATATTTTATCATGTTTGATATATGATACAAATTAAATTCACCGATGTTAAGAAATCTAATTTAAATTATAACGCGATGATATTCTATAGTTTTATTTTTATATTTGATACTCTGTGAATTGTCTTCGATATTAATATTATTATTTAGAATATTTTTAATGCTCTCTGATTTAAGGTCAAAAACACACCGAGATTCATAAAAGGAAAGTAGAAAAAGGTAGAATACATGATACGAATGTACCTTTTTCACGGTGTAACCCGTGAAAATTCGTCAGTCGTTGAACGAGATGGAAATCCGGCAAATTCGATCTATCGTTTTTCCACCGCTTTGATGTGCACGCCACGGACACGATTTAATCCGGAAAATAGGGGTGAAGCGAGGGTTGACTAGAGTGGCGAAGGGTGACCTGGAGGGAAGAAACGAAAAACACATAATAACTGGAGATCAAAATCGGATTCCCCGTGGTACCGTGCAACGCGTGAAATTAGTTTTCGCGGTGTTCTGAAATGATAGAATGTTAAAAATATAAAATCGATTTGTGAACGGAGGGGATGCCTGCATCGAATTAATATTCGAAGTATCTGTTTGTTAATTAATCTGATGGATTTAGCCAGCTAAATAAAGTTCGTGATCGATCAACGGTGATTATTTACTTTGGAAATTTTCCATTAAATATTTTTGGTGAAAATTTATATTAAAAGCAATAAATTAGATAGTAATTTACTGTGCGGAGCAGTAACTGCTTAAAAGGATTCGACACGAGGAACTTAGAATTAAAAATTCAGACTCTTAAAAAAGTTGGTTAAAATCCTGGGAAGGTTCGTTAAAAGTTTCAAAAAGAATTCTCTGAAAATTTCAAACATGATCCTCGAACTGGATGGCAGAGATTTGTCTTTTTTCAAGTAAAATTACGCGATAATTTTTACTAATTGGATATAACTCTCCATCTATTGATTTATGCGTCAATCGATGACACTGAAAATAGCGTATATATCTGTACACTTGTTTTATTAGAAACGCTAACTAAATTAAATATTAGGTTGTCCGAAAAGTGTCTTTCTTTCGTAAACGTGCTTTTTACAACAGTGAACCTTCATACAAACGTGAAACCAACTCTGTGAAACGTCGTGGTGGTGTTCATTTCAACAGAGTAAAATGGATCGTACGTAATTCGACGAAATAATATAAAACAAGAAACATCTATTATTTCTCCATAAAACGAAAGAAACTTTTCGGACAATCTAATGCGTAAAATTGTAGACAAGGAAATACAGAATCGTGTTCTAAGACATTTTGACAATCTCAATAAAATGCTGCCAAATTCTACATCGCAAGCCTTTCATTCATTACCGATAATTGAGCACGAATGACAGACAATTTATAGAATTATAAAATTATCACCATACAATTATTCAACTACCTTGAACTATCACAACTACTCACGTAACTCGCTATATTGTGCTGCCTCCTGAAACTACTATCACAATGAATCTACTTTTAAATATACTTTCTATATACGTGTCAAAGGTCAGCTATTTCAAGCTCCACGATGAACCATCGAATTACGGCTCACTTATCAAATTCTATATCTGAAGCCTGCATCGATAGTTGATCGTACATGACAGACGATTTATAGAATTATAAAATTATTGTAATTATTAGCTACAATTACCAAATTCCGTTTGAACCGTTACAGTCACTTCGATAGCTCATTATATTATATTGCCTCATAAAACTACTAGCACAGACAAATGAACCAACCACCATCTCAAGTTTCAACAACCCCTATCATTCACTTCGACCCTTCATTCAAGATGTGACACTTTCTATATCCACCCCGAGAATCAGTTACTTCGAGTTCCATGGCGAGCCATCGTATTAAGGGTCACTTATCAAATTCCAGATCACAAATTTACATCGATGGTTTATTGTCCATGACAGACGATTTACAAAACCATAAATTTGTTACAATTATCAGTTGCAATTATTAAACTACAATTACCTACATACCTTTCTGTATTATACTGTTTCATCAGACTATTACCACAGACAAGCAAACCGATAACCACGTCAAGTTTCAACAACCCCTATCATTCACTTCGACCCTTCATTCAAGATGTGACACCTTCCATTATATTGTCCGAAAAGTTTCTTTCGTTTCATAAGGATAACAGATGAAAAACAATTTCTGTTTTATGTTATTTTACTGAATTAGGTACGATCCATTTCGTTCTATTTCTATTATTATATTCGTGCATAATTCAGCAAACTAATATAAAACAAAAAACATTATGCGTCTATTATTTCCTTATAAAAGGAAAGAAACTTTTCGGACAACCTAATATATCTACGCCGAGAATCGGCTACTTCGAGTTCCATGGTGAGCCATCGTATTAAGGGTCGCTTATCAAATTCTATACGCCAGACCTGTCACGATTTATAGAATTATAAAATTAATACAATTATCAGCTTACATACCTCGCTGCATTACACCGCACCGTAAGACCAAAGCTACTAACACGGACAAGTTAACCAACGACCATCTCAATTTTCAACAACCTCTTCATCTTCGTTTCGGCCTTTCATTCAGGATGCGACCATGTTCCATGTTAATTGTTTGGAGTCTTACGATAAACTATCGTATTAAGGACCATCTATAGATAAATATAATCGTTTGATCGGCGAGTACTGGAGGAGCAAAAATGATCATAGGATTACGCGTGCGTACGCGTTACAAGATAGCACTCGCGCTATCTCGCGAACTGAACCGTTCGATCACAGAATACGGTCACGTTTCATCAGTTGGGAACGGGCACGGAGTTGAGTTATGGCAACGTAAGCATTGTCAGCGAATGAAGCTCGAGCGACAGGCGCATGCTTTCAGCTGCTTTCGCAGCGAAGCGAACCTGAGAAAGAGTAGCGTCGCGTCAGGAAATTGCTCCTCGCGCGGAATCGAGTGAGTTGCAGGTGGAATGGCACGAATTTCGCGGCCCATTGATGGGCTCTTCGAGTTCCCCGGTAATTATGCGGTGTAGCGCGAGTGGATGTGGAAACCTATTAGGGTTGAAATTTCTTCGGCTTGGCGATAGAGTTTCTCCGTGTTCAAGATTGACGATTTAATTTGTTTTGCAAGAAGAATTCGTCTAAGATTTGAGAGGAGAATCATTTTCGCATGTGGTTGTACTTAGGACAAATTTCAATGTAAAACAATGTGTAGATTGCACATCTGCGTTTCTTCGAAGGAATTCATGTAAAGTTTACGAGGAAAATTATTTGCACGTGTGTCTGTACTTATGAGAAGCTTAAACGCAAAACATTGTGTAGACTGCACATCCGTGCGTTTTTTAAAAAGGCAATCCGTATAAAATTAGCAAGGAAAATTATTTGCGCATATGTCTGTATTTAGGTGAAGTTTAGATGTAAGGAGAAATCGTACGTTCGCGAGGAAAATTATTCATATCGTTGGTTTATTTATAGGAACTTTAATTATAAAATATTGTACAGATCGTACATCATTGTTTTATAAGAAAAATTCGTATGAAATCTGTCAGAATGTTTCTTAGAAAGTAAATTATACAAATATGAGAAAATTAGGTACCGATGAATTTGAAAAAATGAAAATGTTATACAAAAGTTTAATTTAACGATTATGCAATGATTTCGTGAAACAAATTCTTTTGAAGTAAAATAAAATTACGTCAAAAAATTCGAAATATGCTTATTTAGGTATTTTGGTATATCTTCAAACGATTCGATGTTATTTTCGATGATTTCGATACTCGCGCAAAATGATGGAAATTATTCAGTTCATTATATGACAGTTAATTGCCTCTGTAACATGCAACACCAAATTACATTAAATTCGACTGTTTAAAAAAAAAACCCTAATTTAATTTTGACGTATTTAGTCCAATGATTAATCAAGTATCGCTCTAGAAACGGATATGTATTTATACTGACGGTAATATTACGATCATACAGATTCGAAATTTCAATCACGCTTTGGAATTAATGGACATCCCTGATATCCCTTCTCAATCATCGCTTAAAGAAAATCGTACAAAATAAGGAAAATTAGAAGGATAAAGAAGACAGGTCGAGAAGATAAAATGGTAAAAATATATAGAAAAATATTAAAATAGATTTTCCAATATTATTTGACAAACTATATTAAAAATTACTTCGTTAGATCGCTGCAAAATTTATTATCATTAATTCATCAATGTTATAAACGTCAAAATATCGTTATTTACGATAATATTTGCTACATCGGCAGAATTATCCAAGCGAATAATATTAAAAAGTAATTGTCACGACAAAAAATCATAGATAACTAGAGAAAATATGTCGTTTAACAAAGAATATGGTATACTTTGCTTCGTATAAAGATTTTGACTGAGAAATAAGACCAGATTTTTCCATGACTGTAATAGCTAGCTTAGTATTCAATATTTTCGCAAGAAATAATTATCACTTCGTTATCACTGAGCGACTAAAACAATCGGAGAAAGACGATCCCAACAACGCCGATCTAAATAATTTATATCGAATCCGAAATCGAAACTGCTCCATTTTTCTTTTCTTTTCTTTTCTATTTTAGTCGTCGAAATATATAGCGACGATAAATCGAAGATTTTCACTGTGATTCGAATAAAATGCGATAATGGAACGCTGATTAAAAGAAATGGTAAGATAAAAGAAGATGAAGGGTTGAAAAAAGACGGTTCTACCGTTGTCCGGCTATCGTGCCTCATTAAAAACGTATTCTTTCATGAAACGTAAACGAGGAGAAGGGAAGATCGATGGAAACAGCAACTTGTAACGCGAAGAGAAAATGATTCATATTTTTCAACTTTCTCAATATTTTAATTTTTACCAGCAGAGCGATATGCCGCGATTGTTTTCAATTTGCTTTACAAATGCATTAGAATCTACTGATGCCGAAGTGAATCAAAATTTGAATTGTTAAATCACATGTTTTTATAAATTTAATTTTACATGTTTTCATGACTTTTGAAATGAATAAATTATTTTTTCAAACATTATGGATAAATGTAAATTCTTGGTGATTGATATGTATCATCAGCGTATTGAATTTTCCTTTAAACGATAATTTCTCAATACTTTCTGAAAGAACATTAATTCGAGTTGTAAAATGTATTGCTGTAAATACGAGTATTTTATTAATATATTGTATCCTAAAATTATTGTATTCTTCTATATATTATATATATATTTGTATTTTTAGTTTTAAGGTTCTTGATATTCAATAATTATTCAAATTTTTCTTCAAATATTGCACGTACACAATTTCATAGCAATACATTTTTGACCAATAGTATACGAGTGTCTTACGCCATAGCAGAAATAGCCGTTCATTTGTCTTATTAATTTCTAAAATCAAACAATAAATGTCCTATCACGCTATACCTCAACGAAGAGTATTAACAAAGCAAACAACTCCGTCATCATCCAGCTTTTTACAATACAAACACCGAAAACACACAAATCCAAATCCATCATTCGCTAATTAAAAAATTAAATACCCCGAAAAAACCTAGAAAAAACGTTCCGTTAGCGATTCAAACCGAAGAAGAAACAGGAAACTCGTTCGCATGCTTATCTTCCATTAAATTCCACCTCTAGCGAAGACCAAACTCATCTACATCTAGCATCCGTTCGTTCGCGTAAAACAAACACAGCTAGAATTACCATAGGTAGGAGATTCCCTGCCGGCGAAATGTTAACAACGATCGCTTTCCAAACAGGTCGAAAATTCATCATCTCGTCAACGTTGAAGCACAGACGAAAGCCACGTGCAACGTGTATCCGAGGATCCGTGCCCACGCGATGCTTCCGCGAAAAATACAGACAGCGAAGAGGCATCATCCCCCTGTGGTCCCTGTCCCCCTGGCCATCCCCGTATCGATTTCTGCCCGATGGAGTATCGCGATACTCGCTCTTTGCCGCGTCTACCCCTTCGCCAACCCATCCAACAACCCCCGCTGCCTGCCTGCCATCGTTGGTCCACCCTCGATCGCCATTCTTTGTGACTCTGGCGGGCAACCCACCACCTCCCGAAGCCTTTTTTTTTTCTTCTTTCTCTGATACCCCTCGTGTCCTTCGTCCTCCGACCATTTCCCTTGCACGCGTGTTCCTGCGTCACCGTGAACGGACATTAAGCGAATGTACGTGTCCGCTGGAAAATGGACGACTTTACGGTGGCTACCGTTATTCCGGTAGCTCGCATCTTTCGCACGAAAACGTCACTGTTAGGGGGACGATGAAGGGGGTGTTTGAACGTGCATGGAGTTTTGAAACGGTGCGATGTAGTGGCTGAAGAAAGGTGTTCGAACATTTATCGTTAGACCGAGCATTTCTATGCGAGTTCGTAATTTTGAGAATTTAATTAAGAAACTATAGACCTCGGCAGAAGGTCGTTTTATCTAACGGGGACCGTGGAGAGTATATTTTATATATTTGTAGAGAATGGTTGGTCGTGTGGTAGTTTAATGACGAGATCACTCGATGTTTAAACCGACAAATATATTTTAAAATAATTATAAATACAGAGTCAACCATAGAATTGCTCGATACAGGTCGTTAAAAGAATGTTCGCTAAGACGCTCGGTACTAACTGATTCGCTAAAGACTGTGTGTTGATCGTGTTGAGAATTTTGGATCTCAATACCCGAAATAATGGTATAGGAACGCTAAATTTACACTTGGAATTTCTATCAGAATAATTATATATTTATTTGATAAGCGATTTCAAAGATATTCATCGATACATACTTGCACGCGTCTCACCTTCTTCCATACCACACTGTTAACCGACTGAAGAGTTTACATGCTCTTGTTTTCGAGACGCCGCACTCACATACTTCCGCACGCTGATATTCACATACAAGTATTACTACTACTAACCTAACCTAGTCTAGCACACAAAATTATACACATCTTAATAGATCGCTAATAAAAATCGCTCGAACCTGAGGCTGAAAAACTGGTCACCTTACGATCGTGTTCGTTTATTTGTACTGGTCGAAGGGGTACCAGTAAATTTCCATTCGCCTTTGTTTGACGGTGGCATTGTTTTTCCCGCAGTTGGTTTATTGTTACATTATGTATATCCTAACGATATCAGTACTCCGAGGCAAAACAACAGCGTGGCTCGAATTGTCCACTAACTCACGTGCCGCCGCATATTTTTGCGTATTATGTGCGTTTTTGCATCTTTCAGTTTTCTACAAATGCGTAAAAATCCGTAGTTCTCTTATCTTGGATTACAGTATATGTATATATGTGGAAACTATATACAGTGGATACAGAAAGTATTTATTATGGCATTCGCGCACCAACTGATTCGATTTGATATTAAATTTTGTATCAACGTATTAAATTTCTTGTTTAATTCCTGTATTTTATCTCGTAGTACTTTCATTTGATACTATGGAAATAACATGTAGAATCTGAGAAGAAAAGTCTTTCTTTGGGAAATAAGGATATTTGCCAATACTTTTTGTCAGTATATATCGTGTCACTGTGTATATCGTGCTTACTATGTAGAACATTTTGAAATTTCATTAGCGCTGTAACGGGACACGACTATGGTGATTTGATTAGTTAAATGTGAAACTAACCTGAAGATATACGTAGGAGTTACGATATGTTTATTGCAAATGTATATTTAATAGAAAATTAACATACAGCATGAATAGCCATATCAAACATATACTAGATATTAAAAATGGTCTCTGAATATTTAGATTTATTAATAATATAAACGATAGTTGACTATTTAAATATTTTCGTATTGTCTGCAAAATGTATACTTGCACTAAATATTTTTGCAGTTTCTATGTACATTTTCAAACTTTTTAAATATAATTATAGTAATCGAGTTTCGTCACAGATTTCATTCAAACTTACAACCGATAAAACTACGATAATTGAGTTTCGTTACTGTTACTGTTACCGTTACTGTTAAAGAAAGTTGAAGATGTTTCATATAACGCACATAATATATTCGTGAAAGATTTCCATAAGTATTCGAATACGATCGCGAGAAACTGTATATGGGAGAAGCTAGAGCTTTTATTATAAGGAAGCAATTAATTACAAGAACGAACGCTTTAAGGAGAGAAGGTCTGCGTATGGTCAGACGCAAGTTATCTTCGCCATAAGCGTCATCCTCTGACGCTTGATTTAAAAATTCATGTGAACAAAACTTTCCCACATATTTCTTTACTTTCTCACAAACCCAACTCAAACAGATTAAAACTTTCAGAACTTTTATCGATAATATAATAGAGTTTAAAAACGATCTACGGAAGAGTATTATACGTTTATTAATATTAACTTTTAAAATTATTTATAATTCCATGAAAATATTCTGTGGAATTAAATTTGCACCTTTTTACATGCACATACAACTCTATGACGTTTATTGGCAATGATAATCTTTGTTATAATCAATTATTTACTTTATAAATTCGATCAAACTTTTGATTAAAACCGCCGCGAAATTGAATTTTTAATACCTTCATCATTTTTAACTCGTAACGTTAATTTGAATGAAAGCAGGGAAAAAGCATTGTGAATGAAAATTACGTGCTTGAAGTAGAATGAAGCACGGTTTTTTATTCGTTTGGTTTTGCAACGGCAAGTGTTATAATTATTGGTGCTTCGCATCAATTCTAGTACTTTAGCTTAATTGTTCGTTAATTAACTGCGAGAAATTAATTAATACTTCATTCAGCTCGTTACAAAGTTGTTAATGCGGGCAAGTTATTCGATGTGGATTCTGCTGAAGCAGACCTCCAAACATTAATTCAAGCTTATCGAAATCCTAATTCTTGGGCGGATGAAACCGTTGTTAATTAAGAAACAAGCGCTCTTAGCAGGGAGAATTCTAATTAAAATATTTGTCGCGTGTTCGGACTTGTTTAATTCGTTTGTTCTCTTATTTTTCTACTAAAGTATTTGCATTATAAATAATCAAAAAATGTTGGATTTCTATAATTAACGTAACGAGAAAATACTTCCTGGATATTCAACCTTTTTTTTCTCCTTATTTTGCTAATAATATACACAAAGTAAGGATAATTAAAAAAGTTCTAATTTTTATGAACAACGTCGCAACAAACTATACATAGATATTATTTATTACGAAATGTTACGTCGAAACAGAAGCCGTTAATTAGGAAACTTGTTACTTTACAAACTGATTATGGGATATTATTTCTAATTTTTTCATTTTCTACTGATGTGTAATTAAGTATAACATCACAAGTATAATGTAAATTAAGTAATTACCTAGTTAAATTTGATTTTCATTTGAAGTTCTTGATTAGTTTTGGCAATATCTTTGTAGAAATATTACGGTGATACTTCGAAAATTGATGTAAGGCGGGCCAAGTTTCTGTTGGAATTGGATTAAACCATAGCGGCAGAACAAACAGAGGAAGGAGAAGAGGGCTGGCTTTGGTCAGACACACTTATCTTCAATCCTAGGCTTTAATTCTTGTTTCAAATTTTTACGTGTATAATACTACTTTTTCGACCTATCGCTACAGTAATACTATCCTCCTTTAAGACGTCTAACTTTCTATTTTCGAAATTTACATTTTATATTTATTTATATAATTTTTCATTTAAATTGAAATACTATCAACGACTTCAAATTCGATTTAATTTCGCTATCACATATTTCACCCTAACTTTTTACCATAATTCACGTTCTATAATAACAAACCACTCAACACCTAATCAAATCTCGATCAAACAGCACAACATTAGATAATCGTAATTAAATGTTATTTGAAATATTATAATTTTTAAATATAAGTAAATATTTTTCAATCCCACTGAACGCACAGAAAAGTTAGGAAAAATCCATCCAAACGCTTCATTCTCATCTGAACGAAGCCACCCTATTACCATTAATTACTCAACAAATCCCACTTTGCAGAGCTCTTCGTTACCATCAGGCAGATTAAGAGGTATAAGCAGAAGCAAAATCTCGACGGCGTATACCGACTTGTGCACCGTAATAATTAGCGAACAAGCGATTCGTCAGCATTTTCAGATTCGGCTGATTCGCTGACTTCCGTTCATCCAAAATTAACCGATAAAAGCAATGCCCTTTGCGATCGTTTCTCTTAAATATTTGGAGAATATTCGTTTAGTTTCGATTCTTACCGATATCGAGGACCGGTTGAAATCGTCGTCGTCGTATCACCCTGTCGTTTTCTGTCGTTTACTCGTCAATATTTCAACCTATCTCCGCTGTCCTCTAATGGATAATTTCCATCCCACCCCTGTTGCTGCATCGAAACTTTGTACAAACGAGCGAAAAAACCCAGTCTGATACGCTTGTTGGCATCGACGATTGCCTCGATCAGAAATCAATAGGTCTGTCTAGAGCGTCTCTTCTCAACGCGAGTCTCTCGCGTACGTTGCTCGAATTATTGCCATAGTGTGACACGTGATCCCAAGATCCTAGAATCCTTGAGACGAGTATGCGTGTCTTTTCTATAGTGCTGTCTTTACCGAGCTGTTTTTCGTTATTAATGTTTCGCAGCGTTAGATAGTGTAAAATATTATTGTAATTCAGACGAGGCAAAATATTAATTTTACAGTTGTCCAGTCGAGTAACATGCAGAAGCGGGCATGGTGCCAAAGAAGTCTTAAAAACCATATTCTAAAGTAGAATACCATCAACGCTCAAATTATAATTCCGAGATCAAGATGAGCCGCAAAATGTTAAATTTGAAACTAATCTAAAAATATGTGTAGAAACTTTCAGCCGTTATAACAAGTTTAAATTTTAATTTTGTAAAAGCAAATTCTAGTGAATTAACTCGAAATCATTACCTTCCCCAATTTTTTCGATCTACTACAGTACAAAACATCGATAGACAAACTTCAAATGCCTTCCCATACCTTTGTAATTATACAAGTGCTCCTTCATATAGAGAAATCTTGAAAAGGCACATTCCGAAATACCCTGAACGCGAATATACCCTCCGTCGAATCCTGCGATCTCTCGGCATCGACAAACAGTCATAAATATCATATCATCGATAAAGTGTCGAGTTTAAAGCGAATATACATATACAATGTACATATACAAATTACAAGACTATATTTCACACTTGTTACAACGAGCTTAAAATCGTTACTTTTTCTGATCCTTTTAACCATCTAGAGTAACAAGAAGTCGATAGATTTTTACGCTCCTAAACTTTAAAGTGTCTTCTCATTGCTTCGCAATTCCTCTGGCAAAAGAGCCAACGAAGTCTTGAGAAAACACATTCCAAAGTAGAATATACCCTGGACGCTCAAATCATCATTCCAAGATTCGTCGAATCTTGCATCGTACCGGCATCGATAAACCATAAAATGAGAATCACTGAGCTGTTCGGGCCGGAGTGTTGGCACAGTGCTCGTGATCGATTACTCGTCATCCGCGCGCGATGTCCCGAGTTCGACGCCCACCGCCCGCTGCCAAACCAAACGTACTTCTTTCTCTTTTTTCCACACCCCGCCAACCCCTTCTGCAACCCCTTCTCGCCTATCCTCCTACTCGAGCTCGTTGTCTCCTGCTCTCTTTCCCCTGTTCTATTTCCAACCTACGGGTTCCTCTCTTCGGTCGTTGCATCGATCTCTTCTCTTTCGTTCGCTCCCACCTTTCTCTCTCTCTCTCTCTCTCTCTCTCTCTTTCGACACACGTAGAAAACGGCCGTTGTATACGGTGGACGTTCGCACACTCAGACTGATCCTTCCTCTTCTGCTTGCCATCGGAACCGCTTCCACCGGAAGGGAATCGTAGGCGCAAAAAAAAAAAAAAAAAAAAAAAAGAAGAAAAAGAAGAAAGAAGAGACCAGCCACGCGGGAGGAGTCGATCTTTGCCAAATCAAACTTAAGCCAGCCCCCTCGTCTTCCGTCGCATACTGGACATTCGGAATATGGTTCGCCGCGTTCAAAGTATCGATCGTAGGTGACTAGACGACCAAACTGTGCTCTAGTTTTATCTTCTTTCGATTCCTTCATAGAGGACTCTTTCTTGTCCATGTTGTTGCGGACGAAGGTTCTTTATTGGAGGTTGCCTCGAGACGGTTGTGTGGATTTCTGATTTGAATATCGAGAGCTTTGTACGCGGAGATAGCGACGTTTGAACGGATGATGATTTGCAATGAGCAGAGTTATTATTTATCCACGACCTTTCTCGTCTCTCTTTCTTTCTTTCTCTGTTTCGAAGAAGATTTTTCAAAGGTGTTTCGCTATGCGGATTATGGTTGAGATATTTAGCGTTTCGTACATGCAGATAGATAATTGAGTGGATGGTGATTTGGTAGAAAGTGACCAGGATACGATCACGATATTTTTCGATTTCTTGGTACAGAATTTACCTCTCCCCATTTGAGAGAGGAAGATGCTTTAGAGGGATTTGATTTGGTTCGGCGAATTGTGATTTGAATATTGAGAGTTTCGTGGATGAAGATAGGATTGTTTGAATGGATAGTGATTTGAATAAGAAGATCACTAGTCTACGACCATTCTCGATACTTGCGTTTTATCTCCATTCGATTCTTCGGTGGAAAATTTTCTTCTGTTTTTCGCGATAAAGCTTCTTTACAGAGATTTTGTTTGATTTGGAATAAGGTGACACTAGTCTGCGATCATCCACGACATTTTGCGATTCCTTGATACAGGAAATTCCTCCTCGATCCGTTTTGCGGAACAAAGTTTTTTAAAGATACACCGTGTATTTATAGTAGAACAGCAGTAAAACTATAACAAGCGAAAAAAGAACGATACGTATTTCCTTTAATACGATAAATCTCAATCGACGCGTAATCGAAGTTGAGCCGATCAAACGCGTTATTTTTATTCGAGATTAAAAACGCAAATGCATGAAAACCGCGGGTGCTTTCAGAGAGTGCGTGTGACGAAGCTTTATCGAAAGCCACGTGCTTCTAGCGCAAACATCCACCTCTGTCCTTAATTAAAATGTAGAGTAACAAACAACGTGTTGAGCAAATAAAACTCAATACTGGAATTAAAAATACGCAAATGATGATCCACCGTGTGTTCTTAATTTACATCCACGGCTCTCGTGACTTTCAAATTATTATCATAATCTGACCGAACGAGTGACTAGCAAGATATTTATTTTCATTAATAATCCTAGTTGTTATACAGTAGGATAACGTGCGCATGAAAATGTTTTCAACGCGATTGAAAGAAAACATCAGATTTTCTGACTCTACTCTGCCAAATCTTACAATTAATAGAGAAATATAGGAAATATAATTGATCTATCAGCTTGTAATATTCTTCTATCGTTTTAAATAGGAATATCTGATTCATCCGATATAGAGACGATACGTCGAGAAACGAATGATTTCAAATAATAAACAAATTGTATCAGGTTTGTCAATTACAAATTTCAATTCTGCTAATATATGTTAATGGATTCATTTATACAATACGGAAATTAATATTATTGTTTGTATTATTTCAGTATATTAATATTAATTGAAATAATGGTACAATAATAATAGGATGCTAATTATACTAATTAAAGTTAAATAATGAAAATTATTATAGACTCCTGTATATGTAATTTAACCCACTGTGATTTCATTTGCTTGCAAGAAAAGAAAATACAAATTCAATATTCTATTCAAATTCCGAACGTAGAACTGTTAAACAATATTAATTAATTGTTTAGGATATAAATACTATAATCAAGTTTCACTTTCTTATCACCCTTTGTAAAGAAGTGAATTTAACAGCTTTCGTCGTACAACATTAAATTACATTCTGATTAGACAGTTTGAACCTAGTTACCTTTAAATAATAATTAACTGCTGTAATTAACATTTTATCCTGGGATACCTAGTTACTTCTCGATAATAGTTAACTTTTGTAAACATTTCGTAAATATTTTATCCTCGGATACTTTTAGATAACATCGTATACAAACTTCCCCGCTTTACAATTTAGCATCTTAAGCGATATGAAATTTAGAGTACCACTTCAAAATGCAATCTCTCGTTTTCTAAACCGAAAGAGAAACTCAAACTGCAATCACTCGTCTTATCTACGCTGTTATCAATTTCTCGATAAACCAATCGGTCAACCGTACAAAAGAAACAATCTCGTTCATATAATGTTTCCTTTGTACTCCACGTAAAATGGAATTCAAATTACTCCATACACTTTTGAAAAAGATCGCCAGATTGGGTAGGTCATTGTCTTACGTTGCTCCCATATAATAAGAACGCTATCTGTCCATTAATCTAGACACAGTTCAAGCACGGCAACGCGTCCCCTAGGATACACAAACCCTTTTCTTTCCCCCTGCTGGTGGCTATTATCGAGGCGAGAGATAGAGAGAGAGAGAGAGAGAAAGAGAGAGGAGAAAGTAGAGAGGCAGAGGTCGTACTATGTTCAGAAACGAGAATATGCCTAGACACTGGACAAGCCAGGACGCTGCCAATTCTCCATTGTCCTTGGCAATCGGCCATTCTACCATTTCACCTGTACTCCTTGTTGGGGTGAACATTTTTTGGAATTACCCAGGTGGAAAATTTTGTTGCAGAACGTTGATTTTTATTCTATTATTAGACAAGACATGTTATTACGTGTACAGAAAAATATATTTCCGGAGGTTTTGTTTTGCGAGCTTGATTAACGAGCTTTCACTGTGTTGAAGAAAGTATGACGATGAATATGGATCATATTGAGAATAATATTTTTGGAGAGTTTGTGTCGGAAGGTCAATTACAGAATTTTAGTTTCGATCGACGAATTATTAGGTTGTCCGAAAAGTTTCTTTCGTTTTGTGAGGAAATAATAGACGCACAACGTTCCTGTTTTATATTATTTTGTCGAATTACGTACGATCAATTTTATTTTGTTGAGATAAACATTTCACAGACTTGCTTTCATGTTTGTATGAACGTGCACTGTTGTAAAGAACGTGTTTGCGAAAGAAAGACACTTTCCGGACAACCTAATATAACGATGAAGCTGAATTAAATGTACGGAAGATATCGTTTTTTGGAATTTCATAGCGAAGAACGAATCAAAGGATTCTGATTCTGTTGGACAAAGTGATGCGATGTGAAAAATTATAATATAAAATATTATTTTTCGAGATTTTCTTGGAAGGTGAATTAAAGAATTTGTATTCCACTGGGTAAAATATGGCAAAGAATTGTTTCGTAATTTTTACTAAATTCTGGGATTCTGGAAAATTACTGGAAAATTGTCTTTTTACATATCTATTATACTAGTCTAATATACTAGTCCAACTTGCGGAAATAAAATCATTTCATATCGTTGAAAATAATAATCTACATTCCAAAGATAACATATGAAAATAAATATTTTACAAAATGTACAACATACACGATATAAGTTTCTATAAATTGTAACTCGCAATTGTAAGAAATCAGTTACATGGTTTACAGTAACACAATGTACAAGAAATATAAGTTGAACGATAAAGTTTGAAAAAGTGACTACTCACCGGTCAGAAGGAGTACCGCCACGGTCGAGTCCATTCCCAAAGCCGAAACTCTTTGAAACGCAATCAATTCAACGCATTCTCGGAACATTCCTGTAACAAGAATTACCAGGTGGTTAGGGAACAAAGCAAAAAGCCGGGATCATAGGGTGGCAAGTAGTTTGGAACAGTGTACGTTTTGCTATGATGGATTTTGGGAGTTTCTTGCGGGCGTCGGAGACCGGACGGAAATGGCTTTCCAAGCGATTAATTAGGATAGAAGGTTCCAACGGATTGGTCGGTGATGTATCGATGTTTGAGCGGTAAATACGTTTACTACCCGCATTTATTCGATAAATTTCGCTCGAGAGGTCGTCAAAGTCTATATTAGGATATTATATATAATTCTATACCATGAGATATATATTGGGAATATTATTGTTGAGAATTTTGGATCTTAATGGCCGAAATAACGGTATAGGAATACTAAATTTACACTTAGAATTTATATTAGAATAATTATATATTTATTTGATAAACGATTTCAAAGATATTCATCGATACACACTTGCACGCGTCTCAGCACTTTCTTCCATATCCGACTATTAACAGACTGAACAGTTTACGTTCCTTTGTTTTCGAGACGCCGCGCGCACACATACTTGCACACACTGATATTCACATACAAGTATTACTACTACGCAGCTAACCTAGTCAAGCATATAAAGTTATACATATTTCAATAATTATATATAACGCTTTATATTTATATGTAAATATTCGTTTGTCATAGAAGAAAATTAACTTCACCAGAGAAGGTGAAGAAATTTACCCTATTCCTATTTTTTTCTATTTATTTATTTATCTACTTTTATTTATTTACTTTCTATTTCCATTTATTCTGTTTTATAATTTGAAATTGCTTCTGTTTAGAAAAGCAACCTTATCCTTTTATCAGCAGGTATTTTTTACCTCCGAATCAAATTGGACATAAGAGTCCAAAGGGATATTTAAAAAATTCATTTAACAATATTTGTCTTAATTTGGAACAACTTTCATTTCGTACGAGCAAAATCAACTTCGGCCAAGTACAAGTTGATCCTGCCAAATTTGTCATAATTCTGTTCAAAATAATGAAACTGTTTCCTAGCACGGTATTAAACAACTTTCGTTCATAAAATCAACTTAATCCATGTAACGCAGAATCGAGTCAAACTTCGAAATGACATTCGCTACAAAACCTACCGTGGCACGAAGCAATTCCCATTCATAAGATCAACTTCACCTAGAAATGCAAAATTGAAGCAACTTTTCTGCGAGATTTCATAGGTTTAGCAAAAGAATCCTTTATTGTTCCTCTTTGTTTTTTCCCACTATGCAGTGTAAATAACGATTCGATCGATTAAACTGAAGCTATTGGAACGTTCTGATCTTAAAGATCATTCATATTAATAAGACTTAAAGGTCCATAAAGTAACGTTTTACTGAAAAATCGTTAGCACATCTAAACGTGAATCACAGTTGCAGATTTGTTATCGTCAACCTCTCTTTTGTATTATTCTAAATCGAAAATTATGTTTCTATACTTCGAGTTCATTCGTGTTGATACGATTCAAAAAATCGTGCTGTGGCGTGAGATTTCTCAAAATGTTGTTAAAAAAATTAAGAAGTAAATCGCATTTGCAAATGTTTTACCGTCACTCTCGCTCGTTCTATTGGGCTGGTAACTAAATGATTGCGGATTTTGGCATTATCACCTAATGACAAAATCCGCAACCACTTAGTTGCCAACCCAATATTACGTATCAGGAGTTAGGTTTGTACGTTTCGTATTGCAGTCATTCGTATTGAAGTAATTGAAAAATCTCTCAAAATTTCTCTAAAAGAGGATCGAACATTTGCGAATCTTTTATCCTCGTCATCCTAATTTCACGTCATTTTACGGGGTTAGTTGGACGAGTTTTGCGAGAGCTTTAACGACTGAGACAGCCTGGAGAATCAGAGGGCGAATTAGCATGCTGCCTACGCATCTGTTGACCATTAATCAATTAGCGCGATTCCACGAGCATGCAGGCGGTGTAACGACTGTCCAAGCGATAGAGTGTCCCCGTGGCGTAAAATTTCAGTTAAATGGCGCACGCTCGTACTACGCGCGTGTTAAATGATCACGTCGAAAACCGCGGCGAGAGTAAAGTTTAATAACGCGACAGAAACGGCCATCGTCAAACCGTACCGGCCAGACCATGGTGGCCGTACGAAATTATTCGCTTTATGGTGCAGTGGTGTATTGTGGTTGTTCATGGTGAAGGATAACGCGCAATGTTTTCGGGAATTTGGTTGGGTTATTGGACGTGAAATGCCGGTGAATGGGCATCGTTGGTGAGGATTATGAGGTGTGCTGTATAAATGGAACGAAAGCAGGTGTCGAAGATAAATCTGATTTTCCCTAGATTTTTTTTAATGAACAATCACAAAAGAAAATGGTAAAATTGGAATAATATTGATACGTGAGATATACATATAAGAGATAGGAACTGAAAGATCAGCTTCATCTTTCTATCAGTTCCACTATTTCATTGTCGAAATGTATGACTAACGTCCAATTTTCAACAAAATAAATGAGCGTATGAGGTACGCTGAATAAATCGAATGAAATCGCGTGTCGGATATAAATGTGATTTTTATCAGGTTTCTTTAATTAATCGTTGCAAGTAATAATAAAATATGGCCAATATTGGTACGAGTCTCTTGGAAGCCACAAATATTAATTCTCTACTTTTTTATAAGTTTCACAATTTTACTATCGAGGTATATAATTAACGTTCGACTGTCAGAAAATAAATAATTCATTTCCATAATTTTGTTTAAGAAGAAGAAACATGGCATAAATAGTAGCGGCAGCACCTAGTCTCGAGAATAAACGTTAGTAATCGATAATTAGAATCTAAATCTTAATAAATATCCTATTATGTCGTTTTTTAAAAAGTAAAACTACCTTTTGCCTTCGTTTTTCTTAACAAAGTAGAATCATTTGATCATTCTACATAGAATTAATATTCACGTGGCAACGAAAGTATTTGAGGAAATTCTACGATTTCCAATCCCTCGTATAATTCTTCCTAAAAATATTTTTAAACATATTCACCTCGTTGTAATATATTTAATAATAATTATAGTAAATAATTCTTACCCGTGTCACAATTCGATAAAGCTATTAAACGCATTCTACGTCTGTTAATTCTACGAAATTCTATAAAGACGTGCTTTGAAAAGTAACATGATGTATAAATGAAGGAATTTCTGTTCGAGATTCCTCGAATGTCCAACGTTGGAATTGAAACGTATTAGGCTGAACGTGGGTACACGTATAAACCGGTCGATAAGCGATAAGATTGATGATGGCGTGGTTAAGATATTCATTTATTTCTGAAGAGTGACACGCTATTTTTCAGGACGCTCTTCGACGAGCGTAATACATTTATCTTAATATTTCATGCTGTCCAGAGAGCCGAAAATGTGTGTGCTTGTGTATATATAGAACGAATGTAACTGCGAACGTTGGAAATAGAAAGAATTACACGACGTATTTTATTTTTTACCATTCACATTTTATTCTATTCTAACTCTAAGGGATAACAGTAATTGTAGCTTTCCATTTACGTTATACTCTTTTTATTCTTCGTATGAAACTTTTATTTAATATTCAAGGGTCGAAGATATTGTGATGTATGTTAAATGGGAATATATGATACAAGAAATATTTCATCCTCTGTGTATAAATTGAATTTTAAATTTCAAGGCGATTCATCTCCCTATCAACTTTGGAATAAATCATCGTATTCAAATTCTCTTCTCTTTCTTTTCTTTTTTCTTTTGCAAGAGGTCTAAAGTAGGCTAGATATTATAAATAGAAAGGGAGGAATAGATTTTTTATATCGACATATGAAGAACTTTTCCTTTCTGTCTTGGATATTTCCACTATCAAAATATAGACAAAATTAAAATCAAATATGAAACTACTTTGCGAAGTGTTTCAACTACCCCTTCATTCCTTCAAGATTATATTTTATTCACTTTTTGATAATTCTCCCAAAGGATGGTCAATTCTTAGCTTTCTTGAGATCTTTCGATAAAACATCAGAAAATAAACATTAGCAATATCCTCTATCCTTCGATTCTATCTTTTTATTCTTATTTTTTTACTATTTTATACTCATTTATCAAATTCCAACATACTACTCTCTATCTCACAATTCTCCATTCTTTGGCCCTTATTCCTATCATCCTTCCAATCATCCTTCGTCATTCCCCAACACAGAAATTAAATTACCAGAACACGATCGTAGTATTAATTGCTTACTACTAATAACTCATGCTACCAATAATTACTATGATCGCTTCTTCTTAAATAATTAATTGATTTTTCACATTTTCAGAGCGATTGAAAAACAGGAAAAGAAAAGTACAGTCAAAAATACCATTCCCTACCCTTCAACTTTCTCTTTCACCCCTATCCATCCTCTCTACTCGTCTTCCATCATCCGTGAAAAAATACGCGTACCACCAAACTCCTAGTTCCTCGATTTCTTTTTCGTACAGCAGACTAAAACTCCAAGTATCCAGAGTCGCACGTACTCTGCACCGCGGTATAACTTCAAAAAGGCCACGCACGTTGCTGTAGTTGGTTGATCCCAGCGGAACGACGACGACGTCCGGGTTATGATCGCGTAGGGGTTTATGGGGGTTGTAGGTTGGGTGGCTGGCTTTAGAAACACATTTCGTTGACCGGACAGAAAAGCACGGGAATAGTTCAGTAGGGATGGTGCGGTTGTACTACGGTGTCCGGAAGCGCGACGACGGTCATTTTTCACGGCACGGACGTCCGTTTCTGGTCCACGATCACCGCGAAATACAAACAAAAATGGGGCAGGAAATATGCAGAGAATGAATAGTGGCTTCAACCGACTTGTTTTCCGCGTATAGTAACTTTTCTCTTGTTTCTTTCTTTTCTTGCATCTTTAAGAAGTTAATGAGTAACAAGAAGAATAACGTTGTTTGTTAAGAGGAGCATAATCGTGCGTACGTACTTCGCGGTCACATGTTATGTAAATTTGCTGGTTTCATAATGGCTTAATGGTTCTTTTATCTTGTTTTTAATTGTCGTGATTTTCCGTTCTATGCGTAAACTTAATTTTAATATTATAATCGAGAAGGATATTATCGATGGTTGCTTTTATCATTTCACGAACCGTTTTTCCCTTTTTAAATGAAATTGCATGAAATTTTCATTTTAATTCTTATAATTTTTGGTTGTATTATAAATATTGAGAAAAAGAGATTTGTTCTGATACTTAATTTTACCATTGCCATTGAATGTGTAGCTTCCTACATTACTTGATAGTTTTTATCTCATCACTGTGTTTTATGAGTTAACTTATTAATGCAACATTCGATGTATATTTATTTGCAACGATTTTTTGCAATTAAAAGTACGCGCATGCTGGAATGTCTACAATTTTCGTCCAGAGTCTGGTAATGAAATAAAATTCAATCTTTAGGAAACTACAAGAGATTGTTAAAGACAATTTCTGGTTGTATTATACAATAAATACTAAGAAAAAGAGATTTGTTCTGATACTTAATTTTACCATTGCCATTGAATGTGTAGCTTCCTACATTACTTGATACTTTCTATCACAACACTGTGTTGTTTTATGAGTTAACTTATTAATGCAACATTCGATGTATATTTATTTCGAACGATTTTTTGCAATTAAAAGTACGCGCATGCTGGAATGTCTAAAATTTTCGTCCAGAGTCTGGTAATGAAATAAAAATTCAATCTTTAGAAAACATCAAGAGATTGTTTAATAAAAGAAATTATTCGGCTTAATCCTACAATCGTTCACACTTATACACTTGTATACTTATGCATTTACACTTTATAAAATAAATTCCAAACAGATCATTTTATACATTACGTTCTATTAAATGTTCCTGTTAATCTTCGCGTATGTAGGTAAAACCTAAACTCTGAAGAAAATAATAAAATATAACTAAACAGCTAGTCCCTGAAATAACTCAAAAAGGTACTCGACATGAAATAAATTGACAAAAACAAAATACTCTGATAGTTGTTGCCATTGGGTGACTTAGCGACCAACGACAAATATCGTCTAGGTTCTCTCCCCTGTCGATCGTATTTTTTCCTGGTTTATGGTGCGTGCACAAGAATTTACTGTTAAGGTCTCTTAGGGTCTCTTTTTCTTGCACAGCCGAATAGCGACCAGCTTGACTAAAGTAAGCCCAAAAAGGATGATTTATGATCCGACACGGTTCCTTTCCAAGCTTTTCAGGGAAATCGACCCCTGTGATCGCAACGTATCATGCGATATGAGAATGGCGCGGGCGAAAAGAATTTAAGCTGAACCGTTTGATAGGAAGTAGATAGTTGAAAATTGTCCCAAGATGAAAATTTTCGAGAATATTTCGCTAGGAAGCTTGCGACGGAGAAAAATTGAAAATCTTCAATGTTTGCGGTTAGGATAGTTACTTTTTACGGTCTGCTGAGAATATAGAATATGGTTAGGATATGGAACATTTATCAAATCAACAGACACATGGAACGAGATCCAGATATAAGCAAAACCGTAGCTAATGACCGTGTTGTCGATGCGACGTTGAAGAATAAAAGAAGAAAAAGACGAAGAAGAAGAATATTGTACAGAAAATATTTCCTTACGAAAAATTATTACATCAAACTAAACTCTCCACTCGAGAATAATATTCTACATATTATAAGCGTTAAAATAATTTATAAATTTCACTTTTTCCATTTATCGTTCGTTATACAAATACTGTACAGGATAATGGTATTACACATACAGTAAGCTTGTTACTAACTTTAGATGTAATCATTACAATTACTAACGTTATACAATTAGAAATGGAATTAGACCATATATTAGCAATATTTTTAATTTTTCACCGCCTCTCGAGAAGGTTGCAGTATGCTGTTTAGTAACTAAATGCTAAACGTAGATAAAATACAAATAAAATAGAAATTATCTCATACTTTTTGGCGATTTTCGAAGTCGGTAATATTTTTTTGGCAAAAAGTCTTTTATTTCACATTTCGGCAGCTTTTGACGCGACCAACACGAAAATTCGAGGACGAATCATCAGGATCGTTGCTCATTCGACCCCAAACCGCAACGTTGCGATTTTTTGCAATTTAAATGCAATAACAACGAAGCATTTTCACGGAGGACAATTTCATGGAGAAAGAGTTCCCGTTACAACATCCTCTCGAGTTCGGTTAGTTTTGCAATTTACGTTGCATGTAGCTGCGAATACAAATTGGTTTGATCGATACACCGAGCCAATGGATCACTGTCGAGTTTTAGAACTCTCGTTCATTTGTTGTAAAGAAATGTGTCGTTGTTGCATCGTTGTCGTATCGTTCGTGCGGTGAAAAGATATATCGGAAAAGTTGACACGTTTCATTGTACAAGCATTCATGAGTGTCAACCATAAAAGATATTTGGTGCACGAGAATTATTAAAATGGATTATTCTTTCTCTTGTTTCTATTATACTGATTTATCGGGAATTTCATTTACAAATTTTTTATTTTATGAAATACTTCACGTTCCTGTTAATCATACGCTGAATTCGTTACATCGATACAGTTATAACTATTCGTGCGATTAATATTTTAAGCAGTAGCAGAATTTTTAATTGCGATACAAAACTAACTCCCGACGTGTTACCATGTCTTCCAAAACTCTGTTCCAAGTATCGAAGATTTTAGCTACAAAGCGCAATACCAGCTCTTAAATGTAATTTTTAATACAGTGCAAATTAAAGACGCAAATAAATAAAAAAAATCCTACAAATAAAATTTCCATCGTTACATACAAATTTCCAATCATTACATACAAATTGAACCAAAGACTAGAGCAATTACCTTACTCTCTCACATATATACAATCATCGTCAAATTAACATGTAAATGGCCAAACAAAAAATCGACGTTTCCCCGGCCCAATTTCACGCCCGCAAAATCAACCGCATACAGAACGAATAACCAAAGAACCCCCATAGAATCGCGCCAAGTCCCATTCAATCCCTCGATTCGAGAGCCGCTGCTTGTACACTGCGTAACCATTAAACCACCCTTTTCTCGTTCGCTCGCTATCTTCCTACAGAGAGACACATCTCGAAAACACACACAAAACGGGAAAGGGAAGAAGAAAAATATTCCACGTAAACCAGGAAACGGTAGTTACGTTGAAACGATAGCGCGTAGCGTACAGAGAAAATACGAGAGGAAGATGGATAGGGCAGGAAAAAAATTATTAAAGGTCTCGACGACGACGTCGACGACGTTGGAACGTTGCTACAACCGGGATCAACCGTTTCAGTATCGCATGAATGCATTATTCGCCTGAAACGCGCCCACCGCGGTGAGTAACCATAGACACGCGTGCAGAGCCTCGACAGATTTCGTTCGATCATGCGACCGAGGGAAAAAACGTTTTTTCAACCTCTCCTGCCCCGCCGGGGGTTGTCACTTTGCGCCGACGTTTGATGCTTTTACTCTGGCGTCTCTCTCGCTTTCGTTTCTTCTGCCGTTTCTCCCTTTCGTTTTTCAAAGCTTTTTGCACCGGTGAAAAGAAGCCAGGAACCGGGCACGGGAAACACCGACGACGACGACGACACGATTTCCTCTGGCCTTCGTCGTCGTCGGTGGTTTTTACGCTATACACGCGTCGAGAGCATCGCGAGCGTAACTCGCCTATACGGCGAATGGCTATACGTTCGTTACAACGAACTGCATGGAAAAGGGAGATTTTTTCGTTGATATTCGATTCGTCACGAGAAAGGGAGCCTTTCAGGGGCTGTTTCTTTTCCCTTTTTCTTCTGTATTTTTCTACCAGTCTCATGGCAGTGGTTCGAGTCGAGTGGTTGAAAGGGAACGTCGATGGATAGCTTGGTTTGATCACGTTAGAGACGTTCTTTCGCCGACTTTCGGAGTTTTCAGAGGTTCGTTGGTCGCTTGATAGAGTTTCGTGGCGAGAAATTCGTACGATTTGGGATTTGAAGCTTTTTGCAGCCTGGTATCGTGATGTTATTAAATTGGAAACTTCAGTCAAATGGAACCCGTTTCATATCTCTTTCCAAGCAATACGAATTACGTCTGAATTTTCCACTTTTATAATTGTCGACGATTGATCACGATCGTTCGAGTATTCGCTAATCGATGACAAGCATTTGCGTACTCTATCAATTGGAATTTTAACTTGAATCTTCGAAAGATTGGAAAGATCTCTTATGCGACTGCAGCGACTGATAAACGATGATCTGTTCCGCATTAACGAAAACGGACGAACTACTGAATTTATAGCATCAATGTTAAAGACATCGTCGTTTCTGCTCTTAGATCATTTTTCATAACACATTAATTATCAGAGTCAGTTCCAAGAATTCCTGGATTCTGATGATTCTTCTAGATCTACACTATTGGAGCTGTCTAGAAATAAACTACGCAATTAATCACCGAGGATGTATGTACACTGAGATTATTTCAGTTTCTATTAAGATACATGGAGTAATCGCGTAAAGATCAGCTCCATCAAATATCTGATGTTTTTGAAAATCCACATACACTTGAAGTTTCGTTTGAAGAAACATTTCATATGCACCCACCTGATACTACCCCTATGTCACCCTAAATCACAAAAACACAGTACTGTTATATCGTAGATAGATTGTCTAAGAAATATCGAGTGAACCATAAACAATGTTGCGAGAAAGCCCAAGTGCCGACAGGCCAAAAGAGCCTGGAAACTGCAATGGACCAAGCGGCCCTCAATGTGTCGTCGGTCCTTCGGTCGAATAGTTAGGCGGAAAAAAGCCCTACGTGATCATGTCCGCGTTCATGATTATGAAAAAGACAAAGGGATGCTTAGCCCTTTCGCTTCGAGCGCCGCATATAGGCGGCGACCACGCGACGACTCCTGGGTCCGGTGCCCCATATATCCAGCATCCAAATGATGCATATACAAGTGCTATCCGTAGTCAATAATATATTTTTTCGTTATCGGCAGAACATCTTCTGTTGATTTTATTGACAAATTGGATTAATCACTTCTTAAAGTTACTCATTGTTGAAACAACATCAAAACGTTTCACGCAATATATTTCAAACATCCAAACGATCGTATACTGTTTCGTGCTAAAAAATCTATTAAATCCATTGACAGTGAAACGATATTTCATATACGGTTCGTACAAGAATTATTGTTATTTAAGACTTAGGGAAACGTATTTACAGCAACCACGCACACTGTGCGTATTTCTGGCGCGCGTTTCCGTTCACTGACAGTACTTTGGCGGACTGGACTGCCGAAGCGAAAGGGTTAAGGGAGAAAGACGAATTAACAGTAAATTGAGAAGTCAGAGAGTGCAGTCAGCGTTGTGAGAGAGTGTTGTTAACGTTGTCAAGAAGGGTGATCCGCGTAAAAGGGAGCGTTGGAACCGTGGTGACGAGAGTTGTAAATTAACTATTTACTTGTCTTAGTTATAGCACATTATTGTATTTAGTGCACGTTAAATAACCATCGTTTGCTGTTCAATCCATTCTAAGTAAATAAAAGAATCCCACAGTATCTTAATTTCCTCGACACGTTCGATACTCCTTTACGTAAATACTTCTCCACCCACACGACAAAGAATTCTCGTCGTATCTTGAAAATTACATGTCTCGATGCATTTCGCGGCGGCTTTCGCTTAAGGATACCCTCCGGTAATGGAAACCATTATTACGGCGAATATCGAAAGGATTTTGCGGGTAAGCGGGCAAAGGGAAGAGGGAGGGGCGGAACAGGATCGGGTTTAATCGGTGGAAAATCTACTTTGCCAGAAAATTACGATATTGAATTCGTTGGCACTTTAACAAGTCCCCCACGGGCCGAGTCTTCGCCGCGATCGATCGATCGCAGAAACTCGGCCCCGCTTTTGTCCGCCGCCGCGATACGTCTAAATCGCTTATCCGAACGTCTCTGCGTTCTCTCACCTGTTGAATACCAAAGAAAGTTCGCTCGGCGGGCGCGTCGATACGCCGCCGCGCTCAGGAATAACGAGAAAAGGGTCTCGCAGTTGGTTGCGCGCGAATAATAGGTCAAAACCGGTCACGTGCCGACCTTTTCCTTCCTTTCGTTCGTTCGAACGATCCCTTTCTCTTTCTTTCATTTTTCTCTTTTTTTCTTTCTTTTTTTTTTTTGTGGGATACGTCGACGCGTTCTGATGTTTCGTTTCATGTCTCGTTTTAGAGGAATTTTCAACTTTGCGTACAGTGGCTGACGAATGAAAGTATTTGAACGCTTGACCGTAGAAAACTTGTATGCATATATCGTGTGCGTTATATAAAACATTTTGAAATTTTTATTGTAATATTATAACAGTATTGTAACGAGACGTGACTCGTGATTATGTCAATTAAATTTGGAAACGATTTGGAAATGTAAGTGGAAGTTAGAAAGGATTTATTGCGAATGTATATTTAGTAGAAAATTAGTACGCTGAAGGAATAGCCGATCAAACTCGCGAAAATATTTGAACATTTATCATAGGAAATTTGTATGCTTGCTTTGTGTGTATCATATGAAACACGAAATTTGAAATTTTGTTAGTATTACAATGAGACACGACTGTCGTGGTTACATTGTTAATATTGATAACCAATCTGAAAATGCATGTAAAAGTTACAAGAGATTTATTCTAAATATATAGTTAGTAAAAATGTAATATATGTATAGTCTGGACAATTATGTTAAACATATAATGAGTATTAAAAGTAGTTCCAATAAACATTAAGGCGTACCGATATACTGAATAATTGATTGTTTATAAATTATTATATTTAGTAAAAGTTACAAGAGACTTATTCTAAATATATAGTTAATAAAAATGTAATATATGTATAGTCTGGACAATTATGTTAAACATATAATGAGTATTTTTATAAATTCATTACAGCGACGCGTTAACTATTTTTCAACTGACTTACTTACACACAGAGAAACTCTAAAATCTTTTACAAAGTCGTCTAAAGTAGAAAGAAATCTTACGTGTAATTCCCTATGTTCGTGTCAATTTTGAAAAAAAGAAAAAAAAAAACAATGACGTACTTGTATCGGTCGTTTCTCCATAGAACTTCTCACTTAACGTAAAACAAAAGGAAACTTTTACCAACCTTCCACATCGGTCCATAGCAGCCTTCGGTGTTTTTCCACGACCTCCACGATGAAACGCACCAAAGTTGCTCCATTATCACGAAAAACACGTTTACTTCACTATCGAGAAGACCGGTAACTAATCGAAAGTTTCGCGATACGACCAGCTCCGTACGGCTTAACGCGATTAACTGAAGAAAGAAAGGGGCGAACGTGAAAGGTCACGGTTGTTTAGCCGGCCGAACTTGTCTAAATGCAAACACAATAACCCTCCGGTGAGGGCGCGAGTCACGTAACGTCGTGTAAACAAGCTGTAACGCCGACAGCGACTCATTATGAAATCCAATAACGCGAGTTAAGACATCGTTACGCGACACAGAGCAAACGAAACTGTCCTCGACTCGTTACCTGTGCCCGACTAATCGCGACTAAGCTTGAAAATCGATCACAATTGACGCTTGGTGAAAGGTCGTGGAGGGGACGTCGTAATTCTCTGCCGATGATTCGACTGTGGATTTTCATGGATTTTTATATCCTTGCGAAATATTTCTATTGTTAAGACTGAACGTATACGTTATATGCGAATGTATAGTTATATTATGCAAATGGAATTTAGATAGAAAATTGTTTTATATTGTTATGCTTTTATGAACATGATCGACGAAATAGAATTTCAATAGAGAAATAGAGAGTTTTTCGGAAGAATTTCGTATATGCATACACGTTATAAGCATTTTTCACATTTTTGCATTCGCATATTTCACATAAGCTTATAAAAAATTTACGTTCTAGTTATAACAAATACTCTATTTTGGATATTTTATATATAGATGCATTTGTGTAGATGGTGTGAAATTTTGAGCCATCAAATTTTCCATAAATGCATAACAATAAACAATCTTGGACACTAATAAAATATAATGCTTCTCTATGAATTAAAAGTTTTGTTTTAGTTTGATAAATATACGGCATGTTACTACTGTTCTTTGATCCAACTTTATTAATTTGTCCTGTAGCAGGCTTGAACATTAGTTAAATAAAATATTCCACATATAATGACCAAAGCAATACAAAATACCTTATTTTTACTAAATATTATATTGAAATAGTTATATTGAAATAAATGTGTTTTCTACAAATTGTTTCATTATTTAATAATATTACATATTTACTATATATCATTAAAAACGACGAAACAGTAAGGGACCAAGTCGAACGTATTATAAATTTATTCATAATAGTCCGTCAACAAAGTAAATTGTCCAATGTGAACGTATACTTTCAGAATTAAGTAGAAACTGCCGTAATGACCAGACACTTGTGACACAACTGCATACGTTACCACCTAATGGAAAACGAGAATAGATTGCTAATAACCATAATCGTTAGTATTAACATCCTCTATCAAGGTGTTTACTGTATTCTTATCATAACTTTTCAATAAAACGTTAATTTAGTAGTATTAGGTCGTCCGAAAAGTTTCTTTCGTTTTATAAGGAAATAATGGATGCACAACATTTTCCGTTTTATATTATTTTATCGAATTACGTATGATCCATTTTGTTCTATCAAACTAAAGATCACAACGTTGGACAGAGTTTGTATAAAGATGCGTTGTTGTAAAAGACGTGTCTCTAAAAGAAAGATACTTTCCGGACAACCTAATACTATCGTATTTAGCCACGTCGCTCTTTCGCGTTGGGAGTGAACGATTTATTTAAATATTTAAATATTACAAACCTTAGTATTGGTATACGTTATTTATATATTATATATCCTTCTTTAAACGACGAACAACAAGCAAATATTTATATTTTTCCCTAACACCCTTATTCCGCTTTCACAAGAGAGAAATCCACTCTCATCCTCATCCATCTACAAGCGCACAGAGACTCGAGAGAAAAGTCATTTCGAAAATCCCCCTTTTCAATCATCGCATTCCCCGCTTCTTCAAAATCCATCTCACCGGGTTCCCATATACATCTCTGACTGTTTCCATTTCCTTCCTTCCCCTCCTGTGTCCCCCAACGCGTATTTATAACGGCGTTATCGATCGACACACAGGTTCACGGGACACTAATTGAATAGCCGTGCCTTATCAGATGCCACGAGTGCGCTCGTCGCCGAGCAGATCGAGCTTTTTTTCGTCGTCGCCTCTTTCCAATTTACCGACCAACGACTCGGTGCATCGTGACAGACGACAAGGCTGAAGAGCGGAACGGAGTGTCGCTTCGACCACTTTAACGAGCTCCTCCAGTTTCCTCTTTTCCAGCGAACCCTCTCTCGCCCCCCATCCTTTCGTCCTCGTTTTATCTCTTTTTCGATCTATAACTCGCTGTTATTTAATTCTTCGGCCATCCTGTTTTCTAGTAAGCGTTAGAAACGACGACACCATTAGTGATTACTAGATCGCGTACTTTCATGCAAATTTATACCGCTGTGGACGTAATTAAAAGGATGGAAGTTAGATAGAGACTAGTTTTACATATTACAAGCGATAAGAAATATCCTGTTTCGAGAAATGTCGTACACATTTGTCTTGTATTTTTTGCTACGTTAAATACGAATTCTGTGCATCTCCTGCGTCTTCAAGTTTTACATAAACGTAGAAAACGATATGGTCCGGTGATTGCGTTTCGCATTTTACGCGTCAAGCGAGGTCTTCAAAATTCTTTTGTCATAATAAAATTGTTCTGTGATAAAAATCGCGGAAGAGTATTTTTGATATATTTGTGATTCTTCGCGTTTAAGTGTATAAAGCAACGCAACAGTAATCGGCTGGCTTTCTTAAATTATTTTTCTGCATTTTCCTGTCTCTCGTAAGTCTCAAAAACCGTAATTTTCTGACACACACATATTTCCTACTTTTGAAGGGATCGAGCAGTTAAAATCGCGGAAGAGTATTTTTGATATATTTGCGATTCTTCGTGTTTAAATGTATAAAGCAACGCAACAGTAATCGGCTGGCTTTCTTAAATTATTCTTCTGCATTTTCCTGTCTCTCGTAAGTCTCAAAAACCGTAATTTTCTGACACACACATATTTCCTACTTTTGAAGGGATCGAGCAGTTAAGGATCGAAGAAAAACGCAAAAATTTGGAAAATTGTAGAATATTGAAATATTGCATGGTAGAATTTAGAGAATGTTCGAACGAGAATTCGCTGCAATTGTTTCTGAATGATCGAAACTCCGTGCGGAGCGACGCGGTGAAATTACAGGACGCAATTTATGTGACGCTCAAGGGACGCCCCGGTAAAGGATACAAACTAGGACCATTTTTAAACTTGTGTTCGTAAAGTGCTAGCTAAACCTTATCTAAATTCCGCACCCACTTTATCAGTGAAAACGATTGCAGTTGTCAGTCTCTGGAATCGCTGTGGCAGCTTTTCAACCTTTCGTTTGTCAGATAAAAGAGAGAAAGGCTTGGTTGGCTTTCGAAGCGTTTGACTTGGAAGCATGTGAAGGAATTTGTAGATTAGCAGATGCTTTGCCAGCTGAAGAAAGAAAGAGGAAGGTTGAAGAGGAACGAACAATTTTCTGTATTGCAATTTCCTCTAGTTCACAACACGTATTAGTTTAACGTACAAAACGATTATCAGTAAATTATTATAATTTATGGAAAAAGTTTCTACTTCAAAATTTCAAAAATTTCTCTTCATAGTATTCTCTCCTGTTTTTAACGATACCAGTAAAATATAGTCATTCACTTAGAGAAATAAAAATGGACACTTTTAACGTGTAGGTAAATATGTTGTACCCAGTTAATTAGAATTAAAATAGTACGTCGAAAGTTAACAAGCACATATATTGGTTTGGCAATTAAGTGATTGCAGATTTTGTCATTAGATGGTAATTACAAAATCCGCAATCACTTGGTTGCCAATACAATAATTATTAAATATGTAAATACATGTAATTGTTTTTTCGTCTCAATAAAAATAGACATTTGTATTTTCGATAAAATCAACAAATCTGATAGCGGCAATTGTTTATATGTTGAAAACAATTAATACGTAAATTATATATACACTTTCTGCGTACCAATAAGAATTGGAAACTCTATTCGTTTTAATACACGCTCCAACTATTCGTTCGACCACGCGCGATCAAGGAAATATTAAAGTAAGAGACCTAATCTAACTGGCTTCCTATCTTACCCTAACTTCCTTATCCAAATCCTTAACTTCTTCCTTATCCTTAATCCTTAACCCCTAATCCTTCCGAAATCCTTAGCTCCTTACCGAAGTGCAAAAAACAAGATCTAAAAACCAAAACTCCATTTCATCATTCCATTTCGTGTAACAAAAATCCAGTCGCAAAATCATGGAATCGCTCAAGCGACCAAGATCATCGCTAAACTGTGCGTGTCTATGCATTTATGAGAAATCGAAATGTGTAAATATAAGATGTTTGAATTAAAGATATATAAAAGACGTATAGAATGTGCAAAGTAAAGCGTATCTAGCACACACGTCATAATATTTAAAAGATGAGCCACATTTCTATCTAGGTTACATTCCTTTGGTTACATTCGTAAATGGACTTTGGATGTTTGCGCAAATCGGTATTTTCATGAACACGTTTAAAGAAACGGAAGTTGAACAGAGCAAGTCTTTCGCTCTTTCATACTCTGCACACTTTTATACGGTGGCGGATAAAAGAAGCTTTATGAAATAGAAAATCTTGCAAGGGTATTATAATATTTCAAAAAGAATATATTTTCAACGATAAGAGCAACGAATAAATATGACACAGGGTGAGTCAATAAGAAGTAGTAATTAAATTAATTCGTTATCTATTGGTTTCATGGAAAATCAATCCAAATGAATTACATTGTATTTCGGTGGATGAATCATCGACACGATAACAACGATTTGAAACTTTATATATCCTTCTGTATATTATAGTGAATCAATTTTAAACTCTCTTTTATCCGCTGCTGTATTATTTATGTATGATTTCGTGCATTCTCGCGCCTTTAAATTTCTCATGAATGCATAATCTGCCGCGATCTATTCGTACAAATCTGAATTTTCATAATCGAAAATCGCGGCAAAAATTATCGGTCGACTCGGTAAAGACGCGACGAGTAAAACGACCACAGTGAAACGTAATAAGTGACGGATATAAGATCGCCAGGGCCGCGAATACCTAGCAATCTCCGTTTTCTACGTTCTCCATTTCCACCCTTCTCGCATAATGTGGCTTCTTTGTCCCTCTCCAACTCTTCGCCTTTTCCTTTTCCAACCATCGCAGCCAGGTACTAAAAAGGAGAATTTATTTTCTCCGACGGTTCATCTTCGATTCAGTCGATTGTCATAGCGGACACTCTGGAGGACACTTGGAGAGGACGAAGCTGGCTTAATGAGAAGCCGGAGCTCGGTGTAAATGTTCTAGCAGAGGTTGGAGGGACTTACAGACCGCGGAAAAATCACAGCTACCTGGAGCTAGGTTCCTGCCGCTGAACGAAGGATCGGGTCATCGGTGACCTCTTCAGCCGCGGTGAAACGCCTCCGGTGAAGAGAATTAATTGAAGCGCTTGGAACGCGAAGAGAGCGAAGAGAAGAGTTGGATCGGTTTTGTGTGACGCGAAATTTATGTAGCAGTTATACAGCAGTACGTAGCGCATTAGCAGTCCCAGGGAAATTGATAAATTGCGTGTGAATTTATGTTTGGTTGTGACGCGAAGGAAATTTAAAAGGTGGAAACGTTGAAGTGAGAAATTGAAAATATTCGGCAAAATAGTTTCTGTATGTTGCAGATATTTCAGTATTTCGGAGGAAATTGATGCGTGAATTAATTTTTAATTATGACATGACGGAAGCTCTGAAGTATAGAATCATTGGGGCGAGAAATTGGAAATATTCACCAGAGTAGATACTGTATGTTGCGGATATTTTAGTATTTCGGAGGAAATTGCTGTTTGAATTAATTTTTAATCGTGATATGCCAGGAGCTTCAAAGTATTGAATTATTAGAATTAGAATTGTCGAGGCTGAAAATATTTGGGAAGGTAGTTTTGTACGTTGTGTACATAAATTAGTACTTGGGAGGAAAATGATAAATGTGAATTCATTTTCAATCTTAAAAGTGTAGAATTATTGCGACGAGAAATAGAAAATATTTGAGAGGGTAGTTTCTGTATTGTTCACGAAATTCGAGGGAAATTTATAAATCGATAAATGTGGAATTACTGGGTTGACAAACTGACAATATTTTTAGGTTTTTGAAATATTTTATTGCTTAATACTATGGTACGTAGTATACCCAAGAGATTTGAATTTTGTAGAAAAGTTAGAAATTTGTCTTTGAATCTAACTGGAAAAATTCTATGGAGATAAACAATTTACAAGACCATCGTCTTAAAAATTGCTATGTTTAATACATTTCTAGTAAATAAAACCGTTGGTGAAGAGACATCCACTTACAAGGAAAACAAGTTAATCGAGTTTTAAGTAGAATGCCTCAGTCGCTAGTCAGACACGGGAAACTCTAAAAGTTGGACAGTCAGATCGTCGCACGACAAGCAGGAACAAGGATTTTGCATTTTCCTTGTACAAATTGTACCGTAATAGCTTCTTCCCTTTGCGCGGCTTGTACCATGTCAAAAATTAAACTCGAGAACCAACTATTTTTTAAATTATATAGAGAAGAATAAGAAACTAATTCGTGAGAGTTAATATTACAAAATGCAAAGATTCAACAAAGGAAATAATTTGCATCCCCTTTCACTGCACAATCACACTTCTTCTTACTCTAAGAAAAAAGGAGAGAGAAAAAACATAAAGAAAGGGAATAAAACAAAAGAATAATTAAGAAAAATAATTCCTTTGCACAGAGAACAATCTCGGCGGCACGCAACACGTCACAGGGATCGATCGACAGCTTCCGTTTCCTGGAGAAACCTCGGGGTGAGCGTCAACGGTAACCCGCTGGAAGTTGAATAGCTGAGCCCGAGGGGTAAGACAAGGACGGCCAAGAGTTATGCATTATGATTCGCCGTTCGCAGGCCCCCTTTTCACCCTCCACCGCCAACCTAATAGCATCACTTGTTGCACGGGCCGAGAGCCTCTGTGACCCCGCTCCAACCCCCTCGCTTCGTCGAAATCTCGAGCTGAGAGCAAAACTATTGCTCGCCAACCACCGTTTCTCAAACCTGCAGACCGGGAAAGTCCCGTCTGGAGGATAGCGAACCAGTCGTCTTATGAATTTCATTTATCTCGCGGAGCATCTCGCACGCGAACGACGTCGCGTCGCGTCCCGACGCGTCCAGATGTCTGCGAACGTTTATGGCTGGAACGAGACCACTTGTACGATTATTCGCCAGGCTATTTTCCAGGGTTTAGAGCGGATTGAGATTTTATTGGAGCGTTGCGAGGCGGAGAGCGGTTGGCAGAACCAGCAAAACGGTGGTCTTTTTTATAGAAATGATTTTTTAATTTTTTAGGTATCTTTCCTCTTTTATATTTTTTTTTTTTTTTTTTTGGTATTTTTATTAGATTTGAGTTATGTCGCTATTAGATTTAAATCTACGCTACGTGGAGGTGATTGGATTTTTATTGAAGCGTGACGATTATTTCAACAATGTACTGTTGTATTTTTTGAGAATTGTTGTCGGATTCGAATTATTTAGCCAGTCAGATTTAAATTCCTGCCATTTGAGATCGTCTGATATTTTTATCGAAATCGTGGCGAGGGTAAAGTCTGATTACGTCTGAGCGAAGTGCAATTTCAAGATATATTCTTGGAATTTACAGTCGGTATTAGATCGGAGTTCAAGTTATTTATAATGGATTAATGTTTTATTGGAGAGCATTAAGAAGATGAGACCATTTAACGGAGGGTTGGGATAACGATCTTCAATTAAGGCGCAATTTTAATGTATCTTCTTTGTTAGCTCCAACTTGCAGCTTCCTAAACTTCATCCTCTAAATGTCTGGCGAAATAGTATAATACTTCACGTGTCACAAAGGAGAACGAACTGCATTTTCTTTCATCCAAGTATTCAGTTCGATTGTCCATTGAAGGAACATTAATTCTCGAGTATGTTCAATCATACTATACAGATATTCGAAGAACCACATTGCTACATGCTTCATTTGTGCACATTCCACGAATTACATTTTTTACAACAATCGACACGAAATGCCATTATTGAGATATGTATAATTTTGTATAAGAATAAAATGATAAATTCTGTGTATATGCAAACGAGTTACTTTGATACATTGAGAATGAAAAAAGCAAAGGAAATATAGAAATATAGATAATTGTGTCTGCAAGCTACCAATTTCTTGGTTCGTGCTTGCAGAATTTTCAATAATTTCTAAATTTTTAATTTTATATAATATTCTACTACGCATTCTATGAATTTTAAATGTTTATACATGTTCGTATTAATTGTAAAATCTAATCATTTAACGGGTTGTCTATATCTCATCATAAAAATGTACGTTTCTCAAATTGATAATTTTAGCAATTTTATATATCGGTACTATAGCTATTGAGATATTTATAAATTTGTGTGCTAGACTAGATTGGCCGCGTGATAGTGACACACGTATGTGAATATGAGTGTATGGAGGTATGTGTGTACGCGACGTCTCAAAAAACAGATGAATGTAACTGTTCCATTGGCAGTGTGGTATGGAAGATGGTGAGACAAAGAAAGTGCTGAGACGCGTGCAAATGTACATCGACGAAGATCCTAGAAATCCTTTATTAAGTAAATCTAAAACTATTTTAATATGAATTCTAAGTGTAACCTTAACGTTTCTTTACTTTTATTTCGACAATTAAGATCCACAATTCTCAACAATTATTTTACGAGAAATATCAACAAACGCTATAATTTACTGTACAATAAAATCCATAAAATTTCATCGTGTAAAAAACATCACGAAACCCCATTATACATACCAATGCATTCGAACGTCAGTGTACCCTTTAAAACGTGAAATCATCGGTACTTTTAAACGAAAACTATCTTTAACAAGAGATCGTTATCAGGAACTCTTGATTTGTTGTTTCATCGCGCGATCGTGGCTGCAGAGGCAGGGTGCGCCGACATCAGCTATTTTCGCGAGAGCTGTGCTCGGTTTGATTGCGCGTCCCGGCCACGGCTCGTTGTAAATCTCATAAATCTTTCATCAAAGCGATCGGGACGACGCGTCTGAGAGCGTTCTTCCGTTAACGACCAAGCGTGTCAGCTTGATATTTCGGCGAGCAGGCTACCACTCTCCCCCCGTGATATACGACGAACCCATTGCTAAAATTCGCAGCGAGGAATCGCTAACGACGGTTAGAATCGCCGCCAACGATGAATCAACGTTCGTCCAACCGTCGAGATCGATGTACTTTTTAACCTTCTGATCGATGGTGAAACGTCGTCCGATGAAAAGCAATTTTGAAATTTGCAAATTCCTTGATCATCGATGTGTTTAGATGCGGCGCAACGTATCCTTCGACGACGTAGCACGGTGTCGTCTATTGTGGAATATCTTTCAATGATCACCAATTTTAACCCTTTAAGTGGTGAATTTTGTCATTGATACCCGCTTTCTTTTTTATCATAGTCTGTGTTCCAGATATTACGTTGTCAGAAAAGTGTCTTTCTTTTACAGACACGTCTTTTACAACGATGCATCTTTATACAAATATGAGACCTAATCTGTCGAACCTTGTGATCTTTATTTTCATAGAACAAAATTGATCGTACGTAAATCGATAAAATAATATAAAATGTTGTGCATTCATTATTTCCTTATAAAACGAAAGAAACTTTTCGGACGACCTAATATTTAAAAGCTACCCAAATGACGTATATTACGAGTGTAAATACTTGTTGCAATCGTTAGAGCGTAAATGAAAAGTGATTGAGGCAGATAAGGTTTGAATAATTTACATTATTTACTTCGTTTATATATTTGGAGCTCATATTCTGTGTGTCCAGCCGATCATTTTAACAAAATTACATTTTACATGTTTCTCGTATCAAATTTTTCACTCTTCCCGCTGGTGAACATTTTTCTGTCCCATGTTTTTGCATAATAATGCAAAAATGATAAGTCCGTATCTCGTTCCAAGACAAACAGTGTATTTTTCATTTCAAAAAGCAACTATGTTCAGTACACGAATTCACTTCTAAGCAATAAAATGCTACAGTTTTTATCTATGTTCATATAAACTAGGCAAAAATTCTGTATACGTTCAACGATCACGAAGTTACGAGGTTTCTGCAACTTTGATTCGCTCTCCTCTAAAGTTTGAAAATGGTAACTTAATACGCTTTGACTCTAGCGGCCGGATATATATATTATATACAACAAGTACCATTGCTGGGAAATTAATTATAATTGAAAATTCCTTCAGAAACGGTGTCGCTTGAACACGATGAAATTTTCTTTCTCGACATCGAACGTTGAACGTACGTAGGTAACAGGGAGCGGAGCGATTTTTTTGTCCGACGGTCAAATCGAAATCAATGCAAGTTCGATAACCGGGTGCGCGTTAATCGGCGTTTTTCGTCGACCGTAAATTGAAAATTCGCCGACTCTTTAACGAACGAGCGCTGTTACCGATTACCAGATACCAGGAAACGAATGTCTGACCGAATGGGAATAATCGAGTTCCCCTCTGTCGCCGCGTGGCCGAATCGCGGCTGGTAATAGCCACATTGCCACGCAAAATTAAAAGTGCCGCGTCAACTGAACTATGCAACGTTTGCGTTGCTAACGTTCCATTTCCCCGTGCGTATTATCATGTATAAGTAGAAGCACATTTTAGTCAATTTATTGCAATATATTGACTCTTAAGCTTATAATAGTAACATTGACACTATTATTACTATTAATAATGTTACGTAATATATTATTACATTAATACTATTTACGTTTTTTTTTTTTTTTTATCAAATTGTAATTGTTGCAAACGTACAATTTAGTGCTTATCTGAACGTATACCAGAGCGAACATGAATCTTAATTATTTTTAATTATTTCTCTATTTAGATTGTTTACATATTGTAGTTAAATATTGCAAAGTTAAAAGTTCCAAATGTACAATATTTATTAAATTCCAATTAATTTCGATGTTTTTCTATCGTTCCGGAAAAATCTCCTTTACTTATCTCCTTTATTCCTACGATAATTTAAAAATTACACAGAGCCTGAAGATTCCTATAAATTTTCTAATTAACACAAGAGTTCCATACAACTACTGACTACTACGGAGTGGCTTTAAGAAATTACTTTTATCGCGTAATAACGTAGAATGAACATAGCTAAACAAGTAGAATCAACATGTAGATTTGCTTTGTCTTCTAAATATTCTAACGAGTTTTAACATTCTGTACACTTTTATATATTACATACGTTCTATAATATATATTTGCACGTTTCATAGTAATAGCAATAGGCTAGTGCACATAACTCTACAGACTACGTAATATCAAAGTGATCGCACAGATTCTTTTACGAACGTAATTCTATTAAATTGCATTCTGTTTAAAACGAGCAATTAGTTTCAATGAAAATCCAATGATTGCTCGCCGTTCGAATATTCGTGACACGATTCACTTTATTAACTAACTCCCTTATTAAGTCACACCCTGTACATTGTCTCGTCGACGCACATATCAATTAAAGTCGATATCGACGAGCTGGCGAGCTTGACTTTTCATTCTGTGGACGAGCTTTGTCAACGATGTAATTCGAATATAACTTTATACGTATCGATATAATGTATATCGTATCGAGTTAGTCGCGTCGAACCTCAATTGCACTTGAGAATCAGGGGCTTATTTCGCGTCTGTCTGCGTCGCGACGCTTCCGATATTGCGTATGGACAAGGTTGCATCAGTCAAATGGAAAGGTAAATCAGATTGAGGCTTGCTCGAGTAGTTTGTGTTGTTATAATATGAGAATCGTATAAGAATGAAACGATAAGTTCTGTGTATGTACAAACGAATTACATTGACACATTGAGAATGAAAAAAGCAAAAGAAATATAGAAATATAAATAATTATGTCTGCAAGCTACCGATTTCTTGATTCGTGGTTGCAGAATTTTCAATAATTTCTATAATTTTAAATAATATTCTACTACGTATTCTATGAATTTTAAAAGTTTATACTTGTTCGTATTAATTGTAAAATCTAATCATTTAACGGGTTGTCTATATCTCATCATAAAAGTGTACGTTTCTTAAATTGATCATTTTAGCAATTTTATATATCGGTGCTATAGCTATTGAGATATTTATAAATTTGTGTGCTAAACTAGATTAGCCGCGTGGTAGTCACACACGTATGTGAATATGAGTGTGTGGAAGTATGTGTGTGCTTGGTGTCTGGAAAAACAGATGAATGTAGCTGTTCCGTTGGCAGTGTGGTATGGAAGATGGCGAGACAAAGAAAGTGCTGAGACGCGTGCAAATGTATATCGACGAAGATCCTGGAAATCGTTTGTTAAATAAATCTAAAACTATTTTAATATGAATTCAAAGTGTAACCTTAATGTTCCTTTACTTTTATTTTAGCGATTATGATTCACAATTCTCAACAATAACTCTACTAATAAAAATTTGATAATTCCACTTATTTGAAATCTCAATGATTTCCTTAGGTTTTGTCAGGGGAAAATGTTCTCATGAATTTTTTCTCAACTGGTAATATGATTTAATTATTTTATGTTTTCTTCGTTTCTTATAAATTTGTACAGACGTAGAATGTTATTTTTAAATAATCTTGCTTTTTTAAAGGAAACCTACTACTTGCTTCTCCCTGCGATATTTTCTTGCTTGGCCTCAATTTTGATACGAAGTTCTTGCCAAAATACTATTGAAAACGCGTCCTATTGCGATTTATTAGCGTGTGTCGTGAAACGTGAGAAACTTCTTAAGGCTAATTCTCAGAGTCGCTGAATTATCGCGACAGATTTCTAACTGAGAAATGACCGTCGTTTCCTTACGTGCTACTACCAATGGCCATTCGTTTCCTTGCTGTCGCCTGTTCACGAACTGCGGTTGCTTTTATTAGAATTCGTCGAGCGGCACACTGTATATTCGCGTTCTAAAAGGAACTCTAATGGAAGCAAAGGCGACAACTGTACGTCTAGATATTTAACTTAATCGCGTCTGAAAGTTTGTACTATTTATTACGTTTATTTATTTCGTCTCTTTCTTTATTTGAATGTAAATTAAACGTATTTTTTATATTTTTAGTTACTGTTAGCTGATTTAAAAAAATATATAACTATCTTTTCAGGACGATATTGATATTGTAGAGATCGTAAAATACTGTTTACGATTATCAATTCGAATGGCATTGAAAGCTGTGAGTTGAAAAATTTTCCGATAACGTTTTGTTAAAATAACTTTTTTTTCATATTTCCGTTACATTTTTCCGATATTCGATTCTATTGATATTTAATTACGTCTCATATTCATAATTTGATATTTATTAATGTTAACTAATTCATATCAGGATAAATCTGAGTGCGTCGTTGAATTCGTCATCGGCATTGTTTAAAAGTACAATAAATATAGTACGATATTTGTATTAATGAAACCTACTATTTTATATTATATATAATAATTAAAATATTATTCCACTCCGAATATTCTTTATATATTTTTTTCTACTTCACTGTGTTCCGATTTGGATTTCCGGTAGACCAGCTTCCTCGCGACGTTGTATTTTTCAAATTGAATAACATCACGCTACAGATACGTCGAGAAGCAAATAAGACAATAAAATTGGTACTCCCGTTCGTCAAAAGAAATCAGATTTTTACATCCTCGTTTGTTAAGAAACTAGATTTTACGTTTGAATTCACCTTCGAGTGTGTTTTATTAATTGACTGCTCCATTTCACTTAACTTACTTGTTGGAACCTTCTTCAGATTATCAGCATACAAACGTATTATTTTATGCACTTTCTTCTCTTACTTTTCCCTTCCTTCTACTTAAGCAGGAATATTCCTTCTTTATGTTCCTATTCGCCTCCCATAGTCTTCTTATTTTTCATTTTCTCCTATTTTTCAGTTTTTCTTTTTTTCCTACTCTTCATGGTATATAATACACACCATATTATATATTTGTAAAGAAATACATGCATAATATATAAGAATAAAATAATATAGAAATAGAAATAAATAAACGTATTAATAAGAAATTATATTGGAAGAATAGATATTTAACTAATATAAAATGTTATCAAATATCAGAATAATTATTACAAAAATTAGAATGTCACAAATCTCAAGCGTTTGAAATTGTGTATGCCAAAATTATCGAGTAGTTTCTTATGTGAAATTTTTAGCTAATGAAAAGAAAATAGCCGAGACGAAGGGAGAAAAGCGTACTACGCAAACTCAAGGCGAACAACGCGTTAATATATTAACATATATTAACATCTATGGGCGAATTTTCTGTGTCTTACTCGCAATAACATTCGTTTGCTCCACCATGTAACATATTCGAACACAAATATACTTCACAATTGTAGTTTATCTCTAAAAAATGGGAACAATTTATAATCCAAAATTAGCGACTTAGTCTCAGCATCTTTCTAGAAGAACCTGATGGCTTCTATTATTTTCATATTTACGGAAAAATTATTAGCCTAACTCTTCGAACTTAAGTTACAGCCTTAAGGTTTCTCAAACGATGACTAGATATTGGCGATAATCTCAAAATAATAATAACATCAACGTGAATAATCTTATTAACCCTGGGATATGAATTTAAACAATGGAACTTGCTAGTATATTCTACTTGCTATTTCCAAAATTCGCAACAAGAGAAAGCTTGTCATCAATCTAATCATAAATCTCGGTTCGCCGTATATATTCGTCGTACATTTGCAATATCATCCAATATATTTCCCAATCATACACCAAAATTCCAATAAAACGTTGAAAAACATCTTTTAACCGTCCTTCTAGCCCACTTAATAAAAGATTATCCTCATCAATATCAATCGATTCTGCTTTTCCTGATCCATTCCAACTACTCTCCAATTCGTATTTCAACGAGATAAAACGAGCCAAGATTGCCGTGGATATGAAAACATTTATTACAGCGTAGCTCGACCGGAACGCCATCAATAGATCAAAGAAATCCTCTGGTTCCCTTTGTACGCGATTCGACTCTCTCTCTCTCTCTTTCTCTTTTTATTTTTTATTTCGTTATCGACGCGAAAGGACGCATAAACAACAGACCGAGGAGGCTTTTGTAACTTGCACTCGAAGAGTGTCCCCACTTGGCGACAGGAACACGCAGACGGATCGTTAATTTTCACTTTGGCGAGGGACCGCGTTTTTTAAACGCTCGATAACATCTTCGCGCTGTTTGTCGTTTCACCGTGTAGCGTACCGTTACACGTATATCCGATATATCGGTCGCTCAGAGAGCAATTTATATCGAAACGCGGCTCCATCTCGAATCTGGGATCTCTTTTTCATTCCTATTAAATCCTTTCGAAGCTTCGATACGATACGATCGCTTGCAACCCGGTCCAAATCATCTTTTTGAATCGTTGATACCGCTTTTCTTTCCATGTTTCATGGTGTATTTATTTTTTAGGTGAAAAAAAACTATCATGTGAGATGTATCTCTAGCGATATTGATATTTGTTACAGTGAAATGGCAATTTTTGACTGATTTTTCGTAACAGTTCGACATTTTTTGCGAAAGTTTCTGTATTCTTTTTGATGAAACTTTTACGTAGCACAGACGAGCGATGGAAGAGTCGTGGGTTTTCACGAGAATGGAAATCAATCAATGGACGTTTCTGTTAAGAGTGAAACGGCAAGTTTTTGCAAAGGAATAAAACGCGCGACGTTTAGATTTTTACAAGCGCAAATAAGCTACATGTTTAGTGTTTACAGCATTAATTGATATACGCGTAATGCATATGAAATGAGAATACGTTGAAAACTAGGGATCCTTGGATGAACCGTTAAATTTGAGATATTGATAAAATTAATCTAACGATCATACGTACACACCTGTGATTATTTCCACTATTTCGAAAATTCAAAAACGAGCTTGCCTCTACTCTGCAAAATCGATAAATGAAAAAGATAAAATAAAATCTGCCAGTTGCAAAATCATGTGATACGTAATCCAATATACTGCAACACCATCCATATACCTTTTATCTCTACTATCTAGAAACCTCGAATAACCTCAACTCTTAACTAGCCTGAAAAGGATGCAATACAAAATCCACGTACCATTTCAATATTCAAGCAAAGTAGCTATATGAGCTGACAATCCAAACAGAGGATCCAAAATGAAACACGCTTACACGCAATCAAACAACGTCCAACCTCTACCTATCTAACCTACCCTTAACTAACCATTTCCGGCGCCTGGAAATTCCAAGCAACTGGTGAACAAGCTCTTTCCAAAGCGAACAGCGAAGAAAGATTCTAAGCATCCAACCAAATCAAACGTAACCCAACATACAATGTACCAACATCCACGAAACTCGAATCGTCCGTACAACATAGAGACTCGCAACTACCGTCGTAAACTACCTGGAACGATGGAAAAGAGGCAACTAGAACAAAATCCCTGATGCACGATTACCCATCTAGCTGAACTCCAGAGACACGAAGCCACGATCCTTGCAGTCCTGGTCGGGAAGGATCTTCGTTATCGTCCTCCAATTGCCTAATTCTGAGGAACGAGCCAACCCTCCTCTGCAGAAGGTGATGGAAAAAGACCATCTCCTATTCTCCGCACGCTTAACCCTTCCGTTCGATCGATCGATGCCTGAGCGGCTAGAAATGAGATAAAACGAAAGCGGACGGTGTATAGAGTGCAGGAAATAGAGAGACGGAGAAATGGAGGTTTCGGGAGGCAACTGGGGAGGAGGAAACGCGGAGAGAAGACAGGAGGAAGGAGGGTGAAGTACGGGGGAGGTGGATGGCAAGGAACGACAGCAGCGGGTTTCGAAGGACTCGAGGGGGGCGAGGGAGGCGAAAGGAGGATGTGCTGTCGTTCTGAAAGGATAGATTGTTAAGCTACGGCTGAATGGGAACGTCTCCTTTTTACCTCTCGTTCGGCTCTTTTCTTTCGCTCGTCTCGCAGCCGACTTTTCGATTTTCTACGTCGTCGCGAAGAAAGGATATTGTTCAGCTCCGGCAGGAGCAACCTCGGGACACAAGGTTGCTTCAAGAAGAAGAGTAAGATGGAGGAAAAAGGAGAGAGGAGGGGGGGGGGAGGAGGATAAGACGGCCAACTGCTATGAGGATTTTTCATCAGCATTTGCCCAGCCAAAGTGCTGATTAGCGGGAACCGCGCCGATGAAACTGTTTCCTGCTTCGAAGCTGCGCGCGAATGGAATCGAGAAACGCCGACGGATCCTTCCGCAGACCTGAATAGATAGCTGGTTCTTATTGAACCGGTGAGGCTGTTTGAAGACACGTGGCGATAAGAGGGCAAGACGGTTCTTATGAGGAAATTTATGCAGTTTTCTTTATGCATATTTTATTTAGGCGATGGTTAATTTTGTTGAAGATGAACGCTGGCTTGGTAATTCGGTTATCAATGTTGGCAATATATCATCTGTAATTTCTCTTTTAGGCAATTTGTGTTATCGAACGTTGATTCTAGCATTATGCTAGCTACGAAAGCGTTGAAGTTTTAGAATTTAAACAATGTTTCCAATATTAAATCTTTGTAATTTGTTATTGTATAATTTATTGTTTCGTTTAATATTGTATTAAAGCAATGTTTGATTTGTAGTTTTTATTTTGAACAGTTCACGCCAACGAGTTTTGCTTTTTAATATTTTTGAACGTTTCAGTTATGGAAGAAAATTCCAAGGGTTTCTTTCATCGTTATATGTTCTTTCATTAATCTATCATTTAATTTGCGATCTTTTTAGTAACAAATGGAAATTCTAAGAATTTGTTTGACATTTTTCTCCTGCTACTTTTCTTCCATCTAAATTACACTGTGAAGATTAAAAAGATTTCGGTGAGTTAATTTAAGAGATCTTTGGTATTCACTCAAAACCGTTTTTATTGCAAGACTGATTTCTTACGCGTCCATTTTTGGAGTAGAAAAGAAGTCACCTTACAAGTAAGGTGATTTATCTTCGTTTTCTATGGCGATCAATCGGCGAAGTTCCGGTCAGATTGAGGGTACAAGACATTCCACTATCATGAATTGACGGTACAGTAAACGCTGTAGCATTCTAACGTCGATCATGGTAAAAACGATTAAAGCGATGAAAACTATCTTATGCAACTATTATACAAAAAGGACCTTTCTAATTTGTTTAAACCGAAGAGAGCCTTGAGGGAATTATTGAATTGTAAGAATCATTTAAATTAGTAAACGCGTTGCCAATTGTACCTTTACCGTTATTCGTCACTAGAATATCTATTAGTAGTCACTATAATGAGCCATTATTTGCCACCTACAAACCCATAAATTTCCATTTTTTCGCGGTTTTCGTTCACAAAAACTCGGGATTCATCGTCAGAAGTTCTCCAAGCAAACTAAAGCTCACTCTCTCCACTTACAATCAATCTACAAAATTTCGTTCTCTCAAAACTCAGAATTTATCCAAAAAAAAGAACAGAAGAAAAAGAAAAAGAAACAAACGAACAATTCTCGAAACAAACTAAAGCTCGCAAAAATTCTGAGCTTGTAATGTACCGATCCTAAAGTAACCAACATTCTCATCCTTTTGCTTCTCCAACCCATCTTACGCCATTACATCCCGACAACTTCCAATTTTACCTTGTATCCACCTGTGAGCGTAATCCGAACTTGCCATCGAATCGAGGTAAAGCAAGGGATGACGAAGGGGAGGAAGAAACGACGAGAGGCAAGAAATAGGAGACGACGAAAGGGAGATGGACGAATCGTCCGAGTAGTCGGTTTAATTTCCGGTTGGATAAATTTTCCAACGTGGAGAAGCCGATCCAGGTTTCGCGAGAAGCAGCGAAGGCAACGAAAGGTAAACCCCTTTTCCACCCTCTCGTAGGAATGGAATCTTTTATGCGGTCGAAATGCAATCAGCTTGTACTGCACGCTGAAATATCCGCAGCAGGTACAGTTCGGATCGTGTTTGCGTATCCACGACTCTCGATTCTATTTTCCAGCGGAATTATTAGCGAAGGGGTGGAAAGGGGTGCACGAGAGCGGGTTTGATCGTTTGAGTATCGCGAGGACAGGAGAATCGAAAAGGTGAATGGGAATTGAATGGTTTTTTCAGGTATTTAATTAATACGTTCAAAACGGCCGAAACAATTTTGGACCGTTTTTAATTTATCAATTAACGTCACGTGGAAACTCGTTTCTTTCCAAATACCATGCTTCTGTCGTGGGTTTTTCTCACCCGTACGCGAGCACTCGTAATGAGCCTGATTAGTTATCGAGATTATTAGACATCAAGATCTGGCAGGGAAAGCCATTTCGAAACTAAACTAGCTATTTTGCTCAACAATACGAAATTATTATTAATTACGGAATAAATTATGGAATTGTTGAAAAGAACTAAAGACTACAACGTTATGTTGTCGAACTTGGAGCAACTACAGTGAATATTTGGATACAACGGTTTGCCGATTAAAAGAAGCACGTGTCGAACATGTTTGAGTACATTCTATCATACGAAATATTGAGATACTATCAGCAGCAATCAATTTTGGAATTGAGAAACTTATTACTTCAGCAATCTTTCAATCTTTCAATTGAAGTCGCAGAAACGCTTAAACTCGAATTCCAAATTTGATGATGATAACTATGAAATTACTGTGAAATTATAATTGTGATAAAATTGTCAATTCTTTCGTGAGATTCCATAATTCTAACGAAATCTCGATGTCGACTGAATAATTATTACAAAAATAAGCGAAATGTAACATTTGTTTAAACATATTCAAGAGTTAAATGCACGCGAGAAATGTCCTATAAATGGCAAATAAGCGAAAGGTATTTGGAATAGCGCGAATAAATCGAACAGCAGGAATTGTTTCGTAATTAGTTGTTAAGAACGTATTTGCGGGTAGAATATATTTTTTGGGAGTGAAAATCCATAAATTCCGGGCGTAGGAAAAAATGAATCCGTGCAAGGAATTTATGAACGTGCAGCGTAACAAAAATTAATCGCATGGTCCGCGCGAGAGCACAGCCGCGAACAATAAACAATGTCAGCCAGGAGTGAACGTGTAAAAGTGCTTTGCGCGGATTTCACAAACGTGGCTGGATATAGCGATCGTAAATTAGCAGAATAACATGGCACGAAGGAAAAATGCGTCGTAAGTGTCGCGACAAACTTAAATCATACTGAGATTTTTTGGATCGTTAAAATTTCCCTAAAGACGATTTTAAAACAGGACAATACAATATTTCTTGGATATTAAACAGAATATTTCTTTTCCAATTCACTTTTAGAATATTCTGTAACAGATAGCATATCTAATGTATAATATTTAAATGAAAAGTATTTTTAATTAACTTTGCAACATATGCAGTAAATCAATAAGAATTACTAATAGAGCCATCTCGTTATCGGTTGATTTAATAAAGAATTTTTCATATGAAATATATTACATTTTTTTTTCATCTTTTCGTGTTTTATTTTATCAGAGACGTCAAATAATCTTCTGAGCTTTTTAAATTTCAACGAATCGAACTGCCCGCAAATTTCATCAAAAGCTTTGTAAATACTTTTTTTAATAAGTTGCAACCAACAAAAAGACGAATTCAATGATTTCTAATATTAATAAATATTTCGTGTATAGTTTAATGTTTAGAATACTAGCAATAGGTGTACAAATTCTGTAATTGCACGGATAACGTTTAATATTCATATGTTTTCGACAGATCAATTGATATTTTTAACGATTTTAATATTATCTAGATATAATTATTAATTTTGTACAAATACGGAATCTGTTTATTTATTCTGTTGTTTGTATGTGATTATAAAAATGGTTTGTTTCACTCTATTAGAATAATGTAAAATCAAAGCCAAGGAAAAGGAATTACATACCAAAGAGATTTCTTTAAGGAGGTTAAAGCGAAAGACTCGAAAAGAGAGGATTATTCCACATAATAAAAGATTCTCTTTTCCTGTGATAGAATAAATCTACTTTCTATCTCAGTTATACTTTGTAAATTCTACAATATCCACCAATAAATCCTATAAATTCTGTCAATTTTTGACATCGCCAAATTTATATTCGCATATAGCATTCTGACTTTACACTCCATATTATTTATGTACGTGTAGTACCTATATCCTTGCCATATCTGTGACAAAAATATACAATTTCCAATACGCATATCTGGATATTGTAAACAGGCTTCTCGCATATTTTAATATTGCGACTCGAATTATTTAATGTTTCATCTACAAAATCATAATAACCCTTTTTTATACTAAAGAAATATTAGATGTGAAATGGAATCTTCATAATATCTGGATAAAGTTAATATAATAAATCCAATGACTAATAAATAATCAAGATACCATATGGTGTTTGTATATAAAAAGCTTTGAAAATCATGCAACTTTTTCTACGTTGAAGAAACATTGCATTCGACGATCGGTCATTTTTCTTTTTAAATCCTTACCATCCACTCTAAGAATCAAACTCTGTCGTTTTAGCTGAAATTGCTATGTTTCTGACATCTGATGAATTATTAAGATTACTAAGATTTCTAATTAATTAAATAAACTGTAGGAAATTTTCGATCTTGCTCAACTGCGTTGAAGTTCTTTTTTCATTAATATATTATCTCTAATAATATATCTCTAATAAAATTCTAAACAATTTCTTTTCCTACTGAAATTCCCTCGAGAAACAAATCTGTCCCATCCAAAGTCACAACGCAATAACCCCAGCGTCTAACAAATAGACGGCAGATTTTTCATGCAAATTCGTATTTTCACACAGCCGATTAAACAAATGGAATCTAAGTTTCAACATTTCTAATTTCATCCACTAAATATTCTGAATAAGTGCTTTGCATATTTTGTCTATTTTTGATGTTACGTGCATTTTGTGCATCCTTGCAATTTCTAATTTCCTGCAATATCATAGAAATCCGCCGTGCTCTAATAGATAATCAAGATGCTGCACTGTACAAACTATCAGCTAAAATATCGTACAATGGATGCAACGATTCTCAAGCGTCTCGTCGAGGCGTTTAACGAAACCTCTCTCAAGAATCTCTCCCGAGTTCCCGGCATATTTTAGGATCGTCGAAGCTCGCCGTAGGATCCAGGACCGTGCCATTAGCCGGAAGATTCAATTACCTCGACAAGATATCCCTCCATAATCGAGGTCTTGCCGTCCGCGTCGGTCGAGCGTTTTATTAGCGACCTTCCAAACGCAACCCTCTACCACAGCCATTTTACCAACGAACGATTAAGAACTATGGCAGGATAACCGTGTGGATAAGATAAGACACTATAGCCGGCCACCCGTTCTCAACGTGTATTTGAACGTCACAATTAGAACAAGTTTATTCCGTACTTAAACAGAAAGTTCCAAGCGTTGGAAGCAAATTCAAGCGGATATTCGTCGTTCGTTGAATTCGCGTTGATTTCCACCGAATTTGCGGCTCGTTCGCTATTTATCTCCACCTGCGCTCCCTAATCCTGCACACTGATTGTCCCATTAACTCCGGAAACGACGATAATGAATACCTGCGCTAATAGTGTCTGTTTCCTTTCTTTGAGTCGACGATCTTCCTGCTCGTTACAAGATGAATATTTCAGGTAAGAAGTTTGGATTTCGTCACGTTTGTTATCATTCGAAGCAGAGAATATTCAGTCGTATGTCTGACTATTTGGATTGTTTTCGTTCGTTGTAATTTATCTTGTTGTAACTTGCAACGATTATATTTTCTACACTAGAAATTATTTTCATTGGACGTTGCAAGATGTATTTTTAGGTGCTTGTGAGAAATTTTCAAGCGCAAAGATATATGAGGAATCCATGTAATTTGCGATATATATGAAATATGGAAAATAAAGTATTCGTTATGATATGAACTAAATAAACGAAATTTCTATTTAGAACTTAAAATCCATCGCTTTAATAAGCTTCGTCGTTCCGCTGGTAATGTTATTCGCACTCAATTTTCCGACTGTGACTTTGAACATTTTTCTTTTATAACAACTACGGAATTTCAAATCAATCATTTCGTTAATTTAGAATCCAACTTAAGATCTATCAAGTTCCGATAAAATACGATACAGTTTCGAATCTATCATTTCGATAATTTCGAATAAAATTCCAACGTTTCATGGTTTGTCAGAAGAATCGTGTCAACTGTGAAGTTCATTGTTCTGTCAGGTTCGGTATTTCCACGATTAACGATATTCACTGAGCGTTGTCTGAAACTTCTTTGATAATTGTCCTCTCGACAAAACCGAGAATGGCGCGCGCTTAAACGCGCTATTACCCGCGTCGAGCTTCGATAACAAACGGGTTTCGAAGGAAAAGCACGCGACTCAAAGGATCAACACGCGATAATTACCCGAACAAAGGACACAATACCTCTTCACCCGTGTGCTTTCACACCCCTTTTCACCGAAACTATACACTTTCTCAAAACAAACGTTCGTCTGGCCGTTCGTCGCATCGACTGCGAACAACGCGCGATTTCTCAGTAATTAAGAGCCGCATAATGCAAGTCGTTTTAATTGCGGAATCTTAGCGAGCTTCGCTAAGGTTTGTCCAAACAATGAACGAATGTCCTTCGGAATCGCAGCCGTGAAAGTGGCGTCTGAGGGCCGACGCGCGGCATTGATTGTTCCCGCGCGTTGTTCGCGCCATGGAAAAATTTCGAAAAGGAAGTTTCTGTACTTTGAACGGAGACGCTTTTGCCAGCCACGTAGCGCACCGATCGACGAGTGTTTGGTCGTCGTGGCTACTTTCCTGAATAAGGCAAGGTTGTGCAGATTCTGGATACGAACGTGTGTTTCTATCGATTAAGTTTCTGAATTAATCGATATCGCATGTAATATCGACGTGGGACGTAACTTACCACTGTGATTTATTAATCAATGAATGTTCGAATGCGAAATATATCGATAGAATATTTTCTTAGATGTTTGTACAGTCTTGGACAATAAAAAATTGCTTAATTATACGAACGACGCTGTAAAAGATTTTTAAAAATTCATCAAAACCTGCGATCTTCTATTCTCATATACATAATAATAATCTCTGTTTCCATTAAACAAGTGCAACTTCGAACAAAGTTCCACAATTTTCAACACTTTCCTTCAAGAGGCTACCATTCGAAACTCGACGATACTCACAAACCACAATTCATTTCTCAATGACCAACTAAAATGCTCATAGTACCTATCATTTCCTTTTCCTCTGAAAACCACAGAACTCGTTCCAGTCTAATTTCCACCCTGAAAAAGGATCACAGAGACAATCGCGAGGCAACGTATTCACCGGTCGAAAAAACCTTCACCCCGCAGTATCATCGGCCGAATCGAGATCAACCGAGGCGAAAGCGAAAAGACAGGGCGACGACGGGGTGCTGTTTCTCATTTAGCCGGAACATCTATCCGCGCGGAAATCGTAATTGCATAACTCCGTTGCCGACAACGCGAACAAAGAGCGTACCCTAATCATTGATTTTCACGGTTTCACGATGGCAGAAAATCGTTTGCGGCGAATCACATCTAAACACAACAATGGGCTATATGATCAACAATGGAGGCTGTATTGTTTCCTCCGTCATCATGCATCCGCCCCCGCGAACATCGACTCGCGATTCCATCATCAGAACTCTGGAAACCAAAACACAAAGGGCATTTCCAATCACCGATACTATGCTATTCGCATCTTTCGCCCTCTTGCTCCGCCCCCGACGCGATAATCTACCCTTGCTGTTTCCTTTTTTTCTCCCTCCTCTCCCTCTCTTTTTTCTTCTCCTCTTTTTCTTCTCCTGCGTTCTCAGCTAATGCGAAACGCATAGCCTCGCACAATAGTTGGATGATCTCCGCGGGCCTCGAGGGCGAAGGTCCTTCATCGTGGTGGCTTCGGGTCGATGACATCCAGATATTCGAGTATCTGATGGATTCGTCGATCGTCTATATTGTTGCTCGTTTATCCGCGATAGTCGTGGCTGTTTGTCCATGGTGTCGGGGATGGGCTTGGCGAAATATCGAGGAATCGCAGCAGCGGCGGAGAATGTTCGATGGAATATTTTCGGAAGACCGTGAAAGATTATTGACGATAGCTTGGTTTTTGATGATAGCTCGGTAGAGTATGCGAAATTACAGAAACGATTGACGCTTCTTTTTGCGTTTTTTCGCCGATAGAAAATATTGATTCGCGCCATTGATATTACCGTTGATTGGTAGCATTGATGCGCGATATTGATTGGTCATATTCAAACGTATTGATTTCTATATGCGACGTGTATGGTGTCGGGGTTGAAGTTTGTGAAATATTAGAAGCGCTGGAGAATGTGGAAGATATGGTACTCGTCTCAAGAACCTTCGAGGCTTCGCTTGAAAAATTCCATCTCGCAAACTTAAACCTGATATCGCGCGTACAAGAAAAATATTCTTCTCGTCTTATTATTCGAAAATACCTCATCTAACTTTCCCTATCGGTTCGTGTTCTCCATAAGTACACCGAAAATGAGAATCGTCAAATACTACCACTTGAATAAAGCTGGCTCGGATGTTTTCAAGGAAACGACAGAAAAAAAAAAACACGCGCTGTCCGTTTATCCGGCTAATAAATAAACGTTATCTTCGCGACGCAGAACGATTAAACGGAAGCGTCGTGCGACACATAGCCATTTATACAGGGTGTCCCAGACAGTTAGCCGGAGTTAGGTAGGTACGGGTTTGGAAATGTTGAAGATAGAAAGTAAAATTGCAATGTTAAATGGTTTCCAGGGGTGTATTGTATGATGTACGAGCTTTATACGTAGATAGATACGTCTCAAGGTCAACTGGATTTTTTTAACGTTTCATTCAACGTTATTAAAATCTCTTAACGTGTTCGTTTAAACAGAACCGTATATCTTTTTCACACGTTAATTGACGTACTTTACAATTATAATTTTTAATTATGTTATAACGTAGGTTTAATTATATTATAAAATAAATTTATCTCCGTATGAAATGATATTAAGCTGCTGCTGTTTTAAAACGATTATTTTAAATGATATATTAGCGCCAATTTTTCGCAAAGTTGTACTTGCGCTCTCGCGCCTTCCTCTTCCTCTTCCTTTTGTTGCTGATAAATTTTTTTTAATTTTACATTCGAAACGCAGAGAGAGAGAGAGAGAGAGATGTGAAAAATACCAAAGCGTAAACTATTGTTTCATAAAATTAGATGTAACATATCCCGTATCAATTTTCTGATATGAGTATTTTAACATTTTACATCTTTAATGATGCTTAGATGATGTATTTGTGGTATTTTTGGTCTCGGTCGTGTTTTCATTGGTACGTTGCGTATCTTTCCGACGTTTCGTAAATATCCTCGTTTACCTCTTCAAGACAGACCCGAGATCTACTACCGATATACCGAGAGAAAGAGGATCGAAATTCAGAGTACTACAAATATGTCGAGTATTTAATTAACACTATGTGGCAAAAAGAAGAAAACTACGTCAATCTATATCTTAATAAATATCTATTAAAATATAACATCCATTTCGAGTGATGTAAATTGGAAGAGAACTAAACTCTCAAGGCTAAACTCTGAGACATACTACAGTGGCTGACGAAGGTATTTATACGCTTCTCAGCTTGTTTTATGAGCAAGTTACTTGCGTTAGCCATCTTGAAATTTCATTAGTAATGATACAGAACTATATCATGGTTATATCGGTAAAATTTGTAACGATGGTGAAGCTGTATACAAAAATTAAAAAATATTTACTGCAAGTATATATTTTCCAGAGATCAGAAAAGTATTTGAACATGAGATCGTTCACGATATTATAGGAATTTTTTATTTATCGTATATGATAAATAAATTGATCGATAGATCTATTTGCAATGGATTAAACAGGAAACGATGGTTACTTAACGTGAATTAAATACAGTAATGTGTTGTAACTAAACAGTTAATTCACAACTCACAACTAATAGTTTACAACTCGTAACAAGTCGGCAACTCAACTGTCGACTCCTCACAACTCGACTTGTCACCACTTGAGTGTCAACTCGCAACTCGACCACTCGACTCTCAACTCATGATTCCTCAACTCCTCACACCTCGACTCTCAACTCACGACTATCTCAATTCCACTGTCAACTCATGACTCCTCAACTCCTCACACCTCGACTCTCAACTCGCAACTATCTCAATTCGATTCTCAACTCACGACTATCTCAATTCGATTCTCAACTCACGACTCCGCGGTAAAACAGCCAGGCCTTTTTGGTCTAACGGCGCTTAGGTCTTCCCGTAATATTGTTTATGGTTCAGCCGATATTTCTTAGGCCATTTGTCCACGATACTACAATACATTTGCAATACATACTACGTACAAATTACATTCAAATTCTGCCAATGTAATCTTACGAGTCGCGCCTCATTACAGCGCTAATGAAATATCAAAATGTTTCGTAGTATGAGCATAAATGAAAATTTTCTATGGAAAGCGTACGAGTACCTTTCGGAGTAACTGTATATTCGCGTACACACGAAGCAACAAGGATAATAAAGCCATTTCAACCGAGCTTGGCGTCCGGCGCGCTCGTTGCGAAAATAATCGCGGCTGAAAATGTTTCTCGGTCGAGCGATTTATCGAAGGAAAAAACTCATTCTTGCGCGGAAACGGAAGCACGCGAATCCTCCGCCGCTCCTCTTCAGCTCGCTGCTCGCTGGTCAAGCCACCGGAAAATGTCGCGAAAATTTATGCGACCATTCATTGAAATTTCGAAATGAATCTGATCCTACTACGTTAGCCGGTGTCTGAACGGAAGCTCGACGATACAAGGAAGTTGGCCGGGAAATTTATAGCGGCACGAGAATGAAATTCCAACGAATCGTGCGCGCGCTCTCAAAGAATTGTCTCGTTTCAACGGTGGCGCACGCCGCGGAAAATTTGACTGAATTGCAAGCAATTGTTTCGCTTTCTACGTCTCCGTCAGGGAAACGGAAACGCGTCGAGTCTCGCTTTCAACGATGCCGCAATGAACGTTTCGGGGATATGAGAACTCGATGAGACCTCGATAGATCACACGAGATTTCGGTCTATGATCGTGACATTTTTGCGGAAAAACGTTATTTCTCTGTTGTAGACATACGCATTTCGTGATAGAGCACGTGTACGTAATAGATTTGAACTATCTTCGTTATCAAATCGAAGATGCTTCGGTGTAATAAATTGAAGTACCTGCGTTATCAAATTGAAGGCGATTGAGGATCGCCAGCAAGCGAGACGATGGTTTGGAAGGAAAACGGGAGAGACAAATACACGTCAGGAACGTAGTGAACTGCAAAATCGTAATTTGTAAAGCTTCCTAAACGAAATCCTTTCTTAGTGTCTCAGTTAACAAGCGGAAAGAGTTGTAACGTGTTTTATATCAGTTAGAAGAGTTCAACAAATTGTTGCTTCGTCTATTTGTCGTTATCTCTTGCAAATGTTGTAGTCATACAGATCTTGTGATATGATCAACTATCCCTCGATAAAAATTGAAACTTAAATAGTTTTACCCTTTCCATGTTAGAAGATTGCTAGAAAATATAAACAATAAAGAGTCCTCATCTCACAACGACAGTTACAATAAAAAGAACTGAAAAATACTAACGTGTCTAGTGCATATAATGTAAATAAATAGTATGTTGTTTGATACAGTGCTCATCTCATTTTTCCTTCATGTTCAAACGAGCTCTCGATATTGTCGCCTAAGAATAATCTCGAGCAAGTTAGCCTCTTTCCTCGAATATTAAATTTAAAAGCGATCTATCAGTGACAGGAATGATTTATCGAGCATCCTGACTCGTTGTCCTAATCCAATCGCGGTCCAACCCTTCTATTTATCCGAGGAAAGTCTCTGGCAGCTCGAAAATAAACGTAAAACGAAACTCTTATTACACAAACTTGATACACAATAAAAAGAGTCATAGATCAATTGCAAACGATGTATTTGCCTGGATCGCTCGTCTTGCATAATAGAAAATGAAATTGTTATTGATCCAGGAAAACTTTCTGACAGCCTCAAGATAGACAGAAAGACGAATTCCTCGTCGATGGATTATGCAACATTAATTTATGCAAATGCGTGTCCTTCTGAATTCGATTAAAGAAATAAAACGAACAGGGATTTGTATAACAATGAATACTGTATTTTAAATGTTTTCTACATTCTTGCATGTTATGTTCATTTTATGCATTCCTTCTATGAATTTATTCATCGTATTCGTAAACATCCGCAGTCTACTTGTCACGCAAACTCAAAACACGATGGAACAACCGCAAATTGCAAATGATCTATCCCACAGGGCCATTTATCTTACATGATAAAAGATTCATACGATTGTTATTTAAATTATTATTTATCTTCTCTTTTCAAGACAACTCGCCGACAGTTAGAAAATAAATGAAGTTAGAAAATAAATATATGAAGTCGCTATTTCATTAACTAATGTCGCTACATGGAACCATGTTTTCAGATGTCATGCTGGAAAACAGTGTTAACTTTCCTTTCGTACAGTACGTCGATATTGGTGTTTCCCGCAAGATGCCAGAAAGCAAATAGAAATATTTCCTTCGTCGACACTAAACTTCCAGATTTCATTTTCGATATCATTGAAATACTTTCACACGGTAAACGTATGAGCGAGAAAAATTTCCACGGTTTTATAAGGCAGCGGTTGGCTGGTTAAATTCTAAAATAAGACAAAATTAATTTTGCTTGAGACACAATAAAGCAGTCGAAGATCGATCGCGGACGATCCACTCTCCTGGACTACTCATCTTCTTGGGTAAATAAGAAACCTTCGTAGGTATAGAATATCTATCGCGTAATTTCTTACGTATTTCTTACGAAGGTTTCTTATTTACCCAAGAAAACTTCCAAGTTTCAACGCGAGCAGAAAATAAAATGTCTCGTCAACTTGGAACGCGACGAAAAAAGAGTCACAGATCGGTCACAAACGATCTCTTCTCCTGTCACCGTTCATCTTACGCGATAGAAAATTCATAGCCATCCGATTGTCGCTCGTATTCTGTTACGATCGCCAAAAGAACAGCGTTTTCAATTGGGGCAGTACGTTGGAATCTAGCGGATCATCGGATGACCATTAGCCGAGTGCTCCGTGCATCTAAAATTCATGTTTCCATTACCAGTTTCGAACAGTGTGCACGATCGAGAGGGTGAAAAAGAGACGAAACAGGAAAATATACCGACAGGGTGAAACAAACGGAAACGAGGAAGATGGCGGGTACAGGCTGCATCGTATATTTCATCGGGTTCGCGGCTACTGAGATTTATGTCCGCGGTAGTAACCCGTTTTATCAGGAATGAGAAGAATCACACGATATTTTATATGTTTTTGCGGTGAACACAGAGGATGCACGCTTTCTGTCTGGCGTCGTTAACACGCCAGGGCGTCTCGTATTGCGTCCGGTGAACGAGAGACTTTCCAAATAAAAGCTACGCTACTTTTCAAATGCAACTATAGCGTAACGACGCTGGTCCTTTTATGGACGACGACTGTTTTCCTCGAGAAACTAGACGGTCATTGAATTTTTAGAATCATTGTTATTGCCGTAGAATTTGGTTGAGATCGAGGTAATAAAAATTACAGATCGTCGACTCAGAGTTTAATGTAGCTGTTATATATGTTTGTATAGCTTTACGAGTGTTATTTTAGTTTTGCCGATAGTATTCTTGGAGCACGCATATGAGAGAATTGAAGGATAATTTCTAAGATTTTGCAAGTAACTGTGGAGGACGGTTGGTGCTTTAAATGACGAGATCACTCGATGTTGAAACCGTCAAATATATTTTAAGATAATTATAAATACAAAATCAACCGTAGATTGCTCGATACGGGTCGTTAAACCGTCGTTATCGTTAGATCGAGGATTTCTATGCGAATTCGTATTTTTTAGAATTTAATTAAGAAACTATGGAACCTCGGGAGAAGGTTGTTTCATCTAACGCGTACCGTGGAGAGCATATTTTATATATTTTTTGCATATTTTGTATATTTGTAGAGAATGGTTGATCGTGTGGTAATTTAATGACGAGATCACTCGATGTTGAAACCGTCAAATATAGTTTAAAATAATTATAAATACAAAGTCAACCGTAGATTGCTCGCTGCGGGTCGTTAAAAGAATGTTCGCTAAGACGCTTGGTACTAACTGATTCGCTAAGGACTGTGTGTTGATCGTGTTGAGAATTTTGGATCTCAATACCCGAAATAATGGTATAGGAACGCTAAATTTACACTTGGAATTTATATCAGAATAATTATATATTTATTTGATAAGCGATTTCAAAGATATTCATCGATACATACTTGCACGCGTCTCATCTTCTTCCATATCCGGCTGTTAACCGACTGAAGAGTTTACATTCTTTTGTTTTCGAGACGCCGCACTCACATACTTCCGCACGCTGATATTCACATACAAGTATTACTACTACTCATCTAACCTAGTCTAGCACACAAAATTATACACATGTCAATAGATCGCTAATAAAAATCGCTCGAGCCTGAGGCTGAAAAACTGGTCACCTTACGATCGTGTTCGTTTATTTGTACTGGTCGAAGGGGTACCAGTAAATTTCCATTCGCCTTTGTTTGACGGTGGCATTATTTTTCCCGGAGGTGGTTTATTGTTACATTATGTCTATCCTAACGATGTTGGAGCTCCGAGGCAAAACAACAACGTGGCTCGAATTGTCCGCTAGCTATGTGCCTCTGCATAACAGCGGAATATTTTTAACGGGAACCGTCGCGCAAAGATACTAGTTCTTTTAACATTACACGTTCGTAGAAGACACCTGCTGGTCTCGCATAGAACGTGACAATTGATGTACATTATCAGGGAAAAGAATTTTCAATTTATATAAAATACGACCTAAAGTATAAACGGTAGTACAGATTGTTTGCAAATATTATGGGAGAATAATAAATTAACAATTCGGACTTCGTTTATTTATTTGGAAATTTATATTAACAATACATCGGTTCTTTCTTTCTTTTTCTTTTCATTATTTGAAACGTGAAAACGAAGAAATCTCGTGTAACAATTTTCGACTACTGAAAGAAGTTTATTTTCAAAGTTGCTTCATTGGTAAAATCTATACGAGAAACATATACCAATTATAATATTTTAACAGTGTATACTTCAACATACACTAATTATAATATGTTTCGGAGATCGTGAATATTACAACGTGAATTTGCAGTAATGTTTTTAATACGATATGTAGAGTTTGATAATAATCTGTTTTAATGTTGCAGGATGGAATTTAATACAACATTAATATAGTATGGCTACAATGTTTTTCTTTTATTAGATGAAAAAATTCGGAGAATTTTCAAAATACTTCAATGATGGTACAGACTAAAAGGTGGATTTTCCTAACAGCATATTCCGTTAATTATTTTTAAAGGTGGCAAAAAACGGAAACCAATGAAAAATCAGCAAAATTTCTAATACCGAAAAATTCACGAGGGTAGCAAACACTCACTGACTGTTTTAAAAGCGCATAAAATCGAAAATCCAATCGTATTCGAAAGTTGGAAATCGGTGGACGATACCAAAGTTCAGGTCTCGTTTTCGATTCAAATTAACAAACAAAAGTTAACAATCGCGTTCCAGTGCAATAGAAGTTGCAGCTGATCGAACGTTGAATCGGAAAGTATCAATGAGTTGCACTATATCTCTCTCGAAGGAAGACTTGTCTAGTTTCATTGCAGAAGAATAATAGAGACGAGGGAACACAAAGAAGGCAAGAGAATTCTCTCGAAAGATGATTTAAATTTTGAAGATCGTCGTTTAATCTAACGTAATTTTAACTTGTAGATTGACTGTTCTGTTCCTTGAACCAACGATGAATAAAGATCCATTCTTTTTCTCCATATAGTATTCCAGATCGATGACTGGTGATTTGCGAATCTAAGCGTTTGCCAATTTGCAACTCAAATTTGTGTTGTACCTCGTCGACTCGAGAAAAGAGTACTTTTTATACGTTTGCAAAGATAACTAGATAAAAATATCATTTCCAAATCATCCCTTTAGAGCTCACAATAAATCCAGACCAATCCCAACACACCCTAACACATCTTAATTCTCAAAACCTGTATACAGGAATTAGAACAAAACTAAATATCTCCAACGCCCAAACCCACCCAACGTAATGACACATCGTACGCCATTTACCCTAATAATCATTCACAAATAATCCCTCACGATGAACGCTCACAATGAACCCGGGCCCACTGAAAAAGTACACCTCGGTTATTCAAACCTACCCCTACAGAAAAACATGGCGAACAACAATAAGAAAACAACTTTCTACATATACACAAACGAATCTAAAACCTTCTTCCAACCTAATCATACGTCATACAACTTGTAACTCACGAAACATCCCACGAACCACCCTAAGACCTTTCAACAAACCGCAGCATTTCAACGACGACAACAAACACGTCGTAATTCTTAAATCCATGAAACAGATCAATTTTGCTGAATGGATACGAATTCAAAGGGAGACGACCAGCATCGTTCACAATCCTCCTACCGATTATCGAGGCACGCGAACAGGCTGCAAACACCGGGAGCAAGAACGCGAGTTTTGTTCCGCGTGGCGGATGTCGCGTCGTGCACGCTTATGCGCTATGCAGCCGTTTGTACACGTACGCAAGCGTTACAGTGGACACATCGTCTAGTCTATACTGGTCGAGATAGGGCTTTGGATCCGGTCTGGCACCGGTAGGAGGCCGGCGCTTGGATTTATGTCCTATTCATTACGTAGCGACACAACGACGCGGCGTCACGCCGCAAACGCACACGGGGAATCCAGCAAGCGGGCATCGATCCCGCGGCCTGCATCTGCCGCTACCTGCCGTGTTTACCGTGCACCGAGCCCCTGTTTGCTCGCTACCTACGCCAGCGATACATTAATGACAGGCGGTCCGCCGACGAGGATAAGGCTCGTACCAGAGGACGTGGGACTCGCTGAGGGCCACTCTGTCACGGGGAGTTCCGTGGTAACGAATGGTTTCGAATGGTGAATTTTCGGCTTGATCGGCAAAACGCTTTTGCGCGTGCAACGTGGTACATAGACGCAGAGAGATTGTGTTTTAGAAAAGGTGTTTTAGATTGAAGAAGGTTCAGGATGATTGGACTACACGTCTTAGAGTCTTTGGATTTCGATCTGTGTATCTCGCCGATCCGTTTGTCCTGAACAGACGAAGCGCAGACGTCGCGACGAAACGCAACGTACCGGTAACTCGATTGAAACGAAGATTCACAAATATGCGAAAGAGTTGTTTCGATCTATTTTTTGGCAAGACTTTGGCAAGTTGAATTCTTTTGAGACGAGTGTCGAACTTTTGGAAACCTGTAGTTCGGGATATGCACGGTTCTTTGCTGAGATTTCTGACAAGCAGAGATCGATCTTTGATTTGGAGATTTTGGACTCGATGGAGCGTGGAGCGTAATACACAGATGCGAAATGGTGGGTAGTAGTTTCGCTTGATTTTTGCGGACTCTTCTGTAAGATGAGTTGAAAGTGCCGAATTTTTTGGAACAGGTGATTTGTGGTATATGTATGTTTGTGGATATTTGTCGAGTTCTATGACGAGTGGAAATTAATGATTTTGGATGAAGAATCTTATGTCTAGTGGGTAAAATGCTTTTGAGAGTGGAATATAGAAGAGTTCTAAGATTAGTGATTTAATGAAGAAAATCCGGAACGACGTGCCAGAGCCTCTGAGAACGTCGAAAACCGTTTTTGGCACAGTTAAGGAGTATACAGTGGAAAAGCTAAGACAAAAGTACGAAGCTGCTTTTATGCTGGAGAAATGGGTCAAGGTTTAGGTACACAAACTGGAATACGAAGCTAAGTACTGCAGGTGGCAGCCATCTGAATATTAGCTTCAAGTAGAATGAATCTGTCGATGGCCTGGATTATTCCATCAGTTTGTCTTTCGACAACTAAACAAACAACTAAAGTTCTAATCCTTTCATATTAAAATATCTCAAGTGAAAGCATTAGATTTCTTTTTTTTTTAAAGAGGAAAACTGAAGGCAGTAGGAGAAAGGTAATGCATGTTGATTTTATGCTAATAAGATTGCAAATTCAAATTCCCATTCGACCAAATCTGCATTTCTTTGCCTCTGCAAAGCATCCTTCGAAAGAACTTTCGGCATATCCACGACAGTCATTTTGCATTCAAACTACCCCTCCATGACACATATGAATTATATCTACGCAAAAATTTGAAGAAAGTATTTTAATTCCATTCCTATTCTAAATTCCCAGATAAACGAAACGATACACGAGTTAAAGATCCCCCCAAGTGAATAGTCTGATTCAAACGAAACAAGATTTAACCACGCCATCAAATAACCACGAAATTTGTCCCTAATTAAGAAATCAACAAGAATTCCAAGTTACTAGTTACTCGATACGAGTTACTACAATAATCTACGCAAAGTCACTCGATTTTATAACGTTTCGTCTCGAACCGTATTTTCCATCGTTTACAATGTTCTAAAACCGTGCAACCTAACTCAAAGTGTGCACCAAAGTATTGTAATCACGTGTGCATTAGCAAAAGCAATCAGAGTTCAAGCACGCCACTACAACCACGAAATTCTTCTTGAAGCAAGAAATCAACGCTTGGAGGGGCAATTCGAAGTTACCTCTGAACAAGCCACAGTAGTGTTTCCAAAGTTGGCAGGCCCGCAATGGCCCTCGACCATCGGCGTTACAAAGCAACCAGTTGTTTCAGGGGAACGTTGTCCCACCTCTGTTTGTGCAGGCCTGCCAGCCGCAGTATCGTCGCGTTTGATGGCGCGGCTATTCTCGCTGAATTACGATGGAAGCGTGCGTCGAGCCAGGTCAGAGTATTCCGCTCGGACGATTTCTCGTTGGTCAGAGCGTACAAGCATTGCTCTTTGTGAATGTAGCATGCATGGTACACGTGCGTGCTGTGGTCCTCTCTGTCCAGCGATCACGCTACTTTCGCCCGTCGACGCGGCAAATGAATGCACCGTCACCGGCACCGCGAGTATTTAACCGGATGTCCGGCGTACACCGCGCGTTTCACGGCGGCCGCACGCGCGCTCATCGACGTTTATGACGACAGCTTCTGGTTCGATATTACGCCAACTGGTATATCGAACGCGTGATGTTCCAACCGACGCTGAGTGTTGTATTCTGGGCTGACTGAATTGGGCATTTCATAAATTTGAGGAAAATGACAGATAGAACGTTCATATATGGGATGGTTGATAAGTTGTATTTAGAATATATCATATATTGAGGATCTATGATAATAGCAGCTAAATTTGTGCGATTAGGAGACTATGGATATTTATATTTTTAGGGGCAAAATTGATGGAATGGAAGCTAAACAGGCGATGTCTGAATCGATGCCGAGTACTGTGCGATGGGGTATTTCGCAAATTTGGAAAAATTTGTAGATAGAAGGTTTACATGGAATGATTGATAAATTAGGTATGTATTATATTTTGTGCAGCTAAAATAATAGCAGCTAAATTTATGTAGTTATCGCACCATGCATATTCATACGGAAACTAAGCAAATGACGTTCCAACCCATGGCGAGTATTGGATTCTGGAACGAGTAAATAAATTTGGAAACGATGGTAGATGGAAGCTTTTTATGGGATGATGTGGTGAAATTGTAAAGATATTAAACTTCGAGGATCCAGGATAAGGGTAGCTAAACTTATATAGTTACTATATTTATAAAATATTATATATTTCTATGGATATAATTAGAGTAAACTAAGCAGAGATATGTTTCATTCGTTAAATATTATTCCTAACAGTATACTTTTACTATTTTCCATATTTCACGCATTCTGTGCTCCGTTGCACCTAAAAATTTCTCCTAAATGAGTATAAAATCTACTACTTGCTGTTTATAAATTTAGTATATACTATATAAATACACCATATTATATTTCTATCCCGCCTCCGTTACTATACAAAAGAGATATTACACGTTGTAGCTACGTAATTCCAACATTCATAGAAAAAATAAACTTATCAATTCGCTCAGGAAAACGATTCGACCATGCGAACTTTAACGACTGGTCGGCTTTATCTCGTTATACGATGCAGACTATTATAACCACGTTTCGAGGAAGTTTCATCACGTTGTTGAAATTCTGACTACTTTCTGAACAAACAGTCCATGGACCTAGGTGTGTGTCAGCTGGATATCGGATCACCCGATAGAAGAGAAATCGATAGCATTGTAATCCCAGCGAAGGATTTTCGGGGAACCACATTACCAGCTCACCCTCTTTTCTATCGATGGGAAAGAAGTACTCGCTGCCAGCGAGCTTATTAAGATTTGCGAACTTTCCTCTCTCGTAAATTTCGTGGCAATGGCCACGGTCAAGCGTTCGACGTTCGAACACTCCAAGAAAGTTCCCGTTCCGCCTGAAAATCCTACTATTTATTCCTGCGCTATACAGCAGCCCTGTAAACGATTTCATCGATACTACCCCTGTTCTTTGTTTATTTTAGAAAGCTCTTGTCGAAGGAAAGTTATAGTTTCTTACAATTTATTCGCTGAAATTTGTGATTTAATCGAAATACGTCCGAACTTTTTTCAAATATTTTGTGAAGTAATTTCGTTTCATTTAATAATAATAATATTTTATAATAATTATTCACGATATCATAGAACGTTGTAGAGAATACATCGTAGGGTACGTTGTTGATTTATACGTCAGTGATAAAGACCTCGTAAATCGATTAGATCTAATTGACGAAGTTTGACGATTGGAGAAATTCGTATTCGACGATTATTGGAAGATGAAGTAATCGAAAGTGAGTTACTCAATAGGAAACGAGTTCCTGTTGATAATTACGAAGATAAATATATGTACGCCTCTTATTGATATAATTTCACTGGAATGACGAAACAGTAGGACAGAGAAACGCGAGAATGTGGTAGAGACGATAGAAAGGAAAAAGCAAATAGCAACATCTGCATCACGCCACATTATACCCATATTTCCCATGGGGTGACAATGAAACTCTTGTAACCAAGAGAAGAGCTGCGTTGCGTTCTCGAGATCATGAAAAGCTCGTACATTTTCGAGGGGAGACAATACGATTTAAGATCTCGATAATAGATGAGATGAGATGAGAGGAGAGAAGAGGAAAGGAGAGAGAAAATGAAATTTCCTCGATACCTCGCCCTTTAAAAACCTCGTGAACGACGTCGGACAATGGTCTATCGAGGAAAAAGTTAATACTCGTTAGTAATCGCAAGACGTGGAACGATTTTCCAGCGGATATACCGATGAGAAAGTTCTGCGCCCTTTTCTACGGTCAGAAGCTCGAAGAAGCTAACGGTGACACAGAGTTGTTTTTTAAACTTATTTTTAATTATAGTTATATTATAGTATAGGTATTTTATTTATTAGTTGTCGATACGTTTGTTCAATTGTTGTCGAGTGAAGAGATCTTTCTTCTGCTCTTTTGATTTTCTTGACATATTTGCTACGAGATTTTTGTAAATGCAAACCTTCTTAAATAAATAAATAAATTACTAAATTTTATAAAGATCATTAATTATTGAATGTTACATCGAATTGACTAAATTCATTGAAGTATCAAGGTAGACTAATATTGAATATCGGGAGAAACATTTTTCTTGATTAACAAAACTTTTGTTCAAAATTTATAAACTGACCTACTGGTAATTGTTAAATTTGGAATAGAAAGTGTTTGGAATTTAAAAATAGTAATTCCTTTTAAGGTTCTTAGATTCTTCTAACGTTTCTCGCGAATATTTCTTTTGTTATCTGTTACAATGCGTGAATTCACTAATTTTCGTATCGCTTGGTAAATAATTTTAATAACATACAGTTAAATTACAGCTAAAAATCAATAGCCTATAAATTGGTATTTACCAATACGTAATATTATGACAGTCGATATTTTTGGAGTTCAGAAAGGTGACAGAAATACATATTTAATCGCAAAGCGGAATAAAGTGACAGTTTAGAAATTGATTAATAAAACTGATTAACAGCATATTCAATTTTCAAATTTATCTCCCACAAAAACAGACATATTAATATTACCAAAGAATAACCTTACAGTTTAAAATATTGAAAAAAATTCCTATAACAATTTTTTATTCCTTTCCATAGATTTTAAACTCAGCCTCCAAAAAGAATTTCCTCTTACCTCAAAGTTGATCAAAAAACCAATGAAACTCTAGTTATCATGTCTTTACTCTGTAGTCTTCGAATATACCTGACAATTGATAAAAGTTATTAGACTATCAAAACCACGTTACTCATGATTTTAAAAAAAGCCGAAAAGATTCATACAAATTCCTACAAAGTAAATTCTACCAAGCTCCATCAAGTTCTACACAAACGAAATAACAATACTCCACTACGTGAGAACAATCCGAGATTTACGTCCCGGAAACACCCGCCTCTTCCTTCAACATGTTCCTTTCTTTGCTGATACCAAGCGGCATAAGCGATCCGGATAAAACGAGCGGAAAACTCGAGTTTTCTTTGGTATTAAGAACCGATTCTCGATTTTGAGAATTCCACGGACGTTCCTGGCCCGGTGGGAATGGGCCAGCATTTAAATTCTCCGCGCAAAAGAATCGATTTTCACGTAGATCCATTTCCTTCTGCTGTGTTCACGTTCCAGAAACTGTAAACGAAGTCGGAAAAACGCCACACGTTCATCGATCCCTGTGAAGCTTTCGCATAAGCGTACCGGTACGGTGAAAAAGAGAAAGGAACATAGAAACGTGGTTTTTCATTCCTTTATAATCTTATCTTTGATGTTTTATCTTTGATTTAGACATTTTTCTGCGGTTTCTGGAAATCGAATTAAAACCATATATGGAGGAATCATAGCGATGTATGTCACTTTGCTGATTAAAGTCGTTAAGTAAATACAAAATGAAAGAAATGATACTTGTTCGAATTGAAATAACTGATTAAATTGAAATTCTGAAGGTCTTCATTTATGATTTTCAGCTTGCTATGTAGAAATTTCACTTTTCCAATTAAAATACTGTCATAAATGGAAAATTATGCTTGGATAAGCAGATTAGTTATGACTACTACTTTGGAATATTAAATGTGCAAAATATACATAATACTCAAAAATATATGTATAACCTTAACATGGAAATATAAATTTATACAAATATTTTCAGTCTAGTTATTACACTTACGTTGTGCCGAAGAAATAAATTTGTTACAGAGTTCCTTCCATTGAAACGGACTGTATTTATTTTATTGCTACGCTATGTTACAATTCTACTGTGAACGATATCAATTTTCTCTTCCTGTTTCGTATAGAAAAAAAAAAAAAAAACTGTAAAAACAATGAGAGATCGAGAGAAAAGTTCAATTTCTAGCGCTGTGTGTATATTCATAGAAATTCGATTCTATCATCATACGAGATCTTCAACTAGAATGAAATACAGTAGCGAAATATCAGAATATCATTATTACAATATCATATTATATTAGAAGCTGAAAGATTCCAAAGAATTTTCTATTCAACTATAAAAAAATACAGAAAAGTTTCTCCACTTCTTCAAAGTGAATTACTTAGCAGCAATTTCTCCATTGATTTTCGTTGCGTTCCATTTATTTTCTATTAAAAGACAAATTCTATCTCTTTTATCTTGACCACGCAAATTCCACTATCGAATGGCATCATTATTTAAAATTAAATCTGTCAATGTAACAAAGCAAATTCTTCGGAATTTCCTATGTGGTAGAAAAAAAAATGAATAAACATGGAATGTAGAAGTTTCGATTATTAAGTTGATTTTTCTTCAGCGTAGATATACGGACAGATAGATAGATTTTCAAAGTGATCTTTGATCGAGCACGCTGTCGAACATTAGGAGCAACACGATCATGACAGAGGCTCTTTTTTAATGCGTCAGCGAGCAGACGGCCAGGACCATACGATGAATAATTTACAGGTTGAAAGCTTTTCGGGCAAACATCCGTGCCGGCGACGATTTAAAATTCCGATTGACCCTCGTCCGGCTATGGTTGCGCTGGGAAAACGCCCACGGGTCCGTTTCACCTCGGCGTTGGATGACCACTTCCGGTCACTCCAACTGATCACCGACCCTTCGCTTTTCAATAGAATTTTAATTCTTGCAAGGAGCTACTGATCTCAAATGCTACTGTCTCAAGTGTCGCTTGAATGAATTGAGAATTGGGTTTTCTTTTTTCTTTTTTTTTTTTTTTCTTTTTTGGTGAAATCAGATTTCCTAAGCTTATAAATTTTTGTGGTATTTTCAATGGTTAACGTTAATGTTCCTTTTTTTTTATTGTGATTTTTCAAGAAGAGATTATTTGAGAATATGAGAATTTTTTCTTGCTTCTGGAAATCGAATTCAATAAGATGGGATATTTTGTAGTGTTTTCTACGTTTAACGTTAATATTTCTTTTATACTGTAATTTTCCAAGAACTATCTACCTTGACTGTTGCGTAAATAGGCGATCAGAAGGTGTAAAATGTACTTGTATGAATATATACTTTCGCACATGTATGTGGAAAATTAGACAAAATTAGAAAATTCAATGAGTGTAACGAAATTTCAAGATGGTCCAATTTCTCGGCAAATATTCGATACTCAAAATTGTTCAATACCAAATCAAAGAAAATCGAAAGTAACAAACTCAAAGTAATTAAAAGTAATTGTCTACGTAATTCAGATTAACGAGTGTCTTCAGGATATTTGCTATCTTCGAAATTTCCTATCGTATCCTTCCGAACTCGGAAAAATGAAAAAAGATGAAAAATACGATAGGAATAAAAGATCGCTGAAAAGGAAACTTGCTAACAAAAATCGCTTAATTCAACTAAGCCTACGAATATATGTAAATAACGCGATTCCTAAATTTCACAAATCAGCCATCGTTTCCTAGCAAACCCTCGATTTCTGAAGCAAGACATGTCAGAAACAATATAGAGGTGGTTATAACGTGTACTTAATAATGTAACGAGTGGATGAATTTGTAATAGTCAGATGTATTAAAATAAGTATAAGTACGAGTACAGAGGTTGTAATGTTACTATACCAATCGTAGTATCTTTACTACAATTGGTTTATTTACAACAAATAGATTAAGCAGATGTTGGTTAGACAGGAAACGATGGTCGTTTAACGTGAACTAATCACAATAACGTATTATAATTAAGACAACTAGATAGTTAATTTGCAACTCTCGTCACCACGGATCCAACGCTCTCTCTCTCTCTCTCTCTCTCACGCGACCACACTCTCTTGACAACGCTGGCAACACTATCTCCCTAACTTCTCGATTCACACTCTCTGACTTCTCAACTAACACTGACTGTTCATTCGACTTTCTCCCTTAGCATGCCTTTGTCTTCTTGTCTTAGCTCGTGGCTAGGGTCACGCAGGCCTTTTCCATGAAACTATTCGATTGAAGGACCGACGATACATTGTTGGGCCTGTCGGCACTTTGACTTTCTCGCGACATTGTTTATAGTTCGCCCGATATCTCTTACACCTTTCGTCTAGGATACTACACAATCGATGAAAGGATAATAATATTCTGTCTTAGAGAGCACGTTCATACATTTATTTATATCAATGGACGTTACAACAAAGAGTTAACCTTCTTATCTAACTCTGACTGAAGATTACAAGAAACGGCAATAACAATCTATTCAGAGTTCATTTGCCTCTAAATTGGGATTAGGTTTCTAACCAAAACAACGTTAGCATTCAAAAGCACAATAACATGGGTCTCTGCCAGATTTGAATTTTTCGTTTCAACTTGACTTTCTCTACGCTCATGTGCCGCTACAAATAAAATGAGAAACTCGCTTCAAGTGACAAGTACTTGACCACATTTAAAACGTTCTTGAACCCTAAATCACACCCATCCAAACTCAACAAAGAAACATCGAACGTTCGTCAGAGCGATCAAATTAACTCGACAAAGGTACACACAACGCGATTTCCCGGTGTTCAAGCCCTAAACGAAACGATTAAAGGGAGAGTCCTGACCCTCGTAGCTCTCAGTCGAACGCACGTTAATCGACATCGCGATTACATATATCCATTGTCGTCGCTGCTCAGATATTCAGATACACCATGGTGTAGAGGGCCTAATCCGGACAACTGTAGTCCAATAACGATAAATAGCCATTTCAGGAGGGCGTGTGCACCAGCGGATAAGCATCTAAATACCCGGTGTCCCTGGTATCCTGAATCTCGCATAGCAGGCTGACTATTAGCTTCCCCAACAGCCAGCCGTTGTGCACGCCGCGTGTAACGCGATATAAACACCTTATGATTGCCCTTAGGGGGATTTCGTAACCCTAGCCAACGATAAAGCCATGGTATTTATAGGGGAACAGGGGGCCCGAGCAACCAAGATAAACGCAACCGCGATTTACCAGGATCATCGTCGTCCGATTGAATGAAACAATCGGACACTGTCATTAGGTTTATACGGCGACATGTTGATAAATGTCATGTCAAGGTAGACGGTTTATCGGAAAACTCGCGACTTGTAGCTTGTTGAACATTTGCAAGGGAAGATTCCAGGTTTTTTTATTCTCAGTAGAATCTTTGACGATTCTTTCAAATATTTCCGTAAATTCTGGCACTTTAAATTACTATTCGTGTACCTTTTTAATGTTTTTCACGAATTTTATAGGAATTTGATAGCTTTATTAAGGTGTTCAGTAAGTTTCTCGGAATTCTTTGAAATATTTTCGTGGATGCAAATTTTGGCAAAGCTTCTAAGATCTCTTGAATATTTTGGTGAATTACGAGGGCAGTTGATCGCTGGTGATTCGTTGCAATGGATTGATAGTATTCGGGAACTTTTGTAAGTTTGTTTTTGCTGAGAATTGTGGATCTTAATCGCCGAAATAAAAGTAAAGGAATACCAAGATTACGCTTAGAATTTATATTAAAATAGTTTTAGATTTATTTAATAAACGATTTCCAGGATCTTCGTCGATATACATTTGGTATTTGTGGTATTCGTGGCGGCGTCTCAGCACTCTCTTTGTGTCACCATTTTCTATACCACACTGCCAACGGAACAGTTGCATTCATCTGTTTTTCGAAACGCTGTGCACACGCATACTTCCATACACTCATACTTATATACGTGTGTCACTACTGCACAGCTAATCTAGTCTAGCACACGAAATTATACATATCTCAATAATTTTGTACTTAATTACAGGTAAAGATAACTTTACGGGTATGAACAGATACAATTGAAAATTCAAAGGTGGAATTTTTTGGAATCCAACAGAGACGTTGATAGGTGCGAGTATCCTAGGAAATGGCAAGTTAAAATTTCAGGATTTTGACGGTGGGTCGAAATAAAGCGCGCCGGTTTGTTACCCCGAGGAACCTGCGTTGTGGCTTTTTACACAATTACAACCCCCTGACGACTTGCCCAACGGGTTTGTTTTTCGCCAACTTAATTACGTGGACGAAACAATCTTGCCGCGTGGCAGCATGAAAATTCAAGTTTCGGAAGAGCAACGAAATTTTTTATCTCCTACTTTCCTGCTCTGAAATTATTATACCACGTAATAATGACAATGATGATTATATATAATAGGTAATTGCTAGTTTTATTTTAGTTTATTAAATAATTATGCATATTTAAGAGTTTTTGAGAAAAAAAAAAAGAGTTTAAAAGAATTGCTGAGTTTAAGATAAAATTCTGAAACACATTCTGAAATAATGAAAACACGAGGTATCTTGAAATGCTGCTAAAATTCCTCTTAAAACAGTACGTTTGAAATCCTGGAATTACGAAAGAAGTTTCTTTATCCCAATATTTTATGTTGCAAATTTTATCCTTAAAAATTGATGAATCTTAACCCAATTATTTTGTGCCATTATATATAGAAATTTCTTTATACTATCATAACATTAATTCCTGACTGTTAGCCTTAAGAATCAACGACTTAAAATTACTTAGCTTGTCTTGTTAAAAGTGCAACACCTTTTATCCTATCATTGAGCTGTACCTGTCATTTTAAGAAATAAACAAATCGAAATGAATTATTCTTCTCTGTTAAAGATAAACGCCAGGCAATTATTGTTGCTCCTAAAAATAAATCTGAGAAAAATAATTAACGTCTTCTCTCAAACCTAAGTCTGTTCGTTCTACCATTAAAATATAATGATCTCTTCTACAAAGAAACAACAATTATTTCACAAACAGAAGCACCAATTTCACCCTCCATCGTTCCTCGACATCCACAAACAGAAAGTACCACGCGTTCTAATCGAAACTTCGTCTTTTTTCCAATCCTGTCCAAGACACTTCGTCATCCCGCGCTAACTAAAAAGCGACAGCAACAACGAGAACCATAAAAAATAATTAACATCGACGCGCGGAAAGTTCGTACAAAGAGTCCGGTAGAACAAAAAGAGAGGACACCTGAAACATAAATAGCCGCTGGAAAGGTAACGGAGGCCACTTTCAAGAAACTGTGTCGAAAAAGCAGTAGAAAGGTAGTTTGCTTGAAACGTGGCCGTACTTTGGTGCTTTCCGTAAACGAGAGCGACGTCCATTGTCTTCTGGTCCGAACCGTGTCACGCCGGTACAGTCGTGCAATCGCAGATTTCCCTTAATTGTCGCGCAAATTGCTCGACAATGCAAATTACACGGGTACGCGCGATTAAAAACAGCTCGCCACTCTAAAGGCGACCTAGAAACGCATCAGGTCGTACGTCGTAGTTTGTTGATTGAAAACATTGATCGTCTCTCTGTCCTGCAAATTCGTGTGATCGACGATTGTTTACGACAAAGGCTACAGAACTTGCTTGTCAGCCACTGCATTTCTTATTGCGTTTGCAGTGGTGTACGTACGCTAGTTAATTAGCTCCAACTATAAGTTTCGTATCATTCTGCAGCACTTTCCTGGTCGTCAGTGTGATTAGAGACATTCGGTATAATATGGGAAAGCGTAGAATTCAATAAAACAACGCTTTATTGGAAAATAAGGTTGTGGACAAGTACTTTTTGTACTCACCGTGCGTGGAAAGGATGAAGATTTGTAAAATTGATTGTGTAAAAGTGAAGGAAAAAGGCGATGAATGATAGATGATACGCGAGTGAGAAGAATGATGCAGACAAAAATTATACACGATGACACTATATTTGATGTAATGATGTTATACTCGATGCAACGACATCATAGTTAACACGTTGATTTTCATATACATAAAACTTGTACATACGTTGGCCTGAGAATCGAAATAGATCGAAACGTATCCACGCTATAACACGTTTTCTCTCACGATATTATTTACATCATTTGTATCGTTGATAATTTGTTAGTGCATAAAACTTACATTATTTTAATCATTCTAAAAAAATTCTAAAAAAAATAGCCACCGTTGCAGTCAACGTGTTAACGCAACAACGCGATGACGCTGTATTCATAGCAATGACCGCTATGCTCGATGCAACGACGCAATGACGCGACAATACTATTGTACATTGAAGGTAAAAAAAGGGCGCCAGAACGACATTATGCTCGATGTTAAAAGAGTACATCTCTCGAAAGCTATAAAAAGATTCTTAAAGTATTCAGAATTTCTCTCGTGAGAAAAGAAAGTAAAAAGTACACTTCTGTGAGCTGTGAAAGGAGAACCAATCGAAGAGAAACGCAGGTGTATTGCAGCGTTCAACAATAACGCCATGTTCAACGCAATAGCAAAATCAATGCAATGACACAACAATACTATTGCGCGTTCAATGCAAAAAAAAAAAAAGAGAAGAAAAATGTAACAACGTTATATTCGACGCAAAAGGAATACATCTCTGGAAAACTATGAGAGGATTCTTAAAGCGTTCGGAATGTTCCATCTGTCTCGTAAAGAAAGAGAAATAAAAAATACATTTTTGTAAGTAATCGAAAGAGGATCAATCAAATGGAAGCGCGGGTATAGTTCAGCGTTTAAAGTGGGCTTCTCGAATCGAGCCGTAAATTCACATCACTCTCCCTTTTCATAAAAGCACCCTCACGCACGTGCGCCCTCGATCACAACGCGTCGGCGATTCTTGCACCCTCGACACCATTCGCGTCCCGGTGCACCGTAAAAAGAGGAAAAGAGAAGCACAAAATACGACGATGATGAAAGAAATGGCGAGAAAAATTCGTAGTTGCTTCCCAGCGGAGAAAGTTGGAAACGAAGTTTCGTCGCGGTCGAATCGAAGAATATCCTAAACATGTTTCAAGTATTCTATACGCTCCGTGCACCAAGGGAATGGAGAGCGTCGCGAGAAATTTCCAACTAAGTCTAAAAGTTGCATTAGGATACGTAATTGCAGGAAACTGGCGATAGGATTGCAAAATTTCCGATTCGCTTCAACGGAGAAACATTTTCAAAGCTTTCATTTAGAATTTTTAATCCGCGTTGCATATCCGACAATTGGTAGAATTCACGTGGATATTGTTGAACTGACGTTGTTCGACGAAAATAAAAAATTATTTACGTAAAGAAAAAGAGGCAATTCAACGACGTTATATTCGATGTAAAACGAATGCATCTCTCCAAAGTTACAAAAAGATCTTTAAAGTATTCAGCATTCCCGTGAAACAAGAAGATGAAGGGTACATTTCTCTAAGCACTGGGAGGATCCGTCTATCGACGATTAACGTCGTTCGAACAACTGACGCTTTGAATAACGAACAGCGAACACCTCCGATTCTATCATCGATTAAAACTCGTACTATCCAAGAACGTCGTCCAATTAATTACAAACAATGCATCATGTTTTTTATCGTATTGTTCGTCAAAAACTGCACGTATTTCAAATTCTAATTCCAAAATGCTAATGTCGATCGAACAATTAGAAAAATGGTAACATACAAACGATAGACATCGAAGAACCATCTTCCTTCGCAGAACGAAGATTCGACTTCCGGTGGCCAACGATAGAACAACCCACTGAGTTTAAAGGGCGTTGATGGAATATTTGGCGGGTCTGTTTAAGAAATATTTCTCCTACGCGAAGAAATTTAACTGGCCGCCAACGAGTAAGATGGAAAAGATTTCCCAGCAACCTTCTGTCCACGTGGACCTTCTGAATACGTAACGAGAACGAAATGATTATAAATTATGTGGAGCTCGTGCCACGGCGTATGAGGGCTGTTTCGACGTTGTCTTTTAAAGAATGAAAAGGGAAGAAGGAAGAAAGAAGAAGAAAATATAGCGAACTCGAGCGGAATACAAAGATGCGGGTGTTCTAGCGGAAATGTGCGTTGGAAAAATTTGATGGATTCCTTCGCTACTTTCCCTTTGGACGATATTTCAGCAGTTATGGGATGTCGCGGCATTTACATGTCAAAGAAAGCCAAGATAGGAAAGATGCTCCGCATCAGAGCGTATTCTCTTAGCAAAGCTGAGCCAAGGGGCGTTCTGTGCGTCGCGTTTCTCTTCCTTCCTACGAGAATGAACTTCTTTCCAAACGCCCGTGGCAACGTTCTTTTCAACCGATACTCTGTTTCTTACGTGAGATGATGAAATAAGAGCAAACGTCGGTTTGATTATCGCTCACTTCGTATCTATTGCCTCCCTACGCGAGCGATTTGCAACAATGTGTAATGAATAATTTCGCTTTATTATTTCTGTATTTTGATTTTTCGATGTTACGTTTATAGATTCTCTGGAAATGATATTCTTGGATTAAACGATAAGAAGGGCAAGATTAACGAATGAGAGAAATGATATTCCATGCTGTACTTTCTCCGTCCTATAGTTATAGATTCTGCTGAAACGATATTTCTCGAGTGAAATAAATAGAAATATATAGCTTTTATTATTATTATTATTATTATTCTTGCGTCTTTGTTACGCGTCTGAATGATAAATCTTGAAATACCGTGTAAGATTCATTGTATATCCTTCTGCCATTAATGAATCTCATATATCATCTGCTACAGTCTAGATCGTTATGAAAAATGATCCGAAGAATAAATACATATGTCCAATATAACCTGTTAATAGAACGTGTGTGTGTGTATATATATATTTCATTGTTAGGATCTAAGATATAAAAGTAGCAGAATATGAAAGTAGAAGGAAAATTTTCCTTTACTTTATCTTTTGCGTAACTTTAAACATAATTAGTAGAAGCAGCAAGTTCGAAACTAGTATTACATGTAATCCGTCATGAAAAGATTACAGGACTTTTCCGAACCGAGAAACTGCTGTATTTATTACGCTATTTATTATGGTTACCATTCTGTCGTTTATGTCGTTTCCGTTACTGTATGCTTCGAGGAATACAGGATGGGATAGGGAAACATTGTAACGAGATGAAAGATTAAAGTTTCAGTCGGTGGATTAAAGTTGAATATATGAATGGAAGAGAAAACATTAATTGTGAATTTATTTACGAGAACCTTCTTTGTTATACGTCGATCAAGATAACGTTCCTCGTCCAATTTAAATCAGCTTCTACCAGTGATATAATATGGAAATGTTACTTCCTATTTGCATAGAAGTTCGTTGCATCGATGTGATATGAATTGCCAACATATTTTACATCAGTAAAACGATTATGAAATATCATGAATAATATATTAAAGCAGGATGCAAGTATTTCTTCGATCCTCGCCGTTCTTATCGGAGAGGATTGATAACGAGTTATTACTAACTCGTAAGGGATATCGTCGGATAAGATACGCACAAATTTTTCTTTCTACATTATTGTACTGTAATGATATCATCGTAATTTTATTTACAACGACCTTGTACAATAATTTAAAAAGTGGACATTTTTTATTATTCGATACGTGAATGAATTCAGCGTATTCTGTAACAAGAAAAATTCCAATTTCATTCACGAATATGATATAAACTTAATCGCTGAAATAATTTTTATTACCCAACAAAATTAACTGCAAGTACAGGCAGCGCTTCTACAAGATCACAATTTGAAATACAGTCATTTAGAATGAAGTCATAAAGGTTTGAAATATTCGACATGAAAAATAATAAAGTTTAATAGGTAATTGTGAATCTTCTAATTTTAATTTCCTAAATTTATTGATTTCCTGGTTTTCGTCCTCCTAGTTAACATTTTCGAATTACTCGTGAATTTCCATGATTTTTTTCTATTAATTAATCGATCGAAGATCAAAGAATACCCGAGCTTGTGAACTTTCCCTCGTAAAATATCCAGGAAGAGCGAAGGGAAAACAGAGGGGAAAAAAGGAAAGGTGGAAAAAGGGCGTGAGTGAAGTTTCAGGAATGTTTTTAAAATGATAATACAAGGGTGTGCCATCGTATCGGGGATTACCACGAACGAGGTCCGACACAAAAGGCATTTTTATGTAAATCCTTCAGCCGGTGGACAATAATTCTACGTATTATACGACGGAACCCTGGGATAAATCTGAAATCTCTCGTGAGATACGGTGCACGACGGAAGAATGTAGAATTTCGACGACAAGAAGTTCAGAAACGGTTAACTAAGAAAGGAAGCACTCGAATTCTTGAAACGAACGCGTGGAACGTGCTGCGCAAGTCCTTTGATAATTTATAATATTTTCGTGTTATCTCCAAGTTTGGAGAGCCGATCTTCTGTCGCGTAGAGAAGTAAAATTTTTAATTTACAAGTCGACACCTTGGTTTCCTTTTATCTTTGAGAAAGGAAATTTTTGAGAACGAGTTTCGAGATAAGTACTCCTTCGAATAAAAATGTAGACGAGAATTAAATGTATTAAGCAGTGGCTAAAACAATAGCAAAGACTCGCTTGATATATCGACATAGAACTAAATATAAAGAGGAGATATTCTGAGAGAGATCGATCGTTCGATGAAAACAAAGGTTCAGCGTCTTTAAGTGAAATTTAATATAACTTAATAAAAGGGATTAAAATATTTTGCAAGTTTATTTCGGGAACAAAAACCAAAAAATGTGGCCTTGCCTGGGTATAGAAATAATTTTCAACTAATTTCTAACTTAATCTGGAAAAATTGAACGTAAATTTGATGTGATTTATTGAATAGCTGACTAAGTAACGTCTCTTCGTCGTCAGAAATAAACACTCTGTTCTCGTTCAGAATTATCTTCGCCTTTGACCTCAGTGGACGATAGTCGTCCAGAAGCAGTCCATAGAGGTATATCGTATGTACTATATTAACCTATGTTGATACATCAAATACTAGCGCAATAGCATCTGAACTTCGAAGATAAACGACCTTCAGCCTGCTATACCGTATATTATTTCTGTACTAATTCAAATTACCTATTACTAAAAATTCATGCGAAAAATCAAGATACTCTCTAACGAAGTAACGTCTTTGATTCAACAAAACAATAAGCTTTTCCTACGAAACAGACGAATGTCTCGAAATTCTAATAAATTCAGACCCTAAGCTACCAGTAACAAAAAATTCACGCTAGAAATCAAGTATACTTCCAAATCGAGTAAAATACTCGATTTCAATATCCTCCTACAAGAAAGATGAATACCTAAAAGTTCTAAGCTACGATCTCTAATTTCTCTTAGCGAAATATATTCTGCCGTAAGAATATTAAACCAAGATAGTTTTAAAAGTAAAAGAAAAATGCCCTCTTCCCTCGCGTATATCATAAATTCTACCTTTAACGACACCTTTAAAACCCGCACCTTGACGAAGCTAAATGGCCAGCAACCACGCAGCTCCAAACTCATCAACGAACCGAAGCCATTACACAAATCACACGCGATCGTCGGTAGATCGTAAAACGAGCCAAGGAACAGCGATCAACCGGCCGAAAGAAGTCGCTAGAAACGGATAAACTTCCTCTGGTAAAACGAAGAGGGAACGCGGAAACGTGAAATTGAGGATCGACGTGGATCCAACGGCAGAACCGTTCGATAGACGCGACGGTGGCTGTTTGCCATGGAATCAGGCGCAGGACGAGCGTGGAGAGGTATTTGCCCTGATGAAAGGGCCTTTCAGGCCGAGACAAAAGCGCCGCCGGCTTTCCGGCGCGATCGATCCGCGCCTATGAAGGGACAGATGGAAGCCGCGAGCGGACTAATTCGAGAAGCTGTCCTCGAATCAGCGCGTCGCGGCGCGCTGAAAAACCAATCGCCACCGATTCGTTTGCAACGAGTCGAGCGAAACGAAAGGGATGGTTCTCCTTTCGTCGAATAGAAAACTATTTTTCTTGGTAATTGAGACGTTTCACTATGTTTGAGAACGTTTGTCTCGCTGGGGAAATTTATAGCTTTTGCCATTCTTTATTACGGAATTTGTGGTTTGTTTGAGAATCTAAATAGAAAACTATTTTTCTTGGTAATTGAGACGTTTCACTATGTTTGAGAACGTTTGTCTCGCTGGGGAAATTTATAGCTTTTGCCGTTCTTTATTACGGAATTTGTGGTTTGTTTGAGAATCTAAATAAAAAACTATTTTTCTTGGTAATTGAGACGTTTCACTATGTTTGAGAACGTTTGTCGCTGAAAAGGTTCTAATTGTGATCATGCTTTGTTACTCAGTTTCTGGTTTCGTTATCTGCATTCAACAAGAAAACTATTTCTCTTGATAACTGAGACGTTGCACTATGTTGGAGACAGTCTGTGTCATCGGAAAAAGATCATAACTTTGATCGTTCTTTTTTACCTTAATTTTTGTACTATAGAGTTTTGTACTTTCTGATTCGATGTGCTTTTATCGCATCGTATGCGTTATACAAAATATAAGATTTTGAAATTTCATTACCACTATAATGTCGTTGCCACGTTACTGTCACGATTATATTGGTATACTTTGGAACTTAGGCAAATAATTCGTGCAATTTAATCCAAATGTAACTACAAAGTATCTGATCAAGATAGAAATTCACTTATTAGCTTCTACCAAGATAACCTTTCCTCCCTGTTATGTTATTTCAAATCCAGTTTTCCAATTTTCATATCTCATACATAATTCAACGCATTCGTTCACTTTAACATTCATCGAACTAATCTTTCAATCAATTCAGTCCACCTATCGATCTATTAAAATCATCAAACTCGATCCACGCAAGAAATATTCCATCTTTATAATCTTAAATCTAACAATCCTACCAACTCCAACATATCCTAAAGGAATAATTTCATTGAATTTATAAATTTATTTAACGAAATATCCCTGAAACTATAAATCGATTTTGAAACCCGTACCGAGGCTACTATCAATCTGGCGATAAAAAAAAACAAAAATTAATTTTGTGTTACGTAAAGGATATTGTCATGGCTCTGCAATTTCTGTTGCAGTGATATGTAACAGCGTGAACCGCAATTTCTGCATCGCGTCAAAGGGATCTAATTCACGCGGTAAATTTTTCTCCGTGCGATCGCGAGGCGGTCGTTTTGCCGCTAATTACGCGTACGGAGATACGCGTAGCCGCAGCTGGATGGCTCGCGTAGATCAAAGCTTGCCCTAACAATGACGAGCGAGCTCGACCTCTGTCTCGTTGCCCTTTAACCGGCCTTTCGACCTCGTCCTGTTGGTCACGTGAGAGAGGAAGGGAGAAGACAGGTTGCACCTCGTTATCGGTCCCGTGTGACCCGGTGATACAACCTGTCGGTCGTATTGCCGCACAAAAATTCCGCTGTTCGACGAAAATTAATATTCCCTCGTTTCGTAGAACGTTTACGACTCTGTGGCGTACAGCGAGTATTAGTCACAGTTGAGAAATCTTTTTAATTGTTGTTTATCTTATCCTATGCATACGTAATGGCTCGTGAAAATATTCGAGCACTCATAGAAACTTTTTATGGATATATTATGTGTATTATAGGAAGAAATTCTAAATTTTATTACCACTACAACGAGACACGGCTACTGTGATGGTATTACTCGAATCTGAGAATGTTTACAGAAGTAACAAGGTATTCTATTTACATACATTTATCTACTAATAATAGTTTCCTAATTCATTGACGCAACACTCTTCTCATCCCTCTCTATCCCTTCCTCGTGTACAATTTCCTCCTTTCAACCGTCTCTCCTTGTTCATACTCAGCTTCCTAAAGATTTCCTCATTAGAACTTTTGTAGAAATAAAATAGCTGTACACGGTACTTTTCAGTCATACTCGATACACATAGTACGTATATCTTTTGCAGTTAAATAATTATCCTCTACTACTATCGTGCTAATAATAGTTCCCTGGTTCATTAACGTAGTGTTTCCTTCACTTTCACTACAACTTCCTGTACATGTACAATTACCTCAACCCTTCCAACCCTTATTCTCTTATTCTCACCCGACTTCCTAAAGATACTACGAAACGACTACCTGAAAATGAAGAAGTTGTACACGGTATACCTGTGTACCTTAAATTTGCAATCACGCACGATACAATATGTATGTGCACATGTTGCATACACCGAAATAATAATTACAACACCACTAGCAACACATCTCCATCGTTATCACCACCATTGCCACTATCTACGAATTTACCTGCCAACAATACATCAACGTTGCGCCTCTTCCATTCTCCCTCCAACTTCTTTCACCCTTCGAATTTCCTCGATCCTGTCAACCTTTCCTCCTGCCTAACGTTCTAAAAATATACATGGACACACGATCTCTTCTAACGGTGTAGAACTAATTTCCCGATAGCCTCGCCTACTCTCTACAATAAGGGTCAATTATTTCGTCCGTTGGTAACAGTTCTGCACGAGGTCAGTGTACACGTAACCCATTTGCACGCGTGTGTTCCGTATCGTCGTGCGTGTACGTATATAGAACGACGTGAAAGGGCCTTGTGTATCTGGCTGTATGGATGTCCAGTGGGCAAATACACGCTAGGTCGAGCACGAAGGCAGCAGAAACTGTCGTGTCATTACTCTGTCGCGAGTCTCTCCGTGCACAGGCTGGTGAACGAGAATCGCGAACGAGGATCGTGAACGGCATTCGCTTCGTTATCGAAAGGGCGTGGTATCGTGATCGATTTTAACGGTATCCGGTCAATGACAGAGCGATACGTGTGTTTTCGATAACGAAGTTTCAACGTGTGGCTTGTTATTAGACCCCGTTTCCCATAAAATCTGTTTGATTTACCTGTCGATATTTGTTTGCTCCCTTTACTCTAACAACGCGACAATTGTTTGACGAATTAATAATACCAGCCGGTCAACTCGTATCAACGAATATTCTTCGCTCCGATAATTATAACGCGGGCTGATAGATAGATAGCGTGACGAGTGAATATTTTCAGGAATATCGCTGATATCCAAAGAATATTGCACGAAGGATATTGTAGTTTCCGGAGGAATCGAATTTTCAGTCGTTTTGTTGCTTGGCATCAGACAAGCTTCGAAATATGGTAAAGTTACTCACTTCCTTTTAACGCGTTCAATATGTACGATATGAATCCAAAAATTGATACTTTTTAGGTCGTTTATCGTATTGATTCGAATGTAGGAGACACGAGTCGAAAAGCACGAAACTGTGACAAAATATTTTATAATAATTCGCGTCGAATACGTACGTAAAAATTTTGCATTTAAAAAGTTAATACACAGCACGGTAGATGGATATCGAACTCGAAGTGAACGGATTAATGATTTTAATATTCTGCTTTAAATATGATGCTGAAGGTGGTAAGGGCAATGCCAATGTGCGTGTAACGTATGTAGACAAAATTATAGTACGATAGATCAATTACGTAGGTATTATAATTCTATCAAACTTCGACTTTATAAGCAAATTTCGTTCAAGATAGCGAAAATTTCATCGAATTCATTGACAGCATATGATCAAAAATGAAAGAGATACATACGATTAAATGAAAGTTTTGCAATTTCAGCATAGAATCCGGAAATATCAGAATTTGCAAGTTTGAATTTAAATCTGTATTCGTGAATATATAAATTTGAATGTAAATTGAAATTTGAATCTTAAGAGTCGTATGTTCGAACGCAGATTTGAATTCCTATTCGAATAATTAGAGAAAATGTTTTTCGGACACATGTACAACGAGTAACAAGTTTTACCTAAGTTGCTTATACATTATACAAGCTTTCCCGTAGTCGTTATGTTTGAAGCGTTGTTAAAATACTACTAATTCTTCGTTATTACAAAAGCAAATGAATAATCATTCCTCATGTAGAACAACGGTGCAACGGTGCAAGTAGTCAACGACGGAACCGCCGCGTCGTGTCTGACCATTGCGGTCTTCTACTACTGCAGTTCTTTCTGCGTTTCAACGTTAAACACGTCAAATATTACGCAGCCATTTCCCGTGAAATTTAATATAAACTCGAATGCAACGGCTATTAAAAAATAAATTATAAAAGATCTGAGCTACTTTTTTAACAAAAGAAATAAAATATTAACGCACCTCCTCTTAAACAGGAAGATCGACTATAATTTTAAAATACGAAAGATATCGTTTATTGTTAATTTTGTTAAACGATTAACGTTGAAATTCATCGTAATAAACTAACTAAATAAATTGAATATAAATAAAGTAAATACTACCGAGCAAAATAATTTCTTTCCTACGTACTATATTATTTTATCAGATAACGAAATAAATTTTTTCCACGCACCAGTGTGATTACTTAATTACACAATTAACATTAAAATACAGAATATACTAACATCGCGTGACGTTCAATCGGTAAAATCAGCGACGGTTTAACACTATGAAGATTTAATTGATAAATCACCATTTGGTAATAACTTAAAAGCATCCAGCCACGTCACGAACGTTGTACCAGGATCGCTAACGAATTAACATTAAACAGGCGACTAATTTTAGGCGACCCATTAAATATATTTGTTGCCGATGATTTAGTTACGAAAGGAATTTCGGAATCGAACCCGCAGTTTACAACTCGCTTATCCCGGGTTAATAGCGTTGATCATCGAATAGAGAAATACGATCCGATTTTCAGTTCCAGCAACGAATATTTCGATAATTGATAGTTATGTATGTTTTACGAAATGAATGTTATTATAGAAGAAATATGAGATTGCAGGGCACTCACGTTAGAGTTGTTTGATCATTCAGGCCTGATCTCCAGGTTGACCTCTGATCTGCTACACCCACGCTGAAAATAGAATAAAAATGTTCCTGGTAAAGGAATTTCTTTAAATTCGCTGATAGAATTTATACAAATTTGAAGAACCCAAATCGAAAGATAAGCTTTTCAAATATCGCTTGCAACAGGATACGAGGATTTCATAAAAAAATGATATGCAGCAAGTTCTTTAAGAATATAGAATTTTTTTTAGCGAATGATAAAATTCTATGGTGTAAGGCTTTTGTACATTTTTATCGCACTTTTCGAAGAAAATTTGTAGAAACGAAAAATTTGAAAATGCCAGCGCCTTACGCTAACACATTGAAATATAATTTGAAAAAATATTTATAACAATTTACATGGACTTCGCTAATACTAATAGACATTCGTAGTTTCAGTGTGTAATAAATTCTTTAAGAATACACAAATTTTTTCATGAAGATTATCAAATTTGTTATCACATTTTCGAAATCTACCACGAAATTGGAAAATTCAAAGACACGTAATATTTTAAATTAATAGAACTGTACTAGTGAAACATTAAAATCATTGAAGAAAAAAAAGAAGTTTATAATCTATCAATTCAGTAATATTATTAACTGGTGAATTATCGTAAAAGACTGCAAGTAACGAAAGCCTGAAAAATGAAATTTCTCATTTTTCCCGTTCCTGTCTCGTGATTTTCACGTCGTTTCGTTCGAAATCGCGAAAGGTGCTCGATCCGTGTCGGACATAATTAATTCTGTGGCGCATTCCATTAAACGCGACAGGTCTGGAATTATTATTCTAATTAATATACGACGGCCGATACGCGTGTATTAGCGGCCGACTGTTGCTCTATTAAATGCGACGCCATGGCCGGACAAAATTTAAATTTCAAATCGGTTTCGGTTGCGCGACGACGCGGCGGCCAGGGATTCAGCGCCCCTTTTCACCTATGCCACTGATCGATACAATCGTTCGACCCTCTTTTGCATTCGCCAATTTTCGTTTATTAAAAATGGCAAACCGCTCGGTGAATATGCCAACCTCTACGAGATAGTATTTCGCGAAACGATTCAGTTGTTTGGACTTCGATTTCGGTTACAGAACTACAAACTGAAAATTGTCGTCCAGGAAACTATCTTCTTAAGTTGAATGAAAAACAGCAAACGAGATCGTCAAATTAGACACAAATTTCTTATCCGATGAAACATTCTATCCGCAACACATTGAAATTATAAAACAATTACTTATATAATTCTCGTAATAATTTAATTGATCATTTTCAGATAGTAGAAGCGCCGTAGAAGTATACAGGTATAATGATCAAACTGAAGGAAGATCGTTGAAAAAATAAAAATATGAATTTAGAGTGAATCGTAAATCGAGGCGACTATAAAATCTAAAAACTAAACAAACTCAATTTATCGAATGTAAAAATCATAGAAATTATTTGTAATGAAAAAAATGATCATGAGTATATTATACTCTATCTCTATGATACCAAAATTTCATGTTTCAGTATCGTTTTTCTCCGTATTAATAGATTACACGACAAAGGAAAAAATTTCAATGGAATTTTCAGATCGAACGCAAGTTGAAACGGACATGACAATCGAGAAACTGACTGAAACTTTTCCTCTCGGAGAACCTCTTCGTTCAGCATTCGTATTTCCACGGCATCCGTTTAACAGGAAGTTGCCGGTCTCGCTGGCTCCACCGGCGCTATCCGCGAAACGTAAAACGAAATCGTAAGCCGCTTAAAGACTTAACGGACCCGACGAAAATTCTACTGGTTCGCCGCAGCTCGCACGAAATCCTCCTCCGCCCTGTTTCATGCTGCTCCACTCGCGTTTTTTTCCCGCGATACCAGTCCAGAACAAACAAAATGTAGCGGCGCCTGTTACCGTGAGATAGGTGAGAGAAATTTTTGTTGCGTGACGGGGTATAAATAGATCGTTCGACAATAACTGAAAATTGTAATGAAGCGGTCCAGAATGAATGAGGTTACTATTTTTATCGTTTTCTCTCTTTTATTATTTTTTTTCTTTTTTTTTGGATTTTTAAATCTTCAACCTTTCAAATTTATGAGTTTTTAAATTCAAAAAGTTTGAACTTCCTGAACAAATTTTTCATATTCTCAATTAACTTTCATATTTCTAAGCCTTTGATCTTTCGAAGTTTTAAACAGTCGAATATTTAAGTCTTCAATTTCTATTTGGCATTTTCAAGTCTTCGAATCTGCAAATTTCATTCTTTTATATTTCCAAATTGCCGAATTTTTGTATTTCTACGTTTCTGCATCTCTTTCGTGTAACTTTTTTAATGTTTCGAGCAATTTGAATTTATAGATCATTTCAGCTTCAAATTCTTTGGAACGAGAGAAATTTTGCAGGAAAGAATTCAATAGTATGCTTCGAAAGTGTTATCCAAGTTTTATTGAAAGGAATCTGAGAGACCTTAGTAATCCTAATGCTACATATCAACGATAATATCCTGAAAGGAAGACCCTGCGGCTATAGGGCTGAATAAGTACCATAAATAAGAGGAACAGCAACCACCAACCGACTTCACCAACGTTTACTTACTCATAGAAGTACCTGTTGCGAGGTACACTCTATTCCTCCAAATTTAACTACCTACTTCAAGAAAAATCCTCTTAAAATCAAATCTTGTACCATTGACATTAACAAAAAATATACAAATTGAAAAATAAAGTGAACCCTCGTTAAACATTACACGAATTCCACTAAACGAAACTAATATCTGTTTACAGGGAACATAACAAAGTAATTAAAACGCGTGTTAAATTACTTAAATAAAACATGGAAAGGGAAAAATTGCAATTAACGGAGTGTCACATTTTTCAGTGTGGGAAACCATAATGAGAATCAGAGGATAGAAATGTAAAAATTTTTAAATCGAAATATTTGAAATTTCGCAAGTTGCAAGATTCAAATTTTAAATCTCTCGGTCTATCAAAAACGTCTTACGATGAATTTGAAGTGTTGAGGTGGTCACCACTTCTAAGAAAACTCTACATCTGGTCTTTTTGGTTTTCTCAAGCACTGAAACCATCGACAGCGTATAGATAAAAGACTGGGACGAAGACCATAAACAGTAGACAGGCGACGATGGCTTCAGGGCTTTCAGTCATAGGGTTACACTGCTAGCGTGCGAATCTGGACCAGCTCAGATTATATTCCTTCTTGTATTAAAATATATTTTCTACCTTACAATTTATCCACGCGTTCCTTTGTTCACACATCTAATAAACTCAACACGAAGAAAATGACTGGAACGATAGTTATAATTTCTTTGACATCGCTAGATCACAACATGTATCATGTAAGACTAGTTCTAAAAGAATTATAACTGACCTATATTTTTTCAAACTTCAGTGTATTGTAGGTATATCTATTAAATTTCTGTGTTCGTCGTTGAAAGAAAAATTCATCTGGGAAAGTTTCAAATTTATGACTGCTTCGAGCGATACTTCGAACATATCGAAAACTGAAATATCGTGGATCTCGGTACAACATCTTAGAAATTACGAAAGAAACAAATCGACCAGTCGAAGAATTATCGTTGGCGATCATGTTTCGTGACCGATCGAGAATGCAGGGTAAAGCACAGGTGAAAACCGACGGAGGATGGAACGGGTATTTTATGGAAAACGAGAACTCGATAGAACGCGACGCGCTGCGTCGGTTTCCAGGGTGCAAATAACGCGCTGAAACTGGAGACTCTCGAACGTCGCGGTACGTTTCTAGCACTGGCTTTATTATGCGGGAACACGACCATTCTGTGGACGTTTGATGCGCTCGCGAGTAAAAAGAATTCTCATTCTTCTCTGCGGAATCTAATATCGAAACGGTGTCAGGTGTTAAGACGTTCTTTTGTGCTTAAAAGAATGTATATGTGCGATATAAAGACACGGAATTATCCACTCTGTGAAAAGTTCCAATTTGATTTTCTAACGTTCCGTGTATTTAAGGAATCGTACGATTGAAATGTAGAAATGTTTCTGATTGAATATTTATATTTTTGCAGAATAAAGTGTTCGAGTTCTGAATTTGTTCATACGGGTGGAATTTTAAAGCAAATAGGTGGATTTGATGGAGAAATTTATTCAACAACAACCTTCTTTACGTTGTTGTATATCGAATAATTTATAATTATTTTTTAATCTTGCGAAACAATATATAAAGAGACAGCTTTGGTTGTAAGTAAGTGGAATAGGATGCTACGACGGTGTAACAACCTTAAAGTAGAATGTTGTCTTATAGTCAGACAAACTTACATCCCTACGTTTCTCAACTAAAGACTCCGATTTAGATGTTCCGTCGTTAAATGAGTAAAACACATAACACTAGTAGTAGGGTTACGTATTTATGATATGGAAATATCTCTTATTATATGAAATATACAGGAATACACATGACGGTATAAACTACTTCAAATAGAATATTATTTGAGAGTCAGACAAACGTAAATCCCTATGTTTCTCAATTAAATAAGCCGTTTACACAGCATGAACACAGATTGGCGTTCTAACTGAAATCTAACTAAAATTATGTTATCTGTAACGAGCAACACGACACAGTTGGTGTTCGATGCGAAACAGAACAGAGACATTATAATCCCTTTGACTCTCACGAAAGAGGTGTACAAATGCAATATTCTGCAAGGTATAATATTGTAATTAATAATCGTTGCCTATCAATCATTTTACATTTGATCGAAGAACAAAATTTTATTAACCATGAACAACATCTTCAAACGACGGAGAAGAAAATCTTCACCGAACACTCGAGAAAAGAATTAAACATCTTCATTAAAAAAGAAAAAAACCTTTGTTCGTTAACCGTTTCCAAACTACTTGAATACGATTGTTATCCATTAATTCGCAGGTTAACCAAACTGAATAAAACTCAGTGATTGTATATAAAATTTAAATAGTACGAAATCTGCAGTGCTGTACACGGGAAAAAAAAGAGGAGGAACAGTAAAAAGAAATTACAGTTCTAAGTACTGTTGGACGAAAGCAGTCGTCGCTTAACGACACTAGCGTCGAGTTCACCAGAAGAAAAATCCAACGCCTGGACACCGAGGGCAACGTAATAACCACAAATTGTCGAGTACAATCGCACGACGAGCGCTTTTCCTTTGGAAATTTCCATTGTAGCGAAATAGAAAAAGTAAAATCGTTATCTAACCGACGAGGCCGCGGGGACTCGTCCGTAAAGAGGGGATGCTATGAAACAACGCCGGAGAGGGTCCCGCAGCTTTCGTCTGGTAAACGCGAGGAAAAAGAAATACCTAATTAAGTAGTGCGTTTGAAACGCGGCAATTTGCGTGAAGAGGCGAACGAACGACGAACGACCAGGGAGAACCGTCTCTGGATGTATCCCGACTCTCGAAACTCGATAAGAGAACCTCTGTTGTTTCTTCTTTCGAATGCAGATCCCCTGGAATCTTCTCTATCCCTCCCGGTTTGTTTTACATTATTTATCTTCCTTCTATTTTTTCTCGTTGCATCGTTACGATCGATGTTACGGGGTGAATGACGTATTGCGAGGAATTAATCGACGTGTTATATGTTGCATGTATTTTTTAATCGAAGTGTGTACAGCAAAAAATGCGAGGTTTATTTTTGCTGAATGTTTGATTTTGATATCGTTTTTAACGAACAACTCGTTAGATTAAAAGTCCAAGTCTTTCAAAAATAGGTGATAAATCTGTGGAACTTTTAGATAATCAAGGGAATATTTTATGTTATAGCACTTGGTATTTTTGAAACGTTCGATAGGGTGGCAAAAAAAGCATGTCTGATTCTACAGGTGAATTAGAAAGGTGTCGATAGGAGAAAAATTATACAGAAAAATTATGTTGTAAATGATTTGAGTAAAAGAGAAACAAGATCTTGCAAGGCGCAAGGAAGAATGAACAATGATAATCGTTAAAACTAACCATATGGTAAAAATGATTTTAGTAATTTTCACAGGTTTGTGGCTCTAACATCGAGAAGAATGCCAAATAAAGAGAACGAAAACTCGTGTTAATTAACACGGAACAACTACCTGTCTGTCTAGTCGTAAACAATTAAGTAGAGTAACTAACTATCGAACAAAAGCGCAATGACAAAAGCAATATCATACGAATCTAATAAATTCCCTGCTACGTCTCAACGTAAACTACAAGAAGAGTAAACTGTAAGGAAACCGCGTTTCAGCAACTTCTCCCTTCGATAAGACCGTTCCGTCCGCGTAGCAAACACATCAACGAAATATGAGACAAATTTCAGCGGAAGTTGCGAGGTATTTCGGGACGAAAGGGATCTCGGCAGAAGTCGCTGGAATCCCAACAAAATATTCCCAGGCAACGTGTATCCGTGCCCGTGTTTCAATTCGAACTATCCGACGCAGCTTCGTCCCGGAACTTTTTCTCCTGACTTCGTACTATTCTCCTACGTTTCTGCATCTTCCTCTCTTTCTCTTTCTCTTTCTCTTTGTCGCTGTCTCTTCATCGTGCGATGGCGAGTCAGAAGTTTGAAATTCAAATACGCGAAAGTTTCGCCAAGAATAACGTTGTCCCGCTTGTATCGTGGACCGAAGTTCCAACGGTGAAAATTCTTGGTATTCTTTCGTGACATGGCCTGCCTCTTTTCGCTGGGACGTCGACTGAATTTTCCGGCAATAATCACGAGAATCGAGACGAGAGAGGCTTTTGTCGTTTCTCCGCGTATATTGAGTTTCGGAGACGGCGGAGTTTAGGTGCGCCGTGTGCGATACGTTCGCTGGAATCTTTGATATGAGAGAATCTAGAGGGAAAGAGGCGGGCTGTTTTGCTGTAACAAGTGTATTCGGAAATGGGAATCGAACGTTAGGATTATTTGATGCGACGGTGATGTAAATTGCACGTTACCAGTGTAGACCTTTGTCCGTGAAATGTGAAAGTTTATTCATTTAGAAAGTATATACGCTATTGCCAGATACTATTTGCATATTTCTTGCTGTATTATAAAAATAAATTAACGTTTCAGCTTGTCTTGTGTATCGTGTTAGTACATTATGAAACAAAATAATTCTTCCCCGATATAGTTCCTTTCAAACAACGACGGATAGTATCGTTTTTAATTACGCAAAATATACTATTACAATTATGTAAGTAGAATATACAGTCATTAAAATTGAGAATACTAATAACAATTTGTCTATCCTGTCCCTTTTATACGTATAAGGTAACCGATGATTATTATCGTGATTAATTTATATTTAAATTTCTTTTCTTCCCTTTCCCTTGGTAAGGTGTTCATCGATGAAACGCAGAAACGAGGGAAGAACGTTATTACAGTTATTACACAGACCCATAAACGTTTAGAACCTTTTCCTTCTCGAAACGCTTTAGTTTAAAAGAGTTTCATTGTCGCAATATATCGAAGTCCATTCTGATCATAAAAATGTTCAGAGCGCAAAAGCTTAAACCACGGACGTCTTAAACTCATCCGTATCAACTTCGCCAAAACCTCGATATCTTCGCTATAAATCTCCAGCGTGAAACTCCTACACATTCCACCGCTATTTCCTCAACTTTCGGACGAGTATCGTCTCGGACAGCAATTCTACGTCTGGTGCAATTTGTTTTCCAATGATCCGCAACTCGTAATTCCATAGGGGAAAGGGGGCGGCAAACAGCGTCCGTTAATGCACACGGCGCTAACCAAGGCACGTGGTGGAGAACACATTTTTCAGATTCCACGTTTATTGCCGCAGCTTTATGATACCTTTATGATACGTGCGCGCACACGTCCGGCCACCGTTACACGCTCTTGCTCTTACCTCGTTCGATTCTTTTTGCACGCGCAAGGCGTGTGCAATTCGCGTTCCAACCGCACCGCAAATTCCATTCGTTGTTGTCCGCCCATAAATTACGTACCTTTTTCCCACGATACGATCCAGCTCGCCACCTTCCAGATACGTTGAACGAAAAATAGACGTCGAACGCTATGACTGGTTCCACTTTGTGATCGAAGCGATTCAAGAGTACATGAGTTCCATAAAAAAAAGTATGCGTCTGCTGGATGTTCAATGTGCAATGTTTATAGCGCGATCGGCGTTTGATATTTAGTTTCTTCTTAGTTTATAGTCAAAAAGATATTCCCGGAAGCTGCTCAGAATTTAGACAACGACGCGTGTATCTTGAAATATTTCTATCGAATAAACATGTAATACGGAAGAATATTTTATGCATTATATTTTATATGTGAAGAATGAAAAAATTCGCGTGAAACAGAATGTCGAAAATAAGATTTTCATTTATTCAAACGAAAGTTCAGCCAACGTTCTAGCTAGATGAACGTTCGTCGTGAATTATTCGGTGAATCTAATTAGATAACTAGATTAGATAATCGCGATTGTCGCTTGTTATACGCATGAAAAATTACAAGTAAAGAGGAGAATCAGTGAACTGTTCATCTCTCGACAAGTTTATATGAATAATGTTCCAATAAAGTTCATCATTCCAGAGTTAACATCATTTAATGCGATAATTATCCTTAGTCGTATCAGAGATCTAACCTACCAGCAAACGACCATAACCGCGGTCAGAGCTGTTCATTAAATTTACGCTGTCAGTGTGACGACTCTATGAGACAACAGATGTTCGATAACATTTGTTTAAAATGGCTGTTAAGTTAGAGCAGCATCGCGCGATGCTCCAGATGTTCAAAATATTTGGACACTTTTCGGATAAACTTCATGCACGCGCGTAACATTTCAAAATGTAATATTCAAGTAAAAACGAGAGTATAAAAGTTCCATTCTCCTGTGACTTTATTTCGATACGCTCAAACGCCACCCTATGAAATATTGCAGCCTTTTGGTCGCTTATGGATGCCTTGGAAAATGCGCGGGTGAACGTGCAACTTCTCTGCAACGCTCGTTCTGATAGCGAATATTTATCGTTGTCGTTATTATTGGAATTTTGCGGTGGTGTTAGTACGTATAACGAGAAGATGATAAGATTGCTCGTATTTAATAATCCTAAGAAATAATAATAAAACGAGCTAGCTTATTAGAATTCGATTCTTCGCATTGCAATTATGATAGCGTGAAAGCGACGAGTACTGTGCAAATATTACATATTCGTAGGGATGAGCAAACCTAACTTAAATGAATAAACTAACGTAGTTTGCCGATCGTAAATTGTACAGTTTTCGAGTATGAACAAATTCACGTGTTCGACGACGTAATAAAATGGAATGGAAAAGGATTAAAAATTCAATTAATTGACAAATATCAATATAATTTTGCAAGTACAGGGTGTCACACGCAACTGAACCAAGCCGTTACTCTGAGACGATAAGACATACTTTTACGTAAGGAATGATAAAACACATCCGATAGCTGTGTGAAAAAATATATGGTTCATGACATATATAATTTTATATTCAATTTCAATATATGATTTTGAAGCATCTCCATTTCCAGAGTGGATGCATACGTCGTGTAATGTATCATTCGAAGCCAGGTAACCTTTTTCTATATTCCACCGTGTCAAAATTACAACTTGACCCAGTTGCAAAAATGCACCTTGTAGATACGTAAGTTATTTATTACGTTATACCTTACTTTATTCATCGTTACGAAATATACAAGAACACAGTTCCCAACGAGATAACAAATTTTAAAGCTCTCGATCATTTCTGAGCCCCTTAGGGGTTCATTGAATTTTAGAAAAGTGCGTGAGAAAGAAACGCTTTGCGTAATATTAGCATATTCGTCGGACGTAATATTACGCGGATGAAATTTTCGAACATAGGATTAATCATTTTTCGTCAATTCCCTAATTATTCTTTTGCAAGGATCTCAATGCTATGGAATGCAAAGCCTCGATACGATTTAAGCATCTTTTCATATTCACCCAAATATATTCGAAAATTCTCTACGTTCATAATCGATCACAATACAACGTCGAAATGAATTTAACCACCTTCCGGGCGAATCTTTCAGCGTGCAGCCGTATCAACGAACTCATTAACGCATTCGACGCATTATACGGTCCGTATTTCTTTGTCCCTTTGTTTCGTTTCGTCGCACTCGCTCCACGATAATTCCACCCGCCATGGAAACTAATCGCAGAGCTCACGGTTTGCCGAGCAGAACTAACGTGGCATTATTCCGGAAACGGACAAATAGGTAACCGTTGTCGACAAGCGGGACCGAACAGATCATATTTCTCTTCGGGCAACCGTTTCCCAATCCCCTGTTGCGTTTCTCTGCGAATTGAACGTATGGCGATTAGAATCGATCATTCGATTCCTACGATGAACGAGGAAAATGTCGAACCTTATGAAGAAAATGAAAGAATGCTAAGAATTACTCTCGTAATTACATAGCGAAAAGGAAAGTAAACAAATATTTCAAACACGTCAAATTGCTTTAGCTTTCTGCCAAAGGGAAACGTACTTTCGATACTCCTTTTTCTATGTCGATAGATTTTCTATTTTATACCATTGAGCTTTTATTTGAAATGTTTCGTCGTGAAATTATTAGAATCAATTTAATACTGGAAAGATCAGTGGCATTATTTTACCCCATTAAATTAATTTTGTGTCGACAAAAGTTACTGTTTTTGCTAACACGTATAATTATCTGCGAGCTTTTAACTTTCAAAGAAAATCGTTTTCTTGTTTTAGACGAAACTTTCTTCTGCAGACGAAACGAAAGATTATTTTTAACAATGGTTTTTATAGGGTATAATAATAAAAGTATAGATACCTAAAGGAAAAACACCAGAAGTAAGAAACTGGTACTTCTAATGCTGAGTACCGTAACGATTAACTTATGTCACATCTTCTATAAAAAGTTCACACGTATGGAAGAAAAGTGGTACAAAAGTTTGTTCGTGATGTTAACTGACACGTGTTTGCGATAAATACTTGAAACTTCCATGTACATTTTCAGGCCTGACTTGAACTTCGTTCACATAATCGCGATAATGGTGTCTCGTTACAACGTACACGAAGCTTCCAAATATTTTACACGGCATACGTAACATATACATAAAATTTTCTTTCTTCAATTTCTTTCAAATAGTTTAACGAGCCACGTCGATACGCTTGATGTTGCTATTTGAACGACCGGCCAATGTGCCGAGGAAATTGTACAATTTCTAATTTCCAAATTTCGTCATTTTTTATTAATGACGCTAACCTGTTAAATACGCGTATTCACAAACACATAAAGGATATCGTATTCATCAGAGAAAGATTTGCAGGTTGAAACGAGATCCGTACTCGAGACACAAGACACAAAAGGATTGGGCACATGAAACTTTAAAATATTTCAACGAGGAAAAGCGCAAGTACTAAACAAGATCCGGCGAGATTCCCGTCGCATCAAAAACTCGGCTCACTTTAAAAAATGCATTTTCTGTGTACATCTGCCGTGACTTCCCTCCACGATTCTCCGAAAGCCCTTTCCCGCGACGCCGTCCCTAGTTGAATTCGTTATATGGCATAATGTAACTCCATGAAATACCTTGTACACGTGACGTTTTATTTAAAAACCCGAGACTCGCTCGCACGTGTACCCTTCACAAGCCTCCACAGCAATTTGTTTTCATGGCTTTCGAATGTTCGACTATTCGATGCGACGATTACCACGTTTCCCTGCTAAATTAAATTCTTCGTGAATTTTTAATCCGATATATACGTAATGCGTTGTTACAGTTCGTAATTCTCTTTAGAATATGCGCTTTTTTTCATGTGAATTATGACGTGGATCAGGAGTGACAGAAGTACGTACCTGACTGAGTATTTCCTATTCAATCGTTCGTGTATAATTTGGTAATTCTATTTTATCTTGAAAATTTGAGGATACGATTGTAGATAGGAATATAATAAATATTCGTGAGAGAGAGAGAGAATTCGTATTGCTTTCTCATTATCGATATCTCGATATCAACTCGTGAAATAATAATTTTATATAAAGTAGACGGATAATCACTAATTTTAATCGAGCGTTTCGTATTATTTATTCATTTTGTATCGACCCTACGTCTGTTTATATATATTCATACTTTTCCATGATAGAATAGTTTATATTCGATATTAATTCTATATTCTAGTTTACGTTTCTCCATCCATGTTTACTCGTAATAACAGAGATTATTATTTATATAACAATGGAATTATACAGATCGGTAGATATTACATTGATAACAATCTGTGACATATGTAATACAATGTATCAGATTTTAAAGCAATCGGTACGCGATTCGTATCATATGAAAACCATCTCACCAACCCTTCTATTCCGTTCTTATAAAATACATCATTTGTCAGAAACAAATTAACAAATCTTGTTTTGCGAAACAAATTAGCGAATTACTGAACGAATCTTGATTGAGAACGATTTCATAAGAAAACGCCGATTATCACTGGAATTAGTCCAGTCGCGTTGTATCCAATCAGAGCTTCTTTTATCCGATACAGAGTTTCGTCAGATAATTATAGTTACCTTTAGCAAGCGTTCGACGTTAGGTAATTATAGTTACCTTCAACAACGAAATTGTTAAAAAAAAAAAATCACACGCATACACATACCAGAGAATATACCTTAACGAACCATTTTATTTTATCCGCTAGCGACCAATTATCGCGGCTTTCATCAGATGGCAAAAGAAGGATGGCGACGAATCTGGGTCGAACGTGGTGCCGGCTGAAAATTGCTGGTATTATAAACAGTTAACGACAATTAGCCGGACGTCCGGTATCGTAGCACCGTGTACGAAATCTGTTATCCGCCAGCCGATAACAACGCGACACTCGGCCCGCTCCGAGCCAAATTTATCGTCAATAATTGTCAACGCGAGCTCATCTGTTTGCGCGAATGGCGGCCCCGATTTCCGCTGTTAACGTTTACTTAATAATTTGTAATTAGCGAGCACACGATCGCCGTTAATCGACTCGCCCAGGCGAACGCGATCATTCTTGCAAGGGAGGAGGTTGAATTGTGACCCTTCGTCGACTTCATAATACGATCTATGATATAACTAGGTCGTAAAATTAGTCGAAGGATTAAATTTATATGTTTGAGCATGTTGTCGAGTGAACTGAGAGAAATTTGATACGAGAAACATTCGAAAACATAAATAATAAGTTCGATCTTATCAATAATATCTTTTCTCTTCCCTTTTTTTTTTTTTCTGTAGTACGTAAGTTGATAAAATTTCTTCTTCTTTTTGTATCGTCAGAATGGTTGATTGGATGTTTGAGATTTTGAAAACATAATATGTTGGATTTTATTGATATAATATCTGTATTTAATATAATACTTGAGATTTGGAAAATATGAAGTTCCCAGTTTTATCGATATTAATCCGAACCCTTTATCATTCTTTCCAGCCAACCGTTTCCTCTTAAATATTCCGTTTTCCACACACGAACGTCCGCTTCCACGTCACTGGAAATTTTACGCGCATTTCTACGTGGATAGCTCGACGCGAAACACTTTTATTGTCCATCGCGAATCCACGAGCAACGTTCTCCTCTTCGTTGCGACGCGTCTCGTCACACGCGTATAAACACATCAACGCGTTAATGGACCGCAATTTCTACACCGTTTTCGTGTTCAGTTGTCAAGTGGAATTAATTTCATAGATATTCTCAGGTACAAGCACATCGGTACTAGCAAATCAAAGTAGGAATGATATATGTGCGTACGTGATTCTGGACTGGATAACAAAACACACGTTCAACGATAGTTAAATGTGCGGTGCAAAAGCATACGTAAAGTAAATGCAAGAAATATTCGTATACGTCCATTTTGATTAATTATGTTCCATATTTTATTTTAATGACAAAATATAGACCCTGATGTGTGATATATTTGTTGAATTTATAATCCAACGGTTACATATAAATAGATTATAGTAAATTGTTAAATATATTAATGATTACTATGGAATTTTTATGATTTATAAATTGCACGAGAAAGTAGGCTTATAAAGGGAAAAGAAATAATAATTCTTGTTCCAAGTACCTCGTATAAAGAAAAGAGACAGAAGGTAAAATAAATTAAGAAAAAGAAGCAAACAAATACCAGTCGAAATTCCACAAGTAAAACTCTACGTCAAGTATCCTTCTTCGTTTTATTCCCTGACAAATGAAGGAAACCAAGAATTTCGAAAGAGAAAAGAAATAAAACGAACGTAGAAAAGTAAACAGAGCTGCAGAATTAAAAGACCGCGCCAAGTTGCACGAACAATTCCTTATCGTATCATCCTCGTCGTTCCTGTAAATTGCCCAATCGACCAGATAAGTCTACAACATATCCTAAATCCACTTGTATTCGTTTCTCATTCTCGCAGATAGAACCTCATCATCGTAAAACAAGACGGAATTATCATTCATGAACTTTCTTCGACCGTGAAAACCGACTTCCACCAGTTACTTCCGTCTTGTTGCAACTGCGCGGGCAAGAACGATGGAAAGAAGAGAGGAACTCTTTTAAAAGTTCCGCGCGAGAAGATTAATTAAAAGACGTCGCGAAGAAGAAACAGTTTACACCGTGCAAAAGCGACATCGAACTTTTTAGCTTCAACGTGATTCGCGTATTCTTCGTTCCATCCGCGATCTTTCGACCACTTGCGTCCTTTTAAGCGACTTTCTCCATCGACTTTCTCCGAGGTGCAGACTCTTCAGAGTCTTCAGAGGGGACATCAAGGTTTCGATCACGTTGGATCTCTGGCCTCTGTCTCTGTGAAAAGTTGCCGATGCTTTTCCGCATCAAGGAAGGAAACTGTCGCGATCCCTGCCGATAATTGGAGGAAAACGAGCAGCGAGGAATTCAGCCGTGCGATTAATGAACGTATAAATACGTCGTCGTTGGCCGCATTTTGTTTTCCTCGTTTCCTTTCGCCACGACAGTTTCGATTCTCTCATCCCCCTTTCTATTTTCTTCGCGTGAACTTTTAACGACGCAACTTTTCTACCTCGCTCCTTGTTAACGATTTGCAATCGATCGAGGAAGCAGCTTTTGCTGTTTCCGGGACCTTCGAATCTCGTTCTACAAGTTTTTGGGCAGGAAAGTTGGGGAGAAACGTGTTACGCAGAGCGAGGACGCTTGTTCTAATTTGACCGATACAAATGAAATTACAACGTAGCTAATTAGTCAGAGCGCGGGTGTTTATACGTTTGGTAGAAAATCGCAAACTTGCACAAAGTGCAAATGGTGTGAAAAATATATAAATTGTGCAAGGTATAGTGCTTTCTATAATACCTGATGGGTAAAATAATCTGCCACGTTTTTTTTTTTTTTAAACTATATTCTCAAGAATATGAATTTACATAGAAGAAAAGGAAAACCACAATCTACCGATAGTATTGTCCTTTTAAAGCCGATTTTGTCTGCTTCAACCAAGCAGAAAAGATTCTAATATTTTTTTTTTTCTTTAGGAGATCTTTGATAGAATTTTATTTCTGCAGAAAAATGCATTTGCACTGATTGTTGAGGTTCGAGTATCTTTTAACTTTCTTAATTCTCTATTTGGAATCGCATGAAAGAAAATCGTAACTTTTCGTTGGAAAGTTATCCAATTTTAAAAGCAATCTTAATAGATAACTTTGCTGAACTCGCTAACTCGCGTGGTGTTTCTTTACGTCGAATGATCTCGAAAGAGAGTTTGCGACACCGAGAGTTTTCGATGTGACAACTTAATGGCGTGAAGCTACCATTGTTATCGAAGACGGTGCGATGAAAATTGAAAGAATCGTTTAATTTAAACTGAACTACTGTTGAAATACTTTGCCTCACTTTTAAGCACGTAAGTGCCTCAAGTAATTTAATTTATCACTGTAAATTGAATTATTGTATTCTCACGAGCGTAAGAGTAATTCTTTGCTTATTACAGTGCTTATAATCGAATAGAATATTACATATATTTTAATGTTCCTTATATTGCAACAACAGGTGAAATATCAAAAATATTGTAGTCGATGAGAGAACGACCATTTAATAATTCCTCTTCTTATTCTCTCATTCTTCGTCGGGAAGAAGCATTTAATAATTCTTCGCAGATAAAATGGAGAGCAGAAGTTAAAAATCCATAAAAAGAAAAATTGGAGAAGATCTATAAATTGTAGAGATGTAAGGAAAATGAAGAGAAGGTAGAAAGGTTCATAGAAATATATCTAAAATATTTGCCTTGATTTATCTAGAGATATCAAATTTCTTAATATTAATAAAAATTCCACGTCGAGTTTAAGTTCACCGTTTCACAGATAATTTACAACAATGGTTAAACAAGTTGTTCAAGTCAGCTAAATCGATTCGTTTCGTCAAATCTATTCGCTTTTAAAATGCTTCTCTGCCCTACCATATCTACCATTGAAATCCAAAGAAAATATAAAGGACAGACATGAATCTTTCCGAGAAACCACTGAGACTGGTTTGTAATCTCGTTCCTGGTAGAACGATCAGTTTCAGTTGCATGGGACGCAAAGATGGAATCTGAATGGCGCGATACAACGAACGAACGTTCATAATCCGTACGCAGAATCCTATAAACCAGCTCGCCGATCTGCAGTTGATTGATTCAAAAATGTTATGACCTGTGCGAATGACAGCTCGATAATGAGTTTGTCAACGAACGACGAGCTCGAGCTGATCGCGACTCGATATCGGTGAATTATTTTTTCCCCCGTAAACAATGCTCGGACAGCGTATTATCTTCGTTGGTTCTCAACAAAAATATACCAAGGAAATATTCTTCACTGAAATTCTCTCGAACGAGCATTAAAAATATAAACGGCACCTTCGACGTTGCCGAGATAAAGTTTCTCTAACGCTTTTGTAAAAATCAGAATTTACATAAAGATCCGTAATTTAACGATTACAGGACGAATATGAAAAGCATCTTTCTTTTTTAAAGCAGCGTAATTTTTCAAAGTACACTCGTTCCACGTGGTTAATAATCGCATCTGTTTAAACAGTTAATACGGCGAAACTTAACAATAAAAAGAAATCGTTTCGTCGATTTCTCCGTTGCAGGATATTCAAGAACGAACAGAGATAAAATACAAAAAGTAAAAGAATGGGAAGTAAAGCGAAGAAAAGGTGATGATACTGGAATAGGGAAAAATAGGGCTCTCTGTGTTTGAACATTTTTTTTCAACGACAAGAGCAGACTCGACGTGCTTCAATATACTAAAAACCTTGCTGTTTTTCATCCTTTACCGGTGGAAACTCTATTTAGAGAAGTCGCGTGCGCGATGCTACGCGTGCATTCATGGGACACGTGTCCCCCGTGTGTTTTGCATATTTCGAAACGGAGCATTTGACTGATGAAAACATTTTTGTGTAGACCATCGTGACGTACAATGGACGTACATGCGAAACCACCTCCTCCCTGCTTCACCCTTTTTTACATCTATAGTCTCATTCCCGTGGATGCACGCGAAAACGACGAAATATCGACGCCGCTTTAATTACTTTAATTATCTCGAAAATATTTTACCAGACGTTTAATCGCGAGGGACAGAGGTAAGCTAAATTCGAAAAAGCTCGCTTGCAAATTTCCAGCTGTCTATTGCGTTACGTTCGGTCCATAAAGTCTGTCTTTCCTGTCGTTTTTCGGGAAGGCGTAGAAGAAAAAATGCAATTAAAGGGGGAAACAGAGTAGAAGCGAGGAAAAAGACGAGGAGAGAAATAGAGAATGGCGGAAGTAGGCTGTTGGATTACCGGGGATTATTCAGAGAAGAGACATTCGCAGAATGCAACGTCGATGCGCAGGATCTAGCAATAAACTGCGAAGCCACCCGCTGGAAACGATTCGATTTTGCGCTCGTACGAGCATGCTTTTGCCACCACTATAGGGACGTCACCATAACATGCGTCAAATTATGTCTGCAAGATACTCTCCTCGTTTCACGATGAAAACACGTCGTCGTCAAGCTTCTCTGAACTTTAACCGATAACACGACCAGAGGAAAACAAACATTTACTCGACGACTTAATCGTTCGTCTTAATCTTTTATTGAAATTCCACGGGAATAGTGAATTTCAGTTTAATTAGATCCCCGGTGTTATGTACTTTTTCATATAACATTTTTATCTCTTTGAGTACAGCCACTCTACATACTCGTTTCCTTATAATTCTAACGTTATCATTGTATTATTGCAAAAATCGACAACTCTACTTTTTTTAATTTATCCATGCCAAATCTTCTTTTCTGCATTATTGCCATTTATCCATTAAGCACCGGTATTGCATTAACGCGACATTATATTTGCGAAATTTTTTTTTTTTATGAATCTGCATTATCAAGTTTCATATTCCGTATTTACACTTTTTCATATCGTCGCTGTGAGAGGAAATTTTAAGGATTCGTTTAATATTGTAATATTGTTCCGTCATTATTTCCTTCATTTCGGTTCTACGATTTTATGAAACTAGTGCGTCATATAACGTTACGATAAACCATTGCTCGATCCTTAATGGCTTAACAGAAGCTTTATTTACTAGAATTGATGTATTTTGCATGAATTCACCATAGATAATTGTCTTTCAATCTCATCAAATACGTAGCGGATCATATCGATCCTTAAAGGCGTACCTGACTTCTCCAACAGCTCGAATATTTATAATAAAAAAGCGTTGAAAACTTCATTTCACTATTCCTGAACGTAGAAACTATAGAGATTTATTAAGTAAAATTTGATACCGGATTATTTCCACACAGAGGTAGAAAAAATATCATCGTTGAATTTATTATAAGGTCGGGATGAAATTTTGTTTTAATTTTAAAGGAACTACACAGTGATCAAAGGTTCTCCTGTTACGGGTTGCTGTAATTATTTTAAATAATACACATTTCCCCCTGCCCTTTCGTTAATCACGATTTTACAACTTGCGAGAGATTCAAATCTCGGCCGAAATTCCAGGCGAAAAAATACAGAAGATCCACACGGACGGTCTTGTAATGTACAAAACCGAGTTAATGGTGCTTCGTTGTCTGTTGATTAACATACGATATTATTTCCGACGAGCTTTTGCTTTTTAAATGAAATCCCCCAACAAAATCATTCTGAAATTAACGCGTACTTTTTAATTCTACGTTTCCACCAAATTATTATTACTGGGTTTAAAATCTCTCGTACAAATTATCTTTCTCGTTTCAACGAACCGACAAATATCAAGATATTTGCATAAAGAAATACGAAAGGATCGTTTTTAATCGAAGATGATCAGTTTCGAAGAAAATTTCTTGACAATCTTTGTTTCATCGACATTTTTCTATTTATTTCGAATATTTTCTCTAGAAAACAAAGGCAAAGAAAAAGATCTTACTTTACATTCTTCTTCTATTTTTCATTCTATTCTTGCCTTATCTTTCGATACAGAGAAAAAGATATAAATAGAATTTTTGATAAGATTTTTCAACGATTTCTTGATAATCTTCTGCGTGAATGTTTTTCCATTTTTTCTATCGTCTTCTCTGAAAAATAAAAATACTGTAGAGAGATCTTGATGCTGTGGTTCGTATACGCTTCCGCGTTTTCTCAAAAGGACATAACTCTCCGGTTGAAACTTTTTCCGCGGTAACACACGCGAATACTCATTAGCATTTCCTGTGAAGCCGGTTGAATCACCTCCTTTGATAGCATATTATCTCGCTTTTTAAAAGAAACGAAAATTTGCTTTTTCCCCTCGTTTATATGCAAGGAAAAAGTATAGTGTATGTCGAAAGTTTATGATATTACATGTATACAGGTTGTTTTATCTGTTTACTATTTGCAATACTTTTGCTATATTAAAGTAAATTGTATGCAATGTTTCCTATAAAAATTATATGTCTTTTCTGAAAACCAGCGTGCAGTGATTATTTTATTCTTCTATATCTCTGTATTTAGGGTGGTAAAGTTAAACGACCATGTACAATACACGCTTTGCTGGAAATAGGTCGAACATCCGTACATGTTTCAAAAGGTACCTTCAATTCAATGGAAATTGATCATTGAAATTATTAACTCGATAGAATTCTTTTAATAATCCATAGCTAAACGCGCCTTTAGTATCATACACGGAACGAAATTATTTCAAATTACTAATAGATGAACGTTCGCGATAAATTGATGCATTTTCTCTCCTATTTATGATCCTACGGTATTGCATCCTATGGTATGGTTATGGATCCTATGATATTCAACTAGATATAAAATCCTATCAAAGTACAAAGAAGTTGATTTTCAAAATAAATCTTCCCCTATTCAAAATACTATTCTCGATGGTATTTTATAACGTGTAATCAAAATTCAAACGCACAAAAATCCATAACATTTGATAAAAATTAAAATTCCATGAAGAACTATATGTAATATGCTTATATGTAATGGTATACCTAATGTGTGTATATATAAATAAATGTAGAATTTTTTAAATAACTCTTGTTCTCCTTATTGAAATGATATTTGGTGTTATTTAACAATATTTGTTTCGAAAACTATGATGGATAAAAGAGTTTCTATTCGAGAGCGTAAGAAAGGAATGAGTGGAAATGTATAGAAACTTAAATGAATTTAATTCAAAGATAGTCCGTGTAATATCCCTTTTCCATTACCAAAGGGTTATCATCACAGTACGAACAAGTTAATTGAATTCCTCTTGCATCGTAGCATCTGAGACATTACTGTTGACTATTCAGAGACTGATACGAGCGAATTAACCCAGTCGATCGAGACACGTACAGCTCCATGGACGTCTCAGATACAGCATTACAGACAGCTGTTCGATGAAGATGTATAGGGTGCCCGCAATATCATCTACGAAATAATTAGAACAACGTGCGTGCAGAAATAAGACGATTTCAAACAAAATTTCTTCTATTAAGTTTAAATAAGTTCAATTTGTTGCTAGTTTTTCACAAAACACTGTTTATATATATTTAATAAAATATATTCAATAAATCGTTAAATATTTAATACGGTAAACGTTTAATAAAATTTATCAAAAATATTATCCGCAACAATGTCAAAATACACCAAGTTCTATGAAATTTCTCGATGTTAATTCTGCTACGGTCTTTAGTTCATTTTCAATCTGAGAAAGATCATACTAAAACCTCGAAACGAATATAAAGAAACTATTGTTACGATCTTTTCTTAAAACTACGAAGTGGAAAGATACAAATTTTGCACACCAGTTCTCTTCCAGACCAAGTCCGCGAATTTAATGACAAAGAAGATTCTATTTCCCAATTTATTTTCGCCCATTGCAACACCCTCTAGTCCAATAAATCTCATCGCGCGGAACCACCCTATATACATAAAACACGCCAATCGTTTAATCTGATCAAACACATACTTGTATAATAATCTCTGTATACTACACATCAGACGATTCAAAATCCTCTCGCCACTCTTTCGCGCCTAACGCTTCGTGAAACAACGGGAGAATTTCATCGAAAAGCACGTCTCAGTCTCGAAACTTGAAGAAATGGAAAATATCGGGAAACACGGATGATATTTCATGGCGAACAAAATGTTACATAAAATCGGGCCCGATCGCAGAGGTTCTAACCGATTCCCATGGAAATACGTGGAACAGCACCGCGAGCGCCGCATTATGCACACGCAGATTATTCGTTCGAGGAATATATGCGTGAGATTCGCGCAACTGACATATCGTGGCGAGCCTCGAAATTAACGTGTGAACGTAATTATTTCAATGGTCGCGCCGGTGGTCGGTCCGCTGTTCGACCTACATACCGGCAAAGCAACCGAACCACCCTCCCAAACGCGTTAAATTAGCGATCGGCCTACTTAACAGCCTCTACTACCAACCAATTGTCATTGTCTCTCTCTCTCTCTCTCTGTCTCTTTCTCTCTCTCGCGCGCGCGTAATATCGTTCTATTAATGTGAAACATTATTTGAAACAGCTTTGTTTATGCGGGTGCAATTCTGGGATTTTCGTTGGGATATATAAAAATTACGAAGTTGATAGCGTTCAGTGCAGTTTGAAGCTGTGAGATGAGGCGTGCATCTAGTTTGGAGGATTCAAATATTTGGGAGTGTAGAGACTATCATGGAGATGGAAAAATTGTCGATATTGAGCGCAGGAACGTAGAAGAATGATAATAGGCATACAGTTTTAATGGGCGTTGATGAATCGTCAATCGTCATTTCGTGAACAATCCTGTTTGACTTTGTCTGAAGTTTTCGCGTTCCTGTGAATCTCAATGTTCTTATAAAAATGTAAACGCCTTGAATGTGGAGTATTAAATTGTAGCAAAGTCTTACGAGCTCTCTTATTTATGTAAAATAGAAAATATTCATCTTATTCGTTCGAAAGAATAATTTTAACTCGTCGAAACGTACAATTATAGGAATCCTATAAAATTTCATAGCGACAAATAAACCAGAAAATAAGCGTCAAAGAAAATCTTAATGAAGGATTTGCACATTTTATTCCATTTCCAACCACCGAAACCTCAGCCTTATTGATAATTTGTACCTTACTCGTGTAGTACTGCACATTTTACACGCACCTCTACAATCCAAAGGCAATCTAACGTAATAACATCGAAATATTCAATGTAATTCCAAGTAAAATGACAAAATGTATATCCGGCCGAATACACAGAAGCTGACTCGTGTTCCAGCCTTAATTAAAAGTCCGTGAAATATCCGAGTAACGGCGTAATAAAGGTCTCGCGGTAGTTCACACCTGTGAACGTTTAAATAACCGGCATTTCAGCCCACCTCGAGCAGAGAATCAAGAATCTATTCGCGTAAACTGGCGTCTGTTGAACAAAGAGCGTTTATTGCTCCAAGCCGTAATAAGAAAGACGCATTTAATTCTTTCAACGCGCTCTTATGTCATGGAACACTGACAAGCTACGATAGTAATTAAGAATCAAAATTCCTTTGCATAGTAATTTATTAGCAGCTGCAACATGGATAGATTTATACTATTAGGTTGTCCGGAAAGTTTCTTTCGTTTCATAATAGATGAACAACAGTTTCTGTTTTATATTATTTTATTGAATTAAATATGATCCATTTTGTTCTATTTCTATTATTATGTTCGTGCATAGTTCAATAAACTAATATAAAACAAAAAAACATTGTGCGTCTATTATTTCCTTATAAAACGAAAGAAACTTTTCGGACAACCTAATAATTTCTCTTATTGTAACTACCTCGTCATATCAATCAATCGAATTAAATTTATCACTAGTCAGAATACATAAACGAATTTATTTAATTGACTTCTAATATGCAATTTACGAAAAATTATCTGAAAAATTATTTGTAATAAAATTATATTTCAAGTAATGAGTGTTTATAAATCAATAATAAATTTAAGATTTAGGAAACTGAAATACAGTTTGTCTAATATTTTGCAATAAATTCATCGATTCAAACCTTCGTTTATGTAAATCGAATTTAATTGCACGCAATTTGACAGTAACAGAATAGAAAATAACAATAAATGTGAAAATGTACAGGCTACTTTCGGAATGAAACGAAACCCTGTGACTAATCACAATTCTTTTTTCTCGCTATAAAAATTCTGATCGTAAAAGATGAAGAAATTTCCACTCGGCGAATTATCAATTTCTAAATATTTTAATCTCCGTTTTGGTCTATGCTTCTTTCTATACTTGCCAAACTTATTCTAAGCTTATGAAACACGAATTTCTGTGAGAAACGAAGAATAGACGAATATTTTTCATATCTGAAAGAAGTCATCTGGCGCGTGCATGATAATGGTACGTTGTATCAGTGCCAAGTGTCATTTATACCTTGGGGAGAAACGAGCCACGCAGATTATTGGTCGCCCGTTTGTGGGATCATCCTATCAATGGATTTCGGATACAAGTGCCTAACCTGCCATATTCAGGTCTCCATTGCCTTTGAGCATGGACAACCGAATGCCTCTAGCACACCTAGCCCACAATGTGGCTTTGCTGTTCTATGAAGATGATCCTGTTCTTCGAGGACCACAGTGTTCGATCGCAGTTCCCAATACTCTCTACGTACTATATGTTTCACGACGTATTACGTATAGTTTTAGAAATCTTACGAAGAAAATACGGAATATCATTGTTGAGAATTTTGGATCTTAATAGCCGAAATAATGGAATAAGAACACTAAATTTACAATTAAAATTTATATTAGAATAGTTGTATACTTGTTTGATAAACGATTTCAAAGATATTCATCGATACACACTTGCACGCGCCTCGGCACTTTCTTCCATATCCGACTGTTAACCGACTGAACAGTTTACGTTCCTTTGTTTTCGAGACGCCGCGCACACGCATACTTCCACACACTGATATTCGTATACAGGTATTACTACTACGCAGCTAACCTAGTCTAGCACATAAAATTATACATATCTCAATGATCATAAATACAAAAAGGAGTGGAATTATCGTTAAAATTACATCGTAATATGTAAATGAAACGGAAAAGAATAGGTGCGTTGGATGACGAGGAAAAATACATTACAGTATATTTACCCTTTCGTTGTAGTAGATTCTGAATTTTCTGTAATATCAGTATTTTAACGTAGAAAGTATTTGTAATTTTGAAATGACGAAATACCGTGATTAGCCCTACTTTTGTATCGCTGGGAAAATTCTGCGCTTTTAACATTTCTGTTATTCCAATATTCGTATTTATGCGTTATTCTAATATTTTAATACGGTATTTGAAATTTTTTAATGATAAAGTGGTGGTTGGCGTTGCTTTTGTATCATTAGAAGGATCCTGTTCTTTCCTAATTTCTATAATATTAGAATGATAATTCTACTACTCCCATATAAGGTATATAGAAATGAGGATCGACAAAATAATGGTTAGAGAAGAATATTTCGTGTACACGCTTTGGCTATTCGAAAGCATTCGACTCTCCATCGTCGCTACATTCGCCAACGTTTCTCACCCCTCATTAACCCATATCGCACCACCTTACACAATCTCGCATTTCCTTTCAGCATCTCGATCATCTTCAATGAGAAACCTACTTCCAACACACTCGTCTACAGTGAAAATCGTACAAAATAGAATTGAAAAAAAAAGCCATTCGACCATCACAGTATCAGTGAAGATGTGATTCCCTGGAATTAAAGAATACGACAGAGAAACACGCATTCAAACTGCCACCAAAAAAAAAAAAAAAAAAAAAGAAAGGAAGAAGATAAAAGAAGAGAAAGATTTCACGGTTTAATAAAAGCTGACCTATATGAGAATCATTAGAGGGAACGACGAAGCCGCATGAGAACATTTTGAATCGAGAAATACGCGATATCAGTTGAAAGAGGTTTTTCGTCGAAGCGCGTTTTCAGTGTGCTTTTACTTTTCTTTCACACCTTTTCGCTGGTTACTTTTCCAGACACACCTTCCACGTGTTAACGTTCGCTTTAAATGCCCCTCCGCTTCAATTCGCTCGATTTTACGCGCTTTTCTAATAAAAAATATACACGTGCACACAAAATTTCACAAGAGACAGGGTTCTCGAGCTTTATGGCGGTGCTACTTAACACGTTCCGTGCCATTACGAAATTAACAGTACTGGAAGCACTTTAAAAAGCGAGGAATTATACAGGGTGTTCCATGTACTCTGTCCACCTAACCCCAACCTAATCTCTTCGTTATTTTAGGTAATAAATGAGAATGTTATTTATAAGAGGCGTTATATTTGGATTAAGTTTGAGCTGCAGTATAATATAAACGCTTTCGTGTTGTTATTTAAACAGGTATTTCTTAAACGAATATATCCATACATAAACTGTTTATCAATTAACAATATTTATAACACCGCGGGGATTAGCCGCTCAAAATCTCCAAGTCTTGAAACCCTCGAAACTCAAACCTTTGTGATATCGAAACTCAGACACGTACAATAATTTCTATAAATAACTTGGGAAAATATTTCCATGATATGAATTTATTTTTATTGCACTGATAACGATGCAATTGAGCTTGTGTTTAAGTCAGTTTAGCATTTCACCAAGTCATTACGATCGTTTATATCGAGAAAATGAAATTTCGTTCCTGACAAAATAGGCAACCCTTGGAGAGAAAAAAAAAGAATTGTCGATTATTTGGTACTGGCCAATCCAAAATTAAGCCATGTTCAAGTATACTCGATAAATTTTCAAACTCGATTTCCTCAAAAACTAAAGCTCACATGAAAAAATTGTACCCCTATTTATATCTTGTTCTTATCTTTTCACAAGGAACCGCCTCGTGGCCGCTTGTACATGTTATTCGGCCGCATCGTGTATGTTATGTCGTCATATCGAAAAGCTGAAAGTGCCACGCAAACAAGCTTCGAAAAAGCACCGACACGGCAAGTAGCGAGCAGGCAAAGGACACGGTGTTCCACCGGACATTCAGCAGGCATTTCCTGTACGCCATCGACGAGCTTCCGCGCTCGCGAGACAATGGTCCGGCGAACAAAGGAAAAACGAAAAGCAGCGGCTAACGGTGCGTCGAAAAAAAGAAAAAAAAAAAAAGGAAATAACGCCGTGCTGCATCGTCGTCATGGTGCAATCGGATGCAAATCAAACAAGAACGTAGCGACGAAACGAAAGGCTAAGAGAGAAAGAGAAAGGGATAAATAGTATCGAAATAACGAAAGCGTGATAGAAAAAGAGAGTGTGTGCCGTCTAGCGAACGAGTCTAGCTCTTCTTTCGGCCTGGAACATCACGAAAAACGCGTTATTATTAAAAAAGTTGGGCTTGTTATCTCGCCGGTATTCATCCATTAATTGCACCGCGTCTCTCGCGAGGTTTGTCCGCGTGCAACTGCAATAGCCGAGAGTCCTGGCGAACCAACCGAATCCTCTCACGGTGCAAAAGGATTAATAATTTCGTGATACCGCGATATTGCCAAGCGATAATCCCTTTTCCTGGTCCCCGGAGGTATTCCCTGTTTCCAAGGAACCAGAGTGACGAACGTCCTTGGATATTAACATATATGGACCTCTGAGACCTAATACGTAGTGTTCTCTAGTAATCGCTATTTACGCTTGGCCTCCATTAAACTTGGAAGAACAGCAAGATTGGTTGAAAGTTTATTCTTTCGTTTTCACTGGAACTACAATTAGAATTAGCTTTCAATTTACGAGTGTTGAGAGTAATTTTGTATACTGGCGAAGCAAGTTAAAATCGTCCATAGAGAAATTTGTATTTGTCAATAATGTTAATAATTAGGAGAATATTCGAAGAGGAATATTTATTCATCAGGAATTTTCGAAAATGGTGTATTTGAATTTAATACTTGGATAATCGGATATGGCGAGAGTTTAAATTATTCATTGGTATTATATTGGTTAAGTATTAATAGAAAATCTCACATTCTGTTAATGTCTTGTCTATTGTGCATCGAGAAAGCGATACAAATCTGTCTTCTTAACAACTCTTCTTCGCAAGGGATTCGTAAGAAAAGCCATAAACAATTTCTTCGAAATCTAATTATGTATTTATTATACGTGAACTGCTTTCAATATTCACGTATATCTACGAAGAATTGAATTAAGTATTTTCAACAGATAATTTTCAGGAAATTTTCAACGGGGAATTTTCAACAAGCAAATCAGCCATTGAATTACAAAAATTAAAAGTCTACTTGCAACAACGCCGGAGACCGACCAAGAACTTAAAGTTCGAAGACTTCAAATCACAACAACCGGCCGCGGCCCAAATTCTTCAACGTTAAAGAATCGCTAAATACGTATATTCCAAACGACTCCACGGCCTACGAAAGAAGAGTCGTGGAAATTCACCCCTGCCAATTTCAAGAGGCTTTTCTCTTTCAATATCGACGACCCCGACACCTCTAACACGACTCCCCTAAGTGAGAAACAACTCCAGTGAACGTTCCGCCTCTTCGAATAGTCGCGGAACCTCATTCATTCGACCTCGCTCAACCCTCCTCGACAAGATCGAAAGAAGAAAAGCGGCGAGGCAAGCAAAGCCAAGCCAAGAGTCTCGGGATTAAATTGCAAAATAGTTTCGGTGGTAAATAACGAGGAGGGAAGTTTGGCGAATGGCGCCTTCATTTTCGCCGTTAGAAACCGTCACCGGCGTGTACATACAGTGAGAATCAAAAGTGAGCATATACACCTTGCAAGCATACGGAGATATCTTGGAAATTTATTCAAAAACTTTTACGTGCGTGTTACGTGAACTAAAAATAAGTTGGGAAGATTTATTTATTTATTTATTTACGGGGCAAACCATTTCGTACAAAAGGATACAATGCAGGGGAAAAAAATATATATATAATGCAATGGCGAATAAAAGAAAGTTTCAGATTAATGCACTATGAATCTTAGTAATTTCTGTACCAACAATTTTTTGTCATATTAATAATCTTTTTATTGCTTTTGATAAATGAAAAGCAATTTTGTAAAATTGCGTTGCTCTTTTAGTTTCCTTATTTTACCAGCTTTCTTTTCGCCACCACTGTATATTGTATATATACAAAAATGAAAAGAAGCAAAATGGGAAAGATAATGAAGAGAAAGATAGACATAGAAGTTTCGAAGCTAAGAATAAATAATTAAAATATATGTCCTACGAATCTTAAGGATACTAGGAATTGATACCAAGTATATAGAAATATAAATTAATAGTAAAAATCATAAATAAGTTTGTGGATAAGTCAATATTGTACGAACCTGATTTTCCTAAGATGTGTACTCACTTTTGACTTTCGCTGTATGTACGATTACATAGGGTTGACCCTACCCCTTCGAGTATGAAGGCCGAGCCTGCCCAATGGGGAACGACCGAATCGAATTTAATTACCGATGTGCAGATATTTACTCCGTACACCGGCTCGCCGGCGACCAGCTCGTTAAAAATTTAATTTTCCACGACGTCGGGGCTCGCTGCCTCGCGTACACCCACGCCAAAGGTCATCCAAAGTGTGTACGGACCAGATGGAATTTATTTAACCGCCAACTTTCCATCGATTGCGAACCCCCTTCCGTGTTTTTCTTCTTGCACTTTGCTTCCCACCCTACGTCTTCTTCATTCATTACTCACCGTACTTCATTAATACCGAGGAAAGTAGCCAAGTAAAAAATATCTTTTCTTTTTTCCTGAATGTCATTTTTACAGAATCGATCGCAACAAATAAAAGACTTGGGTATTCAGCCATATAATTACGGTCAATTTAATCAGTCACATGTCTCTAACGTTATGAATAATTTTCAATATTGGACTAACATTAGACAAACATAAACTTATGTACCTAACGTGGAACAGTTTGTCAAAAAATAATTGTATTCTTCTTATTGATTACATTAAAAAAAATAAATTACATTAAAAAATTGCTCTGCAATAATCACATATCCAAGCGTCAAAGTCTGCAAACAGCATACTAGCCGTATGCCTAGAATGAATTAAATGCGTAACGTGCATTTAATTCGTATTTCCTCAGCAGATTATTGTAGGAAGAATTCTTGTCAGAATTGAATGAGTGAGATAGCTCATAATCGGCAGACCATAATTTTTAGCCACTTGTTATATTTTTAAAATGATGATTAAGAATGGCACTATTCCATATTTTGCCACTTTCCTCTAAAGGATATAAAATTCAAAACGTTCCAGTCTTCGTCTATCTATAAACCAATTCTTTTTTTTTTTTATTTTTCTATTTGCCAAGCAAAATTTATTTTCAATCCCTTGACAATCCAATTTAACTAAATTTCAAATATCTTACGTGACGTTTGTTGCTTAGCTCTATAGAGTTTTAGAAAGTTTGAAACTGCTTAGTCCGATTTCGTATTGGAAAGTTTCGGGGGTCGTTGACCATCCTCCCCACGAATCTTCCAGAACCTTATGATTTTCTTTCGCGACACACACACACACACACACACGTGAAGTAGAATTGTGCTGACTCGCGTAGAGTTCAAAAACAATTCTCGTACGTTCGCAAATTTCCTCCTTCAGATTTCGCTGGGATAGTGGCAAGTTTCTTCGTTATCGTTACTTCGCAGTTTTACAGTCGATAAGGCTGAAGGAATATCAATGAAAAATACGAACGTCGATCTCGCTCCTGCCTTTTCGAATATCTCCTTCCGAACATGAAGTGTCGAATATTTCAGATCTAGGAATGAATTTTCTTTCATACATTTTCTTTCTCGAATTTTTATAAGATTGGGATTTCTGATATTCGTTGGTTGTTCAGGAGTGAGAAGGGTTATACAAAAATTATTTATCAAGCAAAGTTAGTTAGCAAAAAGATTAAAATCCAGGAAACAGTATAACTTTGCAATTTTCCATTCTTAACCCTCGAAATTTCTCTTCGACGATTTTCATATTCTTTCAATGCAAGACTCAATATGACTCAATCCACAAGACTCAAATTCTTAATCAAACGAAATTCATCCTTAACCCTGCCACGTCCCTTCGCAATTCTATGGCATCAGACGATTTCCCAAATTCGAGAAAACTATTGTTACAAAAGAATCCTCATCGGAACGCGACGTGCTTCGTTCGAATTCCACGCCAAAAAGTATCAAAAACTTTTCTCTTGATCGAAACTCTAACGAAATATAGTAAAAATAGTACGATTAAAGAAGCCTAAAACTTTCGCCCAACCTAACCCAACCTAGGTATTCAAACCAACGTAAGTAGAAAATCGCCCGTACGTTTCTCGGACTTGCAGCTACGCGATCTTTTCTACCCTACGACCTTCCACTTACATAAGCCGAAGCTAACGAGCAAAGACGGGGATGTAACCCTTCGATTTTTCCGCTTCTCCGGGCGACAGTGCCAGGATAATTGTGATTACGGTCTGGCTCGACGAAGAAGAGAAAGTCAGGAAAGGCCAAAGAGTGGAAAGAAAGGAAGAGGAGAGAAAAGAAACGAGACACCCGGTGCACTGGTGGATACTCGTTTTTTCGGTCGTTACGAAATCGGTAATAGGAGCTACGCCAGAATGCAAATGAAACCGTAACACGGCAGAAATGTAAATCCGACGTGGCGACCGAACTCGAGGGGGATCTCGTTACTTATAAGCACTTGTTACCCGGTGGTTACCACTTAATGGAATTAATGGGCGACGTTGGTGCACGCGCGGCTCCTGTTACTTCGTGAACGTGTTCCGGACCTGTGTTCCGGTTGTCTGTCCGAAAATGTAGGACGTTCGAGCCGAACGAAGCTAAAAGAAGCTCTGTTATACCGTGAGTTTCTTGTCCTACTTCGAAGGTTCGCTGTAATTGAAAGGTTAATTTGGAAACACGCGACTTTTTCTATGTACTTGTACTTGGTCTTGTTTGTTCAGTTTTATCTTTCAGTACAGAGGTACGAGGGAAATATCGAAGAATATATCGCGTTTCATACGAGAACTTTTCAGAAGCTAAAATGATGGTTTCCTGCAAATCTAGCAATTTCTATTGATGGGATATGGAAATAATTAATTTTCCATTCTCAAGAAACAAATACAAGTATTCAGAAGTGTAAAAGAATACGTATGAATGCGAAGGTGTATAGAATATCGAAGGTAAAGCACGTATTATTACATTCAAACAATGAAGCATTCTTTCATATTTAAATTTCGTTTCTTTATCTGTATTCGTGATAATGTGAATCTGCATGAACACACGCAATTTTACATCGCTCCAAGCATTGGCTTATCCAAAAGTGAAAGAAAGTCGGAAGTTAATCCCATAAGAAAATGCCTGTAACGATTTCCTTTCAATAATTATCTCAACAATTCTACAAATTTTATCGTTCACTGTTACTGTAATACTTCTTCCTTTCAATCTACACAATTTTGTGGCACTAACTTCGCCAATATTTTGCTCGAACAAGCGATGTAAAAATACATCACATAACGTAACAACAATATATATGTAATATTTAAGTGTGACAATATCTTCATTTTGTACAATATGAATATATACCGTATGATAACCGTCAAGGAATACTTCGCCAACTTTCCAAATTTTACATAATTCTACTGTAATCTTGTTCTTCTTTTAAATCTCCACAGTTTCATAGTTTCAACTTGGCCAATGCACGCGAGCACCCGCCAAGGAAAAATATCGATGAATCGTTTCTGGAATCAATTAGATCGAGATTTTCCAGGAGCTGGGGCGCAAACATCGGGGTATCGGTATGAAAACTTGAAAAGTATTTCACCTGGTGGAAAGCAGCCCGTGGCAAGGGTAGTAATGAAGCACCGCCGAATCTCCTGGGAGTCAACAAAGTTTCATTAAAACGGAAGTAGCTCAAGCTGCCGCGTTCCCTCATAAATGAGTATCCCCCATGTAGGTAACTTAAATCGATTTTCGTGGAGTTGCCGCGGCCACATCCGCAAACTTTAATTCCCTCCGTCACCAATTATTCCAACGCCGACGTGGGACACTTTTGTTTAACTCTATCGGATGTACACCGCCGTACAAAATCGCTTCTCACATTCTCTCGATATACGCCACGCTTCTACAATCTCTGCTCCTCTTCTTTTGTAAATCGTACCAATTATCGTAGATGCATGAGTAATGTTACTCTTAGGCGTGAGTCTTATCGTCGCGATGCGTTCAACGAAATCGCTGTGGCTTTAGAGAAAATTATGCAAACGTTTATTTTCTTTAGAAATTTAAAGGAACCGAGGAGTATTTTTACTTTATTTGTAAATTTATAAGAGTTGAGAAATTGTTTATTTCGTTTGAAAAAGAAACTGTTTATTGTATTTGTATTGTTTTATATTTATAAAATGAAGATGAAGTTGAATATTAATGAAAATCCTCTATCTCTTTCACAATCGACCCTTGGCATCAAATACACGGCACGAAAGACCTCTGTGTGTTATGATATTCCGCAAAAATGAATCTTATCTGATTTACGTAACTAACAATTTTCTACGATTAATATGCTTCAAGAATGGTTATAAAAATGAATTACACGATATAAAAGATTCCTGTACAATACGTCCCTCAAACATCAAATATGCATAAACTTCCTAACGTTACTTCTACCGACTACAAAATTTACAACTGCACGACCTGCAATGGAGCAAATCGCGCCCATAAACGTGCTATCATTATGTACAAAATACAGACAAAGTTGAAGACGGAAGAACGTTCTTTCTTTTCTGAAATCAACGTTTTAAATTAATCGCGTAACGTAACATCCTTCTGTGTCACGACATCCTTCAGAAATAAACCCATCTGACTTATGTAAAATCTAAAATTAACACTTTCTAAGAATATTTACAAAAATTAACTACTATCTAAATTAACACCCATCAACGATAAATCTACCTCACCTACCTAACAAAAAGTCTTCTAAAATCTTACAAAAATTAATTGCATCGTATAAAAAATTTCTGTATTATATAACGTCGGTCAAAAGTAAATCTGCTCAACCCTCTTAACGATACTTCAACCAATTAGAAAATTTACAACTCCACAACCTATAATGAAAAAAACTGCACCCATAAAACGGTTAAACTACTCATTCCGTTCGGTAAACGAGGGTTGCAGGTGACTCGGAAGGTTGGACGAAACGCATCGTCGGCTAAATGAGTCGAAACGACGCGAAAAAGGAGAGCAAGCGGATACCAGCGGTGCATCGTGATCGAAGAAAATCCTGCGTGACTGGGCGAGAGGATTTAACGAGGCCCGTTTATATCGTGCCTCCGTTAGCCGGCTACGGCACAATCCAATTTTTTTGCCTCGTTCCTGCTCGTCTGGCGTCCGTAATGCGCGCCACCCACCCCTTTCATCCACCCTCTTGCCACCTTGATCCCATGGTGGAGGCAATTACCTATGCAAAGAGGCAAAGGAAAAAGTAACGAGCGGAGCGGACGCATCGACGGTGGAACGCACGTCAGAACGACGCCCTTTCGAGCTCGGTTTAAGCTCGTTGTCTTCCTGGACGAGCAAAGAAAAGAGGGGTTGAGAATATGGGCTATGGGGCCTGCTCGTGATAAGCTTTCACGTTAATGCCGGTAATCCGGGACTTCTTGGAGGGCATTCGCCGAGTTTTAAAAGGATTTCGTTCGGAAATGAATTATTCCAGCCGCCTCCCTCTGTCGTGCTTGGATTTTACCTTTTTCGGCTGCACTTTCTTTTTTGGGGGGAGGGAGGGAGGAGTGGATGGAAGATTATGCGCAGATTTCTGGTCTTTTCTTGGATGCAAGAGTTTGGCGTTACATCGTGAAAATGGGATCTCGACTTTTAAAAAATATGTTCTTTCAACAAAATTTTGCTTAGAAATTGTTCCAGCAATCTTTGGAATTCTGCCTTCAGTTTCCTTTTCTCTCGTTTCCGACCATTTCGCGGAGATTTTTTACATCTCTCTCGAATGCCAGAGTTTAGCGTTTCATTGTGAATTTTTAAAAAGTATGTTGCTTCGACAAGCTTTCCTTCAAGAGAGAATTATTTCAACGATCGCTCGAATTTGGTCTCCGGTGCAAGGTTTTCCTTCTTCCCTGTTTTCCAGTAAACGGAAGATTATGTAGAAATTTCTGGACCTTAGTCGCATGCAACAGCTTAGTGTTTCGTTGTGGAGACGATGTCTTAACTTTCAAGAAAATATGTTGTCCTAAAAGAATTTTATTATAGAAACGAATTATCCCAACAATTTCACTGAAATTTGCCGTTTAGTTGGATTTTCCTTTCTCCTTGTTTTGGCGCGGATGGAAGATAATATGAAAATTGTTGGTTCGCACGCAAATACAGAAGCTTAATGTTTCGTTGGTAATTTGCAAATGAAGACAACGCCTTAAATGGATATCCTACAATAGTATTTGGTCTTGGAAGTGTCGAGTCAGAAACTGGTTTATCAAGATGAAGTAAGAGGATTTAGTAATTCGAAGGGTTGTCGGAAGGATGGAGTGAGATTAAACAGTTTGTTGGGTAATTCATTACTCATCTTGAAGTATATAATCCCTAATTTGAAATACGTAAATGAATATATGCGAGAGTCCCAAAAGGAGATTGATTTCTGGTCATATATACGCTCATACTACTTTTCCCGTTTGATTACCGTAGTGGTAAATTGTCTCCTTCGATCTTCCTTGAAAATTTGTATAAACTGAAAGATATGGAATCGAAACATATTCGTTTGTAACGTCGATCTACACGTTCTTCCCTTATCATCTCAAAAATAAGGATTCTGTAACTTGTCAAATAATTTTTCAACAAACTAATATCGTACATTCTATCTTCATTTACTTTCATCACCTTCTGTTCTCTTGGCTCGTTCCAAAATAATTCTATACTTGTTTTACAAAATTTCACTTGCTTACCGTCGTCACTGAAGCATCTCTAAAAAATTTTGAACCAGAGAAGATTACCAACACGTAAATAAATATTTAAGACAGTCTGTGAACGCGCGAAGATAATAGAAACGCATAATAATCGAACAGAATAACAGAAACATTTGCTAAAAAGAAATCGCCGTTTCGTCCAAGCTCCGAGAAAGCTGTAATAACTTCAAGAGGACGATTAATAATCATCGAAATCGATAGGAACGAGCTTTAAAGAGTCTCTTAATATTCCCCTTGGCAAGCAGCACGAAACACGGTAAACAGAGAAGCAGAAACGAACTGATTTTCACCTAGGCCTCTCCCTCCGTCGGGGGCTCGCTTTAATTAATTGCGGTCAGTCAGCGGAAACGACGTCGCCGTCCTATCAACGGTAAATTGCTCGACGTTTTGACCCTTCGCCTTCGGCCGATGCCTCGGAGTAATTGAAATTTAAGACGCGAAACGAGCGCATCCACCAAGACGTAGACGACGGCTACCAGTTTGGCCTTGCGTCGCCTCGATTCGATCCAATTAACCACCGCCTCGAGAAATCGAACGACGACCACGACAGACTACGTCTTCGTTCACGAAGAGATTCGATTCTGGTTTCTGTGTTTCTTCCTCGCGTTTACTCTGGTCTTGTCCCGTCCTCTTCTTCCAGGCAAGGTGACGTACAAACAGCGGCTACAATGACGTGAACCAGTTTCCAGAACACTGCAATCCCCTGATCGATCGAGCGTCACACTTCCGGTAAGAGACTCTGATTAGATCGGTGCCGAGGATCACCGAAGGAGACGTGGCCACTTGTGCAGAAGATTTTTTGATTTTGATAATTTGATGACAAGTGCTTAAGTCGTTAGGGGGAGGAGGCTTAATGTGTTGGAAAATGAGAAAGGCGGGGGAAAATGGTAATGGAAGGAGGAAGATATTGAAAATTCTGGTTCTTGACTTTCGACGATTAGCGAGGAATTTTTAATAGACCAGGAAGGCGATGAAACGCTATTATATTGACTCGAGAAAAGCTATTGGAGCACTCGTTTTTAACACAGATCTTCTGCTTTTCGTTTGACAAGAAGTTTTGATTGGAAATAAAACGATATAAGAAATTTGAAAAAGCTACTTTTAAATAACTGAGAGACATTTAATTTGTGCTATGGAGTTTTTAAATTCTGGAAAACTTCGACAAGTTTGATTTTACCTATTTAGACGCGTTCCTTCGCTACTTCTTCCGAGTACATTGACCTCAACTCCTCTGTGTCTGACATATGACGATCCTACGTTACTTTCTTAATTTAAGGTGAATTTATAAATTTAACTTTTAACTAAAGTTTAGTTTAATTTCTTTAGTGATAAATTAATAAAGTCTTATGACATCGTAATAAGGATTGAAATATTTGTAGAATTATTAAAATTTTAAATTTAGAGAATATATTATATATATGTTAGAGATAGAGAATATTAAAATATTGATTTAGTTTCAATTATTCTCGAAAAATAACTGTCAGCAAGACGTTTAAATTAGGTATTACATATTAATCACATTGAATAAATAACTGTACCTACTATAAATTTCGTATAAACGTTCGTTATGTTTTTCGTTAAATTTATGCAGCGACATGAACGCTCGAAATCCACTCACGGCAGACCGGTGTTAAAATCACTATACTTATACATCCTACGTCTATATCTACACTAAAGCTGACGCTACTAGCCGTGAAGGTACTTAAACAAATTGGCTTAAACCGAGTACTTGTTAGGAAGTAATCTTGTTGATGGAACAAAGTACACTCTTGTGGATAGTAGATGAAGTTCTATCGTTTTCTGACTCTGTGGTCTAGATTTCCTTGTAAAGTAAACTTGAAATATCTTTTTACTTAATTTCTCTGTCTCGTTTAACGAGCAAAATAATTATCAGTCTCGTCCTGAATATTTGTTAACATCACTAAAAACTGGACAACGAAAGGATAAAAGTTTCGTGAACGATATTATCGAAAAATATAAATAACTTGACTTGCATGTTTAGTTTTATCAAGAGTTTTTAATTAATTCTATATAGAGCTGTTGCAACCTCTTCAAACATCAGAAAACAGAATCATTTAAGTTACAGAAGAAACAATGACGCGAAAGATATTGTTGAAGATACTTGTTATAAATTCATTCTTGGTATAAAGCAATTGAAAAAACAATCGCGAATGAAATGTCCCGTTAATACGATGCTAAACTTTAATAGTTTAAATAAAACTGCGTTAAAAGTTCTATTCGAACTACTTTAAAACCAAAAGAAATAATTCGAAGCACTTTGCAAGAACGAAGCTCAACCCTTCACCTTTTCAATTCCATTTCCATTTGAAGATCTATCAAAAGCTCTTGAAATCCTTCCGAAAATTATTCCAACGCGTCAAATCGTCCTCTTACCAAGAAACCAGAGAGCAGCTCATAATCTCGATTCTCGGGAGACCGTCGAAAACTCTCTCTCCCTCTCTGCCTCTCTTTCTCTCTCACTTGGCCTTTATCTCTTCTCTATTCTCTCAAGACTTAATATCCGATTTCGCCTTCAACGGGATACAAACTACGCTAATGCAAATCCGTGTCGAGGAACGTTTGAAAATTCTGCGAGCGGAACCGCCGCAGATTGCAGCAGATTAAAAGGCAAAAAGAAGTGGGAGGAGGTCTAAACCGGATACGGAAATAGATAAAAATAGTAAGAACATCGTGGCTAGCTCCTCTACTGGATGTTCGCTGCTCTTAGTAAATCCCTTTTATCGACATTCTATTCGAAAATCTACCATTGTTTCTTACTGATGATTATGGTGCTCTTATTTAGTTTTTTAAATAATATGAAAGTATTATGTGCGATCAATTAACGTTAATAGTATACTGGATTATCAACTATACTGTAAGAAAGTAAACTTTGGGGAAATGTTTTCGAAGAGACAGTAGATTTGAAAATTCGTAAAGCGTACTGGGGTAGTTTTAACTAACTAGCTGTCATATCATTTTTTTCTTTCGTTTTGTTACGGGTTGCGTTAGTTATTCAGTGACGTTTAATTGTGTCTAATTAATAAACAAAATTTTACTGCGCGTATACAGCCGACTGTAAATATTAGAAAGGGGATATTTCCATAACGTGACAAAATGTAATATTTTTTACAAATCGAACGCTTTCAAATATTATTTTTATAAATTTACCTTGGGATTTACTGTTATTTGCGCTATACGTTTCCTATCGATGAACATATTTACGAAATTAAAACATTCGACCCTTCAATTCCAGATGTACAGATTTCGAATAGTGAAATTTAAGAAATCATAAAAAACGGGATTCACTTCACCGTCTAAAGAAGCTCGATTAATACTCGAAATAAAAATTTTGAAGTTGCTCCACGTTTATGATACTTCAAGCTACAACCAACTGCTATGTTATAACAAGATAGAAATGAAATACAATTAGTTAAATTTACAAGTTTATTATATATCTATATATAATAAATTTATTATATATCTATATATAATAAATTTACATAATACAAAATTACGATAATATAAATTTACAAATTTCCTTATTAGTACTATCGCTATTGCACACCATTCCTCGTTTTAAAAGTACAGAGAACTTACAGTAAAGCGTTGGTGTCACGATATGCGACCAAACGCCGATTACGACAGTCTCTTAGCTTACGGCACCCTCGTGTACAATGAGAAACTAAGAAGAAACCTTTAGAAACTCTCTTTGTACCTTCGTATTGGACGAACTTTAATGATACTTCCATCTGAGCTGACCTTAACGTGTCTATTTTGCGAACGAGTTTAGTCTCTGGAGAATTGCATGGCAGGAGGGTGTGTGCGTTTCATGATCAGATTATCGCGATTGTTATCGAGGGATGAAACACTGAATGGAAGTGTGAGTTACCATAGTGTGATTGATATTGTTGCTACCCGCTGAAAGCGGATATGTTGGATGGATCCGAGCTTGTAATTTTGTTTTCTCCTTTAGACGATCGATACCTTTGTTCTTACATTTTTGCTTTTCGAAATGAATATGTATACAGGGTGCCTTGTTTGAAATTACCAACTTGTACGATTGTTGTCGTTGTTATGATGATCGACAGTAATTTTTTAAATCAATGTCCGATCAAGTCTGCCCCTTCGAAACCATTCGACTTCCATTCGAACATTTCTCGCTGCGAATGATAACAACGACAAAAGTCATGCTGGTAATTTCAAGCGAGACAGCCTGCATTTTTTGAACCTGTGTTTTATGAAAATGTTAAAATGTTCTTATCGAAAGCGTCGAATTAAATATCAGAATTTTACCTAAGTTCAAACGACACGCATATTTGAAATATTTTATAATCTATTGAATTTCAATAAATTATTATCACGTATACTGCCTCAATTCAACCGCTTAAAAGCCTATCTAATATCTAATTAATACTATCGATGTTAATTAGATGTTTTATAGTAAAATGTTAAAATATTAATATAGTTAAATGTAGTTAATATTTATATAGAATATCTATAAAGTCTATTTAAAATTACTTAGATCTGGACGATCATTGACTTATTTTTTCACCGCCTATTTTTTAAAACACCGAATATTTTTGTAATAGCCTTTAAATCGACTTGTTCGCAATTACCCTGCAACGATCCAACCACAAAACTCTCGTAAAGGAACGACAGAACTCTAAGATTTAATGTGATTCGATGGTTTGCTGAATTAATGGCTGGACGACGTTTATGTAACTCGCGTTTCCTTGTTCGTTCCTTTAAGGAATGCAGCGAAGATGGTAGCACGGAACAGGAACAAGGCGGAATTAAATCGATGGAATGTTCAACGACATTGGCCCTGAACGAAGCGATTGCTCCAAGTCGGTGTAATTCCTTGATTAGAAACAAAAGACCGTCTCCTTTACTGGCTCGGTCGCTCGATTCTTGATTTTTACTTTTGCCGAGACGAATAGACCAGAGAAAGGCGGTCTTAACTTCCCTTGTAATCTCTTAGAGAACTTACTTTTGCCCGCTGAACCTTGGCAATCGCGTTATTGAAATGTCTTTGCGAAGACGTTTTGTTAAATATCATCGTCCTTCTTCTTTGAATTATCTATCGGATTAATTCGTTTAAGAATTCGATTAATTAGGAATTATAACATTCTGATTTTGCTGAAAAGATCATCCTGCGAAATATCACTTTTATTAGTTTCAATACGCGATAGATTATTCTTAATTCTAATCTGCAATCTGTTTAGGAATTTCGTTAATTGATAATTATAATACATATTCTGATTTTGTTGGAGAGGAATATGTGAAATATTATTTTTATTATTTTTAACACGCAATGTGTTATCTCTAATTTCAACGTGCGATTTATTTAGGAATTTGTTTAATTGATGATTACAATAGTCTGATTTTGTTAAAAAGAAACGCGTGAAATATTATTTTTAGCATTTTTAATGCGCTATGTTATTTTTAATTATGGTTAGAAAGGACGGATTGGTATTATTACGGTAATTGAATGAATGTGTGGCGAAGGTTTAAACCAGGCAACGCAAAGTATATTGGAACGATAATTATAACAAATGTGAGGAGTTCCGTCTCGCGTGAGCATCGAGCCGCGACTACCTGAACTCGGCGCAGCTTTGCTCTACTTATGCTACTTCGCTCATGGTAGTTCCGTCACAGCAAATGAGTGTAACGTTAAGAATGTTTTAACTTAACGAATATAATAATAAAACTACAGTACTACAACGGAAGCTTCGTTTATTCTTCGTCTTAAGTTACTTTACATTTCATTACATGAAATTTCTAAACGACTTTTTAAGTGACAAGAATGATGTTTGACATTTTACTAATGTCAAATAACAATTATTCTAATTTTCATCCATTTGCTTTAAAATTTGTCAACTTATACTAATATTAAAATATCACGTCTTACTTAAAAAACTTGAAAAACCTAAATTCCCTGAATATCTAAAAATCTATCAAGTTTTCTTCCAAAGTAATTAAAAAACAAAAATAGAAAACAAATACAGTAATCTACCCATTTGATAACGGGACTGTTTGCCACGCTTAAGCGATTTCCGAGCAATTCTGCCGGCGACAAAGCGCGCTCGTTAATTATTCACGGCGTTGCAATGGGCAAAAGGATTTCGCGGTTAAAAATTTCGAGCGACGAAACAGCAAGATGAGACGACGCGCACGCGAAAGAAAACCGAGTCATTAGGAGAACAATGCCTATCGCGAATTTTTTCCTTTTTTCTACTCTCCACGACTATTGTCCAGCCACTGCAAACATTTTTTCCCCTCACGATACGGATTCTAACTATTTGTAAACGTAACTCGTTTAACTAGTTAGAAAAAGCATAACGTGTCCGATAGAAACGTACAGAAAAATTGTTTATCAAATTGCAGAAATCAGTTGCTCGCTTCGATCAATAAAATTGCTTTAATATATAATATATCACGAGCTTTTTTCTTAATAAAATCAGAATATCGTAATCGTCAATTAATCAAACTCCTAAATAAATTGCACGTTAGAATTGAAAGTAATATGTTACTTATGAATTTAACATTTTTGTTAAGATATTGCTACGATATTGGAATTTAGAAAACTTGCCGAATCTGAACGAAGGTTAAGATATACAACGATCGATAAGCGAAACGACGAAGAAGGGAGAAAATAAAAATGGAAAATCGTTTTAGAAATTAAGAGCAACGAAAGGCAGTCGTCCAGGGGGGCGGTACTTCCGGCGAATAGGGCGTAATGCAATTACCACAGGCTGAAATCACGTTTCGGTCAATCGAGTTTGCGAACGAACGAACGAATCGGTCGAACCATCCTGTGATACTGCAGGAATTTATGTCTCGCCGAGGTTCTTCGTAATTTATATTTGACGTTTTGTTGTAGCTTCAAAACGATTTTCTTTGGTCGTATTTCATGGCAGAGATATTAATTGTGTTTGTAGAATTTTACTTTCGTTCGTTCAGCAACATTATAAATTAGAACACTTAAGTAAAGCAATAAGATTAAATGACAGAAATTGTCTCGAGTTATAAATCAGCGTGGGATTATTTTGCTCTTCTACTGGATTTGCTTGTGAAGATAGTACGAGATAGAAACGAAGGGACTCGCTGATTTATAGTTCCATATAATGTTCTTTCTACGATCATTCAACAAAAATTCAAAGTCAATCGCTTAAAACGTTTCTTCTAAATCTCATTCGAAAGAAGCAGATTACGTTACTCGTTCGAGCAGCTTCCTGTCTCTTAGATGCTTCTCATCTCATGTGACAAAGAAATTGCAACAAAAGGAAACGACTTTGAAATTATTCCAAAGATTATTCGGTTATTCCTACATAACTTAACACCAAAACAGTTACGTTTCGTTTAGTATCTCGTTTCTTTTTCCTGTTATTTTTCGTTCTTTCTTAACAACAAGTAATACCTTTGGTCGTTAATAGAATAGACGATACAGTACTTTATCAGCTACTTTTATATCATTGTAAACTCACCATAACGTATACAAAGTATTACTATATTTATCTTTCTATTACCATCATGTTGTTATTGCATCGCGTTAAGTTAGAACAAGAGAACTAAGCGATAAAGAACGTGAAATGGAAGCTCCATAACTCGTTAGAGAATCGATGAAGAAGTAACGATCCACAGTATCAAAACATAGCCATCCATCAACTACTCCAATCCGCGCTTACCACGAAAATTCATAACAAACGATCGTCCGGAAGTGGCGGATTCTCCGGCGCCGAATCGTACCGCGGTGTCTGATTTCTGTGTGGGCTGGTCTCCGACGTATCAAAGCGCGAGGAAAACGCGCACGGGCTTTGCGTACGTTCAGGGTAACTCTCGGTGTGCCGTGTATGTATTATGCAATGAAGCTGGAGTGTCGCTCTCGACTTGGTCCCTCGTACTCGCGCGCTCCACGCGAAGAGGGCGGAAAGGCGGAGGAGGATGGGTTGGCGCAAGAGGTTGAAAGAGGAACCAGGGAACAGGGACGTGTTTGAACAGACACGCGACACTCGTGTTTGCCCTCTCTCCTACTCTCTCCGTCTCTGTCCACTCTTTCACAACCTGTACGCTGTCTTTACTTCCGTCTCCTGTCCCGCGCGCGCGTTTCCAACACTCGCTCCCGATTCCCTCTGTGTTTCGTTCTTTCTGCTTTTTTGTCCTTCTTCTTTGTATCATTTTACAATGGAGACACCGGTGCCGTCGCCGCTTCCACCGCGTCGCCTGACCCCTCGTCCTGGGCCGAGGATTGAAGTGCCATTCATTTTCGAGTTGTGCGAGATTCCGCGCGCCAAAAGAGTCGAGCGTCCCCTTTTCCTTCGTTCTTTCTCTCCATTTTTCTACACTGCCGCCCTGCCCTTCTCCTCCACTTCGCCACCGTCTTTCGTCCACCGAGTAATACTTGCCCCGTCACCGGCAGGCGAGAAACCGGCGAACGCGGAGAAAGGACCGAACGCTGGACGCGATTGAGAGAAAAGCAACGGGAGGATCTTCGATTTCGCAGACGATGGTGACACGGTAATGTGAGATTGACGAGGTTCCTACGGTCCGCAACTTGATCGACGCGATTTTGAATAGAAATCTTGTGGAAGAAAGAAGGTCATTTAACGATCGTAGAATGTGGTTTGTAGACCGCGGAATTTTGTGCGTTTATGAAGAACTTGCGCATGCAAAGATTAACACAGAGTCGCGTGAAGAAGAGTGCAGAGCGAGAAAACGTATCAGACATAGAAAGTAAAGCACAGAGTAAAGAGTTGTAACGTTCACCTTACGCGAAGAAAATTTTTGTTTGAGTTTTAATCAAACCTAAATCAGGTTTAGGTTTAATCAACTTGGTAAGAATATAACTTTGCGTAAATATTCGCTGCCTAGATAAGGTTCTATAATCGGAAATTTTCGATATAGTTGAGAGACGATATAATTGAACGACCTGTTTCTAAACAGAGATCTTATAGAAAGAAGCTGTTGGACTTGTTGTGAGAAAGAAAATGTTATCTGTAATTGTACCCATAAAAAGCTAAGTTATTGACAGTATGCGATATAATTGAAAGAATCGCTCCGATTCGGATTTAATCGGCGTGTTTTTAAATGGATATATCGTGGAAGGAAGACGTGATAGCAAGAAGGAAATGATTATCTGCGATTGCACAATAAAACAGAGGAAGATAAGGTTCTGCGTTCGGATATCTTCGGATATCATCTTCGATCAGAAGTATAAAATGTAATTGCGCTGCAATTCGGGTTTGACTGACGTGTTTTTGAACGGAGAATTGGTACGACAAAGATGCGAGGAAGACAGAGAGAATTATCTATAAGATCTGTGTAATGTGAGAGATAAGGATAAATTGAACAATTTTAGGTCGACATTCTATAATACAATTAAAGGGTTGTTCTAAATTCGACTCAATGGACGAATCTTTAGCTAGAGATTTCATAGAAGATGATGTAATATAGCAGTTGTTCGTGATTATAAAGAATAGAAAAGCTCTAAATTGAAGAGCCGAGAAATTATTATCGGCTCTTATAATTGTAATCGTTTATCTGGTTCAGGTTTGATCAAAGACGTTGTGAGAGATAAAACTATGGAAGAAAGGGAATTTGCAAATGAAATTTGACTATGAGAGAGGGGAAGAATTATTTATAAATTCAGAATTAATCAAATCTTGTTTGTAAGCTCTTAGAAGCTTCTAAAATTTTATTAAATAACAGCGACTGCTTATAAAGAATGTAGAACTTATCGAAGAAAGGTGTCATAAAGGTGTCAGTACCGATATTATTACCCATATCCCAATCCAGACAAGACAAGTGCTGCCATCAAAAATTGATTAATAGTAGCCGTAACCTGTATCATTACATATTGCGATTACCATAAAACAGACGAAGCACATTTACAGGCTCGTATAGATAGCTTATTAATTATGGCGACTTTTACGATGTCGACCTAACAAATTAACGACAGACACGAAACGCTCGTAACGCGCTTTACGACGTATAATTATCTGCAAACGCGACGTAAGCTTTCCAACAGGAGAAGAATCATCGTTTTTGCAACGTCGACGAGACAGACAGACACGCGTTCTTTAATTATAATCCGTTCACGAAAGTTTTCGCAACGTTTAATCCAGTAGCATACTAAAGCTTTTCACACTGAACGTTGCCTATTTTTACCTATTTTGCACTAAACGTTGGAAACTTTTACTTTCTGAAGTTATACCGTGGCTACAAAAATGATTAGCCTCCTTATTCTCCGGTAAAGTGTTTTATACATCGGGTTTTATACATTTTATTTTCATAGTATAACATTCTTGTAGTTGAATTTGGATCTATTTTGTATTTTTGAATCTATAATTAATTAGCATGTAAATGGTGTCCGAATATTTCCTGCAAGCCATTGCAACAAGTATTCTTCAGAGAGTAAAACTAACTATAACTTCAGAAAGTAAAAATTATATTTCTATCTCTTTTTTTTTTTTTTTTTTTAATATGTTATTGAATCGAAATTCTTAAAATTTTAACCTGCACAACTATGATATTCAATCCGCTAAATATCGCTTACCGCGTTTTTTAATATCCTGTATTTGCCGAGCTTTCGACCGAAACTTCATTGCTATAGAAACAGGCTGCGCCGCCATGTGACTCTGATGCGATGAGAAAATCATTTTTAAAGGGTCGACGTCGTAAATTGTGTCACCGGCTGTCCTAAGGGCTGACCTCTTAGACGTATTTCACGCTTGAAATTCGAAGGGGACGACGGTCTGGCGCGAGGAAAACCAACTGAGCGAAAAGTTGCGGAACTTCCTGCTTCCAGGGAGGATTGACGAGGGTAGATTTTACCGGGAAACGCAGCAACTAACGTGGATACGAAAGGTGCGCTTCATATTTTTCAAATATGCCAGTACGTGGAATTAAAGTCGCTTTTCGAAGTTTAATACGCGAATTTCAATGCGATAAGTGGAGAATTAAAAGGTTTTCTACGGCGAACGAGATATACGATTACTGGAATTTGGATAACGAATGATGCTTGCAATTTGGCGTTTTAATTTCGTATTTAAAAAATTGCTTGATTTGGGAATTTTTTTGAAAGAAGAAACCTGGTATTATTTGTTAAAATGTTTGTTATCGAGTATAGAAAAGAATGAATTATATAGGATATTTTTATTGAAGTTTAGAAATTCTAGAATTTCGTATTTTAATAATAAAAGTACTCCGAGTTTTTTTTTCTAAATGCGAGACACCTCCATCATTTCGGGATACACTATTGGAATAATAACTATCTCGCTTCCCAAGAAATGAGAATGAAAATATTATGAATTTCCCTTCCGAGTTCACTGAGCCAAAAAATCTTCCAACCTACGGTACAAACTTTCGTCATAGTGTAAGATATATTTCTGCGAAAGTAGAACGTAGAATTCTAGATTAAAATACCGTCGAATCTGTGAAATATTCGGAAATTAAAGTAATATTCTACGTTAAAAGATCTGAAATCTCGAATAAAACTTCAGAGTCCTGAAATTCCCATCAAACGCCAAAATTTCCGAATGTACCAAAATATAAGGAAAATACTATAAAGAAAGAAACAAATCCTTCAATGTAAAACTAACTAAATTAAATTCATCGTATCATAAAGTATGTTCTAAACATAGTGTTATAAAGATCAGCAAATACTACAATTAATACAACAACATATATATATAGTTGCATCGAAAATTCAATGAAGAACGATCTCGCTTCCCAATAAAATAGGAAATTGTATACTTTGTGTTGCGTTCGGATCTAAAAGCTGAGAATAAACCATCGCGTTGCGAACGTCTCTATTGTAACCGTGAAACGTCTTATATATGTACTTCTCGTAAAGCAATGAACAAAACGGTAACTCGAAGCAACGTTAGCGAAACGTCGCTGCGACGCCGGGACCAACAATAAGAAAGTAGAAGGAAAGTGTCGGTGGAAGGACGAGAAATTACGGGGGCGGCGTAAAAATGCACCGCTGGACGATTTTACGCTTCGAATAGAGACGCAAAATCCTACCGCGGCTTTACGTACACTACCGTCCAAAAGTATCCAGACGCTTTTGCTAGAACGTCTCTTAGCTACGAAATTACAAATGGGAAGGTCCACAGTCATTTTATTCTTTACAATCATCGTATCTACATTCAAGGCTATAAGGTAGGAGGAATGTTGTGCTTTTTAGGTAAAATAAACCTTTTGTACGTTTTATTTTTTAAAAGTATTAGGATTATAATTTTCATTTTTAAAGCTTAATTAATTGTAGTTGCGATTCTTCTGAAAAATTCCGCGGAATTCTACGTGAAATGATAGATAAAGTGGTGTTTCTAATTATCAGTACGTCATTAATATCGATTTTAATTAGAAAATTGAATTTGTCAAATTCAATTTCAATTCCAAAATTTAATTCCATCGATTCAACTTCAACTCGGAAATTCATTTGTTCCTGTTCAAATGCAACTCCAATTGCAAAATTTAATTCGTATATTCGTCTTGGTCAAATTCAAATACAACTCAGCCAGTGTTTGGATACTTGTAAATGATAGTGTATGTACATAGCGCATTGTACATAATCATCTAAACGACTTAGTTTGTTAGAAAGAAATATTTTTCAACTAATTTTCATTCATCGACGTTCATCAAGTGTGGTAATTAACGAAACACAAGCTCTAATACTATCGATTTTACCATCATATCAGATTACAATGTAATTTCATGGTGAGCTACTTATGTTACCACAATACACGTCAGCACGTTAGTAGTTTCAGAAATCACAGTGATTGTTGTTATTATTATTATTATTATTATTATTATTATTATTATTATTATTATTATTATTATTATTATTATTATTATTATTATTATTATTATTATTATTATACCTGCGCGATTTTAACGTTATTAATGAATTCGTGATGCATAAGCATAATCTCGATGACAAATTTATACTATTTACTGGGTTTGTGGCACAAACTGAAGATACGATAGATGAAAATTATTTTTTTAATGAAATACTCTCCTTCGTAGTAGATTATACACATTTATCGTTTATTATGTTATCGAGTTAGACTTTTGTTCTTAGTATAGATTTTTTGTGAGAAATTCAATCACCTTAATACCTTTGGAAGAATAATTAAGGGTTTATAAAAAGGTATTTTCTTGCTTCTCATCGGTTCTTCGCGCGTATTAAGTTTCACTTTTTTAGTATCGGATATCAAATTTATTCTGAAGAATGAAAATTTACATCGTCGTCGTCTGATGAAGATAAACAAGGTATTATTATAAAAATGTATCCTTCTTTAGTATCGTTCGCGTTGTCGTGTCAAATTTCACAACTTTAATAACACTCGGTATATTTATTTAAATAGAAAACGTTCAATTGACTGTGAATAATTTCGAAGAGAACATTTTCAACAATTTCTTCGAAATCAAAAAGAAAACAATTCGTCAATCTCAAAATCACTGAAGGATACTCTTAACTGCATTTTCCTGAAACGAAATCTCCATTATTGAAATCCCAGCGACCTAATTCGTTACTAAAATCACTTTTCTAATTATACATCCTCTGTCCAACCCAAATACTTGTTTCATTTTGCAAACTTCCTTCACAAACATCTCTCAAACATGTTTAAATCGAAGCTGCCTGTATATTTTACCGTCTATACATTAACAAAAACTATTTTCTTAATTACACTATAAGGTAATTAAAATCTATCGTGCAATTCAACATTCTCAACATTTCAATTCTCTCCAACATGTAATCAAATATCTTACACGTGTATAAATCATTATCATTCAAACAATATGAATTAAAGTAAATATGTCTATATAACAGAAACATCAATATATCAATTGTAACAAATATTTGTTAGAATTGCAAGAATTTGTTATTTCGATAGATTTGGTAATTGCAGTGTTAATTTTCCAAAATTTACAACGTGAAACCTAAGAAGCGAAATACGAAACAATAGCCTCGTATTTATATCTTCTTTCCAAGAAACCAAGCATACTTCTACCAACCCCTAGATCCGCTTCGCTCTCAACCTTTCGAACAAAGAAAAAAAGTACGAAGTCTAAAGAACAACCCCAATAACTCTGTCCCTGTAACGCTCTCCAATTATTCTTGCGAAACGAGAAATTGTTCTTGTTGCTTTAATATTCAGGATGACACAATTGTCCAGCCGCAAAGAGGAATCAATGGACGTGCTAATGGTATGATGACTGTCGTTCCTAAAATTTCAACTTTGATTCGTCAAAATTGACGACCCCAAAGAAACTTAAAACCTTGTAGCCTGGTATTGCCCAATGCTATCAACGATAAACGATAAACACACTCCAACACTTTTTCTGTTTTCTTTCCTCGAAATTTCCAAGAAACAACCGACGATGTTCGGATATATCGTACAATTGGATAGCAACGACTGTCGCATGTAATTTTTTCTTTTCGTTTAGCAGTACAAACTAGCTTCTCGATATTACGACATGAGTCTCATATAGTGAATATCTTTCTTCAAAGTATAGTATCTTCCTTGAAAGAAAAGAAGCATACTTTTTCCATCCCCTAGATCCACTCCGCTTTCTCAGCCCTCCAAGCAAAGGAAAGAAACGCGAAGGCTGAAGAACAACCCCGATAACTCTGTCTCTCGGTAACACTGGCTAATTATTCTTGCGAAGGAGTTACTGTAAAATTCAGAAACCCGCGAAGCAATTATTCGGCAGAATCTAGCAACGTCGTAAGGGTTTCGTGGCGGTCGTAAAAATTCTCGTGGAAGCTCGACGTGCTTGAGGCATGCTCACCATGGTGTACACCCCTTCGGATAGAACACTAGGTACACAGGGTCGCGTTTCAGTGGCAGAACGACCGTAGGAAACGTACTGCTTCACCGTGGAAACATTTTTAAACTGGCACGCTCGTTTCTCTCTTTAAATCGCTCGATGCCGCCGCGATACGTTACAGAGATCCATGGCTATGGCCTCGAAACGTTCCGCTCGTTTCTTCTCCGAACGTTTAGGGATCAGTTACCCGCCGTGGTCACCCTTATCCCTTCCGGATAATCGCGCCGCGATCTTCGCTCATCCGTCTTCCTTCCTTGGTTTTTTCCTGGCTGATTTTCTCCAAAGTCACCGGAGTTCATGAAAACGGATGGGATAACGTTTTTTCGCAATGGATTGGAAGTGGTTTTCGTACGGATAATTAGGTTAATGATCGTTATTGAGACTGGCAAATTGAACATGATTTGGACATGTTGATTTTTTGGACATTTTATAAATAGACCTTCGAAGAGGATGAATATTTTGTGTAATGAACAGAGGTGATAGAAGAGAAGGGGGGTAAGTGTAGGAATAAGAGAAAATATATGTATGTTTTTTAAGAAATAAGATTTTCGAGAGCAAGTATGATCTGATAGGATTTTGTATAGAAAATGTTCTGTAAAATTTTTTAGCCTTTCTAGATTCCTTCTAAGAACGCTTTTCGAAGAATAAAATCTTTATAAAATCCTTCCAAAATTGATCCTATTTTCTAAAAGATTTTATTCTTATATAGAGAATGTTATATAGATTTTTAGAATTTTCTACTTTTTCGTCGAATCCCTTGGAATCAAAGATCCTTCGATTCACAAATCTTTCGTCGTCTAGTCGCGCGTCTAAATCTTGAAAATTCTGTTGGTTTTATCATTACATCGTTGTACTATTTTCTCTTACGAATACGATATTAGCTTGATACCGAACTATTGTAACGAATCTAATGGCCTATTTATTACATATATGTTCTAGATAAAAATGTTCAATTAAAATACTCTGCCTCCCTCTAAAATTACGATTCCAAAAATTTGTCAATTTTCATCGTAATTAGAAAATTCCGTAAAAAACTTCTAAACTTGAAACTCCATCATCGAAAGTAACCCGATAAATATACTTAAAACGAGCATCATCTCATCCGAGCCCCTCGATGCTATCAGACGATTACCACACCCCTACTCGATCGAACCTCGTTCGATAATTAAATTAGTCCCGCCTTTAATCGCGTTACGCGATTTTTCCTCGATACAACTCGGAAGGGAGAGCAACGATAGATAATAGAATACTTTTAAGAAGTAGCCGATTCACCTCGTTGAAAATCGTGTCTATTTTTCACAAAGACCGATCTCGATTTCTATTAAATCTGACGTTTCGTTGCATTTACGGATCGAATCGTTCTTTCGCGATCATTGTATCCTCAACCAATCGGATTTCGCAACTTCCTGTTTACTTTAGTTTCGCGCGTCTTGGATAGAAGAACGAGTAAGTAGATACTCGAGAAATGCTTGTACCGCAAATTCGATAATGGAAATTCGCCGATATCGCTTGTAATCTTTCCTTTCCGTGAACGTTTTCCGGGGAAAAATAATATAATACACCCATGGTAACCAAACTGCAATAATATTTTTGCATCTTTATAGATACGACTGAAAACAAAATGAAGCTGTAATTAGACTAAGCAGATACTTAACTCGCGTTTTAAATATTGTAACAAGTGTTCTACTTTGTATATTTTGTATTCTTTTGTACATTATCTGCGTTCCCTTTTACCTTTAAATTTCCTAAACTATTATATAATAAGATTATTAAGATGAACGTATAAAAATCCGTAGTCTGTATATTTAATCAACTTATATGCCTTATATGTAATAGATACATATAATACAAATATTAGATATAGTTACATATATTCGTCATATTACTTTCATTCTAATTAATCACGTATGACGTGCCTAGTTCTAGCGTTAAGTAAACTTCGAACATTTTGAATGGCATTCAAATCGGCTGAATTGCCGGTCCATAGAAATACGAAAATGCATTTCGACGAAGGAAACTCTGTGATGGACTTAACTCTGTGACATTGCGCAGCAACAAATTCTATGAGCGTCTACGGATCAAATTCGTAAAAAAAAAAAGAAATAGAAAAAATACCAAACGGATAACGAATAAATAATTAATTATAAGTAAGCAAATGATTTGTCTAACCAAAACCTTTCCTACAATTTTCTACGTCGTAAAATATTCCTAAATACGCTTTATACAAAATTCATCGAGGTAATAGAAAATAAAAAATTGAAAAAAGGAATTCCAACGATCGATATGAAATATCAGGAGCACAGGACATTTCCATTTCAATCACGCATACAATTTACGCGCGTTGCATGTTCCTCGTATTACATCATCCCGCGAATCAAAAGCCGCCGCTCGATTAGTCCATTGAAAATTCGCCGGGCGATCGCCGCGTGTCGCGTCCATCCGGTTGAATGTCGGGTTCGCATGAATGCGACGCGACAGGCATCGAAGTAGCGAACGTCACGCACTCTTCAGACGGGACACGCGGGATTTTAATCAGCCGCGGCGTGTAATGAGGCCGTACGCTGCGGGTACCAACGATTTTGAACAGGCTTCGTCCTAATGAACACAAGTCCTGATCGAGCTAATTGAAGAGCTCGACTCTCCTGTGACTTCATCGGGATAATTAACTCGTCAATGTAAAATTGTCGTCGTTAAAATTAAAATACGATGCCGCGACTATTGGACTCTTGATGTACGCGACTGACTAGTATGCTATTGAATCGATGCTAGTTGCATAGATTTTTTTATGCCGTTCGAAAGGCTATTCTGCAAAACTTAGCAAAAATATCTTCAAAAATTCTATTGACAATTAATTCGGCTGCGCGATTTAGTCTCGTGGACTACTGAAGTTACGATTCAGTATAAACTTCTTTACAAAATACGTATATTTTATTAAATGTGGGAGATATTGAAAATTTCGTGTGTCTTTGATTCGATTGTAACTCGAATTGGAAACAGTTAACTGAGATATTCAGCTATCGCGTGAAATTTTAGAATCTTGTCGTAATTCAATGATACAAGTCTTTTTGAACGGTTCTTGAGAAATTGAGATTTTTATATTGGAAATTCTAAGCAATGTCTATATTAACGCGGAATGTTACAGACTTGTACATTAAGAGGTAATTTTAGGGATTCAAGATTTTTAATGTATCACGAGTAATTAATAGTCCCGTATAGAATTATATTAAAAGATAATGAAGAATATCAGCTGAAATTTCTGTAAAATACCCAGGGAAGCGTGAAATATCTTGATAAACCTTCAGATCAATTTTTCTGTCTCGCATAATTTCCAATTCATCTTGGTTTCTCTCCAATCTCAATTTAATCAGTAGCGATATAAAGCAGTCACTGTACACATTTATTTCCTTAATAATTTTCCCTTAAAGCGTTTTTCGCGCGGAGTATCCTTTTCCAGCTATCTAATAACTCAATTACCACTTAATTAATCTCGAACGATCGTAAAATTCCGCCTCTCATTCATAAACCGATCTCTTCCTCGACGATCTCGATTGAAAAAAACAATAAAACTCAAAAAAAATATCTGTCATCATTGTGATTTCTTCAAAGACTGAGAACAATCGTGTCGCAGTCTTTGAAAATTTACAAAGTAGAATTACCAATTTCGATCCTCATAAATATAACATTTTCTAAAGAACGAATCTTCAGAAAATTAAATATCAATGAGAAAGAGACGCAACACTGATCTGAATACTCATGGAAAAGAGACAAGGAACAACCCGAAACTACGCCATTCGTTCTACACGAATCTAATGTTTTTAATAAACACAACATTACTGTCTCGATTGAATGACATTACCAATTTCGAGAAGTTCGCAACACACCCTAATTCTGTAACAATGGTTCTGATAAATACGAAATTCCTAATTGCTCGAACCAATCTTCGGGATAAATAAAGAAAACGAAAAGATCCAAAAATCCAAATTCCATGCTCGACTCTGCACAAATCCCAATATTACACATCCAAATCCTCCAACAATGTTCCTAATTAATACGATATTCGCCGAATCGATCTTCCCCACCCGCTCCTCGTCCCATACCGAATTTAATAACAATACGAAACGAGAAACTCTGAATGCTGAAATTATATCCTGGATTCTGTACGTATCTCTCTAATCCTCTAATCATCCAATAACGGTTCTAATAAATACAAACAAGCACCGACGAATTGTTAACACCTTAGCAGCTAGCTACGTCAATTACGACTACAAACATCGGGAATTTACCCTCGTCGACTAATACTTGACATAACGCAACAAGAAACGTTTCAGCCAGAGTAAAATTGGTGGTCGATAGCGAAGGATCTGCGTTCGTTAGGCCCGGCAACGATCTTGAGTGTTTATTAATACACGAACAAGAGGGGTGGAGCCAGGTTGTGACGTACACGTAACCTGTTTGATTATGCGACGGTTTGCGTTGTAATTAGCGCGGCCTGTTTGACCAGGCCGACCAGATACTCGTGCTACGTGCCTGTAACTCATGTGACCCGGTTGCAGGGCCACTGAATTACATAATACACACGCGACGCGCGTACGCGAACGCTGCAAATGACATTTCCATGACGTATGTAGCTGCAAAATGAACGGACGGGTCGGCCCTTGTCGCGAGACCGGCCCTCTGCCAGCGAGTGTCGTGAAAACACGTTTTAATACGGCCAGCCGGACAAGACGACCACTCTCAGCGAAGAATTACCGCGAAATAACAACGACGTGGGATAGGTTCGTGGATGGAGAAAGAGGATGTTTAACTGAGGACAAGGCCGCATTGTTATTGTCGCGAACGGCCCAATATTTTATCAATAAAAAAGAAAAATTCGTAACGAGGTTCGAGAAAGATACGTCGTTCTGTTAAATTTTATGGGAAACTTGTTATTATTTTCAGCAACGAGCAATGGGTTTTTCCAATCTTCGAGTATTCCGTTTTTCATAATTAGACTGCTGATCGTTATACAAGTTAATATTTTCGCGAGTGGAATTAAAAAACGGAAGCTTCCCACCTTTTAAATTGTATAGTAGCAGCTGTTGTCCGCGACTTCGTTTGCGTAGAAACTAATATCAGCTTAACTTTGTCATTCTAAATTCACCGCATCATATTCAATCGTTTGTAACAGAAGGCAATATAGCAAACAGTTTGGAGAAATATTTGGAGGAGGTGATTACTATAGGTCGATCGAGGCGCAACCTTGCAATGGAAATTAAACTGCGTTAGCGCGACTTGGATCGAATTTGTTCTCATTGTTCGGTTCTTTGAGAAGCAGGCAATAATAATAAATTGTAGACTGTGGTCATCTGGAGGAAATGTACTTTCCAACAGTGAAAGAAATAACCAAATCGATCGAATAGTTTCTCGGACTACCTTGTACACACACGCACACATACTTACTTTAATGTTTCAACATATATATATATATTAAAAAAAGCAAAGTATTTATAGCAAAGCAAAAAGCAAAGTAATAAATAAAACATTGCTAAGAAATAATCTCAGAATAAATTGAAGTATTCACGTCTAAATCTCCTTGACGATAAATTGTCAAGGTATAGATCGAATAAAAAATAAAAGAAACTACATTGACACAAGTATTTTTCGCTTTATCGATATCAACGATTAAATACGTAAAAATTGTATTATTTGTCGGTGTTTTATTCATTAGTGAATATTAATCTAGTCTTTATTTATCAATTTTACACGTCCCTATATACGCAAACTAATATTCGTTTAATATTCTCTATTCAGAAGAGAACTCTTTCAAGCCCAACCCCTTTTGCTCTATACATCAAGTATGTCCAAGAAAAGTATCTCTAATTTCAATAAAAATTTCCCTATCCCATAATTTTGAGCTATTCCAGCGTATTTTACTTAGCTCGCATCTAATTTACGCCTTTCCAACTTCAACCCGCTTAACTTTCCAAGCCTCCGAAGACGTATCGCTTTTCCAGTATGCGTACCAGCCACGAGATACATTCTTCTAAAATAGTCGGAAGGTACCCGACTGCGCCCAGGTGAAAAATTTTAATACGGACAATGGTGGTGGAATTAGCATAAGCGCATCGATCATTGCTCTCGCGTAGTATCGTCGTCTAAGAGAAAGTTTCATGACAAGAGACATTCTCCTCTGCCGTTTATTTCCACGGGATGAAAATGGCCTCGTCCCTTTCTTCTCTCCGTCGTTCTCAGCATGTAAATCCGCGAGAATTAAATTTCACCCCGATGAGGTGAATTTCAGAGGCAATTTAAGATCCCACGATGCCTTTTGTAAGAGCGTGCACCGTATCGACGATTACCGGGTTAAATGGCCTGGAAGTATCAAGTCGATTGTAACCGCGACAAAGTGGATTACCGGTGTAGCATAATCTCGATTCTACGCCAAGGCCGTCGTAAAACTTCCATGCAATTCTTTTCCACGGTGTTCAACCATCGTCGAAAGAACGCGAACGAAGCCCCTGGCGACATTAACGAACTGTTGTGCCCCTCGATGCTATTCGAGGGATCAATGGCTCCTCGAGTCGGAAATGGGAGGACGCGTTGAAGAGGAAAAGCAAGATGGTAAAGTTCCAACGTTACATCGTTTGAACTACTGGTTTGACAACTAAGTGATTGCGGATTTTTTCATTAGGTGGTATTGACAGGATCCGCAATCATTTAGCTGCCAACCCAATACACTGAAATTTTTGGCAAATTGCAAGTTTTGTACGTCAGTTTTCGTGAACTTGGAAATTTGCAGAAGTATATATGCAGCTTAGTAACAAAGAATCACAGTTGAAATTAGGATATAAATGACGTGAGATTTAATTAGAAGGTTTGTTGCGGGTATTCGTTTTACGGCAGCTTCTTCGGTTTGCCTTGTTTTATGACCTTGTGCATGTACATATATATGTACAATATATGGGAGATTTCTTCGAATTTGAACATTGATCGGACTAAGCGAATAGAATGCACTTGGAATAAAGATTTTGTCAGACTCTGTGTGAGAATATTAATCTCTAAAGTTAGCTGCTGTTTCGTACAGAAGCTTACATTAGCCTAACATTTCTATCATCGTAACAAATTCCCCAAAGCAACTCGACAAACGTTCCAAAGGGAAAAAGATCTCGGCGTTTAGGAGCATCGGGCCGTAAAGAAAGAAGTAAAAACAAGTTGGTTCCGAAGCAAACGGCGTAAGAATACTCATTTTCGAAGAAACGAGCACGAAAGAACAAAAGTTGGGAAGTAAGAAAACAGGATCAGCCGTCGAGTAATCCACGTTTAATCGAATCACTCGTCAAAGCTCGCGGCCCCCGTTCTCTCACGGGTCGTAGAAAATAGATTTCCAGCTGAAATATTTGCACGCTGTCACTGGTCGTCATATTCATGAGAGCAGCACGAGAATGGAGTGGGAAATGGATGACAAGAATTAGATTCCACGCAGGAAATGCGACCGGCTTTTCTAGACGATGCCTACGCGCCATGTCAAAGCTGACTTCGTCTCCGTGGTATCCTCCCTTTTCCCCATTTTCTCGTTTTTCCAAACGGTGTTTCTTTCCAACGGTATACCTATGGCTTATTTTACCGTGTCTATGTAAAATCATTTCTTCACACTTGTCTTCGCTAGAAACGATAGGAATAGACGGAGAATCGCAGAATAATACGAATTGTAGAGACTTGCAACAATTTGGAGTACGTACAAGAAATGTTTTCAAGATCGAAAGAAACTTGAAATGTGAAAGAACGAATATATCTTATCTCCACTAAACAATAGTTGCACGACTTATTCCATTACAGTGTATTGGAACATTTATTTTGTGCAACTGTATTTGCTAAAAGAACCAATCCGTGGCAAATCGATATAATATCAACGTTACGCCATCAATTTCTTATTTACAGTTCAATTGGACCACAGCATCAACGTTTTAAAGACGATACTCGATGATACAGTTAGTAATTTTCTTGTTTGTATTTATTACGTTTTGTCCAGAGGCAAGCAAGCGCGTTACTGATTTTTATCGTAGTACTAATTTCAGGAAACTTGAAATCCAACGGAATAATTTTATTTCCAACTGGAATGGGAAATTTATTTCAGAATAACGTGAATAAAGACGATAGGCAAGCGAAGCATACAAATGAACGTTTGTTTAAGGAAAAAGAATACGATTCATAGAAACTAAGATTAACGTGTTATTCATGGGAACAGTTGGCGTGTTGTAGTGGCTAAATGAAATAACAAGATTCCGTATGGACTTGAATGAAATTGTACGAGCAACGGTGTCTGGGTCGGATGTAATAGACTTTTAAAACTGGCAATTGTTGATGTAAATCCATTGCGAACGGTACGTGCGATTGAAATTCGCTTAACGCGTCTCTGTTACATCGATCGCGGTTGAGAAAACGTACTATGAATGTTTGATTTAGGCGCCATGCCATATTGATTTCAGTACTTCCTTTGATTTATGGTGTTTGTTTCACAACGGAGGAAAGCAATCGTACTGGGTATTTCTCGTATCAATATAACTCGAAGAAATAGAAATGTAATCGTTAAGGTGTTGTTTGCTACATCTGTAACATTTTCATCTTGCAAAGGATAACTCATCGCTAATATTGGCGTCATTTGTAATTTCTTTAGCCTGCAAGAATCGCTTATTCTTAATCCTTATAGTTTTTCCATTGCTTCTAACAAACTGACTCTCCAAAAGTTCAAATAATACCATATTTCTTTCACAAAATACCAGCAAACATAATATAAAAGCCATATATTATTACCATATAACAATAATAATATAAAGCAAATAATTTCTTCATTTTTCCCTAACAATTACCTTCTTCCAGATTTGGAATAATAACAATTCCGCGTGAAAAATAATCCACTGCTGAAAATCTCGACTCGAAACTAGCCCCTTTCGAATCTTCTGTTGCTTTTACCTTCTTCATTTCTTAAAAAAGAATCATTCGTTTGAAATGACTTGGTGTCTTCGATTCGCAACTGTGCCAATGCTACAGCTATGGCGTAAAATCGTTATAATCGCGACTCGAGGAAAGAAAAACGACTAGGAAAGAAAGAAAGAAACAGAGAGCCAAACGAACGGTAGGTAGCGCGCGTAAGCACGAGCGCGGAAAAAAACGCAACACGGAAAGCTCGCGTTAATTTCCGTAGGCAACGCTTTAAGTACGAGCGCAATTAACGCGATCCTGTAACAGCGGTATCAAAAGGCTGGCATTCCGGGTTTATTTCGCGCCACTGTAACGTCGCTCTTAAACTTCGTCGTCGTTGCAATGCCGCTACTTCCCCGGTCGCTACTTTCGAAGCCGAACGAAACTTCATCGCGGTATAGATGAAATATATTTATCACACGATGCTTAATGCTCCAATTCCAAACTAAAAGTCAGTCAGATATCTGGGCATGATTCTGGACGGAGCAATGACATGGAAACGACACATCGTAAATAAATCCAAACAACTTAAATGAAAATTTAAAAAATTCTACTGGCTCATTGGCAGACGTTCCAACTTAAGCGCGCAGAGTAAAATAATGCTATATAAGGCCATATTAAAATCTGTTTGGACCTATGGGATCCAATTATGGGGAACAGCGAGTAATTCCAACATAGAAATTCTTCAACGATTCCAATCGAAAATTCTAAGATCCTTAATAGATGCATCTTGGTACGTTACCAATGGAACAATACATCGCGACCTTAAGATACCTACAGTTAAAGAAGAAATATCCAAATTCAGTAATAGATATAACATAAGAGTTAACCACCAAAGCCCACTAATTACTTAATTACTTGACACGACGGATCAGATCCGCAGGCTAAAAAGACATTACCCTTTAGATCGAAGTATTAGATTCAACTAGAATCAAACATACGATAAACATTTATTAAACACGACATAGTACCACGCCAGAATAATTTACTTATAATTCTCAATGAGAATTGATTGTAAAATTCTTCCAAATAAAAAAAGAGGATGCTTAATGCGAGCTACATTATCCTGGTTGTAGCGTGTAATTCGTGCTACCAATCCGATGGAGAAGAGGATAATTCTTAACTAGTTTCTAAAGTGGATTTAAAGGTGTTGAAGTAATTACTTCAAGAAAAACTCTGCATCTTTTCTTTTGTATATCCGTGACCTGGAGACTGCTGTTACCAAGAGAATAGAATTTAGTGAAAATATTCGAAATAAGGAGAGGTCCATATTATTGTGCCCTTGAATATAAATTATCTTTTGGATTACAAGGTATAAAAACAAAAGAATTATAAGTAGATTTCTATTGCTGTTTCTTGTAGCCTTCAGATAGATCTACACGCCAGGGTTAATTTTTTGATAATGTTCTTTGCTATAAATATATGAACGTCCTCCCTATCATTTTTCCTATTGTATTCTAACGCTGTAGGAGTGAGGATTTGGATCAGTATACACTATACCTGTACTGATACTTATACTAATTTCGATATATTTTTCTATTACAAATTCATCCACCCGTTCCTCTAACCTCAACAAAAGGATTAAATGCTGAGGAAAGAATTGTCAGATGTAAAGATTTAGTAAACTTGGATTCGACGATTTGAATAATTTATTCAGTGTGGGATTCTATGATTTGTTATTTTAACGATTCATTGAATGTGGACTCGGTGATTTAGCGGTTTTAAGGATTTATTAAACGTGGTTCACATGATTTATTAATGGCGCTTTGTGATTTATTCAATGTAGATTTCATGGTTTGTGAGTTTAACGAATAGCGAAACGCGGATTCGGAGAGCCGATGACTCGTGAATCGGTTGAAGGATAAAAACGATCTGGATATGCGATTGGAATTTTGAGAAGAGAATCTTAAAATCTTCGATATTTTGGTTGATAGAGGGCAAAAACGAGATTAAACGCCGTGACAAGAATCTTCTACGATGGAGAATTTTGTAAAATACGTATTCCAAGCTAAGATGAAACAGATTAAAGGAAATCTTGATTGTTGTATTCGATAATTTTCGAAACATATCGTATTTTTTCATAATACATTACGCAAACTGACGGAAAAATAAAGCAAATTCGTATACCTTTGAAATTACGGGATATGATTCTCTGTAAGTTGGATTGATCCGTGAAGATATGTCGAGAATTCTTTAAGGGAAACGAAGCCGTCGTTAGAACGTTTTTAATATTTCAGATTTCCATCAGCAAATTCCGTCTGTGAATATCTAATAGAAATCTCGATGTTCCTCCGACATTTTATATTCGACTTTTTTTTCGATTTCAAATTTTTTCTCAAGATATTCTTCCATGTTAATCGACAAGCTACTACTTCAAAGGTGCATTTTAAATAAATTTCTCTAAACTGAGATACATCAAAATCTTTGGAAGAATTTCCGAAACAGTTTCCGAATTAGCTTGAACAATTCCTCCAAGCATCTGACATTCTCTTGTATTTCTTTATATTTTCAAGCCGTGTTGCAGTCTACTTATCAGAAGGTATTACGCGATCGCGAATAAAACGAACACGGAAAGCCTTATATATTTCCATATCTCCGTCATCAGTGTAATCTTCGTAAAATCGATATGCTGTGTAAAGAGGGAAGAACAAAACGAACCTATTCACATCCCTTTACGTTTGCAAGCATTCAACAATCGTTTCGTAGTGCTTTTAAAACTCGCACAGAACTGGGCAAAGTGCAGAGTGTACACAGTGTATCAGACACCATGAATTTGGCCGGGTGCGGATCGAAAGTGACGCGATTCGAAAGGAACATTCGCTGCTTTTCGCTTACACGAGCGGAGCCATCCCTTCGAACAAACAGCCGGAGAGAAATTCGGTGGGCGTGACCGGTCGTAAATTTTTACACTCTAGATTACCCGGTGCCACGGCAGCGAATACCACGTTTTAACGGCTCATAAATTTTTTTACGCGCCTTTTTTTTATATATACGTACATTTTGTTACGCTGTCTCTAGCTGCCGCCTCGTTAATTCCATTAACAAAAACCTCGGGACCCGCGTAACAAACGCTACGACGAGCCTTGGCAGTGAAAACAAATAAAATGCAACAGCTGAGCGCTATTGTGCCGTATAAAACAAAAGAACTACTCAGAGATTATGTTAACCCTTTGTCTTACGATATTGATTCATGCTCGTCGAGTGCATTTAAATACAACGAAGGTAAGCTGTACTCGCGTCAAAGTTCAATTTTATATTGCAATTGTAGAAATTAAATACGGCGTTGTCACGTGTAATTGCGAGTTTGCCTTAAATTCAAATCTTTTTCCTCCGCTTACTGCATAAATATACTATGTCTATATTCTGTGAAATCTGTGATTTTATACGCAGAAGCTGTTGACTATTACCTTACGCTGTATAAAAATCGTATTTATATCAGTTTATAAATTCGTCAAGAATAATATTTTTGTTTAGCGTATTTAGCGCATGAACCATTTTCATCATTTTGTGTTACCTAAAAGGGATCAACGCACAGTTTGCAAGTAAAACAGTGTTGATAAAGATGAATACAATGCATAAAGTATTTATTTAATTATAAAATATCATGAAATGTTTTAAACTGTTTCTGTCGAAAACGCTAAAAGCGGGCATAGAATGTTTGTCCAATAAGCGATCGATATTTAAATCTTTTCTTTTTAATAGTTTCCAAGATGTTCTATAAAATGTGTTCCCACCGTTTCAACGTAGATTTTAATACGTACAAAAATCGACCTATTGAACATTTCTTCGAGAAGTACATGACTCGTACATTTTATAAATAGCAACGATTTATTCGTCTACCATAATACGATCCATCATCTTTCGTCGATTTTTGATTGCTATCGTTGAATCATAGGTGCGCCCACTACATCTCAGAGATCAGAGGTTACTTAAATTTAATTTACATTCTATACTTCATTTAATAAAGACAATTTAGTAGCTCTAATTGCGTAAAATATGGATTTAAAGGAATTTGATATTCCAAGTAACATCCTAAAGACACAGCGACATTGTACGAGAAAGTTTCCGTTTGATATCGAAAATTCAAATTCAAATTGTGGCTGATAGTCGGAGTACCACTAGACTCGGCTCGTGTTCGTATCGATAAAGTAGAAAAAACGAAGAGAAGACAGTGTAGAAAATATATTACGGAACGAAACAGTGGGAATTCGAGCTCGATGGGGAATTTAAACGTAACATAGCTGGAATTGAAGTATCGCGACGACTCCTCGAGACTTTTAAAGCTCCACGGTTGCACCTCCGAGGCCGAGTATCAATTCCGTTCAATCGACGTTACAAATTTACGAGGGAAACTCGTGATAAAGCGGCGCGTGCCTACGATATTTTAATATTATTCCCTGAAACTGCACCATGAGGAGGACGCGCCGGCGAATATTCCATGAAACATTGGGATGCATCGACCGTGAATCTTTGATATCTTCATCGGATATAGGATTATGGAGTGGCGCTAATATTTCAATTGATCCTGGTTCGTTTCGATGAGCACCCGGCCGATGTAACAAGCGAAAAAAAAAACCGCTGAATAAAACTCGTGAGAATTATTACAAAAGGCGTCGATCGGTGCATATTTTTTATTTTAAATCGATTATTACGCGAAACTGTCTCGTCTGATGTTTATTTATACCTTGAACGATGCATTTTTCATCCGATCTTGAATAATACCCCGTCAGTGAAAAATGGGATCGAGGGGAGAGGGAAGAGAAAATTGAAAAATTAAACTCGACCGCTGACCAACGCATCGCGGAAAAGTTGATATTTTCATATATATATATATATATATATATATATATATATATATATATATATATAGAGAGAGAGAGAGAGAGAGAGAGAGAGAGAGAGAGAGAGAGAGAGAGAGAGAGGGAGAAGACACAGAGAGGAAAATAGACGGTTACTGAAATTGCCAAATCGACAAATAAATCAGAATTTTTCTTTTTTTAACTGGAGAAATAATAACACGAGCTCAGCAGAGATCGGAGCGCCCTATCAGCGAAAACGTGAAAACGTTCCGTTAGCTCGAGCGGACAATAACGCGAAACGATTATTAACGAAAATCGTCAGCGGTGGGCTAGTTTAAATGTTTTATACGCTGGTTTGATTCTTTCATCCAGCAACTAGCATTTAAAATAGTTTAGCTGAAATTATGATAATCTTTAACGAGGTAGAGAAAAGCCGACTTTTAGGGGGAATGAACACAATATTCGGAATGAAAATATTACGTGTTACCATTTGTTGAATAGAGAAAAAGCTGAATCTAGTAGAAAGTAGTGACATATTAACAGGATTATACCGAACTACCAAGCCAAGATCAAATTTGGTTAATATAGATGTATTGTGTTGTATCGCGAGTAGAATAAAGTTGTATATAATCACACAAGTTAATTGAAAAGATATCAAACGGTCAAGGAAATAGGAGAGTGCCACCAAGATAATAAATTTAACTAAGAAAGAGATATTACATGAGTTGACAAGTGAAATAGGATTGGATATAGTCAGGCAAACATCAGGATATTAAATCAATCAAAAAGTTGGGCTAATATAAAGATATCGTGTGGCTTCATAAGTGAAGTAAAATTGTATATAGTCAGACAGGTGAAAACATCGAATAACCGAAGAATAGAACTCCCATTGTCACGAACACGTTGGATTAACATAGAAAGACGTTATACAATTGTCTGGCGAGTGAAATAAGATTGTACATAACCAGAAAAGTTAAGTGAAATACGATTGTATATAGTCAGACGATTTAAGTGAAATAATCCGGACAGTAGAACACAACCGCAATCGATGAGAATAATTTTACAAGACCATCGACTTGAAAATACTAAAGTCCTAGATCAGATTCTGCTGACTATATTAAATTCCACGATTCTGAAGTGTCTACTATCTACGTTCGTATATCCCATGGATCTGCATCAAATTCTATGTTCTCGTGATTTTTATATGGAAGTCTAGGAACTTAGCAGAATCCTACATCGAGACCATATGTTACCGTGGCCATCTGCATCAAAACTCTATAGTTCTATGCCCTGAATTTATTTTATTAGCAGGCATTTTCGCATTCTTTTATTCCATAGCAACTTACTGGATTCCAAAATATCTCATACTATGGCTGCACGATTTTTATCGTTTTCTCTTTTGCGCGATACTCTACGCGACTGTGGCTTCCTAACGCATCTATATTATGTCAATTACGATTTGGCAATTTACTTCGGACGACATCGCTCGATGTAATTTCATCAAAAGCGGTTCGATGCAACATTCAACGGAAAATATGATTCGGAAACGCACGAAGCGCACGTCATTGATCATTCCGTGTATCATCGCGATAGATATAAATACCAATGACACAATTTTCCAGAATTCACTCGGCTTGAATCAGTTGACGGGTTTATAGTAACACAATACGGTTGTCGCGGACACGTTCGAATTAAAATTACGCGCGTTATAAGCCAAGTGAAAACCGGGTCAACTCTTTGAATCGCGTTGCGATGATAAATGACGTTCCAGTATTTCGCCAGTGTGGCGCCGAGCTAAGAGAACGAAATTCTCAGACGCGCGTCAAATTCCATAAACTAACGTAATCGAGCTCCTGTACACGCCTGTACACGCTTCGGTTACGGAGTGACAAATTAAGAGAAACATTAACGTCGTACCGACGCGACGCGGATCTTTCGAATGAACCGCGCTCGACCGTACCGATACCCCACATAATTTATCTCTTCTCCCAGGAGGAGATTATCGTTAGACAGAGACCAGATGATCCATTGTTCCTATACGATTAACAACGACGAGCCATACCGATGACGGTTCTCGTCTACGATCTATCGATCGTGGTGCACGCCGAGACACCGAGGAAGATTAATCAGCCGTCAAACCGTCACGGATTAATTTATCAGGTGAATTAATGAATGAGAGTTATGTGCCAGGTTCTATCACTTCGAGAAACGTTAATTGTGGTAAAATATGTGCTTGCGCGAGAAATAGAAAGAGCTTTAGGCACGCAGCACCTTGTAAAAGTTTTTGGGACACAGTAAGTAAAAATGTCCTGGTCTTACGAATAAATGTAAAAATACTTGTAGAGATGTTGCTCTTTTGTTGATCACTTTCGTCTTCGTTTTAATAGATAGAAAGGTTTTTAATGGTTTAAGAGAAGCTTCGGAATATGACTTAAGCAATTAAGCAATTTAAGGTCTTTGTATAACCTGTATAGAGGGATCGATGTCTGACCAAATATACGTATTTACACTACTTTGGTTGACAAATGTCATATCGTACTACCTTCTCGGATCTTCATAAGAAAATTTCATACGATGAACTAAACGTATGAAATCGAAACACGTAACGTAAGAAAATATTCATTGAAAGCATAATTCTTTCTTTTATTCTCTCCTTGTTTCAGTGATCTTGTCAAATAATTTTTCAATAAACTTATTTCGTATCGTCAGTCATTTTGCTTCCAATATTTCAAACAATCTATTTACCTTTTCGTTCCTGACTATTTTATATATTCGTTCTAAATCGTTCTATATATATATAACGTATGATTCAGCGAAGCTAACAAAAATTCGAGAATCGATCCGCAGCCTGAATTTAATTATTTATAACTTGAAAAATAAACCTCGTCCAACGTGAATCTTCCTCATCGTCTTAGATGACATCGTCTTGATGTCTAGAATAGGAAAATTTCAATTTCAATCCTAAAGTTTAATCCTAACGTTTTTTCTAAAATCATAAAATCAATAAGAACGTACTTATTCTTTCTTCTGTGACTTAATTCCACCCGATACAAACATACCGTGTGACATCGTATAAGAATATTTCCTAAAAGGTACTTTATGAAACTTACTAACGTAGGTAGGCTGACTTTTGCATGATACAGCATAGAGAAAGTGTGGATAAAGGAGAAGCTTGAACACGGCGAGTAACAATGCGACCAGCAATAAAACGGGATGGAATGAAACACGGGCATTCACGGGCCAGCCTTGGAAATCCAAGACTCTTCGAAACGAGGGTTTCGCGCGTCCGAACAAACCTGCGTCGCGTGATAAACGCGCCTTGAATGGAATTCAGGTTGCCTCGTTTCTGTGCAACGTCCCTCCAAAGTATACCTTGATTACGTTAATGGAAGTCGCGTGCCAACTACGAATTGAACCTTCGCTGAACGATTAAAAAATGTCAGTGCATTTTGCGTGACTGACTGCAACATGAACCCCGTTCCCGTTTCCACTTTCTGTCTTACGGTTTCGTATCGGTATTCGATGTAATTATACTGCTTTTCCAGTATCGTTCTCGTGCACAGATTGTCGAATAACGATCGAAAGAAACGTATGTGTTTCGTACATCTTTACTAATCTCTTTAGTGATCACCAAATAACGATGAAAGAAATACTATTTCTTTCTTACATCTTCGCTAGTTCCTCTAGAGGTTACTTTACGAGTATTGTCCTCGTGCGAACATTATGAAATAACGATCAATGCAATACTATTGGACTGGCAACTAAGTGATTGCGGATTTTGTCAATACCACCTAATGACAAAATCCGCAATCACTTAGTTGCCAGTCCAATATACGTTCGCTACAGTTTTACCACGTAGTTTCTTCGTTATTTATTTTGTAAATGGATATTCGTGGATATCAAATGATTTGCTCTTTGCCAGAACCTATACTTAATTATACGTATGCTTCGAGCATCGCAACATCCCCGTACAATTTCTCTACTGACAAACGACCAACAAAGAACACGTAGATCGGCAAAGGCACGCAACGCTTGGCTAAAGGATAATTATAAACGACTCTTCGTGCAGAGAGCAGTTTCCATCCGACTATCGCGAGGATACGGAAGGGAAGGAGAAGAACGAACGAAGAAGAAAAAAGAGATCTGTGGTACGCGTGTGCGGAAATCCAAGAATATTCGAAAACCGAGTTTCCGCTCGTTACGTGGCCGGAAAAGCTTGGTCGCGTTAAAAGTGCAGTAAAAGGAATCCAAGCTCGCTCGACGAGCGTACCAACGTCTCTGCCGCGTTAATTGTAATGATATTAATTACGATAATGGAGATCCCCAACCAGCCTCTCCGCCACTTACCCTCATACCCCTTTGCCTCCTCCCTTCTCCCCTCCCTTTCGATCCATCCTGTTACCCTTCCTCGTGCCATCCCTTGCCCGCGTTTTCTTCTCATCCGTTCACGCGGAGTCAATTAAGTGGATATCTCAAACGAAAAATTCTAATAAGCCCGCAAAACGACTCGACTACGGGCGAGCGCGCCGAGAGAATCGCAGAGAAAGAAAGATCATTATTTTTCGTTCCCTTTTAGAACGGTCGCGTTAATTCCCCAGCCCGTTAGTTTCATGCTGAATTTAATGGGGTTTAATGGTCTTCGGCGTTATTAGGTTGTCATAGGCGGAACTTGAATGCAATTCTCTTCTCTCTTATTGCAATTTATTTTCGCTTTATTCGTTTGTTTTTTTTTTCTTTTCCTTTCTTCTCCTCTTTTTTATAAATAGCAGGATTGCAATACGTTTTTCTTTGCGGACGTTTTACGGGGTTTATTGATCTAGTGGCGGAATTTTATAGAAGGGGATCGTTAAGTCTGGAAATAAGAGGTTTTGATTGTTGTTTAGGAGGATACGTTCATCTGTATTAAATTGCTTAATGCTACGTAGTTAGACTATCGTGGAAATAGATGATTTGCTTCTCTTCTTCCAATTTATTTCTTTCCATCTTTTCTTTTCGTAGCGGGTTTATAATGCTTCGTTTTTTTTAATTCTTTTCTACGTATGTACCTTCGCTTATTCCATATCGAATTCCAAAGAAATAGAATGAAAATACAAATACGAATTATAAATGAATTTAGAAGCAAAAGGCTTCAATCCTTGTTAAGCTCTTCGCGATACGGAAACTTCTTCCGTTAATCTGAACGTCGAATTTTCAAGAAATAATAGAACGATTTTGTTTCTCTTAAAATCAACAACTTCTTTCGATGAATTTAATATTTTGTAACAATTTAAAGACTCTGATAAAACCAAAAATTTTGATGCGTTTTATATAATAATTTAATAAAGTCTCTATTGAGAAACCAATGATTTTATGAATGAAATACTATTTGTTGATCTTTGACATTACTAAAATATTCTAATTAAATTTGCAATTTTACACGCAGAATTTTCAACAATTGTATCTCCTTTTCTGTGACTCAACACCGAGTTTTCAAAGAACGGTAGAATCAAGGATGAACATCGGAGTAGAGGATTTTGGTTTCTGTTAAAGCGACCTCGTTAAGCCCTGGCAGTTAGTTTTACGCTGGATTTAATAGCGTTAGATGGTTTTCAACGTTATTAAGCCGGCATATTGGGAATGCTCGAATGCGATTTGCGTAGAGATTTATTCCTCGCTTCCGAGAAATCGGGGAGACCGTATACAAGGACAAAGGAATCATCGTTCTTCCCTTGACATTAAAATATTCCCATTAAATTCAAGCCAAATTGAATAATCTACTCACTTTTTGATTCTCTTTCATGTCAAATAATTCATCTAACTTAATATCCCTTTCATCGCGTTTGTCTCTCAAATTTCATGGATGATACTCATTTTGTTATTATCGGAACAAAATGAAAGACTAAACAGGCAAAATTAAAAGAAAAGTAAAAACCTTAATGAATTACTATGAACATATTCGAAACAACGTCAAAATTCCAGAATCTGAAAATAAGTATTTCAAATGAAGCGTTGAATCGACAAACTACAATTAAATTACACAGCCATTAATTGAAACATCAACTAATCCAAAAAAGAATTCTCAAGTTTTACCACAATTCCAGAGAGAGAGAGAGAAATTGACTAATCCAAGTTTTTGGCCTTCATTGATACAGACAAAAGCCTAATCGAATCCATTCAAAAAGGTCTACCGATCGAAACGTTTGCTACGTTCCGAAATAATTCTTAAATTGCAGCAAAATCTCAAAAAAACGAGAAACAGCAAAATAGCGATATTTGCTGTCTTCGACGACAAAACCAAATAGAAGGCTGATCGTAAATTCGCAAAGCCGCAACACCGTCGAATATTCGATCGCGGGACAAGGTTCGTCGTCCCCGATAAAACCGTTCCCGCTACACAAAAGATACTACCGGCATCGATCTTCCACTCGTGACGTTGTGTTCGTCATCGATATCATCGTGATCTTTCCTATCAATCTCGTCCTGCCAGCCAACGACTCGATACGAGTGCCACTCGAGTTCCAGCGGCAACTGAATTCCCATAGGGAAAGAAAGGGTGAAGATAGAAAGGAAGACTTTCCGGAGAAGAAAACGATGGAAGGGAGACTTCCGAGAATTCCTACTTTCCCTTCGACGGGACGAAAGGAATGAAAAGAAGAGGGGAATCGACGAACGAAGGGTGAGAGTGGCTGAAAGTATATCCGAAAAGGCAAGTGGGAGGCTTTTGTCTGGACGAGAGCACGAAAAACTTTTGTTCCATCGTACCTTGTCGCTGGCATCCTGGTTCGAGCCAGTGTCAATCGACATCTGTCGTCGTAGACGAGCCATGCGGTTCCCCTATCGCGCGAGAACAATCGCGCCACGATTCCGATTCTTATTAAGAATCCGCCTTGTACCATTCTGCCGCTAATAAAAGTTGCTGGCAGGTGGCCCGAGATATAGACACCATATCGTTCCATTAAGGAAACTTCGATGCAAGATTTGTTGAGCTGAAAGCGTTAGAAAAAAGAAGTTTGTAATATGAAGAGCGCGTATGCCAGTGACAACGAGGACGAGAGGATGGTTTTAAAAGAATTGGAATTTTAAGAAAATAAATTCGTATGATTTTTGTAATTATTTCTCTTAACCCTTTCACGAGCAAATGTCTCTTGTACTGTGTAGAACAAATAATATTTTCGTTAATTAATTGTAATGGAAATACCATTTTTCTGGTCCTCTTGTAAGAAGGCATATAGAGCACGCTAAATAGCCTAATACCGAAATCAGATTTTTGACGAAGATAAATACATTTATTGGTTTGTTAATCAATAAGATCTTGAAATACAATGTCGTTGTAAATATATCGAACTCTGGGTGTGATTTTTTAAAAAGATCGGTATCTTTTCATCGCGCCTCAATCGCGAATAATTAAGTATTTGCAATGGAAAATAACGAGGAATACTTGTTAATGCAGAACGAATGATTAACGAAAGTGCAAAAATAACGTTCGATCAGCATCGAATAAATTGTCCTGGATATATATGAAATTAAAATCACCGTGAAGAAGTAAATATTCATGATCATCACGGTTCAGTTATTCGACGTTAAATGGTTATTTAACGTCGGTAGGGGAAAACTTCCGGCGATTTTCCTTCTCATCATGAAATTAATTTCCGAGTAACGAATTTCGAGTTTAAAGGTCTCTTAATTGACAGAAATTATGCGGGTTTCCAATAAATCAAGAGGGTGTACTTTGGAGAAATCTCACCGGGGCGAATTAAAACGTTCAACTCCCTAACTATTTCGATGCCGCCATACGGCTCCAGTGAATATTTATACATAGTATGAATTGCTGTTTCAATGAATAACTTGTAAATAGAAGTAACAGCCGTAACTGCGATTTACCCGGGGAATTTTAATTAATGAATTTCGAACACTCGATTCCGAATGAGCATCTGCAAACCGAAGGAAATGTAACGATGAGATTCACGGTAAATATTTTTCGAAATTTTCGACATATCCAAATTAAGCAATTTTTGTACGTACATTTCTGTCACGTCCTGCTATCACCTTGTTATAGATGAATTTTAAACGGGATCAAAAATTTTCTATGTAAAACAGTTCCTCTCGCTGTTAGAAACCAGATACGAAATCTTCTCTTGGTATATTTTTTCGGTAACCTAAATTTCTAAGCACTGTCTCATATTTTGTAAACTATGAATTATAGATAAAAAGAAATGATAAAAGTAATTGAAATTCAATCGATTAAGTTTCTCGTTTAAAATTCGCCGGATAGTAAACGCCGCCATTGCTGTATCTAAAAAGAACAAATATTTTTCTCGAAATATTTTCTGTGAATTTTCTGGTTTCTACAGATTCTCTATGTTCCCTGGCCAATTTGCCACCGACAGAAGAAAACAATATTAATATCTGAATTTCATCGCGGTCAAATTCAAGAACAAAAAATTGTACCATACAACCCACAGAACAGCGAACCACAGATCTCCTATACAACGTTGTTGATTCCTATGAATTTTTCATGACTTTTTACTAACAATTGCCAAGGATAGAAATTTAATAAATTTAATAAATCACTGTCTTTCAAAATTACGAACCATATTTTTTAAACGTACCAAGCTTCGTTTATGGATCACTGTGCGTCCCGCTCGAATCCAGAAGCAAAACGTGGCAAAGACAATAAGCGTCTCGCGTAAACAACAAGAGCTGCTCTTTATTGGACGATGAATATTTCAGATGGTGTTGCAAACGCAACGCGTGCAACGACTCGCCGATTAAATAAATTTCACATTATTTCTCCCGCTGAAGTATCGTTGTAGTAATGGCGCGTCAATTGAATTAACACCGAAAGTATGAATTACCGATTAACGCGTCTCCCGGTCTTAACAACCATCCGCCCCTTCTCCCTCCCCGTCCACACTCGACTATTGTGATTTATAACAATGTTATTTAATATATCGACTACACGGCAGAGGAAATAATTATTCCTGCTGAAGTTATAAATAACAGACGTGAAATTGTGCTGTTTCCTTCGCAACATAACTTATCGATGTATTAATGCTCATACCGATCGTTAAAAGCGAAGAATGACGAGGGTGCGCCAGGATAAAGCGGCAAGGGGATTAACCAACTACGGGGGTTAATTGGCTCGTTCGTCTTTATTACCATAATACCAATGGTGTTATTAACCCCGGGATTCAACGTTTCGAATGGTTTCTCGCGTGCAACACTCGCGTCAATTGTTACACATTCGTCATAAGTGGACATCAGTTTTGTAGCATTTTCAGCGATGCTGTATTTTCTGGATGATTTAGATGCTTTGCTGCTCGCCTTTTTCCTTTTCGTTTTATTGGGTTAATCAATGGTGGATTTAATCGAAGAAATATGAAATTCGTTTTATCTATTGAACGCGATAGTAAGTGCTATACTTTGGATATCTTATATATTTTTATATATTATGCGTATTCTTGCAGCTTTGAACTTCCTATGAATACACAGATATCTATAATCTATTAATCAGGAATTAGAATTAAAAGCATTGTATAAGTTAATACGGTTTTCTACTTACTGGAAGAGCCTAACTATGCAAGAATGTATATAAAGTCTAACTGAAATAGGCTGAGGATTGTTGCAATGAATTTTGCATCTTATACGAAGTCGATCGACTAGTAATTTATAATTGTAGGCATTTAGTATATCCATATTTAATGACTGATTTCATGTGGTGTATGGTGCTCATTCTTTTCTGAATGTTAAAGAGTCGTACTTTCATAAAACAGAATGTTAGGTCATAATAAAACGACCAAAGGGACAGTTGTTTTTAAAATAAACAGAAGAAACATTTGCATCGGATTGGACATTAAGTTGGATATTCCAAATGAAAGAAGGAAATTTATTTCCAGCTACAGAAAACTATTTCTAACGCGTCGTATCTTTTGTTCAGTTCTACAAGTTTCACAAGTATCAGACATTTTCATGCGTTATCTAAAATAATAAAAATATTGAAATTGAAGATAATTAGTGGGACACCTTTTATTTATTGCAGTCTATTAAAATTTAATTGTAACTCACTTGCGCTTAATTAGTTGCTTGCTATCCTCAACTGTGTTAACCAATAATAAATATAAAATTAACTTACGATTTAATTAATGCTGTTACCTACAGATATTCGATCTTCTTTACGTTCTTCTCTATTAACGCATTGAATCGATGCAGGAACACCGAGAGTAAATTAAATTCAACAGACAAGCAGCGTAGCCGAGATAAACAGATGCAAAGTTCACGAAATTGTAGAGCTCGTTTCAACGAAAAACACCTATGCAGACGATTAATTGAATTTCGTTTAATTTTTATATAAATGCGTTCGCTTCACCTTTACGTTCTTTCGTATACCAACACTTGGAATTAATGTGAAATACAGAAAATTAAACACGTCATACAAACGCAGCCGATTCCAGTGGATAAATACAAGATAGACAAAAATATCAGACTCATTTCCATCAAAACGACTGATTAATCGTATCTCATCCAATTCAAATCTCTTTACAGCCAATCTATACATTATCTGTACATTATCTTTATTATATTAATATTTCGGATTGATATAATAATATCCACGAATATAATATTGATTCATTACATTATATAGCATTTATGGTATAATATTTATCCTACACTATATTAATAAATCTCAATGTTCAATGGGACTGTATTCGGCGCTTGTTATATGCTTCAAATCGCTATTCACGCTGTAATAACATTTTATTAAATTCTAACACGTTTCCAGATTAGTTTCTAATTTCACCGATATACCTAATCACAACAGTCGCGTTTCATCACAGTACTAATGAAACTTGAAAGCGTTTTAGCAACACGTACGATATATTTTTTAATGTTTCTGTAAATGTAAAATACTACCATGAATCAGTGTATTAACTTAACAAGGAACGAGGATGGCTATTTAAATTGCATACTAATTGTTCACTATACGAATCGCTCAGAAACTATGCTAATCAATTCCATAAATTAAAATACATTATAAAAATGACATTTACAAATATTACTCTTCCCATTAGATTCTCTTTGGTATTTACGGTTATTTGTGCCTTCTTCTTGCGATAAATGAATTTATGAAAATAAAATTCCATTATGAAGATGTTGAATACTAATTACGTATACATCCGGATAATGTGAGATTAATGACTTTATAAAAAGTCGAAAAGCTCGCGTATTTTGCCATTTCTATACACATTTTCAGACTGATTCCAAAGTTTGCCGATATAACAATAGCGATCATGTCCTAGTTACAACGCCAATGAAATTTTAACACGTTTCATAAGACACATATAATACAAACGTGAAAGTTCTGGTATTGTGGGCGTCGAAATACTTTCGCAAGCTAACGTGTATACAAAGTTGCACACCAAGTTTGAAAAGGATTTTCATGAAACTGGCGGAGGAAGCAACACGGTCCACCGGCGAAAATACGCGTGTCACGTTCGCATAATGATTTCGAGCGGAGTGGCGTGTCGGCCGTCGGTCAATATTCAGCTGGGTTTTCCCGTAGAATGAAATTTATCGTGCAACGCACGCCATTATCGGTTATTACGTCACGAAAGACACGTGCCACTGATGTAGCCCGGGTCGCGCCGAATGCATGCATTAAACCCGGTTTTGAAATATTAAATACGATATCGAGCCGAACGCAAATAACAATGCTATTATCAGCACCGAAGTAATAATTAATTTACGCGCGGAACAATAGCCGGTCCCCGTCGTTTTTTATTTCCTGCAAAACGGGTTCCTTTCGACCGAGTTCCATTAACGCTTTCAAACGTTCTAGCATTTCGTAAACTTCATCAATTTATTCATCTTTCTATGGATTATGTGTTTACTGTGTACTTCACGAATACACCGTCGTTGTTATACATTTCATTTGAAATGTTGTTGCAAAAGAATGGTAAATGTCAGGCAGGCTTATGTTTTTTAATTGACCCATTAAGGATCATGAAATAACGCGTATACGGTGCGTAAATATAACGTTCTGACGAATTGTAAATGGAGTGATTTATACAGTGGCACGCAAAAGTATTCGTACATTCATCGATATCTTTCATCAACGTACCACGTGTGTTATACGAAACATTAAAAAATTTCATCGCATCTATAATGGACACTCAACTATCGCGATTGCATTGGAAAAATTCTAAACGATTCTGAAAGCATGTTGCCCGAAAAGTTTCTTTCGTTTTATGAGGAAATAATAGATGCACAGGGTTTTTTGTTTTATATTATTTTGTCGAATTACGTACGATCCATTTTGTTCTGTTGAGATAAACACCGCGACATTTCACAGACTTGGTTTCACGTTTGTATGAAGGTGCACTGTGAAAGAAGCACCTAATACGAAAGCTACAACTATTTAGTTAGAAGCTACGAGTATACTTATTTGCAACGTTACAAGTATTTAGTACAAGGATTATTATTCGACCCATTTATCACAAATTACGACAGTCCTCCTATAACATGATATTTTTGTAACACGGTTTCGATATAACACAGGACGAAGTAACCATGTTATACATAGAAACGTTCACTGTATACATTTTGCAGAAATCACAGAGGCACTTGAACAAGCAATCATCCGTAATAAGAGACGCGAGGTTTTCACGGCCTGAATTGTCACACTTAACGCTGTTGTACACAACGCTGTTTGAGTTGGACCCTGAAAAAGCTAATTGCAGTGCTAGCGAAACGTCGGAAAGAAATTCCTCTTGACTTTAACCAGTGTTGTATACAACAGCGTTAATATTAAATTTCCATATTTAGTAGAACCATCTTTAACACTTATTGCTTAAAATAACTGTTTATAGTGTAGACCAATTTTGTTATTAAACATAAATTTACAATAAACATCTTGCAATTTCCATCGATAATAAATAATAGATGGATTTTCAGAGTAGATTCAAATTTTGCCAATACAATCTTAACACTCGCATTTCATTATATGGTAAACGTATATTTTTACTCTACTGAGTGATATACTAATTGAAGTGGAAATCTCATGTAAGAGACAGTAGCACGTTTTGCTGGAAGTTGAATTAAAAGTTTTACAGCGTCTATCGTTTTAGTATACACAGATTGCAGATATTTCGTCGAGAGGCGGTTTAATGTTAAACACAAGAGGCACGTTAAGTGTTTAAAACTTATAAAACAGGATATTTCTTAGTATTTTTTTTATATAAAAATCGCTTTTTCACAAAATGCGTTAGACGTGCTTTAGACCTTTATTCGAGGCTTCCATCTAAACATTACTTTAATATATTTATTTATATCTTTATTCGTATAGTTACATATGTTATATTTATCTAACTTTCACTTTTTTCTTCGTATCAAAGATAGTTAACAAGTAAAATTCCTAGGAAAGTATCATGAATAGTCTGAATATTCAAAGAGAAGCTGTTATGAGACCAAATATCGCAGTAAAGTCGAATAAAGCAGCTTGTCTAAGCTTTCGCTAAGATATTGACAATGAGATAATATGTGCGAGAAGAGGAAAAGGTTTCGATAGCATATCGGGTAGGATATTGAAAAGCAGAAAAGCGGTTTTCGGAAAATGGGAAAAATTTACGTGGCGGATTTCGTGAATAGAAATAAAAAAATGTTCTTCTGAAAAGGGTTTTTGAAGGCGATGGTTTAACAAGTTCAAAAGGATTCCGTGCGAATTTTGAAACGGATATTATTCCGCCTTAAAAACTGAATCATTAATCTGGAAAGCAACTTGCAGATAATTTTGAAAAACTATGTTACTGCGTAATCAGAGCTCGATCTTCGTTACAATATCTCATATATATAAATTGACGATTAATCGAACTTTGATAATTAATTGGACAAATATCGCGTAGAATCAGCGACAGTTGTATCATTGAAAAAGGAACGGAATTAATTACTTTGTTCGCAAACGATCCTTTATTTGCAATGTAGAATAATGTTAAACAGACTGCGTGATTCATTGGTAAAAAAGAACATATTTGTACTTCATAATTTTGCTTATCTGAAGTAACAGACACCGAGATCCATTTCGTTCAACCGAGAATCCCGTGTAATTAATGAGAATATGTATTTCACGAGTAGCAAAATTTGCATCGTAAACGTACGTGCAATCATAACGATTGACACCGAACATGCATGTTCATCCTCCTTATTTTCATTGTGGTTGCGTGTTCAATGTGTGCACAAAGTAGAAACTCTAAGGGGGAATTACTAAAATTAATGTCATTTCTTTCTTCGACAGCAACAACATGAAAGCAATGGTTCAATTCTTCGTATAAATTTGTTTACTCGTTGAAAGTTTTAATATGAGAAAAAAACCAATCGTCTTCATACGTTAAACGATACTTCTATACTCTTGTATACTATTTGAAGATTCCTATGATCATTCCATAATTTCGATTCCCGTAATTCCCACAAAAATAGTTCATCCCCTATATTCACCTGTAACTCTAGCCATTGATCCGAACAACCATCCAGGAACTTTTCTCGTTCTATGTTTAACGATAACTTTAAATTATTTGGACATTTTCACAAGTACCTTGTATTTTCACCGACATTGTCGAATCACATAAAACTGTATGTATATAGCCTTTGCTTTTTAACAGTATCCTCGAATCACCCGAAAAACGATAAACCTTCCATCTAATGGAATAAAAATGATCATAAAACAACGGTATAAATTTACCATAAAACAGTGATCGGACGAAAAAAAAAAAAAACGAGCTACTTGCTCGTGAGACAACCTAACTAAGCAATATGAAAGCACTGAACACGTCATAGAAATTTACGTGCATCGATTTTACGGGCTCGAGTTCCGCCATATTCGCGTACAAATTCTATAGAAAACCGTACGTGAGAGTCTTAAAGTTATCTGGGAAAGCATCATGATAAGAATATACGAAAAGGTTACCTTTGTAAACGAAGGCGAAATACACAGAGAGGCAGTGGTAGGTTTCATGGAACACTCGGCGTTTGATTATTCAATCCACAGGATAATTATACAAAAATAAGAGCATGTTTGCACGAGAGCATAAATAACGGGGTAAACGGGTTGATTTCTCGTTATCGTCGGGCAAAACGAGACAACGATCGATGGGTTCAACGATCGAAAAACTCGGTTCAAAGCGAACAGAACGAGGAAGAGAGGGGAAAAAAGGAAACAGGATGTATGAAAAGTAAATTGGTCTGGGATGCATCGACTGGACGCCTTGTTTGAACTGGCCAGGCAAAATTAGCGAGTTGCTGGGCTACTGTGCAACCAGGTAAACGATGTAAAGTGAAAAAAAGAATACATACACGCGAAGAGAACCGGGCTCAGAGGAGATTAAAACGTTGCGAAAGCGTTCCTGATGTCTTGAATTATTTAGAGCTTCAAACGGAAAAACTCGCGTTGTTTCTTCAGTGGCTCAGATTCGACGCTTTCGTTAAACATTTCGCATAAGTGTATACGTCACATAGTAGATCTAATAAAAGCGCCATTGCTATTTAAACAAGGCGTATACGTATAATATACTACATTTACGTATTTCTCTCTTGACACATAAAATAATAGTAAAACCGCACTTAGTCGTTCTAAAACGTACTAAACTACTTTGCGATAGAATTTTATAACATTTCAATTGAACAAATACAACCTTTTGATAGGCCAAATAGACGTTTACGAGTAATTGTAGGCGTATCAAAGTTTATATTATACTTTCCCTGTGACATCCACAGCACAAGAACTCAATCGAAACCACCCCCAAATCCAAGCTACATCGTGCAGAACAGAGCATCCATAAATCTTCTACAGACCGCCGCGTGTCACCCTTGCCAAAAATTCACGAGCACGCGCCGAGAATACACTACAGTTCGCAAATATCTGAACAACAGTGCGTAAATGTTAATGAAACATATCAATTACAGAGAAGCCAATGTGGCCCAAGAACAGTACTTATCTTCTTATAAAATCAACGAGCAATAAGCTTTAGCTATTCGGTCATCGAACGATTTAGCGGTCATTGTTCATCACTTCGCATAATTCTTATCGGCAATTAAAATACATCTCGTCACAAGTAAGCGAGTCATGGTCCTAGTTCTTAACTCTTCTATCTCTCCGCTAGCTTCTACACCGAGAAAAAAACTAATTTAAAATATATCGTGTTCAATATTATTGCGCGGATTTATCCTTCTAAATAGAATTTTCATCGCATTATCACGAATTTCAATTCCTTACACCAACGAGACATACGTGCGCATCATCGATTAATTATTCGTAAAAAATAGACTTAGTTAAGAACCAGGACGACTAATTCTCTCGGTATTTTTCTACATTTATTATTGTACCTATTTATCCGCCCAAGTTCTCCAAAGCCGATGAAAACACGCGAACAGCGCTATCCTTCAAAAAAAAAAAAAAAAAAAAAAAATAATCGTCGGTTGTACGCAGCATCGTCACCCAGCATCATCGAAAGAGCGATTCGTTATCCTGGTAACAGGTGCTCGGGACCGGCGGCGTAACAAAAACACGAGGGGCGGTTCGGCGCGCGAGAAAGGAAGCCCATTAGCGTTCGCGCGAAAGCGAAGTGGTCGCTCATTCATGAACTCGCCAGACATACCGTTGTACCCACTATCGTACTACTACTATTACTATTACTACTACTACCATTACTACTACTACTACTACTATTACTACCGATGCTACTACCACTACGATACGGTCACGTCACCACCACTTTTACGCCACTCCAACGGCAACGTTGGTGTTGGTTACGTGTGTTCCACCGCAAACCAGCACCACCACCGCGATACTGCACATCCCGTGGCCACCCGCGTTCCTCGCGTTCTTACCCGAAGGAGTTTCGAATGCTACTGCGTTCGCCCAGCCCTCCCCTCACCCGAACCGCCCAATCCTTAACCACCTCAATCTGATCACCGGCCACCTTGACACTGAAACTGAATTTTGGTAGCGCAAGTATCGACTTGCGTGAATTAGAAGATCGTCTCGGTGAGGAGTGAAGAAAGAAGGAGGATTTGAAATTGCGCGAACGAAGAGCGAAGAGAAAATGAAGAAGATCGGAGATCCTTCGAATATTCGAGTAGCGAACGAAAAATGAAAGGAAATTGAGAATTCTTTCAGCGAAGAGTAAAAGGAAGATAGAAAAGATTGGTAATTTTTCGAGTGGGTTTATGGAAGAAGAAAATCAGGAAGATGTGGAATTTTTGAGCGAAGAGCGAAGAAAGAGGATAATTCGTGATAAAAATAAGAATACTGTTTTGGGTTTCGTAATTTAAAAAATTTGCTCAATAGCAAAATCTATCTGTATACGAAATTGACCGAGAATGATCCTTGTGGAAGTCCCATAATTATTCAAACGTGTATCATAATAAGTAGCCTTGTTATTAATCGATCGTGACAAATTATGCTATTCAAAAACAAGCAATACATCTTCTTTGTTTAATAACTTGTAACTTTGTAACTTTCCTAATAATTTCTATGAGAAAATATCCTCTTTAAAATCAAAATCGAAATCAATATTCATCGTGAAATTATCTAATCTGTTCTTTTTAATTTGGGAATTCATAACATTTATTTTTCTATTCTTTTCGGTTTTTTTTTAAGTTTGTTTATCCATTAACCCCTCCTCAAACATATTCTCTTCAAGCCCTTTTGTTTCCAGATCTTTTATCTTCGAATATTTTATATGTCTCCTATCGTTTGGAATTATGAAACGTTTCAAGATTTTTCATCTCTTTCCTCTTATTGGAAACTATTTTTTTCTGGATCGTTGTACGTTTAAGAGGCCTTTTGTCTACCTTAAAATATTGGAGTTATCCTCTACAAATTATTATCTACGAATGAACAATGGCTTTTTGATGCTTTCATAGGTTCCTTAGCATACAGCCAAAAAAAAAGTATAGCGTTAGTTAAGAAGATAATTATCACGATATTAAATTTTTTATGCTAAAAAGTACAGCCGTAGGGTCTTAAGAATATTTACTGCAAAAGAAAACGAGGAATCTTTTTCAGACTCTAATGAACTAGACTCGAAAAAACTGGGGAAAAAACTGCAGACTACGAAGTAGGATTTAAACAAATTCTATCGCTGGAAACTTCGAATGATTTTCCCTTGATGGAAGATTAAGAGACGAGTACATTTCCATTTTATGGAATATTTTACTGGATCCCGTTCATACAGGATACGACGGATCAATAATTCAGAAATTCCAGCTTAGCGAGCTCCCAGCATAGGGAGAATGGTTTTTGGAATTTCTCGTAAAAAAAGATAAAAAAAAAAAAATACGTATACCGGGACCATTTTTATTTCGAGCTATAAGAAGTTTATTCGCGGCGTAGCATCCCATAAAATGCTCGTAAACCGTCACGTACAGGCGTAAAAGGTATTTCAAATTTTTTTACTTCCCAAGTATCGTATACGACTGATTGCAGTGTTTAAACTTCCATGGAAGTTACGTAAAAATTGTTTCTCTGCCTAGAATGTATGTTGCTACCACTGAATTTCGAAACCGGAATAAAACCTGCAATATTTATATTGCATCGATACTTGCACGATATACGCATAGTAGCTAGAAAAGTATTTAAAGTATACCACTGTATTTATTACAGCCTTTACGTACATAAAAACTGATCAGACACAAGTATGACGTGTTAAATGCCATATAGTAGTCTCGTTTGGTAGTCTCATATGACTAAAAAAAATTTGATGCTACAAAAATAAAATACATGTAGCGACACATGAGCTAGAAGATAGTTCAAATCATGTTGTAGTTTTGTCTCGGAGTAGCAATATCGTTAGGATACACATAATGTAATAATAAATAAACTCCGCGCAAAACAATGTCGCCGCTACGTACAATCGTCGATCGAAGACGAATTTGAATTTTCCGGCTCTCCCCCGACCAGTGTAAATAAACGGACGCGATCGTAAGGAGTTCAGTATCTATCAGTTATCAACGAGTTATCAGCGATCTTATTAGCGATTTACTTGACGGTATACTCGACGGTTTTCAACAGCGAGTTGTCTCGTTATTCGAACAAACCAATCATCCTCTACAGTGACCAACAAACCTCTACATGCAGAACCTGGGATAATAAAGGTTACGTGTTTCTTATGCACATAATAATAATACTTCTTCCACAGCCATTGTAGCTATCTCGATAGTGGACTACAACCCCCATAGGATTAAAGTACAAAGTCTTCTACTCTTTCTCGATCGATATAAATCAATATCCGAGAAAAACTTCATTCGAATCAACTTGATGTATATTACATTATGAAGCTGGATATTTTCATACAATAGAAACTCGATTTGACTTTCAACCACTCGTTCGCAGCGACAATTATCGAAGAATTCATGAAAATGTTAAATATCTTCTCGCGGAGAGCTCGTTCACGGTCGAGTTTCAAATTGAAAAGAAGTCGATTCTCGAATGGAGGCGTGATTTCATCGTATTTTTTTTTTTCTTCTTTCTTTCTACCACCCCTCGTATCCTCCCTTTTCCACGAGAGCCTCAAACGATTACCACGTACTGCGAATTTTCACGCGAGAGACAGCCTCTTGAAAACAGTTCAGTTGACCTATTTCCTTCGTTCCAAATGACAGATTGGAATCAAACTTTTCTCCGGGAAATTCTCGCCAAAAATAGTGCACGCCGACGTTACCGGATGAAGATCGATGATATGAAACTGCCGCTGAAGATTTTCCTACTAAACTCTCGCTATCCTCGTGACACTGATTGACTCGTATTTATCATAAAAGGAACAACCGACGAGTAATATTTTACTTCTCTAAATTGATTGTTTACAATCGCATTACAACAATATATCAGCGTATTATATATATTTTTGAAATTATCTTTTATAGAAAAGAGACGAACTCTAAAGTATCGTCTGGCTTGATAATAAAATATGTTACAGTATAAGATGAGATAATCGATAGTAACATTTTAATTACATGCAATGGCTCGTAAAAAGTTCTCGTAGATGGTATCGTGTGTGTAGAAAACATTTCGAAATTTCGCACAGTCCAAATAAAATATTTTCATATGATACGATATTGAAATATTCTTCCTAGTCACCGTGTATAACGCAACGAGGATTTCACGAGAAAATTTCGAGATTCTGTAACACTTAATATCGTTAAGGTAGCGGTGGAACGACGTCTGGATTCTCGATATCGACGCCTTGACCCTGAACAGTCACTGAACTTCATAACTTTGCAGCAACTTCCCGAAAAGTTTTCTCGTAAGAATAAAAAGTGACAGGGATGTGCATAAACAGGATGAACTTGTACTTTCCGCGTTGAAAGTGTATTCGATGGTTTCGCGTACAAGTTTTAACTTTAAATGGACCAAGTGCAGAATGAGTTTCTTAGCGTTCTTGTTTCAGACTTACGAAAACTACTCGCTGAAACGAATGATATTCACTTTTCGTTTAATACAATCGTTTTTACTTTCCTGTAGCCTGCCCGCTAGTTAATCCTGATATTCTACTTAATTTTAATTAAAAACAAAATTAAAAAACGGAGGAAATTAATTATCACCGAAATATGAGAAAGATGTCTTGTAAATGAAAAGATATCTACAAACGGAATAACGAGTCGATAATGTAATTTCGACAGTCCAAAAAAACAGAATAATAAATCAGAAAACAGCTGACAAACGAACGAATAAATAAAGTAACAGAATCAGGCGAAGTTTAAGAAGAACGCACGAAATGCACGTGGTAAATCTGCGCCGATTAAACGACCCTTATATCGTTATGTATTCTATAACAATCCTAACAATATTATAATAACAATAATGTTATCCGGCAATCGTAATAATAACAATTTATTCGTTGATTTTTCTCAAAAGTCAACGATCCAATTTTTACATCAAAAATTCTCAACTAACACGAACGAATCGACCAACGATCCAACAATTAAACGTTCACATGCGGACTTGAAGCAGATACAGCCACGTTCCAACCAATTATTCACTGTTGCCAGCCGGAACGTGCATCTTGACTCACTCTGCACTCGACGAATCAGTTTCGTCATCAGGCAAACCGGAACACATATCGGGAACGAACGTAGGCATCGGTGAAATTCGCAGTTCGAAGGCTGCTTTAACGAGCAGCTCGTTAAACGCGAGGCGAGCTCGCACGTAAGCCCACGACCACGTGTCCTCCGAACAGATTCTACGCGTTCCACCGTCCATTACCTTCTTTACCCATATCAACTCACCGATCACTCTCACGGCTGCGAGAAAAGCAAAAATCCAGAAATCCCAACCAGAGCTAAGCCACCTGGATAATATCATTTAGAAACTGACCAAACTTTTCCCTGCAACTGTTCGAGGGATAGGAAACCTTTCTCCGAAATACGACAGTGTATCCAAAATGAGAATGCCACCATTCACTCTCACAAGTCCAAAGAACAGAGATCATTTCGCCTACACCTAACACTTAGCTCGTACGTGTGTACTGAGAAACGATCAAACTTGTCAAACTTTTGCCAAATTGTATTAACAACGTGTCCGAAATTAAAGTGCGACGATGGTGATGAGAATGACCGATGAACGCGTTAAAAGGCCGAGCTGTTTTCAACAGAATTAAAAAGGTGTGAAGCAAAAGATTTCTCACCCCCCGCAGCAGCCAGGCCTCGCAGCTTCCGCTGGAGCTCCGACCGTAAACACACGTCGGTGGTTGATCGCGTACTGAAGTTTCCACCGCGGATCCGACATCCGACTAGGATCCCACACCGGCGAACACCGGCAACCCCCGCCTCCCCTTGCCCCACCGTGCGTCCTCTGCGCCCCACCAGACACCCCGCTCGACGCTCGGCGTCGACGAACAACCACCCTTTTTAACCCTCCCGCCTAGCCGCCACTCGAAACCGTCACCCGACGTCACCGTACGCCTCCACCTACGGTACCATCCCCTATCCATCCTGTCGGCCTGACACCTAGTCGCCCGACACAAGCCGCCGGACGAGATGAAGTAGTTTCTTCTTATCTCGAGAGGATACGCGGGGGTAGGGTGCTCTGATCGTACCGGGTTGTGGCGGTGTGCGCCGCATGAGAAAGAATCGGATGGGTCGCGGCGTTCTGGCTTTTGTTTTTAAAGATAAAGTTGGCTCTCTTCGGATTTTTGGAGGAAGATTCGAAGATTCGAAGAGAAACTAAGGTAGATACACGAGGATTTAGTGGTACGCAGACGAGTGCGAGGCTCGGATTGTACAATAGTATTGCAGTGGGTCTTGTTTGCAAGGTTGCTTATGGTTTTCTTCATCTAACAGGTTTGAAAGAAAGTATATGAGGCGAAACACATGGGGCTTGATGATCGAAACGTAAGTGGCATGTAGTAGCTTGCAAACGATTGGGTGATCGTAGTTGGAAGTTATGTTGGAATACGTCGGCTGAGAGAGAATTGTATGGGCTGCACTGCAGATGCAGTGGTGGATTTTAAAGATAAGGGTTGGCTGTCTTCAATTCTTGGAGGAAAATTGAGAAATATATATATATATATATATGTCGGATAAGCGCTGGCATTAGGATTGTGGGCGTCAAATGAATCTTCAGGAGAATTAGCCATTGATGCGGTACAACACAGGTGTAGTTTATTGCTGCGGTGGGGGTGTTACAATCTTGACGATTAACCGCGGCGGTTGAGCACTCGCGAAACTAGTGACAATGGCTCCGGATTCGGTAACGAATCCGCGGTCAACGGGACGGTAGATGTATGGTACGATCTCTCACAAGATCTAAGTCCGACTCTTGGTCAACAAAATGTGTAATATTCACTGATCGTAAAGACGTTATTCTTTCTCGCTAATGAGGTCGCACCAAGGAATGAATTTCCGTCGCGATGATGCCACAGAGGAAAACTATGACGGGGTGTGTCTAAGGGCACGAGATCATCGGATTCGCGGAGCGATGCCTTCGTTCAGAAGGTGAGGGAAATTGACGTTGCTGTTAATTGGTCGACTTCCGTGTCGGTGGTTAGAAAAGGATGCTAACCGCCCTTGAGGAAAAGTTGCTAGCGGGAAGCGTCGTTCGTGAGAAAGTAGGTTTCCCCTATCTTCCCGTAGTTCGCACAAAGACTGTTTGTCCGTTTAAAGGACTTTAGTTAACTAAACCTTAAGATTTATAGCGGGTCCTCAGGCTAGCTGGACATGCACTGCAGAGGCGCATCGACATCTGGCAATCATCTTGCCCGGAGAATAGGGTCTGCGTGTGGCGAGCCACGGGACAGAGACCGTTGGAATGTCTACTGTCAAATATCGCTACAACTATTTTTTTTCAAGGAAAGCTATACTGTTATTCCATATCTTTTGTTAGATAAACGTTCATCCCTTGACCGCGGCTACGTTGGCGACTGGTTGTCGCTTCGAGCCCAAGCTCACCGTCACAAGTCTCGAATAAATACAATCGGGTTGAATGACAATTGTTTAATCACGGCTATGGTAGAATCTAGATTACAATATTGCGGCATTTTCCCAAAGTTCCAAAGGAAAGCTCCGGTGTTCTTTCATCTCCGACATATATATATATATATATATATATATATATATATATATATATATATATATATATGCACATTAGGAGTCATTTTATTCATTTGAAATCAAGATCCTACGCGTCCAGAATGCGCACACCCATATTAGAATATGTATACAAAATCAAGTTTCTATGATATATGCAAAACAAATGCAAACATTATACATTTTTCAAACGTGTTACATTCTTTAAAACCGGTCGAGGGAACGACGATAATTAATGTACAAGCATAAACGACCGAAACATTAAAACGTGTCATTAGCGTCTTTGTTTAAACACATTTTAACGATATACATAAATATGTATATAAACTTCAATATTGATACTAATCGCCAAAATATTGATTGTTTCCAAGAATCTTATTACTTCTCCAAACGTAGCAAATCAAGATATTTAACTGTGATACAGGCGAGATAAATACCACGTCCGGATAAGACTTTACGATACATCCGATCGGATTTCATACCGATAAATTGAAATAGGATCCTTGAAGATCATGAGTTTAGAAATTATATTTAGTATCTCTAAGAAGTCTACTTGTATGAACTCCATCTATTTATTTCGCAATCTTTCTTACCAAGGACCATTTGCGAACTTTCCATTGGTCGCTGTATATCATTCAACGTATCTTTGTGTCATAATTTTAGAAGGTTCAAGGTCCTCTTGTCATTCTAATATCATTCCCAACTTTATCGTTTCAGCATAGAAAAATATTACAACAATGATAATTCCAATGTTCACCGCTTTAAATCGTAGATGGCACAATGAAATCTCAAATATATTGTACGATCGGTATTTCAGAACATGCGATACAAAGTTCCATAAGGTGGTAAATCTGTTCTATGTATATTTTGCATATTATTCTTTCGTCGTTGGTCAATGGTGATGATGGTGATAGCCTATTTTGTACGTTGCTCGTAATAAAAACCGAATATCATAATAGCTATAAAAATGTTAAAAGTTGTAGTGTAAGAATTAATAGCTTAGTTTTACGTGATTTTAATTACGAATAACCAATGATGACAAATGATCAAATTCATGATCGAATGATCAGTTCTTCTGATTGCTGGTAATTAGTATTGATACCGAAAATTGTTTTCGGTTATCGATAAAACTTATCCATGACGATACCTTTTTGGTTTACTTTCAATCATTGTCAACTTTTATTAACATTACTGATAACACCTGATAATCAATACCAACTCCGGTTCTAAACATACATGTTTGACACATGAATGACAGAGGGCGTGAGCTGTACTATGTACGCAAAAATAAAGTAGGAGTAACAACTAGCAAAAATGGCTATTAGTTCATATATGCATCGATAGTTTATAACGTGTCTCTCAGTGTCATTATATTTAGAGAGAGAGAAAGTATTAACCGGTTTGTATGACGTCTTTGCATTATTGAATTCTCTTAAGAGACCAATGAATATTCGAGAAATCCTATAAATGCGTGTTGTACTGCAGAGCCAGAGAAATATAAACGCTGAATTATCCTTAGGTTAAGCAGTTCCATAGAGATTGCATTCTGAGATTATCTTTTTTATATTTCAACAGGCATATGGTTATACGTTACTTTCTATGTGTATATAAATTAGTGTTGTGTGATATATCAACAGAACCACCGCTTACAAGTGCTCTAAAGGTTTTAAGATGGCATTATCCCGTATCAGTAACTCCTATTTATCGACAAGTTTATCACAGGTTTCGCATACAGGTACGAATGAAGTTTATAATTTACTTTTATGTACGAGTTTATGTCTGTTACTACTATTTCTAAAAATTGAAATCAATTAAATTAAATAATGCTCTCATAACATTTCGTATTATTGTGTAATGGCAGACTGAAACCGACGTCTCTATATTATTTTTATTTCTTATACATTTAAATTAATTAAATAAACAAGTAATATCGATTGTGTTGATAGAAAAATATTGTTACCTGTATTCAGTTATATGTATATATGTTACACTATTGTTGTAATTATATTGTACTGCAACCATACATTTCATCACAAACAGTAATAATGATAAACATCTTCACAATGACTGTTCGTTCGATTGTATCGGTCGCATAATAATTAACAACGAACTGAAGTTTGATGCGTAAAGACAGTTTAACATATATAAGGATAAAAATTATAAAAAACAATATTTTAACTACTTGTTAGATTTCTTACAATTTTTTTATTTCTTTTTTTTTTTCTTTTTTTTCATTATACTGTCATTTCTTATCTGATTTCTTTTGATGACAATTTTTTCAGCAAATACATCGTTAGGCAAAGTACAGTGTATCCGGTATGCAGCCGTTCATCAAAATCGCATGAAAAATCTTCACTTCACAAGTGTCCGACAGTATCCCGATACTCCTACTCTATCGCTTCCTACAAACGTCTCCGAAATATTTGCTAATGAGACCGGGCGATTTACACCTGAAAGGGCACGAGACTTCGCCGCACCGGTATTATTATATGGCAAGAGTGATTGTACATCATTTTTTTCGCGACAATTATCAAAACCAACAGAGCGTTCAAATGGTTTGGAAAACTCCAGTGATACACATGTAGATTCGTACGATTGTTTCGGAGCAGTCAGTTTGAATGGATCGATGCAAAGCAACGTGCCGAAACCATTTTGTTCCAATGGAAAATCAACGCATTTGAACATGCCAGGCGGTCAATGGGCGAGAGACGGGAAATACATCGCCGAGGATATGCAGAAGTCCCATTATCGAAGCATTCGTTTACCTCAACTAAATCTGAATAAAAGCAGTTAGTAAGAATACCATGAAGCCAAATTTTCTCAATGATTTTCCATGATATTTTTTATTAGAATATTGGTAGTCTAAATCAAAACTTCTGCATGTGGTGTAGGAATTACATAAAGAGGAAATATTTTTTACAAAATGTATTTTAGTAGTAAGCTTTTATCAATAATTATTATAAAGTTCTTATTGACGAGGAAAATAGTGTGGAAATTGTAATCTGTTACTCAGGTCTAACATGCCGTGTCACAGAAAATTCACTTTTTAAGCCAAAATATATCTACAATATGGTGGGATATTCAACGAAAGCATCTCAACCACCAAATAATTCATTGAATGGTAGAAAACAGCAGGTGGTTACACCTACACCGCGTTTATCCAACAAAGAACATTTTAAAACAATAGCGAAGGAATATGGGATTACTGTTGTCGTATTTCATGTAACACTTTCTCTGATATCCCTCGGTGCTTGTTACGCTGCCGTAGTTAGGTTCGTTTCTGCATAATCTACTTCTTCTTACGTATAAGCTTCTTTTGCGTTGACGCTTTCAAAAGTTTTAATTCTACAGAATGTTATTTGATTTCTCTTCTAATAAAACATAAACATTAAGGTTATTCGAGAAATAAATATTGAAAAAATAGAATTTATATATTACACGCGTTTAAAATAATTTCATGCATTGATTATAGAAATATTGATTTCAGAGGTATAGATTTAAAACCTATCATTCACTTTATATTCAACATAGAAGATGACCAAATAAATGGTGTCATCGGTAATACGTCAACTTTCCTGGTTGCGTATGGTTTTCATAAACTCATGGCACCTCTTCGGTTTCCAATAACGGCAGGTGTAACACCATTTATTGTAAGGTATTTAAGAAGAATAGGACTTCTGAAACCTCCAAAAAATATAGCAAAAAATACGCAGCAATAATATTCAGTGATCGATTATAATAATTATTTGCTTGATACTGTATGATTTGCACATATTTATATTTTGTAATTAAATATTTATAAGCCAAATTGATTAAATAAACTTACATACACATACAAACCATTTGTTTTTATGTATATATATATATATATATATATTCAGGTTTATTATATAAAGAATATAATAGTTGTAATTACTTTACACAACGTCACGTATATTTCATATATGATACTTTGCGCATCTACTATAAGTACGGCAGTTGTAGTTACAATATTTTTACTAATAAGTTTTTTTTTTCTTTTTTATTAATCGCCGTAAATACATGACATACACAAAAGCTCGGCAGTTTCAATGGACGAATTGATCAGTTATATTGGAACAATGATTGCGTTCGATACGCAAATCTTTACTGCGCTTTTTCTATTCGGCTCGCAGTTATCGAACCCTTCGAGATTTGATTACGCATAGGAAACATACGAAAATGCCAATCACTTGGCAAACATGTTTATGTACATAACTTTTGAAAAATATATTATAGTACATAGTAAAATTAACGTATATAAGTATATACAATGCAGTTAACCTAGAGTAATACACATCTTACAATTTATGTAATTTTATATATTTCAAAGTTATGCTTGCCTCAATTGTTTTCTACAATGGCAAACCTTTTTCAAATGCAATAACAAAAAAGGAATTTAAGAAGATCGTTAATAAAATTGCTCGATGTTAAGAGTAGGAAAGTATTGTATATTTTTGTAGGTCTTAATTAAATATTGTAAAATGTTTCTCAAACTGTTTCTTTAAAGTATAAAAGTTGTTCGCGAGCTTAGTAAGCGTAATTGTTCTCAATTTATTGATCAAACCTAAAAAGGGAGGTTTGAAGCTACAATGACACATAGTAGTGCCCATTGTTTTTTTTTTTTATGCATATTAGAACAGTATACTTATAAACATTGAACACATTTTCTGCAGAGCATTTATAAACGATTTAAACGATGAACTATTGTGTTGTGATGAGTTGTGAGTTCTATTAATGCGAACAGGAAGAATTTATTACTTAGAATATGATGCAAAAATCACCTAATAATACTTGTAAACTAAGCAGTGATTAGTTCTAACATTTTATACAGACCTTATGCAACTCTCATAAAAATACAATAGAAAGATTCACAAATATCTTAAAGAAGCATACGATCATCTCGATAAAAAAATATTTTGGCACAGTACATTTGTATAATTTTTGTTACTTCTTTATAATGCACTGATAAGATAGAAAAATAATATAAAAATGCATATTTCATCGAATGCATCATTCGCATCTCTTCCTACTAAATCAAATTTAATAACATTACATTATATAAATTGAATAATTTCAGATGCAACAAAATGTATATTTCTCCACTTCAATTTGATTATGTATTATTTGAGCGTGATATTATCGATTAGAAAGGCAAAATTTTTCCATTTTTGTTGCATAAAACTAGACAAGTCTTTAAACGTACGCCTCAGCACGACGTCCTTGTATGTGATTGAAAAATTGTCGCCAACTAGTCAGTGTTTTACTTGACCACACCCAAAAGCTACTTGTTATACCAACAATCATAGCCATTAAATATTTTATCATGAAAACCTCAAATTCTGGCCGCCTCCCGACATCGCGGGTACGCTCTCCAACTGGGCACGGCATCGAATATAAAGATTGTGGTCCAGGCCTTGAACACATCTCCATGTTCCAAGTCAACATCCACTGATCAAAATATGCTTGCTCATAAAATAAGCAAGCAATGACAATCAATGCAGGAACTATGTATAACACAGAAAATATGCCAATACGTATCATTAATTTTTCTAGTTTGTCAGTCTTTGTACCATCGTGCTTCATAACAGTACGTATACGGAAAAGAGAAACAAATCCAGCCAATAAGAAGGCAGTTCCAAGGATTAGATAAACGCATAACGGTGCCAGAACAAACCCACGTAGAGCCTCGACATTCCAGAGGCCCACATAACAAACACCAGACAATATATCTCCTATAAAAATGAAGTAATGCATTCATAATAAGTACATGAGTTATATTAAAATTAATTTCTTCTCGTGTTTCAGATTATTTACCTTCTACCTTTCCCAATGCAAGGATAGTAACTGTTTTTATTGCTGGAGCAGCCCAAGCTGCTAAATGAAAATACTGTGAATTAGCTTCTATTGCTTCGTGGCCCCATTTTAACCCAGCGGCTAGGAACCATGTCAATGTTAAGATGACCCACCAGATACTGGATGCCATCCCGAAAAAGTAAAGCACCATGAAAAGTACTGTACACAATTCATGCTTGGTACCTTGGGATATTGTCGATGCCATTTGAATTCTCATATCTAAAGGAGGTGGAAAAGGCTCTCTGCAGGCAATGGAATTGCCAGCTGCCCAACCAATCACATATGCCAATGCTACCATAAGGTAACATACTGACAAAAAAATAATTGGCCTTTCAGGATACCTACACATAAACGTAATGTGCATAATATAATACAACATTATTACATATTTTAACTAATATATTCAAGGAAAGTTATACGCGTGTATGCCATGTTAGTACGAGAATTTTTGTACTTTTTGTATTGTAATAAAATTTACTATAATATATATCTCATAAAGACATTACCATATAATACAAACGACCATGTATAGGCAATAATTTATATTCATTTCAATTGCAAGTTGTGAATTAAAAAACTGTGCTTTTAACTAATGACTCTAATCAACTAATGTACTATAAATAAATATGAATACAATTACCTGAACCTATCCGTGTCAATGAGAAACGTCAAGAAAGTGAAAAAACAAGAAGCTGCACAAACGGAGGCCCAAGTGCCGACCCAGATCCTTGAAAATCGTCGTTCCCTTTCAGTGAAAAACATTCCATCACAAGGAGCGCCGCAATTAAGCTCAACTTTGTCGCCGACCTTCAGCGAGTAACCAAGTTCGTGCGGGACCTTGAACTGCATTGGACAAACAAAACCAAAATCCCTGGCACCGAGCATAAATCCGCTACCGTAAGGTTTTGGTCCTCCGGTCCAGGACGGTTGAAATTCAGGTACAGGCATAAGCGGTGGCGTATAAACCGGTGGCGAGGGTTCAGGCGGTGTGGTCTCGTTGTGACCCACGCATAATTCAGGACCGCCGTTTTCGGGTAACTTGGAACAATCGAGATTGTCCGGCCACGCGAAGCCGAAACTGTTCATCAATCGTTCACACCCTGCTCGAGCACTCTCGCATAGCGATCTGCACGGAGGTATTGCTCTGTCAATGATAGTGCATACAGGCGCGTACACCGTGCACAAGAAGAAACGAAGATCAGGGCTGCACTTCATCTTGACCAAGGGTGCGAATTGATGAACTTCTTGGCCAGCATCTTCTTGCTTTTGATGGTTCATTAGATTTGGCATAATCGTTTCATTGTACGGAATATTCATGCATAGGTTGATCGTGATCGGTTCACATCTTCCGTGATGCGCCAACGGATCTTTCGCATGAAAAGCATTGACACTGAATACGGCCACTGAAAGAACATAGATCGTCGCGTAACACGGAATCATTGTTGCGTATCGTTGGTCGACCGCCACTTCCGAGATCAATCGTCACGCGAAGTAGCTTTCGAAAATACGCGAACGCACCACGCCTTTGGACATCACCAACGAATCGTGCGAGACATAATAATACTGAACGGTAGGAGCAGGGAAACGAGCGTACCTAGTACCTAGTGATGATGATGGACGCGACCGCGGTACTGTAAACAGAACACGGTGAATACGTTCTGATAGTAAGGAAACTTATCTGAAATTTATGAACGATACCGCCATCTGTGGAGGATACGTCCAAACACTGCGCATTCCTTCAAATTAGCGCAACATTCGAAAAATCTCTATCTATACCTTCAAAGGTAAAATAATAGTTTTTAAACCATAAATTACGCGTAATATATCTACGTGTAAATAAATATAAGTATAATCTAAATTTAAACAAAAAAAAAAAAAAAAAGAAAGAGAGAAGTAAAGATAATCAGTAAATAATTATACTTTGGTTAACGTCACGATGTTTTTATTAAAGGTAGAGGTTACATAAATGAGAAGACTCGATGTCAATCGATTCATTTTGATTTTATTTCTTTCCCGACATACAATGCACAATACGTTCGATTTCGTTAGTTGTAATGTTTATTCATCGCAGATGATTAGCGTCGTCGTAAGTACTATGGTTGTCATTGTTATATTTTCTGTTTTAATTATATAGTACATACGTACTCGTGGGATTCGTGCACTTTCAGACGGGGTCGCACCTTCGTGCGGTCATCATCACTGCATACTGTAATGGTAGTTTTTCGAGTCTATACGAATTACCCGAAATACGATTCACAAACGGCCTCGTTATCGTAAACAAATAAATAATTTATCTCCTCGGAATATTCTCAACTTGAATCGTCACATTAGACATAGGAGGTCAGCCTTACGATCTTACGATTAGTAACACTTAAGATTCAATACGGAAGATTGCAATATGTCGAGGAAGCCACTTTTTCGTCTTCTTGCAATTTCAACGGTATTAATGACCATTCTGCGGCATAAAACGAAAGAGAAGCCTGTTATTAAAGAAAACACGATCTGACGGAACGATCGAATGAATTCCGCCTGTTTTTGCCTGTCGCGCCTACCGATCCTTCCGATCGAAATCAACGTTCCTTTTTCTAACACGCATCCCTATTAAGAAGAAAAAGGTCACTTTGGTTACCGCTTACACTCTGCTCGAGGGAACCAACTACAAATCATTTATACACAAATACCTATTGATTATAATACACGTATACATATACATATCTGTATTAATGTCACGATCTATCGCGCGTATAAAACAACATAATAATGAGGAAGACGATTGATAATAATAGGTTCGAAATTTTTATGGCGAGGGTAGACAAGGAAAGTAAAATTATTTAGTGAAGTGCATAAAACTGGTTTGCGTAATATCATATACACATATCTATATTAAATGCTATACCCTTTCAAATTTTATTACCGAAGTTACATTCTCAAATGGATCGTATACGTTCGTTGGACCTATTATTCTTCTTTTCCTTTGGAATACATATATGTATAGAACAGCTGTACAAGCGGGACGATCTAAAGATCTTTGGGCGGCTTAAAACGTTATGATTGGCACAAAATACTTCGAGGTGCTTCGCAAAGTGTACCGTGAGACATCTACGAGTCTCGCTTTCCTCTGAACTCTGAATGATTTATTTGTATTTCTCACTCGCAATGGGACGCGCTAAGATTATGAGACAAACGTTCATTAAATTATGGCACGACCTGCGCGCTTTCTATCTTAAGACGTCCCAGAAACGTGAAATCACTGTTATTATTACTGCTGTAATGCTTCAAGTCTTTCTTCTCGAGTACCCGCAAATATATATTAACTTTTACGCCTTGTATATTACCTAGCTGATCCGTTGACTCGTTAAAGGTTATGATTAATTAAACACTCGTAACAAATTATAAGCGTCTGATAGATCAGTTAGGGATACGTAATTATATTTAAATGAACGTTTTCTTTAAAACACATCCAGCGATATAGCTACTTAGAAGTATACGAATGTATTATCCTGAACCTGAAAGGAAGACGAAAAGTGGCTCGTGCCTCGTGTTTTTACCTCGACAGAAGTCGATTATCCTCTGCTCGTACACAATCACGTCGTAGTGTGCACGCAAGTCTCGTTATGCACATATAGGATTAGAATTGTGGTATACGGTCAGAGATTCGCTGGCAAATACGCGCCTGTACATAATTACGTGCAAAATCCGCGCGCAATGCAGAAGAGAGTTGCCTCTTTCGTGATTAGCCCTTTGGAGGTTATGTTATGCATGTGAAGCATATATGCCATTGATCTTGGATTTTTGGCGTGGCTAGATAAATTTACGTTTCTCCTCCAAAGAGTTAAGCCTGTTCGCTCGCTCCGAAAAAACATAATTGATGCAATCGTCTTTGTAATAAAATTGCGTGTATAATCAATACACGTTTCTTGATTAGCACCGAACTTAACTACTAGTCAGTTTACGTACGTGTTTATGTGCCCACGCACGATCTACTCTAAAGTGTAATCGTGTGTTTAAAACTTCGAGTGAAATGCAATTCATTCTTCTGCCGTTGCGCCGTATGGCACGCAACAAGTAAATAGAGGTTAAAATACTTTCGAGACATTCGAAAAAATGGACAGACTTTCTTGGAATATTCAGCAAGATTAATATATATATAATGCTCTTGCGTAAATTATCGCCAGTGCGCATTATATTATATTTATTCGTACTTCGCGCACGTGTAGATATATTTTCATCTATCTATCGCTCTATCTACCGTTCTTCTAGCGACACTAGTCCGTGCCCGACTAACCTGTCCGAGTGTGTCAGGTGCGTGTATATCGCATCGCGTAATTTTGTACACGATGAAAAACGAATTACATGCAGGAATAATGTATCCGTAAAATATTTCTATTTACAATCAATAATTTTATGGTTCTCCAAATATGAATATCAAGTGTTAATTTATAACTAGATTTTATAATCAAACTTTAAGCCAACGTTAGGCTTAAGATTTATGCTCTTGTTGGCATAATTTTATAGTTTAGGCAATATTATTTTAAGACGGATAAGAAATAAAGTCCTTATGTAAATATACTTGTTATATACTTTGGATCAAATTTTGAGTAGATAATTGTTGTAAATTAAGATAAAGAGAAAGATTCTTTGTGTGACCCAAGGTGGCCTGGCAACTATTGTCACCTAATACTTGTATAATTTTAGAAGCTAAAGAAAAGTTTGATCAACAGATATTTCCTATAACGATACACATCTTTCTCTGTTTGTACTAAACAATGTATTTTGCACGCGTGTACGAAATATACGTTGAAAAATCTCTGGACGAATATAAAGACGTTTGAATATGGTCATTGAAGGCCGTTTTAAATCCTTTCAGTGTAGCTATAACGAACTTGTTAATGTTTGCATTCATCTAAAGAGCCTTTATCGTATTAAGCAACACACCGTTTTATCCAAAGAACTAACAGTGACCTTCGTATCTTGATACTGTCGCTATAAAGAAATTTTTATCGCTCTATACTATGTTCTTCGCTATCGTTTCAGCAATAAAGTTTTACGGTGGCAGCAGTAACTAGGCCACTCTTTGAATCGTGCCTTCGACATATTAATTCAAAGTTCTCGAATCTCTTCAAACTAACGAAAATCTTTCACGATTAATATCTATCTATGTTCGAAAGTCTCTTAGATTTGAAATTTATGGGAATTTTCTGAAAAATAATTTAGGAGCTACTTGTGACACTTGTAAAAGGATTTAGTACTTCCCAAGGAAAGATGATTTATAGTTATCTCGAGTGATTTAAGCACCAGAAACTTACGCCGAAATAATGAGAAATTATGCGCGATAAAATTTCGTATTGAGCACGCTATAAAACATAGTTTTGATGGTCAGTTTGTCTTGGAAATGTACATGAATGAATTCAATTTTATTCGCGGATGGTAGCTTCGTGAACGTCATTCACGGTAATCTATACGTATCAATACCCGTATACCGATATAGTTTCTATGAATTTCACGCGTGACGTTCACGCACGCAGCCATTGCGTGTCCGTTTCACGGAAAAAGGTACTCACTTGGTTACGCGGATCACGATATAACACGCGATACCTGCACACGTCGAATATAACGAAATGAGTAACGAATGAAACTGAAGGAATTTAGTAGTACAGTTGCACTTTTGAGCAAACGATCGCTCTCATCGCGTATCGTAGTGAACATTTCGCATATCTTTTCTATACGCAACGAGATATATCGTACGCCTGGGAAGATATATATTTGGCACTGGATTCCCGTCGACAGAGCTTCTCAGGCTCAAATCGCAATTCATCTCGTGTTAATTAATTACGATCGCGCTGACCTTATATTAGTAATGTCGATCTTTTCTTTTCAAAGAATAAATATCTTTATCGTTTAAAACTGTTAGTATAAAAGGTAAAGGATTATTCAGTTTCTGTCCCGTTTAATTTCATGGTCTCCTTATTCGTTTTCCAATTGTTCGTCTCGCCTCAGAAAATTAAACTGTTCTGAGACACATCCTAACTATAAGTATAAAATTATCGAAGAATTTGAAGAAAAATAAAGAATCCCAACAACCGGCATTACTAAGACAGGATCGAACAAAGCGATAAACACTGTCGCAACAATGAGCGACGCAAAATACCGTTTTTCTTTGTTACATACTGGATATATACTTTCGCGTTTTTTGTTCGCGTATCGCTGCGATTAAAGATCCGCGGAACCCATCGAGATCAAAGGAACGATATGGAGCCACGATCGAGAATTTTAACGAGGGGAACAGCGTATACGCTCCGTTCATTCCGCTTATCGGACTCGGCAGCCATGGACGCGACTTCCAGGCCCCGTGTTTCAATAGTTTCGAATCGCGCGTACGAACCGGCAAATACGTTTTGTTATTGTGTATCAACGCGCGGTCGTCTAGGATATGAAAAAAATATACGCGGCCGCGCGTGTATTATGACTAAATAGCTTTGTAGTCCTCGTTTCGGCGATCGAAGATCATCATCAACGATCCTGTCATTCCTGCCAACGCCCGTCTCTCCATCACCGTTGAAACGCGTATCCGCCGTTACGCTGCATGTACGCATGCAACAGAACATTGATCGATCGTACGACGATTTCGTGAGACAACAACCTGACTTGAATGTCATCAAGCCAGAATATCGATAAATACGGACGATGACTGACAAGTAACATTCTCGTTTTGGCGTTTCTCAACGAAAAGCGATAGAAATTTGTACGCGTTTTGCGTATTATGTTACACCGAATTGCATACGACCATAAAGTTTGAATTACCGAATTTAACAAATCAATTCTTAAGTGCGTAGATACAAGCATATAGAAATAAAAAACAAATAAAAGCATATAAAATTAAACTATGGATTTAAAAGCGCGTGATATTATTTTACTCAAAGTAAAATCTTATCTAAGATACCCGTTTTAAAGTACGAAAAATATTTTTACTCCGAGGAAGAAATTTATCTTAGCTATGTATAAATTTCACAAATGAGGAGATTACTTCTATCGGTGACCTCTTGTACAAATCGACGGATCACATCCTATCGTCGCGGTGAAAATCGATTTACGGTATTCTTTTTACATGACGATTGAGCATAGAACGCCGACGTAAACACCTGTACAAACTAATCCTAATTTGATCTTAGTAGCGTCCCTAAACACGACTGTCTTAATCGCTTAATTAAAGTACAGAGTTGGCTTATGACCGGCTAAAACACGCGGAGAGATCGAACGTGGGTAGGGAACGATCCGCGATCGATGCTCTTCGAGCCGTATCACGAAGAAGACATCGTACGACGATGATATGGCACAATATTTCCCTTTATCCGTCTCTTTATCCATTCCTTAGCTGTTCATCACGGTGGATCGCCTGGAGTAGCCTCGTCTCGTTACCGTTTCACCCTGAGCTTCGCACTCCTTCTTCACCCGATCGATTATGTCTGCCACCAGCTTCTCTTCCTTTTCCCTCTGTTGCTCCCAATCCGGTCCTTTTCCAACCTGTTGGGGCACATTTCACAATTTTTCCCCTTACTCTTTCCACCGTGATCCGATTGATCGAACGAAGAACCCGCGAGCGACAGGCAAGCAGACAGGCAAACACGCGCAAACCGCAGTGTCATATCGAAAGCTTTTCTTCGCATCGTTTTCGCATGCTTGGTGCTTTTGATCGGCTACCGACAGATATCTAACTCTACTTACTATACATACAGGGCTTTCTCAGATGTGGTCCTCGCCAATTTCAAAGAAATTTTGTGGCGCGACAGTACTTGAAATACATTTTCATCCTCCTATTCTCGACATAATTTGGCCATTGTAAAGTTATTTGGATGGAACAAATATAAATTGTATCCCGCTAAATTTCACTGGAATTGACGAAAACTGATATCTGAAGCAGCCTTAATAAATACACAAGCAAACTGCAGTTTTTTTTTTTTTTTTTTTCCCCCGAAATGCAGGTCCATTGCGACGAAGAAAAGTCATATTAAGGATGCAACTTTAACACTAATGCCGTTAACGTGCATTACTTTGGATCATTGCGCGATCGATAGTAGATTCATGTTTTGCGTGTGTACCATATTGGAAGCTGGTACGATGTTCCGTACCAATATTAAAACGTTATTAAATCATTTCTTTGGATAAAACGCGTTCTCTAATAATTAGACGCGGCAAACAGGGTGCGAAGAGTATGGCTAGATAGCGAAGCGATTACGCCGATGCACAGTTTGTTCAAGACTTACTTCCGAGGTCTTCCGCGCTTTCTTGTTAGCTGGCTCTTCTCTGTTCTCGTCGTTCTCGTTGTCAGAGTGGCGGGAGCTAAGGTGACCAATGTAACCCTTACGGGATTTGAAGTAAGCGTTACAGCTGTGGCACTTGAACAGCGGGGCCGGTTGGGTGACCTGGGTGGAGACGTGGAGTTTGTACTTGTGCCTGTACCAACGGGTTCGAGACGGTAGCACCTCGCCGCACCACTTGCAGACTACGGAACCGTCGTTTTGAATGAGGTATTCCAGCAGCTTGTAAAACAACGTTTATTTGGTTTTTTCTCTCCCTCTCTCACCCTTTCCTCTTTAATCATCCTCGCTCGCCCCATCGTATCACGCCGCGCTCGATCTTATCCACCCTATCTTACTTTTCCTCCCTTCTCTAGGTTTATTCCCTTCCGTATAAAATTCGAAACCCTTCGACCTTGGTGTTGGCGATGATTCGAGACAAAAATCTATCGCTCTCTCGGATTGGAACTTAGCTGCGAGTTACCATAATACCATGAATTTATTCGAGTTCGGGCAAAAACAAATATTCGAGATATTCTCGTATTTTTGTTCTGCGGTTTCTTTATGCAGTCATCGAGTTCTCTGTTTCTGTGACGCGGTTCTTGCTGGACGGACGATACACCGACAGAAAAGGTGTCACCCGAGATAGACGAGATTAGAAATAAAATCCGCTTCTCCGCACGCAATTATATATATAGAGAGAGTGCGGTTCAACGAATTCCTCGCGAAAAGTAAACGGCGCGCTAAATGAGAAAGACACGAGGGCAAACCAGATAAGACATGCCCGGATACCGGAGTTGCTCTTTACGGTTTAACGTTACAGAATGCTTTCCATTCGGTTGTCTGCGAGAATGCATGCACATTGCCAACTAGTTGGGATAACAGATCATTAGAGATAACCTTTCAGTCGTAAAGCAGAACCGTAAAATTCTTTTCACATATACCTGACAGATCCAAAAACTGGATACAAAGTATCACGATCACTAATTAAAACGATTATTACGCCTTTTCTTCTACGCCAATGAACGGTCCCTATATCTCCTCTCTTATAATAAGAGATTTTAATCGATGCTCTAGTGCAACCGAACAAGTATGTAACGATATATATCTACTTGCAAGTACACACTTCTAACTCTCTAACGAACTAGCCAAAAATGCCCCTAGTCTAAGGAATGGTTGAACCAGCCGAATGGAAAACACCTTATAAAATGCGCGGCGACAAGAGCTTTCCAAGTGGCTTCCTGGTGCTCTGCCCGTTTCTGTTGGTGCCGTCTCCGCGAGGACATGGTGATAAGCCGCGCCTCCTCATAATCGTCCTGCGAACGAAGCCAGGTGGCACAGCTGGTGCACTGCCTGCCGAAGCAGTATCAAAAGCAGCAGACCAACCAACCTGTTTCCTGACCTCCGGCTCGGCCTCCCCGGATTCTGACTTGGGTAGCAACAGATCTCCCCGATCCTCCTCCCGGTCGGTGAGGAAGTGCATTCCGCTAACCACTCGCTCGGACTTGATGTACGTGCTGCCTGTATTTCCATCGCTGAACGAATCCTCGCAGCTCCTCGTCACCATCGTCGAAGGTGCTGAAGCAGGAGGCGGCGGCGGCGACGAGGATGACGACGTGCAGATCTCGAACGTGATGTCGCTCGGTAGACTCGGCAGCTGATCTGGGCAGACATGGAAAGAAAACAGGTACAGGAGCGTTAGTATCGTTCAGCTGGAAGATTAGTCATCGGTTGTGTTCCTTGAATTTGCGAGGCGAGGAACGAGGACGATTTAATCAGGTTTCAATGCTTTATTATCGAGTGTAAGCGATGTTTTAAATCGAAATTCGGGAACAGTTTTTGGAATATTACAGTCTGTAGCTTTAGAATAGGTCTGAAAGTCTTGGAGTTTACTATCGATTTTACTATCGAAATTTAGCGATTTAGGTACTTGGAGGTATTACAAATCACCTTAGTATTCTAAAGCAGGACTTGGAAAAGGAGGGGAAAGCTGTTGGTTTCCTGAAATGTTCGACAAAGTAATTTAGCTTTTATGTTTCTTTCGATAAAGATTCAAGAATTCTCTGGATTACGGCGAGAAGTCTTACCCAATCGAAAACATGATTATGAATGGATTTAAAGATAATTTAAGAATTAATTTGAGAAACGTATCCGTTCGGTCGATTTTAAGTTCAATGAATATATCCGCATGGTGGATTTCGCGAAAAGTAAGGACGAACAGTTCCAAAAGAGAAGAACGACTAAACGGAGAGATGTATGTTCCTCTGTCTTGCTTTAATGAAGGTTGCGCTAATCGATACAAGAAATAAACGGTCGGGTATTGCAGTTGTATATCACAAAGAGTTACAAAGAAACTACAATTAGATAAAAACAAATAAAAATAATAATAGGTATTAAATTGTTATAGTCCTTATCGCCACCCGGCATCGATTATAATAGGTACATATGTACGTACACTTAAATGTACAGTCAACGACCGACGATAATGTGCGAACGTATAGCTTCATTTTCTTTATTATTACTGTTATATGATATAACTTTTTTTTTGTTTGTTTGTATAAGCGCGCTTCCACCCTCAAACGGGGCGAACGTACAATATAATATAATATAATATATAATAATATAATATAATATAGTATTTATATATAATATATAATAGATTTTTTTTTTTTTCTGTATTCGCAACGTCTATATCTTTTAATAATTCTCACAATTCCTTCTCTTCTATTGCAAAAATCTACCATTACTTATCTAGTACATTTTCGTAGCTTTAACATCCTGCATGAATGCGTCTTGTTACTTTTAGTGTCGCTAATAGAATTATGTACTGCTTCTTCCTTCTATCGAAACAGAGTGTCGTGTGATGCTTCCAGGATCGAGTGCAAATAAAAGTGCCAGTATTGGTACCTATATATTTCGTCTATGCGTGCATATCTTTATAACATTACGATGAATTTCATAAAACTCACTTGCATTATCTCCATTTTTAAAGCGTCGAAGAACAGTAAGTAGGAATAATAATGCAGGTGGACATGCGTGTATATATACCTTTTCCTTTTCTTTATTTAAGACGTCTGCCGGTGCTTTATTCTAATCGATAGATAGTTAAACGTGCGTGTAAACCGCGAATTTTATTCGCAGCAAAACAAAAGATTTGTAGGGGGTCGAGGTTCTGGTAATAGACGAGGAGACACAAACGACACTGATGCGTTGCGACTTTTTCATCGGTTTACGCGAAGAAAAAACGTACTCGCCGCCAACGCATGAATAAAACGTGCAGATTTAACTATAGTAAATATAAATAAGTCTATTCGCCAGAACGTCGTGACAATATACATAAATATATATATATATATCATCTATATCTTGCATTCTACTTCAACGAATAAAATTGGAAACGTATTAGAAGGCATCGCATTATTAATGTCACAAGCTACAATAGCATTTTAACGCTCGAATAAAATATCTCTGCATCATGAAAGATTCAAGTAACCGCATCTGCATTTTGTTCGGTTATTTCCTATCCTCATTCCGTATGTGTTAATCGTGTGGCTTCCTTTAAAGCCTAACGCACCTTATCGCGTAACCTAATTTACCCGATGTTACAGTTAAAACTAAAAATAAAATAATAAACGTTATTTGACGATGACAATAATATATATACATATATATTATACGTATATATATATGCTATATATATATATAATATATAAATATATATAGTAGTGTAATAATAATATAATATAATATAATAATAAAACTATTACAATAATGGTATAAAACTAAAACGTAAGAAGTAAGGTAGTCACAATGCATGGAAAGTGAAGAAAAAAAAAAAAAAGTATAACACGACCGTTTTCGATTGCTTTTGCACACATCGTTGAATTAAGAAATTCGTTTTGTCATTCCCTTTTCCTTTCCTAAGGCTCATTGGTATCGCAATGACGTTAGTAGAGCCCTCAACCGTACACGTATGGCGCGAACCTTATCTTTCCAAATAGTAATAATTTTCCTCGTTAATACAAACAATCGATCGAAATTGCATACGATGCCCATTCGTTATAAACGTGCGTATCGATCCCGCGTATCATATATCAATCGTTAACGCAAATTGCGAATCCGTACACAATTTCTTCGAAACTGTTAATACGTCTTTCAGTGATTAACAAGCGATACGGAATTCAAAACGTGCTCTGTATTCTGCTAGTACTTTAGATGTGTGCTTTTTTCGTATATGCATAATATCAAAATGAATGTTACGCTTCCTACATAACAACTATAAATTGGACGCAAGAAACAGAATTGTGCGCGAATATAAATTTCGTGCTTCAGCTAACGGAAACTAAACAGTTATCATTGTTTTTCCTTTACATTTACGCAATTTTCGTTATACGTATATGAATATATACATATGCATATATATATAAATATATATGTATTATATTAAACATATGATCATCAATCATATATAATACATATATTATACACACACACACACATATATATATATAATATATACATATGTATATATGTATTGATATATTTTTTTTGCTTTTTTTCCCCTTTTAAATACCGACTACAAGTACGAGCTGGATCTACAAGAGAGAAGCTCGACGAGTTCTCTCGTGTTACGGCAACGAAATCACACGCGGTTTCACATTCCCTCTCACGTAATATATTTCTCTTTATATATATTCTTTTAAATAGTTCTCTGTAATAATTAAGATTTGATGATTGTCATCATTATCGTCGTCATTATCATCATCATCATTATCATAATTATCATCATCATCATCATCATCATCATCCTCATCATCATCCTCATCATCATCATCATCATCATCATCATCATCATCATCATCATCATTCTGAGACATACACATCACACGTCTAACATCCATGCTCATTTTCTCTCATGCGTATAACACCGATGCGGAAGACCAAAATACTGCTTTCCGTTCAGTATTCGTTCGAAAGTTCTCGCAACGAATTATAGCATTATAGAAAAGGAAAATAGCAGGAAGGGTGGACGAACGAGGAAATATTAATTCGCTGTTCTTTTTAGTAGACGTATCGTAATGAGAAAATAATAGATACTATTTAGAACAAATTTTGTAGAATAAGGGACTGATAATGTCAGATCTACAGGTGAAATTGTTATGCGATTAAACAAATACATTCTTGTAAGCATTTAATTTAATGATACGTTTTGACTTTATCGCTGAATAATATTATTTTGTTCAGGTTGAAAAACAACGATACGATGGAGAATAGTGGAAATTACAACGAATGGCGAATTATTTTCCTCTCGTTCCTTCTTTCCTGGTTTATGTTTTAGAACTGATACGGAGGGATAGTAACGCGTTGTTCTTACGAACAAATTATAACACTTCGTTTGCATTATTTCTGCTCGACTGCGTGAACGATGTTTGAACATTTCCCCAAAAAGTTATTGGTATGTATGTATCTATCTATCTATATATATATATATATATGTATGTATATATATATACATATACGCGCGCGCGCACGTACATATGCGCGAATAAATTTATATTTCGTTCAACTATTTCTACTCTGCGGTGTCCCAACACCGAAAAAAAAAAAAAGAAAACGTGTTAACAATGTATCAAATAATAGATTTCTTTCAGATTTTTTAACGAACGAATGAACGAAAAAAGTATAATATAATATAATATTGTAATATAATATAATATAATATAATAATATAATATAATAATAATATTATAATAATAATAATAATAATAATAAATCAAGGAGAAAAAACAAACGGTCCAGACCCAAAACTAACTGAGGGTCATTAAATATACTATGCCTGTATATATAACTTTCTTTATAACTTGTCTGTGCTTGCCTGTGCATTATTAACTTATATACCTAGTAATAATAACCAATTCTATCGGTGCTTGTCCATATCTAAAAGTTAATAATTCTTATCAAACAATAATATTAATAGAAGTAATAGTAACGGTGAAAATAAAAATAATATTATTTTTGCTGCATTAATAGTAGTGCGAGTAATAGTAAATCAGTAATAGTAATAGTAAGAATAATAACTAATTATTGGTAATAACTATAATACACTTTCCCAGAAAACCTGTACATATACCGGTCTGTTAGTATAATTCGTGTTTCTTCCTCCCTTTTCTCTATTTTAGGCACTATCTAATAAACTCTCTGATAAATATACATTTTCATCTTCTTTCTGCCTTTCTTTCTTTCTTTTAATATTTTACTAATATGCTTTATTACGCACCATTGGAATCAAATCTGTTGGAAGGCGTAGGAAACATTAAAAAGAGAAAGATCGCAATAACAGTTATAACGATATTAATACGAATCCTGGCTATGAAACTCTGCACTTTTCATAACGATTCATCTGCTCGTCTTTCTTTTCTTTAATCTTTTAAAATATAACACGTCTGACAAAAATTTGGAAGCACGTTATTATCGCTCGAATAAGCTTCTATGCAAATTGATAGGCATAGATGAATGTTTTTAAAATACAGGTGACATTCCCCAATACAAACAACGGGGAAAAATATCCAAATTTCATTCTTTTGACGGTAAACAACTAATCTGATCGTGATTGCACACAGTTTTATGCAGATGTATAGGGAACTATGAAAGGCGCAAAATTGGAGAATATCTGGAAAGAAGAGAGAACATATTCACAACCAACGTTTCACACGTGAACTGTTGAATTCGAAAGAGCGGGTAAAATAAGGAAACAAAAAGAAGTGAAAAAAAGAAAAAAGGAAAACATCGCGCGTGCGTTAAAGCATTGGAAGTTTTTTTTTTTTTTTCTTTTTAAAGCTATCACGGTATAGTCTAAACCATACGACACTTTGTCAGTCACATTAATCGTATTGCTTACGTTGCTTCGTTAGATTTTGCTTTAAGAAGAAGAAGAAAAGGAAGATATACTCTATCATCATCTGCTCTACATAAATTTTACATGTCAAAAATGATGCATTCGTATCAAAGAAAAAGAAAAGGAAAAAGAAAAAGAGAATACGCGGTTGATAAAGGCACGAGAAAGCTGGCTAGTTTTGCAAGAATATATATCTCCCTCTTTTTGTTCACCAATATCGTTAAATTTCGTTTCTCAAAATATAAAGAGAAAATTGGAATTTTATACGCAGACTACGCCCGCGTAAAATACTGCGACGATATTTAGTAAAAGAGAACTTTACGGTAACGCGGTCTCGACACGATAAACATTACTTTCAACATTGTGAAACAATGGTTCCCATATATAGTATATGTACTATATATGCGCAAACGTAACCGCCTACAATATTAGTTACACGATAAAAACCTATAAACAAGTATAGCCTTTTCAATCGCTATCATTAAAAGTTCCTCTTTTTTCCGACTGGCCAAATCGCTTTCTCCGCGAATTTCTTTAAACTTTCACGCGGCTTACGTTTCCATGTGTAAAAAACCGATGTGTAAAAAACCATGGCGATCAGGATGGTCGTGCAAGTGAAGGAGACACAGCCGGGCATCGATCGTCCACAAGCATTGCGCGCTATTGCACAGTTCAAGGATTATATAATACTAATGTACACAGCAGCACTACTCGAGCACTTACGTTCGAGTATAGACATCTCTTTCTCTTTGTCCTTTAATTCAAAAAAAAAAAAAAAAAAAAAAAAAAAAAAAAAAAAAAAAAAAAAAAAAAAAAAAAAAAAAAAAAAAAAAAATCCCCGCGATCACTCGACGTCGTCCCGCTCAGCAGTGTTTGTACGCGATCTGTCACGTTAGTCTCCTCCACTGGCCCGATATCAACCGTCGGTCGCCCTTCTTCCCGAAAAGACAATACGCGTCGGGCTTCCATTAAAAACGACTATGAAAAATTGATCGCACGCGTAGGAAATCCGATCTCGCTTTAATACAACGTGAGGAGTCGATCATCGCGGGGGTGAGATAGGCTATGCGATTGGTCCGCGGCACACAGGTTATGATATATGTTGTTTTCTCTGTACGACCAAGTATTTTCACTATCGGGTGACTAGACTAGGGCGGTGCTGAGAAGACGACAGAGTAAACGAAGGAAGATTTCGCTTTCTCAAACACGCCCTCGCCTGAATATGGAGAGCATCCTCGAGGTGGCCACGTGCTTCAACGTCGTCCTCGAGAGCGTGCTCCTCGAGTTCCTTTGGACGCCGCTAGTCGCGACGGTCGTTTCTCCTCGGCCAGTGTTCTCTTCCGTTGGTTCAGTGGTCGTTCTTCGTGCTGGACCGATCGCCATCCCACCTCGCCCTCGCACTGCCCGCTAAGGCGAGAGAAAAAAACCAAACGGCATCACGCAGTCCTTCGGCATGAAGCAGTCGTGCACGGTTTTCATATGATTCTTCATTTTGTCAGGCCTGGAGAATTCTTTTCCACACACCGGACACGGGAATACCTTCCTCTGATGGCCTTCGTGGTAAAGAAAAGCGTGTCGTTGGAAGCTGTATTTATTCTTGAACGTCTTCTGAATGTCGAGCTTCGCGCACTCGGTGCATTGATAAACACCTTCGGATATCGAGGCGTAACGAAAGAGATTCAAACCGCGAACGGACATCTCGGTCAGCTGTTCGGCAGGATCCTGCGAGTGCGATGTGGCGCGACGCCTCATGCGTCTCTTCGGCACCTGTCGACCAGGCGGAGCCGACATGGTTCCGATCTGGTGACCGCTACTCGTCGACGAGGAATTGGTGGTCGGTGCCGGGCTACTACTACTGCTACTTCCGCCGCTGTTCTGCGCGTTGTTCCTACCGGTTGCCGGTGACATTGACGAGCTTCTTGTCGACGTGGTGGTCATCGTTGTGCCGGAACTCGACGCTGTGCTGGACGTCGAGCTAGTAGTCGTGGTCAACGAAGTGGTGGTGTTCGATCTCGCGTTCGATGTGTCCGTGCTCGATTGATTCGCCGAAGATCCTGATCCAGAATTTCGACCTTTCTCTTTCCACGTCTCGCCATCCGACTTCGTGTTCCCCGATGAAAACTCTGTGAAAAGATTCCAGTTAGTAAAGACACTGGTTCTTATCGATAGTAAGTAACGATCGGTGGTTACAACAATTACGACAATGAGCATTATCAAAGAGACTCTCTAAAACATGATTTGCTCTCTGGCTACGGTAAAGGCTGTGTAAATTGCATGCAACTGCGATCTAATTCGTACTGAAAATAAATATTCAATGATACCGATGTATGATCGTATACTCTGATGCGTGCAGAACAGAGATACGAGAGAGGCTACTGCGAGTCGTAAAGGGAATTTACAGCTCGATGTGAAATCAAATGGCATATAAATGATTCTATAAATAAAGTACAAATAAAATTTAAATAATACCTGAAAATAAAATTATAATATAAAAGAACGAACGACAATCTACTTAATAAAGTACCAATAAATAATACGAGGGATTCGGGAATTCTGGATATCGATGAAAATAAAAATCTCGCATTGATCAAACAAAACCAAAACAAAGTATAGTCGTACCATTTCTTCTTTTTTTTTTTTTTTTTTTTTTTTTTTTTTTTTTAACAAGTCGTCAGGCAAAAATCGGGCCTTCATTGCGTTTCGTGTACTCGTGATGTACAGAATGACGGATCGATTCCACGCTGAAAATTCTTGACGATCGTGTATCGACTTAAAAAAGGGGGAAGGCTAAGCAAAGGGAACATAATGGCAATGATAACTAAGAAAGAATTCACCCGATGCTTTTCTCCCTTTTTAAGCATCAGTAATTTAGGTACATCCCGATGCAAGATGCACTGAAATGTTGAAAACGTCGGGCGATTTCTTGGAGAAGATAGACACACGTCGTAGAGTCGTGAATCTGTCGTGAAAAGCGAACTCTACGTCGTACTTTGTACCGAGAATTCGATCGATGCGAGAAACGACACCAGTAGCGGGGCATTGCGACTAAATTATGTGACAGACTTTGCTCCTTTACTCGTGACTCGCACAAACATCTTGCAATGTTTCATTAGAAGCAAGCTAACGAGTAAGAAATAGAACAAAAAATAGTCTTTCAACCTCTACATAACGATTAAAATGAACATTATCGGCGTAAAATTGTTATAATTCGTTTCTCGCAACGAAAACGTTGAGATAATGAGAAGAAAACAAAAGAGAATAAAGAGTTTAACAGCCAGCGGACTTATAAAAATCAGAAGTTAAATGCAACGAAAAAAACCATGTACATATATATATTTATCTTTTTTTCTTGTTCTCCAAATGTTTCACTTTGCTTCATTGTCCGGACAGTAAAAATAATAAATCAACAATACGCGTACGCAACATGCAAAACAAAAGTCCATAAAAAATAATAATCGCTGATTTCCTATCGTGATTGGCTTCTCAAGCAGCTGGAACGTCGATTGTTTTCTCTTTTTATTTTCAACGCTGATATGACTGCTCTATATTCGAACGTGCGAGCAAATCGGTCGAATTTCTATCATTTTCAAATAAGAAACGTTCGCTTTTACTCGAGTAAGCCACACACAACGTAGGAACCTTAATATCTAAAGATCGTCCGATCGGTTCTGACAATCGTTTCTCGCCGATTGTGTTGACGATTCTATAAAAAATTGAATGGTGATTCGTTAACGACAGCCATTTCAATGATTTTATTGGCAGCGTGTCTTTTGACGGAGAATCAACGACGGCGAGACAACGATCGCCATCGACCAACCAGATGCATCCACAATCACTAAAACGAAACTAAATAAAAGTAATTTTTGGCTAAGAGTAACGGTGCTTCGTAGTGAGTGCGGGAATTCTTGAATTTGGTGTATGTGTGGACATATCGAGATGTACAAAGGGGCGATGTGATTTCTGTTTCAAGTGACTAACGAGAAATCTCTACGTAAGAACACGGCTGTGGAACGTAGTAACAAGATTAGAAACAAGGGGTAATTGGAAAAAAAAGAAAAACAAAAAAATATAAACAAACGAGGAAAGAGAAAATTTTCGTTCCAAAAGGACAAGAAAAAGAAGAAGACAGAGAACGGTTGTAGACAACTCGTGGCGAATTAATCGCGTGTGACAAATCCTTCGTTTTGAAATAAATTATGGCACTTTGATGATGATGCGTCGCTTTGAAAATATCCTCCAACTACACGGGACAATAGAGATTTGTATGTAAACGATTAATGAATGATCACGAGTCTCTGGGCCTACTTACACTCACGTTCCACATACGTGCGACAATAATAACGCATATCATAACGGAAAAACAACGAAAAACGTAACGTAAGGAAGTAAAATAAAGTTCTACTGCGTGTAGCATTGCGCTAACAAGTCGTTATAGTAATTACCTTCTTTTTTCGAATTTCAATTAGTCTGCTACTTTCCTTGACAAGCATTTCCATTACAACACACAATTCGCACTACAACCTCTTCGATCATTGTTTCCTTTTTCTTTCCGTTTCGGAATAAACCATTGGTAACAAAATATTTCAACGTACGCTAGTTTAGTACGCTTATTCGCTAGTTTTTCAACCACTTCTTTTGCCCCATTCTTTTTTTATCGTAACGAGTGGAAAGCATTCAAAAAAAAAAAATAAGAAAATACGACGCAGAACGTCGGTTTCTTTGTAAAAAAAAGTTGTAACGGAAGAAAACAATATTGGTAAATGTATAGCATAAAATTAAAAGTGACGTAACAGCTGAAATTTACTAAAGGTGTTATTGCAGTTAATGGATGAAGCTTCGTACAAGAAACTCGCTTGACTTACGCACTGATAAAGATAAAATATCGTGTTTCTACGCACATGTTATCACAAGGAGAAACAATATGATCGATTTTCAAAGAAGTTTAAACAATAAGAGTCGCTAGCTTTAAAAAAAAAAAAAAAAAAAAAAAAAAAAAAAGAAAAAAGAAACTGTTGGACAATAAACAACTTTCTTTCCTCTTTCACTCATTTAACACAGTGTCTTATTGTTTCCTTCGATGCGCTAGTTTGTACGTTGGATACGCTAAACGATTTTTCGAGATGCGCGCTAAATATTCTTTTCGAACGATATTTATTTTGTAGATTTCAATACGTATCTATAAATACGACGTTGTAACGCCAATGTTACGTTTTCGGTTTCTCATCCTGATCCTTAAGTAAAAGCTATCCGTTCAGATTTCTATCGGCGGATCTCGTAAAATCGACCAGGCACGCACGATTAAAAGTGCTTCTAAAACGTGAGTATGCATTGCACGCGCAACAACGGAGACGTGAATGTATGAGACAAAAGTCGGTACAGCGAGACTTAAAAATCCTTCAATTACAATCTATTGAACACCGTTCTTTTTATTATCGATAGTCATAATCAAACAATCAGTGCATATAAAATATACTAAGTCTACCCAGCGTCAGAAAAGACTCATCTTCTCTAAAAAGTTCCCTATAAAATTTTTTCTTGTTTATTTTTTTTTTTTTTTTTATTTTCCCTTTATTACTCTTTTACGCTCATTTCACGACAAGGTCTCACTTATTTGGCACTAGATTGCGATCATCGGGCGCGCTTTTTAAAAAAAGGGATATACACACACGCGCACGCGCGCGCCTAAGATCGCGGGCGTCGATAACAATTTATTATTATTACTTCATTTTTTTTACTTTTCTTTTCTTCATCGTCATTATTTATGTCGCTTAAAAAGGCACCAAATCGGGGATTACACCGCTACATATTATTGGATCCCACTGAAGTACGTTAATTCAACGTATAATATATAAAGTTAAAAGTCAACCACATACCTCCTTTGCTCCTTTCTTTCTTTCTTTTTACTCTCATTTTCTGACGCATCATTTCAAAAACTGCAACGACGTTAATAGGTATTATCAACTAGCGCTAAAATATATTCGATATAACTTTTGTTTATATATATATATAAATATATATATAAATATATATATATAAATATATATATAATATAATATAATAATAATAATAATAATAATAATGATAATAATCGTAATAATAATATTAATAATAATAATCGCAATAATAATAATAATAATAATATGTGTATATATATATATATGTATATATATATATGTACCATCTTTACGCCAGTCGCATACTTTGTATATGTGTTTCTCTCTGTATACGTGTTTGTGTACATATGCGTGTAATTTATTTGCGATAATAAACTATGATTCTTTTCTTTTTTAATATATATATATATATATGTTTATGTATATATATATATATTTATATTTAATATATATATATTAAAATCTATCCGATAGTACAGTCTGCTTTTTAAGCCTCGTAATTTACCTCTCTCTCTTTCTCTCTCTCTCTCTCTCTCTTTCTTCCTCTCTGTTACTCTTTCGCGTTGGTCTCTTGCAACAGCGACTGATGCCGATAACACGTGAAAAAGAAACTTAGAATAATAATCGGTATTGACTGGTGGTCCGCTTTCGAAATAAGGGACGAATAAAACGGGAACGATAATTATTGGCGTGTCGCCATTGCAAGAACCATATATAAATATAATATAATCTATGTAAAATTTTTCTTGTTTTTCATATTCTTTCCCCCGTAACCCACCCGCAATGTCCGTAGACTTATAAATTAATTAAAATATGTTCAACACGAAATTCATCAACGAGACTTCTGTGATCCTAACCGCGATTGGCGTGAGAAATTCGCTTCTGCTTCCAGTAAAATTCACTTAAACGAAGGCAAAACAGTTGCAGATTTTCGTAGAAAATTTTAACTCGGCCGATTCTTCCTTTTTCTCTTTTTACTACAACGTTAGTTGAAATTAATTCTTAATCATTTTTTTATGTAATGCGTAGTACAAGTACAAGGTACCCCCTTACAAACAATTCCTCGCAACACTTCGAAGTGTTTATTTCTTCCGCTATGAACACTTTTTACAGCTTGAACACTAATTTTGTACGAATATAAGGATTTCGTATCATTATAATCCTTAATCATTAAAACCACCCCTCGCAAACTTCTACTAAGTTTTACTGATTGGCAACATGAATTTCCTCTTTTTTACAACCTTAATTCTAAAGATTAACAACATTTAAAGGCAACGAACGTGAGCGAATGTTGTACGATAAATTTTCGTAGCAAGCTTCAAGATCAGTTGCTAAATTTCAACAATTTTATTAGGTATCAGTTTACCCTGATCACGAGCCTTAAGATACCATTAAGGAATTCGATGTAAGCAGAGATAACAACTTGATTCGCATACGCGTCGTTACAAATGTTCTTTTTTTTTGCTTCTTTGCCAAATGCTCTGCAACTGTCTTTCTAAACTTTAACGGCGGATAGAAACATTTGCGGATCTTTGTTTTCTTGTACAACGACGACGACGACGACGACGACGACGACGACGACGACGGCAAATAAGATATTTAACAAAATAATATATTATGCGAGAAATAAAATGTAAACAAAAAAAACAAACATGTGGTCAACAAGGATCACCAAGAGTTTCACGTCTTCCAAGCGATTTCTCACGCAAAAGTCGACTAGGGTAAACTAACGCTCCTTTTCGTACGGACGAATAAAATTGGATTTCCCAAACGAGCTATCACGGAAAGCCCCCCGTTTAAAAGAAACAAGCACGTGGATCTATTTTCCTGGTCTATTGTTGAAAAAATGAGAAATTGATCGTGAGCCTAGTATCGAAATCATTGAATTGTCGTTCATTACAGTTTGGCAATTGATTTTACTTTAGGCGATCCGAGAGCTCTGTTACACTGTACTTTCCATTTCATATCGACACGCTTTATTCCGCTTCTATAAATCCTCCTCTTTATCTGCCATCTAAAATTGAGTTAGTCTTAGCCTCTCAGTGATTATCAAATGTGAGTGTATTACTTTAATTATTATTTTTTTTTTTCTTCGTTTTAAATCGATATAAGCTGTTTTAGCCGCTGCCTCTTTGCACTTATTTTTGTTTAATATATAATATTTGTATTCAACTATCAGTTTATACCCTCTTTCCTCAATTTGTTTTCATATTTTCTTCCTTTTTTTTTCTTTTTTTTCTTTTTTTTTTTTTTTTTGTGGACGGGCTTTGCGTCAACCCATCGCGAACACAACAATTTCACCAAGACCGGCCTGCAACTGTCTCTCGTCCCTAAAATTTTCTTTCTTTACGTCAAACAAAAAAAAAAAAAGAAAAACACAAAGCTAAAATAGGATAAACTAAAACAAAAAGAATACACACACACACACATCTTTTCTCCCCGCCGAAAATAATCCACCGACGCGGAATGGTGGATACTCTTTGGTCCATGAAAGTTAACAATTTTGAAGATAATTGACCTGAGAGCATATCGATTTTGCGAGTCAGCGGCACGGTCCATTACGATCAGAAATATTAAAACATCCGCATATGCTTTTAGTTTGTTTCTCTTTCTATCGTTTCTTATTATTTTTTTGTTTTCTGCTTTACTTTACCTACTCGTCTAATCATTGCTGCCTGCCTAACTAATAATATATCATTCTATCTTCCTAAAAGTACGCGTAATTGCATCCGGAGGCGATCGATCGATCTTCCGATCGCTCCGTATTTCTTACAACTAAAATTTTTTATCTTTGCAACGCTAGATATCTCTTGAATAACGAACGAACAACACTGGTCAATCGTGGGCGATATCGGACACAAGATCGTATAAATCATGTTGTGTCCTGTCTCTTCTTCTTCTTTCATTTTTCTTTTCACATTGAAATCCCACGCATTTAAAATAACAACGAAGGTCTCCGTTACGATTATAATTAATTAATAGTAGCAGTAATAATATTTATAATTATTATTATATAGCCTCTAGTCGTCTAATGTCTATGCCCAACTAGTGAAAAAATTTGTATATAAATCGTTTCGCTTCCTCTCCGATTCATGCGTGTCGTTCATAATCATAACAATCGATCTACGAACGAAGGTCCGACTAGAGAGGATTCGACAAAGTGTAAAGTGCAAAATATAGTAAGCTACAATCGTATTTTAGTGCTGTCTCTCACGACTAAGCCTATGTACCATCACTGTAGCCGTATCCCTTTTGAACAGTAATCGATAATCGACTCGACCGTTTGCGCGTGCACGCTATAGTCTTCAAGACTAAAAGAACTCACAAAGAACTCTGTATCCTTTTTTCTTTTCTAAGCATGGTCTTTCGGAATTAAATTATACATAAAATTATGCTTCGGATAAACTGCGTAAAACTCGTAACAAGTAAGACAAGGATATATTTTTAACAACGATAATTTCTATGACCCTGGACACGCACACATCCTTGTCTCACGTTATTTAGAATTTAATATTTACAAAAAGAGAATCTACGGTATAACGATTAGCTTTAGTTGATTATGAATTTATGTAACAAATTTAATAGTCGTTTTAATCGCATATTTTTGCTCTTGAGAACAATATGTGTATATATATATATATATATATAGACATTTTACCCACGATTCATTTCAAGTTAAACAGGAAATAAACGAACGTATCATTTTTTTTTTTTTTTTTGGGTAACGATAAAATCCATGTTTTCTAATATAATATATATAATATACAGAATATATAGAATATATAGTAGTAAAACTGTGTCCAGTTGTACTGGTACTAAGCACAAATGTTTTGTTCAATAGAGTACGGTACAGTACGATATGGCGTTAAGTTACTACTAAAGTGCCTTCAGTCTATCCAATGTCAGTACTATCTTGTATTTGGTGTCGTTAAAACCGTCCCTCTGCAGTCTTTCAAGAATTGCATGTCCCGTTCCGTTAATTTCCCCATTAACTATCTTCATCCTTCCCTGCCCTAACCGCGGACTTCTTTCCACCTTGGCTCCCTATTACGCTACTATATAACTTCGAATCAGGCTCGACAGCTTGACAACAGCTCAACGGCTCAACAACATGGCGAACGGTCATCGTACATATATATTGCATTTACTCAGTCTACGTGGTTCCCTTATTTATATTGTGTGTGCATGTACCGCCGTTTCATTTCAATAAACGTATGCATATTTTCGATGCTACATGCAACACGTTTGATTCTCTCCGTAATATAATAGTCACACAATAGTAAATATACTCTTTGTTGATTTGGACTCACGTTTCTTTTGCGATTATCTTGCTTACCTTCTTCTCCTCTTTGTTTCATAACTGATCCTCGTTGTCGTACAACTACGTTAAGACGACCAAACGAGTACACCGGTTCAATCATATATAAACTCTTTGTATGCGCATATCTCTCTCTCTCTCTCTCTCTTCCTTACGTTCCTTCTTCCTTATTTCTTTTTATTTGTATAACATCCGCGATTCCCTTGAAGGGAAGCAACGCGGTAAAGCTCGTTTCGTTTGTAACTTAATGCCCGTTTCGTGTTACGCGCACGAAAATCATTTTTCGAGAAAGGGAGCTTTCGGTTTACGAAATAGGCTGGGATACACCCGCCGATTTTGTCCGAAAGAGCGAACTTTCGAGCGAATCAAGAGAAAACCAGTAGCTATAGGATCCGATATATAGCACGAATTATATCACGTTCGATAAAGTAACCGGACAGTAAAAGGTACTCCGTTCGACTGTATTTGACATTACTAGCTGCTAATGATTAATATCATATATCCGTTTGTTAAAAGTCCAGTTTCTTTCGTTTCGCGTTGATCCATTGGAAAAAGGAGAAACTGTTTTGAGCTGCAGCAGACGCATGGTCTACGATTCAATTTCCCCGTATTCGCGGAAACAACGTCTTCGGATTTAGCTCTTTGTTCTGCCTGTTTGTTGTTTATCAAACGTTGGTTAATTGTATAAAGGAAACAGATGTATAACTATCTACATATCGATGATGATGATCATCAGATGTTTAAAATTTGTATACTCGATTGACTATCTGTTTCACCCCGTGTCTGATATTGTCCTTTCTCGATTCGTCCTACTAGCGTTGTCTCCAAAAACCAATCCTCGATTGTATTTTATCAACTACGAGAGACTAATCTAACGCGACTACTTGTTCTCTCTTTGTCCGTTCGAAACACTGCCACCTTTTCTTTTCTTTTCTTTTCTTTTCTTTCTTTTACAGCTATGGGTTTATCCGGAAAGTTTACACTGACACGTACGATCGCATCGCTCTTGAGCTTTTCGCGCGATTTTTTTCCTTTGCTGCCTCTTCGTTGCGTAACGTCCCCTGACCCTTGCCACGACGACGAAGAAATCGATCAACGATTTGTTCAACGATTTATCGACGATTGCACGACGCGAAGTGATACTTGGCCGTTAAGAGCGCCTCCGGACACATAGGAGGAGCATCGTAACGGTAATTTGTATTCTTTCTCAAGAGGCAGAACGAAGGGAAAGAGCCAAGGAACGTAGCCTGAGAAGAGAGGACGCACCGACAGCGGTCTACCGCTGCTGACCCATACTACTGCTGCCACTGCTGCTAAGAGCCATGTGCGACTTAAGGCTATGTATGATCTTAACGTGGGCGACCATGTTATCTTTCCGCGTGAATTCCTTTAAACAAACCGGACAAGCAAAGTACTTGACGTTACGCTTGTGTGAGGTGACGTAGTGCCGGCAGAAATTGCTGATGTGTGTGTAGGTACGATTGCATACAGTGCACCGGTATACGTCGCCCTCTTTCACGCAGAAGTCCCGTACCGAACCTTCCGTTCTCTCGTTTTCGACCTTAAACGATCCTTCGAAGTCGCTTTGACTGATCTCCGATTCACCGGCGACCAGATTAAATATGGCACTGCTCAAATGGTCTTTCGACACCTTTTGCTCCGATTCGGAATCGGAATATTGCTGCGAGTCATCCATGGACGCCATAATTGCCGTTGACGATGTTTTCCCTTGAAGAGACGATGCGCTGTACTCCTTACGAAAGCATCGCTCGAAGTTGATGCGTATATGAGTCGGTGACTGCGAGCCACCGCCACTCGACGTCTCCTCCGGGTCTGAAACGAAGAAAACTTTCTTCTTTAAAAAGTTCTCGACGCCTACACCTTTCTATCGTATAATATGTATATATACATACATACATACATACATACATACATGCATACATACGTACATACATACGTACGTACGTACATACGCAAGTACGTATATGTGTATATATATATATATATATCAATGTTATAATAACATCATTCGAACTTAAGTATATCGATGCATTAGGTATAAATTATCAAATATTTCTAGTAAATATATAATAGTGTATAATAATGTACTGATATAATAACGTATTTCTATATTTGTGGGGGGAAGCAAGAGGAAGGGTAGAGCCAGCAAAAAAGAGTCACCGTATTCGAACCGGCTGTCCGTCAACTCTGTCCCATGTTAAGTGTTTTATGCCGCACCCGCTTTTCCGTGTCCCCACCCCTGTTCGTCGTCATTCCCTCTTCAGATTCTTTCGCTCTCACGCACGCTTTCGCTACTGCTCACTGTTGATCGCGGCTTTGCCTCGATCCGGTACCGGCTGGCTGCGAAGAGGACCGTTACGGTCTCGTTTGCCATACCATGAAGAGCATTTCAGCGACTCAACGATGGCTCGCTCTCTCTTTCTTTCTTTCTTTCTTTCTTTCTTTCTTCCAAATAAATATGCACCATACACGCGCTCAGACATTCTCGCGATCGCACGTACGTATAATCTCTTTTCATACACACGCGCGTCTTTCTCCCCTCCCATGCGTCTCTCTCTCTCTCTCTCTCTCTCTCTCACTCACTCGCTCACTCGCTCATACTCACACTCACTCGCTCATACTCACGCGCACGCACACACGCACGCACACGCAGAGGCGCGCGTGCTCTCACACACCCTTTCTTCCTCATCTCTGTCACGCACACTTACATTCCACCCTCTCGCGTTTGCAGTCTTACACCATTTAGCTCGTTTCTTTCCTCCCGTTCACCTGGACTCGCTCTCGTATCTATTGCTACGGAATGTATGCAAATACATGTATACACGCGACACGCGAAACACATCACTCAGTCAGAGACGAACGCTTACACATACGCGTGCAGAGTGCACGTATATGCGAATGTTAATAAACATCATCGTCATGTACACTCGAAAAAGATCCCCTCCCTCCCTATTAACATTACGTTTTAGATAGTCCGTGCGTCCCGTCAGTCTAAACCGTATACACGCATATTATCCATTCTCTACGGGAAGACGATCCATCGAGATCGAGGACGCTCGAGAAGAAGCAACGTTTTCTCTTCTTCGATGCAATTATATATTGTTATATTTAATCCGCTTTCGGCTTCACTTTACATCAGATTCTTTTATTCGACTTTCTCTTATTTAGATTCTGGCATTTCGGAACGGTTTCATATTATTATTTTTTTTTTTTTGTTTTGTTTTGTTTTGTTTTATTTTATGTTATATATTTTTTTGTACTTTTTTTGAGCGGCTGGCCTCCCCTAGTTCCCTCGCTTCCCCCGCGCAAAGGTAATCTCTCAGAGATCAAATGGTGACTCAGATAATCTCAACTCACCTGCGCAAAGAGAACAAAGCAACACGTTTCACGGTCACTACCGAACGATCATCATGTTCGACATCTTCGAAGCACTCTGTCATGTGTGCGCGTGCGTGCGTACGTCAGTAAAGTAATTTCTTTTCTTTTCTTTCTCTCTCTTTCTCGAACATCATATGGAAAAGAATGTACGTCACACTCTCGATACCAATTTCTTTTTATATTGATCTCTCGCTCTCTCTCTTTCTCTCTCTCTCTCTTTCTCTCTCATCATTCGCTCTTTCTTTTCCGTCACTACATTTGTTTTGTCCATTTCTTTCCGTCCTGTCGTATATTTTCATTTCTGTTTTCTCCTTCCCGTTTCGTTTTCGTGTTTCGGACTTTTTCCCCAAATTTCTGTTTCTCCGTGTTTCATTCCTCCGTCGTGAAAACTCAGTTAGGCAACGAGAAGAACGCAAGAGAAGGCGGAAGCGATAACCTGCCGACGTTCGTTGTTGTCCGTTAAAAAGAGCTACGCACACTTCATTTTTCGTTGTAATGACATCTATCCATTTCACCACGGTCCGTCACTTCGGCGCAAACATAAATTGCGTTCAACTTTCTTACAATGAACGAACGTGAAAAAAAGTAAACCAGCGTTTCAAATAAAAATCAGAAAAAAGTAAGCACCGCTAAAAGCTGGCTCCACCCCCTCCTTTTACCAAATGGCCAATGACAGCGAAGCGTTTCTCATTCGCGTGCGGGGATTATAAAATCATATATATAATAACATGTACATGTGTATATATTTATATGTTGCACATGTATACGTATAACAATATATACATATTGTATACACGCGCGTGCGTGTATCTCTGTGTGTGTGTGCGTGTGCGCGTGTGTGCGTGTTTGTTTGTTTGTTTGTTTGTGTGTGTGTGTGTGCGTGCGCGCAATATGTGAAATGGGATCGAAAGAGGTAAGTAAAAGTGGCAGTAAATAGAAATGTATATATAAATATATAAGTCTAGATTAGAGAAACGAGTGAGGAGAACGAGCGTAAAGAAGAAGGAACGAAGCGCTGCGCATTGGCCGAGCATAAATTACAATGGGTATGTATATTTTATATTATGTCCCTTAACGACAATCGGTGGGTGGTAGGTTAGATTTTTGGAGGCTACAGCATTCAAAAGGGAATATATATCTTGTGTGTTTGTTGGCACGTTTTTTTGATTCCGCTCGAACGTCTCGTCGTTTCAGAGGAGCATACACAAACGCCTGTATGGGCTCAACGAGACGACGGCTTCCTTTCTCTCTCATACACTTTGTTTCTTTTTTCGTAAATATATGTGTATGTATATACATATATATATACACATGGTACGCATATGTATACATATTTTTTTGATATTTTTTTTTTTTTTTTTTTCTATTTCGAGTTGTCACAGGTCAACGCGTGACTTAAGTAGAGGTCTCGTTTTCGAAAGCCCGTTAAACTTTGTGCGCATCGTGTTTCGATATGTTTCGCCTACGCGGCTTAACACTGCCGAAAAATTCGTTTCGGATTGCACGGAAAAAGGAAACGGTTATTATCATTAGTAGTAGTAGTAGTAGTAGCATTGCTTTTTTCTTTTTTTTTTTTTTTTTTTTCTGATATTTTTAACAGACCGCGTGAAACCCGTGACACGCATAAACTCCTGGGAGCCTATTCACCATCTCCGGATACAAATCACAAATACTTTTTTCAATACTCAGCGAGATTTGTTGACCTTAATTCCATGTAAGGATGCTAGCTCAGGCATTATCCTCGAGTTAACATCTTAACGAATTGCACTCGTCAACAAATTCATCGACTCGAGTCTCAATATTCTTTCTTACTTTTTTTTTTTTTTTTTTTGTATTCGTTATTATTTTTTTTAGTGTACTTGAGTCTACGACCAAAAATAGCCTCCCCGGAAATATTGCTGCGATACTGCGATTCGTAATTAGTTTGCAGTCGCGCAACGACGAGCAAGGTATAAAATTAACAGATGAAAATTCTGAAAAATTAAATTGATTAGCACATCGTACAGCAGTGTTTTGTAATATTTTCTTCTGCATATTCATCGTTCAAATTTGTCAAGATGATTGCAATAATTTTGATAAAACAAACGATAGGTAAATATGTAAGAATATTTGTCAAGCGTAAGAATACAATATCACCTGGAAAAGATTGCAAACGGAATATTTGCTTGTGATCATTGTTGATCCGACATCGAATCGTCTGACAAAGTAAAATTTAATTCGGTGTAATTCAAATGGAGCAAAAAATGAGTTATTTAAATATCGATAAATGCCTACGTTTGCCAAACAGGCACGATATTCTACTTTTTCGCCAATAAAAAAATGATTGGGAATGTTTAATATATATTCAATTACTTAATATTCATCCCGAATGTATTTAGAGTATCGTGTTCTCGAGTTAATAAATATTATTTGGAATCCTAAAATCAATCCACAGATACTCGATAACAGAAGTCTTATCTTTTAATTTCAATGATAGGCATAGTCGGTGCGTGTATTAGATGGAAACGACACAATGCTGTCGTTAAGTTACCGAGAAGCTAAGTTTACACGTCACCAGGACCGAAACGTGTAATTTGGAATAGTTTTGAGAAGGTAAGAGTATGGAATCCCTTTTAAAACCGTACAATGCCAATTTTGTATCTTTCGTATCTTTCTATCTTTTTTTTTTCTTTTTTTTTTCAAAAGTGTAAATCATATCGACGCTGCAAAAAAAGACACGTACGTTCGTGGGTGCGGTTACATCGACAGTCACCGCTTCTTAAAGCTTTAATTCACGATCGCGCTGTATCGTTTCCACCCGATACACGTACCACTCATGATTCATAATTTTTGAACTTAGGAACAGAGCTAAATCAGTTGGTACTACTGTCTATTGATTAATGATTAAATTTGTTCAAGCTAGTGTATTTGTACCAAAAGAATGTTTTCAAATATGCAATGACATCGTGTTACTTCGATTATTCACGACATAGATGATGATTAAAAAGTTGCGTTAATCGTGTAAGCTGATAATGGAATTCCTTACCTTGCTTGAAACCGTCGTTCCCTTGCCTACTGTGTGGCCGCGCAAACGTCTCATCGGAGGCTAGCGGATAAACGAGAGCCGGTCAGATTATTCGACAATCAAGCAAATGTTCACGAATGACAGAAACAAGTAAACACATTTATTTCAGATAAAAGGGTGAAAGTGCTTTACCTTGGGCAGAGGTGCTAGGCGTCGGTTCAGGTTCCCGTTTAACGCGAGATGTTAGTGATTCGGGTGTGTCAGTACCATTTTCCGTTGGTTCGTCCTTTCTCGTCGACGACAATGAGGAAGCAGCCAGACTGGTTCCCGATAATGCCGAGTTCCCGACGTTATTGCTGTTCACGTTGTTACTACTCGCCGAAGCAGTACCGGAGTTTCCGCCTCTGCCATTGTTGCCGGTGCTTTCGCTCTGAAAGTCGATACTCATCTTCATTTCCATCATTTCTGGCGAACCTTGTACGAGATCTGTCCCCGAACAGGACTGCAGCTCTTGGCCCGTGATCTCGCCGATCGGCGTGTCGGAAGAACCGCTGAGCTTCCTCGGTCTGCCTCTTTTTCTCTTTGGCGCGGATAAGGCCGAACCAAGGAGAGGATGACTCGACATATGGTGCATCCTCTTCTGCGAGACATGGTGGTGAGGCCCGATTTGGTTTATTCTATGTAGATTCGGTGGCGGTGGAGGTACTGTGTTTTGATTGCCAAGCAACGAAGAGGTAATACTAGGCAAGTCACACTTGTCCTCGTTTACCTCGGTCAGGCCCTTTATCCTAAGAGACTCAGCGACTCTCAAGAAAGCGGTTAGCCTATCCTGGTCGACGCTGACCTCCCCACGATACATGAAATCCAAAAGACTGCGCATATCCACGTAGGGGACATCTTTAAGAATGACTATCGGGTGCTTGTCGGGGTGTCCGACGAAAAGGGCCTGCAAAGATAGTAAGAAAAAAATACTCGGTCGGTATAGATTCGGCAAGGGGGTCGAGTAAGAAAACGTTATGAATTATTAATACGCGTCGTGAATTAATCTAGCGTGATGAATTATTAATAATGTTCTAGAACGCGATTCATTGGACTTGAAAAAGAAAGCGTACGTTTCCCCCAGTATCTCCGGTTTGACGATGCATTGTTCTCTCTGGACGAGACTTGTCCTTACCTGAAAATAGGGACTACACGCCGACAGCACCATCTTATGTGCCCTGAGTAACTGACCCTCGACGGCCAGCGTAACATCGACGAACGACTCGTCATGGAGTAGTTGATCGAAAACGGAGAGTAGATTACTTTGATGATTATTCCAGCGCAGACAAAATCTCTGCGACGCCATCGCTTCGCTTCTCAGATCCGCCAAGTTACCGTTAATGTCCGCTAACATCAGATCTAGTGTTGATCTTTTTATTGGTATTGCTGCTGCCGCCTCGTCGTCGCTTCTTCTCGCCTTCCTCGACGAAGCCGCTTGCTCTTGCTCGTGCTCCTGCTCGTACTCTTGCTCGTGCTCTTCTCTTCATCGGCCACAGTTTATCATATCCTTCCTTCACATGATCTGCGTCAACAGAAACGAAACAATTGTTTATCTAACGATTAACTAAAAATCTTTATTTTCTTTTAAATAAAATTATTTCGCGCATCTACACGCTCGTATAATTAATACGAAATTTATTATACAAAGTGTTCGATTACTTGCACGATAGTCGAACTCGCTTCGACGTAAATGATTCATCTCAATATGAATCACTACATATATATATATTACTAATTCGTTCTCGCGATCAACGCGTGCGGAAATGCTAGGCGATAACCGTGGCTCGACAGAATTCCTACACATGGAAAATTTCTTGAAAATCATGTACGATCCTGGACGAGTCCTCTAAACGTTCCACGTATATATACGATAACGCCTGCATGCATAATCGTCCATATAAGCTTGCGAGACGATACGCACGAAGTATGAACGTGGGTGTACGACCCTGGAGGACGTAGGTTGGGCGAATAGGCGACTCGCTTCGTTCGTGCCTTTTATGTAATTCTCTCCTCACCCCTTCACCAGCCCAATCACGGTCACGTACGCAACGTTTGTTTCGCCAAGACCGCAGAGATGCGGCAGAAATGACTTTCCTCGGTTAGTCGAAGGGCGGAATTCGTAATCTGCCACCAGGCAAAAGGCTAGAAATAGCCGAACAGGTCGCCAATCCAACCGTCGCCCACGATCGAACAAGAAACAGATCAGCCGATCGGTGCCATTTATCGAAAAGGAGATAAACCGTTGACTCTCGATACCTTCAGATCGTTTCTACCACGAGTTTGGATTATATTCGTACAAAGTTGCGAGTCAACAATATATGATCGGAAGGAAAACAAGAAAGAAAAAAAAAAGGAAAAGAAGAAGTAAAAAAGGGGGGAAAGAAAAAGAAGTGCAAAAACGTTGTGCGCAATCGTAACGCAGATAGCATAAATTATTTATGTTTTTCACAAACCCTCTATAACTTGGAAGCTATATATCTTATAGTCATATCTTTCATATTCCGTTTTATCCACTTATCATTTTATATACTCTGTATTATATTTTATTATTGTAAATATTATTGAACTCGTGCAAGACCGTCTATTTGCATACATAAATGGCTCCTAATCTTTCCATCAAAATGACAAACTACATTGCGCTATAGATTCTTTTTCTACCGAGTAGATAAAACTTTGGTCGCGGAGTACATTAAACTCGAAGACACGTCGAAAACGACAGCAGGTACCGAACGTGGCAGATTCTACCGTTGAAGATCCTTAGGTATGGAGCAACAAGAAAAATTACCGCATGAAAAATCCGAGAAACGGGAAGCAACTTTTTCAGCGAATGATACGGAGGAGAATAAAGGCGAGAGGAAAAGAGAAAAGTCCTGCCCCCGCCTCCTCAGTCCACGGAACTACACAACGTGTGGAAGAGGTCGACGGGTCGGCCGAGAGAATCAATAGCATTTTCTACGCATTCGGATCGATACCGTGTTCCGTTGCTTTCGCGCGCAAATCTCGATATACGTGTATACGTACACACATATCCATCGACACGTGTACACGATGAACGTGTACGCGAAGTGTACATAGAACGTTCATTGTGAACGTGAAATATATATATATATATATGTATGTATCGTTATATATTCGGTATAAATGCAGGATAACAGTGCACGACCTTGCACGACCTTGTTAATACCTTGAGTGAATGGTTTTCACGGTGAATGGCACGTCATCATGGTGCAGCACACACCTCGATGGCGGTACGTTAAACGATCGCGATCGAAGATTTCTGAAACGTCGTGGCACGAGTTTCGATAGTCGTCGACTCCTTCATCTTTCGACATCGCTCGATTCAACCTCGACTTCCTGATAAATGGATTACGTAATGAAATCGTGCGAACTCTCGACCGCTTTATTAAATCGGCTGCAAAAATGTGGAATTCACAGTGTGGCCAACGCAACTACGAACACTATATGACGGCTATATGTATCGGCGTCTAACGATCAGCCTGCGCTTTTTGAACCTCTTTCTGTACGCCCCTTTCTCTTTCTTCATCTTGCGAGTTTTAAAAATTAAATAAAGAAATCGCTCTCGCATAACGATTACTACATACATGTGGTACGAGAGGAGAAAAAAAGATGACGTTTTAATCAGTGTAGACATTCCGTCTACTCTAAAATAAAATTCTGACCCCTGATGGCAGATACGAGAATAATGTAGACTCTAGACTGTATCAGAGATAACGTTTGCGCGAATAAATGCATAAGGATCGTTAAAAAAAAAAAAAAATCTACGGGGTACCAATCGGTGTTTATTCTGCCGGGACATTATCTTACGTGATTACGTAAAAAATTATTGAATCAACTGAAATACGTTGCTTCTTCGATCGGTATTATTAGCATCTTTTTTTTTTGATAATACTTGGGTTAAAGGAATATTTTCGATCGAATCGAAATAGATATCGCCGCGAAACGCGAAAGATTGGCAAACTTGTATTCAATGAACCGTACATGAAAGTTAATAGAGAAGGAAACGAGACGAGAGGGGTACAGACGTAAATGAAGACCGTGACAGTGTACACAATTGCGTTCCTCGAAAGGTGCACGTATAACCAATATCGAACCACCACTCTTAGTCATATTTGTTTAGTCGCGCAGACACACCGGACCGTGTTCGACCAGTTTTCGAACGAACATGAAAAAAACTGACGCTTCTACACACAGGGCCGTGTTAACGACTCGAAATATAAAAGTAGTCTCGGGATTGCCAATCGAAACGTCATCACCGTTTCTCGAACGCTATTCGGATTATCAACAACGGCCGCCTGGCGAATACGCTCGTGTCTCTATTCAAGCTTCAGCGATGATCACTTCTCGCGATATAATTAAACCATTAATCGCTTCCTATGCTTTCGTATCATTCTTGTTGTTGAAGGTGTATCGTGACGTTCCAACATGTGGAAGCGGTCTCGAACGCCGATTAACGTACGTTTCGCTCTAATAACGGGAAATCGAGAAATTCGTGAAATAGGAAGCACGAAAGCGAATCGTTGGGGATCCAGCGACCGTACACTATTCGTTCGATCACGCGTGCGACCGTGCTCTACGCGGACGATAAAACTCGATTAAACGATATTTACAACTTCTCTGTCGAATCGATTTGCGCGACAGAGAGCCTGTATAACGTGTATGTACGCGCGTCTCTATGCTGCTAAAACATTTGCATTCGATAGATAACGTCGTTCGAACAAACGCCGATTACAAATCGGTGAAAGGTTGCACAATAATAGAGGAGCGACGAGTAGAGGGGACGATCGAGCTGCTGTTGGTTTTATCTGGCCGTATATGTACCACCCTCTCGATCGTTTCTCGTACCAACTTCGATCCGTTAGAATCCCTTGACGATTACGATCACTGCCATTGATATTACGATATCTAGCGTCGCCGTTGCGTTCTTTCTTACAAATTGGTTCGACAACGTTGTCGTCGTAACCGACCCCATTGTTCCTAGCTTACACGACTACGTATATTCATCGTTACTACGAAGATAGTTTTAACGATGCTCACAAAAACATTTGCACGCTATCACGCTACTATGGCTAGTCACACGCACACGTTTACTCACGGTGCGTCTATAGGGAACGAACGAGTCTCCCGACGCGGTTGACCCCGAAAACAACAAGGTTCTCGCGATTGATGGAGAAGAATATCTTCGCGACCGTGACGCCAACGATGACGGAAAGAAATCGTGGAGCCGCGGACAGTATAGAAGAAGCCTAGCGCAAGGAGAATTGGAGATCGCGTTGCGCGAACAGAACACTTCGCGGCACGCGTACTCGATCGCGATTTATGTTGTAAACAGAATGAGATGTGGGCCATCATCGATGACACCGCGAGATGATACGTCGTATACGATCCATGTTGAGCGGTCAGCGCGCGCGCGCGTGCGTTCTCTAGCACGCGTACGTACACTCGTGCAACCGGTAGCAGAAAGCTAATCAAATCTACGCGCATACACGCGCATACACGCGCATACACGCGCACACACACGTACACCGGCGGCACACGCACGCCTGTTGCTCACGCACGTGCGTGCACCAGCGTATCCGTATGCGTGTCACGCACACGGCTGGGCTACATTCTCGTTTCTGACGCGCACACGTCCTTAAAGCGGGAATACATGTATGCGTTCGTACGTGAGTGTACGCGACTCGCTCCTCTCATGGCCACGCATTGCGTAATCAGCACCAGCGGCAGAGTCACGCCGAGGTACAAAACGAACGACAAAGCGCGGCAAATACCGCTGCGTTTCGAGAGCCTGAAATCCTCGCTCGTCCTCCCTATCTCTTTCTTCGTTTCACCGACTCTTTTCCTCCCTCGTACACCATTCTCATTCTCTCTCTCTCTCTCTCTCTCTCTCTCTTCCTCCGTCTTGTCACGTCTCTCTTTCTCTTTTTGTTCCTCTGCTTACGTGCCCTCCCCTTGTTGGCTGGCCTGTGCCTCCTACCTTTTACTGTTTCGACGCTTCCGCGTATAGAGGATACGGGTATACGTACAGTACACACGTCGCATGCACGCCTAAGAGCCGGACGTAGCGTGGCTGTGTTCTCTACTAGGCATTCTGGGATCCATTAATAGCGTTTAAAGACGATAGTTTTTATCCTAGGATTATTCTTACTGCGATTCAGCCGAGAGATACGTATCGATAGAGAGAACATTCCGCTGAGTCATCGCTCAAGGATGTACGTGTCAGTCGACAAAATCGTTTCTGCAAGGAATTCTGCGGCCGGTCACGCTGTGCACCGTCGTTGCGCCAGCGAATATTTTTCCGTTTTTCTCGGCCCCACGTGAAACCAACCACGGTTGTAATAACGACACTCCCCGCCACTTTGAACCGATTCTCGAGTGCCGTCCTCGCAATTGCCAAGCTGACTACTAAACTCTTTAAACCGACTTCAAATTTTCTCGTATTTGTAAGTACGATTAAGAAAGCGTCACGAAATAGAGCAGAAGGAAATACAGAGTATGAGGGGGAGGGGGGAGAGAGAGAGGAAAGGAAGCAAATAGGGACATCCGGAGGCGCTACTCGGTCTAGAATAGGGGTTGCTTCATCGATCGACCGAATTTTAATGGTGGATCGAGGTCGAAGCCAACCGAGCGTGCAACGAAGAAGCGAAATGGCTAGATAAGCGGTTAAATGGATAGGTCAACGTGGAAAAGATTCAAATTCTGTTTGACGAGGCAACTGGTTTGGTAATCGATTCGGAATTCTGCGTGATCATGCCGTGAAAAAAAAAAGATGAGCGGGATGTTTCTTGGCGCATCCTCCTTGCCATCGATAACGGAAAACTGAGAGAAAATTGAAGCGAGCGACGAGGTTGGCCTTACGATAATCAATATCTCCAGCGACGAGATAAACGCTCGAAGCAAATCGACAGTCCCGGCACAGCCGTTTGAGACAGGGACGAAAAGGGAGGGTAATAGAGGGAAGGAGGGGGAAAGAGAGAGCGATTTGGGGTAACCTTTCTGACGAGATTTTCCTCGCGTGGTGGTGATATAATTCGGGAGTGTTTCAAATCGAGTGAGGCAAGCGTGCACACTCGGATATCTGTCCCTTGTCGCACCTCCTCCCACTGGGGGAGTGCCAGGATGTGCTTGGAACGATGAACGCGCTCACAGTTCACACATTCCCGAGCACACCGTGGCTGCCTATGTGTGTGGCAAAATGTATGAAGGCGTGCATGAGGCACGCGTATACGCGTGATAGTTTGTCGGCATCGAGGCACAGGTACAGCTCATTCCGTTAGGTTGTAGTGGAAGCACCAGGTACGAAGTTAACGGAGAATTTTGCGGCAAAGGGGAAGAGGGATTGGCTACTGAAGAACGTGTCCCACATTTTAGAGCCTTCGTGGAGAAATACTCGCAACATTTCTGATTCGTTCGTTCATTCGCCAACAAGCCGACAGACACCACACACGACACGACACGGAGTATACGGGCGTTTTTGGATTTGTTTCGCCATGCGAATGGAAAATCACATTCGAGCTTTTTATTGCATATTCGAGAAGATTCGCCCCGCTTGTAGCGAAAATAGTTGGCGGTTACTACTACCGTGTATATACGAGAAATATGCATGCGTAAATTCAAAACATTCAATGAATAATGCGGTCTTATTTGCATAATCAGGAGATCAAACGTTTCGAAGGCATAGGTTTAATTCGAAAACTTACGAGCGATGTCGCCCGAAATGTCTAACCACGCGCACATTGGTAACCGTAAGAGAGGTTTTCGTGTTGACATCGTGTTTCCCGAACAATTGAAATTTAACGACCGTTTCTCGACACGTCGAAAAGCATCGTCAACCCTAAAAGAATATCGTGTGTACTCCGTCACAGGATTCCGAGACGTTGAATCTCATCTCTGAAGAGCTTGCTCTTTTGCCCCTCTCAGACATGTGACCACCACAAACACAGATTCAACGTACACAGACTAGTCTGAGCCACTCTCACGCACTCACGCATGCACTCACAGACAGGTCGGCCATCTTTCTTTCTGTTAGCCTGCACCCTACTCCTCCTACCCGCCATCGCGCCCTCCTACACCTCCTCAACCTCGTACCCACCCCTCTCTGACGCTCCTCGCCCTCACGACCACCACCCTTCCGCCGACAACGACGGTCGACCTCGCTGCGCGCATTGGCGTCCACCCTACATTTTTTCACAGTCGAACGTTCTCGATTCTCAAAACTTTCCTAAACATCATCCTCCACATGCTCAAAGGTTCCTGCGAATAGCTGTACAAACATTATGGCTCGATGCAGAATAACGACAGTTTACGACAGGAAAAATAAAAATTTACGACCGATAGCGGAGAACAACCGCAAGGACATTACTTAGAAAAAGGTGGTCAAGTCAAACCTCGACGCAATTTTTCAACACCGATATTAAATATTTTACGAATATTTCGGTTATTCATTTCGACTTGTATTTAACGGACATATTATGCTAATTTTTCTTTTTTTTTCTTTTTTCTTTTTTTTTTCTTTTTTTTTTTTGGAGTTTATACATAAAAGTGGTCGACCCTGTAGCGAGCTGCGTGGCTTTTCAGCGATTTCCTACGCAACGTTCCGTTCCCATAGAGCGATTAAATCTATGCACCGTTGCCGACCCTCCGTTAAACATGATCGCCCCTCGATGCGCATTGCTGCGGCGGTCACCCCTCTTTTTTTCACTAAATTTTTTCCCCTGGTATCCTATAAAAAATCAACTTCATTCCAAAGGATAATATTCCGCGCCGTAAAATAACCTTCTGCAGTTCGACCGTTAACAATTACGATTTTCAAATGTATTATTTCCACGGATACTGCCGTGTCGTAATGACGCTATTAATAAATGGTACTGCAGCAGTTATAGTTGTATAAAATTGTAATCAATAACTTCAATTACTGCTTGTTTATTAACTTCGATTTATAATTTGCTTCATTATCATATTTTTTATTTTAATAAGATCGAGAGCAGGTAAGATCGGTATATAATATTGTTTAGTTCGCGAATAACATAGTTTCGGCGGAAACTGAGCTAGCATGAGAAAGAAAAAAATTGTTCGATTAGATCAACTACGGCGCTGTTAAAGGACTGACTAATAATTTGCTTGTAACTCGTTATTCAATGCGACCTCAGTTTTTCAAGCACGCAGTCACGAGAAACGTGGCAACCTCGGTTGACGTACAGTGTCGTGCAAACGTATTACTGTATTACGTACAACCACGATACTAGCAGGTGTAACTAGGGCGCGAAGCTGAACAACCATTTCGCGATATAGTTGCATGGTGTTATGAAAACAGGTGCAGGTATACCCGATTCTTGCTCTACGACGTCCAGTTTAGACCGACCGGCCTGTTGTTGACACACCATCCCCGGTGAATCATTCCAAGGATAAAAGAGATTCAGACAAAAGAACGACCAGCGGAAAATAAATACATACTTCGAAACGTTACTCTCGGAATCTATTATTGCGGAGCATTGTCAAAGTAACTGACCCCTTATAAACAACGTGACGTGCAATATGCAACAATAAAATGCGAACAGGGTGAAGTGTTCGTCACTATTGAGAAGATTATATGGTTGAAATGTATGTCACCACGTTATAATGATTAACATATAAAGTTAAATCCTTCGTATCTCTGCATATATTTAGTATTAGTCGACCTTTTCTGCCGATCAACCGAGAAATGGAATAATATAGTTCGAGAAGTACCCGTTTGAAACGTATTATCGTAGTGTCGCTGAAAAAGTAACATCGCCGTTGTTTTCCAGAAAGACTTAGGGTTCTTGAGCAATTAACGAAAACACAAATGTGTCATACTATATCTGCATGAGAATCAAAACTGCAACCAGTTGGCAAAAATGCAAACTGCTGTCAGAGCTCGACATTCTTGTAATGGATATATCCTGACGACCACGCAGTCGTAATCCACACACGTAATAAAAGGAACAACGGATGGGGAGTACAGGGAGAGGCAGCACGTTGCACAGTCATCACCGTTACACGAATGCGCAGGCGCATGAAGATCGTGTACACGTTTTTTTTTTTTTTACACATAAAATAGAAATTGGTAATTCATAGTATCTTATACCAAGGTAATTTAAAACTTACATCATCTTAACATTATCGACGATTTAAAAAATACGAAACGTAATGTGAAACACGCTTTCTACAAAGTTTTATTCCTACGTGTTCTATCGTAACAACGATTAACAAGTTACCACCATTTCTCAAGTTTGTTCGCAACAAAAATATTTCACGTGATTGAAAACGCACAAGCACAAAATACATTTTCTGATTAACCAAATGTCAGAAATGTTCCTGTATTGGCAAAAAAGTTTCTTACTCAATCGTCTTTTTTCGAATAACCTGCTGACATAACCCTCTAACAGAATAGACAGCGTATCGCAACGGTAGTAATCTATATTATCGACCATCATCTAAATGTGCGGGAAGTTTGAATAAAGGAAGGTCAATATTATAGCACTTATTCATTCCGAGTTAACAAATGGTACTTGTCACATTAGTAAATTAACAAATTATTAGCATCACAAAAGATACTCTCTAGGGTATACAGTTATTTAGTATAACTCTCCCTATAACATGCGAACGGCCACCATCATCACCATTATAATCGACGCTTCAACCCCTCGCGGGTACCATGATAAAATCGTCACGCTACTTTAATCAGGAACCCGCAGGAAGTTCCATGTAAGTTCTCATCGAAACACACGTGGGTACGAATATGTTGAGCTTCAGTGCACAAGCTAACACTTGTCGCTTATGTGCAGGTTATATCATTTTTTTTTTTTTCAAACGTTTCCGTGATTCACAATGTAGTTTTTCAGGCTCAACATTATGGAAATAAATGCCGACAAAAATGTATACGTTTCCCCACTTTCCCGAATAAGCTAAGTATCAGATAGCCAATTCACTATCAGATGCTAAACAGTATTCGATCGCAGAATGCTGCCAATATACATAATTTTTTGCCTGAGATAGTAAAAGAAAATAAGTAGACAGTATCGATTTTAAATAACGCATAAACAATACAGGTATTTGCAACATTTGTCTCGATAGAAAATGATTTAAAACATTTGTTTCTTAAATTATATTTTATAGGCGTGTAACTTTGACATTAACGTAACACATGTAAAACCAATAGATAAGAAACTAAAACACTATCCAAAATGGAATAATATAGACCAGTGGAGACACCACGTGTCCAAACCACGTGGCTGGCTGTTAGGTTATTTCACTTGGCGGGAGGTCAATAGATGAACGCTTTTTTTCTTTCCTGACATTTTTTCACGTGTGTTTAAAAATCACGCGATACAGATGCAACGAGGATGTAACTTTTGGAAGAACGTTAGTTATTTGCATCTGTAAATTTACACGATGAAAGAAGTGTATATATTTTATGCGTATTACGAGAGATAGCTGTCGAGAAATTATACAACACAATTTTGTAAGCTAGGTACAATCTTTGTTCAAGTATGTCTATATCTCAAAGATAACGACGAATCCCTGTTTGAGATAACTTGGCTCGACGAATAACGGTAAATGTGCACTTTGAATTCTTATACGATGTACTCACAATTCTAATCTTTTGGCAACAGAAAAAAAAGGAATATATATATATATATATGAATTTGACGATTTTCAAGAAATGGGAAACGCTGTTAAAGAAGCAAACAAATCCAAATGGGATACAAATAGTTGGACAAAATTTTCGATCACCCACAAAGTTGAAGGCACGGAAATAAAATTCACCTCGAGAAGTAAATGCTTTCACGAATTTTTTAAATAATTCTGATGATATTTCACGCAACATTCAACGAGGACGATAAAAACATATCGAAGCGAATCGCAAAACTGCAAGTGGAAGCATAGGTTATAAATACATCACAATTATGCACAATGCACCTGTAATACGATGATATACGTGTATGTCACCATCTACTACACTTTCATCCACAAACTTACTTAATCGCGAGGCCTTCTTTTATCGATTACGAACAATTTGCACAAACCGAATACCGTTTTCTTACTCCTTTCTATTTTTTTATACACCCCGATGTAGCACAAGTTACATAATTTTTCACCACAATATAGGAACGGAGAGATTAATTAACGCACGGGTGGTGACACTGTCGACTGCCGACCGAAAGGCACATTCTGACACGTGCTCGAACTCGAGGCTGTGGCACTGATCCGATCTCGCGCGTTTGCGGAGACGAGTAAAGTATGTGTACACAACTCACCTGTTATGGTATGTGGTAACGATTGCAATCTAAACCGAAGGCTATATTAGTCAAATGAGAAAATACGATACAGACGGGGGAAAATCACTAAGAGGAAGTGAACACGAACTACAGTAACAATGACGCTCCCTCACGAGGGAAGCAACTGCAAAGGTATTACTGGGACTAGGGAACAAGCAGCTGAATGAACACAACAAGGGGGAGGATGGCCGGCGGATGGACGAACGAACGAACGACTCGACTCGAGTCGAGTCAGCCTCGACACCCCGGGGCGTATCGGCGCCTATGGGCAGCGCCATGTCCGACCGCGACACACGTTCGAGAGAATAAAAAAGACAGAGAGGGGGAAAAGAGAGAAAGAGAGAGAGAGAGAGAGAGAGACAAAGTGCACGAGGAAGACAGAGTGATTCCAAGAGACGAGGGAAGGAGAAGGGAGAGAAGATTTACGCAACCCTCTCTCGCCAAGCGAAAATCCACGTCGAGAGGCACGCTGTCGTCGATGCGTCGATAAGCCACGTAGTATCCTCCTCCTTATGCGTACTTCACTTTTTTCCATGTTTTTCCGAGAAATTGCGAAACTAACCTCTTTCTTCTTACCCCGTGAACGTTTCCTTTCTCTGTTCCTCTTACTGCGTTAACCCTTCCTACGTGTACGTACACAATATCGCACCGTGGCGCGCACGTTCACACACATAAACGTGAGCGTATAAACATACGAAGCACTGGCAAACACTTTTGATTCAAAGTACACCACACAGCAACTGGGATGACGATGACGACGACGACGACGACGATAACGATGACGATGACAACGATAGCGAGGGTGATAGTAGTGATGGCGATGACGACGACGACGACGACGAAGACAGCAACAACGATAACGAAGAACACACGACACGAATTGTGAAATGAAGGGAACGAGGGGCGAGTAAAACGAGAGGCAAAAAGCGAAGGATAGATGCACAAATAAAAAGGGAGAAAGCGTTAAGAAAGTGAGAGAGAAAGAAGCGTCCTCTCTTCGGCACTGGTAATATCGATTCATAGGGTAGGCACGATGGCAACGACCCTACCTGGTTTGATGAAATGAGCTCGAGGTGCACGGAACGTTTTCACCTTATCGACACCGCCCGGTTTTTCCCGATGACACCCGAGTTCGATAGCAGCACGATTCTACTTAATACACGGTACTTTTGAAAATTTACACTATACACCACGTCGACTTACCTTGGCATCCTGGGATGCGGCTGATTCGACGACGGGGTGAGAGCCTCTCCACCGAGGACGTACGACTTCGCCCGTGCAGCGCTAGGACGCCATGTCATCAAGTCGAGGCGCGGACTCGGGGCAAATCGCGCATATACACACCGATAGAGAGAGCGCACGAACACCACGTAGCTGACCAACCCGGTGCCTGCCGTGCTGGGAATTCCTGCTGCGCCACCGAACGGCCGTCACGGAACCTCGCCTACGCCCGCCTAGCGCCACGACCGTGCTTTCCGTTCGTGGTACCCTTCACCGCTTTGCAACGCTCACGACACCCGCCCGTTTGCGCGCCCTCGTTCAACCGAACCACCGAAGTTGAGCCGCGCACAACCTCCCGCAATCCTACCACCGCCACCTACCCAATAGTCCCCACTACACCCTTCACCCTCTCCTTATATCCCCCCCCACCCACCTTCTCACCCTCCTCATCACGCACTCCTCCCTTCCCTAGCTCTGCGACACCCTCTACTCCCTCTCGCCTCATCCTGCGCGTTTCGTCCTTCTCGGTTCCCCTCTCTCGCACTCACGCTTCTCTAATTTCTCCATCTTTCTCGCACTTTATCTCTCTCGCACCGATTCTCCCACTCTTTCCTTAGCCCGCAAGGAACGAATCGCCTGACTTCTTTCTCTCTCCTACCAACCATCGTCTCCTCTTTCTATCTTCCTCGAAACCTACACAAACGCAACAATCTCTCTCAATTCGTCTTCCTCTTTCTTGCTCCTCACCCTCGATCACCCTCCAAAAAGGGCACTTATTTTCGCCCCTTTGTTCTCACGGTTGTGACCAACTTCTCCTTCTCTCTACCTTTCCTTAAACCTACCATCTCCCCTTGCCTATACGCCCTCGTTCCTCGGGCTTCTTTCTCGAACACACCCTCTCCCTCTCTACCTCCTAGCTACTTCTTACGTCGTGTTACTGCGCACTCGTTCTGGCAAAGTCGCCACGAGCTCGTGCAACTACTCGCAAAGTTGTTACCCATTGACGACGTCATGTGCGGTTCCAGCGGTTGCGACAGTCGCTTATCGCTTGTCGTATTATTTTGATAAAGGAAAATGCGGGTTAAAGGGGCACCGAGTTTCTGTTCAAGTTTTTTAAAATAGAGCCACACGGATTATGTTACGGGCCTGCAACGCGATATCTCATTCATCTTTCTTTCGTTATTTTTTCCTTCCATTCGTTGTTAACGCGATTTTAAATGTTAAGGAAAAACACGAGATTAAAGCTATACGGCGAGCAAAGGGCAAGGATGACGGTACATCGAATTGTTGAATCGGAGATTCGTAATCGAGAACTACGTATCGTTTCGGGGATGATCGAGTAGAAAAATACCAGGGGTTGAGCATAGGGGGGCTTGGAAAGAAACTCACGAATGTAATAAGACGGCTGTGGAGGAGATGCGTTGCGAGTTACACACGCAACCACGATTTGCGTCTGCGCACTTTTTTCCGTACAGACTCGCCAAGTAGTAGTGAATGATAGAAAGAGACGAACGCTCTCCGCCACGAGGCTGTTTCTCAACTTCTGAACTGCAAATGTACAAGTACCAACCACATTTGCGTATCCTGGTAGTAGTTTGTCGCTGGTTCAGCTTCCGCTTCGTACCTCGAGGCTTGTTGCGTATCCGTGGACAAGAATCCGAGTGTCGTCACGTTGCTATGGAAATAAATGCACCTTCGTCTGATTTCCTCGTTGAATCAATGTGTGTTGGTTGCGTGTCGTCACCGGAATCGTTGCGCTACGCTGACGGCACCTTGACACGTTTACCCCGACACGCGTATTCTACACCATTACAATAATGTCGAAACGACTTCATTATCGGAAGCTTTTATTATACGATGCTCACTAAACTTTATCGATACGATCGATTTAAAACGACAAATGATCCAAGCCACTGATTGTTTCCCGCGCTTTTACTTTGTACTCCCCTAAACGTAACGTCGAGTGCAGAAAGCGAAGTAAACTATGAGCGATGAAAATTCGGCTGGTACTTTAAACGAAAAATACATGTATGTATCGTATACCACGAGGTAACGCGTTTCCAACGCACGAGGGTTGGCTGGAAGCGATACGCGGGGCGCTGCCGCGGAAGGATCCCCACGGATCTTTTCGGTCGACTGATAAAAAGGCTTGAAGCTGCCTTGTCGCGATGGACGAGGCGTATACGGACAAAAAAAGTCGCTGGAAGGGGAAGCTCCGGAGAGTCTCAGAGTCGGGCAGGGGAGAACAGAGCACGCGGGAACGGAGGGATCGTCTGTCGGTGGCGGAGCTGAGGTGGGGGCGGTAGGTACGGCGGGGACGGTAACAGCGGCGACGGGGTAAAGAGGTAGAGACATACACGTAGACAACGTGGGTCGGGGTAAAGGGGAGCTATCGCCGCCGTCACCGCCGCCACCGCCACCACCACCACCATCACCACCACCGCCAACACTGCCGCCGCCGCCGCCGCCGCCGCCGCCGCTACCGCCGCTGCCGCTGCCGCTGCCGCTGCTGCTGCTGCCGTCGTCGTTCGTCGTCGACGCCGCGCCACGATGATTTGACTCTACTCGCTACCGCCGTTGACGCCGCCACACGATGGATTCGATTCCTCTGCCAGTCGCCGCCACCGCTACCGCCACTGTAACCACCACCGTAGGCCACTCCGCCGCTGTTGCTGCTGTTACTTCCTCTCTGCTGTATTCCTCTAGTGTCCTTGGTTTCGCTCTAGCAAGACCAGCGTGCTAATTCTACTACGTCGACGCGGTTTTAGAGAAACTTGGTTGGCTCTCCTACTGCTAGCGCGCCCACGGCCAGGGCTGTATCGCTCGGGGCTGCGTATTAGTCCATTCTAATCTCATGGCTTCCCTGCTATGCTTCATCGTACTGTATTCCTTTGCAATACATATATACGTATAAGTATATATGTACCGAAGCAAATTTCTTTCTCGATATGTACGATCGATTTTGGTTATCTTTTGAAACAAATACCAACATACAAATAATATCTATCAGTAACTGTCTTTTCTTACAAGCTATTTTGATCCGATATACCTTATCTTATCAGAAATCTTGGTTTTTCCTAATTTATAGCGGCAAGAGTGTATCTACGTGATTTCGCGCAATTCTCTAAACATCTTTTCCATATAACACGCTACCGTGCTATTTTTCTTTTACGATCCCTAATATATATATATATATATATATATATATATATATATATATATACCATCATAACGTAGCTCATGAATAAACAGGGTGTCGACCGTAGTCTCTTGATCTTTTGACAGCCTTGAACTGTCTGTCCGTTGATAGCCGCGACGATTCGGCCAGTAAAGTGCCTGTGGAACGTCGTTCCTTCGTGCGCGGCTAGAACACAGGCTCAGCTAGTATCTAGGGAACTTAGAAATCCAGTGGAAACTAAGTCGAGTAGAAGGGATACTATCGGAGGAGGTGGCAGCAATGGCGTCGGGAATCGCGAGGAGTAGGCAGAGAGGAGACGGTTGCCTTCATATACCAGGGAAAAGAGGACGGCGGAGAGGGTCGAGGGAGGACGCGGAGAGACAGAGTCGAGGAGTACTACACGTGTCGCTGCAGCGGGGTGTTGACCCCAAATAGCTTTTTTAACGTGACGTAACCACGAAAGGGTTGAGAAACGACTAGCAACGTCGTTCGATGGCCAACCGACTTCTTAGCTAAAGCCAAGCCCTTGCCTCGCCTTTAAGGCTCGTGGCTGCCCGTTAGATGTATAGTACAACGATCCTTTCATACTCGAAAAGCCACTTGCGCGGTTCTCTGCCCGCCACCACCATGACCACAATGTTATAATTAAGATCAGGGATGTGCTCTCAATTCCTGCAGATCTCAATTATACTCTATTCTACGTTTAGGTATATTTAACGCCAAGAAAATTGTCGCAATGTAAAACAGAAATAAGACGAAACCTACAAAAAAAAAAAAAAAAAAAAAAAAAGAAAATATGCGACATAATGCAAATTGTACACACTGTAATATTATTTAATTAATAATTCAGTTATATACTTGCATATGTAGTATCCTATTTCTTAACACTGTTTTAACAAACAACAACTCCGTTAGGATGGAGGAAAATTAATTAATTTTGGACTAATGATATGCATTATGGAAATTTACAAGATACATTCGTGGAAGACTAGAATTGTCAGTCACAGTATCTTCGTACGTTTTGTGAACACCAAAATTAAACATATGTTCAGTTCGGATATTTACGATCAGACAACCATATGTGAATTTACATTATGATTTACATATATGTGCTTCTTCGTGCCGAAGGTGGAGTATAGCTAATCACATGGTCAAGGGTGACAGGTTACGGTATGATAGTATCGCGGTTGCCACACTTTCTAGTAACTCTACAACGAAAAAAATATTGTGATTTATGGTAAAACGAAAAGTAGAACGTTTTCACGTACAACTACTCAACCTTGTTGAATTAACAATGTAGTCATTTGGTGTATGGTTGTATCTTGCTGCGTTATTAATTTTATGGAGCAATGAAAGTAAATAAAATAGTACACCCATTAGAAATCTAACATAAACAGCAAATCAGACTCGAGAAAATAAAAAAACACGGAGAGCTAATTTTTACGTAGATATCGGTGTCGATTTAGGAATTCAAACACTGAAAGGAGGTTAAGACGACACTTAACCCCCCGTCGCATATGGTTTCCAGTTGGAACGGTACTGGTATGTCGCAATACAGTCTTGTGTGTACACTGTATGTACCTAATTAGGACCATTGAAGAGAAGGAAAGACAGACAGAGATGTTGAATATAGGGCGTCCCCCGTTCCTTTTTATTTCGTCATTCGGTAATGTCATACGATCTCCGAGGATACCGATCGAGTGTACGATCTCCACTTGTTTGTAGAATGTCGAATCGATGTTTTAGAAATATAACGAAAATAGCAATAGCGTTAAAAAAAAAAAAGAAAAAAGAAAAAAAAAACGATGTGATAGATATATAACAGAGATCTAAACCATGCCTCTTCCTCTATCTCCTTCCTTAATATCACGTATACATGTATGCGCTGCGACAGCAGTGACTATCTTATCATGCCAGCTACACCCTAAGAGGCGTAAACGATATTTTTCCTATTTGCTCTGGAAAGTACAGTGGTTCCCCGTGCTGATTGAGGAGAGGCCCTTCTAAGGTCAACGTTAGAGTTTTTGAGGTCAACGCAAATAGAAAGGGCGAGATGCGCTGATGAGATTTCATCGAGTTTCCTGGCGAAGCATGACTCGGCCGGACGGACAGTTGTTCAGAGTTCAAAGCAGATATCCTTATCCATTGCCGACCGCAAAGGATATTCCAAGAAACCACGAACAGAAGGAAACGGTCAGGCTGTCGTTCCTTCCATTCATTTTAGACGGTGCTCTATTCCATTTTACTTGAATTCTCATGAAATGTGCGCGATTAGTAAGTAGAATACTTAAACTGTAACTAATGAATAACGGTACCATTGTTCCCCGATTCTTGCCTCGAGCGATTATACTTTGTTCTTGAACGTGTAACGCCGAATAGAAATTGATAGCTGGCTTTTCCAGAAAAAGAAAAAAAGAAAAAGAAAAAGAAAAAGAAAAAGGAAAAAAAAAAAGAAAGAGAAATCACAGACAGACATAGCGAAGAGGGTTAACGTTTCAAAAGGGGAAGTTAGAAAGGAATCGTAAAAAAGTCTGTCGTTCGATAAAAAGAGTCAGTAACCGTGGAGGCGAGTAACGGCGTGCATACCTTACATATACGTTAGGAAGGGGATGACTCGAAGGGACATTGCTCCCTGGCCTCGCCTGCCCTGCTCTGTTCTGCTGTGTCCAGAAAGGATCCACCTATCGTCCTGCACTCTCACGGCCCTTACGGACCGTGACACCTCGAGTTCGGGTCCTTCCGGCGACAGGTACCTCGCAAGAAACACTTCCTGTTCAGTCGCCTCGGGAAGAAAACGTAAAAGCGAAAGATCGAAATAATTGGCCAGGAATAAGTAGAATATCTGTCGATGCCATGATTTACTCCGATCACTGGGATGCAATTATAAAACTTCTTCTAGAAGAATGCAAAGTGAAACGTAGAAAAATTTAAGCGTTCCTGACAATTTTTCGAATGCACGTTTCTGTTCGCATCTCTCTCTCTCTCTCTCTCTCTCTCTCTCTCTCTTTCTTTCTATATATATATATATATGTATATACACACACACATATATATACACACACATATATATATACACACACATATGTATATGTATATATGTATAATGTATATGCATTTTCCACTCTCTGTCGTTCGAGAAACTCAAAGGTGCGTTATCAAGGCGCAACGAAGCCGCAGGATATTCGAGATTAATTCGATGTCGAAAATAAAGGGCTAGTAGAATATTTCCAATGGGTTTCGAGCGGTGATCACCGCCCCAACAGGTGGTTACGACACTCTCCGACCGAGAGATAAAACTTTCTACCCCTACGATCGAACCTCCTTGGTCCTATGTGACGTATTTTCGGTTACGAACCTGTCGTCGCAACGCGACTATCCCTGTACCTCTCTCACAGCGCCCTCCTGCCTTACCACCCAACATACACTTTCTATCCCCGGGCTGCCTTTCAGCTTTTTTCCCTCTGCCTGTTCCCTTCTCTCTGTCTCCCTCCTTCCCCTCCACTCAGCTATCTGCCCATGCACCTACGTGACTATCCGCATCCCTATTCCTGACTTCTAAATCTAACCCTAGGTCTAACCCAACCTGGAGGCGCCCTTATACCCAGACGGCGGCGTCATGGATGGGGAGGTGTATATATATCCCCACCACGCCATCCCTCATCGAGGGGTCGTTGATCCCCCAAGGACAACGACCTTGCGTCTGCGGCAGCCAACCGTTCGAACGGTTCTGGGTTCCCGGATTCCTCGATTACCAATATCTTTCACTCCTCGCTCGTCTCTTTCCTTCCAACTCTTCTTGCACCCCAACCTTCTTTCCCTTACCCCCACCATTCACCCTCCCCCGTCCCACTGTAGGTACTAACCGTCACCATCTCCTTTCATTTTCCTTTCTGTTTTCTTTCCATTGCTGCGACGTGTTACTCTACACGAAGGAACGTATTTTTTTTGTCTATCAGCCAGTATCAATGGTGAATTGCTATGTGCACCTATATCGAGAAAGGAGAGGAGGAAGTGTACGCCACGAATCCTTTCGTTGATCGCGGAATCTTCCTCCGGCTCGACCATTTGGAACCAGTCGAACCGACCGTAAACAGTTAGTTCGAAGCACGATGAGACGGCATCGGTACAAAGATCGTGAAGCAGATCCACCGCCGGGGTCACTGGGTTTATAGAACCATAAACTCAGGCCAAACAGCTTTTCAAATTGTAAAAGACTATGAAAAATTCATACAAGTCGTCATCGATATGCATGACTCGACCCCGACCCGCATACCTCTCCCACCGTTCTTCCCTGTTCTTCCTTTTCACCAGTCTCACGCATAGAAACGTAAACCCTCGTGGCACATCGATCTCGCGCTCAATATTCAGAATAGTGCTGTTCTGAAAGTGAGTGGTAAATTTACCACTGGCTACATCTCTCCCAACAGTTATGTATGTATACCTGAATACGAAAATTATATCTCTTTCGTTATTAAAACCGTCGAAAAATTCGAACGATCTTTCAATTAGAGATAAAAGACAAAAGATGGTTCCGAAATATGTTTTTAATGTCGTAAAAGTGGTCCATATTTGTGTTTCGTACGACTCGAGCTTAAATTCAAACGTGACTGACACCTGGTATGTTAAAACATAGCCATAGTTCTCTAAGTGGGTGGACGGGTGGGTGGTCAAGTACACACGTAGGAACAGAGCTGGTACACATGTATGACATATCTTCACATACACCAACTAGCGCGATACGTGCAGTGTTGGCTGAGCGGGCGCGAGTTGGGAGGCGCGATGACGTAATCTCCGAAGGGAAGGAACAACATCGCCGTTGACCTACTAAAGAACTGACTTTTCTCTCGTTTCTTTTCAGCCCTATCTTTTCGACTTCTCACTACGCTATCTCGTATAACTTAAAGACCTTTTTTGGTCAAGAATTTACATACTGTTCGATAAACCAAGAGCAAACAGCATATAAATGAAAAATACATATATCGTATTATATTATCTTTCTGTTGATCGCTCGAATAAATTTCCACTTGAGCCTGAAAGTCTTAACATTTTTCAAAGTTGGTCGCGGCATAACCAGTCACGTAGATGCACAGCGAAGCTCGTAAAGCGAGAAGAATAAATGTGCGACAAGTGCTATGCCGCAGAAATACCAAAGTAGGTCCTACAGGTCTCTCCATGGACCACCCTATCGTCACGCTGTGGTGACTTTTGACGCGTGAATACGCCCTTTGTTCGTTCTTGCCTCTCTGTCTCTCTCGTTCACTTTTATTTCGTATCCCTCTCGGTACCCTAAAAGGCCGCAGGTAAAGCAGATAGACAGGTAGCAAAGCCAATTTCAATTCGATTCAGGAAGATCTAAATCCAATCGATACATGATTACTAAAGGACACTTTCTCAGCAAAATACTTTATATCGTACATATCAGTTTTTAACTTTCATCGTTCGCGGTTCGTGTGTTTCGAGAAATATTAAAATTATTATTACTATAACAATAGGGTCGATAATTTGTGTTACTAGATACGGTAAATATTGAAAACGATAGCGTATTAGTCTTAAATGACGCAACTCCACCACGGAGTAAACGAGAAACTCAGCTGCCAATGGTTAGGTAGCTTCTTAGTTTGCTCCGGACCAGTTGGACGTCTCCCGCTGGCTATGGCGTGTCGGGGTGGTTGCAACAGGTTGTTGCCGTAGCAGCACCATCACCAGTACCAGCGGCTCCCTTTGGTCCACCAAGCAACTTGACTAGCTACGGCATGTATGATCATTTTGAGACGACGTTTAGGGAGTCCCCGTGATTATTCGGATACTTTCTCTCCATAGGACCAAAGTCGAAGGTGATCATGGTACGCGGTACTATTCTAAAATTAATGTATTCGTACGGGTCGGTGGACGCGTGCTTGTGTGCGTGTGCACGTGTCCGAATCAAATATGTCGATATTGTTCTTCTGTGTTCGATAGCTACTGTCGTATGCGATAAAGAACATATCATTTTATCTTATATCATCGCCCTTAAAGAAGGGCATTGCCTCTACTAAACACATGCACACCTAGGCTCTCCTGTATCTGGTGCTGTTTGACTTCCTCGGTTCAGCGAGCCAAGAACAAGAATGGTAACTGTTCCGAGGAACGTTCTAATCAACCTAACGTCTCTTCTATTTGCTCGAGTTTCAAACTTTGTTTTCTTCTTTCGTTCTTAGAATTGATAAGTTCAGAGAACACGGAAGGATTACGCGAACCGCAACCCCGCTCCGTGAATACTCGCGGGTAGCAAAGCCCTCATAAAACGTCGAGAAGATGAGCAGGATGCAGTGGACGTAGCCTGACGTAATGCGGTGTGGGAGTGGCGTGGCAGTGAGGGTCAATGCCCTGGTTCCCGGCAATCACAGTTCCTCAACAACCCCGTATAAACGAAAGAACTAGGAACCATTCCTGAGTAAACCTCGCTTCGCCCAATCACTCGGTTGAATTCCACGGTGATTCGTATATACGGATTTAATTGCGTCCAAGCGAAATTTTTCAATTCCTTCGTTGAATCTAAAGGTCACGAAGGAGAGGAAAGAAAAGACTAATAGAGAGGAAATACGAAGATACTGAATTTCTCGTAAGGTAAGTTTATTGGCTAAAAATTTTATGATATAAATAATACTAAATTAGAAATGTTCACCCCTGTAATATAAAAGTTGTGCCGTTTAGATAATTCATTTCGAATTTTCTCTATTCTTTCGCCTAATGCCAATAGAAGATAAAATAAGATTAAAATGCACGACAAACTCGTAAATTCTGATCACGTCCACCTAAACATCGCCATAAAAAGAATAACACGACTAGCCCTTGAAAGAGAAGAAGGAACGCATCCGATGCTCTTTTCAAAGTACGATGCAATAGTAGGCGTCTAACGACCAAAGCAGTTACAGTGGTAGTCCTCGGAGCAGCTCGAAAATTCCCCGTTCCTTCATCGAACTGTTCTCGCAGGTGGGCGTACGGATCGTAAAAAAATATGCTGAGCGCTGCGAAGAAGAAATACGCCACGAGGAAACTACGAATTTCGTGAAACCCCGTTCCACGTGTAAGGATCGAAGCCTGACTGAACTCTCAGGTGATACCGTTAAACTGACTTCCGTCTGCCCACCTACCTACCTACCTACCTACTTTCGTCCTCGTACATCGTCCGACACCGTCCGAGCTGCGTATTTCGCAATCCACCAACCGAGAGAATATCTCGAGTCAGGGGCTCAAAATATTTGAACGAGTGGGACTTCACCACGCTAAATTCGTCCAAGAAAGTAATAGTGGAGACAAAGAGAGAGAGACAGAAAAAGAGAGGGCGTGTCTTGCAACAAAGTATCACCGGTTGAGTGAGCTTGAGAATGCTTTACGATCACTTATTCATCGCTACCATTAATAAAACATGGATATATTCATTTTTAAACTCCTAATCGCGAATTTGCCAACATCGACGTAATGAAATTTACGTTGCAAACAACGTTCGCTGATAAAATTGATTTTATTGACTTTCTATCGAAGAACAAAATTATCTATACAACGAAACGAAAGATGTGGTTATGTAGTTGCTTGTTCCACCAATGATGTTTTCGTTTGTGCATAAAGATATGCATAGTCTTATTAACTGAAGCGATAAACAAAGTATAATCTGAATGAGAGCCAAAATATCATCTATTAACCGAGAGGATCAATTTTGATCGTTAATTAATTTTCCAACATTTCATTTAAACTCCGATATCTTGTCCCAAAGAATAAAGCGGAGGTAGACAAAACGTGTCTGTATGATAAAACGTTTCTGTTTGCAGTTTTTCATGGGGAGCCGCGGTACCAAAGCATGTTGGTACCAGCAAGTCGGCCTGGCGCGTGCACGAGCGCGAGAATCCAACATATAGAATAGGTCACACCCTCTGGGGACCATTATTACCGAGCACTGTACGTGCACGTGACTTGTATAGGGTCGAGACAAGTGGGTTGGTGCAGTCGTTACTGTTGTCCTCGGTACCCCCTGCTCGTTCAACGACCCGGCATGTATGCACTCGCCATGCCGCGATGTACGCATGCACGCATGCATGCACGTGACGACGGGAAGCTCGCTGCTGCGCTGGAGAGAAGCAAGGCGTAGGACTGTGACAACGAAAAAGTCCAAATCAGAGTGATTTCGCCTCTTTTATCCGAATCTTTTCCCAAGCGCGCACAGCACCACACGCATGCTCCCGCGGAACAATTGGCCGCTATGGCGGTGAATGTATCCGTTCTTCAACCATCAACCGCGCGAGGAAATGCGGAGATTTAGAAAGGAATCAACCACCTATTGTGGAGAATGTATTGTATCGATACGCGGTGCTAAGTGCGTGCTCGCAGAGCAACAGCAGTTATCAAAGAATTCTCACGAGGTTACCTTATGATCGAACCCTTATAATCTGTACAAAGGAGTCGCGCCATATTTTACACATCGCGTAACGTGTCTAGGTGAGATTCGAAAAGGCAAGTGCCCGAGAAAGGGTTTGAAACTCGAGAAAACGTGTTCGAAAAATCGTGGCGATATTCGTTAGAGATTACGTGCGCACGCGGTGCCGCGGCAGTTAGAGACGCGCGCGCGCGCGCGCGTGCGTGTTAAATCGAAACTGCGCGAAGTGAAACGGCGGGGTCACGTGGGCTAGAGCAAGTGGGACCAAGGGTCACGAGAGACAGGAAACGGTAGTATTGTGTACCGGATGTCGTAACTTCCGAGTCCTCTGGCCTCGTTGTTTCCCTTTGCGGGAGCACGTGTGCGAGCGAGTAATATCGGGGAACGCGATGACACTGAGAATCCGAAGGGGCAGCGAATTTCCTTTGGCATCGAAGAAATTTCGAAGCAGAGCACGAATTGGAAGATACACGAGTGGCTGGCGAGCGCCCTAACGCGCCCTCCTCGAGAGATCAGCCGAGCGAGCAATAGAACGAGAGTATGAGTGTGGTCGTACTGTCGAGGCTCTCTGATAAGAACGAGAGGGAACGAGGGAAAGGAAGAGAGATGGCGGGAGAGAGGGAGGCGGAGGGAGGGAGCGAAGAAAGAAGGGAGAGAAAGGGACGGTGGCGAGAGAACGAGAGGGAGGTCGGCGCGCGCGCGCGCGAGCGCGAGCGCGATCGCGCGAGGGGCGGGAGGAGGGTATAGTCGTCGTGAGCTCCTTACAGTGCATTGCCTTTACGATCCCTCGAGTCCCCGTCACACCCCGTGCCCCGACAAATCGCGTACGACGTGCCTCTCATGAAGAGATCCACGAAACCAGCTTCGCCGTCGAGCGATTCGGGTCGTCGAGATTCATCGAGAGGAAGAGTTTCTGTATGCGTGACAATGAACACAAAAGTATTGACGAGGTATGTGTCTCTGGGCATGCACAGGGTATACCGCACCCCATGGACTAGAGTTGTGATCTTCACTTGGAAGCAAAAGAGCTGATCTCCTGCGCGACGACGCGACGTTCTCTTTTCGTTCCCCTCGAGAACACTGAACTCGCTCGCGTCTACTGTCTATAGTGGAGACTTTCACCAGAGTATGTTGTACGTGTTTCGAGGGTAACAAGATTATCGTGTCGGCCTCACTCGATTCTCAATTTACATTTCTCACTCTATAGATACGGTGGAATTTTTCGAAATCACATCGCGCGACCACCGGAGGACATGTTATATGTTCAAGGAAGATTTTACGACCAGGTCTATGAAACGCAATGAATATCGTAAACGCGTAAATTTCGTAAATACGAAAAATCGTGCATCAAAGCGTTGTAAATTATGGGGAAAATTTCAAAGTTTCCTAGAACACGTTGCAACTTCATTCTTCAGGTACCGAGGTTTGTATACCACCGAAAACAATTTACAAGCTGAAATGGTTTATAGCATCTAAAATAGGTTCTTCGAGTAGGAACTTTCGAAACAGCCACGTTTCATGGCGCACGGGCGCCTTCGCAAGAGGGGAGCACAAAGATGTGTTCGTCCTCGTCCCCACCACCCCCATTCACTCCATCTTGCTCGGCACGTTTCTCATCTCGATGTCACGACAAATACGTCGCTTCCTTGTCGTCTGCATCCAATATAATACACAGGTAGATTAGGTATTGCGTATACTTACGTGTGCATGCATATAACTTTTCAGTTTTTGTTTGTATCCTACGTCGTGGAGTTTGCAGTAAAGAAAGTCGGCAAAGTAGGGAAAGAAAGGGTCACGCAGAAGTAAACGCTGAATTGATAAAAAAGATGTGACGTCCAGTGTTAGAGACAAGTAGCACCGGTAGTACCGTAACTCGTGGATTTGTCGGTTGTCCTGTTTCACCTGTACCTGCAGTTCACGCCGGATCACGCCCTTCTTCTTTACACCGCTCTCACTAACGGTTAATCGTCGTCAACTACTTCTTGCGTTCGAAAGAAAATTGAATACACAGCTAGCGCCATCGAGTAGCGATATCGAGTAACGAATTTTGCCGCCTCTTCGGTTTCTTTATTTTCTAGTATATCAGACATATATGTATACCTGGGAACGTAAGTTAGAGAGCTTATGACATATTCGGCTCCAATCGACTAATTGGGTATTTCAAAAAAAAAAAAAAAAAAAAATGATAGTGCTACTTAATAAGTTAAAACTAAAACAGATTGTACAAGTATCTGCCCGATATGCACATAAAAAGATTCACTGGGTTTGTATCTTTATAACCCTATGATTAGAACTCAGACATTCTCTTAGGAATACATTTGAAAGAATGTATAATTATTATCATAGGCTAAACTGAAGAAAAAGAAAACGGCAAGAGATAAAGCACTTGAACATTTTAATGAGTTTTACGCAGGCGTTTATAGGGATAAGTGGCCAGATATACGAGCTGCATTGTTATCAGAAGGATCTAAATATATGGCTGTGGTTAATAATTTCAGTGATCCAGAAAGAATCCAACCCGAGCTGGAGGTACATTATTGTAATACCGATAATATTGCAGATAATAATCGTAAACCGAAAGCATTAAAAATGTTGAAAAGTTGTATCGATAAAATTGTTACAGTTACTTGGTGCAATAAATTTGAGGAGTTTATACAATGTACAAAAAGAAAATGTAGATTTCTTTAAAGCTAAAAGGGCGGCAAGATATGGTAAATTGCCAGATAAACAAAATTCAAAGGGCATTACAACATCTGAAAATCAATTAGCAGAACTTCAAACAACTTATTCCGCTAGTCATCCGAATTTATTCGAAACATTAAACGCTGAAACTACTGAATCCGTCAAGAAGGATGAACGAATACCCACAGAATTAAAATCTATAGATGAAAATTTAAATGAAGTGGAATTAGATACCAATCGTATTGTCAATTCATCCGTAGACTTAGCTATACTTCAGGAATATATACCCGCTACCAAAATAAAAGGTTTGCTTAATTCTAATGTTTCTTTAATCAAAATTAAAATATGTATTTACAAATATGTTCTATAGGCATGGATGATTGGGTTTTGGAATCTGACTATTATAAGTTTTATGATAAAGCTAATGATTTTCAAGTAATAGTCGAGAAAGAATTTGTTCTGCCGTTTCCAGAACATTTGTACATATATACTTTTGAAAGAGAAAATAACAGTAGATTTCCAAATCCTAAGAAAGGATCTACTGGCGTTTCAGGTTTGTATCATTTTCCATGGATTTTAATAGTAATAATAAATGATATGTTTATGTAGCTTAGAATATTTTATGAATTACTTTATTACTAACATATCCTATATTTTTTAGATTATTACTTGTTTGACGGTGGATCTATACTTCCTGTGTTGGCTCTAGATATACAGTTTAACGATATGGTCCTTGATATGTGTGCTGCGCCTGGTGGGAAAGCTTTGACCATCCTCCAAACTCTTATGCCACGTGTATTGGTTGCTAATGATGTTACAGAATCTAGAATAAAGAGACTCAAGAAAGTTATGAATGAATATGTCTCAAACATGTGCGAGAAAGAAAATATGTTAATTATAACACAACAGGATGCTAGAGCAATTGATGAGAATGGTAGATATAACAAGGTGTCCAGTTTAATACAATGTTTTCTATTGTTTAATATTGTTCAATACTGTTTAATATCCTATTGTGAACGGAACAACACCTTATATAATATTTTACACCTCTTAACTTTTTTTAGATCTTAGTTGATGTACCATGTACAACGGATAGGCACATTTTACATTCTGACGACAACAATATTTTCAAACCGAGTAGAATTAAGGAAAGATTAAAAATGCCAGAAGTTCAGTCCGAGATTTTAACGTCAGTAGATAAGATATCTTTTATTTTATATTTTTCAAGTTTATCATAAATAATTGTTCTTTCTTTCTATAGGACTGCATTGAAATTGGTTTCAGTAGGAGGTACAGTTGTTTATTCAACGTGTTCTCTTAGTCCTGTACAAAATGATGGTGTTGTACACGTAGCATTAAAGAAAGCGTGGGAAGAAAACAATTCTGTTATGGTCGTAAAGTACGTATTTATATACTTCTCTAAACATATTTCTTTATACGTCTCTATATATTTCGTTTAATTTTCATAGGGATATGACAGAGGCGCTGTTACCCTTACGATGTCTATATGACTTTGGTAACATTGACTTGAAATATGGTCATATCGTCGTACCTAATCTGAGAAATAATTGGGGACCAATGTATTTTTGTAAAATGGTGAAAGTGCAATAGGCGTGAATGACTGAGAGCCCATTGGACAGCTAAAGTTAAATAATCAAGTAATGAAATAACTTACATTTCTATGCAGATGATCGTAAGTATGTAACATGTTGCTATAAAAAAGAGTAATATTTAATAAATATGTACATGTACAGTTGTAACGTAAGAGGTTATATTTATATCTTATTATTTATTGTGATAAATAATGTGAAAAATGAAACAGTTCGTTAATGATATTAAATATTTAAGTAATTTCTTTCGCATAAAATGATTATTAAACCTAATTGTTCAATATGAAGTTCGAAAATCAATTCACATCGCACACTCAAAAATTACATTCACTTCGTAGACTTTTCTTTTAATGGTAATGTCTGATCGCTTGCTTCTTCATCAACTGGTTTAATTTTGTTCCAAGGTTGTTCTTCTCCACTTCCAAAAATAGTGTAGACTAATATCTCGATTATGTATAAGACAACAGTTGTATAAAATATAATCCTCCATGCTCCTATAGTTTGCTGTAAAACATTTGATGATAATAGTATTAATGACAGTAGTATTATAGTTACTGAGATAAAATATTCGATAAAAATGAAATGTAAAATAAATCGAATTTTGCACTTTATTCATAAATAATCGCTATACCATAACGTAAAATCAATTCCTTAATGTTTCGAGCTTTTTTCTTAATTTAATAAACGCACAAATTGTTTGCACAAAATGTTTTCATGCCTAGAAGCTTGTTGCTCGAAAGGTGTTAGCGATATTTTACTGTATATAGATACTTACATTTCCGTGTGTCAATTTTCCGACAAATATTGGTACAACAAACCCAGGTACGGTAGCAACGCAGTTCGTAATGGCGACAAGAGTACCAGCAAAATTTGGTGCAATATCAATATGGTTTGATAAGAACCCGCTATACATTCCACCAATACATGTTACTCCAATAGTCATTAATGTAACCGCTAATGTTCGACTACAACCAACATATGATACTCCTATTAAACATATCATGGGAATAACAGATGCTAAAAAGAAATATATTTTTGACTGTTATTACCTGACCCAGTTGTATGTTTTAAAATTATACATATATAGTATATATAAATAGTAAACTTACAAAACAGTGTTCCAATTTTTCTCGATACCGTTACCGTAATTAATCTTTTGTCCTGCATAATGGCTAGTATCTTACTAAGCACCATAGTAAAAATCCACATACATAAAAATGGCATCGAAGAAAGACCAGCATTCTATAGAAAAAGAGAATTATTATTAGCGATATTAATTTTAGAAATTTAATAATCTTACTCAATACTTACAGAACTCATATCGAACTTCAGTACTTGATTCATAAAAGTAGGCAGCTCGATAAGCAACATGTACCAACCAAAATTACTGCAGAAATGAGCGATTAAGATTGCCATAAACGGTTTAGATCGTAACACCTCGCCCCAGGGAACTGATAATTTCTGAACAATATTACGGTATAACAAACAAAAATACTAATTATACATATATAAAAATCTTAAATATGATTTTTGTAAAATTTAACAAACCTCTTTATGCCCGTTGTTATTTTTATTCTGACCTAAAGATTCCATAATATAATCCTTTTCCTCTTGACTGATAAACCTCGTTTGTTCCTCTGGGCTATCTTCAATCATAATCCACCATGCTGTACACCAAATTAGACAAAGCGCACCTTCGGTGTAAAATATCCATATCCATTTGAAATTTGCAGCCAGTATTCCCGTTAAGAGTATAGAAATCACAGTACCTAGAGCAGTTCCTACAGAAAATAAAGATTGTGTATAGTTTCAGAGATAGATGACTGACTGTGGAAACGAAAATTGAAAATTTGAGAAATTTTTATTCTTGCGCATAAAGAAATGTATTTTCAATATTATCAAGCGCTTCAAGCTGTAATCATTAATCAGTAAAGGTAGTCTCATGTTATTGTATCATATATGGATTAATGTAACCCGTAAAGTAGCGTAACTCAAGTTGTAGTTTCAACCTTTCCCGATTTTTTATTCAAATGAAATAAAAGGATTATAACTTTGGATAGTAAAAATTACAAATAATTTAATTTCAATTAGCAAAAAGTTTTATTTTACCTGCATAAACAATCGAGGCGAGGACGCTTCTCTCGTTTGGTGGAGCCCACTTAGCAATCATAATGTGCATTGCCGGAAATGTTACACCCTGTAGTTTTATAATTTTATTATAATACTTCATATTTAATTTCAACACCTATTCGGAATATTTAAGTTTCTTTTTTTTTTTTTTTTTTTTTTATACTAACACCACCGATTCCTTGAATAAATCTCATCAGGATGAAGATAGAGTAATGCATTTCAGCAGCAACAGGTGATAATATAGATGCTACGAGGTTTAGAAATACCGATCCGTTCATCACCCATTTGGCAGATAAGAGTTCAGCCATTCTGCCGCCCGGAAGTAAGGATACCATGTAGCCCCAAAAGTATGATGATAAAATAAGACCTTGCAAAGGTTCATTCCACACGAATGGGCCATCCTATATAAATAAATATCAATATCTCATATCTCTTTTTAACAAAAATTTCTATTCGTCTTGTGGAGCTTGATATACAGCACGATTCGGAGAAATGAAAATAAAGTGATAGATTTATTCTTCTATACGAAAGTAAGAAAATATATAGCAGGATAAAATTTTATATAATGTAATCTTTACTTTATTACGGGTCGAATTATTGCCGTACATATTATACCGATGCAGCTGTATTAAAATGGAATCATTGAAAGGTAAATACGATTATATTTTGTTTTTTTTTTCTTTTGCATTGTATCTAAATATGAAATCTGAATTAGTATTTAAAAAATTGATATTACTAATTGTTATAAAGTTATCAATAATACATTTATACATATATATATATATATACCTCGGTGATTGTTTTCGTCTCATTGGTAAAAACACTATCGTGGTGACATTCGTCCATAGTAATTACAGTTGTATTCTCAGATTCCGATTGATGCAACGCGGAAAGCTTTACAGCAGTGTGGTTCACCATAGCTACGATAGCCACACTTACGTTTACCTTGAACCCGTAGATGATGGCGAGCCCGATAGAACCCATGATTGCCATCAGGTACCGTATAGGGAATATAATGTGTCCTATAAATACATTTAAAGTCGACGTGTTGATTACTTATAAATAAGCAAAAAAGAATTTTCCGATATGATTGGCTCGGGTAATACGATATCGCGGGGAAAATCATACCGCAAGATACGAACAGAGGACGTGTCGTTTGGCACGAAGTACAGGTGAAGGAGTCATCACGTATTCGACTTCTTCACTTCTGTTTCTGCGGTCATACGATTTTGTATACGTATCGTGCACATGAAAATAATACATTTTTTTTTTTTTTTTTTTCGAAAATAGATTCAAATATCCTAATTATATTTCTGTCCTATAATTTCCAGAGCTATCTTTAAATGAAGAATTCAACTATTTAAATTCTATAAATAAGGATTTATCAAACGAGAAATTCAAAAGATAAAGATATAATTTATATGATCTTTCTCTTGTAATTTAGTTATATTTAATTAAACTTTTATTTTAAAAGTATTGTGTAGGTATATTATTTATCTCATTTATCTCGAGACATTCTTTCATCCAGGATAGAATTATGAATTATAAGAAATACGAGGAGAATACTGACAGATATACCAACAGATATACTGACAGATATGAAAGAATGTTGTAATTACACATTCCTATCACGTGTAGCATTTTCGTGTTGATAAATAATATTTTATCGTGGTTTATTTGATAACTGTATATTCAATCACTTTTTAATAAAAATGATAGCCGTAAGCAGACGCGTTCAGTGTACCAAAGCGAATATCTTTTATAAATTTTTAAAACTTTCTGTTTATCGCAAGCATTTATTTTCGATCCAGATATAGGTCAACAAACACGTAAAACGAAGTTCCAGAATATCATTTGTCAAAGAACCGCTAAGCAAATATATTTAACACAACAGTATTTACTTCAACGAAGATCAAATAATAATGTAAATAGTAAATTAGTGTTTTATACTTTGGACTGTCATAGATTGTCAACTACGTTTGTCTGTGTAAACATAAATGGAAAATATATTAAACTATGAAGAGATAAAACTTTACAGGAATAATTATCACCGTACGTACGTTAACGATGAAACCAAAGAATTGCATCAACCATATAAAAAATAACAACGCGGTTTACAACTTGATTACATATCGCTTTAATTTAAAAATTTGAATATAATATACAATACATTTTTCAGCTTTATTCTAAACTTTTATAGTTGTTCGATACTGAGATATTTGATATTGAAATGTTCCAATAAAAGATTTGAAATATAGACCAGAGGACATTTGAAGGTCACAGGTATGGAGCTTCTATAAGAAAAGTGCGATGTAAATTGTAAGAACTGGAATTTACTCGTCGTTTCCACTTTTTCGAAAGAAAGTTATTAATATCCAATCTCTAGTTTAGAACATATTAAAAGTAAAAGAAAAAACTGTAATCACTCACCCTTGGAATTGTGTTTTTCAGTCATGGTTTTTCTTGAGTCAACGACTTCAGTCATCTCTTTCACCACTTCGAAATATACTTTTTGTAAGACGATAAAATTTGTTAACGCAGTATGGCTAAAAATCTGGCTTTCTAATATGTTTAAAATTAATAATTATCGACCACTTGCCCTATTTTCAATCTCACGATCATCCAAATTCGACGCGAAACTTAAATTTGGCGAATATAATTTATTTGAAGAATATCGAATTTTAACCGGTTATTGAACATTTAAATTCAAAATTATCATTTCTTCTGATTCGATGTCTCGTACGTGCAACGTGCCACTGAGGACGAATGTGATGCTTCTGTTTCCTCAAACCTTTCCGAGGAGTACGGGCGTGCGCCTCTTCTATAAATGCCATAGCCCGCGTGAACGCAGGCTCGAACGCACCGTCCTCAAACACCTCCGTCGCCGTGACGTGATCATATTTACGCTGAACCTGTCCATTGATTCCAAGAATGTCTCTCTTCGATTTTAGTGAGATACAAAAAGTACAAACGCTATCGAAATACTTCGTCCCTACTTGACTGCTAATACGTGCAACGTTTACTTTCCGTTATGAATATCCGCATTAAAAAGCTAAGTAAATATCTCCTTTCCAGATAATCGCGGTATCCAAAAATTATATCGTTCATCAAAATCTTAAGTTGTTTCTTTTTTTAAATATATTACTCGAGAAACCTTAGACTGTATTAAATTATCTAATATTATTTGGATATTGGTTGCTAGTTAAATCGAAAAGTTGAATTGAAGAAAGCTATAAACTAGCAAAACTATGAATTTCATTGATTTGTAATTATTTGAAAATCTATACAAGACAAATAAGAGTTAGTTTTTTATGTGATTGAATCTAATTTTTTTAGTCGCATAAGATGCAATGTTCGAAGTTTAGTTGTCATTCCGTTCACCGTTATTTAATCTGACGCAATACGGTACACGTGACGTTTGTCATGAGGATAGTTCTGAAACTAAGATGTGGTAAAACAAGCTAAAATTAATCGAACCGTAGCAAAATGAAGTTGCATTCGTAAAGAGCACGCAGTATACATATTACGTCGACCTAATAAAAATTTGCAGGCTGACAGAATGTAACAAAACTATAGCGATACATTCGTAAATTTCAATGTATGAAAAAGTCATTTTCTGATTTTACTGTTGTAAATGATAGAGAAATATGAGCGTGGAATTAGAATCTAACGCGAGCCTCGAAGAGATATATACTTGGATGGAGCAAATACCATTTTCCAAACCAAAAAAAAATCTCGCTCGAGATTTTTCTGACGGTGGTATAAAACAAAGTCCATATTTTAGAAAATAATTTTGCAATTCTTTGTGCGATATTTCAAATATATTTCAACAACTTTCAGTTTTCATGGCTGAATTGTTGAAACGATACTACCCCAGATACGTCGATATACATAATTATATTCCTGGAAATAGTATTGCAAAGAAAATAGACAACTGGTGCACTTTAAATCGCAAAGTACTTTCAAAACTTGACGTAAAATTAGGAAAGGACGTGATCAATCAACTAGCAAATTCGCAACCTGGTGTTATCGAAAAGATTTTAATCGAACTGCGAGCTAAAATTTTAAAAGATTGTAACGCCGATAGAAATTCTTTATACGCCGAATACGAAGAAGACGAAAAAAAAGGTAAGTGAATGGTTGCAATAAATATAAAATCTCGTGTAAAAATTTGTATAAGAAATTATTTGAGCACAATTTCGTTCCACGAGAAGAAGTTGTTAAGTCAGTGCTCAACCCAGAAGAAATAGCAAATAAAACTGTTCCGCGTCATGTCTTCGTTCGACTGAAACAAGAATTAGAAGAAAAGAATGAATTGATAAATATTCTTCATCAAAAAGTGTCTCACCTAGAATCTCTGATAAAACTGAAAGATCAAAGAATTACAGATCTTACGTCGCAAATTATAAAACCTATAGAACAAAGTGTTACGCCAAGAACTTTTGCAGCTAGTACAATTTCAAAACTTCGAACGAAAATATAACTCGTCGAAATTTAAAAACCAATCCTTTAAGAATATTTTAAATAACATTGTACTCCGAAATTTATACTACTTATAAACATTTAATGTAACGTACTGTTTTAATATAGCGTACCACAATTTAGTTTCTTCTGTCGTGTTTAAATTATAAATTCTCTATTTATGTTATATTTAGCTTTATTCGAATTAAATCCGCTACTTTCGCAAGTTTCTTACAACCGACAAATGCTAGTACAAAAGATTGATAAAATCGTATCAACATGAAGTTTAATTCAATATTATCTATCTCTTATGGTTAGATAAATTATATATAAATAGGAATTTTATATCGGTGCTCTCATGCTTGGCGGTGAAACCAAAATTACTCCATCCCCACGAACGAAAAGCATAGAGATATTTCTTTTAGTTGTACGATAAACCTCTTCGTAGGTCTCTTCATCGATTTCTACTGTAGTTACAGTCTCTTCTGCTTCACCCAACACCATATTTAAATGCTGATCATAAGCCTGCGACGAAAAGTTTTTGCATAATAATTAGATACAAAATAGGTTAAGAAATACATACATAGATATAATACAGTAAATAATAGGTACAATGTACTGGTAAAAATGATATTTACATGTAATCGTCCTCGTAATTCTCTCTCATTTCTCATTTTAACGTATATTCTCTCATCCAGGCTCAATCTTATAAGATCTAGGGGTTCTTTAACATTTATTGCTGGTACCTGAAAATGTATATATACATATATATATATATGTATATATATCAGGCCAGAGTAGGTTAGATTCATATTCAGAACTTTGAATCGAGTGTTTTTACCTGCTCTGTCTCGTCAGCCATAATGCCATTAAATTATTTTTAATTCGCTGCTAAAACCAGATCCAGTTTTACGTTTATACAACTACAAATGCTTCGTTAAAGCTCTTTATACGCTCACCCAACTATCGCGCGGCATCATTCGGAATTCGGATAAACCGGCGATACTATCATTTCATCGTATCGTACAACCACCCAGTAAGTGGCGCCACATATTCCTTGAAATATATTTTCTTTACTTAAATGTACATAATTTTGTTTTTCGTTTGTCAAGATCGAATTCGTTGTATACATTTGTCGTATTGTTTCTAAAGACAACGGGGCAACGTAGATCCTTTTCGTGAAATGTTCTTTTTATAAATTATTATTCGTTGGCGGAAAAAGCGTTTTGATTCTCCCGCGTGCTAGTTATTAGGTTACACGCATCGAGGAATAGGCGCTAGTAGTCAACGATAGGAATCAGCGTAGCTTGAGGTATTGCTAGAGCGAACAAGCGCGAGGGAGCGAGCAACGCCATTTTCTCAAATCGCGGGTGAAGACTGCGTGCAGTGTGTGAATCATTTGGCAAAGTTTTTCCACGTTTCTGCTTAACGACGTCGAAATTACGAGCTGTCCAACGGCTCTGGTGCATTTATCAGTGTTATGTATAGACACGCGGCCAGCTGTACGGTAGATATGGTGAGTTCAGAGAGATCGAAGCGCTCCCGGGAGACGTGACGTCTTGTCAGTCGGCCTTTTCCCATTCCCCCTTCTCGGTGAGCTCCCGCAGGGATGGGTCGCGCAGAGTTGTCGCTTATGATAACGTAACACAGACTAAACGGTTAACGGAGCGTTCGTTCGAAATTCTTGTCAGCTACGATTTTACGTGTAATAAAAAGAGTCTTGAAGGAGTCAGCAGTCCGTAGAATGTATGGTTCGGGCCAATGGGCGGAGGTTTAGGGCGGCACATGGCTGTTGGGGCGCCGGCTGTGCAGGGGGTGGTTTTCCCGACGCTAGTTCGAACTGACGAAAATTCACCGTTCTTGTCAGTCGCTGTACCGTGTGCGTATGTATCTTTCAATCGAGATCGCGTGTAATTGCGGCCGGTCACGGTTCGGATAACAAGTTCATAGTGACAGTGGAAAGAGAGGTACTCCGTTATATGTCTCGATTTTCTTACCGAAGAGGAGAAGCAACTGGAGGCTTCAGCCTTTCGCGGATTACGCGCGTCTCTCGTGTGCTGTTCTGCATTTTCTTCACGTAAAGCTCGGACAAAGGAACCAGCAGTGATCACGGACGATTCTCTTCGAAGAGAAATATTTGGCGATCTTTGTGTTGCTGCGAACCAACTTCAACGGGCAACGTAAGCTCTTCTCTTTCACATATACTTCTCTGAATTGTAACACTCTGCGAACCGCTTAATTTGACCTTCCACGATGATTTATCAATGGACCGTTAGATCGTACGGAATGTGTATGCGTCAGCATTATCGATCGATGCTTGTTGACATACTCGAGATTCGTTCCTTCTTTCTTTCTTTTTTTTTTTTTTTTTTTTCCTGCGAAAGCGTGCTACAATACACTTTTCCGTCTAATTTGTTTCATTTTCATAGGCGTAACGTGCAGAGATTTCAAAGATTATTTCTTAATTTTCCTTATATCTATGCGACCGATATATCTTGCGTAAACGAGTCAGTAAACGAGTCAGTAAACGGTGTACGTTTCTTGTGAAACGTTAAATGTTACCGATAGTACAGTTGCTTCAACGAAGACGAATTTTGCCGCAATTTTATCATCGTATCTATGCGTTACAGATGTCTATTGCGATCCTATAATACATGGCGCTTGGTGTTTAAAATTCACCGTGACATTCATGCGCCAATTAGCTCGCCCGGCCTTTCGACCTTGTTGACATTTTAAACGTTTCCTGCCCTCCCAAGAAATCCGATAGCTAACTTCTTCATACGTACTTTCAACGGTTACCTCGCTAATCTTAGATCATCTTTTTCCAATAGGTCTTCCCGTGCGTGTCGCTTCTGTCATTCTACAAATTCCTCTCCGCTGTAGATGAAATTAGCTTAGGCAATATGTTGTCAATAAGATGAAATCGAGGTTAAGATTGCATTGTTTTCACAAAAATAGTTTATTATCTGTAGTATCGTTTGTTTTCTTGGCGACTAACGTTAGGGAAGTATGGAATAGCGTAATTAACGTAGTTAATAGATGTAATTTACGCGTTGCATATTTTTAGAGATAATTGTTGGTTGTTTGAATTTTTTCGCTGATTTATCATTCGGTAGTATCTGTATTTTACTGAACAGTGATGCGATAAGTTTATGATACACAGGTTTTATAATATTACGCCGTGAGTACCCGATTAACCGGTTTAATTGAGACCGGGCAACCCCGTTAAATCGAGACCAATTGGTTAATTTGGAGGAAATGATTAAACTGAATATGTTTATCTATAAAACTTTGTTCGCCTGTGATTTTACAGACGAATATTTACTACTATTTGCTTTTAATATCTCAAATGTCTTGGATGATTTTATTACCTGATTTTAACAACAATATACCTATAGTTAATTGTATACAAATTTTTATCGAATTCCACGTAGAAAAAATATAATAAATATGTACTTGTTTCATCATGCGATAGAAAATTTTTCAGTTACGGTTTAGTTCAATTAAACTATCATGCTTTTTTTCATCGAACGATATATATACGTATGTAATCGTGCGTTGTTAGTTTTAACAGTAACGCGCGCTAATTTGTATCGAATCGCGTGCACTCGGTGAATTTCGGTACGCTGCCAAGCAGATTGTGCACTTGCGTTTCTTTCATTTGGATACATACTATGTACATAATATCTTCATCTTGAACAGCATGGAACATTTGCGAAAATGGATGAATATTTTTCCGCGATCTTCCACATAGGTTTGCACGTTTGAATCCGGTTTTATATTTTACGTCTGATCTTTTTAATGAGAAATGCGTATCTAGGCCTCATTGTCAACTAAACAATGTGATTAATCTTATCCACTTGTTTAGTAAATTATGATAAGTCGTTAAATATGAATATCATAAATAGATTATGCAAGAGAAAATTACACACGCCAAAGATTTATTTAATCCACATATCGAATTAATATCAAGCAATGAAGACTATATATAAAAGACGGTGGCGATATAACTAGGAACATTATATGTTAGGATAGAGATCGCAATAAAATTATCGTTAATGCAGCTCTATTTTTGAGAAAAGTGACCTTAACCGTATCGCATCAGATATTCAGTTCTATTCCTTTCTTAAGTTTATAAAAATATGGGTTAAGTTTATAAAAATAGGTTCATCGGTGAATAAGTCAATGATATATTTATCATAGTTTGAGGGTTCGTCGTCTTGACTTGGGAATCGAACGATTTTTCACCAATGTTACATGAATAATATTGTAGATCGCTGTATTATGTATAGAGCGAAGACGCGCATATATACGAACACGTGTTGGGACACGCGACGTGTGCGGGAGAACGAATTCAAAATAACCGTGTGTTTTATGGGTGGAGTACCGTCGAGATATTTCTTTATTCATGAGTGTAAACGACGAAGCGGCACGGTGTGCATTAATCCTTTGAAATCGTCGCACAACCAAAGCCCACCAAGCCGACGAGTGTGTTTTTAACGCTCGTGTGCATTGAAACGTTTTACGCGGAAAACAGAATGACAAATTTATGCATCGGGTAAACACAAGCAACGAGTTGCTTCGCGGACTTGTGCATTTGCCAAAGATGGAAGGCATCGATGGTTGATGACACGTTATTACCATAGAAGATGCGCGTTTGGTGCTTTAAATACATAATTAGGCAATTGCTCGTTTATGTAAAGAGTATTTTTTTACCGAATTTTCTCTCTCTCTCTCTCTCTCTCTTTTTTTCTCTTTAGGTTTTTGCTTCCTACGTATTCGGTTTCTTGCCCAACTAATTTATCATCTTTACTTTAGTTAAAGTGTCCTAGTAGCATTTTTTTCATTTTTCGAGATATATTAGAATGCTCGAAGCCAGTTGGATCAATCAATTAATCGTAAGCACTAATGAATCAGTGGAATAAAAAATTTCTAGTGGAAGATGTCAAACATTTACTCACTAGTTGCTAAATTAGTACATAGTAACGCTAAATCGATACGAAAGAATTCACATTTTTTCAGATTCACATTTACATACGATCTTAGCGCTGATATAATAATTTTCTAGCTTCGTAAAACGTTTCGAACCAAATATCTTTTACTTCTCGACGGCATCCATGATTGACTTGCATCTCGACCCGCTTTTGCCCGCTCGAACATCCATTCATATCGATTTACGCAGAACGTATTAGCTTATATGCGTGGTAAATTCACGTTAGTCGGTGGTTTAAAAGGCTCACTGCATTTCATACAAATAATAAAGGTTATTCTGTCTTACGGTGATTCAGACGCAAAACCGCAGATGAAATAACGCGACTGTCAGCGGACAAAAAGAGGAAAAATGATTAAATTCCGCGTACGATGCAGAATCTAGATTTCAACGTTTTATTGTCAAATCCATTATCAACGCGTCGCTAAACAAGTTCTTCTATAATATATCGTATTTCTCCGACGAGTTTCCAATTTCACGTGTAAACAAGAATTTGGCTTTAAAAGTGCAATTGTCTGTTTGTTCGACGGATTGTTAAAATTCATACAGATATTAAAACAATCGATTGGATTTGCGACACGTTCGGATGACTCGAAGCAAAAGGTTATTTGTTTTGTAACTGTACATTCTAAGCATGCAGAATTACATCGCGATGTATCATCTTCTCAGCCGGTAGAAAGTAACAGTTATATCATCCTCTGCGAATACTAGTCGTGATGGTGACGATGAAATTCTTAATCATGCCCCTTTAACGTGAGCAATTTTTCAAAATTATTCAAATACGGGAAATCTTCGTGCGAAATTGAATAACAGACAAGTGATAAATTTAGCTAACACGTTTTACTCGTAACATGTGCCTTACGGTACGAGAATTAATTGAACTAAACCACGGTCGTTTAACAGTATGACCACAATAGTACTGTATATATTTAAGCATTGTGCGATCGCACCGAACGTATTCGTTTACTTAGCTATCTTACCAACAATGAAACGCTTTCGAACGTATTTATGTCCGTTCTTCGGTCAGAAATTCATGCAATGCAATACGAGAAACGAAACAGGTGCACTGCACGACGCGAATGTTGACCCTTCGTGGGCTGTTTACAGCATAACGGTGCACGGGTAAACGGTAGAAGAATGGTAGAGTAGTTGCCGAAGCACGGTCGAGCGATCATCGGCTCGGAATCCGCCGTAATATCACGATGGCTTTCCACTTTCTATTTTTTTCTTCTTTCTTTTTTTTCGAGAAAAAGCGCATCGTTACGCGGCGCATTGTTTCCACATCCGTGGCGATTGCGGAGAGCTCCTCTGTGCTTTTGCCAAACGGTGGAATGTGGCATATGGCAGAAGAAACGGGGACAACTTACCTGCAGGCTTCCATAATCGAGCGTCGTTGCACAATCCAACGCGTTTTGCATCGCGGCTCGTTTGTCTACACTTTCGTGTTGTGCACGGTGCAATAGAGTCTTTCAAACACTTGGATTAATATCGACGGATTTGATGCAACGATTTTCGATATTATGGAACAACGTTCCAAAGTATTAATCGCATTGCCAACAAGTTCCGCGTATTTCAAAAGATACGCATATTTCTGATAATTATACGTAACATTGAAATATGAATGACATGGGTCAATAACTCACGCGTTCGTTATTTTCCAAAATATTGCTTACGCGACATTAGCCTTCAGGTATTAGCTCAATTTTTTTTTACAAGAGATCATCCTTCAATTTTTCACTAATTGTTTGGCTAATTGATTTTTTCGTTAATTGTCGTTTTGATAATTTAACTTCTACCGCAGCTGACTCTCGAACAATGCGGGGCCTAGGTTATATAATGTTTGAATCTGCAAAAACTTGTCTACGTATGTACATATATGTGTATAATAATCTGTTGTCGACTGAAAGCTTTATTCGGTATACTACACATGTACATACATATGCTATTATTGTATTCTTACAATAAAATAAGTTAGAGAAAAGGAAATGTTCTTAAGAAAATTACCTAGATATAAGAAAGAGAAAATACGCATACACAGACACGCTTATTTTATTTATACATATATTATATTTGCTGTAACGATCCGATGATTGAAACACGACTGACCTCACGACAACGACAATGTTGTTGTTGGCATTATTTGTGCCCGATTGTCTTTTAGCAACGATTGTCTTTTAGTTACAAAGTCACGATTTACTACACGGATTACGTATGTACATAGTATGTATCTCTTCGCGGAAACACATTCAATATTGACCGAGAAAAAGATCTGCCTATAACCAAATCCGTGTTGTTCAAGCCCATGTTGGGTCATGAGGTTCAGCTGTACATTATATTTAACTAGATAAAAAGGAAACACCGTTTTGTCGCTCTCAATACGTATTTTTCCGTCGTAATAATTTTTTCCCATACAATGTTCAAATAACGAGTTATTCATGCCTCGCCGATTCACGTCGCCTCCTTCTTTTTATTTCTTTTACTCGTCTCTCTCGACTGTTCGTTATGCTCCTCTTTCATGTTCAATACGCGCGCTTAAATTTCTCCGGCACGATCCAGTGTCACACCAGCCCGACAACTTTTTCTGTCTCGCATAACGATTTTCGAGTTCTGCACCGTGTCCTCTTCTGCTTTCGGCATCTGTCCCAGCGCATCACGTTCACAAAGACAAGATTCAAACAACATCATATGTATTTTTTAATTGGAAATTTGACTTGTAGGTCTTAATTGTTCCTTTACTTCTGTACAATTTTCTTTTCCCTTTATGCATTCGCTCCTCTTTTATTTTCGATATCTTTATTTTTTCGATTTCTTATTTTAAGTATTCCTAAGCGATTAAATAATTCTGGTACACTAAAAATGATCTGTTTTATTATTATTCAACTGCTTGTAAGTTCGTAATGTAGGTATGACAAAATGATGACAAAAATAACACAATTTTTTTAATACTTTTAAATAGAATTTGCCAAAAATATTATAGACAATCATTAACATTTTACAAGCACCATGCAATATATATATATATACGTATGCATCTGTGTCCTTACCAGGTTCGTAAAAGGAAAAGAATTGCTCAGAATAGAATCTAGAATGACTACTTGACCGGTTCTGGTAAAGAAAGATAAAACTATCTACTTTAAGACAATCTCGGGTTAAAAATTTGTATCTTTGCGTCATACTTCCTTGAAACGTTTTCGCTGTGTCGTAAATTTTTTTCTACATAGGAAAATTTAGACTGACGGTATTGTGGTCATTTCATGATATTGAGACTAGGAGCCTCAATTTCAGTCTTCTAAGCAGAAACCGGATAATAGACAAGTTGCAGGTAATGAAGAATACAATATCACTTTCACTTTTCGCAAGGAAGTTACTTATACTAAAAAAAGAAATTTGTTATTCTGTACCTATGGCTGTCAAATACTCGTGACGGTATTTATTTTCCACAAAAAGTTGAAAACGTGTACATATTTCTGTATATGACATCAGAAATGCAGGAAATCTTGAGAATAAAGAGATTTATTTCTTAAATCAAGCATTCAGAATTTTATTGCATTATCAAAGGATTAAATTTGTTGTCAAATCAATTTACGCACCTGATATATGAGATAATAGTTTTAATGTACGATAATAATAATCTTCACATCGGGAGCGGTCAGTTTCTGACTAATCAAATTGGAGCAACGAACGTGTAGTACTTATACGCATGGAACAAGTGGATCCGCCTTTGCCGCGTCTTTGCTCTGTATTAATCGAGCGGTACATGCTGTTACGTTTCTGTTGCATAATATGTATTCCTACGCAGAATAATACCTGACCGCGTTTTCAGACACGTGGTATCCGAGAAATTGGGTCGTGGCTCTAGACCTACCTATATTGGACGATGTACAAAAATATTACGTATGATCCACGTTGAGTAAAGCAGCGGAAAAGCTCCCTGGCAAGCAGTTATCGACTTTGTTCGAGTTCAGAACGATGACGATCGAACGACCGTGGTGTACGTGAAATATTCAATTTGCACTCGGCTGATGATGTATATGACTATTCCTTAATCTGTTTTTAATCGCGTGTTTAACTAGCGATAGAGGTAAGTCTAAGAGCGAAATTGGTGCTTTTTAATAGCACTTTTATCAGTTCTACGTATTATATGGCATTTGACAGTAATGTTCACAATAGAGAATTGCATATTAAGTTTGAAAGTCATTAAGCATGAATCAACAGAGTGAAGCGATCCGTTTACTCGGCGTCATTTCTCGAAAGTGAAAAGTGGCAGTAAATTGCCCGTCGCTTTGCCCCATTGGCAAGCCTTGTCCGGGTGGCATTGAAGGTATTGAAACCAATTTTGATATCAAGGCAAATGCCTCCCGGCATGGAAGAAACCCTTCTCCCTCCTCCGGTTTCTCTTTACGAGCCGATATCACACGATTACTCGACGTTAATCATCGCGCGCAAATAGTTCATCGAGATCTTGCATAATAGGCATAAATTTTCCTTGCAACCGTCCAATTTCGTTACCTTGGAGGAATCAAGGTGGCGCTTTGATATCTCATTCCTTTTTATCTATACGTAATAATCTCATTGTTTAATTTACAATCATTAACATATTTCTGTACGTCACAGATTCGAGTCTGCGCGTAATTTTGCGATATGCGCGTCATATCAATTTAAAATGTTGAAATCAGCATAATTGTTCAATTTGATTGTATAACCGCGTACTAAGATCAAATTTTTGAGATCGCGTAATGAATGGAAGCTAGTTCATCGGTGAAGCCAATTCCACGAGGTCTTCGTATCGTGGATTCTTAAACGGAGCTTTGGACGCGATCTGTCTATCTTAAGACGTCTCGTTACAAAGATCTGCTTATCCACGTGCATATTGCATGCTTGGCCTTTGACGTTTTGTTAATCCGCACCTATGTAATCAGCAACTCGCATAAACGCAGCTGCGGTCGAACATGCGTCGATGAAAAGTATCCGTTTATAGGAAAAAGATGCAAACGATTCGTAACGTATCGCTCCATTGCCTTATTTGCGCCTTCGATTCTATTGGCACTCGACCTCGTGTTATACTCGAGAGTATAAGTGTTCCACATTAATTATACGCAAGAAGGATTAATTTAGATGGCATCGTGTCATTGCTATCTGCCGTTGCTGGCTGCTGATTCAAGCTTAAGCTGTAAAGTGGCGTAAATGATTGGCCAGAGTACACGATACTCTGTACAGTCAACGTCGACGGTGTAGCGACGATAAAAGCTGCGCGAACTCGCTAACTCAAAGCATTCCCGTTAACGATACCTTTTGATTAACGTTTTCGCATCTGTAGACGATGTAATTCGCAACATTGTTCAAAGATCCGGGTAAAAATCAAGAATCCAACAGATCCTTCTGAAGGAATGCGAACAAACTCGTTAACGAGTTTCTTAAATGAAAAACATCAAAATAACACTACAATAACGACTTACCAATTGATAAAATAGTACCGTAATTATCACGTCACTGTGAAAAGTGTTGCGAGCCACCAAGAAACTGGTTAACGAGCTCGTAAGATCAAAAATCTCACGGAGTATCGATACACGTAAGTTCGAAGAAATACCTGAGAATTTTGTGGCTTTCTCCTCGATCGAAAGTCCGCAGTTACCTGTCCGACAGGCGCTTTAACATGGTATTGCCAATGACCTGAATTGTATTCATCGATTTCCGTTCGTATATGTTGGCTACGTAGCTAACATGTTACTGCAATCGTAGCACTGACATCAGCTCCTGTAATCCACGTTCGTATGATCAGCAGTTCAGTGATGCAGATATAATAGCGAGATTCAATCGAAGGCAACCGTCTATCGTATACGTTGCGTGGTACTTTCGCATTGACCTGGCTGGAAGCCAGCGTTTTACCGTTCTTTATGTTTCTCTTTTGCTGATAATCACATCTTACCATAGAATTTCCAACGTCTTGGCTAACATTCTTCTTTATCCTTGTTCTCTGTTACTTTTTGCTTCCGTTCAAGAATTTTTATGTCGGATGAATTTACTCACTTTTCCGCTGTCCTTGTACGAGACGTTGATGGAATGGAACCGTGAGATTCGTGTGACGAACAAATGAACGTATTTGAAGATTACAAGAGAAAAACACGATAAGTATTCGATTTTTCCATTTTACACCGCTTAGAGCCAAAGATGTAAGTTCTTTTTAAAAATAGTTGCTAAGTCGTTTGGAGTTTTAGGAAAAATGTATTTTTACCTGAAAATATTTATTTCTTCGACTCTTTAATTTTTATGTCATCGATAGAAACAGGTGTATTTTTAGTATACAGGAAGAAGAAGCACCCTATACGATACCTTACTCGGCATACAAAATCCAGATCGAAGCAACAAAGCAACGCAGATCGTAAATCTCTGAACAGTGACAAATCTTTTTTGAAACATTCTTAAACCACCCTTTCCTTCTCCTCGTTATCCCTTCCATCTCTCTTGCCTTTTCCCTCGCACCCGCGAATATCGCTGCGCGGAATGAAACATTCGATGTGAAAACACGGTTTTCTTTCGCGTCGTTTTTACACGCCGCTTGGAGTATCAGCTTAGCTGGGGAACTGGCTGAATTTTTTCCATTAATTTGACTAATGCTCGGCGCGAGTCGAGTTGCGAATCGCCGCGCTTACGCGTGAGAAACAGATTTCGTGCCGAGGATCGGTAAATGGAAGCGGTTCATTCAAACGGTCGGGCGGGGGCAGAGTGTGTCTCGTAATAGTTGAAACGCCTTGGTGCACGTTGAATGGGAGAATTCTGGCTAGACAGACGATGCTGATAATTGCGAGAGAAACAGGTTTTTATATCTGACGACATTTAAGAGAACGTAACTAATTGAGTCGCGTGAATAGGACGGACGCGTTTTATGTAGACGGAAACAATTTTTTTATAATCTTGAAGCGTCTACATGGTACACAGTATACGTGCTTGGTTTGCGGGTGTATCTTTCTTCTGATCGTTACTGCTTATCTACGATCAGCACGCGCGATACGGAAATACTGCACGTGCATTTATGTATTCAACGATTCTCGTGGTCGCATTGTTGAAGGATACTTCTTACATCACTTCTATTCACGAAAGTATTCTAAAGACTTGAGTTGTTGGAAAAATCGTGGCGTTTGCGAAGCAGAGAAAAAGAAAAAAAAGTTTTAATGCTTTTTTATACGTAAATATCGGTATCTATTTTTAACAACTGGTAACAACAACATTTTATTCATTGTCCAAAGAAGTTCAGCCTGGAAAGAACTATATTGAGTCATAATACGAATATTATTTGTATATTTTTGTCTTGTATTATATTAAGAATAATTTTTTAATAAAACTTTGAAAAACTTTTATTTACATGGTACTTGAGTGTTATTTTTCATATCAGGTAGAACACATTATACAGTGTATAATCAAATGATAAGAGATAATGATAGATTCTTTTCTCGCCTTCTGTTTACATGTTTTTACTTGATATATTGTTTTATTGAACCTTTATTTCATTTGTAACCGTGTACAAATTGTTTGCAAGAAGTACTGATCGTACTTCATATTATTTTTACTACAACAATGCTTGGACATGCTTTCTCGCGTACAGGACGGTGCATTATAGATTTCCAATAGTGCGTAGTTTATCAGCCTGTAACGTAACCTGTTTTCATCGTCCTATACATTGTATAACGTGCATATTACTTTTACAATTATAGGGAATAACCTAGATTGTTATTAAACATTGTCATAACTTCGCTCTAAACACCAAGTGTCTGAGTAATATACAATTAAATCAAGCCTTATAAATATAATCTCCAAATTAAAATTAAAATTTATTATTTGATTATCTCAAAACTACACCGACAAGTTGATATTTTTGTATTTCAGCAGAGCAATTAAATATTATACGAGCATTTTGTTCGTAAAATGCGATACGAGCATTCGAATAGGTTAAACAGCCTATTTTTGAGTTGACCGCCAAAGTTGATTATCAGACATCTTCACATCCTCCACTCGATTATCATTTTCGCTCGATGCTTCCATGTAACAATCGACTAATAACACTTTCCCTTTGTTGATAACGTGACCCATTCTGTCCTACGTACGAGACAATGTAGCACGGTTACGTAGCATAATTCAGATGTTCCCTTCCATAACCATTCCATGTCCCTCCAGAATCTCCCATATCCTTAGTTCGTACACCAATAAACCTAGTTGGGCTGTTGGCGAAATTGTCGGTGAACTATGCTTCTGGAAAATCTTGCTTCATACCGGAATGGCCAGGAGAATGTTAATCCTTCGAAAAAGTCGTTTCCAAGGCTTAAGAAGCTATTAACAGACAAAATTCTGATTACAGAAAATTAATTAACGTGATAGAACTTCAGGTTCCTGATATTCCAATAGGGGAATTAGTGGGATGTTGGAAGCGCACGTGCTCCTGAGATATATAGTAATTCGTGGCTTCTAAAGCCTCAGTTATAGAGTTAATGCACCTTTGTTAGGGATTTTATCCGGCCAGATCATAAAACCGAGTTTTCAAACAACCTGACATTAATAAAGGCATTTAATAAAGGCCGATGGCTGGTACTTTGTGAAGAATATGCTTGTACGGTTGCACCTTAATCCACGTCTGGATTGTGCCGAAGGTCTTCAGCTTTATAGGAAAGTTTGATATCGCGTGCAAGATGCGTCGCTCGAGTCGTGTGTTCCTGCTGACGACTTTTTATTAATGTATACGTGGACATCTTTCGTCGAGAAACGTACCGAAACGTTCAGTTTGGTGGTTTATGCTGAAACGATTCGTGCGCGTGTTGTTTGTATGGTTTTGCGTAAACGGGAACTGAAAACGTTCACGTTCGATTACAACTCGACAGGAATGAACGGTGTCGTGTGAGTTAAACCAAATCGCAGGTACATATGCATGTGTGTACACGATACGCTACGCCTAAATTTGCAACGTATTACTTACGTTCTAGCCCAGAAGATTGCTCAGCTGTTAAAGCGATGAATCGACGTAATATCGCTATGCTATCGGAGAAATTTGTACTTGCAGAGTACGTGTGATTAAAGGAATTTTTCTCTTTTCTCTGAATGGTTTTGCTGGTTCGCATTCTCCTATGTAGAGGTTGCGCAAGTTGCAATGAAAATGGCTCACGCATACCCTTTGGGAATCTTTGCGGGAAACACACGATGATTGAATCTATAACGTTATTTCTGCGTTATGAGAGATTGAATTTCTTGTTACGACGAAATGCAAAAGATTAGGAAGTTGAATTAAAGAAAATTAAAAAAAATAAGTATTTTTGATTAAATAAACAAGTTTTTTGAATAAATTGGCGATTCGTGGGTAGTCGTTCTTCGAATTGGCATTCTAGCCGTGATTGCGATGCGTTTATCGTTATCGCACTGTTGCAATACGTCCGTCCCACGATTCGCCGATTTCGACTGAGAAAGAGAGAGGCGTGACGGCGATAACGCGTCAAGTTTACGCCACGTTAATTTATTGATAACCAGCCGTGCTGAATCAGTACGATGGATAAAGTCGTCGCTGTGCTCGTTCAAGGTGCACTTACAGATGTCGATAAGCGGTCAGGTTGGTCGTAGACACGTTATCGTGGGTGGACACCTTAACGTAGATCGAGTTATATACGTGGAAACGGTTCTGCTGCACGGATCAACGGACCAGTCTCCTCTTTCTCTCTTTCTCCTCACGTTATCTTTCACTTTGACATAATTTGCCGTGAGACGAAATTGAGCTTTAGAAACAAGCGATTATGAGGACTCCTGAGTGGTGGAGGTAGAACTCTCTTGCAAAGGGTTAATTTCGTACCAGTTAAAGAGTCGTTGACCTGGCGTGGTTTTGCACAGAACAAGAGTATCTTTCTGCGGTTTAGGGGAAGTTCCTGTGTACTCTTTGGGAAGTATGATATGTGTTTCATCTTTTTGCTTTTTTTTTTTTTTTTGTTCGTAAAAGTATTATGGATTTATTGGGTTTGTCGGTTCTATGATTCTACTTTATCGCTTTATATTTCACGATCTTGTACTTACCTGCGTCGGAAACGCAATCGACGATATGTCGTTGCTTTGTCGAGGCAAATTAAAATAACGTACGAACTGTTATTTCGTAGATTTAGAAAAAGTTAGTACTTCAACTGGAGCGTGCAATAATGAGATTGTATACTCTCATGTGCATGCTGCCAAATATTTAAATTTCTACTCGAGACTTAAGATATTCAGCGATTATGAATCGGCAATTGCGAAATCATCGCATCCACCGTATCGATGACGCAATAATCGCAATGGTCGGTGCCATGAAACGACTGGAGAGCGAGTGGCCGATATTACGAGCCGTTCCATGGTCCCTCTCCGTTTTTTTTTTTTTTTTTTTTATTACGCTCGGTTCGTGGCAGGCCTCTCCCGTCGACGATGTTTTTCATCGGCCAACGACCGGCCACGAATCTCTCGGCGGAAACGAGGTCTCGAAGCGTTCCGCCGCGGAACCGAGCGGGGATCGGCTCGCGAGAAGATTAAATTTGTCGTGCACTTACATGTTCCAGTGTGTTGACGCGTTGCTGGTTAGTTGACGGTTGACGATTGACGGTTGCCGGTTGCTGGTTTCTGTCGTTATACGAGAGAAGGACTGCGGACTAGTCTGATCGGCGTATCTGCGAGGTCGACGTCTCCGCACTCACCATGACGAATGTTACCCGATAGCTCGCACCACTGTCCGCCGGGATCCTTCCCCGTTTCGTTCCTGCCTTTCGGCTTTTTCATCCCATCATGCTGCTCGACACTCGTCACTCCCCTTCTCGCGCCTTTGACGTTACTCCGCATGTATGCTCGCTTTTCCTTTCCCGGCGCTCGCACTTTTTCATCCACCGTTTCGCTTTTGGCTTCTTTGCCTCGCCTGTAAGTGATTCTGTTCACGGTTCACTGGAAAAGAATGAGTGGTTGGGTCGATGGTTGAGTGCAGTTTTGGTTTTATAAATATCGGACAAGGGTTGGGTTGGATCGGTCGAGAGGCCATGCTGCACACTTGCGAAAAGTTAGGCATCATTAGGTGCTTAATCTACTAAAGACCAAGCAATGGTTTACGACAATGTTACAGATACCTTAATTTCTTTAAATTTCACAAAACCATAGAATTTATTGTGTATAAAAAAATAGCGATGAAAAAAAAATGGAATTTCCGTTCGTGACTACAACGTTAGGAAACAGAGATCAGTAATATATACATATATTGGTGAAAAAGTTGCCAATGCCCTACTGTTTAACGATATCGTAGTAATACAATACTTATAAAGACGTTTATCAATCCTTTTTATTAGAGCTGGCGTTCTGTCTGGACAGCATGCCCGTAATACGTTGATGACTACGGCTTACCTGACAACACTGAAAAGGGGACAGAGTATTTATCCAACAAAGTTAAATATACTCATAGGTCGTTTGCACTTTTGCGTTATTTTGTAAGAAAGCAGGTCGTGCGTATACGAATAACTGTTTATTAGCTCTGCTTACTTGAACTGAATTGAATTTTCCATTAAAACCCCCGTTGACAATAACGTTAACACTATCATTTTTCTTTTATTGCGGTAATCGATATTTGAATATTATAGTGGTTATTTTAATTCTACTACCTACTACTTCTAATTTTTATTTCAGTTTTCAATAATTTCATTTTCGTTTCAATAAACGAAAACGATACCTACGCATTAACGTTTATTCCTTCTCACGCTTTTGTTACATTTGAAAAACCTTTCAACGATAAAATATTACGCTTTGATCGAGCAGGATTAGATCAGTGAATTTTATGTTATCGCTTCTCGAGGCTAAAGTAAATTTTCTGTTACTAAAATGCCGAAAGCGGAAGCAACTATCTGTACCTGTTACGCTGTGACGAGAGTTTTCTGTCGGTATATTGCTTTGCCCACGATATTATGTCAATACCAATATGAGCGAGTGCTTTTATGCGATCGTTATTGTATTGATTATCTGACGTCAAAACATGTAGGCATGTATGTTTATACATAGGCCTTATTCGAGTCCTTTTAGAAATATCATGTATTATAACATACCATGACCTATATGCGGCATTTATTAAATGAATTTAACGCACGATAAATTCAGATATTGCCACCAGTCCGAATGAAAATTCGATTCAAAATATTTTGTAAAAGAAGGAAACGTATGAGTTTAGTTTGACTCTTGTGTCTCGTTTAAATAAATAATTTTGATAAAAATTAAGCTACGAATAGTTAGACTCCTGTCATATACAGATATATAGGACAGAACAACGGAAGCGTGCTATACCGCAACACGATGTATTACCGCAAACTATAATCGGTGCATGCTTTTTGTGTGATATTTTAGTTACTTGAAATATTATGATTCCACGGTTATTTTAGAAACCTTAAATATTTCATTTCCACGGCACTTTGTACGCTTGCAATAGGAAACTATCCCATCGCTCAAAACCGTCGAGTACGCGCCAAAGACCATTGACAAGGAAAAAGAGAAAACGTGATTTATTTTCCCGTATAACGTTACTCGGAGCACATAACGACCAACTGTAGAGATCCAAAACCACATTAGCTCGGTGAACGAGATAGACACGTTTTTCCGTGTGTACCGAGGTGATAGCAAGGTTAACCAAACGATAACCGGTTGGCGACATTTGATCCTCTCGATTAACCGCGTCGATTTGGATAGGATACAGGTAGCCACCTCCGCATTGGATTTTCTAGAAACCGTGGGTTTTGCGTGCACGTTTGGTATACGTTATCCGAGGCAAACCGGAAACGTTCACGCACGAGTCAGGCTCGCTTAACCAGGGGATTAGTGAAGGTAGACGAAGTACAATCGTAGGGTCATGTTGGGGCCTCCAGCACTCGAATGTCTGTCCTGCCATGGTCAATTTTTTGGATATGGATCATTGTAAGGGCGGAATTCAACGTTTTGATAACGTTTTTTGCAAAAGTTATAGAAAATTATTATCTCTTAATGCGTAAAATGTATGTTAACCCAAATAACGAATCAGACTCCATAGAATAGATTGAGAGTTTGACGCAGCGCGACATTTACGGAATAAATTGAGTGTCTTCCAATACATTCGTGGGATTTTTCAGTGTTTAAAAGGAAAATACACACAGCAGCTTTCAGTGAAAACAAGAACTGAAGTCAATTTATCGATAGCCATTAGTCACTGCTTTGTAACAATCAAGAAACGGGCTTTATGAAAATTGAAATATGAGCGTACAAGAAAAACTTGTTTTCGTTGGCTGTAGATTCGATCGATAAGGGTGTTAGCAGAGTAGGCGAAATGTAAGGCACACGAAATAGGCTGACTCGATTCTGTCGAGCAGTAAAGCACGGTTTGGGTTGGCACATACAGTGACTCACGATCAGACGGGAAACCGTTTCACGCTTATTCGACCACCCGGTACTCGATCCAATTTACCAACCAGTTTTACCAATATCGTAGCCGACAAACGGCACACCTCAAACGGTAAAGAAACACTTGCCTCCTTCGATACTATGGTCGACGCTGTACGTGTTTCGAAGTCTAAGGGAGGTTTAAAGGAACACCGTTTAAAGAAACTTCGATTATTTGAACAGCGCATAACGTTAACCGATACATGAAAATTAGCTTGCGCGAAATATTTTGTAAGCCATTCTAAATGGTCTTTTCACGAATTACCAGATCCTAAGTCTTTTTTATCGGTGGTAACGTGGTGTTTCTACATGAACAACGAAGAGTGCTGCAGGAACATCGTGTTCTTTTATTTCTGCGTTACTCAAGTTTCTTATTCGACTCGTCATACCGTTCCTCTGTATATGTTGCTATTTATAAAACGGAGGCATAAACGCGCGTGTAACATAATCGAATGATTTCTGTGTATGTCCATTGTGGGCGTGAGCAAGTACAGCAAACACAGACGAACAATTACTAGCCAGTGGGAGCCCTGAATACGCGTATGACGTCATTCGCTCCCCTTTTATCGCAAGAGGGGTAGCTAGTCCCGTTATCGAGAGAACGAACGCATTACACCCCAATACCCGTTTCTACCAATTTAACGTATGCCGAGGGTGGACGAAAATATCTTTAGTCCTATTTCCTGCCCGTGAAAGTTTGACATTAATCGACTGAAAAATTGTATCGTTCTTGAGTTATCGGTAAAACGGTTGCAGTTGATGTTAGCTTTAAAACTATAAATAAAGAAGTGTGCTATTGAAAATAGCAATTGAATTTCTTTTATTAGGATAAATAATTTGCAACAAAATTGGTTCATTCTCTTGTTTACTTCTGTAGATGATGTATACTCTGTATTCTTACAGAATGTTATACATTTATTAGAATTTATACATTTTGTGTAATTAATTACGTATGGCAGTGACTTCAATTTTTGCAGTTTCTCAAAAACTATCTAGTAATAAATTTTTTATTAGGAAACTCTCCTCCTATCTTTTAGTTTATAAACTCTAATTCGTTAGGTGCTTACTTTGAACAGCATTACTCGAAAACTCCACGCGAAAGTAATTAAACATCAATGGTATACGTACGACATTCTTAAAAGGCCATTTCACGACGGATTATAATTAAAGTGCTGTTGCAGCAGGAAAAAATTTCAACGAGTGACCTACACTCACGTATACGGTAATTATTGCTTAGGGACGAATAGTTGGTATCAGCAAAGTTCACCTGACATTAATGTGACGTTATCCTGTATAACACCATGTGACGTGGGAGTCAGGTATCCATGTGTCTTCACTCTTTTCAATTTTACTTTATTTACTTATCATTGAATTATCCTATTTTTAAATATATTGGAGCTCGTTTCTTCGTTACAGTCGAATTATACGAGCAACTTACGTTTACTAAGATACAAACATCTGTTTCACGTACCTATCGATTAAATTAAAAAAAAAAAAAAAAAAAAAGGAATTTTAAAAAAGTAAATGTAATTTCGTGTTCGTCGAGAAGTCACGTGCTGCTTGAGCGTTCAATTCAATTAAGTTTTCGTTTGGTAATGGAGTAAATACCGCTAATGAGAACCTGCTGTTCTCAAGGGCAGCCATGCACTTCAAACATCTTCTTGGTGCACTAACCCGAGTACAGATGTTTCTGCGAGGTGACTTTCACTTAGCGTAAGCATAGGAGTCCAAGATAATGAACTTGCAACACGAAGAGTGAAAGATCATCGGTGTAACGGAATTGTTTGTTAGCGCGGTCCTCATAGTTTTTCAAAAATCAAATATTTGACTTTCGGTCGAAGATCTGTGCAGTAAATAGCTCTCCCTTCGAAATGATTTGCTGCTAAAAAATGTTCTCTGGCAACAGAAAGCATCTAAGTAGGTAGAGAAGGGAAAAGTTAATTCGGAAAATATGAAAACCAAAGATAAAGTATAATAAAAATGAACTGTAACTAAATGCCGTTGCGTTTCTCTTTTCATCTTTATTCTCGAGGAAGGAAAAACTGCGATGAATTGTAGTTTTTGTTTTTACAGGAAAATAACAATTTTGTTACGGATGATTAAAAAGTAAGTCTTGCCTTATATAAGAAGAAACAGGAAGTTTTCACGATCCTTTCATCTTCGCGGGAATATACGTACAAGTGAAATGTGTGAATACTTCATTGAACGATCTGCACGTCGCTCTTCTGACGCATAATGATCAGTATAATTTATTCAACCTGTCGTTGGCAACCTCAACGACTCATATCCTTCCTTTATTGGTGACCCGAATATAACGAGAAACTACCTTCATGTAGTTCATCGACATGCACGATAATACGATGGCGCTAATATTATCCGTACTATATTACTATATAACATGGGAATGGTTGCCTTTTTATTTGATAGGTTTTCTTTCGTTGCATAAAATTTATTTTTATGTAAACTGGACAAATACCTTGTTTACAAGTTTTAAACATAAGTGTTCTTAAATATGCGACTATCCATTGTTAGTACATTTATTAGATCGTAAACTTAGTAAATTTAACGATACGATTCTGTTTAATTCCCATTTTGCAACTAAACATAGCAAGCGTACAGTATATACACAGCGCGGCAGTTTTGATCAAGGTGGATTACTTTACCGGACAATTTGGTGTAACCCATTTTCCCTTATATAACATTTCTTGAATGCTATTGACGAATAGAATTTTGAAATTGGTTCGTGTACAGTTGGCATTACGGATCTTTTCAATTAATGTAGCTTTCATGCTCGAAGAAAAGCAAATAGCTTTCTTTCTTAAGAACGTAGTCATTATTTACTCGTAATTGTTAGCATACAAATATAAAATAATTTCAGTTCTTAGTAATGGATAGTTTTTTTTTTTCGTACAATTTACAATATATTTTGCATTACTATTATGACTATTGTATTTTGCATTACCAAGTATTGTAAACAGCACCTATTAATATTCTGCAGATCCATGTCTTGCATGGTAAGGAGAAACCTTTCGTTGCCTGTTCGCGTGACCAGTTACCACCGGAGAACATTATTTCGAACAAGCGCAAATAGCATCAGCACGTAGAGCTGTCAGTGCTAGGAATTGGGAACAGGCCTGGCGCACGTCATAATAAAGCTTTTTTCACACTTCTTTACATCTTGCGAAAAAGTCACTGCTTGTAATATTGATCGAAACATGGTACAAATATCGACTGGAACTACCGTAATACAGGAAAAGTAGAGAAAAGAGGAAAACGAATGAAATATAGAACGCACGGCATAAAACTACTTCGCGTATTTCTTCAAACATTAATAAAAATATCAAGCAAATGAGAAACACATTGCCTATAAACGTATTCTTTTTAAGCGTAAATCTGTTTAGAAGATCAACATCAAGTTGTTTGTTGCAGAATTGTTCTAGTTATTTCGTTTCAAGGAATGAAATATTTCAGATAGTATCACGAATAGGTATATAATTCCTGAAGTCAGTAGTACGGTATACACGTCGTAAATATGTCTGACGAAATGTTAGTAGATAGTAGTCACGCGTCGAGGGACTTCTGTAAACGTCAGAAATGTGTTATCTTACCCTGATCACGGTAGAGCAACGCTATCGACAAACAAGGTGGATCGTCGGCACGTTAACGCCAAGAAAAGCGGATCTGCTTTTCGTCGACTATCGCCTTTCGTATATACACGGTCACCGCTGCAACGTGAAATATTTAACGAACAGGAAATTTAGGTCGTGCAACTGCATCAACCTGCGAACGCGCTACTTGACCATTGCTACTCTCCAGGATGCAATGTTCCGCTAGTTAATCCCATTGTCTTCGAATGTTTCTGATCGTGAATCGAAATTTTCAGTGTACTTTTACATCGAATAAATCGAGCACGAATAGTCGTTGTTAAATCTTCCTGGGAAAATCGAACGATAACATAATGTAATCGATGCGTAACGAGGGACGAGAAGATGCGTCCGGTAAATCGGCGTCATAGGCAACAAAGAGTTTATGCTAATAAGTAACGTGCAGCGATTTTGCAATATCAGTCAGCCAACACGCGTGCCTCGAATCGAATTCACGAGGATATCGTTGGTGCATATGCGCGCACACGTTTGAAGTTCCTCGCTTCCCCGCTTCGACTGGCATTCCTCAAGCTTCTGTCGTGTCACCTTCTTTCTTCGAATAATTGAGTCGCGCTGCTATTTGTCGTATACCCAACCGTCGCCGAGCGAGCAAACATTTTGTGAAACCCTCTCGCAGGATTCGAGGCGTCCCATCTCAATACGTCGCCCCGTTACTTATCTTCACTATGAAATTTTGCTTTCTTCATATGTTCGATATGTACGATATGTGGACTAGCTTCGCGAATTTCGTAAGTGAGAAGAAGGTTAAGATATCGGGGAAATACGAGTTGCTTTGTGCATATGTATAATTCGTTGCTTCTTTTGAAGTTTCCAATTAGCAGGAAGATATGATACATTAAATAATATGATATTTGATCTAAAATATTCTTTGCTACAGCCAACAAGGAAAGGTGAGTTATTATTATTTTGGATAACGATATTTATCGACTCATCGTGAATACCTAGTGCATCAGACACTGTCCAAGTACATCAATACTGATCGTCAATAATCGTAACGGTATATCCAGGACGGTAAATCCATTGCCGATCGATATGAGCGGATGTACAACGTGCATAGACGAATGCGAACTGCAGAAGCGAGAGTGCGCTCGTAGGAGCGCATTACATCGCCGTTGTGTCGAAAACGAGCGCATTTACAAAACGTATGTACTCTTTTGCACGCGTGTCTGTTCAAGCATATGGACAGCATGTGCAGGTTTGCTTTTCGTATGAGCACACGTGCGAGCCAGAATGGATCGGACCAAGCATGGACACGATTATTCGACGAACGAGTCGTCACCACTTGCTAATGCGCGTTAAGTAAATTAGAATGAAGTTCGCAGTTATTGCTTGCGGTTCCCTCGTCCATGTTGACGGGTTAATGGGATGTTGCTCGTTCGACATTCCGTGAAATGTTACCCCGGTGTACGCAACGAGTTGGCTTTACGTCGCAATACTATTTACGCATGGTATTTTTAGAATGTAAAGTAGCATCGTGTGTATTTTAAGTTTTATTCGTGTATCCAATACGATAAAGCAAGTAATCCGATTAACTTTTGCGAATAGAACACGTGCAATCATTTCTCGTAATGTTAATTCTTCGAACAGAACCGATCGATTTAATCATATTATTCGTATACTAAAGATTATACAGACAAAATCAGCGATAAGTTTGGAATTTAGTTCCAGATTGAAGAGGTCTGTACTTATCATGACTGTTAATGTCGGAGATAAGTTGCGTACACAATGATGCAAACGTAAAAGTGTGACTATGCAACTTGATGGAAAATTTCCGATATTCTCGTTCTCTTAAATCGTTTAGAAACATAATCCTTCGATACTTTATTCGCCATATCGATGCCGGTTAACGTGTTTCCATAAAGTAACCAGGAGAAAAAGATGAATTCTCTGTAACCAGTACTCTGACTAAAGAGCGCAGTAGCTTAGACGAGCGTAATAGTGACCTTTAAATGTTGCTCGATTTACGCAAGACGATCGCGAGTACTGGCTCAAAGTTTCATTCAGCGGTCGTTGAATGAACAGATCTCCATACTATGACGAATAGAAAGATCCTCCTAGTTTAACAATATTTTATCGTTGGATGGCCTGTCATTAATGATGCGATTAGAAAGGGAACAAATGTTTCATAAAATGGACAAGTCAAAAATGTAGAACAAAATTTCTGAAAACGCGACTTTATGTCTGCTAAAAATTGAGACTATAATTTCAATTTGTTAAGTATAATAGAAATTAACTTCAGATTACGTTCTTTAAGTCATTTTCAACTCAATTGTGTTTTCCTACAGTTAACAAATTTCGTAAATTTACGTACAATAGATACTATCGCAAATACTATCGTCATGTACATATTATTGAAATCCCTTAACGAATTTCAAACAGGAAAAAGTAAAAAAGCCAAGTAACATAATGTTAACTTCGCTTATCGTACGAACCAGAGTAATTTATCACAAACTTTATGCAAATAATTCACTTTCTTCGACCACTGTGCTACCACGAAACGCACTATGTTTCAGTGTTTCGAAGCGGGAAATTCTATAGAATCAGCCGTGACAGAGTCGTTAGGCAATTACCCGTGGAATCCTTAATGACGCGTTTCCCGCGGTGGTATACTCGTTATGTGTGGATCGATGAGAACGTGATACGTTTTCGACGGAAAACGTCGCCGTACGATGTATCGGTCGCTGCTGGTAACGGTGCTGGTGTCGTCCCGCTCTTGCCTAAGCTCGTGCTGAATCAGTAAATACTACTTGGCATCGAATGCGTAGGAGCGTGTATAAAGTGCAGATCTACAGGGCAGGGAAGGTTGAACGGGGTTTAGGTGTACATGGTGACTCATGTTATGTTCGCATAATCTAGTATAGTCTATTCCATTGGAATCGTTGTTCCATTGTGTTCCGGATTTTAGTGTAATGTTCGACGATCCGACTAGAAAGAAGAGCACGTTTGCAGGATTAACAGATTGATAATATACACAATGAAGATTATGATACTATGTTATTGCTTCATAGGATGATGAGGTCGATAAACAGAGCATGGTCAGAAGAAGTTTAAAAGTTGATCGACCAGGACAGAAAATCTTACCGCGATACAAAACACAAAACGCGAAGCAGGTAAATTGTTGGTTTTCAACGGTAGATTGAAACGATAAATGGTGGTAATACGGCGAATATTTCAACTCGTACAAGCTCATTACCGAGCGAAGGAAACCATGGTTACCATTGCAGGGAATTTATTTACTTTGCTGGTACAACAGCATTGGATGAGACTTTTCTTAGATGGAAATCGGGGAAACGTATGATTTAATATTATGTACTTTGCAAGCGAGCAGGCTCGCATCGGTGGGTGGATCGATGAACGTTAAAATCTCGAGATTAATCTGCGGACTAGTGAAAAACGGATAAGGCGGAGTAAGAACTGGTTTCTATGCGATGTAATTATAACGTATTCGCGATAGCGCATAGATGTATTCTTTGTTTCAACCTGTTCATGCAAATGCAACATTTAATATCGCATAATATTTAATTCACACTTTGTACGCTTTTTTTTTATCGCGATTTAGATAATCTAGAAGAAAGGAAAAGTTTTTTCATTAAATCTCTATCAATTTAAAACCTCACACCACGAGGTGTACTCAACTGTACGAGGTATCTGCGATATTTACCATAGACAAAGAGTACACGTTTTCTTTTTTTTTTTAATTTTAAATTCGCAGATAACAATTTTTTAAGAACTTGCCCAAATTCAAGGAGCTTTCCCTTTCCCTTACGATGAACTTATCAATAATTCGACGGATGTAATAAAGCTAAAGGAGTCATCTGTGAAATTTCTGCCTGATCGTGTCTAACCTTTACTCAACGCACGAAGTCAAATGAACGTAACGGAAACCTCGTGCAGAAGAAATCATTGCAAACGACTTTCTATTTCTTCACGGGAGATAATATACAATTGTACGGCGTAAATGTCGGCCCACATGTCGACACGACTTCTTTCGAAAGGTTTCATAAACCTTAGTAACGATACTTCTGTTGATCCGTTCGCACGAACGCTTACACTTTCCACGTCAAGTGGAAACGAGGATAATATACTACATGCAGGGTGCGTTTAAAAAAAAAATGTAATGTTTTACAAAATACTCGTGTAGGTACCGTGTCCTATTTATTTTATAATTAGATCTTTTCTCTCTGTCACGAACTACAAAAAAAGGCGCGTATTTAACCGTCTTAGATTACGACTTAGATGAACGCGGATAAGCGAAAGTCCGCAGGGATAAAGGGATATCGTTAAAGCAACCTCGGCGTTATAGTATTCCGTCTAACGTATCCGAGCAACGATCTCTAAAAACAAAGGGATCAGAAAGCGAAAGAAGGGCTTGGCCAACCCTACGTGCGCCACCCGAGGCTTTTATTCAGTTACACATTCATAAGCGATACAAAGAGTTAGTACAGGGACTTTTAACGAGGGGTGAATAAAACCGAGTTTTCCCGTGTCCCTCTTAATTAGAAGTAGGTACTTCGTAAAAGTACCATTGCAAAAATTAATGATTTCATTTGTCAGAAATGCAGAATGTACCACAATCAGAAGTATCCTTCAAAGTTGGAAGTCGGTTTGATTTGAGAAACAACGGTCATATCTTTTCCACAGCTAAACCAACATCCGATGAACCTAGGTGTTAAACGTTTCACTTGTGCTTACTAAATTGCTAATTAGGAATCAATGGAAAAATAACGGTACATTCATCGCTATCCTCGTTTGTCCATTATCTTACCATTGACCCTGCCAGGTATTTCAAAGCTGCTTTAGACGGAATTAAAATTTTTTTTTTTTTAAGAAATAAGAGGAACAAACACCACAAAAAGCTAAAAGCATTGAAACATCATTTGTTCGAAGAAATTTCTTGCCCGCCGCTTCATATCGGAAACAGCGCGTACGATGGAACATTTTTGCTTTCGTTAACAGCCTTGTGCTTTCTATTAATCTCTTAATCACATGTTATAGGGAAAGAAAAAATGAAGCGGGCGTTCTATCTCTGAGATGTCTGTCGTACGCTCACGCGTTGTCTAATACGTTATTTACGCGGTGAGTTTCTCACCGTTTCTGGTACGGTTCGCGCGGAGGGCTAATACCCCTTACGCACGACCAGTCCGTAGCTGCTAATTATCGTCGCGTGTTGACCCTGAGAGAGTTGCAGCGAACGATAAGAGGCAACAACCGGGGCAAGTTAATCGGGGCCAATGGGATAGCGAAGAGGGGAACACGCGAGGAAAGGAAAGGAGTCAAGGCGAGGCTGCAGTCGTTGCACTCGTTAGAATTTGTCCAGTCGATTGGAAGGTACATATACCGGTCACGAGACTACTACGTCGAGAGATTGGTACACTTCAATCGGATGATTTGGACATGATTCGAAAAATGCGACGATACTTTCATTCGCGAGATTGACGTACAAAAAGTTTGCAAATTTCTCAAAAGAGTGCCTGCCACATATTCGGCAAAAATCCATGCGGACAGCCGTAATTTTTGTACGCACAGTTTATTAATTGTATACACAACAAACAAAACATGGTTCACGATAGCGAAGTAAAACACATCTCGTGGTCAGCTGGGAACGGGAACGACTTCCTGCAATAACAATTCCATTACTCATCCAACTCATGATAAATGTCTCTTTCGATCGTTTGTAACGATCTACTCGTACGTCGTCTCCCTCCCAAAAAGAAGGAGAAGACGAAGAAGAAGAAGGAGAAGAAGAAGAAACGAAGAAAAAGCAAAAGGAGGAAAAAGGAAACGGAATTTTCGTACACCGTTCGCTCGGTATTTCCGCGTCGTCTCGGTCAAGGGTAATTTGACGCGAAATTAACGACTTTGGCCGCAACGTTTACACGAAAATATCACCGGTGCACACAGTATGTTTAATTACGAACTTTCCGACAAGATTTCAGAATCATTAGCATTTCAATTAACTCGTGTTTCAATTAATCGAAGCACGCTCCGTCGCCGATATCGGCGTCGTTCGATCGGTGTCCGGGTTTGCAAAATGAAAAGATCAAGTTGGGCGAGCACGTTAGATGGGTCGCACTAATGTGCAACCCCAGAAAGATCGAATATTCATTCCGCTAACGACTTTCGATACCTGCAGAGAGGATGTGTTCGCGCGCAAAGAGCGTCGAGTGTCGTCTTTGCACTCGAGCCTACTCCGTTGCAAATTACTTCCCGGCTCGTTCCAACTGTTCCACGAATCGAAACCACGACCATCCGCGCGTTTCTTCCTGACGCGATACAAACATTTGTGCTCCTTCAATGAATCGAAGAATCCATCGACGACATTGTTGCATCTCTGTTACATCTTTCCTTGTTTTAGCGCTAGTTCTAAATTGAATGCTACGATTTTGGATAGGAAATATGAAAGGAAGAATATTTTTCTCTGCGCCAACTATAAATAATCTCAAGTTAATTGTCAGATGTACATACGTTATTGAAATGTGCGATTGTTGCAGGTCTCTAGAAAGCGGTGAGTGATCTTTGAAGGGAAGGTAAAAGGCATCTGTAAAGAAAATGCCGCTTCCAAAGCGACTGGTGGAGCCGGTGCTCGTCGCACGCGGTACCATTCCCGAGAATTTTCCTCTGCCCTCGGAGTTAGAGGCTGTAACGAATGGCACGCTGGCCAACACGATCAGGCAATTGTCTAGTCTGTCCAGGCACGCCGAGGATCTGTTCGGTGAGCTCGCGAGGGAGGCTCATGGATTGAGCGATAGGGCCAACTCCTTGCAGGCCAGGATAGATCGACTAGCTGTGAAAGTTACTCAGCTTGACAGTAACGTCGAGGAAGGTTCGTTAATTAACTGATTAATTAGGCAGTCTATGATCAATCCTTTAACACCGTATTAGGAACGACGCGATCCAAGCATAGACTAAAATACATTTACACAGATATATCTTTTTTCTTTAAAAGACGCGGTATATAGGCATTTTGTGTAAAAAAAATAAATAAAAAAAAAAAAAAAAAGAAACAGCGTAGGAAATTTACTATTGCATGTTTGTTGTAAATTTGCAAAATGCATTATCGTTATATTTTTTCGTTCCAGTCTCGTTACAAGATATACACATGAGGAAAGCGTTCAAGAGTTCAGTGGTGTTCGACCAACAAGTTGTTTCCAGGGACACCATGCCAACGGCGATGTTAGAAACTTATCATCAATGTGACACACCGCCACCTCTTGATAAACTTAATGTTTATAGGTACTTCAGTCTTTTTAACTATGTTAATATACAATTATAATCTGAGGTAATTTTGATCAAACACAATTTCCGGAATCATCTGAGATCCAATTTGAAGTTTATTAAGCTTAATTAAAAATATTAGAAACTGTTAAAATATAAAAGCTCCCGAAAAATATTAAAAACTCCTATTATCTCCTTATAGGGAGAAAAATTTATTGTTATTGCCAAGAAAGATATCCGATTGTCTTGTTTATTTAGTGAAACAAAACTAATTGGTTATCTTATCTAGCAGGTACCGTGTAAGTAGAAAAAATACAAAACACCTTGAAATGTGCGCAAAAAATTTACCTATTACGATATTAGAGCTTCAGATTCTTGTGTAAAATATTAGTTTTTTTTTTAATAATGCAAAAGTAATTTGTACAATAGATAAAAGATAAAATACAAACGAGTAAAATTCTATGTCGATTTTAGGGAGGACGGTAAGGACGGACTGAAATTTTACACAGATCCGAATTATTTCTTCGATCTCTGGAGTCAGGAAATGCTCAAGGATACGGAAAAGAAGTTACACGATCGAGGGAAAAAGGTAAGGAAATGTTTGTCTCCTTTCCACTTTGTTATCTACACGTGCACCTCGATTTTCTCCTTTATTTCTTTTTTTTTTTTTTTTTTTTTTTTTTTTTTTTTGTTCTTAGACACAGGGCAAGACTGTTCTCGAATTATATTATTCTTCTAGCATTTATGGAAAATATAATCAAGATATATGGTTATGCACATGTGATTAACTAACACTTTTCGAGGTGCGCTGTAACACGATACAATAGTTATTTTTCTACTTTTATATGCTAACATACATGCGATTCTAACGATTGAAAATGTCCCCTTCGTTATAGACCGAGTCTGAATATGCCGAACCGTTCAGAGAGGCAAGTCGATGGTTTGGATCTTTGTAGTTTTTTATTACCCTTATCCAGTTCTAATGAATTATCGATCGCCAACCACTCACTCATACATAATAAAGCTCACTTCTTTGTGGATTTTCATTAACCGACCTTTTTGCGCTGATAGAGATTGCGCTGATAGATGCTCGCTTTGAAAGTTTGTAGTTTACATTGCTAGGATTAGCCAATGACATCAAACCAAACACGTTCTGTAATGTTCGTCCTTGGCAAAGAATTTTTTATTGCGTAGACCGAATGATACGTTTGTTTCTTATGTGACTTTCTCTCTTATTTCCCTTTTCTTTAAATTCTGATAAGAATTTTCGTTCTAAGTTTTCATTTCCGTAACTTTCTTTTACATGCAAGTTTATTGGTTTAAAAACGACGTTCGATCTACGCAGAAGAATCCTTGTCTGGCACCCCTGTTTTTGTAAGACAAATTGTTTGTCAAAGTCGAATAGTTCGTTTCACAACCATGTCACTTTGTCGATCACTTTGTTATGTCGTTTTGTGCCAGTCATGCAACTTTTGGATGTACCGAATAGAAAAGTCTGTCATTATCATTCATCGAGCCATCTTGTAATATCGATACGAAGTCTCACGATCTCTGATCATTTCAGGATTATTTTTATTTTTGATTTGTCATATTTCACGTCGTAGGAAATAAAATTGTGGACACGTTAGAAGCAGCTTCTAAAACCTTCAATTGAAATGTATAAAAACGTTCAATCCGAAATGTTTAATACGATACACAGTGAACTTTCTTTTATCTGTCTTCGCTTGAATCGATCATATTTTTTTTTTTTTTGGGTAGGTAACGAAGCTTCGTAAAGGAAATCACTACTTTTATTTCCTACAAATCTTCTCATGTCCAGTGGTTGATCCTGTTTTTTTTTTTTTTCAAAAAATTTGAAACAAACTTGAAAGCATGCTAGTAGATTACAAAATATCTTCCATAACTTAAGCGTACAACGAAACAAATACTGGATCAAGCATTGAGTCATATTTGATTGATAAATTAAGCTTGTCTTGCACCTTTGCTGGTTACTCTGCTATAAGGCAGCCATTTAATATAGAATTTTTACCGTACAGCCTCATAGGCCTCGGAACGAGGGTGGTGGTGGTGGCGGTGGCAGGCATAAGAAGCGTATAAGGCAACCGCATAATACGAGAGAAAGGCAAAGACAGTTGGCCGTTGGTCATGGCGAGTACATTATGCCAACGCAGGGTGTTCAATACAGAGCACCTCACAATATACCTGATGAATCGTTACTGGGAATGGTGATGACCGAACCACGGCCACCTAGGCCAAACAGCATCGAACTTAGACGAAGCTATCCACCGGAGGAGCAACACCTGTACAGTCCTCCTTCTTCCGATCATTATAGGTTCGTGATTTGCTACGATGATCGTGAAAAGCGTTTGATCGATGCAACAGTCTGTTTGTTTTCACACATGAATATCTTTATCGAATGCTTTCTCTTGCTACTTATGATTTCACTGTGTAGATCATACAACACTGAAATATTACAGCGTTATTGGAAAATGGAATTTCTATATTTCTGAAAATTGATCTTTTCTTCTCTTTTTGAAAACAGGGTGGCAAATTACGTGGCTCAGGGCTATGAAGACAACTTGTACGGCTCGCATTATGGCACAGGTCAAGGGCAAGCGGGTAGCGAAACGTACCAGAGTCCTGGTGGTCAAAGTACTCCAAGCAGAAGTGGTAGATCACGACCATCGCAACCACCACCAGCTCCACCAAGCAATACTTCTAGCAATTCGACACCTACTGTAGCCTCTGCTAACAATACTCCAACACGAGGAAGATCGATGAGTACTGGTAGAGATACTCTACCACCACCACCTCCGCCTCCTGGTGAAACCATATCCTCTCCTCCTATGAATGGTAATTACGTTAATATTTATATTCAACGAGTATACCGTCACTTGGAGAAAGGGCCCAAATCTTGGAAGAGTATCCTCGAGTTTCATCTAATCGGTTTGAGGTTGCGAACCGGTTCAATTGAAATTCAATTTTAGATCGGAGACATTTAAACCTTCATTAGAGAGTACGAGATTCAAACGTTTATTTTTATTAAGTTGTTAACTAATTATTTTATTAATTGTTTATTTCAGGTTCAATACCGTCACATCTACTGAATAGGAACGGAAGTCGTTCAAATAGTCCGCTACCCAGTCATCACTCTACGCCTACTCCTCCAAATCATTCGACACAAATAGGAACAGACGAGACCGACCCTGCTCCGCAAGACTTGCCACCTCCACCTCCGACTCCTGATCCCACACCACCTAGACCTATTTCTCCACCGTGTAATATTCCACCTCCACCTCCGCCACCTCCGCCACCGCCTGTTGCTAACGGACCATCGCCCCCTGTGCCATTGACCAATGGCGATATCGCTAAAATGATAGCAACTAACCCACCCAAGTTGAAACCCCTGAAACCTTTGAAGAACATCGTGGATGGACAATTGAGGAAACCTGTTAATCCGAACATCCCCCTTGTCGATCCGCGGAATGATCTACTTAAAGCAATTAGAGATGGTAATTACCTTATTATCATTCGGATAATCAATATATATATAACTCGTTACTATTTGTTTTATACGATAGATTTGTAATAGATGTAATTTGCTCTAGATGCTAGATTTATTTAACATTATTTTAGTTTACTTACAATGTTTCGGTAAAACTTTCACGATATAACGTTACTACGCTTTGAATTGAAAAGGATTAAAGGATTAATACAGTTTCTCTAAACGTACCACGATTAAAGATGTATTGATTTTTCCAGGAATAAAATTACGTAAAGTAGAGAAGATTGAACAGAAGGAAGTGGAACGCGTGAACGCATTGAACGATGTCGCATCCATATTGGCACGACGCGTTGCTGTCGAGTTCAGCGACAGTGACTCAGCATCGGAGAGCGAGTGCGATAGCGAGGGATGGGGCGAGCAGGAAACGAATCTCGCGTGACCCAGCTCACTTCCATCTACCGCAACTGCCTCCTAGAAAAATGGCTGACGATTCTTTCGTATCGTTCGTTTTCAACGAAAGTTCCAAATTCTGTTGCTCGTCGCACAAGCAACAACACGCTTTGTTCGCGCATAGATGTCGAATAGAAATAACATGATCCGATGATTGATGTAATTGGTGTATAACGAAGAGGCACTGAATTTGAAAGTAGAAACAAAACCACAGCGAATTTCGTTGCTCAAGAGAGCATACAAACGCGAATTATTATAAGTAATATCATTAAAAGTATAACTGTGTAGTATTATAACGGTGGTTATTTTTATTATACACCATTTTATCGCCTTTAACGAGAATATTTTCTTTTTTCTCACGAACAAATATTTAATAATTTTTTTTTCTGTATTAACCAAATAAAAAGAAATTTGTTTTCACGTTAATTACAAGCTCAATGTATAGCATGTATCTATCTGAAGGCTACGATAGAAAGAAACAAACATTTAGATTTTCTCAGACGATTCTAGGAATCGTCAGCCAGAGATCGTTAATTTATTGAAGGAGAGTCTACAAAGTGCATGTAACAAGAGTTTAAGATTTCGTGTAAATTTCGACTATTTTTGAGGAGCTATTATATAAAATACACTTTTCCTTTACCTACAGACGCTTCCACTTTGTTTTACTGTTACAAATAAAAGTATGAAAGTTTACGAAATATATATAAATGCATGTTTTTTTCGATTCTCCGATTTTTAAGCAGAATTCAACGAACGTACAGGAAATTATCTCGAGTAGTATAAAGGACAGCGAGTAGGAAGAAGATACGCACATGAAACGATTTCCTATCATTGCTCGATGTCGATCATAGAGGAAGTGATTTCTTTCGGACACATTCCACGATAATATCAATACCATATAACGGAATAAATTTGAGCTTTCATTTCAGAGGCCCGATCGTCCGTGTCGCTATGACGATACGCGTAAGTCCTTACCTAAGAGACAAGCAACTGTTCTATACGTGTTGTAACGCATTGCTCCTGAAGATGTGTATCGTACGTAAACTAAACCAAATTCAAAGCTAATACTTTTGTTCTCCTTTTCGTGTTTAAGCCTGTAAAATACCTGTGTCTTAAATGTTTTTGTATGCTTGTCTACTACTACCAGATAGGTATATGTATGCGCGCTCTATCACAACGAGAGTAATAAACAAAAGTTTCCCAATTTTTTCTACGTTTTCAAATGATCTTCCATGTCGCGACCAGAATAGAAGCGACATCGCGAGGTATGAAATGTCCTTTTTATCAGCGAGGTGTCGAAAACCAAAATACTCTATTTACTTGTAATATGTAAGGACAATGTAATTACCGAATGAGTGAGAGGATTCATATTTTTTAGCATTTAGCGGAAGAATATAATATACTAATGTTGCAATGAGGATTACAGTTGCCAATTTTAAGCGTAAAAGGGGAAAAATTATTGTGATTTATTTTGCATCGACGTTGGCGAAATATGATGACTATTGGTAAGATATGATATATATATATATATATATATGTATACATAAACATTACACACACACACACACACACACACACACACACACACACACACACACACACACAGAGTGACCGTTAAGATTATTGTATAATCTTATACGCTCGAACGATAAGAAGTGTTCAGGAAATATGTTTTTATCCCTCTAGTTTCCGAACGTTACCTAAATGTTTAAAGAGACAAGAGGAAGTCTTCGTTGTCTAAGAAAGACTGAAGTCAGGAGATGCCTCTTGTTAGTCGGTTAGTTGGTTGAATTAGCACTTTTTCTTTTATTATGTACGAAAGACGTTCGATTGACTCGAACCGCGTGAAAAGTAATTTATATTTACTAATAATTTTCGCCAGCTTTAAAAGGAGCAGCGTTTTATCTTGTATAAAGTGTGCGAGGTTTAAGAGCTAAAGTTGGATGGCTCCACAATAATGTAGCATAAAATTCACCGGCAACGATACGTGTACATTCAAATGATTTTAAAGTATAGTCAAAACGCCATTATATAATAGAAATAATAATAATAAAAATGATGATGATGATAATAATAATAATAATAATAATAATAATAGTAGTATTAATAATGTAATGAACAGTTGATCAGTCTGTACTATGTTTATACACCTCCCACGCCCACACAGACACACGCGCACGCACGCGCACACACACACACACACACAAAGATAATATAATTCGCAATATAAATTTATTAAGCGTAAGACTATTAGCCGTAGGTATATACTTTTAGCTACTTCGCCAACTACGACACAGTATTTATGGAGAATTGTTTTGTAACACGACGAAACGATGAGAAAGCGTTTCAGTTGTAAGCTTAAATATCGTGCAACTTTGTATGAATGTATATTATTATGTCGTCGATCGTGCTTTCCGCGATGATGTCGCGTACTACACTATTGCGAAGCTGTTGTACCTAAATAAGATGGTTATTCCAAAGCTTAATTAAGAGAATTATCTTTGTCTTTACTAGACGATGAAAGGAGACGTTGAAATCGTACTCTTTGTACCTCTTTTCCGTTGTATCTACTTACAAATCTCGTAATCGCTCGTCACTCTTTAACATTTTTTTAAAGGTGCAAAGTAAAACGTTTATCTCCCCTTCTTCTCGGCTATCGATGAAACAATGAATAACAAATTTCCAGTAACGATAAATAGATACGTTAGTTTTGCGTATTCCAAATCCATTGCGATAAGAGTGATTTCATTCATCGTGTATGATAAACAGTATGTGAAACAGAAACTCAACCACGATAACTTTATCACGATTTAAATTGTACGATGGTATTAATAATAATAATAAATTTGTAGCAAATCTGTACAGAGCCAAATAAATCAAAAACTTTGATAAATCATCGGAGAATCGTTTATTCCGTTGCTCTCGTTATCCACGATTAAACGGTAGTCGGCTCTTTAACAATGATCTCTCTTATAAACACTTTAGAAATAACTGTTACTTTTGTTCCCTGCTTGTCGTTCGATTCGAAGAACTGTATTTCACGTCGATTTTATTATTTATTAAAAAATGAAAATTTACTTTTCCTAACTAATAAGTGAGGGTGAAAGAGAAAGGCAGGGAGAAACATGGTTTTATTTATAAATTAAATCTTTATTTTTACAACACCAAAAACAACATTGTTAAAAGACGAACTTATTGCTTAAAATTATGACATAAAAGATACATCCGAAAACATGTACATACATGCAACCAATTAGATCTTTCGACACTTTATCGACAAGTGAAATCATACGAATAGACAAATGTAATAAAAATCTCGTCTCTATAAACAATTATTAAAAAAAACTTGAATTGTTATTTGGGCATATCGAAAAGTTACCACCGTAAGAATATGTAATTTCATCGATCCTCTATGTTTGAAATTATTTGCTTCTATCAATTATATAAATGTAACAGTCATTATCACAAAATCTCGTAAAATATGAAGTGACAGGCAGGTATAATAAAATGAACATTTTATTTGGAAAATTGAGACATTACACAGATGCGAAAACAGTGGTAGGCATTGGTAGCACCGATAAATAGATGTTGAAACGATAACGTTACGTTTAGAGTGACTACAGCCGAGCTACATACGTGATTGCTCGTTCAATCATTGAGCAGTCAGTTGCCAACGACAAGAAGAACGTACCATCGATTCGGATAAAAAGAAATTTCTCCAATTTCTTCCACGTTATAACATACTCGACCGCACCAGCTTTTCGATAAATATAGTTTCAAGCACTTTTTCCTCGCACTCGTTACATTTTCTTTTTTTTTCTTTTCTTTCTTTTGTTATAAAAGGCAAGGAGAATTGAATGAACAATAGCGCTTCCTTGCCCCTGTCAATCATTACGACAATATATATATATATATAAATCGGTAAGGTTACATATAAATATGGATATCGATCAGCGATTCAAAACTTTTAAAGATTTTTCATAAAATTATCGATCGTACTCTCTCTCTCTCTCTCTCTCTCCCTTCTCTCTTGTCGTATAAATTAGATCATCCCATTTGTCACATAATATCAGAAGATCGTTGCGCACAGAACGCGATGAGTAAGACAAATGTGCGTCTTCTACGATAAGTGATAAACAATAAGTTTAGAAATATACTAAATGTACGATCGAAATAATCGCATTCGTGGCATGTCGTAATACAGACAGGCAAAAGGAACTATCGAAAACTCAGCGGACTAACTTTCGTGGCATTAATACGCTATCTTCATTTTTTATTAATTACACTACAAATCGATCGATTCATCGATTCATTGAAACTTATGTCTGCTCCCTCGGTGCTAATTAAAATAGTTTCACCGAATTCGTAATAGTCACAATTCATATGGTTGTTTATGACAGTAAGAGAACAAAGTACAAACTATCGATTATCAAATTATCATTTTATCTTTGATTGAATTTTAATCGTAACGATTAATTTTGTACTACTTTATTTCTGTCGTCTATGCTAACGGTATTCAGTCTGTACAGACATTATGTCAACTTTCATCATCAATTTTCTTTTCATAGTTTAAACGTTTTATTGTACATACATAATCACGTCCAGTTTCCTTTATAACTAAAATTCGGATTAAACTAAAAGTTCATTAATTATTGCAAAAATACGTATTTATGCTGTGAAACAAATTAAGTTATAAATGATGATTAGAACGATCTGCTTTAAATAATCTATTCTATGTGATAATAATTCAGTTGACTTATTAGTTAAGATGAAATTTTTAGGCATTTCAATTCGAATCGAAATGGCTAGATTTGTTGTTCGCCGAGGCAGTTATCTCAGATAGGAGATCGCTCACTGTCACAGTTTCATTTAGTTGCTATCAGTGAGCTTTTATTTTCGAACAATTTAGCACAATTAAGGGAATACCACAAGTACATAGATACTTAGGTATTCAGGGCAGCGTTCCTCCCTGTTTATACTTTTCTTCAATCTAAGCACTTTAACAATTCTCCTCGTCCGTTATTATGAAATATCACTTTAAGAAATTTACGTCATACAAGTTGCTGCTATTTAAACGAAACATTGGTCTGTGGAAATTATTCAAATTGAACTTTTTCTTGTATTGAAATATAGAGTAAAAATTGACACTCATCAGTCAACATTAAGGTAATAATGTCATACTATAAACGATAAATCGGAAAGTACAATACTTTCACTCACTCTCCGAGGGAAGTTACTAATTCTAGTTGCTATTTATCTCGTAAAAAAACATTTTATACAGCGTACAATATGCGACTAAATCTTTCTTTACCTATCGATATATCCTTCTTCTAAACCTGATTCTTAAAAAACATTACTCGTTCCTTTTATTGCTATTTTTCAAATGTTGCTGTTAGTTAGATATATAAATATATATGTATGTATATTTAGTAATTTCATAAATATATATATTGAATTTGTTACATGTACACGGTGAGCATATATTTCTATGAGTAGCTGTTATTGCACAATATATAGTTACTATATTATACTTTATACAAGTACCCGAGAAAGCATTATATCTTGTAAAAAAGTGTGAATAGTTGACTCTTTATATCTTTGTTAAAGAAGATTTTTATTTGCAATTATTATTATTATTATTACTATTGAGGTGTGTCTTTTGATTTAATTAACGTGTCATGTGATTAATGATTTATATTAATGTTAAAATGAATGTATATATATATATATAAACTGATATATTATATTATAAATACGTAGCATCTACATTATTTCGACGAGAGTAATGTAAGTTTAAGATAGACGTCTCGTGTGCTAAATATTAGCAGCGGTTTATCAAAAGTTTGCCATAAGGGATACATGAAAATATATAAGGCAAGAGTTCAATAATTTTACAGTATACATATATCGAATATAACTTTCTCCGAATGCTATTTATTTTCAATACGATCGGAATTACTAATATCTACTTAAGTGAAATCACGATTTTCTCAACGGGACATTTTTTAAGCAATAAGGTTCAAACGTTATAAAATAGAATTTGCAATTATCGTACATTACATATGTATTTGATTGTTAAATTATACAGCTACTATATTTTGCAACACTAACAATACAATTTAAACGATATCTGCTCATTACAAGACACGATAAACAAATTTTGCAAGTAAAAAATTCCAACTAGATAAAAAACTGGATATACATATTTATACGTATACGTATGTATGACGTTATCAATGTATACAATTTGAAAAGATATTAATTTCATCGACTGTTTCAAGAGAAGAGCAGCTTTGAAGAAACTTACATTGTTGTACGAAGCGGTTCAACTTTAGTTTCTTACAACAATAGCATCGTTTCATTAAAGAGATAATTAGACATTTCGCTTCTAATCAAATATCGCGTGCATAATATTCGTTCGATCGTCTTGTGGCAACTTGAATGAAATACGTTTCTTGAAATATACTCTGTTTGCTAACGACTCATATCTGAAAAGTAAAATACAGTGACGTCCTCGACATAGGCAATCGTAATCGAAAACAAAGCAAAATACGTGATATTTCATGACGATATTCTCCGAATGAGAAACAGATACTACATCAAATTGTAAAACTGATTTTTACAATTTATCCTTGTTAAAATGCGGTATAGCTAGAAGAGGTTTTATCACGCGTATTTGCAAATTTCTCTCACGATCATATTACAAGAGATTCTATCATTGGCACTGCAAATTACGTTTAAGATCCCTTTAATTTGAGATTATGGCCAGCAGAACAAACATTGATCCAGCCATCTCCAATTGTTATCGTTGGCATATCCGTTGGAATTAATCGCCAGAGTAATTTACACGGGTTTCGTGTAAATTAATAATTTCACCGATGAAATTAAAATTTCATCCGCGATCAAGATACATTCGACCATCGTGTGTTCGTGACTTTAACGTTGGCACTGTTATCGTTTCCCTTGACGGTCCGATCTCGCCGCTCTATTAAGTTTATCTGTCGCAAAACGAATGTCACTGACGTTACGTGGAAATGTAGAAAATACGTAGGACTGTAAAACTGGTATCCCGATCTTATGTCGTTGAAAAGAGAAAAACGCGAGTTTATTATTAAACGGAGAGTTGGTCGATGCCACGAAGTTAGTCCATGAGATCAAGATTCTTAGAATGTTTCTTTCCTGCAGACGTTCATTCCTGTTGCCATCGTGATCAGCGCAGGTTACTTTCTTAATTCGAAAGATTATTAATTTATTACGGTCTACGCTTTGGCACAAAGATCGCGTCTGTGGAAACGGTATAGTAATTGGATTTGAGCTCGAGACGATTACTCGGTAGAAATTGTCTATTTTCAGGGACACCGGTCGCTAGTTAGGTTTTACAGACTTTCGAAACTTGGGATTCTTAGAGGATCTTCCACAAGGAGCTATTAAACTGCGAAAATCTCTTCCACAATCTACATTTGCCTTTCTTATATCGTCGATGCGTTCAGCTTGACTCGAGATCCATCGATTCGAAGAGCGTCTTCTCGAATCGTAATCGAGACAGTCTGACTGCACCGCGCACAGAGATTTAATCTTTATATATAATATATACGATAAAATTCAAAAAATACAACTGTAACTACATTAAATCGAACGAAAGGACAACAAGATACTTCTCGTCATTACTTTCGAAAACGACGTGTCGAACAACGTAGAGCGTTTGAATAGCATCTTTTTTTTACAGATTAGACGAATAATTAGAATTCTCTAATTATAATGCGAACGATTACGTTAAGAAAATAATTATTTTCGAGAATACATCGAGATTTTACGTTAATTTTCCGTTAATTTTACGTCAATTTCACAAAATTTTCGTGAAACCTGGATGGAGAAAGAAACAAATTGAAAGTTTTCCGAAGAAAATACAGTGGGTTATGCTACAACGAAGAACGGTTCATCGCTAAAAATCGTCGATATCACAACGAAATGCGTGCTTTTTATCAAGGATTTTTCATACCTTGAACATAAACTAAGGAGATATTGTTGTTAATCCCTTTCAAATTCAAATGCGCGGTATACATAAAAGTCGAATAAATTAATTTTATGTTATTTTCGCGCTTTGATGCTTTTGTATTGCGTTTCTCCTGTTTATATCGTTGTATTAAATGCTTAATTATGCTCCAGACTGTGAGTTTGGAACGAACTATTCCTAGATACGTGTACATACATATTTCAGCGACGCGTTTATTATGCATAGATGTTAGAACGAACGAAAACTATAAGAAACCAACTTGAGAATCGATAACGTTCGTTCCAGTATATCCCACTGTAGTTTTGATATCGAAATATCGATAGGAACCGTTGTTCTATCAAGATCGCTCGTTGATTCGTTCGACAATCGATATAGTTGCTAATAAACATCTGACAGAATAACAACCAAATCGAGGAGATTTTTATTTTTTGATATATCGAAGCAATCAGAGATAGGTACTCCGAGATCCACGAATAAGATTCGCGGACGAAACTGATACGTGTTGATTACAACACGCTCGTTAAATGTCCATGGAAATGAATGTTTGTCGATCTACGATAATTAATCGAGCAGACATCGTATGGAAATTACGATATATAGTCCCTGATCTTCGAAATGACGCGTAAACTAACATCTCCAACGATACACGATTAGATCTATCCGAAAAAGTGAATCAAGGCGAGAGTGTTTGGCAACGTATAGTCTAATTTTTTCTACGTTATTCTGTTCGTTGCTTCACACGAAATGTCGTGGAATATCGAGCACCTCGACGTGTCCTCGATTTGGTAAATCATCTTCCCCCGAAAGACCATCCTAATCGGCATCTTTTCACGAAAGACGATTTACTATCATTCAATTTCCTATCGAATTCCACTCGAGCTTCCTTCAGCCACATTTCTCTCACAGTTTCGCCACTGCTACGCGTACTTTCCTTTCATTCGTCGAAGGATATAAACTCGAAGACGAAGCTCGAAATATTCCTCGCGTCTCGCGCGCGCGTCTATCGTAGCCTGCGAAAGATTATTCCTGCTAATCTAGTAAGAAGAAGAAAAAAAAAAGAAAAAAGAAGCGAGTACTTAAGAGCTTCTATTCGGCGTTCATTCCTCCTCGACGCTAATGTCAACGGTTCTAACCCTAGAGGAATCTGTGGGAAGCAGCTGAAGGCGCTCAGGTTCTACACCGAGCATGATGATGCACATGAAACTTTTACCAGACGCCTGGTCTCTCGGGTAGATGGTGACCGGAGCGAACTTATCCACGGTACCATCCACGTAGGCACGGAGCTTCCTGTAAACCTGCGGAAAATGCCTCCTGAGCGACACGCCCCTTAGTTTCAGTTGTCTCTGGATGTTGGTGAAACTGATTTCCCGGATTTTCCTTGGCGTGTTCTGGCCGTTATTGCCCGGCAGCGAGGTAAGCACCAGCATCTCCGGGGACTCCATCTCCCGGGTGATGTTGCAGGGAGACGTGGACTGTTGCCTACCCTGCGGCGAGGCGGATGACGAAGACGTGTGGTGCCTGTTTGCCGAGTCCAAGTGGATTTTCGCGCATCTGGATACCAGCTGTCGTTCCCATTTCACCGCTCCACTGGTCGGCACCTCGCTGACCACGCAAACGGCCACGTACAACACCAGCCTCGTATCCGGATTGTACGACTTGCAGAGTCTGATCACCTCGGCGTACAGTTCCGCTCCCATCTCTCTGGCCAGCAAGTCCGACCATCGCACGTACGTGGGTTCACCTAAGTCGACGAAACCGTTTGCGATGAATTTCTCCGCCGCTTCTGGACTCGAGAAGAAACACTTGACGGCTCCACGGCCGTGGAACGCGTAGCCACGCTTCGCCAACGCCGAGATGTGTTTCAGCGTGATGGGATCCTCCTTGGCGGAGGATAACACCTGTTTGCAGAGGCTTCCGGCTCGGGAGTGCAAGCAGGTTCTCCGATGACGCTGCCAGTGCGCTCTTCTACACTCCCTCGAGCAATACAGGCAGGTACAATTGTGACAGCTTTTGTAGGTCTTCCTCGCCTCGGCCAAGGTGGCCGAGTTACCGCACTTGTTGTTTCGGCAACGAACGATTTTCTCCGCAACGTTGCCGGCCACCAGGCCATTCGCCTCCTGATTGTTGTCGAAGGAAACTCTTCGGTGACTCAAGGGTACGCCTCTCGACTGTGCCGCAGCCGTTTTCGAGGGCATCGTGTCGCTACCCTCGCTCTTTCGTCGCACGAGCTCACCCACGTAATACGAGGCACGCTCCTCCGAGGCTCCTTGCAGCTGCACGTCCATCACACTCTTAGCGGACTCTGTGACATTCGCCAATCGTTTCGATCGTCAATAACTTTGACTAAATTCTAGAATTCCAACTTGTATTTACGACAATCGTGCTAGGTTTATCGTTTGGGCATATTCCTCTTTCTCTCCTCGGAACGTACAATTTCGTTACGAATTCCAATCCCTTCTAAATTATCCGAGATTACGAACGATTACTAAGCTTTGGATATCGTTGCAACGAATACCTTGCACGCTTAATCGATATTTCATCCAACATCTTTTCTCTAATTATAAATTACCCACAATATACGTATAGCAAGAATCGTTCCCCTTATGCTCTCAACCACAAACGATAACGGCATGATCGAACGTATTCGAAGCAGAATGGAACGTGACAATGTAAGCCATGTAACGTATACGTGAAATGAACGAATATCGTTACCATAATGTTTGCGATCGCAGAGTGTTAGCATCGATTGTATCCCCGACAGACGTCAAAGATCAACCGTTTGATCAGGCGTTTGTGTCAGTTGCACGATTGCAAGATAATTAATGTTATACGGTGGTCGTTTATTAAAAAAAGGAAAAGCTTACCCTCCCGAGTGCCTTTAATAAACAAGCTCCCGTAGTGCGAATAACGAAAAAAAGAAAAAAAAAAAACACTGTTAACGCGAGAAGATTAAAGAAGATAAAGAGAAATAGAATTTTAGAAATTTAAAGCAACAAAAAAAAAAAAAAAAGAAAAAAAAAGGAAAGAAAGAAAAGAAAATTAGTCGGTAAAAGTCAACGAAGACAAAAATGTTGAAAAAGGCCTTACTAATTTCATATATATTTTAACGATTCGCGTCTTCTGCGAATTTTGGTGGTTGTCGTCATAAATGCGATTAGCTCTCCGAGTCCCAGATTGGTTAGTTTCAGCACCGATAAATTCGTCTCTGATCGATAAGCCTCGCATCGAGACGTCTGAATTCAGGGGAGGCGAGATGCTACGATTCCGCCTCCCTGAACTTTAGACGCTGTTTTTTCTCTGCAAAGGTGTAAAATCAACGTAAGTATAACAGAAAAGAAAAAAATAAACGGGGGATCGATGTTCCGTTCCGCGTTCTCCTCGTTGCCCGACGATTTGCTTCTCTTTCTGCCCGTTTTTCTCCCTTCGTCATCGATCGTGGTTGACAAAGAGGCTAGCGATCTCGAGGCAAAGGAAAACACAACGAGAGAACAATGCAACGCAAAGACAATCTCGATCAGCAAGTTCAGCTGCTGCATCGTATCTTGTAGCGGCGTCTTGGTAGCATTTCTGCTCCGGATAATTCAAATGTTTCTCTCGTATAAAAGAACTGGAAACTTTTTATCGAGTGCTTCGAAAATGCTTGAAAAGTTGATAGGTAGAAATTTAAGAAAATTCAAGTTAAGCAAAATAGTGACTTAAATCTACCTTTTGGATGTCACAATTCTGAATTATTTGAAACGATAAAAAATATACTACAAAACACAAGCTACACCTATATAAATATAAACTACGCAATTCTTTCGTGCTGAATTATGCTGATTGCAAAACATTTTCACGTTGACTTTTGGGTCAAAAGATTTGACAAAGACGCAAGTTGATCCTTCAAAATCGTAGAATAAAGATAATAATTTTCCACGTTCTGATAAAAATATGCATAAAGTACTACTTTTCTTGTATGAAAAAAAAAAAAAAAAATGAAAGATCATGAAAAAACATATGTACAGAAAAAAAGAGAGCAAGATAAAAGGTAGTGTGTGTGAGGGGTGAATGGTGACGAGGCGAAGAGAAACGCAAGCCGAGCGCATAAATTGAGGACGACATTTACGCACAGTGTAGTTTTACGATTCAAATGTTAACATATAAATTTCATGGTTCTCAATTAGGACGATAACGCAAAAACAAAGGTAACGGAGGAAACGTTTCTTTTAAATTTTCTCTCCAGTTTTCGAAAATCACTTGTTTGTTACATTTCCGCGATGTTTTCAAATGAGATCGCACGCTAAATTTTAACGGAGATATTGCAAGATTCTACCCTATGAGTTTAATATTTATGAAAAGGTCACGCTAGCAATATCACGACGTTTCGCGTATAATTAACTTTCCGGCGAATCTTTTATCGTACGTGGAATGGTATATCGAGATCATAATTTATTTGAAACATCTATGTTAACGTTTGTTCTTGAACCACGCTGTGCCTGTACAACACGGATACGCATACGCAGGTATACATACATATAACAGAGAGATTGGCATAAGGGAAAATGGTAGATTAAAATTTCTTTGAGCCTCTCTCAAGTCTTCTCTCTCTCGAGAGAGGAACCGCTTCAGAACGAAAACTTACATAGTCCTCCTACCTTGGAGGTCTTGGCGTAGGTCGCTGCAGCTCTTCCCGGCTTTTGCATTAGCCTGGCCGATGTTAGTTCGATGGCGCATGGTGGCGGATGTACCGGTTACGACGGGCCCTGGCCCAGGACTCGGGGTACGCGACGCGGATGGCAGGCCAAGGAGGGAGTCAAGGACGTCCTCCAGGGTCGTGGAACCCGGGCTCGGTTTGTTCCGCAGAAGAGCTGCCGTCGCCATCGCCTCGTCCGTATCGCTCTGGCCCGATCCTAATCGGTTTCATGCATGGGGTCAAGAAAGAGACTGAGACGTCCGCGTCATCCTCTTGGCCTCGAAACGTTTGTCCGTCAGTCTTATACGTATGCGTCGTTGAAATTTTTATTGTTCGTCCGATCGAATTATTCGTTCGTCGAGTCCAATTATTTGTCCGTTTAATTCCCGGCGTATAAGTCGCGATCCTCGACGGGATTGCAAAACATTTTCAATTTATTTGTTATTTATCTTTTATCCTTGAAAACCTAAACCTTTCTGGTTTATTAAATTTCTACCTTAGCCGAGCTCTTTTAACGTAGTCTATTTTAAAGCTGTATATAAATCTTGCTTCTCGATGACAACGTGAAAAGTGACCACAAGTTATTCGATCATTACAAAAGGGGATCACGACTTTGAAGAGGTTGGGAAACACACCAGTCCAGTCTCTAGTCGAATTATTCAGTCGTCTTATCTTATGCTCGGTCCTGTCTTACGATCGATTTCATATTTCTCCTTTTGTATATTTGGTTCAATCAAAGCTACAAAGGAGCCTTCAAGTAGCTATCGATGATGGAGGAGTCGATATAGTCGGAGAAATCCTCGAACCGTACCCGAACCGACTTGACAGTTATATCATTTCAATGTCTTCTTACGATATGGTTGAACGCAGTTTAATTGGAAAGCGCGAATATCAATACGAATATCAATATCCGTATCGCGTGGCTTGTTGGAAATTCGTAACAGACACCATCTTTTGCACATTAATTTATTAATTGATATATTAGGCAAGTTAACGAGCGACCAGTTGTAGGTTGTAGACTTTGTTGCACAAACTACACCCTCTTACTTTCTTGTTTCGTCCTTTTAGACTCACCTAGACTCTTTTAATCTTATTTAAAAATGCAACAAACTTTTCAAAACTTTCCATAATAGCCACATACTACGTTACACTTAAGTAATTCTTTCCAATTTAAACAAATGAATCGCGTTTTTCAAGTAAGATATTTCTCTTTCGTATCGATACATCGCAAGAACAAACGATACAAGCTTTCAAAGGAATATGGGCAAATATCCGCGACTGGCAGAGTACTTCTTATCCGAAATTTATGATCGCGCTATAACGAGCATCGTCGATCGCCACTTGAAGCGTCCTTTACCAAAAGCGTGTACGCGGAAAGGTCGAAGATCCTCTCGTCCGACCATCAAGATTCTAGGGTGCTCGTCACGTGTTTCTCGTTGGGGATGTTCGTTAAGGTTCCTTTCGCGCGTCACTTTTTCTCCCTTATGGTACAACCGCGTTGAGAGCCACGTCAAATTTTCACTTTGTCATTTTACGCGTGCCGACCATTATGTTGGTCAAGTCGAACGAACAGTTTAATTCGACGACGCCGTTCGCGTATACGTGAGCGTTCTTACCTCGATCAAGCGAAAGAGAGACTCGTTTCAAGCGTTTTTAGAACATCGGCGATCGCTACGAACATCCTTTCAGGAGTTTCTCTCGTAACGGGCACCCAGAATTTCCTTTCGTCTCAGCGAAAGTTTCCAGCGGCATCGTTGGCTCGATCGTAAACTCGAGCTCGCGCCGCTCGTAAAAATAGACAAAAGAAAATAGGAAAATCTGCGAATCGAATCGTTCGATGAGACGTTCTTTCGTACTCTCAAACTCTCAACGTTCCCAGATGATCTGCAAAGCCGGATATCCAATGACTATGCAAAATGTCTGCGAATGTTCGCGAACGTTGATGCGGATTTATCTCGCGAGGAATGCAAAGCACGCATAAATGGCAAATAATTTCGAACGTAAAGAAAATTCGCTGTTCCGGCTTCGTAGCGATTCTGTAGCATCGATGCTGCTACTAAACGATGCTGATGATTTTGCGCGTCTGTTAAAAAATACGCATCTGATGGATACCCGGCTTGAAGATGGCCAGTATCTTTCGAACTCCTTCGTACATACACATACGTGGTTTCATCTTTGGTGTGTGCGAGGAGGAACAGAACGGAGTTAATTATTAACAGAGAAAAGAGGAGGAAAATGAGAAGAAAAAAAAAAAGAGAGGAGCAAAAGGAGAGGAAATGGGGAAATACATAGCGGACGCCCTCGATTTTTCTTCACCTCTCATCTACTTCTCTACGTTTCTACGTGTACTCTACTTGCACGCTTCTACACAGCTACCGGATACACTAGAATATATATACGGATATACTCGTACACTAGCCTAATTGCGGCGTTTGCGACCACTTTCCCTCGCAAAAGCGCAGAAGGCAAAAACGAAGCCGAAAAGCGTTTGGTGTTCTTCTCTGTTTTTAACGTTATCAACGATTTTACATGTAGATGACGCGGGTGCACGTACACACGAGCCTCGACTCTTATTTCCCCGCCGGAACAACAACGGAACAGTTTTATTGTTACACGCTCTATTTCCGGCTGAAAATATATCAGGCCGACGCGAACGTACGAGTGTACACACTGTATATATGTGCGTGTATGTGTGTGTATGCGCGCGCGAACGCGAATCGTTCTCAGCGATGCGTTGTATGCAAGAACAAGCTGTGGCGAATAAAACTACGTATCTCTATGTGACGAAAAGAAAAAAAAAAAAAAAAAGAAAAACGGAGGAAGAAGAAAGAAATGGGGAAAGAGAGAAATGAAACGAACGAAAGGCAAAAGCAACGACGGCGAAACGAATAATAGCACTTACCGTGACGACACAAGCAGAGTGCGTCAGCCAAATTAATCGATACACGTATACAGGGTGATAAAAAAGACTGAGACTTTAGTGGCTCTCGCCGAGAGAAGAAAAAATGATTGATCAACGTAGGTCACGGGGTAACTATAGTTGCGGGTCAAGTATTTATTATCCTTTACTATGAGTACTATAAACCTCGAAACTCTTGAATCTCTTTCAATTGTCCTGCATGTATGCGCATATGGCGGACATACTCGACTAGAGACGTACAGTATATTTTGAGAAGAGGAACGCGATGTCCTCGGCTAAAACTCTCGAAACTGAAAGGAATCGGTAAGAAGAGAAAAAGAGATACAGGTGGAAGAGGTTGGAGAAAAAAAAAGAGAGAGAGAGAGTGAGAAAGATTAAAGAAGAATATGTATTATAATATCGAAGAGCGTATATAGGGTATATAATATAAAGGAGGCGGAAACAACAACAACGCAAATAACACAAAAGGTAAATGACAATAATTTATTGCTGTCAAGGGTAATTACGTTCTACAAAGAAATGATAAATCGTTGGTGTGTCCGAGCAATAAGTACGAAATTATGTACTTAAGAAAGGCAAAAAGCACCGGCACGCAGAACCGTTCGGTATAAAGTACATAGAAAGAGAGACACGCGCATGAACTCGCCGATCGGCGCTCTATGAGAAGCAAACGGACGATTCCTCGATCGATCGATCGATCGATGAACGCGAACGATCCAGCTGATACAGCTTTCATATGCTCTAGCTAACAATAATGCACAAAACGTGCAGTCGCGAAAAAAGAAAAAAAAAAAAAAAAAAAAAAAAAAAGAAGAGACGAAAAGGAAATAGACGCAGAAACGATCAAAAGTAACTACATGTATATCTATATATATATGCGGCATATTTTTACCGTCGGTTCTGCGAACACTGCACTCGTTATTAAAGAAGTAACAATAATAATAATAATAATAATTAATAATAATAATAATAATGGTAGTAATAATAATAATAATAATAATAATAATAATAATAGTTGCAGTAGTAATAATAATAATAATAATAATAATAATAATAATATCAACGCGTTTGCAGGTAATAATGAACGGTGTATACGAATCGTACGTAAACTATTTTTCTTGTATGTATACATATATAAGTGTTTCTATACGTGTCATATACTGAGCTCTGTAGCTATAGGTAACATGTATACGTCGACAATTTTACAGCATAAACATACATGAAACGCAAAAAAAATAATTACTACTGGTAGAAATAATAAAGGAGGAGAATCTACTAGCATACTATATATATATATCTATATCTGAGACGGTAGGTTCCGCACAAAAATTACATAGAGGTGTATACAATGGTAAGGGATTTGTATGTCCGTCTCTGTATATGAGAAGCGAAAGGGACGAGAAACAAACGATAGAGAAGAAGAAGAAAAATACGGAGAAAAAAATGAAAAAGAAAGGCAGGTGGAGAGATACTCGTGGATCAAACAGGGAGGGTTCTTTCTTCATGGAGTCTTCCAACGACGAGGGGCGGTTGTAACAAAGTAACAAAGTTTACTCTACGAGACAGTAGTCTCTGTTTAGTGACGATAAATAAAAAAAAAAAAAAAAAAAAAAAAAAAAAAAAGTAATCGTGTTGTATAAACGAACGGGGCTTGTAGAAAGTCTACCAGGAGGTCTGTCGACACGCGGAGTCGAGAGACCACGTTGTGGAATGACGAAAACACATTTACGAACGGAACGTCGATGAGAAGATTCTTATAGATATAATCTCTAGATAGACCTTTATATGTATATAAAGAAAGAATCTTTGATACGCGGGATATATATATTTTTCTTAAAATAACATCTCGCGTGTCAAGCTCCTAAGAAATTCTTCAAAATCAATTTTGACGTCGATAATTTTCATAAATGTCCGAATAGTTGCTTTTGGACTCAAAATCGACGTTAATCGGAGAATTTTAAACAAGAAATCATAAAATATCTAAAAGAGAGTGTGTCGATATCGAAAGCTTCGAATTACCGTTGTGTTTTGTGTGCTTCGGTTTTATTACGAAAATACGTGCTCTATGTGTGCGCGTGTGCGTGTGTATGCGTGTGTGTTTGGGAATTAATCCAGACCCTCGAGCAGTAGTAACTCATAGTTGGACGTTGACGAGTATAGCAAGCTGACGAAAACGATAAACGGGGGGGGGGGGGGGAAGAGGAGGAGGAAAGAAGACAGATTGTGATAATGGACGTGTGGGCGTAAAACTTTAATCTCGACATTGTTTTTAAATAAAAAGTTAATGTGCGGACCAGATAGTAAATCGACTGAGTCAGACGCCTAACGTTAGAGACATTGCTCTTTGCTAAGTCGCGAGTTTTCTACCTATACAGATAATGAAAGCACTGCTAGTGAAATTCCCACCAAAAGGAGTTTAATTATTGCTGTATAAACGATACAAAATTACAGACTACTTGTTTATTCTATTAAACGAGATTAGACCCAAACGAAGTAGCTTTCGACGCTGTTTTTAAGAAAAAAATAATAAAAAAAAAAAAAAGAAAAGAAACAACAAAAAATCTAACAAAATTTGTGTGAAACGCTGCTCCTTCTGGATGCAATCTTGAAAACTTAGTCTGCATTGCACCGCGTTTAAGATTAAACGTATATTGTTTATACTGAGTGGTTTATTTTTATATATTTTATTTATATTTCGTTGCTTCCGTTTGCCGTTTACTATACAATTTTCAAAATACATGGCAACCTTCTTCTGTGTATCGTGCATGATTGAAAATAAACAAAGTTCCACTGTGTCGAATGTTTGAGCGTCGAAAATGCAAATTGAAGTACGTGCTTTCTGCGTTACGAATACAAGAATAATTAACATTTACGTAATTAAGAGACTAAAAGCTATCCCTAGAAACATAGCAACGCGAATATTTTCCAACATCATGCAACAATCTTGTCAACAATTTTTTCATCGATCTTCTATCAATAACCCGTTTCTTTAACAACGTTTGCAGAAGAATAATTTGCATAACAAACACAGTTGCAACACCATCCTTGTGTCTTGTAATACTTGTCGAAGTTGCCCGTTATTCTACGCAAGAGAAACAAACGCGCGAAGAAGCGGTATACCGCGAGAAGACACAAAAAAAATGGCGCAAAAGCTGCGTAACAAGGACACGATAAAGTCTGCGATCTTTAAACGTGCGATGGGTACCTTATATAATGTACACGAATGGTGTTTTGCATGGTTCGTAGAAAAATAAAAATTCTCGCGCTTTCTACAGAATCCCTCGTCGTAAGAATTATATACAGAAACAAGCGGAAGTGTGCGTGAAACCGAAGAACAGTTTCCATCGGAAAATGCACACATTTTGCCAAAGTTTTGCTCGAAACTTCATAATCAATCGTCTACGCTGGCACGTGTCTAATTACGATCAACAAGGTAGAGAAATAAATTCGTTCCGTGATCGAAATCGATACGATACCTTGTCGTTTCGACGTATACGTCGGCTTTGGTTTTTCCAAAACTCTTCGAAGCATGAAGAAATACTATACGGTCACGCGGAGGAGAACGTGAGATCACGACAAGCCTGTGACGGAAACGAATAGAACAGCTGACAATTGGAGAGCAGCCCGAGTCAATGGCGTGCGTCACAAACGTAATCGACGTGATTGTAGACAGACCACGGTCTTAGAAACACGTCAGAGAAACCTTTTCCCAAAGATCGTTCACTGCTCCCTGCCAAGTTCCGTCGAAGAATCTCACGGAATACGTACACGCTTCAGTTGTGAGAAGAAATCGTCAACGAGAGGACGGGGACGCGTCAAAACAGATTTTAATATACAATATCACGTGTAACTTTTGATATGTCGAAAATACGTCGAAAAAGAGCGACTTTCTAACGATCGATGTTCTTTAGCGTCTTACATCGAGTATCGTAGAATTCTCTTTCCAATTAGATATTTCAGAACGGGAGTAAAAGAGGTTTAAACTGTTTGGCAAACTGTCTAGAGTCGTTATTCTTGATAGTGATACGTTTTTAACCTCGAACACTGCTAGTTTGAGAAAGTTTTAAGTTGAAGATAGGTAAAAAATAACGAATGTATAATATTTCGTTAAATTCGTATTAACGTTATATCGCGACTGAGAAAGCTTGAAGTAAAATGTCATTACGTATTGCGAATTACGTAAACTCTATCCATACTCCTTTTATCCAAACCAGCATTCCAAAAAGTTTACCTATATTCTCTACTAATATGCCAAAATATGCCGTTTACGAAGACCGCTAACTTTCCCCCTTCGCCTTTTAAAGAACGAATTAACGCCGACGAGCGTTTCATCCAATAGTCGTCGAGTAGTTAGCCAGCCTACCAACCACTAGATACATACTTGAATTTCGTGAAGATTTCCTATGAAACAGGAAACGAAAGAACAATCGAAGAAACGAACCGACTTTCCAAACAACGTTGTCAACTCGTCGACACATGGAATTCGGAAATACAAATAGTCGTAGAAACGCGCGACGTGAATCGTCTTCGTCAGCTTAGATAGACGGGTGGTGAGGGACGCGTCGAGGAATCGTCTGTGTGTTTTTTGTTGACGAATGTTCGCAATTGTACGTGTTCTCTTGTCTGATGTCGTTTGCTTTTGATTTTCCGCTAGGCGAGCAGCAACTCACCGCGGTGATGACGCTGCTGTTGCTGTGGTTGTTGTTGATGGTGAAGCTGACGATGATGATGATGATGATGATGATGGTGATGGTGATAATTGAGTGTGGAGGACGGTGATGGACCAAGACTATCGCCGCCACCTAGCTGCTGTTCATATTGTTGATGCTGCTGCTGCTGCTGCTGCTGGTATTGACCATCGTCGTGTGTTGGTGTCAAATCCCAGAAAAGGCCGGAAATCGCGGAATCGACGCAGCTGCATGACTCGGTGGCTGTGACGTTGCATCCGGGACAGCAGTCGGTTTCCGTGGCCAAACTCATCGGTGTCTCCGGCGATTCCGCGGGTCTCATGCCAACGAACGAGCTCTCCATCCAACACAGCTTCACGCTCCCTTCGAGGAGAAGTTTCATTTCATTAGATGCGGCATGAAGAAGCCAGCGGGGCGAGCGCGGTGTGTGTTCTTTTGGGTAGCTTCTTTTACGATCGATCCGCGATTCCTTTCTGGGAAAACGACTACGGCTAACACAGCGAAACATAGTAACGGCATAGAACTCTACGGACGTAGCAATTCGTAACAATTCGTAGCAATTCGTGGCAATTGATCTTCTGCAACCGTGTAGCATTATGACTTTGTTCGATTTTAAAAAAGGATTGTGTATTTCCGACTTATTTTACTTTTGTATAAACTGGTTGTATACTAATAACACACGAAGTTAGCAGTTCGGCAGTTCGAGGTTTATTGTTCTTAAACACGACACAAATCTCTGATTAGATCGTGTTAGTCAAGCTCTAACACGGATGTATTAATCACAACGCAAATCAAGCTGAGCGGATCGGCACACACATATACGTGATCGGCAAACCATGTTATGATAGTATGTAGTTAGTGTAAGATCGTGGTAAGACGTGAAGGTTTTCGGGGATGTCGCTCTGAGAATTGGACGTCGCTGATGCTTTTCGAAGCGTGTCGCGCATTGGACTTTATACACCGAGTTATACGCAACAGGATGAGTAACGTGGACGTAACGCGACCAAAAGATATCGTGTGCATTATAAAAGTATACGAAGTAGTAACAGCTGACCACGTGCGCGTTATCTTCGCACTTCGTTCCCTGTTCACGATGTTTGTTTTAATTTTGTCCTAAGGTCAGACAGAGTAGCGGCTAAGTTCGCTAGCACCGACAAACGTATACGGAGACAGAGGGGTGTGACTTAAACTTCAGGGTGATCTATTTTTGTAGCAGGACGGCCACGTCGGTACAAAGCTGTCGAAATAGCAACCGACGGTCGGTCGCCTGCCTATGTGTATGCATACTTTCGTCGAGACTGTCGCGATTAAAGATGAGGGTAGACCGAGGGAACGGATGACACACGCGGTGGTCGTCAGATGGAAGTCGAGAAATAGCCGAGCAGACGTTCCATTCCCGCTCCCCGATCGTACCACCGTTTTTTCCTCCCTCGCCACGATTCGACCTTGCTTCGCGAATTCGCGCGCTAGAAATACAATTCGGTGTCAAGGCTGTCGGTGAACACCATTACGGGAATTTTCGTGGCAATCGTCTTGCTGCTTCGTTGGTTCGCTTATGTCGATCATACGGGAGATGATTCCTTCCACCGAGAAGGATTCTTTATGTCGCATTTCCTATCTCTCTCCCACCCCCCCCCCTTTCTCACTTTCTCTCCCTTTTACATATCAGAGTCAGTGTTGTAACTACGAAGACAAAAGTAGTCGCAGGAGATGAGCGGGATATGTCTTGGAATACGAGATGTGACAAATTTCCAAGGCTAATTCTGTTTTCCTCAAAGTTGCAAGAACAAGACGGTATAGCTCGATCCTCCCTTCACCAGCATGCGAAATACAAAGATTGTACATCGAAGCCGAGAATTCCAAAACAGCACGAGCTCACTTCTCGACACTACACGTGTCATTCGTCTGACGTTTACCGGATCATTTAGTCTCATTCAAGACTACTCCTAATCGTCCTTCGGAAATAAAAATAAGCTGCCATCTTTACTTTACTCAAATCTCAAAGCAACTACATACTTTGAAGGCGATGAGCCGATATTCGCATAAAATTTATACACGTGTCATTTTCGAAATATTACTGTCACACCTCGTAAATTCGTAAAATCGTAAAACCGAATTTCTTTTGTTCCATTGTGATTAATTTTCACGACTGCTCGAAAAGTCTGTGAGATACAGTGGACCGTTTGGTCGAAGAGAAATCTACGCTGTGCAACACGAGGAAAGCGTTTATATACATATATCTACAGAGTTGGAGTCATTAGAGGAAGAAAGAAGGAGGTTATTTTTTTTCAACGGGACAAGAACGAGTGGATTCTCGCGTGTTAACGTTAGTAGGAACACCGCGTCGCGACACCTTGAAAATATCCGGACGATGTTGCGGGCACGTGAACCAACGCAGCATTCGCAGTATGAATGAGTCTGCACGCGTGTGAAGAGGGTACGTTAACCACGTTTTCTAACCATCAAAGGTTTTTGTTGAATGACCGCGTTTTTGAAAGCAATTTTCGTTAGTAAACACGAAACAACCAAGAGAACGAACAAAGACAGAAGAGACAGCCAAGAGAGTTGCTAGTAGTGCTTTGAACTAGCGTATCAGAGACACGTCGAATATTATATATATGTATGTGTGTGTGTGTGTGAGAGAGAGCAGTAACAACGAGCGAAAGAGCAAAATTTATTTCACGACATTCCGATCGGGAGTTAGGTAACAATACAGTGACAAGACGTGTAAGAACAGTAACAAGAGAAACCCAGAGACAGACGAAAGAAGAGAGGCGTCTAGGTCACAGAGTAAAGATGCAGAGACAAAGAGAAGAAATTCACATCAACAGATCAGGAAAACTCAAAATTACCTTTGTCGTAGAGAGTAAAAGTAGTAATGGTGTAGTGGTGGTGGTGGTGGTAGGATGGTTTTTTTGGCAGGGGTTGTTTAGTGCTCACCTCTGGGGCTGGTCGACCTTGCTCCGCCCCTGTCGTCCCAGTCTTCAGGTCGAGGTCGAGGCGACAGCCTGCCACCTCCACCAACCTCCTGACCGCTTTGCACGTAATGCACAATGGCCGAGGTTACCTCCTTTATCGAGTTCCTTACCTCTAGCTGCTGATTCGTTGTCTGCTGCTGTTGTTGTTGCTGTTGTTGCTGCTGCCAACAAAAATTTCGCTTTCATCACTCTATACCTTTTTCTTATGCTTTTCCATTCTCAAGTTTAATCAAAATACATCACTTAATAACCAATTAATATTGAATTATCGAATCATATTATCGTCAATTATGTAACTACGATAATAACTCAATATATTTGAAGAGCTATAACAGAAGCCTCGATAACGAAAAATGTAATTCGATTTTAATTACTTTATATAGAGCTATACACGATTTTACGCAGACAGTTAATCGTTGTTTAAATATTCGTTATTGATATAGCAACTAGAAAATGACGCAATGTCGAGTGTTACGAACTAATAATCTGTTATTCGCGAATTGTAAAGTTTCGATACCATTATTCAATTCTGTGTGTTCGCTTTGCGTTATAAGGCACAACTTCATATTAGCGAAATTTTCATTTAGTTTTTTTAATCCCATCGAATTGCCAGTGCTAGAACATAGAGACACAAAATACCTTGTACAAAGCGTTGCCAAATATAAACGATGTCGCGTAGCGATATATCTTTGTCAATAAATGCAAATAGCTTGGAAGAACAAATTTAATAAAACCTTAGACACGCACATTGTTCTAATTTCCAATAAATTTTCAAGATTATTTTCAATAGATTCCAACGTTCATGAGAAAAGATATTTTCGCGGGAAAACTATTTTTTGGTAACGAAAAGTTGATTAAAAGCTTGAAAAGTAGGACAATGTTCGCGGCATGGTTCGACCTTGGGGCGGAGGGGTTGTCTGTGATTCGGATAACAGTCAATTTGTACTCGAGTTGTAAAGGCCACGAGACGTCAGAATGTGGATTACTGCCAAAATGTCTAATTATAGAGAAATCGCTGCATTTGAGCGCTGTCTGCACAAATTAAAAATAAATTGGACAAAGGAGAAGCGAGGTGGACGTAGACGGGGTAGGGGTCACTCACGGTTCGAGGCTAAATATCGCGCATTTGCGAACGATTATTCAAGCGAGGAAATTCGACTAATCGTCTCCGACATATTTACATCGTAAATGCAGATTTACTTCTGTTACGAATGATGAAAATATCAGTGGTATGACTATTTTGGATCCGACGACAGCTTCAGAGAATGATAAACACGATAACATTAATGCCAAATATTCGTAAATAGTTACTGTCACATTTTTAAAGTAGAAAAAGAATAGTTTAATCTATTACATATGTGGTGATGAAACATTTTTAGAAAATATTATCTAAATAAAATATATCTTAAATGTATCGAATAGTAAGTGTAATTTTTTAAAAGTAAAGTTGAAAAGCTGCTGTGAAACGTTAAAGTTGCAATGTTAAAGAGACATGAAAGACAATGGTGTAACACGAGACTTTCAAGGTTTTCTAATACGAACCTTGTTTGCTGCTTGCAACTGGGGAAGAATACCCTGAGCAAGACGTTCTGCCGGTGTTCGCGGGTTCGTTAGCCGTTCTTGAGAACGCCAGCCCAAGTACGGCTGTCGATGATTGAAAGACGACCTTGTTGAACTCGCTGGCGAACTTCCGGCACTGTTTAGCAGACTGGTACTCCATCTTGAGAATACAGGTGGCGTGGGACTTGGACTAAGAAGGGCACCTAAAGAAATTTAACGGAACGTATTAACACGTAGTCGCAACGTAGCGTTGCGTAGATTTCCTTATTCTACTTTTCTAGTCAAAATATGCTTGATAAAATTTGAGACACCTTGTACAACGTTCCCAAACTTCCTGATCAGAGATCCTGTAAAACAATTCGTATATTCGATTCTTAGAACTGAACAGTTGTCAACAAATACAAATAAATATAGACATAATTATTATGGTAATACCGCGATACGGTGTTGGCGTCTTGACTCGTTTTACAAGCGAGTATGTTACTTGATCCGGATTTGAAATGGATTATGCTGGAAGACTTTGATCGATGGTTCTGCACGCCGAATAATACGTTGCCCGGGAACTTTTCAACGACAGAATAAAAGCTTGACAGCTGTCTTACATTGACGTTACCAGCGAGCTGCTACGAAGGTATTTGAGCTCGATGTTACTGGGAGTGACACGCGTTTCGTGTATGCTGCCCAGGGATAGGCGTAGCTAACTTTATTCCTTTGTTATTGGTGTCAATTAGTAGAGAGACTTTAGAAAAAACTTGAAGTAGTCGGTAAATATTACTGGGTAAAAATAATATTGCAAATTCGTTTCTTTGAATGGCAATTCTATTTTTAAGCTTTTAGAAACATCAAACTAATTCTGTAAAAACTAAACTCCTTTTAAAATCTAAACTTTAACTTTCACAATGAACAAGTTATGCAAGAATTTAGAAAATTTATCGCAAATTATTTAGAAAGATTTGTATCTTCAGGCCTGTATTTAAATAAAAAAAAAAAAAAAAGCAGAATGAAAAAAGAATTTTGTTTGTCAATTACGAGTTTTCTTAGAATCAGAAGGAACAATGAAAATCGATACGAAAGATGCAATAACAATCGAAAGAAGAAGGGAAGGAGAGGAGAAGATCAATAAAATTTATAATCTTTTAAAAAACTACGAAAGATAATCTTCCATAAATCTGTTAAAATCAAAACTGCCGAGAGCACGGTGAATCGTGGTCAGGCGTCGTTTAAAGAAAGTGCCTCAACGAACTTTGCCCTTTTCAGGCTACCATCCGAGCATCGGATCCGCGCCAGCAGCTCATATTGGCACCAGCCCTTTAAATCTCGTAATTAGAGCCCTTCCTTAACAAATCGCATTCTCTCGTTAGAAACGTCCTTGAACGTTTCCCAGCCGCCCTGCGAAAGTAGGGATCTGCGCTGCTACTGCAGTCGGCCAACAACGTGGCGGGATAAACCTCGACTTTGTCGTTAGCAGACGACTACCCGGTAAGGCCGAATTAATCGAGTTAACCTACCCTGCTAAATTTATTAGCCACTTCCTATTAGCAGTTACTCACCGTAGCCAGAGAATATCCGCGAGACTATGTCGCTTGAGAAGCGAGAGAGATGCAGACACGAGGATAAATGAAATTGGCCGACACTCGACTCTCGCGTTACGTGCTAATTTCGGACGTTGCACGCCTTTTCATTCGAAGAGGAGTTCGATTTGCTTGGTATTGCGCTGTTTCATTGCGAATCGTTCTCAATAGGCAGCTATTGTGCCCTCTTTTTCTTTCGCTCGTAACATTTCGAAGAACCTGATATCAACTTTTGGCTACTTTCCGTTTGTATTAAACTGTTTTCCAACTGCAGCGAGAAGGTCGGGGACAAGTTTTTGTCTTAGGGGCAAATAAAGTGTGAAGCGAGAAAGCAAAAAGAATTAAATTAAAGATGGGAAAGGAAATTAAGAAAAAAAGATATGCAATGATTGGTAAGCACGTATTCGCGAATTCCTTTATACTAACATAAAGCGTCGTAAAGAACTATATTAAAATTTGTGGCATTCAAAATGTAATAAATACTACATTTAATATTCTTTGTTTTCTTTTTACAGCAAAACAAATTGTATATCTGAAGGAAGATTGCGAGAAGTTATATTTGTTATGTTTGAAGCGTTAAGAGAATCTTCCTCAGGAGATCCTTATACCAGTCAATGTTATATAATTTCAAAGCAAGAGCCATTAAACTCTCTCGCAAAAAAGAGCTTTTACGGAGTAATATCTTTAGAAGCCTGCATTCACTTCTGAATAATCGCGAATAAATATTCAAAAGATGTTGCGCAAACTAATATTGAGCTCTGTGACGTATAATCTTAAAGCTCTGTGCTTTAATATTTGTTCACGGCATTTGAGGACTCGTACTCGAGCGTTTGTTCGTTTATTTTTCTATAATCCCCAGAAATATCTTAAATAAAAACGAACAAACTCACGAACAAGAAAGATTAATAGAAAAAGATCATTAAGAGGATGCTTACCTGTAGTCGGCTGTCTATTGGAAGACGATGAAAGGGACGAGAGGGAAGTGGTTTTCGAGCCCAATGCACGCCATCCTCCGTGTTGCGACGCGTCGGAGTGCCTCTTTAACCGGAAACCATCGCGAGCCGCGGGAGAATTCTTGTACCAATCCGGGACGTTCAGTCGTTGCAGAGACCTCTGCACTCTGAGTTCGTGCTCGCTGGGCACGCGTTCGCCAACTTTCTGCAACTCGTTCTCCGGCGGCTGTAAAGTAACAATTTTTTTTTAATCAGTAAATTCGTGCAATTATTCCTGCTTCCCAATCTGGAGAATTTACAATTTCTTTTTATTAATAAGCGGAGGGACGATTTGAGACAATTTAAAATTTGCACCGTGTTACAGAGGAAGTGGCAGCAAAAAATTACTATGAATTTTTTAAGATATACTCGGAATTTTACTACACGTAGATATACCGTGTAAACATACCAGCTGAAAATTTACATACAACGTTGAAATTATTCGCTCTAATTTATTCAATTATTCTTAGCAAAATACCCTATTAAACATATCCCATATATTAAACGTGAGAACCTCGCGATCCTGTTTATGACTTCCATGATACGTAATTCACGTTCGAGTAACGTAATCGTTGTATTTCGATGAGGCCTTTCTTCTCACGATTGACTATAATGAACGAAAGCAACATGTATATATAATCTGTCTCTATTACACGCTTCAATTTCTTGCCCGTTAAATATTTTGTAATTCTATTAATATATCACTGAAAAGGTACACGTTGTTTCGAAGCACAAAAATCATTTTGAATTCCATCTTCTACGCAATTTTGTAAATTATATTCAAGGTCTAGTAATATCTTCTGCTACAATGTTTCATGTAGAAATTTAATAACAGAAGAATACTACGGAATATTACAGATATTACGTAAGAACTTATAAAATTCCTTGAAATTACGTAAAGTGTAGGTGTAAGTAAGTACTTATTACGAATAAATATGTAACATTTCTGCTATGAATAAAGTTACCTACTTATACAATACTTTTATAGTACAATAATTTCGATAGAACTTTTGCTCTCTTTTGAAAGATTCTAGTATAAGAGAAGCAAATAAATGTTAAAATAAATTTCATGATATTAGATTGAATATTAGATTCAGAATAGTCAAATATATATCGTTACGTCGCGTGAAATGGTCCGTGCGACGTCCTTCATGGCCTGGCCGCCAAGGCCCACACCCCGTTAACAACGACCCACAATAAACCTAATAAACCGATCCCTTTTTTACTTTCTCGCTATTCATGCATTTTCGGTTATGGATGGTCCTTAAAACAGTCCTTGGGCTTATTGCACGCTCTTACGAATTACGGAGACAAGCAGATGTTTGCCTAACAGGAAAGTAGGTTTTTCCCAGAAACAAGGGGATCTATGAGCCCCGCTGTCAGGAGACTTTCTCCTCAGATTTTCATCTATTCGCGATGGCTATAACCAATGGGTATCGCGGATCGTTACCCTCACTTTCCCGCCGAAAAGTGCGAATAGCGAATCCGCGTTCTTAGTTCAAAAAGGGCACACCTACGTCAAGCTTTCCTCCGTAACAAGACGAGACGGGTCCCTACTGTTAGTCCGACTACGATACAGTCAGCTACTGCTCTTTTAACTCTCAGTCTCTCTTTTCGTCTATCCAGTCTCTCGCGATAATCACCAATACGGTTTCTAAGTTTATCTTCGCGACTACGACTTCGTTCATAAACTCTAACTTCCATTCGGTAATAATAGACATATTCCGAGACGGTGTAACAAGTGTATGGTGTTACGGTGTAAGTTGTTGTAAATATATCATTATCAATAAAACTGTGAGTCCAGTTTCATTACAAAACAACCACCCCTATTATCCCACAAGAAATAGGGGATCGACCTGTTCGTGGTGTCGATTAACAATCGTAACGGGAATTTACGACTCCCGTTGACGCGCTATCTCGCGATCGCGTCTCCCCGCGATTGGAAGAAAATACATACATATATATATTTAATATTAAATAAATATATGAGATATGTAGTTTCTAAGCATATACAACGTTAGAAATTATACAGAATTAAAGACACGAATGGATGGCCCAACTGACGCCAGGGAAGTAATCAAGGCCGACTGAAATATCCAATACGCACTCATCGGAAAGCACTACTCGGGAGAATAACCGTTTAAAAGCGTTTTCCAATGTCACGGAGCTTGCGTGCTAGGGCGGATGAGCGCGCGGAAAATGATCGATCAATTTTCCTGCTGGAAATGCGGGGGCGTAGCTTCGGTAGAATGAGGCAACCTTATAGGATACCTGCGTTGAAGGCCAAATGAAAGGTAGAATGAAATCGTCGATTGTGATTCCCGTGTGGGAAGCGCATGAAAGTCAAACGATTTTAAATAATGTCAGATGGTTCTTTGTGGTTTATGTTTTTATATAAACCCTGGAGCGAAACTGAACAATAAAATAATGTTTTCTGTGTGTAACTATGTATGTCGACATGATTGTTTCCTCGTAATTTTTAACACAGTTTGTTCGCATGTAGGAACTCGAATATCTACATACAATTAATGAACAAATATCTGATTAATGCAAGATAACGTTTAAATCGAACTTGTTGGTCATTCGTGTCTTTTGTAGAGGTACTTAAAGACTTCAGATGCTTGAGATATAGCTTCGCCCGGTTGCATGCAGCAGTCTGTATCGTATCTGTAGAGGTTAAAAGCTAACGTTTCCTTCCAAAGAAGCAAGATACATACCTAAATCGTACACACAACATAAAACTATCTCTCTATGCTATCTCGCTATGCTGTGGTATAAATAAATGAACAAATAAATAAATAAATATATACATATATGATTTACAGTCAATAAAATTAGATACGTACAGACCTTTAATGCTGATTCTTCGATGCAATGCTTTAACATTTCTTCAGTTGTTAACGTGTCAAACAAGCTAACAATCCTTTCAAAATCGATCATGGTCTTTAACCTTAACTCGGCTGAAGCTCTCTCCAGTCATACGACTACGTTCGTACGATCGATATGACACGTGAACACGGTTGTATGTTAACTCGGCCATTAGCATTGCCAATAGTCCCGTCGTATTTCAATGAATTCGTTCCGAGGGATTGAAAGGTGATCTTAACGCGCCCATTGTAGAGATTTCTATATATAGAGCATAGGGTGTTGCAGAAGTGAAGACCAACAAACTCTACTATTCCAAAATTTCCAATCTCCTTCTTGATTTATTCTGTTATTGTGGTATATTCAATATATTTTTAATATAAGAAATGTCAACTTTCATCAAATTATTATTATAATGAATATGAAAGTTCGAACCAAACACTTTACTTTCAGAATACCCTTCCTATTTTTCATTAACTTTGGATCCACTTTATGGTTAATCAAAAAAATCGAATATCCGTCTAACTTATTTAGGGAATAATAATATAATTTCTGTGCGAGACGATACAACGTACAGAAGAAAAAAAGAAATATATCGATGTCAATAAGGAAAAGCGTGATAGAGATAAAGTCGAATCGAGGCAGCACGCATTCCATGATGGCATTGTCCTGCACGCACAAGTGAAATGCATAACGACGAGCTGTGAATGTTCGCGTGAAATTTCCATATGGCATACAAAGACGCTAACGGGACCTAATGCCGTTGAAAAACAAAGGATAGACAGAGGAACGCGTGGCAGGCCTACGCACGTCGTGTACTCCTTTGGTTATATTAACGTTCCAACAACGGTTTACCATATGCGTGCTCATGAGAACGGAGAGCTTGCTCGAATGGCAAAAAGTTATTTTCAGCCTGCAACTTCGTCGAACAAACTAACTGGCTGAGACTCTTTCCAGTGACGATCAACTAGGTCGTTTTTACATCATCTTTATATTTTTACGACCCAATCGTTTCGTATTAGATTCATACTGTTAAATTCGAAAAATTTTGTCTGAAAATCTTTTAAAAAGAGTAAAAAGTTTCCCGTCTCTTCGATGCAAGCGAAACTTCTCCGTCATTAAAGGGTTAATACAACGTATTTCACATAGACGAAAATACTAAATTAAAGACGAGGATCACAACGATTACCAATTCAAATAAGACAGAATATTTGAAAATTCCACGTAAAGATGAGAGAACGGAGCATCGTTCGAAAAAGGTCAAGGCAAGATGGAAGAGAACGGAAACCAGTATACACAACAGATAGAAGGGGGTTCTTTCGGCCAATGTATACCCAGCTCTTAAGGGTGACCGCGACGTCCGACGAGAACGGCTTCAACCATTAACGGTCGACAGTTGCTCAATTGCAAATGAATACCGATTATAAACCACAGTGGATATCGACGTCCATTCGCAATCGTGATCATTGCGGATGCCCAGCATGAACGCGATGAAAAACTGCATACGATCACCATATATAACGAGGGCTATATTAAGAAAGATAGAAAGAATATATCACAACCACCTAATATTTTACAACGAAAGCCAGCACGTTAGTTAAAGTTCTTGCACGCGATAGGACGAGAGTCAGTAGTTGGAAACGCTTCAAAGGGAAATTTAATGCGTGCGTACGTACTTATATAGATAGGTATATGTGCCTACGTGTCAACGCGACTACGTGTCCGGACGCATTAATTCTGTTACGTTCTCTGGGTCACTTTTCGTTCGAATAAGTTTATTTCGTAAGTTTAAGAAGAATACGAAAAAATTTGTAATTTGTACGTATATATGATAAATTCTTGTTCAAAAATATTAAAGTTTTTCTTTAAACATTAAAGGGCTTTCGTTTGCTAAAATGAAAGCGACACTTACTTACTAGTAAAGTAAGCGAGCGATTTCGAGGCACGATGAAATGTCACAGTTTCTCGGTAACGCATCGTTCCTCGAAGCTGACGGAATGCTATTGGCAAGAAACGCGGGACACCCGCGTTTCTGCGTCTGTGAGCAACGAGCAGCAGTGGTCAGTAAGGCTGAGCCACGCTTTCCAAGTGCAACAGTAAGCGTTACGTAATACGCGTTGGCTCGTTTCGAATGTCAGAATATCGGAGGCTGACACGGTGACAGACGGTAATTTCAATTACTTTACGACGTACTTTGCGCTGCGCGTCTCCGCCGTGTCTTTTTCTATTCTTACGCTCCTCGGTTGGCATCCGTGTCGGCAATTGACGCAAATTAGGGGAAAGCCACGTTAAAGACAGACGCTACATCCGCCATTAGAGCGGCCAAAGACCTCGCTGATGGCTTCTACGCCGCGGTAAGTACATGTGCATCCGCGATGCTCCGCGACGCCTGTCTTGCATTTGCGCCGCTTTGCCATCTTCTCAGGGACCATAATGTGCCGGATATGTATTGCGTCTCGAGGATGCTGCTCGCCATTGTGCTCTAAATTTGCTTCACCATCACGATCGAGGCGAATCGATTGGACGCTGATATTATCGAAGCCTTTAAAGTTGGTTTCCAAGCGTGCTTGCGAAGGTGCTGGGCACATACACGACTGCTCGCAAGTATCCGGATAGTTTGGTTAATTTTTTTTTTTTTTTTTTTTTTTTTGGTAACGACACGCGAATGTTACTAAAATATACAACGTGCCTCATAGTTTAACCACCTAAACTTTGTCAATATATTCTATGGGTATAGTGGAGCAAAAAATATTATAGAGCGCAGCCGTATCGATATTGTTATTAGGTTGATAGCGTCAATTAAGGGCTAATGTCGCTCGGAGGTTGCGATAACTTTGTTCAAAGTCGATGCGACTAATTTTACGGTCCATTAATGCGAAAGTCTTTCCCGTTCGAGGCACGGCGTAGCAATAAAGCAAGTTCGAAGCAACACGTCAAAGGGGACGTAGCGGTTCATTTTGCGAAGCGAAATCATTTCTTAGAAACAAAGTGGATGGTAACGAGTAAACAGCCTAATGAAGTTACAGCTCGCACCGGTGCGGCGAAAGTTCAACGAACGCTTCTTTCTCCGCTTAAAGTTTTTGCGTTTACTCGCGTCTTATTCGGGCTTGAGAAGAAAGAATATAGTTCGTCGGATAGGATCGAACGATTAGGTTACGATTAGGAATTTTCTACCTATAGATCATCGAAGAAAAATTTTTACATGTGTACAAAAGTGCGCGTAGACGTGTCGTCTTCGTAATTTTATTTAATTCTATATACGAAGAAGCTTCATGCTTTGATCCGTACAAGCAGAGTCAGAGAAAGAGAGAAATAGACGTTAGATTTTCAGACTGATAGTAACTAAAGGAAAAATTGTTTCTCCTTGTGCTCGAATCCAAGAAATGAATTGCGCGAGTCATTTGGCAGAATCACTCAAGTACCGTGTTTACTTTGTAATGATGTAAGAAACTCTATACGCATATTTTGTCGATTCTGATGCAAGTCACACGCAGACTTATTTACCCGCATATTTCACTCGCATGTACCACACAACGATAGCTTAGTAATTATGGTAAATATCAGCTTTCTATTTGCAAATACCTATGGTGATTGATCGCTGCGCAATATGCTTCAATGGATACCATATGAGGTCGCAGAAGTGTCGGCAGGAAAAAATTTAATATAGCCAGGGATGTATCGAAGGCGTATCGATCGTGCGACCAACTAACGCACGCAGCAACTTTACGACCAAGTATCTTCTACGTGAGTAACATTCATTTCGAAATGCTCGAGGTTGAATCCTATAGTATAAATATATATATTGAGTTCAATGTAGAATTACATTGAATGACGGAAGTGTAGATATTTAAAGTGAAAATTAGATAGCAAAAATACAAAGAAATAGTCGAAGTATGTAATCTGAGAAAGTACACATTTCATTACTATACGTAGTTAACGTTAGTATACGTTAGTATTGTAAAGCTACGGTCATTAATAAAAGTCAAAGGGGAATGATAAAATTCGTAAATTCCACCGTAATGGGGGATCAATGGCGGTGTTACGCACCCCTAGTGTATGCGACACTGCACGTGACAACGCTAGCTGTAGTTGTAAATAGTTGCACGTGGGCTGAAAGCCCAAGAGCGCCCACACATTACGGATTCTCATTCGGCCTTCGAGGAGCATACCTACGTGGTATTCACACTTGCCACTTTCACGTGTACGTCCTGCCCACTATACCTAGCTCCTGTCACTTTATTGCTAGCATTGTACTCGGCAAGTTGCAAAAAGTAATTTCGCAAAAATAGGCGGAGGAAAACGTCGTCGATGGCTTGAAAAATAAGCATAGAAACCATCCGATCTTAGAGCAGCGATTATGATAAAGCAAGCAAGTTTGGAGATTATGGACGTAACTCGATAAAATTAATTAACACCCACCCAAATCATTCTTCTTCGTTTCAATTTGGAATATCTCTCGATTCGTCTCAATCAATCGAAACGGCACGAAATCAGTATTTCCCTTAAAATCCTTGAATAAATTTTAAGGAATATATAAACTCGATAGCAATTTCGTTGTACACAATTCGTTCGAATTTTAAAGATCTTCCAACAACTCGATCAAAGTTGTACAAAATAATCTTCCTTTGTGACTTTCTCAATCATGCTTTCTCATGACTTCCAGTATGTATTTCTAACTTGCTTAGAAGATCTGCGCCAAGAACAACTCGTTAACTTCGAAATTTCATCCGTTTTTCGAACAATTCCACGGCATGATAACGATACACGCTGGCTGCACGTTGAAAGCTATTCAAAAGGAGCGCGTCCCTTTATCGAAGTCGCTCTCGTCGCGAGTCGTTCCGTCCACCGACTGCTTTCTGTATCCGATAGATTCGACCCAGTTCCCGTCCCATATTCTGGGGCTCAGCCGAGTCTTCTTCATCGAAGGGTCACGAGGTCAATTATTTAATCGGAATTATCTTCCCAAGAATAGAATATCGCAATTGTGAAATATATAAAACTGAATGTTCGATGTCTGAAACGCAATGAAAATGTAATATCCTAAGTAAGGCTAAAGGCACATAACCGTGATCTAAACCGTCGAACCTTTCTCTGGGTTCCTTTCACCTGACAGGTGCAGCCGCGTGTAATGGCTGATGTGTGCACGCAAGTGCAGGTGCAGGGATACGAGTCGATTCGTAACGAGGTACGGAAAAGACGGCGTGATTTCGTTGTGGCTTACGCGAGACGAGATAAATGGCTGTTGGCTTGGCGCAGCAGCGTTTCGCAAACGAAACCGGAAATGTTGGCCCGCCTTCCGACCGGTGAGCAGTTCTGCAACGTAGTCGAAGGACGGAGCATACGTATTCATAGAATTGCCAGAACTTTCATGCTAGACAGTCGGAAGCTGCTGGTCCGAGCTGGCTCGTTACCGTTTCTTTTTTAGGCATCCGAGATACGAAAAGTATGCCGATTTGAGATAAACTGTCGAAGCTGACAAGAAAATCTTCTATAAGTAAAGACTTATTTAGTCACTGGTGAAAAATCTGACGGAGGTAATAAAAAATGCATTGTCGTAAAGGAAAATATACTCACATAGTGGAGAATTGCTGGATCGATCGAGGATATCTGTATTTATATAAGCTATTACAAAGAAATGATCCAAGGTAGGTGGTTCTCAACCAGTTGTCAGCAACCAGCGTATAGCAGTATATATGTAGTTGAATGATGCGTAGATAATTTGTGCAATATACACAACACGTAAATTACACTAACAATGGAGCGTTTTCAATTACTGAAATATGTATTTATGATAAGACAAGGACATCGTTACAACGTTATAGCGATGGAACTGCGCAGTTGTGCAAACAAAGCAACCTTTTCTCCTTTAATTAGCGAATAGAACGTTCGAGCTTCGCAACACACTTTAGAAATGAATTATTGAATTTATAGAAGCGAGCACATTGCTATCTATAACAGGCTGATGCACGTAATTAGAAATGTTGAAACGAATCTGACAGAAGAAATCTAGAATCATAAAGTGTCCAAGCAGAAGTCCAACGTTAGCAGGTGTTTTTGTGGGAGCCTTCGGCATTCCCAACTAGTCTGAAGTTTAATGATCTCCGTTTCGCAAGAGCAAAAGACCTACGCATGATTTGTAAGGAGCATACAGAATTACTATACGAATCACGATATACGACAAGAGTCTATAAAATTCTATAAAATCTATTGTTACTTGTTAGAGAGAAGAATAAATTACAGGCACAAAGAGAAAGACATCGATAGATTAAGAATAAAACATATCAAAATATTAGTTTTTGTGCTAATTTATATCCAACTTAAAATTATGTCGTTCTGACAAAATGCGATGTTATCATCATCATTGACGATGTATTTTCCACATGATGCAAGATAGAACTCTTTGAATTCTATTTTGAACAACCTCGTCCCATTCATCGATCAATATCTCTCGCTAAAGTCTGCCTAAAACACCGACGACGACCTTTTTTTCGCTCAAAGAAATTCATGTCAGTCGCGGCAAGGTACATACAAACGTACGAAAGAGCGTTTCTAACGAGCGGAGCCACTCGTGGTCGAGCACGAAACAACCGACACTTTACTTGTGCTTTGCACGAAAATCAAGCCGGAGACCGGAGATTAACGGCGCGCGTAACGCGAATACTTCCGTGCCGACATCATCGTCCATGAACGCGTCATTCAAATGAGCTGCCTGTCACGTTTCGACTTGATAACCGTCAACTTTATTCCATTCAAAGCTTAATCACGAGGTTCGGTGAGAAATGCTCGCACTCGCACTGTCTGCATTCAGTTAGTCCACGTATTTGCCACGTGATAATCATAGGACGATCACCTTTAAGCTCATGCGATTTGTTGCTTCTTTCATGATTTATTTACATACAAAATATTATAGATTCAAATGGCTCCGTTAAAGGGAAACTGCAGTTGCACTATCTTGTGAATACACCTACGCAGCTAGCTATAGTACAGTAGAATTTGTGAAATAACGCGATAACAACGAATAAAGCTATGGCCTGGTTCTTAAGAATAAGAATAAGATATTAAGTATTCTTAAAAATAAGTAGGTATGTAAAAAAATGTAGGTAATCGTCACGTAAGTAGATAAAATGATTTATCTATAAAATGTTATTTGTTGACACCGTAATTTGTTGCCTGTTGGAGCCATAAGATCAATATTACACCTAACATCATATTTGTTTTTATGCAAAAGTTAGTTCTTCTATACCCGCATAACTATATCGAGGCGTACAGGAAGCAGAACACATAGTTGTGTATGTATACATAAGTGTAAGTCCAACACCGAGTTATCCCGACTCGACTGCCAGTGTTCGCCGATCAATACGGCATGCCTGAAGAACAAAGAGATCAGAAAGGAGGAAAAGAGAAAAAGAGATAGTACAGTATTGTTAAACCAGTGGATACCAGCACTAGGATATGGCACTTGAAATCGTCGATTTCAAACTCTCTCCTATGCCAACCATTACGCCGCCAAACAACATAGAAAAAATATTTTTCACTTTCGAATGCACCAGCTGCCTCTTGTAAATCGACCGTTTACCCCTTTGAATTCGATAAGATCAGCAAGCTGCTGGGAATACCCTTTTCTGAGCAACGAAAGTCAATGTTTTTAATATCCTGGGATGAGTTCATTGAAATTCCACGGAGAGAACCATGAAGCGATTGGATCACGAGCCGAGAGAGGAAGAAAGTGAAAAATGGCAGGCGTTTACTTATGAATTTCAACTCTAAATATTTTCTTTCCTTGTATCCATATTGCATATAATTATAACAGAAAGTTGGGAAAGTTTCTGTCTAAAGTTCGGTTACCTAAATACCGCACAATTGAATTAATGTTACCACTAGAATTTTACAAGTCATAGGTTATAAGTAGGCTACGAATGTTTATGCAAACGTATGTTTTTCCAAAGAAATGGAATGTAAGCAAAACGAATGCCTACATAAGTAATTTCCAAGAGTTATTAAAGCATCGCGTTTTTGCATCTGCATAGTTTAAAAGTTATTTGCACACGAAAATTCACTCGCGTTTATAGTCTTCTAATTAAAAAGGCTCGGATGGAAGTGATTCCACTTGCCACGTACGCGTAATTTTTAGTTTTAAAACTCTCTAAAAGCATCCGCTCGTATTTCTTACTATTTCTTCAAACTTTTAGCATAATTACAACGAAAAAGCACGCGAATGTAACAGTTTTCCACGCAATTTCCCACAAAAGATTAAAAATTAAAAAAGGACCGCCTCAGAATTCTTTGTATCGTATCTGTATCATATCATATATCCGAAGATGCAATGTTAAGTTCTTTTTTAATTATATTGACGATCTTTCTCTTTTCCCGGTTTGTAAGCTCCCCAGGACATCAGTTTCATGTGATAATGTTTAAATCTAATCGTTTAATCACACCTCTTAAGGTTCGACTTCTCTTAATAATTTTTCCCTTTCTCAAATAAAATTTTCCTTGCTCATATAAATTTAATACAATCTTTATTTCAGCAATTTCTGTTTCTTTTTTAAAAGGACTTACATCTAAAAGATGACGATCAGTTTGAATAGAGGAACTTCCCGCGACATAACAAATGCGCTAAAATTGGAAACATTTAGGTAGAATACACGTAATAACAAAATTTTCAATACTTTTGTTCTGACAAAAATGAATTTTTATGTGTATTTTACCTTTTTTTTTTTATTATGGATATTTTTCAAATTCATGATTCGTGGCGCACTTAAACTTTAGAGTCGATGGTTATATTTTACAAAAAGAAAAAAAAACTAAATAGAGAATCACAGTCTCTACGAATTTACAAAGAATTTTGTAATCCCAGCTCTGCCAATACTTTTGTTTGGTACAGTACATGTATACGATTCAAGAATCAGTTAATTTAATGGAATCGAGTTAATATACTAAAATAGAGTTGCAATTGTACGAACAACATCTGGCGTGCGAATTTATTTCGATCAATCGAATAATATTAGAGAAAAACCTCCCTAATATTTGGTTCCATCAAAGGAGACCTTAAATCACCGGAAAGGACTCACGAAACGTCCCATTTTTCCGTGGATCGAACGAGATCGCCTCACCCTAAGCGACATCAGCTGCGTCCTATTCCTCTGCCTCTATTCTTCCCAACAGTCAGAGCGAACAGTAAACGCGTAGGGTTATCGACCCGTAGCCTCGGAGGTCGAATTCCTGGCTTTTCTTCCTCTTTCCACGGAGATCACGCTACCAACGGGTCCCTCCCGTGTCACGTTGTCCCTACTTCCGGTAGAAACAGAAATGGCTGCCGCAGATGCTCAAAGCGTCGTGAAAACGTTCGGTTGTTTGGTTCGATCCGAGGGCGGAAAAACTTACGTAATCGTTTCGACAAGAACGTAGGTAAGCGAGAAACGAGGGGAAGAAAAAGGAAAAGGGGTAACAAACGCGAGCAGCAAGCGACGTTGGAAAAGGCGACCAAAAAAGGGAAAGAAGAGAAGCTGGCAGCGGGCCAAAGTCTAGAGGGCGCCATCGAAGCGACCTCCCAGAAGGAAGGAGAAGAAATATAGAGCAGAAATTAATGTTCCCTGAATCTGGATCCCTGGTTGATGCGGATAAGCGGAAAGGGATAAAAACGGGAAGAATTTTTCAGGCTAGTAGGTAAGTATTTTCGTATATCGTATGTCGTTGCTACTGAAAGTACGTAAAGTACGTAAAGTAACGAAAGTACGTTTCTTCTATTGTTTATTCATGAACATGTATCGCCGATTACTCGCGCGCCGCGAAAACGAAGCAATCGGGCGTTATGCAACTGCAGCAGAGCTTCGTTTATCGGAACGAAATTATAGTTGCGGTAAGTGTCAGATTAACTGGACGTCTGAAGATTAAATCCACTTATACCAGATAGAAACAACGCAAGGTTGTTTAAATCAAAATATTTGTTCGTAAAGTAAGGTATTAAGTGGCGACACCTATTGATGTGACCGCACCCAAAAGATCGTACGTATTACATATCTAGAAATCTTCATAAGATGCAAAATCTTAGAGCATCGAAACGCCAATCGTCCTTCTCGAATGCCAAACCTTGATTAACAATAGGGATCTAAAAAATATAGATCGGTTCAAGTGTTATTTCGATGAATCTCTGAACCATTCATCTTCTTCTTAATATCTTGCACAGATATTATATTCAAGAGACAGGATTCTCGAAACGAAAAATCGAGGGCACAAGTTCGTTCAACGCAATTACAAGCATCGCTTAAAATACACGGACCACCGAAGTGGCTCGATTCACGTTAGCGCGAAGCCTTATGCAAGGATGATAATTTCTTCTCGCTCTGTTTATAGCGTTCACCGAACATCGATCGATCGAGAACTGCGTGATGAACTAGAAACATGCACTTTTCCCCTTCGATTCAATTACCTTTGAACAACATTTTCGATTTTTCATCAAACGCGATCTCTTTCTTTGTCTCTTGTTTCGTCTCGTGCCTATTCTGTCCCTGTTCCATCGTGCAGAACTATGACTGAAAAAGAACGAAAAATGGAGGAGTACGAGAGTAGAAAAGCGCGATTGTACGCGCATCAAAGAGCGTTGTTCGAACGCGGCAGGCTCTGTTCGAGGGAAAGTTGTAAAAAGTGCAGAAGAGTAGGCTGGTATCGTTACGCGAGATTCGCTAACGCGTTCAAAGAGAACGACGCGATAATCGAACGAGTAAATTGAAATACAAGTTAGACTAATTAGAAGAAACAGTGTACGTTAAAGGCAGTTAGGACATTCGCGATTTGTTCGCGCAAACACGAGCGCGAAAAGCGCGTCGGATTTCGAGAGGAAGAGTGCGAATCGTGACAAGTGAAAGTAAATGAGGTAGAGTATAGAGTAAATGAGACTCCACACCGAGAGATGAATTCGAAAGTGTTTTCTTTATTCACTGTCGTCGGCGTAGTTGTCGTCCGCAACGAGTATACGCGCGTTCGTTTGCTTCTGGTGACTGGATTTTGTTGAAATGGGGTTACGCAGTTAGCGTCTGCGAATGACGTTTGATCATTGAAAGGCTTTTTCCTTTTCGACGACACAATACGTTTAGAAAAAAAATCAGAAACAGCGAATATTAGATCTATCGAAAAATAAAAAGACAATGCAATTTGCATCGCTGTACTGCAGTCTACAATACACTATCGCATTAAATACGCGATATTTGCCGTAAATATCATGTGCGATTAAAATTAATTACAGAACAGAATTAAATTTATATCCCGTTATATTTCTGCCACGCGTGACAAACGAGAAGATAAGAAGAATTTTGAAAGTCATGTCGTGCGAGATATACAAAAAGAGTTTCAAAGGCTAATAATTCTCTTTGAACATTTGTCTAATCGTCAAGGAGCTTCGTGAATCGAACGATCGAAGAAGATCGCTTCCACGATGCTCGCTCGTCATCGATTATAATCTTAGCGTGACCCTATAATTATCGACCCTTAATAAAAATGTAGCTTTCATTTCCACTTTGTCCAATAACTCGAAAGTTTATTACTTCTCGTGGATATTAAACAGATTCAAACTAAAAGAGCAGATTCGAGAAAAACTACAAGAGTTGAGCTGATTCCTCGTAACCGCAATCTCTTCAATTGTGTTGAAAATGTCGAACGAGATGTAGGATATCTATAGGCGTGTTTCAACGCGGGTCAACGTTTAGCGAAACAGAGAATCGAATGACCGCCGATCGGTCTTATTAAATAGAGCCGATTTTAACGATGCCATCGAAACGAGCGCGACGAGAAAGTGCCGAGGTCGTCGCGAAGTAATTATATCGGGGGTTGTCCTCATAGTTGCTAGATCGATGCACCTATCTTTTTACGAGTAACAGTAATAGAGTCCGCTGCCTGACTGACGAAGCAGCGGAGCGAACAAGACGTCGTCAACTGGTTCAAACGTCGTTACTGCCTCTACCCATCAACTTTGGTCATCACCGAAGGCGTTCTTAACCTTTTCAACTACGAGTTTAAAGTTTTAAAGCTCCGTCGTTCACACCATGTCTGTCTCGTCGTTCGTGTGATACTTATTTAACGACGCATGTATCATTTAGTTCTATCATCCTTTGCAAATGGATTAAGTAATTTGTAATTTTATTCTATCTTTTCTTCCTTTATAAAGAAATTCGTTAAAATAATTTATCCGCAATAGAGAATTTCTATTTCCTATTACATCGGCTAAGATGATCTGTCGACGCATGATAAAGGTAACTATCGCCGATTTGACAAAGACCACGTTGTACGTTCTTAATCTAAATTCACAGCTTCGTTCACAGCCGACTTGATTAGGATCAACAGCGGAGCAAACTGTCCAGAGCAGTTCACGATTGGATCTAGGTGGACGTATTGCGCAATAATGCTCGTTTGCGCGATGCATTTTACTGCGATCCAACTGATATTTAAAGTTGTGGAAAGTATACAGAAAAATAGCATTTGGCTTGCTTCAGAATAGCGTTTGTTAGCTAGTTACAAATTTGTTTACGGGCTGTTTGAATAATCTTCCGATTTACGCGAATTAGTCGAATACGCGAAATAACGTCTAAATATCTATCTTACTTTTAATTAATAATTAGTTGCAAGACTTGAATTTGAACGTTAATTTTTAACTGGTCAACCGAAGAATTAATTGACAAAGATTATTAAGATTATCGGAATGGGCAAAGTAACTAATTCATATTTTTCATAAAAATTAGTAAGTATACTCCATAGTTGCATTTTTGGAGATTTAGGTGATTGTTTGTGATACCTATCGCTTTGATTTCTTTGCTACAACTTCGATATTTTAATTGTTGGTAACTCTGATGTTAAAAAGCATATGACGCTTTACGTCTGAAAGCCCCAAATTTCAATAATGTTCCCTCCTTAAACACTCTGTACGACTTCATATCGCGTATTGAACAATTGTTACTAGTTTGTTTCATACTGCGAAAAGGTTACTTCGATACAAATTCTAAAAGATTTATCTCGCGAATCCGTTCGCGCGAACAACGGCAAAGCTACATACAGGATAGAACAAGCTATGTGTCCGTAATGCTGATGTATGCCCGATACGTTGGCTGAAAGTCGCAGGTAAACGTCGAGATTGTGAAAGTTTCGCTCCGTTTCTTTGACCAGTCGATAAGGAAAAATGGAGTTTTTATTATCGTTCGATATCAATGTAAAATTTCAGTTGGAGCGTAAACTGCAACGCGCGTGTAAAATGCAAATGTTATGTATCTCGCGATTATCTGACCATGCCAGCTTTACACCACGTTTTAACAAATTTAAAAGTTTGCGCGTATTGTCAATAAATTATACACGAGATGGGACTTGCACACACCGCTGACCTTGTTGCATTTGATATCGTTTGCCTACAAGATACCGGTCGAAGAAGTATCATCGTCCTATGAAAATGGAAGATATACATATTGTGAGTTTCATAGTATGAAGCAAGTTATAGTACAGTGTTGGACAAAATTCTAAATTTCGTACGTTTCTGACTTTTACATTTTCCTCGTTTCTTAAAAGTGGTCGTCATCAAAATTAACATTTGTCGTAAACAAAAGAAATAATATCGTTTGATAATTCATAGACACGAACCCAGTTCTGAGAACAAGATCTTCCTTTATTATATGTATAACGAGTGTATAAACGAAATGCTTTATATCAGTTGCTTTGTATCGTTGCTTTGTTCGACCAGTCTGATAAACCCTTTGATGCAGCCTTGTAAAGAGCAATTAAACTGCATTAACTCTCCCTGGCGAGATATTACTTCTTTGTAATCAATTTCACGACCACGAACCTTGAGCTATCTTCGTGTTACTTTTTATCACATATAATTCTTATGCTTCTTTATCACGTATACTTCTTTTTCTCCAGTACCTAACACTTTACAAAATTAGCAGCCGTCAAATTGTGGGATCAGCCCTCAGCGGTTTCACACTCATCTCCCGATCTAACTGATTCCGTCGATTAAAATCGCTCGTGCGATAGCATAAAATTCAATTTCCATCGTAGCGGCCACAAAGAAATAAATTGCTTTCCCTTGCCGGCTGCATCTTTCGGATTCGAGCGTTCGAATGTGTCAACGCGCTGATAGCAAATGGTCAAAAATAAATTTAGACAGTCGTCATAAACAAGTGCATGATAAAACCCTAGAAAATAATTTGTTAAGTTTATAAAACACAGCTGAAATTCTTCTCTTGCTTGACGACTCTTCTCTGTATCTCCTATCTACAGCGCCACATTATCTTAACCATAAATAAAATTTTCTATATCTTTATATATCACGTACAGCCTATGCACTACCGCACCTTTAATTTTTAATTACATACTTACGAATCAAGTCAATATAATCGCTTCACTGAATTGTCCGATCGAACGGCTAAACCGCTTTTCGTAATCGCTGAACGATCGTTTCTTCGGTATCGAATGCCAGATATTACGAATGATTAAAACAAGGTTTTCCGATTCTGTTGAGTTTAAAATACAAACTAATGCAAGTTGATATGATGTAGCTGCAGAAACACAATAAATGCGAAGAGAAAACAGAACCATTTGAAAACCTAGATCTGCGAGTCGTAATAATTTATTAAATTTTAGTTCCTCATTGTCAATATTCTTATAAAATGAATAATGTAACCTTAATGAAGCAGAAAAAGAGACCAATTCAATAGATCAAGTTCTTCAAGAAACATTTTGAGACAATTTTTGAGACGATCGAGCCAACGTTTTAAATTCCATAGACCAGTATACAATTGTTATTCATAAATATCACTAAGGATACAAAACGTTTCACTTCTAAAGTTAAAATCCATTCAATTTCAAAGTCATATGTTACTGGACTATAGGATGAACGTTTCTCACAGATACCGAGAATCGTATTGTATCGCTTGTTTTGAACTGTATGCTTGATACAGAAATCGGTGGCGCTTCAGACCACTTAATCGAAGAAATGTCAAAGGTGAAGCCCGCACTTTACACTACACTGCAAAAGTGTACCACTCTGAAATACGTTCAAACTTACAATAGCGTTACAATATTCCAACCAATCTCAAGGTAAGCGCAGAGCATCAAAAAAACCATTAATTACCACCATGAATATTAGAATTAAAACCAGAAATTACTGGCAGACACTTTATACGCTTTAAATCTCGATTCGGCAGCTTTATATTTTCAAAATGCCTTCGAAGCAAGTTTTCTAAAACGTTCGATTCAAGCTAATACGAAATTCGACCGAACGAAATTAAGAACGCACCTAGCTCTGTGAGATAATACGTTGGCATAATCAGATTAAAAGGCATAATCGTGTAGTGCTAACTAATTTCCCCCAGTAGGTGTTCACTTAATGCTAATGAACATCACGAGAGAATCGACTAGCGGATTTAATAATAACCGGCGGATCGAAGTGAGTATTGTAGTTGGAAAGACGCGCAAAGAAGCCGAAAGAAACCTGAAAAGAAACACGTTCGATCGTGCAGCGATCGCGACGAAGACCTCGCTCGACTTTCCGCGAGGCCTTTACCATTTAATCTACACTCTGCATCAGACCACATCGTGTATCGCGTAATTCTTTTCAGAATTAAATTCTGATAGATAGTCGCATTAGTTTGCAATAGAACAGATAGCTGTATTTGTTAAGATGGTTATCACGTTTTCCGCGATACGATATCACGTGCGATATTACCTACGTTACATCACGTTTAACCGCTTATCAAGATTAGTTACTGATAATGATACACAGGAGCGCTTCGTAGTATCGCTAATAACATATTGCTTGTTATTAATTAAATTGGCGAGCTAACGAAAGTATAATAATAATTAACACCCTTGACACAATAACCCGCGATGAACAGTGTACACATTGCCACAAGCAAGTACTTGTACCCGGCAAACTCGTCGTCGTCGATGAGTCCTTACTAACCCTAAACGTTTAAGAAACGACGACAAACGATCCTTGAAATATCTGAAAAGTACTCGTACGAATCTAATAACATACCTACTACAAACGAAAGGTACGATCGATGTCACCATATGCTACCAATGCAACCCTCTCGGAGGACAATTAGCACCAAGCTCGCCCTCGTAACAGAACATTCTATGAATTAGGCCGACCCTGGCGTGCCCATCCTTCGTCTTTAACGTATTTATCGCGAACAGTCTCTTGCCACCCGAGATCGACCTACGTCTGACTTAAATCGCCCAACACGTTTCCGTCTCTACACTCTAATCCTAACAAACGACGATCCAGCGATCGAGTGTCACGAAGGCGACACGACGACGCTGTGTGACTTGCAACCAGCGCAGCGGTTCCAATCAGGAGTACTGGTTGACAGACTACGACAGCAAGGGAAAGAGGAACGGAGAGGCAGCTACTTACCTTGACGAAATGCAGGTTCTCCTTGTCGAGAAGGAACTCCATGGATTTGTGTGGCCGTTGGTTGATGGTGGAGGCGGCGTCGTCGTCGCGGGGGCTCCTGTGCGAAGCGGCGACAGGCGACTGGGGTACGTGGAGGGCGTGCTCCGGTCTGGGTCGCGGAGCTGCCGAGGTGTGATTCAGATTGAGCAAACTCCTGGTCTTCTTACCGGTGGTGTTCGCGGAGACGGAAACGGCGGCGGCCACGCTGGTCGTCGTCGTCAACGGCACGGCCTCGTCGAGGTCGGTCTCGAGCAGGCCGACCGGGCGCTCCTGGGCGGCCTGCATCGTGCGGGCTTTCGCCATCTCGATGGCCGCCGGATTTCCAAGGTCTGTGGCCGCGCGTCGGCGCGACGAACACGCCGCCGCCGCCGCCGACGCGCCCGTCGACGATCTCGAACCCAGCGCCCCGATACGGGGCGGCTGCGGAGGCAGGGGCGGCTTGCTGGACACTGGCGCCCTCCCGTTTGCGCTGCGAAAAGCAATATAGGATTAATCGCTTTCGTAGTTTTTTCTTTTCTCGAGGTCGGTTATATCGCGTTTTCTTCCTTTCGATTTTTCATATATAGCGGAAAAGGCGGCTGAAACGAAAGCTTCGTTCGGAACACAGCGAACTCTCTCTCTCTCTCTCTCTCTCTCTTAACCGGCTCCCATTGTCTCGTTTAGATTAGTCCGATCACTTGAATTGAAACGACTAAGATTCGAATGATTCGAGCAACGAGAACAAGAGTAGATACATGAAAGTGTATCCGAAGTCAAGTAAGTATGTAACAGGATCACACGCTGCCGTTTTACAGTTCGTACTTTCATACGCTATCGTATAGCATTCCTTAAAATCACAGTTTGATTGAATCATTTAGTGTTCGCATGACGTAGCGTTACGGACAATATATTAATAAATACGGTTTCCGATGCGTGAAATCACTGAAAAGAGAAACTTCTCTTCCAGAAAAGAATGTGAAAACGGTTAGTCTTGAATTTTATAGTTACTTAGCTTGGCAACTTCGCAGATTTAATCCTACGATTCCTTTTTCTTACAACACCGAGTCGTTTATTTTCTCTAAATTTGTCATTAAAATGTATAACTAATTACTAATTTCGTGAATTGACGATACATAACTTACCGTATGTAATTATTATAGATAAAGTACTTTCAGATACATCGTATGACATGTTTTTAATTAGTAATCGAAGAAGATATACGGAGGATAAAGACGGATTTTAATCAAACTTGTCCGAACTCGTCGAAAATATTTACTTTCCAGGCGAAGCTTAATATCAAAGACTTTTCAAAAGAAAGGAAAATATTTAAACGTACACAAATCCAACGTTCAACATTCGGTATAGTTTCAGTCCACTTGAACGAATCGCAGGATTTTCTCAGAAATAACACAGCCTTCCGTCCGCAGCTAGGCGTGTTGCGGAATCGTCGATTTCCAGAGTTCGGAAAAGTCGATCGCAGACGCGTCAATGTATGCCGATTTCGTGGTAACTTCACAAAGAGAAACGTGCAGAAATGTCGGTGAAGCGAGTCGAAACGCCGGTAGCATCGTCCGTCGACGCTTTAGAAAATTGAACGCGGATAATTGGCCCGAAAGCGGGTTTCGTTGCGTCGAGCTGATATCACCGCGCGTATAACACTTTCCCGCCGCTTATGCTCTGCGCTTGGCTTTGAACTTCACCGAGCTATGCACACACGCGTTCCTTTGGTTCTCTGGAAGAGTGCGCGGCGAATTCGTAGCAGCTTTCACGCTATTCGATCATCAATCACGCGGCTCCCGTTACGCGGCGAAGAAAACGCGGAAGCGAGCGCTACGCAGCACGGCCGCGGCGCCGCTGCTCGTTTCCAAGCCGCATGCTCGTTTCGCCCGACCATTCCACCATCATGGACCACTCTTCTAACGTTTCTATAGAAGTACGCACATTGTGTGCCGACTCAAGCCTTGTTTTACTGGTTTCTCGGTGAAGCTGTTTGATTGGCAGATTACACGTAAAGTCGGTTTTTGAGGGAAGATGATTAGCTTGTTCGAAACTTGGATGCTGTAAAGCGAGAGAAACAGCTGATCTAAATTAATTTGTTCGAGACGTTGTGTAAATAAAAGGCGTCGCGAGGAGATCAGTGTAGCTTTAGTAATAGTTAACGAGATACGTAGTAATTATTTTTAAAGGCGTAGCGAGTATTCAAAAATATTTCGCTATCACTATTCTAAACATTTTTCCTTATATATTTCTTTGTACATGTTGCTCAATTCTTTCCATACCATCGTGTATTAATAAATATATACATATTCATAATATTGAAACGATACATTTTTTATGCTTTACTTCATTTCTAGTACAAAAATTAAAGAAGGGTTCATTCTTGCTAACATGTACAATCCTTTATTGGAAGCACGACCATTGTTTTGATCGTATTACGAGTTAGTTACTTTCCCTAGAAAAAATTGCCGGTCATATTTTTACAGACGAAGATTCAAACGTTTAAGTGCGCACTTATGCATTGGAAAGAGCGTCTGCGATTGGCCGACACGACGTAGAATGGAGTGGGTACTTAAAGTCAAACAGATCCAAATCGAACGATCGCCTCAATTGCTCTCAATCGTTCTTCTACACCTTGTTCTTTTTCTGTCTGACCAGGAAAAATCAAATCGTCTTCTCGATGCACGCATGGGCAATGAGCACGCAATGCGTCGACCTTAACGCCGTATTCTTGTTCTTTCTTTCAAACGAATAAGGCTAGGCACAGATTAATTTTACCATCGTCTGCAGTGGAATATTTACATGTATTAAACGAAATAAAAATTCAGAATGCCTTAATTTTTAAACTAAATCTCAGAAAGCTCGCGACTTTATCTTAGCTCTATCTCTACGAAGCAAAGAAGTACCAATTCAGTCTGCGATTTATCTTACTCCCTATCGTTTTCCACTTTGATTAAAATGGCATAGGTGCGATAATGGAGTCTTCGATGAATGGAGCTTTTATACTCCGTGTTCAAACCAAGAGCAAAGAGTTAGGAAATAGATGGACTAACAAATATCACGCTTAAATTTTAAAACAACATATTTCATTTATTTTTATGAAACACTGAGAAACATTTCAAACGAAGCAAATGTACACACCCCCTGTCAGATAAAATGAATCTATTTTATCACTTTACAAGCGTGTGTCATTCGAAACTGATAATCTTTAAATATAAATAATAGCGTCATCCTTCCTAAACTTTGACCTATCGCTTGTATTCCTATTTTTCAAATTCTTAAGACTTTAGACCGAAACTAATTACAACCCAATGTAATATTCTGTTTAAAAAATTCGTCGCTCCGGTTTTAAAGAAGAAAATGGTAAGAGAAGACAGTAAGAACTGAGTTCGTGCAAGCACGTTGATGAATCAAAAGCGCGGCCATAGGCTCGGAACGAAATAAAAGAAACTACAGTCGATCGTACCAGATGGAAAAACATCTAATTGCAATGCGAACGGCCACGCAACTCGGTATCCCTGTGATGCAGTTTCATTCTTGCGGCACGTCGCGTTGTGAGATCACATTTATAATCGTGAACGGGGCAATGATGGAGAATCGTCGAATGCCTTCTCTAAAATTAGGAGATGGTCGAGAAATATTTTCGAAATCCTCGCGCCGTACCCGTTTCGAACTCTCTGAAAATATCGCGCTCGAGAACCGACGAGAAAACATCGTAAAACGCGTATTTTCGCCTAACGATATGGAAGTAGATTGTGCACTCGTTGTTTCCATCGAGTCTATAGCAATTTAAAGAAAGATCGAGACTAGGACAGAAAACGCGAAATGTTTGTGCGACCATTTGGTATAAATTACTCTTAGCTGTGACCGATTGCAGAAAATATGTCTTAGATTGCCATTTGACGTTTCATTGCGAACATGCTAGAGTAGAAGAGAAAAAGTTTGCACGTGTGAAAATATATATTCTACGCGTGACGTTGTTCAAAGAGACGGTTTCCTTCGCCCTGCTATATACATATGTATGTATTTCTGCTCCGTACGATGTCACGAACTCGAATCATGCGCTCACCAACGAGCCTATGGTTAAATATATACCCATATGCATGTAGGTGTACCGGCCTCACGAGTCTTATTAATCTTATTTCATTCCAACACCAGTCCGGAAGTCGTTTGAGGTGGTGCGATGCCTAATCGTTCGCTTGCGGAATTCTCGTCAACCTTTTCTGCTTCTGTTTCTCCGTTCGTTACGCAAAAGAGCATCGACAATATTTCGATTACTTTTATTCCCTTTTCTTTTTAGCCGTTTGTTGTCAATATTCTATTAGATCGACGAGAAAAGCTAAACAAATATCGCGCTACACCGTTTCATTTATCAGGTTGTAATTCCGCTGAATGCATGTTTTGCATTTGCGAGAGTCGCAGAAAGATATAAGAAGAGATGTCAACTTCCTTTAAACTTCGAACTCAAAACCTTCTTTCGATCATTTCTGTTAAAATATCATTTGACTGCCTATATCAAACTCGAAACAGTTGAAATGGAATATATTGCTGAGTTCAATTCATCGTAAGATTACGGAAGATAACGGTTACTTAAAGTTGTACAAACTGTAAGGTTTATAAGAAAATCACTCTCAATTATCCTATGCGCTTCATTGAACGAACTGTACTTTCATGAAAGCATTATTGGATAATTTCCAACTTAAAAGAACTCATTATTAAAACGCAAGTAGAATGACAAACTAACGTTTTGTTATTTAATTATTTATTTATGAACGCTACATATTACTACTAGACACGCAATAAAGGTGATGTGAAACAGAATTTCTCTGTTCTAACAATTCGCTACAGGTATATGTATGTACGTATGTATACATATGTATATGTATGCGTATATCGCTCCGTTCAGAATGTGAGAATTCGATTCATTCGATTCACAAGGTATCTCGAACCACGGGTAATGCAATTTTCATATTACACAACATTACACTGGTGGTATCAAGTTTACTTAATCGCTACAGAAGGGGACAGCGACACGTCACGATTACTCAAGAGCTCGATAAAGCGTAGCTTTGAAGTCACACCTTGAAATATACCATAGCTGCGTTCGTAGAAACGCAACAGATCCCTCGAAAGAAGATTCAGCTATAGCTGAAACGTGGCCTATTTATCCAAATTTCGGCCACGTCGTTGCTAAGGCGTTTCCAGAATATGAGAAACCCGCTAAAAACAAAGATGAATCTAACTCGATTCTTAAATGTCCATTTGCAATAATTCATCGGGAACAACAGGTTCGACGTCACGCGAGCATATAGTTTGGTGCACTTGTTTGGTGCAGACCTTTGCCAAATGATTTGAGAATCGTAGAATTTAGATGTTTACAAATGTTTACAGAAGGAATGAGTTTGAGCAGAAAAATATTTAACATGGAAATGTACAGAATGTTCAAGTGATTATACAGAACGTTACAAAAGAAACCAATTCTGAAACCAATTCTGAAACAGCTGCATGTTTTATTAATCTCTGTACGTATTATATTTTTCAATTAATATGAAACGAAATTTAAATTTTTCAATCGATTCACTGAACTGATCTACCGACTTGAATGTTCTTTGGAATTATTCTTGTAGGAATACTTAATGATTTTAACGTACTCGTCATTGCTAAACAACGTAGTAAATTTATAAAGACGACATCACATAGAAAATGTATGTCGCGTAATTCGTGAAGAGTATCTGAAAATATACGTAATGTCTATTCATCATCCATTATTCATTGTCCATTAATCTCGCTTTTATATATATTGAGACAAAACTTTTTTTTTCTTTTTTTTTTTTAAGCAAAACAAGCTATTATTAGAAAATATACTTGGCGCATATTTCTTATAAACCTCACGTACACGCATAAAGCGATTCATTGACGTATACATTGAAGTATAAAATTTTACATTTTCATTATCACATTTACATTCGAAGAAAAAGAAGGCACCAGTGAAAGAGTGACCTAACGGAATCAAAGTGGAGCTGGAAGCGCACAAAAGAGCTGATTCGATGAAATTTCATGCGATAAAACGAATGTTCGTAAAAACTAAACAAGAGGGATCGGTTACGCCTGCTGTTCCGAGAAGCTGGCCTCAATATGTGGATCGAGTAATGGAGGAGTTAAGGCAAAAACCAGCCGGATAGAGAATACCACGCGATCATTCGGGGGATTTCTTCCCAAAAATTTCTTTGGTCGAAGCAAACGATACTGAATGAAGGGAACAGGCCGCTTGCGCGATCATCGTACTACGAAGGAAATGAATCGTTAACGAACAAGGGTCGTGATGGAGATTAAGATTAATTGCCGGAGATATCAAATCGAACCCCGTGATGCTCCGCAAAGTACGTGTAATGCACAAACAGGATGCGTAATCACAGTGTCATTAGAACCAGCGTGAATTTGTACAAAGTTTAATTACGAATCTGTTTTGATTGCTCTTAATCTTTAACCAATCAGTTTCCGATAGAAACTTTGTAATTTCCACGATAACGACATTTTGTCCTCGTTTCTCCAAAAATCGTTCGTAAATTTGCAGAATATTCAATGTTTGTTTTGCACATTATACAATTCTTAACGTCAACTATCCTCGTCCTAGAAAGCGAAAGACTCGTTGTGACTTTATGACAACCTTATGTTCTACAATCATCAACTTAACATTCGCACGAATATTATGTCTTTATTCTAACGTCAGACGACAACAGACTGAATAAACACTGCCTGCTTTCAAACACAAATACGTTGTAACTCGATCGAGTCCAAATGATTCACAGTTTATCTCTTGTTCTATCGGCAAGCCTACGTATCTAAAATTAGCCATAATTGGCTTTGCAATTATCTCTTCTTAAACAACTTGTGAGAAACGATATCTGATTTTTGTGACTTTTTCGATTCATACTCTTCGCTACGACTGTGAATGAAACGCTCTGCCGAATTCCTTAACTCCCGGATTCTCTCAACACCCCGTATTCGGGTTCTATGAATTATCGAGACGCCCCGATCCTCTGTCGCTGATTCTTCGTCGAGGTTCCAGGAGGGAAATGCTTCGTTAGAAGAAGAGGGACACGATAAAGGTTAAACGACGGCGTTTGCTGTTACAGAATGCAATTAGATCGAATTACGTTGAAACAACACCGAATGGGGAACGGGGCGAGAGTGAAATCCGATTAAGAGAAGCGAACTGGTTCGTCCATGTGCCAGCGCGCGTAAGGGAAAGAAACGAATCGAAGGGGCCGATGGTCGGAATGTACGCGCGAACGAGAGTGAAATGCTATTTATCGAACGAACGAGAAGCCTGACGAAGGAAGAAATTAGAGACGACGATGCGTGGACGAGCGGACAGTTGATAAACGGCGAATAAATAGCAGATAGATTTGCGGGATGTCACCAAAAAGCGGAGGTCAACCGCCAGTGAAATCCAATTCGAATAGAGAAGATCTAGAAGAGTGGGTGGCGCGTTACTCCGGCAGCTGTTCGCCGGTTCTCACTACCATTACGAAAACTTGATTAGTATCGCTGACCTCTTTTCCACCACTTGCTTGTTAGAGAGACGTATCACGGAAATAAATTCCATCCACTGTTTATCGGTTAACGCATGGTTGATAATCGAATAAAAACATTCAACAAATTTCAATAACTTTGTCGCTATACAAGTAATTTAAAATAACCGTTAGCAACGCTATTCTACTAATACCTAAAAATATATTTCTTTGGTATTGCGAGAATCAGCAGTAGTAATCCAATCAGTTTTGCACAATACTGTACATCGATCACCGGCAGCAGGTAGAAACAGAAGGCGTGTATTGATATGTATGTATCAAATTCCTTTCATAATCCGCTAATTATGTAAGACACGTTACGTTATAAGCTTGCGAGCAACGTCTGCGCGATTTTGCAGCCGAGATTCGGTTACAGACCACGAATACGGTTCGCGGACGCGAAGTTTATTGTTGTTCGCGTGCGAATACCTCCGCAACATTCGTTCGTTGTCTTCTCGTACAATGTACCGGGAACGTTAAATAAACGATTGGTATTTAGAATGTGAAATGGTGCCGACATATTTTCCAGCGGCGGAGAGGCAAATGTTTACGTATAGAAGCCATAGAAGGCGGCACGAACCGTGATTCATGTTACCTGTATATTCCATATAGCCGCGCGAAACCATGTAAACAATCGTTGAGGTCAAAGTCAACGCGATCGTCGACGCGCAAAGCGATGCCAGGTGCAAATAGAAGAAAAACGGGAGCGACGAATATACGCCACGGTCGATCCACGAGATACGGCACGATTTTTGAAAAATGTGGATCAAGCACTCACCTTATAACGGAGGAACTTCGTTGAACGTCGGCGACAATTCTGTCATTGCCGGTGGTGTCTATTCTGCTCTCCGCAGCTGTGTTCTGGTCTTGTTTCTGCCTCTCCTCTTCGGTAGGATGCAACGGTATGATAATATAGTCCGGCTCCTTTTTAACCTTCTCCTCGGTCACCTTCGCGCGATTCACTTGGCCGATCGTATCACTTTTCTTCTGCACCTCGGATCGCGGCACTTTCGATCTACCACTGAACCGAAGCCTCGAGAATCGTTGGAGAAATCCACCGAGACCACCTTTTTTCCGCTCTTCCTTCACCGTGGTCGCGGACGACGCGTCGACGACCATGTTCCGCTGGAATCTCGCCGCCGATGGCTCGGTTTTGACGATGGGTGCCGCGACGAACGGACGTGGTGTCGCAGTGGTCGTCGTGGCCGACATAGTCGCGTGGCCGTCGTGCCTGTCGTCTACGCTAACCGGCGGCACAGTTGTTGCCGCCGCGTTCTCCTCGTGACGTTTGTCGCGAACACCGCGATGATTCGTATCAACTGCCACGGCCACCGCTGGATTCCCACTCCGTTCACCGAGTTCCAGGCCGTCGCTGTTGCTGCTACCGTTGGGTGGGGGGCAATGAACACCGTGGACAGTGTGTCCCCTCGCTGCTTCCGTTGCCTCCTTCTCCTCCTTCTTTTGCTCTCTCTCGTTCTTCTCCACTTTGTACTCAAACTTCTCCTCCTCCGCCTCTTTCTCCTTCGTAGCCTTCTTCGCAGGAGCATCCTTTTCCGCGGCCTGCTTTTCCACTATGACTCTCCACAACAGTTCTCCATTGTTTCTACCGTTGCACGACGAAGTCGATGATAATCGGATCATCGAACAACTTTCGTTCTTGCCGTCACTTTCGTCGATTTCGAGTTCGACCGCACGATCCTCTTCCACTGGCCGATAATCCGCCGCATAACGGCCCTCCTGCTGTTGCTGCAACCGCACGATCTTTTCCGGATAGAAATCACCGATGAACGATCTCTTCGAACAGCTCGTCTCGTTCCCTGTATCTTGATCCGTGTCCTTCGAAATCGCGTCCGCAGTCGCGGTTTTATAGGAAGCGTTTGAATCAACATTTTCACGTTCCGGGGTTAAGGGTTTCTCAGGTTTCTGGACGCTTGTTTCGTCGCGTTGTACGCCCCCCTCCAGGCTGGAAGTTCCTACGGGTTTGGTTTCCAAGCAGGGTAAATCTATTTCGTCGTCTACTAAAACACGGCCGTTAGAATCGCCTCCATAAACCGAAAATGGATCCGAGTTTTTTTTTATCTGGCCGAAAAGTGTTTCCTCTTGCTGTTTTTTCAGCCGCTGACCCAGCTGATTGATCGGAATCCTGGTGAACGGAGCTATCGAGAACTGCGTGGAAATATTTTCCGCGGACTTTGAATACTTCCTGGTATCCAGATACGGTTCGCTGTAGCTCGGTAGATTCGATGTCGAGCTACTACTCATTTGTTGCACCAAATCCGAGACTCTGAGCAGCGAGGATCGTCCTGAAATCGATTCCTCCAACTCGTCGCACGCATCCATCCGCTTGAAACCACCTTTGGAAGACTGCACGGCCTTGATGTAGTCACACTGTTGGGCCAGCTCGTAACTAGCGTTGTTCGACACTCGTTTTCGTCCACTTTTCAGCGATTTTTCACCGTCGTTACCAACCTCCTTGCGATATTTGTTCGATCGGAAGCTTCTCTCGTCGATTTCGAATTGCTGAGCCAACTCGTAGCTCGCGTTGTTCTTTACCTTCCACGGTCGCTGTCTACCGGAAGGGGTTCTCTGAATACCATCGATACCAGACAACGTGCTGGTGTTGTTCGAGGTGACTTCCACGGCCTCGCGATTCAACTGCTTGATCGCTGCATCCACCGAATCGATGTCGTTCTCCATAGCGATCGCCATATCGAGTATACAGTTACCCGGATCTTGCGTCTTCACCGTCGAAGCTACTTGTTTCGTCTCTCGTGGCTTCGAACAATGCTCTCCTACGCATTCCTCATCCTCCTTCGGCTCTTCTTCCGCTTCATCGCGGTCCATCTCGCCATCTACCATTGCGTTCTGCGAGGCTTGCGTCCTTACCGAGCTCGACAACGAGTTCCTCGCTTGTCCACTCGCCTCGCCTCCGTTCTGTCGAACTTCCTCGTTGCTTTCCAGTCGCTTCTTACTTTGAACAACGGAGACTTGCGCCATTTCGTGATGCTCGTGCAAATTCACTGGAGAGTAGCGCGTATCATCGTGCGTCGTGTGGACGCCGCAGAGATTCAAGTCGACGGGCACGCTGGCTACCCTCGTATAATTCTCGAACAAATTCGACGTGGATACGTAGAAGGTCGCTCTGGACGAGGATGCGTACGCGGCCAACGAATGCGGAGCGTGTGCGGACTCGGTGACGCTGCTAGGCAGACTGGGCGCGCTTTGAGATTTATCCGTGAATCTAAAATTAAAGCACTCCTCGTTGCTCCACCCTTGACGCTGGTGCTGCTCGTGCTGCTCGTAACTGTGGAGCTGCTGCTGCAGCTGATGATGATGGTGGTAATGATGATGATCGGCGACCATGTTGTTACGGCCGTGCGCCATATTGCCGGCTATATTTAATCTAGTCTGCAACAGGCGAAACGAACTCGACGCAGCCGTTTGGCCAGATTTCAGGTCCAACAGCGCGTCTCTTTTCGACTCGACACCGATCTCTCGTAGGTCGATCGTATTCCGATAATCCAGCGACGTCGCGTAGTTGCACGCGGAATCGCCGAACACCATCAGTCGATCCTCGAGCTCCGCCCCGGATCGATCGTCGTTTAGCATACGATCTTCCTCGTCAAGGTCCTCGTCGCCAACGTCGTCTTCGTATTCTTCGTCCTCGTGCCAAAAGTCCCTGAATCGTGTGAAAAAATCCAACTACATCGAGTCTCTTCGACTTAAGTGTTTATGAAAGTTGTTCGATTCTATGGAGAAAAATGAAAAATGAAATATTCAAATTCTTTTTTAACTGACAGAACGGTAACTTCAACAAGATTTCCATATCAACGTATCTTTTCTCTTTTTTTTTTTTTTCCTAATTTATTTTTTCCAGCGGAGTCGTGGTAAGCGTGAGACGAGAAACGAGATAATCGGGATGAAACGTCCACGAGCGTCATTTTGGATCTTTCTCGAATTAAGAGTAAAAGTCAAGGAAATCTATTAAGGGTCGTGATTGCGGAAACTTGGTCGATAAATGAGGGTCATGTAGCAAGCTCTCGAAAGTCGTTGCCAAGGAAAACCTACGACAGCTCGACAATCGCGAAACGAATCCAAGTCGATCGAGGGCCTCGTAACAAAAAAACACCCTTGTCAAATTTCTTGACTCCCTAGATAATAAAGCATTGGAACAGTCAGAAGATAGACTTACAGAATAATGGGATCGGTATTATGAAAATGATCTATATCCTGGCCGTATGAAACCGTATTGAATTTCATTTAATTTCGTTCCAATAATATTTCGTTCATATAATATTTAGATAAATGAAGCTTTATCATATTATTACTCCTTCTAAAATACAAACTAATCGTTATAACGAAACATGAATATTCCGCCGTTCGGGAAATCTCCTATACATGTAAATAGTCATAATTTCCTGTTAATTCGAACAACAGAGGCTGTACCGTAGCACGAAGGAAACTCCGACCGCTTGCCAAATTAAATAAACTATGTTTACGTTACCTTGGTCGGTGGTAGCCATTGCTACGTGTTCTCGACAGGTCCATGTTGCGTTTCAGGTACAAAGGCGTGAATCCATTGGTGAGGCCACCAGAACCAAACTCCTCTTCCTTTTGACAAGTGTCCAGGCTTTCGAAGCTACGGTAAGGTCTAATTCTGGGAAAGTGATCTACGACGTTTCCAAAACCGTTTGGTAAAACCTTGTCGTAGTCCTGCTCGAGGCTGTCCGGCGACGTGTTCTCGGGATGAGAGGCGTTTGATCGATTAGGATACTCCAGCGAATCGAAGCTATAACTGGACGGCGACAGTGTGGCACATGTCCTTTCTAAGGATTCGAATTGCAATAGAGAGCTAGACCTTGAGGAGGCGGACGACCTCGACGACCTCGGTGATGGTGGGTAATCGTCGAAGGTAGCCTGGTATTCTCGATCGCTGTTACCATTGTGTTTTCTACGTCTCTTCTTCGGAACCACGGAATTGCATTCGCTTCCGCTCCCATCCAGCCTCTCGTCTTCCGAGAAATCATCAACAAACACGAAACGGTCAACGACATAGCGAGGGAAAAGTTGTAGCGTACGCGCGACGCGTGAATCTAACAATCGAATCGCTTCGATATCGAGAAAATGAAAGCGATACGATGGTCTGATCGGATTCTACTTTTCGACATTCGAGCGACTATTTCTGGAAAGGTCCAATTTGCATTCGTGTTTTGGAAAATGTTTCGATGACAGTGAAATGGAATTAATAAAGTTTTTTCTTACCAAGGGTAGCTAATAACAAGCGAAATTTACTATTGTCACTTGTTAAAAAAAGAAGCGAGCTTCGGAGACTAGACTTATAAAATCGGAACGAACAGAACTGTACTGTATTTAAAAAATTACTGTATTAAAAAATGAATTTGGAAAGATGAAATTCAAGCGTGTTAAACATACAGAACAGAGAAGTATAGCAAACGCAACCTTGTAGATACACATTTCAAGCTGCTATTTGCGTTTTCGCTCGAGACAATATGCCCTCACCTCTATCCTACATACAAAAAAGTCCGTGGCATAATTACGTTTAATTGCGTGTGCTTATTAACGATCGTAAAAGCCGCAAAGACACGCGTAATTAAATCTGACATCGTTCGAAGCCACATTATACCTATTTTAAGTTCTTTCTTTAATTCGTTACGTTGTTCCGTTCAAATTTCGTTCAAACTAGATAAGGCGCTTAAATTTTAATCGCATCGATTCAACTAATTTAACTTCAAGTTTGTGTTCGTGCAACTCAAGTTATCTCACTTAAAGTCGTTTAAACTTAACTAACCGGACTCCCAATGTCTACACGAAACAGTTAAAAAGCTCACAGTGTAAACGATCTTTATCAAATTTTTTAATTCTTCGCATGATGGTTCGAGCTCGGTAAATTATAGGTTCATATCGATAAAAATGGCTTAAAGTTGCTTGAATTCAAACGACTCCGGCTAATCCGAACAAAGCTCAAGTCTTGATTTCCCTCTGCCGATAGAACCAAATTTCTCGACTGATCGAGCAATACGCTATCGACGTTGCAGCTAATTGATTTTCGGTGCAAAAGTCATGACGATGACGATAAAAATAGAAATTCAGGGTGGTATTAAGGGGACGATCGCCGGCGATAGCGTGGCGATCGAATGGATCACGTCGCGAAACGTGTCGTTTACCGATTAACGAGCCGTTATCGAAGACTCGTGTCGTCGATCACGTGTCGGTAGACGGTCACGAAGTCGACAACCGGTGACCGTGTAAACGTTGCTTCCGGTTGAACGAACCACGACTTCCTGGCTGCGACACAGGACTGTCCGCCGATGCAGCATGTAAAAGCGACACGAACGCGACGATTGGCCGCCTCCTCTCGTCGAAGACCTACTTCCGTGACTCGACTTTATAAACCAGACCGCAAACCAGAGAATTCTCAGACTATCATCCTTCTCATCGTATTTCCAATCGCCAATAACAACCGACAATAATCACCGCTTATCTGGAGGAAAATGATTAAAATTTTTTGTACAGAAATAACACCAACGGTACTGGTACAGTTAGTTTCATAAGATTCGACAAGTACGGATGTCAATTTTGATTTTTTCAATACCTTTCGTAAGAAATCGATCGCTTTGAGAGTATTACTTACAAATACTGAAGCTTAAATATCGACCAAAATATCCCTGATACCCGACAAACTTCTCTACACAAGTGAATGCAGGATAGCCCAAGCAACGGAGATTACAGTGATCCTCAAACTCAAAACGGATGCCCGATCGTTTATCTCGTACAGATCATAAAGAAGAAGATCTGTGAAATTTGATGTCGTAAATGGTCTTTATTTTATAAGAAATTATCGATTACGAAAACATGAAAATTACGAACGAATTATGAACAGCTTATATAAAACTAGTTTAATGGCAAATATAAATATAATAAATACGTCGTTTGTGATTCCAGCAGCGAATTATTAACAACGAATGTAGACGATATTTAAAAAAAAAAATTACAAAATTTACTATTAACATAACGTAGTAAATTCATGCACGTGTTGATAAATTCCAATTTATTTTGGAGTATTGTACACGAAGATTTCCAGGAATCTAAGAAGATAAACGCTACGAGTCGCCTTTGCACGTGTATTTCGGTATCTGATCGAATCTCATCTCGTCAGCGTCAGTCGGCTTGGAATTCTTTGCAGGTCGTACTGTAGCAATTGAATTTACTCTACGACGCATTGTCCTATCGGTTTATTTTTGCATGATTGCATGCACGTGGAATTCAACGACTAGTTCATGGTAATCCTATATGAATCACATTGAAGGTGATCTAATATTAGATGGAGCGGAACAGAATCATGCGTAGAATTGTAGACATCAACTGATCTTACCATCAAATAGAAAAAGAACTCTACTTGTAATAATGGTATAATAAATACGTTTGTCATCATTTTTGTTCAAGCCTGAGACGCTGGCAAAAATGAGAAATGAGGAATGAGAAATGAGAAACGAGAAATGAGAAATGAGAAGTGAGAAATTCATCGGTATTTATATTAAAAAATTCTGTGATATATGTATCGAAAATAAAAATTTTCTATTATAAAAAACAATAACAAAGTACACATACAATAAATATGTATATCGGTGGCATCAAAATATTAATGTTTTGCTTTAAATCCACATTTACTTGCAGCGATACTGCATAAATACGTGTACATATACAACATGTAATTAGTAAGAACGATTAACATTAGTTTCACAACGAACATTTCTATGAACCTTTCAGCTTCTAATAATACACTTAACGGTGCTGGTGTGAGAAGGACAATAGCGGAGATGTAGTAAATGGACGTTGTAATGTAGACCATTAATTGTTTGAAATGCAATTATCTAATTACTTGTAAAGATACACGAATTAAAATCGAACATTCATGTTTATTTTATGCTGAGTGCGACTCATTGTAAGATAATTAGTAACAAGATTCGATCGATGATTCTCCATCGATTGGACATGGATGAAAAATCGTTTCAAATTTAACGAACGACCGCTGTTACAAGAAATTAGATGACGCCTGAGGAATGGCAACCGGGTATACCGGTACGTTACAACAGTCGTATAGCCAAAGGAATCCGCTACGAGAATAATCTTAAATCGAGTTCGAAGAACGATAAAACGTGTTTAACAACGGGCGACATCTGAAGGGTAAGGGGTAGTAGAAGAAACGCCACAAAACAACCATATCGAGGAAATCATTTTTAAGTTGACAACTACTGCAGAAAACACGTGGCAACGTATTCAAAGATCCTTGCGAGAATACTTTATGCCTGTATTAATATATACTAATTTTTATTAATTCGATTGTAGTATTTCTTTGTTCGATATCAAGAGTTTGAAACTTACAAATAAGTCTCTTATATCTTGCATCACTTTGATCACGCAGTTTACCTTTGCATCTTTTTCTAACCTTCCTTTCGCATTTTTGCTTTTAGATAGTCTGATTAATTATCTCACGCTTAATTGTTGTAATTAGCAATACCTGTCGTTGTATCAATGACGTTATACCATAATTAGGACTATATCGTTAGATTCGTGCTAAATCGTATTCTATTGCTATATTATAGGTAAACTAGCGTCTAATTTCTAATTACAGTATTCGCTGTTCGAGAGGTCAAGTCTTTCAAACATAAAAATTAGTAAGGGGCAACAAAAATATTAATTTCCATTAACAATGATGTTTTGCAATGCAACATTTCTCGCAAAATGCGTTAACCTAATTTAATTAAAATTAGAAATTGCAAAAATTAAATTCGCGGATATTGTTAGCCGTATTTACTATCATATATCAGCGAATCAAAAAGTTGTTATAAAACAAAGAATACTGTCCAGAAAAAGAAAAAAAGAAATATTTACTTCTTCAAAAATATAACTTCGTACTTTAAAGAATAATATATAAAATATAACTCGTGCAAAACAGAAATGTATTACAGTAATCTTGTAACATATTAATTCGTTTTCTCTTATGTCGAAGCCATGTTTCCAGAGCACCGTGTTAGAAGAGATTTGAGTGTATTTACGTCAGCAGCATTATTTACAATTAAAATGATGCAACGTACGTATCGATAGTACTGAAGCTGTAATAATTAGAATATCGGAAATTCAACTAACTTAATAAGCAAACTTTGATACTGTGGGATGAAATAAGAAATATTTTTCCGTCAATACCAATTACTAATATTATTATTGCTTTAACGATATAAAATTGATAAGTCTCGAAATTTTGTTTCTTCTGTCATCTATCATATGCACAAATTAAAGAACTAATTTCTGCAAGGAAGAAAAAGGATAAAAGTAAATATTATACCTTTCTTATAACAGCAATAAACTGTATATGTAATATTTTCTGTAATCTAAACTGAAATCTATTTATACGATATTCGTTTCGCAGGAAACATGAAACAAGCGCGTTTATGATAAATGTTCGCAATTGGATATACAAGAAAAAATGGGTCATGAGATATAACTGTCTTTGAATCAGTTACGAACGGCGCGGTTTCATTCTCCAAGAATCAATGAATTGTAGGCTCAAACTGAAAAGAGAAAGTGAACTTCCGCAGAACAATGTTTACCAACTCGAGTACCGAGTAATGAGAGAATGAGATTTCACAAAATACATACTTATATACGCCGTATACTCCGAAACAAAAAACATACTTTCGTTTATCTTTAATGGTATATGTTTTAAAACACTCGGCGATACAATGCTATACCTAAAGAAAGGAAAATCAATGAGAAGACCTATCCTTCACCTATCGCCACTACGTTCCATTTCGTCGTTAATATTCCAAATCTATGCTTACCTGGCCCTTTTTAAACCTCTTCTCTTCGAAGAAGAAAAATATACTGTTCCGATAACCGAACAATACTATTTATTCTGAGACTAATAAATCTTATTCTTAACCGGGTGGTAAAGTTCAATTTCGACGCTCAAGTAAATAATCTGAACAACAATGTCTACCATTATATTCAATTCTACACAACTAAGTAACAATTGTTCGATGAGCAATAAGTCAGTCAATTGCTATCATTCAATAAATCAAGTCAATAACTTCCGCTGTGGTCTAACTGTGTAACATAACGAACAACAGCGTCGCGTACACGATAATTAGTTATTAAAAATAACTGAATTCGGATTGCATAAACAATCGAGCCAGTGTAACTTGACAATTAATTGTTGAATGCAACAAAATACACAGAATAAAAGCAAAAATTATAAACAAAAGGAAAACAAAATGCTTCTATTTAAAAAAATGATGTAAAATGGATCGTTTTATTAGGATTCTACTGTAAAATTTGCTCATTAAGAGGTAACGAGACAAACGATATGCAGTCGCCATGTTTGGACTAGTTGCCAAATTGATATTCGACGACGTAATCCAACAATTCTAGTATTTTTAGACTTATCGTTGGACAATACATGGCGAGCGCATCAGTTGGAGGAACACATTATATTTAATACATCGTGTCTTATTTCTTACCAGCCAATCTCTGCTTCGCCCGTATATGTATCACGCTTTCGGTTTCAGAGTCTGAGCCCACCCAATATGTAGTTCCACTTCGATCGGAATCGCTTTGTAGATCGTCGGATGTTTCCTCTAGAATAGTTTCTAGAAAGTCCACTTGCTGCACTAGCACTGTGTCTAGAAATCAAAGCAACGTATGTTTCGATAACAAAAATAAGATTTTAACTAGCTTAGTAGAATAAGAGACAAACATGACGATAGAAAGGAAAATACCTCCAATGAAGCTACTAAAGGCAAGAAGCGGTAAACTATATACAATGTACAATGTACAGAAATATTCTTTGATAAACTATGAATATTAAAAGCGTAACTATGAGAATGTAAAATTCACAAAATTAATTTTCCTCCTTTTATTAAGTTCCATTTGTACTGCAAACTCATTTTTTAAATTTCATACAACTTGTACCGACTCTAGCCCAAGATACACCAAAAAGATTTAGTGCAATCGGTATTACACGACTCTGCCCTATACCGTATATGCTGTATATATGTACTGTACATAGATTAATCCGATCAATTAAATGCTAAATAACAAAGAAACGTTGTACGTCGTAGATCTGATTTCAAGTAATGTTGCATTGAAGAATATTGTCTTCCTGTGATATTTTATAAATCCGATTTTTCCAAAGAAATGATTACGTGATCGATAATTAACAAATAGCTTGGATCGCGGTGACGTATATATTCAATCATGCTTTAATTCAAGATTTTATGAATGCAATACCGTTTATTTGAGCTCCATATATAAACCTGTTTTTCAACTTATGAAACATTTTCCCGATATAATAATTATCTCTTAACGGAAGCATTCGAGATCTGTAGGTTGTAAAATAAATAGCTAATTGGAAGAACTACATGGTATGTGAATTGTTAACAAAACTCTTGTTTTCCAGTCTTGCGTATTGCAAAATAATTTTTTCCTAGACAAGAAGATTGCTTTGTTAAAACAATGTACATATATTCGCAATTTCGACGACCAATGAAAGATATTTTATAATTAAAATGCTTCCCAAGTCTACAATTTGTATTTCCGAAATAGTCAAAAATTTGTGTGTCATCCACATTAACATTTGAGACATCGTCTAAATTTAAATTCTATCATAAATTCACAAGTACGAAAAGCGTACAAGATTCAGAATTACAAAATTCTACCACCATTTCTCTAACTTGTTAATTTCTACCACAAACAATAGAAAACATGGCAAACGTTATTTTTTCCTAAATCAAATGACCGTGTAACAATAATATCATGTAGCGATCTCAATTTGTGTGAACCAAACATTACACGGAAAAATAAATCTAACGCACGTCTCAATAATATTGAAAACACGAATATTTTTAAACGGAGGTTAACCAACGCGTGTCCTTTTCTTTCTTTTCGTCGCGTAAAACGAACAAATTAGACGTAATGACCATTGTGAGAACGAATCGTCCTACGGGAACGTGCAATTTGTCTTGCACAAGTGCAAAATGCAAAGGTACGTTGAGCTATACAGCATGATGGAAAAGAGAACCACCTGTTGAAGACGCCTGTTGCCGCAGTTCGTTCCGCAGCTGGGCAACGGACGTGAATAATCCGTCGCTTTGCACAAAAATAATCGGTGATCTACCTCCTTTCGCGCGCATTGCGTGTCACATCGCGTCGTTCTAATCGCACCGAATACAGAGGGAAACGAATGAATGAATATATGGCGCTATTGTTGCACACCTTTCAGTAACCTATGATTACGAATCAAAGAAATAACATGTGCTTTGTGTGGTAATCATTCTTAACGTGCGTTTAATGTGGCAATTTTGTTTCTATCGATCGTAGTTAATTGACTGGTGGTGAATCTGTTGGAGTTTACAGAGCGTCAAATAGACCGTTACATTTTGTAGAACGATGATTACCTCATAATTAATCAGACTTGGACGTATATTTTGAAGAATATAGCGACGAAAGACAAAACAAAAGTGGTTGACTTTTTTCTAAAGTAATAAAGAAAGAAAATAGAAGATTTTCTTAGTAAACGTTTTAGTCTAGCGATCTTCGTGCTTTCAAATCTTTCAAGTGACTGACAACCTTACGCAATAATTTATCTTACTCTTAAATTCTACAATTTTTCAGCGCTCTATATGCGCGTATATGTTTGTCATTATCATATATATGTATTTAATAACACTTACAGGTATATATATCTTGCAAAGAATCGAGTATTTTTCTCAAGTATGAAAACTGTACGATCGACACCTAGGTAGCTGGTATTTGTAGTTTTTCATTGACTCTCGCACGTTAACCCACGGTTATAGAAAGTAGCCTACATTAACTGTAGTCATTAACAGGCGATTTGTATTCAAACTCGCGCTATTTTCTATCCAATGGAAATTGCGGTAATGATACAAGTCTCCGTCGATATCTAGAGCGTAGACGAATAGAGGGCTTCTGGAACTCGTGATAAATAACGAGGCTTCTTGTTTAATATAATATTTACGACAGATTACAACCAGATCAATGGTATGAACAAGAACGATCTGTTAACTTACAAGGTAAAGGTACCTGTTTAATTCTATTACTGCTCGTGGCTCGCGTGTTTGAATAGATCAATCGTTTACAATGAAAGATACTGTGTTTGGTTCGGAAAGTATTGGTCGTCACTATCGCTTTTGCTTTATCATAGAACGGAAGAAAAATATTCTCATTTTGTGACTCGGAATTTATGCGAACAAATTAGCGTTAAGAAGTTCATGTAAAACAAAAACCGAGAAATCTACATGTAATTAACCATCCACTTTTCTCATATGCGATCTCTGTAGAAGTAAAGAGAATCAGAAAGATTATATAATACATTTTCGTTGACGTAATACTAAACAGATGGTCACAGTTCAGATTCGCATATTGTTTAAAGTTTAAGCGGCGATAGAAAGTGAAATAATAACAGTACGAACCATTAGTCCGTAGATCCTCATGCGTAGGTTGAAAATGGGAACGATGCTGTAATTGGAAACCATAGGCCGGAAGCCACGGATTCGGTCCGTTCACCAGATCCATATCCAACGCTTCGAACGTGGTCGGTGGCTCTTCGTCGTCCTCGGCCTCGACATCGAGCTTCGTGGACGACGTGAGCGTCGTGGCCGTGGTCATTGTGGTCGTCAACGTTGTCGCATTCAGCTCCTTCGTGCTCATCTCCAACCGGTGGAGACAGAGACGTGTCCAGCTGCGTTCGGTGACTGACAGTCATTAATCGCTTCGCCGAACTGTGAACGTTCTTCCCGCGTTTCCTGGCCGACCCTCATGCTCTGCCCTCGAACCCTTCCCGCTACGAAGTCATCGTTTTCTAGAACAGTGAATATGCACTTCCATTCATACGCTTGCGTATTCTGACGCTTCTATTAAATAAGAAACTTGGAGAAAAAATGGAAGAAACTTTTTCCAAAAAAATGAAAACGATACGTAACATTCGTATCGAAACGTCTATAAGACTTTATTGTAAATTCCCAAAGTCTTGCCAAAAACGTACCGAATTTTTCTATCAAAGTATAGTTTTATCTACGATTTTCTGAAATTAATGATTACATCGTTTCTACTACTTTTCTTCCGAGTTTCTTAAATATCTCCTTGTCATACCTAACGAAGCCAAACACTTAATGAAAGGAAGGATTTAGTAACTGTCATAGAACGATATAAGAACATTACGGAACGACACAAGAAGAAAAGCGATATGTATGCGCATATTCTATATTCATATTATACAACAGTTACATATAAATATCTGCACGTGTTATGCAACTTAACTAGTTCAAATTCGATATGAAAAATGTGCTTATACGAGAAAAACAAAGATTGAGAATATAGCGAAAAAAGGAAGTTCGTGAGAAATTACGTAACGGAGAAGATGCGTGATTTGTTAAGCCTGCGAAGCGGCGTTGCGTGCACAGAATCGAAATGATCACGAAGACTTTGTCAGTAGTTTATGAACCGTAGCGATTCGCGGAACTTTCAATGGCTCTTTCGAATTCTAAACGGCGATTGGGTAGCCGGTAATATTGTAGAAAATGAACAGTACGCTTTATAGGTGAAATTTAATGCCCGTTAGAGGAATCGTTAGGCGGGAGTAAGTAGTAGCTACGTGGCGCGTATAATTTCAGTGACGCAATTTTCTGCTTTGCAGCAAATAACGAAACGGTGCGGAATTATTTATTCTCGTTACTGTGGTTAATAGACCAACTGCTCCAAAGAAACGCGAGGTACGAGTGGTACGACCGTTATTTCAAAAAACGAACAGACGATGTACATTTTCTGTGGCATTAGCGGTATGTTTAACTTTTAGGTCTGAATTCCATTTCTACGCTTTTACTATTCATAACTGATTATTTTTGTTCTATTGCTTACATAATTTAACTCCTTAATGGTTAGTTAATTTATTATTTACATTCACAAGCCCATGCCGGTGTACAATTGTTATATTTACTTATATAAACGACTTACTTATTCAAATCGTGAAATTACCTATTCAACGTAAATTTTAAAGTAACGTGTAATGTCTTTTTATTCAAGCAAAATAGAGGATTGCATAATCATTAAATATCTTAAATTGTTCATCGATGCTTTTTATCTAAAGCAATATGCAGCAAACGCATTAAGACGCAAAATTATTTAACGCGGTTAAACGCAAAGAGGCAAAATTCTTATCGTGAATTAAACTAAATTACAGAACAAGCGTTCCAACTGTTTCCAACAAGCTGCAAGAGATCCCGTATACGATTTATTTTAAACGAATACGCAATTTCGATTCGATCGATTCTGCGCGGATCCCTTCAACGATGACCGTGAAACGATTTACTCTCGCGCCTCTCACCGCCCACTGAAATCGAGGTTTCACGGTATTTTAATTAAAAAACAATACTCGCGCGAAAGAAACGCGTGGGTGTAATGATGAACCTCGAAGAATCACGCACTGATATACGAACACCGTAAAGATCTACGAAGGAATCCGTTGGCCGCTCGTAAATACACGTATGTACATACACATGTACACACGATGTTGCACGAAAGAAACGACGACGGATCTACCTTGTTGCACGTGGTGTAACGTTAAATATTACCGCGGGCCGGGGATTTAAACGACGCGATGCAACGCGACGCGGCCGGAATCTCTGCGCGCAGCAGAAGTTACGCATGCGTAATTGGATAAAGATCGAGAGAGGTTGTCGCCCCTCGGCGATTCTCGCTGGCTCTCTCTTCCTGAAGCATCGCCAAAAGCATCAGGAAATTTTATTGCGGCTGGACGAGCAGAAAAACGATACGCGTGCTCGTAATTTCATAACGCCCGGACGCTGAAAAAGAAAATCCACTTCCCAAAGAAATCGAAATATCTTTTCGCCGTCTGTAATTATCGCTGCGTTTTATTATATCGATCCACGATCGAAACCATCATTTTCCTCCAGTGCAACTCCTTCCGCATTTCGTCAACGTATTCATCAAGATTAGTTTATATTGGTTTATACTGTCGGTTCATGTTCAATAGCGGCAGATACGAGGACAATATTTTTACGTTTTATACAAAATATGGTTATCGTGTAATAATATTTTTAGATTTATCTCTGAAGCATCTACATAACATAACTGATAAACGAAACACTATAAATTTGCCACGAAATACAGAAGGTTTACTTGACACAATTATGTGAAAATAAAAATACGATAGAACTGATATAAGAAAAGAAAACGTTGTACCGTCCATAAAGGGAAAAAAAGGAGAATATTAGACGGCGCTACAAAGAAATAACGGATAACGAGAAAATGTCTATACGATATTTTCAGTTGTTTGAAAGATGCTACTTTGCTTCGCTTAATGATCAAGTTACGTTGAATGCAATTGTATCAATTACCGCGAGGCTCGGCGGAAAATGCACAAGCCACAGGTGAAAATGCACGCACGATCCTCGAGCGAACGTTCAATGTTTTATGTCACGATTGAGGATGCCGGAGCGCATAATACCGTGCTTAAACGGTACTCGATCTAGAGTACTGACGCATGGGATGATACCCGATACAAACCACGGGATGGAAAAACATTTTCTAAATTGACGTTCTTTCTGCGTCATTCGACTTATATAATATGGTACGTGCTCTCTAGATCATGCGATCAGTTGCTATAATTCAACGCGGATCGCAGTTCTGTACAAACAAGTGTGTTCCTAGTAGCTCTTTATAGAATTTGTCACAATCAGCTGATGAGTATTTATATGGAAGATAGGGTCAAATGCGGCTGACTGAGTGGTTATTAAATTGTCCAAGATGGACAAGAAATGTTACATTTGAAGAAAGAATGCCCAAGATCCTTTAAATTTACAAAAGGACTTTAAGAACTTGGACAGTGTATATATATATACAATCTGCTTCATGTTGTATAACGCACCCTTTCCTAACTATAAGGACTGTAAAAATAAGTATAGGAAAATAATAGTGTGAAAAAATGACGCATTTCATAAATCCTTTTTCATATTTGTAACATTTTAATATAAATATTGGTCATGAATCGATTAGCGTATTCGTGTTGTAATCATAGCTTCCTACTAGTAGTCTACAATATATAATATTAATGGTCAGCACTGCATTTTTCTCTACAACAAAAGAAAACTGTTGTTTTTATTTTTTTTTTTTTTGTAATAATTTTATTAGTAGAGTAGAGCCAGATATCTTCTCTCTTATATTTTGAATAATTTTTTGAAATATGAAAAGAAGAACAATAAATTAGGCACCATTTTCGTTCTACGGCAGTAATTCTCAATTATTATCTTACGCACCGGTTTCTCCATATCTCATTTTATGAAACAAAACTATAATTAAATTGGAAATATCTACTTTACATCCGTAAAATATTGCCATAAACATGAATGATAAATTACTTTACCCACTGCTTTCAACGCGATAAATTTGCTACTCTTGCAACTACTTTTCAATTCCGAACTATGATTCCGTAACGCCGCAACACATTAATGCTTTACTATCTTTCAAAGAAAAAAAAAAAAAAAAAAGAAATCAATATCTATCAGAGTCTATTGCTTCAAAAGTAATTATTTCATGGTTTATTCAAACAATTTTCTGTAACGTTACTAAGAACATTAGTGGTAAATTAATTACTGCATCTAATTTTAGATAATGATTATCGGTCGATTCCTTATCGTAGTCATACTATGATGATATAATGATATCAATCATTCACGACATAATAATTGTTACACTACACAAATTTTACAGATATAATTACTACTACAAAGCGGCTGATCATGATGCATATTTGACGTGCATATGAAATTTGCTTAAAACGTAGCTAACTAACATCTTAACTTAAACAAATGTCTTAATCCAATTGCCTCGGATTGTGCAGCATTCTCGTGACATTTGTCAGTTGTCCTTGACGGACAAGCTCAAAGAAAAAGGATACGAATTGTTTCATTCCACTTGCCACGTCACGTGGAATTCTTTATTTAATAGTTTCGACCGAACAACATACTTATCTACTACACGTTACCGCTTAATTTACTACAATGTATGGAAGCAAAAGCATTAAAAGCGGCAGTCAAACGCGCAGCGACAAAAGAGAACCAAGGGCTAAGAATAATGCATTCGATAAAATCTTTTCGCTGGGTACTTCCGTTAATTGGTTTCGAATCGATTCCTCAATTTTTTTCGGAAATATATCGGAACATTTACTTTATGATAGATTATTTGTTTCTTTGATAAGACGACAGAGGGTAAATCGAGCGTTCAATAACCTGGATTTACAATATATGATTTTGCATCAAGTATCGCAACCTTTAACACGTTTCTGTAGCCACTTTCACTTTACATAACACGTTTTATGCTGCAGATGTGTTTAGTAATGCAACGATATTCTCATGATTAACATCTATCAAGAAAAAATGAATCCTTCTGTCCATTGTAGCGATAGAGATGTTCGATTAACGTCATAAATAGATTAATTTTATTACTGTACCATGAGCTGGTTAATTCTATAACGTAAATGTAACGCAACTTTGCCATACTCTGTAGAGCCTTAAAGTTGAGAAATTATGCAGCCAGCGCTGCTGAGAACGTACGTACGTCACATATTTAAATTAACTAATTTATTTTCGAATCTTATCAATGAAATTGCAACTATAACTATAAATAAAACATACTTCATGAATCATAACTAGCATATTATCGAATTGTCGTTACGACAACACAGATATATCGAAAAAGAAGAAAGAAGCATAACGAACGATAATACGCTGGTTTCTCCTCTATATCGACATCCGACAAAATAAAACGAGTTGCCTCTGTACACACTTGAACCGTGACAGCTGTCAAAAGTGGCGAAGCGTCCACGACGCAACGCAGGCGCGAGAGCGATCATTGAATGAAGGAAGACAGAGAGACAGAGAATGAAGGTAAAAGAAGATAGAAAGGAAAGGGCAAAGAGAGGTGGACGATCGCGTAAACACGCAAGTCTTACGTTGTTACAAGTGAGACGGAAGTAACGAGTTAAGGATAAGGAAAGAGAGAAAGGTTAGAACCGCATAGTGAATTCCGAGTGCGACGGCGCGGTGGTGGATACCTGTCAGCGCACATTCCACGATCCCACAGCGTGCTTTCGCCTCGTCGTTTACTACCACTGGACTTTTGCCTTCCTAACGGCAAGAGTACGTAGTCACATACACCGCCAGTGTAATCCAGAATGGGATTTAAACGCACACACTCCAACTTGTTCATGAAAAAAACGTATCACTTGTCACAATAGCCGGTGGATCGCGTGTTGCTCGCGGCGCGAACATGGCGCACAATTCGTATGGCGTTCACCACTAAAAAGCACAAGCGATAGAACAACAGGGATTCTCTACGGTGTGAGAGGATCTTGAAGGAACGACGCGAACAATGGAACGTGACTTAAGGCTTAAGGACACCGGAGAGCGCGAGAGCCAACTTTACACCGCGGGGTAAATACTAGAACAAAACTCGCTGCTTTCGCCCGCGGAGCGCGGCCGTGCTGGCCAATCCCCACCCGCGCAACGCCGCCACGTGGTACACAGCCTAACCAATCACAAACTGGTTACGCGGGGCCCCCCGGACGTGTTTGTAAAGCCGGCTTGCTACCGATCAGTTTCTTCTCTTCTTCTCTTGTACCGATTTAACATTTGGACAACATAAAGGAACACGAAAAGTCGCTTTCTTTCTGCCAATATACTCGAACCGATGCTTTTTCTTCCTCTCGCGTAACGATGCTTCACCGCTTCATGACCAAGAAAATCGGTACGCATGATTCGGAAGAAGAGATTGCAACAGGACTAAATGGAAAATCGACTAAAATATCTTTTCGCTGAGGGATAAACACACTAAAGAAACTCACTGGTATTACATACAACATGTACCGTGGATAACTTTCCGGTTTCTATTACCATAATGCCGGTACGTAACGTTAAAACGTCTGGACAAAACGAGAGAACTGTATGTGCGTTTATACAATTTTTTAGCGATAGGACAATTTGGCAAGATATATTAGAGTTCTCTCTCGTGTTGTCCGTTTATCTTAAACTGGTACAAAGATACCGGCCAAAATGCTTCACACTTCCATTGACGTGTCCCGTTATTTTGCTTCGAAATAGGGCCACCTACTTGTCAAAATATCTCGTTGTTATCACGGAACATCTCGTTGTCAACTACGCATACGCGACTAGCATTTATTACATAGATCTGCATACACAACTCGATAGACCTGCGAGCGACTGAATAGATAACTACAAGCATTGCCTTGAATCGTGATCAATAAAATCGACTTAAGCGATATGTTTTGTGATTTGTTTTATGAGGACAATCAGATATCTAAACAACGGAGTTAGTCATACCTGTTATACCATAACGTTTCCTATCAAAATAAAACAATCAACGTGTATATGAATCAAACTCGGCGGTAAAATGATATTATACGCTTTATATTATATATTATGATAACATACGTTGTGATAACACGTGTTATCCAGTGATAAGACATCTTCGGCGTAGAACTAAAAAAATTATTTAATAAGTCGTCGAAAGAAAATGATTCATATATTTTTTGTAGCGCTTTATTACCTACATAATTAGCAAACGACTAATATTAGAACATTTTGTTTTTCATATTGCGAGTTAATCTTTCGATCGTATTCACGACAGAGCCAAAGATTCTTTTATTATTTACAATATAGATATAAACTCTATCAGCTGATCAATCGGTCTAATACATTATATCTGAATACTTGCTATCTATATAAAATCATCCAGATTATCAGCAACTAAATGAAATACTGTCAGACACACACATATGCAATGAGTAAGACGATAAAAATATGTTGCAAGGCTTGCATAATTCAATATCCGATGTAAATATTGTGACCAAATACAACGGCACGATGTTCATCACAAACGATCTGTCATGTTTTACGCAAGACCATAGACCATCTTATGACGGAAGACGCAATGCTTCGTTCCACCGAATTTCTAACGGGTAACCTCTTTCGAAAGGAAAGTTCGATCGGTACATCGATCCAGTCATCGAAACGAACGACAGGCGGCTCTGAATTCAACTCGAGAGATCGCAGGATCCATCTCGTGGCCATATGTGTGATGAGAGGAGCAGGTATGTAACGGGCCAGGGGCCACTTATCTGTTGTCCGGTGGAATTTAGTTTCTTTTTTTGAGGCAGGTCACTGACACCAAACGGCAATGGATTGACGCGGCGAGGTCAAGTCCTACGTGCGCTGTCGACAATACTTCACGTTTAAAGGTATCACCAAACATTCCTTGCGGGATATCGCGTTACTTGCGCCGATACGGAACCATGATCAATCGTCCGAACCCAGTCTCTGACAATACAACGAAAGATGCAAGTCGTAAATCGTTGCGGAAGGTGCAAATGTGTAGCGTTATGGTGGTACACAACATATCTGTAATACGTCTATTTTGGAAGGAAAGAAAAGTGTTTCGAACGTTGTTCTTCTTTAATTTATGCCGAAACGTATAGTTTGTGGTCTGTCGTATCTGAATTAATAATTGCGTAGAATCGACAACTGATCAAAGCCTACGTTCGTTGTGCGCGCAACACTACCTACTTACGATGTGCTTAGAAAAATATACTTATAAAACTAGTTTTTCTAGTTGACATTAATTTTTCAATTTACGAACAACAGGTTTATATTACACGTTGCTGTCATTCATTAAATCAGCTCTCGTATGATATCGCAGTTGCTCGTGTCTGAAATGTCACGTACATATTCAAATATTTCCTACACTCGTCTTTTGATGAGTATAATATTTTTATTATACTCGTCAGATGTGTTCCCTTATTTACATAACTTAGTTTTCCTATCTAGCGTTTTCTATTCGATTGAAGAGCAAAAATTTCCAAATGCCATTTCTATTATCTCTAATTATTCAAAATAATAATTCGAGGGATTTTTAAAATCAAGGATGCCGATGATTTCATAAAGTGATTTCTTATGAAATATGTATGATACGCGGTTCGTGCCTAATAATACATAAGATACATATTCCATAAAATTATCAAAGAATGATGATATGATATACAATGAATTAACGCTGAATAGTAAATAGATAATTGCACTCCAGGTTGGTATTGTAAAATGGAGTACGAGTTACGTACGTGTACACAATACACAATGTAGTGATTTTTACAGCAACCGCTTCTCAGAGCATCTTTCAGAGTCAGAGCGGCAAATGTACAAATGAATTCCTAGCATGAGAACGAAAATAACGGCACTTACTATTAAGATAGAGGTTAGCAATTAATTATCGAAGCACCTTGAAGAAGGCTTATTTCATTTTTTTCCTCTTTTTCAATGTCACGGAATAATTTCGATATGTATGGTAAATATTTTTATAATATATCGTAAGATATGCGAGCCCAGTACGTTGCGTTTCTACTTCTATTTTAATAATATTTTCCCGACTTCGTACTAAAATGTAGGAACGTTATTAAATAACTAATTAAATCTTAGATACGATAGAAAGTAAATTAATGGTCACATTTTATCCCGATTAGATAGAGATCAAATGTTACCCGAATATCAAATACTACATACAAGGATTGATTAATAGAATGATAGAATAACACCATAAAATAATAGAACAGTACCTAAATGGTAGAATAACACTATTATTCATACAGGTGTTGTTAAAGCAAAAATAAAACAGTTTACAACAACTCGCTCGATTGGGTAATATTTTATCCATGTAACTGTAATTCGTAGAAAATATGTATTTTCTCGCAAGTTTGTAAACTACTTATGCAAATTTTCAAATACCTACATTACTACTAGATATTATACTATTATATAGTTACCTAATCACTAGATTTTATCAACTTCTACTTTTCAAACTTGACCATTGTGAAAAGGCCCGTCAAAGAAAAAGAATAACGTCTCGAAATTTCCAAGTGATGCGATATTATTCTGTAATTCTATTGCTAACTGATTGGGTTCTCTTCCTAAAAGTAACACTCTTAATATCGTTGACTTTGGCAGCAAGTTCTGATGAAACGATGAGCTTCTCCGAACTAATGTTTCCTTCAAAGCAATATCCGACTCCGAAGAACCAATATGATCCTCTCTTTGATTATTAATCTATTTGAAAATTGCGTCACATCCAAATGATTATTATCTCGAACGATTGCTACTTTGCATTACAAATCGATTTATCTATAATAGACATTTATAAATGGTGAGATATTCTCATTACATATGTTGTATGTATGTATATGCTTCATTTCTCGGCAAACGGTTGACGACCGCATGAATTGTTCTAATTAAGTTGATCAGATCCAATTAAAAGACTCTTTATGCCCCTTCGCAGCTAATTCCTCGATTAAAAGAAGACAGATGTACTTGTATCAATTAATTATTTTTTCAGTTATGAATGACTTTTTGATAAGAGAATCTAGAAATACTTACACTATGTTTCATTGTTGAGTTTCCTAAATTTTATCAGAAAATTTTTCGTTAAATTATCAATAGCATATAATAAATGGTAAAGGCAACGATTATGTAAAAATCTGAGGTAACAGTAAACGTTTTCGCTAAATATGTATGTCAGGCTGACTAAGATCTCCCACATATATTTCAACGCGAAACAAACACAATCCTTTCATTTATCACTTCCTGAAATCTGATTTCAGTTTTACCTTAGTTCTAAATTTCTGCAAAATTAATACTAAGTTTCAGCGTGTGTACACAAGTTACACGTTATAAATATCCCAAATAACGTTCTTGATTGAACATTTCGCTGAAACTGAAAGATTTCATACTCGAAATTTAAATACGGATGAGAAACCATTATACAGAAATTAATCGTGCTTTCACTGTGCTGTACACAATCTGTTCTTCTTCGCTTATTACTATACTAGCTGCCCGTGCGCGAGTTTACCCGCATAGCATTTATTTTTATTATTCTCTGTTTGAACACTCATTGGATAAGGAGTTAACATTTTATCCTGTCTCTACTCCTTTAAGGTCCATATTTCCGAAATCCTTCCTTACTCTACATCTACGTCACGGGGGAGGTACATATACCGTTCAAATTTCACGTTTCTGAACAAAAATAAATAATCTGGAGGCAAGAATTAAACTACGTAAGAAAATAAGTTAAAAATATAGAGTAAAATTTGTTCGCAAGATGTGTTTTCGACAAAAATAAACTTGAAAATGTATCATGCGCGTGTATCAAACCAGTTTTTAACTAAACATATTCAACATTTATGGGCTTGAAAATAAAGCCTTAAACGAAAATATTTTATTTTACATTCTCGTCTTATTTCCTCGTGTATACTAATCTCTTGCATATTTTTTCCATATTTTTGACTTACTTTTTCATGTAGGACCGCCTTGTAGCCAATTGTACCACCGGTTACGAACCACCCTGTATAGATTGTGGATTTTTATGCAACTTTATATTTTTGTGGATACAAATACAAATACAAATGGAACAAATGGACGAAACAAATGGAACTGAAAACGAGATTTGTTCCGCCCACTAAATATTACATAGAGCACATTATTGCAGATATTTCTGCACATTATGTATCTACATTCTATACATTTTTACACTTTTAAATTTCCCGTAAATGCATAAACGCCTGCAGTTTATTTGTCAGATATAGTAAAAATGTATCGAATACTAATTACAATGAAACAACTCTAAATATCTAAAGGTTCGCGACAGACATGAAAGATAGGGAGAAAATTCATTGTGAGATAGTTAAGGATTCACTTTCTCGGGTAATTTAAATTCATAGTGAAAGTAGCTATGAAAAACGCAGCACTAAATACATGTAGGAACTTTGCAGCGAATAAATATTGTAATTAACCGGTTCTTTGATTTGCTTGAAGAGATACAATACAAGAAAGTCATATATTTACGTACGCTATCTGAAATTAGAAGAAGATCGAATCACTTGATCTCATTATTACTCATCAGTAAAATAATAACTCAAAAATCTGCTAAAGGAATCAGATCTACGGTAGGAGTACAAATGTATATACACTAAATACATATACATAAGAATTATAAATATATCACTCTTTGAAATTTTGTACTTGTAATTTTATTAAATTCATTTAATTATATATATATATTGTCGCAGAACTTCTACTTTGGATTAATTACTTCTTCTTCCAACTAAGAATAGTTATCTTCTATCTTTATTCTGCTAACCCGCTAACATTCAAAAAACCAGAATAAAATGGACAATGCTATCAATTCCACGGCGAGTCCAATTCTTAAACCGGATGATGTATTTTCCCTGGATTCTAGAAAAAAATAATAAATTATTATAGACGAGGAAAAAATACTAAATATTATTGATTTCGTGCATTTTTGATCGAAACATGCAACAAATATATATATGCTTGTAAAAATTTGTAATTATTTGAATAGTGGTAAATTGGTAAAAGACATCTTTTATAGTAGGAAATTATTAAAAACGAGAATATTTCTTTTATAAAAGAAATACCGACATGATCTTTTATAATTGTACGAAAACATTGATAATATGAAAACAATTTTTCTTATATCGCTTTCAGAACTAAAAAAATAGAACATTAATTAAGACTATTATATAAATAAATGTATAAACACGTTTATAACCTTTTTTTCTAAACTCCGTGGTTTCAAAAAGTCATACTATGAAAGTATGCCGGAATTGCTGAAAATTCAAATCATGAACATTATCGGAATACAAAGGGTTAAACCCTGATTTGATTATCTTACGTACATATATATAGAAAATTTGGTTCTTCTGGTATGGATATATCTAAAAACATCTTCTCTAGAAGTTAAAAGACACATAGCAACGAAGGTAAGAATTTCTGAAGATTATTCTTCTCCGACCGATCTTTTCTCACCATAATCGTAATATTGCAGTGGTTCCGTGGATTCATCCTCACAGTCCTCCGTAACGGATCTGATCTTCATAGAACCCTTCCTCTCGGGTTCGTTGACCTCTTGCCTACCCTCGAACGCAATCGCCGCGTAATCGGACCTCGCCTCTCGAATATGCTTTCTGGGGCTCCGGCGACCCTTCGCGGAGCCTTTGAGCCCAATCTAGAAAAACCCAGGAAAAGATTTATGCCCAAGTACTAACCGTAGTCGTAATAACGCGCTGCCTCCGACTCGTTCACCATCTCGTCCCCGTTCTCCTCGTCCTCCTCGTCTTCGTCATCCTCGTCGCCCTTTTCATCGTCCACACCACTCTTGTTATCGATCCCTTCTTCGTCATCGTCGTCGTTGTCTCTGTCATTGTCATCGTCGTCTTCGTCTTGGTTGGCATAGTCGGCATCGTCGCCTAATCGACTTCTCAGAACGGAACGATTTCCACGGTTGCGTTTAAAGTTTTTATTTGCCAGTCTATTTTCGCGTAACACGTACTCATCCTCGTGATCAGCAGCATGGGCATATAGGAGATTACGCTGTACCGCTCGCGCTGACTCCGAGGGACACAACGTGTCTAGAAAATGGCATGTCTTTAAATAAATTTATAGAAAATAGAGGTGTTATATTGGAAGAACATAATATATGTATGTACATCGTATTAAAGCTATCGAAGGCATAAAATTGATTATTTGTTAATAAATATTAACCATTTATTAGTTTATAATCAGTAATTTTCAATTTTTGTATTATTAGTGCTACGTATACTACGATATTAGTACCTTCGAATCTTTCACGAGCGTCATTCTCATAAGATTCGTCGAAGTTGATGTTATTACCAGGATCGTGTTCTCCTTCGAAAGTGAATGTTCCAGTGTTGCTTAAGATACACCCTTCGGTAGAAATGCAAGGTTCTGTGAACCTGGCCGCTCTCATAATTCCATTGACGATGTTTACCTCGCAGTAACATTTAACGAAGCTATCTGGACAGCTAGAAAAGTTCACACCTTTCATCGTGATCAAGAAATTCAGGAGAACTTGCTCAAAGAAGCGTTGGCTCACCAAAACGATCCTGGACCGATACAGTCTATGGCCGGTTTTCCTCTGAGAAATATAACGATATACACCATCGTGTATTGGCAGATATGATAAACTTTCATTTACAAAAATTTAGAGTACTTTCTATATGAATATGAGCATCTACTACACGTACTTTTCTGATACGTTGTCAGATTTAATGGGAAAGATTAATACGTTATTTAAACTTATTTGCAATTGTCATTTATTATACATGTGTTAACTTTTTTAAATTTTTATTTACGTTGCTTGATCTTGACACGATGCAATGGCTACCATAAATCCTTTACCACAAGTATTATTACATTTTGGAGTGGACCATCCCGTCCATAAGGAGTTAATTTCCGACGGAATGGAAGTTGAAGGCCCAATTTCTTCGCAGAACTTAAAATTTCAAATTTAGGAAACTATAATTAAATTACAGCCAATAGAAAAGAAAAGAAAGGAAAAGATATTGTAAGATATCTTAACCTGTTTTTTAAAGTATTTCAAACGTTCAATTATTACTGTAATTTACTGTTATTAGCGTAATAGTTTTTACATTATTTAAAATAAAATAACAGTACTGGTTGTCTCTGATGACAGTTCGAGGCACATTGAGGGGTGTGTATTCCTTTGATTGTGGTCGCGGTGCATCGTGCAATGCCACAAACCCCACGTGGTGAACACAAACTTTCTGGTAGAGGATTCAAAAAACACGTTGCGAATCCTAAACATTATTCTTATAATAAATATTTGAATCTTGGACAATTTTTATTTCATGTATCGCGTTGTACATTTCCTCGCAAAATCTTAATTTGTAATTCTTTCATTAATAAAAGTATATCGTAACCTTTGGTCTTGTACAATTCTTGGCCAGCTAGAGAAATGGAACAGTTACAGCTTGAAATATTTTCAACAAGCAAAGTGATATCGCACAATCGCCTGTGAACTCTTGCACTTGTGTTTGAATATGGAGTAGCTTCGTTAAAAGAGCAGTCCGATTTCCTCTGCCTTGCCAGTTCGGGTGAGCACAAATCCCAAGTGTGAAGAGTCAAACAAGGGCAAATCCCGAGGAAAAATTCACCGACCCCAGAACTATCGAGAACTTTTGATTCGGAAGGTATGCTACGTAATTCGACGAACAACTAAATATTAAATAGAACTGTATTGCATGAAAGTTTAAGCTATGTTAAAGTAGTTTCTTCAAAGTCCGAAACTATTGCACAAAAATTATAAAAATAGTTTCTTTTCTTTGTTTCTATTATGCAAAAGTACATTTTGTATTGAAATCGTTTACAAGGAAGAAAGTATTTCGTATGAAATATTTTTTGCTTACAGCACAAAACCCTTCTCCGATTTCTACGAAAGCACATTGTTGCAGATGCAATTGCCGTACCCAGCGTGTTATATCGTAATTCGGCGATTCGTTCAAATCTTTGCCTATTAATAAAAATGGATCCCAACTATTGCTGTCCACATTGAGACCATCAACGATACGACGAGCTTTCCCACGAGAAAGAATTAATACTGTTGATAAGAACGTAAGTATAAACATAGCCTAAACGTTAACATCATAGATTGATAATGATCAAAGTTACGAGACAAACAAATATGTAATAACTTGAAGTTGTTTCGTTTTCAATAATTTATTGGTACTATGTGTACTATACATTGTTTTCTAAAAATATGAAAGACATAGAAATTTTATGAGAATTTTATTTTATAATCTTTTATATAAAAATATTTCTCTTTTTGATAATAGTTTGATAAACATAAATTATACATTCAATTTGTTTGATAAAAAATACGCTATATCTATACAACTCTAAAAGATACATTTTTAAATTGCTATTCGTTACCTAGAATAAGTTCTCATAACAATGATTTGGCTCTGAGCCACAGAGTTTTCAATCACACAAATATGTTTGCTATGCGAAATATACCACATTAAATCACGTGTTGTATTCAGATACACGAAACATCATGTGCAGTTTTTATTTCTGTTTTGATGATGCGTGAACATTAAATCTTAGGTCATATTTATCATGTTGCAAAATATTGTATCACTTAAATATTCAATTTGTAATACATTTATCGCAAAACCTTATTCTGGATGTTTCTCTAGATATGTTTTCGTTACAATGTCTGGACGAAGTTGCGAAAGTTGTACAAATTCTGTACTTTTGCAACCTATAACAGGACATCTGTAAATACAATGCACAGTTAAAACTATTTATGCGTGACAAAAAGGAACTTTATTAGTAGAATATTTACCTTGTCTTCTTATTAATTTTCAATAACTGCATAATACTTTCTTGATCATAAGTATGACCACATATAGTATTCTTCACAGGATCCACAATTCTCTTCTTAGAGATTGGGTCAATTACATTTACATAGCCCCCTTTTAACTGTATTTCTGCATCTGTATCATTTTCTTTCTGCGCTACTCCGTCTGTAATTCAAAATGTTGTCATTGATATAAAGTATTTATTATATATACAAATTTAAATGTACCTAGCAGGGCTTCTACATGTTTATCAAATTCTATAAGTTTATCATCTTTCGATGTGTCATTATCAGTCTCAGATAAAATTTGTCTATATTCCTGAAATGTTAAAAATATATTTCTTTCTTAATATCATTTGATATATTTTATAATTATTTATATTTTGTAATTACATCCAAGCAGTTTCCGGTATCACTCTTACAATAGTCATCATTATCGTCATCATTATTTAAATTTAATAATCGATTCTTCCTTTCCATGAATAACCTTAACTTTCTATCTTGAACGCTGTTGCTGTTTGCTATACATTTTAGTTCTTTTAACTTCTCGTTCATTTCATTACCTTCTGTAAATATAAAAATATAACGAAATTAAATATGGTTATAGAGTATTAAATTTACCTTTTTTTAAGTATAAAATGATGAAAAGACTAAATTCTTTTATATCATATATTATTACGATAATTTGATCAATCAAGAATAACGAGAAGATATTCCAAATCTTTTGTAACCATTACAATTAATAACTATTTAATATTTTTGTAATGTTTGAGGTAATGGGCGATTATAGATATGTATTATGAATTAGATTACTTAACCTTATACACCTACCATAATAAGCAATAATATTAGCAGCAGTTTTTGTGTAAGCATCATATAATTCTTCAATTATTTGTTGAGATTGCATCATTCTTAATAATATTTCTCCGATATCGTTCTAATTGTATTTCTTATATTTCAGAAAATTTTTCTATTACACCTGATTATACTTATATTATACAAATACATTCACGATGAGTATTATTTATTCTTACACATAACTATGATTACAGATAAAATCATGTCATAAATTGAAATCACAAAAATCTAGACCTTCGAACTATCGACAATTTAAACTATCTTAATATCGTTAGGTAAATATAAAAAACATAGTTAGGTAAATTTATCACAAGATATGGCTTTCAGCAGCTTTACTATGCCTTTCACTTCAAATGCTGTATGTTCTTCGTATCTCGTTTGTCTTTCAAACACGGTTTCAAATAAACATTTTAAATTACCTTGATTTAGTTTAAAAGAAATTATCAATTATTTGCTTACATAGTTTACCGAATGCACATATCATACATGTACAGTAAGTAAAATACTACACTATATATAGTATATAGTATATACATAGTATATAGTTTATTTGATTTATGATTTATATCTTTATCTTGATTTATATTTATATCAGATTTAAAGATGAGGACTATAACTTTTTTGTATAAAATATTAAATATCTAAAACACAACATTTTTAATTTTTGGACTGTAAATCTTTTTACCCTCAAACTGTAAACGCGGATCTTTTATGTTCGATGCAATTATCAGTAATACTTGTATACCAGTAAACGCTTGTTTAAAAAACCCCCAAAAATTGATATAACATCTTTAAATGTTCTAAATTAAGGTTATCGTAGAATTTTTGCCAAATAATTTTTTTTTAGGCGGGAGAAAAAAGGTTTTCAACCTATTATCTTGCGAGAAATTCTCAATGCTGTCAAAATTACCCGAACATACAATACCCACCTATGCAGTTTAAGGGTTAAGGTTGTATTAAATTACCACTTCTTCAGTAGCATATTAATGGCCTAATTTTCTTTGATAATAATATTGTACGTTCATACAACTGATTAAAATATATTACCATAGTACTAGTTAATGTAATAACTAAATTACCAATAACACATAGTAAAATTACTATACGAATCTAGGAATTTTATTTTTTAATAAACAACTTGTTGCATAAGCATACTATTTTGATAGAAAAATGACCATGATCATATTTATCGTTTTATCGTTGCAAGTACATATTTTGTAACTTTCCGATTATACGTAATTCTACTGGGTAAAATTGGTAATGTAAGCCATTATACGTTAGTGTATGTCACCTGGTAAGAATTTAATATAATCATATCGGATTATGTTTACGTTTAGATTAATAATATTTTAATTTATAATTTAATATTAATGTTTAAAAATATATGACACTTCTTTTACGCTGTTTGATGCACGTCCGAGTTACCCTCATGTATTAACATTATACGAACTGTCTTTAACAATAATTTATTGTAACTACTACCTGTTAGATTTTTTCATCATATGCAACTAATAAAATGAAAAAAATTGTGCTTAAAATATGTAGATATAAAATCACAATTTTCAAGTATAGTATTCTCAATTCTTTTATACGTCATTTTATATTTTTTATTATATAATTTTTTTAATATAAAATTTTAAGGTAATAAAGCAACAAATTTATCACAAAGTATAGCATTATTTTATCATTCATTGTTTGTAACTATTTTTAGATGTTTACTAAAATTTCTTTGTCTACAACTGTTAAAGTGTTACTTTCTTTACCCGCATTAAGAAATATACGAAGTTATTCTGTTATGATGAATAAATTTGATCTCCCTGATCGCTTTAGAGGCAATGATAAATCAGTATGGTAAATAACATTTACATAATGAGATGTATTGAAAATTTTAATACATATAAACATATATATATATATATATATATATATATATATATATATATAAGTACTTATAAATACATATTTGTAATTAATTTTATTTTAGGGTGGAATATATTCAGTTGGCTTTAAAATATAAGCCCTTAAATTTAGGACAAGGATTTCCAGATTTTTATGCTCCAGAAAATATAACTAAAGCTTTGGCTGCTGCGACTACAAGTGACAATCCTCTATTAAATCAATATACCAGAGGATTTGTAAGTATTTCCAATTTTAAAAAGAAACGCACAATAAATATATTCTAGAGCTACTAAATGTTGGTCATTAGTTATTTCCATATCATACCCATGATATCGTTATTAAATTTTTTCACTTTTAATTGCAATGATTTTAAAAAGTTTATGTAGATTTATGTATCTTATTTATAGATTGGAAATTTTCAATATATTATATCATTTTAGGGTCACCCACGTTTAGTAAATGCTATTGCAAAATTGTATTCGAAGCTCTTAGACCGTACTTTAGATCCAAACAAGGAAGTTCTTGTAACTTCTGGTGCTTACGAAGCATTATATGCTACGTTACAAGGTCACACAAATCCTGGCGATGAGTGGATAATTATTGAACCTTTCTTTGATTGTTATGTACCTATGGTTAGATCTGCTGGAGGAATTCCAAAGTTTATTGCCCTAAAACCAGTAAGTAAACTATCAAAGTATGTATACTGTCGATATAAATGCAAGCTCTTTATACATATTTACATCACGTATTTTGTATTCCAAAGAAAAGCACAAAGGGATCTCTTTCTTCTGCAGATTGGATATTTGACAGACAAGAGTTAGAGAATCTTTTTAATGAAAAAACGAAAGGAATAATCATTAACACTCCACATAATCCTGTGGGAAAGGTTTTCACTGTGGATGAATTACAGTTTATTGCTAATTTGGCTAAAAAGTGGAACACCCTTGTTGTGTCAGATGAAGTATATGAATGGCTTGTTTATGAGCCATGTAAACATGTTAGAATTGGTAATAGTATTTGATAATGCTGATGTCATTTCTATTAATTATTTTATTTAAACGATGAATGTGTTTTAGCAACATTACCTGATATGTTCGAACGTACAATTACCATTGGATCCGCTGGTAAAACATTCAGTGTTACTGGGTGGAAAATAGGATGGGCCTATGGTCCGGAAAATTTATTATATAACTTGGATGTTATTCATCAAAATAGTGTATATACGTGTAACACACCAACTCAAGTGTGTATAGAATTATTAAATAAATATTTATTGTATTGTACCTTATTAGAATTATTTAAAATTATATCTTTTGACTTTGTAGGAGGCTGTGGCTATTGGATTCGAACAAGAATTTGAAAGATTTGGTCAACCTGACTGTTATTTTGTGAGTTTAGCTAAGGAGTTGCTACCGAAACGAAATTATATGGCTAAATTTCTTAGCGATGTAGGAATGATTGTAACAATTCCCGAAGGAGGATACTTTATGGTAGCTAATTGGTCGGCTTTAAAAGATAAAGTACGATTAGAAGAAGAAACGGATGAGAATAAAGATTATCGTTTCACAAAATGGATGACGAAAAATGTTGGAATTCAAGGAATTCCACCATCTGTATTTTATAGTCCCGAACATAAACACCTAGGGGAAGATAACGTGAGATACTGCTTTATAAAGGTAAGAACATATTCGGCATAGATAATATCGAGCTCCTATTTATAATTGATTTCTTTTTTATCATAGAAAGATGAAAATTTGAAAAAAGCAGCTGATATTTTAATGAAATGGAAAGATCAGCAATAATAACAAGTATATTTATCTATGGTTAATGATTTTGAGATAAAAGAAGTCTAGCATTTCCGCAGAAAATTGTCCAATTACTTAAATATCAGGTATTATCTTTAAAAGTTATTTTAAATTATATTAAATTTTTCTATAATATGCAGTGGGTGCTATAATATACAGTCTGTACAAACACATTGTTATTTTTCTTGTATTAAATTTTTATTATGCATAAGACTGTTTTCTTGTATTTTATATTTTATGCAGAGAAATCACCACGGAGCCATCTTTTCGCATCTTTAGTGTCAGCTCCGAAAGTTTTGCCGAATCTAAATGGAATATTTAATATCTAAATAAACTTTTTTTTTTTAGATATACATACATGTACATGCGTATAATGTATAAAGATCAATTTTTTATATTTTCCATATTTTTCGGATTGTTTGCAATGAGAAATTAAAGTAAGAACCATAAAATAATAGAAATAATAGTATAATAATGTAGAAATGATTACCTGAATGTTTCTCCAGGAACGTGTCCAAGATAATTTGGAAGCATACCAACATGTTTGTGGTAAATAATAGTGGGTTGGATTAATAGAGGTGGATCGGGTCGTGAAATTGTTACCGGTGCCCATTCCGTACTTTGCCGTTTTCGATAATCAGATGTAAAATCGCAAAGGGCGCTGTTAGTAGCCGGAACGTTTGTTTTTCCAAAATGCGCATATCCGTATGGTATATGACCCCCGTATCCTGCAACAAAAATGCAATTAAATGTTTGAAATTTTATATTATAAGGAAAACTAATTAATATTTATCTTTCTAACTTCTTGCATTTTCTCGAATGAAAGAATATCGCATTCGTTTTTCACTATCCGTTAGATCCATCTGTACTACTATTTATTGTTAATATTATTTTACAAATGATATCGCGTATTTGTTATATATCTGTTCGTTAATTCATTTTATTAACAGGTCGAATTTATGGAAGTCATTAAAGGTTAAAGATTTCGTGAAACAGTTGAATCATACGGAACGATGCTTATGTAAGTTTAATACTACATATAGAATCATTCGAAGACAAGTTCAAGCTAATAACAACGTGACAAGATCGACTCACGACTGATAAAGTATTTTTGCGGATTTGCATTGTCCATAAAGTAAGGGGATGGAGAGTGATCACTGGGTGTTTCGTGTTGTTCGTCCAAAAATAAATTTCTCGTTACACCCACGCAATCAGGTCGAACTGTTAGCATAGGCAGTTTGAACTCACTTTTTATGAGCTATATAAGAAATTTAGACATGATTTCGTTATTTCTATCCTTCCCTTATTCCCTTATTTTAGCTAAAGAAGGGTTCGTATAGATACTTTACCAAACGATCTTCTAAATTTCTTGGTTCACCCTGTCCAGCTTGTATATCTATAATCCGTTTAAGTTCATTAAGAGCCGCTCTATTTCTTAATTGTTGTCGTTCAAATTCGGCAAGTCCTTCTGTAGCCAACACCGTGTATCTTTGTCCATTTCTGGCTTTTAGTTTTGGAGTAAATCCTAAAATAAAACGTACGTGTACTCTTTTCTTTAATGTTTATTTTTATTCCATATATGTGTGTACCTTCGTAACTTGGTGTTATAGGATGAATAAATATAGGGTCGGTCCTTTTGTATCTGGCATTTACTACGTCTATGTCATTTTTCGGTGGCCTCTGGACCTACAGTCGATTATAAATAAGTATAAACAATATATTATTTTAATTAATTGAAACTTATAAACGGCATCGATCAAAGTGATAGGAACAAGGAATATAAAATATTGCATAATACCTCGTAATCGTCGGGGATACGATTCGATAAAATGAGGGTCTCCGCATGATTCACTGTAGGATCAAGAAGCACTTTGTGCGTAAGACTTCCATACGTTTCACCACATCTGTAGCGATATTGAGGACAGTATCCGGCATATCTGAAACGGACCTTTATGAATGTAGGAGAGGCATCAATGAATATAAACGGTAAAGGGTAATAATATTTTAAATATTTCTTACTCTATATATATTATATTTTACATTTAATACATAGACGTTGTACTATTTACCCTGGAATAAGGTGTGGTTCCGCTGTGGATAATAATTCTGTTCCAGCAGACATTTTCCCGTTATATATTTCCTAATGATACGTTAATTTAATTAAATGCATTATCCAGACCAAATGGAATTGAAATTATTTCCATGTACAGGAATCTTTTCTTTTATACGTTAATTTATTGGCATGGCTACCGAAAGGTTATATACACTGCATTTCCGCAAAGTAATGTCCGAATTTTGCTCCAGAACACCTTATTTTCCGAAACTTGAAACAAATGAATTTCAATCGTTCGTTTTTCATTATATTTAGACGCATCAACTGCCTTACCTATTAGCAACTGCGTTTGATATATAATGGATTTTTGTGACTGTGCACGTGAGGTGAGATACCTGCTTAGGAACCGTAAAATTACTCGCACGATGTATAATTTAAACAACACTTTACGTTTTCGCTTTTACCACGAATACGTTGGCATCCTCAACTTTTTTTATTTCCTGATATTTTTTTTCTTTTTTTTTTATACAGTTTAATTTTACGCGGCGAATAAGCTGTTGAATAAAGAAGAATTACTTACTACTGAGTGTTAGCACGATTCAGTGCTACGATATATGTATAACACGTATGTACATGTATGTACGTATACTCCGCATCAATATGGAAACGCTATTTAATTAATTTATTTTAAATAACTATCACGTTGCAATCTTATCGGTTTATCTTTGATTAAAGTTGCAAGGCGAAATACCACCGTTCGCTGCTTCATATCTGAGTTGCAATATTAGAATATACGAATCATAAGGTATATTGTATCGTGTTATCTTACGATATTTGTATATATCACACACGTAACAGTTGAAAATGGGCACCACGCTTACTGTGCGTCGCGTGTTTTATAATCATGTGTAATAATTATATAATTACAAACAGGAGAAATTAAAGCGGAATTATACAATTAACTATAAAGTCGGAGAAAGCCTACGATATATTAAAACACTCGATCAACCTTTTCTCAGTTTCCTTTATATTATTTCCTTCATATACATTTTCATACTCCCTCCTTAGCTATATTATAGCATTTCAAAGCGAAGTTTATTGCAAATTCGTTTTACGAATGATAATAGTGTACCTTCGTAATCCATTGAGCCAGCACGGCTCAATAAGAAGCATTATATATATATATTAATAATTTGCGATGAAATGAATTTATTATCAATATTTTAAGTTTGTTATTAAAAAAATATTACTAATCTTTCTTATTTTATTAATCGAATTTTCGCGCAGTAATAGATAGCAAACCCCCCCGCAAAAGAAACAGTTGTGCAAAAAAGAAGTTGATTTAATTAAATTAAATTGACACGTACATTGAGTGCAGTTTTAAATCCATAAATCTAATTCGTTGAAATTATATTGGCTCGCGCGTGTTTACTTTCCACGTGTATCTCCGTCATGTTTCAGTCTAACGTTTAACTGGGCAATTAGTATTATTTCGTATGCAATTACTAATTACATCAATATACATGATACAATTATTCTAAATTGTATAATGAATAATACGAGTTGATTGGCTGCGATCGCGATTATACGATGTAGTTGGAAAATTTATTAAATAATTTTACGATAAATTGTTATCTCGTAGCTTTCTGGATAAAGTATCGTGTTTAAAAATTTTTAAAGTTATTAAATATTTATATATATTTGTAATTAAGGTAGTATGGTAATGTATTTATGGAAAATTTAAATATGCAAAAGTGTACAGAACGAACGTAATAAATAAAAATGGACAAAATGTTTGAAGTAAAATACTCGTTACAATATTTAGAAAATTTAGGAAAAACAAATCTCTATCTAAGTTCCATTTCCGTAATTTAGTACATAAAAGATATGAATTTTTATAAACATTTGCAATCTGGTAATCCTGGTTTTAGTTCGTTGTCAATAAAAGCCAATATTCGCCAGAAATATTTGCGTGTTTTCATCAATTATGAAAAGAAAAAGATTTGATATCGACAAGTCATTTTAATGTGCTTCTAGCGTGAATCAACATCTCCTGGAGCTTACAATACTGAGAAAAACGAAAGTGGAAACCTGGTGATTTAGCCATTTCCTCGTTAATTACCGTGAACTGCTTGGGGCAGTTTGACTTTACCGTGACTTTTCACGGAATAACAAATTAAGGGGCCCATTAATTGGTCGTCAAAAGGGCCATCTAACAGTCAAGGGGGGGAGGAACGAATTTACGCGAGGGTAGGGAGAAGGACACGTTGCGTATACGCAGACGAGTGAGGTGTACGATAAACGTTTCGCTTTCCAGTTTTCACGGGGCTACCGCGGCAAAAGAACATACAATAGCGAAGCAACGATTTACCGAAAAGTTATTCTTTATAGCAAACAAACAGTAACTGTCCTACTGTCTGACGACAATGGAACGATGTTACTTCCAATCGTACGTCGCGTTTCGATTACATCGATCTACGAACATTTGGTTGTGTATATGAACAATTTGTGTTTATAAATAATTTACTCAAGATGATATTTATCTATTTTGATAAATGTTTTAGCGAGAAAGCTTTAATTTTCAGTGATCGTAAGTGATTGTATTGCGCTGACGCATAATAGAGAAATTACCATAATAGAAACGTTTGATTTTTTTCGAAAATAGAATACCATAGATGTCCATGTGAAAATACACTGGAAATAATAAAAATGAATTCGATAGTTTTTTGTAAGAAAGTACGTGGTTAAGTTTTGTGTTGCGCAAGAGAAATATGTGGTTTCACCGGCAAATGAATTCTATATTCTACGTGGACGCTGACATTAAGCCTGCATATTTGGCTAAAGATGACAGGGTATGTTACCTAACGATTTTTATTCGTTTCTTTAAATAATGTATCTACGTACGTATATTCTGCGTCAAATTACTTAGAATGTGAAAAATGAATTCTTTTCGTGTCATACTAACGACAGATTCTTAAGAATTTATCGTTAATGGTCTCGTTCTCTTTCTCTTTTGCAAATATATATTTATTTACAAATGTCTAATTTTTACAAATTTTGACGCTGTCAATGCACAGGAAAAATGACAAACTGAGATATCAAAATACAGTTTGTCGAACGAGACAAAAGTATAATAACGTATGTTTGTATTAATATTCTAGATGTCGTAATACTTTCGCCTTTTACGCGTTTTTAAATATCGGCTATTGTTTGATCGTTGAATAGTAGACTTGTTGATAGTTCACGCGTTTCTTTAATTAAATCTCGGTTTTCTATGAAGGAAAGTATGGTGGGAAATACCGCGCGATACGTCTAATGTCGTAATATCACCAACTGTAACAAAAAGTGAAACCGATAAGGAGTAATGGCTAACGGTACGCTATTATATTATATCAAATTATGCGTTTATTCGAGTTCTTCAACGGTGAAATAAAAGGACAGCTTAGGAACCGTAAAATTACTTGCACGATGCGTAATTTAAATAACACTTTAAGTTTTCGCCTTTATCACGAGTACATTGGCATCGTCAACTTCTTTTATTTGCTGACATCTTTTTGTTTGCATAGTTTAATTTTACGCGGTGAATTAGCTGTTGAATAAGGAAGAATTGCTTACTGAATATAGCATGAATATAGTATATACGTATACTCAGGACCAATATGAAAACCTTGTTTAAACAATTCTTTTTAAACAACTATCATATTGCGATCTTATCAGTTTATCTTTGATTAAAGTAGCAAGGTAAAATTCCATCGTTCGCTGCCTCATATCTGAGTTCCAATATGAGAATATACGAATCATAAGGTATATTGTATCATGTTTTCTTACGACGTTTATATATATTACACACATAATGGATGAAAATGGACGTCACACTTACTGTACGACGTGTGTTTTATAATCACGTGTAATAATTATATAATTATAATTATAAACCGGAGAAATTAAGCCGGAATTATACAATTACCCGTTAAGTCGGAGAAAGCCTACAATATATTAAGACACTCGATCAATCTTTCCTCAGTTTCCATTGTATTATTTCCTTCGTATACATTTTCGTATTCCCTCGTTAATCATATTGTAGTATTTAGAAGCGAAATTTGTTGCAAATTCCTTCTGTGAATGATAATAGCTAGAATGATGAGCGTGGCTTTACAATCGACCAGAACTTGACCTATAAATAAGATGCTGCAATGGTTCGTACGAAGCTTATTAAATTGAAAAATTACACGTTCGATAAAACGACAATTAAGGGTATATCTAGGGGGATATTGGCCAGGTGTGACTCGAGGTAAATCAAACACGTTGCATCCGGTTCGTGTATTCCGGTCTATACACGCGCCGTGCGGCAAAGGAATAATAATTTTCTTCTCTTCCCCTGACATTTTGCTTTCTGTCCCTGCGGCTGGCACGACCAGACCGGAAGCTTTATTATCGCGCAACTCGTTGCAAGTCGTGGGTGGACGTATAGCTTAACCATAGGCGAAGACATGCGCGGTACAAAATCCGTCTCTGAGATTCATTCCAGCGACCGCGGCGCGGATGAAAGTCATCGAGCGCTCGAAACTCATTTTCACTTCGCATAATGAGATATGTTTGATGTCGGACAACTTGAGACACAAATTTCGCTACTCGATGCAGTCGTTCTTTGGTTATGCGCGGCGACCTACGAAAATATTTTAACATTTATCGCTGAAAATTTCTGTGAATATATTGTGTGCATCGTACAAACATTTTCTAATGTGTATTTAACATGCGAAATAGAGATCTAACTATACATTCGTCGTTCTTCTAAAATACGCGTCAGATATGCACGCAACGAAATTCGCTCTTTTATGCCACGCTTTAGCGAACATTCACATGCACTTGCGTCGCGTGTCTTCATCAATCGTCTAAAAGATTCGCAAACGTTGGGGAATGACTGGCCGAGTCGCAGCTTTAAACATAGAGTAGCTTACTCATTCACCAGCGTACTAGAGAATTTATGATCGCTCGTCTACGCGTTCAATTACTTCTTAAATTCTGTCGAAGCGAACCTATTAAGCGAATGTCTGTCGTTCAACAGTCACTTCCGTGCGAACGTTCACGGCGCACTATCATTCATTTCGGTAAACAAATTATTCCTCTGCGACGTGACGCGCGCTTCGAACAGGCTACCGTGTAGCCGCCTGTAGGCATATAATTCGATCGAACTGAATCGAAATCTCAAAAAAGTGAATCGGAAAGATATTTAGTACAAAATAGACGACTTTGAAACAGTTCTCCTCTGGTTCTTCGTCAACAAAATATCGATTAAATGAAAAATATTTCGTTTTATATTTTAAAAAGTATTTGTCGTACGTGAGAAAGTTTCAGTGAAAAGTTGTATGATAAGATTATCTGTAAAATGAGACCTGCTACGTTACGATAAGCCCAATTGCAAAAGTAGGAGAAGTCTATTTTTCTTTAACTGTTTGTAGTTTTAATCAAAATTATCATAGAATACCGAGGTTCTATGATAAATAAATTCTAGTCATACCAAATCTCGAATCGATACGTTTGTTGGATTTCGCACGATCAATTTGTTAACTTATACAACGAATAATTTTAATTTTGCAGTAAAAGCGTATCAGCTTATCTCAGCTTATCCTTCGAGTTCGTACGTTACGTGGGCGACCCATATTTTGAAATGCGAGAGTAACAAAATTTTTTCATTCAAACGCGTGACCAAAATGTAACGATAATCATTTTTGCTTAGCTGTAGAATGTAATAACATTCGCATTTTACATCCCAGCGCAGTGGAATTTGTTTCTACCAATTTCTGGAATCGTTCCATGTAATTTAAGAAAAAAAAAGCGTTTCTCTAGGAGTAATTGGCTCTAAGATAGGTCCTTTTTTCGAAAAATAGCCAACGCTAAGTTATCAAATATTAATAAATAAATAATAAAGGATAGGAAAACGTTTGCAAAGTTGTTGCGAGACAAAAGCTGTTTTATGAAAACACGTTTTGAAATAAAGGGGATGGGGCGGATATTACGCTATCGCGAAATCTTGCCTTTAATATAATAATCGCGTGGATTTGGCTTCGCTAATTGTATCCAGAATAGAGATGGCGTGCAAAATCATTAACAGTGATTTATTACAGATCGCAGAGTCATGCTTATCCGTACAATCGTATGGAATGACGTTGATCGATCATGGATTCCTCCTGTGCTTTTCGACGCCCTGTTTGTACACGTTTGTCTTATTTTCGATGGATAGACAAATAATGATAATCCTGGACGATTCCATTACACGACGGATCGGCCGCTCGATGCCCCTCGTTGTTCATTTGTTACCTATTCCGGCTAAGACGTTCTTAAACAGGATTTCCTGTTAGGAATGGGAATCTATTTGGGAGTATCGTTCATCGAGATTGAAAGTAATTTGGTGGTACATATTAGGTTGATCGAAAAGTTTCGTCTTTCTCTTTTTATTGAACATTTGAAGTCTTAATGGAAGTTTATTTCTGTTTATATCCATGTATAGCGTACATAATAAACTGTAAATTAGCGAATAGTCGGCGAAACAACTTTAACAAAACGTTAGCTTAATTCATGACTTTGCGCGAAAGAAAAAATTATTCGTGATATTTTGATAAATCTGCACAAAATTGGTTTCGTCACAACATCATGACTATATTCTTTTCTGTAGCATCTTGCATTCCTTGCGATCAAGTTTTGGGCCAATAAAATTGCTTCTCGTAATTTCGCTGTGATTTTACAGCATTACGAACCTTACTCTTACCGTTAATAGCAATCGCAAGAATCTCCCGATCCCGATTACTTTCAAGGTTCAATTATTTTCATATCCTTATCACTGTTCTCTTCTACGTACCCTATGCTTGCACGTACAACGTCTTCATCCGGCAACAAGTTACATCATTTCTTCGTTGCATAAACAAACGGTGCATATAATCGACTGCAATGGCCAGCAGGCTAAAGTATCGCTAAGTACCGATCAACCTCATTAACGTCATCGAGCGAGGTGGACAGTGATCGATCGCGCGACGTAGGTACTACTCGTGTGCTGTTCGGCAGTCGCGCATACATAATCGCGTACCAGGCAACGGCGCATGCGCTTTCGATCGATCGATAAATTATGCAGTCTATTGCTCGTGCACGTAAATCATACGCGCACATTCAACCACCCTTTGCTTTGTCGTTGTTTCTTCTGCTTCTACCTTTTTCCTTTTCTTTTCTCGTCTTATGCTCCTTCTTTCTCGCTTTTCGTTCGTCTCTTTTTCTTCCTGTTATTACCACCGTCTCCGATGTTTCCGCCTTTTCGTCTTTGTGTCATTCAATCTGAGACAAATCCATGTGCGAGGAACGTATTCGTACGAACGTCGTGACTCGCATTGTACTTGCTGCGTTTTCATTGTTCCGATCGCACGATCCGGGAATATCGACAGTGTCTAATGCCGATGACCAATCAGTCGATCGTGTCTGTCGCACACTATTATGAACGGAATCTGTGATATTGTAGGTAAATTGTTCATGAATACTGAAACGATTTTATTCTCACCGTGATAAGTAATAACCTTGGAGCATGCGTGTGGCTTTAAACTCGTGATTTAAAAAACGGAATTACTTTCGATAAGAATACTATTTTTGTAATTCACGCTTGTTCAGGTACTTTTGAACGGCAATATATGCTTCAATTAGAAAATCGACACAGCCAACATAGGAAAAGCAACGTTTCTCACTGTATTACGCGCAATCAGGCACTGACTCATCGAACGAACGATGAGCATATGCGCATCAGCGAACAAAGAACGCGTACGAATCCTTCCACGAGGATGATCTTCCGCGCGCGTTCTGTATTCTATCCGCCGCGGAGCGGCGCCGCGGCCGTATTCATTGAAATGCTATTGAAGTCGCGTTTCGATAATTGTAGGGAGATACAAAGGATTACGGTGAAAGCTCTTCTCTGATGCGTTCGCTGTACTAGGGATTCGATTGTCTCGCGGTATGTATTTAATAGCATTTATGGAATAGGGAGATTTTGAATACAAATTATATCATACAAAATACATATGTAATTAGTTTTCTTTGATTTTGTAACTCCAACAGCATTTTAAACGTAAGTAACAGAATCTTACGAAGCTTCTCCAATAGTAAACGAATTGCGCGAAAAATGAAGCATATCGATTGATCCTTATCCATTAAAATATCTGAGCTCAAGCGAAGAGGAACTTTTCGTTCTAAACTAATAATAATTCCATCGATTGGTTAAATTAGAAAAAAGAAGTTAAATGTAGAAATATACACGACACGATGAAACACTTCAAACAACTCGTCAATATCAATTGGATAAAGTGACCTACAAATATGCCACAAAAGTAGTCCTCGTGAAATAGATTTCCCACGGATACAGCGTTGTTATCCCTTTCAACTGAAATCAATAATAGAAAGTATTTCACTGAAATACATTTAGCTGGTCACCAAGGACAATCGTGCGGCTTGTGGTTTTATCGAGTTCTTTCGAAAACCACAGTTTCTCGTGGTCATATTTCTCAGGAAGTGACGTAGGCTTCCTTACAACCTCCCGTAATTTCCTATCTATTGAATAAAGAAGTACCCAATGTGTAGCTGAAATAATTACATTCGCGTTAATTGTGTACGTGAAAAATGTTGCAGAATGCGATAATATTAATGTTATATTTTTATTATTATTGGGATGCACCGGTGCAAGTACCAAAGTGTCGTCGACTATCGCTTATTTTAATTATTGCATAATCATGCTCACGATCACGAACGCATGAAATTTTTACTTTAAAGAATCACTATGTCCGTAGAGGAAACCTTCGTGTCATTTGTCTGGCAAAAACATATAATTCCATAGTTCAGCGTGCCACGGTAAGAGCTCAGAAGCACAGGTTGCTGTTATTCAGCCAAAGTTCAATAACTATGGTGGCCAATAGAAATAATTTGAGCCTATTGACTTGATACGTTGCATTGGTTTGATTCGTTTTATGTAGGTAGGCGACGATCTTCCATAAAGCACCCTAACGACGACGCGACGCGGGGCTACTGGGTCAGGAAATCGTACTACGTGTTCTAGCAGGCCATGCGAAGGCTGATACAGACTGTATACTAGTCGTTCAGTCACGAAACGGCATCGAAACTGTTCCGTTCAGGAATATATTATTGTATATTGCATACTATAGCATCCGTTATAGCAAGTAGGTTAGAGGTAGAGTATTAATTACAACATTTAAGGAGCGAATCAAATTTTCATTTAGATTCCATTTCAAAACAACGATCCATGAAACTCATAGCCAAATCATTAGATATTGCAAATAACAGATAGTCGGCAAAACGTGGGAATAAATCTTGGTCGTTAATTGGTTATTGCAGGAATCTTGATTATTGCTTCATTTATCATTAAACATATTTTCAAAGGCCTATTGATTACAATACTAATAAGTAGTCTTTGACTGACACAAATTCAACACATCGACGTCCTTTAAATTCCCCTCATTTTTCTCTGAATTATACGCCTGCGTGTATTCAAGTACTGTTTCAGCCGATCTAACCAATCCAATTAAGTTAAAGCATGCGCATTGATGCTGCAGTTTCGCGCGTCGAAAACGATGTAAAGTGCATTCTGATAGGCGGAGACACAGATTCTTCCTGGAATGCGGTCAGGTTAGAACCGAATGTGGGAGAGCCGTGTCAGAGAAAAGATCGCGTGAGCAAGAAAGAGATCAAAGAACCGGGAACATCGACGTTTGCGACCGAGCTATTGTCCGACTGCGATCGAATTAAACTGTTTCAACTACTGAAAAACCGATAGATTGAGGCGATACGTGAAATACATTTCAGCTATGTCAGTAGAAATAACAGCAGTAATAAAAGACAAATATAATGCGTCTATAGACTCATTGTTAGGATCACGTTGCGTTTGATACTCCGTCCACCTATAGGCACGTACTAATAAATTATGAAGCAATTGAAAGAAATTAAGGTCTCGAGTTTTTTTATTGATTTAAACATATTTGTTAGAAGTTTATTTGAAGCTTAGAAGCTTAAGCTTTTGGGTAGATGAAAGCTTATATTATCTGTTAAAGTTGATGTATCTATTTACACTATCGACGTAAAGGTTGGAATTAACACGATTCTCGAGGAATAGGCTGTGAAAAAAATAAACCAAGGTGAAAAGCACATGGTTTACGATTCATTTTATAAGATACATAGTTAAAATAGTGAAGTAAAATACACTGAGTTTAATTTTATCGTTTCCTGAGTTCGTTGCTAATGGTGGCGTTGCTAGTAATAAATCCGTAAAAGAAGGGAGACGGTAGCTAAAAATCTTCAGGTTTATAAGTAGTTGAGTATTTATAGTATAGTTTACGTACAAAAGAGAAGAAAATATCTCTGCACAATAAATTCTATATTTACATAATTCTGAAATTGTTTATGAGCAAAGGTTCGGGTATTTTATTAATTTACTTATTAGTTTGCTTGAAATCACTAATTTTATTAATTACTTATTTCACTAATTGCTTTAGAATTAATAGTTGCTAGGAAACATAATCTTATATAATAGATACTAAAAGAAATTCTAACGTATACTACACGCATATGTAACGAGTAGCTACCACAGCACCCTTAGAAAGTTGGATGCTTAGATCATGGATGATCTCTGTGGTAACTAATGTTAACCAAACAATATTAAATACAGTGCTTAGAGTTTCTGGCTCTTCGTGAACAATTATATCGGCTGCTTGCCCATCATCAATTCACCAGAAATATCAGTTTTAAATAATAAACGTCGATTAAAGACGACGATATAAAAATTTTTCTTTAGCGTCTCGAACGAAATCATCGTTGGACACAGATTGCATTGATTTTTCAACATTATTGCTAGCTATAGGTGGATTCACGCGCGGCTACCTCTCAAAGGGTGCAATCATCCGTCGATTGATGTTAAAAAGTTACTTGACCTTCTGGAAAATACGTGATTACGTAATGGCCTGAAGGTTGTCTGACTTGGTAGTTTCAATCTTGCGCTTCTAATGTTTCCTTTGATGAAATAAACGAAACGCCGAACGATTGTACACGCGTGAAGTTTAATAGCATAAATGATGCATATGTACATACTTTTGTTAGCCGTGGAGCAGCGTTCTACTGGTTTCTAATAAACGAGCAATATTAACATTTATACCGCACGCCGTGATGTTTCCTTCTACACCGTAAGCGTGACTCGTAACTGGCTATCTCGAAGGTTTTATAATCGTGCCACTATCGTAATCTGTACACCCTCTGGGGAACAGAGCACGTGATAGCGCGCATCACGTACAAGATCACAGACACCGTGGAAAATAATTCGCGTCTGATTCACTATTACTATACAACGCGTGAAAAAAGGGCCACGAAATATATATATATATAGGATCAGACGATGTTTCGCTAAAGTAAGTAGAACGTATCCCGTCGATTTTGCTACTAAAAGTAATACTTTCCTATTAATGGGTTGTAAATGGACCAATTTGGCGGACCAATAAATTATAGTTATAGTAACATAATGAAATGATAAACACGATAAAGTACTTAAGTTTAATGTGACAACAAAGTGTTATCGATGAAAAATACGCGAGAGGGTGGAATAGAACAGAAAATGGAATGAAATAGAAATATTTAATATGGGTCAAGTCTACTTGAAACGGTGTTTTGACGCTGAGAGGCTAAAGAACGATAACTGCAAAGAAAGAAACAAAAGAGCATGTTTTAATAGCTTTGACAAAATGATTTATAGCGACGAGTCTCAACCAACGTAGGTAGCCCTACTACTATCATCCAAACGTTTATTTTCAATGTTAACGTGAAAATTTCATCAGCCGAAAGTTTGATTTCGGTTAAATCTTCGATTTTTGAGATTACTAATTTTGTATCACCTTTTACATATCTTGTGTACACGTGCGCACACATGGTTAAATACACGGAAAGAGTATCTTCGGCATTGGTCTAACGGCGACAGCCTGTAGTTTACGTGTTCAACAAATTCAATGGACAGTAAATCGCGCGTTGATACTTATTGCCGCATTTATACGTCTCGCGATTACCAGGTTTCGCAAGTTTTGCCACGTTTTCGCTCACAAAATATATTCTATTCGTACACGACTATTTACAGTGCGTTAAGCCTCGCTTCGAGTCATCATCGGACTGTTTTGCTTTCTTTTAGAACGTTGTTTCTATACTACGCGATTTTAGGTTGCCCGATCTCAGTTCTTCATCTGTGTAGCGAGTTACATATTCATTCACAATGTCACGTACGGTGTATAAGAGAAAGCATAAAGACCTGCTACAATTGCACGAATCAAACGAAAGCTAACGATAAAAACTAGTTATCAAAACTAATTATACAAAATAAATATCAATGTTGAAACTATTAAATATTAAATTCTTAATTCCATTGAAGCAAAAATAACTATTGTTCCACTAGATGTTTCATTTTAAATAAATTAACCACTATATACTTACCTTTCATACTTATTAGAAATTAGCTTTCAAAGATCATTCTAGATGATATACATAGATCTGCAAACTGTTAATTTATAAGGGCGGAAATTTCCACTTAGCTTGGTCGAAATCTAAAGTTTCCTACAAATATTTGCTTTTTCATAGAAAACCGCCGAGGGTTGCTCACTCGACGACTTGAGTTGAGTTGGTACTCAAAGGGAGGGGGTGGTGGCAGTCTAGTGGGAGATTCGCGACTGTGCCACCGGCTCAGTATCGTTCGGCCATTGGTCAGGTGTGTTTCGTAGATCGTACGGCAATCTAAGTATTCGTCTAGTGAACACGTTGGTAAAATATCAAATTTCACAAGCTGCTGTGGTCGAAATTAACGAAATTTACGTCCAGTCAAGAATACGGTAACGGAAACGCGTAATCGTAGAGTGACAGCAGCGTTGTCGAACACTATTTTCCAAGCGGTGTCTACGTGATGTTTACGATTTCCCGGCGCTGTAACATTCGATCTAAAGGTGACCAGTGAAACATCGTAGCCGCATGATCGTGTCGACGATATTCTCGAGCGTGACGGGTTTCCATCGGCGACACTTGAACGACGCCGGGCGAAATGCCGAGCTGACGGTGAGTGAAGTGCACACTTTTTCGAATTCCACGCCGAAGTTGATTGCAACCGTATCGAATCGCGCGACCCACGATCAACTTCACTTCGTTAACCCATCGACAAATAGCCCTTGCTTTCCTATGCAACGTGACTAATTACGTTGTCTTTGTATCTTCGTTTTCTCCAGCTTCAAAAGATTTCGATTACTATAAACGTAACATTGTATGTAAGATTTGACATATGTAGAGAAAATCGGTATAAAGTAGTTGTTCAAAGTGTGGCGCACGTACGAATTTCTAGTCATAAAGTACTGAACTGTTATTTGATCGATATTATATGTTTTCAACGGTTACGAAATGTGAAGCATTCTAGAATTATAATATTTATAACAATATTTTATAATGTTATTATATTATAACGTTACTAAAAGTGTCGATCTAAGAATATTATACATGGCACAGATGTAGGATATAAAGTTAGCAATGCGCGATAACAGAAGTATGTCATTCGTGATGCATAAGATATTAGGGATTTTATTGGAGAAACGGAAATGTTATTTTATTTTAGTAGTTAAATCAGAATATCTTCGTGAAATATACGGATAACTTTTCGAAGGGTAAACAGTGCGTGTCACGTGTCCATATTCGTTATTAAGCGCACGAGTAAAGTTGAAGTTCAAGGAGTAAATGGAACGCGATCGAAACCGGTTAACGAGCTATCGAGACGCGTTCGAGACATGGGAACAAGCGATTCCGTCAGATGCGATACACCTATTATTTTTACTCGCGCTTTAAAATGTTAATAATAAGTAAACTTTTAAGTCACAAGTTGACTTACTTAGGAACGAATTTTGAAAATATTTAAAAAATGTAAGTAAAATAATTGAGGTCTTTCTTTCTAAAATCTCCTTCGTAATTTTAATTTGAAATTTAGTTATAAAGTTAATGATTTAATTTAGTTGTACATTACTGGCTACGAACATGCATCTATACGAATATAAACTGCACTCGCATAATAAACGCATAATAGTAGGTATATATTACGCAAAGTATCTGCAGTTTGTAAAGCAAACTGATCTTGGTTGGATTTATGCGCGATTATTCGGTACACGCAAGGTTCGTACATCAATGATACGCATTTCGAGCGTGCTCATTGTCGTCGGCGATGACAATAGGGAACAAAGTAAACGGACTCGTTCACCAGGACCGTTATTCATTGTTATGCGCCGTGACGTGGACCACGACTGCGTTTAGCTTCGTTAAGAACAATTAAAAGTAACCGACGAACCGGTTATTGCTTAATTGCCGCCCGCAAATGTTCTCTTCAAGATCGGCCCAAATCATGCAGAATAAATTTTAATAACATTTAACAGATTATATAAAAGTGTTTGTACGTTGCTTTGTCCAAAATTTTGGTTTTGTATTTTAACGTTTCAAATTGCGCGTGACTATACGTGTGCGCGAGAGCTGGGGAAATAGATGCGTCCTCTTCTTAAAGATGTTTAATTATCAATTACATATTGATACCGCATTTCTTGCTTTTGTAATTACATTCTTATTGATACGAGTTCCTTATTTGTGACATATTCAGTTTTCACAATTAGACCTACGCATTTCCATCGTAACCATTATGATGCCACGTGAACAGCTACAGTGTTAGATCCATACTAAAATGTACATATATGTATTACTATACTGTAATCAAACTTTATACAACAGTTCCGTTCCATAGAATGTTAGAATGCTGTGTCGCAAAAGAGAAGCTAAAATAGAGTTGCGTTACTGCAAAGATATTGCATCGAGTATTGATTATAGCAATAATTTATTGGCATTAGTAGATGAATGGGTTAGAAATAACGATTTCATTAGGACGGATAAACCGTTTGATTACGTAAAGCCATTTCCATGCACTGAATTTATTATGAATTGAACGCGATAATTAACGCACTCGTTAGCGTCCCTTTCTCTTCTTTGTAAATCGTGGCAACGTTGTATACGAGTAAGTATTCGGTCTTTATCTATCTTCTCGGTTTTTCTGTTTTCGTGAGAGTAACCAGTTCATGGAAGATACAATGCCGTGCAAACTGACCGTTAGCCGGATTTTCGAAAAATTTATAGAATTCTCACGAGGTAGCCGCCAGCTCTTTCTTTATTCTTGTAAGTTACTTGCTTCTTTACCGTTTCTTTTTTGCAACGATTCAGGCGTTTCGGTAACGAGGACGTGTTATGCAAATTGGTGGACATTGTGAATGACACGAGAGAACACGATCATTCAAACGTCTCTGTAAAAGGAAAAACGATCTTTGTTAATTTGTTATGCTCCACTAAAATGAAAGCAAACAGGGTTGAAAATTTCGTTAAGCATGTTTGAATTTTTTCCTATACAGTTAGCTACATATGCGTAAAATAGCAAACGTAGATAGGATTTCTTTAATTTAAAGCTTTGTATATCTAACTACAAATTATACAGGAAACAAGGATCAATCCTTAAGCACAGAAATCCATGCCTTCCTTAATCATCTAACAACACGATCGAACGTCTTTAACTATCGCAGTGTATACGATATCCTAGCCATAGCGATTCAGCGACTCGTTAATAACTAGTCAAAGAAATCGGCGATGGTAGCGATTAACGAGTCACGTTTCCTCAACGGAGTATGCTTTCATCTCTAAATCGCGTTCTCGATAAATCAGCACCTTAAAACCGTCCGTTCTTCGCCAACATTATCAACAACGGATCCGGCTATCTCTCGTGGACTCGTGGCGTGCGCATTACTCGTGAAATCCTTCGGCGTATCTGTTAGTCAATATTTTCGATAGAATCAAAAACGATCGAGTGGAGAAAGAAACATCGAAGAAAGAAATTCATCGTGAAATTATGATTAGACGGGCGAACAGAGTCACGTTTCTAAGGCAAAGCGTTTCCATCCGTATTACGATATTATCAAGCCCGCGATTGGTCTGTGGATAGTTGCGTCCTGGAGTATGTACATCGTATCGTTTTAAACATGCATGTATTTACACATGTACTACCGTTCAAAAATTTTACGAGTTCTTCACCCTCTAACGTTTATCAGGTTTTAACTTGGTTTTCTCAAAGTGTCCTAATACTTACCAAACAGGAATGCACGTATAGGAAATTCAACATTTTTCTTTTTCGCCGCGGTAATTCTCTACCCACGTTCGTCGGATGACTGCCTTTTATCGTTTAATAAATAATTTTCCACGCGTTTTACATAACAGTGTGGCTGTAAATACATCGTAACCCGGATACCCAATATCGAAAATTCTCGAGAGTCGTGACTCGCGATTAACCGCTCACGATTCTTAATCTTTTAGCCGCGTTAACTTCTTTAGCTACGACATAAGCTGCTATAATGCATGATGTACACGTCCTCGGGGAGGGAAACACTCGTGCAAAGAAGTTTGCAAGCCTCGATTACGCGTTCGACGGGTGAATCGCATGGTGAAGCGACAAAAAGGTGAAGTTTACTCGTAACGTTGTTTGCTCGTATGCTGCGTATGCGGCAAAGTAACGCAAAGTTATTTAAGGGAACGACGAGCGAGTTGGAAAGTGTTATAACAATAAAAGTCTGTTAGATCTTTGCAGTTTTTTCACGGTATATGAATGTTCTCTCTTCCTTTCTCTCTCTTTTTTTTTTTTTTTTTTTTAAGAAGGAGAAATATTTAAAATTCCCTCAAGAAAGGATTAGTTGGATTAGTAATGGCCATAAAATCGCAACGATACGTTGAATGTTGTTAATCCAAATTGAATAGCCTTAAAGAAGTTGATTTATGATCTACTGGAGTTCATATTTGTACAAGTATGCGGATTTCGATGTATCGTGATAATTAATTATAGGATTACACTTATCTTCGAGTACACTTCGAGAGGTAAATGATTAAACAAAAAGAATTGTTTATATTTAGCGAATAATAATCAAGTAGTCGCTTAAAATGGTATTTCTAATTTCGGATTATTGGAGATTATGATTATATTCTGTATCATTGCCCTATATTATTATTAGGTGTTTGATTAAAAAAGCAATACGTAGTAAGGGACAAGTGGTTTAACGATAAGTTTACTATGATCTAAACTTTGGTCTCTGAAGATTTTGCTAAAAAGTGATGCTATCAATTTGCCAGATATTTTTACTGATGTTTAAAAACAGGCTAACTTCACTTCCCATCTTACGTTAGTTTTTTAATGTTCCGATCTCGTTACATTTAACATACACGTATTCCAGAGAGCGAGGAAATTATCGATTACGTTACCATCGCCATCGTTAATAAGATTCGGTTCAAATAATAACGCTTTTAAGCTCTTCCTAACTTTTATTGTAAAATAATCACTTTTCTTTGCCAATGTTTAGCCCTTAAAAGGATACGCTTCTATAACGGCTGGAATATCAATCATTGTATCATCGATTCGTAAAGAAACGTACTGAACGATCTTTAATTGGAATTTTAAACAAGAAATACACAATTCAATGTAAAGATCTTCATACTATCGTCATATTCTTTTTCCGACTATTTTGTCGTCCCTATGTTTTTGGATTGTGAATGTTACATGAATGAACCATACGATCCATGGTCGTGCGTCAATGTGTATAGTGTCACGCGAAGGTTTAAAAGACCAAAGAGTTTCTTAATTCAATCATCGAGGAAGCATCATCGAGGGAGTTTACCGTCCACCAGAGTCCACTTAAGCACGATGCCTATAAACATAAGGGAGGTAGCCTAGTTATCGAGCTAAAAGCATCCTCTAAGTGACTACTTATTTAGCTCGTGGTAGTTTTTTCCCTACTCGCAAGTTAGCCCCGCGCTCCTTCACCCTCTTATGGTGGGCATAAGAAGTGGAGGCCACGTCCCGTTGGCAGACACACACGAGCAAGGCCAACTCGCCTACGTTCACGGTTATGCCTTATTTATGAGCGCACCGATGCCTCTGCCCGCTTCCGAGTGCAGACAAAGGCAAGAAATATGCCTCACGTGGAAAGTGGAATTCCAATCGCCTTTCGTGGCGGACACGCGTCGCTATCGAGGAATTGTACAACTGCAAGTGTTTTCGTAATACAACATATGCCTATAATTTCATAACAAAGTGTTTATAGTCGAAGCTCTTATTGCAACCTTTTCTTATTAAGCAAAACGTCGAATCGAGACGTGTTAATATTTTGATAAGGAAACTACCGTTATAACGAAGAGTTCATCAATCGCATTATATACAAATTAGTATCAAATTTTGTACTTTGAAACATCCTGAAATATTAAAGATGCATCTAAAGAATACTACTGTGTATTAACTGCATCTATTCTACCAGAAACTGTAGAATTTCTTTGAAGAAGATTTCTTCTTATCGGTATATGCGTTAGTACAAGAGTTGGAAATAGTAATATGTATATATTTAATAACGTTAAATGAATAATCGTATCAAGATATTACAATGTGGTACATGCTCGTCCTGAGGATTGCAATATTAACTATTCCCTCTCTTTAAAAAAGACTCGATGTAAAACAAAATTTTAAAGTAACAATTTTTGTTCTTTCATTTGCAGTTTATCTGCTCGTAAGTATGAATATTAAAAATCTAAGGACAATCGTTTTTACGTACTATCGCGAACATCCTTTCGCAACGACAGTTTCCAAATTACAGCTGTAACAGGAAATTACAACAATAAATTATGTGCAAGAACAAGAACAATGTTACAACATTGCATGATCCGAGACCAAGGTACCATGAAGCGAAAGGAACTTTCTTGGCTCGTTTGGAAATAAAATAAAATAAAGTAACAAAAAATAGATTAAAATAAAATAGAAGAAAGAAGAAGATAAAGAAAGGAAGAGAAGAATAAGCGCCTTCGTTAAAGAGAAATAATTTAGGACGTTGTAGTCTGCTCCGTTTTCTCCTTACAAGCCCGCAAATTAACCTAAAGTTGCATTTACAGACACACCGTACTGGCCAAATAATATCTGCAACGGCTTTTGCATTGATAGCCGTTGTAAAAATCATTGTTAAACAACAGACGAAATTGTTGAGTCGTTATTGTATACTTAACAGGGTAGCATGTTAACAATAGGTTTTTTGCAAAAGTGTAAAGAGTGAACGCTCCTCGCTTCCTAGTCGCCTGGTAACATTAATTTATTGGCTGGCTTTTAAAGCATAGCGCACACCCTCGCAACTTACAGCGATGCAAAAATCTTTTAGCAATGAGTACACAATGGCGGCGAAAGTATCGAGTTCAGGGACACGTCACCGGTGTTCTCTTCTCCCTCTTTTTCTTTTTTACCTTGAAGATCGTTATGCTTCTTGAAAGGCTTTACATTCCGGACCGCGGATTGAAAGCTAATGAATATAAACAAGCGATTGCAAAATGCATTACGATTCGGAGCACGATCCTTTTTTCTGGATTTAAACAGGAAATCAAATTTTTCCTTAACCTTTCTTTTCCTGTAATTTATTCTTTTGTATTATATTCTTTTATCAGTTTTATTCCACAAAATAGATCCTTTTTTTGCGGTTTTCTTTTTTTTTTTTTTTGCTTATTTAGTTGTACTGAAAATCATAGCTTAAACAAGAGAGTAATATTTTCTCTCCCAAGTTGTCTAATTTCACTATTTTGTACTCTTATCTTACATTCAAGAAAATGAACTTTTTACTTGAACACTTTTTCTTGAAATTTATTTTGAGATTTTCATACTATTCTGTTTTCTTTTGCATTATATATATATATATATATATATATATATATATATATATATATATATGTATACATGGAAGTAACTATCAATCTTTGCTAATTCTGAAAGATTAGAGTTCCTTTTAATCAACAGAATGCATATCACGTAATATACCGAGTTCACCTTGTTTCGTTATATAATCTACTACAGTTTCTTGGATCTTTTATTGCGTGTGCTTTCAAATCGAGTGAAACCTCGAGAATAAAACTCGAATTGCGGAGCAAACGGGGAAATATAAAATCTTTGCATCATCCATCTCCAGATATGCATAAACGACAAGTAATACCTTGCGATAAGAAAAATAAATAATTTCGATAGCAATGAATAAGTAACGAATTGATTCAACTCGCATTGAACCGAATGACTCGATTGCCCGAATCAATGACCAGCTCCCGCACACGTGGCGGTCCTCCGTGTGGAACGACGCGTAACTCGCGGCGCCTACACGGAGGACGCACCGTTGCACGTGCGCCACCGCCCCGTGTACCTACACGTGTGTCGCCGCGGGGTCACGTGGACCGCGAAGCGACGCAAAGCGACTCGTGACTAGACACACGCGGTCCGCGTACTTCTCGAGTTGATGTTCGCCTGGTGCACAAGCGATCAAGACGTTTGCGCAAATCGCGTGCCGCGATGCGGCGCGATGCTTGTTACGCGTACCTAAGTACTTACGTGCTAGGAGCGCTCGTGTTCCTCCGTCGCCACCTGTCTTCTACCATCGTCATTGACGTCCTATACCGTATACATGCCGTGACGCGCCATTGAGGCTACGCCGAATCTAGCTGCTCGCGAAACCAATTTCGAAGGATGCGCCGTATCGTCCCTATTTTAACCTCTTGTGTCGTCATTAAATTCGCTAAATAGTTTAATACTAATGGGAGAATAATTTAACAGATTGTCCAATTCCAATAGGCATCAATACGTAACGTTCTTTATTTATTCTGTAACATAAGCAAATCGATGGTTCTATTTTGTGCGTTAATTCATAACAGTGTTGTAAACCTAACAAATATATGTATACATAGAAAGATTAGAGTTTATAAAATTCTTTAGATAAGTATGAATCTTATGTATCGTTTGCTTTTGTTTCGTTTTGTAAAAAGACGAAAATATGCACTTGTACCACTTTTCCACTAAGCCCCACAAGCAGCATGCAGGAAAGGCTGATATCGTAAAATATACCTCGGTGCATAAAAATCAGAAATCATTGACTCGTCGAAGATGACGCAAAGAACTGTAAAGGGATATTTATCCAAGTTCATCGAAGCTTAAAGTTTCTGGATGACTAGCGATTTCGATGACCTGGTAGCTGCACCTTAAATTTCCGGTGAAACGAGAAACATTCCGCGATTAACCGGTTGAACGATCCAAAAATTAAAAATGAAGGTTCATCATTTTCAATTTTCTGTATTTAAGCTTCTTTTCACGGAGGAATTTCACGATCGGTTACTACTATCTTTTATTTTATTTGAAACATGAAACGAATATTTTCTTTAGAAAGAGTTGTAGCACGTATCGATAAATAACTCTATGAAAAACGAGATTCGTTGAAATTTGCGAGAGACCGTGCAATCTTTTATTACAGAAAGCGATGGTCATTTGCCAGCGGAAGCTTCTTCGCTGGTATATTCAGCGCTTGAAAATTTATTATTCCGTCCCCGATTTTAAACATTCGGTATAAGTTATACGAGCTCAATGGACCGCGCAATCCGTTACGTTTGAATTCTTGTACACCTGAAGTTCTCGACACGGTAAACATTTTCTAAACGAAGAACATAGATGACGAATAAAAGAAAATATGCCGCGTTCCATTAATTTATTTATTACATCTATGAAATTCTGATTTCGTCCGAAATAGGAAAGAACTGTAGCATGCAATTTACGACCGATGAAACTGCTGGTTCTGAAATGTTAAAATTTCGAAATTTTATGTGGGAAAATCTGCACTGTTATTCGACAGTGTTTTATATATTTTTAGTTTATTTGCAATAGGTACATACTCTTTTTGATATCGATATCGATTTTTTATTTTTGACGAAAGAAGACGTGCTCGCATTGCACGGTATCGCAGCTATTAGCCACTAAATCAGCTTCTTTTCGTATTATCCGTACATTACGATAATTATTACGTATCTTCGGTTACTAGCTACATATATCGAAGTTTGTTGCGCTATTACGTTTAAAGCAAAGAGATAGTGTGTATATTCAGATAGCGTGTATAATTACTTTGAAAGAAAATGTTTCAACTACAGAGGATGAAGGAACGAAAACAAAGATTATTGATACATACGTTATAATAAACGCCATGTGTGACGTTACTGTCGGTGGAAAATTAATAATGATCGATAGCGAAGTTTTAAATAGAAACGTTGAACGAACAAGCCTACACGAATAGAAAATAAAAGATAATCGATAGATTTGCTCACCAACTTTGAAATAAGACTTTATGTTTCGACAATAGAATCTTTATGCATATATATGTACGTAAGTATCTTTGACACGATATACATTTATAAATTAACGCGCAAAAATTTAAATATTCGGAAGAAGAAACGTGTCAACGTTCTACAAAAGTATTTGTACAAGTCGTAGGTTCCATTAAAAATTAATGTCCGATTAAAACCACGCGCGAATGTTATTCTTCGTGATTAATGTTCATACCGCTTACTGACACAGTGGCGGTTGGCGCATATGTTTCTCCAAAGTCATCAGCCTCGATCCATACGTCATCGGCTATCCAACAATTATACACCGTGAACAATTTGAATAATTTTCCTGCCAACGTGAGTTTAGTGGGTTGCCTTGTCGACGGATGATCTTTAAGAATATATTCTTGACATAATTGCATCGCTAACAGTGGATGGCATATATGGAGAATGCCCTCGCTTTCTAATATGGACGCGGGTTTTACTTTTCTTTTCGTCGGCACGCGAGTACGTTCGCTCGTCCCGCTAATTCGTGCACGTAATTACAATTACCATTTAAACGGCACCTACACATTTTCTTAGCTTGGTAAATTAACGAGCTCAAAAGGTGCGCAGGTAGTCGGCCTTTTTATCTTGTTTCGAGATGCTGTACAACGATACGAACTATACACAATCCTGACTCTTCGTTTTTCTCTCTTTCTCCGTGTATTAACCCTTTACACTCGAGAGGCGACCTCAGTCACCACGACGTCCCGTGCTGCAACTCCAGTGGCGGACGAGAGGCGACAATCCCCGTTTATGCTAGATTTCGACATCTCCGATCCGTAAAGCGCGTTAGACTTTAAAATGGAGATAAAATATTTAATCTCATATCCCTCCGAAACTATGGTTCTTACAACGTCTCCAACGTTAGTTCGCATTCGACGATCATGGCAAAAGTAGTTATCATAGTTTAGAAACCCTAAAAAGTGGTTTTTGGAAGTGAAATTAGCTCAAATGAAGATGAACTTGATTTTGAACTGTTGAAAAATGAGATCTGTCAATTATATTCAAGAATGCATCTTGGTGAATGCTTAAAAAAAAAAAAAAAATACAGAAATTAATATTACAAAATCATATTTTCAAAGATGTAAATATAGATAAATTGTTAGAATATAATGTTTTTGTAAGTTAATCTGTATATAAAGTCATTTTACGCTGGCTGTAAGACACGTATACGCTAAATCATGCGGAGTAGCTGCTACGCCCGACCGAAAAAGTTCTCGAGAACAAAGGGTTAAAAATTAACGCAAGCGTACTCAAAGAAACGAAAATGATACTGCAAAGGAGGTTAATTTCAAAACATGTTTGCGGTCGCGACTCTCTTCTACCCTACGTCTCCGTATGACGGTAATAATAGCATAATCGCGTAGAAATTTTCGCAATTTCACGTCATCCAGTGCCTGTTCCCAGAGTACAGAGAAGCGGCACTCGGGGTGACAAACCACTATGCCCGCCATTAATTTGATATGACTGGCATCGGTATATCTGCGGCGCATGGTGCGCGCGCGAGCGACGTGCTGGTCAACTCAAAGAGAGCAGGAAGGGTACATCGAAAGAACGTCAACTGCACGTCGACGTCTGGCGCAGACGTAATGCCACGCGTGTATCCGGAGAACAGAATACACGTGGCATGTGCGCAAAGTACCGCGACTTTCGCGACATGCGCTATATGCCACGAGCAAAAGAAATACATACATAAGCCTTTCCCTCTCTCTTTCTCCACGTGTGTAGATTTGTTCACTGCTCGAACACGAAGCGCAATCCGCGGTGACCTGTTGAAAACCGCGGGAAACGCTTATCGTTTGTTACGCATCGCGCGTGGAATGTGGCAATGGAATGGTAGAACAGCCAATGATACCTATACTATACTTACAATGTTGTATCATTATATCATTATACGTATTAGGTTGCTACACAAATTTCGTCCGCAAGAGCACGTGTGCAAGTGCAAATCTTCTACAAAATCAATTTCTAAAAACTATTTGTACATAACATACGTGTACAATATAACTAGCTCTATAAATATTACGAATTTCAGTTATTCACAATATAATAAACGCTATATTTCGGGAAAGATTACGCCGTTACGAATGTTATCGGTTTCTTTCTATAATTTCTTTTCTATAATTTGAAACGTGAACGCTTCTCTGCAAACTTATCTAATAGAAAGGAAGAAATGTTCGATCTACGTTTGGTCAAACGATAATATGATGGGATGGGGTTCGATCGAAAGTTAATTATATTAAAAAGTCAAGCTGTAAAGCGAAGTAATTTTAAGTTGTTTATAGAAGTGAGCCTGCCTGGTAGTAATACCGTTTCTCTTTTGTTACCTTCTTCCCTTCGCATGTCGATATTTATTAATAATTGCCGGTACAGTATAATTATTCTGTTTTTACGACGACGTTGAAAGGAAGAACGGTCGATAGACGGAAGTGACCGGAACTTTCAACGTTTCTTCAAACGACCAATTAAACGCGATACGAAAATAAAATACAATTAATCGACAATTTTACCAGCGGTATTGTTGTAATAAGCATGTGAAATTCAATGTTGCTTTATTTTTAGCAAATAGCCAGAGTTTACGATTTCGTTCATGTCAATGCATTAAATCTGTCGACGTCCTTACAAAAAGTAACACTCTTCCAGAACAGAAATTTCACCGGAATTTAAACATTTCAAACACTTTTCGAAAATGAAAACATTGATATTTTTGAAAAGGTATGCACAGTAATTGTACATATTAAAGAAAATAAAACATCTACTCATAAAGTAATAAATCTTCTGTCGAATCAAAATATACAAAACTGAATATCGAATTACTCTGAAAATAACCTTAGATCATATTGAATTACCCTGGAAACCACCTTGATGAATCCGTATATTCAATGTCATTGAATTTTTTTAGAATCGTGTACAATTTTTTTACCTTTGTCCCATAATTCAACTCTAGCTCCACTTATAGAAAACATCCATTCGTATAACAGCATTTTTTTTTTATCGAATACCAGATAATCCTCGTAACAGTCAATAGGAAAACTTGAAACCAACGCACGACCTTAAAAATTTGTCTTTCTTCGCGCGAAGAACGGTGAAATATCGAACAAATTGCTTAATCAATTATCCCCCATAGCCGACATTTGAAAGCAAAATGGTATGCATGAAGTACGTATCGATAATGAAGCATTACCACTCTCTACAGTCTATATTACCTATTTTGAGCTTTTCCACTCTTCAACTATGTATATATAACATGTATACTTATTTTGTATCACTATATGGCGCCGTAATAAATTCCGCTGCGTCGAACTCACCGTCTTTCGAACAGGAAAAACCCTGATAATGAGCCTTAACGTAAGAGGTAAAGCGTTTCAATCCGTAAAAAGGCCAAAATATTCCCCCCCCCCTCCAAAAAAAAGAAAGAAGGAATTGCAGTTGAGCTCTATCGTCTGTGTTCGAGGTCAGTGCACAGTAGTGCACAGCCATACTACACATAACTATATAATGTATTGTACTACGGAAGAAGTCGTGGAAAATTAGATTTACTGTTAGACATTAACCTAGCCTAACAGCCGATTAGAGCGTAGAGTTTCATGGAATAATGATGAGACGAATAAAAGCGTTGAATTTTTTTCACGCTGTATTGGATTAAAATAATGCTATTTAATTATCAGAAAAAAAGATGTGAGTATAATGTCAATACCTTCGTAAGTGTTTGTGCTCGCCTCGCATAAATGCATTGTATAAAATTACTTATGATTATTCTTGCGGCGAGCATTTTTACTTCTCATCAAATAACACACATATTACATATATCGTTCAATGACATACAGCAATTATCAGTTGACTGGACTGCGGCCAGGTAAATATACGATAGAAATGTTCTTCCCCTCCGTGGTCCAAATAGACGGTCATTTTCTTTTGTTTGCCTCCGGCTGGTTTATCTATGTAGCTTAAATCAAGAAGCTGCTATGCTTCGTGCCAATTACGAAGTTATGCTTTGTAAAAATCGCAAGACTTCTAAAAAGCTTCTACCGTTAAAAAATTTCTTAAATTTGAAGGAGACATTAAAGTACCGTTGTTATATGTACCTACATAGTATACATGATTTATCATTTCGATCCAATGTTAAAGTTTTTCTTGAAACATTGGAAATCTTTATATTTGTTAGAACGAGATTGGAGCCTATAAATTGGGGAAACATATTCAAGGTAACTCTGTATCTATGTAAGCAAGAAACAACTTTTCTCGGTTTACCTTTACTCAAAAAATTGTTTAATGACATAAAGCGGGAAGAACATTACGTTGGAGGAAAATGGACTATTGCGTGCTTCTAAGTTCTTATAGAATTTTATTCCGTGAATTTCCGTAAAGGATATTCCAAACTGCTCCGTACAAAACCATGCCTTCGCAATAAATATACCATGCAGGTCTACACGTACGAGACGATGGCACAAATAAAACGAAATATGTAAAGGGTGAAACGGTAGCAGCGTGCCATAAAAGGTTGTCACGGATGTAAAACAAACGGGACGGTAAGAAGTATCGCGAAAAGGACACAAATTTCTGTTGAGAGTTGGCCACAGAAACCCACGGGGTCACGTATAAATCAAAGTCGATGCCATTAAATTCTAGAGTTACGATAACACATGAACTTTTTCCACGCCTAGCTGCGCAACCTATCTCCATTGTTACGAACAAGCAAGACAATGGGCAGATATTACGAAGCACAAGCGGGAAGCACAGAAGTGGCGGAAGAAAAAGAGGAGGGAACTAGAGAACTCGAGTTCCTCGGCATCTCACCGCGATGGCCCGCGGCTGTCCATTAGATCGAACGTGCACGATAGCCTAGCTACGATTGTCGCGTCGTATCAACCTTCTATAAAACTGATAAATCGCTATGCAGAGAAAATATGAAATGTTTTGAAGCTTTGAAGACGCCAGATCTCCTATGGATGTGTGTTTGTTTTTATTGATTTAAAAGGTAAGGTATATTAAAGAAACACAACATAAGCTGACCGTTTAATTTTTGTTTCGTAATTTTGCTTATCGAGTCACTAAGAACCGATGGGATACGAATGCGAAGAACAAATGAAAGGAACAACAAGACTAAACGCAGAATAGTAGTACAGGTTGCGCGATATAGATTTAACGTTTATGGTCGATTAAAAATGGCAAACTGTGTTTAAGGATTTGCAAAATAGAGCGTCAGGAAGGCCGATAAGAAATAATGGAATCTCTCGCTCGCGCCGAGGTTAGACGTAAACATACGCGTCGAATCTGTAATAGAGTCGGCGAAGCGGCCATAGGGCTGGCTGAACACCTTTTTATGTGTTTCCCCGGTACCTATGCGGTGTGTTTTCGCGCTTCTTATAGTGTTCGCGTAATACGCCATATATCAATTTTTCTCAGTGAAACGTTATTAGGATTCTACAGTATTATTCTATGAATTTCCCATTCTGTTATTTAATGAAATACGCACAAGATTAGATACGGTGTATAGACAAGTGGTAATTGATTATGAACAGAATAGATACAGTTATTTGACAATTACAGCTGTTTGTTCGCTGCGCAACAAAATATAACGAAACGTAGGAGATGATGTGAAATTTATGGCCGATAATGTATATGATATATCGTGCCATTTCTGAGTAACCATACGCGTACCATCTGCTGGATATATAGGATATATGTAGATAGGAATTTTACGATTTCCGTGGTATAATAATGCTTTGTAATAGCAAGATAAAGGCATAAATATCTTACAGGGGCGGAAAATCTGGCTAATTTTTGCGTGCATAAGTTTCTTGAACATGTACTTCTTATAACAGATAAAAAAGTTAACACATAATAAATAGCGGCATCGTATGGAAAATTGAATCGAAAAGCACGAAATATCACAAAATTTTAGCATTATAATTTTAATTTCAAATACACAAATAGCAAATGTATATTCTTTGTACGAAGACAGCGTTGTACATCTTACATGGATCGTTCAACCAGCGATTAAACGCAACATAAGATTTTCGCGATGATAAATTAAAAGATTCTGTTTCACACACTGAAACGTACCAAGGAAAATAACTTCTTTATCAAAGTAACAATATTTGTGCCTTGCAAGTAGCGCATTCCGATTACTACTATCGCATCTTACAAAGTACGACAAATGCAGGAAATTTGTTAAAACTTACGATAGGATTAAGCGAATTGTTTGAAAAGTGTTCTAAATACGCGAACAGGAACAAACAAAGTGAAATGTTATGTCAATTTTTATCGAGGAAGAAAATGAGGAAAATCTAATGTAATAGAGATTATTGAAATTGTGGATTCCATTCCACAGAAGAAAAACATAGTAACTCAAAGTTTTTTATTTCTTAGCGTTTTAAAATTTTAAAGTTGTTTCACGTCATAAAGTGAAATTACATACTTATTTCTTACGTTACAGCAAAATACATATATTTATTCCTATGTATATATACTAAATTTCTATGTAATTTATTAGTATTTAGTCAGAACGCTGTCTTACAGTGTCACTGACTTAAAAGAGTTCACGTTCACGTTCACGTTGAACATGTTCGAGGCTAGAGCACAGATCCAAACTGACTTTCGCTCCATATTCGTTCTGTTACGAAAACCAAGCCCCTCCCACATTTTTGTAGCGCATCGTATGCTCCATTACGTACATTCCGCTCTGGTTGTCACTTATTCTCCTCTTTACTTCCATGCGCGTTCAACGAAATTGATTTAACTTTAATTTATCGTGATATAACTTTTTACATTTGCATTTTTGAAGACAATTTACACTGCTGAACTTTATTTTCTAATACTGTGTCTGTGTAACGAAAGGGAATTTCTAAGGTTTGTTCAACATTTTCTGTCGGTTCCTTTTTCCACCTGAATTTAACGATTTCATTATGTTTGGGGAAATTCAATTACAACACTATCATCAACAACTTTGTAGATGAAAGTGCTACTAATAATATTTCAATCAGTCACTGGTCTTCTAAATCTTTTCCTAGTGATACTAGCCTTAAGGACAAAGAATCGAACAGACATGATAAACAATAAACAAATCAGCTGCAGAAACGAAACTGGTGTGAAATTTAGGTCGATATTAAATTAATATTCCTTTAACGATCGTTCCGCTCCAATTTTCGTTCGCATTCCGTTCATTACGTTGAAATATTAGTAAGAATTATAGACGTTCTTTCTAGTTGTTGCTTCTTCAATAGAAATTCGCTCTCAAGTGGATAATTGTCGTTGCGTATTAAGACGTCAGTTTTGAATGATACGTGTCGTATGATGTACGTCACAGATACATATATTATTATTTTTGTTTATTAAATTTCACTTTTACTTGGTTATTTAAGAATTATAAGAGTTAAGTAAGGGAACTGAAATTTAGAAATTGTTATTTGCATTGTTGCCGGTAACGGGACCAAGTTCAACATGTACATGTATGATTTCAAGTTAATTAGAATACCTAAGTTTCACCTCACAAGATTGAGAAATATTACTTATATGAAATAATGATTCCATTCGTTGCCCTTATGAAATATTCGGTCTACGCATATGTATTAGTTTCGAATTTTTGATTAAGATGCTGTTTTATTTCCAAAGAATTAAATAAAATATCACATTTTTTACAAATTTGTATGGGATTTTAGAATGGAAGTTGGCTGTGCCAATACTTTTGTTCATTACTCTATGATTCGACTTAGTAATAGGTATTTCGTACGTTTCTATCATTATCTATTGTTTGTATTCTATAATAAGAAACTTGTGAGATACAATTTAGGTTGTCCAGTATCGTACATACTCATTAGGCAACTGCTGCCCTGTTCCCCTTGTTTCCCGACGAAAAGTACAGTGTCAAGTAGCGGTACGTATGGAATGTATGTTTAACCCAGATCGTTCACGATACAACATTGTGCTAGACGTTCTCGATAAAATCACGAGCATCGGTAATGGTAGATGCTGGCATGCTGCCGAATGACTGCTCGTTTTTAAAAGTAATCAGCCACTTGGTTCGCACAAGGATGTGAAACCTCGCTCGTCCTCGTTTGTATCCTACGTCTCCTCTTTGGGAGTATCGAGCGAAATTGTTGGCACGCGGCGACGATTTTACCAACGAGGAAACCGAGCCCGAGAAAGCGTAACAAAACGAGATAATTATTAATCGCGCGGACAGAATACAACCAGGAAAAGTTGTCGACTTTAATAACGTTACAAAAATCGACCGGAGAAAAAAAGAAATTGACAAGTATTTAGTTCATGAGACGCGCGCCCCTTTCACGTACAACACGCCCGTGTATTACGATTTTAACGCGATAAACCATCCGACAATTTTTTAGTCTACGCTGGTTAAACGAGAGAGTGAGAATAAGATAAGCCGACCACGCATGTTTAGTGGTTATTCTCGTGTTGTAAGAAATGATTCCTTTTACTTACTGTGAGCTTACCGTGTATCCAGCGTCCAATTAAGTGAATTCCGGTCGATTAAATTCATTTATTAAGGCTTGAGCTCCATATTGCATCGAACGAATGAAAGTAGAAGAATATAGAAAATGTTGCAGGTAGCCGTGTCTGCGCTGTAACGAAACCCGTTTTTCTTAAATATCGAACACGAGATCGGCACCCTTAAAGTTAACGAGAAAGCACGACAATATTCCCCGCATAGTCGATCCTTATCTACAAAAAAAAATATATTCCAGTTTCCAGTAGAACCTCCATTATCCGAACGTCTACTATACAAGTGTCTACTGTATCGGTCTTCTAAAACTAAAATTAAATATCTAATCACTTCAAACGGAATAATCTCAATTTATCATATTTTCCAAACAATTCGTACGATAATTAGTTGGGAGGAAAAAATTCGTACGCTACATCGAACGAAAGAGAAACATTTCGTATGGATTATCCAGATTTCCAATGTATTAGCTTTGCGCGGATAATTCCTAAGGCAAATTCTAGCAGGCCAAGTAAAATGTAAAATGCTTAATTGATCGAAAGTTGTCGGAAAGAAGTGCGATAAGATGGCTCTACTGGACTGCTATAACAGAAACAAATTGTTATTTCTTAATCTCATATTTTATTCATCGTCGATGTTTATGGATTTGAAATCAACTTTCTTCGTTGAAAGTCACCGTTTGTAAAGAAAATTTTGATTTGTTCGATTTAAAGTGTTTTCTCTTTTTGCCTGCTATGTATTCGTGCCTGAAGAATCCAATTAATTAAACGCTTTATCAAAGGATTAATGTTGTAGAGCGGAGTTTGAATTTTTGATAACATAGGAATACAATAATTCTGATTTTCTGATATTGCAGAAACTTTTCGACTGTTCTCTGGTTTGTTAAAGATATGTTTATTCCATTGTAACCGCAGTTGGATAAGAGCAGACCTCGGGCTCCATGGCACAGCATAAGTCGTCGCACGAATGCGGCACCGTAAATTTCAAATATCGTGTAAACCGATCGAACAATGTGACGTCTGACTCTGACGCAAATTGTTATCTCTCCAAGGTATCGATTCTCCACTTTATTCCTTTCCCGTTGTTAGCCATATGTCGCACGACGTGTTGCGTGGTATTGTTTCGAGCAGCGACAAAAGGTTCGGAAGCTACAGGCCGGTAGCTCTCACTCGACCAGTTGAAATGGAGAACCGAGGGTAATTACGCACTCTCTTTGAAATAACCGAACGAGATTCCTGTTACTTGAGAAATGGACGTGTTATACAGGGTGTGTCATTTGGCTCGTTCACGCTGCACATGCAGAATGTCCCAGATTTTTCCTGTCAAGTAGTTACAATAAATTTCATGAATAAAAATAATGAAAAAGAGATCTTATAAATGTAAGTAACTATAAATATAGGCTTATACACTGTCGCTCAGAAGTATTAGGACATTTGGCTGATTTACGGTAACAGTATGTACGTGAATTTTACCAAGGTAAAAATAAATTAATGACAAATTAATAATTTAAAGAAACGCTTAATTATATCAATTTCTTCACATTTTCTTCGAACCAAAGAAACCCGTTTACGATAGAAAATCACGATCAGCTTAAAAATGAGTGGAAAAGAAAAAGAATGTAGAGAATGGTGAAACTGGGTACCAAATAGTTGCCAGCGTCACGAACTATATCGTCGTGTCCGATTGCGAAAAGTTGACGCAGCCAGCTTGACAAGGCGTATCGCTTGAAAGGTCGTGGACGTACGGAAAGGCCCGCACAAAAGGTATCCCTTTGTTGTACACCTGTCTTTGCTCGGTTGTGTTCGCGTATGCAAATGTAACACGAGCATACGTGGCCGCATGGCACGGCCACGCTCGAGTGTTTGCGCGTAACGTCATACTCGCGGAGCATTTTCACGTGGATACGTAAAACTTTAATAACAATAGCGATTACGATCGGAGATTATTATTTTGTCAGTTAAATCTAGGCTAGTAAATAAGATAAGATTTTGTTGCGCGAGGGCAGAATATAATACATTTCTCGTTTCTAAAGGTAAAAAGTTTCTGGTTTTTATACGTTTTTATTATAACGTATTTATACGTTCGTAATGCAGGTATCACATATACCCGGATTTTTGTTAAACACGTGCAATATTCGTTCGCATCTTATTCGAACATTTCGGAAAAAGTCAGACACATATATCATCGCGATAAGAACGTTAAATGATAACAATTAATCTACGTAATAACGTGATTCGACGCGTGGTGACGTAACGTGTAGCAATAAGTAGTGGCTTTCCCCTAAAACCGGAAACTGAACGATTAGTTGGTTTACACAGGCTATGAACACTAAATGATATTCCAGTGGAATGATGAGTAACATGTTTGTCAGGTTTATCGTTGTTCTGGATCTTGAATTTCCAAAATTAAATGTCTGAGTAGTATATAGTAGAACGTTGTTATAGAATGATGATTATTCGAAATGTAATCAAATCTGTAAGATACTATTTCTATTTCAAATTTGGAAAATCGAAATGTAGACTAAATTGTGAATGAAAATAGCCTAAAAATTAATAAATGGCATGAAAATTCTTAAAATATACGTGTTATACTCTCAATCTTTCATTAATTTATGCATTAATATATATTATTGCTGTTATATCCATTACTTTGTATGCACACTATAATTTCTATATCAAATTAACATGTCTTCTTACAAATGTTTCATTAATATCGCTTTAATACCGTTATTTCAATTTTTTGCCAATACGTGTATCAAATAAAATAAATTTTTCTATAAATAAATAGTTACGAGACTGTTCGCGTAATGGAACATTGATATAGTAAAATATTTGAACAATTATATGGTATCCAAAGTGACGTTTATTAACATTAAAAGCTAACACCGTGGATTAAAATTAATTAAAAGATGATAAAGTATCGGAATGTTAAATATCAGAATAGGAATATAAAACTAAAAGCAAATAACACATTTTCCTATCTTAATGCTGTATCGCTGTTCTAATCCTAAAGCTACTAACAATAAATGGATAATGTGCAACGATTTACGGATAAAAGTGTACATACGATATTTACATGTTATGTCCCACAGTTCGATTTTGTTCCGCGTGTATCTTTACAACGATCAGCTCATCGTTATCGTTGCCGTTATCATTGTCCTGTAGGTTACACCCAGATAACGAGCAGTCTTTAAGAGAGCGGTTAGTTCTACGTTTCTTCTCGCGAAACGCGGTCTTTGTTCAATCGCGTCGCGTTGGTGCGCGGTAAGCGCGTGTTCGCGACGGTAATTTCATCGTTGTTGTATCGTTGAACCACTCGAACTCACCGTGTTCTCGCCAAATTTACGATTATGCGATAAATCTCGCGTTATCGAGGTAATTTTTACCGTAGAAGCTATTCATCGCGGTGGTTACTCGGTGTTTAGCGAATCAATGAACAGTACTGAATAAGAAGAAAAAGGAAAGAAGGGAAAGACAAGGTGACGAGACGGAAGGACACACGATGCAACGACTCCAAGGAAGATTGATTTACATAACCGATGGGATATCTTGCTCGAAACGCGAGTTCAAGCCTGTTGAAGTCAATTAATTCTGGCCAATTAACGCCATATAGCGTCAATTACAGATTCGTCGAGTCACGACGATGTACTCCCAAGAAATCGTAGTACCGTTACTCTCAAAGTTGCTTTTACAACAACGTGGTCGCATTTCTGTTTCGCCATCTCCCGTCTGTCCCATCATTTGTCAGCTTTTATATTTCTATAAAAGTTATCTTCTTTCTTTCGTTTCTCTTTTTCTGTTTCTTTTATTTAATCCTTTTTTTTTTCTTTTTTTTTTTTTTTCTTCTCTTTAACAAGACATTTGTGACGCGTGGTCAACAATCCGAACGTTCAACTTTATTCCTAAACTATATATGCATCGAGCTTAGAGTTACGTGTGTTTGCTAACGAACGAACGTATACCATGACGCGTGCTAATAGCGTAACCAGCTGTTACGGATACATGTGTCGAACGCAAAGACGGAAAAAATATTTTCGTAGCGAAACAAGATACGCGTTCTGCGTCAAAGAGAACTGTCAATTAAATAACGCGATAAAAACGGGGGAAAATAATCGAACATTGCATTCGTTTTTACAATTATTGTTACAATTACTTTACAATTGCATTTTAAAGAAAGACTATGTCTCGTCGTGGTTCGAAGCTACAACTTTAGTACCGAGATAACTGAATCGGAAGAATATATTTGTTTCATTTCTGAGGAATGCTAAATTTCCATTGAAGTATGTACATATAACGGATAAAAGCGGGACGTGGGATAAAGAAAGATCAGAAAGAGAAATAAAGTAGAGAAATAAAAGTAAAATAATGTAAAAATAAAAACTCGGTGAATTATACGTGTATGTCAGAATTCTGATTGTAGAGCAATTCAAGCAATTCAGCAATTCAGACCAACAACCTCGCTGTAAACCACCGATAATTCAAGCTAACACAAACAACCCGTGTAAATAAGCATGATCACAATAACGAGAAAAAATCCGTGAGAGATGATATTTCCTCAACGAGGAGGAATGCAACCCGGAGAATTCGATGAATCAACTTAGAAGTATCTTTCTTAACAAAAATATCGGTTCGTTTCCGACGAGGCGGAGGTATGCCATTCAAACAGACCACTGTTCTTTAAACGAAAATACGGCCAATGATAGACGAACTGATCGATGCGAAGAAGCACAAAGTGATGTACACAAGGTGATGAAGAAGTCCTGTATAGGCTTATCTCAAAGTTGCTAAAAAGGGCAAATAATATATATATAAAAAAAAAAAAAGGAACGAGGCGGGCGGAAGGAGAGAATCATCGAAAGAATGTCGTGCAGGAAGAAGATCGACTCGAAACTCTGGCTGGAGTATACCCAAACGGTAAGAATCGATTGTATTCGTGCATCGTGATAACGGTTATCCGTATCCCCCAGACCTAACCGAGGGCTAGCGAACCGGGTTTCTAAGGTAACCGAGTTAATAAATCGATGAGACGTTATCGTGCAGGATTGAGTTCGCTGCTTCCAAAGAGAATATTCCCGTTGATTGTGCCTCTTTTTGTTTGTTTCTCTCTTTCGTATTCTTTTCTTTCTCCGTTCGTTGTAATAGAGTCGTGATCGTGGACGAGACAATCGTTTAACACTTTAACATGCTATTCGATGCTTTATTATTCATTCAAACCTTAAGACAATTAATATAATTTTTCCAACGATAATAAAGCATTTTGACTTTGACACTTTTAAGTATCGGAGAAAAGTAATAGTGACGGGAGACCACTTCCTTCATCTCCACTCGTTTGATAACGATAAGAATACGTATCATATATACAGTGTATAATAAGCACTGTGTCTGTAAGATTGAAAAACATACACTGATTTGTTACCATATAGCAACATTATACATTTAAAGGTTAAAGCGAGCAGCGAAACTCTCCTATTACGTCGAGAAAATTACATCCCATCATGAGATTCTCATGTTTCTTCTGCTAAGCAAAGTTTCGCGAAAAAAGAAGAATCTTGAAGAACATTCTCGTTTAATATTGAAATATTTCCATTAAGATGAGCATATTGTTCATTCGGGAGTTGATTCGATCGTATGAAATACATATATTACTCGAGTATTTCTTATTGATGTCGAATGTTAGGTAAAAACAGTTCCGTCAGGATCGAATTGTCATTTCATAAACTACGAGTTTTTCTTTAATTAACTCTAAATGCTTGTGATTAAAATATGCTCGATGTAATTTCACGAGACGTAACAAGAATAAATTCCATGAATGAAAAATATTTAATGGCAGTGTTACTACTATATTGGTTTTGGGAATAAAAGTTGCCCTACTTTTTTCGGTACTTAATATCAAATTTATATAACGAAGTTTATAAACATTTCTTGAACTGATCCGATTCCTTTCCCCCTTTCTTTCTTTTTTTTTTTTATCCTCTGTGAAATCAATAACGATACTTTATAGAAAGTCTACAAACCGTTTACAAAATGTTGATAAAGATCACAATTTATCGAGATAACAGTTTCAGTCCAATCGTGTGTTTACATATTTGCACGTGTTTTACTATCTAACATACTTCGAGTACAACAAAATCACTCTACATACATAAAAATAATGATTAACATCTCAACAGGATAATATGCTAAAATATATTTACGGATGTAATAATATACTTTTCATCTCATTCGTAAACCATAGTAAATAGTTCTTCAATTTTTCTTAACTTCGTGAAGAATTTTAATAGTATATTGTAACAATAATATATAAATGATATATGAAGAATTTTAATAATACAGTAGAACCATTAACATCCGCCGTTTCTTTACGTAGCTGTATTTCTCTAACGCAAAACGATACTTACTTAGATATACACTTGACCGTTTACATCGACAAGAGGAACAAGAAGGAAATTAATAACATACTAACATAATAAAAATAACGTAGCAGCGATATACCAAAGCTTCCCGTTGCAACATTCTTCGCATAAATTCCGGAATTGGTAGCCGTAAACGGGCCACATTCGTATCGAGTATCCGTATTATTAGTTATTCCCGATGATTACACGTTGCTAAATCACGAGGTGTCAAAAAACGTCAAATCCCCTGCAAACGGTCGGTAGAGATGGTTGTCGCCAGTTTCCGCTCGGCAATTAAGATGTACGCGAATTGAAGGTATCACGCAAGAGGTAAGTTGTACAAAAAGTCTGTGCGAAGGTCTCGACGAAGTCGTTAAGGAGGCAATTGCACAACCACGGGCCAGGCGCCAACCGGTAGAATCTCGTTTTCTAGGACAATCGGCGTTCCTAGGTAGTGGAGAACGATCTTATTCAGGGCAAGATCAAGAACGACCGTTCGTATCGATAACATTCCAACACCGCTGATATTCGGTGTCGTTCTGGGAACTTGAGAAACTTGACTATAAATGGTACTCATTCTGTACGTGTAAGGCTTGATCAAAATTGATAGACTAACTTGATACTTTTTTTTATGTACGAAAGGATTAAGATTCAGAGGTGGCATACTTCTTTTATTTTCTTTATTGATCATCGGAAGATCGTAGGCAATGTGGTTAGTCAGAAATGGAGCGATGGATTTTCTATCTCCCTAGTGGAAATGCGTGAAAGATAATTTCATCAACTGCTTCTTTTGGTTAGTAGATACTACCATCTTTTTGATTAAAAATTTATACCTACATAAACTGTCAACACTTTTTTGCAAAATAATCGATTCAGTTCGTTAGAAATGTTGCAAAATCAACCGCAAAACTCCGAGAATGCTAAGTAACAGGAACACTGCTATCTCTCAATAATAGCATGCCGTAATCCTGAATACTACTCGAGTCAGCTGTTCGTTACTTTGCTTCCCGTGACGTATGTAGATATCTGTGCAAGTGAACTTCACAATTTATCTAAAAAAGGACATGTCGCAATTCATTTTTATGTTATATCTGGTCTATAGATAGTCTTACCTGTTTTCATTCGATCACGAACAAGTTATACATAGAAAAAGTGCGCACAAACATTCGTGCACGCGTGAACGCGGAACAGGACTCTATCTCTCTCTCTTTACCTGCTTTTCTTACTTTCTTCCTTCTCTCCGTCTGACTCCGGCTCAGGGCTGCGCTTATAACTCAAGATTCCTCAGATTTTTACCAACCGTCTGCTTAATAAACTAGACTCTATTATGTATACACGTATAGACAACAGAGAAAGACATTTTTTCGGTACTAATGAAAATAAAAAATATTTACTAAATTATAATCTAAAAACGTTAAATTATTGTTTAACATTGTAGAATTTCTGTTTTGCTTCGTTTTCGATAATTACACTTCTACGTATATTGTAATTTCATATGAATATCTTTGAAAGAACCAACTTTTTATAAATATGAATTTTTATTAATTGTGCACAATTATAACAGCTTACATGAATAAATATTGCCTGTTGTTAGAAACCGATTAGGAATAATGTATTACTTATTCGGTAACTTACTTGCGAACTTTCAAACTTCTAGGACAGAGTAAAATAAAAACATTCAAAGTATAACAAACTAAAAATACGTTATAACAATAAATTCTCATTACAGTGACGATAATAAATTCTAGTTTTCTAAGAATTATAAAAATTTATACGACACGCATATGATCGCGAAGAAAATTGTTTTCGAAATCCGTGCCTGCTTCAACCCTCTCCCTACCATCCTTTACTCCCTCTTGGACCTAACTGTCCACTCGCCGACTGACCAGTTTGTATCCAAAGTTCGTCTCGCCTACATTCCGTTTCCGTTACCTTTATTCGTATTTTCGTTTGATATATCGGTCGTGAATGCTCGATCCAATACAGTTAATTAAAGGAAGAAAATGAAGCAGGAATTTTATAATGATTCGCAAGAGTAATCGAGGTGCTCTCAGAATTCGAAGTACAATATGTCAGGTACGCGAAAACGTTCGGTCATTCGCGCTGCCGTTCGGAAAGCTTCGGTGACCTTCGGCAGATATCGACTGTTCTCGAGAGCGCTCGTAACCGGCATCCTCGAGGAGACGACAACGCACGACAGATGCCTCGAGGACCAGTGACAGAATGTTATGTCGAAATCAGGTGAAATTCGGCTGATTCGTGTGTGATTGTGCGAAAAAATTTATACGTATATCATGCCGGTCACGTGCTCAGACTTTCTTGATAATATTGGATAATTGTGCTTGCCTGGAAGACGGAATTTAAGGTAACAATGTGCAGGATATAATAAGAATAACACACGAATATTTTTTTAATGCAAAAACTACTGTACACGGTAGAAGGGTTTTTAAGCATCGCGAGTCTATAATTTCTACCAAGCACTCGATCTTTATACTCGACGTGATCGATGAAAATGCGAAATAAACATGCGCTTGGTTTGGACACAAAAAAAGAAAATTGAATTACGCGCTCTTGTGCACGGTGTAGTAGGGATGCATTTGATCGGCAGTTTCTTACATCGGATTTATAACGGATACATGGCGATTTTTTAAACGAGCAACGGTATGGAAAAAGCTGTACGTAAAGTATGTCGTAGACTTATTTCGACACGACCTACTATATCTACCGGACGATGAATCAGTCGTTCTTTAAAGACCTTTTCATCGAAGGTCTTGTTGCAGTCTTTGTAAAAGCATCCATTATTTACTCCAAACATAGCGACTGCATATTGTATAACATTAGAATAACGACTGGGCGCTACGGTTTACCTAATACAAACTGCAGGGCTGTATCGTTTACATTGGCCCAATTTACACAAACAAACGATACAATTTATCGAAGCGCCATATTTTTTTTTTTATCTTTAAACGGTATAACGAATCGTGTGATAATTATTGCACGGTTTGTAATAAAGTAACGTGATGCAATCAACGAAGGTTGTTTAAACGATGACACAATTCTACTCTCGTAATTGCGAGAACTACTATGTGTACATGCTTGGCTTGCGAAATCGGGAATTCTAATCCATTCATGATATTGGAAGTCGCCTGTAAATTAAAAATTAAATGTTTATCAAAAACAAATCATTTCGACGTATATGTCGGTGATTTTAAGCTAAATCATCATGTTCTGTTCACGGATCTCGGTAAAAAAAAAAACACAAGGGATCGGAAGAAATGTGATTACTTACGTATACTTATTGCGCGTTTCGTGCGATAATTGTGGATCTCTATTCGTCCGTTACACCGTAACACCGGAGAAAGTGTGTTTCTGAGTTATTGGAGAAGAGAATGTAGCGTTGACGTCACTTAAGAACAAACGTGATCCTCCGTGCATTCCTTTCCGCGAGTGCATTCTTTTTCTAAAATCTCCGTGCAGTTATTAAAAAAAAAAAAAAAAAAAAAACGACGAATATACAAATGAGAAAAGAGTTTGCGGTAGTTAAGATCAGACGTGCTAACCTCGGCACTCGCTTCTGGAAACTCGACGGATATCGAATGTGTTAAAGCGGGTAACTGTATCGATACGAGGTATGGATATCTCGTTATCCAGCGACCGGAGTTCATCCGTTGACCTCGTATCGTGCACCACGATGGATCGAAAAACCGTTGGTCAAGAACGGAGAAAGTCGTAACACACTTTTTCGTCACCTCCGTGAGCCACTTTAAAACTCGAATTTGATGCAATCGTGGGCGTGAAATTTTCAAAGACGCGTATACTGCATCGAGTTTTCACATTAAATATTATTACTCGATCTTGATTATTTATTTTCAAGTTAATTTCGTGTCGTTCCGTTCTTTCATGAATTCAAAAATATCGACATATAAAAATCCATAATCAAATAAACAAAAACAAAATTAATTCGAGTAAGCCCGATCGACTTATCTTTTTAATTTATTACTATGCGTTCTTCGCTTGTAACATTCTATCAATAACCGATATCTATTTGAAATTCACTTCGTCTTAGTTGTTAAATTGTTTGATTCGTACGATTGAATCAAACTTTCTGCTTTTTTCTTCATTCATGCTAAACTATACGTTATGATTGGTTACACGAAACCGCTGCTGCGTTTGCTCATTTATAACCATCAGCATTCGGAACACGGACACCTCATCAGATCGCGCTTTCTAAATACATATTATAATATACCTTCTTGCGATCATGGGGATTCCTCTGACGTCATAGGACACGAATTCATCGTGGTTGGAAAAAGTTCGATTTTGAAATACCTGACGTGTCGGTGTCACGTGTACCGGAAGCGGAATTTGCATACCATCTTAAATAGCTATGTCGTAACTAGCAACACTTAGATGAACTATACGATGCTACGCTTACGAGTTATATAATCGTGCAAATAAGTCTGAGACAGTTGGTATCTCAAACAATTAGTTTCTTCGTAATTCAATTGATATCGTCATATTTTTCATCTTAATATCCGAATAGATTGTCGAGCTATAAAGCGTTCCGTTTAAATCAACCGTTACGAATATTTCTGAAACTGTTGATTTATTATGTTTCGAGGGACACATAATTTGACGTAATTTTTCTGGAAATGATGGAAAGATTGTCGAAATATACAAGGTGTACCGTTCGAATCAATGAATATTTCTGTAACTGTTGATTCATTATGTTTCGAGGGACACATAATTTGACGTAATTTTTCTGGAAATGACAAACATACTTTAATCTCAACTTTTTAACTTTACGCACGAAAGACAAGCAAAGACACGAAGCTGATCTATTCTGTAAATCAACAACTAGAACCAGAACTGTCTCCCATATATTATATACGTATCGTACTTTGCAGTTTACTTCTAGCACCCCGTAATCAAACATACGAGTTCTTTAAGGCAATGACTGACTGCCGGCGTAATAACACCGGTAGTTCGTAGCACGCCATGAAGACCGCAAAAAAAAGAAAACAAGCTATCAGCTGAAAGAGCTTGATTCGTTATGTCGCAACTGATAACTTAAAGTTAGCACGGATTGCGCTATAACTCGATCGCTCGAAAAATCGTATTGGGTGCGGGGTTATTTGCCTCGCGACGAGACGAAGAAACTAGCCAAGCTATTGGATACGTTTTCCGCTACGGCCACTGTATAATTACAGTTCGTGGAGCTGCGAAAATTTGTAGCTTCCTGCCATCTTCTGCCTCCATAAATTTACTGCCCAAACTGCCAGGCACATTACACCATTGACAACAAACCTCTCCCAGTCATAAGTCCATGAGTTTTACTAAAACACAAAACGCCACCATTCCTCCGTTCGATTATTACGGTTGCCTGTTGTTTTACTCGACATACGAGGTTTCTTCTACAGGTTCTTCTACAGCTGTTACCGCATTGAGACGCTTTCCCTAGAATCTGTCCTAGAGGGTTGAACGATAGGGAGTGAGTTAGGCTACATTGCGTATAGGTGTTTCTTTTGTTGTATTTAGTGCGAAGAGAAGATATAGAGTCGTTCGAATCTTTCCCTTTGAGTTTGCTGAGCCCTTTGGGACATCTTTAACTCAACTGGGATCGTTTAAACTAAAAGTTGCGATTAAATGTATCTCTATTCGTTTATGTAATAATCCATCTCTGCTTTCCTACATTCGTTTTGTTTGTCAAATCAAAGAATAAATTGAAGTTTATAGAACAGATTCATAGTAAAATTCATGAAATTAATTCGTCAACGCTGCAAAGTTATATCCGACAAATCTCCAAAGCGGTTCCTGTAGAAAAATTATACAAGAACGTGTTTACAATATTATTTTTCTAATAGAAGATCATCTCTCCTACCGTAGTTCTATCAGTTATTGGATTTGTATTCTGTGTTCTAACGTTAGTTTCCTAACATAACATAAATACCGCAAAGTTTAAAGGCTAAATCGATTTCAGGAATTTCTGAAGCGAGCTAAATGCTACTGATGCAAACTAACTGCTAAAGTTTTTCGAGTTGCATGTACAATGGGATATTTGGTAGAGCGAAGGTAATTCCACTTTGTTACTCGCCGAGCCCAGCAAAATCTTTTAGTTAAATACAGAACTGAAACCTGTTCGATCGATATTTGATTATTCATATCTGCAACCTTTATGAAATATTTAACAGTAAAATATACTGTTAAAAATAATTCAACGTTGTTACCAAAAGAAAATTGTTTAATCAAAAATATTTCTTTTTTATATCAATACATTCTTATTCCGCGTATAATAATTTTACTTGCTCTTTTAACTTGTAATATATTTTACTCTTGATTTGACTTTCTTAGGCATCGTTATCCCATTGGAGAAACCAAGACGAAGTAAAATAGACCTTAAGTTAAAGCTCGGACAATGAATCCCCTTTTTATTTCGGCTGGTTCCCTCTCTTTCGTCTTTTCTTTTTTTTTTTTTTTTTTTTTTTTTTTTTTTTTGTCTGCTTGGCTTACCAACTCCTGCAGGTCAGGTCCTTCCGGTCTTCGTAGTACGCTCCAGCGTTTCTACCAACCTAGACGAATTCCAAGGTTCCTTCTGCGAAGTCAACTTTCAACATTTTTCTTCCCGTGCAACAAAGAAAAGGCTCCACGTGTTTCGTTATTCTCATTTTTCTACCTCGGGTCACAACGAATTCCACTTTTGAATCTAACTTCGAGAATTCTTTACTTCTATTCACGTACACGAACGTGCGTTCGAATAATCGAGTTAATTGACGATAATTTATTACTTTTATACGTGTATTATACCCGTATAAAGAATCGAAATTATTAAGCGTAATTGAAATAAAAATCGTAATGAAGAAGAAAGATACATTTCGTTATGAAATGTTAATGGAAGAAGCCACTGCTGTATCTAACCAGCAAATTATTTTTCAGATGGAAACCGAGGTGCGAACGCTCAAGCAAGAGCTGGTTCGTACTCAGGAGGCCTTGAAGGCAGCCACGAAGAGATGCCGTGATCTGGTGAAAGAGCTGGACAATCGCACCGCGAACCACGAGTCCGAAAGAAGTCTTCGAGATCAGCAATTGTCGCGGATACTTCGCGCTCTGTTGGTGCTGGAGGCGCGGCTGAAGCAAGAGCAGAAATCGATCAGACAACTACTTTGCGAAAAGGACAATGTGATCAAGAACCAACAGCTCGAAATCGCTAGGCTCAGACGTTACACCAAGAATTATATCAAATGCAAACGCGAACAGACCCTTGGTAAATCGTCAATGAAGCTTAACACGGCAACCGACATTAAAAACAACGATTTGCAAACGACCAACGCCGATGTAAGTTTCGAGATATTGTGATTGAATTAAGGGCCTCATAGCAACAACAGCCCTCGGACTTCTAAATTTCTTAATAACGCGTTCTAGTAGTCTCACGACGTAATTGACTTTTGCAATTTTTTATCTCGTTTCGTATATTTCATTGGCTTCGTGATGAGTTTCTAATATAAATTTAATAATGGAACAAAGAAACAAACGATTCTTGAGAAAAGTCTCTGTTCCTTGTGTCAAGCAACATCTTTGTGATCACATAAATATTCGAAATACATAAATATGTCTGAGAAAACACATCAAGATCCATCGATCTCGTTCTTTTTCTGATTTCAGGCAGGCTCCAGGCAAAACTGTGGAATTAGTAAAGACATTCAAAACCTGAAGTGCGAGATAATCACAAAACTGAATTCGTCGGAGATACCTGTTGCGCTCGAGGAATTGGACAGAGGGGTGAAGAAGACGCACAGTTTCGCTGGGAGCGATATTTCGAAAACGAGTCTGACGAGCAGCGAAAACACGGATGTGTCTATTATCACAACGACCACAGAGGGCAGCCCCTCGTTGCTCAGCACCGAGGGTTTCTGCGAGGGCGAAAGTAGCGACGTTTCACCCGGTTCCACGCTGAACAAATCCAATAGATGTTCACCTACGATGGTTACGGATAGCGAGAACGAAATCACAATGATCTACGACGGTGATGACGACGAACAGACGATGATGGTTGAAAACGGTTCTAAATTGCCGAGGAAAAAGCTAGGAATCGGTAGATCGAGGACACAGAAGGCTTTCAACGAAACGGACATGATCGAACCGACGAATATCGCGAGAACGGAAAGTAAAGACGACGGAATGGACTGTAACTTTGTGTCGGAGGACGAAGAAAAGGAACAGGAACCGATTTATGTAAACGCTTGCAACGAGACAAACTCGAGAGGTTTAGAACACACAGGAAACGTGATCGCGGAAATGCCGAAGATGAGCGAGGATTATAGTAATAATAATGATAATAACAGTAGCAATAACGGGAGTAATAATAATAATAGTGTGTAAGTATTTATTTTCTTAAAAGGGTACATGTATATCAGGCATTTGCCGATCGTGTAAAATGTTTATAACATTCGTTAACGTAAATTAGTTCGGTAGAGACATACGGGAAACAAAAGATAGTTTAATTAAAATCGGAGCAATATATGTGCGTAAAAGAAAATTCACTGTCCGTTGTGTTTGTACGTGTTTGCTAGAAACAAATGTCCATGTAATGCTATTCTTTATGCTATATCTTTTTGCCAACATTTATGCAGTTGCAGTAACAGAAGTAAATACAAGATCCGTATAAGAACAACACAGTGTATAAGGCTAAAAGCGTAGAATCTTCTTCTACATCTAATAACTAGAGTCTATATGGTACGAGTATGGCACGAGTAGTTTCTCGATTCCCGCTACCTATGATTTTTCAATCAAGCATGGAATAAAAGTTCAAGTGCTAGCAACTGAATTCACTCGACAGGAATTCAGTCAATTATTCGTCGAATAAAATTTCGCACCAATAAATCGTAGGTGGCAGCCATTTGAGACTCGAGGAGTTTGGGAGAGAATATTCGTCGATGGCCTGGGTAGCTTAATTGGAGAAGCACCCCGCCCGATAAGCGAAAAATCCGCGTTCGAATACCGATCCCAGCGCCCATCGGCTGAATATTTTTCTCTCTACAAATTAGAATTCAGATAAATGGAATGTTGCTATAACAAATGGTTATTGTAGTTCGAATATATTATATATTCAGATTGTTATAGACAAATATTTCACAGCTTATTTTTAAATTTATATTTGACTTCTATAGATGCCTAAAAATGGAAATCGAAGAACACAACGCAGAAGAGACCAGCGGGAACTGGTACAGCGACCCTGATGAGGATAAAGCCAACGACGACGTCTTTAGGCACAGCACATATCGACCGAATAGCAAACATAACTCCGTTTTGGAGTGTGTCAATCAGATCCTTTTACGAGACATGGAGGAGGAAGAGAGTATTCTTTCCATACCTAGGAGGTTTAAACATCGAGGAAGAATCGTCCGATTTCAGCCAGCTAAATTATCGGATATCGAGTCCGTGGGATCTGAAATGGAGAGGAAGAACTCTGAAGAGGGAATTACAGAAAAAGAATTAGCTAGCAACGAATTGGCCGATGTTTCTGTGAACAGTTTCGAACCCACCGCTACAGAAGACGAGTTTGGCATGAGTCTTACTGAAAGTGCTTCAACCTCGAATGTTGCAACCACGATCACGAATCATGAGTCGAGTCTTGAGGAAGAATCGGAAGAATCAAAGGCTATTCCAATTGTCATTATAGAACCAAAGGTCGAAGTGGAGGAGACGAGGCACACGAGTTTCCCCTCTTCGCAGGTGATGCAAAAGACGAAAACGTCCGTAAATGCGTCGAATCCGCCTTTAAAATTAGAGCGTATCGAGGAAAAGACTTGTCTGCAGATGTCTACGAAAGGATTAACTATAGCGAAAAATTTGGATTATGAGGATATCGAGTCACTTCCGGAGATAATATCACCACCTCCTAAAACACCCCCTGCGTTGCCCCCCAAACCGCAGTTCAAGAATAACACGTTAATCTTAAAAAAGATTCCCAGCCCCTCGTTTCTCATCGACGAGACGCGGAAAAAGCAACAGCTACTTGAACCTAGTTCGTCTGAACACAGCAAGAAGATATTCGGTTTTATATCTTCTCCTTTAAAATCTGCGGGCATTAACGTATCATCTGCGAGAAGTTTGAACTTCGACGATGCGATTAATAAAGTTACAGGGAACAACGAAGAGGGGAACTTCTGGAAAAACAGGTTTAATAATGTCCGATCTTCGTTCCAGACGCGTCAGAGCGTCGGTCATGAAACCAGCGGGGAACAAACCCGGAAAATTCCCAGAGTCACTAACATCGTTCGCCATTTTGAAGAATTCAAGATTGGCGGTGAATCGGAGGATCAAACGAAAGAACGCACGAAAACCAAGGAGAAACATGTCCATTCGGAATTCGATCAGGAATTTGATATCAGACAGAATTTTGAAGAGTTCAATTTGGATGAATGCGATTTGTCAGATGATCCGGATAGACCAGAGGGCGATGGATCGGAGAGGCTCGGTAATCTTGGGGCGACGGTTGGTCAGAACGAGAAAACTGCCGCAACCAAAGACAATAATAATGTTCCTCTTGCTGCGAGCAATTCGAGCAGCGGCTACGATCACTTCTTAGAAGCTACAGGTCTTAGCAACAAATCCATATTAACACCATCGAGGTTGCTGAGCAACCACAAGAGCATGTTAAAGCCAAAAGACGTCAAGTATAAGAATAAGATCAAAGCGACAGCAGTTATGGAAAAACATGGTGTTTCCACGACGAACAATACTACCCATATTAGACATTGGACTGGCCCATTCGTCTGACGACTGGTTCAAGTTTTTCCAAAAAATCTGTTTCGACAAGAAGCATCTGCCGAAGGAACTTAAATTAATAAGCAAACGAAAAGTAGTAACCGTAATATGAATTAGTGATCGTTAAAACCGTGCTAGGAACACGATTCATTAAGTGCAAAATGTAATTCTGTAAATTATTAATGTTCTCTTTCCTCTTTTTAATACCTTTATCAAATTTTTTGTTACTAAAGAAATTGCGGAACGTAGAAGTTAATTTATTTATAGCACCTTCAATTTAAAGAATACTTGAATATGTTGTATATTTTAATAAAATGTTGCTTACCTATTTATAGCATTACTAATCAAGTCACAATTAATTGAGTAATTAATAGTACATCATTGGGAACAGCTTATAAACGTAAATACTTACATATGTTAATAAGCTTTTTTCACTATGAAGTGCCACAATTAAGTTCATTTACTATGGAAATCAACGTTTTTGTTATTTTCTAGCTAAAGTTGTGCATCAAAAATTGAAAATATCAAATTATAGTGATCTTAAATTAACCTATAATGACGTTCATCATCCGGTATTTTGTAAAATTCTTAAATATCAAACTCCAATCAGTATCTCAACCAATCGTTAGTTAAGCCTTGTAGCATTTGAGATTCTGTATGTACGTAATTTACGGATTAATTATTCATCAACTGAATGATATAAAAGCAAAATATACGTATTCTATCGAAGTATTAAAGGCATTCATTCGAGGATAAAAGTAAAGATGTACTTATTTTTTTGTTGGAAATAAAATTAAAGATGACTTTATTGAAAGATTCCTGCGTTTGATTAAGAAATAGGAATACACCAGTATAGAATATTAAGTATTTTGTGGCGATTTATAAACAACTACAACATATCGTACAATTATATATAATATACATATATATAACTTCTACTATCTATAAAAATACAACGCAACTCTATAAAAATACAGTGCTAACTGTTACTGGTATCAAAATCTAAATAGGGCATGGAAGAGAAAAGTACTTTAGAAACTGGACAATATTTAAATTCGAACATTTTATCGGTAAATGTTTTGAAAGTAATTCCATTTTCGTAGGTTAGTATGAATCACTCGTTCAGGCACTCTATTACACTTGGCTAGTGCTATATTATCAATACAAATGTATAGACATAGCTGAAAAATTGCGCGAAGAATCACGCAATTAATTTGGCACAGTGGTTTTTTCAAGTTTCTCTCTCTGCACAAAAATCGTAAAAGAACTGCAAAGTGAAACGAAAAAATAAGAATATTAAAAACACTGGTACATTACATGCTTTGAATAAATATTAATTGTACCTCTTTATCCAAGTCTTTCTGAGTCCAAACTTTAATCACAGGAAGTTTATTCTAAACAATATGAAATAATTGTTGAGGATATATGAAATTATATACAAAAAAAAAAAAAAGATATAGATTTTTTGTAAAAATTACTTACAGTAGAAGAATCAGAATGAACACTAAGACGTGGATTAAGAACAAACGGGACTCCGTCCAAATCGGAAGAGCCTGGCAGTGTACCATAAATCGATGTGGATCCAACAACTGTTGATGTAGGGGGTTGCGGAGCAGGTCTTGTAGGTCTAATTCTTGCACTAGGACTCAAAATTTCATAATCTCTATCATTAGATTCCTCCGTATCCTTTCCTCCGCTTCCACTAATTTTTGGATAAACCCCATTTGCTGGTTTTGGCGAAAACTTTGGTTTTGGTGGCCTCTCGGGCGGTATTCTATGGGGTGTCCCATTTGATGGATTTGGGGAAGCGCTCTGTAGTAAGCTATAAATAAGACGTTATATAGAATAGGTGGTAAGCATTAAGGTAAATATATCTTAATTCCTTTTAAGATAGAGCCGATTCTTACTCTATATTAACATACGACTGTGAATTTGAATTCCCATTTACGATATCCACAGTTTTGTAGCAAACACAAACTCCGTTAATAACGCTGAAAAGAACAGGAATAAGAAGAATAATTTGATTTTTATAAAAACTTTCATAAATATAAAATTCTATAGATATACCCAGCAGCAATAAATCCGTTTGGTGCCATTTTAGATGTATAAACCTTATGTATAACTCTACTACATATGATAATATCAGTAACTGCTTTCGAGCATAGTTCCTTATTTCTAATTTTATAGCACACCTGTTTCTTTCTCCATGCCTTCTGCACTAAAATTCATTATTGCAATCTACTAAATGAAAATACATTCCTGATAAATGATACATTGATTAGTCTTACGTATGCTCACTTGAATCTACAGTACAAGAAATTATGCTATATCCTTCTGGAGGAGTATCCCGTTCATTAATGACTACGATATCTTCGACTACGCACTGGGGTAGCCCTTCAGTCTTTGAGAAACATATGTATCTGCCTTTCTTTTTAATAAAAAGTCCGCTTTCTCTCCATAGATCAGCATCAGTATCTTGGTCATATGTTCGTGATACCTAAAGGTAAAATGACATTTAAAAATAGTACACATTTATAGAAAATTAAAAAATAGTAATATAAATATAGTTATAAACACCAGGTTAAACACCCTAACTTATTTATACAAACTATCTTGTGAGGTTACTTACCACTGTAAAATTTGGTGGACACTTATCTATATCTTCAACAATATTTATGGCTGTGATGGGCCTATCATCAGGTAATACAGACGATAACTGGTGAACTAACATTTTGTTGCAATTAATCTTTTTAGACATTATTGCAACCCTGTTAAAAGTATATTTGTATAACTATTCATGTTTTCTTTTCCTTGTAACATATATTATCTCGCATATAGAAAATGTTAAATGTAATTTGTTATAAATTATGTACAATCAACTGCTTCATAGATAATCACACTGATTGCAAAAAGTCAATTTGATAAATTGTAACATAACTTCAAAGATATTTTAAATATCACAATCAATACAAGACATCAATGTAGTTAATATGTTTTGACAAGCGTGACAAGAACAGCTTTCATTGCCATAAAGCACATTTCTCTACCAAAGTTCATTATACGTTGATTCATTAAAAGCGTCAGGAATTGAGGAATGTAACTGTGTGGACGTCCCCTACTTTATCTTGATGACCTATTTTCGATCGATAGAAAAATTTACGGTACACTGAAAATTGCTTGCAATAAGGAAATTTCAGGTAATTAAAATTTTAATAATGACACTTTTGAAAAACGATAAAAACGAATTACTACAAAGGACGCATTACATTACTTACACATATATTTCACTTAATATAATTAATCTTTAAAGTATTCACGGCAGAGAAACACACTTAACCATTAGCAATCATCCACGAAATTCGCACACTTCTCAATTTGCTTACCTTCGGGAAAAAAATTGGAAATTTCGCGCGACACAAATTTAAAAACTTTGCATATTCATTAATTTATCTGTCGTCGTACTCTTAATCAGCCGGTCACTTAATTCCGACAGAATAACACGGCAGTTTTCGATCGAATAACGATCGACTGGTTTTTCCTTTCACACGCAATCCTATTCTTCGGAAGATTCATTCGTAATAAAGTGAAGGTACTTCAATGCATATTAATAAACAAAAAGGATAGAAAGAACGATTGAAGGAATGAGCAGGACGGAGGAACTAACAGAGAAGAAAGTACAATCAATTGTTCCGTCACAGCTAATATTTTAACACTCACGTACTTCCAAATGATATGTGATAAAAACCTGATAAGATAACTAACGAAACTCATAAACACTGTTACTTATGAGAATGGCTTTCCTCCTTTGTCTCTTCGTTGAACGTTTTAACTAAATTGATATCAATGACATCACTTTTACCACCACCACAACCGTAATGACCACCATCTTAACTGACTAGGGTAGTTGTGTTCAATAAGCTAACCTCTGTTTCCGTTCCTTACACGTCGTGAAACTTTACGGCGCTTTTCCTCGTCCTTCCTACACGATTCGTTTTTGCCGGATATTCGCTTGGTTTTTATACGTATCACTCAGTTTTTAAGCGAATTAATCCCATTCCCAAGCGATTAGAAAATGGATAAGTATCGTACGCCACCCCTTTATCAGCATGCTTATTGTTTGATCTGTTTAAATAAATTGTTTAATACAATTGAAATGTACGACAATGTGATACTTTGACCAACAGTGGCCATGGCCATGACACTCGGCTTTGATACTGAAGCTAAAGAAACCGCAAGGTGTTTTGTTTATCCTTTCAATGCCTTTATTCGAAATTTAATGCAATTTAAAGTTAATGTTTTAATTATCTACATATGTTTCGGGCTCAGAGAGATTATTAATAAGTGGAATTAATGTTATAGATTTTTAAATCCGATGCTAATTTTCAAGTGTACGAAAATTATAGATGGCGCGGATGTTTGCATCTAAATATTAGAGGTACATTGGTATATATATATGCATATAAAGAGCAGCATTATGTATTCACTTACCTTACCGTTGCCGCCGCTTACTATGGTGTTTATTGATCAAATGGCGTATGATCAGTTTGGTCTTCTAAGGAAATTTCGTGACACGGAACAAGGATACAATAACTGGACGTTCACTGTGGTAAAACATAACTCTTTTACGAGTAACTCTATGTTTCAACTATTAAAAAGGTATTTATTAACAATACTTACGTTTTACGAAAATTTGGAATTAATGCCAAAACATAATCTGGATATATTACAACACAGCATTGTTGAGTATGGAGCAGAGTGTGAAAAATAATGTGGATATGTGATAATGCATTGCTAAAATATTATATACATATGGTAGACGATTTAGTACCCGTTAATGAGGCTAGCTATTGTTTCAAAGAAATATGGATATTAATAGGGATATAGTATTTCAAAATGCTACTATTTCTAAATTAATATGGATATACTGCAGAGTATTGCTCAGACATATTATGGATATGTTATAATGTATTGCCAAAACATAATTTGGATATGTTGCAACACAGTATGGTACAGTGTGGAACAGACAATGAAAAAAAAATATGGATATGTGATAATGCATTGCTAAAATATTATATACATATGGTAGACGATTTAGTACCCGTTAATGAGGCTAGCTATTGTTTCAAAGAAATATGGATATTAATAGGGATATAGTATTTCAAAATGCTACTATTTCTAAATTAATATGGATATACTGCAGAGTATTGCTCAGACATATTATGGATATGTTATAATGTATTGCCAAAACATAATTTGGATATGTTGCAACACAGTATGGTACAGTGTGGAACAGACAATGAAAAAAAAATATGGATATGTGATAATGCATTGCTAAAATATTTTATACAACATGGTATAGTGTCTGTTAATGAGGCTAGCTATTGTTTCAAAGAAATATGGATATTAATAGGGATATAGTATTTCAAAATGCTACTATTTCTAAATTAATATGGATATACTGCAGGGTATTGCTCAGACATATTATGGATATGTTATAATGTATTGCCAAAACATAATTTGAATATGTTGCAACACAGTATAGTATGGTATGGAACAGAGTGTGAAAAATAATGTGGATATGTGATAATGCATTGCTAAAATATTATATACATATGGTAGACGATTTAGTACCCGTTAATGAGGCTAGCTATTGTTTCAAAGAAATATGGATATTAATAGGGATATAGTATTTCAAAATGCTACTATTTCTAAATTAATATGGATATACTGCAGAGTATTGCTCAGACATATTATGGATATGTTATAATGTATTGCCAAAACATAATTTGGATATGTTGCAACACAGTATGGTACAGTGTGGAACAGACAATGAAAAAAAAATATGGATATGTTATAATGCATTGCTAAAATATTATATACAACATGGTATAGTGTCTGTTAATGAGGCTAGCTATTGTTTCGAAGAAATATGAATATTAATAGGGATATAGCATTTCTAATTATCATGATTTACTTCTAAATATTAGTATTTCTAAATTAATATGGATATCTTACAAAATATTGCTCAGATATTATGGATATGTTATAATGTATTGCCAAAACATAATATGGATATTATGCAACATAATATTGTTCAGTATGGGGCTGAGTATGAAAAATAATATGGATATGTCATAATGTATTGCGAAACATAGTATATATTAAGTATACACATATATAGTATATACAAGTATAAGTATATAAGTATATAAGTATATACAACATAGTATAAACATATATTACAACATAGTATTGTAGGGTATACAGCAGAGTATGAAAAAAGATATGGATCTGTGATAATGCATTCGTAAAATATTATATTCATATGGAGGACGATGTAGTGCCTGTTAATGAGGGAAGCTATTGTCTGAAAGAAATATGGATATTAATAGGGATATAGTATTTCAAAATGCTACTATTTCTAAATTAATATGGATATACTGCAGAGTATTGCTCAGACATATTATGGATATGTTATAATGTATTGCCAAAACATAATTTGGATATGTTGCAACACAGTATAGTACAGTGTGGAACAGACAATGAAAAAAAATATGGATATGTGATAATGCAGTGCTAAAATATTATATACAACATGGTATAGTGGCTGTTAATAAGGCTAGCTATTGTTTCGAAGAAATATGAATATTAATAGGGATATAGCATTTCTAATTATCATGATTTACTTGTAAATATTAGTATTTCTAAATTAATGTGGATATCTTACAAAATATTGCTCAGATATTATGGATATGTTATAATGTATTGCCAAAACATAATGTGGATATGTTGCAACAGAGTATTGTTCAGTATGGGGCAGAGTATGAAGATTAATATGGATATGTGATAATGCATTGGTAAAATATAATGTTCATATGGTACGTAATACTGTGCCTGGTTATGAGCTAAACTATTGTTTAGTATAAATATGGATATGTTTTTGATAATGAAGTAGTATTTCTAATGTATACTATGTTATTATTGCCTAGCTTTAATTTGGATGTGTTGCAAAAAAAGTATTGTTGGACATGAATTTGGTATTTTTTAAACATTTATATGGATATCTTATGGAGTATTGCTCAGATATAACATGAATATGTTATAATGTATTGCCAATACATAATCTGGATATGTTGCAACACAATATTGTTGAGTATTGTGCAGAGCATTGTTAAAACATAATGCAGATATGTTAGAATGTATTGCTAAACTATATTGTTCATATAGTACAGAATAGTGTTATTGCAATTTGTGATTTAAGAATTAATTTCTGTATTGTTTTATGTACAATTATTTGATTGTTCTGGTTACTAATAATACTAATAATAATGTAATGAGTTTAAACAATTATTTCAGGTGTGCAAAAGGAAATAATGGATTGGTAGCAGTTACAATGTGATATGTAAGTATGTGTTAATAGTGCTTTATAAGTTATACGCCTTCTCTAATAAAGTGTTAAAAATAGAGTACATATATTTTTTCATTTCTCTATATGGCTCCGATGGTTGCACCTACAAAATAGGCTACTAAAATTCACATTGCTGGAAGAGTGAAGTGATCACATTGAAATTAGGCAGAATAGGACTATAATAATACAGGGACAAGGTACAAGTATAAACTGAGTATTTTATCTATTAATATAATGTTGCTTAAATATGTATGTAATTATAAATAAAATGTAATAAGAAAAATATGTCTGAGATTTCATTAAAATGTTCCATTTTAAATACAAAAACTTCAGTATTTTGTTTTCCAGTTTAGTGACACATATTTTCTATAACTTTAAAACAATTAGCACTTTTGCCTTAACATAAACATAACGTAAATAGTTATTTCACGTTTAATACGATAACTTTACTGTGTACATAATGTTTGTAACTTCATACAATGTACTTGTCTTTTATTTTTGTAATTTTTCTATGTAATTAAATATTTTTGTGTATATGGTTTGATCTAACATACATATTAAAATCTTATGTGTCTCTAATTTCAAAAAAGTATGCTAATTGTCTTGCATATGAAATTTTTTTTCTTTGGAAAATGTAACGAAACGTGTCAAATCATTCCCATCGTGATGAAAAGTAAGATATGAGGACCTGAAATGTTAAAGATGAAAAAGATTTTGGAATATAAAATATGTCGTTCTCCTACGATAGGTTTATCGCTGCCCACAGATAGATTTTTACATCACAATTGAATTGTTACATCAAATATATCGAATTTTATTTTCTTCAAGATGTGTAATATAAGTTTCGTAGATGAATGCAATTTCGGACTGAAAAAATTTAATGGATCTGATTCAGTTAGTTGTAGCGAAAGACAGCCGAGAACCAGTCAAAAATATTTTTTCAATAAACCCTTCTCATCAACTACTAATAAGCTATCTCTTCCTCGGTTAATTCTTGTATCGGGTCCCACGCGAAAGTGACAGGGTATCGGGTATCATTGAAATATATAAGCATAAGCTTGATCTGGTTCTTTTCTAATTCTGCAAACGTATTGTCTCCTATACCTATTTTCTTGTTATTTCGTAATATGTTATCGATTTTCCGTAACCACACTGCCTCGTCGAACTCTCCTAATTCTGTTTTAGTTAATTGATAGAAGGATTGATCGTTAGGTTTTATTTCTAATCGTTTTGGGATATCCGATTTCTTTTTCCATTTTGTAAAATGTTGTAAGAAATCTAAGACTACTGTTCCTTTGGGGGTTTCTACTTTTTGAATCGCGTGAATTCTAGATAAGTTATCTGCGACTGGGTTTTCTCTGCCTTTAACGTATTCGATTGTGTATTCGTACTCTTCTAGCTTTAGTCTCCATCGCATTACGCCGTCCGCACCTACTGCGAGCAAGTGATGCTGGCGAAGGAGCGAGCGGAGAGAGATCGGAAGAGAACGCGCGATCCTGCGAGATCGTCGCGCCAAAGAAATTCAATACGCCGCAGGGACGCGGCACTGCCGTCGTCCTAGCAGCGTCAAACTAGGAACGAGGCGTTAGGGGGTGTGGTCCCCCCCTAGCGGCCCAACATAGACCGGGATGCCTCCCCTATAAACAGCTGGGGGAAGACGACGAGGAGCGACTTCCCTGGTAGCAATTGTAAAAAGAGCCCGAGGTCGCTTCCACCAATCGTCGGGACGACCACCGTGGAGTTATAGTCGGTAAGGGTCCGACACTACTCTGCTGTTGCGTGCAACAGCGAGTGTTCATGAGGATTTCTCCACGTACGAATAAAAAAAAAAAAAAAAAGAAAAGGTCATTGCGACACTTGAAACATTTGTTTCTCGTGATGAGTAGAATTCTTTCACAATAACAAATTTTTATCTTGAATTTCAAGGTCAAGGTCGTTTTTGCACTAACTGTTTTTTATAAATCTCTACCAATTCGAAGGTATAGAATCATATTATGATTCTCTTGACACTTACTTTCTTTACACCCTGTATACGTCCATTTGATTTTAGGACTCCTTTCACAATCCCTCCTATGCGATTCAATAACTTTGTTGCTAATAGGCTGATACATCAATTTATTATTGAATTATCCTAACTTCCTCGACTTCCAGCAAATTTTTTGTAAGTCTATATTACTATTATGTTTTTTCTTTGGTATAACGTACATATTTCAGTCTTCTGCATTTGTAACCTCAAAAAAAGACTTGTAGGTTAGCTTCCATGCATACGAAATTTTTCTTCCTTGGAAAATGAAACGAAACGTGTCGAATCATTCCCATCGTGATGAAAAGTTGAAATTATCACGCAATGGGAATTACGAGGCTGGTCTACGAAGAACTGAAGAAGAACGATTACGGCGTAGGCGCGAATGGATGATAGAACAACAAAGGCTACGAGAACATGAAAAGTTGAAGGAGAAGAAGATTTTAGAATATGAAATACGTCGTGCTCTTGAGAAAGGTTTACCGCTGCCCAGAGGAAGATTTTCACATCACAGCCGCAGTAAGAGTAAAAGCAAATCCACCGAAAATCGACATAGAACTGTTACATCAAATACATCTAATACATCTGTATTATCTAAAAAGTAAGTATGACTAATGTAAGACACTTCATTTTAGACAATTAAACGAAATTGTTTTAAGAATAAATGAAAATTAATTTTAAAGCAAATGTTTAGAGGATATATTGTATACATATAAAATATAAGTTTTTTTGCAAATTATAATAGCAATATTAATTACATATTTATGTGATGCTGAAAGATATAATTTAATCTTTATTTTATGAAGAGAAAATTAATGTTTAATGAAGTGAATTCTTTTGTATTATAGATTAGAACCATCAGATGGCACAACGCCTTTATTTAAAGGACCAGAAGGCACACAGGTTAGCGCTGCAGAACTACGAAGAATTAAAGTAGATATTCACAGGAATGTACCAGGCAAAGCGACAACTGATGATCTCCAACGAGATATTATCAATCCTGAAGATGTTCTGGTCAAAAGAAGAGAGGGTAAAATGTTGTTTTTTTCTCTAATTACCTAAGAACTTTCAGTCATCCAGTGAAGAAATGCTAAAGAAGTATATGAATTCAATTTGGAAGATGACTCCTTTTGAAATTTTCCGAAAAACCTAATATATGAATTCAAGTTTCTGCAGATTGTGTGCTTTATAAGGTAAAGTTGAAAACCATACGTTACATCTTTTTCTTTTTCTTCCATATGATTAAATTTTAATTAAACATAGCAAACCTTTTACTTTATTAAATTCGTCAGCTGAAGAATAATGGCATTATATAAAAGATTCTACAGACATGAAGATGATAGATTCTCATATTGTCTTTTACGAGATTCAGCAATTTATATAATTTTAAAGTTAATATGTAATGTGTTTTTGATTTACTAAGGACCAAGAAAATTTGGAATACAATAAAACTTTTTATAGTTTTTGGCGCTGAAGAAAGATTGTATGTTCAATACTGCATTTAGTCTAAAGATTGACTTGTACATTAAATCGGGTGTGTGTGTGTGCGCGCGCGCACGCACGTGTAAAATGAACAATAAATTAATATCATTTTTATTTTTAATAGTAAATATATATATATATATATATATATATATATTGTATGTATATATTATATATATTTACTACTAAATAATATAATTAAATATTATTAAATATATATATATTTTTTTTTACTTTACTGACATATGAAATATTGATATGGATTCACTTATATAGAATAAAAAATGATTATCTATCTCTTATTCTATCTCTTTTATAGTATGTTTACCGTTGCACTTCATAGATTTATTATGATATGTTCTAACTTACAATTGTTCAGAGATAGTCAGTTTATTTACATATCAACCTTAAGATTCCTAAGTTCTGTTACAACTGCTAATACTGCTTAATTGTTTCTTTCATGCGCAAGTACTTTAGATGCTTTATTTATAAATAAATTTATTTAACCATAGGAAAAGGATCAAAACCTATATTTGAATGAGGAAAAATAAAAGATACAACAGTCAAAAACAGAAGAAATTGTGGAATGTGGTACAGTCGTTGCTATAAATAATGAAAATTTAGGTTTGTTTATTATTTAAAATTTTGACTTTCAGTCCTTGATTTTGTTTAAATTTATAAAATGATCTTTCTGCTCATCATTAGTATTTTTCATTGCAAAATGTACTGCAACTTGATACAGTATATAATTAGTTATAATCAAATATATTTAAAAAAGATAATAGCGAAACTATGCAGGTATACATCAACAAAGTAAAGGATTAAAAGGTACATTAGTTTGTGCTGTGAAACTACGAAGAATCAAATGGTTATTGGCAGAAATGTGTCAAGAAAAGTGATAACTAATAATCTCCAACAAGGTATTATGTACCTAGAAGATGTAGCAGTCAGAAGAGGAAGGGGTAAAATGTTGTTTTTTTTTCTACAATTATCTAACAACTTTCAGTCATCCAATGAAGAAATACTTAAGGAATATATGAATTCAACTTAGAAGATAATCCTTTTGGAATTTTTCGAAAATCATAATTTATAAATTCAAGTTCCAGCGGATTGTATGCTTTGTAATGTAAAATTAAATACCATATGTTATATTTTTTCCTTTTTCTTTTAATGTGATGAAAATTTGATTAAGAATAGCAAAATTTTCGCCTTGTTAAATTCATCAACTGAAGAATAATGACATTATGTGGAAGTTTCTACAGACATGAAGATAATGGATTTATCATCATATTGTTTCCTAGAGTATTCAACACAATTTACACAACACTGAAGTCAATAATGTGTTTTTGATTCACCAAGGATGAAGAAAATGTGGAATACAACGTTGGATTTGAATATTTGGGTATTAAACATATATATGTGCAATATGTAAGCACAATGTTTTCCATTTTGAATGTTCTAAGAGTGCTTTTATTTCTTTTTGCTGTTTTATATTTTCTCTTTCTGTTATGGAGTTAGCACAAAAAATAACTTTTTTGGAATGATAGTAAAACGGAACTAATGATACATAATATAAGGCAGTAATCTTTTGTAAAAATATACTTTAAATTCTCGTTCCATTTTGTGCATCCTCCATATACTTTGCTATATGCTTGCATGTTTAAAAGCACGAAAGTTTAATTAGAACACCTACTATGGTGAGGTGTTAAATGTATTTTTAATTCAACAGTGGAAGAAGGAACATTAATCTTAAAGATCAGGAACTTTTTGATTGAAAATTCATCACCAAAGGTTACAATTCTACAATTGAAAAATCAAAATTATATTCAATAATAACTATTTGAGATTAACTATTACATCTGAAAATTCTATAATGAAACAAAAATATTTTTTGCTGAATCTATTTGAATTCATTGGCTTTTTCTTAGATAAATAGATAATTTTATTTCTGCTTCATAGCCATGAAATAGGATTTGGTTTACAAATTTTATAAGCATTTAATATTGCACGTATTACGAAATACTATGCAAACTGTAAGCTAAAAAAATTAGTTTTGAAATGTTTAAGTAAAGATTGAGATTTACATTTTTGATTGCAAAATGTAATGTGTTACTGTTAAGGTATAGAGAGGATTTGGAAAAACAAAAAGTTTAAAATTTATTTACAAATTATTCAGCTCTACATGTATGTTACTCTCTGAAGGACTCGACAACCTACTCGCTTGCTTGTTTGTTTTCTTCTGATCGCTTCTAATAACTTCTGATCGCTTCTAATAACTTCTGACCGCTTCTAATAACTTCTAACCGCTTTTAATCGCTTTTGATTGCTTTTATCTCAACTGAAACCTGGACGTCCTGGACGTCCTGGACGTTCATCTACACTCTCACACGTACAGTATAAATGTACCATCTATTTAGCACACCTCCTTACATTTATATTGTATACTTAATCGTATTTACATGCTTGTCGAATAAATTAACAGAAAATTTAAAACTTATTGTTTTGTATACACTCCTTTGCAAATATTCTACCGTCTGGCGTGTATTGTTAAGGACATTATCATGTTTTTAGAGTCTTACTCCCGCAACGTTCTCGTACATCAGACGATTTCTTCGAAATTCGGTGCTATTAAACACAGTCGAATTACAAGAAGGCATTCGCACTCACATTTTCTTTCTCACAAAAATTTCATACAAAATCAATTTTTTCCCTTTTTTCTTCATATAAGGAACAATTCAACGTTCCCCCTGGAACTCCCCCGCCCTACGTGCTCGAAGTATTTCTATATCCTTTGAACGTTTCTTTCCTTACTGAGACTCACTCGAACCAACTCGCAAAACTACTAACCACGCTTTGCCACCATTTTAAGGTATAGAGAGGATTTGGAAAAACAAAAATTTTAAATTTATTTACAAATTATTCAGCTCTACATGTACGTTACTCTCTGAAGGACTCGATAATCTATTCGCTTGCTAGTTTGCTTCCTTCTGATCGCTTCTAATAACTTTTAATCGCTTTTAATAACTTCTAACCGTTTTTAATCGCTTTTGATTATGATTGTAGCTGAGGCCTGGACGTCCTTCGGCACTCAAATGCACTCTCACACGTACAGTATAAATGTACCATCTATTCAACAGTTACAATATAATAATGAGTTATAATCAAGTGTATTTAAAGAAAGCTGTAGTCAAATTGTGCAGTAATACATATATCAATTAAGTGGAAGATCTTTTAATCATCATGGAAGATATGAAGCATCTCGGAAGATGTTACCATAGGATTGTAATTTTGTTAAGCATAAATTAGTCCAATTTTTCAAAATTTTCTTAAAAGAAAATTCTTGTTTTTTAACTAAAGTTTTAATAGCAAAAAATTGAGGCTTTTGGAATATATAAAGTCTAAAGAAATTATTAATTCTTAGTAATTATTACTAATAAAAAAGATATAATATTAAATATTAATTATTAAATCGTATACATAATAAAATCGATTCAGAATAACATAAAGTAAAGATTGCATTTCATAACTTAATGTTTCTTATAATTATGGATTTGTGTATATAAAATTGTTTTTGTGATTTCTGGCACTGAAGAAAATTGTAAGCCATTTACGTTCATTTGTGCATTTAATCTGAAGAATGACTTGTACACAAAAATGTTATATTTATATAATAAGCAGTCAATTAATGTGATTTATATTTTTAATAACAAATATATATACATTTTTTACATAATTGACATATGTAATATTAATACAAAAGTAGTAATATAAAATAAGAGATAATGATATTTCTCTCTTTTTTATAGCATGTTTATACCATTTAATTCACTTCATACATCTATTATAAAATGTCCTGGCTTACAATCATTCAGAGGTAGTCAGTTTATTTACATATCAACCTTAAGATTTCTAAGGTCTGTCACAACTGCTAATACTGCTTAATTGTTTCTTTCATGTGCAAGTACGTTAGATGTTTTATTTTTAAATAAATTTATTTAATCATAGGAGAAGGATCGAAACCTATATTTGAAAGAGAAGAAATAAAAGGTACAACAGTCAAAACAGAGGAAATTGTGGAACGACGCACAGTTGTTGTTTTAAATAATGAGAATTTAGGTTTGTTTATTATTTAAAATCTTTTGCTATTATTTTTTTTAACTGGATAATATACTTCTCTTCATAGTTGATATTTTCTATATACATTAAAATCTTATTTTTCTTGTGAAAAAATAACATGTTTAATTTCTAGAAAGCAAGTCGAAAGTGAATAAAAAATATACTACTTCTTCAAGAAATCGAAGCCCCAGTCCTCGACATAGATCGTCCCGCCATGCGAGGTTTGTGTATTGATTATTAGATCAACACGATATTTTCTCTTTTTTTATATCACCTTTCCCATTTCGTACCACTCTTCCATACAATTCCATATTAACACGTTGGTCGCCACGTCACCCATATCTATGTGACGGGTATACCAAGTATGGGTGACGCTCTTCTTATTCAAGTTAATTAAATATTGGATATTATATATAGAATATACAACATAAAAATATTAAAAACACATTATACCACACTTCCAAACATACATTATACCCTTCTTCGCGTGCGACAGTTTGCCCCTTTTTCTCGTAACATAGGGTGCACGTCACTTTTATAGGCTTGCCCCCCGATTCTTACGAATCTCCAAATGGTGGGATACCTTCTTCGTTTTCTTCCGATGGTTGTCGGGTACAGTATTTTCTGGGGATACGTCGGACCATTCAGAAACGAGAATTTCCCGAAATTTTCTTATCTGTATTGTTTTGTTTGTGGCTGTTTGGTACACAATATGAGAATTTACTATAGTTGTTCCTAAGAGTAAATATAGTGCTAATTTCCGATACCACTTGATGCTTTTCCGTATCGTAGTGGCATATGAGACCATCTGGTCACTTCTGTCGATATCAGTTTTTCCATTATTGTAGAGTAGTAACTCTTCTGATTTTCAAATATATTTTCACGCTGTCTACTGAACATTTTGAAGTATGCTTCTCGACTAAATGAAAGATCTGAGATATCTGCCATGAGATCCCTCGGAATACTCTAGCCGGAAAGCGTACCGACCGTCGGATTTGGGCCCCGCAGGAACTTAGCCGAATTACACCGGGCGACCAACGTGTTAATATGGATATGATAATATTTTTCGTTTTTCTTTCTTTTTTTTTTTATAAAGGTATTGTTATACAGTGGATAAATAATTAATAATTATTTGATTATCTAAAATTTTTATATAAGATTATATAAAATTTTATATACAATATTACAAATATTATTACTACATTACTAAAATATTTACGTTCATAATGAACATGTTTTGCTGTAATATATGTTCATTATCTGTCATAGCTCTAAATATAACATAACATAACTTTAAATCTATGTACTAAATACAATTGTGCTATTTGATTTCTATTTTAGGTATGTGTTTTGTGTTACTGCATTCTGATTTGTTCCAGCTTACGCTTCTTTTTTTTTTATGTGTGAGAAATGCTAACTCGCTAAAAACCCCCCCCTTCCTTCATCTTCAATAGATGAAAATATACCCAGGCTTGGCATGGTTAACTGTTATTTCAAGGGAGCTATCTGTACGCTTATGCTTGGTTATGTTACTACCAATGTTTATGTTTTTTTTTCTAATTTGATCATATACGTTTCTTTTCTTTCTGTTTCCTCACGAAAAATGCAAGAATATAATGGTACACTTTTTATCATAGAATAAAGAGTGAATTAGAACTAGTTACATAACTAGTATTCACTATATACTATAGACAACACTGGTATTCAAATTCATACTTACACTTTGCAGATATTATTCTCATATACTGTAACTAAAATTTCTTACAAATAATCAGTCATTTTCATGTTAATGAATGCAAAATAATTATATCTTCATAAAGTGCGATAACCACAAAAATTTTAATTTATTAAAAGTCATTTCTAGTAAATATTAATTTGTAATGTAAATTTTTTGGTTAATATGTTAATATAAATGTAATTTATTACTAGTATTTTTGGTATGTGCCAACATTAGTACACCATATTCGATTTTTAAATGGTTTTTGTTCAGGTAATGTATCGTGGATATAACAATTAATAACAATTACTAGAAGGTAAGCAATTGAAATCCCAAAAGTAAGTTTAATGTTTATGTGTACCAATCATTTGTTTTATTTGTTATACATCTCATTGATTGCTTTGCACAATCTTTAATTTGTTATTATGCATTATGCATAATCTTTAATTTGTTATTAAGAATTATGCAAAACAATCAATGAAATGTATAACAAATAAAACATAAAATTGTTATTTTTTATAGTATTGCACAAATTTGTTTATTTTTTATATTTGTGTCTAATATTGGTCTGAGAATTATTCCACTTGCTCTTTCCTGCTTTTCCCTAATTTATAATGAAACTAAACAACTAATAATTTATAATAACTAAACAACTACTTATTGCATGTACTTCAGTAATAAAGTAAAAAGCTAATGCTTTAAATACCTAAAAAAGATATTTCTTATTGATATCTATATAGAAATCAGAGTTATAGTGATCTTTATTTATTATATAAATTTATTTATTGTGATTGAAACAGAGAACTGTAACTATTTAATTAGAGCTTAATGTAGTAATATGATACAACTAAGGCAACTAAATTTGTTTAACTACTCAACTTACAACTTACAACTTACACCTAACAACTTACAACGACTCGACAACTCATGAGTAACGATTAACCCGCAACTAGTCGTAGCTTACTCGTAACTGCAACTAGTTGCAACTCAGTCGTAACTCCAATTACAACTATTATATATACACGTACATCTTTTTCAATTACCCATTGTTCTAAAGGGCCACGGGCATATAGCCCACCGAATTCCCCATCCTTCCCGGTCTGTCAGCATTTTCGCTTTCTGTCTGTAGTACATCGGAACTTTCACAATGGTTTTTCTACGATACTGCATCGATGAATGCAAAATAGTATTATGCATTTAAATAATAATGATAATTTGATGCAATGTACGATTATTCATCAATATTTTTTTGGTAATTTGCTATCTTTTTTATAAGATGCACATATAAATAAATATATCGTTTGGTGAAATACGGATATTAGTACACACATTATTGCGTATCCTACATTAAAATATCAAAATTATATTAAGATGTAAACACCCCATATTCAAATATTAAATATCGAATATTAATTATAATACTCAACCAAATGTTTAGAAATTAGACTTTTGTTATTTAAGTATTCTTTTTTAGGTATGAGGATTCAAAATATGATAACAGGGACAGTTATAGAAGTGATAGGTACAAATTATTTCTTATAATCTTATATATCTTTGTTTAATACCTTTAAGATGTTTAATACGTATATTATTCAGTATTTTTACATTTTTGTATAATTTATTTAGAGAAAGAAATCACAGTAGAGGTAGAAGTAGAGAGTATAGAGATACAGTCAGACGACATAGTCAATTAAACACTGCAGAGGAAGAGCATCTGCGCGAAAGAAAAAGTCATAGGGATCATTCACGTTCAAGGGAACGAGAACAAAGAGCATGGGTCAGAGATTCTCATCATAGGTATATAATAGGCATGTGAAATATCATGTTTTTGGAAAACTACATTTTACAAATATTATATTATATAACAATAGGTCATCTAAAGATGAAAGATCTTATCGAGAAAGATCAAGAGAACGGTCCCGAGAAAGAAGAGAAAGAGATAGGTCTAGAGAACACAGGATACCTCCATCGCATTATATCGAGCAGATTCCTGTTCCTGTTTATTACGGAGTAAGTATTCAAATTGTACACGGAATATAATTCTATCGATATTAAATTTCATTGGTCATTAGGATTTTCCTCCGAGACCAATAATGGTTGGACCTTTGGTTCCAATTCGAGGTCAGGTACCACCTTTAGCAGGAACTAGGCATATGATGGGTCCATTAAGACCATTTCCACCACGATTTATTCCGCCAGATATGTACAGATTACGTCCGCCTCTAAATCCTAGTATGTATATTCATTAATTCATAATGACGTGCATGAAGAGTTACTGTTTTAATTATTTGTGTTTTATATAGGATTTAGGCCAATGTATTAATAGACTGGACGAGGAACAAGGAGAGGATGGTCGGTCCCAGGGTCACCTCTCTTTCGGTAAGTGCGACTGGGGACCAATTAAAAGGGTTAGGGGGGGGGTGTCGATAGGACACTTGAGGAGACAATAGTTCACCCGCACTCTGGGAGAAGAGATGTTAGAATGGCCGATTCTCGTAAGAAGATAGGGCAGGGTGTGGAGAGAATGATATCGTGACGCCTGAATGCAGAAGAGATCGGCAATCGGAGGAAGGGCGGTCCGCTGACAAGGGAAGAGGACCAATAATCGGATTCCGAGACGTGAGAGGGTTGATGAAGAGTCTCGAAATATTAACTTTTAATATGGGTAGGATGGCAAGGAGAGTTACAGCATTGAGCAAGAGGGATTCCACGCTTAAGAAATTAAGCTGTGAGAGCGTGCAGGAGATTAAGAAAGTGAGAGAGTGGATCGACTTCAACGCAGAGACGGATGGTAAACGGCGTGATAGTAGAACGGTCGCGACGCAGATGACTCCAACGGAGCAGAATGAGATCAGTCGACGAAGGGTATCGGTGGCAAGCCAAACTGAGTTTGGTCAGTCGACTAGGTGTAAAAGAATATCCTCCTTGGATGAGAAAAAGGCAAACTTTAGCAAAAAATCTAGCAGGCTGGACGAGATGACATACGCAGAAATGTTAAGAGATGAGGAATTTGAATGGATGCGCGTCGAGGGACGAATGAGAGTTCGAAGGGTACAGAGGCAGGCTTAATGGCAGGACTCTGGTAAGAGTAGCCAGAGAAAGAACGCCGAGAAGAAGAAGCGAGGTGATCTTCGTTAAGGTTGGGCAGGGCACCAATTGGATTGACTCCTACAGGGAGATGGCCGAGGTGAAGAGCGCCCTTAAGGACGACAGCAGTGAGGAAGTATATCCTTAGGAGCTCATCAGTAAAGTAACGGCGGGCAAGGTCGCTGACAACAACCTCAAGAAAGCTATGCGGCAGGGTACGGAGATAAATTCCTCTGGCTAACAGAGAAACACTCAAAATGAAAAATATAGACCCGATAACTACAAGGGAAGAACTGATCCAGGATGTAGCAACGGGATTAGGCATTAAACAGGAGCAATGTATACAGGTAAAGTCCTTAAGGATGACGCGATGAGAAACGCAGCAGACGGTAAGCGGTGCTGCCGGCGAGCACCGTACCCAAAGACAGGCCGATTAGAATTAAAACAGGGTTGACAATAGCGACGGCTAGGATTCTGCCTAACATAGTGAGATGTTATAAATGTCATATGGTGGGATATAATCAACGGATCCGCAAGGTAATCGAAATGAACGTCGAGGGATATCTCCTGACGACGAGACAGGAAGTGAGATACCTTGGAGTCCAGCTGGGAAAAGGAGTGGAGAGAGGAAGAGTGTTTAGTGGGTATGGCAACGCCATCGGCCGAGTCCCACATAGTCCAGTCTGGGCATGCGTAACATCATTTCCCCTCCTCGATTTAAAAAAAAGGCCAATGTATTAATGGAAGGTGTACGATAAATAGAGAATTAATGTTTTATTGCACAATACGTGAACGTACAGTACTTGCCGCGTCAAATATTAGACATTGTACAAAGATTAATCATTCTTCAAGATATCTCATAGTGAAGTAGATTATGTTTAATTCAAGATACTGTTATGAATATATGAGGTATACAAGTGTTATATATTTTTTTAATCGCTATATTATATCATAAGAATCTTTTATGATCAGAATTAGAAACTGTATAAATTCACTCATTCAAATGCTGTAACATATAAAACTGGATGCTTCATAGATTTTAAGATGTCGGTACATTGTAAACACTATTACATTATTTATACAATCGCTTTTTAAGCGAAAAATCATAAAGACAAAGAATATTTATTTTTAATCATTGATTTGAATGATTGACTCGAGCATAGTTTCCGAAATCTTATTAAAATGTTCTGTTTGACGTATTTGTACGTGAAACTTGCTCATATATTTTTTATTGATTTATTTTTGCTCCTATACAAATTATATTAATTGATAACGAATTGCGAATTATTAAATTTAAGAAATATGTTTATGTGGTTTCACGTTATTTTTAATAATAATAATATAAAAATATATATAATTCACTGTATATCATACCTTATATTTACATATTTCAAGGAGGTTTTTTAGTATAGCAAATTAGTTAGCATTCTTAGTATTTGTCTCATTATTTTTAGCTTTTAGGTAACAGACTTTAGATAAATCTGATAGAATTTTTGTTATAACATGTAGCCGATTAAGAAAGCTATTAAAAATCTTTCTTTTTAAATTATATTATATAGCAATGACTAGCTTACGGATGTTCAAGCATTTATGATAATTATAAATGCATAAGTTACAGAATGCAGGTGATTTACAAAAATATATAAAATATATAAAATCACCTTTGCTATAAGATTTAAAAGATAAAATCAGTCTTCGTTTAAGTTTTATTTGTTTAGTTGCCTTAGCAATGTGCTAATCATGTACTAAAATTATAAAAGTTCGTACCAAAGATGGAATTTTTTTAATGAGAATACCGTTTATTTATATTGAATTAATTCTATTTAATTTTGTTAATACAAAAATTCGACAAAATTTAAAACTTCGAAATAGCAAGTTCAAATTGAAAATATTTAAAGACATATCTGACAAGTTCCTGTTACTAATTTAATCATTCCTCATTCCTTTTTAGAGTTACTTAAAGTTATGTAGATTGTAGAATATGCAGATATTTTAATTTAAATAAATACTTACAAATTAAAAAATATATAATAACCTCAATTAACGCTTTTTTGTGTTTCTCATTTGAGGATTCTGACCCCCTTACCATATTCATGTCACATGCGATATTATCGATACCGATATAGCAGAGGCACAGACGTAGTAAATGGTAGAGATTTGAATCTTCAAATTGAAACTTGTCACTGTTGTCAGTCAACCATCAACCATCGGTTCGTACGGTTTGTAAAAGTATGCATCGTTTCCTCTATCGCGGAAGTATTCGAGAATTTAGTGTCAACGAATTGTGAAACTTTAAAGGAATCAATAGGTTGTATAAATTATAGAATAGATTTAAATTTACATGATTCACTTACCGTAAAGACTTCATATGTGTTTCAATGTTTCAATTCGATATCTCGATTGTGCGGTCTTAAGTTTTACTTATTATTTATACATTTTCATATAAGAATGTGCTATTAAATTAATTTTTTATCTTATTGTTCATTGATTAATCTATACAGAAACACAAAATATTAAGTCATACAAAACATGGAGAATATATCGATACAGCATATGATGTTTTTTTACATAACATTTTATTGAACTTTCAATAATAAATATTTCATAAATATCTTCATAAGTATCACGTTATGTATATCAAATTAACCTCCTCAATAACACTTGAATATTTTTTAACTGTACGCTTCATTCTTTCTTCTGGATATATTCTTCTGCAACTTTTTTTTATTTCTTCAATGACACGATTAACGTCTTTAATTGTAAGCATTTTTTCTGGTACGTTGTAATTCAGTCTATACCTGTGTCTATTATTGAATGTGTTATTCAAGATAAAGTGTTATAATTGTCTTTTGATTATTCGAGGATATGTATTATTTTACGAAGCTGCACGCTATTTGTTTAAATTGTTATGTAAAAATTAATTAACATTAGCATTATAGAATTATGAATAACTATTAATTTTACGAATTTTATTTTGTAAATTGTACTTTAGTGACATTAAAAAAATGTATTATTAGGAAATTATCAAATTGTTGAAAAAAAAGATAGCGTTATAATTTTGCAATTAATCATTCGTTGTATATTATTATATTGTGCGATAAAGATATTAGAGAATTTCAAAAAAAAAAAAAAAAAAAAAAAAAAAGAAAAAAACAGCATTTAAACAGCATTTGTCACGAAATAAAGAATCTGAACGAAGTTATGATACATATACAGTTAAGTATATGATATGTACGAAGCAGATTGTTGCATTCAAGTGCTACTTTTGTTCCGCTTTATCGTCGAATCTACTAATGTTATCGATTACAATGTTCATGGGTTATTGTTTACTTGAGAATTCAAACGTTTCATCTTACCTTTTGTTTTAAAACCTCCTCTCTACTTTTTTATTTTTGTTTATTGTTTTCTTTAATTCTACGAATCAAATAAGACCAATTTCTTGAACAGTAATAGTTTCGCGAAAGTGAAGTTCATTTATCACTGTGATTAACCATGATTGTCATTAAACACACAGTTAATGCTATATATATATTTGCAAACGATAAATCTACTTGTAAACTATATGATTTATTGTGATGTAAATGCTCGCAAGGATACACTTGTAGTTCCAAATATCCCGTCACTGCACTGTTTTTAAATTGATCTATTTATCGAGAAGAAATTAATTCTTTTGCATTTGTGTTATTCGATAGTTCAGTTTGATATTTTCATTAGACGAAGAAAGAAAAGTGTCGTATTATTTGAACTGATATACCTTCCGTTCGAAAGATCGTTTATTATTCTTTACACAAGCTATTACGTTTTAATCAAGATACTATAAATGTAAATTAGATAACTTGCCGAATGAGATTGTTCGAATAGATTTCTCTCTCTCTCTCTCTCTCTCTCTCTCTCTTTCTCTTTCTCTCAAAGGTAATATCGATCATGGCTTCATTCATTATCGATATGATACGTATGTTGATTGATATTGTAACGACACTTTTTGATATTTTATTTAAAAGGAAAGCAATTAATAATGTAAGCCTGCTCTGGGACTGACCTTGCGTTACTATTCATAATACATATACATATATACGTATCTACATACATATATTAAAGCGTCGGGGTATTTCAATAGAGTGTGCCTTTAAAAACATTTTCGGGAATTTCTTTATCACGTATAATCCATTCTAGGCGAATGCTTGTAATTTAATAAGTTTCTGTATAATTTAAATATGTATCTGGCAAGCTAAGGTCACCGTTATTAATCAAAGAATAGATTGCTTGTTGCAACATGTATAATCAAATAAAAATCGTTGATGTATGTTCATTATTTATCACAAATTATACATTTAATATCTAATATTTCGTTTGAAACCATATATATGTTAATTTCTTTTCTGTCAAAGGTTTGAAGCATTCTGGTGTTCAAAGTTCGTTGCGTATTTTCGAAATTATGGAGAACAGAATGACGGAATTTGAGGAAAACGTGTCCTTCGATATCGATGACCCGGACTTTGCACCGACGAATCCTCCTACTATTCCGCATAATGTTCTTCACAGCGTACAATTCACCGATATTACATTCGGCGTTAATAAATGTGAGTACATTCGCCTTTGGTTCTAGTTACTCTAGAATACTCGAGACTCTAAATCAATATATACGTCGTAAAAAGCACAATCGAATAAAGAGACGAATATCTCTGGAAGAGATTTACATTTGGGACGGAAAATGAAATTTTGAGGTATTATAAAGATAAATATGAAACAAATAGTACGCTTGTTTTTCTTTGCGACGATACTTTCTTTTCTTTTAAAATTTCACATTTTATTTATTTTTTGCATTAAACGCGATGCTACTTAAGTAGGAAATGAGTATTCGTGACTCTCTTCAGTTTCGTTCTCGATGTTTGTTCAGTACTAAACATAATATGAATCTTTCAATCTCTCTTGTGAATAAACACTTTATTTGCCAATGTAACAAAATTTTTTTACTACAACAAACGCAATAAAATATTTGGAGACAAAATTGTGTAGAATAATTGCTATTTTCGTTTTTCTTCGTATCACCTCTTTTTCATTGTATTTACATATTTTTCATTGATTTTTAAAAATATATTTTGATAAATTCTGTTCGTTATCTTCTATTAACGATAAGTAACTTTTTTTTATTGTTCTATCAAACTTATTATCTTCTTGAAATGTGTATGGATGTATATATTTACTTTGTCGAGGCTCTTCAATTCGCATGATTTCCAGAATATCTGATAAAATCGCATACACTTGCGTACTAAATTGCATGATTGCGCACGCACGATCACGTGCCGATTCTAAGGTATCGTTACTGCCGCTGGACAATGCGGATACTCTATAATGGAGCGCAACATTTTTTGCGAAAATTCCAGCGTATCCTATGACCGGTGTTTAATGTCATCGGTGAAACAATAGCGTGAAACAATCGATGACTATTGCAATGCGCTATCGAATACGTTACCATTACGTCTGAACTTAATTGGAAACATATAAGTTACGAATAATAACGTGACGTTAATGGTTTGTATGCAATCAATGTATAAAAACATTTCGGAAAAAAACCGAACAGACCGTTTCTTACGTATACGATAATTTGTATGATAATTTTAGATGTTTTGAAGATTTATAACGACAGAGTGAATGACGTACTTGCAGGTCGAGGTACAACCACCGAATTTAATATTAATATTTCGTTTACATCTTCTGGTATTTGCTGACTTTGTAAAATAATTCAAACGAATCGAGGTAGAATAGAATGTAAATCACTAGATTGGGAATGGGCAGATAAAATGTGTCAGAGTATGCAAATAAACGATATGAAATATGAAAACGCAATCTTAATAATTCGAAAACGTTTTCACCGATAATTAAACTTCCTGTCCGTTTCCAATTAAGTCACATTTCGTTAAAATCGGCCCCTCTATCGAATCACTTAATCCGTTCCGCTAAAGCGCTACACGTGGAATGACGCGCGGTTATCTCGGTCTCTATCGCTCTATTATTATATTAGACGCGAAGCATGCATAGTTCGCGAGACGGGAACTCGATCTACGGACAAAATTGGATCCACGTGGATATCAGCTTTCTTCCTGAGAAATCAACCTCGAGTCGGTGCGGTTGTGCGGACAGCCGATTTTAGTTCGCGTCTGGCGCGCCTGCACTATTCACTTACTTAGATAATGATGCTCCTTTGTTCAACTAGCAGACAGGATCTTGTTGCACTATGCAATAACAGTTGCTTGTTGCATTCGGATATATCACTTTCCTCTTTTTTTATCCATTTATTTCGTTGACTTTGGAAAAAGGTAAATCTAACCGTAGTTATTTATTTTTTAGTTGCAAAACTATGTAAAATATCCAGAATATAGTACTTATGATATTTAACGAGTGAAGATTGTCGCGTAAATTTTGTTTCTCCTTAGTTGTGTTCGTGAAAATGTAAATTTGGATAAATATTTGCAGACTATTAATCACGTTATTATCACGGTTTGTTAATGTAAAGCTACATTCATTTATATATCTACTTTCTGTTCGTTATTAATTAGATTTGTTCATTTCATTTACCTTTTAGCGAGGCTAAATAATGACAATTCTATGACATTTTTATACTGAATGAATTAACCTTTTGTTTATATTCTAATTTCGAAAAGTTGTTATATATACTCTATCATTTGAACGTTCGCGGTGCATTTTGCATTTTCTTATTAACTGTTATTCATACAGTAGCGCTCTTCATTATCAACAATTTCGTTCCCTATATTTCTGGCTAGGTGGAGCTCAAATATATATCCGTGAAATAAAATCAAGTTACTGATAAACTTCTTCATTTCCATCCAAATTTTTAATTAAACTTATTGATTTATCTTGTTTTTGATACTACTTGTTTGAATCGTAAGTTAAATTATATATTGAAAATGCTACATGACACATGTATCTTGAATAGAAAGCTAAAATACAAATCTGGCTTAAAATAAACAAAAAATTAATTTGCACATGTACGTTAATTAACAGATGAGCTCTTTCGCTTCAACGAGTGTACATATGTGTATCACTAAATTATTATTATTGTTATTCAAACTCGTTTCAGATCAACTTCATCAGCTATTATAGCTTCTTTTATTGATAAATCCGTAACAGTTTCGAAATTTTCCGCGATCAGAGGTCAGCAAATTTATCAAGACCCCCTGCGTATAATAACACGAACTTTGAATGAAACTAGATTGGAACCAAAGCTCAGTCTATCCTCTTATGACAATAGTTTCGTTCTGGTGTGAATTATTCACAATTGCCGTTTATATTTAAATATAAATTATACTATACATAAAATTTATATATAAAGGAAGATAATATTCCTTGTTCAACCTTTTATGGGTTATTGTTCTCTTTATACATTTTCCAGAGGAAATGACATTCTCGTCGCATTCGTTTTATACAATTGTATCCATAACAACAAACAGTCTACTAAAAAATATAGTAAGTAAATATTAACTCTTGAATTAAGTTGACTTACTGAATTTATAAATACTTGGAGCAAGCTATCATAACATATTGCATAATTTTAGAAATTTTTAATGCCGTTGCAAGGTACTCGTGATTCTCTAAAATTGCAATATCATTACTATATTTGTTTTCATTTTGACCATGCATATTTTAGAGGAGAAAGTTGATAACTTTGCAAGTATTATAAATAGTTCAATGCTATCTCATTACTTCTGTGATTTTATGGTTCCGACTTGTAAGAATAAGTTATTTCTTCTTTCACGTTTTATGTTCATGTTTAATTCGATTACAATGAAATTAATGGAACGTTGGAACCAAAAGCAAAGTATCGACAGAACATCCTAGAATGGTTAAAAATGATGTACCTAAAACTATTTCATTCAAAGATTTGTGTGAATGCGTATGCGAACTCGTCACATATGCATTTATTGACGAGCGTGAACATTCGACGTTTCGTTTGATCGATCGTGTTTCACTGGTGACCGGTCTTCGCCTCCCCTTTGTATTAAATTGAAATTAGCACGCACATTTATATGAAAATAGGTCATTTCCTTAAACGAAGGAAGTGAGCAAGTTGTATAACCTTCCTTCTGTCGAGGGTCACAACCTGAATGGTATTCGGCGAACATAGATTGTATTCACGTGATTGACACGTGCTACTTCTTAAGTGAACCGATTTAGTTCTGGTCACAATAGATCGGCCCTCGAACTTCAAAGGCGCTTTAAATCATTTTCGACGCGGCTGTCAGTCATGTTTGTCGTGAGAAAATATTTCTCTGGACAATTTATGTTAAAATTCAATTAAGTATACGTTATAAAAAAAAAAAAAAAAAAAAAAAATAACAAGCTAAGTATCTATTAAATAAATTTTAAATCTGACTTAACAATATCTAAACTAAGGTAATATATCATTTTATATATATATATATATATAACATTTAAAACAGTTTAATTTTAGCTCTTATAAATATCACGGTACATATGGATATTGTAGCTTTTATATTACGAATTCTTTACGGTCTTGGTATCATTTAATTTTGTTTATATTATATTGTATCTGTTGTAAAATTATGCTGTCTTTTTTGTAATGCTTGCTCAATAAACAATTTTTTGTTCGCCACAGCAAGTAAAATCGATTTGCATTTGTAAATGCAAATAATTACACGGTGATATCGGTGTATCAGCATTCGACGATGTTGTTTTTGTTATAGGGCATTATTATAGCGATTTAAAAAGTTGAAGGATTTATAAGTTTGTAATACTTACAAAAATAGATTAAACTTGTTCGGTTAACATAAATGTGCAAATCAATCGCAACGGAGATAAAAGAAGATAAAACGAGCTTGTGTTTCAAATCGGATTCGCGTTCCAGGTTCCTCTAAAAATAACTTTTTGCTTGCTTTATTTTATCTTACAATTTTCCTGGCACAGCATACGTTTAACCATCGTATTTAGGCAAGACAATCGGTTGTCATTTCGCACCTCTGTTATACTTTTTAAATAAAACATTTATGAGCTCATACTTACACATAATATTTCTCTCATTTTCACTCATAGAATATGCTCGTTTCGTTGTTTGAAAAAAATGTAGGATATCCTGCGAAAAAGTCACGTTTGTTCGTTTCCTGGAGGATGAACAACAGCATACCCTTGAAAAATCGATGGAAAAACATTATTCGAGACAAAGTGCAATAACAGCGTGTATTAAGAACACAAAAGTGGTACGTATGCTTCGGTCTGTTTAAAGTACAGCTTCGTTGTGCTTCCATATACAGACATTAATAACACGCCAATAAATTAAATTTATATTTAGCTACTAAACGGCTGTCGTGGTTATAAATAGACAAAACCGTCGGCTTATTTTCAGTTTGCCAAACTAATTATGTAGGTTATAACGAAGAGAGAGGCACAAAGTTGTTAAATCTTGTTCGAAAAGACCAATTCTTTCTTGCACTCTCATTAAATATATTCTTTACACAAACTGACAATTAAATACTCTTACAATTGCTTTTACAAAGGCCTATACGCCTAGAACCTTAACGATATTTTGTGATTTTTATATATCTACTTCGCCTCTCGCTTCTTCTCACCATCGAAAATAACGCGTTGATCGAGTATTCTCAATCGAATAAATTATCATAAACAATTGCATTGACGTCAGAGATGGTACCAAGCACAGTTCACTGAACTGAATTTTCACTATGCGCCGTAAATCGTAATACCGTGCCGCGACGGGATCTACCTTACGAATTCTCGATTCTCGTTAGCATCGCCTCCGCGTTCTTTCGGGTTTAAATGTAATTTTTAACTGCGGTGTACGCACGTTTATTAACCCAAGTTGCTTGAAACAAAGTATCGGTCACTCTCGAATTCCCTAAACACGAATATTGCCTTGAAGGGTACACGCACCTGATGTCGTTCAACCTCGGAACAACACATCGATCGTGTCTAGAACTCGTTACCCGGATGTGACGTTGCCTTCCGTGTGGCTGACGAGAAGCGAAGCCAAGTTGTACTCGAACGTCTCGTCTAGGGAAAGAGAAGAGTGAAAGAGGTTCGATGTTTCTTGCAACTTAGAATCGTTCGTTATCGAACTTCAGTAGAAGCTCTTTTTACTGGCGGTCTTTGCCGACTCAAATTTGAATTGCGTGTAATTTGGGCTGGAGATTGTTTCTCGAAGGTTTAATCGATCCATCGAACACAGCTCGATAGAGAACGCAAAGTTTGCGTGGAAGAGGGTAATTTTAATTGGAATGGGACGATCGAAGCTTTCTTCTCGCCGAAGGAAACCGTGAAAGTTAAATTAAAAACTTTTCTTTCGATGTTTGTAAACATTGTGGTTGAGAAATAGAAAACAGTTGAATACAAATTTGCACAAAAATCCCAACGCGGTTTTTATTATATTATCGCTTTTACTTTCAATACATTGAATTTTGTATTATGTGGTTTTTGATTATTTGGTATTTTTATCTTCGAAACATTTATCTTTTACAAGTACAAAATTTGGTGATTAGCGGAGCGTGGATGTTTATGTATTTATAGGAAATTTGAATATTCAACTCACCATTAGCTTCTACATATTACAGTTTGGTAATATTCAAATAGAACAATTTTTTGCACTGTTCATCTTTCTGTAGAAAGCCGATTAAAATTGCAAATATCGGGGCTACTTTCCATTTATGATCTACATGTTTTATTATTATTATTCGCTAATTAGAATTGCATTTAATTATCGCTTAACTATGCAGAATCTGATTCAAATAAGGTATGAATATTTTTCTGCTCGATCGAATAACTATCTCGTAGTGGCTTTGCTAATGTCAACAAGGATCACCATTGATCCATTATTAATTTAAGTTCCAACACAAATGTACTTATGTTGTCATATACGATGTTCAAGGAAATTTGAATAATTATATAATTGCATTATTCAACGAAGCGTAGAATTAATCGTGACATCCTAAATACGCCAGTTTATTCGATGTAATTGAATAGTTTTTAATCAGTACCAATAAAAGTGTCAAACAAAAAAGATTTATCCAGTTTTCTGCGAAATGCTAGTGAATCAAAGAGGACAGAACGTAGTTGGATGCTATACTTTACTTGAAATTCCTGAAATTACGAAAATTGCATTGCTAAATAATTTTCATAAAATAAATAACTGTGTAATTAGATATATGTAATTATATTTTCTTTCTTATTTTTCTTATTGTTAATTAATCAGACATTTTTTCGATTGATTAATATAATATTGGTTGCACATGGTGTACCAGTTCAATGCAGTTTCATTCAGATAATGTTACAAGAGATATTCCGTCAGACAGTTCGAATGAGCGACGATAAAATATGGTCTCACATGATTCCATAGTCCAGACAAACTTTTATTGTTCGTACGTTGTTCGATGCATATTGTAGGAGAATATTGAAAGTAATTGAGCGTATAATATATCAGAATGAACGAACAATTAGTCACATGTTACGTGTATTACGAAAAATAGAAAGACCTACTAATAACAAAAATGTACGTAAGTACATACCTCTACATTTTTTGCCGCAAAATAACAACATACACACGTATACGTTTACCGTATACATGTACGGTTCGTACATCATACCGTGTACGTAACTGCCAGTAGCGCGTATCTCTCGATATCTGTTAATTAGAATAGCGAAAATCTTTAATTGCCGCGTGCGTTATTGCGGCAATATTTCGATCTAATTGGCTCTACCGGCGTGTCGAGTGAATTTAATCAGAAGTGGCGATACTTTCGAGGCGATCGTGAAAGGAGGGCGAAACAACACGTTCCCATCGAGTTATCAAGCCATCTTGTTCTTCGACCTGGTTGATTCTGAACGGACCGTGAAACCTTTTCACGACCGTCACATCGCCACCGTCAAGACGCTTCTCGCTCAGACAAGCCCGCGTGATCGCAACGTGTTCGTGAAATAATCGACTGACTCACGTGATTCTTCCACGATCTCTCGTTTCTTTCCTTTTGCAGCGATAACTATTGCCGCGTTTCACAGAACTACGTCGGAGAATGCTGTTGGCGGAATTATTAAATCTTCAGTTCGAAATTGTAATTGTATCGCGTGTATGTTTTATGGATCACGTGCTTGTCAGGTAGAGAAAGAAGGCATACCGCATATTAATCACTTTATTTAAATATAATAATAAATTTTATATATTAACCTTTTAAACGACAATTTTAAAGTGCTCGCCCTTCAGATCGTTCCAGTTTCACAACGAAATTAATTCTTTATAATTCTAACGTTGAAGCGGTTAGTGACATTGCTCAAATATTCCTTTACTCCACTTTAAGGTTAACAAAGTCTTTTTCATCTTGTGACAATCAACAACATTCTATTATCTCATCGAATTGGCATTAAGTATATTTCAAGAATATTTTTTCTCGATTTTATAAAAAATTCAATAAATTCTTTGCAATATTGTTCGAGATATTTTTACGTTATCGTAACGTAACGTAGATTGATTTTCTTACAGTTTCTTTAAAAAGTTAAAAATTTTTTAATTTTTGGTATGTTATTTCAAATCTTTTCTTCAAGAAAAATGTAGTATTCGCCTTATCTTTTTCAAATAAAAGTAACGTAAAACATGTAACGTAATATCGGTAATTTCGGTGTCTAAGATGTCATATATCATAATGTGAATTTGCCGTTATGTCCATTTTCGAACTGTTTGTTAGCGTGCGCGTGTAACAAATATCAACAGGCAAGAAATTTCTTTCTAGAGGGAGGATCTCGAACATTTGTGAGGAATCTGACTTTCGAGTTTCAGCGTATTTTATTTTTGAGGGATATTATGGCGCTAGAAATACCTTAAAGAGATAAGCGGAAATTGGAGCGTTTCGTTTTGCCGGACGAATATGGTTTGCCGCAATAATAGAAGTTTGTATGAGAAACATTGATATTTTCTTTCTCCTCGAATGATTGAGTTTTCTCAAGAAAAACACATTCTAGCATCGTTGGCAAGAGAATCGATGATTTACACCCGCCCCTTTCTTCCTCTTTTTCTCTTTCTATTTCCCTTTCCTCAACTCTTCGTTGCTCATCGAAATTCTCCGTTGACTTTTTGTAATTCGTACAAATCCGTCGAGTTATCTGGGATCAGGCTCGTGGCTAGCTCGTGTCGACGTTCATTGGCAACTGAACATCGAACGAACGTTTTCTGTTTACAACTTGTATCATTGCTGAAGGCAATAATTGTTTATAATGTACCGACTTTTTGATAACAGAGTACGATGAATTTATCGATAATTTTATAGGAAACTACCATGAGTAACTATTACTAACTTGTCTTCTCCAAGATTGTACGTGAAAATAAGGGAAACTTAGGACGACGGTAATGAAAAATTAAATGAAAAATATTGCGCTTTATGAAGTTATACAGGGTGATTTGAGAAAATGCTCTGGTTTCGGCTTTTATTTTTAGACTAAGACGAAGTAAAAGTTATCAGAAACAGATATTATTTTTCGAATATTGCGCTGATATTGCGCATAACGTCCGATATAAGCACGATTATTTTTTTAATTATTGTATTTATCATTAGGAGATACGTTTCGCGTAGAATGTAATTTGCTTCAAGGGGAACATTTTATAATCGATACAAATTTTGCCTATCCAGAGAAGTCTGATCGATATTTTAAAGTGATTTTCATTTTTTTTTTTTTTTTTTAACGAAACTTTTTAATTCTACATTCAGTCAATTGCGAGACAAGAAGCATATTGATCTTTAGAAAACATTTAACAATCGTCCAATATTCGGCTTCATTTTTATTTCTATACACAGTAGAGTACGCCAAAAATAATTAAAAAGTAATATCAAATTTATTTATTTTATTTTATTTACCATCTCTTCAATTCTTATTCTACTTGCTTAAACACAACCGAACCTGTTTCCTATTAAACATTCCAATTGTTTCTATTATTCGGCGCGTTGTGTTATTCCGTTCTCAGATTTTCTTACGTCAGTTAGACGTTAACCGGGAGAAATCGGAGCGAATTGCGAACTATGTATCGCAAAAAAAGTTTTAAATTTGGGTAATCAACTATCTTTCGGCGATTCGCCATTGCCAATTTGTATGTTAGAGAGATTAAGAAGAGTATGACGAAATTCCGTCGAAGCGTCACGATTCGTGCGTCACGATAGCACGATTTTTCTTTGAAGATAAGTCAAATGATGGTATTAGCCCAAAAGTGGAAATTTCCATTTGTCGCGAATCGATCGCCTCAGGGGCTTAGACCTCTTAACCTTCATACGGTTGACCTCACCGTAAAGCGATTTTAGTCACGACGCTGCTTCACGGGCTTCCGCAACGATTTCTTTCTGTTTACTTCCGTTTCGCTTGTTGACACCGTACTAGACGTGTCTCCTCGTTTCATGACCATCAGCCTTCTAGGAAGAAAAGACTGGATTGTTGCGGATTAGGGAAACGCGTATAGATAACCAGCCCTCTCGTCCTTCACTTCATACAAAAACTATTAATATAGTAGAAGTAACTTTGTCTTATATAAAAAATAAATAACTTTTTATCTCATGTCTGTGTTTCTGTCGTTAACAATTTATAAAAATCGATTTCACACATTATTTCAGAATAAATACGAAATATCTTATCGGTATTAAAGAAAAATGACGTGTGACTGGAATGAAAAGGAAACTTGGTAATAGATTAATAGATTAATAGATTAATAGAAATAAATAGATTAATCGGACCCATAGAATCTACAGTTCATTGTTCACGAGATTGTGTTAAAGCCTAGGTTTTGTAAGTTAATCATTGTATGCATATACACAGTTATTGCGACTTTTCAACTAGGTGACGACCAGTCAGGTTGCAACAGATCGTTTGATATCGCAAGCGGTGAACGCTGTTAATGCTCAAGGTGGAGGTAGATTAAAGATCCCGAGTAACGTTATGTATAACTGATTCGTTTGCATTCTTTAATATACACGAACAAAATCAATAGCAAGTTAAGATGCGGAATAATGTTATGTTTAGTTAATTTATTTGTACTGTTTGGTATAACACGAAGAGTCTGACGCTCTGATGAAGACTGCTTTAAAACTTTCTCAAGAAGCTTCGCCTGGTCCTTACAAATATACTAACTCTCCGTCCCCGGGTTTTCCTTCTTACCATGGTTTTTATGGCAAAGGGAATTTTGTTTGTTTTGTTGAAAGCGCGTCAAGCGGGAGTCGTAAATTCCCGTTACGATTTGATAATCGACACCACGAACTGATCGATCCCCTTATTTCTATTAGGACAATAAGGGTGGTTGAATTGAGGTATAGTGAATTAACACATATAAAATCCGGTTTATTCCAACAACTTGGTATAGAAGATAATTACACTGTTGCAAGCGTACAAGTTAGGTGAGTGATTGAATTAAGGGTAGAGACCCATTGCAAATATGTGTTGACTGTTCTGACGACGAAGAATACGTGCCGTTGTTAAAGGAAGCAGTAGTTGAATGTGTCGAGGATGGGACGACAGTAGTTGACTGTGCCGGGGTGGGAAAGACGGTGGTTGACTCGTCGCGTCTTGTTACGGAGGAAAGCTTGACGTAGGTGTGCCCCCTTTTGAGTTAAGAACGCGGATTCGTTATTCGGACTTTTCAGTGGGAAAGTGAGGGTAGCGATCCGCGATGCCCATTTTTTATAGCCATCGCGAATACACAAATATCTGAGGAGAAAGTCTGCCGACAGCGGGGCTCGTAGCTCCCTTTGTTTCTGGGAAAACCTGCTTTTCAGTTAGGCAAACATCTGCTTTCTCCGTAATTTGTAAGAGCGTGCAATAAGCCCAAGAATTGTTTTATGACCATATGTATACCGAAAATGCATGAATAGAGAGAAAGTCAAAAGGATCGGATTATGATGGTTCCTCAGGTTTAGTGTGGGTCGTTCTTAATGGGGTGTGGGTCTTGCCGGCCAGGCGAATGAAAGACGTCGTAACAAATTTATCTCTTCCAAATACCGAACAATAGTATCGAAAGAGATTTTCATCGAAGTATGTACGTATAAAGTACGAATAGATATTGCCTTGTCTACGTATTTTGCTGCTGCAATTTTTCTTTTTTCCTTATTGAAAACTACTAACCCCGATTCTTTACTAACTACTGAATCGGTTTTAATGAAATGTCAACGAAGTATTTCATTATTAGCGTTGTTGAATAGTGTCACGATGTAATCCTGATTTCGCTGAATTTCGCTATCAGCATAGAAAAGCTTTTCCTCGTCTAAACTAAACTATTAAACTCTGTTCATTGGATAGTGGAAGCAAAAAGAAGCTGTTTTTTTTTTTTTTTTTTTAGTCTATTGTCAAGCATAAATGTAATTATCGATGCATTATAAACCTAATATGTACTTTGCACCACTTCCTGCCGACAAGCACATGCTTACTTGAATTCTTCTTTTTACGCGTTGTTTGCTATGCAAATTTCTCTTCCGTCTCGTTGAACCATTAGCGTCATGAACCATGACACTGAAACACGCGCTTTTTATGACGCGCGGTAAAATTAACACAAAAACACAAGGATGTTCGATACGTATTTGCAGTCTTACCCAGTTAAAAATAATTTGTACGAAACGAATGTATCACACGTCTTAATGAAACGTGACCAGACAATAATCTCAAGAATTTTCTCTTCAAGAGAAAAATTAACATCGGAACACTATATGTCATTTTTTCATCCTTTTGTGTCGCTACTAACCCGTACAAGTGATTAATGTAATTATAATTATTGCAAGCATCCATATATACACATGTATATAATATCAATCTGATTGTATTGCATTTGATCGTATACTTTCGATACACTAATTACGGAATTACTCAAAGATAATTCTGGAGCGGTAATATTAAAAATGGCCCAGATAAACGATATAAAATAGATTCGTATGAAACTCATCGACGACAGATTGTGATTAAGCGTAGATCATACGAGTTTAGCAGAGTCGTCGGATGTAATGGCATCTTATCAAAAAGAACGGCGTAATAGCGTGTAGATCCATACATACATCGTGTCCCCGGTTATGTCATAGAACGCGAATCGCGTTCTTTTACACGCGAGGTCGAAGGGAAATTCATCGAATTAAAATTTCAAGGTTAGATCGACATTCCACAGGGTTAATAATGAATGTCTGGCCATCTCATTGTAGAAAACGGGGGGATAAGCTGAGTTGGAAATTCTAGAACCTTCTTCGAGTATGCTTTTTAATTCGCGATCAAAATTTCTTAATCTTTTAATTAATTAAATAAAAGGAAGATTAATGTAAATATTTTATTCACAATTTTATTCTCCCATTTAAGTTATCAGTAGAAAATCCTGTAACTACAATTTTATAGACAAATAACAAAAATATGGAAAATTGGAATACATATTTTTATATTAAATTTTCCATATATGCTTTATGTTATATAGCAGAATAATTTCCAAACTTGTTTTTTATGCAGAAACAAGAGAAAATTTTCCTATTTCAAAATCCAATTGGTTAATGGACTTGAATATGCTGGAACATACACATGACAGACAATTTTCCCCTTGTTTTAGTTCTACGACTGTTCGTGTAACACGTAATTATTCTCAATTGCGACTACTCATGAATTGCACGTAATTTCAAAGGAACGCAATAATAAAAAAGGGCGCCAGATAAAATAGCCTAATGATATCTCAACCAACTCACTCTTTTGTCATTGAAACCTTTTGCAATATTAATAAATACTTGTACAGATATTTATACTGAAATAAATTATATTGAGTTTTATCATGATACGATATTCGACAGCGCACAGTGGTCTTATTTTTATGATGACCTCATAATAAAAATATTTATTAACACCAATATATCACATATATGTTAATGACAAAAGACGATATTATATACATACTTTTGAAATATAGTTGACACGATATCAAGCATAGTTCTCTAAAATATGAAATCAAATTTCTTATTGAACGATAAATAGGCATTGAACTCTTTCTTTCAATTACTGTGTCAATGCTATCAATTTATTTTTCGACAATTTCATTAATGCATATGTTTGTAACTGTAACCCTAGTAATATGTAAAAACGTAAAAGTACAACATTTACGATATTTTTGATGAAATTATGCTGAAAATACTAATTAGAATTCGTATGTTCATGAGATGGAAGTTAAAAACAAAATAGCTTTATTAAAAAAGTGAACCTTCTGTCGTTAACTTGCAAATTCAAGTACAAAGAAAAGAACTAGAATATTAGAAAATCATATTAGAAAATCGTCTTGAAAAAGAGGAAATAGAAAAAAGAGAGAAAATGAGAGAATACACAATTCATTGTAGCATCGAATAGGGATAGTCTTCCTTTGTAAACAAACGAAAAAAAGTGCATCGACACCGCGTATATCGCATTTCTGCGTTTGCCCGTGCTTATTGCAGTCGCTTGTTAATCCAATAATCTTTAATTGAGTTAACCGAGTTCTGGCTGGACAGGAAAATCGTTTCAAGGTTCTGACTTATTGGCTCGATCACAGATAACTTAGTCCCATTGCGTCGTAAAAAAAAAAAAGAAAAGAAAAAATGATACAACATACAAATGCGAACAGCAAACTATACGATTGCCAACTAGGTAATCACTCTTCGTGTATCCTTTCACCATTCGACTTCCACTACGAAAGACATATAGTCGGTAGATGAAATATAGTGACGTCGTAAAAATTGCTCAATAACTAAATCTAATATGTAGACGATGTTTATGTTTTATTCATATTGTATATATTCATAAATGAATGCATACAATATGTAAAAATACAGCATAATGTAATACAGCGGAGTCTCGGTTATACGAGTCTCGTTTAATCGAAGTTCCGTATTAACCGAGATGCTTTCAACTTTATCACAACTTCATATTTTCCGAAATTTTAACACAAATAGTACGCAAGTGTAATTAGTCAATCTAATTAATCGAGTGAAAGAACTTAATCAAACTTTCAACCGATTGAACAATTAATTAAACCTAAATACATGTACAATATTACACTATCAAAAGTTTTTCATGATTTTGCTATACGTTTTATGAACACTAATAGACCTTTCCGTATTATCCGAGTTTTCGACTATCCGAGATAGACCCCGTTCTATTGTATCTTAACTAAACTTAACTTGACTAAAAGTTAAATGAATTTTATTCAGAACTTTAAATCATTGCAACCAAGGTGTTGGGGTTTATCTCGGATTAGAATAGAAAAGACCGCCTGGATGAATGTATAATAAAAATATATTTAAGTATAAGTACAATGTATGCTTGAAATCTGCATGCTGGTATTGTTACTTTACAATACAGCTCCGAAGCCATAGGCCTAATTGTGTAAACTGTCCCGTCTATACCTCACTGCACCATCTGTGCATGGCATGTTCATAGAAAAGGGTATGAGATTAAGAAACCCTTCCTATTGATTTAGTGCTAAACACTGGAGAAGATGTAATTTTTCTAGAAATGAGAATCGCTTCAATACAAGGAAACAGGGATAAAGCATAAATTCTTTGAACTGCAGTTTTCGTGACGTTCTAGCAACATTATAAATCAATGCGACGAGATCCATTGTCCATTGGAAAATATTCCACTAGCTCTTTCTGTCTATTCTCGTCACGGATCGATGGCAAGGTATTACATGTAACGCATCTGCTGGCCGAAGAATTATACACGTCACAAAATACGGTAACTCGACGTCGAAAAAAGATAAAGGTATAATCGAATAAACTTTCCAGAGATCTTTCGTCGTTTCTTAAAACTACTCATCTGTAAACTGTTCCATGCCTTTTTAAGTTCAATATTTGGACAGTGCCGACCGTTTCAACGTAATTATTTGGTCCATCGCTTAATCAGGAATGGGGTTTTCTTCACATTTTTCGAAAAACATTACTTCTTATCTTATTTAGATCATCATCTTTTTGTATTTAATTTTTCACATTCATCCGTAATATCAGTTCATAATACTCGTAGCGCTTCAACGCAATCGTATATTTCGTGAGATTGATGGGAAATCATTTCTCAGCTGACTGCTGATGTTTGCACATTTAAAATATGTTACAATTTTAGGAATATAAAATATGTGGAATCTGAGGATATAGAATTCCAAGAGAGATGAATCCTGTTTTTGAAAACATCTTCTGATTTATTCTATCTAAATTCTATAATATTGAATTATACAAAAATAACGATTATCCTTCATTCTTAATTTTTCTATCTTTTCCCACGCCCACGTTGCTTGTCCACTGAATCGAAGAATATCTTTCTTGCCTGATAGGACGTTTATCTCTACTATTATCATGGGTCATTGGTGACCCTTGTTTCGCATAACACGTCGATCTCTCTTATATAAGATGAATCGTTTAACTCGCACGCTTGAATAATTTTTAAATCATGCGTTAGCTAAAACTTTATTGTTACATACCAAAGCTGCATGATTTTGAAAGGCATCATAACACTTGGCTTTAAAGTATGCATTCTCTTCGTATGTCAAGACATTTCAATAGTTCGTAGGTCAACTTTGTTTTTTATATAGCATATTGATTGTTTCTTTTTTTATGGAAAAATTAAAAAACGAAGCAACAGGATTCCGAATAAAAATGTATCGTTAATCATTACTTTCAAACTGCATAATTAACGACATATTTTGTTCGTTTGTTAAACGCTTGCGTCATCCATACTGAATATTTACCTTGATGATCTGAATTTCCAATTTCCATAGAAATTTGAACGATTCTCGGCATTGGCCCAGTTTTTCGTTTTCATGCTCGTTCGTATAAATCTTCGTTCGATCCTTGTGCATCAGTTTGTAAGGACTCGCTGTAAAATGCATTCCATTTGTTGATTGTGAAGAAAGCCTTCGCGAGGTTTCAATGATCCGCGAGGATCTGATGCAGTTCACGCATTCGTTGCGAAATTAATGGTCGTAACCTTGTATCGGGATCTCCGTCTTTGTCGTTCTCTCCGGAAGGAGGCTTAAGGAGGGAGAAGTTGGAAGTTGGTGGACGTCCTTCGAGGGTCGTGCACTCGGTCGATGGTCCTGCCTCCACGTAGAAATAAGTTTCTCTCTGTTATATACACATATATCGTTTCTTCCAAGTTCTTGTTCCTTATAGAATCTATGTTTATTTCGCATTTTTTATTTGGTTCTTGAATAGTTGGGTAATTTGATCCTAAAGTTAGTTTTACCTATTCAAGTACAGCGATCAATGCTTCTTTCTGTTTGAACAATATACTTTTTTCCTTCTAACATTTGTTTCTAATGAATAAAGTAATTTTTTTACCATTAAAATATAATATTATTATTTGATAATCTCTAACTACAAGCACCACCGTGTGCAATTTTTGTATACATTATTACACGCAACATAATTACTTCAACATAATAGCTTGAATTAAACTGTTAATTATATCTAACAAAATATCCTTTTCGTTTTATTTAATACACTTTATTCTATTTGTATACATATCGTCTTCAGTTTAACGCTATTTCGTTGAGAATTTTAAAACTTTTCTGTCGCGTTATATATGTGTATTTTTCATCCGAAAAATACGATTTAAAAGTTCGCAGCACTTCTTTCTTATATTCGGACATTAAACCACGGACAAACGTACTACGAAATTTTCGAAGAAATATCAGTTATCTGGTTTTCGCTGAAACACTAAGTGCACGCAGTAATATCTCGTATTGTGTTTATTCATATAAATTCCGAGAATCGCACTCCCCCGCGACCTTGTGGTCACGGTAAATATTACGTATCAAAAGAGCAAAAGTCTTTGTCAAATTTCGTAGTAATACGTGGATTTTCGAAGTGTCAATGGGTTCGTGGTTTCTTCTAAGTTTCTACGGTAATTTTTCCGTTACTCCAACGTTAATATAATAGAAAGGTCGGCCAAGAAACTGCAAAACGTTGATGAGAATAGTCGTTTACATTATTTTACATTTAAGAATACTAGGTTGAACGTCAGAAACGTAAATCTAAAAATATAAAAATAACAAGAAAGAAAAAAGAATAACAATGGTCAGGATGATCGCTTCCTGGATTTTAGCGTTAAAATTCTTATTATCTCCATGTTATTAAAAATACTTCTGTATCTTCTATCAACTAATCAACTTTCTCTATATTTGCCTGGTATAGTATCGCGATATTTTACTGCTTATTATTCATTCTGTACCGGTAAGTTAATAATAATACGCTCACCGACGTTGTTTTCGCACAGTATGATAATGCCAGGGAATAACGTAATACAGACGGAAATTTAAGTTATCGTTCCTTATTCTTACAACTACGTTATCCTTTAGTAATCTCGCGATCGATGCTCTGCGGATTAATTTCACGGCCATATGTTCGTTTCCCGCAAGTAAGAACAGGTTCTAATCTTTGGAACCTTTCCAAGAACTTCCTTTTCTTCGTCTCTTTTTTGTTGCTCACTCAACATCTTCTGCTTTGGCGGGCCTTGGCTCCTTCTCCGTTGCCATGGATGTAGCCCTATTTATTTACTTCTTGTTTTCTTCCACGGAATGCTTCTGCTGCACACCAGTGCTCTCTGTAAAACCCTTGCTTTTTCCTTCGCTTTGATCTTCCTCTCTCCAAGCCCTACCATCTTCATTCTGGTTCGGTTTTTTCTAACGGCGTATTTGCATGTTCAAAAGCGGCCACGCGTGCATTTAGATTTCTTTCTTAAATCTAGAAATGTCTTTCTCGACTTGGCGGAATATTCTAGATTACGCAACCTTACAGTAACTCGCATTAGTCCTTGGACATTTTAAATATTCTCGTGATACGAAATTTGAACGTTAATAATTAGTTTACTGTTCTTTATCTAAGAAGATATATAAAATAAGTAGTAACTACGAAAAGTATTTAACACTGCTATTCCATAGAAAATCCTTTCAAAAAATTTCAGTTATGATTTGTTGTGTTACAATTTTTTTTTTCTTTTTTCTTTTTTTTTTTTTTTTTTGAGGAAATCTTTCTGTCAAATATTATATAGTATACGGTACATCATCAGATATTCCATTATGATGCACCGTAATTTAGGCAACTAATGCAGAGAAGGAGCAATAGTGAAATTCATTCGTTGTCGTCCTGCACCATCCGCGGATTATTCCGCTTCGTCTTCTTCTTTTTATCTCTTGGAAAATTTTTAGCGATACGTGAGAATAAATTCAAATCCCGTCAAAAAGATGAAAAGGAAAAACGCACATTCCTATCGACTAACCTTACCTTTGTTTTTGGCGCTTATTCCCAGTGCGTTGCTGCATTTTCTGGCTTCCTCGGCATCGCATCATCTCTCTGACTCTGCGTTACGAATGTGCTTCTGAGGTTGTTGGCTGCACCATGGAATGCAGACGGGAACACTCGTAAAACCACCATCCACTTATATTTCAGGCTGCAGTTCCGAACGGACCCGGTGGCCGATCTACGTAAAATTTGAGGGGCAAGGGTGAACTTTAAATATAAAATTTTAGCTTGACGTATTCATTTATATAACGTATAACATATAAGCGGTAATCGACCTTATTTCTCGAGTTATACGCAAAAATATCCCACTGCTCGCCTTGGTTTTTAAGCTAGGTTAGGTTAATGTTAGTAGTAGTACATATTAATCCGGCCGCCGCGCTGCGGTGTGAGGTTGTCGACCAGCATTTGATTGCGTAATTACTGGAGTAGTTAAACAGAGTATAAAACATCTTTTGGGCGATCGAAGTTATAATAGCTTATTTTACTTGGAACGTCCTGTACATACCGAGGCCGATATCGTTATTTTATCATCGATTATTCAACAATCAATGACGACGACTATTGCAGCGAAGGCGGCTGTATTAGTAATATCTGTACAAGCATAATTCAATGTATATAATTCAATGAAAGCTTTCTACTAATATCTCGGAAATTAATAAATACCCGAAGCTAAAATCTTATATTTGGGATACTATCCTCTCTCCTCCTTCTTTCGCATTCATCGGCCACCGGGACCATTCGGAACTTTATCTATATCTCCTCCCTGTTTTCTTTCTACACATCGCAGAATTTCCTTGCAGATTTCTTGCTTGTAAGTTTATACTCTATGACCATTTATGCGTGTATCCGAGCTGGTTTTTGACGCTTCCCGCAACTTTAATTCAGGTAACATCATCCGTGAAATCGTCTTGTCGCATATTTCTTCTTTCTCTTGTCTCTTGTTTGATTTGAAGTCTCTGAAAATATTTGTACAATATTGCAATATTGCGTTGTTCAATTTAGACTGTAGGTACAAATTTTTTAATATACAAAGATATTTATCAGGTATTATTTAAATAAAATGTATCGAAACTAATTGTTTAGATTTCAGATGATGTAGTATCTTATTTAGATACAAATGTCACGTTGAAATAATTACGCGTTGGTTGATTCGAGTAAGTAAGTACATTGTTCTCGAATTATTTTACTTGATATTTTGTACTTAAATACTGTCTAGTTGTATCATGTGTAATTAAATTAAAAATCTTATGGTAAAATCGCGACAAAGTGAAGACTTCAAACAAAGATTTACCAAGGGGAACTTGACGATTCGAGATGAATCTAATGATAAGCGAATGATAATGGTTCACGTACCCGCGATCTAAATCCCTTTCATTCCGATATAATTTATTGAGCCGTCCCTCTGATAAGACTTTCTTATCGATCACAATACAAAACGATATCTCGATATGTGTACGTTGGAACGATAACGGTAATGGAAATTTTTCAGCCGCGTTACGCCTCCGCTTTGGTACCACATGAGATTTTCTTTTTTTTTTTTTTCTTGTCTCGAAATCATGTCAAGAGTTGTAGTCGACCTTTTGTTACGTCACGAGAAACAACGAAAATTCCGAAACAAAACTATTAATGCCTGAAACGCAATGATTCGATTACGAAAAGACATTCGACTCGTAAAACATTCGTTTTGAAGCAGAAAAGAGAAGTAAATCGTAGCTTTGCTACGCCGCGTGTTTTGCCGAGTAATACTAATATACAGTTTATTGAACGACGTTAAAACATCAGAGAGTCAGATGTATAATATGTATGTAATATGTAATTTCTAACAGTAGCCATCAGTTCGTCAACATTCTGAGGGATATTCTCTCGTTTCATATTCGTCTGGCCGTATACATGTGTTTTTCTGTTTTGCAAGATAAGTGACCGTTTTGGGGATTTGTTCGATTTATATCTTTAACTTTATACAGTCAGAATGATTATAAATTGCTATAGAAATGACAAAAATACGACAGAATGATTTTATTCTAATTTAATACTAAAAGAATATCGGTGGTTTATACAGAATACGAAAAAATTGCCTTACAAAACTTTTTTACAAATTTTCTTCTTTTTTCTCACACTCTAGAAACATTATTTGAATGATATGTGAGCTAATGTAACATATCGTGCCTTCACATAATATTCGTTTAAACCACGGTTGATTCACTGCAACAGAAGGCACTTCAATTAAAACCAGTGTAAACTTGTTATAATGGAAACAGACGCAGAATCATGCAATTCAACATTATATACCCACAAATTATATATTACCAGGCATACATTCCTGTAAGGTTATTTATAGCGAAGTGTAAATTGTCGTTTAGATCCTACCACACGTGTCCTAAAATATATTTTATATTGTTAAAAGGTTTATTTTGTTGTGCTGTAAAAGATGATAAAAAATAAAGGATAATATATAAAAATGGGCGGTTCTAGAATTGGAAAGTTTCTTAATTTTTCTTGTTGTTTATCAAACTGAGTATTCGCAACGATATTTCCTCCAGATATGGTTATATTTTAATAAAACTATCGTCACACGCATTACACGAAATGCATTGCAACGGCGATTGCAGCGGCGACAAAATGTTAACAATAAATTGTTATTAATATAACGATAGATGTTTATAATAAAATAACTATCAAGAATAAAAATCTACCGATAATGTTTAGCAAACATCAAAGTCAATCTTTATCAAATTTAGCAAATTGTATCGATCTATGCGTATATTGCTGTCGAGCGCTATTCTCTAGGTTTAGGATTATCCTCCTTTACGCACGGTTCCATCGAATTACATCAATTTAAATTATTACCCTCGATATCCCTGTAAGCAAGGACATTCCTAAGCAAGTATGTTAATCGGCCAATTATCTTGCAAGAACGATTTTTCGTCCGTCGACTATCGATTTCCATTTTTCTTCTTGCAAGTTACTCCCCAAAATGTCAGATATTGTTTGTATCATAATTTAAACTTATGCCATTTTCTTTCGTGATATGTAACAAATGATAAAACGTAGATTATTAATGAAATTTATTAACACGAGCAATGTTACAGAAATTAAAGGAACAAACTTAAAATCTAAGAAATGAAACTATTAAAAGTAAGAACACAATTCTATTTATTTTTAAATCAGTTTTCAGTTTCTTAATATAGCCTATGCCGTTTAGGTTATCGGCAATATGTACCAGAAACAAAATCTTTCATTACGTGAATAAATTCCATCCTTCGATACCGTGTTTCTACTAGATAACCATAAAAAGGAAAAGAAGTCAGGAATTCAGCGCTATTGAATGGAAGAAACAAGTTACATTTTTAAAACTGTGTTTCTATTTTGTCTTTTATTTGGCTTCAAATACTTGTTTCTTTCTTGGACCTTGTCACCTTTTTTTGATTTATTAGAGAAATGGGATACGAAGAAAAGACTAATCACATTTGATAGGGAAAGTAGGTGAATTAGTTTCGTAATAAGCATCGATACAGTTTCGCAATACTTAAAAAGTTTGAATTAAAAGTTTTAATAAATAACCCTCAACGTCGTGTTAATGAATCGATAAGTAAAGAAACAATAATAAAACGTCTTGGAATCAATTCCATGCCCGTTTCACGCATTAACTCCTTGTGAAAAACCGTTAACCTTGTTCCAGCGGCAAGTGCAAATACTCAGGGACAACTCATTTCTCGTACGACTTTGATGAATCATAATTATCGCGCGAATTTACCTGCAAATAGGCTAAAAAAATAGGTTACGTAAAATTGCTAATATTTTGAAAGATCGTTGTATCGCGAAACGGTCGATTTTACGAGCTTTACAAGCGTGTAAAGTAGTTGTGTTTACGGTGCTTTCACGAAGCTGGCTTCTCTTTCGGTTGGAATTGTTTGGCCGCGACTGTTATCGTCTTGTCTGATAGATAAAAGAAAGAAAAAATGTTAATGGAAGTAATGCAATCAACTATTAAGTCATAGATCGATATCGCTATTGGTATTTAATATTATTTTTGTTGCCTAAATTAAGAACAATTGAATTCCGGTTGACTTAACGATAACTAATAACACAAATATTTAGTAAATCGCATATTTGTGTTTTTAAAACAATCTTCGATAATCAGGTTTTTCTTTTTTATTACAATACTATGATAATGCAACACATAATAATAAAACATTATTTTATAATGAAAATGAGTATGAAAAAACAACTAATATAGCAAATTGATTTTACTGCACACATATAAAAAGAATTATGTACCTATAGGTGAAACAGCGAAGCGCAAATGAAATAGTGCATAAGGTATTGGTTAGAAACTTTAAAACTTTTTGTTCAAATACTGTTAGATTCGCAGGAAATTTTGTCTCTTGCCTTCTTTAAACTAAATGCATCGTACGACATCGATTTCATGCGTATAAAAGTGTGAACCAACTTTAAAAGTGCAGCCTACAGATTTTCATCGGGTTAACATCGTGAACGCTGACGTCACGCAATTAATCGGTTTTCAATTTTCACGGTGTTTCAAGCAAAAAGCTTGTGCACGCGCGCCCTGCTTTCGCAATTAATATTTTTTTTTTTGCGTCACAGTACAGCGAGAACACGCCATTGATGTTGAGAAAAACCGTCACAGGTGAACTTTCTTCTTCTCCTTTAAGTTTTCTCCTCCCTTCATCGAGGTCCATTCTCCGTTTATTTTTTCTTCATTCATCATCGACGTCTTTAATGAAATTTTATTTCTGTAAAAGATAGGTGCGAGATGAAGAGATATCGCTGTCGTGTTGTTAACGACGCATAGAGTTATTTGTTACATTTAAAACCATAGAGGGTGTTAAAAAATAGTATTGAACAGAGAATAGGTGTTTAATCGAATTTAAACAATTGACAAGCAGTCAATATTTAATGATAATTTTAGATTGTGTAAACGCAAGTGTTTTCACAAACTCGTTACTATAGGAACACTCGATATAAGTTACTTTAATAATCATAGTAGAAATAACTATAAACAGTATAATCGTATTATTGAGCAGATTTCTGCAATCATCACAAGGAAGTTTTGATCAAGTTGCGATAATTTGTAGCGATTCGATCGCCAATGATTTTCGCGAATGGCTAGTTCTGTTATTTCTCGAACAACGTTGGTCATTCTTCTCCTCAGGTCCTCGAGCGATCGGTTCAAGACCTGGCCTAATCGATTAACGTCACTGGGAGGCAATTCGACATCTTGGAGACTGGCTCGAACCGGCTTCACTTAAGAACGGCGTTAAGAACACAGATCACGCGATATTTCGTCCGCATACACGTGCAGTCAACAATCGTTTGCGACACTGTTTAATGAGGTAACCACGGAACCAGGAGAACATTCCTCCGAAGAATGGACCGTGACTTCGTGTTTACGATATTGATTACGCGACGCTAGTACGGCCTGAGTTTTATTTATACATGTATATATATATGTATATATTTTGAGATCTGTTGAGATAGCATACATGATTTTCGTTGTAATTTATTCATGGTATGGGTGTGACATGCCGAAGTTGTGCGGCACAATCTGAAAAAGAATCGATTTCATAAGTTTCTTCTCATTTTTTTCTCCAACGTTTTTCTTTTTTCCTCCTTCGAATTTAAAAAATGATTTATCGGCTACATTTCTTTTCAAATATTCGAACGCAACAAGAATTGTATCTTTGAGCATTTCTCTATTCGTATTCTTCACGCGATACACGAGAGATTGGAAATATTTTCATAAATGTTCCATCCATTGCCGTTACGTCTGTAAATTTTCTCACCTCTTGTATACTATCCTTAGGTACTCTTTATTAATTTAAACTAAATTGGGTAATGCGAGTTTCTTCTGCATTTTCCTGGAAAAAAAAAAAAAAAAAAAAAAATGTAAGTATGGCGTTACAATACATAGGAAAATATGTTTTTTGACTGTTACAACAAATTTCTGTCGCATGATGAAATTTGTTTTGATCTGATGTTTCTATTTATATTAAGGCTAAGTATTACATCAGCGTGGACGTAGTAATTTATGAAGTAATTCATATTGATCTGTTAAATTTTATATACCTCTATTTTTACTTGTATTTATAATTTGAAGCATAATATTTACTGTTCGACGTGATAAAGAGTAAAAAGTAAGCATAATTTAACGATATTGATAATTTAATGAGTACAACAAAACAGAGAATTTAATTGCCAACAGATGCTTTAGGATACTAGAACAAAATTCAAAGCAAGCTTTATCAATTATATGGTATTTTGACATTTCATACAAGAATTAAAAATAGCATAATAGGAAGAAAAACAAATTTTAGTTCTACATTGAGTAATACGAAACATATTTGTTCTTCAAATTCACCTAATTCCGAATTTTCATTAAATATACACGTTCTTGCTCATATCTGTGCATGTATTAACGTTTGTTCAATACATGGCTTAATAATGTTCGACTTCGAAAGTGACAGTATCTTGTTAGTAAGTTAATAAACCTAGCACAAAAGTATAAGCGTTCGCGTCACAAGTCACGAGACTATCTCCATCCACATGATGTTATCATACGTTAATACGAATCGTGAATAATTACATCAAGTTATCTTGCTTAAATTTATTTGCATTCTATGCTCGAGTAGCAAGCATGTGATATTTGCGTTAGAGTTACGCAGGCCCTGGTGCATATGTAAATTTGTCGAATATGTTGTTCACCGAGAACTCGTGGAAATGCCAGTGCTTTCTACGAGTCAGTTTTAAAATATTTACAACCGACGAAAATTAAGGAATGTATTCCATTTCTTGTCTACAATTAATTTATTTTTTACTTATCTAAATTTTTTTTTTTTTAAGAAAAAAAGTTTCAAACCATCCTAACTTTGGTCAATATTTTTATAACTTTTCTGATATATTTGCTGTTTCCAGCATTCTAAAATGTTTCTTATTTCTCTTGTTCATTGTTCGTATTTGTAGCATCGTATGTTTACCGTTTGATATTTTCAGATCGAATTTAAAGTAAGGCAGAAAACCATGCCCCGAATGCAATATCGGCTCCTGAAGTTACGTGTACTCGAACATTTTTACGTGTCAGGCAAACTTTCAGAATCCCTACTATTTTCATATCAACGCATATCATAATAATTGTATATTTCGAATATTCAAATAGCGAAACATCCGAATAGTGGAACGTATAGCAAATGGACAGTAGATACTCGGATATTGAAAGTTCTATATTTATTTTCTTTAGTTTTATATTTATATATCCGATTAAATCATTGTTCATCCTGATCATCATGAAATTATTCGACAAATCCTGCGTGTTACTCAATCCTAAATCGTTACACAAAGGTTTATCAATCGCAACAAAGATCTCGGTGTGTACATAGATTTTTCAACACGCAACTCTCACGTCACGCCCGTTAGTTTTATGCCACAATATGCGATTTCCGTGTGTCGTACGTAATTCATAAGTACTACCGTTGAATTATCGAGAATAATTCGATACTGACGTCAGCAACGCGTTGGCATTAAAAATTCCGAGGCTGCGTGATTCCTGGTTCGAACGACGTTGTTTAAACAATTGCTCGCCGTGAACGATAACGATAACGCGATCGACGCGACTGATTAACAACGTGTAAACTAATTATTCCTCGGAGAAATAAGGAAGCAGGTGTTGGCTGCGCTCGAAAATTGTGTTATTTTTGATATTATGATGAAACGATGACAGTTGCTTCGTACGCGTAGCATATCGTGTCAAACAATGGAAAACACGTTTGATATTGAAAATATTTCCTCTATTTAGTAGTCTGCTATACCAGGCGAATTTTTACGTACACATAATTATCAGAAGGAAATAGCGATGCACTGTCAATTCAACATTTTTATTTGATAATTCTTACGATTGATAGGAATTGATCATGAGATCATCGATTCTTAATTTTTAATCTGTTCGTTTAACAACGAAATACTAAGGCTCTTCTCCTTGTTTTATCAAGCATCCCAAGTATCTTAGAAACCCATCTTTCACTCACGTAAAAGATATCGAATAATAATATCTGATCTCTATCGTGTTCGATTAGCATCACAATGTTGTTACTCTATTTAACTTTTAAATTTTTATTGCTTGCATAGTTAACTTCATTCACCCGACAGGACACAGAAGGAGACCAGTCATTGGTAACGATTAAAACGTAATTATAGTATCGTTAATAACGTGATTATGTTGACGATTTCTTGGAATATTCCCGGATTGCAACGATGCGACGTACCACCGTTGGTAATCATTCGTTCATAAAAATCGATGCAAAATGCGGGTATTTATTAAACATTAAGGATAATTGCGTCGTCTTTATCGCAAACGAGTATAAACGATCGCCGTTAGCTGTGTATCTGTGGCTGTTGCGTTATTCTAGAAATTTACATAAGTCAGTAACCTAGAGTTAGCGTGACGCAAGTGTTTTCCAAACATTTACAATTAAGTGTTCGAGTATGTGGTCGAATTATTTATCATTATTATCGTTGCTATTATTATATTCTAGCCCGATTTGGTACAGAGCATACACATTACGAAAGAACAAATTTATTTACTTAATTTTGCTATTGCACGCCATTCATGTTATTGTATTATTTCTAGACAATTTCGTTGTAAATAGATTTAGTTGTTTCTTTGTACATTTCCGTTGCATAACAAAATAAGATTCTTTTTCTGAGTAAAATAGAGGAGTGACTTCATTAGATCAAGCAAAATAATTTATTTGAACGAATTTATGATATGATGATACGAAGAAAGATAGATTTTGACAGTTTTGCAAATGTTATTCCTCATACTCAAATGATATTTACGTTTGAATAGGATAGACATTTCTTATAGAATATAAAGCAGATTTAACACATTAAGCGTGAAATTTTTTTCGTATTAACACATATTTGCATGTCGTAGAAATAAACTTTAACTAATAGGTAGTTCGGTAAAACGATGAGATTAATTGATTGAAATTTTAATGGAGCTGCTTATTTCAAAAGTGTTTATATGCGCGTGTTCATTAAGTTAGAGCGATATCAAGCGTAAATAAAAAATGGAAAATTAATTTGGGAAACAAATGTATTGGAAAATTCAAATAAACCGTTTGATATGCGGTTATAATAAACTTTCGAACCAACACAATCTCTTGAAAACTCAAACTGACCAAAGCCTAACAGAGCAGTGAAACTGACTACACAAACAGAAACAGCAGCACCGTGAGATTTAACTGGCGTCGGCGAAATCGCACGTGGGCGTGATTTGGCAGCCATCATCAGCGTCGGTTGAGTCGGATTAAACCGGCGCGGCGCTTCATCCAATTAGCAAGCGAGATACAATTTTTCCGCGCTCTTCTCTCAACTAATCTGTAACTCGTGGATTCGTGTCTGTCAAAAGCGACACGTGCTAGCTAAGATATCGTAGAATCGTCTGATTCCACGTGCGCGAGACTTTTCTGGAGATTTTCTTCGATCCTACAATCTGCGGAGTGCGCGTGTGCTACACAAATTGCTTATACACATGCGTCTGTTTGTTTACATCAAACTACCCCACTGTGTGACTAAATCATAATCGCGGATACGTCCAGACGTCAAGAGATGTTTCAAACCACCGACAAATCCGTCGAGGGTTGTCGAACGACGTTATTAGAAAGCTGAAATCTCTCAGGATAGCGCGTGATTGGACGCACGATTGGGTCGACGCGACGCAACAAGCAAACTTTTAACCTTTGCAGGAAGTTTCAACGCATCTGTGTGTTGACGAGTATCACGTAGGTGAAAAAGTCACGAATGCCAAGAACATCGACGAGGAAAGCTCATTCATGCCTATGCTATTCTTAGCCTGGACCTGAAAAGTGTATTTCACACGAATGGTTGGGAGCAATGTCAGCTACGAGTAAATAAATATACTGAATATGTTGCGGTTGGATCGTGAAAAGAGGTAGATATCTATATGTCAAAGCGTAGGTACAGGCAGAAAGGTGTATATACATTTTAAGACTACTTTAGGGAGATCTGAATAAGAATACGATCTAATCGTCTGAAAGGGATTCTTAAAATATAGAATTATTTTAGTGCAAAAGACTTCGTTTTTAATCCATTAAGGATAAAGAATGAAATAACGTGTATAGGTTGCATAAACGCAACATTATTGGAAAACATAAGAAAGTACTTCATATACAATATATATATACATAATGTATATATGGAAGCATAGGAAACTCTTTCCTAAGATAAGCATTTTACTAAAAGCAGTCCTATATGTCGATTATGTTAAATAAAGTATTAAAATCGGCATTATAGATTATCACTATGCTTATTTATACCGTATCAATTCAATCTTTCTCACTTACATTCTACAAAGTGAACAGACCCACGTTGATCGAAAACGCCCACGATTTCCTTGGAATTGTTCATTGCTCGACTCAATGCGATCAAAGATATGTTGCCAACTATGAATCAGCTTAAAGTCTAAAGCAATTCATACATGCTAGATCCATGTAACTTTTGGCTTATGCATTTTTTTATCAACCAACGCGAGAACGCATACGCACCAAGATTTTCATTACATCCGATTATTCTAATATGATTCGTCATTCTTTGAATGATTCATGTATAGATCATAATGGGGTGGTCTCTCTTAGACATTAACATTAGACATTAGACATTAAGAATTAACATTTAAGTCTAACTGCTTGTATCATCCGGCTTCTTATATAGCCATTGTATCGTAACCAAATACAGATTTGTCTCATTTTCAAATATTATAACTTGTAACAAATATTTTACTTTGAATATTTTATATGTTCTTACATATTATGCACATTTTGTGTATTTTTACGCGTTTAGATTTCCCATAAATGTATAATTATTGTTGGTAAACTGCAACTGGATGATCAATATTCTTTAATAAGAAGGGTTCGTAGAGGAGAGAGATTAAACGATTTGTATTTACATTGTAGTTTATATTATCGTACGTTTGTGACAATGTCTTCGTCAAAACTGATGCGAATAAATTAGGAATTTTGAATTTAATAAAAATACACGTTTCCCGTAATACTAATTTAGTAAATCGAAAGGAAAAACAAAAATTGGGATCCGACATTTCAGGCTGAATGGAAAATGTCTCAAGATGTCAATATTCGCAGTGGAAATAGTGCAGTTAATATAAATATAAGTAATTTCAATCTTTGTAACGAGCACATGTGTACGAATGATTCGTGCGAAAAAGAAGAATTTATTCTTTTCTTTGTCCTTTTAAATGCAGAGAACATAAAGACTATAGAAAATCGATATAGATAACCAATAATGTATAACGCTGAACTGAGAATCTCTGTCACGTCTAATCTGCAAAGGTGGCTCGCTTATAAATGCAACACCGAGGGCGGTGACATTTTAACGTTAAAGATAAACCTACATTTCTCTTCTTCTCCGCACAATTTGAAAGGGTGTGTAGTCACGTGACAAACGCCTTTCGTTCTCTCGAGTTCTTGCATCCAGCTGTATTGGTGATATCTGTCGGTATTCGGTTACATACTTCGGCTCTGTACAGCTAAACCTACGCAAAATTGGAAATTCAGAATGCGCAAAAAAAAAAAAAAAAATGATATTGTGAAACTCTAATAGCATAAAATATAATGTATCTTTAAATGAAATTTTAAAAATTTGTTTACTAAATGCGAAGATCAGTATTTCTATGCTATCTGCATGGACATTGGGCATTGGGCATTGGGCCTCTAGAATTCATCAGAGATAAGATTCGTTATCGTACTAACTGTTCATAATTTATTTATTAACATGTGCCCGTACACGCCGGCGCCACGCGCAGAGAATCGCTGCCCCTCTGTTGCTCGTCACAGCAAGCTTAAGCAGACACATGTACATACATACACATAGTTGCATTATTGTTAGTTGCGCAGAAGGGGTTTTCTGCCTCGGCTTTCCTCTCTCCCCACTATTTCGCCGTCCGGCGATTGCCACGCTGCCCAACCCACACCGCAGTTATAAAAGGCCCCTGCGCGACCGTGGGTATCTTCAGTCAGGCTCGAAACTTGACGTCGTGACGGTTTATTTTCTTCGCTAACTAGCTTCAATCTTTATACTAAATTCGTAACCGTCTGTTTTCGTCGAGCTTCGATATTTTATATTTCTGACCATTGTATCGCATCAAAGTTCGAGAATCAAGTGAAAGACAGTGCGAATACCGTTATACTTCGTCTGCCGTCCAGTTTTCTCTGCGAAATGTAAGTTATACAGTTTCTACATGCTACGTTACCATGCGTACGCCGATCCGCATTATAAGCGTCGCAGATCGCGTTGTAATTGTGTTGGAAAAACAGTGTGCATGGAAATCTGTGTGTAGGAAAGTTCGGACTGATGTTCGATGCGATGAAACACGAATGTCGAATCAAAGTGTGATGCGGCGTTTATAATAAAGTTCTTTGATCTTCGCTTTCTTTCTATTGGAAGATCGCACTCGACCATGCTTTCACCATGCCTTCCTTTTAAGAAAGCACGACAAGCAACAAGATTTTCTTTTCACGTCGAACGTGTTCGTGATGTTCGTTTGCACAGAAAGTGGCAGAGTTTCGCTTTGAAAAGTAAGAATGTAATAAAAAGGGTGGTTTCACCGGGGAGAGGGGAGGCAGAAGCGACACATGCAAAGAAAGCGAAGAAAAGAACGTAGCGTGGGAATCAATACTCTGGACGTTGAGCTGCGTGACTAACTTCAGATTGCTTCTTCTGTCTAACGCCCAACAGTCGTGTATCGACGAAAGTTTTGACCGTTTCTTGTCGACGATCCAACTACTATTGCCATACAAACTTCTCCAAATGCTATAACAACAAAGTTTCATCGTCGAAATATCGGAATTTTGATATTTATAATTATCGAAAAGAAAAAAAAAAACGCATTAGTTCTTTAACGATTTTCGATTATAACGTTGGTACCGTTCCGAGAGTTTGAAATGTTTGCGTTGCGTGTTTCGGTCGACGAACGGACACTCGGGTGAGTGGTTAATTTTGCGAAGAATTGTCGATGGACGATGAACGAGGTCATACCTCCATGTTACTTAGTTCGTTTGTTTGTGCAAAGGCTCGCTGGAAACCCGTTACGCCAGTGACGGCGAATTCCAGAGGTGGAATTTTAATTTCTCAATCCTGTTAACGCTTCGTTACATTCCTGACCATTTCGTTCATATAACGTCGCTTCATACATATTTCGTTGGCCGTTTTAAAAACTTAAAATGCGGTAATACAAGGAGGGCTAACTTTACGTTTAGCTGTATCGCTCTTATTTCTTTAAAAAGCATTTGTAGTAAAATTTTCCGGGTTATCACACGTCATATTTTCAAACTTAAATCACATTCGTCATAAATTCATCAATATTTCTTATTTGATTAACTGAACATAGGGACAATTAAGTTCGCGGTTCAAATTTATATATGTAGTTCAATTTCTCATAAAATCTGCTGCGCCTGGAATTTCACGAACATCACGTCGTTCGGTTTTCCTATCGTAAAATATTTTAAAACACGATTAAGTTTTCTGTTTTCACTTTAATAAATATTTTCAAAGGCTGTAACTTACATTCTTCTTATATTAACTCCTCGTTGGGAGCCACGATGTTTGTAATATGATCTCTCTTACCAGGGAAACTTTTGATTCCTTATGCAGCTGTATCTTTGATTCCGTTACCGTATTTAGTGTTTGTTAATTGAAGAAGGAAACTGTATCTTCCTATCTCTTTGTGCACCGCTCGAATATTATGCAACCGAAGGGTCCTTGCAATGTTGCCACTTTGCGACAATTCAAACGTTGCAATTACATAAAGTCAACGTAATTTCAATTATTTTCTTGTCACGCGATCAACGTGGACGTTTCATTTCACATAATTATTGTCTGTATATAGCTATCCGTTCATCATCTGTTCTCGTGATTACGAAAGTTTGATTGGTTAACTTATTCATTGTTGTCAAACCATTTCAATTCAATGATCTTTATACAATATAAAATATATTTAGATGTTAGATGTTAAAGGCTATTACATTAATATTTTTCCGTTGATCAAACATGTGACATATGCAATCGATAAACAAAGAAGCTTTTTTCCCGTGTTCTGTTTTCAAACAGAGAATTGTAAAATGAAGATATATCAATTAAATTTCGTGTATAAACGTATGCGTTTCCGTTCCGTATATCGTAGTTGAAACGACCTGATTCCGCATTCGCTCCGTAGCCACGCATCCGTGTGGGAGTTTAGCCACAGTAGTCGACGAGGTCGATCGATATCTCGAATTCAGTCTCCCTCCCCTTGCATCCCGAGAGACTGTCATGACCTCGAGGGTTGTTGGCCTCGTTTCAACCCCTTGCCGGAACGCGAACGTGTAAGGTGTCCGGAGACAAATGCTGTTCTAAATAAGACATCAATCAGTGACAATAGGAAATAATGGCTTTTCCTCGATTAATTATGAATAATTTCACAGGGATGACGAATATTCATAAAATTCATGCTACGTCTCTTTTATGATTTGATAAATTCTGTTCACGTTTCATTCGATAGAGATAAAAAGGGTGCATTTAGTATTGATATAGTACAACTGTATTGTAATGATACAAAATTGTGTAATGAAGAATAATTATTTCAATAGTATTTAATAATTGTTTTAATTAACTACTTCTTGTAGAATCACGAGGAAATACGCAAAAGAAAATAATTCTGACGGCTTTGAAGCGTAGAAAGATCAAACTAAACGAGAGATTCGAGTCAACATTTGGCAAAGAATTTTGTTCGCAAGAATATTCAATAAGCAACTATACAACTATCGACTTGACGAATTTTATTTAAATAACGAGAGAATAAAATAAATTATTCTAAAGTAAATTAAACCAGTAAAAATAACGAAAGATCCCCTATATCGTTGCTCGACAGATTTGATCTTCGTTAGTTCGAGCGTCTTTGAGTCACTATATACGCAGCCATAGACAACGAGGGTGAAAAGCCCTTCACGGGTCACGCACTTGGGTTAGCCCTTTGCGCACTCGTGAAAGAAGCGGAGAACAGCAGCATACCACGTAAAACATACATCCGCTTCCGCCTCTGACGTACATACATACTACCGAGTACGTGTTTCCTTCGAACAACGTGGGAGAAAGAAATATGAAGAATGAACGAAAGAACATTTTCGAAACGAAACAAATGAAACGCGAGAATCGGTAAAACGAGAAAAGCTTCTTATCCTTTTTGTTGAAACGAACAACTATGAGCATTATGCACCGAAACGTTATGTAGCATAATATATAATATGTTAGAAAATTTAATTTAGCGCTTTGATGTTTTGATTACATAAAATAGCACAAAGGGTCAAACAGAATTGGTTTCGTACACGAGGACGCATTCGAGTTCGAACGTAGCCAACGACCTCAGACTACTTTGGTAGCCGCATAGTGTCCATACTGCCATTACTTGCACACCTCTTTCTTAAGGCTCTTCTATTCTGGTCTACCGATAGAATAAAAATACATGATCACATGGAATGGTGCCTCGGGTACATCTCGGGATATCTGGCAGCAGTTCGCGAACCCTGTTTTCCTCTAACATAACTCTAAACTAATGGCCTGAAAGAGGTGAAAGCAAAAACTAATCTTAGAGGCTCGTTACGCGACGAAAAGGGCGGCAAAGTGGTTGGATTTTCATTCACCGTGACTTTTCAAAGTTTCCCTATGTCGAATAATCGAGAATTTATGGAAACCGCGTTCGGGTACGTTTACTCACGCGCGTAAAGTTTCCAAATCGTTTTAGATGTTTATGCAAAGTTTTCCTAGAAATTTTAAGACAATCCTCTGCATTTTTGTGAAGATACACATACATATTAATATCTCTAGAACTGTATTTTAAACGTACGTTTTAAACGTTTTTAAGAACTTTTTCCATTATTGTAACGATTGAAATTTCGTAAATACTTGCAATTTACCTATAGTCAACATATAAAATGAATTTATGAGGAATTAAAAATCTCAAACGTAACACGGTTATACTACATCCGTACCGAAAGAAATTGTATTTAATACGTCATAATATTGTCGTAACAAAATACGTCACAAATAATTCGATTACATCCTACGTCATTATTTTATCGCGTAACCGTTCGGTTCACGGGTATATTCCCTACTACGTCATATTTACGTTTCATTGGAAATTTCAGCCACGACGGGGTTTTTTCCGCATGAAAGTGCTTTCATCCAACACCACGTATCTTATATGTATTATGAAAAAACAATAATATCGGTGTTGCTACTAATACATATAACATCCTTTTATTTAACAATTATTTTTGTTAATAGCAGAGTTAAACACGTGTTTTTGACTGATACGCGTGAAAGCTTTTCATAATAAAGCTCAAACAGCACGCGTATGCCACGCGTGACGACGTGGTATTTTGCACAATCGAATAAAGGTTCGATTTGTAATTGTGAAACAGGTATCGTATAACGAAACAGATAATTAATTTTAAAATGACTTGTAATGACTTTCATTCAGATGTAAATACGCGTTTCCCGCGTGTGGTAAAGGTATTCATAATCAAAACAGTGAAATAATCATGTAATGAAGTGAATGTTTTATTTTTTGTTTTGAGTTTTGAGTCGGGCTTAAGAGTATTGCCAAAGTAAAATATTTCAGAAGTGATTATTTAAATGGAAATCATCGGTATTATTTCAATGGCATCAAATAAGTCACCAATTTTCTTACCTTGCTTTTCTTTTCTATGAATAAATCAAGGCACTTGCGTGGTTGTTTGATAATGAAATCCACCACGCATTGTCAGTGTGTCAATGATAAAATCCTTGGCATTCCCTCATGACCTTGTATCCATACTGGGATCTTGTTTTAGAATCATTGCCGTTATAAAGTCCTTTCTACATTGATTTTTTTATCGCATAATATAACGAGTTTTAACACGGTACATTCTGAAGCAAATACGGTAGCAAAGACAGAAGGGCACAAAATATATCAAATTATTCTTTAAAGTATTTTAAATTTCATTTGCTCATTCTCCTATATTTATACAGCTTTTCTTTGCGTTATTTTGACTTCTATCGTACCGCCAAAATTATTCTCACGTTGCATATTTATTCATATACGCATATACTTAATTTCTCTATAGTATATAAATTTTAGTTTTGTAAACCATCAGCGTATCCTACACCGTATACGATACCTTCACTGCTCTATTGACAAAAAAATTGTTTCCATACAAGGAAGTATAGCTGTAAAACAAATTACATAATCTATTACGTCGTGGAAACTCGGATTGGTCGAAATAAGGGATTCAGAGCGTGTACCGCGATCGTTTGGCTTTCTTTTCTCACGGGGAAAGTAAAAGTGGCTATTTCGTGCCAAGGTGAGAGATCGACGGTGAAACTTATCGTGGATGTCCTTCGCAATTCGCGTTCGTGTGTTCCACATACTATATTCGTTCGTCAACTTGAAGACCTTTCCTTTCCTACCGACGGATTTCCAGCGAGCCTTGTTTACATATTGTGGAATTCTTTCTTTCGCGTCCTTGATTACTCCCTTGAGTACATGCTAATTAATGTGGATTCTCTTTCTATTGCAGTTGTAACGCATCAAAATAACAATATGTCTGTAACCACATCCGTGCAACCAGCTACTGAGAGTCTTTCTCGCCACGGGTGAGTTGCTTTACGATTTTTTGTTCATCGTATTTTATGATAAACGCAATTGGGCAAAGTGTAGGAGAGACAAATATGTTTATATGCAATTCATTCGTTTAGACGGAACAATTGCCGATAAGTTTAAAAAAATGAGGAATACAAGGTTTTTGTATTTGTTCGTCTGGTTCTAAATCTCTTCTAATTTTTGAGTTACGCATCGCGATATCGTATCCCATGGAAGCGGAAACCGATACATTTTCAAAACGTACTACGTCTTTGTGACTTCGTTTATTCAATCGATCCACTTTTTATCATTGTCAATTTTTTTAGTAAGTCGGCCACTGCGAAGCAACCAACAATGCTGTTGAATTTTTTCCACCGAATGATATGTGCCTATACGGTACATACGCAGTTTAAATGTATTCGCATAAATTCTTCCCTTATAAATATTTTTAACATCAATCTGTCGTTTTTGAATGAAACTACATACCTTTATCGATGTTAATTTATTAGGTATATATATATCACGGTGCGCTCGAAAATATTTGTGAAATATAAATTTGAATAATAATCTATTTATTCAAGGTTGAATATAAAGACACAACGAATTGGAGGCATACGAAGAATATGTTTTTACTTATTGACATCGTTGTATCATAAAGCTGGAGAAAGTTTTTGTTTTCTTATAATAATTTGAAAATAAAGGAAACAGTTTATTCTTAACAAGTACCTCAGATATAATTATAGGGAATACATAGGTTTATTGAGGCGAAAGTTCCTATGCGATAATATGATCGCTGTAAGAGTAGTAGGATATTTACTGTATCACAATGTAATTCACTGTTAAAAAGGAAGTGAAATTCGTACAACTTCGAACAAGAAACATTTGTTGTGTTATAACTTTATGGCAAATTCGAAAAATGTCATTCGTGCTATACAAAACCGACAGCGATGACAATACGATATACAACTTCGTTTTACGTTTTTCACATGTACCTTCGCAACTTTTTATAAATATGAATTTAATACAAATTTGACTTTTCTACTAAATATCGCATGCAAAATTTGTTTGTATTCTTAATATCTCAAAAAAAAAGAGAGCCAACGTGTATTTAAATCGAACATGCTGTATTTACACATACATTACTACGTTAAAAACAGCAGAATCGGTAAGAGAATCGGTTTACAGAATTATTGTTGTTAGCGGTATGTTATCGTCTCTCTCTCGTTTTTGCATAATGCAACGACGTACCCACGATATCTATGTACCTGTTATGCTACTGTACTAGGAAACCACGAAGGACAGCTTTAGCAAAGGAAATTGTCGGATCACTCGTAATAGACGCTAGATTTGAACCGATACTATTGCTCTGCTGCGTTTTATTTCGAGGCTAGTAAAGTATTGCATAGTTTCGTACAAATCATTGTTGCAGTTTATTGTTTGGACGTCTAGAAGTAAAATATATTTTCTGACATTCAGCTCTCGCGCATGCCTTACAACAAGCTGCGGTAAAGTCGATCGTTCAAATCTTATGTCTGACTCTATAAAGATCTAACTCTTTTGTTCTCTATAACGGACTTTGCAAATTTAGCTAATTTATCTTTCTGTTATATCGATCTTCTACCGTCGTGTCAATTTAATATCAAGGGATAGATTAGGTTCAGAAAGTGAGAGACGCGGGAGGATTATATGCAACGACAGTTTGTAGAATAAAGTAAGGAACCAAATCGAAAACTTCGTTACCAATAATATTTGGAAGCCTTGACTGGGTTATCTGGACAAGAAGAAGATGAAAAATCAGTCCCCTATCGAAAAACATTTTACCGTGGAATTCCTATGAACGTTGATACAGATTGTTTATATCAAGTAAGGAAAAGTACTAGCAACTTACAGATATACCAGAAAATTGATGAACGTTAAATGTGCTTCAAAGTAGAATTTTAAACGTTTAGGAAAAATTGATCGAACAGCGTGTCGATAGAATGAATGGTATTTTCTCTTCTCTTCTTTCTCTTTTATATTTTCCATTTTTCTAAATTTTTTAATTTATATTCATGCCGAAATTGCTGATTCAAATGCACGCCGTAGGAATTTCGAAAGACCGTTATTGACGGATTATTCGAGTATACGGAGTATACAGGGAGAGAAACCTCGACCGACATTCGGATCCGGATCTGATTTGCTTGTGAGACACGACTACTTCTTCAAGCAGCAATTAAATTATTTGGGTCGTTTGTGAATTCTTTATGTTTTGGATCTCGCGTTGAGAACATGACTATTTTGGTGGAATTTCGATGATAGATTAAATAATACCAAACGAAATGTAGTTGGCAAACTGTTTTCCGAAAACATTTCAGAAGATGGTAAGATGAAGTAAATTAAAAGAAATGATATCTGCGCCTTAAATCTTCCAACTCAAGAATTCCCTAACCGAGCACTCGGTTCCAACATCCTTATAAATTCCATTTAAAATTTGTTATGGTTACCACTATAATTATTTTAACTCGTGACATTAAACGCTTTAACACTAACTCTGTGCACTGTTTTGTTCAGAAGTTCATAAGACTTGTATCCACATGGTATATACCATGAAGTATTTCACAGTGCGTCGCTTAGTTTCGTCGCAATTAATTAATACTCGGCGCCAGCCGGAAATTCTCGAAATTGCTGCGCAAGAGAGAGAGAGAGAGAGAGAGAGAGGGAGGGGCAGACGTTTGATCCGTCAGCCTACACAGCCACGTTGATTCCCGTTTAATGAGTGGAGCTGCATATGGAAGTTCGTTTCACGTTTTTGTACACCGTTGAAAGGACAGTCGTTGATACGAGATGATTTTGTTTGCGTTGGCCTCTCTGAATGCAATAGCCTCGAAAGAAAAGTGAACAGTACGGAGTTTACAGCGTAAGTCAATAGATTAATCTGACGTCTTAGATCGTCGCGCCAGTGCTAGGAAGATAAGAAAAAGGAAACTTACGAGAAACCCCCGTCGATACATTCACGTAATATTCAAGCTAATGAACATATTTCACGATTGGGATGGAATCAAATGACTACATTTCCATAATTGCTTTGTATGTAAATTAAAAAAAAAATTTGTTAGCCTTGGTACGTTTGAAATGTATACGTGATAAATTAAAATCTAATTTCGATAGGAAAAATCTGAATCAGAACATTATAGCACAAAAATTGTTATTGCTAAACGTAAATTATGAAAGTAATAATTTCTAAATTACAGAACGCTTGTATCTCGTACATTTTTATCTTATATTCTTATCAATTCATCTTTTTGATTATACTGGTTTATATTTACACGATTAGTGTCGTAAAACGACTACATATCTATTGTTTTAAGATTCGTATAAGTTGATAAAATGATAAATGGTTCACGCATTTTATAAAGAACATAAGAAAAAGATAATATTTGATCTTAACATACATTTTATTCCTTATATTTTACTGCGTTTAAAAACGCATGAATATTTTTAGCATAAACCTTAGGTATACCAAAAACAATAATTTAAGTTTTTATTACATAGTTACACTTTTTATTAAATAATAACAGGCATTTACGCCATTTTCAAAATCGATTAAATTCATTTATTCTTGATCAACTATAATTTCATGTAAGTGACTCTTACACGTCACTTGACGCCAGAAACATGACCTATATTCAAACGAGTCATCCCAATATTGCAACCAATCTTTGCATAAAATCCAAACAACTGTTTTCTAGTTTTATCCAGTTCTCGTCTTATTTTCTTCTCCTGGATTCCTCGAAAGATTCTAAAGTATTAGAGTCCATATGAGTTCGCAGTAGAAAAGAAAAACAGTAGAGCTCGATTTACCGATTCCGAGATTTGCACGTCATTCTTTCTCATATGCGCATAAACTTACACGAACGCTTATTACGCGCTCGTCCACGTTACTATCACGTGAAAGGAACGTTTTTCTTCCTGATTTCCATGCTGCATATGTTAACACACACACACACACACACACGCGCGCATCCATACTTGGTGGATTATCCTTCTTCCTACTTCTTTACTGTTCCACCAATTTTCCATTTTCTCGAATGTTCAGAATTATCGCACGATCATGATTTAGGTAGACGAACGCTTAAAACACGATAAGCGAAATGGAAGATTTCAGCCGATACTCTTGTTCAATTGCCTACCGATCGATATACGAATCAATTTTCCTTATCTGTTCATTCTTTCTCTTTCTTCTACTAAATTGGATGACTAACTGTTTGAGTCCCAGGGGTCTTTGAAAAAACAGCGTCGAAAACTCCCGAAACAACAAGCGCAATAGCGCTCGTCGTGTTTGTTATTTTTATGAAATACACCTATATCATTATTATATGCGTACTATTAGTTTATAAATATTTCAAATTTTCTTCAATAAAAATTATTGAGAAGAAGTCGTCCGTAACGTTCAAACGTACTGGCACTTTTCGACACAAAATCTAAACAGCGCGATCGCGCTGCTCGCGACCCAAACGGTTAAAGAACGCTGTTCAGAGAATCCTGTGAACAAGTTTGTATTTTAATTGACAAAATGTTAAGCGTAAAATCTTGCGAAGAAAAATCGAATTAGCCTTTATTTGGTATCCTAGTTTACAATTAATTGCTATATTCATTATAAGTAGTGGTCATATATTTCATATATTTCAACCGACAGCCAGAATGGCAAACACTTATCTTTCGAATGAGGCTTATGTAAAGTATGCCGATTATCGATTGACGTGAGTAGTGAACATCCTAACGGTCGATAAAAACTTGCAAGAAAAAATAACTTTAATGTGTGACGCCTTTCGGGTTTAACGTACGAATATCATCAAGAACAGCCTTTCGATTCAGTTCGACCGTATTTGACAGTCTATTTTAGTTTAAAAAATCTAATTTACCTATGGTCGTTTGATAAAAACTGTGCCATGTTATAAATTCCGTGTATTTTTCGATAGGAAGAATATGGCATTGAAAATGCTTTTAACAGAAAAGATTTCCTTCTGCGTACACTGCATATGCTGTTTATTTTTTCCTATTTAATGGCGCAAAAATTGATTGAAATTCACAATTCCTGTTTATATACAGTAATCTTTAACAAAATGATTTTTAATCTTTCTTCGAAAAATTCTTTCCTTCGTTACGTAAAGCCGTTTATTCATACCAGGATAAAAGATTGATTATATAATTGTGATTATCTAACTTATTTCGTGCGGATTGTTTAAAAGTGTAATTAAGATATAAAAATGGTGGCAGTGCGAAAGGAAATTAGACATTTGAAAAAAGCAATAAAAGTCCGATCATTTTGATAGCGATATTTATAATAAATATAATAGCTATAGTTTAGATTGAATGATGTATATACACGCATTAATAAGGAAACCGATGCACTCTATATTAATGATCTGCATTTATTTTGTTTCTTTAGAAGCAACATGTCTTTATCCTGCCATAGTTCATGCGGGAGCGTCGACGATGGCCTCCAAGGATCTCATCCTCAATATCAGGACACGATCCTTACTATCGAGGAACTTCGTGCTCAACTGAACTCCTGTTTCACGTGAGTTTCCATTACGTTCTAAATCATAAATTTGTTGTGCAGAGTTGCACATGAAAACTAATCCTGCTACAATTATAATCAACAAATAAGAAATAAGAAATTTTCGTAAAAAAAAAAAAAAAAAAAATTATTTTCCTGCTCTTCTTCGTTTTTATTATTTTTCTTGTCATATGCACGTTATAACAGAGTAATTAAAAAAAAAGTCTCGTCAAACTCCATCAGGACAGATTGATGTAGAGATAATTTAAAAGTTTTTTCTATGAATTTTAAAAATGAACAGTATAGAATTGGGAATATGAAATTCAAATTGAAACTTTTGCATATCCACGTTTGATGATAAATTTTCATCTACAATTTAAGACGATTTTATTATAAAATTCAACAGATTGAATTATTCGGAAATAGATTTTAATAGCGAATACTCTTCCATCGTCAAAACTTGAGGCATAAATTGTTGTTCTAAATTTCTAAAGAATAGGTATTTTCAAAATACGTTGAAATACAAAAATTTAAAGATATAAAAGGCAAACTGCTTTCTATCCAACTTAAATATATTAAAGTTTTAGAAATTAAAATTTAGTCTATAATTCATTAAAAAGATACACTAAAAATACGCTAAAATTATAGCGCACATGTCGACAATAGCAAGAAAATGGTGTATGAAATTTGATAGTTACTTATCTGTTACGTCAAAAGTAACATATTCCAGTTGCACTACACGTCTCCGTGTTAAACGAGAGAAATTGATAAATTTTGTAGATAGTTAGCTCAAGAGTAGAAGCTATCAGAAATAATGTACCTGACTGGGTCCTTCTTCGTATAATTTTTAGTATAAGCTAGGAATTACACACTCTCGTTAGGCTATTGACTTCTGTAATCGTCTTAAAATCATCCTGTATGCGCTATTTCTGTCGTTTCGCTTGACGATCGACTATTGAGAGTGATCAAGACCGCGCTTTATATGTACATTAACATATGCTTGTATGTATTAGCGCGAACAACAAGGATCCTGAGAACGGTTTGTAATTGGCTAAGCAAAGTTGAACTCTTGTCTTGACGTCGAGTCGATAATAATAGGTCGGTAATAGAATGCGACATGATCCGGAGTCGCGACGATTAAATATGTTTTAGACGTTGGTCGCCTATTAGACGCATCAAACGCCACGGAGAAATCCGATTTGAACTCCGTAATTCTTGAAATACATTGTTCGAATGGAACCTGATTATTGCGTCGCTGGTACTTTCGGTGCGAATGATTCAAAATGGTTGATTTGGTTGAAAATCTTGCTGCGACCATGTAACCATGTAAAATTCTACAACTTTTTCAATTTTATTGTCGTTTTTTTAAACTTTATTATTTTTAAAGATGTACCCGTCTTGAAAATTAAATATTCCTTTAAAAAAAAAAATATATATATATACAATCTTTTTAAACGTCACGTATATCCAAAGCGTCGTACATTTACTTTAAACGCGTAATAAATATTAGATTGTCCGAAAAGTTTCTTTCGTTTTATAAGGAAATAATACATACACAACATTTTTTCTTTTATATTATTTTGTTGAATTCTGTACGATGCATTTTGTTGCGATAGAACAAAAAATGTTGTGCATCTATTATTTCCCTATAAAACGAAAGAGACTTCTGGGACAATTTAATATCTAGTTTTATATAAATTTATATAAATATAGGGATATACGTGTAACTCACGTATTGCTATACGTACATGCACAAGAGCTCGCGCGATGCAGTGCACTGAGATTGAACTTAAGACATTTTCGTAACCTATTGGATTTACAATTACTTCCACCTTACGACTTTATATTTATAGAAATAAGATATCAAGAGACTATATTATCCAGTCGAGTTACTTTTTTCGATTAACGTAACATGCGTTTGATAATTTTTAGATAATAATTTTTTAAATAATAATTTTTAGTATTTTGATTAACAGAAAGAGGACAAGCAGATTATTTCTATTTTATGATATTATATTTTTCCATGTTATAAACACCAAAGATGTTGATACTTCTTCCGTGTGTCGACTACAATACGTACATTTTATTTAAGTCTGAAACATCATAAACTCTTTCAACAAAGACGTTTTTTATTTATAGATGTGGGGTTTCGTGGAGCGAGGAACATGTCTCTCTGGACTGCAGCGAATGCGGTGGCTATTCCCTTCAGCGGCCGTGTCCACTTTGTGACGGACGTTGTCGCACCTCGTGGAAACGCGACCTTACTATGGTATATATCTGTTTCTTCTCTTAACTGTAATATACTCTGTAAACGCCGTAAAACGAGGACTCATTGCAAATCTGCTTCCTCTCGAAAAATAAATAATATTATTTTTTTGATCCGAGCACCGTGAAACTAATGACAATTGATAATATGACTAATGACAATTAATAATGTTAGGTATGTCTCGACAAAGAATTAAAATAGAAAAAAGCATAATACAGAATATTATAGAATAATAAAATCAATTTTTATGTTTTAATCAGATGTACGATATTAGCTGTAAGACGAGTTAGTTGCACTCTTATCGATTTTGCGCATGACATCTATAATAGCCTCGTGTTACCATGAAGGTCGTATTAACGACTGCCTTGTTCGCGATAAGTTCTAAAAAGTTGGTTATGCGAAGCAGTCGATAAATGCTGAGCTTAAGCAATAAAGCTTTTTCAGCTCCTTTTTTAAATCAATAAATGAAGATCAAGAAATTGCATATAAGAATACAACGAAGAATGAACATGATGTAAATAGCTACATAAACAAAGAATATACAAAATTCTATAATAAATATAAAATTTTAAGTAGAAAAAATGAGTTTCTAAAGAAATAGATATTTTAAAAATAGAAGAACTATGATTTTTTTTTTTTTTTATCAGGAAGTATACAAGTTCTATAAATTATATTGTAACTCTCTATGAACAATTAGGACTAATGAAATTGCAATTGATATCGGTATATTAAGAATGGCGTAACTGTCTGTCGTAAAAAGAATTATGTATGTATATATAGCTATAATTTAATATAGTTAATATAGTTATAGCTATAGTTATAGCTAAAATGTTCATCTATTATAGAGATCATTATAGTATAATAAAATGAATGAATCAAGAATATAGAAAGATCAATTTTTTATTTTACAGTCGCACGCCAGTGGTAAAGCAAGATGGATTGGTGAATGTGGATTAAGTTGCGGTCCTTCCATCGAGGAGCCATTGGTGCCCGCGTTGGAAAAACTACGAGCCACATCGTGAACGATGTTCAGCAGCAAATGCATAGAGAGACGTCGTCGTGTACCGTCAACCATGCACAAGACTTAATCCATCACCATCCATATAGCGTCACCCCACTACCATTGTGCGAATCGGAAATGTGTGTGAATGTGGATTTCGGATGTATAAATGATACATTATGTTCCTGAGGAGCGAGAACGGAACGGACAACATCGAACAATGAAACCCGTTCTTCTTCCATGGCTTCATGTTTGATGATGCATTACCATGAACGGTCGATTAGCGAAGAATCTTCTGAGAGCTTAAGCGAAGGTCACCGTCTTCATCGTCATCGTGAATTCAAGAGTCATTTGGGTTTAAAAAGGCGAAGAGTTCTACCGCGTAGAATTTTCGCTGCTGACGATTGCTTCTTGATAGATCAAGAAATATGATACAATACCACGTTCGATCTCTTTGTATTACTAGAAATTTTGAATCGCAATTTCATTGGGAATATATATATATATTAGCCGCTGAAACTTTAATTCAATTAATAGTTAAAATGATTTCGCCTCTCAGAAACAATTGACCGACAACAAATTGATACAGCTGTGTGCTTTTGGAACAATTAATCAGCGCTGTAATTACATTTCGTTGATAGCGGTCGGTTAGCGGATCTCCCGTTAATCGATAAATATTGGTGCAACGTTGTTTGAATTCGGTACATAAGTTTTTATATATCTTTCACTACAATGAAACGATGCTATATTTTGGCAAAAGTAGCGAGAAAATACTTATTCGAAATGGTAGTAGAGCGTGAATAAGTAGTTCCAAAATGCGCGCGTATGCGCGTATATCACGGTGTTTTACGGATCTGCAATAAGTATTTTCACGCTTAGTTTGTGACGAAAAACTACGATTTAGACTTTTCTTTATTAGCTACTGTAAATTTGGTCTCGAATACACGCAACTTTCGAGGTTTAAGTACCATTTTACGAGATTATAAAGCAAAATAAATTTCTCTTATTAGATCAATTTGTAAAAAGATAGTATCTTGGATCAGTGTAGTTTAAAGGATATGAAACGAGAAGATTAATATCTGAAAGAATGGCATATGTATTTATTATTAGATTTACGGAATCAAAATTAGGAGTTAAATTTTAATTGAAAGCTGGGTAAACTATATCTTTTTTGAAAATAACATACGTTATATTCGAATAATTGCTTGATAATTAAGAAGAACTTGCAATATAACGCGCAAGAAGAGTTTATCTAAAATTTGAAGACGTATTAATTTCAGACAAAATTAATTAACCTAATCCATAACCTCACATCAATCTAACGTCATAGACATATACCATTAAATTATAAATGGAAGCTTTCTATGGTATACGATGGAAATACGTACAGAGTGGTGAAAGATTGATTTCATAGAGATATAGAAACTTCTGTATATTATACTAAATATAATACGTCTTCATTTGCGATTGCACTCTTACATGATGGTGCTAAGTGCCAAGAAACACAAAAATTAACCTAAGAAGCAGAACTGCGAAAAAATCAATCGGTATAGAAAGCTAGTAAACGTGAATTAAACTTCTTTTTATTTTACGTACAACAATTTTATTGTAAAATACGATTTTAGATTTGTCAAGTTAAAAAAAAAAAAAAATAGCTAAATATACGTCACTCTCTACTATTTTCCACGTAATAACATGTTTCTACTCCGTTTTAGCTAAATAATGTATATGTAGCTTACATGAAAAAAAAAAAAACGATCAAAGAGAAGCATTTATGTTGGTGCCAATAATTTTATTGAATTTATACCATTTCATTAATTTCTTAAACCGTTCACCGAAATGTTTTTAATATTAGTTTTCGTGAAATGATTGTATAATTTATGTACGATTCGTTTCTGAACATATCTGTATATTTCTTGACGGTGTAATATTTCGTATGCGAGAACATGTTCATCAAGTCCATGCTCATTTATATTAAACTATAACTCGTGAACATTTTCTGAAGTATTAGCCTAGCTGCAAGCTTTAGTTTAATGCTTTAGAAGAAACGTTTGGTAGCAATTTTTATTTAATCAATAAAATTCTTATTTATGACCAAAACATTAAAATTATTATTATGGGTTTAATAAACGATATTCGTCAAAAAAAAAAAAAAAGTTGGTGTTATTTATAAACACAAAATAACAATAAATAACACAAGACATATATATACAATACAATAATCATACATATGAAAAGTAAAATTTTACACATACAAGACACGCATAATTTACGCAGCAGAATAATTTTTAATAAAAATAATATAGTGAATAAAAAGGAGTATACGAAGGTTTCTCTTTTATTGACAATTTTATGTACATTTTTATTATGCTGTGTAGCATTCCACTCGTGTTGAATTATATCAAAGTACATTATTCTGTTTATGCACTTTCTTATTTCAAGATTACTTTTTTTTTTTTTTTTTTTTTGTATATTTCATGAAATATATAGTACGATAAAAATAACACTACCGTAATAGCCAACGTAGAAACAGATTGATCACCAAAGAAGATATAAACCATACTATATATTGAATGCTGAAATAAGTACTGAAATAAGCACTGAAATAAGCAATCCAAACCAAAAACACGGACAAAATTGTGCTATATCAGAAAAGAACGAATTTTTGCTATCGAATATCAAATACTGGGAAGTTTTGATCACAAACACTTCAAGTCTAGTTGTTGCTCTTTAATTAAGGCTGTTTCTATATTGACCTGAGAAATTTAAGTATATAGCCGCATTGAAAGTGGCATACTTTTGCTGTAAAACTTTTAGAGAATATCAACTCAACAAATTATCGTACAAAATATCTCCATTATATAGCTCTTAACATTATTGGGTACAATTTGCAAAACTGTTCGGTAGAAAAAGACATTATTCCGACTGAGAATTACACAAAGGGACAAATACTGAAAAGACTGCATAGAGGTAAGGGCAACGTTCCTCCTTAAAAAATCTGTGCGTGAAATTATTTGCTGCCTAAATCACGCTAAAATATTTTACTATTTAGTTTACATAAACGCAGCACTGATTTGCTAAGAGATCGGTCAAACTCTTCTTTGAAATAATAAAGAGAATCTCAGCACCATTATCCTACAAGGACAACTAATCTTGCTTGCAACGCGTGCAAGCATTGACAAGAATTACACTTTGGTGTACGACATGGTTCACGTGCAGTAATAAATAAAGTTGCTGCATTGTAATGATAGGACATTGGTAACTTCTTCTCGTCGATCGTTCCGTCCTGTACAAAAATTGAACAATTGTATAGACAATTTTACAATACATGACCACGAACAAATTTCATTAAAAGACTAGGACAGGCTAAAATTATATATTTACTTCGAACAGAATTCTAGTAGGAACGAATTGCAGGTGGAACCGTCGCACATTCTTGTTCATCTAGAGTATTATCTATGACTGGTCTGAACTCAATAGACACCTGAAAAATTTAGTTTAATTTAGTAAGCTATTTAAAAAGAAAGTGAATATAATTTGTATATAACTCGATATTTACTTCGCCTGTTCGAGGGTTGATTTTTGTAAGTGTGTGTTTTCGCCAATGTTGATCCAGTGATTTGGGCTCCTGGTCTCCTATCGGTTTACTATAATCGTATTCATCGATTCTATCTCTAAAATCTTCACGCGCGTGAGCCCCACGACTTTCTTTCCTATTTTCCGCAGCTACTATTGTTTGCATAGCATTGATCATTAAGTTTTGTAATTCGAGAGATTCTACAAGATCAGAATTCCAGATCATAGATTTGTCCGACACCTTCAGATCGCTCAACTTGTTGTATAAAGCAGACATCTTCTGACAGCCTAACATAGAATTAAAAAATATTTTAGCTTTAAATCGCTACTTACAATATTTTCACAACAATTCTAAATTAAATTTTCAATTGAATTTCTACCTTCTTGTAATGTTTCAGCTGTTCTGAACACGGCTGCATGGGTTTGCATAGTTTTCTGCATGTTTAATCTCAATTCTGCTGTAGATATACTGCCATTTGCATTTCTAACCCAATCCAAATTTGCTACACTTTCTTCTCCAGCATTCTAAAAACATATATTAATCACAATAAACGGGTTTTGCATTACACTAATCGATAAACATTGCAAAAACATGTTACTAACAGGTTTCAGAGGACCAATCATTTCTCCTGGCTTATTTTCCATTGCGATTGTTTTAGCACAAGCACGACCAAACACAACTAAATCTAATAATGAATTTGCACCAAGACGATTGGCACCATGAACAGATGCGCAAGCTGATTCTCCACAGGCATATAGTCCAGGCACAACTGTATCCTGGTCATTTTTTCTTGTTAGAACCTGACCTTTGTAGTTTGTAGGTATTCCTCCTATATAATCAAATTTTTAATAATATGAATTGTTGTGTGTCTTTCTTTTAGGATCGAAATTTTTAAAGAAAACTGGCTACATACCCATATTATAGTGTACCGTAGGTATAACAGGAATAGGTTCTCTTGTTACATCAACTCCAGCAAATATCATTGCTGTTTCTGAAATACCAGGTAGCCTGGCTGCTAACTGTTCAGGAGGTAAATGATGGAGTTGCAAATAGATATGATCTTTCTCTGGACCAACACCTCTAAATAACATTAAGTCATATCGATAAATAAACCATTGTTAATCTCATATAACTCTTTTATAAGCTATCAAAAAATTATGCAGTTAGTGTATCTAAATTTTTAGTGATGAAATCAAATAAATCAATATAAATAAATTTAAACTATGTTTATAATAGTTTTTATCTGTTTCTATCACAAGGATTTTTAAGATTTCACGATTACTTAGTAGAGAAATGACCTAAATGTTTGATATAAACAGAAATAAATCGTATAATGGATATTCAGTGCAGATGGTGAAAGAATTTTTCATTTATTTTGCCTCGAAGAAATTATGTATTTCCACTTTTTGTACGATTTCAGAATAATCTATACGTATGTGTATATTTATACGACTTACCTGCCTTCCCGGATTTCTATAGTCATAGACCTAGATACAACGTCCCTAGAGGCTAAATCTTTCGCGACTGGAGCATAACGTTCCATAAACCTTTCACCTTCACTGTTAACGAGATACCCTCCTTCACCGCGACTACCTTCTGTGATGAGGCAACCAGCTCCATATATTCCTAAAATAAGAAATAATATTATAAATATATATGATAAACGAATGTAGAAATCAAATCAACGTTTGCACATTATTTTGTACCAGTAGGATGGAATTGCACGAATTCCAAGTCCTGATTTGGCAAATTGGCCCTAGATATCATTGCAGTGCCATCACCGGTGCATGTATGAGCAGATGTGCAAGAAAAATATGCACGACCATAGCCTCCGGTTGCTAGTACTGTGTTTTTAGCGTGAAAACGATGGAGTGTACCGTCCTCCAAACAAAGAGCAATCACGCCTCTGCATTCTCCATCCTCCATTAGTAAATCCAGAGCAAAGTATTCGACAAAATAGTTGCACTCATAGCTTAATGATTGACCGTATAATGTATGAAGTAGAGAATGACCTGTCCTGTCTGCTACGCAACAACATCTGTGAGCTTGACCACCTTTCCCAAACTTCAGGGATTGTCCACCAAAAGCACGTTGATATATTTTGCCTAAAATAAGAATGATTATTTCAGAAAAGTTTTCATTTTGATACTACATATACCATAATAAGGTCACCTTTTTGCGATTAATATATCTGATTATTCTATAAATTTATAGAATGTTTTATCTATAAATTTACGTTTTATCATTACAAATATCATTCTGAAATTGAAACTATACAACAAATAAGCATATTCACATTACTAGTAAGAGTACAACAGTACCTAGGTATCAGCTGGAAATGACATAATGAGGTCGTAAATTGAGGCATTTAAGGGGATATAAGGAGCTCGAATTGTGGGTGACGCTTGTTCAGGGCTGTATAATAAAAACTCAGAATTATTTCTTCCTTTCAAGTAGGTATGTTGGCGGTAGAGAATTCTCTGACAACCCTGGCCATAGGATGCATACGGCCCTGAGTGCGGCTAGATCAATCGATATCACCGTTTAATGTTTTACGTTTTAATTTACGACCTCGCTATATCGCTTCCAACTATGATACGTGGCAACCGTAAAATGTGATTTGTTATTTTTAAATGTCAATTATAAATTCTTATCAATACCGTTTTTGATAGTTATAAATTTTGGTAGTAATAATACCTACGTCATTAGAATAACAGGTTCGTGAGTAAAAAATGCTTAGGTATTACCATAAGCATTAAAAAATTACGAATTATATGGATTTCAACTATGGATAAAAATATAAAACAGAAGCAGCAAAATTATAATGGATCTGCTGAAAAGAATCGCAACGACGAAGAGTATAAAACAGATAATCAGATTCAAAAAATAAAAGAATCTGAATCAAATTATAGACTGAAGTCAAATAAGTAATTTGTAGACTTTTAGATATTCTTATGACTGATTTGTTACAAATTGATTAATTAATTATCATTGTATAAACAATTACTGTCTATATTTAATATTTGTATAGTTCAAATCAAAGAAACCATTCTCGCTCTCGTTCACCATGTAAGGATTCTAAACAATGGATAAGTTCAAATGCTTTCATAAATTTTGTTCAGGACTTCAGACAAGTAATTAAACATATAAAAAAATCTATTTCCGCTTATCAATTAAAAAAAAAAAAAAAAAAATTACATTTGCAGAATCTTACTGGTGTTAGAAGTACAAAAATATTCCAGATAGCTGGTGAAAGATGGAAAAAGATGCCTTTTGAAGAAAAACAACCATATATAAAGGCAGCTACGAATATTAAAAATAGAAGGCAAAATCAACAAAAGATCGAAAACATAAATAACGTTGTTAATACGAATACAGAACAACCAAAGAGCGAAGATACACAAAAGCAAGAAAAAACTGGCAAGAGAGAAAGAAAGAAAAGGGTTAATAATTTGTTTGCTTAAAATAACTAAAACCTTCTATCTCTTTATACAGTATGTATAGTGTAGGTCTTTAATTATAGGAACCAAGAAAATCTATTAAGAATAAAAGTAATACTGAATCAGATAATGAATCGATCTCTTCTGGTACAACAGCCACAAATACAAGTGAAGATATGTCGGATACGAGTTCATAAATACAATACAATCAGTTATATAAATTTGACGGTATTTATAACCAATTGATGTTTTGATAAATTTTCTCATTGTGTAACTTGTTATTAAGAAGAGTCAAATTTTTCATATATAATAAAATTTTTCATTTATATTAAAATATATTTATGATCCGTGCAAAATTTAAAATGATACATTTACTTTTTATATAAAACATACAACGTTGCCTATATTCTATAAACGATATTACCATCTGAAGTTCGACTGAAAGGCATGCCACAATTCTCCAATTCAATGACTGCCTTTGGCGCTTCACGTGTCATATAATGAATAGCATCCTGATCACCCAACCAGTCAGATCCCTTAACTGTGTCATACATGTGCCACTGCCAGTTATCTTCCTCCATATTACCCAAAGCAGCATTGATACCTCCTTGAGCAGCAACAGTATGTGACCTTGTAGGAAATAGTTTAGTAATGACCGCTGTCTTGAATCCTTCAGCGACCAAGCCATAAGCTGCACGTAATCCTGCTCCACCAGCACCCACAACAACAGCATCATAAGTATGATCTACTAATGGATAATGCTTAGAAACATTGTCTGAGATTTTTGCAGCCTTGCCATCTGGTGTATAATGAAGTTTACGATTTGTAATGACCGGCAATCCAAATTTGTTCTGAAATAACATGAAAGCATGATAAAAAGATTGGTTAGGACAAATAGATATCACATGTGATAATTATACAAAATCATGACTGAATCTTATATCTATAGTGTCTGTACATAGCAAGTGTGTGTATACATAGGCTTATACATATACATATACATATATATATATATATATATATAGCATAATCACATTGCATTAATACTCTATTTATAAAACACGAAACAGTTTTAGAAACTGAATTCAAAGAAAGTAAGGTGACACTGTTTAAATCGTTACAAAACGCAATTCGATTTAATAAATGATTTGGCCGTAGTTTAATACGTAACATGTCACTCGTGATATAGTGATTTTTAGTGACATTGCAACATCAACGATATCTGACCGAAGATTTAATCTCGAATAATATTTTTCGTAATAAGACTACATCTTGACAAATTTTCTTTAAAGATACATAAAAATAAACCTAATTTACAATAATTCTTAAAAATTTGTTGTGATAACAATAGTTTGCTAGTATTGTGATAGAAATATGATAATGATATGTAAAATTATGTAATTGATTAAGACGCGTGATTGTCCTGTATCATAAACAAGGTTAATTGCATTTCGTTCAATTTCATCAAAACGTACTGAGATATATTAATGGGCTATTATTTATTGAATGTATCATATAAATGGTTAAAAAGTTGCTATATACCGCAAAGTAATTATCCTTATCGAATTGAAAATGTTTTCACAATGAGGCCATAGAATAGAGGTATGTATTACCCGATAAACATCATTTACCATATGGAGGCTAAGAGAAATATGTTGGCGATAAGTTTTTTGTCCTATACTAGATATACTGCATTTAAATTTCAATTTTATACACTTTTAATCATACTAAAGTCATGTTGAAAAGAATGGTTAGTGGTTATAAAATTGAATATTTAATACGAAACAAATTAATAGAATGAAAGCCAAGTAATTATCTAAAACAGATCTATCACGCTTTTATCTGCGATTAATATAGTACGATGAATATAAAAGAAGAAATTCGAAGGCGGTAAAGTTAACGAATTAACATATGAAATGATATTTAAAGAGTGTAATTTCGCGCTAATGTCAGTTTCCCGTGCCGGTAGTTTATCCGCAATTATAATTAAACTTCTAAAGTAAGATACGGCAATTGTTTTCATTGTCACGTATTTAAGGTCGATATCAAGACGAAGAATAGACCAAAGAATGTTTGTTTACTGAAGATAACGGAAATTAGAATCGTTGTTATCTACTTTGCAGTGAAAATCATGATTATTGTGTAGGCCGGCTATTGTGGGGTGGCGCGTACGAAATGAAAGAAGTGCGGTAAGAAAAGACATTCGACGTTAGAATCGTCTGCTAAACGTTCTCCTGTCTAGCTTGAATTTATTTCAATCACTATTATTTTAATCAGCGTGTTTCCAGCATTTATTTATTCATGATTTTTAGATAGTTTCAAAAGGCTGATGTTTATAACGAAAAATATTTTGCGAGATAATCGATACAGGTATTCGTTAAGACATGTTAGTAAACTTACGTAATTGATCAACGCCGAGTATTATATAGCAGGTACATCATTGTTAGATTAAAAATTATATAACTTAAAGAAAATCGACTTACCAACGTCGTTGTGGGAGGATTTCTCGCCAGTAAAGACGACAGCTTCAAAAGACCGCTCATCTCGGTATAATGTCACTTGTTCAGGTGAAAATGTTATTATTAACAGTGACACGCGCACCTCTTTGTTGAATGCGCGATTCGGCTTCACCGTGTAAATGCTAATATTTGTTAACTTCACTCCCGCACTTCTCACACGGCGACGTGAAGTGTACAAGTCGGTTGAGTACCGACTACTGGCGGAAGCTTCCTGACGAATATCAGTGCTGCCAATCCTATCGTCACGAGATAACCTCATTTGCAAGGTACTCGCTAATTTTTTACTTCAATCTCGTTGTTTTTCATTCATACACTTTGTCTGTTTTTAGCGTTTTTAACGTATAATTGTTTTAATATTGATTCTTCGTCCTTCGAAATTTCAAAGTTAACGCCGCAAATAATAGTTAACCGTAGGCGGGAAAATTAAACGATACCGCGAAAGAAATCAAGCGGTTCTCATTTCACTTTACATACGATGGGGTGTTAACGGTATTTTGAATTATGTAGCTATACGAGTGCGTGGGTTCTAAAGGGAAAGTAACTCGATATAATCTGTGTAATGTACATCATTTACCTGCGCTCTAAGGAATAAATATTAAACCAAAAAGTCTAAACAATTCAAACTCTATCGATAAATCACTACAAGTAGGCATCGATATAAATTAAAAATGCTAGTGAAAGTTACAGAACTTTGACAATAGAGAGGTAAATCTATTCATATTTGTATATAGTCGTTGTTTTTTTAAATTTAAATCTGGCCATTCATTACTTGGTGAAACATCGATCATACCAAGTTGGTTTCAAAATGTACACATGTACTACGATGTTTCGGAAAACTTCAGAATCTATGATTGTTTGTGTTTCGAATTCCACAGCCATTGATTTCGTAAAAATTCTCACGCTTTACGAGGTTGCTAACACAGCTGCTAACGGTGCCTATGCTTAACCGAGCTTTATTTCCTGTAGTACGGGGAGAAAGAAAAAAAAAAAAAAAAAGAAACGAGAAAGATTTGTTGTACTCCGGGGTTAGCGGTACAACGCATGTTTCGTTTCCCTATTGGTTGATTCTTTGTAGGCTCGTCTCCATATACATAGGTAAATCTTATATCGTATGGTGGGGTGTCACACGGTGTAACACATACAGGCACCTTAGTCAGATGTTACCAATACAATAGCTGATCAAGCGTTGGTAGGTGTAGGAATGTAGGAGTATGGTTTACGAAACAAATTAGCTTGCACCGACTCGTATATAGCTAGTGTGAGTATTCATTGTTCATGTTTAAATGTATACGAGTTCTACAGATACGATCTATTCGTTAAATTTTTTAAGTTTTCAATAGAAAACGTTATTATATAAATATGTTAAACATATAAAATGTTGTGTGTACGTGTAATAAAAAATGAATACTTTCTTTCATATTATTTTATTGTATTATTACACGTTATATCCGACAACAATAAAATTATTTGATATGTTTTCGAATAAACTTTTGCATGCTGATAAGCTTTGTCCTTCGTTGTTTCTGATCAGTTATATTCTGGTTTTTCTAATTGTTCCGAACATTTTATCTTATATTTATTTATGGAAAAATAAGAATTTTAAACAACATACACTTTAGATTCATTGGACATTGTTTTCTAAATTCAGAGTCATTTGTATCGAACACAGCTTTTTATTTTGTAAATAGTCAAGAAATAAAACGTAATTACTTCCAGAACAATTCTGAAAAATATAATTCAACGAGATGTTCTTTAAATATTAAATTCTGAATGAAAAATAAAATAGATCGATGTAAGTAGCTCTGTTATTTACTTATCAACTAATCATCATCCAAATTTAACGAATATCGATGTGAAATAATTTCTCTTTGCCGAAAATATTCGAGGGCAACGGTAGCTAATTTTTAATCGTGTTACAATGTCCGATAGTGGTCGTAAACAATGCGAAGAATGGCTTTCACTCCGGCAGGAGGACGAGATTCCTCGTCATTAAGTGATACGTTTCGTTGATTGACTATGCAAAATAAGGTGACAGACAGGTCCGTGCCTCCGGTTGGAATTAATTACAGCAATTTCGACACATCGACACATCGACACATCGACACAGTGAACGATATTTGTATAAAATATTAAACAAGAGCCACGTTCAAACAACGAAATCTGCAGGTTTGTTGTTTTAGTGATTTCAAGATTGAAACATGGCTCATATCTGGATTATTAATCATGTCAATACAAAGAATGTTGATAATATTAGTAATATTATTAGCCGTGTTAAGTTAGAAAAAAAAAAAAAAGAAAGAAAAAGAAAGGAAAAAGAGAAAAGAAAAAATCAGGCGAAAAAGGAGAAAGGGAAGAATCGTAATGGGATTTAACAATCGTATCAATATACTCGAATCGATGGAGGAACATGTCGAGCTTCTGTTTCGTCCAGTGTCGTGTCGATGACAGGACGATAAGAAATGCTGATCTGTAAAGGTGTAAATATTTCTGATATCTCAATTGATAAAAAGAATACAAAATTATCATGTTATGTAACCTCGCGAGTTTAAATATAATTGGCGATAAAGTTTCAAAATTCGGTTCAAATGCAGAGTTACGCTCGTATATTTCATTTTTAATTTAGAAATAAAATTTCAAACATTTATTATTTAATTTTATTTGATCATGATCGAAAAATCATTTAATAAAAATCATTGCGCCCCCGCTAAAACATAATAATAGGAATATGATATTAATAATAAATCGATGATATAAAGTAAAAGCGTTGACTATAGAAAGCTAAAGTTATCAATAAACAAAATAATTCTGTCGGGAAAAGTATACCATTGAGGCGCCAACATGCATTGATATGCCGTGAAATAAGTGATAAAGGAAAATAGGAAATCCCGATAACTTACCGATCCATCTGGTCGGGACCACGTGAGTGTATGTTTGCGCCAATGCTCAGCATATGATCGTTTCTTCTGACCTTCGAGCGGTTTCGAGTAGTCGTATTCATCGATTCGTTCCTGCAAATATAATTTTCGTTCGATATCGTCGTGAATATTAGCCAGCTGTAGATCGAACTAAATATTAGATTAAACAAAGATATAAATACTTTGAAATCATCCCGAGCATGAGACCCTCGAGACTCTTTCCTGTTTTCGGCCGCGTAAACGATGTGCATACAAACCAACATCATGTTTTGTAATTCTATGGCTTCTACCAGCTCTGTGTTCCAGATTAAAGATTGGTCTTGAACCTAAAACAATTCGACAACGTTATAAGTTTCAAATCTTTCTAATTCTTGACACGTATTAATCGTATCAGAAAATTTCTTTTATTCCTGATATATGTTAATTTATCGTTGAAAACGCTTAGCCATTAACACTTAACCATTGCTTAATGCCTTATCTGTTCCTGACTCCTACTTATTAATCGTATCAAACACAAATCAAACCTATTGTTATTTTATATTTTCGGCATAATGTCTTAATAAATTATTTACGAGGCTGTGTTTACATAACTCTACGTAGCAGATCGGCGAGGCTGCCTCGCGCTATTTCTATATAGCTTAATATTCTTTTCTTTCTTCCGTTCATGTCGACATGGTCTGATGAGAAAAACTTGAGACAGTATATCGTACGATGGATAAAACGGATTAAATGTCGAGAAGCTGAAGACCTTATAACTCAATCTTACATAAATGCAACATTTCGATCAATTCACCTACACATATATCCGGCAAGTCGCAGGTAAAGAGTCGCGTCATCTCACGACATCCTCGTTGTAATACATCGCAGGTTCTGAACACCGAGCAATACTTGTGCATAGTTTGCTGCATCTCTTCTCGCAGCTCGGCGATAGGAATACAACCTTTTGCATAACGAGTCGCGTCGAAGCGGCAAATAGACTCCTCGCCAACAATCTGTACACATACGTAAGTATATAATTGAGTATAGTTATAAGAGAAAAAATAACGATAGGATGTTAATAATAGCCAGTATTTTGTTTCATTGTTTGATTCAATTGCGTTTGAGTTTTATTATTGAAAGATGAACGAGGGATTATGAATAAAAATTGGTTAAACCTGTCGGCACAAATGATTTTAATATAAACGTAGATCGTTGTTGGTATTACAAACTTTCCAATGACAACATCGAGCTTTAATTTTTAATTCAGATAGAGAATTATTATGTACGTAGAGACGTCACATACACGTAAATGAGAATAGTTGTGTATGATTAACAGAGGAAAAATCACAATAGGATATTAATAATAATAGGCAGCATCTTACGTTCAATTGTTCAACTTGAATCATCGATTCGAGTTTCACTATTCAGAGTTGAATGTTTTTATCGCAGGATGATGATGTTTCACTTTTGTCTGAGATAACAGATCTTAAAATCGAAGCATTTAACGTATTTAACTAAGTTTACCGATGAGTATTTCATATACAGAGTGGATGTATTATAATACAAATAGCCATAGCATAGCATATTGTATAATTTTTGTAAATAAAAAAGACTATGTGAAATTATAATACGCGAAGGAACATAATTTTGTATTCCAGAACTCGTTAAGTATTCCGTGTCACGTATAACGAACCATCGAGAATAAATTGTGCTCTTACGGATGGTAAGTCCTCGTGACGTTCTCCAGGCCTGGTCATGCAGTCGATCTGATCGGAGATTGCCTTGCCAAAAACGACTAACTCCAGAAGGCTATTGGCGCCTAACCGATTGGCCCCATGGACAGACACGCACGCGGTTTCACCTGCTGCCCAAAGTCCTTCGATCACGCTATCTTCCTCGTTTTCTCGCGTCAGAACCTTGTAGGCACAGTTACCAACCAAGCGATTCATGCTTCGTGCGTAGTTTAGTTTAGCGAAGGGCGTTCTAACTACTCACCTGTGCTCGCCAGTTCGTGGGTATGCCGCCCATATTGTAGTGCACTGTGGGAATGATAGGTATCGGTTCTTTTTCTACATTCACGCCGCTGAAGACCCAGGCTAAATGCGAAATCCCTGGTAGTCGCGTGCGTATTGTTTCTACTGGCAAGTGATGTAGTTGCAAAAATACATGGTCTTTCTTCGGGCCTACACCTCTGCAATGGAATAAATTTCATGGAAGTCACAAGGATACAGTAGTTTCGTGCTAATAGAAGGAGACGATCTTTATGCGTTTAATTTTGCGAGTTAGGTTCGTTCGAATAATGTGGGACTAACTTTCATAGGATCGTTATTAAAGTACAAATGTGGAAAGTATAAATTGTATATATCGATATAAGTTATTTATATATTTATATAATATTATATAACCTATATCAAAGATATAATTATATAAATGAACAAAATAAATAAATATATGTATATAGACTTATATGTAAATTATGTATACGTATGTTTCTTAAAATATTTAGATATATGAATATCATTGAATTTCTTACAAATCATCTTACATAATAAGTATAAAAAGTGTTATTTCTTATCAAGAAAACTTGAGGTTATCTCAGAGATTAGAACTTTGCGTCGGACTTATGATGTAATGAAACTTTTCCATCTTTTTCTATCTATGACCTGAACATTATTTCGTGTGCTAGTATATAAATATTGTATAAATGGATAATTTAATGTACCTACAAAGTATTAGATAATTTAATATGTCTACAGTGGTAAGTCTTCTTTCTCGTTCAATAGTTTTACCAAAGGTCAATATAGAAATCTCTTTTAAATTCTGATAAATGAGAGAGAAGATATAAGAAAATAGACATAACGGGACTGGGTAAAAACAAATCTGTGTTCATAAAGTAACGGCGCCGGAGAGCACCGAAGAGTATGGTATGTCTCGTTATACGGTACAACTCCATTTATCTTGTCCAGCTCACGAAAAAGTATATTTGTGAAGAATTAAGATCGCTTTAATATTCCAAATGTTAAAACCTAAGATATTAAGCGATAAAAGTCGCGGATGTATTTCACATTTTAATTGAATTTGACAGTGCGTATTTCTATTAAATGTATCGTAATTAATGCATATTGAATTATTTTCTTTTATTCGTACAATCTTGAGACTATTCGCTTGTGGTATGTATCACTTTAAACATTCCACCTATAGCTAGAGTTTATATTAGGTCGTCCGGAAAGTTTCTTTCGTTTTATAAGGAAATAATGGATGGACAATATTTATCGTTTTATATCATTTTATCGAATCACGTACGATCCATTTTGTTCTATCAAAATAAAAATCACAACGTTCGACAGATTAGGTTTCATGTTCGTGTAACGATGCGTTGTTGCAAAAGACGTGTCTGTAAAAGAAAGACCACTTTTCGGACAACCTAATATAATCATGGTTCACTGATTTTCCCCACTACCAGTGAATTCCAAGTAATAGGAATTCACGTCCAGATGAAAGTTTAATTTCTAAGTTTAATCATAAGTTAACCTTTATGTGTAATAAGTAAAAATCAAATAAATGGAGTTTTATTGTCGAGCATGGCCGCGAAAGTGTTAAACATATTCATAGAATTTCCAATATGCTTCACCTTCCTTCGAATATTTCCATTGTTATTGCTCTGGATACGATATCGCGAGACGCGAGGTCTTTCGCGTTCGGCGCGTATCGTTCCATGAAGAATTCTCCTTCAGAATTGAGCAGTTTCCCGCCTTCTCCACGGCTACCTTCTGTTATCAAAATGCCGCTGCCGTATATTCCTGGCGGAAAAATCGACTGGTTAAGCGGGGAAAGCTATTGCCCTCGCGGATTCTGTTTTCCTTTTTGCTACGCAAATACCGGTTGGATGAAACTGGATGAACTCCATATCTTCAAGGGGCAATCCTGCTCTGGAGGCCATCGCCATACCATCTCCGGTGCATACGTGTGCCGCGGTGCAGGACAGGTAACATCTTCCTGCTCCTCCTGTAGCCAATACCTGGAAAAGGTGTCAGCTTGTTTATCGGCTCGATATTTAATGCTCGCGTTTAACGACCCGTCGCGCCGTTCCCTGGTTTCATGGGATAACATGGTGTAACACGATGCTAAGGATATCGTGTCTGAAATTTTTCAAACGCGAAAACCACGATGAAACGTGGCATGCATGGGATTTATGCATATATTTAGTAAACAATTTGCAAAGCGTTTTCTTTCCTCGTTCCTTTCACTTATTTTATCAAAAAATATCATTTCAATGCGCACGATGTTATAAAATTAAAAGAACCGCTTTGTATACCGTCATGCAGCAAATATTTTAACTCTATTAATCAAAGATCAATGTTTACTGTATGATGAGCCCTGAAGCGATGCAGAAGTCCGGTTTCTAGTTCCCATGCTAAAACTCCCTTGCAGCATCGTCCGAACATAAGAAGATCGAGGGCAAAGTACTCGACGTAATAATGGACGTCGTAACGGAGGCTCTGCCCATATAAAGTGTGTAGTATTGCGTGACCGGTTCTATCCGCGGCGGCACAAGTTCTGTGAGCTTGACCACCTTTTCCAAACTTTAACGATTGCCCACCAAATGCACGTTGATAGATTTTTCCATCGTCCGTACGGCTGAAGGGACAACCTAAAATTCGCACTTGTATTAACATTTTTTATTTTATTCCTTATTTATCTTATTTCATCAAAGAAGCTGCATTTGGTACTTAAAAAATTACCATAATTTTCGAGTTCATAAACTGCTCGAGGTGCTTCTCTTGTTAGGAAATGTATCGCATCCTGATCTCCTAGCCAGTCGGATCCTTTAACGGTATCATACATATGGTAAAGCCAATTATCCTCCTTCTCGTCGATAGCAGCATTTACTCCACCTTGAGCGGCGACAGTGTGAGATCTTGTAGGAAATAATTTTGTGACCACTGCCACGCGGTAACCCTTACTCCCTGTTCAACAAAAGCACGAAAACAAGATCGTTGAGAATTGATAATTAAAGAATAATGAATTTTCCAGCTTTATGTGGTAGATTAATGGCAGATAATGAACATAATAAATAATACATTCATTAAACTAATATGTGCAATGTTTAACACGTTCAAACTAGTGTGATCCACCGATGGGCCGCAACCTGCACTTTCATTTGGCGGCGTGGATCACCGGTGGGTGAAAATGTTATTTAATGAGAACTGGAACAAAATATAAATGTTATTGGAGAAGGTGAGTACGAAAAAGTATGTCGGCTCGAACGTGTTACGTAAACAAACTTCTTGGGTTGGCTAACTCTATTTAATACGATCTGACTGACCGGCGGGCCGGTGATCCACGCTGCTAGATGGAAGTGCAGATTGTGGCCAACCGGTGAATCACACCAGTCAAATCTCATTTACATGATTTATGAATTAAAAAATAGTTCATATTTTCAATTTCCCTCTCGAGTTGACTATGGAATTATGCAATGCATGTGCAACAAAACGCATAATTACTTTTTTAACCTGACTTATAAGATAACAGCTTTTTTTGCTGCGGATTATGAGGATGGGTAATATATTGTTTTAATTTAATTCTCGAGTTATATGGAATGTGCTTGTGATTAAATTACCTAAGCCAAAAGCCGCTCTCAACCCTGCACCACCCGCGCCCACGATCACAACATCGTAACAATGATCTATTAGGCGATAATCCTGCAAGCAGTATTTGAAACATTAAAATGTCAATTGATCGCGGGCATACATCTTGAAAGCAAGAAATAACAAATTTTATTAGGAAATCTTTACGTTACTATTTTCCGTTCCACATTTGGCTTTTTCACCTGGACTGACGTTTACGTGAAAATATCTACTAGTTTTTCTGTTCAAGTATTGAGATTGTGAACCAAACCGCTACAAAAAACCGAAACATAAAAATCAAGGCACTTTAAAACATTAGCTTTCTAATAATTGTTACTGCTTACAAAAAATCGTGGCAAACAGTTCACAGATCGTAACATTATTTCTTGAAGTTTGTGTACAGCGTGAAGTATAATTACACATAAACAAGCTGCTATGTTTGTTCGTCATTTGATAAAAGAAGCAAAATATTTAATCACGACTATTTTCAGAATGTAAAACTCATAGATAGGTACAGTACTAGATCTTGTACAAGCATAACTTTATTGCACTTGCAAAAATACAGTTCAAAACATAGATAATTTGTTATATCATTATATATTAGGTCAATGTACATTTAGTTCGGTATGGATTTCTCTGTTAATCGGTTCATGACTTCATATATATGTTTGTATATTTTGGTAGATTTCTTTTTTTTTTTTTTTTTAATGTTCTCTTTCCTGTTTCAATGCTCTTTGAATACGGATGATAACGACGAATCACTCTTAGTAGGACATTGGCGCTATTTCGGCAGATGTGTAACAACTACTCTCGCTTTTTTCATTTTTCCTTTCTATCGAGAAAGTTTTTCGACTTCTTAAAGTTAAGTTTTTAGACTTATTAAAAGCGCTGCCCGTGCGTTTCGCTACCCACCCGTAATTTATTAATCTTAGTAACGATTAATCGTTGTTATTTGAGCGCGAAATTGTACCAGCAATTGAACTATTACTAATAAATACTCTTAAACATACGCTACAATTATTTCGTTACACACACACATATAAAGTACATTATTTGAATAAATGTATGATTTATTTTTGTCCGCCTTGATTCGTTGTGCTCACTCTTATATAAAAAGTTCATAAAAAAATTACTAGGAGATAAATGCTGGGAGAAGGTGGAAGAAGACGGTTTTCAATAATATATCGCTTACTTACAAACGTAAAGTTGAAGAGTAAAAAGCAAAAACGATTAATGAGTATCAAACAACGAACGAGATAACCCAGAGTACAAAGAACAAAGTACATAATTGTTATACCATAAAATTATAATTTTCGTCCTGTCACGTACTTGCAGTTCAACAAAAAATAAATGCAAAGTTTCCTTCTAATAATGCGTATAAATGCTCGTTCATTTTTTCATGTGAAACAACGAAAATCATAATTTCACATATTTGTTACGAAGAATATAATCTGCGATGAAGCAATTGTATTATATGTAACTGTCATTTTATATTCTTATTTGATTTTCATACATATACGCGCGAACGTTTGAAAACAGAACAAGTTTGAGTTTTACAATCGCAGGGCGTTAAATCCAAATTAATTGACCTTTTAAAATCTAATTCTCGCGTTAACTAAGATAATAATGGCCAGTCCTTTAAATTGATGTTACTCGATGACAGAGACGCAGTTACTATCCAACAATTCTGCAATTATTTATATTCGGTTCTATCTTCTGCGACTTATTTTAGTTCTTCTTGTGTGTTCGTTAATACTTGAAAATTTCTACTCGTTTCTAGATTTTTTTCTGTAAATTTCGCAATGACCGAAAACCAGTAACTAGAGCACATAAGTATATAGATTTAACTCTAAACTGCAAGAATAATAAATCTTCTTTTCTCTAATGGTTTCACGAATATTTAAGACAGTTCCTTCTTTCAATTCCTTTGTGCCGATACTTTATCCTTCGTGCTTCGAGTACCTGCTTATTACGACTGTTTATATATACGTTTCTGAATCGCTTTTTCATCCGCAATTTTAAACTACAGTCCCTTTCGTTTAAAAAGCTTTTGCGATCGATTCGAGGCTAGAACAATTCGCTCAGAGTCGATTCTTTGCGCTTCAAAGTTGTTTTTAACGGTCGATCGGCCGAGCGCTTCAAAGCACGAGCCTTTTGATACCGCATTCGCAACAAAACTTGGCAGTTTCCGGGAATTTGAAACCACATCGGTGACAATATTTGGACATCTTGCATTTGGTCGCGACTCCATCGCTGTCTCGACGATTGTTCCTCAACAAATCCTCATCGAAGCATCCGACCACATCGTTAGTGCTGCGTCCATGATGCGAATATTTGCGATTTAAACTAGGAGGAAGAAATTGAATGGGGTTTTAGGCATGCAGGAGATTACACGTTACCGGCGAAAATTACGGCAAATTACAGCAAATTACACACATAATCCAAAGTATACTTTAGAATATAATCTATCGTTCGTGTAAAAATTGGCTTGGAAGATATTTAGAGCTTTGAAATGTATTATTGTAATGCAGAGCAATCTTTATCGAAGCGGATAATTGTTAAGTAAAAAGTATGTATACCTATAATATCAACCGATTTGAGTAATAACATGGATTAAAATATGAGTATGAACGAAGAACTGGGGGCTAAATATTTTAAATATTTCCAAAGAGACGCGGAACATATGTATACAAGATTGTATACAAAATAGGCATACATATACGCGCGCGCGTATGTACACATGTCATGTACACATATAATAGAATAATAAGATAAGAATTTTCTCAAATATTTTATACATACTATATCACTAAACAATCTCATATTAACCTGCTGTAAGCGGAATCGGCGCTCATTTTATTGTAATCTTGTCTTTTGTAGTTCTCGGGCGAAGATAGTTCCTCGTCGCTAATCTGTCCATTGCGTTGTCTGCCGTGAACAGGGCTACATACGGATAAGGAATCACTTTTCATGAAGGATTTCAAGGAGGGAAAGGAACTATTTTCATTCTCGAACGAGGTCATCAATTCGTCGAACACAGAATTCGATCGTTTGATGTCCACATCCGAAGATATTATAGAGCTAAGGCTCAAATTACTGCTCGAAAGGTTCGTATAATTATTATTCCTGCCGTTTAGACTGTTGTTTGACGACTTGTAGATATCGCTATTTTTATGAAACGATCTTTTTTCATGAGAATTATTCGAATTTTTTCGATCCGGGGTAGTTTTGGACGCGGAGGAGGACCGAACGGAAACGGAGCGATTAACGTTAGGCCGAATAACTTTGGTCGAGACTTTGTCAAGAATTTTATGAACTCCTTCCGAGTTGCCAACAAAACTTCTATCACCACAATTTGCAGCGTCTATTGCTTCACCGCCTAAAGCTTTCGATTTATCGATAATTATTCGTCTACCTAACTCTCTAACGGGAGATTTCTTTTCTACCTTCGTTTTACGAATCGAACCTTTGAATTCTTTGTTCTCTTTGAGATCTTTGAGAAAAGCTTCTTGCGATAACGAGTTAGTCTCGGTGGAATCGCTCGAGAAATCTGACGCGAGATCGTCGAATTCCGATGGAGGAGCTATCAAGGACGATCGTTTTTCAGGACTCGAAAGAGACGGCTGGCAAGGATATCTGACGAAAGCTGAGGAATGAGAAAGAGGAAAAGAGGAATCTTGGTTTTGTTCGATCGGCGGAATGTCCGTCACGGATTGTTCGCTGGTGTCCGACAGCAGGTCATTCATCTGCTGCTCTGCTAGTAAGAAAGGATCGTAATCCCTGCCGCTGAAAGCACAATTACCGGTTCAATGTCATCCCTATTGCATTAGGAGACGTTTCTTTCGGCAACATATCGTTTTTTAATTATTAATAGTTTTGTGACCGATGCATTGATTATCTAAATCGAAATGTTAATATAATTTCGCTGGAAAATTTATGATACAGAAAATAATGAAATTTATCAAGATTTCAAACAGTTATCCGTCGATTTTCATAAATAGATGTCTTCGCGAGTAATTAAAAAATGTGTAAATAAATAACATTAAAAATTTCAGAAATCATAATCTATAGTCTACCTATGGTCAATAATAAGTTTAAATTCAATTTGTATATCAATAATATTAAGTAAAACATTATATAACATAAATTTATTTACAATGTTCGTATCGAAGTGTATCATAGAACTATAACCATTCTGTTTTTAATATGTATTAAGGAATTTTAAGATTATCTTTTGTGATGTATTTTATAGAACACTACCGATACGTAAGATTAAAATGTTCGAGAGAGCATTTACTGTACAAAAGATTCGAAAAAAGAAAGACGTCTTACGTAGGTAGAACCAATGCAGTGAGTAATATAAAATCTTATTTCGTAGAGGATATCGCGTATACGTACGTAAACATATACACGGAATAAATTGAAAATAGCTGCTTCAAATGTAGTAAATGTGCCATGATAAAATTTTGAAACGAAGATATTAGCAGTAAACGGAAATTCATCGAAAGATCTGTCATCTCTTTCCCATGCTTACATTGATCTGGAGTGTATGGAATTTTTCAGATTTCCTATTTTAGAAAGCAATCAATCAACGAATGCCAAGGTCGATAATGCGCCTGTGAAACGATAACGATATGTACACAAAACATCGGAGAAGCATTTCAGCCTGGGATAAACATGCAAAGCATGTTCTTTTACCAATTTTTAAAGTAAATCTTCGTCTAATGTGATAGTTAAACTCGTGTGGAGTCACACATGCGACAACAATATACATTAAAGAACGTGCCAAAATTAAATTTGCGGTTCGAACAATTAACGAACAATTATCGTAATAAGAATTGGCTTGAAGCTGTCGTTTCGACAAAATGAACTAACTTGATGACAATTTTGTGAGAAGTGAGAAATTTTTGTTTGACAATGTTTGTTCATCCTGCTGGGACTTACGTTCTACCGCTAAGTACGAGATTAAAATCCGGTCTCCTGCGCACGTAATTGCTCCATACGGGACGTAATGGCAGTTTTATATTCCTATAATGTTGTACGTGTATTACGAAACCTAAATACGGTATAAAATTGATGTTTTCATTTCGTAACGGCGAATGAAAATTGATATTTTCAATTTGTAATAAATTACGTTACAAATGACAACATCGATAGCATATTATTAAATTGTTTATCTACGAAATATATATTTAGATGATATTTCCAATTCAACTTAATACTTATTTTAGAGTAAATTTATGAAACTACTTTACTAGGAGCGAAATTGATTACTGTCGTCGCATCATAAACATTTGTTCTATATAGAGCTAATAAATATCCTGAAAAATAATCTAACAAGCCTATTCCTACCTGTGACATATCAAGGAAGGGTTACTGGGAACAGATGGGAAAATGCGAAATTTTGGATTTCTCTTAAGAAACCTGCTCGCCTCCTGATGCGGTGGATCGAGATTGATCAATCTATTCTTCGAAGCTTTCGACGCCTTCTCCCAATACGTTTCATTATCGATTTTCTCCTTTTCGTTGCAGTTCTTTTTCGTTATCATACGGCCTTTAATCTCCGGCAATATTCTAAATCTGATACTTCTATTTCTCGTACCAATTTCCTCAATCGTTTCCACTTCAACAGATTCGACTTGCTTCACATCCGTGAGATCTACCCCATCGACGGATGATGCTAAACTATCGCTGCTTTCATTCAAAATACTCATATTTTCTACATCGATCGTTTTCGATCGACGTGATTTCAAGGCTGTCGATCGATTTATTAACGAGTCATGCAATCGAACTCGTTGACTTAATCTGAAGCAAGATTCTGACAAAACTATCGATCGTAAACCGCGACAATTCTGTTTGGTTCTATCGTTTTCGTCAGAGACAGATTTGAAGTTATTCATATTATCTTGTACGCGACGTTCGATGCTGTTATCACTATCGCAATCGAACTCTTTGATCGAGCAATTTTTGTAGATTTCTTGCACTTCTTCGCTTATGACATCTTTTTTCACGGCAGATTTCTCGAATATATTTGACGTATTCTTTGAATTATTATTATTATTTTCAATAACGGTATATTCTCTCTTATAACAACAATCATCTTTTCTCAGGTTTGCGCCGAAATGACTCGCTAAAGATTCTGTTAGATTGCAATTATAATTACTTTCGCTAAACTTTATTCTACTTTGTGCTTCCGAAGACTCTTCCATAAGATTATCTGCTAGAACATTCGTATTTAACAACGTATCGCAAACTTGACCCTCAGAATGTGAGGAGTTTTCATTAATATTAACAGAAGCTTCGCCAACATTGTTCTCGCATTTGAAATTTAGAGAAACTTCCGCCGGACAGTTACAAATATTTATTTGATTCGCGATTTCTTTTTTGCGCACTTTTGGAAATTCTATTTGCTCTTCTTTCCGCACTGGCGATGTAACGTTCAAGAAGCTTTCCCCTTTCTTTTTTAACAAGGAACACGTATCTCTTGACAAAATTTTTCTCTCTCTTTGTACTATCGGAGACGAAATTGTCGAGGAACCTTCTATAGTTTTATTACATTCGTTATGTCTATCGTTGGAGGGACTAACTGCAAAATTAATCTTTTCCGATTTACCAATCTTACCACGAGACGAATGACTTGAGTTTAAAGAATTTGAATGTCTGCTTTCAACCCGATATAACATCTCAGATCCTGTTTGCGTGTCAATTTCCACTCTCCATTCAGAATTTTCTGGTAGTAGGCATAATTCTTTCTTTAAATTTTCGCAATCCTCGCATTTCAATTCCGAATAATTCTCAATGTTGATAAATGGTGTGCTTGATCTAGTTGGCTGTAACATAACGTCTGTATCAAGTGGATCAGTTTCCATTTCTACCCAATTTGTTTCAGAATTATGAAACGCATCGTTATTAATATTCTCATTTCTTGTAGAATATTCACATTGACTTTGTACCAATTGAATTGAATTTTTTGTATCAATATCAAGTTCATCGTTATCATTGTCGGGAGTTTTAATATATTTTCGTTCGTTCCATTCATTATTTGGTTGATCATTGCGAAACGTTAATTGAGTTATCTCTTGATTCGCTTCCTGCATATTACTATTAGCAATTTCTTTATTTTTCTCAGATTCGCTTATCTTGCAGATGTCTGCAAATTGTCCATAGGAAACTGAAGATGGCAAATTTTCTTCAAATAAAGGCAGTATGTTTCCTTTTATATTTCCTTCTATCGCACCAACGCTTTCATTTTCGTGTATAGCTTGTAAATTTTTGCAATCTAATAGTTCTGTTCCTTTCATTATAGGTACATTGGCATTCGATGCACGAATATCGCTATTCTCACAAAAATTTTTTTGCGAATGCATAACTTTGAAATTATTACAAGAATTCTCCGCGTTATCTTCAAAATTATCTTGTGCAAACGAATCAGCAGAAGCGATCGGTTTTAGTTGCTTCTTCTCTAAAATTCTATTCCTCGATGATTTAAAACTTTCAGAAGGCGATATTGCATCTGAGGTTTCGAAATAAAAATTATCTTCTCGAGATCGCATTTTATTCATCGTTCCTTCATCTTTTATTACGGAATGCTTTGACACGTTGGTTTTAAGAGTTCCCAGTTTTAAATTCGTACAGGAATTTCTAGAATCGCTTGTTGTGTTCGCTTCTTCAGAGACAACGGAACTAATCGAAGAAGTATAAATGTGACTCATCCTATCCAAATCTCCTAAACAGAATTCCACACGAGGACTATGTCTTACTGGTTTCCATTTTTTACTCCTCGTAATATGCATGTCGTCAGTTTTATCGCTCATTAGCGAATCTTTACACGAATACGTTTGATTCAACGTTGTTGACGCGGTCGATCGATTCGTGTTTTCCACATTCACGCTCAATGCAAATTCGACATTTTCCATTTGCTTTTCGTTCAAACATAAATCCTCGATGCTTTCTTTCAGATCTTTCGCTTGATTTGTTTCCACAAGCTGTTTCCATGTTATCAACTGATTTTCTCTGTATATGATGCATGACTTCACAGTGACGCCCATAATGTCGTCATTAATCGAAATATCGTTTAATTTTGGATTGCCCTGACTTCTAGCTGAAACGATATTCGATTTCAATGATCTAGCAGAATGTAATGATTGATGCCTCTCGTCTTGTTTAGTTTTCTCTCTCGTGGTTTTATCTTGTCTCGCTGTTCCTCGTGTCTTTTTCGATTGTTTGCTGCACGATCTTGGCAAGGGGACGCTGTCGCACTCTTCGAAACTTTCTTTCTTATGTTTTAAGGGCGGAACAGGGAGGTGAGAGGTTCTTTTAACAGGGGGAGCAGGTCGAAAGGTAACCGGTCCGGCCTCGTCTTCCAGTGGTCTGAGGATGAGGAAACAGGATCAAGGATGTGTGCCTGACATCAGGAGAAGGTCATCAGGCTTTATCAATATCTGACGCAGTGCATGCAGTCGCTTAAATATTTCTGATTAAAAACAACCTTGTCCCTTTTCCTTCTCCTCATGCACGCTACTAACATGTACTTAAATTAAGCTCCATGTATATATTTCCTAAGACGCACATTGATCGTGGTTATGTATATTCGAAGGCAACATACCTATTCATACGATCTATCAATCGCGACTTCATCGGAACCGTAGGGCTGGAGGACTCTCTCGTTTGACTGAGACGTCTGCTGTAATTGTAAAAGTAATTTAGTCAAATTAGAGTATATGTATGTATAGATATTGCTTGAGAAGTTCGTTTCATTAAAAAAGTGAAGTTTTGATTTATGAAATTGAATTTATAAGGCGAAAGATAGTTAAAGCGTAGATTTTATCACCGAATTTGTATGTACTCCAGTCATATGAACCGATTTATGATAGGGCAACTTTATTTGTGATAGGCTCGAGGCTCGAATAAACGAATTTCAACTGTAACTTTTTGTGCCAAAAAGTATTCGCTTTTGCCTGAAAGAAGTCAAGCAACTTACACGACAGTCGATTTCTGTTTAGCGGGGTTGTCTTTGGTCTTGTTGCAACTCGGTGCTGATGCGCTCTCTTTGGCTTTATTATTAGCTGCCAGTGTCGGCAATGTTTTGTTGCCGGAACTCAGGGTGATCGCTGAGCCTGTAGAATACTTCTCGCGGGTTGCTTGTCGACGACTCTTCAACACTGGAGCTCGATATTTCATCCTTGCTTCAAGACGTTCCTTGGCGATGTTCGTCGCAGGGCTGACCGGCGCCCGTGTAATTCTTTCCTTGCACCAGGCCACGTGTCTGTCGTATGCCTTGACGCCAAAATGCCGGTTACAGGTAGGACACATGCCCTGTTCGTTGGCGCGTGTTGGTGCGTTCGATATGATCGTTGTGCCACTCTGTTTCTGCATCGTAGAATCTGCCTAAAAGTATATTACAGCGCTGTTTAAAATCCTACAGTATGCAAATAGATTTTATACATTCGAATTTATAGCTTATATATCTTATATAATAATTATTACTGCACAGCAATAGATGCACAGATGAAAATTAAATCAGCAAATAATTAGATTACGATTTAACAACAAAGCAGCAAAGCAGATATAATCAAAGTATAATTTTATAAAGCACTTCGCGAACAGAATTCATTGCATGCACGAACGCACTTGTATCATTCGTGATGCATCTGGGTTAATTCTACCTGCAATTCTCACCTCCCCCTGCCTGTCTCCTATCTAGTTACCTTCTCATTTCAATTCAACCGTGCAATCTTATATTACCCAATTATTCCCTTTACATATTATGTATAAATTGATCTCTTGAATCGAAGTCATAAATATACAAAATTATTTGTAACAATTGTGCCAATTATTATTACTGATCGTTTCGTAAGCAACAATTTTTCTTAAACATAGGATACGTTTTACATAATACATAAAGGTATGTATTTCAAGCTAATTGACTTGTCTGAGTTGAAATCGAACATACACTTGTAAAATATTGATTGGTTTACGTTAATGTATCAAAGGATTCAAGACTTACGATCTCGTTGCGTGCTGCGCGGATAGCCCGCAGAAAATCATCGTGCGTCTGTTTCCAAGTGGATTTGGAATTGGAGAGTTTATCATCCAGTGAACGTCGTTTCTTCTCTTGCTTGGGTAGAAACTCTGCCAACTCGGTGCCCTGGATCCTCTGTTTGGCTGAGTCGAAGGGCTTCCTCTTCTTGTTCGCGGATCGCTCGCAAATCTTCGAGTGCTTGTCCAACGACTGCGGCATAAAGGTCCGTGCGCAGATCGCGCACGGCAGAAGGATGGGCGGCACATCTGTGTCCATTTACCAAGAATTAATGGGCTGCTGCGATCCTCCTGTTCGACAGGCACACGAGATCGATGCGTCCGTATATCGAGCAGAACGAATCAGAACGATCGAAACGCGTCAGCCAGCATTAGTGAGCCGATTAGCGATCAATGTATCTTCAACGGTTCAACCTGATAATATTCTCATCTCTTTCGATCGAGGAATCCATGATTTCTGACTCGGACTGCGATAAATGGAAGTCATTCGAACGTGCACACATGAACGCGTCGAGAGATTAGTAATCTTAGTATTAATCGTTAAGTTTGAGCTTAAGCGAAGTCACTGAAATCTTACAAATTGCAACGTTAATTTTACCTTCAACGATTAAAGCTTTTTTTAAAGATCTATTTATATTTATAAGCTTCAAATAAAGATTTATTTGAAAATCAGCAGCGCCGTACCACAATTAATTCTAACTCAGTCAATATCACTCTGTACCAAAGATTAATTCGTCAAACTTAAAGTCTCCGAAATTATTGTCCGAACTATTCGTTTCTCGTAACCGATAATGTCCAAACTAATCACTTCAATAGCCAGGATCGCGATGAAACTATTAAGGCGGAAAACAGAGACACGTAGAGACCAAGCGCACGTAAGAGTATCGATTCGAGATATCGAGCAAGATCGAATTCTACGAATCAATAGGTAATTGACGATCGAACAGATCGATTGTTTGCAGTGCACGAGTAGATAGCAGCCACCTGTGTGGTTCTTCTTTTGAACGACGTCCACGACAACAAAGATGTGGTGGAGGTGGATGAGGACGAGGTGTCGCCCTCGCAAGAACTACTCGCCCACGAACGATCAAGCTTCCTTTTTTGGTGTACCGAGTTACCGTTTGAGCATTATGAGTCTTGTGTTGCGCTACGGACGAGAGCTGCAGCATGTTCCTTCCTTCCCCGCTTTATCGATGACTTCCATGACCACGTTAAATACCGTCCAACGTTTGCCTTTTCGAAGTGTCACCTTCACGCACGAATTCATAATCCTGCCGACGCGTTATTCATCGATGATTAGCGACAGATGGTTTTCATTCTCTTTATGCGGATCACTGCGATCTTTTTACATCGTACACCGATGATGGTAAGAACCTTAAGAAACGTACGAGATAGATTTATGAGCGTATTTTTCTGAACCTGAGTTTCAGGAGCCTGCTACCGAGAAGATTTAAAAGGGCAATTTTATTTGCGATCGTCGTCGACGAATCTAATAAAGTATCCTCTCGCGTGTTTATTGCCATCAGGTAAGATATTTCTATTATTTGATTTTAAAATTACTAAGAATTCTAGATATTCACATTGTTATTTCAGGAAGAAATTACGTCGTCTTTCACTTGCAGATCGCGTAACTAACAGCAAGGCGTAAAGTAACGAGCATAAAATACGAGATAACAATATTGGCATTCTCTCTCTCATTACCAATCGAGGAGATCCGATGAATCCCGCCTTATTTGTAACACTATTTCCAGGAACGTTCGGTCCTATCGTTTGTGATATAAGCATCAAGAGACAAGGATCATAATAAATTGCAAAAAAACAAAAGAGACTACATAAACACGAAGAAATTAATATTGACTTCACAATAGAATCAAATTTGACCGTTAAGTTGTTAATTAGAAATGACACAATGATTAGACCAGAGTAATCAAAGGCGAACGAAAAGCACTCGCAAAAATTTGAGAGAATCTCCACTTTTCATCGTATAAATCTCACCTGATTCACGGGATTGTTCGACTTGGACTATTTCTTTTAAGTTGATAAGTTGTTCTATCGTCGAACAGTGATCATAGGGCGGCCCTTGGTCCGCCTCTGCGATAGCTCCTCTCGAAACACAGCACAACATTGAAGAGCATGGAGACGCACCGACTGAGTCTTCCCATCGGCACGAGGCTGTTCTAGTACGCAACGTGTATCCGTGATCTCGTTCTCTTCTCTTGTTAAATGGAGTTTATTTTAGGTGTCACTGCGAGAGAGTCAGGAACGTTTGCTCCTTCCTTTAATAGCGATAGGATTGATACTCTCACTCTCACTTTACTCTCTCATTCTCACTCTATCAAGAAAATTAGTCGAGGTCAATTTCTAGATAACTTCTAGTTCTAAATTGTTTAATGTAGTAGGAGATAAGGACATATATGTACATACGTATACACTGTGTACACTTATTTTCTCTTAAATTCAAACGTAATATTAAAAAATGCAAATATAATGCCTCCATATGTGGAAATTACCTTTTTCAAGCCTTTTAACATATTTTCTAATATTATCTTAAATATATTTTGAGAATTTCAATTTCGATTTAAAATAAGCAATCGTAGAGGACAATCTTTTTTGGACCTAATAAATTCGTCTCTGAAGAGTTAAATAATTTTATGAATTATCAGATACGACGCTTCGAATAAACTGTAAATGTGATTTTAGATACACGATGCCTCTTTGTCACCTAAACCGTCGCAACACATTGTTTTGAAACATATAGCGAACGTCTATTCCATTACGTAAGACGAATTATGTGGACTTTTCTTTCCATTAAAAACCTACGAATAAGTTATGTATATATATATATATACATTTCTTTTTTATACTTAATCCCACTTTATTATATGAAAGCGCTAATGATCCTTTAATGATCCTTATCGATAAAAGTTCAACAACTTGTGAAATCATTGCCTAGAGTTTACTTGCAAAGAAGTATCGGTTGCACACAAGTTCATGTTCTTAATTCATTTTACGAGTTTCGATTCCGGTAAATATTGTGACCGTGCAGCATGGATCACGCTTAAATATAATGATTTAATATATCGATGTCATATATGTATACACGTAGATTTAATCAATACTGTTAGGAATACATTAAAGACACATACAAGTCCATGTATGTATACATTGAAATGAGTATTGAGAAGTAAGAAACATTTCAATAATTGAATAACTTGAACAATTTATGTACGTTCAAACAATTAACTGTATACGTTATCTGATTCGGAGAATAATAACAATGATAATCGTTACTTATCTAAGAAATCCAAATTATTTCTATAATAACGACAAATGCAACTAAAAGCATTTCGATGGTTAAAGCAAAATTCTCTTTCGATAGAAACAGCAATAGAATTATTTTGAAAATTTCAAATAAATTCTCAAATAAGATTTCAAATAACCCAAAAATGAAAAATTCAAATTTTCGTGTAAATTGTTAAATAAAACCCAATGAATTAAACAATTTGCTACAATTTTAATGAAAATAACTAGCAGATATATGCAGTAATAAACATTATAGCAGTATTTCATGTTTATCATTTGTGACATAAATATCACACACGTTACGTTCGATCGCAATTGTATCAAGATTGTATGTCGACTATTCATTCGCCAGGCATCAATCCGATTTTGTGTAAAATTCAAAATATGACCTCACCTTTTGCCACTTATTCAATTTTTCATTCGTAAGGAATCGATCTATTCGATCAAAGATCAGAGATCAATGTTAGATCCTTTCTTTTTCCGTTTATACATATGTACATCCGAACACCTTCGCGTTCGCGTGGTTCTCGTATACATATATTATTAGAAAACGGCTCCGGCTGCGAAACTGGAACCGGACGGAAGTGTGACACGAAGAAAAACTCACGCGGCAATCGCTGGGATCTCTCGACGCGTTATTTGTATCAGGCGAATTGCCATTACTTTGTAAATACTAACAGAGACTGTTTGACATATGCAAACTTACCCTCAACCTCCGCCATCTTAGTTGTTAGGGGAAACAATGATTGCCATGGTAACCGATGACAGGTTCTCTGACAGTTGGAGAGTTCAGAGGTTTAATGAAATTATTATTGGATTGCATATAACATTCCTCCTCCCCGTTTCATCTGATTATTGATTTATCTGTTATCTGAATTTTATATACTACATTCTGCAAGATTATTGAATAAAAACTTTTCGTTTGTTTCGTTTATTTTTGTACAAAATTTTATCGAGTTCTTTTATTCGGTTAATTTAATTTATCTAGTGTTCAAGTCTTAACGATATTTTTCTTATTAATTATTATATATACGACTATTTTTTACTTTAAGAAATTCCATCATAACGCTATATATGGAGATATTTAATTAATTTGTACGACCTGTGCCCTATGTCTATAAAGTATGAGTTATGCTCAAGGATTGCAACAATTATGTTATAATCCAAATTAAAAAAGTTACAGTATAAGAATTAATAAAAATAATAATAAAAAAAAAAAAGAATTCTGTCATCGATAATGGTTGCCAGTAGAGAATTTTGATTGTTTATAATGGTTTTGCGTAACCAAACTATTTAAAAGTATGGTTATCTGTGACCAAAACACTATTTAATGTACCGAATAATTGGTTAATGTACCAATGTAACAGAAATATTTTTTAAAAAATTTCTTTAAGATTTAGTCTGTTCATTATATTGCATTTAAGCAAATCTTTTGTTGTCAACGATTTTTTATACAAAAATTAAAAATATCTGTTACTTTTGGTTCTAGTTATTCTTGCTATTGTTCCGTAGTTCTGTATAAACTGATATAAATGATCATATTATTCACAATTATTTATGTATTAAAGAGAAAATAATTTTTTTTCCCATTTGATTACTATTTAATTTTTTATATTAATATAAAGAATGGCTTGCTATTTGTAAAATTGAGGATCGTCGTTATCATTACTTTAGCCAAGTCATGATTTACAGACAATCAGTATATGTCACAAGTTACATTTGCTTTCGAAAAGTTTCAAAAAAGTAACAGAATTAATACTATTATTTTACAAAGAAATTAGTACAAAAGGAATCAACGTAAAATGTTAAGGTTTATAAAGAAAGATATTTTTGTTTACTTTCAGGTATTTAATTTTCAAAATAAATTATATATATATATGCATAAGTACATATTACGTAAAGTATGTGTTGCCGTACGTAATGAAGGTTATATAACCTAATTCTAATAAATTATTTTCCATTTGCAATTTTATTGATAAAGATTTTAGTTATGTGCACGTTTTGGAACATATGCATTAATATAACACAATTAAAGATAATGTCCAAAATTTTGGTTCCAAATAGATACAAATATGTATATGTAGAGGCATTGATACCTATGAAGATTTACGGGATTACACGATTAGAATCTAGCGAGAATTGTGAAATTGCTTCAAATTGTTCCTTCTATTGTATGTATATGGATATTGCAGGTGGGAAGATCTAGTACGAGGACTTTTTCTATAAATAGAATGTTGTTTTCAGAAGAAAAATATCTAGAAATCAAGGAAGATAACGGAGTAAGAATATATTACATTTGCAAAGCTAGTATCAATAAATTTCCTATTTCCCACAGATATTAATTTTAGATCTACAGTAAAAAATATATTATTAACTATTAACATATTAATTTAATTATCATTTACTAACTATCAATAATATTATAAATATACTATTAGACTATCTTTTCTTTTTTTTTTTTTTTTTTTGCAATTAGGTAAAGACATTGATATTAAATCATCCAGAATCTCGTAATTCTTTATCTTTGAAAATGTTAAAGTCTTTATTAACAAACATAAAAAAGGATGAAGATAGTAAAAGCCTTCGATCCATAGTTATTAAATCTGGATTGGAAAGAGTATTTTCTGCTGGACACAACTTGAAAGAACTGGTTTGTAGATGGATCATGAAATACTAGTAGTAGATGTCTTTTTAATGTAAGAATTTACATTCATTGTAGAGAAATGATTGGCTTGCATTGTTTAGACTGGTAACAATGAGAAACTTCACAAGGAAATCTTTGAAACATGCTCAGAGTTGATGCGAACAATTACCCAATGTCCTGTTCCTATAATTGTTGCTGTAGATGGTATAGCAACCGCAGCTGGTTGTCAATTGGTTACTGCGTGTGATATTGCTATTTGCACTGAACAAAGTTCATTCGCTACACCAGGGTACATGCATTCTGTATACCAGATATAAATTTAAATACAAATACAAATTTACTTTTATGTATAAATGTGTTATACGTACTCTTAATGAATTCTTACAGTTTAAATAATGCTTATTTACCACTAAATTTTAGAGCCAACCTTGGAATATTTTGTTCTACACCAGGTATTCCCTTAGTCCGAAATGTACCCAAGAAGATAGCAATGTACATGCTATTTACAGGTTTTAGCATTAGTGGCAAAGAAGCATACGAAGCAGGACTTGTGAGTAAAGTTGTACAAAATGATAAATTTGGTAAGTTGAAATTTCATTTAACAAAATAATTAATTGAAATGCTACTAACTCTAGAACATTTTATCTTGTTTCCTATTTAGAAGAAGAAATTGAAAAGATTACTACATCTATAAATATGAAAAGCCGTTCTATTATTCATGTTGGAAAAACATTTTTGTATGAACAATTGGATCTTGATATGTCAACTGCATATTTCTTAGGAACTGAAAAGATGATTAATAGCTTAAAAATGAAAGATGCTCAAGAAGGAATCAAAAGTTTCATTGAAAAACGAAAACCTATTTGGAGTCATGATTATGAGAAAAATTAATATAGATTGGTGTGTGTGTATATATATATATATATATATATATATATATATATATATATATATATATATATATGTATATATGAAATATCTAATATAAATTCCTAATAATGGAAAAATTTTTATCATTTTATAGAAAATGTTATAAATATGATTACTTCTATTGTATTTCTATATTAAACCATTTGACATAATGAAATTTATTATGTTCTTTGTTAGTTTTTCACAGTTAATTATTAAAATTATGTTACTGTAATTGACTTAACTTTCGCCCACCGAAGAATTGGTTCTAGTTGTTGGAACTATTCAAGAGTGTCGTTTTTATAGCGATGAGATGGAGAACGAAACAAAAGGAATTTTTAACCTTACATGACAGTAAAATTCACTTACAATGTATCATCGATTTATGTTCAAATTTATAATTTATTTATAATTATTAAAATATATTTAAATATTTATATTTCAAAATTGCACTAGAAATTTTGAATGGATGAAAAACCAAAGCTTACTTTATTGAAATATGAACCTTTCACGAGAGAGATTTGGTTTTAACATTTTACAAATCTATGTCAGAAAACGAAATGTTTAACTTTCTTCCATTTTTGTTATCAATTGCATAAGTTTTCCTCTTTTTAGCAATAGAAGTTTACATAATAACATTATAAACTATACAAAATAAATCTAGAAATTGTAAAGATTATAGTGATCGCTCTATTTCAGTAATACACATGTAGATTACATATCACAGAATAAAAGTGCGTACTTTAAATACGAGAGGTCTTTGTAAAGATAAGAAAGTCGTGGTGGTCGGCGGCGTCATCAATCTCGAAGGACGCTGATATCTCGACTACTCGTTACAAAAATGCTTTTTTTCCGTGTTCATTTCCCATTTCGTCTCTCGTTAAATCTGTCTCTCCCCACTTGTTTGCGAGACACGTTCATAAATCGAAACCAATATTGTTGTATGAAGTTAGTACGACGTTGGGTCCTAACAAAGTTAGAGCGTCGAATGTTTTGTTTAATAGAAAGTGCGTTCGTTTTCATTGTACATGCATCTTTTCTTACCTTCTCTTCTCTCTTCTTTTTACAAAAACCTTCTAGTTAGTCGATGATTGTTTTGAGAAATTCTCGCCGAGGCTGTATGAAGTTTGAAACATTGAAACAAGGTCGAGAGTTCCTGTGGGTCAAGGAATTTCAACATTTCAAAATCAAGATCTGTGAAGAAAGTGCAACAACGAGAAGTGTTAAAAGGAGGTTAGCGGACCTGCTTTTCGAAATTTGCAAAGGTTCGTTTTTATTTTTTATATATATATACATATACTTAGTATTATTTTTTAGTGGTGTTGCGATAATTATCCTCAGAAAAGATTAATAACATCATTTGTGATTAAAAATTAAAAATATTACTGAATATTATAAATGATTCGATGCATTCTTTCTTTTATTGTAGATTGCGAGAGAATGGCCGCTATTCCGCAGGGTGCATTTGCAGCGTGCAAAGTCCGCCGCAATTTAGAACGCAATGCTATGATAACATCACCGATAGAGGAGAGGGAGAAAGCGGGTAAAGAAAACACATTCAATATGAGACCCCCTTCGGAAGGTACATATCAGATCCATGAAGTATCAATTATACATTCTATTTTAGGTTGCTATTAAAATAACGAATTAAATAACGAATTTAGAATGTTATTAGAATAGTATTTTACGAGAAAGAATATTTTCGCCTTTTCATAGAATCACATTGCCATACACTGTGTTTTTATATACGCATATTATATATATATATATTAATTAATTTCAACGAAATGTTTATAGGCCGAGAGCTTACACCGCTAAAATATAACAGCAAATTAATGAACAGCATCTGGGGACTTTATAACCGTTATTCGGTACATAATTTCAAGAAAAACAATTCTAATGATGGGGTGTTTGGTAAGTTCGCGGCGATTTGGGAGACAATTTCTCACAGCCATGCATATGCCGCGAACTCGGTAATTACAACTGCAGTTACCAACAATAACTCTAAAATTATGCAAAAGAGATGAACAGTATCTGATGATTTGATGATCCGATATGTGTAATATCGATTGTTAACTCAACTGTAATAATTAAAGGAAATTTTGATACTATATATGACTTACGATTGTAGAGAATTGCAACAGTATTGCATATTCTTTTTACAACTTTTTAAATTGTACGTAGATAAATAAAATATTTTTCCTGGCAACTATGGTGCAATTTATCAAGTTTTAATTTGGTACATAATGGTAAAGATTTCTACATGTAATTTTTAAAAAGACTGTTGTAATATTTTCTTTAACTGTTAAAATATAGTGATATACGATAAATACAAAGTAGATAAAATATAGATTTTTATAAAAGATAGAAATATATCTATGTATTATTACTTAAATATTATATTGTTTTGTATATATGGATTTTGTATATTGTTACTTAAATATTATATTGTTTTATATATATATATATATAGATTTTGTATATTATTACTTAAATATTATATTGTTTTGTATTGTTATCCAATAAATTGCAACACACAAACGCGCATGAAACTATAACCTAGTTACAATTAATGTAATGAAGATTTACATATAATTTTACTTATAATTTTGAAACGTTAGAATTTAAACGAAGTATAACTCCATTGATAAAAATAAATAACTGCGAATACTTTCCTTAATTAAAATGAACATTGTGATTAGAAAAACTATACGAAGAAAGCGTCAAATCGGAAGTTTGTTCCACACAAACGACACTCTTCTCAAAATTGTTCAAACAGTTATTTCGATTACATTCCTGTGTTGTTTGACGTATTATATAAGTTCTTGGTTTTCTACGTTCTGAAAATTCCTCGATGTTACTGGAATTATTAGAAATATTAATATCTAACTCCAAAGAAAGTAACGAAGACGATAACTCTGGTTCTGTTACAGGCTGTAGATTTTCGAACATGTTTCTTATAGATAAGTTATTTTCTATCTTTTGAATATTTTTTTCGATGGGAAAATCTTGTCCACTCGTGTTTTCACCATTCGATCGGGTGAAATTGTTTCTTTTCTTTCTACACGAACATCGTTCAGAACGATTTTTCTTCAAATTTGGATAATTCTTCGCACTGTTGACTTCTCGACGTATCGTAAACGTACGCTCATTCGAATTTCTTACAATTCTTTTTTCAATCACAGCATTCTTTATTTTAGAAAAGCAAAGATTAGGTCGTTTAGAATAAAAATGAAAATTTCTGGACTTTCGTCCCAGTTTTCCTATTCTTGTTTGCGTACATTTTGTTGCAGATTGCCTGTTATTACCATTTGACAAAACTACTTTTGTATTTTCTGGACAACATTTTAAGGTACACGAATCTGAAAAAATATTCACATTGGATCCAGAGGAAAATATTGAGTTTTCAATTTGGAAATCTAATTCGCAACTTATTTCGGAACAATGTGGAACAAGAGTTGTATTTTGTTTTGGAAATATTATTTTATTATACTGTTCATTTCCATGTTTTGTGAATAATGATCCATGATTGTTTGTATTCTCAGTGTGCACAGATGCTGATGGACGTTTCGTCATATAGTACCGACGATTTCCGATCTTCTCGTTCGTTTGATTGCCTTGACTTTTCAAATATTTAATCCTAGTTGGTATTTGTAACGTATTTTCTTTCTTTCGGGCACGAATGATGCAGTTTAAAAACGTAGGTAATGCAGGGTCCATATTCGTACAGGGATAATAAGACTGGTAACAAGATATATAGAATACAATTATAATAAGTTTATAAAAAAATAAAAATCATTTATACATAAAAACTACATTAATCTGCAAACTTTCAAGAAACAATCACTTTCGTAGTAATAGTGATGTAATATATACATAACTAAACATGAATTTTCTTTACCTTCAACATTTAATAACAAAAACAAATAGCACAAACTAATTGATAAATATTTCAATATACGCATGTTGTAAATAATATACCTCTCGAATTTCATCACGTTTTTGTCTTCTTCTCAATGTATAATATATGTTCGTTACCTTCTTCATATATCTTCTTAATTTATGTAAAATATTGATTTCGCTACTCCTATTTCGTTTGAAATCATTCGCACGTGGAAGATCCTCTTCGTTTCGCAAGTAAGTATTTCTTAATGCATTAATTTCAGCACGTAACTCATCCAAATTACTGGCAAGTATTTTCATTTGATCGATCATTTCACCCATCCTTCGTTGATTGCGATAACATGCCGCCATACTGATTATAACTAGCTCGGATGTTTAAAGTACATATATATATAATTTCTAAATATCAATATAATCTTCATGTATATATCACGTATGTTATCATCGTGATTTACTGGAAAATTTGAAGAATCCTTAATGACGAAGAAGAAGATGCGTATAATAGAGTTTTTCCACCATAATCGAATATTAATATAAAGATATATTGAGTTGCATTTTTAAATGAGAACATCAGGTAGGAACGTTATCGTTATTATAAAATATAACCAAGACAGGAGACAGGAAAATTTGCTGACGCATACATACTGAATAAGAAAGAAAAATTGACTATCGGAAGGTTCAGATGTGCTGGAAAGCAATTAAAGGATTATGAGCTCGTATTAAATATCGTTTATTTGATTCGTCGTACGAGTCCTAGATACTTACATTAATTGTCAGTCGGTGTCGTATATCATAGTGGATCGGTTATCGACGCGTGAAGTTTGGTTTAATACAAAATGAAAAAAAAAAAAAAAAAAAAAAAAAAAGAAATGGTAGGGGGAAAGACAAAAAATTCTTCCACCTTCTCATATAAATCGACACGTAATACTATACTCGTATTTGATTTTATATGTACAATTGTTTGTTTTTCTCTCCTATCTACAACATTGGCTTCCGTTTTAAAATAATTAATATTTTCTGAGGAACAGGACACGACCCTGGCTTTCCCGTATCGTATCCCTCCAGAAGCATCTACATCATATGACAGCTACCGCGTTAAGATGCAAATGTAACAAGAAAAAAAAAAAAAAAGGTAAAAATGATTAAAGTTTTCGCGCGTTACATGTACATCTAATTCCGTTTTCGACCGCAAAAAGATCATATTGGTGGATTCCTGTTCCGTAATTCGTTGTCCGTAAATTGTATCATATCTTTCCCTAAATTCGAGCTGTAAAATGGCATCGTCATCGTACTTCAATAAATTAACCGTACAAAAAGGACTGTTGCATTTTATGTGATTATCACAATATGATTCGTAGTAGTTTTACCCATTCTATATTTATATATACATACATACATACATACATACATACATACATACATACATACATACATACATACATACATACACACACATACATACACACATACATACATGCATATATATATATATGTATGTATACTTTGTTGTTTTTTTTTTTTTTTTTTTGTTTTGTTTTGCAAAGGCATGCACACGGATATTTCTGGAATGCTGTTATCGATCGAATATTTTCGTCTCGTATTTCGTTCACCCGTCAATTAAACGAGTCGTAGGGTGAACCGTGTGTACTCTTTTGCTCTAGTAAGTTCCTAAAATCGAGGTAATCGGGTTGCGCGTTACGTCGTCCACGAATCTCATTTGAACAATACCTTGTTAGCAAGTACCCGGACAAGAAGCAAAAACCGATGACTATTTAATTATAATTTTCATGTCTATGGTTTTCCTAAACGTTTTAGAAGTTCTAGTTTCCATTGCTATATTTGCGACAAGATCTTAATCGATTGACGCAGACTGATAGATTAACGATAAACAGTAACAAGGTTTGCCGACTTTAAATAATATATCATTAGACTGTGGATGTTCATGCACGGAAAACTTAGATATGTACGTAAAAACGTGTAAAATATATATAATACGTAAAAATATACGAAATGTCCAAGTTAAAGAACTCTTCATATAACATTTAGAATATTTAGGAGATACATTTAGAAGAAATCTCTTTAGTCGTGTTCACAACATCCGCAGTCTATGTATCATGATCCATAAGGATGAATACATATTTCGATTTCGATTCTTCTCTTTGTTTTATAATACTGATAACCATTATTGGAAAAAAAAAAAAAAAAAAAGAAAAACGAAGTCGCTAACGAGTCTTAAAAGAATAACCGCGTCACTTCTTGCCGGAAGATGCATCTTATACAAGCTAACAATCGTTCCTCCAGCAGCATTCGTCGTGCGCATCCAGCACATCGACGATTCTTTTAATACTTAGCAGCTAACATGTAATCTAACACGTCTAACGACGTTATAAATAACATAGAAGACGAAATATCAAGAGAGAAAGAAGAAGTAGAAGTGACTAAATTGGATCTCTGGCTGTCGACTGATCGCCAATAGTAACAGACTAGTAAACCGTCTTCTTCCCTTACACAATGGCTCTCGTCTGTTCATTTCTTGGTCCCTCTTCCTCTTCCGTTTTGTTTTTGTGGCACAGCCTTGTTCCTCCCGCTCCGTTCATCGATCGCGTCCCTCCTTTCCGATCTTCTTCTTCACGCGGACGAAAACGATCAACAATTTTTGTGCAGCGACATTAACCAAAATTAAAGGAGGACACAGATCTGAAAAGGACGTGCGTTCCGATCCTGGAGAGGATCTCTCACCCGAATTCATCTCATCTATCACCCACTTAAAAATGTTGGGTAACGTCTTCCATCTCTTCGTCCTGAGCTCGTTTTCGTGTCCCGGTCATCGGCTTGTTTCAGAACGAAACTCTTCGAATACTTTCGGGCGTGGACGTGCACAGATGTCGTGTGCTTTCCGTGGATTAGCTCAGTTTAATCGGCCGTAGTACGGTCTGTCGGGAATTCGGGGAGGAATATTGGGTACAGGACGCCTATAACACAGACAGTGATTAAGTACTCGGTGCTTCTCACTAAAGTGTTTGAGATGCGACGATTGATTATTACTTTAAACAAGTAAAGCGGTGATGAACGCCGCGCCAACACGAAACATAATTTTGCCCTTCCAATGCGAAGATAATCGTATAATTTGTAATATAATTTGTACTGTACATTTCTTTTTAAATAAAATTTATTAAATTCTATGGTTTTCAGATATTTTCAAATTGTATGTAAAATCAAAAGTTTATTTGTATCGTAAGTGCTTGTCACGTTTCATTTTTCTCGAAAAATCGAAGACACGTTGTCCACTAACAAAATGATATTTTCTACTCTTTAAATATATTTTAATTCGCATTTGGAGAGACCGAGTGAAGCTATGCAATGACCAATTAAATTTACTTCACCTTAGAAATTATATACGTAACAAATTCGAGCGAATAAATCTGATTGGGCATCGCTAATATTTACATTATTAAGCTATGATATGAGAATGGGAGTACTTTATATGAGATAGAATATATCTTCTGTTATAAAATTGCGGTTAAGAGAAGTAATAATAATTGTTGAATATATAACAGAGAGTGAAGTGCAACAGACACATCGTCTCCTCCAATATGAATGTATGTACTTGTAAATAATAACGACAAAAATACACTACGAATTTGTTCTGTAAAGCGCAGAAAGAAAGAAAGTACTTATAATAATAAACGAATAAATGACGTCATTAAATACAACATGGGATGATGATCTGCAAAAAACAAAAAGGAAAAGAAAAAAAAAAAAAGAAAAAAAGAAAAAATCCAATTGCACATGCTCAAGCAGTAGCAAAAACGCATGCAGAAACGAATGTATAAAAAGGACGTTCATTCTACAATATTTTGCAACCGTTTTTAAATTTACATACCTCTAGACATTTTCAATTAGACCTTAGAACTTTAATTGCATCGTTTCAAACGTCCTTTGGATACAGATAAATACAATTGAATTGATTCGTATGTAAAATACTTCACGAGGTAAGATCCTGGATGCTTTTATGGGAAAAAATATTAAAAAGGTGGCAGACATTGGACAGTGATTTGATTACAAAAGAAGAGAAAGAGAACAAAAAATAACGCAGAACGCGAATACGCATCCCAGCGTGCGGGAACAATCAGGGCAATCTCGCACACCCTCTATTAAAAATAATACTTGTTATTTGCGCGCAACGGTACATAGAACTAAGCGAGAATCAGAGAAGAATTAATGGAACGTGTAAAAAAAACGTGGTCAACAGATTGAACACAAGTGTTACAACGCAATAGGAACACTATCCAGCCGCCGCAGTAATCGAACGCTAATCTCATTCGATACTAATTTCCCCGGCGGAAATGCGTTTCCGGTCATCAGATAATAACACACGCTTCTATCCCAATTTTCATTTTTGCACATATATGAATATATCTATATGTACGTATGTATGTATATATGTAGATATACATTTTGAATTGATAACATGTTACTTTTTTCTATATATATATATATACAATTATATTGCAGTAAAACGATGTATGCAAATATCACGCAGACCACCGCGCGATATTACAATATGGTGAATCGTGTAAGGTGCACAATCCACATAGAATAATTTGCTAAGTAACCCCCCTTGTCAATGTTTTCCTTGTTTCGAATTTACGAAATATTTTTTACGACAAATGTTCGAGGATGAATATCGGTGACCGAGTTCAACGAACAATCGCTTCCTCCTGTAGCGAGATGTAGAAAAACATCATTTCTATCAAAATCAGGGGTATAACAGGGGTATAAAAATTATGAAAAATTTACTAATGTAATTAAAAACTAGCAGCAAGCTCTATTGACATCTTCACAAGGAACGTTGAATATTTGTTTTTAATTGTTCGAATCATTTTTATCAAGGATTGATCCATTGATGACACGTGGGTTACTTAGAGATCTGTTGTCTACGATTCGTTCCGACGTCCATCTAAATTTTAACCACGTGAAAATAACGTCGGCGACGAATCCTCCAGCCACGAATAGTATTTCCATCGATTTTTATCAATCACATATACGTCTCTATCGCTCATTTTTACCATCATTCGTTTCCATCGTTCGTACGTTCTTGTTACGTGAGATTGTATACGTTTACGCTTGACCCGCGATATACAATAGAATCACGCTTATTACTCGATGATCCGTCTTACGCAAAGTAACCTTTTTAACTAGAATTTCTCTGCATTTAAGGCTTTTCGATGGAAGCATGTAACAATATAATCTGTCGCGTGAATAGGATGCGCGTTGTAGTCGTGAAACCTCGTTCATCGATCTGCTCTCTTCTGTTTTTTCCTGCGCGATTTATTCTCTTCTCTTCCTCTCTCTGGAACGTGGGACGATCTGAACGTACTTGTGTCAGCGCAGGATGGTATCGAACAATCGAAACATACACGGCAAAAGAAATACTATCTTTAATTCAGATAAATTAATACTATTTTTGTTTGAACCGAGCATTATATAATTATTAGGTTATAAAATTTGCACCTGATTTTGAAAAGTATTCGATTAATCTTATTGCAGATACGTTCAGGATCGCCTTTCGATTGGACGATTAAATGCTAAAGTGCATAATCGGTCTCTAAATAGAGTAATCGCTAAACACGTTTAACGCTATTTCCATTGGATCTAGTCACGAAAGCCGAGCTTGTTCTCAAAGATCTCATTTTAGGCCCAATACCCAAAATATGTATTTATCATAGATCGTACAACACGAAGTAAAAGTTCAAATGTACGGAGATGTCTCCTTTTTTCTTCTTTGGAAACAAAGGAATCGAATAATCGTTAATTGACGGTATACGTAAAGACGCATCAAGTAGGAAACCGTGAAGATTCTTTGCTTCACGATTCGCTGATGGCAACTTCACTTGTCGTTTTTCGTTGTAATACTTGAAATAAAGATTCCACCCAATCGGGTATTGCCAATAGTAATACAAAATTTGTACGAATCACGAATTAAATGTGAATGTAAAAATCTTTTTCGTCTAATCTTTACAAATAGTTTCAACGTACACGTATATCGGTACCAAAGGCAAAAAAAGCTCGTATTCGACAAACTAGACAACAATTTTTGCAGTTGTAAAGGTGCAAGAAGCGATGTAAAAAGATTGAAATATAATCTCGAAGGGTGGAACCGCAGGAATACTGTTGATGAACATATAAGAACCTGGACATACCGAAGAACAATTTTTCTTTGCACGTTTCTACTACTCGATATACCTAGTGTTATTGAAACGCAACGCCGCGTACTTACGAGGCTTGTACATCTACTTGTATCTCTATCATCTTTTTAATACTCGTAAGACTCGTGTCTAAAGGAACCATGCTAAAGTATGTAACTTTACGAAAATAAAAATTCACGATCTATCGAGCAAGAAATCTGACACGCTACCGAAACGAATAACGCTATCTTTCTTATCCTGTACAGTATACAATATAATGATATCGTTAATAATAACAATAATTATAATAATTATAATTGTATTCACAATTTGTGAATCGTAATAACGATCACCTCGGTAGTTTCAACGTATGATCTACTTAATTCTGGAATTACGGTGCATAAAATGATCAATAGACATATGTATATATATATATATATCTGTACAATAACATTACAATAATACCACTTGTGATTGCTCGCTTTTTCGAGTTTCTTGTTCTTTTTGCGTATGTCTGTGTTTATCTTCCCGTAATTCTTTTCATTTCCTCGACAGAGAACAACGTACACGGTACAATTCAATCTATTAGCACTCGGCGAATAATCTAAATTACGGATTAAAGGTTGCGTCCAGTATCAACAGGCGATAGATAATTCGATTTGCGAATGCGATGTGCTTTCACTCAGACTGTAAGTTTGATCCTCGTCTAATCTTGTTTTCCAAAAGCCATTTTCTTTAACGCAAACTATCGATTTATGTGTGTAGACATTACAAAGTTTTGGAAAAGAGAAGGTGGTGGTGGCGGCTCTTACGTAAACCTGGCGTAAATAAATACGTAATGGTGGAACGACATCAATGAATATTATTAGGCTCTTTTAACATCGAAACGAACGAGTTAACAATGGGTTTCGCTCAATTTAGAACTGTACATCATCGAGATTGCCTCGTTTTTCACTCGATCGATCAGAACGAACACGAAAGACATAGTGGCGCGACAAATGCGAATCATTGTCCTCGACGCTCATTTATAGTTACTATTTGACATTTCGCTCTAATGGAAAGTAATACACGTTCTCTTTTCTTCTTCCTTTTCTTTGTTTTTCTTTTTTCATAGTGGCACTTCGATCATTGCCCTCGATACTTGACGCGTCACTGGTAACAGACTTAATCCTTCTCTTTGCACGATATCGTTCTTGCAATGGCGAATAATTTGCTCGTCAAAAAATATTCATACATACGTGAATGCAATATGTAAAGGTTACGTTGAAGTGGGACAAAGTTTACTCTAGGTCGATTAATTATAACGCAAAATGTGATAGCGTTGTCGGTAAATGCGTCGAAACTTCTTAACAATCAATTACGATAATAAATATTGATAACGAAACTTCTATTATTTATAACAAGTAAAAAAGTAAAAGATAAATTCATGAAAATAATATACGAAATACATACAACATAATTTTTAATCTAAGCATTTCTCTGATAAACGATTCTACGGCTATTTAGAAGAGTTAAGTATCATCAAATGTTTCAATTCTGTTTACCAATAAGTTTCCCTTTTATATAATCTTATTCAAAAGTTTATACATAAATATTCCGAATGTAGTTCAGAGAGGAGCATTCTTGATCGTCAAACATGTGTACTACACAAATCCGAAAGCACATCGCGCCCCGTGGATTTAATTACAAGAATGTAGTAGAATACATCACATTCCCTTTCCTTATGTATGTACATGTATAATTGTTTTAACTCGCTAAACACGGTCGAGGAGCATAAGAAACAACGAATACCTTTTCCAAATATAACGCAGCTCCTGAACGCATGCTGAGTGATATACATTCATTATACATTATAACGACATACGATTAATATTGTATTGTGTATATATAATTATTACTCTCATTCGGTATCATTGGTATTAATCTTCTTTTATTAAGACTATTCAGAGGGAGGGAGAGAGTTCGCGACTCAGGATTTTCATGCAAAATCCTTGAAGCACTCTACGCTATATCACATCCTATGTCTGAGCACATTTTTTTTTTTTTTTTCATTAATACTTCATTAGGGATTAGCTATGTATGTATATATGTATAACTCTATATGACAGTTTTAATATTAATGGCTAAGAATGGAATAAAATGTGGCGATATCTAAAGAGGTAGAGAAACAGCGTGTAATGTGTATGTGTGTGTGTGTGCGCGCGCGCGCGTGTGTGTATATATATGTGACTGTGTTTGCGTCACGCAATTAATAATTACAGATACTAAAACTTATTTGTAACGCAGTTGTCGTCGATTAGAAATCGATCGAACAGATGCTATAAAACGAACATTCAATAATAATTGTCGACAACTTTTGCCCAACAGCATGACATTTTTTATTTTATTTTATGCAAATTCAGGGAATGAATTTTGACATCGCAATCGGAATCGAAATTTCGCCTAATCGAAACTACCTTTGATCATATCGTATCGTAGGGTTCTGGTAGACTTTCCAGGATATAGAGTCACTGGAGATATAAATATATCGATCTAAAAAAATTGAACTACTTCTTGTTTTAAATATCTCTAGGCAGGAAGATATGTATGTACAAGTATTCGATACTTGATATCAGCATTCAAAGCGAAACAGCAATAAATTATATGTTATATCAGGTCTTACAGCTTTTTATGCTTTCTGGGATTACACAATACACGTCATCATTCTACGGTCCATGAAAGAATATTTATTTCCTTTTAACAATAAACTACTATACTTTGATTGAAGTAAGAACAATATACATATGGAATGTAACGAAGCGAATTACATGTCTTACAAATATACAGAGGTATTCCCTTACACACGTATATTTCTTTTTCTATGGCGTGTACACAGGGACGTTCACTCTCTTCTCTTTCAATATGTATATATATAATGTCTAGACCTCGCACACGTATGTATGTCGAACAACGATATATAACGTTGAAGGCAACATCATCGCTGTTAATCCAATTTTTCGGATCATGCAAGACAGAGATAGAGGGGGCGGGTGAGGAGGGGAGAGAGAGAGAGAGAGAGAGAGAGAGAGAGAGAGAGAGCGAAGGAGATAAAAAGAAAACATAGCTGGTTATAATTCGCAAAAATTGGTTATCGAAACACACTATCGGAAAAACAGTGAGACATCAAATTAGTGTTCATTCTCAACCCTGAACAGTCTACCAATCTAGCGCAACTTAAATAAGATTGCCCATAATAATTCATTGTCGTGGTTAAAAGAGCAAGATATCTCGCATATAAAAAAAAAGAGTTATGAGGCAGCAAGAGTATTTACTTGATCTTGAATGCTTCCATCAGCTCGTTCACGGCGGCATTAGCAGCGGCCTGCGTCGCAGCTTGCGTCACCCTCTGCTGAAGACCACCCCCACGACTAAACATACACCACGGACACTCAGCTTTTACTACAAATCTTATTTGTTTTCAATGCCTTATCAATAGTATGCTACTATATGAAGAGAGAATTCGACTAATATATGGTAATTTAAATTAATATCTGCATGATGCGCTACATTCTAGACTGATGTCGTGCATCCTCGAATGTCCTAAGAAGTATGTGTAATCTCTCGCGTGGTTCTACTAAGCGACAGACGCGGGAATTCGGTAACGAGTAATAGAGCGTTGACGATCAACTGCTTGATATTCGTTCAACGGAAAGAATGTTTTCAATGCAGGCACCGACACGTTCATCCCCCATAATGACAAAATAGTTGACAATATTAAAATCAATTTTTCTCGCTTTCTCTGTGATTTTACTAATTGAATCGACGACGACAAGAAAGCAGTAACATTAAGAGAGTTTCAGAAGCTGCCAAATGCAAATGCAACACGTTATGGCAAAACATATTCCGTATATATTCATGTATCACATTCTCTCATACAGGTTTTTACATCGATCGAAATATCGCTCTGCGAATCGATTGAAAATGTATTTTCATTTACGCGACAATTAAAATGTCATGCTGTTAGTAAAGCGAATGAATACTTATCCACCACCTGTGATAAGAACTCAAGATCGTTTATTTTACAACGTTCTTAGTTGTATATACAGATATAATTTACAATTTCATTCAACTAATTTACAATGAAACAAATGTCATTCTACCTCATTTTTCTTTGTTCGTCGCGAATGAATCGTGATTTATTTATACATACTATTTGTCACTAGTACCGATTAAATATATCGTAGACACTTAGATCGTTAATTAGAGGTGTGCAATTTTGTAACATTACATCGGGATTACATATAAATTTGTTTAGGATGATTACAAGAAACGAGCAGCATACTTCTACAATATTTATTAAATAAAATGAAAACGACGAAACAGTACGGATAATAATTCCTCGCTCGTTCTCACGAACTAATTGGACCACGAAATAATTTGATATATTACTGATATAGTGAGTAATACATATAAGATAAATCGCCCGTCAAAGTTCTTGGAAGCTCTTCTTAATCTCTAACTAATGCAAATATTCACGAGTTTATTCGTTTTTACACAACTTACACACCCCTAATCAACAATAATAATTCATAATACTTGCAGACAAAACATATAGCATTAGGAAATTGTATCTCGTGTAAAATATACACTGACTAGATGCAATTGATATATGTATATATGTATATTAATTAGTAGTGAATAGGCGAGTTAGTGCGATGACTTATTGTCGGCGCCTGCAATAGAAAGTGAAGTTAGCACCAAAGCCCCAATTAGACAAAGCTATGAAGGACAAGCAACTGCAAATTTCTTTTTTAAAACATTTTGTGACGTTTAAGAAAAAAAAAAAAAGGACTTCTACTTTGTAGTTAAGACACAAGACTACCTCAACACAAACTAACAGAACACATTGTGCAAAATTTGTGAGAAACTCGACAATCGAAAGATACTCGAACTGTACTATTCAGTACAGAGTGTTACAAACGATTTTTCTCTTTAAATTCCCCGTACTACTTCACAAGGTACAATTCCGTTAAATTGGATGAAAATTATATTAAATTCTTAGTACTTACGATGGTATAAGAGGAGGAGGTAGGCCAGGTGTGGCACGGGCTGGCGGAGGTCCACCAGGTCCAGGTCGGTTAGGAATAGCCGGTGCTGGTCGACCACCAGACGGAACCGGAGGTGGGGCTCGAGAACTAGAAAGAGGTGGTGGCTGTGTCACTCCGCGTCTTGGCCCACCAGGAGATGGTGGTGATAACCTGTAACACATAAAACGAACAATTGCTGTTATATTTATTGCTCCTATATAGAAAGCGGAAGATAAAAATAAGAGAACACGAAATATTCATGGTGTGTAGGGCGTCAAAGAAAAAAAAGTTACATAGCCTCTTTTCTGTATGATTTGTTAACTTATCACAGTTGAAATTTGCAATCAAGGGACGAATGAAATATAAATTTTCACTGATTTATTAAAGACTTTTCTATACATTGAACAGCTTACTTTCCATAAAGGCTGTATATTTATTATACTGTTGTAATTGAGATTAGAACGCACAATCTTATCTTATTTATAATTTACGCTGTACTATAATTTAATATTAAAAACATTTTTAAATGCTTTCACTCTAACAGGTATTCAAATATACGTAATTTATGTGCAAATAAAAATATCATAGGGGGTTCTTTTTAAGTTTACGCAAAACGTAAGAAACGTATAAGCGATAAAATAATTTTTCAAAGTAGATATCGGTGGACCTACATACTTGAAATAAAACTACAAAGCAGGGAAATGAATGTATCGAATTGAAAAAAGAGAACAAATTTTAGTTAGTATAATAAATGTACATAGTAACTCTTACCCAAGACTGTTTCAATGGTGTTCAAGTGTATGAGGCAAAAGCAGGCAGTACAAGATTGAAAGATAATAAATTAGTTAAATGCATAAGCGACAATGAAAATAATAACATAATTGTTACCTTGGATTTTCGCCAGATGCTAGCCAGTCATTTTTCACGGGTGGTGGTACTGGAGTAGACACTGTCGCCATCGAAACGTCTCCAATAATACGAAGTGCCTCCTTACATGCATGATACATGCGTAGCATCTCCTCTCGTTTTTGTGCTTCTTCGGGTGATTCTTCCATCATTGAAGCCTATAATTCACGTCCATATACTTTTTTTCCATAAATTTTAAGCATACAATAAATTTGGCAGAAAAGACTAGAATACTGCAAGTATTCAGTGTATGCAAAGCTTTTACAAAAAATTGTTGTTGATGGAAAAAATAAAAAGTATCCCTTGAGATATTATTTCATTAGGAAATAAACAGTAAAATTTTAAATAATCAGCTTAGGAGAACATTGGAAATTTATTTGTGGATATAAAACTACAATATACTAAATTCATGTATATTTTACCTGATCACCACTTGCATATAGATGTGCCAGTAACTCTCCATTAATGAAATCCTTTGCATTGTTTATAATCAAATGCATAATTGTCTTTGGAACCAAATCGCGAGTTGTTTTTGTGACAATTTTCATATACGAATCCACCAGATTTCTAATGGTCTCCACTTGACGTTCAAGTTGAGGATCCATTGATGATTGAGCTTCCGATCCACCCTATAAATATGGAAATAATAAATTTCTTGCATACTTTGTTGTAAATGATGAAGTTAAAAGCAATATTTCAGATAACGTCACATACATAGTTAACGTAAATAAAAACAAAAAATAGTACATCGTTTCAATAATTAATAAAGTGTTATTGATCTTGTGCTCAAATGGAGACTTTGCTTGCAGGGAAAAATAAAGTATTTTCACAAACAGTTCATACATATTTTAGTCGTATTCATTATCAGTAAAAAAGCAAAGCTAAGTGTAGTGGTATTTCATATCCGTGTAAGTGTTGTGTGTTCTGTATAACTGCAAAATTTCTACATTGTACGAACCTCGTATCCTTCCTTTAGTTAATTAGAAGCAAAAAAAAATGTAATAACTATTGTGAATGTAATATTGGAATATATATTAATTTCCGAATAATATAAAACATATGCAAATTGCGCAATTCATATTTGTATTAAAAAGAAACGCTATTAAATTGAATATATTTTCAAAAGATGCAAGGAATCAATTTCTCTCAATATAATTATTGTATTTAATGTAAAAATGAAAGTTTATGAACACTGCGATGTTAAAATAGAACTTCAGTCGTAAAATCTAATAAATAATTGAAACATTTCTACAATGTGATATTTAACAATAGTCTTAAGAGAATAATTTACTATAATAATTTAAAATATTTCCAAACTAATGCATCATCACATCACCACACAGTTAAAAATATAAAATTCGAACAAAACATTTTAATTACATTTCTCGTACTAACTCACCCGTTGTACATCCTAAAATAAACCAAAATAATCTTTTTTAATAAACATAACAAAATATATTCCAATATAATAATAAATAATTCTTCCCTTTAATCAAGACAAACAATTAAATAACTAATTTATAAATAAGAATTACATAATATATCAATATACTTTTATCGAAGTTGCGTTACAATCGGTGCGCACGAGTGACATACGTCATTTTTGCAATTGCGTTTCAGCAATATATATATATATAAATTTATATAAATAAATTTACACGTGATACAATTTGTCATCTTGTTTGTATCTAAAAAAAGAAAAATAAACGCGAGCAGTGATTAGACGAATGGCACTCGAGTGTCCCAGGCCTAAATATGTTATATTTCCCGCCATACAATATACTTAATTGAGTACATATGTGAAACAATATAAACAACATAATTATATAATAAGAAACATACTTCTCCTTCACCATTTGCTTGCTCTGTTGATTTCTCGGGATATACACCAGCCCTGAGGAAAGAGGCTTTCCATGAATCAACATCATCTTGAGTTTCACAGCTCAGTTCAAGCTGTTTGTAATCCTTATAAACATTTCTGCCTTCTGGATTAAATAAAGCAAACAAATGACGTCGGGACATGAACCCTTGTTCCAAGTCACGCAATTTCAATCCATCTAAAGGTAGCATGTACTTCTTCTCACGTTCCTAAGCAAGGAAATAATACATAAAACTTGCATAAATAACATGTTATTAACTATGTTATAGCAAAAAAAAAAAGAAATACCTACTTCTTCATCTTTGTACCAAGAAATACTCTCTGACGTTAGGACAAACCAATAATCTCTTGAACCACCTTTCATTATACCGAGATTGTGGATACACATGTATCCTTTGCGTATTACTTGATTTCCTAATGTATGACGACCAGATTTAACAGCATTTTCTGAGGACTGTTGAGCACTGTAACATAACGTATAATTTATAATGAAATGTTAATAAAAAAAAAATACGTTTGAGTACCCATGTACAAAATTCATTGTAATAAATTGCCACAAAAATTTGTTAGTTTACTGTGTAAAAAATCTAGCAGAATAAGACCTAGCAATAATTTTTGTATTAACGTACACAAACGTTTATATTCAATATATAATATATTAAATATAAGTAATATTAATTAATTTAATTTCTCAAAATATCTGTGTTTATAATACAAAATATTGAAAATGAGACATGATCACAAAATGACAATATAAAGAGGATAATTACATGGCTTCTATATCTTTGATTTATAACTAATTAATAATGAAATCTTTATGTGTTAAACAAAAATTTACCTTTTACATTGTTTTTAGTTGCATATAAGAATTATAACATACAGCCACAACAACTCCATGCACATACTCTTTCATACAGCTTTAAATGTTGCAGTTGAATATTTTTGAATATGCAGTCAAACATTATTTGTAACATATAAATACACACAATATTATTTCTACTTAGTCAACATTGTAATATCTTTGCAGATCATAACACATGAAAAATTGCAGAAGCAAATATTACATATATTGTGAAATCATGTAAAAAATGATGGAACTAAAATCTAATGCTGCTGTATGAAATATACGATTTGGAGTATTCATGAATGACTGTGGCAATGAATAGTCTATTTAACTATATAGTTAAATTGTGCAACTATGTACAAAATATTCAGATCAAATTCTTAAAATTGTGATAGATTATGGCTGTATTCTACAATATATAAAACTAGATAAAAAAATATAGCCAATGAAAACATAATAACTTGTTCATAATGGCATACAATGTTTCATGATGGTTAAGTTTATTTCTTTATTTTCACAAACCACTCCCATTTTTGTTATATGAATAATTAAAAATGATATTTCAAGTGCCATTCTTATGATCTATAAAAGTGTATACATGTACATATATGTATGAATAGTATTAACCTTTTATGATGTTATACACTAAACTAGTAATGAAATACTGAATAATAAAAACACATAAAATTTGATTTCATTCAAAAGAAAAAGACTTTAAAGTACACTAGAAAAATATAGTTTTCAATCTTTTGCTATATGGGAAATGAGTTCAATATTGCTTATTAAGGATTCCGTTCTTTGTTATAAAACTGAAAGCTAGAAAAAGTTAAATAAAAAATAAGCATAACAAATTAAGAGCGTGATAATAGAAAAGGAAGAAAAATGTAGTGTAAATTTTTGTTCCAATGTACTTTATAATTCTTACCTTGCATTATGGCTACTGGCTGCCGCGCTGCCGATATAATTAAATAATTTTTTTAATTGTGAAATATAAAGTATTAATGAATGGAAAGAAATGTCACGAAATGTGTATATGCCATGTAGTTCAAGGAAAGACATACGTTCGTTAATGCAATCAGTATGAAAATGGTGAAAAATATGTATACCAGTTGATATTCATAGAGAATTTTTTATATTAAGTATGCCTTACCTTTTAATGACATAAAAAATTGTACAGTAATTACAGTATTCTTATTCCCTAATTCAATTATTGCAAACTATATAACATAAAGGAAACCTATTATGTAAATTTTTCTATAATTTACATAATATGATCTAAAAAGTTAAAAACGCAAAAAAGAATGTTATTATTGAATATGAAATGAAAATTGAACTGAAACTGCTAGTCATTTTAATATTTCTAATATTTTTTTCTTTTTCAAACCCGTCTCTTGCGATATGTTTGAGAACTACAATCTTTAAGATGTTAAAGTGTTAAATAAGCAAAATATAAAAATGAATAAAATTCATGTTTGCTATACAGAAAGAGAGAATTAAATTATTAGAAGTATGAGTATTGCAAAGAGGAACAATGTAAGTGAGATATAATTTAATATGACAATATATATGACACAATGGGTCATATAGATGTACACGAAGTAGAGAAAATAGCAATAAATTCTACTATTTATTAATGATACTAAAAATGTGTGCCTTAGCTTTAAAGAACAAAGTAAACTAAGAATCGCTATTTTAAAGCTTGCAATGTGAACTGATTTTGGCATAGCATGCATTGATTATAAAATATACCGTATAAGTTTGATTGTGAAAGTCATATGAATATAGTCGAATGTATATTAAATGTCTTATGCTAAATATGTTTCGAAATGTAAATTATTTTGAGTCGTATTAGTTCAGGAAAACACGGTATAAAATATATGTATTATATACACTGATATGTATTTTATATAGAATAAAATACAAATCAACATATATAATTCCTAATTTGCAAAAAAAAGGTTGCAAGCAAACTAATATAACTAACAGTATATGTAATTGGTGAATTTTCTTATCATCTTTTCCTTTATTTCATAAAAAGCTTAAGTTATAACCATAATGAAACTAATGAAACTAGTTTTTACAAGTATCGTATTAGTAAAGCACATTGTCATTATGTGAATTATATTATGTGTTGAATTTACATTAGTCATGCAAGATAGATAGAATTCATTACTGCAAATTCGAGTTTCTCAAAAGTATTAATTAAGCATGTACAATAATCAGAAATAAAACATATTATTATGTGATTCATTGTTAAAGATACAGAGAAATGTTCAAGACGTACACTTAATGATTTCATAAGGTTCGTAAGGTTTATAAAAAAAAATTTTAATTTGTCTATTACGTTTATCATGAATTGATAATTCAGGCATTTCATGGTGTATAATTATAGATAAAAAAAAAAAAAAAAAAAAATTCACATATCAAAAATCTACATGATATAAAATGCAATGTTTATTCAATAATAAAAATATAGATTATTATTATTATTATCATCGTCATTATAAAGAAAGAGGAATTAGCAAATACTATATTTATTCAAAGATAATATTTAATAGTTGTTATGAAAATATTTGTATGTCTTTAATAATAAAAAACATAATTTATGTTATATTTCTAATTGATAACACTGTACAAGTTTAGAAGATTATTTTATTATGTTACGTTAAAATGTTCCATATAAACATGAGTAATTTAATAGTGATAAAAATATTTATTATTATATTTAGGAAATATTTTTAATGTTTTGAAGATTTATTATTTAAGCATAGTGTAGTGAATTTTGTAGATATGTATAAGTATACTAAAATCTATAACTGCAGTTATGAATATAATAATAAGAGCAACATATAGCGCTAGATGTGCGATTATCAAAAATTAAGTTCTTCTATCATATTATTTACTCTTTTGACTTGGCTGAGTAGCTACAAAAACACATAACAAAATGTAGGTAACTTACTTGGCAAAACCAATAAAATCTTCATGATTTGTGTTCATATATGCAAGTTCACAATCGACCAAAAGTATTAACTGTTCCTTGCACAATTGTTCTCGTTGTCTAACATAAGTGGTTATAATACGTTCCGTTTCTTCTCGCAGTCTAGGATAACGTGACATCTACCACGTAAAATAAAAATTATATTAAAAATATGTTATCAAAAGAGAACAGACCTTACAGATTTAACAAACTGTACCTACCCTGTCAGTACAAATGCGTACAACATTACTGAGTTCTTGTACAACTAAATCCACGCACTTCAGACTAGGTTCTTTGAGTCTATTGATTTGTTTTTTGACTATTGCCTCAAAGGCCATATCAGGAGTAAACAAACCTACCCTGATACCTATGACATTATACTATTGTTAATAACTTATTTTTGAAGTCACTTATCTCAATATATACATGTAATGAAATTACAGTGATACTACTATTAAAACTGAAATAATCATTTACCATGAATATTCCTAATAGCAAAAGCAATTTCTCTTCTCAGTTCTTTCTCATCAAATTCCATTTTAACTATTTCAAATGGGAAACGTTCATGAAATAATCTGTTTATTTTAGCACCTCCGCTGAGCTCATTTGTATTGATTTGTGCAGATCCTGAACCTTCTATAGTTCTTTCAAAATCTGACTGAAGCTGTTGTATCATCCTTAAAAATGTTTTTCTTTCAATCAATATAAAAACAAGCACTAAACCTCAACATTAGTTGTATGGGCAGAGAGTCATGATATTTAGTATTGCAAAGCCAAATAAATTCTACATAACTCATTAATACGTCAAAATGTTTAATTTTAATGAAATGTTTTTTTTTTTTTTTTTTGTTATTTTTCACTCTCTAGTTGGTTATATAAAGATGTATTAAAATTTTCATGCAAATGATACACACGGATGAAAAAAAAAGTATGATACCTACAGAAACATTTGAATTGATCTGAAAAATAAGAATAAAGGCTCTAAAATATCAAGACCCTCCACCCATAATGTATTTTAAGAAAAAGAAAAGAGTTTATAAAAGTAATACCTATGAATCTACTATAGAATAATATGTTTTATACATTATTTGTTATATACGTATCATTTTCTTTTTCATTAAGTTTATTTTATTTTCTAATATGATAAACGTTACCAAAATCAAAGAAATTATAAATTCACATATAATAGCTTATATGAAGAAAGAAATACTTACTGTAACATAGCTTTAGTTTTTATGGCAGGATCATCAGGTCTGAAATGTTTGTACTGTTCCACATCTTTTTCTAGCGCAAGCAACTGTTTTTGTAATCTGTCTCTTAATGCTGGTAAAGTATCCCTAATATGATTTGTTAATTGTTGATTTAAAACGCGTTGCAAATATGGTGTTCCTAACCTATCTGCCAAGTGTCGATAAGATGGGTGGCTAAATGTGTACAAAAAGAAATATTTCAGACACTTTGTTAAAAAATTGATTCATGCAATTATTCTTTATGATTGATCTATACCTCAAGAAAAATTTCCTTTCCGCTGCTAGAGCATTTTTTATATCTTTTCGACCTTCTATGTCTTTTTGACTTCTGTTAACGACACCTATATAACCACGCCTTAGGGGTAATAATTTATTTTCCAAAATATCTCTTGCATCAGTACCATCATCCATAAGATCTAATTTTGTAATAACACCAATTGTACGAACACCTTAAACAATTTACAATGTAAATAATTCTCCGTATGTATTTGTTAACATTTATATAATATATATATATATATATATATATATATATATATATATAATACATAATAATATAACTGTTAAGTTTAAAATATTTAAAAATATGTACCTTGAAGATCTACTTCTTTAGCAAGTTTAAGGGCATCACTATTTGCCAAATCAGTATTTGCTGGTGTTACTGCCAATATGAGACAATTTTCTCTTTTGATAAACTGAAAGATCATAGCTTTAATTTGAGATTCTATATCTACTGGCTGATCTCCAATTGGTACTTTCGTGAGGCCAGGTAAATCAATCAATGTCAAATTTAGAACTAATAATAATAATAATAAATATATTAATGAAATTATTAGCATAAATCGACATATAATGAAAGACTGTATTTACCATTAGGCGAATATACTCTTAAATTTATTGGTATATTAGAGATACCCTTGTTACTGCCTGTAACTCTATCTGTTTCTGCTTCGATTTCCTTTCGTACTTCATCAAAATCCACAAACTTTTTACCCTTACAATGCAAGAATTCAGCATATTCTACAATAAAGAAATAATTTACTTGTTAATATGTAAAGTTTTCTAAGTAATATCTTACTGAAACAGTTTTTATTGCCTCACTTCATACTGAAAGTGATAATATTCTTGATTTCCTGCTTATCAAAAGCTCATTGTTACAGGAAATATGATAATTTTACGGACAACAATTACAGATAAATAGTACTAAATACCAAGCCATTAAAACTTGTATTAAATTTGTATTTAGTATTTCTCAGAAGGAAATAATGTACGGTGTATAAACAATTTAAAACATATAATAAAATAAACTGTTATTATATAATTTGACATAGCGTAATTTAAAGGTTTTATGTAATATTAAAATTCTTGAAAGCAATTATAATTTATAATGTATGACGAACTTTTTTTTTCATTCACAATATAACAAATTTTATAATCTATTTATCTATGATGACTCACCAGTTGTACTATTAATCAGTTGTAAGATAAGTGGTCGTCTGGTTACAATACCAGATCCTCTAGGTAAAAAGTCTCTGAAAACAAAAAAATATTATTCTTATCTAATAATTACTATAATAATAATATTGTAATTATCTCATAAAATTAGGGATGTACTAGGATATGTAAAAGTATATATATATATATACACTAAAGGTATATTATATATATAATATATTTATAATGTATTATAATATATATATATATAATATATTATAAATATATTATATATTATACATTTAAATGTAATAATATGGAAATTAAATAATAAAGTTAAAACTTGAAGGATAAAAGAAAAATGTTAGAAATTAACATGTCTTATAATTATTATACCTTTATATTTAGCAACATTTATGTTTTTTCTTAATTGAATAAGTTAAATGTGGTTACTGATACCATTCTAATAATTATGCTTTTAAAGCAAAATTATGCATAAGATGCTTATGAAATTGATGTACTAAAAAAATTTGCTTAACATTTTTATCACATTAATATACGTATTCATAGCTCTCGGGGGAGAAAGCTAAGTTAATGAAATATAACATTAAGCGGTTTTACATCGAGAACAATTAAATTAATAATTTTCCGAGTTACACATGTATACTTTGAGTAATTTATCAGAAGGTTAAATATCACAGCAACGGAAAAAATAACCATTTGACAGGTCGCTGTGTAGGCGGCCTCAAATCATAAAGATATAGTTAATTTTGATGCCACGATCGATAGATTAAAATAGTTAACCTAAAGGGGCATAGAAAAGAGGAATAGTCAAATTTATATAACTAATGATAAATATTAGAATTAAAATGTGACGTAGTTCGCCACGCCTTTTAAACCGAACGTTCGATTATTCTTCTAATTCTTAAAACATATCAGAAAGTATTACACAAATGAAAAACGCTAAAATGACAGGGCATGAGATACTTACTTTCCAACAAAATTTTCAAGAACCGAACTTTTTCCTGCACTCTGACCACCTACCACCGCGATCTGTGGTAGATCAAGTTGCATATGCACTCCAAGTTGAGTGAATGCATCCTGGAGCTTGTTCACGATTGGGATTAATTGTTCCATACCCGTATTTCCTGCCATTTTGTTGAGGCTATTTTCTTACTAGCTCAAGAAGACCACTATCGTTTTCAGTTTTACGGCTGTGTCCTGTGGTCGACACCGAGCTGCCACCACTTCCACGCACAACCGTCGAAAGTAGCTGCCAGAAACGATCTTATCCGTTTTCGTGAAACACGCACTATCAAAATGGCCGATTTCACGAAGGCACGTTGTTATACATCGAATTTCACCGCATTTTTCCAAAACTCGCGATCGCGCACGGACAACGAACTAGAGATGTCAGCCAACTGGCCTACTGTGAGGAACTCATTCCACGAACATCCACAGTCACTGTATTCACATAAATGAGATCCAACGTACGAACTCAAGAAACGTAACGTTTCAATCGATAATCGAAGCGTGCGCACAGGCGTTTTCGTTGTGACCCACTTTTCGTTGCAAGATAAAATCCATATCGTCCTCCTGCTGGTGACCTTTTTCCACGTCCCACACTGATTTGCTATCGAAGGAACCTGAAATTATACCTTTTGTCCTTTTCCGATCCAGTCATGATAAATTATCATTTTCTTCCTGTATCTATCTATTCATTTAAAATATTACGCGGTAAATACTTTTATTGGCGAGGAACATTTATAAGCATTAAGAAAATAGACGGTGGCCAATGAGAATACTAGATTCTGTCTATTACATATGTTGCAAAATCGATAATCAAATATTTAATCCATAAATATTCATTTCAAAAGGTCCAATAATTATATGCGGTTATATATAATAAAACTTTTTAATAGGTTGCGTCATATTATCATTGTAATTATTAATTGAAGGCAATAATGTATATCATAATTATTAATTTGTGATTATTAGCATTGCGCTGGTGCATTGGCTAATTATATTATGTAATTGTATAAAAAAACATTTAAACAAAATCGATTTTTCATTTTGTTAAAATGTATCCTTCCAATATACTGATTATAGTTATTTTTCTGCAAATGTAATTTCATCAAATGTTTCATTACTAATACAATGTTCAGATAGTGTATAATTTTGAAAAACATTGGAATGATATAGATTTAAATTTTCTACTTAGTAGTTTTGAGTTTGCGTAGTAAAGTTATCAAATAGTCTTCCAAACTTTTTATTAAGCGTACACGAGAAAAACAAAAATTACTAGGATTTAAATGACATTATTGGGAGATATATCGTGTATTCCTAAAAGTAACATCTACTTTAAAATCATCAAGTAGCAACTACATATATTGTGATATGACACGATTGTATTTATTGGCATTATTAATAACGAGTAGAAAGATATTTCGATATATTTTTATTAAAATGGTTTCAGTTTCAAATATATTTTCTCTTTATAGTACGAGAATTTAGGACCAATAATATGAAGGGATTGAGCAGAATGAAAATTGGTCTTTTTTAATCTTACTTCACAGTAGGTTAATTAATTTCGTGTTTAACACGATGAAAAATAGTCATTTTTTGTTAAATAGAATGTCTAAAGTCTTACGAGTAAAATAAATAAAGATCAGAAGTTGAATTGAAATTAATCTGCTAAAACAATTCTTAAAAATATATAAATTAACTACAAATTCAGTGCACATATATGTAAGTGAGGGCGCGATCAGTATTTTCCTGCGATACGAGTCCAAAATGTCAGACATCGATAAATGGATGGAACTTGCAAAAGAGTGCAAGTATCTTCCTGAAAATGACCTTAAGGTAAATAATATATGAAAAATATTAATAACAATGCTACCAATTATGTTGTATTTTGTTAACATATGTAACAAGACCTTAAACGTATACTCATAGGTTACTTGTATCTCCTATATGTCTCTTAACAATAAAATTAATTTTGTTCAGAAACTTTGTGACATGGTATGTGACATATTATTAGAGGAGTCTAATATTCAACCAGTATCTACTCCGGTAACAGTATGTGGAGATATTCACGGCCAGGTAAACTTCACAGTTTTATTCTAACCTCAACATGATATCTATATCTTTGGAGATAACGATAACTATTTCAACGTTAAAGGTACGATTCTTTTATATAAATCGGTTTTTAGTTTTACGATCTAGAAGAATTATTCCGTAATGGAGGCGCTGTGCCAGAAACAAATTATATATTTATGGGAGATTTTGTAGATAGAGGGTATTATAGCGTAGAAACATTTACTCGCCTACTCACACTTAAAGCTAAATGGTCTGATAGAATAACATTACTTCGAGGAAATCACGAATCCAGACAAATCACTCATGTTTATGGTTTTTATGGTTAGTATATGTTATGTTATAAAAATGTGACGTATTTATTGTAATATAACATCTAAAAGATTGTTTGACATTAACTCATTACTCTGCATATTTGATAATTGTGATAATTAGATTTATTATATTCTATGCAGATGAATGTCAAAACAAATATGGCAATGCAAATGCATGGAAATACTGTTGTAAGGTGTTCGACTTACTTGCAGTTGCTGCCGTTAGTATTTGTAAATAATAAATGAATTTAATATTGTGTTATGACGTTTAATAAAAATGTGGATATTTTTATTTAGTTAATTGATGAACAAGTACTTTGTGTACATGGTGGATTGTCTCCAGCTATTAAAACGTTAGATCAAATTAGAACGATTGAAAGAAATCAAGAAATTCCGCATAAAGGTATTTTTACTGTCTTTTAATATGTTACGCTGTATTATGCTTGAATACATTTCGATTTCTGTTTTAGGTGCTTTTTGTGATTTGGTTTGGTCCGATCCAGAAGATGTTGAATCGTGGACTATTAGCCCGCGTGGAGCAGGTTGGTTATTTGGAAGTAAAGTAACATATGAATTTATGGAAATCAACGATCTTAAACTTATTTGTAGAGCTCATCAATTGGTTCATGAAGGTATATATTGTTACACAAATTATACGTATTTACTTGTGCGTAAAATGCACACAAAAGAGCTTTATGATTGTATTTCATATATTTCTATGTTATTTACAGGTTATAGGTACATGTTTAATGATAAGCTTGTAACAGTATGGTCAGCTCCAAATTATTGTTATCGTTGTGGTAACGTAGCTAGTATTTTACAGTTTACAACTGTCGATCAAAGAAACCCAGTGCTATTTCAGGCAGTGCCTGATTCTGAAAGAGTAATTCCACCTTTAACTATTACACCATACTTTTTGTGATCTAATCTAGTGTTCCATTTGTTTGGATGCAGAAAGGTGGTATCTGCGTCTAGACGTTACGGAATTACATGACTGTTTCTTCATGTTGACGGACACAGGCTGATACTTTGACGGAGCATCAAATTTTGAAGTATTATTTAGAATTTTAAATAAAAGAATGTTGTTTATGTTTTTATACTTACATGTTATTTGGAGAACAGGATTATCGTGCGATTACTTATTCAGGGAATGATTTTACACAATTTTTAGGGAATTTATCCATTTTTGTATATTAAGAAATTAACTTTTATATATAATTGCGCCTGCCATTGCATCAGCCTGATTCTCCTAGTTTGAAAAATGTTTCGCATTGAAATGTGAACACTGTGGTCTAGACGCTTTTGCTGTCTACTGTGGACATTCTAGAGCATTCGTATCTCAGAGCAGTATTGTGAATGTACCGTTCTAAGGGCTAAGAGCTTTAAAATAAGTTATGAACACAAACAACAGCAGGTTCAGTAATGTATGAATGAATAAATGAGAAACCATTTAAACATTCCGAAGTGGGAGAGTCTCTGAGTATAGTGAATGCTTAATTGATATTATGATCGTTGTGCGTAGAATTCAGGTTTATTAAAGCGTGAGCATATATACTACTGTTAAGGTCTTCCTGAGTATGTAATTGATCTGTTTCTGATTTAGACACTGTATATGCTGCGTGCAATTCTTTTTATTCTAGATGCGCAATCAGTGTTCTTAGCAGCATAAAGTCGGCGGTTCTGCCGAGGTACAAATAGTATGTAGCAGTAGCCAAAGTTTTCCTGCCTAGGTAAGGAAATTGAGTAGAAAAATTGTATTATATAATAGAAGTTTTCTTATTATTTTTATGCACATGACAATTTTATATTTCATTCTCTTTTTTCCTTTTACGGGCTCAAAATACTATTTGCAAAGTATCTTAAAAAAATATTGAAATTTTTTCATAATATCGGCCTTTTTAACTATGTTCTACTTTTATGTGTACAGAGCAATAGTTTGAATATTATTATATTCTCAGAATCTTTGTACAGTTTTCACATTATATGCCAAATCGCTGTCGTACTGAATAATTATAATAGCTAGACTGTCATAAGTTCATTAATGTAGGGAGCAACTTTTAAGAACCAAGACCCTTAGCAATGTGCCTCTAAATTAATAAGCGTTTGTGTAATATAATGATACGATATTGATACATAATCAATGGAGCGCACCGGCCATTGCGTATCATAAGCCTGAATTCTGACCATCGATTTACTAGCTCATGATATTCCTAACCGATCACAGACCCGACAATTATGGCATTGGCATTGGCACTGGCTGTCAAGTTGAAACTACTCTATTTTGAGTTTTGTGATATAGTTCAAGCGAGGCATGTGAAAATTGCATCGATGTTTGTAACGATTTTCCATGTCGGATCGTTTGAAAATGTTTTGAAGACTTGTTATTTCAAAAAAAAAATGAAAAAAAAAAAATAAAAATAGTCAACTTTTGAACAGTGCCTTCAGAACTATAACACGACGGTCTACTAGAAGTAAATACTTTCTACTGACGGATAATCATAGACGAACTAGGACTGATCATATAAATAACAGAGAGCTTAACAAAGGCGTGTGTAAGGAATTCTCTTCACTTTTTTATATTTCAGAAAATATTATTAACAATTACTTTATCATATTTCGATCTTTATTATTATCTCGTAAGATATTTCGGCGTCCAATTCGATGATTGCTTTACACGATACTTTTTACATTTTACAATATTATCGATAAAAAAATACGATTTATATATATATAAATATATATATAATATATCCAGATTGTTACAACATGCAATTATACGATTTTACATTAATCACTGCTTTGTATTTACATTATTGATATTATATTAGATAGATCATTACACAAGGCAAGACACGGAGTTTACGTTACAAACTCGATCTGTCGGTTTTGCAGCCTCTATTATTATCGTAAAACGATGGTGACGCGTGAGAATGCCTACGTAGTACGGATATCCTAGGAATCATAAAAGTATTAGCTTCTGTGTCTACTTAGGTATTCACAGCAGTCACCTTTGAAATGCCTCTGTCTGTGATCGCTTTAATCTTATCGAAGTGTCCAAGCGCTTGCGGCGATTTACATCGGTAAGCTCACAGGAATAAAGACAATGACATTAAATAATGAGACTACTTTAGCTTAATAAACGTTTTGTGCAGGAGCTTGAACACTGCGCATAATTCTTAAAGATCTCACAGGTAGACAACATTTTAACGATCATGTACCTTGAAAGTATAGATTTTGTTATGTTAATGTAATGAAACGTCTGTAATAAAAATGCGCAAAAATTGCAACTGACATTATCAATAATACTCCCGTTATTATTGCGATAAGTAAAGTACAAATATATACACGTGACACGCACACGCACGCACACACACACGCGCGCGCGCACACACACACACGCGCGCACAAACACACACACACACACACACATGCCGTGAAATGATAAAGGAAGGAACTACCGTATGTAGGTATGGGTATGGAATAATAAAGATATCACCAAATTTGTTCATATTTAATTAGTTTATTTACTTGTAATAATATTATTTTCATCGTATATATAATAATTCTATTTATTCCTTGCTATTTATATATAATAATATAGTGTATTTATGTTCATTATGTATAATATATTATCTACATTTATATAATCCCTATGAAAGGCATCTCCAAACAGACTTCAGATTTACTTTTTTTTTTAAAATATCTTATTTATTCATAAAAATACAGGGGGTTTACGCGTCACCTGTGAAGCCTAGCCTGTTTTGCCCAGAACCGTTAGCTTCCGATTTATTGGTCGGATGAACATCATTATATTATATCTTACAATGTCTAATCCTTGCGGAAACAATGAATTTATCCTTACGATTATCAACTTCATCTATATACATATCTTTATGAAAACAAACGCGATAACTTTTTTGCCCGACTATAAATCTGCAAGCGCGTCCGTGTTATACTTCTCGTTGTACTTCGTCGTATTTCGTATATAATCGCATTATTAATAATCATTTAAACGAATCATAGTAATCATAATAAACGAATTTTAGAGCTCATTGCACGAAGGACGCAATGCAGTAAAAAAAAAAAAAAAAAAAAAGAAAAAAAAGAACAATGCAACGAATAAGCTAAATTGGTATTTAATGAAATTTTTTGCTAACGGTAAAAAGTAAAATATGTAAATTTTTGTATTAAACTTATTATACAAACATATTCTCTTTTATATCGACTAGAGTATTTAATTAGGTATATGATTTTGACAAAAGATTATATGTAGATTTTCAGTCTGTTTAATTATGCATTAATCTTTAATTATTTGCTTTTAAAAAGAAAAATTCCAACTACACATATAAATTCTATATTTGTGACGATAAGTAAACTTCTTACCAAATTGTTAAATTGCGCATTATAATAAAATGTCGATGTGCAACTATTTTGAACAATTCGTGCAAAAAATTGTAAAATATAACGTGCATACTAAATACAAGGAATTCGCGAATGATATTTGAATCATTCCTGATAAAATAATATTCATTAAGAAAATACATTCATGCGCGATATAAAGCTCGAAATCGTTATCAAATCAGGTATAAAAATTCGAATAATGCTAGATGGAGCAATTTCGCGAATGTTTACGTTCATCAACGAGAAATCGTATTCCGCGCGCAAAAGTGGTGAAAAAATGATTAGCAGCAGTATAGCATCCGGTTCCTGGCAAAGCAGCAAATCACACGGTGCCCAAATCTCAGTTACAAAAGGAATAGTCGAAGGTAAACGAGACGATAAAAATGTACTTCCTAAACGTAGGTAGAAATTGGTAACTTTGACTCACTCATTGAAAAAGTATTTCCTCTTGCCAGTCTGGCATTCGTGTTTTCTTTTTGCCCGTCGTTTTTGGGTTAACGTTTGCATTTCGCGCTTCTTTGCTTATACCGTGACAAGCAGCATACTTCAGTGTTAACCAATCCGTTCGAAGTAATGGTTGCGCGTTTGAAAGTTTCGTCATTTTAACAAGAAAATAACAAACTGACATTTTCAAGAGATCCAGAGATCAGTAAATCGAGGGCCGAGGGAAATATTTCGGTGAATGAAATACGTAAGAACGTTCTAATTTGACAATATAAATACGAACGTTGTTTCAGTATATCGCATCAATGCTTAACGATTTTGATGTCGCGGTTTGTTGCTCAAATGTACATTGTACGTAGGCAAATTGTTTCAGATGTTACATATATTGCCCCATACGTATATTGTAATTATCATATATATATATATATATATATATATATATATATATATATATGTATATATTATCGTCATGATTCATCGCCCCAAAAGAAATACAAGTTTTTATTACCATCCCGATATTTGTGAACAGAGCATAGACGACTCGGCAAAACGATATATCCTATTCGTGTCATTTCGTTAGAAGATACTAAACACGTATAACTAAAGTGGTGTCACATACATATCCTGCATTGCATAATTTTCATCAGGCTCAATCGTACAGCTGACACAGGACTAGAAACGCTGGTGCACCGCTTGACACTATATAAGAACAGGTATAACACGGAATTATACAAAGAGACAGGACTAGTACTTTCAACGTAGTTATTATTAAACCTTTCGTACAATATGTACAAAGTTAAACCCACAAACGAGAGGCATATGTATTTTTTATATTTTTAAATTTCATCTTTTTTTCTTTTACTTTTGCTCAATAGACTCTCACTCGCACTTAAATATTAAAGGTTGGGCATGATAATACTCGCGGGTAGTATAATGCCCTAAGTCTTGCTGATCCAACGTATAGCTCTCCCGTAAGCAGCTGCTGTACTCCCAGACATCGGTGCACATTTCTTTTTATACAATATACATATTTATATTTATATTTATATTCATATTTATATTTATATTTATATTTATAATTTATATTTATATTTATATTTATATACCTATATTTATATTTATATACTTATATTTATATTTATATACTTATATATAATGTAATATAATAGACAGTCCAACTCGGTGCTTTTTTTCTCTTAACGCGGCGTTCTTTTTTCCTCGCCGTTCTTTAACATCTGTTTCGATGCTGTATGTACATGCTAACAATAAATAGGAGGCGACAAGAAAAGAGTTCTCCGCGGGAAGTACATTATCTTTACTAGCTAACGGGAATAAAAAAAAGGAAACAGAATTGGTTGATGGGCAGGATTATAGGAACATAAGGGTGAACAGTCGCGGTTTGGTGGATTAACTCGAGGGAACGGGCAGGGAAGAGGAAGGAACGAGGAGCGTAAAAAATGTCTACGAAGGTAGGAGACAAAAGAAAGAGCAAAAGGAACAAATGTATCGGTCTAAATGCTAACACGATTGCTTCCTTTCTTCGTATTGCACTATGCTAAACGGTAACTTCAAAGCAAATTTTCGCGTGTAAACGTGAGAAAATTACGAGCAATTTATGTTTTCGAAGAAAAAGTAAAAGAAAAAAGAAATACGCGTTAGCCAATATCATGCCAAATATTATCTTAACGCAATTTAGCGAGCTTGTTTTCTTTTTCTCTTCGTTCTTCTATCTTGCTTGTTTTCTTTCTTTCTATCACTCGCGGTTGCGACCTTATCGACCGTCCAATTGAACACAGAACAAGTGTACGATGATGTCCGGGGAATACAGGAACCGTTACCCCCAGTTCCTTAACCGCAAATAATATACATTGTTTACCGTATGAAGTATCCCATCATTAGTTAAGTCTTATAGTATGGACAAGTATCCCTAGGCTAGTAGGCCCAAGGTCTGTGTGTATAGTTCTCGTGTTGATTTTTTTTTTTTCTTTTTTTTTTCTTTTTTCGTACGTGCGCTCGCGATCACGAGTCCGATGAAATTGTCTCAGGATGTGGAAATGGCATCAAGGTGGAATATGCTTTGAGCAGAATATTCGCTTTGTAATTTGTAGCGTGGGAAAATAAGAGGAAAAGAAAATTAAGGACCAGGGAATGAAGATAAATGCAACACGACCGAAGGCATCCAAAGACACCGACAACGGACCTTCGGGATCGAAGAAAAGGGAACTCGATTTCATCGTACTCGTGATCGTGTGCGTAGAGGTAATTAGCGCGTGTTTATGATAACTTCTATGGAGGCAAGATGAAACGATCACGTTGTGATAGAACATGCGCTAATTAATCATTACATACGTATACAAGGAGCATTGTTTATCATTTTTTCTTTTTCTTTTCCAAGACACGAACAAGACGTTTCGACTGGCGTCAGCCACCGGTTTGTTGCCTATCGTTTTTTTTCCATTTTCTACAATTGGTTTTGCTATCTTAAATAATTGAGCCAATCTGGAGAACCAGGTATTTCTGAGTCGCAAGGAAACCGAATATCACACGTGTCCGCGACACATAAATATGTATTATACATATGCATACGCATATGTATATTTACATTTGCCAAAGTGGGGAACAATTTTCCACAAGTCCGATAAAAGCTCACGCGAGAAGAAAAAGGTATACTCGAACTTTTATTACTCTGTTACTCTTTTTGTTTGCTACGAATATAAGCTTCCTCGTAATAAAGAAATACCAAGTCTCTTGCTAGTCGTATTTTCCATTCGTTTACGCATTTTACGCTTCTCTTTTTCTCCTTTTTCTTTCTTGTATATAATACTATCAAATTATCGCAGTCATTTTAACGAGGAATTATAAAAAAACAATCGTTTGTCACGAATCAATGGGGAACGCTTGGTAACGAGAAACGAAGCGCGCGCGCGCTCACGCGCACAGGTTCGAACGATCAGATCCTTGCAAGGATTTTCAATAGAAAAAATATCACTTCGATATACGGCAGGCTACGAATTCATTAGAACTATATAAAAAACGTTTAAAAAGTTCGTCTTACGTATCGAAAATCAGTATCAGTTCGAAGAACGTCCGTTACAAAAATTTTGCAAAATATTTGCAATTCATCGAATCGAACTTTATTTAAAAGTCGTCGAAAATCTCGCGGAAGCGTCTCGTTTGTGAGAAGAGTTTCGTCTACGCGACACTTCCCTCTTTTCGTAAGCTCTAGAATCGCGTGATCTCGTGATCCGAGAAAAGTGGAGGATCGGATCGTTCGAATGACGAGTCAAAAATCGACCGGTGAATGATGCACGATATTACACGCGTAAAGATTTACGTCGATGACGATAAAATCTAAATTAACAAAACCGTGAATAGACATATACATATACGTATACATATACGCATACATATACATATACATATATGTATATGTATGTATGTATAATATAGTCTTCAGTGTTGCGCGCTTGGACCATGGTTCGGAGCGGTGAATGACGACAAGAACGACAATAACAACGAGGACGATTTACGAGTCAATAAGTCTGTAGCCCTAGAGTCTAGCCAGATTTCCATCCAAATGTTTTCAACGTCGGACATATTTTCCTTCGTATAATTGAAGGGTACCATCGAGTAGACGTCAAATTGGTCTCTGCATCGCTTTATGCAAATAACATCAGTTTTTCTGTTTTTCGATTCAACAGTTATGCAAAAATCGTCATCGTTTCTACAAACATCCATTCAGCCAGTCCTCGTTCTCTAGTAATGACGACGGCCGTGTTCCCTGTATCTTCTCATAATTAGAATGATAACTGAAATATCACACTTACGTCTGCAACGTCGTTTAGTGTAAGGGTAGGATCACACGGATACATAGACGAGAGTATTTAAGTATTTATAGGCGTTTAGAGTTATTCTGTTATCGAGAATGCGTACTCGTTTGGCTGTGATATTTTGTAATTATTATACTCGCGTGTAAAGATACATAGATACGCGGCGATCGATTTGTTCACTGATCGATTGTTTTGCGTTTGTGCTGTTGCTGGTGACTTGTCGTCGATTATCATCATCACCATTATCATCGTCATCATCATCATCATCATCGTTATTATTTAGATCACCATTATCATCAACATCGGTCGATCGATCTTTCGGTCGTTTTAATGGTAGTCTGCTATTTAGTTTGATAGTGGTGGAGAGTAATAGTAACAGTAGCAGTAGTAGTAGTAGTAGTAGTAGCAGCAATAGTAGTAGGTGGTAATAGGTGGCCTACAGTGAGCGTACGTAACGAGAGTTTTATTATCGATCGGATTATGCAACGTGAACACACAATGACGTAGTTGCGCGGTACTGCGTACAGAAATATATTATTATAGTCTTTCAGTTTCGATAAAAAAGTTCAGTTCCCTCCTCGATTGATTTCCCATCTCGAGGTGGCGCGCTTCCTCACTCTCCCTCTCTTTCTCTCCCGCTCTCTCGCTCTCTTTCGAACTCTTTATATTCTTTCATTAATTTGCTTTTTTTATTTCTTATCTAAAGCACTCTCCCTCTCTCTCCTCCTCCGTATCCTTCGCGTCTCTCTTTCTTTTTTTTTTTTTTCTTTCTCAAATCTTCTCGTTTTTCTCTAGTTTTTGTTCTTTCTTGTTTTTTTTCCCTTCTAACGCTTTTGTCTGTTTTATCACGCTTTTCGCAGGTTCCTCGTTCTCTTCTCGACTTTCTTCGTTTTGTACAACGCAACGAACACACAGATTTATATTATTTATATTATTTATATATATACTTTTTTTTTTTATATAATTATTATACATACGCAAACAAAGCCTTTCCCTTTTCCCTTTTCCTATAAGTCTCTCCCGTTTGCTTTTGTTTGTTTGTTCGATTCTATTTTCATATATATACATATATACATACAATATAATCTTTCGTGTGTGTATATATATGTATATATTTATATGTATAGTATGTATATAGGTATTCAGCTTCGTTTATCGTCAGTTTGTTTTTTATTTACTATCTTTGAATTGTTGAGTTCAATAGGAAAGGAACGTAGAACATTTTACTCTCAAGTAGAAGAGCTGCCGCCGATTGTACCTGGAATTCAGGAAGAAAACAGGATCGACTTAGATTGTAGGTACTGTTCTAATAACCCGTCTCTCACGAAAACATTTATAAATACGGTCGTACTATCATGGACGATACTCTATTGCTCGAATCTTTCTCTTCATCGATCACAAAATTGTGCATATTTTCATATTTCTATTTATTTACTTCATTTATCTACTTTATTCTATTTTTTTCTCTCTTTCTGTTCTTCTGTACTTTACGCTACACAACCATCTGGTCAAGTGAAAATCTAAACGATTCGCGGGAAAAACGATGAACGACCAGGGGAAATTTTTTTATGGCTGACTTACTTCGGGCAATCTGACGAGAAGATCATGAAATCGATTCGGCTGTTGAGGCGCGCTGTGCTCGACAAAACTTCGTAGACAGCTCATGTACCGTTCTTGTAGATGTTCTAATTCCATAGTACCTCCACGTGCTAAGAGAGGACAAATACAAGAGAAATAATCGTGAACGTGTGTTGTGCTGATAGCAATTTATATAGGGCGATGAAAAAAAAAAACGTAAGGAAATTTTTCGAAAGGTTCTCAAAGATTGTATATTCACTTTTCGATTCATGTTTGTTAAGATTTTCTTTCTTCGTTTGCTGAGCACTATTATTATATTCTTATCTTTGAAGTCCTGAATTTCATTTTTCACTATAACTATAACTATTCGATCGTTAGTAAATTTTAATTCTTTCAGTAATTCGCGATGTCTTTCTAAAATTTACTCGACGATTATCGATACTTCCTTGAGTATCATTTTACTTTCAAATTTGTTGAGAATATATCAAATAATATAAAGAATATAGATATATCATTACTTCTATTCAGATGGTTGATAAATGTATTCCGTATGGAGAATGTAGGTACATTTCTCTCGATTTGAAACTGTTCGAATAATTACGAGCTATATACTCTGTATACATATGGTATGTAAAGCAAATGAAAAATATGCAAAAATTAGCATTCTATATCGTGTTTACACGCAAACTTACATTTTGCTTCGCCAATTGCAGCATTAGCAAAAATGATGCATTTCTTTATATCTTAAGTATCTCGATAAAATAAAGAAGAAAAGAAGAAAAGAAAAACAGGCATGTACGGTATTTGTGCATTTGCAAATGATTTATCTGATGAGAATACTTACCTTGCGAGAGCATGGTGATTACTTTCAGGCAGACGTATTCTTCCATTCGTAATCTCACCCTCCTGAACATTAATGTGACGTATGTAATTTTTTCCACCATGAGCCCTACGTCTTGCTGTAATTGGTCCATGGTTATCGGTCGGCCCATCATGTTCGTTAGGCACGTTTGCAACGTATACATGTTGTTTGAAACCTGTGTACGAATACATTTATTTAATCTAATTCAAACGATACACGTTTGATTAATACAGTGTCACAATTCCTTTTTATATTTTCCAAAGTAGAAAGTTTCTTCGTTTCTCGAATAAATCTTCCTATGATCTCCTCGTGTTTAAATATAGAAAGTACTGCTTGAATTCCACGAATGTCCGTACAGAACCATGTCTGTCTGGCTAAGATTTATGCAACCAATTACGATTCTATTAAGGATCGTATTTATCCGATATTATTTGCGATAAAAAAGCGTACACTACATTACTCTTTGAACAGAAATGCTCAACCGGCGGGCTACAGGTGTGTACTATCGGTTCACGTCATGAAACAAATCTGCTGTACTGTATTCGTTGGTTAAAGTGAAAGTTCTTTATCTGTGGATCTCTGCTAAATCGAGGAGTAGTAGATTTAAATGCAACGAAGGATAGAAAAGTAATTACTTCTTGCATAAAATCCGCTCCCATCACGTCGCTTCCGACGTTGGAGAACTTGTGCTGACCATGTATCGCTTGGTAAGCGGAAGTGGTCAGCACCAGGATCTCATGCCACTTGTGGGTGAGCAACGTCGTGTGAACTTCGACCGGTAGCTCAAGGTAAAACGGTAACCTTTTGGTCCACTGCACCAACTTGTACACTATGCTGTCCCCTATCTGACACAGCTTGTCGCTTAAGTTTGATTTATGGTCCAGTAGCTCGTCCAAGTTCTGTAATATAAAATAGGAGGTACACGTGCGAACAGAGACACACCATTTGTGTTGAAATTTTGTTCGTTCGAATAAAGGAAAGTTGTAGAACGCTAGAGAATGTGCAGCGCGAATGGTAATGGAACAGTTTAAAAACTATGAAGCAGATAAACGCACCCTTAACGTGGCAATGTCTTGGAACTCGTCGCAATCTATTAGAGACTGGATCATAGCAACGGTTGCATCGAAAGGAAAAGACCGATCCCTCGAACTGCTTACTGTGTTGTCTAACCTCTGCCTTAAGTGTACCACCTTGAACACAGAAAATTTTTCTCTTAAACTATTTGAATTTGTTAAAATTGATCGTTTCCGAGTGTTATACTACTACTACTACTACTACTACTACTACTACTACTCCAGCATGACGATTTATGAGAGCATTAAGGAATATAGGATTATGTAGGACTTGTCACGTAACTTGAAAACCAATTATATATATGTACAAATCTGAAGATTATTATATAGATGAAATCTAAAAAAATACGGTCAATTTTCAATTTTTTAACGGACGTTGTTAATTATTTATTTCGATGCTCGTACAAAGGATGCTGACGTTTAAAGCACCCTCGTATAAAAATTACAATTGCTTTTACGCTGATTGGAAGAAATATATTCATTACCGCGAGAAATTGAGCGAATGACTTAAAGTTTTAGGAACTCTAATCATTAATGAATGGGTTGTTAATCGAACTAACGACAAAAAAATAATATTAAAATGTGCCGCTTTCGTATTGAATCTTTCAATTCCATATACATATGTATGTACTGTCTTACATCGTACACATACTTTATTCCAAGCATATCGGTTGGAACCAGTGGAAATAAAGTTGCTGAATATTCCGATATAACCAGTGTCGAGATGGCAGGATCTACGATGGTCGCACTTTGTTAATTCCCATCTGTCAGTGGACGAATCGTGGGGTCGTGCTTTCTACGTAAATCCGATCTGGCCTTTCATTGACCTTTCGATCCACGAGATCGGTATTTGTGAAGTATATACGGTTAGGGAGAGTAGTCTGAGGTCCCCGGTGACACTTTCGGAGAAAGCTGCGATCCCCGTTTTTGCTCGGCTTTATCTTTAAGTTTCGTGCATATTGACGAACGTCACGCAGCCCGTGGGACACGCGTTCTCGTTGCTGACGGCGATCTCGCAGCGGAGATGGAGGGACGAAGGTGTTGGAGGAGGAAGAGAAGGAGGTAGGGTGAGGTCAGTGTCCCTTGTGCAGACTTTCACGAGTTACGAAACCGGCGCGCGGCGGAGAACTGCCCGTCCTTGGCACCGGCTGTCGCTGATTTTCTATTGTCCCTACCTCCGAGTCGTCGTCATCTTGATGCGATGTCGATAACGACTGACGCCTCTCCTTCGATGTATACATATTATATACGCGCAATCCTTACCAAACATCGTGAATTCTGTTTTTTTATTCGTTTCGCGGCTATTTCGTAATCGCGCGTTAGCGATCCGACTCCGATCAAATAATTCTATCACTTGTTTATAAGTAAGTTTTGTGAAGTTGCGAGACTAATCGACTGTAACCATGGCGATGTTAAGGTGGGATCCTGTTGCAATTAAGGAACATGAATATTCGTCCGTTGACGAACATTTCAAAGTTAGAAGATATTCACCGTATTGCGCGAATGATCACGACGGTATGTGGTTGCAATTTTCTAGGACGGTGAATTCATCCTTCTTACAAATTTTACTTCTCGAAATCAGAAGCTTGTAGAAAAAGCTCTGGTAAACTCCACGGACAATATCGTTCTCGCGCTGTCGCATTTCTTGGCAAAGATCTGGAATCTTGTTTCTGGAGAAACACGTTAATCCGAATCTTTATGCATCTCGAAACTCTCCATTCTTCCAACGCGGGAGGAAAACTTTTGAAATTCATGAGAATCCATACGCTGCATCGTGGCGAGTGTGCAACGATTCGCCTGGAGATGGAAAGTGACCTCCTTAATCGTATTCCATCCACAAGGCAATATTTATCCGGTTCGGGAGTCATCGATTTCACTTTTGGCAATGGCCTCTACCGGACTTACTGTTCCCGGTAATTCTTCTCGTTGTTTGCATACCTCACCTGGTCTGTAAACGTAACACAGCGTCATTCGAATATTCTCGATGGTTGATTGCGCACCGAGCTACGTTACGTATGTATGTATATACTCTTGTCGCATAAATGGTCCCCGACAACGTTCGTCAACGCGTGAGCTTTCGCGCGACGAATTAAAACGATCCTGATTATCACGGTTCGTTTCGATGTCGTATATCGATCGTTGACGTTCGTGAAAAATATTACGCGAACGGCACAGAATATCGATAAACATCCACGATCCACCGTTACGATCGCGTCATTTCAATAAAGTTCGATCATTACTGATCAACGATGAGTCGCGCAGTTCTATTTCGAACGAGCGTTCATCGTCTAGAGGATTAATTTCGTTTGTGAAGGTTTAGCTCGTCGAACCAAGCGAAATGGTTGGTGCAGCTCGAACCTCTAATAGGAAACACTTTCACGACGTAAAAGATAGTACTATGTTTAGACGAGCACGAAAAGGCATGCGAGACGACGACGACGACGACGACGACCAACCAAGTACTCGGCTTGCTGGTATCTATTGGCTTTCGTAATGTGGGAAACCTTGAGGCTTGCGCAAGCAAAGTCGTAAGAAAGTGAAATTGCAATATGGAGTTCATTCATTTCAGGATCGTTCTCGAAAATGGCCGAAATCCGTCGAAATCCGTCGAAATCCGTCGAAATCCGTCGAATTTGATTTTACTTTTTATACTTTTTCCCATCTACTTGTTCCTCTACTTATTTTATTATTCGCAGCGTTCTTTTTTACATTTTTTCATATCTTTTATCATTAACTTGACGTATCGAGATGTCAGCTGTTGGATTATTTCATATGTTTAAGGTTTCTTAATCGAATACATTTTCAATACAATTTCAAAGATCAGGAAAATAGAATGATCGTCACGCTAAACGTAAAACACGCAACATAATCTATATATTTTTCAGCGTTTCTTTCTAACTTGTTACTACTATTTTCTCTATTTTTTCTCCGAAACAGCAAAACACTGTCTCAATTCCTCACAATAATAAACATATTTCTTTGCGTAAAATTGATCAATTGATCGGAAAATGGACACACCTCACCTATATTATACACCAATTTCTGGGTTTTTGTATTATTAACTAGCTCACTTGTTCCAACGTCTTCCCGGTCTAACTTTTACACTGTATCGTATAGTCTCGTAAACAGAAAAATTGTAAATGGCGCACATCATACCTATTTAATTTCTTTCGAGAATTTGTTACAAAATTGTTAACGGTTTTTTCGATCATTGAAATGTGGCGAAAGCGAAGAGGAACAGAAATTGAATCGTACTGTTCGCTATAACTCTGTGATCGTTCACATATTCATTTCCTGTATGACTTCAGCCTCAATCCAGAAGCCGGTGTAGTCATTGCGCAGAATTCATCGACCGACCAACGTTCCTCGAATGATTGTTTTAAACGCGCACGTAACGGCCTCCTCGCGATCTCGAAACCAAAGATACTGATGCCGTAACCTAGCCGATACCATTTTTCCGCGAACTCGTGATCCATTCCTGAATTCATTTCTGGAGGAAAGGTCGCGAGGAGTTGAAATTTCACCGTTGTTTCCGATATGTGGAAGACCGAGTTGATCCGATTAATACGATATCATCGTATTTTCCTGGTGTTTAATCGCGTTGAAACCGATCGAGGACGTGCTGAATCGGACGAAAGAAATCCCCACGAGCGAGAAAGATCGCGTTGGCGCATGTGATCCGATCGCGTGCAGCTGCTTCGAAAGTGAAAGTGAAGATACCTTCGAGACGTTCTCATCAACGGTGCATTCTCTCGACGAAGATCAACTTTTGTCGACCCGTGCTCGATTTCTAACGAGCCGTCTCGAATAAATCATTCGAAATCGTGTTACGGTTGCACGGACGACGTTGATCTATACGCGTTCGCGGAGTGTTCGTTATAGACGCGAACAGAGGAAAAAAACATTTCACACGTATATGTTGGTTGGTTTGTTAGATAATCGACCTGACGGAGAGCTGATAGAGAAATCCCATGGAATCTTTCCTAGACGTTATACCTAGCGCGCTTCCATGAGTTATCATGCAGAAAGATCGCGTGGAATCGAATACGTTGCGTCACGTTGCTTACGAAGAGATGTTCAAAGGAACAGGGAAACAAGTGGAAGGGTGCACCGTGCTGGGTGAACGTTTGACCTTTTTCGGTCCCTTCCTGTTGTTAACAAATTTCTCAGCTTTGGCGGAAATACGAGAGAGTGGAAAAGAAGAACATTATGCGTATGTATTAATCAATATTTCTCAATGTTTTTCAATTTTATAAGATTAATAGTTAACTTTTAAGTTGAATTTTATGATGGAGCTTTTCTTAAAACATTAATAGTCTTCTGATTTATCAAGACGAGAGCAATATTGGGTCATAAAAGTTCGAACATTACGGTAGAATTAAAGTCTGTTTTCTCGTGCTTTCGCTCATTGTTGCCGATTTAATTCTTCCGTGTCTAGAGTCTACAAAACATTATCTGCCAATGAAATGTCGTTCATTGGACGTCGTTGGACAGGAGATAGCTACTACATATCTCTTCGCTAGATCGTGAGGACTTTCGTTTAAATGTTAGGAATTACAGTAAAAAATCAATCAAATGGCAGAAGAAGAACGGTGTAAAAGCGCAGAACATGACGTGAACTCACTTCGGAGGGGTTGGTGAGCGCTGTCTTCAGGATCGTCCCATTAACAAGGTGTCCCGAATGCGCGGGGTGACTCGAGTGACTGGTGGTAGATTGCGAGTTGAGCGGGTCGCCCGACGAAATCTTGTGATGATGAAGAAAACCACCGGCTAGCTGGACATGTTGCTGTTGGCTGTGGTGAGCGACCGCGGCTACAGCCATGTGTTTGTCAAGCATCGTCGAACCCATGGTGCTTTTGCTACCACCGAGGGATCCCGACCCGTTAACACCGCCAACATTACCGCCGCTACTTATGCCACCCATGCTTCCGCCCACTCCACTTGTTTTGTTACTTTTCTTGTGCTTTTTGTACTTCACCTATGGAAGGAAAGAAGGCGGAATAAAATTAATCATTTACCTTGGAAGACAATACAACGATTGACACGTAGTTGTTGAGCGCGTGAATATATCTTAGATTAAGGATCAGTTTCTCGTTCTTGTATTCGCACGTACATCGCCGACAAAAAGTTAGGGTAGCATTAGTGTTTTTAAAAACCTTTCGTATGTCTTTCGCTCTTGGAAAGATAATTTTATTGAATAATGTTTTAATTATTTGATATCTTTATTCTATGGTGTTAATAATTATCGAAGGTATCGAGTAAATACTAACCTTGTAAAGGTTATATACAGCACCAGAATTTCTTCCTCCAGGCATTCGATCTTCTCGAACGGCCTGAAGGACCATACCCTGTTCAATGCACTTTTTGAAACGACAGTACTGACACCTGTTTCTTTGGGCCTTCGTAATTTCGCAACCACCTTCCGCCACGCACGTGTACACTCGCCTATTTTGTACAGTTCTTTTGAAGAAACCCTTACACCTGCACACACATAATTTTCATGCTCTTTCACATTGCACATTCATAAGAAGATGTCATAAGAACTTTCCAAAGATTTCAGTATAAGAACTTATGTTTACTATAACAAATTATCGTTATCGGTGGCTCAGTACATCGTAAACGGATTAGACGATAGAAATATGTTCCATTTTCAAGATGTAGATTATATCATGATTATCTCCAGTGAAACATTATGTTCAACTTCACAAAACAAGACTGACATATTTCTACTGTTCGAAACAGTCGTGTTCTTTCTCGAAACACGGATCTTTTAGTTAGCGCGAAGCGTAGAGCAGATAGAGTGGAAGGCATTTTACAATTAGTCATCAAGGCGTTTCTATCCAACGAATAAAGTTTCAAAGTTTTCCTTGCTCCTGAGGGAAGGATCTCGATTCTAGAAACCGATTAAAGATTCATACTTGGAGAATTATAGCTACACTGGGATGCGCAGAGAAATTGGTTGTCGACTTTTCTCAACTAATTTGTCGGATTTGTCGGATACGACGATAGACATTGAATGCACAAGCATGAAAGCAAGTAACGATACCCTGTACTACCTTAGGGATTAATCAACCGCGTTGCAGGATATATTAGAATGGGTAGTACCTGGAAGCCTTGAGGCGCGCTTGAAGAGACCGAGTGTCGTCGTATCACGAAAGGGGAAATAATGAAAAACTTGGTGATATAATATCTACAGGAGGATATCTATCTATATACATAATTGAAGTGTAACATGGTGGTAACCTCGCAGGTTCTGGAAACAATATATTTCTCGGTTCTCAACGTTGAAACGTAGGTAGTATTTAGCACCATCTAAAGGTCAGAGTTTGCCGCGAGGTATCGTGACTAGTGTAGTCTTAACTTTCCGTACATAGTTTCGCTTGATTGTCTGTAATTAAGCGGATCGTCCGAATCTCTGACTCGTAACGCGTCGCCGCTATCGCATTCCAGACCAAGCTGTTCGAGATATACAACGGGATCAGTTTTGCAGACGACTAATTTGATTATCACACTTCGACCTCATCGTGCTTGAGAGTGCATCGATCCAGCGATATCTCGAAGAACTTGCTCGTTGTTCTTCGCCTTTCACGAGAATATCTTTGTTCTCTATTTACGAAATAGCGAAACAAAGATATTTTTGGAACATTTTAAATGGTATGAACACATGCACAAGTTTATACACGTTGTTCTTAATATTTTCAACAACGAGAGAAGATATATTTGCACTTTTATAAGCAACTTTTTTTTTTGCAATTAATAACTTATACGCGAGTTTCCAATAAATTGAACGATTCAAAGGACTTTATCTCTGTACATCATCTCTACATACTATAAATACAATTCTATCGAATTTGATTTTATTCCTCGCATTCGCAAGTTAATCTATTTTCCATTGAGATAACCTCTCTTAGATAATTGCTACTTGTCGAAAGATTCTCCAAGTCGCGTAACTAATGAATTTCCATCGATACTTTCACATCGATTCGAGTTTTCTAAATGATTTCGAAAAAAAAAAAAGAAAAAAAAATTAACACGCGCCAAGCAGACAAGTACATCGTCCAGAAACCGTTAAACGCTAATTGTCTGCTACGAATAGTTGTTACTCTATTATCCAATGCATCGTTAAAAGAGAGAAGAACCTTGCACCACTCACCCTTCACACGTGATGATGCCGTAATGCAAACCAGTAGCCTTGTCCTCGCAAATCATACATATCATAGGTGTTTCGTCTTCCTCGTGTTCTTGAGGTGGCATCGGTGGCGCAGGTGGAGCGACTGATATCGACTGCGATGCCGTCTCGGACTTGACGACTCCTCCGTTTCTCTCCCACGTTTGACCGGAACCGGAAGCCGTCAAGTTGAGCGCTTGCATCTGTTGCGCGGCCGGCAATTGCGTCATATCGCCAGCCCATAACCTCTCCATATTGAGCGGTGGACCGGAAGAATAGGAAACGGAGGATGGTTTGCCCCTGGACTCCTGTCCGAGATTTAAAAGTAGCTGGGCAGCCGACTCCTCCGAGGAGGAACAGGATGCCGCGGCGGCCGTTGCCGTCCACGATGCCGCTGGCGGTGGTACGGGGTCCAATGGTGGCGCGGACCATATCATCGTCCGAACGCCACCGATTTCACCCATGATCACGGTGGGAGGTGGTCTTGGGGGCGCTGGCGTGGGCCTTTGTGCCGGTGGTTTCATCGTTTCGCCTGAAATAAAATATGTCGTGATATTTCGATAAAAATCTTATTCCAAATTTTCATTCCATCAACTGAGCAAGATTGAACGAGGTGCTACGTTGATACAATGTGCTTAATGTATTAGACTCGGATTAAATGTCAAGTAAGAATATCTATAGTTATGACCGACTTCTGACTTACACGAGGAAGCTGTACTAGTTGCCCCCGTGCTCGTGGAAGTTGCCCCATTCCCGCTGCTTCCTGTACTGCTGCTCAAACTTGTACTGCTACTAGTGGATGCAACTGCAGCGTTCTGTCCGTAGTTAACGGCGCTGCTGATGACCCCGTTCAATAGCCTTTGCGTAGCGAACCCCTGTATACCGTTGTTTTGTGACCAAAATTGATGGTGAGCTAGAAGGTGAGGTGGCACCGAGGGCACTCGGGGTCTCAGCGGTGTTGGCTGTGTTTGCGGTTGCTGTTGTTGAGTAGCGTGCGTCGCGCTCGCGCTAGGACTCATACTCTGGCTAGGGCTGTATTGAGAAGACGGGCTGCTCCGGTGACTAGGTTGACTGGAAGTCTCCGAACGACCACCACCGCCGCTACCACCGCCACCTCCTCCGTCAAAAACCGAGTTATCGGACTCCTCTTTGGTCTGCGCCGACGATAAGTCACCCTTGTCGGGGCTGTCGCTCCTTGAAGTCGCTTCCTGAGGCATGGGAGTCGTGGAGACCGCTTGCATCGGCGAATAAGGCGACAACCTGGTTGGTACGGGTGTACCGGAACGTTGTTGTTGATGTTGTTGTTGTTGTTGTTGCTGCTGCTGCTGCTGCTGATGTTGTTGTTGTTGTTGTTGCTGCTGTTGCTGGTGATAGTGCTGCTGCTGCTGCTGTTGCTGCTGTTCCTCGACGACTCTGTAGCCCACCATCGAAGTGGCATCAGGGAAGACTGAATCGGGTGACGCACGGTCCGAACAGGTTGTATCACGAGCTTCCAAGCCAGTTGCCGCCCCGCTTCCACGAAGAGGATCTCGCGGTGTCCCCGGACTCGGGATGCCTAGCAGATACTCGCTTTTGACTTTGACCACGGGGCAGCCCGGCGAGCTCGGCATGTTAGCCTCCGGCGACAGGGTCGAGGTGTCTGCCATGCTCTCCCCTGGAGCAGGAAAGTTTATGGGTGAAGGAGCGTCCGCCGGCTGGATCCCGAGCGGCGAGCCTGCTGATCCAAGGGATACCGGGGAGTCTGAGAAATAAGGCGTTGGTCTCACGTTTATACTCGATGGAACATTTGGCGCACGTTTACCTTGGGAAGGCCGCGATTACGGACGTGGATGAAGCGTGATTAGTCTTGACGCGTGTACGCATGATTATGGTCTGCCATTTCGGTCGTGATGATCATGGCGATGATGGCGATGATGGCGATGAAGGACGATTTTCTGACCGAAATTTCATTAACGAACGAATTTTACGATCTTTGAACGAATTAACTGGAAACGCATCAACGACGGCGATGCGATTCAAGAAAATCGAAATTGATCATTGAGATTCTTGGGCGGAGTTATGTTAACGGTAGTCGTGCGAAATATCTTGCGATCGTGTGAAAGGAAACGTTTGCCTGGCAACAGGATGAAAATCGACGATGCTTGGCTATGCAAACTTAATTTTCAAATGTTCTAAGCGCGGATCGTTGAACGAGAGATTCAGCTCCATCGCTGCGAGTAATCTCTATATCGGTCTGATGTTGGCCTAATAGAGACGAACACGTTGCTGCATTCTGTTTTGACACTTCGTAACGTAACGCGTAACGTATTGATCATTACTATTCTTGCATGGTTAAGCAACCGCGTTTCACCGAGCATTAATAACAATTATTGCAGTTAGACGATTCCATCGCTTTCACGCGCGATTCGCGCGAGATTATAAAAGTTATGCGAGATGTGGTTCATCTTTGTTCACTGGTTAAACTATGTGGTTCAACGATCGCGTAACCGTCTCGAACTCTGATGTTTCGCGTTAATAGGTTTGGTTTTGGTACTCTAAGAGATATGAAAATGTTATTAATCATTGCGCGTAAGCATGCCTGGTGGTCTATTACGAAGATTAATAGCACTTATCACGGTGGGCTGCCAATCCCAGGTTTTATAACGTTGACAGACGAGTTTCAAAAGAACCATGTCATAGTTTGTTGCTCGTACCCATCTGTTTAAAAATCAAATCGAACACCTTCAATGGATATATTTCGACTTTTATCGTATCGTTCTTTCCGATGTCGACGTTTGAGATATTAACTGGCCGAATTACGGTGTATTATACTGGCGGAAAAGGAACACTACGGAAAATTCAAATTTTTTGGGTTGGGTGGGGTGGGGGGGTGGGGGACTCATATTATCGTACCTTCGAATACTAACGTTGTTTCGGTTTAGAAGGTCTAGAGGCAAATAAATTCTGAATAAATTGTTATCGCCGTTTCTTCTAATTTTCAGCCAGAGTTGCATAAGAAGGTTAACTTTCTGTAGTATCGTCCGTTGATATAAACGTGTAAACGTGCTCCCTAAGACAGAGTATTATTATCCTTTCTTCGATCGTCATAGTAGCACGGAGCGAACGACGATTACAACCGGCGTACACTATTTCTCACTTATTTTAATAAATCCGACTATTGCGAATTCATCCATTCGTTACTTTATTAAACGTGCCTACACGTTATAACCACCTCACTATTACATTATGCATACTTGTTCTGCATCTATTAAAAACTATTAGAATCTAATTAAAATTTTGACAGCAGAACGAATACTACAAAACTATCGATTAACGATGAAAAAAGTAAACTTTCCACATAAAATAATTTCCATTTTAAAAAGCGCTAATAGATTAAGATTAAGACTGATAGAATGAAATGTTTCTTTTTGAATATTATATATATATACAATAAAAACTTTTACTTTTATTCTAATTATATTTGTATTAAAATAGGAAAAGTTGGATATCTTAAAATCAACTTGGATGTTCATAAACGGAACGATCAAAATATTTCCGTCGTTTTAATTCTACGAGAAATTTAGCGAGAGCAGTAACATTGTGGCGTGTAGTACTAGTTTGAGATTGTTCAGTCGTGGAATGGTTTTCCCTTTATACCGTGCCCTAGGGTGCGGGAAGTGTTCGAGATTGCACGTGCAGCTGCAAGGATATTTTGCAGCGAGAGCAATTTACGCGACCAACACGAAAGTGTAATACCCGTTCGGAGTGCTTAGATCGTGAAAAGGATGTGGGGACTACGGCTGTTCGTGTAGGTCAAGGAAGGAATGCAGTTGACAAGGTCGGGTTGTGATTGTAGGTACGTACCTAGGTACTAGTTCTCACAGCTATTAATAGACCGATCAGCGTGAAAATCGGTTCCCGTGGATTATTCATTTACCGCCTTTCATTGTCTTCCTCTCGTTTAGATATCCCCCCTCCCCCTTAGGAACGGTCGGAATCGATTCCTTCCGCCGGTTATTCAATCCTGCTTTCAAGCCTTTCGATTCTGATCACGTGTCGCGTAACTGTAGGAGACGACGAGAACTTCATTCATCATCAGCGAATGAGTCGATGATCAACGCGACAATCACAGCGAACAATTAATAATGTCGATGTTACGAAGATGATCGTATGTCCGCTGTCCTTGCATGATTAACATTTAACGCTCGGTGTACCGACGCGCTATGGTTTGGCGCTATTGCGGGGGCCTGTAATGGATCAGTATAAACTCACATTTGCGTCTTTTATTCTTTCTTGTCATTTAAAAATGTGCTGCATTACTTATAAGAACTGATATAATTGTAAATATAATTCCGGCTGTAAAAATTGAATTGTCGAAAAATATGAATAAACAACAAAATATTTAGCTAAAATAGTTCGTAGAACTAGTTTTCCATTGCTGATAAAACAGCGTGGAATAAAAATCGTACGAGTAAAAGAAGAAGATGTTTTAGGTGATATTTAATAAAATAGAGATTAAGTCTGAATTTGTAATATGAGCGAGAGTATGATTTTTCCTCGAGGTACAGAATTGAAAACTGACAAAAGAATTTACATGAACTTAACGGTCCTTAAGTTCTTAAGAACGTGGGTTTAAACTGTTCCAGGCACGAATGTCCGAAACTTAAAATCGTCCGTTTACCGAATATCGATGAACAACGGTTGTCTGAACCGTAGCAGCAGTATCGATGATGTAGCATCGTGTACGGGGCCATTATCAGGTGAGATCTGAAGTAACGACGGAAGTCGAAATAATTTTGATAGGTTGACATCGAGAGAGCGTTGTACGGATGATACAAAGAATAGGAATACGATGGAAAATTATTCAACGGTGTTCTTAGACGTTGAAGTGTTCTTAGATTTATGTTCAACGAGTTCCAATTCTCCATACGGTGAAGATCAGTCGTGAAAAACAAACTATTTTTCAATGTAAAGTCCATTGTCTCGTCATCGTAGATATTCAACTTCTCCATTACGTTCTCTATGTATGTATCGTTGATATTGAACGATTGCTCAAGCTTCGTAGAACGTACATATGTAGGTACTTGTTGCGTAGAGTATCACAGTTCTTTGTTAAACTCAATTCTCCTCATCGATTGTCTCCGGTAACTTTGATATCCTTGCACCTCTTCAAAATGATCATGTTTGATTGGTATATGGCCCGTACGTTATTACGGGCTTATCACTTTTAACATTCTCGTTAAAAGATATCCTTCGATGTTGGCACGTATTATGGATAGGTAGATTAGATTTCGTTTTAATGCAAAATTTTTGTGTACTTCGTTTGGTACAAAAGCGTGCTATTGATCTCGCTTATTCGCTTGTCACGAATAAGAACCTTGTATCAGATTAAATATGTAGATCCTTAATACATATTAAATAGTACATAGATATGTTATTTTGATAACAACGGTTACGTACTTTTCGAAAGTTTATAAAAAATTATATTTACGTAAAGTTTGTGCAAGAAGCAGCTTTCAGTAGAATAGCATATCATGGGTCAGACGCACCGAAAAGCATCGATCCCCTCCTTCATGCAGTACCAGTCGACTAACATCATCGGCACCAAACTAGAGTTTCAATAACCATCTGGTAATCGATGTCGCCGTTTGTCTTCTATTCTCTTTATCATACATTTTTCATTTTCAATCGTAATGCAGAGCAAAGTACAAAATAATAAATTTAATAAAAAATAGAATCAATACATGAATGAAATGGAACGAAAAGGAACAGGTGTCATGGCGTGTTAACGTTATTTAACCAGATCGTAACGAGTTAGCCGCAGCACATTCACGAACACGATGTTGTGACGTTAAACACGATCCGATCGATCTTTTATTTCCGGAATACGAAGAAAATATCACTTTCCTCGGTTACTATGTTGAGATATCAAGAGCGATTGGTACTCGTCCAAGTATTTTTCCATATTGTTACATTCATAAAACACTATGTCGTTCCGGCCGGCACACGTCACCGTGTAATTGCGTCGCACGTTCCTCCGCATATGACGTTGCTCGCGCGTGGCCCCACAGCGAAAGATCAATGATTCTCCAAGATGTGCCTCGCTTGGAATACACGTCCGTCGGAAAACTGGCTCATTCATGTGCCATCTCGCGAACGAATCGTCCGTCTTCGGCAAAGGAAGAAGAAGAACCGTCAACTTTATCGTATGAAACTCGATCCCGCATACGCCCTTCCAAATCGACGTTATTTCTGGCATAACAACAATCCAGGTTCATCGTCGTTACCATCGATTCGGCTTCCGGCCAACGACAGTCTCTGACCTCTAATAGCCGGTAGAACGAGGGTCATTGGTATCGGTTACGTTTGATTGCGAATGATGTTCGAGGAATCAATGCAGCTTAATTAACGCACAGCTGGTCATAGATTTCTTTCACCACAGATAATTGGCTCCTCTGTTTTGTTCGTCCAGTGGTTAACTAGATTTTCGATAGCTTGTGCGTAGAGGGCACGATGGAAGGTGGTTTATCGCGTGCTGGCGCGAGTTCAGACGAGGCCGAACTAGCACCGGTGCACGTCCGGGAAACCGCGTGGGTTGATATTCAACCCTGCACCATCGCTAGCAACCAACACCCCCTCTCTTTCTGAACTTACTACCTTCCCTCTTCGCGCTACTCACTACACAGACGCGATCGCGATGCTTCAACTAGCCCCACGGCAAACCAGTCCTTCATAGCCGACCACTCGAAATCGTGTTTGGGAGACACGATAATAGAGGCGTCTATAGCGTTTCTCTGAAGTCGCCGATGACTAAATCTGGCCGAGCATAAGGATTTTCAAGAAAGGGAACTGCGTAAAACGTACAATTTTATAGTGACGGACGTCGTAGGTGTTAAAGATTGAGAGTGTCAATGATTGGAAGGGGATAACAAAGTTGACACTCTTGGCACGATATTACACCAGTTTATTATCTCACGCCTGTCTATCGTTTCGTTAAGTTATTAATTTTTTGTCGTTGTTTACTTTAGACGATAGATATTTAGGTACGTATCAGGTCAGTCTATAAGAGCTCGTGCGTATTTTTGTCCTATTATTAATGTAACGTAATGTAAATAAAAATTAATGTAGTTTATTATTTCCTGCCTTTAGTAGATCCACGAGGCATTTTTCCTCATTGATTGCATTGTCACATCTGTCTCTCTTTGCAGGCAGTAACGTTTTATTGCCATTTTGTACAATTTATTACCCCGAGTAGCTTCGCGAATTTTACGATTCCAAGATTTGAAAATTACTTTATTAAATTAGTTGTGAATTCTAGCGGATTCAATTGTATTCGGAAACGAATATGCGCATATTTCTTCAACGTCCTTGAGATAAAAGATGCATGGTAAAATTATGTGGCTCGACCGATGCACGATGACAGTGCGACTACACGCGTAACTAAAACGCGAGTCAACTTTGTTGACACCATTACTTGAATAACTCGCGTTTATTTTGTTGCAAAACCGCTAGGCAACATTGGAGGCGATCCAGAAATTTTATTCCGATAAATGCCCGCTGAGTGGAAAGATATAATAAATTCGTAGCGCAGACCACCAGTCTAGGTTCTAGAAGTTTGTGCTCTCGTATGTAATGTAATAATGTAATGATAGTTACTCGTTTATGGTTTTCAAAGCGGAACAGATGAAGCATGATTGATGTTACACGCGCGTTTTATGTAGCGACATATGTAGCGTAATGTACGCATGTTATGAAAATCGGAGCAATAAGGGTATCAAATATGGCATTATGGGCGGCAACTAATCATTACAGTTGCGCTGATCACTTTCATGGCTCGTTCTAGGTATTCTCAGCAAGAAAGGTTGCTCGCTCGCTAAGCTTTGGTCGGACAATGATATACGATTCCTCTCAAAGACACGATTACGACAGCTGTTGAAATCTCGATACGATAGTTGTTTTGCTCGTTTTACAATTAACGATTACTGCTCAACAATTAGAGATTTACGAGTGTTCCAACATCTCTAGTTCTGACAACGTCGTTCAGCTTGGTAATCACACGTTTTACCATTGTTGAACGCAGAGTTGAATTATACCTTGTCACCCATGTAATTCCCTTCACAAGCAAAGATACCTAGTGCAACGCGCGATAATGCGCCGATAACAATTCAGGAAAACTCGAACTCTCGTGATAACGATTTCCTGACAAGGATGAACGATCGCCGAGCGAGATGCGAGTGTTCTACTCTATCGTTCGTCGTGTCACTTATCGACGAAACTATTTGACGCTATACACAGTTAAAATGGAACTAAACCGTGGTTTTCGGATATTAATTGTTGAAGAATGAAAGGGGAATTGTTACTAAGATCGAGTCGATAAAATATAAGGAGACGTTTTGTGATCCGCCGATGAGGGGTTTACAGACGATGTATGCTCGAAATGGATGTCATTAAACGAAAAGGAAAGAGAAAATGATTTCTTACCGTCGCTACTACATCGGGAGTCGACCTTCCTCCTTTTCAACTTGAGGTCTTGAAACAAGCTCATGTTGTCTAGCTCACACGGGCTGCTCGTAAGGGTCATAATTCCTGCAAATAAAACGATAGGGAAAGGATTAGGTTTATCGGTTGATGATCGTTGGTACACGAGTTTAACACGTATTATCTTGTTATAATAAATATATAAATGTAATATATGAAGGCAGGTTCAAAGGATCGTACAAATTAGAGTCGCGATAGATGCCTCGGCAGCGTCTATCACGAAAAACATCTTCATTAATCATGAACCGTCTAGTCACGTTCCTCTTTCATTATACAGCAGTGATATATAAATGAATGGCACGGTGAAGCTTTCGCGTGGATCAAGTTTCAGTAGAGAATTCATGAATAAAGAGCAATTCGCACGGCAGTGATTGCTCGGACATTCTACGTATTGTTACGTAAATCATTACATCGTTAATATACGAAGCACATTTGGCGCATCTTTTACTTGAAACTCTGTTGAAAAGGGGAATGTTGTTTTTGTTGTTTTTATGTTAAAAATAATACTGGCTAACGAAAGTTGCATATTTAAAAAGCTATCTAAAGATCGAATCTCCAGGCTGTGATTCGCGATGTCTAAGAGGTTCGCAAAGTGTTTTTACGGTGGATCACGACCAGAATTTATTCTGAAATTAACAATAGCTGTTAAGACTGGCTTCGTTTGACTACTAAAAATTCCTTTTTATGGATCTATACTGGGGACAGACTCGCCAGTTACATTCGACTACTATTAAGAAAAAGGTTACGAGTCGGAAAATTTTGGGAATGTTGTTGTTTTAAATAAACTTGCATCTGCTTCTGTAAATTTCTGTTGATAAAGATACCAAAAACGACGACAAAGGTTATGTCATGCGTGACTCATTACTAAAGAGCAACTTTCTCACAAGTCGTTTCACGCTTCCCAATACGAGATCACGGCTTTCCCTTCCTGTGGTACGTTCGAGAGCGCAGGCCGGTGGGTCCACAACATAAGACGCTTCTCGACTATTAGCGATGGAAACCATCCCGCTTGGCCGAGGATATCGGCTATCGCAAAGAGAACGGATTGAACGTGAAAGTAGATACGTGTGTTGGACGCACGCGTTTGCGATTACAGCGAACACATAGCGTTCGTCATTAACCCCTCTTTAGCCAATAGCATACAATTGGATCGTTGGATGGGAGTATCTTTGAGCGGCACTACAAGCAACGATATGATTTGATGCCGATTCATCGTGGATTCGACAAATGAATCATAGAGTCGCGATAAGCTTATAAAAATTTCGCGAAATCGTATAAAACTTTAACCAATAACGAACAATAAAAGTCGTAGAGTTTTAATTACAAACGATGTAGGTAAGTGTCAAAAAGTTAAGGAATTACTCTTCCTTTGGCGCGAAAGGATATAAATTTCATACCGTAAAATTGGGAATAATTTACTTTAGCTTCTCGGCCCGTTTAATTAACAATGGTCGACAATCTAAAAAAAAAAAAAAAAAAAAAAAAATGCTCTTGAATAAACTCGAGCGATAAGTATCAAAGTACATCATATACATATGTGTATTTCAGCGTCATCGCTCAGATATCATAGATGAACGAATAAGTTGATGAATAAGCGTCGATTTGTGCACCAGGTCGGTGTTTAACGATGCTCGTTCGCTCGTACAAAGTGTTCTGATAATGATGAATCGCGTCTTATCGTTGTTTGCCGGCTGTTTGTAATTAATGGTCGGCAGAGACGAGAGGCAGTTTTACGGTTGTACGCGAGAGAAATGGTCTATGACACACCATGGGTCGTTTTAATAAACGCGATGTCGCGGATAATACGGGCCAATCGTATGCGAACGCTCGATTCATGCAACCACGTTTGCGTGTAGTGCGTTTGGTGTGGTTCTGGTGGCCGTTTCGAACCATCTATCGTATACAGCGATACTGGATAATTGATGTTGGCCGATATTAACGTTGGCGGGTGATTTTTCTTTGGAAGGGAGAAGGAAAGCATCAATTCATAAAAAAATGTTTAATTTCATTGATGTAGGTACTCGTATTTAGAGCTGCAATCCATTTTTACGAACATTCCTGACATTTGGAATAGGAGATCTGCCAGATAAGAATTAGAAATTAGCGTAAATACGTATACCAACCGAAGATTGTACAACAGTTTTGTTAAAAACTTTTAAAAAGTATATCGTTCAAGAAATACGTTTATCTATCATGCATATGCGTTGCCTGTGGAGTCTCGAATTTCCATTTATCCTTAACAGTGTTTATTTCATCTTCGACTTTATGGAAGTTTAAATTTACAAACATTTGATAACGATCATCCACGCCCCCCTGGCTTGCAACCAAGTCAAGTTTTCTACGCTCAGGCTTAAGCAAATAATCGTGTATCGTAAAATCACGGAACAACTTTCTCTCTCATGTCAAGTACCCTTACAGATCGAACAATTTCTCTTATATACGACTGCTCCATGTTAAGCAACGGTCTTTTTCTGTACGATCACAATTTTCCGTACGATCTTGTCGGAAGTTTTATACAGGGTGGCGTACGCAATTCGACCAAACTGTGTTTTTGAAATAGAGATACATAAAACGGCATAAAATTAATTCCACACTAAATAGAATTCTACAACGTTTCATTTTGCCTCGTGTTACTCTTTTCCACGTCTAACTGCATCTTCCATTGTTAGTTGCACGAGATTGCCTGCATTTAAAAATATCTCCTATTCCCGTTCTGTCTCGCGTGTCTACGCGTTTCACTGCCTACCAGCAATGATCGATGGGACAATGTACTCGAATTCGTCGGAGGAAAACGAAAAGAACGAAATAATTCGATCATAAGCAAACACGAGAAGGCGTGCAAGTGCAGCTAATTGCGTTTCGCGCGGATAGAGCGGCCTATGTTGAAGAGCGCGACAATTTAACGCAAACTATCGATTCCCCCCATACGTTCTATCTTATATTTATCTCTGAAACACCGCTTTCCGTTTTGCAGTATCCAACTCGATTACAAGCGATACACCAAGTATCTCCGATAAACACGACGCCACTCGAACGCGTAGCCGTTGGAGCGTCACGTACTGTGGTTGTGCGCGAGCAAAGGCGAACAGTTCTAGCAGGAAGCTGAGAGAGAACGAGCCCCTTGGCCGCGATCGAAAATACCAGTAGCATCGGAAAAGCAATGGATTCGTCGCGAAACGCTGCAATGTACCGATGTAGCCGGTCAAGTGCAGCATAAGTGTAGCGAAGTCGGAGAAACGAGCTAAGTGCCGCAGATGCTGTAAACGTAGCTTAAGCTAACTTCACAGCCACGTGGGCGGGTACACGCGTAGTAGGTTTGTGCGGCACCAGATGGCGCTTACGTGTACCATTACATGGACGAAGCGCATCCACGATCCACGGCCACAGCAACGCTGGCGCGCCTGCGCGCTCACATACTCGCGGCAAGCGGCACTAAACGGGCGTGCGTGGTGGTGCAGCGGGGTCCTTGCTCCCTGGCGTATGTGGGTCAGCAGTCTCACACACGCTACTATTCTTGCGTAACCAATGCATGCATACGACCGACAGCTGCCGCCACTGCGGCGTGCACATGCACACACCGAGACGGAAAGTGCAGCCAATGCACTAACCTACGGTCTCTTCTTGCGAGGCCGCTGGCGCGGCGCGGCGATCTTGTTGTGTATACGCGAGTGTGTGCATGTGTCCGCGCCTCTGTGTCGGGCTCAAAGCCACGCAAGCTCTCGCTATCTCGGCCAAGCTTTTTCGAGGTTCGCGCTTTACCCCGATACTCGCGGTATTTGCTTCATTAAACGTGGCGCTGTCGCAAAGAAGGAGGGAGACCGCTAGGGCTTTTCAGATATATCGTGCTCTTTCTCCACTTTTTATCTCGATGCTCTTCGTCCACCGTTTCTACGAGGCTTTTAATTGAACATCGGAAGTCGCTCGATAATTGGAAAGTTGTGTAACACGTTATTATCACAAGTTAGGCGTATTCCCCTGTTGAATGGGATTTTCGCGAGACCTGGAATCGATTGCTTAACTTTGTACGCTTATTCCTCTAACTACGTACATTGGACTTAAAGTCGAGCGTGTTGTGTTCCCTTTATCAAAATATTTGAGAAATGTGTTCGGTTCGGTAATAGTTCTTGGCAAAATTGTTTGCTTTATATCTTATGAATTTATATTCTACGTAAATATTGCATCTTTCTCAAAATATTTACGTAAGTTGTTAGACATCTACCTTCTTGTGTTCTTTTTGTTCAGAGTTTATCTCGTCTAAAATGTTTCCCTTTCGATTAGAATATAAAGGACCGTATACAACAATAGTTATGCCTGCAACGTTTAGTATACCCATTGGTTTAGCAACGCTTATGTAATCGAATGAAAGGTTAGAGATTTTGTTTTACATAACAGGAAAGTAAAAATATTTTTTAATCGATCGCGACTTCGAGGTAATCGCATGTTACATTTTCCTTCGTATCGATATTTTCTGCTGTGTCGTGTAAACCGGTATAATTATTTTCGTAAATCTATTTCCTGCCGGTCGTAATAGGAACGCAACCGTAACAGGAAGTAACTAAGCTGCATAATCCATCGCGCGATGATCGAATGAAAAGCATTAATATCAAAGAGTAGATTTAAACATTCAAAATCGTTCTATCTACACAAATGTTTCGCTCAAAAAGATTCTTCTTCACACCTATAGCCTCTGTTATACTATTTCTGTTTCTTAATTAACCGTTACTTCGAAACCGATCGTAGCAACGGTTTCACCGTATAGATAAGGATATCGTCAGACTGTTTTCTATATACAAATAAAAAAACCCCGGAATTCTTCTATGCCATATTTCTATCCAGTTAACATCATCACGAATCTAGTGAAACAGTGCCGCGTAATTTTATGTACCACGGGTAGATTTTAACGCTATAGGGGCCGCTGATGGTGAAAGTGACTCTCCCACGCCATGACATCCTAGATCTACAACTCCCCACTCGAATCTGTCCGACTCTAGGCTCTCTCGTTTCTCGTGTTTGGAGGCTCTGCTACTCTTTTCTTTTTTTCCTTTTTTTTCTCTCTGCTAACTCCCGTTCAAGTATCCCGACCACGCGATTGGCTCTCGCGTCATGCTACAAGCAAACGAATTCCTGACAATGGTAATGAGTGGCGGATAAAGTAATGCCGCTTTGAACGATCAGGAAATCTCACGGGACGTGATTTAGGACGTATCGTGGAATTGATTAATTCGCGCGGAGAACACTGCCTTTCCAGAATCAAAATTCTAAAATTCTAAAGCTTCAATGGGCAAGATTAACCCCGATCGCGACGAATCTTTCTTATTATTCGACGAATACTCATGCTCAGAATACAGATAGAATCTCTTCTCTAAAAATCATAGTATTTTCGGTGCATCAATGTGCAGGAATAAAATTTATAAAATCGCTTGAGGCTTATGCGCGTACAATGTAGTCGGTGATCGATTACAAGAGAAATCGAACGTGTGAAAAGTCGAATGGCGAGTTTTGCGCGTACTTTATCGCCATGTGTAGTACCGTTATTTGAAAAAGCGAGTTATCGCTTATCAGGCCAGGTCCTCACGGATGTGAAACCTCGTTTCTAACCGTGTCCACCTTCCAACCGACTTATCGGAGGAAGGAAAACGACGCTGCCAGCGTAACGATACACCCCGCGGGAATACTAATTTAACCTTTAAATCGGTTAGAAAAAAGCGCTATAGTTTTCACACCGATGAAATTTTCATTCTGGAAACGTATCTCCGTAGAATGTCAAAAAATGAATCACGGTCTCGCTTCGAAGCAGTTGGATCGAGTCTGCGTTCCTTCCTAGCGGCGCAAAAAGAAGATTCTCGATTGAACTACGTTCACCGAACTTTCTTTTTCGCATGGAGAGACGAAGGAAGACAGGAAGGAGAACAAATAGGAACGCACGAACGAACTCTGCTTCCTCGAGCGTATTTCGTGTTGTCTCAGACAGGTTGGATCGCTCGCGGGACCAAGGAAACGGCATTGTCGTGTAAGAAAGTTCTTCATACACTCGTATCACCGACAATAGGTCTGCGGTAATGTCCGCCACTAACGTTCTTCCAAAGCATCGTTTCAAAGATTTGTCGTTTATTCATACGCCGAGATCCATCGGGGAATGTGGAGCGACGTTATAAATATTCCGTTTTAATTTTTCTTACGAGGGAGAAGAAGGAAAAGGGAAGCGTCGAGGCAGGAGGCACAGGAATCGTGCCTGTCGGATACTCGTGAGTCGGGCAACCAGTGAGAACGGCCAGTGAGAGTCAGAGCCCCGTACGTTGAACCTCCGCAGTGAAAGTTTCTATTATACCACTGGCCTTACCTTACTTTTCCTACGGCAAGTTCTGCCGTGTTGTGTCATAAGGCGACGAGCGGCGTGGAAACGTCGAAATTCGTTCCATCGCCTACGTCGTATTCCGCTACTTTCAGACCGAGCCAGAATTTTTACGCGTAAGCCAGACTACTAACGATACGGTTCCTCGGAACGTTGTCGAATCGTCGGAAGCAATCCCCGTGATTTAACAATTTTGTCGTTCCGCAGCGAAAACGACAAGTCTGGTTTCGTTGAACTTTAATCGACGTTCGATCGAATCTTAGAAGGAGAGAACGATGTACTGCGCGATCGATATTCGTTTCTTATAATTTCATTAGTATTTCTTCGCTTTTCGCGCGGAATCAACAAACATTCTACCTTAACGAGATTCTTACGGATCGTTAGATTATTTATGAAGCATAACATGTTCATCGTTGCTCTTGATCAATTTTTTGAACGTACGAATCGTCGGATCAGCGCATAGTTGCTTTTAAACGTTGCAACACGTTGGCAGTACGGTGTTTCGAAACAGCAGGAAGCCCGTAGAAATATTTCGTTCACGAAAAATCCTGATAGCTCGGTGTAAGGCAATGCGCGTGAAGTTCACTTGTTACGCCACGACAGTGCAACGAAGTTTACCGATGGAGGCTCGAACTGTTGCAATCTGGAGCAAAAGTCGGTGTTGCGAAGCTACAAAGAACCCCGTGGTTCCAGGTTTCTATCGTTTACGCAATCGATCGTACTAGAACACTGACTATCGCTTAGGACTTTGCGGTAAGCAAAATATTCTATTCGTGGCTTCCGCTCTCCAATAGCAACAAATTTGAAATCTTTCAAAGAATCGTAATATCTTCGAAAAATTGTAATATGTGGAGATATATAATCAAAGAATCACTCATAGAGACAGAGATATACACAAAATCGAAAAAAGTAATTTAAAATCTTGCAATAATTTTCCAATTTAAAAATGATAAATAATCGCGTTTCGTGTTTCTAACGACGGTCGAGAAGGGAATAAATCTGACAGCATTCTGTATCGTTGGTATACATATGGTCGGAACTGTGATTCAAAATTAGCGAAACGTACAATTGTAAAATTGCGTTGCAGTGTTATTGACCTGGAGGACGCTGACAAACTGCCACCTCGTTGTACCTCGGAAATTAATTCGCTCCACGATTATCATTAGAATCAGTTTATTAAAGAACCATGAGAAACTTTGTCAAATGATAATTCAATCCTCGTGAATTCCTATCATTTCCCCGAAGAACGGATAGTCCTTCGTTGGAACGACAATCGATTGACTATTCCGCGTAAATTTAATCAGATTTATCCGTGATATTAATCGATTGCTACTTTATTAATCACCATTTTCGTCAGCTTCGAAACGACGCAAAGGTAGAGGCACATCGTTAAACAGAATTTTATACGACCAGTTTAAAATAATGATCCTACCTATGTGACGACCTTGTAGAACACTCATCTTCGCGCACATGATATGCCACAGTACGAAACGAAGCCTTCTATCGAAGTATGATATCCAACCGTCTTTCACGCTCGTCACTCGTCTCGATATCGTTCGATCATCGATCGTTCGTCCACACGATACTACGTACAGAGTCGCAAATTCGGTCACTTGGTCTGCGATTAAACACACGTAACAGTCCCTTCGAGAATCGGATCACGTGAATTCGTTTTTTCCTTCAAGATCCACATATTCATTTTAGTCCAAGCCCCGACAATCGTTGTCCAGAATCAAAATCTCGACGTCACTGCATTCGTCGCAACAACAAGTGTCTGACGGGAAATACAGAGTCATCGAGAAACATGGGAAATCGACGAAGATTCCGGTACGATTCGTTTCTACGATTATTCGACGAGTCGAAGGGGGGAACTCACGGCCGCGATAAACTTTCCTGAGAGTCCGGAAGAGACGACGAAGCAGTCGCAGCGCGCAGGAGCCCGAAGTGAACGCCTCGCACAGCCCAAAGTTTTTGGGGCAGCCAGTTGTGCGGGCCACGCGATCCACCGAAGTCATGGATCCACGGTGTTGGGTGGTGGTGGCACCAGTGACCTCGATACCAACCGAGGCCCTCCAATCCAAACGCCCAATGCCAAAAACTCGACACGCGTATACCCGAGAACTTTCACTCTCTCAAAGTTCTTCGTGATAGCTGGCTCAAGTGGCGGAGCATCATAAGATGGGAATAACAAGTCGAAATGATTCTTGAACGTGACCTGCCGAATACACGATCTTCTCTTAAGTTACGCGATTCAAATTAGACAAGTCAGTCTCTAATGGAGTGTTACACGAGAGGTTCCTTTTCTTTCTTTGGAGCGGAAAAATTTGACGCTACTTTTATCGATCAAAGACTTTCACCGAGGGAAGCACTCGATAGTAGAAAGACCAATGAAGGGGAACGAACAATTCGTCGGACAGCTCAAAGCGGCGTTCGAAGACGATCAACGAAGCGAGAAGTCGTACTAGAGATCGAGCAAGAGGAGCCGAGAAAAGAAAGCGATATCGAGACGATCAACCATCGTGCTCGATCGGAAAATTTAATTAGTCCATTGGCGGATTGTGAAAAGTTGCACGAACGACGGTTACAAAATATATCAACGCGGAAGAGTCCGTGTAAATCGTCGACTAACTCCGTCGTGTTACATAAACATACGCATTTAGACGCGCGTATGCTCGAAGCGCGGGGAAAAATCAATCTCCAAATAAAGAACCGCAAGAAAGCGACGTTCTTCTCGCATCGGCCTTTCTTCTTGCTGTGATTTCACTTTCAATCGATACGCATACGACGTATGTATGCCTGATAATTGTGCGTGCGACCAGCGCACATCTTCCAACTATTATAGAAAGGGCACTATAGGTCGATGATATACAATACCGTCCATAAATATCCGAGCTTTTATGGATATACTTGCTGTGCTTTTATGGAGTCAACAGACTATAAATTTGGATTATACGTTAAAAAAACTTGACAGTAGTTTTAGTGATTTGTCAATATATTGTTCTAAATATTACCGTTTGAAATAATGGTCAGTTTAAAAGAATTCCCTCTAACTGACTCGTAGTTTCGAATTCAATGAATTGCTTTCGAACAAGACAAGACAATTCTATGAACTTTAAAAATCAGTGTCGTCGCATCACGATATACTACTGTATATTGGTAGTTGTAACGATTATAAGGAATAAAGATACTGCATTTCGTTTGCGATGTTAGGATTAAATTTCATCCTGTTAAAAGCAAACAGGATACTCGGATACTTTTGAGCGGTAGTGTACTTAGATTGGTCAGTGTTTCGCTCGTAACCGATAAGAAAGTAAGGAATGTCTTTGGACGAAAGTTTCGACGCTGATCTGGTGCGGTGGCCATTCGATTTCGGGGAAGTAGCCTCTTCTTCTTCTTCTTCTTCTTCTTCTTGTTCATCTTTTACTTCTTCTTTTTCTTCTTCTCTTTCTTCTTTTCCTTAGTCTTCTTTTTCTCTGTGCCAGCGTATTTATACGACGAAAGTAAAAGTAGCAGAGGACCTTGTGGTAGAACGTCGTCATCGTATATGACATCGAATCCTCTTTCTGCGTCTTCCTTCTCCCCTGGTCCCTCGTTACGGGCGTCCTCGCTGTTTTGGGATACCGGTTTTCGGGCGAAACGATACCATCTTACAGGAAGATTGAACCTGGTGAAAACCGTGTCCTTCGTGGAACAGGGTTACATTACGTCACGCGTGTCACGTTATTGCTGTCCGCGTTTCACTGCACACCGCCGATATTTCGTCCCGGACCGATCTTTTCGCGATATAATCTAGACACGACGAAATATAATCGAAAACGGCGAGAATCAACGAAAATCACTATATCATGGACCGAGAACCTTTTCGATTAGCGCGTCATTATTGTGAATTAACGGATCTGTACACCGACCAAGTTACGCAATAACCGCGTGAATGATGAACTTTTACATTTAACTACGGTGTAGTAACTTCGTGCGTAGGAATGTCGGCTAGGTAAACCGGCTTACGATCACGACGAACGTAAAGGAATTTAAATTTCTTACAATATTGCAGTAGACTTTATACGAAGTGAATGGCGCGTAGCAGACTTTATATCGATATCGAACACACTTGCGCGAAGCGCGGCTTTTTTCTGCAGGAATATATTATTACGTACTGCCAATCCTTACACGTATCTATACTCTCGCTATCGGGATGCTCGCTCACTAACTTTGGAAATGTTTCGGAAACGATATATCGCTAAATGACGAAATTAAATACCCTAGTTTAAAGTCGTTGCCTATTCTGCCATTTACTCGATTATTATTCACCAATAAGTTCGCTATATTATTCGCTCTCCTTCCCAGATCTTGCCGCTCGATTTTTTCACCAATCTACGATCTTCAACGACCAGCACAAACCTCTAATCCGAGAATAACCGTTCTCCGAGTACAACGTTATTTTCCAGGACTTATCTTCTTCCAGATAAACTAGAAATAAACTACGCGATCCCAGTACCTATCACCCGTTATGCCCCTTTATCGGTTGCATAACCAGGCCTGGTTGATCCATCGTAGTTCGTTCTACCGAAGTCCAGACGAAAAATAGACAGTCCTTCGGAAATGTCGCGTGACTCGCCTTTCACAAGGAGAAGCGCGACACGACGGTCGACGAGATTGGCCCGTTCGAAAAATCGCGAAGATCGTTCTAAGGTCGGAAACGCGTTGGCAGCAGGATTTTCTCAACTAGTTTTTCTAAGCAGCCTAGACGGATGGTGCTGTTACTGGCCGCGGTCGATGTATTCGTACGTGGCAGTGTGGGCAGTGCTGCAGTCGTTCGTACCAGCACGTTGTGAGCGGTCGGCCATGGCATACTTACTGATGTCAATCACACCGGCAGGCATGCACTGCTTTATTCGTGTTGGAATACACGCTTGCGTGCGGATACACGCGCAGAAGACGCTTCGCTCGCTATCGAATCTCGTAACCTTTCGCCCTTTAACCCGTGCAATTTCCTCGACCATTGATATCAGGTCGCAGCTGTGCCGACGTGCCGCGCCGCGCCGCGATCTGAGTCTGAACTTGGGCGACCCTTATACGCAACTTTGTTTCTGGTGCGGTCGAAAAATTTAAAAGGGCGCCTCTGGACCGTGACCATCGGAACCGGCACACGAATAATCGTCGGACAAGTCCCCTCGCCTATCGATTCCCGTTGCGCGCAGGAAACACCGCGAAAAATGGCGTGCTAGTATGCTATGCTTGTTATCGTTCACCGACAACGAGAATACTGCGTATCATCAAACGCCGATTGTTCTTTTTTTTTTTTTTTATCTAGGACGACTGAAAAGTAAAGTCACTACCGCATGGATACGATATCATGCCGTTTGTAACATACTTAATTTGTGATTTATCGTATACATATAATTGAACAGTAAGCCCGCGTTGTTTTTTTTCTTTTTTTTTTTTTTTTTAATTTTTCAGATATTCGGGCAAATTATCGATGTAGTAGCGACAAACTATTATTGATCAAAGAATTTCTAAGCGAAGATTGCTATAATTCTCTAAGATCGTGAAACGTTCCTTTTCAACCTGATTTTGTTTCGCTTGGTTTGTCTCAACAGGACCAAAAACTCAGTTTAATAATTTTGGGAGACGGAAAACGCGCTTTATAGTCGTTATCATTATACATGTATAAATAGCAGGTTAGTTTGTATACCGGTCGCACGTTCCTCAACCGCTTTGTTTCCTGGCAGACCTTATTCCTTCCAGGAGAGTCGGTTAATATCAAGTGCTTAGTCACGTTTCCCACTGATACTTGGCGCCATAATCGCTGCAAGTTGGCAAAACCGTATGTAAACAAGACCGGTACGTTTCAGTAAATAATTACTGAATTAGTCTACTTTCCGTTTTCTTGGATGGAGCCTGTGCCAAATACAGTACGTCACATTACGCTCCTAATAATACATTGCCTTTTATATTTAGAAGTCAGTCAAAGAGGAGTTTTATGCGTTTTTATCCGTTTCTTAAAAATGCTTGATTACGCTTTGCCGATGTTATTCAAGATATTTCTCGACGGTCTATGGAAAATTTCAAATACACACGATGAAGTAATTACACGCCGTCTTTGCGAGGCAAATTAGATACAAATTCATACAGCGCTTCGTATTTTATTACCAATTAGATGTACCGATACTCGAACATATATCGTTATTCCTACAGATGTTCGTTCATTATCTGGCAAAGAATAATATTTCTTTGTTGTATCAACGTCTCAACGTTTGTGTTTGCAGATATCTTGAGTGATATTTCTTAGATCAGTGCGTCGCGTCGCGCCGTTCTCACTCTCATTCTCACAGAAGCATTAAACGAGTGTCATTGAAAGTCTTTCGTTAATCAACGATCGAGAGTCCGTGATCTTGATGGACTTTCCTTCGATCGAAGACGATCCATCTTGCTCAGTCGTGGCGTGTATCACGAGATATCGGTACGACAACTTCTCTCGTAGGTATAACGAGTTTGAAGCTATAAGGCCAACTAACGTCCGTGAGAATCGACCTCAGTATAGTCACAACATTGCGTGTCATCGTGTTCATTCTGAAGCGTTGAAGACGATCTTATTCGAATAACAATTACTTTATAAATATCAAGCCTATAAAAATATTTATATAAAAGTTATTAATACTTTCTTTGGTTTTATAACGATATTCCTGAAAATTTGAGAAACAAATTCAAATTATTCTTCAATATCGAGAATTTGGGAAGTAGGTATAATTAATCTGGATATCAAAATGAAAGCCCGACTCTGTAATACTTGTAATACAAAAAAAAAAGAAAAAAAAAAAAAGAAAGAAACAGAAAGAAAAAACGAGAAACAAAAAAAGAAGAACAAAAAATACACGTATATCATACTTGTTCAATGAAAACGATTCGTTTATCCAAAAGCGACGAAGGAGGTGTAAGAACATCTTTCGGTCGAATTCTCTCCATATAGGTACATAAGGTCTAGTAGATATAGTCCGTGACGCACGAATCAGTGGTTCGAACCTTTTTCGCGGATGACCGTAACTGATATCGGGCCACTGAAAATAAGGACTTGGACCTTCTCGATACCCTGGCGCGGTTTCTAATATCTAGTCACGAACGTGCTGTGTCATGCACCTTTCGGGAACGCGTTTCTCTCACGACGAATGGCGTCTAGGTATTCCCATTCGAATACCGGTACTTGCTGACTGCACGTGTCAGGGTCAAATGACATCATTCCGACGCAAGGATCTTCGTGATGGCGTGCCGACGTTTGTGTCGTCGTAATTCATCCCGTCGATCGTTCATGGTTCTGGTAGTGCCGGGACAGCAGTCGACGGAACCGTAAGATTCTCTTTGACTGACCGTCGTTTCGACCAACTATTCTTAATTCTTGTTCGTCTCGATACTTTCTCCATACCATAAAGATCTTTAGTTCTTCATTTTCTCTCAAATACTTATTTACACCATTGACTGCACTTGCTACAGAAACGAATGATCCAGCAAGAGTTTAGAATCTACTAAAGGGACGTTTCAAAATTTTTATGGCTGTGGCGAGTTATAGCGATTTAAGTGGTGTTTTTAAGTTGACGTAACTGTTCGGTTGTTTGTTTATTGGATAAAAATTCGATTGGAATTCTAGAATTGGCAGACATTAATAAAATCGGAAAATTAGAAACTTGTTTTTCACAATTGACAAGTAAGATGGTTGTAAGAAGTGTTTGTATCTGTTGAAGTGAATAGTAATAACTATGGCGACTTATGTTACAATATTATAGAAATAATGTTTTCTCTTAATAAGTGATGATTCTGAAATTATATGACGTAGTAAAATTAATTTTAGTGAAATCCGATGAGACAAAGACTACTTACAATTTGAATAAAAGCCTACGATGCTTAATTTAATTGATATAGTAATATTAATCAATATAACGATAATATCAATAATAGTGGCAATCAATTAAAAGTTATTAACAGTTTACCAGGAATTTCGTAGACGAATCTCTCTTTAACCTTTATTTTATTGTAAAAGTGTACATTTCTCACTTTAATTATAAAAGGCACGCAAGTATTTCGAAATTCTCGAAAATACCCTATTGGAGATCGGATTGAGTCTGAAAAGCAAATCTCTGTCATAATTTCCCTCCAAACCTAATAATAACGGTTTTCTTTTGATTTATAATTTCTGTAATAGTTTAAATCACTTTCTGTATCCCGGCGTTATTTTCGTTCCTATGTCAGATGGTGTTACAACCATCGTAACAGTAACGTAGCAAAGTTCGCACTCTTATTTCATTGGTTAACGAGTCCGGTCGACCATTCGTTCGTTAAGTTACTTTTCTTCTATGTGTAAATGCGACATCACCATAGGCATCGGTAATATCGGACATACCGGACGAATGCATTATTCGCAAAATTCAATTTTTTCTTACAATGCGTCAATGCTGCGTCAATCGTTTGTTACGAATTGCAACTCCATCTCTCTTTTCTTTGTCGGAAAACTCGAAACCAATGAAAAACCGCGGTAGGTTACTTCGCGAACGTAGTTTCTAGCGACAGGCGGATCGCTTAGGCTTAGATGATGAAACACGGTTGGTGTTCTTCGTAAGCTCGTTTTCTCGCAAGAAACGCGTGCAAACGCTCGTTAGTATATAAGCCTTTTAACAACGAGCGAAATGAGAGCAGACGTAAGATGATTCGCGTTCGGGAAGTAATTTTCATGCTCGAAGGTTAACTTTTCTAACTGTTAACAATCGCGAAACGGAACGTTCGTTTAATGCTAGGTCACGACACTATCCGGCTTCAGCTTGGGTTTTAGCTCGTCGAAGCGATCGTCCAACGACATCGCACCACGTCAGATCGCGATACATACAGCGTCTGAGATACGAAAGGCATGGCGGAGTTGGTGGATGTAACGCCGCAATTACTGGCCGGTATATTTAGTTTGAGATTGGCATAGGTGGCGAAGAGTCTGCTAGTTGTTATCTATTTTCTACGCACGTGGCCTCTATAGACCGAGATCTAGCCGGTTATAATCGGTGACACACTATGAGAAGACAGAAACGCCTTGGTGACGTTTTCGGGATTAGGTTTCTTTCCAGCCACCCTGTGACATCGGGCTCTCCGAGATCTCTTGACGGATAAAGTCGACCGACTGTCACCCTTTATTCGTCCATCGAGTTAATCTTTCGTCTCGTTGTCGGAGAGATTGTTTACGAGTTGACGGTGTTTGAAAACCAGCGGCACGCATAGCCAAATCGGTTTTGAATCGAACACGTTTCGTTTAACGAGATCAACATAAAAACATTAAAAAAAAACACCTATCTCTATTGATGATCGATCTCTTTTACGTAACAAATTGCATTCTCACAAAAATACAAACTCAACCCAGTATCTTGACACGAAAACTTTCGACGTAATGGATAAAGAATTTTCGGTAATACGAGTTCCAATTCCTCTTAAATCAGTCTTACTCGAATTCGAACGATTATATAAATTTCTACTTTTACGAATATAAATATATAAATATGTCCGGTTTATCAATAATCGATATAACAGACGAATAATTAAACGCAAGAGTTGTCGTTGATAATTCAATAGAGAAAAAGGTCATGGTATCGTGTCTGAAAAGTGCGACGGATACTGCTGTCGTTTGCCGCGGATCGTAGTACGCATGATTCGACTATAGTGGAGCAGGCTGGCTGCACGTAACGTGCATTCGTACGGACGTTTGTGTCCGACCTATCTCAAGCTCCGTCATCGAGAGAGGGCGCGCGTCGAATGGCGAGGTTAGGTTAGGTTAGGGACGTCACCAGCTACTGCGCTCATCCGCCAGAATAACTTTAAGCGGGGTTGCACAACTCTAGTTCCCGCCATGTGCCGCGTGCTCCTTACTTAGCGTGTCTTTAACCGCTTTGCATAAATGCGTTGCGCTGCTTATTTTTGACTTATCGTCCGAAATGAACGACACCTACTAGAATCGCTAGTACCAGGCTGATGACCCTATCGGTCAACATTTTTTGTCCACCGCGAATGCAATTATTCGATTCGATGCACAAGTTAACACATCGCTGGCCGAAGTCTGTAGTAGCGTCACTTATTTAAAGCGTGTCACGCTTCAAATTTTTATCTCAACATACTGAAAAATCATTGAAAATTTCGCTAATATCGTCCTTTATTTAATTTTAGTACTTTTACTAATTAATCCGTTATCTTCGTAGAAACCTTTTAATGAATTTTCGCATGTTGTCGAGACACGAAGCTTTCGATCTTAGACAATTTTTCGTAACGGAAAAATTTAGAAGCGAGCCAAGTAGAATCGTCTTTCTGCCAGAATCATCGTCTCTGGACATTCTCGAGTTCGTATAATGTATAACGAAAACTTTATTATTTCGCTTTAATCAGTGAAAATAACGCAAGTCGATAAAGTTACGACTGGTTAGCTATACGATAGCGATGTTTATCCCCACTTAGTTGGTCAATTCGTTTAATATCTGTATAAAAAATGACGTTTACGTTTACTAATTTGTCATACGCGTTTGCTCGTCAACCGAGTGAATCTAACCAGAGATGGAAACGTCATCAACTACCGTCTTCGACCGATCAACTTCTGATACGTTTACACGTGCCATACTGCGTTAACTTTGGCTTCGTATCGCGCGGATTATCAAGGCAACCGAAGTGGGGCAATCGGATTTCGCGTGAACCGTAGCAGACACGAATTTCGATAGAATTTCATGTTCGTCTGAGAATTCTGTGACTTTTCTACGCATGATTTTCTCGCGTTCGTATCGAAATGTACATTGTATAAAATTCTACTGAACAGCGCCACGATTGGACGTTGAAAAGTATTTTATCGAAGGGCGCATAAAGTCTCGCGTTTATTCGGCTGACGCAATCAGAAAGCTGGTAAATCTTTACGCGATTAGTGGAAAAGGTCTGACCACGACGGTTCCCCAACTGCTAATAAACGGTCCGTATATACGTAGATTTGCCTAACAATCGACTGGTGTATCGCCTCGTCTCACGTATTTATAGATTACAGAGAAACCGTTCTGCCCTACCATGAACGAACGATCGTGCAAATTGATCTACGATGATCCTGAGAATAGATAGCGGCCAATTAAACAGAAACAATAGCCTTAGGCAACTTGAACGCGATACTCGTGAATCAATGAAATCGAACGGAAACGATCGCTACGTATGTCGACGTTTCGTTTCTTTGAATCTTTAAGCATAATCGTTGCACGAAGAAAAAGAAGCGTTCAGAATTTAACCAGATTATAAATGATCCTGCACGGTGGTTCTTTCGTGAATAAATTTCGATTCAACGTGACCAAGTATCTGGATAATTATGCTCAGAAGAACACCGTATACCCGGAGGTTTCAACTATTCGTACTGCATAAACCTTCCTGGCTGTAATGGTTTCCTCAAGGTTGCCAGAATTCATTAAAAAATTATTTTCGTATCTTTAACGCTTGCATCAGCGTCCGCCGTTCTATGGAAGACACGGTGTATTTTATGTTCATCTTCGAAACTGCGCTTCCTGGTCTGACGAACGTGTATGTGACGTATTTGCGGAGAGGGGATTAGGATGCCTATCCCTCGATAAAGTTCGCTCAACAGATTCTTACGAATTTTCGGACAGTCGGCATCTGTCACCCGCCGAACGACCTAGACCTTTCGACTTGATCGAAACCTGTCCGATATCCTTTCCTGATTATTATCGTTTCTTTTCTTGCTTCTCCTATTCGTTGACTTCGCTTTCAAGTATCCAGGCACGGATGCCTATCAATTAGGCATATAACGTAACTAACGACGCTTTTCGCGAGGAACAAGTTATTTGGTAAACATCTTTTTTCCATAAATATTTAAAACGAGATTGTTTAGACAGGGATCAGGAAACCAATTGCTGACTTACATTTTTTTCCGTTTAAAACATCCAAAACGCGAAAAACGCTGGCAGATGCGAAGCCTTGTCGAAATCCCTGCCGACGATACCGTCGCGTCGGGACGGTATTACAAAAGATCATCGACCTACCGACGATGTAGATCGTCGATCGGGTATGGAGGAAAGATACGTCGTATTACGTTAGCGTTTATACACCGACTGTTTGCGCGCGCGCACTTCCACTCACGTGTATCTACGTACTTATATATATGTATATATATATATATATGTATATATATACATCCACACAAAGAGACACATACACGTATACACGGTTCACCAATGTTACTCGCACATTTCTCTGGCCAAAAATTCGTTTTGCACGACGAACAATGTGTTTCTCACGTCTCGTCCCTTTTCTTAAGTATTTGCACGTGCGCTTGTTCCTCGTTTGTTCGTCTCCTGCGACAGTATTCGATCCATCGAGTCGCACGAGGACGAAAGTTCAACGGCGTTAAATTATATCGACGCTCCGGCAATGATTACCGATCAAGTTGTCTACGAACATCACAGGTCCATGTGTGAGTCGATCAAAATTTATTCAATATCGGCTGTCACGATAGTGACCGTGCGGACGATTCGGTACGAAATTGCGTACAAAGCGGCAGGGTAGCAAGTCGAACAGAAATCTCGAGCAAACCAATCGGTTTCAGCATCGATTGGTTTTTAAGTATATATATATATATACCTAAGGCCCGCAGTGTCCGAAACGACGACAGGGCAAAGACGCACGACCCATTTGCACGCGCGAGCTTGCCCTCGAAACTGGGTTATCCTTTGTCCTAACAGAAAACGCTTAGTTTTACATTCCTGCTTTTCCGGTTCCTCCGCGTCCTGACCAATGACGTTTATCCAGCAACACTCTGTTGACCAATTTATTTCTTCGTTTGCCACGAAAAATTCTTTTTGTACAATAACTTCGATACAACCAACGTGGACAACGTTGTAGCCTTTTCTTCGAGTTTTCGTCGCGTTACTCTCCTTTCAGCTCCGATGGATTCGATCGAGTATTTCGATGTGATACGATCGGTTTGAACACGACGTCAATCTATATGCCCAGCGCGCATGATCGTGTAAAAAAGATACGAACATGTATGGAAATAATAAAACAACGATAGTCTCCTAGATCGAACGTGGTGTGCAGAGCTTAAAAATAACGGACGTTGATGGATTTTAGATGCTCTATAGACAATCGATTTTCGAGCATCGTTATTGCTCAATAAGCGAATCGTTGAAAATCAATAGAGTTTATCGTCGGGATATGGAATCATTCGCGGCAGTTTGGTAATCCAAAGGATCTAGGCCTGAACACGTTCCTCGTGAAATGCACTAAATGCAGGTAATTCGTAACGCTAAACCGACAAAAAAAAAAAAAAAAAAAAAAGAAGAAGAAGAAAAAAGTGATGATATTTTCTTCTCTGTAACGAGGCTTTGATATTTGGATATCGATTATTTTAATCGTGCCTCGTACACAACGAGCCCAATGTAATTCTTTTCCTGCAATTTCTCTTTGACAGACCGCAGGTGGTTCGAAAAAAAGGTTCTCGAGCCTGTCCTCTCATTCGATTCGTTTCATACTCGACGAGCCATTCTTCGTTCGGTGGTATGCATTTTCGAAAATAGCTGATCAGGGTCCATCGTGTCATTGGTCGATGGCTACTACACGAAATTCCCCTAGGGTTCGTTGCACCTTGGGTTGTGCGCGAGATGTAAACTTTGGAAGTAGCGGCGCGCCTGTAGTATTTTACGCGTAAACGCGGGCCGAGTTTATTCGGGAGTGGCGGTAGCCCTGTTCCGTTGCAACAACATTATCGAACGGACTCGTTCTTATCGCGTTGCACGCCACGCGAGCCCATCACCATTCATGCGTCAGTTTTGCACGGAGACGCGCGAAACAGCATCACTCGCATCTCACTGGCGCGTCGTGCAACCACTTACGCGTACGTGTGCGTGTACCGAAATGGCAGCCATGCAGCAGTTGCATAACGACTTGCGCCTTTTTTTCTTCTTCTATCTCTCTATGACCATTGCACGGCTCAGTTTCTGTAGGAAGCCGTGATATTTTCTTAATTAAATGGAGCGCGTTCTATCTATACGCGAAGATCGGTAAAGTGGCGCGTGAATTTCGCGGAAAACGATTGATCAACGAGCGACTATGGGGCCACGACTCGTTGCGTTACTCCGTGGAACGTGAACGACGATGATTCGACGAGAACGCGTTTCTAATCGACAATGAGCGTATACACGAAACGGACGTAAATTCGACGTTGGATAAAGGGACGATAAAAATTGGCGACTAAAGAAACGTCGTCGTCGTCGTCGTCGTCGTCGTCGTCGTCGTCGTCGTGTTGGGGCTGCGGGCATGGATTTATAAACGTGCTTGTTTCCCACGTTTACCGAGAACGATATTATCGATCAGGCAGTTTCAAGTTGCAATATCGAATCGTTAGAGTAATGTACGAAGAGCGGTGGCTCTTCCAATTTTGGCTGACCTCGTCACGTGATCGGCGGATTTTCCTCCGGGTTACTGGCAGTGTGCGACTCCCGATCGAGCGGCCGATTGTAAAGGTCTCGACACTCTCGAGAGCGATGGCAGTGTTCAGAATGAAAACGAAGTCGATCGATTGGCGCTCGTGCGATCCTTTCCACCAGTCTTCAAGGGTCGCGCCTTTCAAACGGCTGTTGCGGGCTCCTTTGATCGGCGCATGCTCCGCGGATTGGCACACACGGACGAGAGGATGTACGGTGACTTTGGCCGTGACGACAGCAGTAGATTAAGAAAGAGACGGAGAGTGAAAAAAGGGAGAACAAATAAAATCACAGGCAGTAGGGTAAGGTGTAAGTAATCGCCGATCTGGCGACGATTAGTCGCAATTGGCAGTGTTTTCGAGATCAGGCAAACGAGGAATAGGTTCATCAGTCGTTAAAGTTTCGTTAATCGTTTCGGCGCCACTCGCGCGCTGTAGGCATACTTTTCGCGACGATTAATGGTAACAGTGAGAAGGGACACTTTCCTTTCAAAATCTCTTCCAACGGAGCACGAGAGAGAAGCACACGCGTGTTCGCGTTCGAAATTCGTGAAATCATCGACGCGAATATTTCACACCGGGATACGAGGAACAGAGAGGTGGCGCGCATAGAACACAGATGAGAGAGAGAAAGGGACAGAACAACGATGGTGCTGAATATTCTTGCTCGATGGCACTTCCGGTTCGAGAGCCAGTGCACTTTCTCCTGAACAGCGCGAATAGCGATCGTTTCCCTGCTGGAAGCTTCCCGGTGATCCTAGTCGATTTCTCGTGCCGCGCATATCCCCGGATCACGAGGCATCCAATTTGAAATTTGTTCTCTGGTTCTTGCTCGCTTGCTCGCTCCTTCGCACGTTTGTCCGAAATACACGGTGACGATCGTCTCGCGGTAAACGTCGACAATCACAGAGCGCAAGTCGGTAGTAGCGATCCGCTCCGTTCGATTTGTTGGATGAATGGTCCAACGAACAAAGAAACCCTAAGTCGATTCGGCGATACGCTGTATCGGAGGGCAATGTCTGACGCTGATAATTCTAGAAATTGCAACTAGCGCCACGTTCAACCAACACGTTCTAGAGGAGTTGTTAGCCGGGCTAATTTTTCTCGCGTCGATCGCTGTTCGAAACCATCGCGGCGACTGGATAGGCGAACGGTGGTGTCACGACGAGATCACACCGGAGTCGGAGCGAGGCACACGTAGCAGGTTGTCGTAGGTCACAGAACGGTCTGTTTCGTTCCTTCGAACTGGCACTTCCGGTCGAGGCACGTGGTTCCACGCGTCGAACCGTGCGAACAGAGGGACAGTTCGAGTTTTCGCGCGGGACACTTCCGGATTGTGGCAAAACAACGACGTCCATCACTATCACCATCACAGCCACCACCATCGGCACCACCTCCACCGTTTCGTCTCGCGTTCCTTCTTGCCCGAGTTCGTCGTAACGCGTACGTGTGTGGCCTACGTACGTACGTCGCGTGTATGCGTGGCCCGTCCCTGTACGCGTGCACGTGTGCTCGCGTTTGTGTGGACGTGTTTCTCTCTCGTCGTACCGAGGTGTAAACCGAGTGTCGAGCTGAGTTGGCTTCGACAAAGTAGGGCGACGACTGGGACAGCGGCCACGGGCACCAGCGCTCACCGACGAGGAACCCGTGCGCCGTGCGGTGGAGGAACTGTGGAAGTGGAAGAGAGAACCCTCCTCGTAAAACAGCAGCGTTGCTGTACTACGTTCTCCAGTAGGGGAACCTCTAATACCGCTGCAACAAGCCTAGCCCGATTGCTTAGCGTTACGCACGCCGCTCGCGGAAAAACTCTATCCGCATGCTATCTACCGAGCACTGCCGTGTTACCAGATCGAAAACTGCCTCGCGCTTTTCGCTCTTATTCCCGTGTCTCGACTATGCACCTAAGTTGCATGACATTTCCTTCGCTCGTGTTTCTTTTCTCTCTCTCTCTCTCTCTCTCTCTCTCCTATCTCTCTTTTTTCCATTTCGACTCCTTTACTCGGCCGACGAGTTGCACTTTTACTCAGTGATCGATTTCTCTACCGTTTCAACTTGCCACGAATTTCGTTCTTATCAATTTTCAACATCGAGTCGTTCGTTAAACAGAACGTTTAGTTTCGCAGGCTAAGAAACATGGGAATACGTGGTCGACATTAACACGCATAGAGTTGTAATTAAGCGAGTAACACGCTTGTCTTATCGTTCGTAAATGAAAACTTTGTTACATAACCGAACCGCGTTGTTGATAGAGACGTCGTTACTGTGCCGTCACGGCACAAATGGAGGGAAATGCAGAAACGCAAGAGAACTGCCTTCGCTCTATCCGTCGAAATTCGCCGCAACTAATAGCGTATCGCGGAATTCCGAGGACACGGACAGCTTCCATCGATATCTCGATGGGAACGCTAATTTTAAGTGATTCGCTTAACGTGCGAATTTCACACGATTGCGTGACACGCGCGTTACGAAATATTGTCGCCACGAACTGGGCTTCTGTTGTCTTAAGTAGAATGCATCGCAGTAAAATTTCTTCGCGGATTTCGACCGCGATACCGTTCGAAGATTAAGCGTCGTGTCGGTGCATTTTATTCTTTCATAATGGTTTAGACGAGACATACGAGTCGGTTGCGGCAATAGATTGATATTTTTAGAAATAAAATCGATCGATCGATTTTCCGCGCCCTGACTTTTGCCGAGTGTTCGAGAAAGTTGTAGCCAATTCTACATCTTAACGAATCCATCGTATCATGCTAATCTCTTATATTCTGTACGTTATTCGAGTGCCGAAATACTTTTACTCTATTTATTATGTCCGTTTGCATACTTTGTATAAGGGGATTCTAATTAGATTAATCGTATGAATGTAATTACCCCCGACAACAGAAACGAAGATAGTGTACTTATCGATTTTAATATGAGCGCACACATGGAAAGGAACAACGAACTGTTCAAGATTCGAGACGAAAACAGACTAAGAAAACAATTTGAAGGGAAGTATTTAGAATGAAAAGAGAAAGCAGCGAGGCATAAACTGTCTACGACTACGAGAACTCTCGTCAGCCTGTATACTGTATACTATGTGTTCTTGTTATTCTTTTACGGTCTAGGCCACGATGTTCGATAACCGAAAAACTTTCACCTTCCGAACCACGTTACACTCGCGAGCCCATGACCAATGATCGCACCGCGCGTTTTAGCACAGCTGCGACCGAGCTCGATCTCGACGACACAGTCTCGACTCTCTTGATCTTGATCTTTCGATCAGGTCGTTATACAAAAACGTGTCCAAAATATTTCGAGCAGCAGAACCAATGAAAAGATTACAAAAACCATACGCAATGAAAATAGTCATTATAGTATATCATATTCACGGTAAAATTATCTTTTACGTGTAACAAACGTAGTTCCGTTTGTTACCACAGACTGATTTATGATTTTTCCATTTTAATCGTTTATATCGAGTATACCTGTTGGATTATCGCGACTCGACGTTCAAATTTAAATCTCTCAATTAAGATTAATGAAAACAGGAGATAATCGATACTGGAACGGTCGATACTGGAAGGTCTATATTCCCACTAGATGAGAACTTTGTTTCAATTCTTGGAATTTCAAAGGGAATTCGTTTAAAGCTGTCGGACGATATCGCGACAGGAAGAACAGCGCTGCGAAAACGAGGAGGCTGAGTGGGGGATCGTTCAGGTGGAAGGCTAACCGGAGCGCTCCTTGGAACGGTGTACGTCACAAAGATCCTCCACGTCGCGTCGCGTCGTTGCCCTGACCTCAAAACTAGCTGACTCTCGCTATCGCCGCTACAATTACGATCTCCCTGTGCTCGACTAGAATAAGCTTCTAAGCGACGACAGTCAACCGTCTAATTGCCTTTCGATAACTCTTCCAAGGAATTTTCCAACATTCAACCGACAATTTCAATATTTTTGGTGGAAACACCCTTTAAAATATTTCGCGCAATCGATTCCCTAGAAGGAATTTAACAAATTCTGTTAAATATTCATATGCTTCGTTTCTATAAATCTCTTTACGTTCGTGTCGTATTATGTTATCCATGCAAACTCGTCACGGTCATAGGTAGAACATCCGGATATCAAGAAGTTTCTCTAAATTCTTGCTTCCAAAAGACTTCTTGGCTTCTCACTTTCACAGCGGGATCATGAAACAGCCAGCGATTCGCCAGTCACGTACAAGCATCCCATCATGAATTACCACTGGCTGGAGGTTGCGTTCAACATGATGTAAAGCCTAGATGCGAGGAGCGATGCGACGCGACGCTTCCTGTTCCGAACAATATGCCCGTTCTGTCGATCGTTTCAGCGGCAAATTATTCGCGTAAGCGACACGTTGTCGAGGGCCCATTAAGGATCACCGGCACGCGGTGTGTTCTCCGTGATTTCTGACTGGGAATATTTAAGGCGGTAGGAACGCTAGATTCACGACGGTCGGTAATCGGCCGCGGTTAATGACCTTTCAGTGTGCAATTGTTCGTAACGAGCAGCTTTCGTCTCATCAGGGTCGAGACTCGTTCGTCATTTCAGCCTGCATATTCGGGTCAACTATTGTTTGTCGCGGTATTAAGCGACCGCTTCACCAACGAACAATCTATTTCCGGTGACGGATAGTCAGGCTCTCTACTCGCTCGTTGCTCTATCGCGCGCGTTTCTAGGAAGCCCCGGACTGCCGCGCGCCGCCGTTCATTCGTTCGTTCGTTCTTTCGTTCTTTCGTTCTTTCGTTCTTTCGTTCTTTCGTTCTTTCGTTCTTTCGTTCTTTCGTTCTTTCGTTCTTTCGTTCTTTCGTTCTTTCGTTCTTTCGTTCTTTCGTTCTTTCGTTCTTTCGTTCTTTCGTTCTTTCGTTCTTTCGTTCTTTCGTTCTTTCGTTCTTTCGTTCTTTCGTTCTTTCGTTCTTTCGTTCTTTCGTTCTTTCGTTCTTTCGTTCTTTCGTTCTTTCGTTCTTTCGTTCTTTCGTTCTTTCGTTCTTTCGTTCTTTCGTTCTTTCGTTCTTTCGTTCTTTCGTTCTTTCGTTCTTTCGTTCTTTCGTTCTTTCGTTCTTTCGTTCTTTCGTTCTTTCGTTCTTTCGTTCTTTCGTTCTTTCGTTCTTTCGTTCTTTCGTTCTTTCGTTCTTTCGTTCTTTCGTTCTTTCGTTCTTTCGTTCTTTCGTTCTTTCGTTCTTTCGTTCTTTCGTTCTTTCGTTCTTTCGTTCTTTCGTTCTTTCGTTCTTTCGTTCTTTCGTTCTTTCGTTCTTTCGTTCTTTCGTTCTTTCGTTCTTTCGTTCTTTCGTTCTTTCGTTCTTTCGTTCCCCGGCAAGTGTGTCACTCGTCGCTCCGCTGTTACTCTGTGCCGGTCCTCGGGAGAAAGCAAAAATTACACGCTCCCGTTAGCGCCTAACGAATTCCTTTTCAACGAAGCGAACGCTATCGTTCGTGGTTTAGAATGTACCTCTGCGCGTCGTGGATTTCGAGCTATCTGGAGAGAGGATGCATCAGCTAGCGAAACGAAGGTGGACATTCTAATTAGGTAGCCTCATGAATGGACATTACAAAAGTATCCCTTTCGAGCGACCAAGCTCGAGCTTTTTAATTATTGTTATCTTACTTTGTAATGTTTCCTTGTATTGATCCATTAAGAAACGTATTAATTGTTCAATTTACATTTTCGACTCCTTTGTAAATTTGGGAATATAAAAAGACGTTGGAGATTAAAAACGTGCATGCGGCATGAATAGAGTACACAGGAGGGAGCAATAAAATACTGCGCACACCTAGGACAGATATAAATGTCTTGATTTCTTTTTGCCGTGACTTAAAAAGTGATTAACCATTGTCGTTAATAATAAGCGTGCTTGTTTTTTCCCGTAAACAATTAGTCTTGTGGTATTTTCATAGCACGATCATAAGTTATAAAAAGTTAGTGATGTCAGGGAAAGTTCAGAAATTTAATACAAGTTTCTGTGAAAACTAATAAATACTTTTGTAATAAGAAAAGTGTTTGTTATTCCTTCGGTTCTTAATTTCTTTTAAAGTGGAATGTCCTAATCGTCGTTGGATAATATATCATATTGCATCGTAGAATCGTAAGTTAATTGTCGCTGTGAAATATATTAAAAGAAATGCAAAACCGATGCGTTTAAAATGCACCGCGAAATGCCAAAAATTCCTAAAAAATCAATGAAATTCTCCTGATGAAAAATTCTAATTTAAGATCGATCAAATCCTTCTAAAGACTTCGCAATATTCACGCATTTGTAACAAAAATACCAAAGCATTGAAATTACTAGCATTGAAATTGCTGAAAATACGTAAGCGTACTTGAACGTGCAAAGTTGAACGTGTAAGCTAGAGCATTCGAGAATCGTTAGTGACGTTAGAAGAATACAAATGGTATGAGCGCAAAGTACGCTAAAAAAGAAGTTGTAGGCATCGAATAAGCTGAAATAATGTTCCCGAAGAAGACGAACGTTTCCAAAAGGATAAATAATACAGCTCATCTGGATTACCGTTTCCCGTTCCGAAGCTTCAGGCTGCTTAACCGTTGAACGTCGTGGGGTACCGCAAGCCCCACTGACTCACAGAACTACTTTCCCTTCTTTCTCGACGAGGTACTACCTACTACATACCTCCGCCGCGCCGCACCGTGAACAGAGCCCCGTTATCCAGCCAGCTCGTCGAGAGTGAAACGTTTGTGTACTAACTCTGCCTTCCCACGGAACAACGCGACTGTTCGTTCAGCCCACGTAAAAATTTCTCTTCGCGTGTAAAATAATTATTAAAATATATCATCCTCTTTTCATACGAAATTTACGTAATAATGGAATTTTATCGAGTCTGTGAATTTCACTTTGCTATTTCAGTTTGTTTCAAAATTGCTTGTACAGACTGTACAGTTGAAAGCAACATTTTCTAAATATTTTAACTTTATGTACCTGATAGAATACAACCTCGTACTTTAACTAAATAGTAACAAATCCTTCGTATTTTCTATAGAAATTTGTTTTAAAATAAATTATCTAGAGTATTTTTCAAATTCATTATTATACCGTATCGTATCGTAATTTTAATTTTGGTATAAAATTCAATCACTTTATCTTTCTTCGCCCGAAGTATTCATTACGGAACTGTTACGAGGCATTGGAAGCGCAAAACGGTAATTATAACGCAACGATAACAGGAAAATGTGTAAAGATCGCTACCTGGACACTCGTAATCTTTTCTTCCTGACTCCGGAGTTTGACGATAGGCGTTTTTCAATTAGACAGCACGCGATATTTTAAAGGTTATCACGCGGTGTCGTAACTGTGATTGGCGTCGGGATCTTTTTCCACGCGATACTTTAGCAAATATACGTAATACAATACTTTAAAAAAAAGGTCCGTGCACGATCGGAACGTGGTTCCAGTATTCAAACTCGTTCACGCATGGCTCGTACGTTTTGCCCTCTAATTAAAATCGGGGAATCCTCGACTCGATGTAATGACTCTCCGTACAGTCCGTAATGATTCGTATACATAATCAGGGAGATGACTTTCGCGCGTGATAGTACGCTTTAATGAAACTGGAAATCGCGTTGATCACTCGTTCGTTCGCACAAACAAAATCAACGGAACTTTGAAAATTAGCGTTGTTTCGTGAAAGATGGTCGTGATTAACGCATGTTTAAGAATTTGTTATTTGATGCGTTGAAACTTAACAAAAAGTGCATCTTAGGCGTTTCGTTTAGCAACGAAGCAGAGTTTTGTTTAATTGGTAAAGGTTAATTGATTTTGATTTCTTGTTTAAAGGAGAAATATGCGAAAATACCAAGAAAAGTAGAAAAATTCAATAACAAATTGTTTAGAAACGTAAGGGTATTCATATCGGAGAAATAACGACACAATTGGAAACATGTACTTGGTAAACCTAGCCTAAATATTATTTTATTAGTTGGCAAAGAAATAACGACAAAATTTTCAAACATAAATAGTTCTTCTATCTCGCTTTAAATTATGCGTTAAAAAGTTTTTTAAATTTATAGTAGGCGTGTCTCCGAAACTCTTTTCCTTCTTAAATTAATATCAAAAGACGTACGCGAAAGACGCAGCCCAGAAAAGATCCTTCCGTGGAAAAGATAACAGACGCAACATACTCTGTACACGAGTAACTTCTTTGGTCGGACCATTCAAAGCCCTGCACTACTCGCAGAAAAGTCTCGTGTTTAATTAAGACAATTAGCCTTCCGTGCCAGTGTATACTGCCCGAGTAACCGAACACATTGTAGCGGCATATGAGCGTAGAAAAAAACGTTCAAGTGGAAACGGAAAATTCAAATCTGGGAGAGATCCATATAAACGTATAAACGCGTTCCCTATGTCGTTAGTATTATCATCCTTTCTTCGATTGATATAGTAGCATTGAGCGAGCAACGATTACAACCGGCATACACTATCTCTGTACTTATACCTGTGCTTATTTTAACAGATCCGACTATCAGGAATTCATCCACTCATTACGTTATTAAATACACCTACACGTTATAACCACCTCAACATCCATTTTTCCTTTGAGCGCTGTTTGCCAAAGTCAAAGCTTCTCGTCATACAGAATCGGTAGCCCATTAGTTCCGAACGACTGTGATTCGTTACCGTGGATCGTCGATACCAAATCGATTCCCCTCGCAGGGAGCACGATGCGCTCTCACTCGTTCTTTCACTCCTATACGTGTACATCGTTTCATCCGCTTATGACCTATTAATCATCGCGGATATAGAGTAGATCCTTGTCTCTGATATACGTCATGGGAAAAGGACAGCGTTGTCCGCAGAAACGTAAGATACGTTATATAGCTCGATTTATCGAATTGAATGTGTTCGCAAAATAAGAGTAATAATCGTGATATGTGATATGTCGATAGATCATTATATAAACTATGTACCGATTATAAGACACGGATACTTGGTGACTTGCAGCATACGTTGAACGTCGTTGACTGTGGATTTGAACGATGGTCAGATAAATCCAGTACTAGACTATTATGTAAGATGCTGATTATAAGTATTTGGATACACGGTTGATCTGTAGCATACGTTGTTGCATAAATGCTATTAATAGTTTTTAGAACTCAAATTCGAATGAAGTAATCTATAATTAAATAACTCAACTTTTTCATGTTACGGGTCATCTACGATCAAACGATACCAATTAAGGGTTGAACGTGTTTTCATTCCCCTTAGTCTTCGTAACTAGTATAAACGGCGAAAAATCTTTCAAACACCTTGCATACAACTACGATAACAACGATTAAATGAGAAAATCGTCGTGAATCCTTCTATCTGTGGATTAATTTACATGGTGTTAAAAACAAAACAAGCGTTCAAACAGGTATGGACAATAGCGTACGTCTTTCAGAAATAAATTTGAGAGAAGAAACGGCGAAGAACGGATAAAGGAAACTCGAAGACGTTCCGATCTTATCCAACGGCCGGTACTTACCTCTCGACGAATGGCTGGCCGGACAAGGCGGGACGAACATACGCGCGACGCAGCTCGCGAAATAAGCGGATGCGTGCGAACGAAGGTGCACCAGAGGTTTCACTGCCAGCCAGCAATAGCGTGGGTCGAATGCCGTTGCCATTGTACATTGCGCGGAGAAACGCTCGCTTAGCTTAGCATCGACGCGTTTAGACCTAGCCTAGGAGAGTACGTAATTACGCAGATCGTCGCGGAGTGGAACAGCAAGGCAGAGAGAAATAGACCTCCTCGAAATCGTGTGCCCCGATACCGAGGTTACCGTCGCGACGCGTCCCACATACGAGAGCTTTTGAGAAAGCCCGCGAACTCGCTTAGTTAAGCGCAGACCAAGAGACGCGACGGACTAAAGAAATTTTCTGTCGGATAGGAATAGAATCTTGCTGGTAGGAAGTGCGCGACGCGACGCTTCCTTTAAACGGATTTCACTGATTATTTGCCTCTAGATGGCAGGGATGTAGCGTTGGGTTTGAGTAAGCTTCTTTCGGCTCTTCGGTGAACGAGCTCTTTCGTTGAATAGGTGGTTAGGTTGCCTTGTTTTCTAAGATATGAACGATTTTTTAATGAGAGATATTCTAATATATATATATATATATATGTTAGGAAACAAAATCCTAAAGTGACTTTCTTTCGATTCCTAGATATCGCGGAGTCTGATGATTTTAAACTTTCGAAAAAAAAAAAAAAAAAAAAAAAAATAAAAGTAATAGGACGACTGACGAAGAAGCGATTCTGACATCGAGAATTTTATTTTCCGTAGCGCGAAATGCATTTCGACACGCTTTCGTTTGCTCGGTCATCGGGCGCAAGAAGTGTGAACCGCGAATGCGACGCGCCCGCATTAGTTTCTTGGAAACACGAATCTACGCTTAACAACGCACCGCGTCACGTTCCATTTAGGAGGCTGCAGAAGACCTCCTCTCAACGAAGTAGAAAGTATTCCTTCGTTTATTATCGCGTTTTGCTCGGCCACTTCCTCGTTGGTCTGACCTTTCCCTCCGCTTCTGCTTTTCTTCGAGTCTCGTGAAAGGAGGGCCTCGAGCAGCGCGATCGCATCTCAAGATCGTTAAGTTCGCCTCCTACTCGAGCCGGCCACGATCCTTCGATTCCTGTCGTGTTGGAATCGATACGATTCGCTCTAGACTTAGGGACACCGACGAGTACCGGAGAAAGTTGGCTGAATCCACGCCGAAAGATCGACCTTCGACTTTGTTTATTCGCAACTGGCCTCTGTGTTGCGACACGTGAATGCGGGCTAGCGGTATATCGCCTCTGCTTGGCGTATGCCGCTTACGGATTGCGAATACTATGCGGTGATTTTGTCGATGAATCGAGTAAAGTGGAAGCTTAGCGGAATTTAACAAACATCAGGCGGTTGTACACGATATGGCCGATTTCACAGACGCGTAAAATCACTCGGTACTCGACAAACGCATCGTCGAACAATACTTGTTATATTGCGTATCAACGCTAAAAATTCGTAATTTCTAAACGCCGTTGCACGATCAGCTACGTCATTTCTCATCTGTAACTTCTATCGACGGATCACGTCGAAATTCGCGTAGGCCTATCGAATCGGCGACTTCGAACAGCTGCAAACGCGCGGTAAAGTTGAACGACCTGCGTAAAACGCGCTTGTTCGAATCGGTTGAACGACCTCAAGGGACGGTCGCGGTTTTATTTTTTAAACAATGGGGAAAGTCTTGCGAAAGCAACGGCGCCGGTTGTAACAGCGTGATCACGTGCGAACGCACCGCTATCAGGGGCGTCGTGTTCCTGGAGAATCCTCTCGTTTTCGCTTGTCATCGGTCGCTTTCAAGCTTGTCGCACGAAAATATTTTTAAGCCTTTCACCGGGCCTCTGACTACCTCGAAACTGTATCTCGTTACGAAACGATACGATCGGCTGGAATTCGGCCGAAGGAAGGTCAAGGGCTGGTGAACAGCAGCTTTCACCAGAAACTCGAGCGCTCGAGCGCAGATTTGCTACTCGGATCATCCGAACGAATTTCTAATTAACGAGAAATTCATTCGGAACTGGCAAACATTACACGACCGTTTTCATATGCTCCAAACATTTTCTATAGCTGTATGTATCAACAATGTTGTTACTGCTACCTTGACCATCGTCATTTAATTTTATAAGTATATATTTAATCTATTGTTTGTTGTATTAGAAATTCGTATTTCCGTCAAATGGTAAACGATACTCTTCGACATAACACACGATCGTTAGTGTAATAAGGAACTATATTAATTGAATTATGATGAGTTGTATACAGGGCAACGACGACTAAAGTAACGACTAAACTAAGTTTTCGTTTGGCGTTTTTCCGCCGCGTAGTATCACTTGACGTCCGCAAGCGAGAACCGTTCGCCTAGCCTATCGAATACTTGATTTTAGGCCTCGTATTCGACGGCTGTCGACTTTGGAGAATGGGTTAATGAGCAAGAAAATCCGGATGCCCGGACTAACTGGCACCAACTTTGAAGAGAATGTAACTATCTCACATGTGCTTCTGTTTGAATGAAATTTGTTTTGCAACCAATGAAACTTCTATCAAGAGGCTGTATCATAATTGAAGGAAGTGAAATTTAATTGAAAATTTGGGTAGAACGTAGCTTTAATCGGACGATTGTTTAGAAATCAATAACGTACCGAGGTCCGAGACCAATTTTATTAAACACAAAAACATTTATCGTTCGATTAATTGATAACTCGACCATGGCGATACAATGATTGCCTGTACGCGATATACGAGCGTGAAAGGATTAACCGTCAATTGGTAGCAAGTCGCGACTCGGATCAAACCGTGCCTTCATTCACGCTTATTGTCTGTGACCGTCTGAATGAGACCTGGATGCGTTTCGCGAATCCATGAGAAACGATTATTTTCACGTTAGTGTTCACGCGATATCGCGGGACTTGTGCACACGTGTACGTAAGATGGTGAACGTGTCGATTCCAATGTGCAAACCGTAGTTCGAGGAATCGATTGCGTAAATGTAGGAAGCGCGGATGCATTCACCTTTTGCGCTCACGGTGTAGCCTTGCCCGAGCAGCGGTTCTCATCATCGTGATTTGTCGTACCGTCGAAAAGCCACAGTCTCGTGCGTTCGAAAATTAATTTCCCGGCGAGGTTCGCCCGATTTGGTATATCGAGCTCGAATATCGGCGTTGTTTGCTTTACGAACGAGGTTCTGGAACTGCGAATTTACAGCTCCTCTTTCTCGCTCGAGATCTGTCCGAAGTTATATCGCAATAGCCTGGAAGCGATTTTCGAACGAGGTCTCGTTCTGTTTGAGATTACGCGCGCGCACGATCAGCTAGCACTTTTCAACACGTGTTCCGGATGCTTTCCATTCTGTACGATAGAATTTACGAATGCGAGCCGTAGATGCGTGATCTCAAAGCCATGCTGTCGTACGAATGTCTGTTATCTGTGCTTTAAATAATTGTCTTTTCGTTTTTCATCAGAGCAGATTTATCAATTCGAGTGCTATCGTTGGAATCGACATACTTTTGCTATCGCGATGCAATGTCTCCAATACCATACTCGCAAAGTATCGTCCTGGATCTTTATACAATCTTTGCGGATCCATTTAGCTTTTACTTCTGCGGCTGGTGTTGTTCGAAGAAAATTTAAGACATCAAAAGCTATACAAAAAGTTTTTTAAAAACCATATTAATATTATATGCCATGTTAAACATTACCTTCTTGAGACACTGTTTTTTTATCAAAATATCGCATGGTCGCAGGACCAGATAAACTTGCTTTGAAAGCAAAATTTGCTCCAAGATCGTGTTCAATAGAGTTCTACATACATATAATCTCCTGTAATTTCTTTCGAAGGAGAACAGTACAGTTCGATAATAACGAATCGGGTCACTGGACCGATCGGTTCACGCAGAAACTTGAAACAAACAGCGAATTACTGGAACACGATCCGTCGCGGAAGCGATGGCAATCGATTTTCGAAATCGCAACACAATATCGTCAACGGTCGATGGTATTAATTCGCGAACTGGTGTCGGATTAACTATGCGCTCTAATCTGCGCTGAATCACAGACTTTCCTGCATCTGGATAGAGTTTCTCACGATGTGATCGCCGCCGACCCGAACGTACTTTTTCGATCATACGGCGTACATAGGCACATCTCGTGCACTATGCTCCTTTAACTTTCTCTTCCCGTCTCCGTTGCCAACCAACGATATACGCCTTCGTCTGTGGTAGGTAATAGTCAATCTACCCACCGCTTATGAGTCAACCGATCGTCGATAGTTAAACGACTAAACGATCGTTTGACAATTACGCTTATCGTATTCGAGAAAATTGTATTTGAAAATTTGTCGAGAACGCGCACTCCGTTTGCTTCATAATAAAATAAGCAAAGATAGGTGGAAAATGTAAAGTAAAAGTTTTTCCTTCTCAGTGACAACATCTTCGACGAAATCAAATTCGATCGATTTGATTTTAATTTAGCGATTAATTGTCGCGAAAAGTCTCGATTTGAATAGAGAGAAACGCTGAAGGTAACGAATCTTTTGCGCGAAAATGAGTCGTCAGATTCAGATGAGTCGATTTACGATTGCCATTCCGATGATACGCGATTTCGCGAAGAGAGTCACGCGACTCGATTAGGCCTCGGCTGCTATTTTACGTTCAAGTTTGCTTATCGATTGGAATTACCTGCCCCGGTGTACGTTCCGCAAACATACGCGTGCTTACGTAAGCGAATGAGCTAACTAAATTTCCAGTAATTCCTTTTCCCTCGCGAGGAACCAGCGCGACGACGAGTCTGTTACGTCACGGTCGTCTAGCATTTCCCGAATATACGTGCTTGATATATATTCTTTTGCGACTACCTTTTTGCGGTGGGAAAAAAGTTTTCCAGCCGGTTTCGGAAGGGACGATGTAACGCGTGAGAGTGAAACTGATAAGAGGAGGACAAGAGCAGGAAAGTTACGAGAAATCGGGAGAAAGGAGTCGCCGTTGTTGGAGTTGAAAGGAGCCTCGTTGGCTTTGCTTATTAGCATAATCGAATGATAATGAGGCAAAAATTGTATACCTTACCCTGGAGCAGGCACGCTATTTCCGTGAGTGTATCTACCTAGCGTAGGACAGCGGAATAGTCGCGGAAAGCTGACGTTCACGCTCGGCGAAACAGGTGGTACTGAAATTTATGCGGTAATTAAGGAATCGAAAGTCGAAAAGCAAGGATTACGATTTTTAAGAGGTACGTCTGGTTAGTGAAATTCGACGACTTTTCGAATCCTTTCACGGTTTGCTCGATTTGCTGGATTATTGTACCGTGAAGTTTCGTTTAATGAATCTGCGGAGTAGTCTGTACAAATCGTGTCGTCTTAAATAGAGATAGAAGTCGTCGACTTTGATTTATCGAGATCTATTTTCCTGAGAATGTTAAGGATTTTGTGAAAGCGGCACAAAAGTAGGAGGTTGATGTTTAACCTTTTCGAGACTAACGGTACGATATCAATCCAAGATAACTTTTGGAAACATCGCTGCGCAAATTTTTCAATAAACGAACTTGAAAATTGCGAAACGTACTTCGTATAATTCGTATAATTCGACGTGAACGTCTCTTCTATTCTCAATATCCTCGTTTCTCTATTCTCAACGATATTTAAACGACAGAAACTGTTTACAATGTACTCTAAATCTGCGTTCGCGTTCGCGCGAATTTATACAAAGGAAAGTATAAAATTAATCCCGGGAATTTTACACGAAGAAAGAACCAACCATTCGAGATCCGAACTGATAATCAGCGGCCAACAAAAATATTATTTCTCACCTTCGATTCGTTCATCCGTATACAAGATCGCTGGTACGCTTCTGCCTCTATCGATGAGTGAATTTTTAAATTCGATGCACCCCCTCGGTCTACGCCACTGTCCATGTTCCCTCTTCGTCGAACTATTCCCCCAGCCCCTCTGAACGAGCAGCACTACCATTCTCCGTGTCCTCGGTGTATCACAGAGGGAGGGTTCGCCCCGTTCGGTGGGGACCATCTCAATGACGTCACCGAGCTGCTATGGAGGTGGAAGCGAAGCAGCGATAGAGGGGTATTGGTTGTGTGCAAAGGGTGGCAGGGGATCGTGGGTGGGGAGTTGTCAGTAGGGGTTGCCGGGTAATATTGGGGATGGTGACGGGGTGAATGACCGACCTAGACTCGAAGTCAGGGGTGTGCAATGTATGAAACCATCCGTAATAGCAACCCTCCTTCAAAGCAATCTACAAGGGTAGGCTTTACACCCTCTTTCTTCGTGTTTGTGTTCTTCTCGCTGCCTATGTCCGTTAGACGCGAGATGCTGGCGCATAACTCGTCAGAGTTGAAGCGTTTTAACGAACGGAATGGTGTGCCGAAGACACATTTTTCTTTTTACTAACAACGTACTGTCGTCATTAACTTTATCAACTCTTTCGTTTCTACGATAAATCATCGACGCAAATATTTGCCTATAATTTTTCTACATATCACGCGACGAATGGACGATTCGTGCAAATAATTAGATGTTCAATAGCGTATAAGAAATTCTTTTTAAGATAAAATAGATTTAACGTTATTTTATGTGACTAACTTTTGGCGAAATTAATATTTTACCTTGCGATTGCTAGATGTTTAACTACACAATTGCCATGGGAATTAGTGGGTCCGTTTATATCGTGATTATATACGATCGTGATTTTCTACGCCAATTATAATCGAAATGGATAACGATCGTTAGGGGAAAAAAGATGCATAGTCGGAAAATGTTTTTGTGGATCGATACCTATAATTCTACGTCGAATCGATTAATAAAATAACATCGACCACCTTTAAGTCTTAACTGTTTTCGCCTGGAAGCGCCGTGAAGCGAATAGAAGAGACAGCTAGTTGATATGATCTTATCAATCAGTAGACAATCTATCATTTTATTTGTCGTTGCTATTTTATCGCGCGTTTTTCCGTGCATTCGTCGAATACGCACGAGTATGCACGAATCGTCGTTACCCCCTCCCCGTTTGTTTTACGATATCGCATTCCGTTTACACATTTCGTCATCTACGTACGCTATTCCAGGTTAGAAGTTTATTTATAAACAGACAGGTTAGCTTCTTTATTTAGACGACGGCGACGGCGACGACGACGGCGACGACGACGACGACAACGACGACGACGACGACGACGACTACGACTACGACTACGACTACGACTACGACTACGACTACGACTACGACTACGACTACGACTACGACTACGACTACGACTACGACTACGACTACGACTACGACTACGACTACGACTACGACTACGACTACGACTACGACTACGACTACGACTACGACGACTACGACGACTACGACTACGCGACAACGACGACCACGGGCGTAAACGTTGGCGCTTGGGAAAGTCGAAAATCGCGATTAAACCGAGAGCTTGAAGCCGATCAGTGATCTCAAAATTCAACGAGCTAGTCCCGTGACTATGGTGTTCGAGGTCAGAAGATCATCGATGCAGATCGGTGCTTCTGTGCACCGATGACTTCGTGTCCCAGAAAGATAAAGGCCGTTCCCTGGTCGGTAAACTGACGTGGGTTTAAGCCCGGGGTGAATCGAGTGCACGAATAGGGTAACGCGATCGATAGCTGACCAAAAATAGGATCTGCCGCGGACTCGTAAAAGCTTTATTAGAAAATGCTTTCTCGATGCAGCGCTCTCGTTACATCCAACGAGACGATCGAAACACCGCTATGGAATACGCGCACAATGCAGTGTCGTAAATTACCAAGGCTAGCCTAGAGTCTAAGGAAGTCTAAAGTCTATGGTATATAGCGTAGAATTGCTTCGGGTAGGTATATCGTCGAACGATGTCTGTTCAATTTCGATTAAATCGCCTAATTCCAAGCGTAATCTCGATCACTTGTGTCTAAGAGAGGTGAACAGGTAGATGCGCGTGTATATATTAGAGACGCGCACGCAGAATGGCTCGAATTTGGAAAAATATGTAAGAATTAGTAAGAGGGGAGAGAAAGAGAGCGTGAAATCATTACTCTCTAGTTATCTTACAATAAATCTTGGCGTTCCCACGATATCTTAACTATACTCTTAACGAGTAAAACAAACAAAGTTCCTTCAGATTTACTCCTTCACTTACTTTTACGGATCGTTACAAGAGCGACTTATAAGTGCAACAAAAACAAGGATGATTACGTAACGATCGAATCTACGAGGGATTGTACGTTCGAGAGTCGACGTCGACTATCCACTTATTCTTGCCTTGACAGGAACGTAGGCTCCCGAGGGCCTCGAGAAAAAGTCAAAAAAACGTTACCAGGAAAAATGTCAGTCCAGGGTCAAACGGTGTTCCGGTCCCCGTGGTATTGGTCGGTTTTGGTTTTAGGTTGTTGCATGCACGAGGGTTAGGTTGGTCGTTCTCTGTGGCGTTGCTGTTACACCACGTGGTTCGTATTGATCCTCTTCGGTGGGCACGGTAAAGGAGAGCGAGCGAAAGAGAAAGAGAAAGAGAGAAAGAGCGGCGAACGGGGCGAGAGAGGAGGTCGACCGATGTGTTCTCTCTATCGAAAGCTTCCCTCGTTCGTTCTTCCTCTCTCGACCACGGTTCCCGATATAGTCACCTCTTTCTCAACCACGTGTAACCCCTATATACCTTTCTCTCTCGTCGCAGAGGGTAGCAGCCTAGTGCCCCTGCCGTTCGGTCGTTCACCCTTCGTACACACTCGATTCCGATTCTCTGTTCTTCTCCCGTTCGTGTCCCTGCCTTCCGCTCCTCTTTTCTGCTTCCGATGCGCGCCCGATCTAAGAACTTCTACGGTCTGTACTTGACCCCACGGGTACACGTCAGGCATTAAGAAGGGGCAAGCGAGATAAAGCAAGTTATGAAAAAGATCCAACTAGTCGGATCGTCTCCGTTATTTTTCGTTGAGATAATATTCTTCGCGGATTTGGATCGAGTACTGGTTGAGAGATTGCTTTGGAATGCAAATGTTTCTCTTCAACTTCGTTTCTCAGACCACGGAGAATTTTGTTTGTTGAAAGATTATATACAAAAGGCAAGTGCTCCTAGTTTCTTTAACCCGTTGTAACGTTATGTGACTTAGAAGTTAAATATTCGTACGAATCTCTTAGACAGAAACCAAATCGACCATCTCCATTCTTTATTAATTTACCTATTTCCATATGTTTGTTCGCAAGGTATTCGCATAAATGACAGTGAATTTCAACGATTTCTCGTACTTACGATCAAATGACAAATTGGCCGGATGAAAAATTACATGTATGTAGAATTAAGATTCAAATCCAATAGTATGACACAGGCTTACCTGAAACAAAAAAGGAAAACATCTCATGAAACTCTCGGATCGATCTCTTCTTGCAATATGACGATCGTGTTGTTTTCTTTCGGTCTGTATAGCAACCTCGCCCTCCAAAAAGGTTAAGGTCATTGAAGAACCGGCGGAAAATGTTACGACAGGCAAAGAAACGCGCGCGTGTACGCACGAATCTTTGCTAAGTGCGCGCATATCACAAAATGATATCGGCCAGGAAATAATTTCCATCGAATTTGCTTGCTCGAATTGCAAGATTTGTTTGCTTAGGATTTCATATCACACCATTACGTACAATTACGTAGAGTTTTCCGTTGCCTCCATTTCGACGCAATATGTTCGAACTGGACGAGTATTCAAATATTTACATAAATCAATTCAGAAGATTACCAGATTATCGTATTTGTTCTCGCTATATTAAATCGAAAGATTTTTCATTGGAATTCCTTTGGTCGTGAAATTAAGGGTTAACAGAGATGAATCGTGAATCGTTTTTCTTTTTCAAAATTTCATTGAAATTTTATCCAAATAATTTAACAAAAAACATAACGCTCTGAAATAAATAAATTTTATCCTCGTTTGGTCACGATTTCCAGAACATTTTTTACATATTTTTCATTTTATAGTACGTGACGTGCACAAAGTGCGACTTTAACAGTTGTGTCGGTATAACCGAAGCATTTCCTGTGCGTTTCGTTGTGAAGTTAAACCGAGACCTCTAGCTGGGAAAGCTTAAACGCATAGAGAACTTGAAAAGTTTCGCTATATCTCTATTAGTACCTTTGGCAAGATACGAAGATGCGACGGAATAATAGAAGTACATGTTGCCTCGAGTTCGAAACAAGTTCACAACCGGCTTCGCGGCCACAGTATACGTTTAAAAAACGATCTTCTTGCGTATCTTTCCGCTTTATTCCAATTTCGAGAATCTTATAAAACTTGTGAAACTTGTAAATAGGATCTTCATGGATTCTAATTCGTTTTGAACGCGGATCTATATAAACTCTGTATCGCAAAGAATATATTGCAACGGGCTTGATAATTCCTGTATTGATTAATCGACGTGCGGTTTTTAGTAAAGCCAGATGTCAACGAATCGACCCTAAAGAGCATCCTGATTCATAGTTTACGGACGAAGGAGGGCTTCGATCCCGGCGGGAGAACCGATCAAGGTCATTGATCTTCGAAGGGGATAACTTTTCGCCGTTGCCAAGGCCGTCGTGGTCGATGTGCTTTTAAGTCATTCTATTCTGCAATTTACATTGTACTTTTTATTTAAATACAGCTTATCCTATCTATTCCCTACTGTTATCTTACATGCTTGGTGACATATCTACGATTGTTACGTAAATTGTACGAAAATTAATCGTTTCTAATTTCATCTTACTATAATATCATCGAGTAAAGGCTTCAGCTCTGAAAATACAAATTCTATGTAAAAGCCATTTAAAATACTATACTACATCAAAATATAATATGATACTCCAATATAATATCGATATATGTATGTATGTATGTATGTACACATGATAGGTTCATAAATTTAATATCTGATAATTTACATAGGTAGTTGCGTTGATTGCGTGAAAATCATTCGAATGATTCTCATTAAGCATCGGAAATTCGCAATTAGGCCACGCCTAGCCTACTTTCGTCGAGTGCGTTCACCTCAACCGGCGGAAGGGTGTATTCGCCCCCACGGAGAGTTTTCCTGGGTCGGCACCTGCGTAGAATGCGCGCGTGACCCACGTGGCCGCCACGTGGTCGCCAAAGAAGATCATCCAACGTTGCCAGAGGGTAGCGTTCACTTCGGAAAAAGACAGCCTTCAAGGGGATGAGTATCGACCAAGGGCAAGGGCGAGGGCATGCGTGTATGACACATTCCTTCCAAACTTTGCACAAAGATGTTTGAATTTACGGCAGTAAATTTTCCACGCTCGCAGAAATACAGAAAAATATGTATGTTTATACACATATTATACACATTTATGTTCGTATATACTGATTTATCATACGACAGCTATTTTTTGTCGGCAAGCGTCACGATACGTCTGTTTGAAAATATTTACATGTACCAGAAATAATTATAAAAATATTTTATTCGACGGATCAAATCAGTCATGATCAAATCAAATCAATTTTACTGCCTTTTGCGGTCTAACGTACGTACATGGAAATCGTTAAACTTAACACCACATAAAGCTCATACTTTCGCTTCTTATTGCATACATTTTGCAATACGTCGAGGCCTAAAGGAGCGTGTACAGCTAAAATACAAGCTTGCACCTTGAACGAGGAACCTTGAACGAACCTGAAGAATGATCAATGACCGTAGCCTTTTCCCCCTTTGGAGATTTGGCGAGAAAAATATGACATGGAACCGTGGCCGGCGGAAACTAGGATCGTGCGGCCTGCTACAGAAACGGAAATTGATGTCCCCCTTCTGCTCGGTTTCCGGCGGCTGTTCGAGCGCACCGTTAAATCGCTGCGGCACCGTTTTGGACAGCCCTGACTATTCGTATCGAGCGGCAATGCCAAGGGCAAGGGCGTCCTTCCCCCACCCTTCCCTGCCGCGGCCCTCCACATCCCCGTTTCTCTTCCTCGTTCTCTTCCTCTTCCGTGAAGCACACGCACCGCAAGAGCGTCGGGCCCACGCACAACCGCTTTCCCGAGTTGCGCAGCCGACCGTGGAAATTCGGGCTCGATAGACATATAGACCGTCAAGAGCACACTACCGAAGGGATTATTGGTAAATCGCCCATTATTAGTTAAACAACAGAAGTGTGTTGCGTAAGAAAATTATTAAAACCTACAAATTGCGCAAAGAATAATAAATGTGCACCAAAGATCTTTCTCTGACAATTAGACACTTATAATTTATGACCTTTTTATATGGGAATAAAATCTTTTATCTAAATTTCCTTATAATCACACCGATTTACTACGACATAATACGCACAACCAAACTAAATTCCCCGTATAATATTGCCATTATTACGAAATAAAAGTCACAACGTGTCACAAACTTACATACACGTCATCAAGCTTAAAATTCAATCTGAAGCAACCGATTCGGTGCAACATTTCCAGTTCGCCCTAATAAATTACCAAGCGTTCCCGCATATATCCGACGAGTATCCCTTTCTCTTGTGTTGTGTTGTAAGTACTTTCGGTAAGGAGCCAAGAATCTGGATACACGTTGCACAAACGTACAAATGTACGAAAGGTGCGAATAGGTATCCGCGGACGGAAAAATAACTGGAAGAGGACGAAAAAAGGAAAAGAAATAGCAGAAACAAGCAGAGACGATGAATACGTTGGTAGGAAGACGGTTAGAGGAAGGGGTTAGGGGGAAGGTGAATTTAATCGAGCGCAGCCGGGAGGAAAGGGGAAAGTGTTGAACGGCGAAGGCGGTTGAAGGAGGGAGGAACGGAGGAACACTCGCCAGGCGGAGAAAGCTGTGTTCGGCTTCACGGGGTTAACGCACTCGACGTTATACTGTCTTGCGACTAACGATGATGTTTCTACCATTACGTAAACCGAGCGGGCGCAAGACTCGCTTCTCTGTGCGCACGGCCGGGATTGGAAAAGCTGTTCCTAGTATCGAGGAGAGAGTTGGCTTTGAGCGAACACCGTGTCTTGCTGCGATTTCATAGGCGTCGCCGAAAATAGTGACGTTTTTCCCGCGTTATCTCGCTGGAGGCACACCTTCCTTCGTACATCTTTGTTTCTATCGCGAACAGCTGTTCTTTCTTCTTTTTTTTTTTCCTTTTTCCTTATTGCTTTTTCTGCTCTTTCTCGCACCATAAAAAATGGCTGCTTTATAGTGTTCCGAAGAGATGGAATGACGTTAACAGGAGAACGAATGACCTCTATACAGTAGCAAGTTTCAGAGCAATCGAGCGAAGGCTTGGTTTCGTTCGATTGGATCGAGGATAGTTGGATAATTACCTCTTTGTTTGGATCAGTAGATCACGTACCTTTGCATACGAGCAACTCGGCAGTCGTACTCTTCCATTGCTCAACTCTATAAATTGAAAAGCGAGAAAAACAATGTCACAATGTTACAAATTTCTTTTTCCATTTTTTAAATTCACCTCGAATTAATTATTTCGGTAACGGTTTATCGCTTCGTAAAATAAATAAACTTATAGAAGTAAATTACTTGTTCTCCAAGAGTGTACGAATTATTTGAGGATGAAGTCCCGCTTTGTCAAAACAACAATGACGGATCTAGCAAAAGAGAATATAAAAAAAAAAAAAAAAATATAAGAGGAAGAAAAGAAGGGAAAAGAGTAAAAGACAAAGAAAGCTGAAAATTCAATCTGAAGATTTTAACGCGGCATCGTAACAGCATCGAACTTACGCAATGGTTCGAAACGTGCCGCGACGCGAGAAAAGTTTCCCAAAGGCACCTCTCTGTTCCGCGTTGTCGCCTTCTCTCCAGACGCGAATACGCGGTAGTCGCTCCGTCAAAAGCAGGAAGTGTGTCTGAGAACCGCTGCACGAAGAGAAAGTTGCGACCGACATATTTTGCGTTCGCGCAACCATGCGATGTATACGTTAGGCAGCCCATTAGCGTAAAAGACGCGACGCAAAGCGATAACGAGGAAACAAGATGAATAGAGAAGAAAGGGGGAAGAAGAAGAAACGAATCGGCGTCGCTAATAGCTTCATTTGCTCCTGTGCAAAGCAGTTTTGCTATGGCATCGATTAAGGTGTTACGATCGGCCACATTCGCGCCATTTACGACGATCGAGTGGGATTTCTTTTTATGTGGCTCCACGCGAGCCGCACTAGACGCCTCGAAGGACGCTTCTTTCTGATTTCGTACAAGGGTTCCTGCTATCGATTTAGGCCGAGATTCCTGTGAAAATGGAAATTTTATTTTTGTAGAATTTTCAGATCGTTGCGAATAGCGAGGGAAAGTAAATACGTTAATCGACTTAGAGATCAAGTTAGAGTATGTGCGCGCGATATTAAACGAACGCTTATTATTGCAATAATAAATCATCTTATCGTAATTGTCGATCGTGAAAAGATTCGTTAAATTTCTATTCGACTGACTGTATCATTACGGATAATATAACTGTCGTCACAATCTCATCACTTCGATCCTGTCGGTAATACATATACGTAATCGGCAAAGGAAATCAATAGTTCGATAAAGAAGCATCGTTTGAACTTGTATTTTGTTACGATACGCATTTCCAATGTCATGTCGTTGTATTCAGACGGTGAAACGAATCTCTATTTAAATTTTATTTTTTCAGCTATACCTCTAAAAATATGAATGTGTCTGAACGTATGTAAACTAATTCTCTTCCGAGACGAATATAGATCCTTATTTTCCAATTACTCTATAATATATATTCATCGAAGACGGTGAAATTTAATTTTCCTTTTGCTACGATCGAAAAAAGATTCCACATTTGAAATCAAAGAAAAATAAAATTAGCGATAAATGCTCTAGGGTCCACGGTGGTTACGTCGGTGCTTAAAGTAAAATATGTTTATTATGTTTCAAGGTTTGCAGTTCGAAGCAGGAAATTTCAATGGCTAAATTGGAATTCCATTTATTCGAGGAACGTTTCACAGAAACGTCCGAGGAGTCGTGTAAGTTACGTACATATACTTATTCGACTTGCAAACAGTTCGAAGGCAGGAAGAGGAAACTAGCGATGTAAGCCCGTAGCTAGACGAGCAAAGCGATGCACCGTGACGCATGGCGATCTTTGCAGTCACTTTCGCTTCGATCGACATCCTCCTTTGACAAATAACGAATGCTTCGTACAGAGTTCGCATGTCGGATATAAATATAAAGACTAATTTTTGCAAATATTCTCATTGTCATTTGAAAATTATGTTGTTCGAACTTAATTTTTAACTCGGGTAGCCGGTATTCGCCGAATTGCAAGTTTTAGACTGATGTGATACGATAGATGATTTAAAGGTTTTAGACGTTTACAAGATTGGACATTCCATATGTAACTACCTAGTACTACAGATGCAAGCAACTTGACAGAGAAATGCGACAACGAGCACAGCTTATGGATAGACGAAATAAAAGAGTGAATAAGAAAAGTCGTAGCCTGCAAAACGCGGAGAAGTTATCAACGCTCGGGCGAAGGCGAGCAAATCGGTCGATAAGAGCAGGAAATTCGCGATTTCTAGCCGCGCGAGCGCGAACGGTCGTGACGTGCACCGGTAGCAAGTCTGGCTGCCCTCACTTTCGCTGCGCTTCACAGATCGCCATTCTCGTCGCACGACCGTGCGTACCTACATACACGCTGAAACACGTGACGCGCATACGGGGTCGTCATTAAACGCCGTCGAAGAAATAATTCGCTTTGCGCATATATGGAGCACGTGTGTTTCATGTTTTACCACGTGCCGCGCGGGAATATGAAATTCTCGTCTGTAATTAAAAAGTAGGAAAAATCTTAATTCTTTCGCACTGTTCCTGTTTTTCGTAAAACCACAAGTGGTTTGATTTCATCATATCGGTTCTACCAACTTCCATAATATTCTCTGAGAGATTATTTTTCAAGCGGATCTGCAGATTTGACAAAATTCGACGCTTCGTGCGTTGCTTTATGCAATGGGAACTCTTTGCGCCACAGCCGGTGACCCATTGTCTCAGTTACGACGAAACCTAGGCTCCAACTTTAAACGTTTCAACTTCGAAGCGACTTGATAATCCGTCGACAGCCTAAAATCACGGTGATGGAAAAGATGGTTCCGTGTCACTATCAATCGGCGTCGTTAACAAGCGCTGGCCCTGACTTGTTCGCGTGAATTACCGAGTCATGGACTCGATTGCACGGTGCATATCTCGGCGTGCACTCTTATTCGTGCGTTGCATAGCGGCGAATGCAAGTGCAAGGTAGTGCGACGGCTGGGTAGCCGGTAGAGGTGAGCGAAAGTTTCTTACGTCACACATACACGCGTACGAGCGGCACGCACGGTCCCCGGTTGCGTACCTGCCTTTGCTTCCAACAACAGGATATACAGGGTGCATCAAAATGATCGAGCGCTTGACGCGATATATAATACGCGGACATATTTCGCTTCTGGAACGAAACAGATCTTTTCGTATATCTTTCTACGAAATAGAGATATATTATAATTATAATATATAAACCATTCGAGATGGAGTATTCGTCTTAATACGAGTAGAAGCGGAAGAAGGAGCTTCTGCAAGGTACCCGTGGGTCACTCGATTTTTGCAAAGGTTCAGGTTTATGTATACCTTTGCGATTGTATCATGATTGCAGAAACATGTGCTGAATGTGCGTCCCTATAGATTTTTTGCACAAGTCTCTCAAGAGGTTCAATTTATAAACGATTCGCGTGTGAATCTATGAAATACGATAAAAACGGAGATTCCCGGGCATGGTGGTAGCGGAAACGTTGTGAATCGCGCTTAAAATGACCCGTCACGAAGCAACGACCCGGAAGCGATAACCGCGCGCGAGGTCGAAACTACGATCGATAAAGAGGTCGGTCGCACACTAGCGCGTCTATTTTTCAGGGTGGGATCTGTCCGTGTGGACACGGCTAATCGAAAGCAATCTGAGACAACACCGATGCGTTCCTCACATATTGCCATCGCCACACGCCTTCGGATTTGACGTATTATTATTTTTCACGCAATAATGCGGCTACCATTCGGTTCGTTCGAATATTTCATCTCGTGGCGATTTCGATACGCGACTCTCGTGTTTCTTTTTTTTTTTTTTTTTTTTTTTTACAGCTTCAAACAAAAGTAATCGCCAGTTTGTTAAAATTTCTTTCGCGATCGTGATCAAGGCACATATACACGTATTTATCTATGTATATATCCGCGCGTAGTTAAAGTTCGTTTTTAAGAGCGAAGTACGAACTTGATGCGGAGCTGTCGGAGCTTGCTCGCGTGCACGAATAAAATTATGAAATATACTACTTTTTACGATTGCTGCGATTATAATAAAAGTGGCTTGTGCAGCATTTTTTTCACTGAATTCATTGTCAATTATCTTTGTCCAATTTCGCTTCGTCGCTAAAAGCTTGATAAGCTTTTATTATGATTTCGAGATCTCAAACACGATATAATTTGGAACTTGTTTTCAAATTGGAATATCCGGCGCGGTGTTGACATGTAGGATAATACCAGTGATAATAAATTTAAGTATTGAAAATTAATTTTCTTCATACTTCAGTATGAAGATCCACCGTCGAATAAGAATATCGACATTCGTTCAAAGAATTTTAATCGTACTGTACGACAACACACGCTGCTACTTTGTGCTTAAAGCCGCGCGAAAAGTTTTTTCAATTTCGTTAAAGAATCGGATAAATTTCAACCGCAACGGATTCAACGAGCCAGAAAATGCGAAGAGGACATCGAGTATAGTTCGATTTTCAAACGCGTGCAAGCTGCCCCCGACCGCGCAGCCGATTCGAAACAGAGTTGTCCTCGTTTCCTCGTTAGACTCCGCGGATTTATTCCAACGGACCAGAGAACCTTTTCACATTTTTTTCTCCTCTCCTATTCTATTTTATAATTCTTTCCATACTTCGGTAGAGAAAATTCTAGTCGACTGAAAATTTGCGCGCGACACTAAGCGAGAACATTGCGACATAGGTATATGAATATCATTTAACAGGTATCCGTGATACGTTGCAACAGCCTAGAAGCGGTGCCTAGGTGAAGGGTGAGAAACATCGAACAATGTAATATATACGACCCCATCATATCCTTCAATATTTCGCAATACGTCCATTAAAAGCGAGCTCTTTTTTCCTTCATAGCCTTTTTTCTCCCTTCCGCTCTTCTCTTCGCCTCCTATCTTTTTCTCTTTTTCGTTTCTCTGTCCGGTTGTACTTCTTTTTTTTGTGTGTGTGTGTGTCAATGAGCGTTTAGAGCGAAGATTATTCGGTCGTTTGTGATGTACCGGCTGACGTGAAAGTAAACTCTCTGCAGTTCGTTGAACAAAAAGGGAAATTATCGGGAGCAGAATACGCCTTATTCTCTAGTAAAAAGGACGAAGAATACATCGTAATAATTCGCTACGGAGAGAACAATTCTCTACAGGTGGAACTGTCTGGTACAGCCTATAGAATTTTTCGTGATTCGAAGAATTATAGAAGCGTTTCGTCGATTTATTACTATTACTCGTTATCTCGCGAAGGTTCTGGAACTGAAGGGGCATGCTAATTCTTCAAAAAATTGTCAAATTATGAAAAATCTATCTCCGATAGTACAGCTCTGACAGATAGATCTGACGCGCTAATAAAATATAGCAATCTTGCTACATTTGCTTAGATGACTGTTTAAAGAGCGGGAAAAATAATTCGATCGGAACCAACCATCTAAGCGTACGATTCAGCACACGACTTTCGAACTCTATTAAACTACCAAAGATTTAAGCTTTAGTCGATCTACGCGCCACCAGTTAAGTACACATATATGGTCATCGCATCTTCTCCTGCTTCGTGTCATAGGCCACGAGTCACGAACAAGGTCCGACCGCCTCATTTTCAACTTCGCGTTCCGGTGTCGTCCATCAATCTTGCGAATGAACAAACCAACCAACCTACCCGTCCCTATCCGACTTGAACATTCTTAGAAAGCTCGCGACATCTCTATACCGGCCGGTACGGCGGTCGCGTTGTGGACGCGGCTTAACGAGCATGAGTGTCGTGTTGCAATGGCCTAGAAGCGGTAGCTAGGCGAAGGGTCAAAAACACCGAGCGGCACGTTTCTAGGCCATGCGCTGCTATCTATAAACCCCTACGAGCTTCTTCTGTCCCTCCCCACCCCTTCGCTCCCCGCTCTACCCTCCTGCGCTTCACAGTCTCACCGTTCTTCACCTCCTGCTTTCCCGGGTTGCTCGATCCTCTCTACCCACACTCTACATCACACGGAATTGCACCTATACACACTTCCATACCTAGGTCATCTTCTCTCGCGATATCCGTCTCTTTTTCACTCTTTCCGTCAAGCCCGCGTCGAGTTTCGCTTTCGCTCCGTCCATCTGTAGGCTGTAGGAACCATTCGAGGCCATATATAAGTACGTTTCGAACTTCGAGTCGTATAGAAGGAAAGCTCGAACGAACGCGAGACGTCTCGAAATAGAGGCAGTTGTGCGAAATTTCCAATTCCACGGAACGCCGCGCCGACTAGGATGGTCGGTTCGACAGCTGGTGCTGGCTGTCGCTTCAACGGTGAATTATGAAAAATCTGTCCAGGGAATAATTCGCTTAACAAGTAGCGAATGGTTGCTTCTGCGCAACCGATCGCTCCATGATGAATGCTTTTACGGAAATTTTTGTCCGTACGCTTGAATCGATTAATTAAACGCAGAAGAATTAAGAGGTATCCACGAAGGTTGTACGCAACGTTGTAGCGTCGTCGACGCTGTAATTCGACAAATTTGTGCTTCCGATAATACGATCATCTTAAATGTCGAAAGAGATACCATCTATGGAAGTATGGAACTATTTAGAAAGGTAGGAAATGAGCGGCGAGGGCTGCGACGATTAAGGCCCGGTGTAGTGTGTTTGACAGTGTTATACTCCCAATATAACAGTATACTGTCGCACGTTAATATATATTGCGTGATTAGAAATATAAAGCTTGAATAGCACAATATTACCAGTGCTACATTTTGACGATATTTTGATCATATCCTTGGTATATTAGTTCTTACAATTCTAATAGTACCATTTCACACCATTTCATATATATATATATATATATGCATTATATCATTGGAAGAATATAGCTGTTAAATCGAACAGTATGTTAGAGTCTCGTGTTTGTAGAGGTGATGGCACGTGTCGAGGCCTTTCAAGAGGCATCAGGTTACCGAATCTGTAGGTTTAGCGGCAAATTCTAGACCCGCGGATCTAATGTTTGTAGTTTCAGGTGTCGATAAGCCCAATATTCTTCCAATTAATTGTTAAAATATACGCACAAGAATCTGGCCACGGAGTGTGGGAGGTGATGAACTTTCTGAGAAGAGGATTGACAGTGAGTCGAATAGCTCAGCACTCGGTACGCTTACTCCAGAACGTCGAAAGAGCAAAGCCGTCCAGGCAAAACGGGTATCTTATAACGGCTATCGCCATTGTTATGCCGCCGAATTATTCGTCTGTACAGAACATTAACTTGCCGATCGTAGCAAGTTATGAAGGGAGAGGTTGTTCGTTAGCGTGCACGATAGAGTAGACGCTAAAATTAGAATTAAAACCTGTTACTTTCACCAAGAGTTTGGTTACGAAGCGCGTATCGATGTGATCGAGAAAATTAACCAAGTAATTGTTTCCAATTTTCGAGCGTGCATGGCGTAAGATGCATCGTGCAAATCAGACGATTTTAACTCGTCGCGAAAGGAGATTTCGTCCGTTCCCGTTATTTACTTCGTAAAGAAAATTCAATATAAAATTTAAAAGAATAATCGGTTATGAAGCGTTATTAGCGTGCTGCAAATACGAAAAAGATCAAAGGAAGAAATGCATCTGCAAATTTTGAGGAACAGTCTTAACACTTTACCTAACACTTTTTCTAGTTTATTTCTTTTCTTTATTAAGCACTATTCTCGCGTCCTTATTTTCTAATTCAAAATCCTTCTACGCATGTACGAATAAGGATAAAAATTGAAAGGTCATTATATTTCCATTAAATTAATATATATAGGTATTTCACTGTAGAGGCTATTTAAATGTAAAATTCTACTGAGAAATTACTTTTAAATCCGTAGTCCATGATTTTCGATTCTCCAAATATCCATGATTATATTATATTATGTTATATTATAGTCAATCTAGGAGTTTACGCAACCAATAATTAATACTAATAAGTGTAAATAAATGTATTTTATTTTTCAGGGAGTGATTTCAATCTTAAGAATGAAAAAAAAAAAGAAAAAAAGAAAAAAAGAACGAGAAACACGAATTATGTAATATTTTCATCATACTTGCTAGCAATTGATTAAATCGATGAATAATCAACGTACTCGATCTTTCACAGTAGATAACACAATGTTGCTAAACTTCTTGCTACTATTTTCAAAATTCTAGATTTCCGCTCTACGAATGTTCCCATCGGAAAAATAATTTTCTTTCTTTGTTTTTTTCCCATATCATACCATGCTGATACTTTTGTGACGACGCTGGATCGCGGAAGTACTTTAAAATATTGATTGGGCTAACCGCGTGTACTACAAAGCACGATTTCGATATCGAACTGGCAATCGGCCGCGAGTAATTTGGCACTTAAACTTGACAATGGCCAGTCGAACGGCTGGACTTGAACGGAGCAAATAATGCGATACACGTATACGCACCATTATCCGTGCTTTTCTTATGCGGTTATGTTATACAACCGATCCGCATATCTGCGTATGCAGGTTCGCACGAAAGTGCCGCACCGCGGAGACCATCAACCGATCGCTCTCTCTTCTAGTCTTTCGCAGTGGTTCTCACCGCTTTCGCGAGACTGGATCTCAATATCGTTTATCATAGTTCGACGGGAAGGAAATTTATATGCGTATCGTTACGTAATTTGAAATTATTTGCTTCGTCCGTTTGCCTTGACAGTTGAAATTGGTACCTTTTTATTTTTGGGTTTTGTTATATCACTCGGAGAAAGTGCAAATAGCGAAAGGTGCAAAAGTAATGCTCGCGTAAACTATTAATTTTGTGTTTTTCAATCTTAATTAAATTTAATTGAATTTAATCTTTTCAGAGTAAAATGTTGTTTGCGTTAATTCATTAAAACTTTTCTCGTTCCACACTTTATCGTGTCTGATAATTAAGTCATCAAACGAATAAAATAAAGAATAGTTCGTCGGATGTGGCGCGTAACATATGTAACCGATAGTATACCATAATACCGTGTCAGAGTCGAATCGTCGACTATTCAATACAACATCACTGTAATAACGATCCATCCGCGATCCAACAAAAACGTTTTAACTCCTTACGCGATACTTGGCGAACGACACGCTGTCAGCCCACGTTGCAATATCGATTTCCGTACCTTGCACTACTTGTTAACTGATTAACAACTAGTATCGTAATCATGTGTCCGTTGAAACGGATAATACAAGAATTACAAAACCGTACGCGTTTCGCGTGTTTCTTATAACACCATCGCGTAAAAATGAATCATGATGGAAAATCAATCATTGTGTCTTTAACCTCTCTCCCATTTGAGACTCGAGCATCGAAAAGAACCATATTTGTAGCAGAGATCACGGGCATTTCGAACCTGTATTAATATTAATAGGTACGTAATCGGCGTCCCAAATTTGCACGTTGCTCAAGGGTCCGCTGTATAACAACGAATCATTCTTACTTGGCTGTACTAATTACATCATTCTGACCTTTTTTAATTGACTTGTAGCGAGCATATCAAAAGTTCGCGCAAGTAATGAGGATAATGACTCGGAGTTAATTGAGAAAATAGTTGGCTACTTCGGTACAGAGTCGACTGCGTCTACGAATTAAATTTATTTTGCTTTTTCTAAACGTTTGTTATTCCTTCTTAGTGAAAATATGTAAAACTATATTTTCACTTTTACGTTATATTGGCTACACTCAAGAACTTTTTTTTATAACGATAAATGGCGTTTATCGTGGCGACTGCTCTTATCCGCCTGAAAAAAGGTCACCAGGAACGCGTAGTCTGTGTAAATCGAGGGATCGGCGTACATTTTCTTGACACGAGTAAAGAAATCACATTACAGGGAATTAAGGCAAAATTGTACGAATTTGTTCTTCTTCTTGTTTTGAGAATCAGTCGATCGATTCGTAGTATGTACAATTCGACTCGAGTGTGTGCACGTCTGCCCTTCTCCGTCGCCTTCACTGTCGTTCACGCCACGAACTAACGACTTTCACTTAAACGGCAGACTCACTTCCTGAATGCATAGGCCAGTCGCGATTCCACGATCGAACTAGGAAACGGAGAACTGCCAGTTACATAAAGTCGAATCGATCGGTGTCGGGGTTTTTCGATTGCGCAGTTTGAACCCGTACTCTGTTCAAGGACGATCGTAGGCTGTTACCGCGTCAGGTTTGGTATATTGATAAAAGTGAAATTTTGTGGTCTGAAACTGGAATAGAGCAATGATCGAGCAGGGTAAAAATTAGGAAATCGAGAAACATCGTGTTCGGGTAGAAGCTCAAGAAATTTAATTTCCTATCTTTCGTGCTGATTTTTCAGATGAACCGTCTTGTGAATAATGCGACCTGTATTTATAGGTAATTATGTAATTACCTATTATGTGTTACATAATTTCTACGTATATACACATAAGCGTGAAAAAAATATTTACGACGAGAAGTCTACACGCGTCATATTGGCGGCGCATGTATTATATGTTTTTTAAGACTGAATTGAAATATAAATTATCTTCGACCAGAAAAATTTATAGTAAAAATTTATAGCAGCTGTCACCATGCCCGCAGATTAATCGATTATCGGTGTTTGATCGCCATATTCTTGCAACCATCTTAGCGCAAATTAACTTGTAATTTGATTGATTTCAGTAATCGCAAAAAAGATGTTAAAAGCAAAATAATCGCGTCTCTTTTGTAATGTCACGGCACAAAAGATTACACAAGACGCGGTGTAATCGAGAAGGAAAGGTAATGCACGGTAATATCCGTAGTCCTATTTTGGTAGCACGCCTCGAGCTCTTTGTGCCATATTTCGTACGGTGCGGTGGCACGATGCGATGATTCAAACGGAATAGAGTAGGCGTAACCCGTAGGAGTGGAGGTGACGAGAGAGCGCGTTGCCTATCTGCTCGGAAGCGAACGAAACCGAGGGTGAAAACACATCGGAAATTATGCAGCCGTGTATCGGCCTGGTTTCCTTCGCTTCCTCTAATTTCACGATTCGGTTGCGGGACAACCAAGAAAACGGGCTATCGTTGTCGGCTGAGAACGCGCCTACGTTTCGTTGAAACGATCGTGTCGTTTCACTTCCTACTGCGTAACCCAATTAGCCGCTTATTTAATACTGTTCCGACGACCGCAAACCATAGCAATAGAAGCATACAACTAGCGGTTTCGAGAGGGGAAAAAAAAGGGTGGAAAATAAAGGCGAAAGCCCGCTACTAGAAAGCCCGACACCGCTCGTATTATCTGTACGAAACTTTGATCGCAATAAACATTTTCCGTTTCCTGGTGTGACGAGTAAAACGAGATCGAGAATGATCCACGACGATTCTAGAAAATTGGTCCAAAATTCGATAGAAAAATCCACGTACTGAGCTACGCAGATTATACAAACTTTCCAATAATTTGGATTCAATTGATATAAACCAAAGCAACAGGGCGAATGGCGACAATCGAGAACCACTGTTTGGATCAAATAAATTTCCGTCTGCGTCATTAGGGTAGATGGAGCGATCGAACGGAAGAGGCAAAAAAACGCGAAGAGGAGGGCGGCGTTATTCAGTAGCCAGAAAACCGATGTTACGGCCGGCAGTCGAGAATCGAGAGAAGAGTAGCTGACGCACGCGGTGGCGGCGGACGTAGGCAAGGCAACAGAAGGTCTCGAGCCGCGAGGTTCGGCCTCTCCTATAGGTCACTTCCTCGTGCATAACCCAATTAAACCGATTATTTAACGCTCTGCCCGCGCTCTTTCTCTCTGTCTCCTCATCGTGCTTCGCCGCGATCACATTCTCACTTACTTTCCCACCTACTTTCGAATAAGTGACGACTTCGAAGGTGGTGGCGATATTAGACAGACGGGGTAGACAAGGCCACAATGAACGACAACTATTTTTATCAACTACGCAACCATATATGTACATGTGTATGTAATAATACATATATGTAATAACATACCTATATTATTGTATATATCGCGTACCTACGTGTAACAATGAATAGGCAAAGACAGAAAACCGCGTTATTCTTTTGTGGCGCCGTCTTTCGTGAATTGCGACGACAGAAAGCAATTCTAAAGTATTCCACATTAAAAATGCTTCAAGTACCATACCGTTCACCATAGCGTTCACCATACCGTTCGCACGAGCTGCGATCTTTTGGATATCGGCACGCCGGGTTACGCAATCGATTCTTGGCGTGTCTTTATACGACGCGAGGGGGGGGGGGGCAATAAATCAAGCCTTCCCGCGAGAAAACCAAGAAGAAAAGACGAGGTGCTAACCGAACCGAGAGCACAAACTAGCGGTGTAGTGGAAAGGGAGGGGAAGGACACATAAAAGTTGAAGAAAGGGGGACGAGAGGGTAACCCTGGGATCCAGATTACGGCATTTCGTGTATGCACGGCGAAAGGCTCGCAACGCGAGTGCGCGATGGCCTATTCCCCGTGTCCAGGGTTACCCGCGGTCGTTGTGTCCGAAAACTTTGGCAATAAACTTACGTTCGAGAAAGAACGAAAAAGAGATGGAGGATGGGAGGGGGGGGACAGAGAGAGAGAGAGAAAGAGAGAGAGAGAAAGGAGAAAGAGAAAAAATCGGCGGAACCGATAGAACGACACAGCGATGGAATGGACTGACCGACACTACACTGCTGCCGGGATAGTTTCACTAGTTGCGTAATCCTAATAGATTGTGCTGCTCGTTGCTGCCCGCGACCGACTTACGACCGCGAGACGCCCCTGGATCGTAAAGACACTTCTTTTCTTGCTCTTCCAGGAACATTGTACTTTGCTGTAGCTCGGATGCTTGACAAAGAATTTAAAGAATCATCTTATATCGTGTCGTTGCTTCTAAGAATCGAATTACGCTTTGGAAATAAAAACGGTTTAAAAATAAAACGCAATCAATCGTTAGCACTTTTTCGACTTCTTCTTATCACTCAATTAATTCACAAACGACTCATCCCATAGAATCAATGTGAAACTTAAATAAGGAACAGATTGTAATCTTTTCAACGGGAGAAGACTATAGAAGTGCCCAAAGCGGCACGGCTCTGCAAAGTTCTATCGTTTTCTCGTTTCGCTTTAATAATTACTTCCAACGTCTCCGTGTTCGAGGCTAGATATGGAAAACGTAAATCGGTCTAAGAAGATTTATTTTTCGTGAACGTTCGCCGCTGGGTAGTTTCACTAGTTGCGTAACCGCAATAGGTTGTCTAACTGCCGCCGCTACTGTCGCTGAGTCCAACTTGCAATCGAGACAGCTAAGATCGCTGGCAGTTAATTCGAGAAAGTTGCAACGGGCCGTAGATCCTTGCTTGAGAGAAGAAAAGTAAACTCGCCGCGTGACACCTTCTCCCTTCCTTCTCGTTTGTGCTATTTTTCTTCTGTTCTTTTTTTTTTTCTTTTTTCTTTTTTTTTCTTTTTTCCTATACAACCATTTATCGCTTATCGACGGCGGTGCTCATCGCGTTGACGTTGACGTTGGCGTTGACGTTGACGCGTTTTAGCACTAGTTTATCCATACTTTCGAAGAAATCTCATACATGAAATCTTTTGAATCTTTCATGTTCGATACCGATCCATTCCTTGGCAATACTATATATAGTATTAACATTGGCTTAGTAGAACTTTTAATCGCGTATTCGAGAAAGAGAAGGGAAGAAAGGAAAACCAACCAAATAGGAATAAATATAAGAAAGTCGAATATAAAATGTCGAGGATTAAAAAGCAATAAGTTTCTCGATATCTGTGCCAATCGAAAGCTTATCGGTAATTTGCTCGTCTACTTAAATCCTCCGCGTGTTACCTGTAATCCAAATCCTACGACCAGCTGCGTCCAAACGGTATAACATGGATTTACATTTCAATTTTGCAGAACGATCGAAGAAACGACGAATGGGCAATAATAGCAGGCGAGGGTACTGGTTGATTGATTATCTTGAGCGTTCTTCGTGCATTCGCGATCGACGCGATGCGACGAGCAACCGATAGTTTCACTAGTTGCATAACGAACAGTCGCGATACACGTTGTCGAACGAACAGATCGTGTTGTAATACGACAACAACTTCCCATACCATTGCCGTTTAAAGTGTTTAAACGAGTTGAAGCGTTTGATTTGTCCGGGAATCTTGAAGTACTGCCGCGCGATCCTTAAAGTTCATTTACCTCCTCCCAAGTTCTCCGTTTCTTTTCTCATTATCTTCTTATCCTTCCTTTCTCTGTTTCTCTTTTGTTTCGTTTTGCTTTGTTCGATACCTTGCCTCGGCTGTTACAGAAACGCGTCCAAGTTCTCGCAAAGCGAATTTTCGGGAAGAGCAGAGTTTCCGCTTACATTTCGGGGGAAATAAACTTTTCCAAGATATTTTCTATACCTATGAGATAATATCGATGATTTTTTTCTTCCGAAAAACTTACCAAGATGTTCCCAATATTTTCAATCACTGCGAGAATCGTTTCCAGACGATTTCGAATCTATTCGCAATATGCTTCCACATATCGCTAATTATTTAAATTACTGTAAATGAGACGCGATGCTTTATACTCGTATATGTAGTTAGAAGTATTTATTGCTTGTTAACGAGAGAAAGAATATTCATGAAATGATGTTTGACTCGCCTTGAAATTTCGAATTCTGTCGCGGTAAATACAAAGTACTAATCAAAGTCTTATTAATCAGCTTAAGCGTTACATAAATATTAATTAGAATAAGTAGTAAGTAATACACGCAATAAATTATTGAAACGCGGTGATTTAAAAATGTGAGATATGGGAGCGCCGGAAAATTAATCGATCAATCCATTACACGTTGATGATCCGGTTTTAGATTGTGTTGAAAAAAGATACGGGACATAATAAAAATATCTTGTCGTGCAGAGATATCTTTCGCGTGTTATTCCTAATGAAAATCACGAAGCTTCATCCATAAATATTGTACGTCTTTTGCAAGTTACCTAAACAATTTTATCGTGTACGTAAATCCTCTTTGTAATCTTTATCTTCGTAACATACCGCTTTGTTATAATTATATAATATCGGTCAATGTTACAGAATTCGTCAAATATACGCATCTTTTGTATCGCATTTCATTTCGATCGATTTTCGTCGAATGTTTCACAAATATGTGAAAAATACGCGAAACAAGTCTCGTGCACATACGTTGTAACAACATTTATTTCAACATTTATTTGCGCAAAAAAATAATAATTCAGTTATCGCTGTCGATATCGTACTCGGTAGGAGTCAGAACCTATTCTTTTCTCAGCGTGTCAACCAAAAACGGTCAGAATGATGTAATAAGCGCTATCAGATAAGAATTCTTGACTCCGATATACAGGTTTGTCCGCGAAACCGGAACAAGCCGTGCTTCTTTTCTAATTGCAACAAGAGAAGAATGTTACGGAAAATGTTACGATCGATGGTTGCAAAAGTATTTTTGTTTGTATTCTGTTTATATGAATGCGTTTTAAGATTGGATTGTTTTCTTGTTACGGAGACGTTCCTTTTCTCCTTACATAGGTTAAGTCACATTGTCATTAAGCGCGAAAACGTAATTAACACGAAGCAATACTTCGTAAAGTACTCGTACTTAAAATAAACCTCCGTTAATGATAGAATACTTCTAATGATCGTTGTGATCATATATAATTTTCTCGATGTTACGCATGTCTTGAGTAAAAATACTAAATATCGTTTTGTTCGGTTCATATTCGATGATGTTTCTTGCTAGCTTTATAATTAATCTTCAAAGTCTGTGAATAACGAACCGCATCGAATAATTTCTTTTTACTTACAAAGAGTTTACCGATGAACGTGTCGTGTATTGACCACATACACAGAGAAGCACAAGATGCCTAGATAGGGTGCAAGGAATAATCAGCGATGTTTCGCAGGCTCGTACGGTTGAGAACCTCGGTGACATGGCGGCAGCGGCGGCGCGGCGGCGGCGGCGGCGGAACGGAGACGGCAACAGGAGCTTGTTATCTCGCTCACGAAGACGCATGTATACGCGACTGAAACGAATGCAGAAGTGCATTGCAAGCGGTACGACCGTGCAGGCTTAGTTTGTGCTCGCCGGCTGATAGTGTTGCGCAAACGTCATCGAAAAGTTCATGATACAAAGTCACGTTACGAAAACGGCGAATGACGCGAGCGCCCCGTTATACATCGAGAGCGAGAGCGAGAAGAACGGCGAGGGAGTGCATCGGTGAATGTTAATGCCAATTCGAACACGGCTGTAATAATAATACCGGCGCCATGACGATCGAACGCCAGCTCAACAACCGCTCGTCTACTTTTCCGTTTCTATTCGAAACAATAATCGCCTTCGATCTATCTTTTGGCCTGAAAAGCACCAATTTCAATTCGATCGACGCGCTTTTTCCACGGATCCTATACATAATGTAACGATATAGTACAGCGTGTGTTATAAATCTTGGAAAATTTATTGAAAAGTTGTAGGAAAAAAGGTGATATCTCGCAATCTGCAAAAGAAGGTGCTCGATCAAGGATAGTTTTCTCAGAAAATTAATGAATATTTGGATGATAATTTATAACGTTTTCTTTTTTTTTTTTTTTTTTTATTAACAATTAATCTTACTCAAATGTACAAAGTATTTCAAAGCGTTACAGGCATAATGAAATAACGTAACTGCCATGCTTTTTTAGCATCGTAAAAAGAGTTGTTTTCTAAAGAAAATTCTCTATGCAAGTAATGCAATCCATGCCCACTTCGAACACTCCTCCGATTTTAGATGCCACTCTTCGTTACAGAGATATCAAATATCTATATCGCATATAGAACACGATTTCTCAAATTGTCGATATTTCTATTCGTTCGTGCAATTGATTATATTTATGGCATATACCGATTTCTGTTGATTATTTTATACGTGACTTTATACACTTCAAATTCATACAAATTTATTCCAACGAAATATAATCAATAATATTATATAATTCTACCTCGATAAAAATGACCAGAACAAATAACTTCGCGGTTATCGTTCATAGCTGCATCTAGTCCGATGAATGTTGTCTGTAACGATTGATAATTGAATTCCAGAGAAAACTAAGAGGAAAGTAGCTTCATATCTATAAAAGAACACGTCCAAGAACTATCTCGGCAATTATATTATTGAAATATACGCGAATATAAAAAATATTACGTTCGTTTTATCGAATTGTCGTCTACTTTAACTATTTCGATTTCGTTCAAGCAACGATCATCTTGCGTTCCCTATCTGTACGATATTCTCCATAGTATTCATTTCACTGTGTGATTTGAGGGAACTAGAACATTGCATTCTTGACCGAGCGAAAAAACGTCAAGGATTCTCTTTTGCGCGCACACGATGCCTTGTCATGAAAGAGCACATTCTGTGTATATTGAGCCGAGCATATTAGCCCGCGGATTAATGAAAATGAAACTTTCTTACAAATATCGATTTTACATACAAATTATTTTATAACGAGCTTCAACGTCTATTAAAAAAAAAGAAAAAAAAAGAAAAGACAAGAGAAACAAGTAAAGATTTTGTTTAAAGATTGAATTAAAACTTGGGTGTTACTCAATCTTGTTAATCCTTTTGGTACGACGCGACGCTCGTCCGTCACTTGACGGTTGCGAAAAAGAGCGATTGCGCGTAGTCGTAGCGTATGTTGACTTCAGTGGACGAGCGGCCTCAGCCGTGGGGACGCATTTAGCAGCTACCACTAATGCTAATCGCTATCACTGATAAATATGACTTTATAATAAATAATTTATAATAAATATAACTACCAATTGATGCTGGTACCGACATATGTATATATTAAATTGACAAATGACCATTGACGTTAAATGACAAATAAAATTACCTTAGATTAATTAATATCAATGTAAGAAACAGCTCTGTTTAATTTTGTAAAAGAAATTCCTCTCCACTGCAAGATTAAAATAGCCTTCGGAAACAAATAAACTCGCTGAGATATCTGTGACCAAATAAAGAAGAATAAGTTATTTCACAATTTTGTTATGCGTATAAATAACTGATTTGTACTAAAATTGCTCGATACCGTGTTCTTCTATTTTTCCAAGATAGGTCGTCGATTTATATAAGTCGAAGTCAGACATTCTCTGCATAGTCCGCTTGGAAGATTGCGTCAAAAGAAACTAGACAAACGCTTAAATAGTGAATAGCGTTCATATTCAACGTAGAAAATAAATTTTCTCTTGCAAAATTGACTTTGACGTTTCAAAGCTACGACGTCCTAAATTCTAAGTTGCAGAATTTGTAGAATTTTGAAGTTGGAAAGTATCGCTACTTAATTTGCGAATGTTTTTACGTTTACTTTACGATTACCTTCGAGCAAAATTTCAAGTTCAAGAGTGTGCTGGGTTTTTGCAATCAAACAGCTAAACGATCTTGAACAGTTTAAAATGTTCGGCTAGAACGCTGCAAAATGAGCCCCCCTTTGATAGCCATTTAAAAATATTCTTCAATTTCGATAATTGCGAGCTACTTCAAGGAGTTCATAAAAATTTCGAAAGACCGCCTGCTAATTACACTCTACTTACACTTGTGCATCAATCTCCTATAAAACATACATCTTTTACATCTAAATCGATAGGAATTCTTCGATTCCTAGATAGAGAAATGAATTTGTAATAGTGTGTTTACTAGATATCTATATTTTTGTAATATTAAAAAATATACTAACAAGTTTTTAACATTTAAATGATTCGACTGAATATTTTCGAAAATTAGGTTCGAAACTCGATGAATATTTTTAGGTTCTGGACTATACAAGGCACCATTCACCATTCCTAAAAACGAAATATACAAACCTTTCCCATGCAACATTTAGCCTACATTTCGTTTTATCTCTCACATTTCGTGAATGTGACGCGTTTAAAAAAATATTCAACGCCGATAAGAATATCCGTCCGAAAATTAGTTAACAAGCACAATTTCATAAAAGTTTTGCCGTGATTACAGAAACGCAACCTGTTGGGAACGTTACCGCGTTGTCAGAACGATACTCGTTTGTTCTTTTATGTTTATGTACGTTATGGCTGCGGTCATGTTTCATGCCTCGAATATACACAACTGGGACGGCAAACTATTGTCAATCGTGCGAGTGAAGCAAGGTGCAACACGTTTGGTTAACATGTTTCCTTTTTGCTTCGATATATCGTTAGAAACATAGAGGTCGTGTTATCACGGTTTCTCGAAAAACGAAAGTCTTAATTTGTACAATGTATTTTTAGATTCACGATAAACAACTGTGCGATTGACACATGCTTATGATAAGTATGAAAACGATTATTAACCTTTCGTGTGCAAACATATTCTTCTACACTGTGACAGTAGAGAAGCGGGCTCGTTCGTATCGAAGTTCAAGCTTTTTACTGTCCTAAGCGTTCGGAAACGGTGTATCGTTGTTCCTATTTCATTGTATAGCTATTCATTCGTTCAGGCAACGTTCGAAAATTAGACGCGTCGGGAACTTTTCTCGACGATGAAAATGAAAATTCCGTGGAAAAGAAATTTAAGTATAAAGTATTTCGCTTGCGGAAGATTCGCCAAGACAAGGTTATTTTTATGCCTTTTAAATAAGGTTACTTTTAAGATCACGAGTTAACGTGCCATTCAAATATGCGTAAGTTTGTCTCTCGCTGAACGATGATATAGAAGAAAAACTATCGTTTCCAAGGTACCGCGTTTTTCGCCGGCCACCGTTTGCTACTGTACGTACGTTTCCCGCAGGCATCGTGTCTGCATGCCAGTTTCGACCGAGCGATTCACCTCGGTTGGCCTAAATAAACAACCGAGAATACATCGACCCGACAAGCTAGCTGCTACACTTTAGGCGCACGATTCTGCGTTGTTTATACGATGGCCAGAGATGGCTCGATCGTTACGGTAAACCGGAAACCACGTCGATGAGAACCGATCGCGCCTTCCGACATCGATAGAAAAGCTTTTCGAAGAAGAACTGACGATCAAACGTGAAACGATTCCTACAGTTGCCCCTTAGTCCGTTTATATCCTTTTTTAATCGTTTACAACTTTTTCGATTAATTATTTTAGTTATTCGTTGTTTCGTCTCTTTCTCTCGCGGCTCCTCCTCTTTCTCTTATTATCGTTTCCATCTTATTATAAATTAAAGGATTCTAGATTTGATAGAAGAGCGAAATCGATAAACAGTTTGCAGTACAAGTTGTTCTTTGTATCGTAATTATACCTCTCGTATTAAGGACTACTATGACACGAATACTATTTAGCGATTCTTTCTTTATTGTCTGGCCAAGTAAATTTACAATGTAGTGAATGATGAAAGTTGATATCATCCGAGTGACAAATGATGCATGTAAGTGCCAAAATTAACAAACACGTGTTTTTTGTTTACACGGAAAATCATCACCGTCGACACTTACCCAGATCGTTTATTACCTCGACGTTTCAATCGTTAACAGTGCGTATCGTCGAACCTCGTTAAGACTATAATCGTTTTTAGAATCTCAGAAACGTTGGACAGCGTACTGAATTTTAAAATTGCTTTCCTGCAAAAAAATATGAAAGATGTGACTTGTCGCGTTCTTCCCATACAGTTCAAATCAAATAGCAATTTCTTTTTACGTATTATCTAATATTATTTAATATTATATTATATTATATTATATATTTTGCCTTTTGTATTTCGATTCGTTTGAGAAAATTTATACGATTTCATGATTAATTGAACAGCGTTCCTTGTCAGAGACTGGTATTTCGGTCTGGTGGATGCTTTAGGACCGCAAGCAAGTAACGCGATTCAGCCAAGCGTGGTTCGCGTCTTTGCATCGGAAGGTCGGCAGTGCCCTGTACCGCGCGCGACGGAAATATCCCTGACGATTATGGCGAGAAAGAGATAGCATAAAGGCGCGCGCGCGCTCGCGCTCGCGTTCCTCCAACGCGACGCGGCGTTCGGTTACATAAGCTGGCCCTACTGGTTCCACTCTATCTGCCGCTGGCCTGAGGCGTGCGCTATCTCAACGCCATTTTTCCACCTAGTTTCCGAGGTATCGGCGAATTTTTAAACGACCTACTTCTGTTTATCGCGTCGGAGGCTTAACGCAAACGAGTTGGGCAGCGATTTCGCGGAACGCGAACCAGAGGCAACGCGATGTCTCGCCTCTTGTCATTGAAAGTTCTCAAGATCTAGTGCAGACCATGTGGGATTGTTATCGTCGAATATACGCGGGCAGTATACTTGCGTGAGGAAATCTTTCGGTCGTGATGAATGAACGACGGTCTCCGACAAACGGATGAATGAATTCTTTCGAAAATGGAATAATTTCATTGAAAATGAATTACAAAGTAAAGTTCGGATATAAAATAACAAGGGAGAAAAATTTCGGTTAATGTTTCAATGATATCGGTATAGTTGACTGTTTCGCTTGGAAGGTATACATACTATTACGATGTATCCATCGGAAAACCGGTACCACTGATTTATCTATTGGCATTCCGAAGCAAAAAGTCTTCATAGGTGATAAGTCGATATTTTAATCTTTTTACGCCTTTTTACAATTCTGTTTATCGTCGATCGTTTCAAAACTCCATCCAATTGCTTAGTCACGTTACGCTATATAGGAAACCCTACCACATAATTTTCTTTCCGCCGAACAGAGCGACTGCCGTTCGACAGCTTACAAAGCGCTTATCGAACTTCGAAACAGAGAGATTGGGAACGCCGTCGAATTGCGAATACTACGATCGCGACTATTGCTGTTCCCTTTTTGTTCTCCGCTGTTTCCGCACGGTGCTCGCGATAGGAAAGAGTAAAGTACATCTTGACTGTGGCCTACAACCGGGGAGCAAGTTGCAGCCGCTCGAGAAACTCTTATTCCGTGTTCCCTGGCTAAAACGCATCCGAGAAAGATCCGTCTATCGGAGTCCGTTGTGGATGTTCTGTATTCTGTAACCGAGCTCGGTTAACGCGCGCGCGCGCGCGCGCGCATACCGAGGCCGCCGTAACTCTTTGCCTATGAATCGACTCTCGTATTTTTCTAGGTGAACGTTTTTTCCTTGCTGGCTGCTCGTTCTCTCGAGATTCAAGGATTCCAAACATCACTTGACCCAGATCTTCGTTAAACTTCGACCGCGAGTCTGGCGTAAACAGACCGGTAGTTGCTAGACGCCTCCTCGTGGCTTCGCGAGCGCGACTTGCAGCTTCTCACGGAATAGAACCTAAACGAAATCTTGACAACTTCGTGGCACATTACGTCCGTATGATTTTTAAAATTATAATTATTACTATTATTATTATTATTATTATTATTATTTTCTTCTCGTTGTTTTCCTTTTTCATTTGTCTCTATTTATCTATTAGTTATCTCAGGCTATGTTTCTTTGTGGAAATTACAGGTAATTTTGCGCCGCTTTCGAATAATAGAACAAAGGCGGTAGTAACGGATACTAACCATTTACCCGATTGAAGATAGTTCGTTGTTCGATATAGAAACGCGTATGTATTAGCAGTTACCTTATTGGTTATTGGCACCGATACACGATACGCGTATGTATATGGATTAAGGATCGCGCGGTGGTCTCGTTGTACGAAACAGGAGAATAAAAATGACTAGGTGGATTCCGTTGTCGCTCCAACTACTCGCGTTATTTTCTAGTCGAGGCTCTGCTTTTTACACGGCTGAACGAAGCTGGTTCTGTACAGTGCACGAGCAATGACTTTTTTCCTTGCATGAGATTATGAATCACTGCATAATATCCTCTCGACGGCCTTAACCGACAGAAGGAAAACGAAAGGCCGCGAACGCCACGACTTTGTCTATTTATTCTTCCAGTCTATGCGTTTATTTCGTAACGAGCGCAACGAGCTTGAAACCGAAGGGATGGTAAGAATGAACATTATGAATGAATCAATGAAAAACATAAACAACGTTTTCGTAGCAATTCTTAATTCTGTGAAAAAATGTTATTCGATTCTATTACTATCCTATTATGTATTGACATTAGTTGAAATATTCTAATTTTATGTACGTTGTATATACGAAAGAATTAACATTGTTTCCTAAATATATTCTATAGTTTACATCGTTGCAAACATTTGCTATAGAGAAACGTCGAACGAATGAGAAATTCATTCATACCTTGCGTACAAAAAGAGTTCATTGATTACAACAGTATATGAGTATAAGAGCGTACGATCATATAATATGAGACATTCTGACAAGGGTATAATAGCAGATGTATCATTTACAGTGGCACATATATTTCGCGAAACACGCACGTGCAGCAACCGATACTTTCGTAATCCCAAACGCTATCCAAAGTATAAATAAAAAAAGGTAAGCAAATATTTGTTTTCGACTATGCGTGATTTTCTTACTATGATGATTTTATCTTTCACGAAATTTGCGACGATGATATTTCACGTTCAACAAGAGAAAGAGAAACGAAAATCATTCGGCAAAGCGTAAAATGTCTCCTTGCGTATAAATATAACAGACGGAATAATAGTAATCGTTGTTAATTATTGTTTCCTTACTAAATCAAATATTGGCGATTCGACTTCGTTACATCTAACAACACCGGACAAACACTTCCATTGATATTCATCGTATACTATACCGGAACAGCACGAGACCAGTTATTCGACGAATGATAGCTGCAGGCAGCTTCGACAAAAACGAAAGCGATCTTCGAGGAGAAATTTCTTGCATGACAGGCAATGCAGAGAGAAAAAGAAAGAGAGTGTGCGAAGCATAGAGTTCCCGTCATCCGCATCATCGCGTTTCTCCATCGGGCCACGAAGAGAGGAGAGCCCTCCGTCAATCGGCTCGCAAGTAGAGCGTGCACATCGTGTGTGTACGAGAACGGACCCTTTTGCGCTGAACCGCGCGCGCCGCGCCGTGTTGTGCCGCGCCGTTTGGAAAGCGAGGAGGGTTCGATGGCGTGAACTCTACGCTCTGAAGCCTCGAGTTTTGCACTTGTGCACGCTCGCGACCTGCGAATACGTTGCCCCGTAACCGAGTACCTCTCTTTTATCATAGCACAGTGTGTTTCCTTTCTTTTCCCTGTTTGCATGTTATGCCCCTTTTTTTATCTTTTATTCGATGCCTCGTTTTGATGTAGAAATAGCGCACGAGTTTCGAACATAAAAGAACGGAGGAGACACGATTAAAAGGAAGGCGTGAAATTGATTCTGCGATAAAGAGTTAAAGAAAGAACCGTTATTGCTTAATAAAAAAAAAAAAAAAAAAAGAAATCAATTTCATCTTGACACGTATTTAACGTGTATTTGACATAATTGTACAAAATTATGATATATCATAAAGCACTTGTACGCGCTGAAATGTCGTACAACAGCGATAAAGAAGCTCGAAACATCTGAACTCTAAACCCAATCAGTTCCGCGTATCTTCCTTCCGCCATATCTTTAATCGTTTTAAACGATATGTTTTAAACTTTCGTGAAACGTCCTGTAGGAAGAGACGCCACGCAAGAGATACGTAAACTTACAAAGAGGAATCAAAACAGTCAGTTATTTGTGATAACCCAAACGGAAAGAGCTGATTAAACGCGAAGAGCGATGTTCAAGGAGGAACGTAAACGCGACAAAAGCGAAGCATGTACGAGCGCGCGTTATTACTCGTTATCGCGAACTTTTAATGCAACAGTCGACGTGTTTACAAGCGTGGAACGAACGAGCCATGTCAACAAGATAATGCACCGGGTTTCTTCTCTTTTGCACGTCCCGCCTATTACATAGATTAATGCACGTCGATCGAGCCGCGAATAGAAAAAAAAAGACCTACCGAACGAGCATGCGTCTAGTTAGCTCGAGAAATAAACGGCTCGCGCGAATAGAGAGAATGAACGCGAACGCCATATCGCCGCGAACGTTTCTGAAAGCGAAGGAAAATGCATTGCGTAACATAATAAAAACTTCAATAACTTCGTCCTATATTCCGAAGTATGTAATTGGCCTTCCTCTAATATGCACGACACCTTCTTGTCGTAGTGGTAATTCATGCTACCGCGTTACATATTCTTAAAAATTCCGCTCCCCTCGCCGATGGAACGCTATGTTGCGCACGAGCGTTGCGCCAAACATTACGATACCCTTGGTTTTCTCGTCGTCTCGCAATCTTTTCTTCCGCAAATATTTTCCAGATTTTCATACTTCATATATTTGCATATTTCTGACAATCCGTGTTTCCGTCGATATTTTTGTACTTTTTAAATTTATCGCGTTCGCGATCTATAAATTAGGTTCCACTTCGTGTCTTCAATTTCGTTACCTTGAGTTATCGTTTCTCTTGAATTCTTGGCCAACTGTGGTATAAATAATTTGAATTTTATTTCGAATTACAGTTTTATAAACAGATTTTTTCCTGTATTTGTCTATATATAGCTCTCTGGAAAGTTTGGTTCTATCGATAATTGTCCAAGCATGGATACTTTGGGGAGATCTTTATATAAATATATCTTTCTTCTCTTCACAAGGGTAGATTGAAAAGTTTCCGGAGTGACAATAGCGATAACAAACAAAGCAACTGTTTGTGGCGCGATTCCGGAAGCTTCCGAGTCTGCGTATCTTATAATAATGATATTCTTTGAATATAACTTTATCGCAAGATAAATTCCATCGGATCAGATTCCATATTGAAAATAGGATCGTTATAGCTGCGGTACTGAATATTTCATAAAAACACGATTTATATGTTGAATAAAAGTCGCGCATTAAGACAAAGTAATTAACCAAGAATTAATTAATTAGAAAAACGTCAAAACTAGAGGTCTTCCTAAGGATAGTAAGAATATTCTCAAAGGCCTTACAGGAACAAGATAATTAATCGATTAAAAACTATTAGTATCACTAATTCCAATCCGACGTAACGATAAGACTTCCCTATAACCCTGCATCCAACGTATCCCACGTATTCGGCTGTCGAGCGTACACTTAAACTTCGTTCCAAGTTCAAGCTCCCCGTACACAACCCCATGATCGAGCGACCTAAATCGAAGGGGCCGTCGTCAGTGTCCCGAAACCAGTCGCCCGTCGCCCGCTGCTCTACGAGACATTCGTCGGGCTAGTTTCGACCGCCAAAACGGACCATTCTATCGACCTACAGAAAATCCCTCGTAAACACAGGTCTAAAACGCGCGATGAAAATTTTTAAGCTGTCTAAACGTCCCTTCCCACGCCAATCAAATTCTCAGCCCTAGATACACCTATATAAATTTACATTCATAGACAGATAATACATTCTCCCATATAGATTTCGAGTCGCAGGGATTTTCATCTCAGCTAGAGCGATCGTCCTCGAAACGATCCCCGGGACACGGTTAGGAAAATCAGGGCGACTAGGCGAGCGAATCCATCCCTGAACCTATCCTGACCCGTGCAGAGTTGCATGCGGCAGGCACGCAGACACGCACAGGCTGCGGCTCGATGCACCGAGAACGAGTCGTGTATGTACGTGCAGTGGAGCGGGGCGGGGAAGGGTTGGAGCGTGCGACGGGGCGGAAGGGAGGAGGGTTAGGTGTAGTATCGGTCATTACCTTCGTCGAGTAACTGGGTCAGTCGTCACAGCGCCACGGTTCGCTCACTGGCTGTCCGTTTTCCAGCGTTCTCCCACCCTCTCTCTCTCTCTCTCTCTCCCCCTCTCTCTCTCTCTCTCTCTCTCTCTCTCTCTCTCTCTCTTTCTCTCTTTCTCTCGCAGGCGCGCGCGCGCGCACCTATCCTCTATCTCCGTTCCTTCCTTGTTCGCTTTGTCTCTGTCGATTAGACTGGTTCTCTTCGTTTATTCGCCGTTCTTCTGTCCCTCCGATTCGACGGTATCCCCGCTTCGAAACCTTCCACACGATTCTCGAAGCGGCCACAGGAGGTTAGACCTTGGATTGGAAGCGCGACGCTGCGCTGCGTGGAAAACATCCGCCTTTTTTTCCCCGGTTTCGCAGCGGGAGAGGCGTCGTTTCACGGCTACTCTCTCTCGCTTGTTTTTCACTGACAATGAGAACCACAACAGCCATCGTTGTTTTCGATCAGGGTGGATCGAGTTCACGGTGCTACTCGAGGAGCTTGTTCCTGACAGTTGAACGAACCTGCTCCTACAGGATTATTAACTCCCTCGTTAACGACGAGTATTTATGAAACGATCGGTTGGATAGGGAGGAAATTGTCCCTGCCAAATAGAGCCAACTTGCAAGCGGGATTTTTTACGAAATAGGTTTCGAACGATGTTCCGCTCGTTCGTCCGTTTCACATTTGTTACTTTTGCAATTTTGAGAGACATTGTCGGAGATATTCGCGACATAGAGAGGTTAACGAAGCTTTCGATTTTACGTCTTACTCAACACGCTGTGCGTTGCGCGCGTCGTTGATGACCTAAGACGTTCAAATGAAACGAAACCTTAATCTGGAGGACACAATTCTCGATTTGCTATTAAATTAGAGCCGATAGAATTGTAATAAATCGTATAAATATACGCGCGAGGAAAATCTTGCGCTTGATGTAATTGTATGTTTTGACGATACACGTTGTTCAGCACGCAAAGATAAAATAGATAAAACTCGTTGATCCGCCGCAAATAGCCTGAAACTAAAAGTATCCCCGTCTCCGATTCTAAAAATACCCACGATAAATCCTCCCACTATTTTCATCATTTTTCTCCATCGACTTTCAACCGTATCACCCTTTCCCGCGAACTGAACCATATATTTTCATCGCCGTTTGTTTCTTCGCTACCCCCTCTATCCTTTCGTTTTACCTAGCCTTTGATCGAGCCTTTGAAGAGAGAACGGAGGAAAGAAGAAAAGCGAGAAGCGAATGCTACCTGTTGGGAGTGGTCACGTGAAACCTTTGGCGCCCATGCGACGCGCATTCGACGAAACGGAGAAACGGAGAGAAAAGACGTGATCGAGCTTGGACGCATTTCGCTATGCAAGTACGTACAGATCGGAGGACGCGCCACGTGCATTGACAATTACATGCTGCGAACGAATGAACAGCAGGCCGATGAAGAGAATCGAGATAAAGAGGCGAAAGAGGGGTGAGGTAGGCGGAAAGGTAGGGTTGGCGTGGATAAATTCAGGATGACATTAGCATTTCGCCCTGCGAATAATGACTATCGAGTGTAACAGTTACAGCGATAAATTACCGTTTCCGCGTTGCACCAAGGAGAATTAACACTTTCGCGGGCGCACCCCACCCGGCGTAAGATATCCTGCGGCATTTTGTCATTCGTACGATCGATTTATTTCACTGAATATTTTTTATATTATACAATGTATAATTATGATTGATTTCCCATGTTTGCGATCAAATGTAGTTTTATGCGTAACAATTCCAATTCCAATTCCAATTCCAGTCTAGCCTGATTATCGAATGAATATCGACATCAACCAAACTGGAATTGTTTTATCAATGGGCACGTCGATGATATCTATGCTTTCCAGTATTAAGTGAATTGAAAATTTGTCCAATTGTTGCCCCTTTTTTTGCAAAGAGAACCACAGTTACTGTTGTATATAGGTAATGCTATTTCTAATTTAGTCCTTTCAAGGTGCACTACAATTCTAACGAAAACATAGGTATAAACTTAATCAATTCGAATACGTTATTCTCTGGGGTAATAGTCCTTTATAAAGCGATAGAATCAGAGTCATATAATTTTATTCAGATTTTCTTTGTCGCTCGAGATACAATTATGCGACCCCTCAAGGATTTATCTAGACGATATTTCGGTAGACGTTGGAGAAAACGGGGCAACCTCCGTGGCATCTGATAAACGCAGTCCACGGAATGATCGTGCCACGAAGACGAAGCTGCTGTCGCACGTGTTGACAGCAACCAGAGGACAGCTTCTAGTAACCTATTCCGCGGTACGTTTTTGGGTCACACTCGATCGAAGATAACCGACGAACCAAGCACGTTACGTTTTATCCGCTTGCACCGGCGTATTTGCCACGCGCGGCGATTTCGCGTCGCAGCCATGGACGAGCCTGGCGACTGTTCAAACTTGCCGACCAAGTACGAACGTATCTAGCGCCGATTGACTTTCACCCTGGATCATCCGTTAATTGCCTTATCCGACGGTTTATTGTTGGAAATATCCACCAACCGTCTGTTTTCAGCGAAAACCTCGGAGAGGTGCGAACAACATATCTGTTTACGTATCTACAATATGTTGAAACATATCACAAGTGCGTTACTTTCTTTACAAAGTGTCATAGATAATCTATAAATGCGTACGCAAGTATAAAATGCATGTATATATCTCTCTGATACGGTATCGTTGGTCTCACCCAAACGAACAAGCCTGCTCAGCCTCTTAAATCAGTTCTCTCGCAACGAAGCGAGCATTCCGGAGGACCCCGGAGACCTCGGGGATCAGTCTCTAGCGGCGAGCGGAAGTCGTTGCTAGTTGATCGCGAATTTAACTGCCGCTTGTTTCGGGGCATAAATATTCGTGGAACGAAGTAAATTACAGTGGCACCGCGGCCACTAGCTCGGATCGTCGTGTACGGTCACGTCGGGACTACGAACGATGCACGATTAACGGATTCGAAGCGTTGCATATCAGTATTACGAGGGGCATTCTGGGGCAAAGGTTGAGGAACGCTGACTCCCCTCAAGCTCCAACCCTCCGCCGAGGTATCCCAGTGCTACACCTCTCTTCCTCCATCCTCCTTCGACTCCCTCGAAATGCCAGCTACCTCCCTCTTTCGCTTCCTTCTCTTCGCTTCACACTGCTTCTCCTCCGTTTCTGTCGTGTTCCACCTCCTGTTCCACCACCTCGTTGCACGCCAACCTCCTCCTCCCATACTCCCCACCCGTACGACCATCAAGCAATGCTCTCTCGGTACTTTCGTCCGACAACAGTCCGACCTACCCCAATATCCCTCCTACCTTGTCTGCCCCTTTTCTCTCTTCCGTTTGACTCACTCTCACTCTCTTCTTCTTTCCCCTTCCGTCACGTGTCTCACCGCTTCTCCACCAGCCCTCCGCACTGTTCACGTCCACACGTTTTCCTTCCCTTTCCCTTCGCCCGCGGATGTATCCGATGAATCTCTCCTTCCGCCTCGTTTTCTTTCTTCTTTACTGACGTTCATCGATGCTCCGTGCGCGCGTAAACTGTTCCGGAGTATGCCCTTCGCTCCCCGTTTTTTTTCAACCGAGCGTTCTCTGTACTCTCTGTTCTTTTAGCTTACTTTCTAGAGCGAGCGAAAAAAGAATCCCGTATAACCTAAGTGCCTTCGATTTACCGTCTACAATGGGGACAAGAATGTCGGACGCTGGGTTCGCGTTGCACGAAATTCGTATCGCGCGCTTCTGAAACAACTCTATGCGTAGGACGAGTCACTGGTTCCGATACGCGTGAACGAAAAACAGAAAGGTTTTACAGAGAATTTACAGAAATTTTAGATCACAGATACTGTTTGGAAATTGCGAAATGTTAAATAAAACAACGAGCGCTCTAGAACGCAATAGAATAATACCGGTAATTGACGATTAGCGATGGTAAACAGTTGGAAATTATTTATTCTCCGTTCTCACGCTCTCTTTCTCTGTCCCGAGAAAAGAGAAAAAGAAAGAGGACGGTAGAAAAGAAAATTGAAACCAATTTGGAAATATTATCAGCTTTCCGTTGAACGTTACACGTCGCAGCGTGTAAAAAATTGAATTTCAATTCAATCGGCGATAATGATCGGCAGAGAGATCAAGAGATTCGCGCGAAGTGTAATCTTCGCATCGATAAATAACCTGTTTATCAACGGTGACGTACGGTTCAGTGGAATTTCGAATCGATAAAACTCGAGAGTACGGCGAGCATACGTAAAAATAGACCGCGACCTACCCTAACTGGCTATAGACGCGCTTACCCACCCCCAGAGTTCGAGTCTTTTATCGAAGATCTCTTGCAGCAGCTCTTTCTTTCGCGCTTTCTCCGTCCTTTCGCTACGCGAGTCCTTCCTTCGAATACAACTACCCTTCCCCCCCCCCTTTATCCTTTCTGTTCCTATATCTCCGCTTCGAATACCAGGACTTCGCTTCTTTCACGGCTACGGGGAATTTTCTGGGATGGCAAAAGTGTGTCGTGGACCCGTTGAAGCGAGGACGAAACGTATCCCTTTGAACTTTCCACAGGATAAAAACGACATGTCGTTGATAATTTATGAACGGCAAGTACATTTACAGACTTGCGATCTAACTGATTTCGGTGACCAAGAGACAGGTGAACGCATTACAGATTACACGAATCGCTCCATACTATTTCTTGCTCTTGCGTATCAATTTTGACATTTGACTTCCTTGTGGATATCGATATTGTGGACATCAAGAAGGATCTGAAAATGTATCGTCTCACTTATCCCTTTTTTTCCATGCATTCTTAATCCTGGTAGTACAATTGATCGAAATTGATGGCGTACAGATTTATAGATCATCTAAATATCGAAACATACATAATATTACTAATCTTTCTAATCATAGCGTTCAGATGGCAAGAAGTTTGAGATACTTTCTGGTTGTATAATTTTTAACTCGCGAAACATATGGAAGGGTACAAAGCATGGTTGTCAAAGAGCTTTCCGGTACGATTGCTGTTTCGTTGATAACGCCGAACGAGATAGTTATACGCGATAAACGCGAGGATCGAAATCGAATAACACTACCGAGTAATAGAATATTTTGCGACCTACTTCAGATCAGAGCATACGTTCCACAGAGATGCATTTTCGGTTGCCTCGTCTTTACAACGTCGATCCTCTTTCGTCCTACCTTCTTTCTCTTTCCTCTTCTTCTTTGCCCGCGTTTCGTTCGATATGCCACGACTTTTAAAGAGTCCTTAGTACGTGAAAATGCACGCGATTTGCTACACGAGAAGCTTCCTCCGGTCAAACGAACGCAACGAGAAATAGCAGTCTGAGAATCTGTCGTTGTTCGCGAACCAAGTGCTTCAATTTTCATTTCGCCTTATCGTTTTCTGACACAGCGATTTTCGATCCATTTAACGCAATTATTACCGGGAAAATGTATTTACAGATTTAAATGTATATACAGATGTATTTACACGAAATGGCATTCAGTGTCCGTTATATATATATATATTTTATTCGTATACGGCAAGTAAAAGACTTTATCGGGTTCCTAATTATAATGTTTCACAAAAATGTAAATTGTTATCGAGCAGCCGATATTTACGTGATTGAAAATTGGTAATAAAATGTACTTTGGTAATAAAATGGTATTAACGGTAATTTACAATGGTGAACATACAAGAAAAGTGCAAGTTTTATAAAATTTTAGTAGATATAATTTGAACGGTGGGCGTATTGCCGTTCCATTCCTATGATGGGAAACTATAAGGGAAAAGAGAAAAGAAAAGGGAAAGAAAGGGAAACGAAGACAGTGGAAAAATGTGTACAAACTGCGTGACACAGTCGGGAAACGAGAAAGGCCATTTGAGTAACGAGCCGCGATTTCAGACAATCGCGCGATCGTCGTGCGATGCGCCGAGCCGCCTAGAAAGAGAGAGAGTCTGACAAAGCGTCTATTTTTGCGAGCGTAAAAGCCGCTTGTGCGCGCTGCAGCGGCGCTCTGCGTGAAGAGGGTCGCGCCACAATGCATGCTGACCCATATTCGGGTCGTTGCTATTTCAGATCCATCCTTTCCATAGAGGAAGGTCGTCGGACTACGTGGCGAGCGCGGCGGTTATGTAACGCTGGCTTGTTTTTAACGCCCGCCTCGGAAACACGCGATCCACCATATACCAGCCGAAAAAGTCGCGCGAACACGTTTCAAATTGAAATTGCAATTTAGATTCAAAAGAATTGTAAATTCTACAAAATTATGGTACAGTTTCGCGGAACTATTAAAATTATTAAGGATTTTTTTTCCCCTCTACGTTAATTTCTATATCTGGCAATGTCGTTCCCAGTTCTCCGGTTCTTGACATCGATTTCCTAACTCGAATCGACTTTAGGTATATGTCTATACATATTCGCTTGAAATCTGGCCACTTGAATGCAAATGGCTTCAAGTCATTTTGACTCGTGTAAATACAAATTTGAAGTCCAGTTAATTCAACTCAAGTGACTTGACCAACGGATAGATTTCAAAAATAAATAAGTGTAATAATAACGATCCGTACTACTGGCCGTGAAATTTTTCCTTTTACTCGTACATTGTATCGAAATTTCTTTAGTTTCAGATTTCATGGATTGCGAACGATAGTCCGAAGGGTCGAATGAACGTGACGAGCGTGGTAAAAGTTTTCTGTTGTTCCTCTGTTGTTCCTTTTATGATAGCCTCGGCGCACACCTGACGGCAGACGGCGTTAAAGCCGCTGATCACAGGGTGTTAAGTACGTGCATCTACGTGACAGAATTTCGATGTGGTTCCCTTTCTCGAAGGGAAATCTGTAAATAGAGTTTTACGGTGGCATTTCTTCCGAGAAGCTAACTTCTTATTCCTTGCGATACAATTTACGTTCCATGCGTTTTCATACGTAAGAATTAGAATAATTTTGTGACGACGATACAGAGTTCAAGATGAAGTTGGGATGATAAAATCAAGGAATTTTGAAAATGTCACGATTATCTACAGTACAATAGGTAATTTACGTACATGTCGAAATACTGGTACAACTGTAATTACCCATATTAATACAAGAAATATCTAATACATATAATATATCTTTGAAGTTATTAAGCTACACACATGTATATATACTCAAGCAATTTCCAAGTAGATATTGTTCACTTCACTGGTCGGTAAAGTCATTCCATCAAACGATCCTTTAATTGTCCCGAATAGTACAATTACAAAACGATTAGATGGAGTGTTAAATGTCGTAAAGACGAATCTCGTAGTGCACGAGTCTGCAGACGCGTTCAACTATACATACTAATGTACATTCGCGTACAGTAATGTAAAGATCATGAACATTTTTTAAATTCTAGTATGGGGAAAAAGCGATCCTTTCGTAATCCTTTGTTTCTTTTTTCTTTTTTTTTCTTTTTTTCTTTCACAGCATTTCAAACATTAGATAATGTTTCGAGGAAATATAAGGACTATATACGGGCATTACATTTTGATAGAAAACATATTCACGCGTCAATGAACCTACAACAACGGTTCTTCGTTTCCCTTCGCAGTTTCCCTCGCCTTCCCTCGGTTCACTTTCACCGTCGTGCCAGTTGTATTAGCCGATTCGGCCGCGTAAACGCAGCCGTTGAACGTCGATCGACACCATATCGTGCTTTCGTCGACAATTTCACGGCTCGTCGAACAACCAAGCCGCGCACACCATGCCGATGCATGGCTACGATAAGATACGCCCAGTTCTCTCACCTTGAACGCGGAAAAACCTTAAAGACCGTAAAGCTCGCTCGACCAGGCTAGGCGGTGTGCAAAAACGTCAAGGCGTATGTATAACTTCGAAGACGGTGAAACGATCGCGGTTAACCCCGGCGACATCCTTCAGACTCTTAACCCCGGCATATGAAATGTCGTTCGCCTTTTTACTCGTTAACTATGCATCTGAGGAAAAACTAACCCAGTTACATTTTAATACCTTCGTTACCCGCGCTATTATACCAGCAGATACTTTTTATATTTCACTTCTATATTGTAGAACCAATTTCTACATACATCGAATATCTTTATACATGGCGTGTGTTCATTTCCAGTGTATTTATGATGTACGATGTTTGAGTAATGAGAAATGGAAATAAAGGATCGACGAATCCCAAAATACCAACACCAGATAACCACGTTAGTTTGAGGTCAGTTTGATTTACGGATGTGTATCGATTTACGTGTGTTCGAATATACTTTAAAACATACTTGTTCCTTTCAAAGTACTCGCTGGAACGAGATACTTAGTGATTTCCCATTGCTAATGTTCATAAACCGTACGATACTCTTCCTGTTTACCTTCGAAACGAAAGAACGAAGAGCAAGACAAGAGACCGTCTAAACTATCACAGATATGCTTGCAGCAATAACACATATGCTCGCGAATAGTGCCGATACAGTCTCTCAATTCCTAGAGAATACATACATTGCGCATCCTAATCTCACGCAAATTCACCACAAAACCACCGTCGACACCCCGGGCCTATCCAAAGAAAGCGATCCTTCGTGACGCCACGTAGGAACAGAAAGTGGAAGTAGGAAGGACAACGTCACCAGCAGGGACATCGAAGGGAGAAATTGCGGGGAGTAGAACGATCATTAATCGTTCGACCCTCGCGGGGGTCCAGTGTCGTCGCATCCGCTGCACTTTCTCTCCCGCCGCTGCACCGTTGCACTCACGGTAGGCAGACAGGCAGGCAGGCAGGCAGGCAGGCAGGCAGGGTGTAGGTTACGTGGCATAAAGCGTCGCCGGGGAATTCCCCACCTGGAATGCACCTCGCCGTCAAATGCACCGTCCGGCCCCACCACGTGGCCACTCACTCGGCCGTCCCCACCTCGGCAGAACACGGTGGTTGCACCTCTCCTCTATGACCCCGCTACCACGCTACCATTTCCCCGTTTTCTCCTATATATCTTCCCCATGCCCCCACCTACTGGCCCGCGAGCGTACGCTCGTATGCGTCATCCCTGCCACCGGCCCGGACCCACCACCAACATCCACCATCTCCATTCGACCTCCACCTCCATCCGACCCGTTGTCACGCGTACGCATGAATCAGGGGGTGGCCGCGGTGTTGCGCACGCGCGAAAATAGTAAACACTCCCCAGCTGCGCAATGCGACTCGCGTTGAGGCAGGTCCGGGACATACATACAGTGAGCGACAGCATCAGCAGCGGCTGCTGCTGCCAGCAGCAACAGCGGCTCACCGATTCGATGCTGTTATATACGTGCAAGTTAGATGATGTGTAGGTGCGACTACAGAAAAAAGAGGGTGGGAGAAATATATATATATATATATGTATATGTATATGTAGAGAGAGAGAGAGAGAGAGAGAGAGGGAGGGAGGGAGGAGGCCGAGGTAGAGAGAAAGGGGTGGATGGGTGGGCAGCTCGATACCGGTCTGGGTTCAATGCACACCGCTCACCCAACCCCGCACTCCAGCTCCTACCTGCTCCCCTCTCGTCCTACTACTCTTTCAACCCCTTCAACTATCCCGCGGATCATGCACTCCTCCGCATCGTTGAGTCTTGCTTCTCCGTTCTCCTGCTCCGGGCCCGGTTACCACGGCCAGTTCGAGGGCTTTCTCTCTCTTTTTTCTATTCGCAAACCGTCCTTGCTTGTGTCGTCTTCCTTAACCGCTTCCTTCTTGCTTCTTCGACCTCGTCTGGCGACGAACTTCGCCAACGAATCGAAAGATAGAGGGGTAGATGCTTTCTTTCGAAGAGAAAGGAGGAGAACTTGCGGATGGTCAGGATACGATAGGATAGCTTGGCTTCGGGGGTTGGGATGCCGAGATAGATTCGTGCTTTCTGCACGTTAGGAGTCAAGAGCAATGGCGAACAGTTGACGATTAGAAACGATGGATTTAAAGAACTCGTTTCTTCATTGCGATAGAAGCATCGTACGAATCGGTTTGTCGAGTAAAAAGTGAGTACACTTGTACGCAGAGGTGTTATGTTTTACGAATTTTTCCCGTTGCTACTGTCGTCATATACGTCTGATTTGTTGTTCGGACGTGTTCTGAAACTGAAACGTTTGTTGAAATTAATCGTAGAAAGCTCTTTAACCGCCGAACAAGGGACCTTTGAATAAAGAAATTGTTCTGAAAATACTCTATAATCCCCCTTCTTCCAACCTTCGAATTTGATTTAAACAAGTCGAAACACGGAGAACGGTTTGATTGTTCCGAGTCACAATCGTCGGCGTGGAACCAAGCAAAAACGACCTTTCCGGTGACTAAGAAGTTACACCGCCGTTTTTCGCGGAAACGACATGATCCAACGGGGAAGACCATCGAAAGGAAATACAGGACTGAGAAGAACAACGATTTTCTCTAGCTACGAAAGGTACGATTGCGTCGTAGTTTCCTCGAGCGTTTCGCATACAGCGTTTCGTCTTCGAAGTCTTCCTCGTACTCGCGACCTTAACTTGGAGAGGCATAAAAAAAGAAAGAGCGAGTTTGCAATTGCGACAGAAATCCGACAACGTTGCATTTTGACGTTATGTCGGGTGGAGAAAAACGCGATCCATCTGTCCGTTCCTAACTCCGTGAAATCTTGTTGCATGACTTTTTTCATGGAAATGAAGCTGTTTTATGCCCTGTGAATTAGTGAATAGAAAGTAAGTAAGGGTGGCACGAATAACGCCGTGCCAAGATAGCTTAAGGGATCGACGATCGTTCTAACTTGACCGGATGTCGTTGATTTGAAGTATCCTCGTGGAAATCTCTCATACAATTTTCACGACGAAATTAGATGGATTTGTGTTAGAAGCCGTACGAAAGAGTAAATGGTTGACTTGCTTTATTTCAATTTTGGAAAATTTCGCGGAAATTTTGGAGATCGATTGTAATATATTCTGAGAAATCCGTGTCAGAAATCGTATGAAAAGAAAGATAATTATACTATCCGCTTCGTTTTAATGTAATAGAAAAAATTTGTAGAAACCTTATTACTTTTTGTAATCGAAAGAACTTTCAATTACAGGGAATCACATCTTGCTCCGTTAACCTTAATCGTAATATAGATCTGCGAAAGCCGCTGTTCCAGGAACATCTTGAAACCTTTTATCCGCGATACGTGTTCGTGACTCTCTGTTGGGGCTTTCCTCCTTGTTCGTATTAAGTTACACGCGATATTAGAATCCTACGATAGCGTAGCTACTTGGTAACGTTATCAATATCTGGTCGGCGAACAATTCAACAGCTCTTCGCCTTATCAGTTGACAAAAGCATGTCGGTATTGCGACCTAGCCGCAAGTATTACAGAAGATATGCAGGTTAAAGACCCGATCCTATAATGAACTGTCCTCGAAGAATGTTAACAACTCGTTCCACAACTTTATCAGTTTCTTTATAGCGAAACAAAGAAATATAAATTATCTTTGCCAATGTCGGCATTGTTTTTTGCAAGTTTATATATTTGATATATTCAATAACTACTTGAAGCTATGCTAAGACGCATAGTAGAGGGTAATTCAAACAAATTTCATTCGTCCTCTCTTATCCAATCTCTCTACTCGTCTTTTTCCTATCATATAGAAATTATCCTCGACCTTCAAATACATGCCCTTCGTTTTTACGAATCTTGTTAATCCTTCTCGCATGGCCATGGCCTACGGACGAACGAATAATTCATCGAAGATAGCGGATTGTGCGGAATGGATCGGTGTTTCGATCACGGCTTGAGCAAACGGTTGAACGCAAAGAAAGAGGAGAAAACTAGCGGCGGTGGTGAGCTCACGAAGGAAGACATCGAAATCGACATGTCCTTCGGGGATACCTTGCCTGGCATCAATCGAGCTGTTCTAACGTAGTCGACTCAACCGCCCTTAGTCACTGTATTTCGACTCTCGAGAAGCACAGTCGCATAAAAGGGACTGAGAAACGCGAATGACACGGAGAAAGAGGGATGGAGAAGGAAAATGGTTCGTCATCGACTTGCGCGTTTTGACGAACCAGCCGTATTTACGATTTCGATCACCCGCTATTCGCTAGTTTCGACCAGGGAAACGAATAAACGCTTTTGACAAATTGACGTCGATGTGGACGCTCGAATCTTTAACTAGGCACCGTAAACCCTGCGGACGCCATATTTTTGACCGGCTTTTGAGCGTCTTCCTTCTCCTTCCCCTTTGTTTCGACAATTTAAAGCGCGCGATAGGAAGGACTCCTTTGGATCTATTTCCTTCCTTAGTTCTCGTTTGTTTTATCCAGAGATCGTTGAATTGCGAGCCATAGTGATTGGAAAACGTATCCATGAACGATACGCAATTCAAATTGATCGATTCCACCGAGGATAACGATCATTCAAGTTTTCTAATATATTACAATTGAGAAACGTTCAAAAAGTGGACTCCGTGCGATAACAATCATTGCCTACTTTTGATCAAACATGTCATTTCGCAGATTGCAACAATTTTTTAAGAAATTCATCAAACAATAATTTTATGAGACACATTGATATACAACTTATATAATAAAACGGACGTTTTTATTTGTAGCGAAACAATTTTTAGCATTATCCTCGGGTTTGAAAGATACTCGAGACTTCTCTTCAACCGATACAAATACCGTCGTATTTTTTAAAGTCAAGTAGATTTCAAGTCAATTTTGCGAGATTTCTTTTCTGAGTGCCAACAAGCAAGAGACGTTCCAAATGACAATGATTTTGGAAAACAGGCATCGCTTACGGCGATGAATGTATAATAAAAACTAAACAAAAATTGCATTTCGTTAATAGCTTCTTTAGCGGGCAAGTTCAGTCGCGTAACAACTCAATTTCACTAAATGCAAAACGGCAACACGTGAAAGCGTAGACTCATACAAAGGCTAAACGAACAAAAAGGAAAGAAACTTCGCCTTTTGCATGAAACTTTAATATTCTTACGAAGTTGTCCTTTCCAAGTTAAAAGCTTATTATTTCCGAAGATATCGTGAAAAAGTACACGAAAGATATTTTCCAGAGTAATTAACCAAATACGTATCTTTTGTATCTTGGCGAATGAAGGATATAGAAAAGCCACTTTAGCCATTCTGGAAATCCGGAAAGCCTCAATAAAAATACATTTCGCGTTTTAATTACAAAGAAGATTTAACCGCGATGCACATTTCTGCCGAAGTGAAATAATAATCGTGAATAAGTGAACAAACTTCGTTAAACACGCGCAAGTGTTATATAAACCACGGTGATGGAATTTTTCCCAGCGCATATATGTACGCCTTCGTAGACCAAGAGAATAGATTTTACTTAATGTACATAGACGTCCATAGAGTCGAAAGGGTTAATAAACTACTGTAATGCCTATTGACACAAATCATCGAAAGAAGAGCAACTTGCCATCAGCGCCGCGTGCAGCGTTATCTATTCAAGCCCTATTGCGCCGTCTCTACCAGTTCTTTTTCGCGATATCTCGACAGAAAAGCAATTAATCCATACGATCGGAATAGCTTCTCACCATACCTCGACGACGTAAGGATCCAAAATGCAAGGCGCAGCATGCAGTGCGAGCTTCTCTGTCGGAACTTCAACGACGCAGGTTGCCGAACTAGAACTTTAAGGAGCAACGCATTGTCCCTGGCGGCCGGTAGATCCAACCTTGTTCGGGCTCCCGTTCCTTCACCGTCCCCTTTCCCGAGAATGACGACGCGATCGTCGATTCCCTTACTGTGGTCGTCGCGACGGTTGGAAGTCGGAGACCGCGAGGTGGCACTTGTCAATGATTAGTCGAATCGGGGTCGAGTCACCCTCTCCTTGTCATTCAACGTCAACGAAGAAGATCGCGATGGCAATCGCGCTCGTCGTCGTCATGATCGTTGCCGTCGTGGTTCGTGATTTGCGTACGCGAATTCCAGTGACGGGACGCAAGAATCGATCGCGATTAAAAGTCCTGCACCGATGTAAACAAACTGCAGAGCGCCGAAAGGAACAGAACGAAGAGCGGAGCCGGGAGGGAGGATGGCTCGGAGGCGGAGCGAGAAAGAGGGAGCGAGGGCTGGAGAGAGAAAGAGGACGCGAGAGAATGGGAATCGTTGGTGCGTTACCTCGCGGAGGTCATTGACCGAGGGTGGCGGAGAGAATGGAGGGGTAACGCGCGCGCGCGCGCGCGCGCGCGAGCGAGCGAGCGAGAGAGAGAGAGAGAGAGAGAGAGAGAGAGAGGGAGGAAGGAAGGGAGCGAGAGAGAGGGAGAGGGGGCTGGAGAGAGAGAGAGAGAGAGAGGAGCCGTAGGTTGGGGGTTTCGAGGATCGAACGAAGAGGAGAGGATAATGCGAGAGAGCGAAAGACGGGGATGCGAGAGCGAATCGGCTCTGTGTGTTTGTGCGCGTATCGGAGGGGTTCGCGTGCAGTTGCATCGACCGGCGGCTCAGCTGTGCATCTCCACCCCTTCGCCTCCACCCTGCCCGTCGCCAAACCGTTGCTTTTGCAGTTCGTTCTCCTCTGGCCTGGCAGCTCGTCTCTCCCGACCACCTCGCCAACCCTCTGGCCTAGAGGATCGCGCCAGCAAGTTCGCCAGAGTCCCTCACACCCCTTACGGCCCGGACCTCGCGCAACCACCGAATCGGCGACGCCGTCACGGGGGATGCTGCGCTGTGAACGTGACCCTCAAAACGGTACGCCGTGTACACACCCCGCCCACCAGTGCCGCGCTACTGCCAGAGACACGTATGAACGTGGTCGCCGTTAATGAATCGGGACTATGCTCTCAAGAAGCTTCGTGAACTTCGGCCCTCCCTTAAGACCCCATTGCTCCTGGGTTCAACGAACCCCGACCAACTCCAACTACCAAACGCCTTTCGGTCTCCTGGTGCAACGTATCGCGCAGGCTATCGACTGGTTACTTGCTTGCTTGCTTGCTTGCTTGCTTGCTTCTTCTTCGTCTGCGTCTTGTTCCTTCTTTTTGCTATTTTCAAATATATTGGCTTCTTTGGCTTTTAGGTTTTCTATATGGCAAATGCAGTCGGTGTAAGGAAGCCAATATAGGAATTTCGTTGACAAGGTTATGCGACAAAAGTATTCTGTACTATATCCCATTTATTATTTACGATTAACGACATTGTACGGTTTTTTTTTTCCTTTTTTCTTTTTTTCTTTTGTTTTTATGCACGGATCTAGTGTTACGCCGGATCTCAGTATAGGTTGTGAGAAAGAAAAAAAATGATAAATTCTGAGGGAAATTCACGTTGTCGATGAAGCACGTTATACATTAAATTCGTTTCAGAATTATACATACCTATATAAAATGGATTATTGTGTATTCCATGTAAAACAAGTTGCGACAAATATAATAAATCGTTTTTTAAACGTTTGATTTGGACGCAAGATTAAAGTGTTAAAGGGAGAAAGGGTTTCTTTGTCTCGATAGATAGAAATCATCGTGAATAAATTGAATTTCAGACCGAGGGAATATTGTTTGCCGGCAACAAGCCGCTAAAGAAATTAGTATTCGCAATTAACGTCTGTCCTTTGGTAGTTGCAGACGTTCCTTCGCCATAGATTGCGATCAGCATGTGAAATACGCAACAAGCCGACATATCGTGATAGCATGTGATAATGTTGCAATATTGTTTCGTACAATTAGACGATCGTGTTGCTATATTGACAGCGCGAATGAAACATACTCCATGAATTTACCATCCCTAAAAATCATGCTTGTAAGGCTAATCTAGAAGGAGTTAATCAGAGAAAATAATATTCTCTGAATGTTTCTCTTTACGATATCCAAGTATCGAAAAATCAACTCATCTGCGTTCCTGACTCAAGTCGTTCGCGAACCATTCATAGAAGGAAAGAGGAAGGAAAAGTATCAATCTGTTGATAAACGAGGGAATAAGTCGACCCACACCGTAGGCGAATTCGCAAAACGGAGCGCGACTCCTGACCTGTAGGTCGTCAGACAATGTCGAAACGACCGATACCTTCTTCTCGTTCCGCGGCGTCTTATGCCGGAACGAAAACAGCAGCCGACAGTAGCGGCACGGCGGAATGCCGTTGCACCCGTTTTACGACTGGCGGACCGGTAGTCTGCCGCATTATACAATATACGAACCGAGTTACATATTTATATTCACGTGTTTGGCTGGATGGGGCCACCCCTACAGCGAGGATAATTTCAGGTCGAAAAACTCGAAAAGAGTTCGAAAACTCGTACAACGAACGGTTTCTCGACGAGGGGATTGAATTAAGAAAAGTTAAATCCGCCGGAAAATTCCCCTTTACGCGTAATTAATTTAGAACTCATTTGCCTCGGATGACGTGCTACCCATTTTCGTTTTCATGGTATCGAGGTAGTATCGTGATTTTTCAACGCTCAATGAGTAGCCGTTGACAGTGGAACAATGAAATGGAAATGGAAATGGTAGAAGCGAAGATCTCTATAGGTATTGTGAATTACAGATTAGTACGTCTCAGACCATACGTCCTCACAGTACCGATTTATCAATCGAACTACGAAACTAAGCCACTCTTCTTTCTCGTAAAATCCAATCTTCATCCTCGTAGAGTATCGTTTCTCATCTGGACGCAACGGAGACGCGCCGCCTAGAAAACTATACGGATGATTGATTCTGTTCAAAAACGCTGATGCTTCTTCGTTTTGCCAACATTTAAGAACACTCGTCGACCATCTCCATATCGAAGAAGATGATTTCCAGTTATGGGGCTACGCAGTATCCATGACAACGTGTGCCAGGCTGATGTACACGTTACACTCGGCCCCGAACGATGGGGTAGGTCAACGTACGGTTTGTCGCTTGGCAACCTAACAACCTACCCTGCGACCAACTGCATTCAAGGACTAGACCCTCCTTCTTCTTTTTTTTTTTTTTTTTTTTCTTTCTTTAATCAGTGCCATTGTTCCGCAGTTCGATTGTCACTCTCCGTTCGAACCGCTCGAGAACACGCCGGAGAAGAGGGAGAAGAGGAAGAAGGGTATGGAAGTTTGACAGACGCCGAGGGTCAGCGCGTCTTTCGTACTTCCAAAATACGCCTCGATGACGAGCTTATTCGAAAATCGACCCGTTGAAAGCATAACCTATATTCGAGACGACCCGAGGTTATTTTACCAAACGTAAGTCGACGAATTAACCCACCGACACCGAAAATTTGAATACACTTTACCACTTTCAATTCTTCGAGTTGAAGAATTACGTGAAAGTAATATACGAAAAATGATAAACATGGTTGAAGAAGAAGCTCGATCCTAAAAACTGTTCACTTCAGCTTTATAACAAAGAAAAGGCCAAAGTAGTAAACAAATTAATGAACGTCAGGTATCCATTTATGAATTTAATTGAAAAGAAGATTTGTTTATAACGATAAAACATAGTTTGTAACGTTCAAAGGCCTTCGCGTTTTGCATCCTAATCGATAAATACATCTATTTCAAACGACCACTAGCCAAGCGTACAAACGACGTTGAAGGGGTTAAAGGAAGGGTTCGAAGTTCGTTGAGAAATCTGCCGGTCGGTAGGTAGTCGCGTAGGTCGTCTGGTAGGAATTAGGTTAAACTACGAGCAATTATGACAGGATATGATTTAGCCTGGCTTTCTTAACCGTCAATTTCTGCTATGTGCACGCCAACGATTGTCCGCACGCCACTGTGCTACCGGTCAGGGCCGGCCTTTGACACGTATTCCTCGATAGCTCTTACACTATCTCGCGTTCGTAAACGACAGAATGGTTCAGAGTAATTGTTTCATCCGTGACCGTAATCATTTTACTTTGATAACAATTCAAACGCACAGGATTAAGTCGTAACAAGAAAATTTCTATTATTTTTCTTTTTTCCATTTTTTGATAAATTCATTGAAATTAATTGTACGGAAATCTCGCAATAATCTCACGAAAACCCTACTTTTGTGCAGGAAACAAGAGAAAGTCTTGCCCCCATCGGTGAAAAGCGCGATAAACCTAGCATTAAAGCACGATGGTTACATCTGTCTTCGGCATCAGTTTGCCCGGCATACACGACTCGTTATCGAGTCGAGGCCGATGTCACGGTGAAAATTGAAATGCAGCCGCTTTCATCCAACGCGACAGGACTTATCTCTTCTCCAGCGTGGTTTTGGCGCGTCGACGGGTTCTATTAATAACGGTGTCTCAAGGAATTTCTGGTTCCACGGTCACACGAATTTTTACACTTCCCGGCATTGTCCCGTTCCTAATGACTCGTGACTTTGCGCGGAATTAGAACTCTATTTTTGCACGGATAATATCCGAGACAGTGTGGGTGAAACGAATTCGCCTCGTCTTCGATTTTTCTTCGTAAATTTAACTTGGTCGTTATGTCGGCTGTCTCTTTACTGTTATTGCTGTGCACTGTATTTTTGAAACGCTTTATTGTCTCATTATGTTGTTGTTATGTGGTTGAGCATTATTTTATCGCAGTACATTTGTTTCATAGTGAGCTTAGTCCTCGATATTTTGATCGAGCTGTTTTCCTGCAAGTGACTATAAAAATCAAGGGAAAGGGAATTATTTTAAAGGCAACCGCGCGCATTATAATATAGAATTTAATATAAAACATATGATTGTTATATCTTCGTAGTGTATAAAATTATGTTTGATCGGAAACTCGTGTACGTACATCGTTTGAAAATCATGTATATCGTTCACTTGACAATAGCTACCTTTATCAATTAAAGGATTAAAACGGAACGACGGTTCGATCGAATATCGGTCAAACACGGATTTACATGTTCACGAAAGAACGATACGTGGAAAGGGGCGACGAAAACGTAACGTTTCTGTCGCTTAATCAGATACGAGATAAGAAACTGACGCGCGTGCCTCGTAGTTCGAACGGTTTTAGGATTAATTATAGAAAGCGAGCGTCAGTGGCCTCTGCCGTATGAAACTGTCGTGCGCGAGCCAGAGAAAGTCACGTGCGACTGATTAGCACCTAAATGCTCTCATTTCCGCGTCTACGTGTACAGGGCAGAGGACTTGAAACCACCGTCGCGATTTGGTGAAAAAAAAAAAAAAAAAAAAAGACAGATTAGGGGAAGCTTAGATAATTTAAAACAAAAATATACCTTATCGAAAGAAATATTTTTAGCGAAAAGACTTTATAAATTGTTGCTTCAAACGTTACTCAAATTTTTCAAGTATCTGTTTCACATACAAATGTTGAACTCGTAAACATTCAACTATCACCCTTCTTTGTAGCAATATTTGCTATTGCATAAAACACGACGAAACAATACGTACCGGAATATTTGATTTACTTCGGTGTCGATTATTTCGCCGGTTTCACCGGTGTTAAATTCAGCATCTCTCTCATTTATCGTTTCTCTAATCTATTTCCCATATCTCCGACGAACCTGTGGTTACTAAATATCAAAATTAACTGGAAATCAGCATACCTTCCTGTTTTTCATTCCATTCTGAGCACTTTTGTCTATTAAGTATATATTAGGTGGCAAATACTCATAAATTTTAAATAGGTACATATTCGAACATATCAACTGACTAACAAGACAATAAAAATGAATTGTTCTATTTCGTAAGAGTATGTTCCAGTATCCAGATAAAAGTGCAGCGCTCGAAAGACGATTAAGAGCAAGAGAGATATACTTTTCTGTATCGTTCGCCGTCACGCGTTGCTATTTTGTTTTATTTATATACGTAACACTTTCGGCCAATAGGCGTGATTATCTTTGCCTACCGTGTTGGATCCGTACAAAATAACTAACCAGAACCGCATTCCTTGTTTCCAGTTCCGCGCCATACTTATGTATGCAATTGTTTTAAAACACTTACGACATCTCAGATTCGACTTGTCTCTCTCATCCCTTTTGCTTATCATTGGATTCATTGTGCCCTTTGTAAACGAATTTCTCTTTACTATTATAAATTGCCAAACAACAAGGAGGAATTGAAACTAGTTAGTGTCTTATATATAACACAATTGCAATAAGACGTCGATATTCGTCACCCCACTATGATCGTGTCCTCTCGCTAATGAGTACCGCGCAGCATGTAAAGGGTAAATAGTTAATGTCTATTCTCCGATCGGGAAACCGTTCGGCGAACGAATCCACGAATTGGCCTGCGTGAGATACGACTTGGAACCATTCCGTACTCGAGAGTCAAGAGCCAATCCCACTATCTTACGGTCGCTTTGTAACCGATCGATCGTCTCTCTCGCCCCTCGCGTCTTAAATCTCTCTTCTTTTTTCCCTTCTTTCTCTCAGTCCTATCTCTCTCTCTCTCTCTCTCTCTCTCTCTCTCTCTCCTCTCTTCCCTTAGACACCGCTAGACAAGCGTGCTTCTCCGTGGCGACCACGCGATTGCGCATGCACACCGCACTAGCGTCAGATTAAATTCGAAACGGTCTGTAAAGCGTTACCGAGACACGTTGTGTTTTGTATAGTTTGGAATACGTGTAGCGCAGAGTACGCCATGGGGTCAACGACCCGTCTACGCTGTGGAACGCACGTACACCGACGTACGGACTCGTGCGCACATGGGCACACACCCATGTCGATCCGTGTACGTATACACGGTGAGCCAGTATCGCCATGCACCTCCACCAGATGGAGCTGAATCTCTTTCCCTCCCCACTGCCTGTGCGCCAGCTATCTCTGTTACAGTCACGGTTTGTGGCGCGGTTCTCTCGCTCTGTCCTACGCAAGAATCTAGCCTAGACTAGACCGCGTCGTGTGGCGTCGTAGGCCATAGAGCGCACGGAAGAAACGATAGAGACTGGCAAGTATAATATTCGTAACGAATTCTCAAATGGCGATAAGACACGCAACACGTGCACACGTGTGCATCACGATGCAAGTCCTATACATTATCTGTTGTCCATATGTCTCCATATACCAGACGTTTTTCAGTTACTAGTGGACCGTTTTCGGCCTTTGGGACGACCACAGCTTTTTCGGGTTTCAAGGATGATATCATCTTTAGGTGAAAATACTACGAGGTACACGCGTCATCTTGCTGTGAGATGATCAGAGTTTGTTCACGCTCGATAAAAACCCATTTGAAATCCCAAGTCTGTCAAATGGCGTCATTAATTTATAAATACGTACGGCAGATCGGTACTTATTGAAACATCTGTAGAAAGTTGTACATCATTTCCTCAGCGTGGAGATATATTCTAAGCTATGTACAGAGAATTCAAGGTAGAACCGCGATGCTGCCTTGGAAGGCATGCGTTGCACTGTCCGTATATAGCTGGAACTGTGAGACACCTTTGATCTCGCCAAAAAACCGACAATCGACTCACCCTGAGACAGCCTCGCCGGTTTATCACGCATTGTAGGTATCGTAGTTTCAGAATTTTGGTCGTGACACTGTCTAAATGTTTACAAAATTTTATCAAAAGCATCGGTCAAACTGCCCCTGTCAATGAAGCCTTCTACGCGGCAAAACACAAAAAGTAGCCGAGTAAGGAGGATATATTTACATGAAAAAAAAAAACTGATGTTACGCCAATAATACGATGACGGAATAAATACGCAGTACGCAATACGGTAACGTACGACGCACATTTAAAAAGCGCAGAGAAGCAATGTGATTTTGCTCTGGCAAAAATTATTGGAATCAAGCGGCTACACAATCGGGCAATTGTAAGCATTATTCGAATTGTGCTGCCCTAACCTGACACGGAAACGATTCTCGCATTAAGTGGTAAGATCTGGTACATAATATATAACAGTGTCAAATATGGAACAATCAAATGCAAAACAAAAGATAACGGACTTGATTGATTCATTCTCTATCGAATATACGATGAACGTTTAAAACTTAATGCGTGTCGCGCGACGAACTAACAAATATTACGTGGTATGCGTTCAGGTTGACAAGAGATGCTCGACGATGATACATGATCGATAACGCGATAAATTATTTTTATTTGACGTACGATAACACTGATAAAGGGGGATCGGGTAATTCATTCCTTTTTATTGTTACTCGATATAAAATACACCTGGCTTCAGGATCATACATACGTGTATATATACATATATACATATATATATATATATATATTATTGAGAATTATACAATAGCAGCTTCGCAATGTAACTTTTCACTGTACGCCTATTGTTTGGCATATCTCGACAGTGTCATTACAGATTCGTGTAAAAAACAACCCTTTTGAGCAAACGTCAATGACACGATGAAACGCCATTCCCGTCTACAACTCATTAAAGTGTAAGATTTGCTCTTGTATCGTTACAGTCCAGGTCCTTGACCTGTCCCAGTCCACCTCGTTGCCTGCCGTGTCCGTCAACACACTCCCTATATACACACGAATTGGCCGGTTCAATCGCCCGTTTCTTTCCCTTGATTCACGTCGATTGATAATACTCGAGAATCGGTTTGGCTGTCCAGTAGCAACCGGTAATTTTCGTTGAAAGGTGATAATGAAGAAAAAAATTCAATTGACACTCGCGAAACCACGTTGCAGCGACGTTACACCGCCTGCACAGCCAAAAAGCGACGAGAATCACCGGAGATGGCCGAACGGCTGTCAGTTGTCGGCGAAAGCCGGCACACGGCGCACGTGCGAGTGAAACAGCGACAGATAGACGGAAAGCGAGGAGGTTAAAGAGAGTACGAGTGAACAAGAAGGTTAGAACCGTGGCGTGCGCAAGTGGAAACGAGAACGAGGAAGGGCGGTGTAGAAAGAGGGGGGTCTGAGAATCGACTGGACGTCGCGTCGTCGTGCACATTCGTCGCGTTTTCACGGTCAGGCTTTATCGATCGTAGAAGGAGGGCGAAGGAGCGGAAGGAAAGGAGTTTCGGAGTGCATCGAAAGGTCGTTGAACCCGGCCTTTCGGTAGTCGCGGCGTCCATAATGCAACGATTGTTGTACCCACCCGCTCCAGCAGCTGCCGAACTCGTAACGCTCTTTTAACGAGTGCGCGAAACCTGACCAAGTGAAATATTTCTGTCTACGTAAGTTAAGAGCCAACTATCGTTTCTCTTTTTTATTTTTTTCTTTTTTTTTTCTTTTTTTTTTTTTCCCCCGTTTGTACCGTAGACACGGTGCGTTTTGTTGGCGTAGGTCCGAAATGTCGTGTTCCTTGCTTCCCAGGAACGAAGACTACCGCGTGTTTCGTAACTGACAGGCACAAAGTGAACGTGAAACGTCATCGTGTCACAAGCGTTCCGGTCATTTTCACGCTGGCAACGTGTTTACACGGCGCGAAACTCGAGTCACCCTGACCGCTATTACGAGAAACCTTTCGCGTCGATCCTTGTCCGCCGAGGGGAGATGTATTCGCGTTCCGTTTTATATTTTCACTGGCCGAAATGTTTGTGGTCGCTAAAAATAGCCATAGCCGGAATGGTGAAACAAGTGTACGTTTACGAAGGACCCTGACACGTCACTATTATTTTGTTATTATTATTATTATTATTATTATTATTAGGAATCCGGTTTCGGCGTGTTCACGCCCTTCGTGGTTTTTCCATGTATCCCTAGAGAGAGAGAGAGAGGGGGGGGAGAGAGGGGGGGAGAGAGAGAGAGAGAGAGCGAAAGGGAGACGAAGCACGGGGTGGTAGAAAGAAGGAACGCGAGAGAGGCGGTGTACCATATACACGCTATACACTATATACACGGCTGCGAGCGACAGAGTAAAACGAGTGGAGAAAGAGAGACAGAGATAGAGCGAGAAGTCGAGAGAGGCGACGCATGTGCGAGCAACAACGATGTATTTCGGTGCAGCGCTCCATACACCGCGTGGAGGTCAATGCCCGTCCTTACTCCGGCCCAAGGAAGGAGCGGGAGGTTACGGTAGAAGGGATAGAGGGGCTAGAGGTCGGAGAAGGGAGACACAGGGAGCAAGCACTGAGCGGAAAAAATGAACAAACATTCAGAAAGACCAGAAAAGGGATGCATGGAGTGCTCGTGCACTACTCCTCTCTATCCTTTCTTTGCTTCGTGTTAACTTTCATTAATTGACGAGCTAAAATTTATGCTTGATTCGGACGGTCCCGTTTTCAAACGGCGTCGCCCTTTCTGCATTTAGTGTTCGCGTTCAAAAGACAAAAGTACATTAAATGGGTACGATTTAACCTTTATTATTTACGATTCTATAAAATATAATCGCTAAGTAGATTATTCGTTATTTAGGCAATACATTATATAAGCAATATTCGTTATTTCTGTCTTTTGAATACTATTGATCATACTTATACACAACTTACAACAATACTTATTCACAACCAGGATTTGCCTCGATTCATCTTGAACGCACTTCGATAATGATAATATTTGTTTAAAAAGCTAACGTTATATGTTTAGCAGGCGCGCTACTAATTTCATGTAAACGCGTTTCCGCGTCCCGGCGCTTATCTAGCCGCGTGTCGTTCATTTATTCTCGGTACTGATTATGCAAACTTTTGACACACTGCCAATCGGCCGCGATGATTCACTGGCCACCAAAATTGATCCCATCGAGTCGGAATTCTGTTCGATGCACGCTGCAATTTACGCGGTAGACCTACTCCGTTTTACTAAGCTGTTCCACTGTAAGCTACTGTTCACAAAAATTCTAGTTTAGTATTTCCATAGTTATCTTGAACCGTAACATTATGAATTGCGATTCATTTACCAGGTGCTTAATTCTAGGTTTATTCTTCGATACGGGCCACTTGTCGCTAAGGGAGGTAAAAGGATCCTGAATCTTTACTCAATTGCCGCAAACCAGCAGAGAATTTCAGGGATTCCGATATTTCGGTATCTCCAATTATCGGAAAACTTAGGAAAATATAATGTACATCATGGAATGAATTTATATTCGATTAATTTTTATAGCATGATATACGCAAATATGTAACATAATACATATGATAGAAAAAAATTAGTCGCGCCCTAATGACAATAGGAAATTTCTAATTAACCTCGTGCAACAAATTTTTATTTTACAATATTTAACGTTCGGTATAAATCACCGAAACTCGAGTTAAAATTCAAACTAAACTATGTCATGGATATAATCTATCTTTGTTAGATTGCAACTATGTATAATCTGTGTCACGAATATGGCTCATTGTCAGCGTTGCAGGGTAAGAGGTTAACAAGAGGTTGTCGAAAAAGTTTGAAATATTCGATCGATTATTCTGGAAACGATTTTTGTACTATGGCGAAACGCAGTAACTTCTTGCGAGAACGCTCGATCCTTGTACCGAGGAGAACGAGGAACACGTAGCAGACTGGCTGCCCGTGCAACATTGATGAGACATTACGACCGATGTCGGTGGGCCGGGATATATGATTGCAGACACACCAAACGTATGTACTCTTACATCGAGCGTAATCGTACATGTGGCGCACTTGTGCGACGTTCCTTGATTTACGAGTGCCAAGACGCTTGAATATTGGGGCATACGTTGCCTCCATTGCAGTTCTGTATAAAGTCATTGTGATATTAACGTAGATACTCGTTTAACGATCATTGTTACCTCGGTATATTACCTATTCGTTTTTACCTACTTGCATTAACAAAAACTCAGAAGGCAGAAAATACTTTGCACATCATTGGAAGTCTTAAACGGATTTTGCTCAGTCAGAGAGTAAGAACTTCTCTTTTGAAAAGTTATTTGTTTATCGTAAAGTCTCTGTGTTTTAAAGTTAAACAAACTCGATTAAAGAAAGAAAAAAGAAGGTTTTATTGAGATTATTGAAATTGCTTTAATGCTGTTGTTAGTTATCGGGCATATCCATACGAACTCTTCAAAATACGAAATTATTATTATTGCATCAGAGAGCTTTCTAGCAGTTTGAGAATTATTTCTCTTTGTCCTGGCTTTACGCTCATTTGAATTAATGAAAACACGAATTCAGCATGAATGTGAGTAAAAATTTGTGAAAGTTTAAACGTGAAAGAATCGATTTAATATTTTAATTCTTCCTTGTTGCTTTTTACTAATATTATACATAAGAAAGTAACTTTTGTTTCATCGTTCGATGGATGATTATCGTTTTCATATTATAAAATGTTACGATATTTTACGATTTCTCTTAAAGGAAAAAAGAAAAAAAAGAAAAAAAGAAGAAGAAAAGGATAATTTTATTTTATTAAATTTTAGATTACTGGCGTTAAAAAACGGTTCGCTCGTTGTTGTTGCCTTATTCAATATTCAACTTCCAAAAACTCAATCAATTAAAAAACCTAGAAATTCGTTTCCTATTATATGCTATACAAGATACGTTACCTCTACGAAACAACCGAAATAAGAAAAGGAACGAAGAATCGAAAAAAAGTGTTAATTGCTATCGTTATACATTGTGATACTTCAGCATTGCAAGAATTAGATTCAAAATCCATATGTCTATTAAAAAGAGAAACAGGAAGAAAATAGTATGGCGGATCGAAAGGAAATCGGAAACAATCGAATATTATGAGTAATATCAGTTGGGCGTATGAATGGAAATAGAAATGAACATACTTAAACGGTTACACGTATGACATCACGTACACCTATCGACAAAGCTCTCATTCGTCGTCGCCATTAACCTAGTAACACGGTGAACGACCGTATCGTACAATCTTTCTTTCGCTTCCTTTACATTTGTTTGCTACACGCCAGTCACGTTGTCTTCTGAAGTTAGATTCTTTGTAATTACAAACTTCCTCTATCGTGATCGCTGTTTCCATTTCCCAGTGGCAATTCGAAGAACGTTTCAAGCACAGAAGCGCTTTGATCATGAACATTATTTTTGCATCGGCTTGTTATGCGAACGTTTTAATGCAATGGTGTTAGACGGTAATGTAATTTGTGTCGGGAATGCTATTTTCTGCGTTATTTGTAATTCTGGAATTCGTTAGGTGCTCGCAACATATTATTAAATGTTGATTGGCGTATCGAGAGGAGTAAAATTTGCGATGTAAAATGATTTCGTTTTATTGATTCTAGTTTCAAGTTAACATAATATTAAGGTTGGTGGTACTTTGAATCAGAAATAATTGTTCTAATATTCTTATTATGAGTTACTACAACGCCAATTGATTGACAGGTATTATGATAATCTTAAAGCATAACGTAATTAGATCTTTCACAAGTTAGCGGCAGTGGTAAATCAAGATGCTCCATCGTCGATATTCCACGGGAATTACAACTTCCTGCGGTCCGCCGAACGCCGAACATAATAGTTTACTTGGATCGGTCGGTGAATTTCCAAGTTCCTCCTAAAGCCATCGACGAGCATAGTTACACATATTCATAGTCAGGTTACGTTTATCCGGCAAAGCAAATAGAAGATCGATACGATTACACGCAAATGTTTGAGAAATCGGTATCGGGCCGTGGTCATAGCTGACAGACGATAAGCTACTAAATAATTCCGTCCACCATTGTGTACACGTGAAAAAATCGCAGAGTTGACTGGATTATTCTATAAATTGTATAAATTGTCCTGGCGAATCGTTAATAAACTATTATCCACTTTATATTTCGCTATTACTAATACCAAATTTTATCCAAATACATTACGTGTATTTTGATTTGAAAAGAATTCCCTACTGAAGGTAAAGATCATATTTGACGTTATGTTTATAAAAATTTCTTTGGATTAATATGATCCTGAAATGAGAACTATGACAGACAATGATCTTTTCGCCATTGAAAATTGACCTTTCAATCTCAAAAGATTATCTATCATTTAATTACTCTTTGTCACACTTTTAGACAACACTAAAAACTGAACAATTTTAAAGCGAGTCCATGTTCCGGTTTCCGGTTTCTAAAATACGCCTGCGTCTTAGCTATCCGTGACTCCGATCGAAGATCGAGCAGCAAAGTCAGCTACGTGGAAAGCCAACCACAAATTCGAAGGAGAAACCAGTCGCTTAAAAAAGAGAAAAGAATTCATATTACGAGGGAGGTTCCTTTCTATGTCGTTTCTCTTCTGCCGTTGAGACTATTTTTCGAACTAGTTCCCGGTGGAACCGAGGATTAGGAAGCCTTAGGTGAGAATGAATTATGAAGCCGCGCGTACAGAACGAAGAAACATCTGTTCATGGTATCCCCGAATCGTATACACTGTTCCTCGATGACCACTGTTCGCTTACAGCACACTGCTCTGTGTACTTACATTCTTCATTAGATTTGTCATCGGTCACGAGCGCCTATAGTTGGGCGCGGCATGATAAACGATCCGAGAATTGACTTTGTACTTTCTTCTTATTTACGCACTCGCGCCCATACACACGACCGTGCATGAATAAAACTGCTTAGATTTATGATTTACGGCGCAGCTCGTTGCGACCTCTTTTTAACAGCAATAGTTTCTCGTTCTTAACGATTCGACAGCCGATTGAAATGTTTCTGCGTAGCAGGTTGAATAGGTTAACCCTCGCATGCGGTTAACGTCCGGCCCATCAAAGATCAGACGCTTGAGAACACTTCGGCTCTTCTTACTATAATAAATACCCCAGGTAATTTCAGCTTTCGACTTATGTTAAAAGAATTGGCAGTATCCTTAGTAGCTAATAATATTGAAATAATATTGAAAGTAAATTATGTAACCTAGTACAAAAATGAACACTAAAGATAAACAAACAAGTACACGATAGTACGTAATTCGAAACATGCAGAAGCATATCCTGGCAAATTATAATGCATGAAAAGTGGAACTCGTAGAGAACGTTGAATAACTCGCCGGGTCAGAAAAGCAGAGCGTCGGAAGGAGCGTTTAGAAAGCAATTTCCCGGACAAAGAATCGGCGATTATCCGAGAGTAATCGCGACATGCCGGTAGTCGGTTGACACCAGGAAGCGTGCCGCTAAACTCCCCCGGTTGCGGTGCAATTGCAATCATCTCGCTGCCTAGCCACTTTCACTGCTGACCTACTGTTACGACGCGACGTCCTGGCTCGTCGGTGACGTGACACGGCACCTTCTACACTCTACACTCTACACTCTACACTCTACACTCTACACGGTGTCTGCTCGCGCGCGCGCGCCCGCGCCAGCGCCTATGCACGAGTATAGACGTACACGCGGCGCACGCACTCATCCTGTGCGTGCGAGAGCGTATGCAATTGCACGCTAAGACCTATTCACGATTTGTTCGCGTGCACGCGCAACCGTTAAGCAAAACGAACCAAGAGAAGAGAAGGTCACAGTACTTTATTTCACGTAACCGATCGATCTTGTTGACGATTGATGAAATTTGAGAAATTTTGAATAATATCCTAATGAACATAGGTCTAAATATCATTGGTTTCAGAGTATTATCATTATTTCTATCCACTCACTGTCTGCTCATTATTATACAAAGAAACCAAAGTTACACCGATAATGTATTTACTAAAGCAAATCTACATACATACATACATGCATATAAAGATGAAAATGAAGAGAGTCTGAAAGAGACATCCCGTTTTTATACTTTGTCTTCCATGTCACGAATCACGAATGCCATGATCCTCATCGTAGCTGCCAGATCACGAAACATTTTGATGAGGAAGACCGATCCTCTGTTCTGCAATATTCTTTACATAAACATCACAGACAAGATGGGACAAAGATAGAGATCACCGCTAAATAAATCAATGATTTTCAGAAGAATCGGAGGGATAAAAACATAGATTTCTATCCTATCGCGAAGAGTCTACTAATAGCGTTCTTCAATTTCAAATATATTCCAAAATGGCTGAAACCGTACTTTCGATATTTCCTGCTTGCAAATATTTTAATATCAATTCCGTCCTTGATGTTTACTTCCAGATCGATTAAAAGAGCGCTAAAGATCAATCTCGGCCATTAATAAATAACTCTAATAGCCATATTTTTTTTAATTTGCCTTAACAATAGAGTTATAGGTATTTTCCGTAATATTAGTTTGAAATGTTCGTCGGTATCAAATGTCTCATCAAATTTTGTCTCTTAAGACCTTTCTAAATTGAATCTTGACAGGATCGAAGAAAAATTGAAGAAATAAAAATGAAGATAGAGAAGCGCTCTCCTTGCGGAGAGAGTTATTCGTGAACGATGTATTCGTTCATATGAACTACTTGATACTGCATTCTTGAACATTGGTAGTTCGCTCTGGATCGCATATCCAAACCATGCAAACGCCCCAAGCAATTGGCGGAATCTTCCCGTGAGTTTTTAGGGGAGAAAGAGAGAACAAAATTGTTAGTACCGATACAGGGACCTTCGTTGATCTCTTGGGACTGGACTGTATAAAACGCAATCTGTTGGCATCTTCAGTGGACAACCAAACTCTTGCCGTTTTTGTTACATTATTATCTTTTACCTGATAAATCTTTTACTAATTATTGCTCTAGTTTTGCGCTACATGCCCTCGACTAACGTTTCACACACTCGAGCTAGCAGGAAAACGCGGAAGAAGAGCGTTGAAGAAGCGGCAGGCCGTTGCCTCGACAGGGCAAGGTGCATGAACCATAGATGGTTACGCAAGCCGCAAAGTCGTCGTGTATCAGACCATACAGGCAGCTCTCGTTCCTGGTGATACCATGATCGCACGCGCAAAATCCATAACTTGTCGTGGTCCTGCGGCGGTGAAAGTCGCCCGAAGTTAATCCGCTAACGACGATTCATTACGCGTCATGAAAATGCAACAGAACATTTAATATAGCTATCGACGTAACATCGTATTATCTGCGTCCATCTTCGAACGACGACGTACAAGTATCGGAAAGATCGTGTTGACATTCTTTCTTTCCGTACACCTTGTAAAAATGGCACGTAAAGGGTAATGATCCTCCCTATGGTAATTTCCTATATAATTATAACATTAGGTATCTTAAAGCATTGACTATTTTTCCTTTCTTCTTCTTCGTTATTATTTTGACATTTCGACAAGATTGGGACATGTTACAAATCACTGACATCCGAATTAACTTAATCCTTTCGAGCGACTTTTCTTTCTGTGCATGCTGTTCGCAGCATATGCTTACGCACTTCATTTAATTCAGTCCTCCAAGCTCGTGTATATATTTTAAGAGTTACCTATCTGTTCAGAAAATCTTCCTGGATTGAAAAGTCCGCAAGCAGCTAAATAAGAAAAGAAGGAGGTCGCGGTGACTGGCAACGCGGTGTCGTTGCACTTCGGAAGCCCTGCAAAGCTTCCAAGCTCGTAAAGCATCGATGGACGCATGTGATTTGCATCGGGCTTTTGGAATTTTTAGAGCACCTTACGCTTGTTTCAATCGAGGAAGAAAACGTGGCTAGTGACTTTCGTCACGCATAAAATGCGAAAACGTTATGATATCGCAAACATGATCATGTATGTATAAAAGATTAATCTTTCTGAAAGCGCGTGAAAGTGAATATAATACAGGGCGAGAGTGAAAATGTTTAATCGGATAGCATCGAATTGGAATAAAATTCATTGTCTAGAAACAGGCAAACGAAGCTGCTCTCTTATCACCGCTGCGGTAGGATTATCTTATTTCTTTTTTCGTTTTTTCTTTTTCTTCCTTTTTTTTTTTTTTTTTTTTTAATGGAACAGTCAGCTGACCGCAACAGCGAGGTCTATTGTCAAGTGCCTCTCTCTTTCTCTCTCTCTCTCTCTCTCTCTCTCTCTTTCTTTCTCTGCCGAGTCTGTTATCCGACAGGAAGGAAAGCGTGGTTGAGATTAAATTCCCTCCATTGGCAAGGTTGTTGCACTACATTCCCGACATTCATAGTCGTTCCATTTAAAGGTTAAGGTTTGCCCAATTTCACGATCAAAGAGAGAGTGAATTAACGCGTTCCATTGCGTATATCTCGGATCCTAGTCGGACACCAGCTCTGAACAAATTTTATTTGATATACAAATAAAAAGTAACAATTTGAACAGATAATGTTTTTTTAGTTTAATCATCGGTTGTAAATAACGTAAATAACATAGCAAGTAATCTAAAATGGTAAATATAAAAGACGCCTCGATCATTTTTTGAATAACCTGAGGCCTGCTTCGGACGAACGGTTTGCGGCAAATCGGCGACGTTGGAAGAACAGAGAAATAAAGTTTTTCTATTTCACAAAGAAAGGATACATGTGTATATGCATGTATCGCCTTGTTCTTTCAACCCGCTGTCGCTGCGGCGATTTGTCGCAAACCGCTCGTCTGCATCGGGTCTAATACGCCTCGATTATCGCACAGCGACCGAGCTACACGATTGGCAAACCAACGCCAAGCTTCAACATCCTCGAAACAATGTTCCAATTATTCTCTCTTCGGTGGCAGGAGGAATCACCCGGCGCGACACGGCAGCTACGGCCGAAGCATAAGAGGCGCGTTTCCTCTTTCCTTTCAGGTAGGGTCCGTGAGCTTCAGAGCGAACAGCCCTGACACTCGGCGGAAAGACGGTAACGTTCGGCTCCTTTTTTAAGCCGGTCGCTTTTTCTCGCCGTTTGCTTCGGCTTTTAATAACTCCCACGAGTAAAAACGGCCCCTCCAGTGTGACCGCGTGGATACACGAGGTGGATACGTCTGTATGTATAACCACCGCCACCAGTCAATGACCCTGCTTTTAATGCCGAATACTCATTTGCTCCTCGCATCGAGACGAAACTCAGCCTGTTACCATTGCGGTACTTGCTGCTCATCGCGCGATTCTTTTCCGTGAATTTTCGTACGCATCGACGTCGTTCACTGTTGACAGCGCTAAACGTCTCCGAGATTTTACAGTACAAGTTATTACGAGTATTAGAGATAAAAGCGATATAACAAAGCAGTTTGAATGTTCAATGGATATATGAATTCTTAACTGTCCGTAAAATGATAAAGCGAGCAAAATCTATTCGCCAAGTTTTCCTAAATCTTGTCACATGTAAAATCAGGTTGACGATACATAAACGATACATGATAAGGTTCGCAACATAAACATATAGCACAAATTTACAAACAGGAATTAAAATATGAACAAAATGGAAGTTAACTTCAGTGCCCAATATGTTAATAGGTTAATATACCTGCTATTGTCCATTTACCTCCCTTACATCAGCCACGATCGCCGATGCTCCCTTTATCACCAAGTTGTCCATGAAATGCACGGTGTCGGCCCGTATCGAACGACCCCACGGAAATTTTCGTTTCGCCCGATCGGCAGCCGCGCAGCAGTTGGCCCGCAGTCGGTTCCTCGACTCGTAAATTCTATTACGTCCCATTCAGGCAGCGCGTGCGTTTCGCGTGCGTCGCCGCATGTTTTCGCGCGTCGAGACCCTGTCTCGAGATACGCGCACGAATACACGCGGACCAGAGTTGCATTTCGATGTATTTTTATGCCCGAGTCATCGCTCCCACGGTGTAATTTTATCCGGCGTGAATGATATGCAACGTTCCGCAGTGCGATCGCGGACACGAGAGAACACGTCGATCGAGGAAGAGACGAAAGTGACGAGCGTAACAGCGATTTCGTCAGGCTCGCGAGTTCATACGAGGGTTTAGCGTTTCACTGATCGAAAACATTTAAGTTGGCTCCTGTAATTACTTTTCTTATTATATATTTTTATATTCTTATTAGTAGTATGTAGTAGTGGGTAATACAATACGGCGTGCTACAACCTACATATATAATTAGTATTGGAATTTTATTTGTTGTGAAAATCTCTTCGTTCTGACATACGCTAACCTCTGTACGTGTTCTGAGGGTTACTGTATAAATGTATTAACATTTATGTTTATTTAGTTTAGTATTTACGCAGTAACATTTAGTAAAAACCGATGCCAGAAATGACATTATCCTACTCTATTCAACTTTGTTATCTCTATAATGATACAAAAACGTGCACGTAATGCCATTTTGACAACCGGTCTTGTAGATCACATCAGAAGTTTCCAAAATTACATCCGTATATTTAAGATGCCTAACGCCCACACATTCTATAATAAGGAAGAAGCAGATAGAGATAACAAATGCCTTATCACGCTGACTGTCTTTCGTTTGTCAAACGATACGAATATTTATCTGTATTTATGACAGATAACTTCTCGTTGGAGAAAGTGTATCAGGGTCGGTGACCTCGTGGTTATATAAGGTCTGAACGTCACCCGTCTCATTCATCGCTTCTTTATTATTAATGAAATATAAATCGATATACGCCTACGCTTGCCGTGTAAATAGACCGACAGCGGCGTGGATTGGAAAAGAAAATAGTAATTTACGAATTACAGAAACCCTGAGATCGCAGTGTCTGATGCTTCTTCAAAAGATCAAATGTCTCAAAAGGAAAGTGCAACGGATAAAGAAGAGAATCGCAATTAAAAGATTATTTATATGTACAAGGCCAACGAGAAAATATTAACACTCTACGACAGATATCGCGAATATTAGTTAATTGGACGCGAGACTAACGTTTTCCCTTCTTCTCCGGTATCTTTATAACATTAAGGAAAATTGTTATTTAATATTTATTAGCGTTCCTGGCTAAGTTCCGATGACCGAGTTCGAAGAAACGAATCGCAGGTGACAGACTAGGAGGAGTGTACGGCGACCGCGCATTTCAAACGGCTAGCACGCTTTTATCCTCCATTTCGAACGGATCCCCCTCTTCTCTCTTTTTTTTTGTTTCTCTTTCCTACGCTCACATAAAACTAATTTAGCTACCGAGACGATGACTGCGAAAAAAGAACTGCCGCGATTGGTTCTCTTCCTGAGCCGAAATTGCGGCGGTAAACCTCGTGTTTTAATGCGGTGAACTTCGCATCGAGTTTTTCAACATCACACAGACAACATTCCCAGAGCCGAAAATGACACCGATGAAACAAAGGATAGCTGTATTTTTCGACTGTTTTATTCTTCTGTCTCATTTCCCTGTAATAGTATATCGATTGTACTTTATAAATACAGTTATTAACTATGAAAGCTCAAAGGTTCCTCTTAAATCGCGGTTCTCAATAATGTATTTAACATATCTATGTATTGCCGCCCGTTAGGACCGAATTTTCCATATTTCTTGGTCTCCGTATCATTTTGCAAGACCGTCGGAAAATAAAGGGCAAGAAGAAGAGGTAATTCCTTTCCCTAAACGCCAAACATTAAGAACTTCCTAAGCTCAAAACAAAACTTGCACGGTAGAAAGTTAACGGACTCGGGGAAAAACCTGTGCTCCTCGTTAACTATTGCGTCGCCAAACTTCACATCTCTCGGTCACGTTTCGTATCGAACATCGTACTCGAGTCATTTCGGAGAGTCGTTTCACAGAAAATTATTTCGACGCTGGGTGTTAGAGCTATTCAAGACCTCGATACTTCCGTCAAAGCCACTTAACGCAGCTCGTTGACTTCATTAATCGTTACATTAAAGCGTGCGACGAAAATAGAAGTCTGAAGAAAAGAGTTTGTCTTCGGCGTTCTACGACATGGACTTTAGAATCGTCATATGTACTTCAAACGTTACAACAGCGCATTCGAGTAAACAGTCATAAACAACGCTACAATCTTGAGTTACTCAATCGTCTGTTAAACTTAAGTACGTGAACTGTCATCTTTTCGATCCTGATGCGTACCTCGAATTTTTATAAACATAAAATCATACATATCAACGATTGTTTCATACTTTTCTTAAATTTGGCTAATCCGTGCGCAAAGGATTGAAAGAATGTAACAACAGAAACGATAATTCCCTGATGAAAAGAAAGGAAGAAAGGACCTTCTACTTTGAAGCGAACGATTCCATTGGACGACGCGCGTAGAATTCAGACTAGCAAGGTGTCCTCCAACTGGTAAGCGCATCGTCCACGGGGAGAAAGTTTATTGCAGTGGCAGTGTTAACTTACGCGATCTAGCCAACAAACAGACGATGGAACCAGCTAGGTTCCAAGCCTAGGATAAAATTAGCCAGGATTGGATCTCGCTCGAAGTTATGCTCGGCCAGTTATGAGAACGGTTGTGCAACGTAGTTACAACCGCGCGTCGAGAACGGAGAACTCTTCCGAGATACGAAAAATGAAACGAGATCTATCGGCCACGCGCGGCCACCGATGCGACGCGACGCGACGTTCTCCTTCCTTCCTTCGGTCGTTCGATATTTCCGCGGTGTCAACGATGTATTGCACGCTGTTGATGGCTGATCTGGCCGCAGGAAAAATCTTCAAGAGAGGAACGGTGAAGATCGAAGGGTAGGAAAGCGCGATGAATCTGATACAAATAACAGATAAATCAAGTATTTAATACGCTTTAATCGAAAGTGACAAGAAAAAACTGTTCATTAATGTTTATTTAATATTCGACGTGTGTATAAAAAGCATTTAATTTGGAACATCTACGAACACGTTTTCACCATTTATGTTCAAAATAACCCGTCGGAGTAGGTACTAATAGCCGTCAATAATAAATTAAAAGCGGCAGACAACGTTGAACGCGATTTCCGTGTTAATTAGTGATGGAAATGATGCCCAGTCAAGTGGTGTCAATAGTTTCGATGAAAGTATTCATATTTTGCAAATATCCAGGAATCCGGCGATATTGATCGCCGGATTCGATTACACGACGTTCAATTACGTTAGGTATTTTGAAAATTATATCAAACATTTTTTATCTTTTACATCATCATAATTATTTTTTCGATAAGGAATCGTCTCCTGCTCGCTTACAGAATAGTTTCAGTGTACTATGAAACTGCTTAGATGTTCGTTCCTCGATGCCCTGTGCGTTCACAATCGTCAGACGCAAATGCAAACGCAAGAAACATCACTCGGATATCGCACCTGTTAACCCAGTTAATTGCTTCAGCTCGCGTAGCTTGCGTAAGCATTGTTATACGGAGAGATTCGACGCAATGATACCAGGCGATTTTTAGTAGTAGATGCAAGGGATCGCGCGGACCGCTGATTATAACGCGGGAATATTCTTGGATTGTTCGAAGGTGATCAACGTCGTAGATAAATCGTAGAGAGTGATTTCGTTGCGGTTGTACGGATCCGTGACTAATGTCACGGTCGATGAGACTGCGCCCTTTCGTTTGCCGCGCCAACAATTGTTTAAAGATCATGGTTCAGAGAAATCGTGTTTTACGGATCAGCCATAATTTCATTCGATAAACAGCTAGATAAAGAACCATTTAGGGACAGATGCTCAGAGTAATATCCGTTCTTTATACGCAAGCAGTATGTAGGATGTCCCAAAATCGTAATACAAATATTTAAATAATACATAAGCTCGATCTTTTCGAAAACGGCGTTCTATAATAATAGATTTCGATTTTACCCACAACGATTTAAAAAAACACACTGTATAGAACAGAATGCTGTTTATACGAACCCGTTGAAAGACAAAACGGTTGATCGACAATTTATGATCTCGTATTGATCACTTCTCAGCCTGATGGCCACGATCAAAGTGTAATCACAGTCCTCCGACGAACGTGCAATCTCGTACAAAGAGGTAGGTGGCGGCATCGAAATGTCTTGAACGACGAAACGAAATTGAGCCGTGGAAGAAAACACGTCTAATGAACACAGATCTTCGAGGCACAGAAAAATTCTCGTCGACACGAACAGGACGAATATCCAGTGACAGAAGCAAGACGAGCGAGTGAGTTATGGCCTGCTTTTAGATCGCGAGGATCTCTCTGGAGAGATCCGAATCGAGGTTTAGAAAGTGAGACGAGCTCGAGTCGTCTGATTCTTACCGATCCCGAGGTTTGTTGAATCGCTATGAAAAGCGAATGCAATTATTCGCGAATCACTGCGACGTACGATACGAAAATCCAAATTGCGTATTTTGTACGTGTAATGTGCATGGTAAGAGGAAAACTAAAATACATGGCAAACTTGAAAGTTTATAATTAAGGATTATAATTGCAACACCGAACTACTTAAAAAACTTCCTGTTATACCGAAAACCTACAATTATTGTTTCAGATACCGTGCGCAAAAAAAAGAAAGAAATATGTAAAACAAGTAGTATTTGCAAAAATAAGGGAAAAGAAGGGAAAGGGAGAAGGAAATATCTGTGAGGAAACAGTCGTTGTTTAGGCTACGTGCAGAGCGTTTGAAACATTAGCATCGAGCGTTCGAGGCTCCATTCAGCAAGGCTTGTCCGTGATCGTCCGCAACCAATAGCGAAATGGAAGCGAGAGTCGCGGTGAGGAGTTGCTCGAAAGAGGTGAAAGTCCATAGGCACACCATGAGCGACGTGTACCGCCATTCAGCCCGTGGCCCAGTCGTTGACTAGTGAACGGTCTGTGAACGAGTCGATGAGTCCAGTCGCGGCTGGACTCGCTACACTGGCTCTCGAAACGGCGCGTCGTAGACGAAGATTCCGCTAACTTACTCATCGTACCGCTAGTCCACGCTTATTCCGCGTCTGTGCGCGCCACGTCTGCGCTGTCAGACCACCATGCTGACCGTTGCCGCTCCGTGACTTGCTACGTGACTTCCTGGTTTTCCCTTTCCGCCTCGTGACTCATTCGCGTCAAGATCAGAACAACGTGGGTCCAGTATACACAAATTGATATACGCGTTCATGAGTTATCAAACATCCAAATTTCTAGTTTTTGGCGAGACAAAGCGGGAAAAGATGATCAGATAGAAGACTGCTTATCGATGTTAATTTCAATATCATATTTCTAAACCATAATTTCCGTATCATCTATAATCTAATTCATAATTAGATTATTTTCAAATCAAATTAGAGATTGGTTTTTTGTTGTAGAAGACGATAGCATACTTTAACGTTATCGCTGCGACCGTCAGCGACACATTATTGTAACGCTCGTCCACAACAGTCCACTACAGTTCTACAATAACGAGGAGCGAGTCTTACGCTTATGATCCGTGCGGAAAATGAAAACGTCTATATATATATATATATATATTAATGTGTGTGTGTGTGTGTGTATACATGCGCGCGCGTGTCTGTGAACTCAGTCAAAAAAGCGCGCGTGCAGAACAATGAGTTAGTCAGCTCAGTCTGTTAACATCCGTCGCCAAAGCCATTCTAAGAAATTATACTTTGTTATATCCAAAGTCTGACTTTTGTTCACCCACTATCCCCGCATAGTCGACATTGAAATGTCTAACATTTACTGATAATAACGATAAATTATTACAATATTAAAGGCTGATAAAAATATTATTGACTTTACTTTGACAAACTTAAACTTTAATTCCTACGTCATAGTCAAGATAAAACTTCAATTTCTAAACATCTGATCATTTTTCACAACACGAAGGAAATACAACACTCAACGAATGATAACTCTACAGCGCCATAATAGTTCAAGGAACTGAAAGATCGCGAGGCAATCCGATCCAACCGCAGATACCGCTATAGTTACTCACAGTACCGCTAGTCCAAGGTTATTCGCATCCCGCGTGGAGCAAGCTGGATCATTATGGTGTCCCATGTTCCGCAAGTACCCCGTTTTCCCTTTTACCATCCTCCCCTCGCTCGTGGGATCCCACGAGGGTGAAAGTGAGATCGACGCCTTATTGAAACCGGGAAAGTGACACACTGTTTTAGTCTTCTCTCTTCTCTCTTCTCCTCGCCTTGTTTCCTTTTTTCTTTTTTCTTTTTTTTTTCCTAACTTACGAACTTACGTACATCACGTTCAATAGCTCATGCTGCGAAAGGGCAAGAAAGAGTGGGCGATGAACCACCGACGATACCACGTAATCAAAAGTTACGAATTATGAAGCACGCATAATGCACGATCGGGTCTACTGTAACATTCATGCAAATCCGCATAAGGCTCCTCTGCGCTTATATATATATATGTATGTATATATCCATTTCGCGTGTTCAATCAAATTTTCACGATTGTAAATTTCAATATAAACGTAACAATACATCGGTTCAACTGAATCGCTAAAACACGAGGATATGGTTTGTTTCGAATTTTGTCTTTGGAAGTGGTATTAACCGAAATCGAATTACGTTTCGATGTAGACTGAATTCAGTTAATCCCATAACACCCATTGAGTCAATTTCGAAGCAATCGAATCTTAAAAGATAACCATTTACACTCAATGTAATTTAAACATGATCTTGTGGATAATTAATATATCTAAAGAATGCGTTACACAAAATGAAATATTTAAAACAATTGACCATATTATTCTTCCTCAAATTGAAAAACATCTTTTTCTTAACATATGTATATTCTTCACTTTTAATATTCTTTAAATATATATTATATCCAATCGTACTTCATATATTATGTGTGTGGTATTTTGATTTTATCGTTTCAAACGTTATTTGTTTCCGAGTAATGCAGAAACTGTTACAAGCAAGTTTAATGTCGTACCGCTTTCAATAGTTCGTAGAATGAACAACAGCATGTCTGCCTATTAAACGCGAACGATTTTTTCCTTTATACAGATTTCTTTTAAAGACATGAAGTTTACCTTGAGCTTTTCAAACCGTACCCCGCGTTTCCGTCTCGATCGTTAAATGATATCTCCGATCAAGAGATACGTAATTGCGCGAATATTTGCATCGTTTGCGCAAGGTAAACTATCAATTGTGTTCTAGAGTGTTTTTAAACAAGATCTGCTTCAAACATAAAGCGTTGCAAATGCAACGATTAAGAACGTGGATATCGATAATACCGATATCTATTTCTTTTCAAATAAAAATCTATTAACAAAATTATAACTCAAGGAGAGAACCGTATGTCCCCTTAAAAAAGAATGCAGTCTTACGTCCGCTAACTTGTAATAGTTTTACGAAACGCGTGTCAATTATTTCTTATTCACCTTTCTTCCACATCTCAATTCCTCGATTCGTATTATCGATTTTGTCCTTGTACATATATCCGCAATACTGATCAGTCGCGAAACAAAGAGGACTTGGTAACATTCTATTGAGAAATCCATTTCGTCGTGGTAAAAGTTGAATAAACGAAATCTCGTTCCAGCGCCACTGATTCCTCGTCGCACTATCGTGCATGATGTTGGTCAACGAAATTGCGCGACGATAGATCGAGTACTATAGTGAGGGCATGGGAAGGTCCTAAGCGCGGTATATCGACGACGCCCCGTGAGGGTGAAGTCCTTCAAGGGTTCTCGAAGACGAATTGACGGATAGGGACGTGCATTCCTGCAGGCAATTCCACAGCAGATGGAGTCGGCAGCAGGAAAAGCGGGCGAACACGAAACACCATGGGGTAGGAAGCCGGGCGAAAGTGTTTTCACACGCGGGAGGTCCTAAAAGCTTAAAAAAGAATGGCCAAACTCAACCACAGAAATATGTATTCTCGATTTCCATTAGACGTTTTCTAGATTTATAATAATTTGTGTAATCGGAAAGCGAGACTTGTATTCAATTTTATATATTAAAGTTTGAAATACACGAGTTAAATTTAATCGAGTAAATTAGAATTTGATAATTTAGTACACATTTTGATATTGGGATGGTGTATGAAAAGTAGGAAAACAGAAATTGGAAATTCTCGTATAGAAAATCTTTGGAGATCGAATATTAAAAGTTTTATGAATGGAAATATAATATTCTTGTCTGTAAAAAAAAAAAAAAAAAAGAAAAAAAAACGACCATTTTTAAATCTAGTATTCATTATATTTTCTTTGAAAAATGAGTTACACTTCGTCATTTAATATTAACCCTTCGTATTGGACTGGCTCGAAACAAGTAATCATTCATTTCGCGTAATACACATTCAAATTTAGTTATCTATCTTATATACGTTAATAATGTCTTACACGTAATAATCAGACTGCGGATTTTTATGCAAACTCACATTTGTACGAGTGTAATTAAAAATATGAAATCTAGATAGAAAATTGTTCTACCTGCTATAAACATTGGACAGAACATCATTCCCTGAATATTGCATATATTTTTACAAGTTCTTTGCGCTCTACGCATTTTTGCACTTTCAGAATTCTCATAAATCCATAAAAGTTTTCGATCTAAGAGCACCGTATCTATATAGACGTTTCTTGTACCGCTCGTATATCCTCTTTCATTAAATTTATATTAAACGTACGGTCACTATATCTACGTTTACAAGGACTAAGCGAATTCACCCTCATTAACGTTCAATAGGTGCTAAGAAAGAATCTTTGATTCAGAAACGTCCTAATTAGTGGATCAATTTTTCACACAATATTAGCCCTGACAATAAGAAATATCCCGATGAAAGTAAAAAGAAGCCACATGTTTCAAGAGTTTTTTCAATGAAACGAAGCATCATTTGTCCTTTGGAATACGAACCAGCACGAAACAACAATCATGAACGCGAATTCGCGCAACAATAACGGAATTAATGGACGAAATAATCATCCTTAATTCGAATATTGATTCCGGGAAGTTGTTTCTCACGATTGGCAGACGTCGATAGCGAGCGTAGCGAATCGCCTATTACTGCCTCGCTGTGTTCCAATCGCGATAATGGCCAACGCAATAAGACCACCGTCCTGCGCTTTTGATTCCTTCGAGATGGGCTTGGATTCGATTAACGGGAAGATATAATTGGTAGAATAAAGAATCTGATCCGGCAAGAACGAAACAAAGAATTACAACAAAATTTAAAGAACGATTCGATCGAAGTGTGGTGATTTTGCGTTGAAAAGCAATTATAAAACGGTAGAATTAAAGTGTTCGGGCTTTCAATTTTTGTCTGCTTAAATTAAATGTCCATTGACATATGATATATTTGAAAGGGGAAAAGAAAACATAAACATAAAATGTGTAAAACGTTTAGTGTTTGAAAGTGCAATGTTCATAAAATTAAAAGTCTTTGCGTTTCGTAAATATAAAGATATTTCAAACTCGACTACTTTTAAAATAATAGTTTTTAAATAGATAAATGATGTTACACGTGTCGAAAATGTCGAATAATTTGATTATAATAATAAAGTATATATTTATACTATTTATAACTCTGGAATGTCGAAAATTTGCAACAATAATAATTAAATAAAAATTAAAACATTTTATCATTATAATAATGACTTGTTAGATGTAGTTCGTTGTTTAATATATGCTTCAGTAAATATTTAAAATTGTATAATTTGCAGAACTTCAAAAATGGATTTGGTGCATTACGGGCTACATAACATACAGAAATCACTATTTTCTGACAGTATCTTCTTTCATACTGAAACACAAGGCACATTTCATGTTACTCTTTTATGAATTAAAATGAGTTTCACATAGTGGTATTATTTTGAATTAGATGCACAAATATATCTCTCACTTAAAGAAGCTTTGTTTCATAATCCTTCTAAAAACTGATAGTAACCGATACTTTATTTACTTCGTAAAGGGCAGATGACTATCATATAGTACATATTTGCTATATACATAGAAAGTTTCTGAATTACTTGGGTTAATTACAACCATGTTCCATTGATATTTTCGAAATTAGTACCTAAATATATTGCACCGTAAAATTTTGTTTAGCCTGAAGAAATCAGCAACTTGTAAATTAATGAATAAATGAGCGTCAGTTAAACTATATTCATCTTTTATTTCATATAGGGAATGCTACAAACATCTATACAAAAATGTCAACATTTCAATGTCAAAATGCTGTTACTTAAATGTCATAGTTTAACGAGAAATATATACATACTATCGCTTCAAAGGAACTCAACCACAATCCGAACGCTATGTTCTGCGGTTAAACATCCAGCTTTACAACGATTCTGTTCGTCAAAACGTTTCGAGCTCTTCCTGGTGTCGCAAGCTTCATCTACATTTCATTTTATACGACCTATTGGCCAACCGGCCGATGCTCAAACGGTACTTCTGATATTTAGTCTGCACGAGTTTCGCAACGCCGCGCGATGCCGGGGCATCGGTATACACGGTTGCCTAGTACCGAATCGAATTAATCGCCAGCGAACCGATTCTTTTCGGCCGCGAACAACCCCTCCGGGACGATTCATCGTTCCATCGTTCAGGAATTCGTTTAATAAACGAAACGCGTTCAACCACTATGAGGATAACAAGCACGAATTCTTCCACGGTAAAGGAAACGTTACAAATCTCTAGTTCTAATTAGACAATTTGTTTTGCATTGGCAAAAGATTGTGTGATCAATACGACTATAATTGGAACTCACATCCTGTCAAATCCATAGGTCCGTATTGTTCTACGAAGTATTTATACGCGAGATAATGGTTCGAAGAAGAGAAGACCTAACTTATTTTATAGGTCAGAGAAGAAGGATAAACTTGCTTTTCTGAATCGTCACGATAGCCATGTTTCTTCGTCCTAAACGAAAATTATGAATTAAATCATGAGAAAACGAAACGAATTGGGAAATGTAATATGTATATATTAACATGTTCCCTGTTACGGCGCTTTATCCAGCAGGCAGCGATCCATTCACCCGATTAAAATTAATTGTAGCAATAATGGTGACCTTGTAGCCGACGAGTCTGCATACCGTTCGAAATAAACGGCCTTTCATTAAAAGGGTGATCGGAGGGAAGGAAACGTATCACTTGATGACGAGCAACTTTCTTTCACGAACCTGCGTGATATACCATTTTTTTTTTACGGTAAGAGAAAATAATTGGAATAGACATTAATGCGGAATATTATATTCGTACTACAAATAAAATATGTCGGTATCGTGAGAATTTGTACGTTTCTTCCCTACAAAATATTTATTACACAGATAAAGGAACGTACTTGTGTACTTTGCTTAATCAAGAGCTAAAGAAGAGTTTGAAATTTGAAATTATCGCCTATAAAATTAATTCAGATAGTCGCGACACAAAAGCTCACCCCTAAAACCTATTTTCTTTCATTACCAACATCCGTTACGAAAAAAAACAAAACCTTCTCCATCCCTTTCGATATACCATCCATCCGCCTCTACCCACATTCAACAAAGCAACCCAAGTAACAGTTTACTTCGATTCATAAAATCAGCCGTGTCGGTACCGTATCCTATGACACTATTCGCCACCCCTTGACAGCTCGAAATAACAAGCTCGTCATCATTGTCAACAAACCATGCTGTTCCATCGTTCTTTTCCTGCAGCAAACGAGTCATCGTGATTTCCCTTGAAAATGGGAAGATGAGCCGAACCGCTATATAGTAGCATGCTGTGTGAGGGTTTGTTTTCGTCGAGGCACGAAGGCAATGGCGTAGCCGTGTGCAAGTAAGCCGATTACATATGCGGTCTTGATCAGAGAGAGGACGAGAGGCGCGTCGCAAGAACACTGTCAGTGCGGGGGCGCTACTCGCGCGGTCGTGTCGACCGCGGGTGTCGGCGAGGAATAGTCGACCAGAGCAGGAAGGGATAACGAGCGCGTGGTCGAGGTGGGAGAGCGCCAGGCGGTAAAGTGGGGGTTGTTCGGTGGCAGTGGTGGCAGCAACGGCGTGCTCGGTGTCATTGCCTCGACGCTCGGGGCGGCCAGTGACTCCATCACTGACCTAGTGCCGAGGATGGCCGATCGGAGGCGGAAACGGCCGAGCCAGAGGCCGTCGACCTCGGCCGGCCTCCAGCGCGACACACACCGATCCTATGAGTAGCGCCCCGCGACCGTACACATTGCGCCTTGTCCTTCTCTTTCTGTGTCCCCTCCCTATTCCCTACGGCTCGTCTGCACATCTCAACGCTCTATCGTTCTCCGCGTTTTCTCTTTCTCTGTCTCTGTCTCCAACGTGGCCGTCTACCCCGCTCGATCCGCTTCGATCTCCGTTTCGCCGCATCTCTTTCTCCAAGCTTCTCCGGGAGCTTTCCATCTCTTGTGCTAGCCGCCCATTATGTATACAGCGTACACAGGCCGGCTGCTGCTGTCCGGTCGCTCCTGAAAACCGCGGAAATGCGCGAGTTACGGTTATGCATGAGTTTTGTAACCGCGCGAGGAGGAAGAGAGGAGGAGTGGCGTGGCGTGGTGTGGTGTGGTGTGGTGTGGTGTGGCGTGGTGTGCACCACGCGAGGCTATGCCGCATGCCGCGCCGCGACGCAGGGGCGAAGGAGGCAGAAGGGCGGTCTTTTTCCATTGCAGGCTCACGCACGCGGGCCTAGAAAAACGATCCCTCGCGTCGACGTGAAAACGAAATCCAGCCGTGTTGGTTTCGAGCCTGTTCTCCTCGGCGCACATTGACGAACGACCGGTAGACGTATCGGTTTTATGACGGGGAATCTGGCAATTTCACCGTAGCAGAGAGCTCACTGTTTTCGATGATGGAATTTCAAAGGCAGTTTAGCACGGTATAGTACACGCTGAATGGATCGACAAGGGGAATGCGGGACGTACGGACGGTCGGTTCGTGTTCGATGGATAGGGCACAGCTCACGAAGTATCGTTACTTATTTCGATAGCCGTGCAAGCGTCGTGACTATGGCTATGGATGTCCTATTCTCCACAATCGTCCGCTGCACAATCGTTCGTTCATTCGTTCCATCGATCGATCGACTTCGACATCTTTCACTTCAATTTTTCGTTGCATCATCGTTGCTGCGAGATTCTGTTCCATCTGAACGTTTCCCGTTAATTGCTCATGTGTGCCAATATCTTTTATTCCTTAACGCATTAATAGATGAATAATATATCTGTTAAACATAATTTAATGAAAAGATCTAACTCCCTACAAGTACATATCGCACGAAAAATTGATTACGATCTCTATCTTAATTTGAAATCTATAGATTACTGTAATAAGCAGTTACTATAAATTACAAACAGATCGTTTATCGATATAGAGCTGTACCAATTTATTAATATAAGTTACAAGTTACAAACGATTAACAAAACCTTAGGGAATTAATGATGTCAACCTATGTGGACACATAATAACTCATCATGCATGTCAAGAACAACCTTTCGATTACATCTTCGTCTCGTTCCATTTTTCTCTGACGAAATACACGAGTAGAAGACGCCTCTATGAGCCAACACATCCGGAACACCTTGCATGCACGAGCGAGACAGATGTACCCGTGGTTCGTGACAAATACAATGGGATTGTAAATCAAGTTGGGTAGTCGACCAACTATCGAAGGAAATATCGCTGTCGCGCCTATGAATCATTACGAGTACGACCAGGTAGGTATATTATCGAGAATAATCATGCATGAAAAGAAAGAAAAAAGCGGAAACGCTAAAAAAGAGGTCGAATAATTGTTGCGATACGTCTGTTCTAAAGTTCCGAACGAAACAACCAAAAAAAAATCTATTCCATTGGCTGGCGAATGAAAGCACAAGCCGCCCGAACTAATTGTTGTCGCAATGAACAACGCGAGCTAAGGAAGTTGTATACAAACTGGCCGTAGCTGTTGTATATGTATGAAATACGGTCACGCCCAGCAATTTGACAGTTTCTATCGATAGTCTTTATTCTTCGTACAGTTTCAGAGAAAAAGAAATATCTTTCCGCTAGTGGAAATAACGAACACGCAAATTCTGTGGAAATTAAACTGGATTTCAAAGGCGATGGAATCCTTTTCATCGATCGAAATAATTTTATCCGTTCGATTCGATTGCGTTCGCAAACTATTTCTAGTATTTCCCGGTAATTAAAATTATTAACATACGTTCATGGACAAGCGTGAATAATTTTACGGATATCTGAAAACGAATGTTTCGTGGGAACAATTTAAATGTTATTATGTACACTATATATATATATATATATATATATATATATATATATATATATATATAGCATATATATATGGCATGTACGTACGTGCTTTATTTATAGATTGTTACAAAAATGTTTTCAAATTCCCGTGACTTTTTATTTGCTTGCCATATTTATATTTCACAGGTGTGTATATTTTCATATTAATTTGAAGTGTTAATGTATAAAATATTTAATGTATAGAATATATTCAATCGGTAAAGAAATATTTAATTTATGGGATGAAAGTATTCCTTGTATTATTAGTAGAATAATTGATCGTTTTTGCGTATAAGGTGAAAAAGAGTGAGGTGCATGGGGAAAGGAAAACGAAAGAAAGAGAGACGAAGAGAGAAAAGCGGGACAGGTACGGATATGGCGCGCCACGTGCACCGAGATTCGCACGTTCCTAACCTACCCTATTCGTTAACCTGACCCATGTCGCGATTCCTCCGTAGGTCGATTCCCATCGAGCGCGAATTAACCTACATAGGCATAGGCATTTCTGCGGGCACGAACCATAGGTTTCCGTCGATACAAAATTAACCAGCGCTCACCCTTCCGGTGCAACGAACCTTTCCACTCGATACGCAATCTCTCTTCCCTTATTGATATCATCGTTTCTTTCTCTCCTGCCCCCCCCCCTCCTTCTCACCATCCTCTCTCTTTCACAGAATTTCTCTTCCCGTAATTCTTTCCCTTTTTTCAGAATTTCTGTCCCCATAACCCTCTCTTTCGAAAGAAGAAAGTGATCGTTCCGGAGTATTTTCTCAAGCAATTTCAAAGGGAGTGGTTAACACTAATCACTGGATAGTCCATTGAGTTTCAGACATTCGGTCGGAACTAATAAACGAAAATAGTTTCATAATTTCATATGGAATTTGGAACGTTTGTGAAGTTAAATGGAAACATTTGAATGTAATGTATAGTCTTGCAAAAAGAAAATCCTCTCTGACTGAGAAGCAGAGGTGTCATTTTGCTTGGAAAATGAATAACGCTTGATGAACATTCCACTTCGCGACATCCTTTCGTTCCATTTCGCGCGCGACGCCCTTTTGCAGACGAAACGGGAGTCGGATAGAAATGTAACCAGATGAATGTCTGCGACGTTTTACTGAAGAATTTCGGCCAAGTATATATTTTACCTTCCAATCCGGTCATGTCCACTCGCTTTTGTATTCGTTGCACCGGATTTCGGAGGGGATCAGCCTCGTCGCCCTACATTTTCAAATTCCGATGCGTGCACATCAAAATTTATAGATTGCAGCACTTGAGAGTTATCTCCAGTCGAATACATGATTATTCCATTTTTTTTAATAAATGCTACTAATTTTTTAAATTACACTAACAACGCTTTGAACACTTACTAATAATTATTACTGACTAATAATAATTATAACAATTATAATTGTTACTCCGAACTAAATTAATTCGTTAAAGTTATAAAATTATGTATCAAGGACCGGAGTAAACTGTATAAAATTGAAAAGGTACAGGTTAAGATCTTAAGAAGAACGTTAAGACCTTCCCAATGTATAAAATTATCTCTGCCGACGACTCGTAGATATATTTATCAAAAATCCTAGAATGTGTACTTTAATATGCCGTGAATGAAACTAGCTGTAGTCGTTGAGAACAAATTGCCGAAGGAATCTACTCGCGCGCAGACAATGACTTCACGTAGAGTAAATCGCGGATTCCTTTTCTTTCGCGGAGGAAGGGAAACGCTCTCGAGCACGCGAAAATGAGAACGAGTCGCGGTAAGGGACAGTGAAGCAGTGAAACTCGATCCGCAAGCTTAGAGGTCGTTTCTATCTGCTTCCTTTCCTTTCTACCGCAAGAGTAAAGTTCCATTCTGTAACTAGCAACGGTACATTAGACTCGCGAACAATCTTTCTTCGCGTTTCTCAGATAATGATATCGTTGGTATCGAACGAACGAATTCTTACCTACGAATATCAATCCCTGTTAAGTTACAAAAATATTAAAACGTTTTACTCTGGATACTTGGAAATTATGTGTTTGCAGATTTTGTTAGACTATGATTTACCAGATAATCTAGCCCATACAAAATCGATAGAATAGTACCGATAGACAGATCATATAACTTGTAACGTAACAGTACAGCTAGTATCGCTAACGAAATCTGATAAAGTTACCAATAGACACCGGTAAATTGTTCCCATTAATGATTGTCCCGATTCCTAACAATATACGAAATAACACAATAATAGACAAATGAAAGGTTTCAAAGAACGTGGACATATAGGTATGTATGTAAGTAATCTGCAACTCGGAAGGCATTACAGAAAGTTAATAAAAAACGACGATCGATCCCACAAACGCCTGATTGCTTTTGAAAGCTTCTTCCAAGAAAAGAATAGGGTACCGATCTTTTCACTTCGTCGATCGGGAACGTAGTGAAAAATCGAAGGGATCGATGCCGAGAATCAATATTAACGGCATATGGCGTACATGGTGCAACTTACATTTTTGGCTCGTCGATGATCGGCCATCAACGTGAGCGGCAGGTGTTAGCGTAGCCTCTTTTCCCCACCTGTGCGGTGTTCCGGAAGTACGAGCGTGGACGACACCGGGCCGGTCGCGATCGCGGCCGCCTTCAGCTACTCCCCAACTCGTCGCACCTGCGTGTCATTCTCCGTCACGGATTATCTGCCTTGTAGTATCGGACCTGTCGTCGAGTAAGCCACAGCCCAGCGGGTTCGCTAGCCAGGAAAATCGTAATGTCGATCACTTTCACTGAGCGCCGCGCGTTCCCTTCCGTGTCACAATCACGAGACGACTAGGGGCGGAAGGGAAGGGGGCCGAGAAACGATGAGAAGAGGAACACAGAAACGGGCGGCGATACGGCGAGGTACACAAGTGAAAGAGAGAGACAGAGATTGAGAGAGAGAGAGAGAGAGAGAAAGAGAGAGAGAGAGAGAGAGAGAAGCGGAGAAAAGATAGTCAGTCGCGTGTTGGTCAAAGAACGGAGGATGAGAAAGGAACGGAAGATGAAGCAGACAGTGAGAAATAGGGACGGAGCAAATAGGAGAAAGGGGAAACGCCGCGCCGGAGTGCCGGTGGATCGTCACAGTTTCACTTTTAAATTGCTCGAGGCGCTCGCTCGCTAGCCACTCTCCACTTGCTTTATTCCGCGCTGCTGCGTTGCGACTAGGTCGCGTGCGTGTTGTGTACGAGGATTACCGTTACCGTTAACGTGACGTAGACAGTCACCGGTAACGTCATAGACCGCTCACTCTCCGGGTGTGCTCGCCTCTTCCTGTTGGTATTCCCCGCCCAGCTAGTCGCTTTACTTCGCGCTAACGAACTCCCGGATTGACTTTCGATATATACGTATACGTGGTACGATACGCGCTTCACACCTTGTTGGAACCTGGCTGCGAGGTTCCGATACCACCGAGTCGTTCGACTGGTTCTGCAGCAGCGTCGCTCTGTTACATATCGGTTATCGTCCACTCTTCTCTATTAGCGTCGACCGCCAGGCTGTTGTTGGACCATTTACCGGATTCTTTCGATCGGTCTACCGCGTCAACGAACTTGAGTTCGATCCCCGTGATCCATTGTTCCACTTCTACAGGAAACAAACGATCCTGCGCTGTGAATCAACGCTCGACATCATTGCGCGAACGTTAACTATCTTCCAGCTTGCGCTTCATACCTCTCTGTGGGTTAATGATTCGGCTGGAAAGTGCGTGCTGTTTTGCGGCAAGGCAGCTCGCGAGATAAAAGCTCAGGACAATGGACAACTGTCTAGCGAAACTGTTTCTTCTTCTCGATCAGTCTTTCCTCGATTACTGCTATCCGTCAGTCTGGTTTGTGCACCGGCACGCCAACACACGACAGAATCACGACGCTTTCGAGTACTTTCCGCCAGCGATTCGCGATCATCACAGTTCAACATCAAGCCTGCCGTCTTCAACCACCGAGCTGCTATTCTCGTGCGTACGTTTACGCGACGAGTTTGCCGATTATTCGTTCCAAGAACTTATCCTGCAACTGCTGGAACCGTGCACGATTCTTCCTCGTTTACGTTCGCTGCAGGGAAGTAGAATGGCTCATGGCACGTGTCCCTTGACGGCGAAAGTGACGCGAGCGTGAGCCTTTTCAACGGTTTACTCCGTCACGATGACTAAGTGGTATCTACCCGATACTTTGAGTTTCGTTGGTCACAATCGACATTTTACGAGACAAAAAAGCTGCAGAGATAAATTTTCCTTTGTTTGAAATTTTATTTGTTTCTTACGTTTACTTTTTACTTTTTATTTGCGTACAGCTTATTGTATTTAATAATCGATACTAAATTTCCTTTCTCTTCTAAAACCGGCATGATCTCTGGCGAATAGTTTGAGAAATAAATTATTTATAAAAACTGAAATTATTCGATAGTAACTTTCTGGTGACGCCGTTCCAATGCTTCCCCTCTTGTAATTTGGAATTCCGATTTACGCGCGGCTCAGTCGCGTGCACCATTCGCCAACGGGCCTGTTTTTATAATAAAAGCATAGACAGCTGGCCTGATATTCGCGGTGGCAACGAACCGCGGCAACGTGCCGCACCAACGTGCCGCACCAACGTGCCGCACCAACGTCCCGCACCAACGTGCCGCACCAACGTCCCGCACCAACGTGCCGCACCAACGTCCCGCACCAACGTCCCGCGACACGGAAAGAGCAAAGGGGGTGCGCGAGATCTCCTCTCCTAAGCGAACACCAGTCGCTCGCGATCGATCGCGATGATCGTTCCAGTCAATTAGCTGAACGAATTTGTCGCAGTCGGAATACGCGAGGATACGAAAGAAATTCTATACGATACAAACCCCTTCCTATCGATCTGTCGGATCCTTTTTAAAGACTATCATCGAAATCAATATGATTCTCTAAAAGATACGATAGAATGTGAATAGAGATTAGCTTTTCTGAGATGATAAAATTTCGTAAAAGAGTCTCGTAAAGATGAATTTGTATCTTCTTGGAAATCTGAAATTAACGACAGCTACACATTCTTCGGCATACTCATCGAGTATCAGCGAGCTTTGGTTATGATAAGGTTCGATCGATAATTGACTCGTTATCGGGTACAGTCGGTGTAGCGCGAGACAAGACCGCCAACCGTGCACGACAGCCTCGAATTATTGCTAGATAACGAGATCAATTCGGTTAATCGCCGTTAGGTGAGCAAGTATATATATATATATCTGACTGCGAAGCTCGAGTCCGTTAGTTCTATTTGTTGGAAATCTTTGAGTAACTGTATATCGACAAAAGTCAACCCAAAATTTTAGGAAATTATGGAAAATTTAGGAAACAGAGAATTAACAAAGCGTATAATAACTCGCAAATATTACTATGAATCAGATACTAAGAATCATTGAAATAAAAAGAATTAAAATATTACACAGTTTCCATTTTAAGCACTAATAAATCATGTAACTGATGATTTTTAAGTACCAAGTACGAGATCAATTCAAACAGAGAATAAAATGTGTAAACGATTAAAAGATAGTGTAAACAAATTGACGAGTTTTATCTTCTCTAGTCACTTGGTATATGTGTGCAAAACTTGAAACAGGCGATCGAACTGGTTAACGATATGTTGCATAGTCAAAATTCACACGCTAGGAAATTCCAATAATTAAAGCGCTTACGATGTGGCACTTAACGCGATTACCGAGCGATCAATCTGATTAGCGCAATTACAAACCGTATGTTTCGTTGGACAATAGAAAAAGAATCGACGTTCGATGTTCGATCGTTGGTGGACTTTTGAAACTTTGATCGTAATGTTATTATATTATTACGGGCCCAAAATTTCAAGTGAAATTTGAACGTTTAAAAGTACGTTTGCAGCGAATCATGATAAGAGTACTAGAAGAAAATGTTAAAAGTAATTATCAAACCAATGATTACCTTCTGATACTTTGTTTAAATATTGAAAATGTTAACCAATTCAAGTTTCAAGTCCAATCTAGATAATCAAAGTCGTAATGGTATATATAATTCTTCATTAACTAGAATAAAAAATTAACTTGTTTCGGTAGCTCTGTAACTTTTACTTTTTATCAAAATCAATTTAAATTATGAAACATCTGTACTTTCAATTATATAATAATAATAATAATGATCCTAAATCGTTTGCCAAACAGTCGATTAACCTAGAACCAGCATGCCCCGTTTAATTTCCTTTATTTCCCTATGAACCAAAACTCTAGACACTATCATGCGCTAAACATGTTTTTCGACGTCGCGGCGCGTCGATGTGAAAGGGGTGTACGTATTCGTGCAACGAGCTCGATTTCCACACGGAGGTAGACAGGCTGTCTCTATTTTCATTGACACGTTGTTATACCGGCACGAAAGAGGCCCGAGCGTAATGCGGTGCCGCGGCCACGACGCGCGTTTTATTTATAACCGCGTCTCGGTCAGAAACGGGCTGCGTTGCGTCGTGACGCGCGTGTCGAATATTACGCACGCGTACTGCGTCCTTTTGCATGCATATGCGGCACCGTTCGCAAAGTGTTACAGAATCAAAAAAGATCGTGAACGCGAAAATCGACGCGCGGGAACAAGATCAAGAGAAAGGAAAGAAGAAGAGGAAGAAGAAGAAGAAGAAGGCGAAGAAGAAGAAGAAGAAGAGGAAGAAGAAGAAGAAGGCGAAGAAGAAGAAGAAGGCGAAGAAGAAACAGTTATTAGTCCGACTTGCTATTCTAATCCAACGATTCGACACAAACGCGTCGCCTTTGAAACGGGAAGAGAATTGTCTGATACACCGAACGAACCGATGATGTTTCTTAAAATAACGAAACGCTGTGGCTTATATTTAGCGGCAGCGGTACGTTTGGAAGTTCTTCGGGTTTTTCTGGATCGAGCCACTCGAGTCGAACCTTTGGTCGAAATTCGATTGTCATGAAAGAGAAGAGAATCGATTTAGATCAGAAGAATTTAATTCTGAAACACACGACGATCTAAGCCGATAAGATTTGTCGGATATCGTAAAAATGGTCAGGAAACAATTATCAGACAATTCGTCGATTAGGTACCACGGCTTAGATGAAGTGTTCTATAATATCAAAGTTGCAAATATCTTTCTACAAAATTTTAAGAAATGGTTCACCACGGTTCGACTACGAAAGACGGTCCAATTTATTTTCGTCGTGGAAATCGATAAATCCCCACTGAGGAAGCCCGAAGAATCTGAGCAACTTGGTATAGCCAGCTTCAGACAGCTAAACAGACGTCCGGCAGCTATCTAAAACTGTCGTTAGGCACATTCGTCAATCAGCCAGAGGAAAATTCAGTAAGAACCAGTTACATACCGGGGCATCTAATCCGTTGATCGTTTACGCGTTACCCGATAAAAGTGCTCGATCTGGTTGTCAATCGCGATTCGATAGATCTTCGCCAATCCAGCCTTAAAGACGACAATCCCACGTTACGGGCTACTTCGCGTTTCGTTTGGCGATGGCAGACAGATTTCTAAAAAGAAATCGCGTTCGGCGCACGAATCGAGAAACAACGGCGGTTACGAGTGTCTTCCCGGTTCTTTCGATCGAACGTGTTAGAAACTCGAATACAAGATTCCTTCGATGTGTCACTTATGAATTTCGAACGTGCTCGTTTCAGGCGCGAACACGCACCACATGTGTTCCCAAAGCGTGTAAAGGAGGCAACAAACGATAGGCGTTTGCAACTCGAGTACCACGAAACAAAAATTAAACGAAGGTTAAACCGAAACTGTCCGCCGTCATGGAATCGATCGTTCTTAGAGATGCTTAAATCTCGTAGGGATCCCAGGAGATTCCGGTACTGCGAGGCCGACGAGAGACGAAGGCAAGACAGGAGGTTCGCAACGATGATCTTCTGGGACGAATCGACGTCACTGGATCAAGAATGAAAGAGAGAAGAAGCGAAAGAGAGTAGGACGTTTGAGCAGAGAGGGTGAAACACGGGCAAGAGAAGCGAAGAAGTGTGCAGAAAGAGCGAAGAAAGAGAGAGAAGGAATAACACAGGCTATTCGAAACAACACAACGAATGCGCACGGTCGCGCACGTGCAGTGGATGAAACACGTGTACCGTTGATGAGGGAATAAAGATCGGCTTATTGTTAGAAAGAAGCGGATGAGGCGAAGAAGCGTGCGTTGTTGTGGTGGACCGAAGCGCTCACGCTCGCTTCGGGGGGGAGAGAGAGAGAGAGAAAGAGAGAGAGAGAGAGACAAAGAGAGAGTGAGAGTAACGCTCTCGATAAGGGATGAATCGAGAATGAAATATCGCGAAAAATTCGCGATGAGCAACGAAGCAATAGACTGTCTCGCGAGAAATTGCGTTTGTCATCGAGTATCCATCTACCGATTGACTATGGGACTTTGAGTCCGATCCGGGTGGTGCGAGATCGATGCATCGACACTGGGATAAACGAATCGAGATCTATATCAAATAACGAATGGAAATTCGGAATCCAACGAAGAAGAACGGGGGAAGAAAAATGAAACGAATAAAAAAAAGCGAGACGAGGAAGATGAAGATCGAAACTGAATAACACGTCGACGGATGCGTATCGCGACGAACGTCATACGTATATATGCATCTATTTATATGTAATGCGTGTGTATGCGTGTATATGCATGATGAATATATCCGGGAGTCTCTCTCGCTCTCCGGCTGATCACGACGTGACAGATTTCTCTTCCTGTTCCTTTATCTTTCCTTTCGGTCTATTCTCTACTTTCATCTCGATCCGAAACGCATGTATTTTCTCATTCGTCCCTCGCGCGTTCTCTATGTCGGCTTTATACGTATACACACACACAGGCGCGCGCGCGCGCGCGCGCGTACGCATACACACCCACACACACGCGCACACACATATACGTATATATGTGTGTATGTATGTATGTATGTATGTATGTATGTATGTATGTATAACGAATGTGTGTGTGTGTGTATACGTATATATATATATATATATATAGTGTGTATATATATATATATATAAATGTATATCGTCTCTCCGTGTTTTCCCCTCTCCCGTTTACTGCATATCACCACAGGTGATTCACTGGGTTCCTCTCCACTGTTCCTCTCGGTCTGGCCCTCCACCCGCGACTTCCGCAACGACGGCCAGAGAAGTAGACTATTTTTAAGAATACGTGCGTATTATTACATCGAGGGACTATAGGAAAACAAGTAGCAGAAAAAAGAAAACTAGCACTACACTGACGATACTCGTACACTCGCGCTAATATATAACTCTCTACTGTGATTGTATCCACTCGAAGGGTTCACCGCATGTATTATCCCTTGCTGTGACTCGTGCTCCGATTTGCCGCTTCTCTCTCGAGCTGACACGCTTTAAATCGCGTGGATTCACGAAAACGCAAACTGCAGGCCGAAAACTGGCCAACGAAACAACAAACGACGCACACTATTGTGGCTCGGTCGTCGCACTCGCGGCTCTCTTCCTCCTTCTCCACCTCCTACTCTTTCTGTTCCTTTCCGTTCTTTTTCTTTCTCCACCGCCTTCTCCTCCTTCTTCTTCTGTTTCTGTTTGTTCCTCTTCAGTATCGAGTAATCCTTGCCGGCTGTCACATCGAAATGTCACGAGGTGGAAATCGACTTAACCAAACAATGTTCACGTATGGGATACAATGACTGTTCCCGTGGTAAATGCACGTTCACGATTTTAGCCGATCGTTTACTGGCGGGACACGATCATCGGAGACGAAACGAAAGACGCGAGACACGAGACACCGACACCAAAATACGTCGACACCGCGAATACTGTCCCCGTACGTGGACACACCATTTTCAATCGCCGTCAGTCGCCGAGGCGCTGCTCTAGTCGAGCACGCAATAGTTGGATGCAGAGAGAACTCCGTAGAAAGCGTTGGGTACGCTCGTCCGCGATAAGCCGACTCTCCGCGCGTGCACGCGTGTAGCCTCGAAGCGCGACAGACGTCTCTCCTCCCTCGTGGAGAAGGGAACGAACGCGCGCGGTCAGAAAAGCCGGGGAAAAAGACACGCGGAGAGAGAGAGAGAGAGAGAGAGAAAGAGAAGCGGCGAGTGGATGACGGAGATGGAAACAAGGACTCGGAGGGACAAAGAGGGAAGAAGAAAGAAGATGGAGCGAGTAAACGTGACGATAACGGGGACGGGCGGTATGAGCACTAACGAGGGAGAGAATTGTTCGCGAGCAAACGGGGGACGAGAACCGATCGGACGAAACGCGGGTGCCGAAAACGTGCGGCGTAGGACGCGCGATGAGTCGTTCTCTCGCGGCACCGGAAAGCGAGCCACGACGCGAGGAGCGTGCGACAGACCGTGTGCTCTCTGCTGTTCACCGGGGGTACACGCACGAAAGAAGAAAACAGAGTAGGCAGAGAGAGTAGGTATGGAGCGGCCATGTGTAACGCGGAACACGCGCTCTCCTCGCGCAGTCGGCGCGATCTCTCGCTCGTAACGCAACGTCGTCGTAGGGAAACGCGCGCGCACACTCTCTCTCTCTCTCTGTTTCTCGCGTTGCTTGCGCCCTGCCGGAATCGCGGCGACGAACAGAGGCGAGAGAAGGTACACGGTATAGGGACACGACGGGTCGGAGTGGCGAGAGAGACAAGTTTGAAAAAGAAAGAGACAGAATATGCCAGTGTGAACGACGGATCAAGGGAGCGAAGCAGAGAGACACGTGTGTAATAGATAGAGACAGAGGAGACCGCAGAGAGAGACGGCAGAAGTGTACGGGTCTCTTTCTCTCTCTGTCGCGCGCGCACAGCACACACGAGGTTACGAACAAACGCGGAACAGACGAGGAGAGGCCAGGGCAGCGCGCGAGCGACGTAGCTCTCTAGCAGCCGGCAGCCTGCCGCTCGGGTCAATGACCTCTCCTTGCCGTCGTCGAGCTCTCCTCTGCTTGCGTTTACTTCCCACCACCCGTGCTTCTTCACCCCACTCGGCGTACGCTTGCGTCCCCCCACCGTTCCACCGCTGCCCCACCCTGTCTGCTCCATCCCCTCCACTTACCGATTGCCCCACCGTTCTCCGCACAGTTCTCGTACGTCGTACATTCAAGCCAGCACGTCGACGTATGTAGAAAACGACGTCAGTTGGAAGCGTAACGACGACGTTTCACCGACGCGTTTTCACGGCTTGGAGGGATGAATTTTAAAAGGGTTAGAGAGGGGCGACAGCGCACAAGCAGAAGGAAGGAGAATCGATGCGATGGTGGGGTGGGGTGGGGTGGGGTGGGGACGGACACCGTTTTATACCCCGCCTGTGGTGAATGAGTGTATTGGTGGGGAGACGCGGGAGTGGGGCGAAGGGGTAGAAGCTCCGTTACTCTCGCGTTGCTTTCGTCCTTCCTCGTTCTCCTTCCTTCGCCTCGTTGCCCCATCTCATTCTCGACGCCGATGCACCCCTGTCTTCGCATTCTCTTTCTCTCTGCTTCACTTCTGCTTCCCCTGTACTCCCTAATTAGGGGTGGGGACGCGCACCTCCACTCGCGACAACCACATACCGGGTTCACTGGTACAGTGTACCCTCTCGAGCGGTGCAACGCTCTCTCTTCCTGATTCCGTTTCTAACCCGAACTCTCTCCCCCCTCCGCTCTCAAACCGCTCCGAGGAGATCGACGCGTATTGCGGCCGAACGGCCTGCAAGAGAGAGAGAGAGAGAGAGAGAGAGATAGAGAGAGACAGACAGACAGACAGAGCGACAAGGTGAAGAAAAGAGAAAGAGTAGTACGATCGAAGAAGGAGGAGGGTCAGTGATGACCGATTCCGGCGGTAATGGGATACGATCCAGGGTCAGATTCGGTGCGCGTGAAAATGAAGGGGTGGCATCTCGCACTTGTCTCCACGTTCGTAAAATAGGTGTCACGCTTGTCAATGCCCCGCCAGTTTGATTTGTAAAACGTGCGCTTTCGTGGCAGCCTTCATCCTGTGTAGTCTGGCTTCGTAGCTTAAACGGTATAAAAAATCGTGGTGATAAATTTGAACATCTTTTCTCTGGAAAAAATAAAGTCAAACTATTAAAACTGATCGATATAATACGTCAACTAGTAATCATCACAAATAATCTAATGATTCCCCTAAATCTTATCTTTATAATTTTAGCTTAGGAATCAACGTAATCAACTTTTTTACTTGATTACAGTCCAACTTGATTTTGACCATCGATAACATCACTCAATACAGCATTATAGAAACTTCCAATCTTCTTATAGTTCAAACTAAATCCAAACTTTGTTAGGTTTATCAAATTCCATAAAAAAATCCATGAAAGCAGCTCTACTAAATGAAAAATTAAAAAAGAAAAGAATGGAAACTGTCGAAAAATGTTTCCCATACCTTTAAACCTCTTGATCAATGCTTTATTGCTTCGCAATAGCTAATTCTTCTGTGATTCCTAACAAAGATTACTTTCTAAAAAGACAGTAATTGAAATTCAACGGTTCTGTTCCTAATATTTTTAAACATTATTTATTCACAAACAGCGTTTAGAGTCTTGGCGTCTATTACTGCAAGAACGAACGTAAGTGGTACACGTATTCCGCATACAACGATACTCCGTTATGGATATAATAAACCCGTCAAGCTTTCCAGTGAACGGTATTGCCTTTTCAAGGCCAAATTTTCACTGTCGAGCGTCCTTGATAGATTAGCCTGTTGTTAGTTGCCGTTATCGACGGTTGGGACTCGCTCGATAGACCTTTGCTCGTGACATTGTAGATTGTAGCCGGCCCGTAAGTTTCCTACGTTGGCTGGATAGATGATTGTGCTGTTTCGATCGGAGATTGAAGATTAGATCGGAGAAAAGTATGGCCGATGAAGAGTCAACGGCCTCGCTGTTTATTCGATCGACCAAATATCATCGACACCATGCATGCTCGTCGAGCAGAGAAATTGCAGAATGATAAACTATCTGTTCAAACTTTCGATCTTTCGATCTTTCGATCGAGTTCTTCCATCGAGAGAAATTCACAGATCGCATGACGCAATGTACTTCAAGTGGCTGTTTTTCCTATCGAGCAATATCGTAGACGGAAGTTGTAGGTAGTTGTAGTTTGACGATAAGAATTTCTTTATTGATCGCTAGATTGATTTCTAATTAATACACATCCAATATCTGATTGTTACTACGTTTGATAGCAATCATGTGTACGTAAATTAATCTGTTTTATTCCTAAGAAAATCACTATAGTAATTTGTGAAACTTATTGCTGATTACATTTGTTAATTAATTTTATCGTTAAAACGCATCGTAATTATTACATTTAATAGTTGTGCCAGTAATGTATAATAGATTGGTGGAGAACATACCATATAAATGTATATAAATGTTGCAATATATAATTATAAAGTTAAGGAAAAACCTTTTCAATAAGAAATTCAGTTACACCAAGTTTTACGATTACCTGGATTTATTAAACTGAAAAGATGGATGTAATTTCTTAGAATTACCTGTTAAACACCATATGTATCGTACAAATCTTATGAAACAACATTTTCGTGAAACTTTTCGCGAAATTTCATTTCATTTCAAGTACTTGTGGGACTGATCGTAAGTTGAAGAAGAATTGCGGAGGTGACTGAACTTGATTCATAAATTTTATAAAACTCGCAAACATGTAAATTTACACTGGCGTTTTCGTCGTTATCGCGTATAGAACTTTGAGTATTCGAAGAAAAAGAGTTGACATTACCTAATCCGTATAGAGACATATTTTTAGGCCAAAACGGTTTTATCTCTGTAAGTATATTCTTGATATTTAACGGCTGTGTTTGTTTTATAATGCTGCGAATTACTAAGAACATTGCCATCGACTGATGATTGTGTAATTAGTTCATCGAGATACACGTACTTAGCCAAAACTTATTTTCAAAGATTACATTTCATTACATACAGTGTAATGAAAAATAAACTGTTCGCTTTATAATGATACAACTGTTACTAGCAAGACAAGCAATTTATCACAAGTTACAAGAACAAATCTATTAATCGTAAAAGTTCTTCGAAATCTATGAAAATATAGTACTCTCTCTCTCTCTCTCTCTCTCTCTCTCTCTCTCTCTCTATCCCTCCCTCCCTTCCTAGTCAATTAGAAAAGGAACGTTTGAAAAAAAAAAAAATGTAAACGTTAATAAAACAATCATAAAAATTATTATTAGAAGTGGGCATTTCTTTCTCTCTCTTCCAATCTCTCACTTTTTAACACTTTGAAAACATTAAATCGTATTATATTTACATACCAGAGACAGATAATAACTGTAACTTCATGGACATATTTCGAAGAATTATCAATTTAATTTATTTATATCCAAAAATTACCATCTTTACATGAAATTGTCAGTGTCCCGGCATGTTACAACTATAAAATTTAATCCGCCACTCTGATGTTCAGTGCGTAGATTTGAAGGTATTCGCTAATTTTTCCTTTTTACGTATAGGCTGAACTTATATTGTTTAACGGAAATTGTGGCCTTTCCTAATTGCAATTCAATGGTTTTCTATGCGTAGAATCGAAAAATGTAAGTTTTAACTTTAGGAATCCCGCAGTTCAAAAGTTACAAGTATGTAAAGTTAAGCGATTTCAGCATCGACAGCTTCAACTTTGACACCATGATGGTTTTTATTCACGATTCGTCCAATGAGTAGAGTCACTGGCTTTAACAAACGCACGGGGATGTCGGCCATTTTACGACGGGATTTTTTGAATCATGAGTTCGGCCAAGTTGGTAGTTCAATGCTCGTCTATGTGCGGATCAATCGAATTACGAATAGAGGCAATATAGCGTCATACTAACCTGTAAAATACGGTAAAAATGCTCAGTTTTACACACGCACAATCCTTGAACCGCTAGATTCCTAAACTGAACAATCGCATTTTTTTTGGATTATACGTATTAAAAACTATTAAATTCAGATAAAAAAAAAAAAAAACTAAAAAGATATATTATACAATAGTCATATTTATCATTCACATTTATTCTCACTTTAGTCTTCTTCATTCTATTGACGGAGAACATTTACAATCTTTGTCACCGCTTTTACATTTCAGTCCCCCTGTCCGTGAAATTATTTCCAATAAAAAAAAAAAAAAAGAAAAAAGAAAAAGAAAAGAAAAAAAAATGGTATTAAAAAAGAAATCACGCGAATTAAGTGAAAAATAATCAAGCAAAGTTAATGCACCTCTTATGTTTTGCTGTTATAGAGATCTAACGATAGAGTGCGCGAACGAGCTGAAAAAGCGATATAAGAATCGAAAGCGAACGCTAGCGAATAGAGGCCCCTTCTGTCCTTGTCTAATAACGCATGCACATCCGTACAGTAAATATGGAATTGTAACGCCGATCAACGAGCGGCGTCAGTGTGCATGGCTGATTAGACAAGGACAGAAGGGGCCCCTATGTCGCTTTCACTTACGCGGTAACATATGACCCATGTACTCTTTGTTATTACCACAGGTGGCTATTTTTTACCTAAAATTTGGTAAAAATTGGTTACCTAAAATTTTGACAATCGTTGACAATCACCTGTCGCAGGCAGTCTTCAATTTAGTCCCCTGTTTCTTCGTATTATATCCCAATTCTGTTACTTTTATTAAACTTTATTTGATGTAACGTAAATGTAACGTAAATTGTAACGTAAATGTAACGTTGGCACTGGACTCTCTCTTTTTGATATCAGAATTGAATAATAATTCGCTTGAAAATGTTTACAACAAAAAAGTTTAGAATAAAGAACGCGAGGCTGATCACTAGTTTATTTATACAAGGAATAAATATTCGTTAGTTTCAAACACGCAATGGTTTTTGTTTCCATGTTTAGCTGACAGTTGTCAGGAATCATAGTTGATTTTATATTTTATTTAGTATTTTTCAGCATTTAGCGTTCATATCTAGTTCGTTTACGATTAATAACTGTTACTTATCTTTTAAATTGAGTTACTTTTGTTTTCGCGTTTAAGTTTAACTGACAATTACGAAAACTGGTAGTCAGTTCAAGTTTATAATCTTAATAATTACAAATTACTATTGATATATGTTGTTGGATGTTCAAATTTTGTAAATAATTCTTGAGAGAACTAATTGTCTTTTAACCGATTCTTTCTGATAAATGGTGTGAGCAACAATTTGTCTTTTTTTTTTTTTTTTTTTTTTTTTTTTTTCAGGCAAAGTTTGGATAGAAGATAGTTTTTAAAAAAAATATCGATAAAACTACATATATTATATAGTTATTCGTTTGTCTAGCAGTAGTAGTAATACAAAGTATTATATATAGCAATATTAGCATGTCGTTTTCCATATCTAAAGCTTGTTACATAATTCATAAATTAAATGAAAAAGTGTATGGACTATATCACTGTCGAATAAATAATACTACTCAATTCTGTACAATCCACCACCCGTATACGTATTTTATTTTCTAGTAACTACGTTATTATTATAGTTATTATATGGAAAAGCAAGAAGCCACGAATAACGTTTGAAATTTATATTTTCAACGCTGTTTGTATCAATTATATCATGTGTGAAAGTCTGCAAGTAGAAAGAAACGAAATATCGGAGACTTATCGTGCATCGCTTGAGCACTTGAAAGCTTGTAATTAGAACGAATATGTATATCTTTTATACGTATATCTATAGAACAAGTATCCGAGATAAAGATAATAGATTAATCCTTTAACATAAGAGTGATTATTTTATGAAGACAACAATGTCTGTGGAAATAGTTGATAAATATTACATGTTCTCGTTATGAAACGTGAATTTTCATATAATTTTATTCTGAAATCTCTTGATCTTGCAGGACCGGCTTGACGTATTACCCAACGAATCAATGAAAATACAAAGAATAAAATAATCGCGATGATCCTCTTTCCAAGTTCCATTCGCCGCGTCGCCTGAAGTTTAAGGTCAGCGTCAGGTTTCGTTGTTCTTATCGTGATTCTAGATACGACGTTTTATGTTTTATCACAGCGAGTTTCGTGTTAATGTAAGCACCGCGTAAAATTTGTCGAAAGCCACGTTTGCGGAATGAAAGTATTTTATGACCACATCTGCATATTTGTCTAAGAAACATGTCACATCAACCAAGAATCGGCAAATCGATCCCCTTAAACAGGCCAAGGTAACAAAAAAGCAGATTCCATGGTCCTAAACAAGCGCGTTGGGGCAAGAGATTCGGCAAGTATACGAAAATAGAGACGGATCAGCGCGAATAAGAATTCGTGTTTTCGGCATCGATATCTCCACGCGAGGCAGAGACGGAGAAACATGGGTCGGAACGGGAGAAAGGAGGAAGGAGAAAGGAGAATGCAGCGACGGGCAGCGACGGGCAGCGACGGGCAGCGACGAGCAGCGACGAGCAGCGACACACGTGGCCGTAATGCCTGTAATCAGAGAACAGTATGTAGTATATATACGGTGGTTTGTCGGATCGGAACGTAGCAGCAGTCCTTCATAGGACATTGACTTTGAGATATCGTCGGCTGGCTGCGACGACGCTATCTCGTTTCGGCTTATCGCACTTGTTTCGCTGTACCTTATCTCTCAGCTGCCTCCTCAAGTCACTTTCTCGCAGTCTATGCCTCGTTAAACCATCGTCCCGCGTAGTAGCGAAACGAAAAGCCGTGGAAAAAATGACGTGGACGATGATTATTCTTTAGACCTGATAATAACACTGTTTTCTCTATTAACAAATTTCTTCGGTTTAGGAGTTACGGAAAAAGTACGCATGATCTCTCCCCTCTCGATATACATGTCACAGTTTTTCTTAAAACAATAAAAATTTGTCTGCTTGTCAAAAAGAAAAGAGCGAGGTCGAGGCTAAAAGATCTTGAATCGAACATTCTATCCAAAGCGCTTTGATAACTTTGCAATAATTCTACAAAGTCATCCTTCCAAACCAATACTCCTCGTACGCTGTCGCGCTGACCAAATTTACACCAACCTCGGAGATAACATCGAAACATAACAAATTCAGCCCCATTGGCAAAAAGTATTCTACGGATTGGAAGTTTTTATCAATTTTATCTATGTTTAAACGTCATCGATCGTATCTGGTAGATTCAACTATTCTAATCGCTGCAGATATGATTATTCACGCGAAGCAGACTACTTTAAATGGTAGCCGATGACTATCGAAGCGACGGTTAATTTAATTGACTAAACTGGTGGTCATGAAATTATCGCATGTCGAACGATCGTTGGCCGCGAAACAGTCGCAACGCTCTTAATTATAAATCAAACTTCAATAAGCTTATCAACAGCGAGGCAAATGGCCCTCGTAAGAAATATTATTAATAAGTATGGTCGAAGGCTGATAGAGTTCCTTTTAAATGATCGAGCTCGTTTGTTCGCGGTTCCTTGCCGCATTCGCCATGCTCCCAATGAAAACGGCGAGTACGATCGCGCAAGAGGATTCGCTGGTGTCTAGAAAAATGGATAAAGAGAGCAGCGAGAACGAGTGACCGACAGGATTTATCCGACGAACAGGCAGGCTGACTCGTGAGCGTAGGGATGAAGAGAGGGGCTCTCCTCTGCTCATAAATCTGCCAGAACTCTTTAAGTGTTCATGATAGCTGTCTCGGAGGTTTTCCTTTTTTCTCCCACATCCTCTCTCTCTCATCCGTGTTACACGTTAGTACGGACGTCATTCTCTCCCTTCGTCTTCAGTTTCTTTTTTCCCGCCAGATTTTACCATTCTCCTTCCATTTTCTCTCGCGGTCCGTCCTCATTCTGCTCTCTTTTCGTTCTTCCCGACCGCGACTGCACTTTCTCCGTCGTTTCAACCTCGACGACCCTCACTGGGGAATATTATCGACACTGCCAAGTTCACTTCTGTTTACATTCACCATGGCCAACTGCTCAACGGCTCCAGGCATGAGAAACCATGCGGTTTCTCACGAGTACCGATCAATCGATGGATCAGTTATTACTGTACATCGCGTACTACGCGCTTTCTATAGTTGTGGGGGATCGCTACGATAATTATAAGAAATTTTTCCGTTGCAACCGTACGGAGATCTTTATCCCTTTTTTTTTTTCTAAATAGAATTTGATTGTACCGCACGGCTCGTCATCGTTTCCGAAAATTTGTAATTCAGCTGCGTAATAAGCATAACGATTTGATGTACTTGCAATTAACATTAAGTTATTATGGGAATAACTATAATTTTTTATCTCTGCCTTTAACATTTACGACGATAAATTCATACAGCCTGTATTTACATTTACATAGCAGCGCCTTCAGGCACATCTTTCATAAATATTGACACCCGAAGATTATATCTGTTTGTTAATATTCGAAAATCAACGAGTCAATGAAAATTATTTTAATCGATTATTAGAGTATTACAAATTTATTCGTCTGACAAGACCATGCTATTTAAATGCGGAAATTATCTCATTTTGCAGTTATCCTTGCAACTGCAACCACCTGGTGTAGTACCAATATTTACCGTGTTACTTATAATACGATACAATGAATAATTGTGAACTCGATAAATTAAACGATATTGCATTGAACGCATGCAACTAGCTGAAATTGTCTTCGAAAACATGCTTATCGGTGTTACCGATTATTTAAAAGCGGTCGCGCTACACGACTGCGTGTATACCTTCGATGTGCGCTCGCGCGTCCGTCTTCGCGTATTATTGATTTTTCCATCTACGTGATCGAGGCACATCTCGATCAAATTGATTACTCGACGATGATCTCGATTAAACTTGTATTTACACGAGCAATACCTAACCGACGGACGATAAGCGCGCTGAAATTACGGCTAACACGATTAACTCGTTCGTGATTCGCGCAATTTTCCGCACCACCACCACCACCACCACCAAGATTGGCGCGCGCCTCCCATGAAAATCGCCTTATTCTATGCTTAACCGGCCAAGTTCAATGCACCTGCGCAACTCGCGTCAATTTCCTTTGCCGAATCCCTGCTACCACCGCGATCTGGTCTCCGCTATATTGCTCGTTACCTTCGTTAATATTCTTTACGTAACAATGATAGATTCTTATTGCTTTTCCTTTATTTCTTTCGTTCTTTTCTATTTCTCAGTGAATTATTATGCGATATAGATATGGGTATATATTACCAATGCATACCGTAGAGATATATTTGAACCCTTTCAGAGACCAACAGCGACATCTGTCTACATTTCATCTAAAGACGTATGCTTATACATATTGTAATTAGCGTTATCGACAGATGATAATTTCCAGATACTTTTCACAACTATTGTTCGTAATACCACAAACCGATATACAAAATAGATCTTACATCTGAAATAACGATCGAGTCCGGGAATTATACTCGATCCAACTAATAAGGTTGGTAAAGTCACAAACGATGTAGTACACATACAGATGTGGTAAAGTTAATAGGAGTAAAAGTCTGTGGTAAAAATACCCTTCGGATTGTACACGTAAGTACACGTAGTTACGCGATTACGCTAGAAATGATATACAGGGTTATCCGTTCAACTCGCAACCCGCGCTATGTGAATGACAACATTGTAACATGTACGCTTACTAATACGCAGTCAAATGTCGTTCGCCATCTATGAGCTGTTGCTAGAAGTACAAATAAGCACGGACGGAGAGCGGTTTGGTAGCCGTCGAAGGATTTTAAATTTGCCATCGCAAGAAGGAGAAGACGATCGCTTGTTGTCCCTGCGTGTAAGACAAATGAGCGCGCTCAATTCTATTTCCACGTGTAACTTAATATCTTTTCCTTTAATAACTAACCGGTCTCTCCAGTTATACTTATCTAAAGTGCAATCACAATGTAATTTTCTTTTAATTTAAAATTGCATTCAGTTGCCAGAGTTATTTGCGAATTGCAATGAAATGTTCGGGTTAACTTTTCCAATCCGACCGGCAACGCTCGCATGTCGTGAATTACTTTTCGTTTGATTAGAAACTACGTCAACGGATCGTAATTATTGCACGATATACATTAGAAATTCATATAATTTCATTATGATTCCATTTCTTAACTCTTTAGTAACTCTAATACAGATAGAGAATAAGTAAGATTCTCATTCGGAGATGCAAACATACAAAGAGTCAAATGCTTTATGTTATATGCCGAAGTAAATTTTTTGAAGGCATTTCTTACAGCGTCATTACATCTTCAGTTGTAAATGGGATTTCCATAGCTGTTTATTTAAATTCGGCTATACGATAAACAGATCACCAAGCGGCGAACGTATCGGATATACTTGCGACTGTGTCTCACAGGTACACATATATGGACAGGAGTAATGTCCAATAACGATAGTTTTCACAGTGTTTACGAATATCTTGGAAATATCTTAGGCTGAGTTACATGCATGAGGGCCGGTTACACGCATGTATAGGAAAAAATTGTTGAGAATCATGCAATCATGCCCCCAAACAACATAAATTGCTGATGAGGACAAACTTCTAGATATTTACCAAAAATTAATCGCGTTAGGTTATGTTCCCCTCGAAACCATTCAACTTTTATCTGAAATATTTTCCATTAAAATCGTTATTTATATATAATAATCGAAGTGGTTTTTTATTTGTTTATGGGTGTTTCACACTGTATATGTACTTGCGTCTTTTCTTTTCATTAAATCTTCATAGAACTATCAATTTTTTTTTATAGATTATATTACATAAATAATTATAAAGTAAATAAATAAATAAATAAAAGTAATTTTAGTGAGATCATTTTTAAATAAAGTATTAGAAAAGTTTCAGAAATTCATAACATTTTCGTTATTCTGTAGTAAAAAATAAAAATTGATAAATACATTTTTAGTTGACGTATAATTGAACTTATGTCATATGAAAATTTAACTGCTGTCGTCAAATCATTAAATATTATGAAACGCAATGTAACATATGTCGTTTCTAATGTAAGCGCGTAACCACATGTAACGTACAACTAGAGGGCTAATATTATCACAGATTTTTACTCTTACTGATTTTATCACACTTGTTTGCGACTTTACTAACTTTATTAGTTGGATTGAACATAATTCCTGCACTCACCGCTATAAATCGCTGAGGGCGTAAGAAACACTCTGATCATTTACAGGATCATCAGTGTTTCAGAACATGGGACACGAAGACTCGTAAGATGCAAGGTTTATGCTGTATACATTCTTGTCTGTGATGGAGCCAAACAGGGCAAATCCCTAACTTTATAGGTTCTTGTATATGCTAGCGTGGAATACCTTTAATATTTGGTCACATAGTACAGCGCGTATTGTGGAACAACTAGAAGAATGGACGTGAGACCCACATTTTCTCTCTAGTATAAGACTGGACTACGAACATATAAGACGGATCTCGACACTCATATACCGAAGCCTAGGGAAAATCGTTCGAATATCGAGTCTCGATACTTGCTGCAAATTAAGTGGAAAATCAATATGAAAGACAACAAGATTCTCGTTCTTACGAGACAAACGGAGATAAGTAGCATGTCTCCTTTTCGGCTCTGTCGCAGCGTAACATGTTACGCATACGCGGAATGGGAACTTTTCGTTTTCCATGTTGATTTTTCGCAATTCAATATTCAAACGGTTTTTGCTGGCGGATGTCAAGATCTGTTTAGGATGCACATTTGTACATAGCAATCTGTATATATATATATATATATATAAATAAAAATAATTCATCAAAATTTTATATCAATATCACTTTTATATAATGAAATAGTCTTGGGAAACACTTTCTAAATATAAGATAATATTTTTATAAAGTAGAAGACATATAGGTTATTTAACTTCTATATTGATATAATATAATGTTTTTAACCTAGAAGATAATAGCAACTGAAAATAAATAACTACGTTTCATGTATTCCAAATTTCATAGATTATCTGTGATATGTGATATATTCTGATGATATTAATTTTGAATACAAGTTTTCGTTTTCGAAGTTTATACAATTTTCTAAATATTTAATAGATATTAATTTTTGAAGTAATTAGAATGTTTCAACAAATACTGTTTAAGAAAATACTTCCTTGTGTTCCAAAATGTTCTCGGTTAGTTCGGGTAAGTCAAATTTCAAATGATTCCATGAAAGATGAAAGTAGTAATTGTGAAGCGTCGTCGGATACAGATCAATTCCACAAAGACTCTTCACAATGTTCGTATAAGACACGAGAAGTATTGCATCTACTTGAAGAAGCTGCAACATTTGACGGTGTCGTGGATAAAAATTGGATGACAACCCCATATCCTAAAGATATTCCGGTCAATTATAAAAATGAAACAAAACCAAGTATTAATCCGGAGAATACTTCTGTTTTGTTATTTCCTGGCCAAGGTATTATCAAAGTTGGCATGATTAAAAAGTATATGGATTATCCTGCTGCTAAGGAACTTTTTGAAATAGCCAACGAAATAATTAATTACAATTTACTAAAACTTTGTTTGAATGGCCCACAAAAGGAATTAAATCGAACTGAATTTAATCAAGCTGCTACAGTAATATCATCGTTGGTTGCGTTAGAAAAAATCCGTGCAGAAACTCCTAAAGTATTTGAAACTTGTGTTGCTACAGCAGGATATAGCGTAGGAGAGATAACTGCTTTAATTCTTTCTGGCATTATAAATTTTGAAGATGGAATTCGATTAGCATGGACTAGAGGAAAAGCTATGCAATATGCGTCAGATATGGTGCCTCAAGGAATGTTATCTGTATTTAATACATCAAAAGCGCAACTTTCCAAAGCTTGCATCGAAGCAGAAAATTGGGTAAGGGATATGGGTATTGAAAATCCAACATGCAGGTAATATCTTAATATTTAATATTTGATAAATAATAGAAAAATATGTTATATAATTCATGTTATACGACGTTAATTATACAATCAATTATTTTTAGAACTGCTATTTTTCTATGTACAGAAAGAAAAATAATAGCAGGAAATATAGAAGCATTGGAATACATCGAAAAACATAAAACACAGTTTGGTTTAACTAACACATCCAGATTACCTGTATCAGGAGCATTTCACACGCCATTGATGGAACCCGCTCTAAAGGCAGTTTCTAAAATATTAAATTCGATAGAAATAAATGAACCTAGATGTACGGTATACTCCAATTATAAAGCTGTACCATACACTAATTTACAATATGTAAAAAAATACATATTGAAACAAATTGTGTCACCAGTTAAATGGGAACAATGTTTACAACATATATATAACAGACCCGACGGAACACCATTTCCACAAACATATGATATAGGATCAAATGGAAGAATGAAAACTATCTTAAATTTAGTCAATTTAAAAGCAAGCAGGTCATGTACTGTAATTTAAAATACATCTAGAATTACTGTATTATTATTGTATAATTTTTCTTAAACTTTTGCTTTACTTTTTCATTTACCGACATGTACTTAACATTAGAAGAAATATAAATAAATTTCACAGAATAACAAATTTTAATATCATATTTATACATATATTCAAACAACAGTAGTGTTTATAGATAATATAATCGTACAACAAACACAGTATAATAAAGAGATACATTTTTGTCCTACACAACTGCATTATATCTATTTATTTGCATTATATTCTATGTATTCTTCTTCTATGATTTGCATCGCGTCAACTGCAAAATCATTAGCGACAATACTGTGTCTAGATGAGTTATATTTTGGAGTTATTTGTTACGCGATTCTGTAATGTTGGAAATGTATCTGGTTTTATGCCGTAGTTCTGTTCTGTAGATCTGTTCTTATATGTTTTTAGTGATTAGATTGTAACTGATCACTACGTATACATTTACGTTTTATTATGAATTTAGTATATATATAAAATATGGGCGATCATTATTACAATTTGGATTGTTGTTATTTATTTTTGTTATTGATCAACCAATTATATGTAAATTAGAACAAATAAATGCTTATATATTAAATAATTAATTAATTAGAATGATACAAATTGACACTAAGCATTAAATATAAATATTATGTGCATAATATTATAAATACATAATATTTGAAAAATACTTCATAAATAAGTTTGATGTGTGTGTGCGTGTGTGTGTGAAATAACTTAATTTATTTTGAACTGCTATCATTACATTTTTTTCTCATGCCTCTAGTTTACAAAATAAATTAGAAAATGTAAGCAAAAGGTGTTGTGTTCTAGGAGTTCTTTTCATTTTGATCGTTATGTAAACATATGTAAATGTTTATAATACAATAAGAATTCATACTCTATTCGAAAGAACCCATAGAACTTTTTCATCCAACAGCAACTTAATATCTGCCATTGTGAAAGCACAAAACATCTTCAAAGTTGAAAGTTTGTAATTTTTTTCAAAATTAACTATTTCGCAATCTGTGTCTACTGAAAAAAAAAAAAAAAACGGCTTGCAGATTCGCATTCAGCTTGCAAAAATCTACAGGAATCCTATTGATACCCTTTTGAAGGTTGTAAAGTTGGAAAAAGATTAAAATTCGTTCAACGTTGTAATTTGAAATTCATTATTTCACTAAATTATTCAAAAATGATCTCTTCTATTTGAGTTTTGTCAATTGATATTACTAATGTAAAAAGATATCAATATATTGCTTTTACATATACAATAATATTTAAGAACATCAAATGAAATATTTCTCTGCGCGTTTTAGTTTTATTTCATAAATTATATTTACAAATTGTATTTATTATTGTTGTGTATCACAATTTTTTAATTACTTTTTTACTAATGATTTTATACGAAATATATAAATGACTATGACATAAGTTTTTAAAAGTTTTTGCACATACTCTATGGTTATAAGTATGAATATGGGCTGGAGACAGTTAGGCTGGCACAGCTAGGACGCGGTTGGAACGTCGAGTAGATTGAACAGATATGAAAAGTTTTTGGAACACAAGAAATACAGTATTCTGTATGGTATAGGTAAGAAAACACGGTATGAAATTGAGGTTGTAATCCTTTATTATAAGATAAACATAACATCAAACATCATCATGAAACTAGTAAGGTACGTGTATTAATTTGTAATCATTCAGTAGGAAGTAATAAAATATTTATCATATATAAAATATTTATATTTTAGTAATAAAATATTAAGATTAAGACTATATATGTGAATAATCAATTGGATCTGTAATGATTATTACTATGTTTTATGATAACCGATATTTTTGAATCTTCTAAATTGTGTGTTTATAATATAATTGTTTGTAAACTGTGCTATTTCAGATTTTTAATGAAACTCAGTCATGAGACTGTAACAATAGAACTGAAGAATGGTACTCAAGTACATGGTACTATTACCGGTATGTCATCATAACCTATAAAAAATCTTCATGTTTATGTTTCCATTAAAATTTAATAATATTTGTTAAATATTCACTTATAGGAGTAGATGTGGCAATGAATACGCATTTAAAGACTGTAAAAATGACGATAAAGAATAGGGATCCTGTACAATTAGATACATTAAGTTTACGAGGCAATAATATAAGGTATTATATATTACCAGATTCATTACCGCTTGAGACTTTGCTCATAGACGACACACCAAAAGCGAAAGCAAAAAAGAAGGAGGCTGCACGAGGTTTGTAAATATAACAATATTAGTTACTATTACTAATTTACAAGTATGAAAAAGTATATACGTGCTTTTTATATTACAAATAATATAAATATTCCAAATACTTTTTGTAAAAGAATATAAAAATTTATTAATGGCTTGTATGCTGTTTTAAATTTAGTAGTAATTCTAAACAGAGAGGCCCATCTTACTAAAAGTCTCAACAGACATTGTTAGACTTGTATTGTTGACTGTCTATTTTATTAAGAAACAAATAACATGACTAACATAAACACAATATTATGAGATATATTACGAGAATAAATTTAGTTACTTAGAAAGATATTACCTTTGTTTGTTTATTTAGATAAGAATTTGGTGTGATTATATGTATAATTAACTAATCAAACATTTTTTCTGAAAAATGTTATTCAAATGAAATTTTGTAAATAACGTCGACAGATTTTAAAAACTAGTCAATTTTATTACTTATTACATTCATAATATATTGATTTCTCTCTCTCTTTGTCTCTCTCTCTCTCTCTCATATGTGTATTCACACATTCTTCCTTAATAAAGTTTCATATATTTCATGTAACAATTATTTTAATATCTTAAAACAATTGTTTTACTCTCACTTTACTTAAGTATGCAATATTACACTACTGAATTTCTTTTATATTTGTATACTTCTAATTAAAGTAGCTTTTATAATTAGTTCAAGATGGGATAATTTAACTACAAACATTCAAATTCAATAGGGATAAAATAGTGTAGTATGTCGAAATACATTTATTAATCAAAATATGTAAACATATTTTTATATTATCAATGACGATAGACGTTCTATTTTATATATACGTTTTGTTTCTATATTTATATTATTTTTAGGAGCAGTACGTGGTCGAGGGCGTGGCGGACGTGGTACGAGAGGAGGTCGAGGTGGACGAGGACGAGGACGGGGTAGACGATAGTTATGTACATTATTACATGTTTCATTGAAATAATTAATTCAATCTTTTGCACCTTAAAAAATACCGACGCAATGTATTATATAATACGAAAATAAATTGTAATGTTTTTTGGAACTTATCAGAACTTTTAATTGTTATATTATACCTTTATTGGTAGAAATGTTTACCATTTATTTATTGAACGTATCTAGAAATACAACTGCAGGAAGAGTGCAAAATGAGCGCAAGAGTTCGTAGCGATTGCGATTACTACATAGGAAATCTTGCAGATTAATGATAATGAATTCTATATTTAGTATTCCTGATATTTTTTGCGCTCAGATCTTACTGAGCGGCTTTCATCTGAGAGGAAGCAAAATTGCATACATTTCATTCCGCGCTTTCTTATAGTAAGAATTCTGGTAATTATTTAGAAATATGATTTTCTCTTCAATGCTCTTGAAATATGTTGCCAATGTTATCATTCTGAACAACTTTTTCCTATACAAATAATCGCCGCTCGGCTGTAGTTTTTCAAGTTATAAAGCAATTTATATTTAACACTAAATTCACGTATATATATGTATTATTCAACTATTTATTTTGTAAATTTTTGTTCTGTAAACAATTAAATTTATCAATGATAATAGGTATATTTTCTACTCAACAAAAATTATTAACGCATTTGTTAAATTAACTGTTTGTTTTTTATAAATATATGAAAATATATCATTCATAAACTACAATATATTATTTAATTTAAAATAATACCTTATCTAAAATTTATATTAATTGGTATTTTTCGTTTAATGGATATGTCATCGTCATTAAAGATTTTCTTGTATATAATTTTTTCGAAGTTCAACATTAAACATTTTCATCGCATGATACTTTGCAATTCCCATTACTTACGTGAGATACGATTAAAGGACAAAGCACTGTACCCGATATATGGAAAGATACGCAATTGGCTGACAAATGGGTTAAGCAAAAGCACACCTTACTCTACCTTCCTTCGTTGCCTCCTTCCCTTTATTACTTTATCAGTTTGCAATGTTAGTTTAACAGGTTTAAGCCGGCGCACTTTTTCATGCACATCTTCTCCAATAAAATTTGCATTTTATTCCAGTTTTCGTTCAATTATATTCTTATAAATTAAGATTGGAAACATAAATAATGTGAATCATGATGAATCGTGTTCTACCGATTACGCCGTCTGATGTCTAAACAAAAGATGTGACCCACCGGTGATCCACCCTGCCAGATAGAGGTGTAGATTGCCGGGTTACGCCGATTTGAATATGTTAAATTGTACATCGTTGTAATATTTAGCCTATAAGAATAGCACTGGAAATATAAATTTATAAGATTATAAAATACGTCGCGATATGTAAAATATAAATTATAAACTAAACAATAATGTAGTGCTATACAACATTTTTACTTATAATTGGCATTTTCTTATTTTTTTAGTTATCTCATTCTCTTATAAAATTTGAGCGTTACCTTTTTGGAGATCATCAGATCTTTTCAGATACTGCAGATCATTTGCACTGCTTTGAGGTACATTGCGTATTGGGTTTTTCTAGGAACATGAGTTGATCACTCGCTTATATCACATATTCTTTTTCTGTAAGTAATAAGTATACAACGTATTATAGATATCAGTAGATATCGATGAGTGGATGAACCTGTGTAAAGCCAAGTGCACAGTATATAGTAACTTTAAGTTTTCAATCCTGTCCATATTATAGTTTTGATAGTTTGCAATTCTGTGATTGGATATTTCGAAAGTACAGTAGTGGTACTAGTGGTGGTATTAGTGATACAGTATATGACCCTATAAACAGCCCTTGTCGATCGCTAGGGAAAACCGCCTGAAAATTGAGTCATGTCTATTCGTAAAAAATCAACATGGTAGGTCAATAAAATATCCGCATTTTTACGAGACAGACAGAGATGAGTAGAGTATCTTTGTCTCTGTCTAAGACGTTTATAACATGTTACGCATGCGTAGAACGAGAACATTCTTGCCTTCCATGTTGATTTTTCACAATTAATCATGACTCAATTTTCGGACGGTTTTCCCTAGGCCTTAATATACGAGTGTCAAGACCTGTTTATGTGATCGTAGTAGAGTACACGCACAGTATATGGATTGTGCAAGCATAGTAATTGTTACGGTAATATTTTGTTTCAGTGCTTGTATTTAGTTTGTTTTGAATAATTAGCATAACATTTCGTGAATTTAAAAAAATTATTCCACGATTTAATACAAGGTATAATAACGCATAACGTTTATATGTTAGGAATTGTTTGGATTATCGTATACATTTTCTAGAATAACTAGTCTAACCAAATTCCCACATGCTTTTTTGTTTACTAAATTGCCAAGTGGCAAAAATTAAGAGTTCTAACAATTATATTTGTTGCAGTTTGAAAATACATCGAGATGAGTAAAAAACGTAATCGACAACCAGATGCAAATGGAGAGTTATATGAATGTTCAACTGATTCGTGTAACGAATCTAACAATACAGGTTAGAATTCATTTTTTTTAAGAGACTTTGGTTGCAAAACCCTTATTTGTTTCTATAATAAGGAAATATTCATTTTCAAAAAGTTAGATTATATCAACTTGTTTTGTTAATAGAATTAAGTCTTAAAGAATTAATTAGTAAATATTTAGTTATTTGGTGTAGTATATTTAGTATAATTAAAGTATAATTAAATTATGTAGTTATTTGGCATAATGACTACATAATGATAAATATCGAAAAATGTATAATTTAAACATTGATAAATTATGTAGTAGTTTTGTACAATGATTGTGCAATATCCATTCTTATAGTATCTATACTCATACTTATTAATTATATAATAATTATATTCATCCTTATATTGTTCTTACTAATTAAATTATTCATTTATTATGTATTTGAATAAATTGTGATAATATTAGGTTATTGCACAAACTCTGTCTACTTCTTTGCTCTTAGAAACCATGTTTCAATGTTAAAATAAATATAACTCTGATACATAGTAGCTCAAATAATCTTGCCTTATCTTGTTCGGATTTTTATTCAAATTTGTTTGAGTATTTTTGATAGTGACATATTAAAAATCAATATGACAATAATAAAGAAGAATTTGTGACTTTTATTAACACAGAAGTAAGATGTAAATGATAACTGAACTGTTAAACGAAAAAGACCTTTGTGTACATACATGAACTTAAATTAACTGAAAAGTTTACTTTTTTTCGTGATAGTCAATGATCCACGTGTTTGATTTTGAATACCTCTCTCCCTTTTCTTTCTTTTTTTTTTTTTTTCTTTTTTTGCATAGAAGTAACCGATTTTGCTATCGGTGCAGGTTTAACTTTATTATAATTTTTTATTAACATTTGTTTTGATTGTTCTTTGCTGCTGTATTACAATTTCTGATGTATCTGCCTAATTCATCGCACAAATGCCCAATTGGTCTCAAATCAGATGATTAAAGGGTATAAAGCTGATTAAACATATCGTAGGACGATCCCTTTTTAACTTTCTTCATAATTTATATAAGGTTGTTATCTTGCTGGAAGATAAACAATCTATCAAGGTTTAATTTTTGTGCTCTGTTATGCAAATAATGTTTCAAAATGTAAAACAGATATTGCATTTAATAAATTGATGGTTATACTATTTCAACCTCGCTCATATTACCAGCGCTATGCTTTATGGTTGAATAAAGACTTTTTTTCCATTTGATTATTTACTTATATTTAATAATTTGTTCATATGAACTTTTGTAAAATCTATTCATTTATTATAATCTGCTTTTCAAATGATACAAATACAAATAATTTGAGATACAACTTTGTTGCTATATTTAGTTTCCATCATATTAATTAATTTTAGTTTTTGATTCAATTTTATAATCAGTTTTAAAATTGTTTATCCATAAAGAGGTTTCAATTGATGCGTGCTGTTCATTATGTTTTCCATCTTCGAAAGATTTAGTTTTATCTTAATATATATCTGTATTGATATATATTTATATTAATATATTAGCAACATCTTCAAGTATCTTCATTCCTATTCTGTATTCCATTAGTAGTTCATGTAGAGGGATAGAAATTTCCATTTTATACTTGGTTAATTTCAGATCTATTTCCTTTGTTTAGGAAAATGATATTGACTTAATATTGTTTAGTGCAATAGCATTGTTACATTGTTCTTATATATTGTCTTATGTGCTCATAAGTATGTACAGAAAGCTTTTTGATCTCGATTCTATACTTTCATATTAAACATACAATTCTGACTCAAGTATTAATTAAAAGCTTTTTATGTCGTTCATAAGTAAGCATACACCAGTGCAAATTGTCTGAACAAATATTCATAACTCTTATCGGTTGTATGCCACATTTGATGTGATCTGGAAACTTTATTATATCAGTCTTATCGTTAAATAGAAGCCGACATAATAGGTGACTTGAGCACAAAACTTATCAAATAAAACTCTGATCTAGTGGTATGTGCGAAGTATTGACATCTGATAAGGCCTAACTATCATTTTGAAATAATATAGCTTCAAAATTTATAAACTATAAAAAGATTTATTTGACCCACTTATACGGCAATACAAATTGTGCTTAAAACGAGATACTTTCATTAATCTCTTTTATAGGGTAAATTTTATTTATTTTATAAGTTTTATAGGGATAATTAGATATTTAGAAAGAGTCTATAAGCATTCGAAATATCTAGTAGTATAGTCCCTATAATCCGACATCTATATACAAAGATGAGGAACTATCATAGATAATAATGGAAAATACATAGTTTGAAATAAATATATAAGATGTTTCTAAAATTGAATTTGTAGAAAATAAACAGTAAATAGACAAGAGCTATGCAGGAACCTATTAATAAACTTAATAGTGATATATAATAATGATATAATAAATTAAATTCTTATGTATAGTATATTTAGTTAATAGTTCTACGAAAATATTAAGCAATATATACATTAATGTTTACAGATAATAAATGTCCACATATACCAAAGGCAGTAAATTTTAATAAAATTAAGAAATATGTCAATAAAGTGGGAATTAGTATGGAATGTTCAATATGTAAACAGTGCAAAAATAATTCATCAAAGCTCAATGAAAAGGTATACATTCAAAAACTTAAAGTCTTTTTTCTTTTTAATGTTATTTCTAAAGTGAATATATATAAAACTTCAGGAATGTGTAACAAATTCAGCTGTGCTGATTTGTTTACAATGCGGATATCAAGGTTGTGGAAGAGATGAATGTAGTCATGCTTTGGAACATTATAAGAAGCCACATAGTGATTGTCATGTTATGGTAGTTGAGAGTCTTTATTGGAGTGTTTGGTGCTTTCAATGCGAAACAAAGATTAATATTGGCTGTAGGTATGTATGAAAATAAATGTACAACTTTATACATGTACATAAAACAAAACGCACAAAAAATCCAAAAAATTGAATATATTATATACATTACTTCGTTTAACTGGAATAACTATACTGGAATATCCCACGAGGGATTGAAATTATCGGAAAGTATATAAATCAAAAACATACAAGTATCAAAGTCAAGTTAATTTTTTTTAATGGAACTCTGTATTTTTTTTATTCATAACATAGTAGAATATCATAAGTTAGATTCGAAGGCGTTAGATCAACGCAAATCGATAGCCGAGACGCGACTGCATCGAATAACGACATCGAATATCGCTGATTAGATTATACGCTACAGGTAAAGATCGTGCTCTTTATTTCCCCTTATGTATCTCATTGTTAGATTTATATCTCAGCATTATAAATAAAACATACAAACTAAAAAAATTAAAAACATGTGGTTTTTGTTTAAGAATGTACTAAACGATAGAAAATAACTTTTTATTAATCAGATATCATTAAATAATTGAATGTAATCATAATATACAGGGAAATTTCTAACGAAGGCAAGGAAAATGATTCTCTAACGATTACGAGGTAAGAATGGTAGAATATTTTTGACTCAATTCGTGAATCTGAGATTTATCTAATCAAATAGAGAAACTCTGGAACTGTTAAAATTCTGAAAACTGTAGAACTATCAGTTAACACGAGCCCTGATTACTGATAATTGATTACTAATAATTACTGATAATTGATACTGATTACTAATTTTTTTTAAAAAAACGACCTTCCTTAACTTACATATTTTTTTAACTTATATATCTTATTTTTACCTTTTAGTCTTAAAAATTTTAGCTTTCTATCTTTTTGGAGAATGAGTGAAATTTCGCTTACAAAATTTTACCCGGGCAGATAGAAAAGTAAACTAAATAAAAACCATTAACAGAGATCGAACTTCTTATCTCTTCTTATACATATTAGATTTGTATTTTTAGCTTCTAGCAGTCAGTTGCTTTTAGTAAGCCAAAATTCGAAAGAGCTCTTATGTTAAAGGCAGCTAAGAAACTGACGTTATAAACGGTTAAAGGAATGCTTAAACTGTCCTTCGACTTTCTGACTCACTGAATGATACCTTTTGAACTGACTCCTAGTTATAAACTAAAGATATAAATCTAAGGCGGATAAGAAGAAATAAGAAGCTCCAATTTTATTTATATTGTGTATAACCTGATGAGGGTTACTCAATGCAGTTACGTCAGCTACAGAGTTGAGTTTATCTGACAGCTTAATTTAATTTTAATTTAATTTTGATATTTAATTTTTGATATTTCACTGCGTAGATTGATATCAGGCAGTGTTGCATTTGCTTCAACAAACGTTACTATATTGCGATAAACAAATACAGAGTTCCATATAAAAAAATTAGCTTGACTTTGACATATACCCGTTACTATATTTACAGAAAAATTATCTATACCACCTAATGTTCTACCAAATTACTAAACAACATTTACAATAATATTTTTTTGACCTATATATACAAATATATATAACCTTTATATAATCTATATATACTAATTAAGAAATTAAATATTTATTCTAATAATTTCTAGTATTCAATTACAATCATAAAGTTTAAAGAAATGCTTTGAAAGAAAAGGTATTATATTACAAGTGGTTTCTAAATATTTCCTGACCATATATAACCGTAATGAACTTAATAATGAAATTAGATTATGAAATAAATTTAAAGAATTTTGTTTGCAACGTCTATAGTATAGGTAATTAAGTAATAAAAACATTTGTTATAATTTCAGAATTGCGCTGTAATATACACTTTTTAACTCTTTAAATTTCAACCTACAGAATAAATAGTAATTTTTAATTTTTAGAAAGAAGCTTCAAGAAACAGTGGAGTTTATAAAAAGATCCAGCGTAGTAAAAAATTCACTACAAACTAAGACACCAATGACACAATATCAAAAGGAAACCATAGATATAAATAAAGTAGATAAAGAAAAAAGTTTATACAATTTGCCTAAAGTAGGGGTATGTATTTTGGAAATTTCGGTTATTATTTTAATGAATTTCACTAAATTAAAAAAGTCATTTGCAATGTAATTTGTTGACAAACATAAAGAAATTATGTAAGAGTAATATATATATATATATATATATATATATATAATATTTAGATATGTACTTGATAAAAGTAGATGCAACTCATAATATGTGTATGTGATTAAAATATCCAAATCTATATTATTTTAGGGTTTAATGAATTTGGGAAACACTTGCTTTTTTAATGCAGTTCTGCAATGTTTAGCACAAACACCTTTCTTAGTCAAAGTTCTTGATGATTTGCGTCTTCCTGGACAAAAATTCATTTTACCGGGAGGCAAACATAAGTTTGCTAATAACTCGGAAGAAGTTGATCTAGTAAGTTGTTTTTAAATGTATACCATTAATATACACTAAATAACATGTAACAAGACATAAAAGTGAAAATTGAATTAAATGTTTTTTAATGAATTTTTAAATCAAAGTTAACATATGAACGTGGTTGTATTATATACAATATTACTTTCTTAACATTTTGGAAAAATATTACTCTAAACAAGTCGTGTACAAAATAAGTTGAACTACATTCTTTTAATGCGTTGAAATAAATCTGAGCTATATCGAATAATATTTGTAGAAATAATATTTGCATATACTTCTTGTATTTAAATGAAAATAGTATCTAATACCTTTGCAGTAAATGCATCTTTCTTTAATTTAGAATTAATTGCTACCAGCATAAAAAAATTAGTTTCCTGAGCAATAATCATTTGCAATTTTATGTTTATTCTATATTATCCTATATAATTATTTATATTCCATATAATTATTGTATTTACATTAACATTATATAGGATGCCCCGTTTAAGTCGACCCTTACGAATATCTCCGAAACTATTCATGATTAGACTGCGTATTTACGTGCATTTATAGGAAATTTGAAAGTTCAAAATTGCATAGAATGTGTATAATATGAAGAAATATATAAAATACCCAAAGTATAGTGTTTGTTATGATGCTTGGTGCGTAAAACAATCTTCTATTGAAATTTCTCTACTCGATTCTCTATTTTTGGAATTATATTCTGAAAAATATAAATTTTCATGAAAATTCGCACTCTATTCATGATAGTGGAAAATACTTTGAACAAAAGTTAAACTGTTTCGAGGGGAGCACTATTTGATATTAATAATTTTTTGTAGATAGAAATGTATAGAATATATTGAGGACAATCTTATTTATTTTAGTGGAACCATATATGTTTTTTTTTTAAATCCACTAGTTTTTTATCTTGGTATTTTATATACAAAATTATTATTAGCACTAATTTGCCGTTCTTTCTTGTATCAATTAAAAGTTTAATTTTTTCCTCCTCTTCTAATAACAAGAAATCGTCTTGCAGTCACGTAGTCAAATGCACGCATGCCCATATAAACTTATAAACGAATGCGACAAATTGTTGTTAGTGTGCGCATAGCCTCACTTTAGCAGATAATTTAATTCTTGTCACTTGTCGTGTGAAGGACGAAGAAAACAAATCTGAAAACAGTAAAACCTCATGGAATATACAGTTACTGATTTCATTCCTTTCTAAGTTTCATTTCATCTACTTGCATCGCGTTAGCAAGAGAAATCCGGTAACTCGAGAATTCAGAAATATTTGAAAGTTTATAGAAATGTAGTTCAAGTGACGACGCTAATAATGAAACCATTCTTAGTTCCAGCAAGCAAACATTTAATTAAGATGAAACCATTCTTCAAAACAAACACAAGCTTTTGTGTAGTTTTGAATATTTACGAAACTGCACATGATATGAAAAGCAGCTAAATTAAAAGTTTTATAATTTTTTGATACTTATTTTTTTTTATAGTTATAGGCTAGGTCCTAATTGCACATTGCACGCTTGACAAACCGACTGATCAACCAATACGACACGAAACAGGCACAACATTTTAACACTAAATTTACGGGACGCGTCATTTCGACGCATTTCGAATTTCGTGAGGTAAATTACACGAGTCGTTTATATTTTTCTTCTACCATTTATATTGACTTTTATCCATTTAACGAGACAAATATAAATTCATTTTCTTCAAAGTTTTCTATGTGGTATACCTATCTCTACGGATACGCTTCATTTTGACGCAATCGAAATGTCCGCAAAATCTAGTGTTAAATGGGCGCCTTCTACATGGCATTCGTGCGATGATAGTTGTCATATTTATCACCGGAATTGTATGAAATTTCATCTTTATCGCATCACATGGATTACTACCATACTAAACATTGACTTGAGAGGGTCGCACAGTTTCAGCTTTGTAGCGGCGAGCCCAATACTAATGCAACAGTGAAAATTCTTTATTTCTAATGTTCTGTTCATAAAAGTGTCATTAACATATTGGCGAGGTTTTCCTGATTAAAACGAGACCAAACACGATATTGTTATAACATTGGGCAACGCGACAGTTCACACATTTTTATATAAAATTTACTATAAAATTTTATAAAAATATGAAGTTTGATCTCACTTTAATTAGGAAAATCTCTTCAGTGTATTAATGAAATTTTTATTAAGAAAAAATATAAAATAAAAATGTTTCGCTTCTGAATTTTAGCGTTGTTTCGCCGAAGGTGAAAGCGGCCTTTTGGACCTTTGGCCCTAACTTTAGTTAATATTTGATACAATCGCTAGGCTCGCACGCCATGCAGGCGACCAGTTTGATTTTTGTCGAGCCAACATCATTACTAAATTTTCAACTTTTTTTTTTTTTTTTTATGTATGTTCATTCCCTTTAATATTACACCAGCGGTTAAGATGATCTGAGAAATTTTTAAAGATATAATTATATCTTAGATTAGACAATGCATGGATGTAAATTATAGAATAATTATTAAAATTATAGGAGCTCCAGATAAACAGATTTGAAAACAGATTTGAATTGTAGTCGTAAAATTATATGTATAATTATAAGAAAAGCACACAATGTTTTTGCAACTACTGAAGCATTCCTTTCTTTAATGAATAAGTGTTTCGTCACTTGTTACATTTCTATAAAATACTAATATCGCAGATTATGTTCCTTTTAAAACTAAGTAAGATTTTCTCGATATGTTTTTTATATCGTTAAGAGCAAGCAGCTTATTCAAATGGTTCAATGGTTCTATAATCTTGTAATAATTGTCAATTGGATCAAGTCCTTTTTATATTACAGGATGTGCATTATAATATTTATACATTTAGTGATATTATATGCTTATAGTAAATATTATGCCATAAATAACTTGCTATTACATAAATTATTTAAATATTATTAACAAAATATTTTTTAGCCACCAATAGAGGGTATTTTAGAAGGTTGGGGCAGTTTTACCTCAATTTTATGCAAAACACTTACAGAAATGCAAAATACTGATGAACGTCAGTCTTATCGTCCATCAGAGTTGTTAAACTCGTTTAAAAAGAAAACAACGCAGTGTATGGATGGAGGACAACATGATTCGCATGAACTTCTTAGACATCTTCTAGAAATAGTACGAAACGAAGATCTCAGGGTGAGTATATATTTACTTTTATTTCATCTTATATATAGTAATGTTTTCAGCAGTGAATTATGCTAAGAACGGAATAAAAGAAAAGGAATTAAAAGTATTAAAATTGTGTTACAAAATTTTACATCAAAAAATAATATTGTTACGAATGCTTTATTCATTCTTAAATATTATTACAGTAATGCAATGAAATAGATTCTTCATTAAGATTTTCAATTTTCTTGTAAATACTATGCTATTTTTTTTTTTTTTTATAGCACACCCTAAAAGATATTTTCGCAATGTTGTAGAAGTTAATATTGATAGTTATAATGCATTAAAGAAGAGCATTACGTTGTCAAATATGTAATAGTATCATATTTCTTTTTCTCTATTATGAACACCGTGAAGCTCATATGAAACTAGGGCGTGCGCTCTGTTTCACAGTCTGAACATTGTGACACATCTACCGTTGCTTGTCTTTCATGATGTTATCAAGAGAGAATACCACATACTACATTCATAATTTTGAGAACGCGGTGTACGAAGTATAATAGCAATTTCCTCTACATCTATTCTGTTCGCCGGTCCCTGTGATACTGATAACCTTTGAGTTGACGGGTTTGGTCGCTTAGTTTTTGATATTTTGTCGGCGATTGGTTAATAGTCCGTAATGGTTCTAATACGATTATCATATTTAGAATTCAAAAGGTAATTATTTAAAATTTGTCCTCATCGTTGATTTTGATGATTTTTGAATATGTTGTCAGGAGTGTATGGTTCTGAACAACTTTTTCCTATACATGTAACAGCCGTTTGATTCTAGTTGTTATATTGTGAAATATTCACAAAAACTGTCTTTAATAGCGCATTGAATCCTGTCTAAATGTGCGTATCTGTGACACAGTCACAAATATAGTCGGTACATTCGCTGCTTCGTTCACGTTTACACTTATCACTTATCGTTTCTTCATCATTATATCTTCTACTTCACGAATCTAGAGCTCCTACGAAAGCTTGATTTACTAGTATAGAGGGTGTTCGGTTATAGGCGTAAAAGAATTTAAGGGGCGATTCTTCAAGCTAAAATAAGATGAAAATCAAGAATAAAAACTTGCGTTTTCGGCTTTGTTTCTTAGTTATTGGCAATTAAAACTTAGCCGAAATATCCTCTGTGCGCGAGCAAACCTCTGTACACGAATGAAGGTAGGACGTCAGTTTAAGCTGCGTGATGCGCAGGGATCCTCAAATCGAACGATACATCGTAGAGAAGAGGGATTGTGGAATTCGGAGACGCAAGTGTCATCCTTCTTTCTTTTTTTTTTTTTTTTTTTTTATATGCGGGGAAATCCTCATGGACACCCAGCCGCTCCTTGGAAGCGGCGGGGTAGTGTCGGACTTTACCGACTAAAACCCCACGATGGTCCGTCTGACGCTCAATAGGGATGGCCTCAATAGGGGGGCCTCTTTCGAATTACTACCGGAGCCACTCCCGCGTCTTCTCCCATTCTGGGGGATTCGTTCCTACGTTAGTTCGGGCATTAGGAGGGAGGACCACCCATCTCAACGCTATCCCCTGGATCGTGGTGCAAGTCTGAGGAGATTCCAGATCCTCCTCGTCGTGTCGGCCTCTATGACCATCTAGCACCCTTCGGCGCGGAACCCTACAAGGGTGGGATGCTCTCTCCCTCTCCCGCTCCCGCTCTGTCCGCTCCTTTACGAGCGTTACCTCCAAGCCTTCCAATTTGGGAGGACCGATCGACACGGAGGACCTCGACATCCTCCCCGTTTATGTCTAAACACAGGCCGGGCGTTGGAGCACCCTTACGTCGCCAGTCGTAAAACCATACGGCCACCGACTTGGCTGGGGACACCCTAAAGCCCAGCCTGTGTACATCCCGTACCGCGCAACGTAGGCCATTCTGCACGACTTTTTATAAGAAAACTCATAGACTAAATATTAATCCCGCCTATTCATTAAAATCTGTAACAGTGTATCGAAAATCACCTCATGAAGTTTTCGAGTAGACTAAATTGTTTCCTTTAATCCTTTGCCTCTATAAATAATTAATGGCACGGATTTCTTATCCGAAGGATCGGTAGAATATTCAAGGTCCACCTATCCGTCGTTTATACATGCTATAAACAACAGATAAGAGTTAGGTTTGGGTTAGATCCATAGAAATATAAAAATAGAATATGCGAGTACGTGTATCGCGTAAAAGTGAATGCAATATAGAAATCGAAAGGGAATGCTACATGGAAGTTCCTTCTGTACTTGTCTGATCAAGCATCTACACTCTGATGCCCTTCATTGATGTTACATTTTTATTTACTGTATGAATATACACGTGTTATTAGATTAGGAGGCAAGGTGCCTGTTCGCAACGTTCTCATTCCATTCCATTCCTGTATTTTTCAGCTCGCTCATTCACTCTATTTATATATCTCCATAGGTTATTGTACCAACCAATACTAACACACACGCTATCACGCTCGTACAATTATTCAAAAATAATTAAACAGAATTCACTATAGTGGTATCGTCACCTTTTTGGAAATACCTCGGGAACTATGGCCGACAGTTACACGTAGAATAAAAAGTTCTTCAAAAGAGGTCATATCTGTCGCAACATGTTCAAAAATCATCGAAATCGGAGAGGACGGTTCTAAAGTTTCGTTCAATATGGTTGATCTTATCTTGGTACATGTATAATAGCTTTTATGTTATATAAATTAAACGATATGTAGCATTTTATGTAAAGAATTATGGTCATTTTTGCTTTTTTGAAAAACATTGTAGATATAGAAAATTAATATATTTTATTGTATTGATCATAAAATAACGCAAAGCCGTTTCCTCTTTCATTTTTTCTCTATATTTGGCATTTATGAGGAAAACGTTGGTTTGTAACAATGCAACAATCCTGCAAGTGGATGATCAAAAATTGGCAATTAATTTATACACATTTAATTCTTGGAACTGTTGCGTAATAGAATAGATAGTATAGATATGTATTCGTAACAATATTATTATATTATTAATAATTACGCATCATTTTTTATATATACTTTTATAAATGTTATCTTACTTTACTTACTTCAACTATATTTTATTGAATTTAATATTAATTTTAATTATTTTGCTTGTCAAAGATTTATAATGATTGCTGTTTTTAGCAATATGTATTAGTGAATGCGAAAACATAATCTTTTTAGAGGTACCAGAGTATAATTCTGAAAGAAGTTGGTTTGAACGAAAAAACTAATCCAGAGGGTGTAGAAGAAAACCTCAAATCGCGTGTAAAATTTTATGGAAATCAGGCTAGTTCAAGATTACTTGGACCAGAACTTGTTTTTCGTGGGGTTTTAGTTTCAACATTAGAATGCCTGGACTGTCATCATTCTTCACAGAGTACAGAACCTTTCCTAGATCTCAGTTTGCCGGTTATGGCAGATAAACCACAACCACCAGTTTTGAAGTAAGAATAATTTTCTGAAATATGCGAGAGAAGAGAAAGACGTGAATGTCTCATTTAATCGTATTGACTGAAATATTTTGAGACATAGATGTTGTATGTATTTTAGAAGTTGAAATGTAAAAGTTAGCAGGAGAACATTACGCGATTCTTAGGCAATATTTCTGCGATGGAAATATAGACCGATATACACATAAAAAGGTGTTAAAGTCATCTTTATCCTTTTTATTACATACAACGTTCCTATTTTTCAATTTCATGTAATATTTTTGCCTCTTAATGTATAAAATGTGTTTTAAAATCTTCATTTTAAAACGTGTCTTACATATACAAAATCTGGAAATTTCTTGAGTGTTGCTCTTGAATCTACATAAACATGTATGTAGATTCCAAGCATTACATCTGCAACTTTTAATAAGTGAAATATGTATGTATTGTAGTAGGATGAGTGCGGAAACATAAAAACTGATGGTTGCGTGTGGCTTAGCGACAGCGTGATGCGCTATCAGCTGATTGATTGTGAACTCCCCACGAGTGTGTCACGTAGGAGACGCAAGAAATCACGAAATTAACTGATCACCGGTGATCTCCTCGCGTCGTAGTTCGAACGTTTCGCAGTAAGTGAGGTAAAAAATTCGGACTTTGGATATGATAGTAACGAATTTATTGTACGAATCCAACAAAGTAACAGACAGAGTAGGTTCAGAGTGTTATAACAAAAAGCTGTGGAGTGCTGATTAGGGAGGGTTCTTATACTAAGGTTTGGTCTTCTCGGAGGGGTTATCGTCGGGTGTATTAGACGCGGCTATCCTGTTGCTATTTGGTTAATGTTTCGATGGCCGTGGCATGCAGGATGTTTTTTCTATTCCATTACTGTTTCTGAGCCTGTGACAAGTGCGTAGCAGTGCTCATGCGTCTGGCCGCCCTAGCAGAGCTCACGCAACATCGTTCCCTTTTTATTTGAAAGCGTTTAAAAGTAATACAGAAGAAGAAGTGATATACAGTGAGATCAGTAGATAATGCATCTTTATACATAGTCTATGAATCGTCTCGGAAGCCTCCTTTAGGCTAGGTCAACCTACGTCCTTCCGCTTGCGTAAACTGTGTGGTCTGTGTGTTTACAATTGGGACGTCGCCTGGCGCTGGGTTTTGAACATTCATATTTTCAAGCAGGACGTCGATTTACGCTACGTTTTGATTGATTTACATTTGTTTTCAGAATTTCGGTTAGGTCTATCCGAGTGGACGATTCCTCTATAGATCCGCATATGAATTACCCATAATTTATCGCCTGTTTCACGCATCGATCTTCTCATTGCGTGACAACGTTTATCACAGGCGCGCTCCTGGTTCTCCTTTCTCACGTTGTCTTCATACTCGATCGTGCCATTTAAAAATACCTTTTGGGGAGGACTGGGTTGAAGGATCGGATTCTTTGAGAGAATATAGCTGGAAGAGGGCTGGAGTATAGCCGTTATTCATTGATTGGACACCATTAGTTTTAGTTTAGATATAATTACAGGATGACTATAGATATTTTATGGCACGATTAGCATGCGTGTATTTTACTCTGTACCGCTTAGATCGGTTTGATAAGAATTTACTTAATATTATGAATTTGGTATTCGAAGAACTGCATTGGTGTTCCTTTATCAGTCAGAACCTGAAAATTAACAATTGTTAATACGTGCTCTAATCAAATAACCATTCCACGCGTAGTAATCATTTATTATATTAATACGCTAATAATTTAGCATTTAATGCGGGATTAAACCCTTGTTTAATACGATGCCTTTTGTTACGAATTTTTTTAAAACTTATGTCGATGTTTCGTTATGTTCTTCGGCCATTCGAAAATCATCACGTTATTTACGCGTATGATGACGTTAAGTGTGCCATTTAATGGCTCAGAGAATGTTTTAGAAAAATGATGTAACGCGCAGTTAACGTCGTACGACAGTCTAGTGAACATAGATGTAGCTACCGAAAGGGGTTACAAAGTTCGCGGGTAGACTGCAGTTTATGCAGTTCGTATTAATTATGTCGAGCTTCGGAGAAATCTCATTGAAATTGAGCTTTTTTTTTTTTTATATAATTACCAAAGGACTGGTTCAATTCACCTTTCGAGCCTCTATCAATGTTAATCAATTCGAAGAACTGTCTGTTCGAGGAACGGATGTAGCTTAGACTATGATTGACTATGTCGTGGCGGTGTGGAATCTGCTTGGTATTGCATATCCACATAACAATAAGACACAATTTCCTTTTACATGCCTGTTACATGCATATCAAAATAATTGAAGTTACAACTGATAAAATTTTTCATAATCGAAGAGATGGTGTTATCATTATGTTCTGTAACAAAATACGCGCTGTAAAAACTTTAAGCAACTGAACCAATAGCAACGACTTGAACAAATGAAAATAGTGCGTTGATATTACATAATGCTATCGTGTACCATTTAGTGTGCTGTATTATAAATGTTTTATTTAATTTACTAGGTGTTTATTCAATCTCAATGATTTATTTAATCTTACTATTTTGTCGAGTTCGTATAATTTCTTGTTTGTGTATTCAGTTCAGTTCAGAAATATCTATATAAATATTTCTTAATTTATTTAAAATCAGTTGGATTTCAATTGTCTTATTAAATATTCATGTAAGGGATAGACGCTAATAGAGATTCGAAAATTACTATAGTTTGAGGCCGTTGAAATCTACAGTTCATTGCCTTACAGATATCAGGAGTCTCGAAAACTGTTAGGTTAATTGAAAATACCGTTTAGAGATATTTATATTTCGAATACTGTTAGTCTATCTCTGTTTCTATCTCTGTTAGTGTTAAAAAGTCTTTGATATTAATTTATCGTTTATTGACTAGCATCATTATACCGACGTTTTCTACGCCATTATACATATGATCAAATGTTTACAGCAATGACATTGTTTTATTTGTTGTGATTAGTGTTATGAATTCATTGATAAGTATTTGATTAAATTAATGGACCTGATATTACTACTGAATTTTCTTCATATGTTAACTTCAAAACGTTATTGATATTACTAAACGGCTTGTATTACAGTATTTAGGAAATCGCAAGATATATATGATGAACGAATTAATCTGAGACAATATGGATATTTGTGAATATTCATCCATACGACGTTGCTTGCCTTGTGTTCTGTACTATGAATTGCGTTCAGGACTTTACAACTCAAATCTTCCAATTTCTGATAAGTCTGCGATACGTTTTCGTCTGGCCCCCCTTTTAGTCAATAAATGTACGGATAGAACTCAACCTCTCCGAGGTTTCAATAATTTTTTAACATTTAACATTTAACATTTTAACGAGAGCGTATAATATCGAACAACTTTTTCCTATACATGTTACTAACAGTCGGCCTTACTTTCCGAGATATTTGCGAGAATCTGTCACCACTATTAGAGAATCCTTTGTAATAATTGAGCGTCTATGGCAGCATATGCGTCTGCGTTGCATATGTGTTACTTACCAACGGTGGGATAAAATTATCTGGTCGAAATCTTCTATTTATGTATACAAATGAGGGGTTTATATACATAAACAAATGGACGGCCTTGGGGTATTCGAAATGAAGTTTTGGGCACATCGTGCATATGCGAGGCTATACAAAATATGTTAACTTAATTATAGATGAATATCATCTATGTATTGAGTTTGGGTTTGGATTAGTATTTTCAATCAAGCCGCCGCGAGCTAACCAGTAAAGCTTACGTAAATAATTGTTCTGCTTCGTAAAATAATATTAATTATTCATCGGCATATTATTATTATAATTAATTCGTTATTATTTCATGCAAGTGTTACCTGCCGTCTCGTGGCGGTCGGATTTAAAAGTCTAACAGAAATCTGAACCCAAAATATATCGATGATGTTTACCTTTAATTAATTATGAGTTATAAGTTATGGTAGACGTTTGCAGGCTCGCAGGCGCAGTTGTGCAGGAGGGACTTAAGCTCGCTCGACTCACGTTTATAAGGAGATAAGCAATTAACAGGAGATAAGCGGTAGGTGGATGTCAACCAATACTAACGCATATGCTGAATTCTTCTTACACTAAATGAAGATATACATTACACAATGTGTATTGGGTCGTCTGGAAAGTTCGTTCCGATTTACATTTCGATTCGATATACATTTATTGAATTATATAGGTGGTATTTGATTTCTCCATCTTTGACACAACTTGAATATATATATATATATTCTCGGTTGCCGACCAACGGATACAAGGTCATTATAATAATACTAGGTTATAATCACTAGGTTGGTATGAATTTGTCGATTCATCCCTGCTACGTATACGAGGATATCCTATATCCTTCGAACGCATGAATTAAATGCTGAGATTTCATATTTCCGCACACAGACACAGTCCACCATCTCTTTCTACAATACTCAGATCTCGATTGACGGCCGGAGCCTTTCGGGAGTATACCCGATTACCCGGAAGTATATTTGGGAAAGAAATAATTTCATCCGAGATACGTTAGTGCATTCTTAAAAGTAGTAACGCTATTGTATTATAGGGTTGTAGGGATAAAGCCACTCATCCTGTATATTGAAAGGTTTCGTTAGTTTCCTCTTTGTATATGTCATATATATATACATATATTGTGATATACGATTAAATGAGACATTCTATCCAAAGATAGTAACAGTGTACTTAATAACGTTACTAGAAATAAGAATAGGAACAGTAATAAAAATATATTACTATATATAACCTTGTCATAACCTTGTAGTAGCTAATATTTTATAAATTATTAGGGATATTCATTTAAATCAACACATACATATATTTTTATTATATTAGTCTATAAATATATTCTTAATATTATGTTGAAAATGGTAGAAGCGAATTTGCTTACACAACATTTGGATGTCTTGCTATAATTAATGAAGTAATAATGATTCTAATTGAATAACTTTATTACGTATATATTTATTTAAGAAGAAAAAACAATGGCTTTGAAGATACATTTGATATAATGGGAAATAATATTTCACATGTACCTTCAAAATATCAATCAAAAAAAGAAAAGAAGGCTGCTCGGAGAAAACGAAAAAATAAAAAGCAAGACATTCGTGATCGTGATGGTGATAGTTCTGTACCGGATAAAAGTAATACTGTTGAAGAAAACAATGGTGCACTTGAATCAGGTAAAATATTTTAAATTTTGTAAGCATTATTTTGCACGAATTCTTGAAAACTTTAACATTTAGTTTAACTAATTTCTCGGATTCCGATAAATGATTGAATTGAAGAAAATATTTGCATGAAAAATCGGTTTTTCTTTTTTCTTTTTTTTTTTTTTTTTACATCATAGCAATTTGAACGCATAAGCATAGTAACAAATTTTTGTAGAAGAAAGCGATGCAGACGTGGAAGATAATGCAGAAATAGAAGGCCTTCTTCCAGAAGTTGCTGAATCAGGTTATAGTTCAGAAAAACAGTCTACGTTAACAAGTCCTGCCTCTCCATCGACCGATACGATGAAAGCAAGGGAAGCTATTAACGAAATACCAATAGACAATGACCTACAATTTGGCGCAACAAATAATGTTTCCTTAATACAACTTTTAAATCGTTTTGACGCAAATTCGTTGCCCAGGTATTATCAATCATAATAGGATAGATTAATTTGCTATTTGTATTAAATAAGACGTTTAATTCAACACTATATTTGCTTCACAGTTCGAGTTCGAATGCATGTACACCAAATTTATCGCAAACAAAAGCTTTAGATGCTCTAGATAGTTCTGAAAGCTTGGAAACTGAAAGTGGAATCCAAACTAGATTTTCTGTATCTACTTCTTTAGCAATGACCTCAGATTTAACGAGCCCAGAAGATGCGACTATTAGTTTCAACCCGATTATATCAAAAGAAAGTTCAAGTTCTATGATTACTTTAACAAATGGTGAAACTATGGACAATATTAAATTATCAACACCTAGCCTGAATTTGACGGATTCTGTTAACCACATCGAACAAGAAGCATCTACGTGTAATCAATGGTATTGTAGAAATTTATTTCATTTTTTAAATTTCATTCTTTTATATTTCATGTTTATGTTAAATATTGTTAAACATTTAACAATCTTTTATTTTTATTATTATTGAATATTGATTTTTATAGTTATATACATCAAAGGTAAACGTTAATGTTGTCTCCCCTCATTCATATACATCATTCATTTTATATCATTGTACTAATTTCCGAACATTGCGTCGAATAACAGTAAAGATTTATTATACATACGTACATAGGGATTTCTATCTTTCGAACGCATAATTTCTCAAAACTAAGATTTTATATTTAGAGTCCATTCACATCCTTTACATTATTCACCAAGTTTCATCTTGATTGGCTGTTGTCGCCATTCGAAACAATATTCAACATTATTTCTGTAATATAATCTGCAGATGAGCATAAACGCGCAGATTAAATGTTTTTTTTTTTACATAAGCAGATTTGACTGTGTTTTAAGTTTAAAAAATTCTAACAAAATTATGGTTTTTAATTTTATAATTCCCCGGGTGGATGTAAGCTTCCTCGAATTTGCAATTCAAAATATAATAAAAATATAGAACTATTTCTATTTTATAAAGAAATCATGTATTGTCATATACATGTTTAAGTTTTGATTATTTTATGTGAAAAATACTGCACATAAGAAAAAGAAGACGGGGAATAGGTGTCACGACGTGTTGCGATCGTGGTATTAGTCGGCCCTTAGTTCTTCCTATCTTCAATGATAATCACAGAATGAAGAATCCAGCAATCAAACAAAACAGTCCAAAAGCGAAAATTCAGCTCATTATAAACGTATTGATAGCCAAAAACAAAAGAACTAAATATAGTAGTTTGTCAAACAATCAAACAAATTTGTTTTAAATGCAAAAATTATGCTGAAAACATTTAGTAAATATTTTACTTTACCATTTTTGACTTAACCCCCGAAGGAATCAGTAGAATTAGATTCAAGCTAATTTCATATCGTTATACTATTTTACGTTAATGCCAATTATAATATTATATTACTTTAGTTCAAATGATTTTAGAATTTCATACATTTATTTTCATAATAGGAAAACAAGGAGAAAAACAGAAGAATGTTCTGATGACGTTAACAATAAAATTGATAACATCACTTCTGGTATTTCAAAAATAGGAATTAGTGGTAATCTTCAGCAATCACCTACTAGATATACAACTAAGGAAGGAGAATGTTCGATACAATCGTGCTTAAATCAGTTTACAGCTTTAGAGTTGATGAGTGGGAGCAATAAAGTTAGTTGTGAAGCTTGTACTGCCAGAGAAAGAAAGGTATATTGTATGCAAGTTTAACAATGCTATTTAACAGTTGTATTAATTAATAATAATTTAAATAATTCATAATAATTAATAATAACTAATAATAAATAATAATAATGTATATTTGATTGAAAAATTCCTCGCTTGAAAATTGCAGTTTTTAATGCAATAGGATCTAAAATGAAATAAATTTTTCATGATGTCAGGTGAAACCGAATTGTAAGATGATCTGCACTCCAAGTACGAAACAATACCTGATCTCTCGAGTACCCGCGGTTCTAATCCTCCATTTAAAACGATTTCAAGCACAACGAGTCGATTTTCGAAAAGTAACAAGGCATGTTTCATTTCCGATATTACTTGATCTAGCACCTATCTGTAAAAATCATAAAAAAGCTAGAATTTATGCACTGTATGGTGTTGTTGAACATAGTGGAACCATTCACGGTGGACATTACGTGGCTTACGTGAAGGTAATTATTTAAATGCTAAGAATTTAATTATAAATTATTACAAATCTATTTAATCTATTGCACTGTTAAGATGATATAATGTTATAAATATTATCAAATTATGATATTAAATTACGTATCAAGTATAATAGTATATTGGGTCACCCCATAAGTAATGCCGTTGTAACGTGCGGTAATTGATAGCGAGCACGTCACACAATTGTATGAGAAGCGTCCAAGCTTTATCTTTATTTTTAATGTGGATCCGACCTTTATTGGTGTAAAGAGGGGGATAGTGTCGAAGAAAGAGAGAAATGTATTGAATCCGATGAATAATAATACGCTTTTATTTATGATACTAACAGAAAAAAAGAAGGAATGCAATAGTTGAGACTCACAACTCATTCTAGATGCTTGTTTGTTCTTCGTTACTGCGCTATATACTCACACTCGTTTGAGTGTTTCTGCTCTCAATCTCGTAGTACCGCTGCTGTCCCAGCCTATGTTTGTATATCAGAGTTCTACAAACGTTACAACAAGTTATGTTACAAAAGATTGTGTCATTGTTTCAATGTGCCAACTAGATTTACGCACAATCGTTTGGCCAACGGCTGGACATCTACCGGACAAAGCTCTACACTATCCCACAGATTTAAGCCTATTGCCTTTTCACGGATATCTGTCGTGCACGTGCGAGACTTACTCAAAACGTGTACAAATCGGGGCAAGAGACTTGTGAATTCGCGGTACCGACTACTCGTCTCAAGTTCCACTTTTTAAAATTGGGGTTTCCCCGCAACAATGTTGCAGCGCTTCGTGGTCGCTGAGTCTGCACATTCTTGGACGGTGCGGACCTCCGAGTATGGGACGGTATATGCACCACGTCACTCGAAGCACACGTGCAAGAATGCGCTTACTCCCATTTATAGGAGTCTCTGAAATCGTAAAGATGTGGCTGCAATTATTATCATTCCATACTAAGTCGGAGGGTGTCATCAAAATATATAGACGGGATGTAACACCATTTTTATGAGAGTTGAATTTAAAATAATGGATGTTGTTACTATCAAAGTTTTACAAAATTTGAAAAGAATATTTAATAGATAAAGGTAAAGAATTATGAAAAATGCGAGAAAATCCATCGTTAATTGATTGCCAACAGGTAATCTTTTATTTTTGTTTAGCATAAGAAAACCGACAACTGTATCATTACTTATGGGATATCCTAATACATAATGAAATACTGTTCGTTCGAGTAAAAGTGGAGCTTTTAGAAATCGTTAGAACCAGAAAATGACACAGACGGACCTATAAGAGATTTTTAACTAACGACCGACTTGATACGAGACCTGTACGATTACAATCAACTAGATCAATGAGAGGTAGTAGAAGAAAGCGTTTAGGACAAAATTTTATATGGAGGACTACAGAACAATGAGAGCCAATGCACCGCTTCCTTTTTATGTGTCGTGAGACTTCACTTTTTCTCGTTTAATCCATGTACATTATTCTTTGTCCCCCTCTTATACAGTTCTTTTTTATTTAGTATGATCTCCGCACACATATTTGATTACTTGTAATTAATTATTGCATATTAAAAGGATGAATCTATTATTTGGCATAAAATATTTTGCGCATTAAGTATTAAAATATACAGCTTTCAAGAAATTATGAATGTTTTTCAGTCACGATTAGCACTAACATCAGATGATCCTCGATGGTCATTTTTGCCACCAAAAGATGTTAAAGATTTACAAGAAAGTTCATATTCTTCGAGTTCTGAGTCTGAAACTGAAGAAGCAGCTGCAGCCCCGTCATCGACAGTAAGACCGCCACCCGGTAAATGGTATCATGTTTCGGATTCCAGGTACGTAATTTTTTTAATGTATGTATTATACGACATATCCTATGTAATTAAATGAAATAACGGAGCCATAGTATGTGAAACGATATATAAAGATTATACTCGTACATATGACATATTATTAATAGACTATTGAATATTTCTAATCGAATATTTATGTACATTTTTGGAATTTGAGAAAATATACAGGACATGCATAATATGCAAGATTATAGAATGTTTCGTTGTATGTGTTTGAATCATAGATATGGAAAATAAAATAAAATCCACCAGACCGACGCAAAAAATTCAAATCATATCTTTTATTTTTAATCATATCTTTATTAAAATATTTACATATTTACATATCGACATACAAAGATAAATCTTCCTCAGTTTCTATGTAAAGAATGGAAAATATGTTACCGCACGCTGTTTTTAACTGCTCTGTCGTTTTAAAACTCTTTCCATCCTCTATACACTCACACTCTGTGTAGGTAATATAGAGATCGATATGGGAGACATAGCTGGGGCAGGTTCAGGATACTAAAATAAGAAAAAATGTTCATGCTATATAAACATATATGCCTGATATCATCTTGCTTTCGAGTAAAAGCCTGTTTTATCTTGTAATAGTTGCTTGCCTACCTTCAGAATAATTGCTCGAAACGATCACAGCATTTACAAGCCTATCTTATAAAAGTTTACAAATAGGGTTTATGAAACATATATTAAAAATTGATATGAAATTAAGTTTGAAAAATGTTTTTATGTGTTATTTTGAACATGCCTCACTTTTACTACCACAATTCCGCTACTAATTGTTATATAGTTAAAAAAAAAGTTGAACAAACTTAATTTTAGTTTTGATATAAATAGAAGTAAATCTAGATTGTATTCATAATTTCATTTTATGTTTTAGAGTAACAGAAGTCGACGAAACAACTGTGTTACAAAGGCAAGCCTACCTCCTATTTTATGAAAGAATTCTTTGAGCATTTTGATAAGTCTCAACCTGAAATCAGCGAAATTTGGATTTTGCAACAGTGAAATGCAAGTCAAATGAAAAATAATAGAGCGAATCTTAAAATATTATAAACGACGATCATTTAGACCAATCAAGAGCAATACTAAAATTTATTTCTGGAGATTTAGATTTTAATTTAAGATTGACTGATGAGTATGTCAGTTTGTTATCGATATCAAATGAGAATTTTTATTTAAAATAGTTTTTCATTCGAATCAATCACGTTGAGAATGCATTATATAATATTTTTTTTTTTAAATTAATTCATGATTTTACTATGCTTACTAGAACATAATTATAAAATATTTATTTTATCAAATATTCAATGTATTTATATGCACAACCATCTGCAACCAGATTGCGAGGAAGATTTCAGAAGGTCAAAATTCTGATAAAGTATTAAAATAATGCGAGTAAAGATGATAAATTTATGTTTAGAATAAATACATAAATTAGTACATTGAATTGGGGATTAATATTTTAATCGTTAATTAAGTAAAATAATACATTGATTTTTTAACAAAATTGTTCTATGTACTGTTACTATTGACAAAATAAGTGTAAAGATCCACATTTCATGCTTACAAATTTGAAGTCTCATTTTTTAAATGTTTAGCTAATCGATACTGTTTTATATTTTTAAAAATTTGTTTCTGGACCGGTCAAAGTAATATTTAAAAATGTAATAAATTTTAAACAAACAGGTTACGGAATAAAGAAGCTATTTGTCAAAGTAATGCATATTTTACAGATACGGATAAAACTATAAATTACTACTTATTTTATTTTACATGAATATAACTTAAATTTTGTGCTGCTGGTATGGATATGATATTATCATGATTTACTTTAAATGTAGTCAAATTCTAGATTGAACTTAATTATTCAAATACATGTATTTATGTGTTTCAATTGCATTTATAAGAATAAATTACTATTAAGTCGAATTTATCATAAATTTCCTATTGATTTATTTCATTGATTCATTAACCACATTACATTAAAGATTATCGCATCATCGAGTGCATCCACGTGTACCATTGACGCATTTGTTTTTAATCTGCAAATAGTTGTATATTAATCACTTTATTAATAAGTATCGTACTAATAAGTATTAATAAGTATCGTAGCGCGACAACCTTCTGTAAATGATAAACATAGAGAAAATCGTAGACTGATGATAATAGTGTAAGTTACGGCCACGCGCGCGGACCATGGTGAAACAATTCCTTTGAGCTCGATCATACGTGTCGTTGATTGGCTCACATCAAAGAGGTATTTTCAACAGCCGATATTCGTTCGAATACGCCGACTATAACGAATGACCAAGGTCATAAAACTTTTGGCCTTGAATATACGCCTCGCTGATTGGCGCGGAGGTGGCTCGATGAATTAGTATAAATATCAAAAGATAGCCGAACTTGATGAATCTTCTCCTGCACAACTCCAAGTATACTCAATTATATTCCGATAATTCTAGAGATTTATTATCTATTATTAATTGAATGATTTTCAGAATCTCTGAACGTATTTAATAATGGACATTACATTTCCATAACACATGTGATATACCTTAACAGCAGATATCAGTTAATGTTAAGGTATATCTCGTAATAGAGAGAGAGAGGGAGAGAGAGAGAGAGAGAGAGAGAGGGAGAGAGAGGGAGAGAGGGAGAGAGAGAGAGAGAGGGAGAGAGAGAGAGAGAGAGAGAGAGAGGAAATGCGTAGATGAATGTATAATAGAAATATATTTAAGTATAAGTGCAACGTGTATCCCAGTCCAGATCCGCACGCTGACAGCGTTATTTTACGAAAGAGCTTCGAATTCACGGGCCTATGGGTATTTATATAATTACGAAACTCCCGATCTCTCTCCGCTCGCTCCTTCGCCGGCATCACTTGCTCGCAGTAGGTGCGGACGGCGTTGAACTCCTGATGGCCCCTGAGCATGGGCCTCGACGACCGCTTCTGGGGCTAATCTCTCGCCGATGTCGGGCCGTAGGACGCGGCGCGGTTCTGCCCACGCTGGACAAAACTCCAGCGTGTGTTGCGCCGTGTCCTCCTCTTCCTTGCAGTGGTGGCAGATGGAGGTCACCTCCCGCCGAATCCTTAGCAGGTACTCGCCGAAAACTCCGTGTCCCGTGAGCAGCTGCGTCATCCTGAAGGTCAGCGGGAGCCCGCCTTGATCTCTCCAGGCTTCCCAGTTGGGAAGCACGGCGCGAACGGCACGGTGCGGCCGCGCGGCGTCCTCTTCGGAGACAAGCTAAGCTAGAAAAATTTACCGAATGTTCAGCTGGGCAAATTGTAAAATACAAATTAATTAATTAATAATAATAATAAAAAAATTGTCACTTTCCTATTTGTCTATCTCGGATAGAAAAGTAGGTATGAAGTTTTCCGTAGAACCGAGCGATTAACCCCTTAACCTCCAGTATCGTGTGAGGGACGTGGTTCGTCGGTGTTATTGATTTATTATTTATTTCAAGATAATACATTTTTCTTATTCAATGACCAATTGGTAGTAATTATTTATCAAACATCTTGCAAAATAAAATTAGTTGTACCTTACACATGCGTTTACATATCAAAAGACACGTGCGATTTGCACAACTCCGAACGCTCAGCCAAACCGTGAAATGGCTCGACATGTGACCGACCTTGTTGCTGTTTATGCTTAGCTCTATTGGAACTTAAATTGCAAGGCCAGGGGTTAAACAGTTTCTTGTAGCGCGGAACTCAGTAGATTCTTGTCTATGGTAGTGTATAACCAAGCAGGGCAGATCCCTAATTTTATAGGTTCTTTTATACGCTAATTTTAGCTGAATTGTGCACATGGTGCAACACCTGTACTGTGAAGCAACCAGAACTACGAGCGTGAGCACTCTCGTTCCCTCTCTGATAGTACTTACTTATCACAGCTCCTCGATACTGCATACTACTTTTAATTAAAGTTATAAACGATTTAAGGAAAATGGATTTCTTGGCAGTTTTTACTAATCTGTAACCTACAAATTGGACTTATAATAATAGGTTTAGTAATAGGTCCTATAGTAATAGGTCTCATTTTACGGATAATTCTATGATCTACACAACTTTCCATTGAAACCCTTTTGTTGGATGACAAATGCTGTTTAACATGTAAAGCGAAATATAAGAAAAGTCATACATTTTTCGTTTAATCGATATTTCATTTATAAAGTACCGGAGGAAAATTGTTTCAAAGTCGTTTATTTTGTTTCAAATATCGTTCCGAATCATATCATCCAAAAATATTTCTGTTGTCAATTTGTTTATGGATTCACTTTTGTTAGGCTCAATTTGACTGGATTATTTTCGCGACGAGCGACTTCAGTTGCCTGTGGTATCTGAACAAAGGTATCGTGGCGAGCGACTTTAGTCGTCCGTGGTAGCGAGAGTGTTTCAAGCAGTTCATCAATGAGAATACAATTAAAAGAGATCCAGATTAATACTTTAACCTTGCCCTTAGAATTTTTCTCACAACCTTCCCATTTTAATTATCTTAACGAAATTTTCGTAATTTTCCCAATTATCACGCGCTTTTAACGTTTATCCAAATGCAATATAGTAGCGCTTACAAAACTAAGATTATTAGAAGTTAATATATAATCGGAGTTAAAGATATTAATCAATTTTAATACGTTTCATAGATATTATACGTTAATAAATATATAAACATAAACGAAAATTGCATAAGCCATTGCAAGCTAGTATGTGTGACGTTCGAGTATCAATGAGATTCATTAAGAAATGGCGCAGTCTCACTATACACAAAGTGTAAAGAAATACTCGATGTTATCTAATTGCATTTTGCTTAACTGGTTAACATTCACGATGAATACACACGAGCGATATTTTTCTTTGTTTTCCTGTTAAACACGACAAAGTCAGACATATGATCGTAGTGGGATAACACGGACGGTAAAGTGTAGCTCGTGTATATTCAGGGTTATTGGTGTCTTTATTGCGATTTCAACGTGTGCGATAACTCTTGACCTCTGAGTGAAGATTAATCTTGAACGTTCTTCGTTCACAGTACGCAGAAGAACGATTTCGTGAACAGCTACGTTTACTTCAGCGTGTATCCTACGAAAATTTTATTCAGAACTATGAAGAGTTTAGTTAATGAAGTTAATAATGCCGTCACGGAATCTCTTTTTGGATTATCGTTTGCATTTCCGCAATTGGAGTATCAAGAATCTCATAAAGTCGTTTTGATGCCAAACGTACGTACATAACCTTGAATATTTTGTATAAAACAAATTCATACGAATAACACCTAATGTTGTCATAACTTTACTGTAATATGTTGGCGTTTCCATGAGCAATTTTACTAATAATTTGCTGTATTTTAGCTTCAAGAACGGAAACATAAGGTATCCCTGATATGCGGCGGCGGAAGTGGACACGAACCTTTCGCGGCTGGTATGCGCTTACTTTATTTTTTAAAAAATCGGAACACCATATGCATATGATTATGTATTATGAATACAATTTTATTTTGAGTCATATCATACTTCTTAGATGCTAGCAAGTATAAAAATAAATATCCTACTCGGATTTACTAATTTCATTTAAATACATTAATTCAATAATTTAATGAATTTTATGTAAGATATAAATAAATAAAACTGTAATTCATTCAAGGGAAAAAATAGTGAATATAATTTATTTGCAGTTCGGTATAAAAGTATATTCGTATATAAATTTTGCGAAGCGTTCAGGGACTATTAATTATGTAATATAAAAAACAAAATTTTTTAACAATTTGGGAATTAGTTAATTTTCTAAGAAACTTTCCTACATTATGTAGTCACAAGACTAACGAAACTTAAATACTTAAAAAGACTATATTGGATACATATTCTTAATATATGGAACATGTTAATTAAATGTTATCTTAAATACAGGGTAGCACATATAAATCGGAAACAATTACAAACGCCTAAATATCTCCGTTATTAATGGTTATGTGAAAAAGCTTCACAAGATAAAGTTATAAATAGTATAACTTAATTCTGTGAAATTTTTTCATACGGCCATTAATAACAGAGATATTTTGGTGTTCCGATTTATGTGTCCTATCCTGTATATCTAGTTTCAAATTTGCTAACACGATTTTTATATTCCTGTTTCGTTTCTATTTCTGCTATAATTTTCTACTAAAATTAAAAAGTTTAACTGTTTGTTATACCAAGTACATGAAAAGCATAGAATATGAATTATATATTGTATATGTTTTATATGTTTATAAATTTATATGTTTATAAATAGATAGTACTACATAATAATTAAACAATGGAACCAATTCTGTTCCTAGATAGATTCCTTTTCACAGGACTTTTACTTTTTATAATTTTAATGTGATGTTAAAAAGAATCAAATTTTCTTTCCGTATGATTTAATATAATCTAGTACCATTAAAATGACGCCTGTTTAAACATTTCTATTTGAATTCAATCCTTTTCACTTTATGCTTTCCTTGATATATCTTGATTAAATTTGTACCCTGATTTTCATTCATGCTTTTTCTGGTATTTAATTAGCGATTGTCGGCTGTTCTTTAACGTTATTTTCCATTTTGTAGAAAAATGACACCCAATCTATTCGGAATAAATTGGCGTTAAATGTAATTATAAGTATAATTATATATTAAACTACTTGTTGCTTACGGGCCTTTTGTTGTGCAAAGTTAATTATTATTGATTATAGTATGTTGAGTTTTGAAACAGACGCCTACAATTATCGCTTCAATTTTTCCAATAAGAGGTTTAAATTATTTCCACTTTTTCCAATAATTCATAATCAGTAATATCATTAAATGGTTTCCTTTTTGTTAAAGACTTGCTTCAAAAATTGCTATAAATTATAATAAGGGTTTTTATTAATGCCTAAATGAAACATCATAATGCCTAATTCAATGGCACGTTGTAACAACATAAACATAAATGATAAACATACTTGGTATAGATTACATTTTTTGTTTGTGATATGTAATTGTATTATACGCAAACAAATAGCATACCGATAATAATATTCATATACTTTGAATATGTCCATAGTGTTCTAAATATAGATATGTTAAAAATTATTGTATGAACGAAACAGGAATACCGACATTAACAAGTAAACATAGAAGAAGACAACAATTCTTCGTGCTCCGTAACATAACATTATTATATATGTCGGGTTCACATTATGATTAGAGTTAAGGGCGTGTAATAAGTATTCTAGAATCGACAAGTAATCGCGGTGATTAGACACTAATGGCAATGGTCTTAGCGGTATATGTATAAGTAAAGATCGTTTTAATGGAATCCTGTTTATATAAATTTGTATAAAAATGATCCCGGGAACTAAAACATTTTCATTATTTCGTAGCAGAAAATATAAGTTGGTTAAGTTCTTAGATACTGCAAGATAAAATTTGTTTTATGCGAAAATCTAATTGCTGTCTTCGGGTCGTTAAATATTCTAAAATATAATGTTAAATATATGTTTACGTACAAGGTGAGTAACCCAAGATGGACGCTAAAATATTTTCAATACTGTTAATTATATCAAAGAATGCTTCAGACAAAAGTTGAATGATTCCAAGGAGGACTGTAATCGACGTAATTAGTACTATTGTAGGTGAATATGTAGAGAACATGGTCAAAGCTTTTTTTTTTTTTTTTTTTTTTTTTTTTTTAAAGGAATCATATATACCTTTATAGATTAAACAACGCAGTCCAACATTCTCTATAAAAGAATTATCAACTTATATCGAAGTTCATTAGATGTTCTAATATTTATTTTGCAAAATATAAGTTACAATATCTCCAAAACAACTTTGCAACATACATGGCTGAATATCTTTTTATAGAAAATATCGAAATATCGAAATTTATTAAATATCGAAATGCATAATTCCATTTAAGAAAACAAATTAGGGTTTCAATGGTCCTCTACACGCCCACCTATAAAAATGCTAATTACATCGATAAATGTCCACCTAATAGAAGCTATTCAACTTTTGTTTGAAACATTTCTCGGCATAATTAACAGTATCTTTTTGCATATTTTGTATACACTGGTTAACGCAACTCTTTATTCCACACAAGAAACTCTACCAAAAGTTGGTTATGTTAAAACAGTAATTGGTTCAGCGAATATTTTAATAATCTGTCCTTTTGAAACAAGGCAACAAAGATAATGAATATCTTCTGAGCTGGCTTTTTTGGCATAATTACCAACTTGATAGTTTTCTATGTGGAATAACGAGTTGTACCGATTAACGCATAAAGAAATGTGATTCCATTTTAAAAGAAACATAGTGGATCTTCATATGTCCTTCAAGTATCTACCTGCAGAAAAAACGAAGTCCCGATGTAGACAAGTGACTTTTATCCGCGCGATATTACTGTCATCATATGTTTATCTTCATTGTTCTTAACTGACAAAATGAAGAGACATGTATGATTGCAGCGATATCGCACGGACAAAAATCACTCATCCGGATCGGACCTAATAACACCGAATCGTGGCTATCTAATTTTTGCTAGGAAGGTTATTTTCATACAAAACGTAATCTTGCAATATTTTGAAATCGTGAAGGTAGGTGCTTCGTTCTATTTAAAAACAGGAAATAGTTTTCTATTCCTTCATTAATATCCCGTTATTTACTTCCTATTTGATTGTTAAATATGAACATATTACAAATTATGTCAATGCAATAGATAAGATAGTAGAACTTTAACATCGGTTAAGTTGCGACCTATATGGTGCAAGATATGATGCAAAAAAATTTGTTCTTTCGATTTTGATTTTCAAGCTTAAGAACAATTTCGCATGGACTCTTTTAGTTAAATGTTCATCGAATCAAACGTGTAGAATCACGCTGTGATAATTTTTATCAACAATATCTTTAAACTCTGTACACTGTACATGTGTAGATATAGTATATCCGGTATAAATGCTACCCACTGCTAATTTTCTAACTATTAAAAATACGAAGGCGTTTTTCATCATATATATGTAGATGCAATATATATATATATGTACATATGTACATGTAATATAATTTTAAATGAATATATAATAGTATAAGTAAAATTAAATAATATAAAATTAGTTTGAAATATTCTTTTAGGTTATGTTGGAAATGGTATGTTAGCTGCAGCTGTAGCTGGTTCAATATACGCCGCACCACCATCAAAACATATCTCTTATGCCATCGACCGTGTTTCTCAATACAATAATAGTAAGTTATAAGATTTATAATTTCGTTGGATTTAGACAGAACAGGATGGAACAAATCCAAAATTGAGCATTTCGTGTTATTTACGTTAGATAAGTTACTTTTGTACTAAATATCTGATGTTTGTTTCAAATTGGAATATGTTATAACTAATACGAAAAAAATGTTTAAATCATCATTTTCCTCTTATCTAAAGTATTCGAAAAATATAGATCTTCAAAATGACTGGTTTTTTTTTTTTATGATCGTTACGAAACTTACCTTCGCAATATGTTATTAGATATAATAGACTATTTTGACATGATTTTTTATATGATTGGTGGAAATGATACAATGAGATCGTAAAATAAAAAATGTTGCCAATTTGGTCTGTATTTACAGTTGGATGCGTCCCATACGCACGTAGTCACTCATATCAAATTTTAAAAATCAATTACGTAACGATGTATCATAGATCTGGAACATCCAGGATACAAGTAAAGAATAAATTAATATAACTCTTCTACTTACCAGAAAGACAAATTTTTTTTAGGTATATTGTAGAGTAACAGCTGGTTCTGAAATCACATCGTACTCCTCTGACGTGACTCTTAAATTACGTATACGATTTTTGAAACATGTGAACTTCTACTCATTGGAGTTTGGTGGATTTTACTATTTCATTATGTCGCCTCTGTTCCTCTTACAATTTTTCTTTTTCTTTATTTCATATGTAATTACTAGAGAGGGGACACTGGAAATTTCGAAACACCTCGTATTGTGACGATACATATAAATTTATTTTTACTTCACTGATAATAATTCAATTGCATCTCTGCTTAGACTTGGTATCATTTCACCATTAAATACTTTGATTATCTGAGAAAAAATTTGTCAAAATTTTAGTTCTTGAAAAGGAAAAAGAAAAAAAGGAAAGGAAATAATAATTTCTGGTTTTATTTCGAAAATTTTAATTCCAATTTTGGAAATTTCGAGACTTCACAAAATGTTCGATTTAGTTTCGCAAAGTTAAACAACAGATTTTGTACTATCTTTATTATCTACACAGAGTGTCCAGTAACAGATGATAAAAAATTTCATGCTGCTTCCGTAAGCTTTGAAATATAAAGGAATATTAGAAAATTTAACTAAAACCTTTTTAGGCGTTAGGTCATTTCCTTGATTTCAATTCAAACAATTTCATGTCTTTTGCTAATTACCATAGAAGACAGTAATGAAGTTTCATTTTATAATTAAATATTATTATTATTAAATATTACAATTATTATTACACAAATACTACATCATTATTTATATAATATGCATCAAATGTGAAAAATTTGGAAGCTATTCTTAAGAAATTAATAATAGCATACATGATCAGAAGCGTATTATTAATACTATTATCGTAAATCTTAAATGGAGTTACATAATGTAACGCATTAAATTATAAAATGTTTTATGTATATAATATGTTTTCAGCTGGTATTTTGATGGTCGTTCCGAATTATACCGGAGATTGCCTTAATTTTGGAATAGCAATTGAAAAAGCGAGACAAAAGGGTCTAAAGGTAAGAAAAAGGAAAACGAATTTATAAACGGAATGTTTTGATTAATTTTAGCTTCTATACTTTATATGGTTAGGATTAATACATCAACGTTTATGTACGTATGTAACACATCATCGGTTTTTATGGTGCATTTAAGGCGAGGTTTCTTATGTACATTCAACGCGCGCGTTGGGTCAGAAACAGTTTAAAACCTGAATCACGTAAGTGACACTGTCTTGTTGCGAGATCGCTGATTTTTACCGTTACAATAGAGAAGCATTCTCTCGTTTTTGCTGCGATATTGCGCGATTCGAGCTTATCCAGGGTTTCCAGACGATACCCTTAATTTGACGATAATATAACGTCACATTACCCTCACTTTACAGCTACGTCGCATGTGTTGTAAAATATGAATTTCGTCTTACGTCTTCACGCGTTCTGTCTACGATACTGTTCCTGCATCTCTCCATTTGTTTATAGTATGAGTCACGGCGTCACTAGTTCAGCAACTATGCTATATCCCCAACTATCAGAGGATTTTTTATTCTCTTAATCTAGTGTAGATTTAAACATTAGATTCAGCTAGAATCAAACAGACGATAATCACCTATTATACACGATATAGTAGCACGCCAGAATAATTTACTTGTAATTCTCAATGAGAACTGATAGTAAAAATTCTTCCAAAAAAAAAAAAAAAAAAAAAAAAAAAAAAAAAAAAAAAAAAAAAAATAAAAGGACCTACCGGCCTTAACCATAAATTAAAAACCCCGTTTTATGACAGTTGCTTATGATTATTGCTTAATTCTATGTGCATCGTGTAAGAGTCACCGGACGTAACAGAAAATATGCAGTTTTGCAAGCGGTACGATGCCAACAGTGATACACAAAATCAAGCTGGTTGTCCTGCTTAGTGTAATAGACAATCATAATTGTTTCTATTTAACATTTGTAATTTATTGTATTTTTATTGCATTGAACTGTATTTTATTTGTATTTTATTGTACTGTATTTTATTGTAGTTTAATGTAATTTATTCTATTTAACATTTTAGATTTCGGAAGTAATTGTAAATGAAGACTGTAGTATACCGGAGAAGGAGCAAGGTGTCGCTGGCAAGCGTGGTTTAACGGGAATAATATTTGTTATGAAAATAGCTGGTGCGTTAGCAGAACAAGGGTTATCACTTGAAGAAGTGACTAAAACTGCACATGACGTTTTACAAAATATAGCCACTTATTCGGTTGGATTAACAGCTTGTGCAATACCCGGTTAGTATCCAAATATTACTTACACAAGATATAATTGGAACAAATTGTTTTGTTATATTCTTAATCATAAATGTTATATACTTATTATTTATTTTAAATCACACCCATCTTACCATTATTAGTAACTACATCATAATTACTCTAAGAATGTTCATAAAAATGCATATTTTTATATAATAGAAGTATATACAATGATGCGAGAAAGCCTAAGTGCAGACAGACTGAAAGGGTCGGGAAACTTCAACGGGCCAAGCGGCCCATCAATGTGCCGTCGGTTTTTCAATCGAATAGTTACGCGGAAGAAGGCGTGCATCATACACACTATTTAGTGCAATATACACGCACTAAACACGCACATATTGCCTTCCTTCCACATTTCCTCGTGGTGTACTTTGAATTATTCTAATGATGGCGCAGCTCACTTTTCATTTAAAATGTCGAATAAGATGTTGCAAATTCCATAGAGTTGTTTGAATTTATAAAATTGTTGAAGGAAAAAAGCATATCTACTTTCACTCACTTGTATCCATTACACGAGGTAAAAACATCTCTACAAAAATATAGAATTGTGAAAGAGGAAGCTTTGTGTTGTTTAAAATTGCCGAAGAGCAGGTTTACAAGCCGAGATGGATTGTAGTACGATTTCTTTTTCATGAAATTACAATAGCTTAATTTTCCACGCCAGCGTATATTAACTTTTTTAGGCCAATCTCCAATGTTCGAGCTCGGAGAAGATGAAATCGAAGTTGGTCAGGGAATTCATGGAGAGGCTGGATATGAAAAAATGAAATTGAAACCCTGCAGTGAAATAGTTGCATTCATGCTCAAACGCTTACGCGAGGCATTATCTTTGAAGAGTGGAGACTCAGTTGCAGTTATCATTAATAACTTCGGAGCTTTAAGTCAACTGGAACAAGGAATTGTAGTTTATGATGTAGTGAAACATCTTCGTAAGTAACAATAAAATATTTATACATCAATTTTTTTATGCAAAGAGATATATTGCATATTTTCCACCTGTTCTGTGACGGCGGTATTCATATTGCACCGAGAATGGTCGCTGGCCGCCCCACCATCGGTTATTTACGAGTGGAAATCCCGAGAAAAGTAGAAAAACCCACGTCCCTAATTTTTATTGGCTAGAACAATATCCCTAAGGAATGTCTCGATTTGACCTCTATGTTGCAGCAATCGAGGGCCTTGACGTTAAAGTAAAAAAAGATATTTAGTTTTAAGACGGTGCTTTAAGATTATTGCGGTCCAACCTATGATGTTTGCACCGCTAGTGGTCGTCCCGACCGAGTGACAGACTTCAGCCCGTACCAGATAACGGGACGTAACAGTCATTGTTAGACCGTTTATCCACGATTGTTTATCCCGCGACTTAAGATGAAGGAGTTGGAGCTTTAAAATTCCCAATGGTAAATCTAACGAGGAGATAACAGATATTAGAGTTTCAATGAATGTTGCAAGTTGAAATTAGAACTTAGCTAAAAAAAAAAAAAGAAAAAAAAGAAACGCGTTGTCAATCGGGAAAAATAGGTAAAGGAAAAGAGGACTTTTCCTTCGTTCGTCGTCGGACGGCGGCGGCGCCGTCGTACGTCCGTCCGCGCGCGGCGCCCTCAAGTGAGTGTAACACCCACCCGTCGGAGCGCAAGGGCCCGCAGCTCGAACGGAGAGAGGACGCCGCCAGCACCGTCACCGACTCGTAGGAGGACACATGGTCCTGTATCCCCTCGCTATGCCGGATGGCGGTGGTCGTCCTTTGCAGCCTCCTCAGCAGGATCCGGCTGCGGCGATTCGCCATTAGATCCTCGGCCCATACGGGAGCCCCGTAGAGGAGACTCTCGGGGGACCGGACCACTCTCTCCCTCGTAGAGTCGGCGGACTCTACGATCCTGCTCCGAAAATTTCTTCCAGGGCGAGGATTCGAACTCGCGACGCTACGTTATTCACTTGTGAGCCTTAACGAGCGTAACTGCCTGCCCCGTCTCCTGGTATATCACCTGCCGAGAAATCATTTTCCCCGGATAGAACGTCGCGAAAGTCTCTGCACAACATCGCGTTTTTTAAGAGGTAGTATAGTGAGATCAGACTAAAGATTCTTTTCGAATTAATCGTTAACTCTGCAAAATCCACAAGCACCTAAATTCTATTCGTTATTATTTCGACACCACTCTTAATCTTCACACTGTCAGTCCTAACCGAAAATCCAAGCAAGCAATAAAAAATACTTTTTCCACTTTTGTGGATATCGAACGTGGGTTCTCGGAGTGAATCTACTAGCGAGGCCTATTTTTTTCTTTTCTTTTCACGTGGTATGGTATTTTTATCCACTAAAACTCTCACAATGACTTTCATCAAGCGCGATGGGGTAGCCGTATGAACTCAACGGATATCATCTCCGCGCCACTGCTCTCCTCAGGGAGGTGTTCTTCCTCTAAAAAGATGATTTTATCCCCCTTTCCCACCTCCGGAGGTAACTGACGTTTACAGCCACTTTGACGTCCGAGCCCTCGCCCGAATCGCTGCCACTCTGACCGCCCTGCACGGGAAGAGTGTAGTTAAAATTTTGAGTAGTGAATTACTCGGGTTCGTCGGCTCGTCATACTCAATGGGCTTACGCACGCTGGGCTCAACCGTGTAATTGCGGCTCGTTCTCCGGCGGAATAGCCCTGTCTCTCTGCGGAGCCCCGCAGGAAGTCCAAACCTAACCCAACCTAATTCAAATCGACTTATGAAGGTCGAATTCTTGAAACATGTAATGGACAAATCTTTATATCCTACAGGTAGTATTCAAACACTGTGAAGTGAATCTTGGTTATCGAATTTTGGGTCAGGTTCATATGTACTGATCTTTATTTATTCTCATAATGCTTTCCTGTAATTTTACGCCAAATTTTTAAAGTGAGAGAAAAAGCAAAAAAAAAAAAAAAAAAAAAAAGAAAAAAAGAAAAAAAAAAGAAAAAAAGAAAACGACAAAATTTAAGGAACGGTTTGATACCATATATCATAAACTTAATAATAAAATAAATTTAGCTGAATAAATAATCTTAATGATAAAGTTCATTAATCACTGTAATGTTTTACAAAGAATGTTTGTTAATACAGGAAGTATGAATATAGAGCCTCTTCGTGTGTATGCGGGACTGCTGATGACGTCATTGAACAGTGCTGGAGTGCATATCACTCTTTTAAAATTATCCGAAGATGATAAAAGTTTCTTCCTTGGTTGCCTAGATGCACCTACTCTTGCACCAAAGTGGCCAGGTTGCGCATATAGCATTTCTACAGAAAGTGCACGAAAGGTTGTTCAAGATCAAGTAGTACGGACAGTAGAAACAATTGGAATGGAAATTACTGTCGAACTACAGAACTTATTAAAGCAATGTTTGAAAAGTGCTTGTGAAAGTATCATTCAGAAAGAAACTCATCTTAATGATCTAGATAGAGGATGTGGAGATGGTGACACAGGATCAACGCTTAACAGACTTGCTACTGGTATGTATGCCACATCATGTCTAGGAATAAATATAAAATTTCCTTCATTATTTAATGATGATCGTTGAACCCTTCTACCAAGATTCAACATTATTGGTCTGCATTTTAATCGGTATATACCATCCTTTTTATGTATCAAGGTCTTATGTAAGTCCTAAACTTCTAATACTAATAACTCCTAAACTTAAGTAAGCCTGAAAAATTGTTAACAATTTATCAAATATTTAAGAATTATTATCCTATTTGAAACTTTGAATTATAAAGAATTTATATATTGAACGTTCAATTTGATATAATAAGATCTAACTTTTTTCTCATCATCTATCTTCCGATCATTGTTTTGATCAATTTCAACATTTATATTGTTAGATCTTCGCACAACTATTCGGGTTTATGTCACGGATGCTATTTTGCTGAAATGTTCTAAATCCTTTGGTTTCCGTTTAATTTTTCCTTTTTGGAATCGAAGATTGAGATCTAGAAATTACTTTATGGTTGCGGAATTACATATCTACGAATCAGACGAGTTACCAGACCCTTGCCTTTACACGTGTACAGCAATGGCGCAACATAAACCCGTAATTCGCACATAGAAAATCAGTGCATGAGATTCCTCCTTGTTGTACCTATCTCACATCTCCCTCTTTCTGATTTTGGAATATCTTGGTGAGTTCTGGTATTAAACGAACTGCCTAAGCGGCAAGATAGCCACTGATTTAATTAAGTAATCATCCAATGTTATATTCAGTAGGACGAACACGTTCAGATATTAAAGTTTATTCTAATAATAGATTGTAAGGTTTTTTTTAAATAAGAGTTTGCAAGATATCTTCAATTAACAGTCAATAAGATATATTTTCCAATAAATAATATTTATTGGAAATATTTTTTATTTTCCAATTTCCTAACTAAAACATTTTTGAAAATTTAAAAAATATTTTATTCTTTGAAGTTAAATTTGTGAGTTTTCAAGTTTTGAAGATTAATATCAGAATGAATTACAGATTTACTAAATATTACACTATATGTTAATCCATTTCGTAAGTTTCTAACAATGTCTCGTGATTATTTTCGTTTTTTGTACGAATCAATTACGATACGATAATTATTTCTAAATAAAACACATAACAAATTTACATATCATAAATTAACTACAATTTGAACTTTACAATATGATGACATTTCTTTAGATTTTTAAATACATGTTAGATAAAAAAATGCGAAGTGAAACTAGTTGTCATATACAAGGTGATTTGAGTAATTGTGAAAGGTCATATTTTTCTTTTGGTTAGCCAGATAAAAATGATATTAAAGAAAAGAGATGAATAATTCAATGTGGACTACATATTCCCGACCATATGTCTTTTGCAAAAATATACGTGCATAATTAGAAAAAATGTCTTAACTAAAGAAGATACACAAATGTCTCTCCATTAGTTTAAATAGTTCATATAATGCTTTTTAGTCGTTTTTATGAACGACTTAAGTTGATCTTTGATTATTGCATTACAATTTACTCTCTTTTGTTCATTTACATTTTCTATCAAATTTAAAGGTTATGGCTATACCTTATCTTTACTTAAACCCATAGGAAAAATCTGAATTAAATTCCCAATATTTCTAACAAATGGTGCTCCAGTGCATCCAGGATGATTACGCAATTATTTGCGCGTACATATTGCAATAGGTACTTTGGATAGGCGCATTCAGCTTGACCTCGGGTAGTTAGAAAACACTTACTGCAAACATATGTTTTCTAAAGAATTCCCTCAATTTGTCGTAATTTTCATTAAAGGCAATGTGGTATAGAAATATGTGTATAATATACAGATTTTATATTAAAACAGTTGGATTGGTAATGAGACAAGTTTTTTAAAGGAAGTTTATTGGAGCTTAAATAACAAGGGAGACTTGACTTAATAAATAATGTTTTAATATAAAAAAGGTACCTTTTCATAAATCTCACAATTCTCAATGATTCTCATAATATTACTACTTCTTGTTGCTTACAAGACATGCACACGACATACTCGGCGACTCGGATCTGATAAAATCTACTGAATAATTGTCTGACGCATCTGCGCTCGCATAATCTTAAACAAAACAGAAACAAATATATGTATATCAATATCATTCCTGACTTATGCATATATTACAAGAAGAAAAAGCCAAGGAGAGCTATATCATAATTTAAACATTAATAGTAAAGGAGATATTTACGTGTTCGGTTTTGGCAACCTAAACACGCCCCGTATATAATTAATCATTAGACTGTGGATTTTTATGTATTTATAAAAAATTTTAATGCGCAGAAGTATACAAAATGAGCATAGTATGCAGAAATGTATTAAATATCCGAAATAAAATACACATTTTGTAATATCTCGGTGATAAAATGAAGTAAATTTTTATTGATATTTTATTTTTTACTTATATTCGTATAATCAAATATGAATTTGAATAAAAGTCTGCAGTTTATTAATTAATATCATTTTTTTTTTTTTTTTTGATGCAGAAAATACGATCGAATTTAACTAAATATTTTTGATAAACGTTTATTTTCAGGAATTTTAGGAAATCTAGACAAGTTTCAGTTCTCACATCCATCGTCAGTTTTTACTGAACTAGCTCACATAGCCGAAGAAGAAATGGGTGGCACTTCTGGAGCATTGTACTGCTTATTTTTTACTAGTATTACCACAGAATTAGTTTCACTTTCTGAAAAAAAAGGTTGGCTGCAAATTTGGGCACGTGCGTTTCGCAGTGGTCTAAATTGTTTAATAAAATATGGGAAAGCGAAACCGGGTGATAGATCCATGGTAAGTTTTTAGAAATATTTATTATATAACATTACAATCAACTTTCGATAATTTTCCAAGCATATTCAGGATTCGAATAGTCGGTGTTTAACATTGTAAATAATTAAATCTGCATATTATGTTACTTAAATTTTGCTACGCCACCTGTGACATGACCGATAATCTTTTTTGCTTCTACGATATTTTCGTTTGTTGTCACGAGAGAACGTCGAATCGAATACATGTGTATATTACGCTGCGCAATAACAAAAGCCTATTTTGAATGCTGCTCGCTTAATTTCAGTACTGAACTGTACTCTAATCCGGACTTAACGATACACTTTCTACACTTTGAATATGGTTGGATTATCAAACATGTCATCAAACATTATTCGATTGTACTTATAAAGCAGTAAAATGGAGACCAATAACTTGCAGAACAACAATGATGTATAGCAATATAATTTATTAACAAAAACAAAATATGTATAGGTTGTTAAAAAACGCAGTGGGTAAAGACGCATTTATAGGGTGTAATTGTACGTATTAAGGCAATGAAGATACTTTGTCTACGGAAATGTCGTTTATTTTTTCAAATTTTATATAATCTAATTGTACACTAGGAATATGTTAGTAGCTGCCGTAGGTTAATTAATTGACTGATAAACTTTTCTGTCTATTTCATTCACACTTCATTCTCTCACTTTACTTTGTCACGCATTACGGGAACTCTGTATATCTTTTCCTTTACTACTTGTACGAGGTAAGTTGCTGTCCATGTGCCGTTCAATTAGAGGATTCCTGTGCACCCTGCTGGTCAGGCTGGACCTACTTTCGTTCGTGTAAGGAGGTTTGCTCGCGCACAAGGATGTTTCGGCTAATTCTCAATTGTCAATAATTAAAAAACAAAGCTGAAGACGCAATTTTTAATTCTTGATTTTCATCTCATTTTAGCTTTAATTAAGAAACATCCCTTACATTTTTTCTACACTTATAACAGAACAGCCTGTATATAAATTGTCGAATTCTGATGTGAAATCTGTCGTTTAGAGACCGTTCGGCTTCTTATCGTTCAAACATACATCCGCTGTTCATCAACTAGTCCGAATGAGCCCAGGTAGTGCAGTATGAAAGTTAAATTAATATTGATTTCTTTTAACTGATTTATTTAAATCTTAGTCTTGTGAGGTGTTTTATTGTTTCTCAATTTGTTCCTTATTTTTGCACTCGATGTATTCACAATAGAGCGATCCAAAACGAGGTAATAGAGATTAATTTGTAGAAGGTGATCGTTAACAAATTTTAAAGTACAATTTAGAAGAAAATGTTTAATACATTAAAAATGAAAATTACCAGGCGAAATAAAAAAAGGACCGCAATGTTTGTAAAAATTGGAACAACATTATTGTAGTTCATTAATAATTCTGGTAGTTGAATGCGATTTTAAATAAAAAAATTGTGCACTTGCTTGTTTGGAAGGACGGATTCGGAAGGCACGTTTTCTTCTTGCCTCATTTCGTTTCGTTTGTCTTCTCCTTATTGTAACACCAACTTTAAGATCCTTCAGCGACAACCACACTCCCTAATTATACTTCTAATAACAGTTCACAGGTGGCTCGCGACGTATATACTAAACTGTTGTAGTTTTCAATATTGTTGCGACCGCTGGTTTCGAGTTAAGTGGATAACTTTGTATATCAATGTGTGATTAGGAATCATAACTGTTTGCATTTTGTTAGCGTTTTCGGAGTTTCTGTGCCAGGCATATTTTTACGTCAATATAAAATATTTCCAATTATTTACGAAACGGCGGACTTCACAGATTTATATGAGCTTGAAATATGCTGTCAAGATTAACATGTTAAATAACTTCTTCCTATAGCGACGGTAACGTATACAGGGAAAAGATGTCCAGAATGTTGATCATGATAACATCTTTCAAGATCATTAAAATCGGAAAGGTCATCTGCTTTGTAAATAATTAGCAAAATATTTTATCGATATCATTGAAATCACAATTCAATATGTTTATTAAACTATTTATATATGAAATTAAATTCAACATAATTAAAGCGTCGTTTTTAGCGTTTCTGTGATTTTGAGATTGCGTCACACCGCGTAACTAGTTTCGCGTACCATCGATTTCGCGAGGGACCGTTCGCAATCAATTTTTCACGCATTTTCTCGTCGTTCACATCAGAATCAAGCACTTCGATTGCCGTACCATCCTAATCTGTCTTACAGTTCTTGTTTTAATGTGTTTATTACTATTTCACTTACAGAAATATACATGTAGAAATTATACGAAACGCCACATATAAGCATACAGTAGATACAATATATCTGGAGTTCCGAAGATGGCGGCACTCAGAGAGGACGCGTTCACGGTCGCTCTGTACTCTGCAACCGAAATTATAAGGAAAATAAGGAAAAGCGACAAAAGAAGTTAACCAGAGTGTTGTGCCAGTGTGTGTATACAAAAGTGCGCAGGAAAACTGGTAAGGGACGGACTGGATGGGACAGGGAAGTACAGAAAATTCAGCCCCGTCGACGAGGCAATAAGGAGGTCATATTGGGACGCGCGCCGGCACAACCGCCGCACGGGCTACTTCCGAAACATCCCGAGAGCACGGCCGTTCGGGAATTGACATCCAGGCCACCGGACGGGCTCCACCCTTTTAGGAGGGCCTTCTTGCAGGGAGTGCAGGAGTGTCTTCTTTGGTATCGGGTCCATTCCTTAACTCCGTGTTGAAGTTATACTGCACCCGGGCCCCCTAGGACCATAGGGGTTGGGATACGCCCAACCAGCGCGTAAGGTGCCCAGCACCTTACTACCTGTATTGTTTGCCAGCCCCCATAGACTCACATAAGTGAGTTCTCCCTGCGGGAAGGAGAGCCGGTACAGACGAATAGGAAGGCGGTGCTCCTTCGCCTTCCGGATTCATTTGCGGTTACCTTAACATTGAGGGAGTGGACGAAAACATCGTACGCCGAAGTGCTGGCGACGGCTAGACAGAAAGTATCGCTAGCCGAAGTCGGCATTGAACGATTTAAAATTAGGAAGGCGAAGACTGGGGACATCATTTTGGAAGTTCCGTGGGATTAAAGAGAGAGACAAGACACCCGCGCCTGCAGGACGTCTGGCACAAGCCTTGGACCTGGCCACGGTAATAGTCGTGGCAACAAGAACGTCGGAGCTAGGAGTGACTGGGATCGACATCTCGGTCGGCAAGGAGGAACTTCGGGACACTCTGGCTGGGGTCAGGGGATGCAGGGCACTGGACATTCGAGTAGCAGAAATCAGGATCTACAGAGGTGGCTTTGGGTCAGCCTGGACAAGGTGTCCGACGGTAGCACCGCGGAAACTAATCCGTGCGGGAAGAGTTGCTCTGGGGCCGGTCAATGGCAAGGGTCGAAGCTATCCTGAAGAGGCCCCTACAATGCTGCAGATGATTAGAGCTGAGATACGTGAGAGCGACTTGCAGCTCGACAATATACCCGGAGGCATCTATGCCACAGGTGCGGAGGCACCGGTTACCGGACTGTGAGTTGTCCTGCCTCTGTACCCAGGTGCCCGGTCTGTGAGTGGCTCGGTGCGCCCGCCGACCACAGAATGGGTAGGGCGGCGTGTGTTCCGCCGAAAGCTAAAAGGACGAGCCGGATTCGGGAGTCCGCTGAGGACAGGAGGCAGGGCGATAGCTCGAGAGACCTACCGGAAGACAAGGAAGGGATCACGAGTGTTGTAGTAGATGGCCGGGGGAAGCCATGGATATAGATTTAGTAAAGTAGATTCATGTGGCTTCTCCAGACCAACTTGGGGCGCTCGGGCCAGACGAGTCCAAGACCTGCTCTTCCAGACGATAGGGGAGAGCAGGGTTGCTGTGTCAGTGGTAGCTGAGCCCTGTCCTGTACGAGACACCACTGACTGAGTGGGAAACCTGGGTAACTTGGTCGCCGTGATGTGGACGTCAGCGCCGGGAACGTCTGCCGCCGGAGTTCTGCCCTAGTAGGGCAAGGAGTATGTACCGATCGAGTAGGCTGGTATGGTGATGATAGGCGTATATGTCTCACAAACAGCAGCCTGGTCGCGTTTGAGGAATTCCTGGACGGGGTTGGCGATTACGTGAGACGACACTTTCCCCGTTATGTTCTCGACCTCTCGGGGCTTTAATGCCCACTCCTCGCAATGGAGGAACACAGGACTGACACTCGTAGCCGGGTACTGTCAGATCGGGCTACGGGCTATCGAGCTCCTATTACTTAACAGGGGCTCGATCAGGACAGGCGTGGCGTGGAGGGCGTGTTCCGTCGTCGATATTACATGGGGCATTCCCAACGTGTTTAGAAGAGTCTCAGGCTGGAGAGTAGCTGAGGGGATTGAGACTCTCTCTGACCACCCCTATATATATACATATATATGGAGGTAGGGCCGGAGACAATGCCCGCGGGAGAGGTCCGCGGGAGAGGCCCGCGGCATCCGGGGAGTCTGAAAGCTCCCGCCAGTCACGAAGATGGCGCATCAAAGATAGAGACAGCGAAATGCTCCAGGCAGTAGCCATTGTGGCGGCCTGGAACTGGGACGCTTGTACAGAGGAGACGAGCATGGTGGAGGAGGCGGAGAGCCTTCGCCGAGACATCGACACACATCACATGCCGCGCTCCGTGACCTGGTGCTAAGCAGAACGGGACTGTGTACTGGTGGACACCGGAGATCGCAGAGCTGCGGACAAGGTGCGTTCGGGCTCGCAGGCGATTTCAGAGGGTCCGTCGTCGGCGACTTCATGACGAGAAAGGGATCTCCCACTGCTATGAGGCATATAGTAAGACGCGAGGCATCTTACAGCGGAGAATCAAGAATCGTGCCACTACAGCGTGAAAAGAACAGTCTTGTGTTGAAATATTCTATTTATTATTATATTAATTTGAAATTTTCTTGGCTTATTTCCTTCCAGCAAAACTTTCAATCATTCCTACATATATAAGAAATATTTTATTTAAATAACATATGATGCTGTAAAATAACATATATTTACTTTACATGTTAATAAAAATAGCCTTTTTATAGGATGTATGAATACTTTTTTAATAATTAAATTTCGCGACTAATTAATGATAATTTTCCTTAAGATATTTCTAAAATTGAAAAATAAAATGTTGTATATATATGTGGAAAGATCGTTTATACATTTAATATCAATTTTCTATAACACTATTTAAATACTTTTTGTGTTTTATTAGGTTGATGCTCTCAATGCATTTTGTGATACTTTTGAAAACCTGTTGCATAAGCCATTAATAGAAATTTGTGATGCACTAAAGGTAGTAACTTGGAAAGCATGTGAATCCACCAAGAATATGAAAGCTAAGTAAGTGCAGAACAGTTTGTATATCTTTTGTAGAAAGAATCAAAATTTTTTAGCGATAATTGTTTTGTATTATTTCTACATAATGATGATTGTTTTGTATGTTATGTCAAGTCGGAAGGTTTTGATAACAAGCTTGGATCGTGGGTTGCCATAAGCACAAACACTCTTGAAAATGTGTGCTGCTATAATTGCTTATAAACAAGTTTACCTCGAACTGAACGTATGTGTTCTAGATTTTATTTCATAACAATTAATTTTACAAACCTTATTTCTTCAAAAGTTATGATCAACTCTATAAATTGAGAAGCGGAAAAAAATGATGAGAATTGGAGTGTTTTTTAATTTTCATATATTTTTCAATTTACATTATTTGTAATTATTAATACTATCGTTTACTTTGTTATAAGTAAATTTGTAGAAGTAAGTCAATTGTTTTCTCAGAAGTTGTATATAGGATGCCCTTAAAATCGTGGTATAATCGGCCGGACGGTTATCTACGCGCGAAAGTAAATCTAGAAAAATGAATCACATTTTTTCATTTAAGGCTGCATTCCTGAAAAGTATGAGTTAAAAAATCCGCCAGTACCCGTATATTAATTCCAGGTCAGTGAAAATGTTAGGAAACAGAAATGAGAAAATGTTATTCTTTTTCCTGATTTATTTTTGCATGTAGTACCCACCACCTAATTGTACCACGATCTCATATAATCAGAAAATACCTGTATAATAAAATTGAGAGAACAAAACATATGTATCTGGCTAGAACACTGCTTTCTGTTTTCTGTGTTTGATAGATTTGAGAAAACAAATATAATATTCTAAATAATACAGAAAGTAATTTCTTGAGTTGTATGTTTTTATGGATATCTAATTCTGATATTTACATATATTTAATACGTGGAACGCACCATGATATTACTAACTGTAAGCATTCAATCATTTAAACAGGTAACATAAAAAACATTAAACAAAGGAAACTGAAATCTTTCATTCCTTAAAATAACTTTGAGATCCCATAACCGTATGATTCCGAAAAAATAACTATGAACAATCGATACCGCATTGTTATTGTTATTATCTTAATGCTATTTATGTGGATTTTAATTGCTCTTATGTGTACTCATTTATAAATTCATTTACTCACATGCTTATACCAACATTCCTAAGATTGACGCCGTACCCCGTAGCTCGCCACACACTAGCTGTTATCCCGTTGACCGCGGATTCGTTATTGAGCCTAAGATCATTGTCATTACTCGTCTCGAGTACCTAATTACCACGGCTACTTGTCAAATTCTGCAATCATCATATTCGTACTAGTAAATGCCTTCTCTATTGCGCAATAACAATGTCTAAACCAAATGGAGGTTCGTTACACGCCCTTAATCATAATGTGTACCCGACACATGTATATAACACATAACTTTTATTCACTTGCATTAAATTCAATTGATTTGTTTATTTAACTTCTGTTACAGGGTAGGACGAGCTAGTTATGTAAAACAAACACAATATTTCCAGAACGTAGATGCTGGTGCATATGCTGTTGCGACTTGTGTTGAAGCCATTACAAATGTGCTTAAAAATTTCAATTAATGTTGCTTATTAAGTCATTAAGAAACATATTATTGTAATTTCTTATGATATTTTTATTAAATACATAATTATACATTAACGAATTACGACATGTTACTATAAACGGTAAAAATATGTCAAAAACTTTCAACAATTTCATAATGAAAATTAAATGTATTATTTGCTTCAATTTGTAAAGAAAGCTAATATTTAAAAGATATAATAAAGTATGAAATATATGGTTAATGAAAGTTGTTTCTACAATCATCGTACATCATTGATCTGTTGACGTTGTATAATTATTGTATTCTTTTCCTTTAAATCTAAGAATCACGTTCTATTTGATTTTCAACTAATTTTATTAATTATGTCTTCGGAGAAATTTATAACACTGAATTGAAATTCATTACGACAAAAATAAAATTTAAAGATGATTCTGTCAAGTTAATACATGACGGTATAGCTATTTTCCAAATATGTTTCTTTTAAAAATATAATGAAATTTGTTAATTATTGTAGGTCACACGTATGTGAACTCAAATAATTATATTTCAATATTGATCGCATTATCAGCGAAATCAAACCATACGACTTACCACATGTACTACGCGTATATGGATGACGAGACTTCGTTGCCCTTTATTTCGTCGCATTTATTTTCTGAAATTTATCAACACGATTTGATTTCTTTGCTTTCAGCGGATATGAACAGTTACATCATATCCACAAACCATCCATAATCACACTTTGCATTCACACTGATTTTATATTAAGTAGTTAAATGAAAAATTAAGTATTGCATTTAAAATTAAAAAATAGAAATAAATAGAAATAAAGTACCGTTTTGAAGAATTAAAACATTTTGTCAATAATAGACATAATAAAATAAAACATTAACTTTAATTGTTTCGATTTAATGGTACAATTGTTACAAATTAACTGTAAATTATTATATATTAATGGCTTAAATATTACAAATTAATAGCTTAAATGTTATTAATTAATAACTTAAAAGTTGTACAAATAATTGGAGATATTTTATATTTTGAATTCTTGTAACTCAATATAATATTTTATATCGACCAATAAATTTTCTTAACTTAATTCCAAGCACACGCCGTTCTTCAACAATTATGTTAATTATTAAATATACATATAAATCTGATATTTTCACATAAATATTTATGTTTTAATTCTGTTTCTAATATAAGACTATGTTAATATGCTGTTTCCGATCGATTATTAATTTAATTACCTACGTTATTTTATTTAATAACTTTTGTAATTTGTATTTAATATCCGGTAAAATTTCGTAGTATGTCCTTACGATTTGCGATTTCTCGTTCATATAATAATAGTAGACGTTCAGATAAATGATTTCAATGACCAGAAGTTTATTTAGTCGATTATTAACTAAAATTTTGTTAGAAGGAATGAAACACGTTCGAACAGACTAATAAATTACAATGGTCGCAACGTAATAAACTGTAGAGGACGAAAGAGAAACATTCTCGATGTCGGTCTTTTTGACGTCGGTATTTCAGATAATGTCACATCTATCCTGTCTTTAGTCGATAGTGCTACCGACGAGATACAGACGAAGTAGAAACGAAATCGATCATAAGGACATCGGATAACTTGCAAAACGCAGTACAGAAAGAAAGAGAATTGAATGCCTATTCTGTACTTTGTCTGTCTTTCAATTCAATCGTTAAAATAGAGACCGTCTATAATAGAATTTGAATATAATTCCTATATTTGTCACAACAAATGGCAGAAAGCGTGAGAAAGACTGGTTTATTCGAGGTCGGTATTTCAGAACGCGACATACCAAATCCCTCATAGTGTCAGGTCAAATCAGATCGATCCTGCATTTAATCAATGGTTCCATATGCACAATGTCACAAACATCTATTCTGTATTTAGTCAACGATACAGCAAATTATTAATTCATTAAAATAATTTAATAATTCAGCCGGAGGAATAATTTTATTCCACTTATGTACGTGTGCTAGAGCTGGCAAAGGAACATCATTTCATAAAGTTTCCTACTCGTGAAAACCTACTTCCTTTCCTTCCCTGTCCTCTTTATCCGTATAAAGAATATATTAAGAATTCAATGCGCAAAGTGTCGTTTAATTTATTTCGAACGTGATGACTTAAGTAAAAATAAAACCCATTCAAATAATTGTCAATATTTGACGAAACATTTTTATGCAACTTAATTAAAGTACTTCGTCTTTCAAAACATCAAAGATTATATCGAATTATAATAAACTTTGTCAATGATAGTTACGAATTCGCAATACATTCGACCCTTTTAGATTTGGGTACCTGCCATCGGATCAGAATTGACCAGCTTCAATGTTAACATTCGCAATGACGATGCGGATTTTCTTAGCGAATCAGTTTAGCGCTAACTACTAGCCTTGGATGCATACCTGATCTAACCAGTCGGACAAGTATTGTTTATATTAGAGGTGTCTTTTTGTACCAAACTCTTTTTCCTTCAAAATAATAACATGATAGACTAAATCGTATTCTATAATATAAATATTAAATTGTATGTTATAAATGTTGGTGTAAAATTATTTAAAATTATTAATTAAGCAAATAAATACTTTAAATGCTTATTAAATACTCGTGTGCAGTTGGTAAATCGATACAACACATGTACGGTGAACTCGTTCGTTGGGTGTATTCGTTCGATATGATTAAAAAGTGAGTTTACCTTTCTCATACGATAGGTGCATGGATACAATTCAAAACTTGACTCCAGAAAGATTAAAGTATGAAAAATAGATGTGTTATATTTTCTGTATGCGATTGTTACAGGCAACAATTGGTTTAATACATTTTGTGCAATAACATCACAAGTATACAACATTGACATCGATAAACGATTACTTGTTAAAGGGAGAGATTGAAAATTGATTTTCACGAGTTGGAAAAATTAATGGCCACACATCAGCGATGGTAAATTGAATTGAAGTTTCTGTAGTAATTAGCTTAATTAAAACGTGTAATTTATTTCGTTTGACGTGTTCACATGTTTCGTTTCACGTGTAACAAATTTCGATTTATCAATTGGCAAAACGCTTTCGATCGAACGTTTTTTACGTACATTGGACCCGTGCGAGGTAAGATATATTATAATGTTAATGCACTTTATGCGTAAAGTGGCAGACAATGGTAAAAGTGTAATGGTCATTTTTGACAATATTTTGACATTGCACTTTAAACATTGCGCATTAGCAGGTATTATAATATACTATATCTTTAATTATCGCAGTTATATAAAATTGTTTGTCAGTCATAAAAATATTCTTACAACGAATAACGCTATTCCATATTTTGATAACGGTATGAAAGATAATTTGTATATTGGTACTTATTTACAGGCTTAAATAATAAAGTTAATTCCAAGAGTTATGTCGATTAACATATTCACAATTTCCCATAAATTTTCTTCAACTACTTTCTGGTACTTGTTCCATACGAAACTGCGCTCTCTTGCATATTTTCGTCATATGCTTATTTTCGAGTTCTATCTTCGTAAAGTGCATTGATTAGATTTCTTCGCAGTATCTTGAATTTTTATTAAATTTACAAAGAATAAACCGCTTCGAATTAGTTTTATTATTTAGATTTGGATTAGTTTTAATCTATTTCGATTAAAGGTTAGTTTCAATCTATTTCTATTATTTAATCTATTACATTAAAATTTGAACGGAAGCGTATGGTAGTTCGACCAATGTCGCATGCTTCTTTCGAACATAGATATTTTTAGAACGCTCCCTCGAGGTGCAACGAGCGACCGTCGGACAATCTGTTGGACACAATGCTGACGCTTCGCGCACGTGTCAAACAGCACAAAACTTGCAGACGAAACGAAATATTTTCGTTATCATATCGATGACTGACTCACCACTGAAATAATTCGCTTAAACAAACGGTGTTCATAAATCACACGCACGAATAATTGCTCTGATTGTTTTCCTTTTTCTTCCTTTTTATTAAATAATCACTAGAAGACTACATCATTTTTTTTTTTTTTTAATTTAACTGTTAATTTAATTAACAGATAATTATATAAAAATTAATTTTTACGTATTATTTAGTATGATCATAATGTAGATCTATTCCAAGTATAAACTAAGATTTATATATGTTGTTTGTAAATGTTTTTCAAGGGAAACGGGGAAAGCGTTTAAAGCGGGAAATGGAAATCTGGAGGATTTTATTTCAGCAGATGACATAAAACAAATTCGAACAACTAAGATAACAAAAATTTTGAGTATAAAATACCCACAATGCATTCATTCTGATATTTAGTAAGTGAAACGAATCTCTGTCTAAGTCCTGCCTTTTAATCGTCTTTTAGTTGTGTTTCAAAAAATATGAATACAGTTAAATCAACATCTAATTGTAGAATAAAATAGAATACCAAAATAGACCGCAAAACTGAAATAAAATAGCTGAATGATTCTACTGACGCTTAATATTGGAGTAATTTTGATATTGAATGAAACGTCTAATAAAATAAAGACGTCGTCATAGTAAACTGTCATGTTTATTTAAAGAAAATCCATTGCTCTTGCTTTCTTACTACTACTCTCATTCATCAATTTTATCCATTTATAGAATCTACGTCCGAGATACTTGTAAACTTGGTGGTAATTTACAAAATTAATCCGAGAAGTACTTCCGTTAGCAATTTGTCAGTAAATAATACCTAATCTAAGAGTACAATTGCGGCATACCGAGAAAGCTTGTATAAATTGTATATTTATTCAGATGGCGGTTATACCGATGACCAAAGTTATATTTAACGGCATCGCTACATACTGGCGCAAATGCCAAAACTACTCAGCATTATTTACAGTGTATAAAGCAAACCGTTTAGACACCTCTCAACGTTTGTACAGTTTCTTCCTCTTTCTTCTATCAACGTCCTTATGCGATATCCAGTTTGCATTAAAATCAAACAGCATTATTAAAATTATAGATTTAACGAAGTAAATTAAATATTTTTAATTCTTATTTAAACTTGTATTTAATAAAATGCTCTGTTTAGTGGATGTTCCATTAGAATCAATAATCGAATATTAATTTCTTAAATCGAAAAGAATTATTAAACTTGCCAATTTAGCCAAGCAAATATTTAAAGCTTTTAATTCGTATTTTTACAAAACATAATGAAATATTCTGTTAAGCGGAATTTATTCTATATAAACATTAATCTACATGTTTCATATCTATTCGCAGTGATCCAGAATGGATTTCATATCAATAATTCTTCTACCAAAAGAAGATTGTAAAAAGATTATCAATTGAGAAATTATTATAAAAGTATTATTATAAACGAGGAGAATGTTTTACTCCATTATACGTTTGTTCCATAACGTCTGAGGTATTTACCTGTCTAACAATAATAATTCAACAACCGAATTTTATTTCACCGAATTCTATTCGTATTCATTAACTACGTTAAATATGGTTATTTAACGTATGGCTGATTATCGTATGGTTACGATAATTATTGGTAATTTTTTATTGATAGATTGATGAAAGTGAGGTAACAATGAAAAGAAAGAAATTACTATTGCTACGACAAGCTTACTTCCGTTACGAAACTGGTAAATAGCAAATGATAAAAGGATGACAGTCTCGTACCAGTATCAAGTGGCAAACTCTACCAGAGGTGGATTCACCAGGCTTCTCTTTATGTGGAGAGGATCACTGTATAAACTCATCTATAGAGAATTACTCTTATTCCTGATACTCTTTGCAGCAATCTCTACTGTTTACCGTCATATACTCAGTATCAAACTGAAAAGGTTCGCAATTCAATTTTTAATATGATTTCCATTAAATAGCGATCGGAAGTTAATACGCTGTATAACTTTTATATATAATTAATATTTGTAACGTAACAGTTAAATTTTTATATAAAATTTTATAATTTTTATATTACATGTATAACAATAGGATACACACACACACACACACACACACACACACACACACACGCAATAAGTAAATAATTAATGTAACAATTAATTATTAAATATATCGTTTCATTTCTAGAGAATTCGAAAAGATTGTCATTTATTGCGATAATTTTATTAATTTAATTCCATTGAGTTTCGTGCTTGGATTCTACGTGTCTTACGTTGCTCAAAGATGGTGGCAACAATATCAAGCGATACCTTGGCCTGATAAGTAAGTCTGCAGAATAAATATCCAATGGAACAATAAAACGTTTAATATCGATAATTGTTATTAATAGGGTAATGCATTTAATTGCTTTGTACGTTAATGGAAACGACGAATACGCTCGTACGCTTCGAAGAGCTCTGATGCGCTATTTGAATCTTTCCCTGATACTTGTTTTACGTTCGATCAGTTCGGCAGTGAAAAAACGATTCCCAACGCTCGATCACGTCGTTGATTCTGGTAAAGTTTTCTTTCAACGTGAACGTACTAATTTTAACCCGTAGTATGCATTCCCACGAAAGCGTATTGTATACGTTACTCACTCCGAAGAAAAACTAACAAGGCACAAACCATGATGAAATGGAATTACGAAAACTGATAACAGAAAATCTTTACGAACGGGAGTAAAAATCATAATCATTGAATTTGGATTAAAAACTTATTCTAACAAAGGTGAATCCGTTTTTCGCTTGATTAGATTACTCGTATATATAATACATATGTGTGCATTTTTTTGCAATTATTTAAAAATTATTTCCATAATAGAAGGTTATAATATTACACGATGTTTGGAAATAATATATTTCTTGTTAATACGTAGGAGTCCAGTAAATTACAGTAGTTCTTTCAAATAAAATCGGCTTTTAGCATCGATGATGATATTAATTGAATGGATATTACACGAATAATACAATAAACATCTGATTGCAGGTTTTATGACAGCGTTTGAATTGGATTTATTTTTGGCAGTACCAAGCTTAGAATTCAACACTTATTGGATCCCTTGCACGTGGTTTATCAACCTTCTAAAAGAAGCGCGTCATAATCACAGAATTCCCGATCCTCAGGGATTAAAATTAATTATGGAGGTATGATATCATGTCGCAGCGTCAAGTTGCGATAGCAAAAGGAATTTACAATTTACTTGATACAACTCGTATCAACGAATCAAATATTTCGAAATATCTAATTTGTTATTAAATGCTATTAAAAGATAATAATCGTTACAGGAATTCAGCGAATTTCGTACAAAATGTGGCCTTTTATGGAGCTACGATTGGATATCAATTCCGTTAGTTTACACGCAGGTAGTGACATTAGCGACGTACAGTTTCTTTGCCGTGGCTTTAATAGCTCGTCAGTACATCGATGGTAAAGAGAAACAATTCCAACTGCAGATTGACATTTACATACCTGTTTTTACTCTTCTACAATTTTTCTTTTTCATGGGCTTGTTAAAGGTACTTACAACTTTTCCTATAACGAGAAAGATAACAAATTGTCAAAACAATAATTATACTTCGATAGGTAGCTGAACAATTAATTAATCCTTTTGGCGATGACGACGAAGATTTCGAATTGAATTGGATAATTGATCGTCATACAAAAGTAATTAAACTTCTTTATATATATCGATGTCTGAGTTATCTTCTGAAATATTTTTGAATCGTACAGTTTTAGTTTTCCCATTTATTTTATATATCAGGTATCATACCTCGGAGTAGATACCCTTATGAATCGTTGTCCACCATTGGTCAAAGATATTTACTATGACGCTGAAAATCTAATTTTACCATACACTGAAGCAGCGGCTGCTTACAAAAAGAAAACTTATCGCGGTAGTGTGGCACACATGACGTTAGTATTCTTAAAAGGTTTTAATTAATGTATGCAAATTATTAGGAGAGGAGGCAGTTTCAAAATCGATGTTCATCTTTTGACGTTTAGAGTTCCCGAAGAAAAGCAAACCATGTTTCTGCCAGATGTTATAGAAGAGGACGAAGAGGATGTAAAACCGTCACATCACACATCAACGATGAGTTTAGCTACTCATCCTAATGACAGCCCACCGTGTGAAAGGCGGTAAGATTATAATGTATAATGTACACACGTCATTTCTTTACTACTTATTCCCCATATCCTTTTTGAATATTATTCATGCAATTATTAAATAATTTAAGAATTCTTAATTAAAGCTAAAATTCAAATGAAATTATATGCACACCAAGTTCAACATGTATAACAAAGGAATTTTAAAAACCAAATTTCAGGGACGAACAATTAATACAACAATTTGTGTTGCGAAATCGTGTGAAAATGTAGTTAATGAAATGAAGTTTTGTTAAGTTAAACTCGTTTGTTTCAGCCAGATCAGCCCGCGCCCTGAAACACCTACGAAAATTGATGAAACATGTCCTGAGACAATTTTACAGTTTGATATTCAGGAACCAACGGTCCACACCGACCAAATAGAACAAAGAGCGAAAAATATAGCGGACACTATAAAGAAATTTTCATCTTTAGGAAAGTATTCGTTGCCACGAATTGATTCAAGCCGTAAGCCATTTTTCACGTTAACAAGAAGCCCTAAGTTGGTTATACAACCTTGGCCGAGTATGTCCAATTTATCAATATCTTCGAGACAAATCATAGACACACCTTCCGTCTACACGGATAATCTAAATCCATGGAAAGACTATAGTCCAAAAGTTGCACTACCATACTCGTTTGATGTTGGCGGTTCGGAACATTCCCCGGAAGAGGAAGGACAATACGACTTCGAAAGTGTACATCCATCAGACGATACTGCTATAAACCCAAGTGACAGTCCTCATTCAGATACATGCCAATTACAGTGCCAACATTACGGTACTACCTCTTATTTAACGCTGCCAGAAACACCTTTGTCAATCCCGTCGAAAGCAACGATGCCGAAAAACAGAAGCCCCAAGTTTCTTGTAAGAAGACATAAATCAATGGGGACAGGCAGAAAGAAAGGTATTCAATGGAAACAGATCGTGAAAACTACTAAGAAAAATACACCAGATGATATGCCAGAAACCGAACGGAGCTTATCTCGTTCGAGGGGCTCGCCAAATTTAAAATTAAAAGAAACATCACCAAATACAAACAAAGACGATATATCTGATACAGACGCTTCGGGCGAAGAAGGATGAGTCTAAAGATTGTAATTACACATCTATGTGATAACTATTAAGGAATATAAAATAACGCATTATATAAAAGTATTTATCAGTATAAAATGGCGTGTTGTTTCTTCATTTGGTGGCGCATACACCGCACATCAGTCTATTTACCCTATATCAACACTAGTCCTAGTCAGTTACGATGCAATTACAGTTTTACGTATTGTGTCTGAAATATTCAAATCAACGTATCTCCGGTGCTATTGAAGATATGTAGGTATTTGGATGCGCGTTATACTCCTCAGTTGGTGCCGCAAACATGTCACACCAGTCAGTTTACCCTATATCAACAATAGCCCCCGTCAAATCCTAAATAATTGCAGTTTTGCATATTACTGTTGAAATATTCACGTCAACGTATCTCCACTGCTATTTGAAATATGTAGACAATTCCAAACGAGTTATACACCCCTTTTGATACCGCATACAGCGCACAATAATCGGTTTACCCTTTATGCATATCCTAGTCCTTGCCAGTCGCTATGCAACAGCAGTTCACACTATATATTGGTGTTGAATTATTGAAATCAACGAATGTCCGCTGCAATTTGAGATATGTAAACACTTCGATGCGCGCCGCACTCACATTCTTGTGGCGCATACAGGGCACATCAAGCGGTTTAATCTATATCAACACTGGGTCTCGTCAAATCCTACGAACTTGCAGTTTTGCATATTGAAGCTGAAATATTTGAATAAACGTATCTTCGCTGCCATTGGATATATGTTGACAATTCGATGCGCGTTATACTCCTTATTTCCTGTCGCATACAGAGCATATCAGTCGGTTTACTCAGTGTAAACACTAGTCCCCATCAAATCCTACATTATTGCAGTTTTTCATATTCAAACTGAAATATTCGATTCAACGTATACCCGCTGCAATTTGCGATATGTAGATACTTTGCTGCGCGTTGTACCCCCCTTCTGGCGCGGTTCTGCCCACGCTGGACAAAACTCCAGCGCGTGTGTTGCGCCGTGTCCTCCTCTTCTTTGCAGTGGTGACAGACGGAGGTCGCCTCCCGCCGAATAATATGAATTTTAGCTTTTTTTTTTTTTTTTTTTTTTTTTTTCGTACGTGGAGAAATCCTCATGGACACTCGCTGTTGCACGCAACAGCAGAGTAGTGTCGGACTCCTACCGACTAAAACTCCACGGTGGTCGTCCCGACGATTGGTGGAAGCGACCTCGGGCTCTTTTTACAATTGCTACCAGGAGGAGCTATTATGAATTTTATCTGTCTGATTATTTAATACCTTAACTTATTTCACGGTAACGTCAACGACTGCCGTTAGGCTTTTTTCCCTTTTTTGTTCAAACTAATTGATAGTCGAAAATTAGTATCAAAGAAGTGTGAATATAGCCTTAGCTTGTAGAAACTATTAAAACGATAAAAATAGATATCGCATTAAATCGTTGGAGGCGCCAATTTACGGTAAAAATAAAGAAATTGTTCAATTTGATTTTGTTATAATGGAAAAACCGTCTTTTGCAATGTCAAAACATCGTTACCGTTTGAATGACATCTCGACATCTTGTGAAGTTATAAAAGGAACACGGAAGTCGCGCGCGAGCTCTTTTGTGCCTGAGCTCCCGGAGAGTGAACATCGAAGAAGAATTTAAATATAAGGCAAACAAAGAAAAAATATCAAATAATAACATTGAGCTAGTAGTTTATAACGTCTAAACCATTAATTTACAACACTTGAGCTATTAATTTATAACATTTAAGCTATTAATTTACAACATTTAAGCCACTAATTTTCAACATTTAAGCTGTTAATTTACAACATTTAAGCTGTTAATTTACAACATATAAGCTGTTAATTTACAACATTTAGGCTATTAATTTACAACATTTAAGCTGTTAATTTACAACGTTTAAGCTGTTAATTTACAACATTTAAGCTATTAATTTACAACATTTAAGCTGTTAATTTACAACGTTTAAGCTGTTAATTTACAACATTTAAGCTGTTAATTTGCAACGTTTAAGCTGTTAATTTACAACATTTAAGCTGTTAATTTACAACATTTAAGCTGTTAATTTACAACATTTAAGCTATTAATTTACAACATTTAAACTGTTTTTTTTATACATTCAAGCTATTAATTTACAACATTTAAGCGATTAATTTGCAACATTTAAGCCATTAATTTACAACATTTAAGCCATTAATTTATAACATTTAAATTATTAATTTATAACATTAAAGCTATTAATTCTTAACAATTATACCAATAATTTATAGCCATATCCTCCCATTAATTCAAAGTAATTATGCTCTTAATTTATAACAGTTGTACCATTAATCGGAAGCAACTCTACATTCATTGATTTAAATCAACACCATCAATTCGTAGTGAGTAAATTAATGATTTATTTTGTTTTATTTAATGTTAACGAAATCTTTCAAGTCCCTGAAGTCCTATTTTATTTCTATATAGCACTATTTTTTAATTTTAAATACAGTATTTAATTTCTCATTTCAAAACCGTATTCAACCGAAACAACACCGTATTCATAGAATCAAGGAAGCAAGTGCAATTTAATCGAAGGCAACGACATCTCATCATTCATCCACACGCGCTACAATTGGTACCTTGCATGGTTTCTTTTCTTCGATGGTAAGTTCAATATTTAAGTATGATTATGCGGATCCACGTACTACGGCTATTCTCATTAATAAATTTCAATACACGCTACTTCTTTGTCATAAAATAATTTTACATCTCTGCTTTCAATGCTTAAAAGCTCTTTATGTAAATGGGACCCGAGCGTAGTTACCTCCTCGTGGTGGGTCCCGGTAATTGGTATCGTTTTCCAAATAATAATACACCAATTACTATTTTAAATATTATTATTATTATTTGAAAAACAATATCAAGCTAAAAACTACTTGAATATAGTCCGGTCTTGATCATCCAAAATAGTTTTGGAGATCTAGACTGGACTAGTACCCCCCCCGCGGGGGCACCGTGGGACATCGCGGGACACCGTGGGATGCGTGCGTTTTAGCCTTAATTAATCATAAGATAGACACCTATGTTATGTGCATTGTAAGCTCATTCTGTACAAAGATACTTGTCCATCTTGGAACGAAAAATAGAAATCTTATCACACTGGAAAAATTGTTCCCACGATTTATCGGTTCACGGTCGCTCAGTTCTTTCAAACTGTCGCGTGGCGTACTCGCTCGCGCGTATTCCGGGTACGTGCGGGTCAACGTGCATTGGACAACTCTTTGGATTCGTAAGTCGCCCCAAGGACACCTCTGTCTTGGTGACTACTCGACGACTGCTCGTCGTTTGTTTCGAATCGCGGGAGTTGTCATCGCGCTGGTGATACCAGTGATTGTGTTGACGCTTGAGTCGCACGTCTGCAATCCTGTCCGATTGGTACTTCGGTACTCGGACAGGGACCTGCATTTAACGTCCTCCGTAATCCTGTTCGGCTCCGCGGGGGTGGGCCCCACTGTTCAGTCGGGGCTTTGCCTTCGTAATCCTGTTCAGCGGCCCCTCCCCGGTGTCCACATGTTCAGTTGGAGTGTGCTAAATTGCAGGCCCATTTGCTGGACATTGGTATTATCGGTAAGTGCCATCGACCGTGATAAGTTTCAAACGACGTGACAGGAATCGAGCGAAGGTCAATGCTTGGGCTTTCCGCTGAACCTTAGGGTTATCTGGTGCACGGGGGTACGTTACGTAGGTTTGTTAGTTCTTTCGAGAGATCGTGATTTCGTCCCTTCCGGCCGCGCTGCGGTTTTTCTTTCATCGTCTGATTGTTCGAGCTCCTTTTCCATCGGGCTCTTTCGTTCCAAGTTGGACAAATGTATCTTTGATACGGAATGTTGCCGATAGGGCTGCGAATTATTGTACGATGTTTGTACTGATCGATGTAATCGTTGTGTGTGAGATACATGTTGCGTTGTGTGGGAGATAGATATTGCGTTGCGTATGCTTTGTTTTACGTTTGTAAGGATTCGTGTAACTGCTGCGTAGGAGACAGGTGTTTCGCGGTTATGTTAAATACGAAATAACTATCCCTTTACGCAGGCCCATGATCAAGTAGAGTCAGAGCTCGACATTTTTGCCAATAGGTTGAATGTCGAGACCGATACATAATGTTAAATAACTCATGGGCAGGTCTCGTGCGTAGTCACCTCCTCGTGGTGAGACCTGGTAATTGGTATCGTTTTCCAAAAATTAATCAGTTGATTAATGTTTGGAAAACGATACCAAGCTAAGAACTACGCACCAGTCCAGTTTGGGTCACCAAAAGCCGTTAAGAGAATTTTGGATGATCTAGACTGGACTGCACCGTGGGACGCCGTTGGACACCGTTGGACACCGTTGGACACCGTTGGACACCGTTGGACACCGTTGGACACCGTTGGACACCGTTGGACACCGTTGGACGTCGTTGGACACCGTGGGACACCGTGGGATACGTCTTCACTCTGTCAAATCCATTCTGAGCACATTCTGTACAATGATACTTATCTGACTTGGAACGAAATGTAAAAATCTATTTTTCTTTTCCACTGAATTTTGCGGTTATTTTGTGCACGGGAATGCGTCGCGTGAGTCCATTGATTCTTTCGAAAGATCGCGAACGAACGAGTTCGCGCCGCGATTTTTCTTTCATTGTCTGTTTGTTCCGGCGTCTTCTTGTTTCCCCATTTTTAGGGAAGATCCTCTCTCGTTACTAACCCCAATCTATTGGGGGCGTGCTTTCGGTGACGTCGTTTCTTAATTACGTTTTTGCTGTCGTGTGAAATTAATTTGGTTTAATTAATACGCGTTTATTTAACGATTCATTGAACATTAAGATAATGAAATTAAGTGGTTGTCTGAAACTTTCTGTTTCAATTTCTCTTCAGTCGTCTGTTTACTAAATGATAATGTTACTATATTAATTTCTAATATTAGGTTGTTTCGTAAGCTTGTATAATAAAATTTGAGTTTGACTGTGGTTTCATTTAATTATTTTATACATTTGTTTTAATTTCTAGTTATCTTTTGTGCAAGTTATTTTGTCGATAGCAGAGATAATATAAAAGTAACAAGGAAACAAAAGAAACAAGGTTTCGCGCGTGTTTTTAGAGTATTCTTTAAGTATATTTAGTGGCGAACTTTTGAATTCTTGCAAATATTTTCCAATATTTATAACACGCGACTATAGTGTATAGAGTGTAGTGGAATGTATATTTCGTATTCTAATAACGAAAATTCACAGCATATATTCCAATTGCGAACAGTATAATTCTTGTAAACGATTGCATTGCATTCACGGTATTCGTAAACATTTGTTCGTTATCGAGAAATATCTCACAATTTTCAACTAAATAATATTTTTCAAACTTGTTCCAATTTCCTAATAATAATTTTTAAGTGTAAAAAAAATAGCAGTATTTTCTAAATAAACGTTTGATAGGAAAAAGAAGAAAATTGTCGAAACGACGTTTCGCTTCTTTTCCACCCCACCCACGCCCGCCCTTAAACAACTTTATTTTCAGGGAATATTTGTGACCGCGCGCAATGCGGTCGTAGAGTCAGTGTTTGCTACGCGATAATTTCTTTTCAATATTTTAAAATCACGATAGCTTTGATTAAATTCGATCGAATAATCACACGCGAAAGTAATAAAATTTTATTAATTAAATTTGTACGCGATATTAGAGTTCTTGTTCGCCGATCATAATTTAAGCGGTCGCGGTAACGTAGTCTTTTATTTTTTTTTTTTTTTTAATTTATTGTTTTGAATATTCGTTTACGGTATTAGAGTCAGTGCCTCCCTCAAGAGGATAAAGCCTCTCCAGGAGCTCAAGAATGTAAGTAGTTTTGTATATTGTATTTCAATTTGTTCTATTTAGTATATATTGTTTGAAATATTGTTAATTATAAAACAAAAGTGATTGATAACGTAGAAAGTTGTAAATGTCCTTTTTAACTGAAATAAAGTCTTAAAGTCTTAACATTAAAGTACAATAAAACTGTCTGATACGTATCAAAAATCACTGAATGTTTTATTCTCAAACAATTTACATACTTATTAGAGTATAGTCTTTATTATTGCTAAAGTTCCATGTTTCTTATTATGTATTAACGATATTAATGATATTTTATGTTTTGTTATAGACATATGACAGCTTCAACTTCTTTGTCTTCTTTGGGAATGTTCCAATTGTGGCTCAAAAGCCAAGAATGTGAGTATTTTTACATATGGTACTTCAATTATGTCTATTCTGTATATTTTTCTTTAATCACTATCAATTAAGAAATACAATTCGATTGAAAATTTGGGAGGTTGGCATTTTCTGACGTTATTCTTTCATTAAAATAAAATAAGTGTTAAAGTCTTAATACCGAATTATGAAACAAATGACTAACATATTTCAGAAATCATTAGATTCTTAATTTTTAGATTTTAAACTTTCATATTAGAGTTTCAGTTTTTATACTTATCAAAGTTTATTAGATTTTCAATCTTTATTACTACTAATGTTACTGAAGTTAATAAACATTTATTTTTCATTTTCGTGTTTTGTTCTGTAACAGATTTTTCACAACTTTCATTTCCACCACTGGACCTTCCACGGTTCCTGCCTGATGTTAGTCTCCCTGATGATATTCGCTAGGATAGCGCAGCATCCATGGTAATGTCCTCTGTTTCTCCGTTTCGAACGGTGAGTCGCATGCATTTTGGTTCCTCCGGTCACTCAATCATGTCGTAGGACGAAAGGTCCGAATCGGCACGGGTGACTGGTTGTATTACGTAGAATTTTTTGCGAGCATAGTGACCGCGGGTATTTTTTATACCCGTGAGTAGTAACATTCTTTTTGCAAATTTATTAATTTAGGATAGGTCTTCTTGCACATCGCGATTATAATAATTAGTTTTTTTAATAATTAGGTCAAACATATACACTTGAGAATATATTCGTGTTATTTATAAATGCGAATGTTAATATTCCGTATGAATATTTGCGAATGGCAAATATCTACACGAATATACCTGTATGACATACATATACTTGATTTTAAGCAATGAATTGATGGTGACAATATTAAGTCACGTTCGTTTATTTCATTTCGGCTAGAATTTAAAAAATGAGTTAAAATTCATTTTTCCCGTACAAGAATGAAATTTTACGTGCAAGAAGACACTTCGCGACAGGCAGATTTTTGAGTCAAAGCAATAATTTTGAACACTGCTTCTGCACTTTCGAGTGTATGCTTTGATAAAGAGATCGCCTGAGATTATTTCTTTCTTAATAATATATTTAGAGTCAATTATTACATTTGATCGAGTCTCAGTCTTTTTCAATTAACGCTACCTTTTTTGCAATATTAAAGATTTGTTCTGATTTATTAAATTAATAAAGTAGAGTTGCTTTGTTACTATTAAATTAATAAAGTAGATTTAATCAGAAACGAAGTAGTAAAATATAGAATCAAAGAACGTTAGTCCGTTAAATAAAAATTACACAAACTAATCATCTTTTTAGATCAGGATTTTCAGGTTTAACCCTTTCCGTGCCCATTGTCAGGATCCCATTCACGTGCCCAGGTGCTACTTGAATGGGAGAAAGACATTGGGCACGATGATCTAGAATTAAGTAATCTAATAATTTCTCAGCGACTGACGACGCGTTAGTGTATCGTGCACGACGTATTTTCCACATCATGTGTGTGTGTTGTTAGGTCGTGGAATTGCGTCGCTTTTTTCATTCGTTAAAACTTCAAATATTAAAAATATCGAGATATATATCGATTCAATTTTCGTCTCGATACAATTACAATTTCTGATAATATCATTCACGCGATTAAGTGTAACCACGCTTTTAATATTGTAATAAATTGTAATAAATTACAATTATAATTCCAAGTTTACTTACATTTATTTTAACGATATCATTTCCTCAGACGTGTTTTATCACGTTTTACGCAATGCTCGCTAGCCTTCGTCAGTCGATTTCAGGAAAAAGGTACGTACCTTAGAGTGTGCATGTTTGCTAAGCTCGGGTGTCGGAGGCGTCCCGGGACGTCCTCTCTAGTGTAGGATCTTTGCGCCCGAGCGTTTGCGTGAGAACCGTGGAGTGATTGTGTTGGTGTGCCCGTTTTGCTATTTTTTAGATATAGCGCTAGGTAGGATAGGTAGTATACTTTCTGGTATGTCTGTTAATTGTAAGTAGGTAGGGCCGGGCAGGTTGGCACAGTCTCTGGTCGGGTAGGCACGTTTTCGTGTGACCAACCTGTTTCTGGAAATCTAATTTGAAAAATCGACGGTGAAACTGGCACGAGTAGAGCATGCTCTCGTCTCTGGTTTTGCCTTTCGATTTTTCGAATTTCGCGGTCGCGGTCGCGAGTGGGCTCGAAACGAACGTTTATTGCTCGAGCACGCACATGCGAGTGAGCAACGATCACCGCTGTGATCGTTGGTCAGTCCATGCGCACTCCAATCAGCTTCCGCGGTTTATATTTTTATTTCACCTTTATAAGTTTTTTCTTTTGTTTGCGATTTAGAAGACTCGAGCTTAGATTTAAGTTTCAGCGGGCATTGCGCCCGAAGAAAGAAGAGGCTATAAGCCGAAGAGGCCCGGCAAACTGCCACTCAAGAGGGCAACTACTAATGGCTCCCCATCCTCTGGGTCATCCAGAGCATGGGAAGTCATTATCGTTACTACTTTGTCACTATGCTCGCTTTTAGTATTCGTAGTAGTAGTAGTAGTAGTCTTTGCTTTTGGGCCGATGTGTATATCGGTCCATCGTCCCATTGGGCAAAACGCGATTTTTCTTATTAGTGTGGCGAGAGATTAATTACGGGTTGAATTAGAGTTGCGAGATAACATCGCGGCTTTTTATTAGTGTGGCGATAAAATGATTACGGTTTGAATTAGAGTTGCGATAAAATGATAATCGCGTTTGCTTTAGAGTTGCGAATTACGATATCGCGATTGTCTTTTGCAAATTTTATTATGCATATTTAGAATTTCTTATAGAACTATAAGTATCAGAATTTATCGTGTTTTCTATTGTTTAAAATTAGATTATAAAAATGTTAGTTTTCAATTGCAAGTTGCAATATCAGAATAGTTGAAGTAGCTTTTTCATATAGTAAATAGTAATTTGCATTAAATTCACTATAAGTTCTATTTATTTTTCCTTTTAGCGTTGCGATAATGAATGATCGCGTTTTCTTAAGTAGAGTTGCGTTTACAAACTGCCCAAACCCTCCGACTGCATTTGTCGGATACCGTTCCTGGAACACACGTACAGCTACAAGAACTGTACAAGTGTGATCGTTCATCGGCAACCTCCTAAATGGTTGCCCTGCGATATGTCAGCCCTCCACTCGCGATTTTTCTCATTAGTGTTGCGAAATAATATCGCGGCTTTTTATTAGTGTGGCGAGAAAATGATTACGGTTTGAATTAGAGTTGCGATAAAATGATAATCGCGTTTGCTTTAGAGTTGCGAATTACGATATCGCGATTGTATTTTGCAATTTTTATTATCAATTTTTAGAATTCCTTAGAGAACTATACGTATCAGAATTTATCCTGTTTCTATTGTTTAAAATTAGATTATAAAAATGTTGATTTTTCATTAATTTTATAGTATTGCAAATAGCAATACGAGAATATTTAAAGTAGCTTTTTCATATAGTAAATAGCAATTTTCATTGCATTCACTTTAAAGGAGTTAGCGTTGCGATAATGAAATGATCGCGTTTTGTTAAGTAGAGTTGCGTTTACAAACTGCCCAAACCCTCCGACTGCATTTGTCGGACACTGTTCCTGGATCACACGTACAGCTGCAAGAGCTGTGCAAGTGTGATCGTTCATCGGCAACCTCCTAAATGGTTGTACTGCGATCACTCGCTATTAGTGTTGCGTATTGCTGAAATACGAGTGCGTAGATTTGTACTCATTAGCGTTGCGTCTCAAATTTCGGGAATATTCAGACTTTTCTTTTTTTTTTTTTTTTAATAGTAGATTAATTGATATTGCAGATATGACAAAGCACTCGTCGCGTTTTATTTTATTCTGCTTCATAAATATTAGTAGTAAATTAGCGTTGCGAAACAAGAATATTCGGTTCCACTCTCGGCGTGTTGATCGGGTTTATATAGAGTGGAACATGATCGAATTTTAGTAAGCCCTCCTGGCTACTGCTTTGTTTCTTTTTCAGCGCCCCTTATTAATGCACCCCTTATTACTACGTTTATTACTGAAAATACTGCTATAAGACATACTCTTTTGTCAGCGTTAACGTTACCATAATTGCTAAAAGACAGAACTTTACTACGAATGTATAATATGTATATATATTTACATGTATGAAATTGTGAGCGATTTCATGCCTAATAAAGTATTATAAAGAAATATCTTAATGTTGTTAGGAAGGCATGAAATATTTTTTAAAATTTAATTCATTGCAATTGGAATTAATGCTGGCGATTGTTCGTTCTTAGAATCATAACTTTTAGAATATTTTCGACCGCGATATTTTCAATCTTTTGACAATAACGTAGAATTTTATAAATAATCGAATTTCATTTGCATGAAGCAAAAGTTCATTCGCGATAATCGTGACGTTTGTATCAAATATTCTGCTAAAAATGACTTATGCACATATCTTTCGGTTCGCTATGTTTTTCAAGTCACCATGTTGTTGTAGGAAATAACAGGTACTATTAAAAGTTAAAGGACAAAGCAAGTGATCTTATAATAATCGTGTTTTCTCTCGCCTTAGATATTCCAAATGAATTTTCAATTTTTAATTCAGTTTAAATTCAATGACTTAAGATTCTTATTTTCGACGTAAGCCTAGTTTCGATTAAAAAGATACAAATGATTCTCTATATTTGCTAAAGTTTAATCAATAGTACTTTCATCTATATTTAACCATTATTAGTAGTTTATTTTTCGCGTATAAAATGTTTTCGTTTTAAAGATGCCTGTTTCTTTCATATACCATATCCATTAAATGAGTTTGTTTCAGATTTATCAATTTACAGAAAATACATTTCAGTTACATATTTGAACATTTCGTAGCATATTAAATATGTATCCTAAATACCCAAATGATTCTTCTTTCATTGTTTCATTGTTCAGGCTTCTTCCTGTTTTCCCATTTTTAAAAGAAGCATATTGCGGTCGCGTTGGAGTGTATAACTTTTCGATATCTCCATAAATTTAGTACAACGAGTCGTATCTTTCTGTTGCAAGACTCTAAATTGTATATGCAGTGTCAATAGTTTCATTTTCCTTCTCTCGTTCCAAGTTAGACAAATGTATCTATGATATTCGAATGTTGCCAGAATGAAAGCGAATTATTGGACAATGTTTGTACTGATGGATGTAATCGATTTCGAAGATTAATCAAATGATCAATGAATTTGTGGAAAACACCTACATCGATCACTACAAACATTGTACAATAATTCGACATCAAGCTAAGAACCACGCCAATACAGTGCACGATTGGATCACGAAAAGCCACGAAGAAAATTTTGGATGATCTAGACTGGACTGCAACGTGGGACGCCGTGGGACGCCGTGGGACGCCGTGGGACGCCGTGGGACGCCGTGGGACACCGAGGGACGCCGTGGGACGCCGTGGGACGCCGCGGGACGCCGTGGGACGCCGTGGGACGCCGTGGGACGCCGTGGGACGCCGTGGGAAGCCGTCGGACGCCGTGGGATGCCGTCGGACATCGTGGGACGCCGTTGGTCCAGTGTAGATCTCCAAAAGCCGCCAAAAGAATTTTGGATGATCTATACTGGACAGCATCGTGGGACATCGTTGGACACCGTTGGACATCGTGGGACGCCTTTGGTCCAGTGTAGATCTCCAAAAGCCGCCAAAAGAATTTTGGATGATCTATACTGGACAGCATCGTGGGACATCGTTGGACACCGTTGGACGTCGTTGGACATCGTGGGACGCCTTTGGTCCAGTGTAGATCTCCAAAAGCCGCCAAAAGAATTTTGGATGATCTATACTGGACAGCATCGTGGGACATCGTTGGACACCGTTGGACGTCGTTGGACATCGTGGGACGCCTTTGGTCCAGTGTAGATCTCCAAAAGCCGCCAAAAGAATTTTGGATGATCTATACTGGACAGCATCGTGGGACATCGTTGGACACCGTTGGACATCGTGGGACGCCTTTGGTCCAGTGTAGATCTCCAAAAGCCGCCAAAAGAATTTTGGATGATCTATACTGGACAGCATCGTGGGACATCGTTGGACACCGTTGGACGTCGTTGGACATCGTGGGACGCCTTTGGTCCAGTGTAGATCTCCAAAAGCCGCCAAAAGAATTTTGGATGATCTATACTGGACAGCATCGTGGGACATCGTTGGACACCGTTGGACATCGTGGGACGCCTTTGGTCCAGTGTAGATCTCCAAAAGCCGCCAAAAGAATTTTGGATGATCTATACTGGACAGCATCGTGGGACATCGTTGGACACCGTTGGACACCGTTGGACGTCGTGGGACGCCTTTGGTCCAGTGTAGATCTCCAAAAGCCGCCAAAAGAATTTTGGATGATCTATACTGGACAGCATCGTGGGACATCGTTGGACACCGTTGGACGTCGTTGGACATCGTGGGACGCCTTTGGTCCAGTGTAGATCTCCAAAAGCCGCCAAAAGAATTTTGGATGATCTATACTGGACAGCATCGCGGGATATCGTTGGACACCGTTGGACGTCGTTGGACATCGTGGGACGCCTTTGGTCCAGTGTAGATCTCCAAAAGCCGCCAAAAGAATTTTGGATGATCTATACTGGACAGCATCGTGGGACATCGTTGGACACCGTTGGACACCGTTGGACGTCGTGGGACGCCTTTGGTCCAGTGTAGATCTCCAAAAGCCGCCAAAAGAATTTTGGATGATCTATACTGGACAGCATCGTGGGACATCGTTGGACACCGTTGGACGTCGTTGGACATCGTGGGACGCCTTTGGTCCAGTGTAGATCTCCAAAAGCCGCCAAAAGAATTTTGGATGATCTATACTGGACAGCATCGTGGGACATCGTTGCACACCGTTGGACACCGTTGGACGTCGTTGGACATCGTGGGACGCCTTTGGTCCAGTGTAGATCTCCAAAAGCCGCCAAAAGAATTTTGGATGATCTATACTGGACAGCATCGTGGGACATCGTTGGACACCGTTGGACACCGTTGGACGTCGTGGGACGCCTTTGGTCCAGTGTAGATCTCCAAAAGCCGCCAAAAGAATTTTGGATGATCTATACTGGACAGCATCGCGGGACATCGTTGGACACCGTTGGACGTCGTTGGACATCGTGGGACGCCTTTGGTCCAGTGTAGATCTCCAAAAGCCGCCAAAAGAATTTTGGATGATCTATACTGGACAGCATCGTGGGACATCGTTGGACACCGTTGGACACCGTTGGACGTCGTGGGACGCCTTTGGTCCAGTGTAGATCTCCAAAAGCCGCCAAAAGAATTTTGGATGATCTATACTGGACAGCATCGTGGGACATCGTTGCACACCGTTGGACACCGTTGGACGTCGTTGGACATCGTGGGACGCCTTTGGTCCAGTGTAGATCTCCAAAAGCCGCCAAAAGAATTTTGGATGATCTATACTGGACAGCATCGCGGGACATCGTTGGACACCGTTGGACACCGTTGGACGTCGTTGGACATCGTGGGACGCCTTTGGTCCAGTGTAGATCTCCAAAAGCCGCCAAAAGAATTTTGGATGATCTATACTGGACAGCATCGCGGGACATCGTTGGACACCGTTGGACGTCGTTGGACATCGTGGGACGCCTTTGGTCCAGTGTAGATCTCCAAAAGCCGCCAAAAGAATTTTGGATGATCTATACTGGACAGCATCGTGGGACATCGTTGGACACCGTTGGACACCGTTGGACGTCGTTGGACATCGTGGGACGCCTTTGGTCCAGTGTAGATCTCCATAGCCGCCAAAAGAATTTTGGATGATCTATACTGGACAGCATCGTGGGACATCGTTGGACACCGTTGGACACCGTTGGACGTCGTTGGACATCGTGGGACGCCTTTGGTCCAGTGTAGATCTCCAAAAGCCGCCAAAAGAATTTTGGATGATCTATACTGGACAGCATCGTGGGACATCGTTGGACACCGTTGGACACCGTTGGACGTCGTTGGACATCGTGGGACGCCTTTGGTCCAGTGTAGATCTCCAAAAGCCGCCAAAAGAATTTTGGATGATCTGTACTGGACAGCATCGTGGGACATCGTTGGACACCGTTGGACGCCGTGGAACACCGTTGGACATCGTGGGACACCGTTGGACATCGTGGGACACCGTTGGACATCGTGGGACACCGTTGGACATCGTGGGATACCGTTGGACATCGTGGGACACCGTTGGACATCGTGGGACACCGTTGGACATCGTGGGACACCGTTGGACACCGTTGGACGCCGTTGGACGCCGTTGGACGTCGTTGGACACCGTTGGACGTCGTTGGACATCGTGGGACACCATTGGGCGCCGTTGGACGTCGTTGGACGCCGTTGGACACCGTGGGACGCCGTTGGACATCGTGGGACACCGTGGGATGCGTGCGTTTTAGCCTTAGTTAATCGTAAGATAGATACCTATGTTAAGTGCATTGTTAGCCCATTCTGTACAACGATACTTATCCATCCTGGAACGAAAGAAAGAAAGAAATCTCGACTCTCTCCCCTCGCTTACCACACTGGAGAAATTATACTCGCGAATTATCGGTTCGCGGTCACTCAGTTCTTTCAAACTATCGCGTGGCGTACACGCTCGCTCGTATTTCGGGTACGTGCGGGTCAACGTTCACTAGACAACTCTTTGGATTCGTAAGTCGCCCCAAGGACACCGCTGTCCTGGTGACTGCTCGATGACTGCCCGACGTTTGCATCGGATCACGGGAGTTGTAGTCGCGCCGGTGATGCTTGCGAATCTGTTGGGTATTCAGTCCTGGATCCGCAGTCCTGTCCGATTGGTACTTCAGTACTCGGTCAGGGACCTGCAATTTCACGTCCTCCGTAATTCTGTTCGGCCCCGCGGGGGTGGGCCCCACTGTTCAGTTGGGGCCTTGCCTTCGTAATCCTGTTCAGCGGCCCCTCCCCGGGTTCCACATGTTCAGTTGGAGTGTGTTAAGTTGCCGGCCTATGTGCTGGATCCACGGCTGGATCACCAGCGGATCGCTGGCATCATCGGTCGGCTCCATCGACCGCGACTCGTGTAAGTTTCGAACGGCGTAACAGGAATCCAGTTACGGTCAATTCTTGGGCCTTCTGCCGAACCTTTGGGTTATCTCGTGTACGGGGGTACGTCGCGTTGGTTTGTTAGTTCTTTCGAGAGATCGCGATCTCGTTCGTTTCGGGCGCGCTGCGATTTTCTTTTATCGTCAGATTGATGGGGCTTCTTGTTTGCCCATTTTTAAGGGATGCTTATTGAGGTTATGTTACAGATTATAACTTTTCAATATCTTCAATATGTTATAGTGTCCCAAAAGTAGAACGTTAAACAGTTTAGTACAGCGACTCGTGTGTCCCTTCTGCAAGACACGAAATGATACATACAGTGTCAGTAGCTTCACGTTCTTTCTTTTGTTCCAAGTTAGATAAATGTGTCTTTGATACAGAATGCAGCCAGTAGGGATGCGAATTATTGTACGGTATTTGTACGGATCGATGTAATCATTGTGTGGGACATGCATGTTGCGTTATGTATGCTTTGTCTTTGGTTTGTAATGATTAGTGTAACTGCTGCGTAGGAGATGGGTGTTTCGCTAAGAAATTACTATCTCTTTACGCAGGCCCATGATCAAGTAGAGTGAGAACTGGACATTCTTGCCAATAGGTAGAATGTCGAGACCGATGCATAATGTTAAATAACTCATGGGCGGGTCTCGTGCGTAGTCACCTCCTCGTGGTGAGACCTGGTAATTGGCATCGTTTTCCAAAAATTAATTAGTTGATTAGTGTTTGGAAAACGGTACCAAGCCAAGAACTACGCAACAGTCCAATTCGGATCGCCAAAATGCACTAATGGAATTGTGGATGATTTAGACTGGACCGCACCGTGGGACACCGTTGGGCACCGTCGGGGGGTGAGGTTTGGTTACGCAAGAGGGCCGATCGCGGTACACCTCCGGCGGGCTACAGGCTGCGGTTGGGAAGGGCCGATGTCGAGCTCGGTACACGGATGAAGTACCTGGGTCTGACTCTCGACAGCCATTGGACCTTTGGCGATCATTTCGAGCGTCTGGTACCATCGGTCGAGGCTACAGCCAACACCTTGGGGCGTCTGTTGCCTCGGCTCGGCGGGCCGGGCGTCGGAGTGCGCCGGCTATACGCCGGGGTTGTACGATCGAGGCTCCTGTACGGTGCTCCGATCTGGGCTGCGAGCCTGTTGGCCAACCGTCGCAGCCTCCTGCTGGTCAGGAGACTGCATCGTACGGTGGCCGTGAGAACGGTGATAGCGTATCGCACCGTCTCGGCTACGACGGCGTCGTTGCTCGCGGGTTTCCCCCCGTTCGAGTTGGAGGCCCTACGGTGTCGCGAGATCTATCAACACACGCGAGCACCATCGGGTGCGGTGGACGAGGCGGCGGCGGCGGCGGCGGCGGCACGCTGTGACGCTGTGGCGCGGGCTCGACGAAACCTATTGGATTCGTGGCGGGCCGGTATCGCAACGGGAACCGGCGCGCCGGGCCTCAGGGTCGTCGAGGCCGTCCTGCCAAACTGGGACAATTGGTTGGATGGCGGCGGGCCCGCCCTAACCTATAGGGCTACTCAGGTACTTACCGGGCATGGATGCTTCGGTGAGTACCTGCACAGGATAGGACGGGAGGTATCAGCGCGTTGCCACCATTGCAACGAGCGAGTGGACTCGGCACAGCACACGCTGGAGCACTGTCCGGCGTGGACGTTACCTCGCAGCGCCCTCGTTGCTGAGATAGGGGGTGACCTCTCGCCGACGGCGGTGTTCGGTGCGCTACTGGCGAACGAGAGGAGCCGGAAGGCGGTCGCCACATTCTGCGAGCAGGTGATGTCGCGTAAGGAGGCGGCGGAGCGTGTGAGAGAACGCGATTCCCATCCGGAAAGAATGGGTGGTCGGCGGCGGCGGCGGAGTGGGGGGCGTGGGCACGCCACTTCCAGGCGAGCTCGGACCTCTCCGCCGTCCGGTGGGTTTTAGGCGTCGGTCGGTTCGGCGCCGCGGTGCCGCCAAATCGCCTGGTCGGGGAACCAGGCGGTCTTGCACGGCGGCCCGTCGGGGGTGGCGCGATGCGCGGTGGCCGCGTATCGCGCCGTTAGTTAGGTTCGCCTAACTCGAGGTGAATTCGGCGCGGATGGGGCTCGTGATGTTATGCTTTTGAGATGTTCTAGGGCCTCTTCCGCTATGCGCCAAGTACGGCCACCGTGGAGGTTTTAGCCGGTATGAATCCGGCACTACCCGGCGCCCTCTCCCCGGAGGGCGCGGGGCGCCTATGAAGGTTTCCTCCACGAAAAAAAAAAAAAAAAAAAAAAAAAAAAAAAAAAAAAAAAAAAAAAAAAGGTTGGGGTTAGGTTGGGGTTAGGTTGGGGTTAGGTTGGGGTTAGGTTGGGGTTAGGTTGGGGTTAGGTTGGGGTTAGGTTGGGGTTAGGTTGGGGTTAGGTTGGGGTTAGGTTGGGGTTAGGTTGGGGTTAGGTTGGGGAGCACGAGGCGGGTATGGGTTCCCAGGGGGTAGGACCACTCCCCGGGAAACCCCGATGGATCTGATATTCCCCTATAGCCGGGTGGCGGCTGATCGGTGCCTCTGGTACCCGTCAGTTTGCCGATCCGGTGCGGAGAATTTCGGAGAAGTTGGTGGGCCCATGTCTGCCAAGACCACTCACCTCACCTTCCCGTGGGGCTCCCCGTCACCCTGCACCGGCTTTGACCGGGACAGGGTGCGAAAGAGTGAGTGGCACCAGGATCGATGCTTCGTTGACGACCAAGGCAAAACTAAAATAAAATAAATATGGATATTTCCGAAAATGTAAGTCACGTTTACGGTGCAGGGGAGGGATACCCCAGTACCGGCGCTGTCGTGGGTAGTAAAGTGGGCCCACCTGCGTCGTCATCTTGCGACCATGGCCTTTCGGGGGTGGAACGCCAGGCCCCCGAATGCGTTTCTGCGCCTGGCGAAGACGCTAGAGCGGACCAAAGGACAACAGAGGTCCCGGAAGTAGCCCCAAGAAGAGTGACCAGGGGCTCGTTGAAGGCCGCGGAGAACGTGTTCCTTTCTCCGCCTATGGTGATTGCCGACACACCGTCGATCCCAACCGCAGGTGTGTTTCGCATGCGAGTGCGATCCGACGACGAAGAGTCGGTCGCCTCGTCGCTGGCCTCGTCGGTTTCGAGAGGCAAGAAGCGGCGAATCGTGTCGACGGTCGCGAGCGCGTCGGAGGAGCTCGCGATCGACGTGAGGACTTGCAGTCCGGCGGACGCTCACGTCGAGTTTACGAGGCAAGCGGCACGAATCATATACGTGTCGTCGTCATCGTCAAACATGAAGGGGACGCATATAAAGATCCTCAGGGACGCGTCCAAGGTAATGCAGGAGCTGTGGACGACGAAGATCGCGGAAATGGAAGCGCGGCTGTTCGCGCTCGAGAAAGAGAACGCAGCCCTTCGCGAAGGGACGTCCAGAATGGCAGTTTGCGCCAACGTGTGCGCGCAGTGCGGCGGCCCGGCTTCCGAGCCCGGCCGTCCTCCGCGAGAGCGCAACAACGACGGTGCGACCGAAGATGACCTGGAAAGGAGGTTTCGGCAGCTAGAAGCCTCCCTGAAGAGAATCGAGGAGCGTCTCGGGGAACGACAACCGTGCGTCCCAGAGCCCCGACCCGTCCCGGAACCCCGACGCGTCGCGGATCCCCCCGCCACTCGCCGCGCCACCCCGACAACTGCGCCCCCGAGGGAGCAGGCGGATGGCGAATGGCGAGTGGTCGAAAGGAGGAGGAACAGGAGAAGAACGGCCGCCGCCGCCGCGGTCGGCAAAGAAGTATCGACAACATCAAGAAGAGGGGCGAACGCGGCCCCACCGCCGTCGACGAGGAATACAGGCGCGCCAAAACCGAGCGTCGCCGCCACCGCCACGAGGAAGGGGCCGATACCGGCACCGAGGACAATGCCGCCGCCCCCCCGGTCACCGCAGACATCCGCGGTGACCGTAACGTTGAAAGAAGGATCCAGCATGTCGTACGCCGACGTGCTGGCAACGGCCCGAAGGACGATCCCGCTCGCGGAGATCGGCGTGGGGAAACTCGGAATGAAAAAGAGTATGACGGGCGGCATTATAATCGAAGTGCCCGGGGACAAGGACAGAGAAAAAGCGGAGCGGCTAGCGACGCGTCTGTCCGAGGTGCTAGGCCCGGCCACGGCAAAGGTCGCAGCCCCGACGAAGACCGCGGAGCTGAGAGTATCCGGGCTAGATATCTCGGTTACCAAAGAGGAGTTGCGGCAAGCATTGGCCGCAGCGGCGGGTTGCAGAGCCGCCGATATACGAACGGGAGACATCGGCATCGCCAGAGACGGCCTCGCAATGGCCTGGATCAAGTGCCCGGAGGTCGCAGCCTGGAAGTTGGCGCAGGCAAGAAGAGTGCCTATGGGGTGGTCGAAGGCAAAGATCAGGGCCATCCCAAAGAAACCCCTGCAGTGCTACAAATGCCTGCAGTACGGTCACGTGCGAGCCACCTGCACGTCCACCGTGAACCGAGAGCACCTGTGCTTCAGGTGCGGCGGAGCCGGACACCGCGCCAAAGGCTGTCCCGCCTCCGCACCCAAGTGCCTCCTGTGCGAGTCGCTCGGGGTGCCCGCCAACCACAAGATGGGCGGAGACGCGTGTAAGCCGCCGGCAGTCAAGAAGAAGCGACGCGTCCGCCGGCAACAGCTGCAGCAGCAGCAGCAGCAGCAGCAGCAAGAGCAGCAGCAGAAGCAGCCGGTAGCAGCAGCAGCGGAAAAAACACCAACACCACCACCGCCGCCGCCGCCGCCAACAGGAAGCACCGCCGACGAAGCAACAGCAGCAGCAACAGCAGCGGTAGATAGCCGGGAGGAGGCTATGGATTTGAACGACTAAGTTCAAGCGCCTCCTCCAGTGCAACCTAGCGAGATCGAGGCGAGCGCAAGACCTGCTCTGCCAGACGATCCGCGAGAGAGAGGTCGCCCTCGCGGTGGTGGCCGAGCCGAATCGGATCCCCGAAGCTTCCAACTGGGTCGGGGCAACGGACGGATCGACGGCGATCGCGTGGACGGTGGCGTTGGGCCCCCCCGGCGTCCCGCTCGACCGCGGCAACGGCTACGTCGCCGTGGAATGGTGCGGAATAGCGGTGGTGGGTGTCTACGTATCACCCAACATCGGACTGGACGCGTTCGAGGACTTCCTGGACCGCGTCGGCGAGTGCGTGCGAGGATGCCATCCCCGGCGGGTTCTCGTGCTCGGGGACTTTAACGCGCACTCGACCCAATGGGGAAACGCCGGGACGAACACCCGAGGTAGACGGCTGTCCGACTGGGCCGCGAGTATGGGGCTCCTACTCGCGAACAGGGGCTCGGCGAGCACCTGCGTGGCGTGGAGAGGATCCTCCGTGGTCGACATCACGTGGTCCACGCCGGGGTTGTACCCGAAGATCCGAGACTGGAGAGTGGCCGAGGGCGTAGAGACCCTGTCCGACCACCTCTACATCTTTATGGAGCTTGCCCTCGAGGAGAAGGAGGACAAGGACGACGCCGGACAAAGAAGAGGCGCGAACAGCCGCTCCCGCCAGCCGCCACCGCCGCCGAGATGGCGACTGAAGGAACGGGACAAAGAGATGCTACGGGCGGGGGCTATAGTCGCCGCCTGGAGCTGGGACGCCCGACGAACAACCGAGTTGGGAAGCGTGGACGAGGAGGCGGAAAGCCTCCGAAGATACATGAGCGCGGCGTGCGACGCCTCGATGCCGCGCTCCGTTCCACCGCGCGGTTGCCGCCGCGGCGTGTACTGGTGGACGCCGGAGATCGCCGAGATGCGAGCCAACTGCATCCGGGCACGAAGAGGATTTCTGAGGGCCCGCCGTCGCAGGCTGACGCGCGACGAAGAGGAGATCTCTCGCCGCTACGAGGCCTACAGGGAAGCGAGACGCACCCTCCAGCGTGCGATCAAGACGGCGAAAGCTCGGTGCTGGACGGAGCTCGTGGAGGCGGTCGAATCCGACCCGTGGGGACGGCCCTACAAGGTCGTGACGCAAAAACTGCGACCTTCGGCCCCCCCGCTGACCGCGACCATGGATCCGGAGTTGCTCGAAGAAGTCGTCGGGACTCTGTTCCCGCGACAGGAGAACGACGCGAGGCGATCGGTGCCACCACCACCACCACCATCACCACCATCATCATCCTCCTCCTCCTCCCCCCCGCAGCCCGGAGTGGAGCGAGGAGCTGGGGGTCACCGACGCGGAGCTCCTCGATGCAACGAAGAGGATGGCGTCCCGCGACGTAGCTCCGGGTCCGGACGGAATACCGGGCCGAGCGTGGGCGGAGACCATCGACATCATGGCTCCGCGCCTGCGACACTTGTTCACCAGGTGCCTGAAGGAGGGCGTCTACCCCCGTGCGTGGCGTACCGCGAGACTCGTCCTGCTGCGGAAAGAAGGTCGTCCGCCGAACTCGCCGTCCGCCTACAGACCGATATGCCTGCTGGACGAGGCGGGCAAACTACTGGAGAGGGTGATCGCCGCCCGTCTGGAGGCGCACTTCGCCGAGAGGGTGCCCGGCTGGCACGACAGCCAGTACGGATTCCGTCGGGGTCGCTCGACGGTGGACGCGGTGACTCGAGTACGAACCATGGCGGAAGACATGGTATCGCGCAGAGGCGTGGCGCTGGCGGTCTCGCTGGACGTGACGAACGCCTTCAACACCATCCCGTGGGCCAGGATCGTGGAGGCCCTGCGACGCTTCGACGTGCCGGCGTATCTCGTCGGGGTCATCCGGTCGTACCTGAGCGACCGCTGGATAGCGTACGCCGGCAAAAACGGCGGCGAAGTAAGAAGACGCGTGGAGCGCGGAGTCCCGCAGGGCTCGGTGCTGGGACCCATCCTGTGGATCACGGCCTACGACGCGGTCCTCCGATGCGCCATGCCCCGTTGCACGGGCACGGTGTGCTACGCCGACGACACCTTGGTGCTGGCCGGGGGACGGTTCTGGCACGAGACCGCCAACCTCGCGCGGAACGCTGTGGCGTGCGCGGTGCGCGCGATCCGGGGGCTCGGCTTGAGCGTATCGCCGGCCAAGTCGGAGGCCTTGGGGTTCTTCGACCGTCGCCGCAGAGGACCCCCTCCGGCCGGACTGACCGTGACCATCGACGGGGAAGAGGTGCCGGTGAGAGAGCGGATGAAATACCTCGGTCTCACCATAGACAGCCAGTGGACCTTCGAGCCGCATTTCGAGCAGCTGGTGCCGAAGGTGACAGCCGCCGCGAACGCGCTGTGCGGCCTGCTCCCGAACATCGGCGGAGCGGGACTGGCGGTTCGCCGACTCTACGAGGGAGTGATCCGTTCCCGAGTCCTCTACGGGGCTCCCGTGTGGGCCGAAGACCTGGCGCGTAGTCGCCGCAGCCTGATCCTGGTGAGGCGATTGCACAGGACGACCGCCATCCGTACAGCGAGGGCATACCGGACAGTATCGCACGCGACCGCGACGGTGCTGGCCGCATCCCCACCGTTCGAACTGCGAGCCCTGGAGTTACAACGGGTGTACCAACGCCTGAGGGCTTCGCCGACGACGCCGCCGCCGCCGCCGCCGTCCGACAACAACAACGACGACGACAGGACGGCCCTGAGCATCCGGCAGGAGGCCAGACTGGAAATCTGGGATCGATGGCGCTCCCAGCTGATCGAGGAGGACGCCGCGCGACCACACCGCGCCGTTCGCGCCGTGCTTCCCAACTGGGAAGACTGGAGAGATCGAGAAGGGGTCCCGCTGACCTTTCGCATGACGCAGGTGCTCACCGGCCACGGAGTGTTCGGCGAGTACCTGCTGAAGATCGGGCGGGAGGTGACGTCCATCTGTCACCACTGCGAGGAAGAGGAGGACACGGCGCAGCACACTCTGGAGTCGTGTCCAGCGTGGGAGGAAGCACGGCGCGTCCTACGCATCGAGATCGGGGACCGATTAACCCCCGAGGCCGTCGTGGAAGCCACGATGAAGGGCCCCCAAGAGTACAACGCAGTTCGCACTTTCTGCGAGCGAGTGATGCTCGTGAAGGAGCGGGCGGAGCGCGAGAGAGAGAGAGCTCGCGATCCGGCCAGATCGTCGTCGTCGTCGCGACGCAGAAGAGACACCGCGCGCCGCAGGGTTCGCGGCGCTGCCGCCGCCGCCGCCACCCCAAGAGCGTCGGACCAAGATCGAGGCGCTAGGGGGCGTGGTCCCCCCTAGCGACCAAACCAACAAGTGACGCCTCCCCTATCCACCACCATGGGGAGAAGACGTGAGAGGAGTGCCCTGGTAGTAATTCGAAAATAAGACCCCGGGTACCCCTCGCAAACGTTAAGCCGGCCACCGTGGAGTTTTAGTCGGTAAGAGTCCGACACTACTCTGCTGTTGCGTGCAACAGCGAGTGTCCATGAGGATTTCTCCACGAAAAAAAAAAAAAAAAAAAAAAAAAAAGGTTGGGGTTAGGTTGGGGTTAGGTTGGGGTTAGGTTGGGGTTAGGTTGGGGTTAGGTTGGGGTTAGGTTGGGGTTAGGTTGGGGTTAGGTTGGGGTTAGGTTGGGGTTAGGTTGGGGTTAGGTTGGGGTTAGGTTGGGGTTAGGTTGGGGTTAGGTTGGGGTTAGGTTGGGGTTAGGTTGGGGTTAGGTTGGGGTTAGGTTGGGGTTAGGTTGGGGTTAGGTTGGGGTTAGGTTGGGGTTAGGTTGGGGTTAGGTTGGGGTTAGGTTGGGGTTAGGTTGGGGTTAGGTTGGGGTTAGGTTGGGGTTAGGTTGGGGTTAGGTTGGGGAGCACGAGGCGGGTATGGGTTCCCAGGGGGTAGCACCACTCCCCGGGAAACCCCGATGGATCTGATATTCCCCTATAGCCGGGTGGCGGCTGATCGGTGCCTCTGGTACCCGTCAGTTTGCCGATCCGGTGCGGAGAATTTCGGAGAAGTTGGTGGGCCCATGTCCGCCAAGACCACTCACCTCACCTTCCCGTGGGGCTCCCCGTCACCCTGCACCGGCTTTGACCGGGACAGGGTGCGAAAGAGTGAGTGGCACCAGGATCGATGCCTCGTTGACGACCAAGGCAAAACTAAAATAAAATAAATATGGATATTTCCGAAAATGTAAGTCACGTTTACGGTGCAGGGGAGGGATACCCCAGTACCGGCGCTGTCGTGGGTAGTAAAGTGGGCCCACCTGCGTCGTCATCTTGCGACCACGGCCGTTCGGGGGTGGACCGCCAGGCCCCCGGGTGCATTTCTGCGTCTGGCGAAGACGCTAGAGTGGACCAAAGGACAACAGAGGTCCCGGAAGTAGCCCCAAGGAGAGTGACCAGGGGCTCGTTGAAGGCCGCGGAGAACGTGTTCCTTTCTCCGCCTATGGTGATTGCCGACACACCGTCGATCCCAACCGCAGGTGTGTTTCGCATGCGAGTGCGATCCGACGACGAAGAGTCGGTCGCCTCGTCGCTGGCCTCGTCGGTTTCGAGAGGCAAGAAGCGGCGAATCGTGTCGACGGTCGCGAGCGCGTCGGAGGAGCTCGCGATCGACGTGAGGACTTGCAGTCCGGCGGACGCTCACGTCGAGTTTACGAGGCAAGCGGCACGAATCATATACGTGTCGTCGTCATCGTCAAACATGAAGGGGACGCATATAAAGATCCTCAGGGACGCGTCCAAGGTAATGCAGGAGCTGTGGACGACGAAGATCGCGGAAATGGAAGCGCGGCTGTTCGCGCTCGAGAAAGAGAACGCAGCCCTTCGCGAAGGGACGTCCAGAATGGCAGTTTGCGCCAACGTGTGCGCGCAGTGCGGCGGCCCGGCTTCCGAGCCCGGCCGTCCTCCGCGAGAGCGCAACAACGACGGTGCGACCGAAGATGACCTGGAAAGGAGGTTTCGGCAGCTAGAAGCCTCCCTGAAGAGAATCGAGGAGCGTCTCGGGGAACGACAACCGTGCGTCCCAGAGCCCCGACCCGTCCCGGAACCCCGACGCGTCGCGGATCCCCCCGCCACTCGCCGCGCCACCCCGACAACTGCGCCCCCGAGGGAGCAGGCGGATGGCGAATGGCGAGTGGTCGAAAGGAGGAGGAACAGGAGAAGAACGGCCGCCGCCGCCGCGGTCGGCAAAGAAGTATCGACAACATCAAGAAGAGGGGCGAACGCGGCCCCACCGCCGTCGACGAGGAGTACAGGCGCGCCAAAACCGAGCGTCGCCGCCACCGCCACGAGGAAGGGGCCGATACCGGCACCGAGGACAATGCCGCCGCCCCCCCGGTCACCGCAGACATCCGCGGTGACCGTAACGTTGAAAGAAGGATCCAGCATGTCGTACGCCGACGTGCTGGCAACGGCCCGAAGGACGATCCCGCTCGCGGAGATCGGCGTGGGGAAACTCGGAATGAAAAAGAGTATGACGGGCGGCATTATAATCGAAGTGCCCGGGGACAAGGACAGAGAAAAAGCGGAGCGGCTAGCGACGCGTCTGTCCGAGGTGCTAGGCCCGGCCACGGCAAAGGTCGCAGCCCCGACGAAGACCGCGGAGCTGAGAGTATCCGGGCTAGATATCTCGGTTACCAAAGAGGAGTTGCGGCAAGCATTGGCCGCAGCGGCGGGTTGCAGAGCCGCCGATATACGAACGGGAGACATCGGCATCGCCAGAGACGGCCTCGCAATGGCCTGGATCAAGTGCCCGGAGGTCGCAGCCTGGAAGTTGGCGCAGGCAAGAAGAGTGCCTATGGGGTGGTCGAAGGCAAAGATCAGGGCCATCCCAAAGAAACCCCTGCAGTGCTACAAATGCCTGCAGTACGGTCACGTGCGAGCCACCTGCACGTCCACCGTGAACCGAGAGCACCTGTGCTTCAGGTGCGGCGGAGCCGGACACCGCGCCAAAGGCTGTCCCGCCTCCGCACCCAAGTGCCTCCTGTGCGAGTCGCTCGGGGTGCCCGCCAACCACAAGATGGGCGGAGACGCGTGTAAGCCGCCGGCAGTCAAGAAGAAGCGACGCGTCCGCCGGCAACAGCAGCAGCAGCAGCAGCAGCAGCAAGAGCAGCAGCAGAAGCAGCCGGTAGCAGCAGCAGCGGAAAAAACACCAACACCACCACCGCCGCCGCCGCCGCCAACAGGAAGCACCGCCGACGAAGCAACAGCAGCAGCAACAGCAGCGGTAGATAGCCGGGAGGAGGCTATGGATTTGAACGACTAAGTTCAAGCGCCTCCTCCAGTGCAACCTCGCGAGATCGAGGCGAGCGCAAGACCTGCTCTGCCAGACGATCCGCGAGAGAGAGGTCGCCCTCGCGGTGGTGGCCGAGCCGAATCGGATCCCCGAAGCTTCCAACTGGGTCGGGGCAACGGACGGATCGACGGCGATCGCGTGGACGGTGGCGTTGGGCCCCCCCGGCGTCCCGCTCGACCGCGGCAACGGCTACGTCGCCGTGGAATGGTGCGGAATAGCGGTGGTGGGTGTCTACGTATCACCCAACATCGGACTGGACGCGTTCGAGGACTTCCTGGACCGCGTCGGCGAGTGCGTGCGAGGATGCCATCCCCGGCGGGTTCTCGTGCTCGGGGACTTTAACGCGCACTCGACCCAATGGGGAAACGCCGGGACGAACACCCGCGGTAGACGGCTGTCCGACTGGGCCGCGAGTATGGGGCTCCTACTCGCGAACAGGGGCTCGGCGAGCACCTGCGTGGCGTGGAGAGGATCCTCCGTGGTCGACATCACGTGGTCCACGCCGGGGTTGTACCCGAAGATCCGAGACTGGAGAGTGGCCGAGGGCGTAGAGACCCTGTCCGACCACCTCTACATCTTTATGGAGCTTGCCCTCGAGGAGAAGGAGGACAAGGACGACGCCGGACAAAGAAGAGGCGCGAACAGCCGCTCCCGCCAGCCGCCACCGCCGCCGAGATGGCGACTGAAGGAACGGGACAAAGAGATGCTACGGGCGGGGGCTATAGTCGCCGCCTGGAGCTGGGACGCCCGACGAACAACCGAGTTGGGAAGCGTGGACGAGGAGGCGGAAAGCCTCCGAAGATACATGAGCGCGGCGTGCGACGCCTCGATGCCGCGCTCCGTTCCACCGCGCGGTTGCCGCCGCGGCGTGTACTGGTGGACGCCGGAGATCGCCGAGATGCGAGCCAACTGCATCCGGGCACGAAGAGGATTTCTGAGGGCCCGCCGTCGCAGGCTGACGCGCGACGAAGAGGAGATCTCTCGCCGCTACGAGGCCTACAGGGAAGCGAGACGCACCCTCCAGCGTGCGATCAAGACGGCGAAAGCTCGGTGCTGGACGGAGCTCGTGGAGGCGGTCGAATCCGACCCGTGGGGACGGCCCTACAAGGTCGTGACGCAAAAACTGCGACCTTCGGCCCCCCCGCTGACCGCGACCATGGATCCGGAGTTGCTCGAAGAAGTCGTCGGGACTCTGTTCCCGCGACAGGAGAACGACGCGAGGCGATCGGTGCCACCACCACCACCACCATCACCACCATCATCATCCTCCTCCTCCTCCCCCCGCAGCCCGGAGTGGAGCGAGGAGCTGGGGGTCACCGACGCGGAGCTCCTCGATGCAACGAAGAGGATGGCGTCCCGCGACGTAGCTCCGGGTCCGGACGGAATACCGGGCCGAGCGTGGGCGGAGACCATCGACATCATGGCTCCGCGCCTGCGACACTTGTTCACCAGGTGCCTGAAGGAGGGCGTCTACCCCCGTGCGTGGCGTACCGCGAGACTCGTCCTGCTGCGGAAAGAAGGTCGTCCGCCGAACTCGCCGTCCGCCTACAGACCGATATGCCTGCTGGACGAGGCGGGCAAACTACTGGAGAGGGTGATCGCCGCCCGTCTGGAGGCGCACTTCGCCGAGAGGGTGCCCGGCTGGCACGACAGCCAGTACGGATTCCGTCGGGGTCGCTCGACGGTGGACGCGGTGACTCGAGTACGAACCATGGCGGAAGACATGGTATCGCGCAGAGGCGTGGCGCTGGCGGTCTCGCTGGACGTGACGAACGCCTTCAACACCATCCCGTGGGCCAGGATCGTGGAGGCCCTGCGACGCTTCGACGTGCCGGCGTATCTCGTCGGGGTCATCCGGTCGTACCTGAGCGACCGCTGGATAGCGTACGCCGGCAAAAACGGCGGCGAAGTAAGAAGACGCGTGGAGCGCGGAGTCCCGCAGGGCTCGGTGCTGGGACCCATCCTGTGGATCACGGCCTACGACGCGGTCCTCCGATGCGCCATGCCCCGTTGCACGGGCACGGTGTGCTACGCCGACGACACCTTGGTGCTGGCCGGGGGACGGTTCTGGCACGAGACCGCCAACCTCGCGCGGAACGCTGTGGCGTGCGCGGTGCGCGCGATCCGGGGGCTCGGCTTGAGCGTATCGCCGGCCAAGTCGGAGGCCTTGGGGTTCTTCGACCGTCGCCGCAGAGGACCCCCTCCGGCCGGACTGACCGTGACCATCGACGGGGAAGAGGTGCCGGTGAGAGAGCGGATGAAATACCTCGGTCTCACCATAGACAGCCAGTGGACCTTCGAGCCGCATTTCGAGCAGCTGGTGCCGAAGGTGACAGCCGCCGCGAACGCGCTGTGCGGCCTGCTCCCGAACATCGGCGGAGCGGGACTGGCGGTTCGCCGACTCTACGAGGGAGTGATCCGTTCCCGAGTCCTCTACGGGGCTCCCGTGTGGGCCGAAGACCTGGCGCGTAGTCGCCGCAGCCTGATCCTGGTGAGGCGATTGCACAGGACGACCGCCATCCGTACAGCGAGGGCATACCGGACAGTATCGCACGCGACCGCGACGGTGCTGGCCGCATCCCCACCGTTCGAACTGCGAGCCCTGGAGTTACAACGGGTGTACCAACGCCTGAGGGCTTCGCCGACGACGCCGCCGCCGCCGCCGTCCGACAACAACAACGACGACGACAGGACGGCCCTGAGCATCCGGCAGGAGGCCAGACTGGAAATCTGGGATCGATGGCGCTCCCAGCTGATCGAGGAGGACGCCGCGCGACCACACCGCGCCGTTCGCGCCGTGCTTCCCAACTGGGAAGACTGGAGAGATCGAGAAGGGGTCCCGCTGACCTTTCGCATGACGCAGGTACTCACCGGCCACGGAGTGTTCGGCGAGTACCTGCTGAAGATCGGGCGGGAGGTGACGTCCATCTGTCACCACTGCGAGGAAGAGGAGGACACGGCGCAGCACACTCTGGAGTCGTGTCCAGCGTGGGCGGAAGCACGGCGCGTCCTACGCATCGAGATCGGGGACAGACTAACCCCCGAGGCCGTCGTGGAAGCCACGATGAAGGGCCCCCAAGAGTACAACGCAGTTCGCACTTTCTGCGAGCGAGTGATGCTCGCGAAGGAGCGGGCGGAACGAGAGAGAGAGAGAGCTCGCGATCCGGCCAGATCGTCGTCGTCGTCGCGACGCAGAAGAGACACCGCGCGCCGCAGGGTTCGCGGCGCTGCCGCCGCCGCCGCCACCCCAAGAGCGTCGGACCAAGATCGAGGCGCTAGGGGGAGTGGTCCCCCCTAGCGACCAAACCAACAAGTGACGCCTCCCCTATCCACCACCATGGGGAGAAGACGTGAGAGGAGTGCCCTGGTAGTAATTCGAAAATAAGACCCCGGGTACCCCTCGCAAACGTTAAGCCGGCCACCGTGGAGTTTTAGTCGGTAAGAGTCCGACACTACTCTGCTGTTGCGTGCAACAGCGAGTGTCCATGAGGATTTCTCCACGAAAAAAAAAAAAAAAAAAAAAAAAGGTTGGGGTTAGGTTGGGGTTAGGTTGGGGTTAGGTTGGGGAGCACGAGGCGGGTATGGGTTCCCAGGGGGTAGCACCACTCCCCGGGAAACCCCGATGGATCTGATATTCCCCTATAGCCGGGTGGCGGCTGATCGGTGCCTCTGGTACCCGTCAGTTTGCCGATCCGGTGCGGAGAATTTCGGAGAAGTTGGTGGGCCCATGTCCGCCAAGACCACTCACCTCACCTTCCCGTGGGGCTCCCCGTCACCCTGCACCGGCTTTGACCGGGACAGGGTGCGAAAGAGTGAGTGGCACCAGGATCGATGCCTCGTTGACGACCAAGGCAAAACTAAAATAAAATAAATATGGATATTTCCGAAAATGTAAGTCACGTTTACGGTGCAGGGGAGGGATACCCCAGTACCGGCGCTGTCGTGGGTAGTAAAGTGGGCCCACCTGCGTCGTCATCTTGCGACCACGGCCTTTCGGGGGTGGAACGCCAGGCCCCCGAATGCGTTTCTGCGCCTGGCGAAGACGCTAGAGCGGACCAAAGGACAACAGAGGTCCCGGAAGTAGCCCCAAGAAGAGTGACCAGGGGCTCGTTGAAGGCCGCGGAGAACGTGTTCCTTTCTCCGCCTATGGTGATTGCCGACACACCGTCGATCCCAACCGCAGGTGTGTTTCGCATGCGAGTGCGATCCGACGACGAAGAGTCGGTCGCCTCGTCGCTGGCCTCGTCGGTTTCGAGAGGCAAGAAGCGGCGAATCGTGTCGACGGTCGCGAGCGCGTCGGAGGAGCTCGCGATCGACGTGAGGACTTGCAGTCCGGCGGACGCTCACGTCGAGTTTACGAGGCAAGCGGCACGAATCATATACGTGTCGTCGTCATCGTCAAACATGAAGGGGACGCATATAAAGATCCTCAGGGACGCGTCCAAGGTAATGCAGGAGCTGTGGACGACGAAGATCGCGGAAATGGAAGCGCGGCTGTTCGCGCTCGAGAAAGAGAACGCAGCCCTTCGCGAAGGGACGTCCAGAATGGCAGTTTGCGCCAACGTGTGCGCGCAGTGCGGCGGCCCGGCTTCCGAGCCCGGCCGTCCTCCGCGAGAGCGCAACAACGACGGTGCGACCGAAGATGACCTGGAAAGGAGGTTTCGGCAGCTAGAAGCCTCCCTGAAGAGAATCGAGGAGCGTCTCGGGGAACGACAACCGTGCGTCCCAGAGCCCCGACCCGTCCCGGAACCCCGACGCGTCGCGGATCCCCCCGCCACTCGCCGCGCCACCCCGACAACTGCGCCCCCGAGGGAGCAGGCGGATGGCGAATGGCGAGTGGTCGAAAGGAGGAGGAACAGGAGAAGAACGGCCGCCGCCGCCGCGGTCGGCAAAGAAGTATCGACAACATCAAGAAGAGGGGCGAACGCGGCCCCACCGCCGTCGACGAGGAGTACAGGCGCGCCAAAACCGAGCGTCGCCGCCACCGCCACGAGGAAGGGGCCGATACCGGCACCGAGGACAATGCCGCCGCCCCCCCGGTCACCGCAGACATCCGCGGTGACCGTAACGTTGAAAGAAGGATCCAGCATGTCGTACGCCGACGTGCTGGCAACGGCCCGAAGGACGATCCCGCTCGCGGAGATCGGCGTGGGGAAACTCGGAATGAAAAAGAGTATGACGGGCGGCATTATAATCGAAGTGCCCGGGGACAAGGACAGAGAAAAAGCGGAGCGGCTAGCGACGCGTCTGTCCGAGGTGCTAGGCCCGGCCACGGCAAAGGTCGCAGCCCCGACGAAGACCGCGGAGCTGAGAGTATCCGGGCTAGATATCTCGGTTACCAAAGAGGAGTTGCGGCAAGCATTGGCCGCAGCGGCGGGTTGCAGAGCCGCCGATATACGAACGGGAGACATCGGCATCGCCAGAGACGGCCTCGCAATGGCCTGGATCAAGTGCCCGGAGGTCGCAGCCTGGAAGTTGGCGCAGGCAAGAAGAGTGCCTATGGGGTGGTCGAAGGCAAAGATCAGGGCCATCCCAAAGAAACCCCTGCAGTGCTACAAATGCCTGCAGTACGGTCACGTGCGAGCCACCTGCACGTCCACCGTGAACCGAGAGCACCTGTGCTTCAGGTGCGGCGGAGCCGGACACCGCGCCAAAGGCTGTCCCGCCTCCGCACCCAAGTGCCTCCTGTGCGAGTCGCTCGGGGTGCCCGCCAACCACAAGATGGGCGGAGACGCGTGTAAGCCGCCGGCAGTCAAGAAGAAGCGACGCGTCCGCCGGCAACAGCAGCAGCAGCAGCAGCAGCAGCAAGAGCAGCAGCAGAAGCAGCCGGTAGCAGCAGCAGCGGAAAAAACACCAACACCACCACCGCCGCCGCCGCCGCCAACAGGAAGCACCGCCGACGAAGCAACAGCAGCAGCAACAGCAGCGGTAGATAGCCGGGAGGAGGCTATGGATTTGAACGACTAAGTTCAAGCGCCTCCTCCAGTGCAACCTCGCGAGATCGAGGCGAGCGCAAGACCTGCTCTGCCAGACGATCCGCGAGAGAGAGGTCGCCCTCGCGGTGGTGGCCGAGCCGAATCGGATCCCCGAAGCTTCCAACTGGGTCGGGGCAACGGACGGATCGACGGCGATCGCGTGGACGGTGGCGTTGGGCCCCCCCGGCGTCCCGCTCGACCGCGGCAACGGCTACGTCGCCGTGGAATGGTGCGGAATAGCGGTGGTGGGTGTCTACGTATCACCCAACATCGGACTGGACGCGTTCGAGGACTTCCTGGACCGCGTCGGCGAGTGCGTGCGAGGATGCCATCCCCGGCGGGTTCTCGTGCTCGGGGACTTTAACGCGCACTCGACCCAATGGGGAAACGCCGGGACGAACACCCGCGGTAGACGGCTGTCCGACTGGGCCGCGAGTATGGGGCTCCTACTCGCGAACAGGGGCTCGGCGAGCACCTGCGTGGCGTGGAGAGGATCCTCCGTGGTCGACATCACGTGGTCCACGCCGGGGTTGTACCCGAAGATCCGAGACTGGAGAGTGGCCGAGGGCGTAGAGACCCTGTCCGACCACCTCTACATCTTTATGGAGCTTGCCCTCGAGGAGAAGGAGGACAAGGACGACGCCGGACAAAGAAGAGGCGCGAACAGCCGCTCCCGCCAGCCGCCACCGCCGCCGAGATGGCGACTGAAGGAACGGGACAAAGAGATGCTACGGGCGGGGGCTATAGTCGCCGCCTGGAGCTGGGACGCCCGACGAACAACCGAGTTGGGAAGCGTGGACGAGGAGGCGGAAAGCCTCCGAAGATACATGAGCGCGGCGTGCGACGCCTCGATGCCGCGCTCCGTTCCACCGCGCGGTTGCCGCCGCGGCGTGTACTGGTGGACGCCGGAGATCGCCGAGATGCGAGCCAACTGCATCCGGGCACGAAGAGGATTTCTGAGGGCCCGCCGTCGCAGGCTGACGCGCGACGAAGAGGAGATCTCTCGCCGCTACGAGGCCTACAGGGAAGCGAGACGCACCCTCCAGCGTGCGATCAAGACGGCGAAAGCTCGGTGCTGGACGGAGCTCGTGGAGGCGGTCGAATCCGACCCGTGGGGACGGCCCTACAAGGTCGTGACGCAAAAACTGCGACCTTCGGCCCCCCCGCTGACCGCGACCATGGATCCGGAGTTGCTCGAAGAAGTCGTCGGGACTCTGTTCCCGCGACAGGAGAACGACGCGAGGCGATCGGTGCCACCACCACCACCACCATCACCACCATCATCATCCTCCTCCTCCTCCCCCCGCAGCCCGGAGTGGAGCGAGGAGCTGGGGGTCACCGACGCGGAGCTCCTCGATGCAACGAAGAGGATGGCGTCCCGCGACGTAGCTCCGGGTCCGGACGGAATACCGGGCCGAGCGTGGGCGGAGACCATCGACATCATGGCTCCGCGCCTGCGACACTTGTTCACCAGGTGCCTGAAGGAGGGCGTCTACCCCCGTGCGTGGCGTACCGCGAGACTCGTCCTGCTGCGGAAAGAAGGTCGTCCGCCGAACTCGCCGTCCGCCTACAGACCGATATGCCTGCTGGACGAGGCGGGCAAACTACTGGAGAGGGTGATCGCCGCCCGTCTGGAGGCGCACTTCGCCGAGAGGGTGCCCGGCTGGCACGACAGCCAGTACGGATTCCGTCGGGGTCGCTCGACGGTGGACGCGGTGACTCGAGTACGAACCATGGCGGAAGACATGGTATCGCGCAGAGGCGTGGCGCTGGCGGTCTCGCTGGACGTGACGAACGCCTTCAACACCATCCCGTGGGCCAGGATCGTGGAGGCCCTGCGACGCTTCGACGTGCCGGCGTATCTCGTCGGGGTCATCCGGTCGTACCTGAGCGACCGCTGGATAGCGTACGCCGGCAAAAACGGCGGCGAAGTAAGAAGACGCGTGGAGCGCGGAGTCCCGCAGGGCTCGGTGCTGGGACCCATCCTGTGGATCACGGCCTACGACGCGGTCCTCCGATGCGCCATGCCCCGTTGCACGGGCACGGTGTGCTACGCCGACGACACCTTGGTGCTGGCCGGGGGACGGTTCTGGCACGAGACCGCCAACCTCGCGCGGAACGCTGTGGCGTGCGCGGTGCGCGCGATCCGGGGGCTCGGCTTGAGCGTATCGCCGGCCAAGTCGGAGGCCTTGGGGTTCTTCGACCGTCGCCGCAGAGGACCCCCTCCGGCCGGACTGACCGTGACCATCGACGGGGAAGAGGTGCCGGTGAGAGAGCGGATGAAATACCTCGGTCTCACCATAGACAGCCAGTGGACCTTCGAGCCGCATTTCGAGCAGCTGGTGCCGAAGGTGACAGCCGCCGCGAACGCGCTGTGCGGCCTGCTCCCGAACATCGGCGGAGCGGGACTGGCGGTTCGCCGACTCTACGAGGGAGTGATCCGTTCCCGAGTCCTCTACGGGGCTCCCGTGTGGGCCGAAGACCTGGCGCGTAGTCGCCGCAGCCTGATCCTGGTGAGGCGATTGCACAGGACGACCGCCATCCGTACAGCGAGGGCATACCGGACAGTATCGCACGCGACCGCGACGGTGCTGGCCGCATCCCCACCGTTCGAACTGCGAGCCCTGGAGTTACAACGGGTGTACCAACGCCTGAGGGCTTCGCCGACGACGCCGCCGCCGCCGCCGTCCGACAACAACAACGACGACGACAGGACGGCCCTGAGCATCCGGCAGGAGGCCAGACTGGAAATCTGGGATCGATGGCGCTCCCAGCTGATCGAGGAGGACGCCGCGCGACCACACCGCGCCGTTCGCGCCGTGCTTCCCAACTGGGAAGACTGGAGAGATCGAGAAGGGGTCCCGCTGACCTTTCGCATGACGCAGATACTCACCGGCCACGGAGTGTTCGGCGAGTACCTGCTGAAGATCGGGCGGGAGGTGACGTCCATCTGTCACCACTGCGAGGAAGAGGAGGACACGGCGCAGCACACTCTGGAGTCGTGTCCAGCGTGGGCGGAAGCACGGCGCGTCCTACGCATCGAGATCGGGGACAGACTAACCCCCGAGGCCGTCGTGGAAGCCACGATGAAGGGCCCCCAAGAGTACAACGCAGTTCGCACTTTCTGCGAGCGAGTGATGCTCGCGAAGGAGCGGGCGGAACGAGAGAGAGAGAGAGCTCGCGATCCGGCCAGATCGTCGTCGTCGTCGCGACGCAGAAGAGACACCGCGCGCCGCAGGGTTCGCGGCGCTGCCGCCGCCGCCGCCACCCCAAGAGCGTCGGACCAAGATCGAGGCGCTAGGGGGAGTGGTCCCCCCTAGCGACCAAACCAACAAGTGACGCCTCCCCTATCCACCACCATGGGGAGAAGACGTGAGAGGAGTGCCCTGGTAGTAATTCGAAAATAAGACCCCGGGTACCCCTCGCAAACGTTAAGCCGGCCACCGTGGAGTTTTAGTCGGTAAGAGTCCGACACTACTCTGCTGTTGCGTGCAACAGCGAGTGTCCATGAGGATTTCTCCACGAAAAAAAAAAAAAAAAAAAAAAAAAGGTTGGGGTTAGGTTGGGGTTAGGTTGGGGTTAGGTTGGGGTTAGGTTGGGGTTAGGTTGGGGTTAGGTTGGGGTTAGGTTGGGGTTAGGTTGGGGTTAGGTTGGGGTTAGGTTGGGGTTAGGTTGGGGTTAGGTTGGGGTTAGGTTGGGGTTAGGTTGGGGTTAGGTTGGGGTTAGGTTGGGGTTAGGTTGGGGTTAGGTTGGGGTTAGGTTGGGGTTAGGTTGGGGAGCACGAGGCGGGTATGGGTTCCCAGGGGGTAGGACCACTCCCCGGGAAACCCCGATGGATCTGATATTCCCCTATAGCCGGGTGGCGGCTGATCGGTGCCTCTGGTACCCGTCAGTTTGCCGATCCGGTGCGGAGAATTTCGGAGAAGTTGGTGGGCCCATGTCTGCCAAGACCACTCACCTCACCTTCCCGTGGGGCTCCCCGTCACCCTGCACCGGCTTTGACCGGGACAGGGTGCGAAAGAGTGAGTGGCACCAGGATCGATGCTTCGTTGACGACCAAGGCAAAACTAAAATAAAATAAATATGGATATTTCCGAAAATGTAAGTCACGTTTACGGTGCAGGGGAGGGATACCCCAGTACCGGCGCTGTCGTGGGTAGTAAAGTGGGCCCACCTGCGTCGTCATCTTGCGACCACGGCCTTTCGGGGGTGGAACGCCAGGCCCCCGAATGCGTTTCTGCGCCTGGCGAAGACGCTAGAGCGGACCAAAGGACAACAGAGGTCCCGGAAGTAGCCCCAAGAAGAGTGACCAGGGGCTCGTTGAAGGCCGCGGAGAACGTGTTCCTTTCTCCGCCTATGGTGATTGCCGACACACCGTCGATCCCAACCGCAGGTGTGTTTCGCATGCGAGTGCGATCCGACGACGAAGAGTCGGTCGCCTCGTCGCTGGCCTCGTCGGTTTCGAGAGGCAAGAAGCGGCGAATCGTGTCGACGGTCGCGAGCGCGTCGGAGGAGCTCGCGATCGACGTGAGGACTTGCAGTCCGGCGGACGCTCACGTCGAGTTTACGAGGCAAGCGGCACGAATCATATACGTGTCGTCGTCATCGTCAAACATGAAGGGGACGCATATAAAGATCCTCAGGGACGCGTCCAAGGTAATGCAGGAGCTGTGGACGACGAAGATCGCGGAAATGGAAGCGCGGCTGTTCGCGCTCGAGAAAGAGAACGCAGCCCTTCGCGAAGGGACGTCCAGAATGGCAGTTTGCGCCAACGTGTGCGCGCAGTGCGGCGGCCCGGCTTCCGAGCCCGGCCGTCCTCCGCGAGAGCGCAACAACGACGGTGCGACCGAAGATGACCTGGAAAGGAGGTTTCGGCAGCTAGAAGCCTCCCTGAAGAGAATCGAGGAGCGTCTCGGGGAACGACAACCGTGCGTCCCAGAGCCCCGACCCGTCCCGGAACCCCGACGCGTCGCGGATCCCCCCGCCACTCGCCGCGCCACCCCGACAACTGCGCCCCCGAGGGAGCAGGCGGATGGCGAATGGCGAGTGGTCGAAAGGAGGAGGAACAGGAGAAGAACGGCCGCCGCCGCCGCGGTCGGCAAAGAAGTATCGACAACATCAAGAAGAGGGGCGAACGCGGCCCCACCGCCGTCGACGAGGAGTACAGGCGCGCCAAAACCGAGCGTCGCCGCCACCGCCACGAGGAAGGGGCCGATACCGGCACCGAGGACAATGCCGCCGCCCCCCCGGTCACCGCAGACATCCGCGGTGACCGTAACGTTGAAAGAAGGATCCAGCATGTCGTACGCCGACGTGCTGGCAACGGCCCGAAGGACGATCCCGCTCGCGGAGATCGGCGTGGGGAAACTCGGAATGAAAAAGAGTATGACGGGCGGCATTATAATCGAAGTGCCCGGGGACAAGGACAGAGAAAAAGCGGAGCGGCTAGCGACGCGTCTGTCCGAGGTGCTAGGCCCGGCCACGGCAAAGGTCGCAGCCCCGACGAAGACCGCGGAGCTGAGAGTATCCGGGTTAGATATCTCGGTTACCAAAGAGGAGTTGCGGCAAGCATTGGCCGCAGCGGCGGGTTGCAGAGCCGCCGATATACGAACGGGAGACATCGGCATCGCCAGAGACGGCCTCGCAATGGCCTGGATCAAGTGCCCGGAGGTCGCAGCCTGGAAGTTGGCGCAGGCAAGAAGAGTGCCTATGGGGTGGTCGAAGGCAAAGATCAGGGCCATCCCGAAGAAACCCCTGCAGTGCTACAAATGCCTGCAGTACGGTCACGTGCGAGCCACCTGCACGTCCACCGTGAACCGAGAGCACCTGTGCTTCAGGTGCGGCGGAGCCGGACACCGCGCCAAAGGCTGTCCCGCCTCCGCACCCAAGTGCCTCCTGTGCGAGTCGCTCGGGGTGCCCGCCAACCACAAGATGGGCGGAGACGCGTGTAAGCCGCCGGCAGTCAAGAAGAAGCGACGCGTCCGCCGGCAACAGCAGCAGCAGCAGCAGCAGCAGCAGCAGCAGCAAGAGCAGCAGCAGAAGCAGCCGGTAGCAGCAGCAGCGGAAAAAACACCAACACCACCACCGCCGCCGCCGCCGCCAACAGGAAGCACCGCCGACGAAGCAACAGCAGCAGCAACAGCAGCGGTAGATAGCCGGGAGGAGGCTATGGATTTGAACGACTAAGTTCAAGCGCCTCCTCCAGTGCAACCTAGCGAGATCGAGGCGAGCGCAAGACCTGCTCTGCCAGACGATCCGCGAGAGAGAGGTCGCCCTCGCGGTGGTGGCCGAGCCGAATCGGATCCCCGAAGCTTCCAACTGGGTCGGGGCAACGGACGGATCGACGGCGATCGCGTGGACGGTGGCGTTGGGCCCCCCCGGCGTCCCGCTCGACCGCGGCAACGGCTACGTCGCCGTGGAATGGTGCGGAATAGCGGTGGTGGGTGTCTACGTATCACCCAACATCGGACTGGACGCGTTCGAGGACTTCCTGGACCGCGTCGGCGAGTGCGTGCGAGGATGCCATCCCCGGCGGGTTCTCGTGCTCGGGGACTTTAACGCGCACTCGACCCAATGGGGAAACGCCGGGACGAACACCCGCGGTAGACGGCTGTCCGACTGGGCCGCGAGTATGGGGCTCCTACTCGCGAACAGGGGCTCGGCGAGCACCTGCGTGGCGTGGAGAGGATCCTCCGTGGTCGACATCACGTGGTCCACGCCGGGGTTGTACCCGAAGATCCGAGACTGGAGAGTGGCCGAGGGCGTAGAGACCCTGTCCGACCACCTCTACATCTTTATGGAGCTTGCCCTCGAGGAGAAGGAGGACAAGGACGACGCCGGACAAAGAAGAGGCGCGAACAGCCGCTCCCGCCAGCCGCCACCGCCGCCGAGATGGCGACTGAAGGAACGGGACAAAGAGATGCTACGGGCGGGGGCTATAGTCGCCGCCTGGAGCTGGGACGCCCGACGAACAACCGAGTTGGGAAGCGTGGACGAGGAGGCGGAAAGCCTCCGAAGATACATGAGCGCGGCGTGCGACGCCTCGATGCCGCGCTCCGTTCCACCGCGCGGTTGCCGCCGCGGCGTGTACTGGTGGACGCCGGAGATCGCCGAGATGCGAGCCAACTGCATCCAGGCACGAAGAGGATTTCTGAGGGCCCGCCGTCGCAGGCTGACGCGCGACGAAGAGGAGATCTCTCGCCGCTACGAGGCCTACAGGGAAGCGAGACGCACCCTCCAGCGTGCGATCAAGACGGCGAAAGCTCGGTGCTGGACGGAGCTCGTGGAGGCGGTCGAATCCGACCCGTGGGGACGGCCCTACAAGGTCGTGACGCAAAAACTGCGACCTTCGGCCCCCCCGCTGACCGCGACCATGGATCCGGAGTTGCTCGAAGAAGTCGTCGGGACTCTGTTCCCGCGACAGGAGAACGACGCGAGGCGATCGGTGCCACCACCACCACCACCATCACCACCATCATCATCCTCCTCCTCCTCCCCCCGCAGCCCGGAGTGGAGCGAGGAGCTGGGGGTCACCGACGCGGAGCTCCTCGATGCAACGAAGAGGATGGCGTCCCGCGACGTAGCTCCGGGTCCGGACGGAATACCGGGCCGAGCGTGGGCGGAGACCATCGACATCATGGCTCCGCGCCTGCGACACTTGTTCACCAGGTGCCTGAAGGAGGGCGTCTACCCCCGTGCGTGGCGTACCGCGAGACTCGTCCTGCTGCGGAAAGAAGGTCGTCCGCCGAACTCGCCGTCCGCCTACAGACCGATATGCCTGCTGGACGAGGCGGGCAAACTACTGGAGAGGGTGATCGCCGCCCGTCTGGAGGCGCACTTCGCCGAGAGGGTGCCCGGCTGGCACGACAGCCAGTACGGATTCCGTCGGGGTCGCTCGACGGTGGACGCGGTGACTCGAGTACGAACCATGGCGGAAGACATGGTATCGCGCAGAGGCGTGGCGCTGGCGGTCTCGCTGGACGTGACGAACGCCTTCAACACCATCCCGTGGGCCAGGATCGTGGAGGCCCTGCGACGCTTCGACGTGCCGGCGTATCTCGTCGGGGTCATCCGGTCGTACCTGAGCGACCGCTGGATAGCGTACGCCGGCAAAAACGGCGGCGAAGTAAGAAGACGCGTGGAGCGCGGAGTCCCGCAGGGCTCGGTGCTGGGACCCATCCTGTGGATCACGGCCTACGACGCGGTCCTCCGATGCGCCATGCCCCGTTGCACGGGCACGGTGTGCTACGCCGACGACACCTTGGTGCTGGCCGGGGGACGGTTCTGGCACGAGACCGCCAACCTCGCGCAGAACGCTGTGGCGTGCGCGGTGCGCGCGATCCGGGGGCTCGGCTTGAGCGTATCGCCGGCCAAGTCGGAGGCCTTGGGGTTCTTCGACCGTCGCCGCAGAGGACCCCCTCCGGCCGGACTGACCGTGACCATCGACGGGGAAGAGGTGCCGGTGAGAGAGCGGATGAAATACCTCGGTCTCACCATAGACAGCCAGTGGACCTTCGAGCCGCATTTCGAGCAGCTGGTGCCGAAGGTGACAGCCGCCGCGAACGCGCTGTGCGGCCTGCTCCCGAACATCGGCGGAGCGGGACTGGCGGTTCGCCGACTCTACGAGGGAGTGATCCGTTCCCGAGTCCTCTACGGGGCTCCCGTGTGGGCCGAAGACCTGGCGCGTAGTCGCCGCAGCCTGATCCTGGTGAGGCGATTGCACAGGACGACCGCCATCCGTACAGCGAGGGCATACCGGACAGTATCGCACGCGACCGCGACGGTGCTGGCCGCATCCCCACCGTTCGAACTGCGAGCCCTGGAGTTACGACGGGTGTACCAACGCCTGAGGGCTTCGCCGACGACGACGCCGCCGCCGCCGCCGTCCGACAACAACAACGACGACGACAGGACGGCCCTGAGCATCCGGCAGGAGGCCAGACTGGAAATCTGGGATCGATGGCGCTCCCAGCTGATCGAGGAGGACGCCGCGCGACCACACCGCGCCGTTCGCGCCGTGCTTCCCAACTGGGAAGACTGGAGAGATCGAGAAGGGGTCCCGCTGACCTTTCGCATGACGCAGATACTCACCGGCCACGGAGTGTTCGGCGAGTACCTGCTGAAGATCGGGCGGGAGGTGACGTCCATCTGTCACCACTGCGAGGAAGAGGAGGACACGGCGCAGCACACCCTGGAGTCGTGTCCAGCGTGGGAGGAAGCACGGCGCGTCCTACGCATCGAGATCGGGGACCGATTAAGCCCCGAGGCCGTCGTGGAAGCCACGATGAAGGGCCCCCAAGAGTACAACGCAGTTCGCACTTTCTGCGAGCGAGTGATGCTCGCGAAGGAGCGGGCGGAGCGAGAGAGAGAGAGAGCTCGCGATCCGGCCAGATCGTCGTCGTCGTCGTCGCGACGCAGAAGAGACACCGCGCGCCGCAGGGTCCGCGGCGCTGCCGCTGCCGCCGCCGCCACCCCAAGAGCGTCGGACCAAGATCGAGGCGCTAGGGGGAGTGGTCCCCCCTAGCGACCAAACCAACAAGTGACGCCTCCCCTATCCACCACCATGGGGAGAAGACGTGAGAGGAGTGCCCTGGTAGTAATTCGAAAATAAGACCCCGGGTACCCCTCGCAAACGTTAAGCCGGCCACCGTGGAGTTTTAGTCGGTAAGAGTCCGACACTACTCTGCTGTTGCGTGCAACAGCGAGTGTCCATGAGGATTTCTCCACGAAAAAAAAAAAAAAAAAAAAAAAAAAAAAAAAAAAAAAAAAAAGGTTGGGGTTAGGTTGGGGTTAGGTTGGGGTTAGGTTGGGGTTAGGTTGGGGTTAGGTTGGGGTTAGGTTGGGGTTAGGTTGGGGTTAGGTTGGGGAGCACGAGGCGGGTATGGGTTCCCAGGGGGTAGCACCACTCCCCGGGAAACCCCGATGGATCTGATATTCCCCTATAGCCGGGTGGCGGCTGATCGGTGCCTCTGGTACCCGTCAGTTTGCCGATCCGGTGCGGAGAATTTCGGAGAAGTTGGTGGGCCCATGTCCGCCAAGACCACTCACCTCACCTTCCCGTGGGGCTCCCCGTCACCCTGCACCGGCTTTGACCGGGACAGGGTGCGAAAGAGTGAGTGGCACCAGGATCGATGCCTCGTTGACGACCAAGGCAAAACTAAAATAAAATAAATATGGATATTTCCGAAAATGTAAGTCACGTTTACGGTGCAGGGGAGGGATACCCCAGTACCGGCGCTGTCGTGGGTAGTAAAGTGGGCCCACCTGCGTCGTCATCTTGCGACCACGGCCTTTCGGGGGTGGAACGCCAGGCCCCCGAATGCGTTTCTGCGCCTGGCGAAGACGCTAGAGCGGACCAAAGGACAACAGAGGTCCCGGAAGTAGCCCCAAGAAGAGTGACCAGGGGCTCGTTGAAGGCCGCGGAGAACGTGTTCCTTTCTCCGCCTATGGTGATTGCCGACACACCGTCGATCCCAACCGCAGGTGTGTTTCGCATGCGAGTGCGATCCGACGACGAAGAGTCGGTCGCCTCGTCGCTGGCCTCGTCGGTTTCGAGAGGCAAGAAGCGGCGAATCGTGTCGACGGTCGCGAGCGCGTCGGAGGAGCTCGCGATCGACGTGAGGACTTGCAGTCCGGCGGACGCTCACGTCGAGTTTACGAGGCAAGCGGCACGAATCATATACGTGTCGTCGTCATCGTCAAACATGAAGGGGACGCATATAAAGATCCTCAGGGACGCGTCCAAGGTAATGCAGGAGCTGTGGACGACGAAGATCGCGGAAATGGAAGCGCGGCTGTTCGCGCTCGAGAAAGAGAACGCAGCCCTTCGCGAAGGGACGTCCAGAATGGCAGTTTGCGCCAACGTGTGCGCGCAGTGCGGCGGCCCGGCTTCCGAGCCCGGCCGTCCTCCGCGAGAGCGCAACAACGACGGTGCGACCGAAGATGACCTGGAAAGGAGGTTTCGGCAGCTAGAAGCCTCCCTGAAGAGAATCGAGGAGCGTCTCGGGGAACGACAACCGTGCGTCCCAGAGCCCCGACCCGTCCCGGAACCCCGACGCGTCGCGGATCCCCCCGCCACTCGCCGCGCCACCCCGACAACTGCGCCCCCGAGGGAGCAGGCGGATGGCGAATGGCGAGTGGTCGAAAGGAGGAGGAACAGGAGAAGAACGGCCGCCGCCGCCGCGGTCGGCAAAGAAGTATCGACAACATCAAGAAGAGGGGCGAACGCGGCCCCACCGCCGTCGACGAGGAGTACAGGCGCGCCAAAACCGAGCGTCGCCGCCACCGCCACGAGGAAGGGGCCGATACCGGCACCGAGGACAATGCCGCCGCCCCCCCGGTCACCGCGGATGTCTGCGGTGACCGTAACGTTGAAAGAAGGATCCAGCATGTCGTACGCCGACGTGCTGGCAACGGCCCGAAGGACGATCCCGCTCGCGGAGATCGGCGTGGGGAAACTCGGAATGAAAAAGAGTATGACGGGCGGCATTATAATCGAAGTGCCCGGGGACAAGGACAGAGAAAAAGCGGAGCGGCTAGCGACGCGTCTGTCCGAGGTGCTAGGCCCGGCCACGGCAAAGGTCGCAGCCCCGACGAAGACCGCGGAGCTGAGAGTATCCGGGCTAGATATCTCGGTTACCAAAGAGGAGTTGCGGCAAGCATTGGCCGCAGCGGCGGGTTGCAGAGCCGCCGATATACGAACGGGAGACATCGGCATCGCCAGAGACGGCCTCGCAATGGCCTGGATCAAGTGCCCGGAGGTCGCAGCCTGGAAGTTGGCGCAGGCAAGAAGAGTGCCTATGGGGTGGTCGAAGGCAAAGATCAGGGCCATCCCAAAGAAACCCCTGCAGTGCTACAAATGCCTGCAGTACGGTCACGTGCGAGCCACCTGCACGTCCACCGTGAACCGAGAGCACCTGTGCTTCAGGTGCGGCGGAGCCGGACACCGCGCCAAAGGCTGTCCCGCCTCCGCACCCAAGTGCCTCCTGTGCGAGTCGCTCGGGGTGCCCGCCAACCACAAGATGGGCGGAGACGCGTGTAAGCCGCCGGCAGTCAAGAAGAAGCGACGCGTCCGCCGGCAACAGCAGCAGCAGCAGCAGCAGCAGCAAGAGCAGCAGCAGAAGCAGCCGGTAGCAGCAGCAGCGGAAAAAACACCAACACCACCACCGCCGCCGCCGCCGCCAACAGGAAGCACCGCCGACGAAGCAACAGCAGCAGCAACAGCAGCGGTAGATAGCCGGGAGGAGGCTATGGATTTGAACGACTAAGTTCAAGCGCCTCCTCCAGTGCAACCTCGCGAGATCGAGGCGAGCGCAAGACCTGCTCTGCCAGACGATCCGCGAGAGAGAGGTCGCCCTCGCGGTGGTGGCCGAGCCGAATCGGATCCCCGAAGCTTCCAACTGGGTCGGGGCAACGGACGGATCGACGGCGATCGCGTGGACGGTGGCGTTGGGCCCCCCCGGCGTCCCGCTCGACCGCGGCAACGGCTACGTCGCCGTGGAATGGTGCGGAATAGCGGTGGTGGGTGTCTACGTATCACCCAACATCGGACTGGACGCGTTCGAGGACTTCCTGGACCGCGTCGGCGAGTGCGTGCGAGGATGCCATCCCCGGCGGGTTCTCGTGCTCGGGGACTTTAACGCGCACTCGACCCAATGGGGAAACGCCGGGACGAACACCCGCGGTAGACGGCTGTCCGACTGGGCCGCGAGTATGGGGCTCCTACTCGCGAACAGGGGCTCGGCGAGCACCTGCGTGGCGTGGAGAGGATCCTCCGTGGTCGACATCACGTGGTCCACGCCGGGGTTGTACCCGAAGATCCGAGACTGGAGAGTGGCCGAGGGCGTAGAGACCCTGTCCGACCACCTCTACATCTTTATGGAGCTTGCCCTCGAGGAGAAGGAGGACAAGGACGACGCCGGACAAAGAAGAGGCGCGAACAGCCGCTCCCGCCAGCCGCCACCGCCGCCGAGATGGCGACTGAAGGAACGGGACAAAGAGATGCTACGGGCGGGGGCTATAGTCGCCGCCTGGAGCTGGGACGCCCGACGAACAACCGAGTTGGGAAGCGTGGACGAGGAGGCGGAAAGCCTCCGAAGATACATGAGCGCGGCGTGCGACGCCTCGATGCCGCGCTCCGTTCCACCGCGCGGTTGCCGCCGCGGCGTGTACTGGTGGACGCCGGAGATCGCCGAGATGCGAGCCAACTGCATCCGGGCACGAAGAGGATTTCTGAGGGCCCGCCGTCGCAGGCTGACGCGCGACGAAGAGGAGATCTCTCGCCGCTACGAGGCCTACAGGGAAGCGAGACGCACCCTCCAGCGTGCGATCAAGACGGCGAAAGCTCGGTGCTGGACGGAGCTCGTGGAGGCGGTCGAATCCGACCCGTGGGGACGGCCCTACAAGGTCGTGACGCAAAAACTGCGACCTTCGGCCCCCCCGCTGACCGCGACCATGGATCCGGAGTTGCTCGAAGAAGTCGTCGGGACTCTGTTCCCGCGACAGGAGAACGACGCGAGGCGATCGGTGCCACCACCACCACCACCATCACCACCATCATCATCCTCCTCCTCCTCCCCCCGCAGCCCGGAGTGGAGCGAGGAGCTGGGGGTCACCGACGCGGAGCTCCTCGATGCAACGAAGAGGATGGCGTCCCGCGACGTAGCTCCGGGTCCGGACGGAATACCGGGCCGAGCGTGGGCGGAGACCATCGACATCATGGCTCCGCGCCTGCGACACTTGTTCACCAGGTGCCTGAAGGAGGGCGTCTACCCCCGTGCGTGGCGTACCGCGAGACTCGTCCTGCTGCGGAAAGAAGGTCGTCCGCCGAACTCGCCGTCCGCCTACAGACCGATATGCCTGCTGGACGAGGCGGGCAAACTACTGGAGAGGGTGATCGCCGCCCGTCTGGAGGCGCACTTCGCCGAGAGGGTGCCCGGCTGGCACGACAGCCAGTACGGATTCCGTCGGGGTCGCTCGACGGTGGACGCGGTGACTCGAGTACGAACCATGGCGGAAGACATGGTATCGCGCAGAGGCGTGGCGCTGGCGGTCTCGCTGGACGTGACGAACGCCTTCAACACCATCCCGTGGGCCAGGATCGTGGAGGCCCTGCGACGCTTCGACGTGCCGGCGTATCTCGTCGGGGTCATCCGGTCGTACCTGAGCGACCGCTGGATAGCGTACGCCGGCAAAAACGGCGGCGAAGTAAGAAGACGCGTGGAGCGCGGAGTCCCGCAGGGCTCGGTGCTGGGACCCATCCTGTGGATCACGGCCTACGACGCGGTCCTCCGATGCGCCATGCCCCGTTGCACGGGCACGGTGTGCTACGCCGACGACACCTTGGTGCTGGCCGGGGGACGGTTCTGGCACGAGACCGCCAACCTCGCGCGGAACGCTGTGGCGTGCGCGGTGCGCGCGATCCGGGGGCTCGGCTTGAGCGTATCGCCGGCCAAGTCGGAGGCCTTGGGGTTCTTCGACCGTCGCCGCAGAGGACCCCCTCCGGCCGGACTGACCGTGACCATCGACGGGGAAGAGGTGCCGGTGAGAGAGCGGATGAAATACCTCGGTCTCACCATAGACAGCCAGTGGACCTTCGAGCCGCATTTCGAGCAGCTGGTGCCGAAGGTGACAGCCGCCGCGAACGCGCTGTGCGGCCTGCTCCCGAACATCGGCGGAGCGGGACTGGCGGTTCGCCGACTCTACGAGGGAGTGATCCGTTCCCGAGTCCTCTACGGGGCTCCCGTGTGGGCCGAAGACCTGGCGCGTAGTCGCCGCAGCCTGATCCTGGTGAGGCGATTGCACAGGACGACCGCCATCCGTACAGCGAGGGCATACCGGACAGTATCGCACGCGACCGCGACGGTGCTGGCCGCATCCCCACCGTTCGAACTGCGAGCCCTGGAGTTACAACGGGTGTACCAACGCCTGAGGGCTTCGCCGACGACGCCGCCGCCGCCGCCGTCCGACAACAACAACGACGACGACAGGACGGCCCTGAGCATCCGGCAGGAGGCCAGACTGGAAATCTGGGATCGATGGCGCTCCCAGCTGATCGAGGAGGACGCCGCGCGACCACACCGCGCCGTTCGCGCCGTGCTTCCCAACTGGGAAGACTGGAGAGATCGAGAAGGGGTCCCGCTGACCTTTCGCATGACGCAGATACTCACCGGCCACGGAGTGTTCGGCGAGTACCTGCTGAAGATCGGGCGGGAGGTGACGTCCATCTGTCACCACTGCGAGGAAGAGGAGGACACGGCGCAGCACACTCTGGAGTCGTGTCCAGCGTGGGCGGAAGCACGGCGCGTCCTACGCATCGAGATCGGGGACAGACTAACCCCCGAGGCCGTCGTGGAAGCCACGATGAAGGGCCCCCAAGAGTACAACGCAGTTCGCACTTTCTGCGAGCGAGTGATGCTCGCGAAGGAGCGGGCGGAACGAGAGAGAGAGAGAGCTCGCGATCCGGCCAGATCGTCGTCGTCGTCGCGACGCAGAAGAGACACCGCGCGCCGCAGGGTTCGCGGCGCTGCCGCCGCCGCCGCCACCCCAAGAGCGTCGGACCAAGATCGAGGCGCTAGGGGGAGTGGTCCCCCCTAGCGACCAAACCAACAAGTGACGCCTCCCCTATCCACCACCATGGGGAGAAGACGTGAGAGGAGTGCCCTGGTAGTAATTCGAAAATAAGACCCCGGGTACCCCTCGCAAACGTTAAGCCGGCCACCGTGGAGTTTTAGTCGGTAAGAGTCCGACACTACTCTGCTGTTGCGTGCAACAGCGAGTGTCCATGAGGATTTCTCCACGAAAAAAAAAAAAAAAAAAAAAAAAAAAAAAAAAAGGTTGGGGTTAGGTTGGGGTTAGGTTGGGGTTAGGTTGGGGTTAGGTTGGGGTTAGGTTGGGGTTAGGTTGGGGTTAGGTTGGGGTTAGGTTGGGGTTAGGTTGGGGAGCACGAGGCGGGTATGGGTTCCCAGGGGGTAGCACCACTCCCTGGGAAACCCCGATGGATCTGATATTCCCCTATAGCCGGGTGGCGGCTGATCGGTGCCTCTGGCACCCGTCAGTTTGCCGATCCGGTGCGGAGAATTTCGGAGAAGTTGGTGGGCCCATGTCTGCCAAGACCACTCACCTCACCTTCCCGTGGGGCTCCCCGTCACCCTGCACCGGCTTTGACCGGGACAGGGTGCGAAAGAGTGAGTGGCACCAGGATCGATGCTTCGTTGACGACCAAGGCAAAACTAAAATAAAATAAATATGGATATTTCCGAAAATGTAAGTAACGTTTACGGTGCAGGGGAGGGATACCCCAGTACCGGCGCTGTCGTGGGTAGTAAAGTGGGCCCACCTGCGTCGTCATCTTGCGACCACGGCCTTTCGGGGGTGGAACGCCAGGCCCCCGAATGCGTTTCTGCGCCTGGCGAAGACGCTAGAGCGGACCAAAGGACAACAGAGGTCCCGGAAGTAGCCCCAAGAAGAGTGACGAGGGGCTCGTTGAAGGCCGCGGAGAACGTGTTCCTTTCTCCGCCTATGGTGATTGCCGACACACCGTCGATCCCAACCGCAGGTGTGTTTCGCATGCGAGTGCGATCCGACGACGAAGAGTCGGTCGCCTCGTCGCTGGCCTCGTCGGTTTCGAGAGGCAAGAAGCGGCGAATCGTGTCGACGGTCGCGAGCGCGTCGGAGGAGCTCGCGATCGACGTGAGGACTTGCAGTCCGGCGGACGCTCACGTCGAGTTTACGAGGCAAGCGGCACGAATCATATACGTGTCGTCGTCATCGTCAAACATGAAGGGGACGCATATAAAGATCCTCAGGGACGCGTCCAAGGTAATGCAGGAGCTGTGGACGACGAAGATCGCGGAAATGGAAGCGCGGCTGTTCGCGCTCGAGAAAGAGAACGCAGCCCTTCGCGAAGGGACGTCCAGAATGGCAGTTTGCGCCAACGTGTGCGCGCAGTGCGGCGGCCCGGCTTCCGAGCCCGGCCGTCCTCCGCGAGAGCGCAACAACGACGGTGCGACCGAAGATGACCTGGAAAGGAGGTTTCGGCAGCTAGAAGCCTCCCTGAAGAGAATCGAGGAGCGTCTCGGGGAACGACAACCGTGCGTCCCAGAGCCCCGACCCGTCCCGGAACCCCGACGCGTCGCGGATCCCCCCGCCACTCGCCGCGCCACCCCGACAACTGCGCCCCCGAGGGAGCAGGCGGATGGCGAATGGCGAGTGGTCGAAAGGAGGAGGAACAGGAGAAGAACGGCCGCCGCCGCCGCGGTCGGCAAAGAAGTATCGACAACATCAAGAAGAGGGGCGAACGCGGCCCCACCGCCGTCGACGAGGAGTACAGGCGCGCCAAAACCGAGCGTCGCCGCCACCGCCACGAGGAAGGGGCCGATACCGGCACCGAGGACAATGCCGCCGCCCCCCCGGTCACCGCAGACATCCGCGGTGACCGTAACGTTGAAAGAAGGATCCAGCATGTCGTACGCCGACGTGCTGGCAACGGCCCGAAGGACGATCCCGCTCGCGGAGATCGGCGTGGGGAAACTCGGAATGAAAAAGAGTATGACGGGCGGCATTATAATCGAAGTGCCCGGGGACAAGGACAGAGAAAAAGCGGAGCGGCTAGCGACGCGTCTGTCCGAGGTGCTAGGCCCGGCCACGGCAAAGGTCGCAGCCCCGACGAAGACCGCGGAGCTGAGAGTATCCGGGCTAGATATCTCGGTTACCAAAGAGGAGTTGCGGCAAGCATTGGCCGCAGCGGCGGGTTGCAGAGCCGCCGATATACGAACGGGAGACATCGGCATCGCCAGAGACGGCCTCGCAATGGCCTGGATCAAGTGCCCGGAGGTCGCAGCCTGGAAGTTGGCGCAGGCAAGAAGAGTGCCTATGGGGTGGTCGAAGGCAAAGATCAGGGCCATCCCAAAGAAACCCCTGCAGTGCTACAAATGCCTGCAGTACGGTCACGTGCGAGCCACCTGCACGTCCACCGTGAACCGAGAGCACCTGTGCTTCAGGTGCGGCGGAGCCGGACACCGCGCCAAAGGCTGTCCCGCCTCCGCGCCCAAGTGCCTCCTGTGCGAGTCGCTCGGGGTGCCCGCCAACCACAAGATGGGCGGAGACGCGTGTAAGCCGCCGGCAGTCAAGAAGAAGCGACGCGTCCGCCGGCAACAGCAGCAGCAGCAGCAGCAGCAGCAAGAGCAGCAGCAGAAGCAGCCGGTAGCAGCAGCAGCGGAAAAAACACCAACACCACCACCGCCGCCGCCGCCGCCAACAGGAAGCACCGCCGACGAAGCAACAGCAGCAGCAGCAGCAGCGGTAGATAGCCGGGAGGAGGCTATGGATTTGAACGACTAAGTTCAAGCGCCTCCTCCAGTGCAACCTAGCGAGATCGAGGCGAGCGCAAGACCTGCTCTGCCAGACGATCCGCGAGAGAGAGGTCGCCCTCGCGGTGGTGGCCGAGCCGAATCGGATCCCCGAAGCTTCCAACTGGGTCGGGGCAACGGACGGATCGACGGCGATCGCGTGGACGGTGGCGTTGGGCGCCCCCGGCGTCCCGCTCGACCGCGGCAACGGCTACGTTGCCGTGGAATGGTGCGGAATAGCGGTGGTGGGTGTCTACGTATCACCCAACATCGGACTGGACGCGTTCGAGGACTTCCTGGACCGCGTCGGCGAGTGCGTGCGAAGATGCCACCCCCGGCGGGTTCTCGTGCTCGGGGACTTTAACGCGCACTCGACCCAATGGGGAAACGCCAGGACGAACACCCGCGGCAGACGGCTGTCCGACTGGGCCGCGAGTATGGGGCTCCTACTCGCGAACAGGGGCTCGGCGAGCACCTGCGTGGCGTGGAGGGGATCCTCCGTGGTCGACATCACGTGGTCCACGCCGGGGTTGTACCCGAAGATCCGAGACTGGAGAGTGGCCGAGGGCGTAGAGACCCTGTCCGACCACCTCTACATCTTTATGGAGCTTGCCCTCGAGGAGAAGGAGGACAAGGACGACGCCGGACAAAGAAGAGGCGCGAACAGCCGCTCCCGCCAGCCGCCACCGCCGCCGAGATGGCGACTGAAGGAACGGGACAAAGAGATGCTACGGGCGGGGGCCATAGTCGCCGCCTGGAGCTGGGACGCCCGACGAACAACCGAGTTGGGAAGCGTGGACGAGGAGGCGGAAAGCCTCCGAAGATACATGAGCGCGGCGTGCGACGCCTCGATGCCGCGCTCCGTTCCACCGCGCGGTTGCCGCCGCGGCGTGTACTGGTGGACGCCGGAGATCGCCGAGATGCGAGCCAACTGCATCCGGGCACGAAGAGGATTTCTGAGGGCCCGCCGTCGCAGGCTGACGCGCGACGAAGAGGAGATCTCTCGCCGCTACGAGGCCTACAGGGAAGCGAGACGCACCCTCCAGCGTGCGATCAAGACGGCGAAAGCTCGGTGCTGGACGGAGCTCGTGGAGGCGGTCGAATCCGACCCGTGGGGACGGCCCTACAAGGTCGTGACGCAAAAACTGCGACCTTCGGCCCCCCCGCTGACCGCGACCATGGATCCGGAGTTGCTCGAAGAAGTCGTCGGGACTCTGTTCCCGCGACAGGAGAACGACGCGAGGCGATCGGTGCCACCACCACCACCACCATCACCACCATCATCATCCTCCTCCTCCTCCCCCCGCAGCCCGGAGTGGAGCGAGGAGCTGGGGGTCACCGACGCGGAGCTCCTCGATGCAACGAAGAGGATGGCGTCCCGCGACGTAGCTCCGGGTCCGGACGGAATACCGGGCCGAGCGTGGGCGGAGACCATCGACATCATGGCTCCGCGCCTGCGACACTTGTTCACCAGGTGCCTGAAGGAGGGCGTCTACCCCCGTGCGTGGCGTACCGCGAGACTCGTCCTGCTGCGGAAAGAAGGTCGTCCGCCGAACTCGCCGTCCGCCTACAGACCGATATGCCTGCTGGACGAGGCGGGCAAGCTACTGGAGAGGGTGATCGCCGCCCGTCTGGAGACACACTTTGCCGAGAGGGTGCCCGGCTGGCACGACAGCCAGTACGGATTCCGTCGGGGTCGCTCGACGGTGGACGCGGTGACTCGAGTACGAACCATGGCGGAAGACATGGTATCGCGCAGAGGCGTGGCGCTGGCGGTCTCGCTTGACGTGACGAACGCCTTCAACACCATCCCGTGGGCCAAGATCGTGGAGGCCCTGCGACGCTTCGACGTGCCGGCGTATCTCGTCGGGGTCATCCGGTCGTACCTGAGCGACCGCTGGATAGCGTACGCCGGCAAAAACGGCGGCGAAGTAAGAAGACGCGTGGAGCGCGGAGTCCCGCAGGGCTCGGTGCTGGGACCCATCCTGTGGATCACGGCCTACGACGCGGTCCTCCGATGCGCCATGCCCCGTTGCACGGGCACAGTGTGCTACGCCGACGACACCTTGGTGCTGGCCGGGGGACGGTTCTGGCACGAGACCGCCAACCTCGCGCAGAACGCCGTGGCGTGCGCGGTGCGCGCGATCCGGGGGCTCGGCTTGAGCGTATCGCCGGCCAAGTCGGAGGCCTTGGGGTTCTTCGACCGTCGCCGCAGAGGACCCCCTCCGGCCGGACTGACCGTGACCATCGACGGGGAAGAGGTGCCGGTGAGAGAGCGGATGAAATACCTCGGTCTCACCATAGACAGCCAGTGGACCTTCGAGCCGCATTTCGAGCAGCTGGTGCCGAAGGTGACAGCCGCCGCGAACGCGCTGTGCGGCCTGCTCCCGAACATCGGCGGAGCGGGACTGGCGGTTCGCCGACTCTACGAGGGAGTGATCCGTTCCCGAGTCCTCTACGGGGCTCCCGTGTGGGCCGAAGACCTGGCGCGTAGTCGCCGCAGCCTGATCCTGGTGAGGCGATTGCACAGGACGACCGCCATCCGTACAGCGAGGGCATACCGGACAGTATCGCACGCGACCGCGACGGTGCTGGCCGCATCCCCACCGTTCGAACTGCGAGCCCTGGAGTTACAACGGGTGTACCAACGCCTGAGGGCTTCGCCGACGACGCCGCCGCCGCCGCCGTCCGACAACAACAACGACGACGACAGGACGGCCCTGAGCATCCGGCAGGAGGCCAGACTGGAAATCTGGGATCGATGGCGCTCCCAGCTGATCGAGGAGGACGCCGCGCGACCACACCGCGCCGTTCGCGCCGTGCTTCCCAACTGGGAAGACTGGAGAGATCGAGAAGGGGTCCCGCTGACCTTTCGCATGACGCAGGTGCTCACCGGCCACGGAGTGTTCGGCGAGTACCTGCTGAAGATCGGGCGGGAGGTGACGTCCATCTGTCACCACTGCGAGGAAGAGGAGGACACGGCGCAGCACACTCTGGAGTCGTGTCCAGCGTGGGAGGAAGCACGGCGCGTCCTACGCATCGAGATCGGGGACAGACTAACCCCCGAGGCCGTCGTGGAAGCCACGATGAAGGGCCCCCAAGAGTACAACGCAGTTCGCACTTTCTGCGAGCGAGTGATGCTCGCGAAGGAGCGGGCGGAGCGAGAGAGAGAGAGAGCTCGCGATCCGGCCAGATCGTCGTCGTCGTCGTCGCGACGCAGAAGAGACACCGCGCGCCGCAGGGTTCGCGGCGCTGCCGCCGCCGCCGCCACCCCAAGAGCGTCGGACCAAGATCGAGGCGCTAGGGGGAGTGGTCCCCCCTAGCGACCAAACCAACAAGTGACGCCTCCCCTATCCACCACCATGGGGAGAAGACGTGAGAGGAGTGCCCTGGTAGTAATTCGAAAATAAGACCCCGGGTACCCCTCGCAAACGTTAAGCCGGCCACCGTGGAGTTTTAGTCGGTAAGAGTCCGACACTACTCTGCTGTTGCGTGCAACAGCGAGTGTCCATGAGGATTTCTCCACGAAAAAAAAAAAAAAAAAAAAAAAAAAGGTTGGGGTTAGGTTGGGGTTAGGTTGGGGTTAGGTTGGGGTTAGGTTGGGGTTAGGTTGGGGTTAGGTTGGGGTTAGGTTGGGGTTAGGTTGGGGTTAGGTTGGGGTTAGGTTGGGGTTAGGTTGGGGTTAGGTGGGGAGCACGAGGCGGGTATGGGTTCCCAGGGGGTAGCACCACTCCCCGGGAAACCCCGATGGATCTGATATTCCCCTATAGCCGGGTGGCGGCTGATCGGTGCCTCTGGTACCCGTCAGTTTGCCGATCCGGTGCGGAGAATTTCGGAGAAGTTGGTGGGCCCATGTCCGCCAAGACCACTCACCTCACCTTCCCGTGGGGCTCCCCGTCACCCTGCACCGGCTTTGACCGGGACAGGGTGCGAAAGAGTGAGTGGCACCAGGATCGATGCCTCGTTGACGACCAAGGCAAAACTAAAATAAAATAAATATGGATATTTCCGAAAATGTAAGTCACGTTTACGGTGCAGGGGAGGGATACCCCAGTACCGGCGCTGTCGTGGGTAGTAAAGTGGGCCCACCTGCGTCGTCATCTTGCGACCACGGCCTTTCGGGGGTGGAACGCCAGGCCCCCGAATGCGTTTCTGCGCCTGGCGAAGACGCTAGAGCGGACCAAAGGACAACAGAGGTCCCGGAAGTAGCCCCAAGAAGAGTGACCAGGGGCTCGTTGAAGGCCGCGGAGAACGTGTTCCTTTCTCCGCCTATGGTGATTGCCGACACACCGTCGATCCCAACCGCAGGTGTGTTTCGCATGCGAGTGCGATCCGACGACGAAGAGTCGGTCGCCTCGTCGCTGGCCTCGTCGGTTTCGAGAGGCAAGAAGCGGCGAATCGTGTCGACGGTCGCGAGCGCGTCGGAGGAGCTCGCGATCGACGTGAGGACTTGCAGTCCGGCGGACGCTCACGTCGAGTTTACGAGGCAAGCGGCACGAATCATATACGTGTCGTCGTCATCGTCAAACATGAAGGGGACGCATATAAAGATCCTCAGGGACGCGTCCAAGGTAATGCAGGAGCTGTGGACGACGAAGATCGCGGAAATGGAAGCGCGGCTGTTCGCGCTCGAGAAAGAGAACGCAGCCCTTCGCGAAGGGACGTCCAGAATGGCAGTTTGCGCCAACGTGTGCGCGCAGTGCGGCGGCCCGGCTTCCGAGCCCGGCCGTCCTCCGCGAGAGCGCAACAACGACGGTGCGACCGAAGATGACCTGGAAAGGAGGTTTCGGCAGCTAGAAGCCTCCCTGAAGAGAATCGAGGAGCGTCTCGGGGAACGACAACCGTGCGTCCCAGAGCCCCGACCCGTCCCGGAACCCCGACGCGTCGCGGATCCCCCCGCCACTCGCCGCGCCACCCCGACAACTGCGCCCCCGAGGGAGCAGGCGGATGGCGAATGGCGAGTGGTCGAAAGGAGGAGGAACAGGAGAAGAACGGCCGCCGCCGCCGCGGTCGGCAAAGAAGTATCGACAACATCAAGAAGAGGGGCGAACGCGGCCCCACCGCCGTCGACGAGGAGTACAGGCGCGCCAAAACCGAGCGTCGCCGCCACCGCCACGAGGAAGGGGCCGATACCGGCACCGAGGACAATGCCGCCGCCCCCCCGGTCACCGCAGACATCCGCGGTGACCGTAACGTTGAAAGAAGGATCCAGCATGTCGTACGCCGACGTGCTGGCAACGGCCCGAAGGACGATCCCGCTCGCGGAGATCGGCGTGGGGAAACTCGGAATGAAAAAGAGTATGACGGGCGGCATTATAATCGAAGTGCCCGGGGACAAGGACAGAGAAAAAGCGGAGCGGCTAGCGACGCGTCTGTCCGAGGTGCTAGGCCCGGCCACGGCAAAGGTCGCAGCCCCGACGAAGACCGCGGAGCTGAGAGTATCCGGGCTAGATATCTCGGTTACCAAAGAGGAGTTGCGGCAAGCATTGGCCGCAGCGGCGGGTTGCAGAGCCGCCGATATACGAACGGGAGACATCGGCATCGCCAGAGACGGCCTCGCAATGGCCTGGATCAAGTGCCCGGAGGTCGCAGCCTGGAAGTTGGCGCAGGCAAGAAGAGTGCCTATGGGGTGGTCGAAGGCAAAGATCAGGGCCATCCCAAAGAAACCCCTGCAGTGCTACAAATGCCTGCAGTACGGTCACGTGCGAGCCACCTGCACGTCCACCGTGAACCGAGAGCACCTGTGCTTCAGGTGCGGCGGAGCCGGACACCGCGCCAAAGGCTGTCCCGCCTCCGCACCCAAGTGCCTCCTGTGCGAGTCGCTCGGGGTGCCCGCCAACCACAAGATGGGCGGAGACGCGTGTAAGCCGCCGGCAGTCAAGAAGAAGCGACGCGTCCGCCGGCAACAGCAGCAGCAGCAGCAGCAGCAGCAAGAGCAGCAGCAGAAGCAGCCGGTAGCAGCAGCAGCGGAAAAAACACCAACACCACCACCGCCGCCGCCGCCGCCAACAGGAAGCACCGCCGACGAAGCAACAGCAGCAGCAACAGCAGCGGTAGATAGCCGGGAGGAGGCTATGGATTTGAACGACTAAGTTCAAGCGCCTCCTCCAGTGCAACCTCGCGAGATCGAGGCGAGCGCAAGACCTGCTCTGCCAGACGATCCGCGAGAGAGAGGTCGCCCTCGCGGTGGTGGCCGAGCCGAATCGGATCCCCGAAGCTTCCAACTGGGTCGGGGCAACGGACGGATCGACGGCGATCGCGTGGACGGTGGCGTTGGGCCCCCCCGGCGTCCCGCTCGACCGCGGCAACGGCTACGTCGCCGTGGAATGGTGCGGAATAGCGGTGGTGGGTGTCTACGTATCACCCAACATCGGACTGGACGCGTTCGAGGACTTCCTGGACCGCGTCGGCGAGTGCGTGCGAGGATGCCATCCCCGGCGGGTTCTCGTGCTCGGGGACTTTAACGCGCACTCGACCCAATGGGGAAACGCCGGGACGAACACCCGCGGTAGACGGCTGTCCGACTGGGCCGCGAGTATGGGGCTCCTACTCGCGAACAGGGGCTCGGCGAGCACCTGCGTGGCGTGGAGAGGATCCTCCGTGGTCGACATCACGTGGTCCACGCCGGGGTTGTACCCGAAGATCCGAGACTGGAGAGTGGCCGAGGGCGTAGAGACCCTGTCCGACCACCTCTACATCTTTATGGAGCTTGCCCTCGAGGAGAAGGAGGACAAGGACGACGCCGGACAAAGAAGAGGCGCGAACAGCCGCTCCCGCCAGCCGCCACCGCCGCCGAGATGGCGACTGAAGGAACGGGACAAAGAGATGCTACGGGCGGGGGCTATAGTCGCCGCCTGGAGCTGGGACGCCCGACGAACAACCGAGTTGGGAAGCGTGGACGAGGAGGCGGAAAGCCTCCGAAGATACATGAGCGCGGCGTGCGACGCCTCGATGCCGCGCTCCGTTCCACCGCGCGGTTGCCGCCGCGGCGTGTACTGGTGGACGCCGGAGATCGCCGAGATGCGAGCCAACTGCATCCGGGCACGAAGAGGATTTCTGAGGGCCCGCCGTCGCAGGCTGACGCGCGACGAAGAGGAGATCTCTCGCCGCTACGAGGCCTACAGGGAAGCGAGACGCACCCTCCAGCGTGCGATCAAGACGGCGAAAGCTCGGTGCTGGACGGAGCTCGTGGAGGCGGTCGAATCCGACCCGTGGGGACGGCCCTACAAGGTCGTGACGCAAAAACTGCGACCTTCGGCCCCCCCGCTGACCGCGACCATGGATCCGGAGTTGCTCGAAGAAGTCGTCGGGACTCTGTTCCCGCGACAGGAGAACGACGCGAGGCGATCGGTGCCACCACCACCACCACCATCACCACCATCATCATCCTCCTCCTCCTCCCCCCGCAGCCCGGAGTGGAGCGAGGAGCTGGGGGTCACCGACGCGGAGCTCCTCGATGCAACGAAGAGGATGGCGTCCCGCGACGTAGCTCCGGGTCCGGACGGAATACCGGGCCGAGCGTGGGCGGAGACCATCGACATCATGGCTCCGCGCCTGCGACACTTGTTCACCAGGTGCCTGAAGGAGGGCGTCTACCCCCGTGCGTGGCGTACCGCGAGACTCGTCCTGCTGCGGAAAGAAGGTCGTCCGCCGAACTCGCCGTCCGCCTACAGACCGATATGCCTGCTGGACGAGGCGGGCAAACTACTGGAGAGGGTGATCGCCGCCCGTCTGGAGGCGCACTTCGCCGAGAGGGTGCCCGGCTGGCACGACAGCCAGTACGGATTCCGTCGGGGTCGCTCGACGGTGGACGCGGTGACTCGAGTACGAACCATGGCGGAAGACATGGTATCGCGCAGAGGCGTGGCGCTGGCGGTCTCGCTGGACGTGACGAACGCCTTCAACACCATCCCGTGGGCCAGGATCGTGGAGGCCCTGCGACGCTTCGACGTGCCGGCGTATCTCGTCGGGGTCATCCGGTCGTACCTGAGCGACCGCTGGATAGCGTACGCCGGCAAAAACGGCGGCGAAGTAAGAAGACGCGTGGAGCGCGGAGTCCCGCAGGGCTCGGTGCTGGGACCCATCCTGTGGATCACGGCCTACGACGCGGTCCTCCGATGCGCCATGCCCCGTTGCACGGGCACGGTGTGCTACGCCGACGACACCTTGGTGCTGGCCGGGGGACGGTTCTGGCACGAGACCGCCAACCTCGCGCGGAACGCTGTGGCGTGCGCGGTGCGCGCGATCCGGGGGCTCGGCTTGAGCGTATCGCCGGCCAAGTCGGAGGCCTTGGGGTTCTTCGACCGTCGCCGCAGAGGACCCCCTCCGGCCGGACTGACCGTGACCATCGACGGGGAAGAGGTGCCGGTGAGAGAGCGGATGAAATACCTCGGTCTCACCATAGACAGCCAGTGGACCTTCGAGCCGCATTTCGAGCAGCTGGTGCCGAAGGTGACAGCCGCCGCGAACGCGCTGTGCGGCCTGCTCCCGAACATCGGCGGAGCGGGACTGGCGGTTCGCCGACTCTACGAGGGAGTGATCCGTTCCCGAGTCCTCTACGGGGCTCCCGTGTGGGCCGAAGACCTGGCGCGTAGTCGCCGCAGCCTGATCCTGGTGAGGCGATTGCACAGGACGACCGCCATCCGTACAGCGAGGGCATACCGGACAGTATCGCACGCGACCGCGACGGTGCTGGCCGCATCCCCACCGTTCGAACTGCGAGCCCTGGAGTTACAACGGGTGTACCAACGCCTGAGGGCTTCGCCGACGACGCCGCCGCCGCCGCCGTCCGACAACAACAACGACGACGACAGGACGGCCCTGAGCATCCGGCAGGAGGCCAGACTGGAAATCTGGGATCGATGGCGCTCCCAGCTGATCGAGGAGGACGCCGCGCGACCACACCGCGCCGTTCGCGCCGTGCTTCCCAACTGGGAAGACTGGAGAGATCGAGAAGGGGTCCCGCTGACCTTTCGCATGACGCAGATACTCACCGGCCACGGAGTGTTCGGCGAGTACCTGCTGAAGATCGGGCGGGAGGTGACGTCCATCTGTCACCACTGCGAGGAAGAGGAGGACACGGCGCAGCACACTCTGGAGTCGTGTCCAGCGTGGGCGGAAGCACGGCGCGTCCTACGCATCGAGATCGGGGACAGACTAACCCCCGAGGCCGTCGTGGAAGCCACGATGAAGGGCCCCCAAGAGTACAACGCAGTTCGCACTTTCTGCGAGCGAGTGATGCTCGCGAAGGAGCGGGCGGAACGAGAGAGAGAGAGAGCTCGCGATCCGGCCAGATCGTCGTCGTCGTCGCGACGCAGAAGAGACACCGCGCGCCGCAGGGTTCGCGGCGCTGCCGCCGCCGCCGCCACCCCAAGAGCGTCGGACCAAGATCGAGGCGCTAGGGGGAGTGGTCCCCCCTAGCGACCAAACCAACAAGTGACGCCTCCCCTATCCACCACCATGGGGAGAAGACGTGAGAGGAGTGCCCTGGTAGTAATTCGAAAATAAGACCCCGGGTACCCCTCGCAAACGTTAAGCCGGCCACCGTGGAGTTTTAGTCGGTAAGAGTCCGACACTACTCTGCTGTTGCGTGCAACAGCGAGTGTCCATGAGGATTTCTCCACGAAAAAAAAAAAAAAAAAAAAAAAAAAAAAAAGGTTGGGGTTAGGTTGGGGTTAGGTTGGGGTTAGGTTGGGGTTAGGTTGGGGTTAGGTTGGGGTTAGGTTGGGGTTAGGTTGGGGTTAGGTTGGGGTTAGGTTGGGGTTAGGTTGGGGTTAGGTTGGGGTTAGGTTAGGTTGGGGTTAGGTTGGGGTTAGGTTGGGGTTAGGTTGGGGTTAGGTTAGGTTGGGGTTAGGTTGGGGTTAGGTTGGGTTAGGTTGGGGTTAGGTTGGGGTTAGGTTGGGGTTAGGTTGGGGTTAGGTTGGGGTTAGGTTGGGGTTAGGTTGGGGTTAGGTTGGGGTTAGGTTGGGGAGCACGAGGCGGGTATGGGTTCCCAGGGGGTAGCACCACTCCCTGGGAAACCCCGATGGATCTGATATTCCCCTATAGCCGGGTGGCGGCTGATCGGTGCCTCTGGCACCCGTCAGTTTGCCGATCCGGTGCGGAGAATTTCGGAGAAGTTGGTGGGCCCATGTCTGCCAAGACCACTCACCTCACCTTCCCGTGGGGCTCCCCGTCACCCTGCACCGGCTTTGACCGGGACAGGGTGCGAAAGAGTGAGTGGCACCAGGATCGATGCTTCGTTGACGACCAAGGCAAAACTAAAATAAAATAAATATGGATATTTCCGAAAATGTAAGTCACGTTTACGGTGCAGGGGAGGGATACCCCAGTACCGGCGCTGTCGTGGGTAGTAAAGTGGGCCCACCTGCGTCGTCATCTTGCGACCACGGCCTTTCGGGGGTGGAACGCCAGGCCCCCGAATGCGTTTCTGCGCCTGGCGAAGACGCTAGAGCGGACCAAAGGACAACAGAGGTCCCGGAAGTAGCCCCAAGAAGAGTGACGAGGGGCTCGTTGAAGGCCGCGGAGAACGTGTTCCTTTCTCCGCCTATGGTGATTGCCGACACACCGTCGATCCCAACCGCAGGTGTGTTTCGCATGCGAGTGCGATCCGACGACGAAGAGTCGGTCGCCTCGTCGCTGGCCTCGTCGGTTTCGAGAGGCAAGAAGCGGCGAATCGTGTCGACGGTCGCGAGCGCGTCGGAGGAGCTCGCGATCGACGTGAGGACTTGCAGTCCGGCGGACGCTCACGTCGAGTTTACGAGGCAAGCGGCACGAATCATATACGTGTCGTCGTCATCGTCAAACATGAAGGGGACGCATATAAAGATCCTCAGGGACGCGTCCAAGGTAATGCAGGAGCTGTGGACGACGAAGATCGCGGAAATGGAAGCGCGGCTGTTCGCGCTCGAGAAAGAGAACGCAGCCCTTCGCGAAGGGACGTCCAGAATGGCAGTTTGCGCCAACGTGTGCGCGCAGTGCGGCGGCCCGGCTTCCGAGCCCGGCCGTCCTCCGCGAGAGCGCAACAACGACGGTGCGACCGAAGATGACCTGGAAAGGAGGTTTCGGCAGCTAGAAGCCTCCCTGAAGAGAATCGAGGAGCGTCTCGGGGAACGACAACCGTGCGTCCCAGAGCCCCGACCCGTCCCGGAACCCCGACGCGTCGCGGATCCCCCCGCCACTCGCCGCGCCACCCCGACAACTGCGCCCCCGAGGGAGCAGGCGGATGGCGAATGGCGAGTGGTCGAAAGGAGGAGGAACAGGAGAAGAACGGCCGCCGCCGCCGCGGTCGGCAAAGAAGTATCGACAACATCAAGAAGAGGGGCGAACGCGGCCCCACCGCCGTCGACGAGGAGTACAGGCGCGCCAAAACCGAGCGTCGCCGCCACCGCCACGAGGAAGGGGCCGATACCGGCACCGAGGACAATGCCGCCGCCCCCCCGGTCACCGCAGACATCCGCGGTGACCGTAACGTTGAAAGAAGGATCCAGCATGTCGTACGCCGACGTGCTGGCAACGGCCCGAAGGACGATCCCGCTCGCGGAGATCGGCGTGGGGAAACTCGGAATGAAAAAGAGTATGACGGGCGGCATTATAATCGAAGTGCCCGGGGACAAGGACAGAGAAAAAGCGGAGCGACTAGCGACGCGTCTGTCCGAGGTGCTAGGCCCGGCCACGGCAAAGGTCGCAGCCCCGACGAAGACCGCGGAGCTGAGAGTATCCGGGCTAGATATCTCGGTTACCAAAGAGGAGTTGCGGCAAGCATTGGCCGCAGCGGCGGGTTGCAGAGCCGCCGATATACGAACGGGAGACATCGGCATCGCCAGAGACGGCCTCGCAATGGCCTGGATCAAGTGCCCGGAGGTCGCAGCCTGGAAGTTGGCGCAGGCAAGAAGAGTGCCTATGGGGTGGTCGAAGGCAAAGATCAGGGCCATCCCAAAGAAACCCCTGCAGTGCTACAAATGCCTGCAGTACGGTCACGTGCGAGCCACCTGCACGTCCACCGTGAACCGAGAGCACCTGTGCTTCAGGTGCGGCGGAGCCGGACACCGCGCCAAAGGCTGTCCCGCCTCCGCACCCAAGTGCCTCCTGTGCGAGTCGCTCGGGGTGCCCGCCAACCACAAGATGGGCGGAGACGCGTGTAAGCCGCCGGCAGTCAAGAAGAAGCGACGCGTCCGCCGGCAACAGCAGCAGCAGCAGCAGCAGCAGCAGCAGCAAGAGCAGCAGCAGAAGCAGCCGGTAGCAGCAGCAGCGGAAAAAACACCAACACCACCACCGCCGCCGCCGCCGCCAACAGGAAGCACCGCCGACGAAGCAACAGCAGCAGCAACAGCAGCGGTAGATAGCCGGGAGGAGGCTATGGATTTGAACGACTAAGTTCAAGCGCCTCCTCCAGTGCAACCTAGCGAGATCGAGGCGAGCGCAAGACCTGCTCTGCCAGACGATCCGCGAGAGAGAGGTCGCCCTCGCGGTGGTGGCCGAGCCGAATCGGATCCCCGAAGCTTCCAACTGGGTCGGGGCAACGGACGGATCGACGGCGATCGCGTGGACGGTGGCGTTGGGCCCCCCCGGCGTCCCGCTCGACCGCGGCAACGGCTACGTCGCCGTGGAATGGTGCGGAATAGCGGTGGTGGGTGTCTACGTATCACCCAACATCGGACTGGACGCGTTCGAGGACTTCCTGGACCGCGTCGGCGAGTGCGTGCGAGGATGCCATCCCCGGCGGGTTCTCGTGCTCGGGGACTTTAACGCGCACTCGACCCAATGGGGAAACGCCGGGACGAACACCCGAGGTAGACGGCTGTCCGACTGGGCCGCGAGTATGGGGCTCCTACTCGCGAACAGGGGCTCGGCGAGCACCTGCGTGGCGTGGAGAGGATCCTCCGTGGTCGACATCACGTGGTCCACGCCGGGGTTGTACCCGAAGATCCGAGACTGGAGAGTGGCCGAGGGCGTAGAGACCCTGTCCGACCACCTCTACATCTTTATGGAGCTTGCCCTCGAGGAGAAGGAGGACAAGGACGACGCCGGACAAAGAAGAGGCGCGAACAGCCGCTCCCGCCAGCCGCCACCGCCGCCGAGATGGCGACTGAAGGAACGGGACAAAGAGATGCTACGGGCGGGGGCCATAGTCGCCGCCTGGAGCTGGGACGCCCGACGAACAACCGAGTTGGGAAGCGTGGACGAGGAGGCGGAAAGCCTCCGAAGATACATGAGCGCGGCGTGCGACGCCTCGATGCCGCGCTCCGTTCCGCCGCGCGGTTGCCGCCGCGGCGTGTACTGGTGGACGCCGGAGATCGCCGAGATGCGAGCCAACTGCATCCGGGCACGAAGAGGATTTCTGAGGGCCCGCCGTCGCAGGCTGACGCGCGACGAAGAGGAGATCTCTCGCCGCTACGAGGCCTACAGGGAAGCGAGACGCACCCTCCAGCGTGCGATCAAGACGGCGAAAGCTCGGTGCTGGACGGAGCTCGTGGAGGCGGTCGAATCCGACCCGTGGGGACGGCCCTACAAGGTCGTGACGCAAAAACTGCGACCCTTGGCCCCCCCGCTGACCGCGACCATGGATCCGGAGTTGCTCGAAGAAGTCGTCGGGACTCTGTTCCCGCGACAGGAGAACGACGCGAGGCGATCGGTGCCACCACCACCACCACCACCACCATCACCACCATCATCATCCTCCTCCTCCTCCCCCCGCAGCCCGGAGTGGAGCGAGGAGCTGGGGGTCACCGACGCGGAGCTCCTCGATGCAACGAAGAGGATGGCGTCCCGCGACGTAGCTCCGGGTCCGGACGGAATACCGGGCCGAGCGTGGGCGGAGACCATCGACATCATGGCTCCGCGCCTGCGACACTTGTTCACCAGGTGCCTGAAGGAGGGCGTCTACCCCCGTGCGTGGCGTACCGCGAGACTCGTCCTGCTGCGGAAAGAGGGTCGTCCGCCGAACTCGCCGTCCGCCTACAGACCGATATGCCTGCTGGACGAGGCGGGCAAACTACTGGAGAGGGTGATCGCCGCCCGTCTGGAGGCGCACTTCGCCGAGAGGGTGCCCGGCTGGCACGACAGCCAGTACGGATTCCGTCGGGGTCGCTCGACGGTGGACGCGGTGACTCGAGTACGAACCATGGCGGAAGACATGGTATCGCGCAGAGGCGTGGCGCTGGCGGTCTCGCTGGACGTGACGAACGCCTTCAACACCATCCCGTGGGCCAAGATCGTGGAGGCCCTGCGACGCTTCGACGTGCCGGCGTATCTCGTCGGGGTCATCCGGTCGTACCTGAGCGACCGCTGGATAGCGTACGCCGGCAAAAACGGCGGCGAAGTAAGAAGACGCGTGGAGCGCGGAGTCCCGCAGGGCTCGGTGCTGGGACCCATCCTGTGGATCACGGCCTACGACGCGGTCCTCCGATGCGCCATGCCCCGTTGCACGGGCACGGTGTGCTACGCCGACGACACCTTGGTGCTGGCCGGGGGACGATTCTGGCACGAGACCGCCAACCTCGCGCAGAACGCCGTGGCGTGCGCGGTGCGCGCGATCCGTGGGCTCGGCTTGAGCGTATCGCCGGCCAAGTCGGAGGCCTTGGGGTTCTTCGACCGTCGCCGCAGAGGACCCCCTCCGGCCGGACTGACCGTGACCATCGACGGGGAAGAGGTGCCGGTGAGAGAGCGGATGAAATACCTCGGTCTCACCATAGACAGCCAGTGGACCTTCGAGCCGCATTTCGAGCAGCTGGTGCCGAAGGTGACAGCCGCCGCGAACGCGCTGTGCGGCCTGCTCCCGAACATCGGCGGAGCGGGACTGGCGGTTCGCCGACTCTACGAGGGAGTGATCCGTTCCCGAGTCCTCTACGGGGCTCCCGTGTGGGCCGAAGACCTGGCGCGTAGTCGCCGCAGCCTGATCCTGGTGAGGCGGTTGCACAGGACGACCGCCATCCGTACAGCGAGGGCATACCGGACAGTATCGCACGCGACCGCGACGGTGCTGGCCGCATCCCCACCGTTCGAACTGCGAGCCCTGGAGTTACAACGGGTGTACCAACGCCTGAGGGCTTCGCCGACGACGCCGCCGCCGCCGCCGCCGTCCGACAACAACAACGACGACGACAGGACGGCCCTGAGCATCCGGCAGGAGGCCAGACTGGAAATCTGGGATCGATGGCGCTCCCAGCTGATCGAGGAGGACGCCGCGCGACCACACCGCGCCGTTCGTGCCGTGCTTCCCAACTGGGAAGACTGGAGAGATCGAGAAGGGGTCCCGCTGACCTTTCGCATGACGCAGGTGCTCACCGGCCACGGAGTGTTCGGCGAGTACCTGCTGAAGATCGGGCGGGAGGTGACGTCCATCTGTCACCACTGCGAGGAAGAGGAGGACACGGCGCAGCACACTCTGGAGTCGTGTCCAGCGTGGGAGGAAGCACGGCGCGTCCTACGCATCGAGATCGGGGACAGACTAACCCCCGAGGCCGTCGTGGAAGCCACGATGAAGGGCCCCCAAGAGTACAACGCAGTTCGCACTTTCTGCGAGCGAGTGATGCTCGCGAAGGAGCGGGCGGAGCGAGAGAGAGAGAGAGCTCGCGATCCGGCCAGATCGTCGTCGTCGTCGTCGCGACGCAGAAGAGACACCGCGCGCCGCAGGGTTCGCGGCGCTGCCGCCGCCGCCGCCACCCCAAGAGCGTCGGACCAAGATCGAGGCGCTAGGGGGAGTGGTCCCCCCTAGCGACCAAACCAACAAGTGACGCCTCCCCTATCCACCACCATGGGGAGAAGACGTGAGAGGAGTGCCCTGGTAGTAATTCGAAAATAAGACCCCGGGTACCCCTCGCAAACGTTAAGCCGGCCACCGTGGAGTTTTAGTCGGTAAGAGTCCGACACTACTCTGCTGTTGCGTGCAACAGCGAGTGTCCATGAGGATTTCTCCACGAAAAAAAAAAAAAAAAAAAAAAAAAGGTTGGGGTTAGGTTGGGGTTAGGTTGGGGTTAGGTTGGGGTTAGGTTGGGGTTAGGTTGGGGTTAGGTTGGGGTTAGGTTGGGGTTAGGTTGGGGTTAGGTTGGGGTTAGGTTGGGGTTAGGTTGGGGTTAGGTTGGGGTTAGGTTGGGGTTAGGTTGGGGTTAGGTTGGGGTTAGGTTGGGGGGCACGAGGCGGGTATGGGTTCCCAGGGGGTAGCACCACTCCCTGGGAAACCCCGATGGATCTGATATTCCCATATAGCCGGGTGGCGGCTGATCGGTGCCTCTGGCACCCGTCAGTTTGCCGATCCGGTGCGGAGAATTTCGGAGAAGTTGGTGGGCCCATGTCTGCCAAGACCACTCACCTCACCTTCCCGTGGGGCTCCCCGTCACCCTGCACCGGCTTTGACCGGGACAGGGTGCGAAAGAGTGAGTGGCACCAGGATCGATGCTTCGTTGACGACCAAGGCAAAACTAAAATAAAATAAATATGGATATTTCCGAAAATGTAAGTAACGTTTACGGTGCAGGGGAGGGATACCCCAGTACCGGCGCTGTCGTGGGTAGTAAAGTGGGCCCACCTGCGTCGTCATCTTGCGACCACGGCCTTTCGGGGGTGGAACGCCAGGCCCCCGAATGCGTTTCTGCGCCTGGCGAAGACGCTAGAGCGGACCAAAGGACAACAGAGGTCCCGGAAGTAGCCCCAAGAAGAGTGACGAGGGGCTCGTTGAAGGCCGCGGAGAACGTGTTCCTTTCTCCGCCTATGGTGATTGCCGACACACCGTCGATCCCAACCGCAGGTGTGTTTCGCATGCGAGTGCGATCCGACGACGAAGAGTCGGTCGCCTCGTCGCTGGCCTCGTCGGTTTCGAGAGGCAAGAAGCGGCGAATCGTGTCGACGGTCGCGAGCGCGTCGGAGGAGCTCGCGATCGACGTGAGGACTTGCAGTCCGGCGGACGCTCACGTCGAGTTTACGAGGCAAGCGGCACGAATCATATACGTGTCGTCGTCATCGTCAAACATGAAGGGGACGCATATAAAGATCCTCAGGGACGCGTCCAAGGTAATGCAGGAGCTGTGGACGACGAAGATCGCGGAAATGGAAGCGCGGCTGTTCGCGCTCGAGAAAGAGAACGCAGCCCTTCGCGAAGGGACGTCCAGAATGGCAGTTTGCGCCAACGTGTGCGCGCAGTGCGGCGGCCCGGCTTCCGAGCCCGGCCGTCCTCCGCGAGAGCGCAACAACGACGGTGCGACCGAAGATGACCTGGAAAGGAGGTTTCGGCAGCTAGAAGCCTCCCTGAAGAGAATCGAGGAGCGTCTCGGGGAACGACAACCGTGCGTCCCAGAGCCCCGACCCGTCCCGGAACCCCGACGCGTCGCGGATCCCCCCGCCACTCGCCGCGCCACCCCGACAACTGCGCCCCCGAGGGAGCAGGCGGATGGCGAATGGCGAGTGGTCGAAAGGAGGAGGAACAGGAGAAGAACGGCCGCCGCCGCCGCGGTCGGCAAAGAAGTATCGACAACATCAAGAAGAGGGGCGAACGCGGCCCCACCGCCGTCGACGAGGAGTACAGGCGCGCCAAAACCGAGCGTCGCCGCCACCGCCACGAGGAAGGGGCCGATACCGGCACCGAGGACAATGCCGCCGCCCCCCCGGTCACCGCAGACATCCGCGGTGACCGTAACGTTGAAAGAAGGATCCAGCATGTCGTACGCCGACGTGCTGGCAACGGCCCGAAGGACGATCCCGCTCGCGGAGATCGGCGTGGGGAAACTCGGAATGAAAAAGAGTATGACGGGCGGCATTATAATCGAAGTGCCCGGGGACAAGGACAGAGAAAAAGCGGAGCGGCTAGCGACGCGTCTGTCCGAGGTGCTAGGCCCGGCCACGGCAAAGGTCGCAGCCCCGACGAAGACCGCGGAGCTGAGAGTATCCGGGCTAGATATCTCGGTTACCAAAGAGGAGTTGCGGCAAGCATTGGCCGCAGCGGCGGGTTGCAGAGCCGCCGATATACGAACGGGAGACATCGGCATCGCCAGAGACGGCCTCGCAATGGCCTGGATCAAGTGCCCGGAGGTCGCAGCCTGGAAGTTGGCGCAGGCAAGAAGAGTGCCTATGGGGTGGTCGAAGGCAAAGATCAGGGCCATCCCGAAGAAACCCCTGCAGTGCTACAAATGCCTGCAGTACGGTCACGTGCGAGCCACCTGCACGTCCACCGTGAACCGAGAGCACCTGTGCTTCAGGTGCGGCGGAGCCGGACACCGCGCCAAAGGCTGTCCCGCCTCCGCACCCAAGTGCCTCCTGTGCGAGTCGCTCGGGGTGCCCGCCAACCACAAGATGGGCGGAGACGCGTGTAAGCCGCCGGCAGTCAAGAAGAAGCGACGCGTCCGCCGGCAACAGCAGCAGCAGCAGCAGCAGCAGCAGCAGCAAGAGCAGCAGCAGAAGCAGCCGGTAGCAGCAGCAGCGGAAAAAACACCAACACCACCACCGCCGCCGCCGCCGCCAACAGGAAGCACCGCCGACGAAGCAACAGCAGCAGCAACAGCAGCGGTAGATAGCCGGGAGGAGGCTATGGATTTGAACGACTAAGTTCAAGCGCCTCCTCCAGTGCAACCTAGCGAGATCGAGGCGAGCGCAAGACCTGCTCTGCCAGACGATCCGCGAGAGAGAGGTCGCCCTCGCGGTGGTGGCCGAGCCGAATCGGATCCCCGAAGCTTCCAACTGGGTCGGGGCAACGGACGGATCGACGGCGATCGCGTGGACGGTGGCGTTGGGCCCCCCCGGCGTCCCGCTCGACCGCGGCAACGGCTACGTCGCCGTGGAATGGTGCGGAATAGCGGTGGTGGGTGTCTACGTATCACCCAACATCGGACTGGACGCGTTCGAGGACTTCCTGGACCGCGTCGGCGAGTGCGTGCGAGGATGCCATCCCCGGCGGGTTCTCGTGCTCGGGGACTTTAACGCGCACTCGACCCAATGGGGAAACGCCGGGACGAACACCCGCGGTAGACGGCTGTCCGACTGGGCCGCGAGTATGGGGCTCCTACTCGCGAACAGGGGCTCGGCGAGCACCTGCGTGGCGTGGAGAGGATCCTCCGTGGTCGACATCACGTGGTCCACGCCGGGGTTGTACCCGAAGATCCGAGACTGGAGAGTGGCCGAGGGCGTAGAGACCCTGTCCGACCACCTCTACATCTTTATGGAGCTTGCCCTCGAGGAGAAGGAGGACAAGGACGACGCCGGACAAAGAAGAGGCGCGAACAGCCGCTCCCGCCAGCCGCCACCGCCGCCGAGATGGCGACTGAAGGAACGGGACAAAGAGATGCTACGGGCGGGGGCTATAGTCGCCGCCTGGAGCTGGGACGCCCGACGAACAACCAAGTTGGGAAGCGTGGACGAGGAGGCGGAAAGCCTCCGAAGATACATGAGCGCGGCGTGCGACGCCTCGATGCCGCGCTCCGTTCCACCGCGCGGTTGCCGCCGCGGCGTGTACTGGTGGACGCCGGAGATCGCCGAGATGCGAGCCAACTGCATCCGGGCACGAAGAGGATTTCTGAGGGCCCGCCGTCGCAGGCTGACGCGCGACGAAGAGGAGATCTCTCGCCGCTACGAGGCCTACAGGGAAGCGAGACGCACCCTCCAGCGTGCGATCAAGACGGCGAAAGCTCGGTGCTGGACGGAGCTCGTGGAGGCGGTCGAATCCGACCCGTGGGGACGGCCCTACAAGGTCGTGACGCAAAAACTGCGACCTTCGGCCCCCCCGCTGACCGCGACCATGGATCCGGAGTTGCTCGAAGAAGTCGTCGGGACTCTGTTCCCGCGACAGGAGAACGACGCGAGGCGATCGGTGCCACCACCACCACCATCACCACCATCATCACCCTCCTCCTCCTCCCCCCGCAGCCCGGAGTGGAGCGAGGAGCTGGGGGTCACCGACGCGGAGCTCCTCGAGGCTACGAAGAGGATGGCGTCCCGCGACGTAGCTCCGGGTCCGGACGGAATACCGGGCCGAGCGTGGGCGGAGACCATCGACATCATGGCTCCGCGCCTGCGACACTTGTTCACCAGGTGCCTGAAGGAGGGCGTCTACCCCCGTGCGTGGCGTACCGCGAGACTCGTCCTGCTGCGGAAAGAGGGTCGTCCGCCGAACTCGCCGTCCGCCTACAGACCGATATGCCTGCTGGACGAGGTGGGCAAGCTACTGGAGAGGGTGATCGCCGCCCGTCTGGAGGCGCACTTCGCCGAGAGGGTGCCCGGCTGGCACGACAGCCAGTACGGATTCCGTCGGGGACGCTCGACGGTGGACGCCGTGACTCGAGTACGAACCATGGCGGAAGACATGGTATCGCGCAGAGGCGTGGCGCTGGCGGTCTCGCTTGACGTGACGAACGCCTTCAACACCATCCCGTGGGCCAGGATCGTGGAGGCCCTGCGACGCTTCGACGTGCCGGCGTATCTCGTCGGGGTCATCCGGTCGTACCTGAGCGACCGCTGGATAGCGTACGCCGGCAAAAACGGCGGCGAAGTAAGAAGACGCGTGGAGCGCGGAGTCCCGCAGGGCTCGGTGCTGGGACCCATCCTGTGGATCACGGCCTACGACGCGGTCCTCCGATGCGCCATGCCCCGTTGCACGGGCACGGTGTGCTACGCCGACGACACCTTGGTGCTGGCCGGGGGACGGTTCTGGCACGAGACCGCCAACCTCGCGCAGAACGCTGTGGCGTGCGCGGTGCGCGCGATCCGGGGGCTCGGCTTGAGCGTATCGCCGGCGAAGTCGGAGGCCCTGGGGTTCTTCGACAGTCGCCGCAGAGGACCCCCTCCGGCCGGACTGACCGTGACCATCGACGGGGAAGAGGTGCCGGTGAGAGAGCGGATGAAATACCTCGGTCTCACCATAGACAGCCAGTGGACCTTCGAGCCGCATTTCGAGCAGCTGGTGCCGAAGGTGACAGCCGCCGCGAACGCGCTGTGCGGCCTGCTCCCGAACATCGGCGGAGCGGGACTGGCGGTTCGCCGACTCTACGAGGGAGTGATCCGTTCCCGAGTCCTCTACGGGGCTCCCGTGTGGGCCGAAGACCTGGCGCGTAGTCGCCGCAGCCTGATCCTGGTGAGGCGATTGCACAGGACGACCGCCATCCGTACAGCGAGGGCATACCGGACAGTATCGCACGCGACCGCGACGGTGCTGGCCGCATCCCCACCGTTCGAACTGCGAGCCCTGGAGTTACGACGGGTGTACCAACGCCTGAGGGCTTCGCCGACGACGACGCCGCCGCCGCCGCCGTCCGACAACAACAACGACGACGACAGGACGGCCCTGAGCATCCGGCAGGAGGCCAGACTGGAAATCTGGGATCGATGGCGCTCCCAGCTGATCGAGGAGGACGCCGCGCGACCACACCGCGCCGTTCGTGCCGTGCTTCCCAACTGGGAAGACTGGAGAGATCGAGAAGGGGTCCCGCTGACCTTTCGCATGACGCAGGTGCTCACCGGCCACGGAGTGTTCGGCGAGTACCTGCTGAAGATCGGGCGGGAGGTGACGTCCATCTGTCACCACTGCGAGGAAGAGGAGGACACGGCGCAGCACACTCTGGAGTCGTGTCCAGCGTGGGCGGAAGCACGGCGCGTCCTACGCATCGAGATCGGGGACCGATTAAGCCCCGAGGCCGTCGTGGAAGCCACGATGAAGGGCCCCCAAGAGTACAACGCAGTTCGCACTTTCTGCGAGCGAGTGATGCTCGCGAAGGAGCGGGCGGAGCGAGAGAGAGAGAGAGCTCGCGATCCGGCCAGATCGTCGTCGTCGTCGCGACGCAGAAGAGACACCGCGCGCCGCAGGGTCCGCGGCGCTGCCGCCGCCGCCGCCACCCCAAGAGCGTCGGACCAAGATCGAGGCGCTAGGGGGAGTGGTCCCCCCTAGCGACCAAACCAACAAGTGACGCCTCCCCTATCCACCACCATGGGGAGAAGACGTGAGAGGAGTGCCCTGGTAGTAATTCGAAAATAAGACCCCGGGTACCCCTCGCAAACGTTAAGCCGGCCACCGTGGAGTTTTAGTCGGTAAGAGTCCGACACTACTCTGCTGTTGCGTGCAACAGCGAGTGTCCATGAGGATTTCTCCACGAAAAAAAAAAAAAAAAAAAAAAAAAAAAAAAGGTTGGGGTTAGGTTAGGTTGGGGTTAGGTTGGGGTTAGGTTGGGGTTAGGTTGGGGTTAGGTTGGGGTTAGGTTGGGGTTAGGTTGGGGTTAGGTTAGGTTGGGGTTAGGTTGGGGTTAGGTTGGGGTTAGGTTGGGGTTAGGTTGGGGTTAGGTTGGGGTTAGGTTGGGGTTAGGTTGGGGTTAGGTTGGGGAGCACGAGGCGGGTATGGGTTCCCAGGGGGTAGCACCACTCCCTGGGAAACCCCGATGGATCTGATATTCCCCTATAGCCGGGTGGCGGCTGATCGGTGCCTCTGGCACCCGTCAGTTTGCCGATCCGGTGCGGAGAATTTCGGAGAAGTTGGTGGGCCCATGTCTGCCAAGACCACTCACCTCACCTTCCCGTGGGGCTCCCCGTCACCCTGCACCGGCTTTGACCGGGACAGGGTGCGAAAGAGTGAGTGGCACCAGGATCGATGCTTCGTTGACGACCAAGGCAAAAACTAAAATAAAATAAATATGGATATTTCCGAAAATGTAAGTCACGTTTACGGTGCAGGGGAGGGATACCCCAGTACCGGCGCTGTCGTGGGTAGTAAAGTGGGCCCACCTGCGTCGTCATCTTGCGACCATGGCCTTTCGGGGGTGGAACGCCAGGCCCCCGAATGCGTTTCTGCGCCTGGCGAAGACGCTAGAGCGGACCAAAGGACAACAGAGGTCCCGGAAGTAGCCCCAAGAAGAGTGACGAGGGGCTCGTTGAAGGCCGCGGAGAACGTGTTCCTTTCTCCGCCTATGGTGATTGCCGACACACCGTCGATCCCAACCGCAGGTGTGTTTCGCATGCGAGTGCGATCCGACGACGAAGAGTCGGTCGCCTCGTCGCTGGCCTCGTCGGTTTCGAGAGGCAAGAAGCGGCGAATCGTGTCGACGGTCGCGAGCGCGTCGGAGGAGCTCGCGATCGACGTGAGGACTTGCAGTCCGGCGGACGCTCACGTCGAGTTTACGAGGCAAGCGGCACGAATCATATACGTGTCGTCGTCATCGTCAAACATGAAGGGGACGCATATAAAGATCCTCAGGGACGCGTCCAAGGTAATGCAGGAGCTGTGGACGACGAAGATCGCGGAAATGGAAGCGCGGCTGTTCGCGCTCGAGAAAGAGAACGCAGCCCTTCGCGAAGGGACGTCCAGAATGGCAGTTTGCGCCAACGTGTGCGCGCAGTGCGGCGGCCCGGCTTCCGAGCCCGGCCGTCCTCCGCGAGAGCGCAACAACGACGGTGCGACCGAAGATGACCTGGAAAGGAGGTTTCGGCAGCTCGAAGCCTCCCTGAAGAGAATCGAGGAGCGTCTAGGGGAACGACAACCGCGCGTCCCAGAGCCCCGACCCGTCCCGGAACCCCGACGCGTCGCGGATCCCCCCGCCACTCGCCGCGCCACCCCGACAACTGCGACCCCGAGGGAGCAGGCGGGTGGCGAATGGCGAGTGGTCGAAAGGAGGAGGAACAGGAGAAGAACGGCCGCCGCCGCCGCGGTCGGCGAAGAAGCATCGACAACAACAAGAAGAGGGGCGAACGCGGCCCCACTGCCGTCGACGAGGAGTACAGGCGCGCCAAAACCGAGCGTCGCCGCCACCGCCACGAGGAAGGGGCCGATACCGGCACCGAGGACAATGCCGCCGCCCCCTCGGTCACCGCAGACATCCGCGGTGACCGTAACGTTGAAAGAAGGATCCAGCATGTCGTACGCCGACGTGCTGGCAACGGCCCGAAGGACGATCCCGCTCGCGGAGATCGGCGTGGGGAAACTCGGAATGAAAAAGAGTATGACGGGCGGCATTATAATCGAAGTGCCCGGGGACAAGGACAGAGAAAAAGCGGAGCGGCTAGCGACGCGTCTGTCCGAGGTGCTAGGCCCGGCCACGGCAAAGGTCGCAGCCCCGACGAAGACCGCGGAGCTGAGAGTATCCGGGCTAGATATCTCGGTTACCAAAGAGGAGTTGCGGCAAGCATTGGCCGCAGCGGCGGGTTGCAGAGCCGCCGATATACGAACGGGAGACATCGGCATCGCCAGAGACGGCCTCGCAATGGCCTGGATCAAGTGCCCGGAGGTCGCAGCCTGGAAGTTGGCGCAGGCAAGAAGAGTGCCTATGGGGTGGTCGAAGGCAAAGATCAGGGCCATCCCGAAGAAACCCCTGCAGTGCTACAAATGCCTGCAGTACGGTCACGTGCGAGCCACCTGCACGTCCACCGTGAACCGAGAGCACCTGTGCTTCAGGTGCGGCGGAGCCGGACACCGCGCCAAAGGCTGTCCCGCCTCCGCACCCAAGTGCCTCCTGTGCGAGTCGCTCGGGGTGCCCGCCAACCACAAGATGGGCGGAGACGCGTGTAAGCCGCCGGCAGTCAAGAAGAAGCGACGCGTCCGCCGGCAACAGCAGCAGCAACAGCAGCAGCAGCAAGAGCAGCAGCAGAAGCAGCCGGTAGCAGCAGCAGCGGAAAAAACACCAACACCACCACCGCCGCCGCCGCCGCCAACAGGAAGCACCGCCGACGAAGCAACAGCAGCAGCAGCAGCAGCGGTAGATAGCCGGGAGGAGGCTATGGATTTGAACGACTAAGTTCAAGCGCCTCCTCCAGTGCAACCTAGCGAGATCGAGGCGAGCGCAAGACCTGCTCTGCCAGACGATCCGCGAGAGAGAGGTCGCCCTCGCGGTGGTGGCCGAGCCGAATCGGATCCCCGAGGCTTCCAACTGGGTCGGGGCAACGGACGGATCGACGGCGATCGCGTGGACGGTGGCGTTGGGCCCCCCCGGCGTCCCGCTCGACCGCGGCAACGGCTACGTCGCCGTGGAATGGTGCGGAATAGCGGTGGTGGGTGTCTACGTATCACCCAACATCGGATTGGACGCGTTCGAGGACTTCCTGGACCGCGTCGGCGAGTGCGTGCGAAGATGCCATCCCCGGCGGGTTCTCGTGCTCGGGGACTTTAACGCGCACTCGACCCAATGGGGAAACGCCAGGACGAACACCCGCGGTAGACGGCTGTCCGACTGGGCCGCGAGTATGGGGCTCCTACTCGCGAACAGGGGCTCGGCGAGCACCTGCGTGGCGTGGAGGGGATCCTCCGTGGTCGACATCACGTGGTCCACGCCGGGATTGTACCCGAAGATCCGAGACTGGAGAGTGGCCGAGGGCGTAGAGACCCTGTCCGACCACCTCTACATCTTTATGGAGCTTGCCCTCGAGGAGAAGGAGGACAAGGACGACGCCGGACAAAGAAGAGGCGCGAACAGCCGCTCCCGCCAGCCGCCACCGCCGCCGAGATGGCGACTGAAGGAACGGGACAAAGAGATGCTACGGGCGGGGGCCATAGTCGCCGCCTGGAGCTGGGACGCCCGACGAACAACCGAGTTGGGAAGCGTGGACGAGGAGGCGGAAAGCCTCCGAAGATACATGAGCGCGGCGTGCGACGCCTCGATGCCGCGCTCCGTTCCACCGCGCGGTTGCCGCCGCGGCGTGTACTGGTGGACGCCGGAGATCGCCGAGATGCGAACCAACTGCATCCGGGCACGAAGAGGATTTCTGAGGGCCCGCCGTCGCAGGCTGACGCGCGACGAAGAGGAGATCTCTCGCCGCTACGAGGCCTACAGGGAAGCGAGACGCACCCTCCAGCGTGCGATCAAGACGGCGAAAGCTCGGTGCTGGACGGAGCTCGTGGAGGCGGTCGAATCCGACCCGTGGGGACGGCCCTACAAGGTCGTGACGCAAAAACTGCGACCTTCGGCCCCCCCGCTGACCGCGACCATGGATCCGGAGTTGCTCGAAGAAGTCGTCGGGACTCTGTTCCCGCGACAGGAGAACGACGCGAGGCGATCGGTGCCACCACCACCACCATCACCACCATCATCGTCCTCCTCCTCCTCCCCCCGCAGCCCGGAGTGGAGCGAGGAGCTGGGGGTCACCGACGCGGAGCTCCTCGATGCAACGAAGAGGATGGCGTCCCGCGACGTAGCTCCGGGTCCGGACGGAATACCGGGCCGAGCGTGGGCGGAGACCATCGACATCATGGCTCCGCGCCTGCGACACTTGTTCACCAGGTGCCTGAAGGAGGGCGTCTACCCCCGTGCGTGGCGTACCGCGAGACTCGTCCTGCTGCGGAAAGAAGGTCGTCCGCCGAACTCGCCGTCCGCCTACAGACCGATATGCCTGCTGGACGAGGTGGGCAAGCTACTGGAGAGGGTGATAGCCGCCCGTCTGGAGGCGCACTTCGCCGAGAGGGTGCCCGGCTGGCACGACAGCCAGTACGGATTCCGTCGGGGACGCTCGACGGTGGACGCGGTGACTCGAGTACGAACCATGGCGGAAGACATGGTATCGCGCAGAGGCGTGGCGCTGGCGGTCTCGCTTGACGTGACGAACGCCTTCAACACCATCCCGTGGGCCAAGATCGTGGAGGCCCTGCGACGCTTCGACGTGCCGGCGTATCTCGTCGGGGTCATCCGGTCGTACCTGAGCGACCGCTGGATAGCGTACGCCGGCAAAAACGGCGGCGAAGTGAGAAGACGCGTGGAGCGCGGAGTCCCGCAGGGCTCGGTGCTGGGACCCATCCTGTGGATCACGGCCTACGACGCGGTCCTCCGATGCGCCATGCCCCGTTGCACGGGCACGGTGTGCTACGCCGACGACACCTTGGTGCTGGCCGGGGGACGGTTCTGGCACGAGACCGCCAACCTCGCGCAGAACGCTGTGGCGTGCGCGGTGCGCGCGATCCGGGGGCTCGGCTTGAGCGTATCGCCGGCCAAGTCGGAGGCCCTGGGGTTCTTCGACAGTCGCCGCAGAGGACCCCCTCCGGCCGGACTGACCGTGACCATCGACGGGGAAGAGGTGCCGGTGAGAGAGCGGATGAAATACCTCGGTCTCACCATAGACAGCCAGTGGACCTTCGAGCCGCATTTCGAGCAGCTGGTGCCGAAGGTGACAGCCGCCGCGAACGCGCTGTGCGGCCTGCTCCCGAACATCGGCGGAGCGGGACTGGCGGTTCGCCGACTCTACGAGGGAGTGATCCGTTCCCGAGTCCTCTACGGGGCTCCCGTGTGGGCCGAAGACCTGGCGCGTAGTCGCCGCAGCCTGATCCTGGTGAGGCGGTTGCACAGGACGACCGCCATCCGTACAGCGAGGGCATACCGGACAGTATCGCACGCGACCGCGACGGTGCTGGCCGCATCCCCACCGTTCGAACTGCGAGCCCTGGAGTTACAACGGGTGTACCAACGCCTGAGGGCTTCGCCGACGACGCCGCCGCCGCCGCCGCCGTCCGACAACAACAACGACGACGACAGGACGGCCCTGAGCATCCGGCAGGAGGCCAGACTGGAAATCTGGGATCGATGGCGCTCCCAGCTGATCGAGGAGGACGCCGCGCGACCACACCGCGCCGTTCGTGCCGTGCTTCCCAACTGGGAAGACTGGAGAGATCGAGAAGGGGTCCCGCTGACCTTTCGCATGACGCAGGTGCTCACCGGCCACGGAGTGTTCGGCGAGTACCTGCTGAAGATCGGGCGGGAGGTGACGTCCATCTGTCACCACTGCGAGGAAGAGGAGGACACGGCGCAGCACACTCTGGAGTCGTGTCCAGCGTGGGAGGAAGCACGGCGCGTCCTACGCATCGAGATCGGGGACAGACTAACCCCCGAGGCCGTCGTGGAAGCCACGATGAAGGGCCCCCAAGAGTACAACGCAGTTCGCACTTTCTGCGAGCGAGTGATGCTCGCGAAGGAGCGGGCGGAGCGAGAGAGAGAGAGAGCTCGCGATCCGGCCAGATCGTCGTCGTCGTCGTCGCGACGCAGAAGAGACACCGCGCGCCGCAGGGTTCGCGGCGCTGCCGCCGCCGCCGCCACCCCAAGAGCGTCGGACCAAGATCGAGGCGCTAGGGGGAGTGGTCCCCCCTAGCGACCAAACCAACAAGTGACGCCTCCCCTATCCACCACCATGGGGAGAAGACGTGAGAGGAGTGCCCTGGTAGTAATTCGAAAATAAGACCCCGGGTACCCCTCGCAAACGTTAAGCCGGCCACCGTGGAGTTTTAGTCGGTAAGAGTCCGACACTACTCTGCTGTTGCGTGCAACAGCGAGTGTCCATGAGGATTTCTCCACGGAAAAAAAAAAAAAAAAAAAAAGGTTGGGGTTAGGTTGGGGTTAGGTTGGGGTTAGGTTGGGGTTAGGTTGGGGTTAGGTTGGGGTTAGGTTGGGGTTAGGTTGGGGTTAGGTTGGGGTTAGGTTGGGGTTAGGTTGGGGTTAGGTTGGGGTTAGGTTGGGGTTAGGTTGGGGTTAGGTTAGGTTGGGGTTAGGTTGGGGTTAGGTTGGGGTTAGGTTGGGGTTAGGTTGGGGTTAGGTTGGGGTTAGGTTGGGGTTAGGTTGGGGTTAGGTTGGGGTTAGGTTGGGGTTAGGTTGGGGTTAGGTTGGGGTTAGGTTAGGTTGGGGTTAGGTTGGGGTTAGGTTGGGGTTAGGTTGGGGTTAGGTTGGGGAGCACGAGGCGGGTATGGGTTCCCAGGGGGTAGGACCACTCCCCGGGAAACCCCGATGGATCTGATATTCCCCTATAGCCGGGTGGCGGCTGATCGGTGCCTCTGGTACCCGTCAGTTTGCCGATCCGGTGCGGAGAATTTCGGAGAAGTTGGTGGGCCCATGTCCGCCAAGACCACTCACCTCACCTTCCCGTGGGGCTCCCCGTCACCCTGCACCGGCTTTGACCGGGACAGGGTGCGAAAGAGTGAGTGGCACCAGGATCGATGCCTCGTTGACGACCAAGGCAAAACTAAAATAAAATAAATATGGATATTTCCGAAAATGTAAGTCACGTTTACGGTGCAGGGGAGGGATACCCCAGTACCGGCGCTGTCGTGGGTAGTAAAGTGGGCCCACCTGCGTCGTCATCTTGCGACCACGGCCTTTCGGGGGTGGAACGCCAGGCCCCCGAATGCGTTTCTGCGCCTGGCGAAGACGCTAGAGCGGACCAAAGGACAACAGAGGTCCCGGAAGTAGCCCCAAGAAGAGTGACCAGGGGCTCGTTGAAGGCCGCGGAGAACGTGTTCCTTTCTCCGCCTATGGTGATTGCCGACACACCGTCGATCCCAACCGCAGGTGTGTTTCGCATGCGAGTGCGATCCGACGACGAAGAGTCGGTCGCCTCGTCGCTGGCCTCGTCGGTTTCGAGAGGCAAGAAGCGGCGAATCGTGTCGACGGTCGCGAGCGCGTCGGAGGAGCTCGCGATCGACGTGAGGACTTGCAGTCCGGCGGACGCTCACGTCGAGTTTACGAGGCAAGCGGCACGAATCATATACGTGTCGTCGTCATCGTCAAACATGAAGGGGACGCATATAAAGATCCTCAGGGACGCGTCCAAGGTAATGCAGGAGCTGTGGACGACGAAGATCGCGGAAATGGAAGCGCGGCTGTTCGCGCTCGAGAAAGAGAACGCAGCCCTTCGCGAAGGGACGTCCAGAATGGCAGTTTGCGCCAACGTGTGCGCGCAGTGCGGCGGCCCGGCTTCCGAGCCCGGCCGTCCTCCGCGAGAGCGCAACAACGACGGTGCGACCGAAGATGACCTGGAAAGGAGGTTTCGGCAGCTAGAAGCCTCCCTGAAGAGAATCGAGGAGCGTCTCGGGGAACGACAACCGTGCGTCCCAGAGCCCCGACCCGTCCCGGAACCCCGACGCGTCGCGGATCCCCCCGCCACTCGCCGCGCCACCCCGACAACTGCGCCCCCGAGGGAGCAGGCGGATGGCGAATGGCGAGTGGTCGAAAGGAGGAGGAACAGGAGAAGAACGGCCGCCGCCGCCGCGGTCGGCAAAGAAGTATCGACAACATCAAGAAGAGGGGCGAACGCGGCCCCACCGCCGTCGACAAGGAGTACAGGCGCGCCAAAACCGAGCGTCGCCGCCACCGCCACGAGGAAGGGGCCGATACCGGCACCGAGGACAATGCCGCCGCCCCCCCGGTCACCGCAGACATCCGCGGTGACCGTAACGTTGAAAGAAGGATCCAGCATGTCGTACGCCGACGTGCTGGCAACGGCCCGAAGGACGATCCCGCTCGCGGAGATCGGCGTGGGGAAACTCGGAATGAAAAAGAGTATGACGGGCGGCATTATAATCGAAGTGCCCGGGGACAAGGACAGAGAAAAAGCGGAGCGGCTAGCGACGCGTCTGTCCGAGGTGCTAGGCCCGGCCACGGCAAAGGTCGCAGCCCCGACGAAGACCGCGGAGCTGAGAGTATCCGGGCTAGATATCTCGGTTACCAAAGAGGAGTTGCGGCAAGCATTGGCCGCAGCGGCGGGTTGCAGAGCCGCCGATATACGAACGGGAGACATCGGCATCGCCAGAGACGGCCTCGCAATGGCCTGGATCAAGTGCCCGGAGGTCGCAGCCTGGAAGTTGGCGCAGGCAAGAAGAGTGCCTATGGGGTGGTCGAAGGCAAAGATCAGGGCCATCCCAAAGAAACCCCTGCAGTGCTACAAATGCCTGCAGTACGGTCACGTGCGAGCCACCTGCACGTCCACCGTGAACCGAGAGCACCTGTGCTTCAGGTGCGGCGGAGCCGGACACCGCGCCAAAGGCTGTCCCGCCTCCGCACCCAAGTGCCTCCTGTGCGAGTCGCTCGGGGTGCCCGCCAACCACAAGATGGGCGGAGACGCGTGTAAGCCGCCGGCAGTCAAGAAGAAGCGACGCGTCCGCCGGCAACAGCAGCAGCAGCAGCAGCAGCAGCAGCAGCAAGAGCAGCAGCAGAAGCAGCCGGTAGCAGCAGCAGCGGAAAAAACACCAACACCACCACCGCCGCCGCCGCCGCCAACAGGAAGCACCGCCGACGAAGCAACAGCAGCAGCAACAGCAGCGGTAGATAGCCGGGAGGAGGCTATGGATTTGAACGACTAAGTTCAAGCGCCTCCTCCAGTGCAACCTAGCGAGATCGAGGCGAGCGCAAGACCTGCTCTGCCAGACGATCCGCGAGAGAGAGGTCGCCCTCGCGGTGGTGGCCGAGCCGAATCGGATCCCCGAAGCTTCCAACTGGGTCGGGGCAACGGACGGATCGACGGCGATCGCGTGGACGGTGGCGTTGGGCCCCCCCGGCGTCCCGCTCGACCGCGGCAACGGCTACGTCGCCGTGGAATGGTGCGGAATAGCGGTGGTGGGTGTCTACGTATCACCCAACATCGGACTGGACGCGTTCGAGGACTTCCTGGACCGCGTCGGCGAGTGCGTGCGAGGATGCCATCCCCGGCGGGTTCTCGTGCTCGGGGACTTTAACGCGCACTCGACCCAATGGGGAAACGCCGGGACGAACACCCGCGGTAGACGGCTGTCCGACTGGGCCGCGAGTATGGGGCTCCTACTCGCGAACAGGGGCTCGGCGAGCACCTGCGTGGCGTGGAGAGGATCCTCCGTGGTCGACATCACGTGGTCCACGCCGGGGTTGTACCCGAAGATCCGAGACTGGAGAGTGGCCGAGGGCGTAGAGACCCTGTCCGACCACCTCTACATCTTTATGGAGCTTGCCCTCGAGGAGAAGGAGGACAAGGACGACGCCGGACAAAGAAGAGGCGCGAACAGCCGCTCCCGCCAGCCGCCACCGCCGCCGAGATGGCGACTGAAGGAACGCGACAAAGAGATGCTACGGGCGGGGGCCATAGTCGCCGCCTGGAGCTGGGACGCCCGACGAACAACCGAGTTGGGAAGCGTGGACGAGGAGGCGGAAAGCCTCCGAAGATACATGAGCGCGGCGTGCGACGCCTCGATGCCGCGCTCCGTTCCACCGCGCGGTTGCCGCCGCGGCGTGTACTGGTGGACGCCGGAGATCGCCGAGATGCGAGCCAACTGCATCCGGGCACGAAGAGGATTTCTGAGGGCCCGCCGTCGCAGGCTGACGCGCGACGAAGAGGAGATCTCTCGCCGCTACGAGGCCTACAGGGAAGCGAGACGCACCCTCCAGCGTGCGATCAAGACGGCGAAAGCTCGGTGCTGGACGGAGCTCGTGGAGACGGTCGAATCCGACCCGTGGGGACGCCCCTACAAGGTCGTGACGCAAAAACTGCGACCTTCGGCCCCCCCGCTGACCGCGACCATGGACCCGGAGTTGCTCGAAGAAGTCGTCGGGACTCTGTTCCCGCGACAGGAGAACGACGCGAGGCGATCGGTGCCACCACCACCACCACCACCACCACCATCATCATCCTCCTCCTCCTCCCCCCGCAGCCCGGAGTGGAGCGAGGAGCTGGGGGTCACCGACGCGGAGCTCCTCGATGCAACGAAGAGGATGGCGTCCCGCGACGTAGCTCCGGGTCCGGACGGAATACCGGGCCGAGCGTGGGCGGAGACCATCGACATCATGGCTCCGCGCCTGCGACACTTGTTCACCAGGTGCCTGAAGGAGGGCGTCTACCCCCGTGCGTGGCGTACCGCGAGACTCGTCCTGCTGCGGAAAGAAGGTCGTCCGCCGAACTCGCCGTCCGCCTACAGACCGATATGCCTGCTGGACGAGGCGGGCAAACTACTGGAGAGGGTGATCGCCGCCCGTCTGGAGGCGCACTTCGCCGAGATGGTGCCCGGCTGGCACGACAGCCAGTACGGATTCCGTCGGGGTCGCTCGACGGTGGACGCGGTGACTCGAGTACGAACCATGGCGGAAGACATGGTATCGCGCAGAGGCGTGGCGCTGGCGGTCTCGCTTGACGTGACGAACGCCTTCAACACCATCCCGTGGGCCAAGATCGTGGAGGCCCTGCGACGCTTCGACGTGCCGGCGTATCTCGTCGGGGTCATCCGGTCGTACCTGAGCGACCGCTGGATAGCGTACGCCGGCAAAAACGGCGGCGAAGTGAGAAGACGCGTGGAGCGCGGAGTCCCGCAGGGCTCGGTGCTGGGACCCATCCTGTGGATCACGGCCTACGACGCGGTCCTCCGATGCGCCATGCCCCGTTGCACGGGCACGGTGTGCTACGCCGACGACACCTTGGTGCTGGCCGGGGGACGGTTCTGGCACGAGACCGCCAACCTCGCGCAGAACGCTGTGGCGTGCGCGGTGCGCGCGATCCGGGGGCTCGGCTTGAGCGTATCGCCGGCCAAGTCGGAGGCCCTGGGGTTCTTCGACAGTCGCCGCAGAGGACCCCCTCCGGCCGGACTGACCGTGACCATCGACGGGGAAGAGGTGCCGGTGAGAGAGCGGATGAAATACCTCGGTCTCACCATAGACAGCCAGTGGACCTTCGAGCCGCATTTCGAGCAGCTGGTGCCGAAGGTGACAGCCGCCGCGAACGCGCTGTGCGGCCTGCTCCCGAACATCGGCGGAGCGGGACTGGCGGTTCGCCGACTCTACGAGGGAGTGATCCGTTCCCGAGTCCTCTACGGGGCTCCCGTGTGGGCCGAAGACCTGGCGCGTAGTCGCCGCAGCCTGATCCTGGTGAGGCGATTGCACAGGACGACCGCCATCCGTACAGCGAGGGCATACCGGACAGTATCGCACGCGACCGCGACGGTGCTGGCCGCATCCCCACCGTTCGAACTGCGAGCCCTGGAGTTACAACGGGTGTACCAACGCCTGAGGGCTTCGCCGACGACGCCGCCGCCGCCGCCGTCCGACAACAACAACGACGACGACAGGACGGCCCTGAGCATCCGGCAGGAGGCCAGACTGGAAATCTGGGATCAATGGCGCTCCCAGCTGATCGAGGAGGACGCCGCGCGACCACACCGCGCCGTTCGTGCCGTGCTTCCCAACTGGGAAGACTGGAGAGATCGAGAAGGGGTCCCGCTGACCTTTCGCATGACGCAGGTGCTCACCGGCCACGGAGTGTTCGGCGAGTACCTGCTGAAGATCGGGCGGGAGGTGACGTCCATCTGTCACCACTGCGAGGAAGAGGAGGACACGGCGCAGCACACTCTGGAGTCGTGTCCAGCGTGGGAGGAAGCACGGCGCGTCCTACGCATCGAGATCGGGGACAGACTAACCCCCGAGGCCGTCGTGGAAGCCACGATGAAGGGCCCCCAAGAGTACAACGCAGTTCGCACTTTCTGCGAGCGAGTGATGCTCGCGAAGGAGCGGGCGGAGCGAGAGAGAGAGAGAGCTCGCGATCCGGCCAGATCGTCGTCGTCGTCGTCGCGACGCAGAAGAGACACCGCGCGCCGCAGGGTTCGCGGCGCTGCCGCCGCCGCCGCCACCCCAAGAGCGTCGGACCAAGATCGAGGCGCTAGGGGGAGTGGTCCCCCCTAGCGACCAAACCAACAAGTGACGCCTCCCCTATCCACCACCATGGGGAGAAGACGTGAGAGGAGTGCCCTGGTAGTAATTCGAAAATAAGACCCCGGGTACCCCTCGCAAACGTTAAGCCGGCCACCGTGGAGTTTTAGTCGGTAAGAGTCCGACACTACTCTGCTGTTGCGTGCAACAGCGAGTGTCCATGAGGATTTCTCCACGAAAAAAAAAAAAAAAAAAAAAAAAAAAAAAAAAAAAAAAAAAAAAAAAAAAAAAAAAAAGGTTGGGGTTAGGTTGGGGTTAGGTTGGGGTTAGGTTGGGGTTAGGTTGGGGTTAGGTTGGGGTTAGGTTGGGGTTAGGTTGGGGTTAGGTTGGGGTTAGGTTGGGGTTAGGTTGGGGTTAGGTTGGGGTTAGGTTGGGGTTAGGTTGGGGTTAGGTTGGGGTTAGGTTGGGGTTAGGTTGGGGTTAGGTTGGGGTTAGGTTGGGGTTAGGTTGGGGTTAGGTTGGGGTTAGGTTGGGGTTAGGTTGGGGTTAGGTTGGGGTTAGGTTGGGGTTAGGTTGGGGTTAGGTTGGGGTTAGGTTGGGTTAGGTTGGGGTTAGGTTGGGGTTAGGTTGGGGTTAGGTTGGGGTTAGGTTGGGGTTAGGTTGGGGTTAGGTTGGGGTTAGGTTGGGGTTAGGTTGGGGTTAGGTTGGGGTTAGGTTGGGGTTAGGTTGGGGTTAGGTTGGGGTTAGGTTGGGGTTAGGTTGGGTTAGGTTGGGGTTAGGTTGGGGTTAGGTTGGGGTTAGGTTGGGGTTAGGTTGGGGTTAGGTTGGGGTTAGGTTGGGGTTAGGTTGGGGTTAGGTTGGGGTTAGGTTGGGGTTAGGTTGGGGTTAGGTTGGGGTTAGGTTGGGGTTAGGTTGGGGTTAGGTTGGGGTTAGGTTGGGGTTAGGTTGGGGTTAGGTTGGGGTTAGGTTGGGGTTAGGTTGGGGTTAGGTTGGGGTTAGGTTGGGGTTAGGTTGGGGTTAGGTTGGGGTTAGGTTAGGTTGGGGTTAGGTTGGGGTTAGGTTGGGGTTAGGTTGGGGTTAGGTTGGGGTTAGGTTGGGTTAGGTTGGGGTTAGGGGTTAGGTTGGGGTTAGGTTGGGGTTAGGTTGGGGTTAGGTTGGGGTTAGGTTGGGGTTAGGTTGGGGTTAGGTTGGGGTTAGGTTGGGGTTAGGTTGGGGTTAGGTTGGGGTTAGGTTGGGGTTAGGTTGGGGTTAGGTTGGGGAGCACGAGGCGGGTATGGGTTCCCAGGGGGTAGCACCACTCCCTGGGAAACCCCGATGGATCTGATATTCCCCTATAGCCGGGTGGCGGCTGATCGGTGCCTCTGGCACCCGTCAGTTTGCCGATCCGGTGCGGAGAATTTCGGAGAAGTTGGTGGGCCCATGTCTGCCAAGACCACTCACCTCACCTTCCCGTGGGGCTCCCCGTCACCCTGCACCGGCTTTGACCGGGACAGGGTGCGAAAGAGTGAGTGGCACCAGGATCGATGCTTCGTTGACGACCAAGGCAAAACTAAAATAAAATAAATATGGATATTTCCGAAAATGTAAGTCACGTTTACGGTGCAGGGGAGGGATACCCCAGTACCGGCGCTGTCGTGGGTAGTAAAGTGGGCCCACCTGCGTCGTCATCTTGCGACCATGGCCTTTCGGGGGTGGAACGCCAGGCCCCCGAATGCGTTTCTGCGCCTGGCGAAGACGCTAGAGCGGACCAAAGGACAACAGAGGTCCCGGAAGTAGCCCCAAGAAGAGTGACGAGGGGCTCGTTGAAGGCCGCGGAGAACGTGTTCCTTTCTCCGCCTATGGTGATTGCCGACACACCGTCGATCCCAACCGCAGGTGTGTTTCGCATGCGAGTGCGATCCGACGACGAAGAGTCGGTCGCCTCGTCGCTGGCCTCGTCGGTTTCGAGAGGCAAGAAGCGGCGAATCGTGTCGACGGTCGCGAGCGCGTCGGAGGAGCTCGCGATCGACGTGAGGACTTGCAGTCCGGCGGACGCTCACGTCGAGTTTACGAGGCAAGCGGCACGAATCATATACGTGTCGTCGTCATCGTCAAACATGAAGGGGACGCATATAAAGATCCTCAGGGACGCGTCCAAGGTAATGCAGGAGCTGTGGACGACGAAGATCGCGGAAATGGAAGCGCGGCTGTTCGCGCTCGAGAAAGAGAACGCAGCCCTCCGCGAAGGGACGTCCAGAATGGCAGTTTGCGCCAACGTGTGCGCGCAGTGCGGCGGCCCGGCTTCCGAGCCCGGCCGTCCTCCGCGAGAGCGCAACAACGACGGTGCGACCGAAGATGACCTGGAAAGGAGGTTTCGGCAGCTCGAAGCCTCCCTGAAGAGAATCGAGGAGCGTCTCGGGGAACGACAACCGCGCGTCCCAGAGCCCCGACCCGTCCCGGAACCCCGACGCGTCGCGGATCCCCCCGCCACTCGCCGCGCCACCCCGACAACTGCGACCCCGAGGGAGCAGGCGGGTGGCGAATGGCGAGTGGTCGAAAGGAGGAGGAACAGGAGAAGAACGGCCGCCGCCGCCGCCGCGGTCGGCGAAGAAGTATCGACAACAACAAGAAGAGGGGCGAACGCGGCCCCACCGCCGTCGACGAGGAGTACAGGCGCGCCAAAACCGAGCGTCGCCGCCACCGCCACGAGGAAGGGGCCGATACCGGCACCGAGGACAATGCCGCCGCCCCCTCGGTCACCGCAGACATCCGCGGTGACCGTAACGTTGAAAGAAGGATCCAGCATGTCGTACGCCGACGTGCTGGCAACGGCCCGAAGGACGATCCCGCTCGCGGAGATCGGCGTGGGGAAACTCGGAATGAAAAAGAGTATGACGGGCGGCATTATAATCGAAGTGCCCGGGGACAAGGACAGAGAAAAAGCGGAGCGGCTAGCGACGCGTCTGTCCGAGGTGCTAGGCCCGGCCACGGCAAAGGTCGCAGCCCCGACGAAGACCGCGGAGCTGAGAGTATCCGGGCTAGATATCTCGGTTACCAAAGAGGAGTTGCGGCAAGCATTGGCCGCAGCGGCGGGTTGCAGAGCCGCCGATATACGAACGGGAGACATCGGCATCGCCAGAGACGGCCTCGCAATGGCCTGGATCAAGTGCCCGGAGGTCGCAGCCTGGAAGTTGGCGCAGGCAAGAAGAGTGCCTATGGGGTGGTCGAAGGCAAAGATCAGGGCCATCCCGAAGAAACCCCTGCAGTGCTACAAATGCCTGCAGTACGGTCACGTGCGAGCCACCTGCACGTCCACCGTGAACCGAGAGCACCTGTGCTTCAGGTGCGGCGGAGCCGGACACCGCGCCAAAGGCTGTCCCGCCTCCGCGCCCAAGTGCCTCCTGTGCGAGTCGCTCGGGGTGCCCGCCAACCACAAGATGGGCGGAGACGCGTGTAAGCCGCCGGCAGTCAAGAAGAAGCGACGCGTCCGCCGGCAACAGCAGCAGCAGCAGCAAGAGCAGCAGCAGAAGCAGCCGGTAGCAGCAGCAGCGGAAAAAACACCAACACCACCACCGCCGCCGCCGCCGCCAACAGGAAGCACCGCCGACGAAGCAACAGCAGCAGCAGCAGCAGCAGCGGTAGATAGCCGGGAGGAGGCTATGGATTTGAACGACTAAGTTCAAGCGCCTCCTCCAGTGCAACCTAGCGAGATCGAGGCGAGCGCAAGACCTGCTCTGCCAGACGATCCGCGAGAGAGAGGTCGCCCTCGCGGTGGTGGCCGAGCCGAATCGGATCCCCGAAGCTTCCAACTGGGTCGGGGCAACGAACGGATCGACGGCGATCGCGTGGACGGTGGCGTTGGGCCCCCCCGGCGTCCCGCTCGACCGCGGCAACGGCTACGTCGCCGTGGAATGGTGCGGAATAGCGGTGGTGGGTGTCTACGTATCACCCAACATCGGACTGGACGCGTTCGAGGACTTCCTGGACCGCGTCGGCGAGTGCGTGCGAAGATGCCATCCCCGGCGGGTTCTCGTGCTCGGGGACTTTAACGCGCACTCGACCCAATGGGGAAACGCCAGGACGAACACCCGCGGTAGACGGCTGTCCGACTGGGCCGCGAGTATGGGGCTCCTACTCGCGAACAGGGGCTCGGCGAGCACCTGCGTGGCGTGGAGAGGATCCTCCGTGGTCGACATCACGTGGTCCACGCCGGGGTTGTACCCGAAGATCCGAGACTGGAGAGTGGCCGAGGGCGTAGAGACCCTGTCCGACCACCTCTACATCTTTATGGAGCTTGCCCTCGAGGAGAAGGAGGACAAGGACGACGCCGGACAAAGAAGAGGCGCGAACAGCCGCTCCCGCCAGCCGCCACCGCCGCCGAGATGGCGACTGAAGGAACGGGACAAAGAGATGCTACGGGCGGGGGCCATAGTCGCCGCCTGGAGCTGGGACGCCCGACGAACAACCGAGTTGGGAACCGTGGACGAGGAGGCGGAAAGCCTCCGAAGATACATGAGCGCGGCGTGCGACGCCTCGATGCCGCGCTCCGTTCCACCGCGCGGTTGCCGCCGCGGCGTGTACTGGTGGACGCCGGAGATCGCCGAGATGCGAGCCAACTGCATCCGGGCACGAAGAGGATTTCTGAGGGCCCGCCGTCGCAGGCTGACGCGCGACGAAGAGGAGATCTCTCGCCGCTACGAGGCCTACAGGGAAGCGAGACGCACCCTCCAGCGTGCGATCAAGACGGCGAAAGCTCGATGCTGGACGGAGCTCGTGGAGACGGTCGAATCCGACCCGTGGGGACGCCCCTACAAGGTCGTGACGCAAAAACTGCGACCTCCGGCCCCCCCGCTGACCGCGACCATGGATCCGGAGCTGCTCGAAGAAGTCGTCGGGACTCTGTTCCCGCGACAGGAGAACGACGCGAGGCGATCGGTGCCACCACCACCACCACCATCACGACCATCGTCGTCCTCCTCCTCCTCCGCCCGCAGCCCGGAGTGGAGCGAGGAGCTGGGGGTCACCGACGCGGAGCTCCTCGAGGCTACGAAGAGGATGGCGTCCCGCGACGTAGCTCCGGGTCCGGACGGAATACCGGGCCGAGCGTGGGCGGAGACCATCGACATCATGGCTCCGCGCCTGCGACACTTGTTCACCAGGTGCCTGAAGGAGGGCGTCTATCCCCGTGCGTGGCGTACCGCGAGACTCGTCCTGCTGCGGAAAGAGGGTCGTCCGCCGAACTCGCCGTCCGCCTACAGACCGATATGCCTGCTGGACGAGGTGGGCAAGCTACTGGAGAGGGTGATCGCCGCCCGTCTGGAGGCGCACTTCGCCGAGAGGGTGCCCGGCTGGCACGACAGCCAGTACGGATTCCGTCGGGGACGCTCGACGGTGGACGCGGTGACTCGAGTACGAACCATGGCGGAAGACATGGTATCGCGAAGAGGCGTGGCGCTGGCGGTCTCGCTTGACGTGACGAACGCCTTCAACACCATCCCGTGGGCCAAGATCGTGGAGGCCCTGCGACGCTTCGACGTGCCGGCGTATCTCGTCGGGGTCATCCGGTCGTACCTGAGCGACCGCTGGATAGCGTACGCCGGCAAAAACGGCGGCGAAGTAAGAAGACGCGTGGAGCGCGGAGTCCCGCAGGGCTCGGTGCTGGGACCCATCCTGTGGATCACGGCCTACGACGCGGTCCTCCGATGCGCCATGCCCCGTTGCACGGGCACGGTGTGCTACGCCGACGACACCTTGGTGCTGGCCGGGGGACGGTTCTGGCACGAGACCGCCAACCTCGCGCAGAGCGCCGTGGCGTGCGCGGTGCGCGCGATCCGGGGGCTCGGCTTGAGCGTATCGCCGGCCAAGTCGGAGGCCTTGGGGTTCTTCGACCGTCGCCGCAGAGGACCCCCTCCGGCCGGACTGACCGTGACCATCGACGGGGAAGAGGTGCCGGTGAGAGAGCGGATGAAATACCTCGGTCTCACCATAGACAGCCAGTGGACCTTCGAGCCGCATTTCGAGCAGCTGGTGCCGAAGGTGACAGCCGCCGCGAACGCGCTGTGCGGCCTGCTCCCGAACATCGGCGGAGCGGGACTGGCGGTTCGCCGACTCTACGAGGGAGTGATCCGTTCCCGAGTCCTCTACGGGGCTCCCGTGTGGGCCGAAGACCTGGCGCGTAGTCGCCGCAGCCTGATCCTGGTGAGGCGATTGCACAGGACGACCGCCATCCGTACAGCGAGGGCATACCGGACAGTATCGCACGCGACCGCGACGGTGCTGGCCGCATCCCCACCGTTCGAACTGCGAGCCCTGGAGTTACAACGGGTGTACCAACGCCTGAGGGCTTCGCCGACGACGCCGCCGCCGCCGCCGTCCGACAACAACAACGACGACGACAGGACGGCCCTGAGCATCCGGCAGGAGGCCAGACTGGAAATCTGGGATCGATGGCGCTCCCAGCTGATCGAGGAGGACGCCGCGCGACCACACCGCGCCGTTCGCGCCGTGCTTCCCAACTGGGAAGACTGGAGAGATCGAGAAGGGGTCCCGCTGACCTTTCGCATGACGCAGGTGCTCACCGGCCACGGAGTGTTCGGCGAGTACCTGCTGAAGATCGGGCGGGAGGTGACGTCCATCTGTCACCACTGCGAGGAAGAGGAGGACACGGCGCAGCACACTCTGGAGTCGTGTCCGGCGTGGGAGGAAGCACGGCGCGTCCTACGCATCGAGATCGGGGACAGACTAACCCCCGAGGCCGTCGTGGAAGCCACGATGAAGGGCCCCCAAGAGTACAACGCAGTTCGCACTTTCTGCGAGCGAGTGATGCTCGCGAAGGAGCGGGCGGAGCGAGAGAGAGAGAGAGCTCGCGATCCGGCCAGATCGTCGTCGTCGTCGTCGCGACGCAGAAGAGACACCGCGCGCCGCAGGGTTCGCGGCGCTGCCGCCGCCGCCGCCACCCCAAGAGCGTCGGACCAAGATCGAGGCGCTAGGGGGAGTGGTCCCCCCTAGCGACCAAACCAAACAAGTGACGCCTCCCCTATCCACCACCATGGGGAGAAGACGTGAGAGGAGTGCCCTGGTAGTAATTCGAAAATAAGACCCCGGGTACCCCTCGCAAACGTTAAGCCGGCCACCGTGGAGTTTTAGTCGGTAAGAGTCCGACACTACTCTGCTGTTGCGTGCAACAGCGAGTGTCCATGAGGATTTCTCCACGAAAAAAAAAAAAGGTTGGGGTTAGGTTGGGGTTAGGTTGGGGTTAGGTTGGGGTTAGGTTGGGGTTAGGTTGGGGGTTAGGTTGGGGTTAGGTTGGGGTTAGGTTGGGGTTAGGTTGGGGTTAGGTTGGGGTTAGGTTGGGGTTAGGTTGGGGTTAGGTTGGGGTTAGGTTGGGGTTAGGTTGGGGTTAGGTTGGGGTTAGGTTGGGGTTAGGTTGGGGTTAGGTTGGGGTTAGGTTGGGGAGCACGAGGCGGGTATGGGTTCCCAGGGGGTAGGACCACTCCCTGGGAAACCCCGATGGATCTGATATTCCCCTATAGCCGGGTGGCGGCTGATCGGTGCCTCTGGCACCCGTCAGTTTGCCGATCCGGTGCGGAGAATTTCGGAGAAGTTGGTGGGCCCATGTCTGCCAAGACCACTCACCTCACCTTCCCGTGGGGCTCCCCGTCACCCTGCACCGGCTTTGACCGGGACAGGGTGCGAAAGAGTGAGTGGCACCAGGATCGATGCTTCGTTGACGACCAAGGCAAAACTAAAATAAAATAAATATGGATATTTCCGAAAATGTAAGTAACGTTTACGGTGCAGGGGAGGGATACCCCAGTACCGGCGCTGTCGTGGGTAGTAAAGTGGGCCCACCTGCGTCGTCATCTTGCGACCACGGCCTTTCGGGGGTGGAACGCCAGGCCCCCGAATGCGTTTCTGCGCCTGGCGAAGACGCTAGAGCGGACCAAAGGACAACAGAGGTCCCGGAAGTAGCCCCAAGAAGAGTGACGAGGGGCTCGTTGAAGGCCGCGGAGAACGTGTTCCTTTCTCCGCCTATGGTGATTGCCGACACACCGTCGATCCCAACCGCAGGTGTGTTTCGCATGCGAGTGCGATCCGACGACGAAGAGTCGGTCGCCTCGTCGCTGGCCTCGTCGGTTTCGAGAGGCAAGAAGCGGCGAATCGTGTCGACGGTCGCGAGCGCGTCGGAGGAGCTCGCGATCGACGTGAGGACTTGCAGTCCGGCGGACGCTCACGTCGAGTTTACGAGGCAAGCGGCACGAATCATATACGTGTCGTCGTCATCGTCAAACATGAAGGGGACGCATATAAAGATCCTCAGGGACGCGTCCAAGGTAATGCAGGAGCTGTGGACGACGAAGATCGCGGAAATGGAAGCGCGGCTGTTCGCGCTCGAGAAAGAGAACGCAGCCCTTCGCGAAGGGACGTCCAGAATGGCAGTTTGCGCCAACGTGTGCGCGCAGTGCGGCGGCCCGGCTTCCGAGCCCGGCCGTCCTCCGCGAGAGCGCAACAACGACGGTGCGACCGAAGATGACCTGGAAAGGAGGTTTCGGCAGCTAGAAGCCTCCCTGAAGAGAATCGAGGAGCGTCTCGGGGAACGACAACCGTGCGTCCCAGAGCCCCGACCCGTCCCGGAACCCCGACGCGTCGCGGATCCCCCCGCCACTCGCCGCGCCACCCCGACAACTGCGCCCCCGAGGGAGCAGGCGGATGGCGAATGGCGAGTGGTCGAAAGGAGGAGGAACAGGAGAAGAACGGCCGCCGCCGCCGCGGTCGGCAAAGAAGGATCGACAACATCAAGAAGAGGGGCGAACGCGGCCCCACCGCCGTCGACGAGGAGTACAGGCGCGCCAAAACCGAGCGTCGCCGCCACCGCCACGAGGAAGGGGCCGATACCGGCACCGAGGACAATGCCGCCACCCCCTCGGTCACCGCAGACATCCGCGGTGACCGTAACGTTGAAAGAAGGATCCAGCATGTCGTACGCCGACGTGCTGGCAACGGCCCGAAGGACGATCCCGCTCGCGGACCGCTCGCGGAGATCGGCGTGGGGAAACTCGGAATGAAAAAGAGTATGACGGGCGGCATCATAATCCAAGTGCCCGGGGACAAGGACAGAGAAAAAGCGGAGCGGCTAGCGACGCGTCTGTCCGAGGTGCTAGGCCCGGCCACGGCAAAGGTCGCAGCCCCGACGAAGACCGCGGAGCTGAGAGTATCCGGGTTAGATATCTCGGTTACCAAAGAGGAGTTGCGGCAAGCATTGGCCGCAGCGGCAGGTTGCAGAGCCGCCGATATACGAACGGGAGACATCGGCATCGCCAGAGACGGCCTCGGAATGGCCTGGATCAAGTGCCCGGAGGTCGCAGCCTGGAAGTTGGCGCAGGCAAGAAGAGTGCCTATGGGGTGGTCGAAGGCAAAGATCAGGGCCATCCCGAAGAAACCCCTGCAGTGCTACAAATGCCTGCAGTACGGTCACGTGCGAGCCACCTGCACGTCCACCGTGAACCGAGAGCACCTGTGCTTCAGGTGCGGCGGAGCCGGACACCGCGCCAAAGGCTGTCCCGCCTCCGCGCCCAAGTGCCTCCTGTGCGAGTCGCTCGGGGTGCCCGCCAACCACAAGATGGGCGGAGACGCGTGTAAGCCGCCGGCAGTCAAGAAGAAGCGACGCGTCCGCCGGCAACAGCAGCAGCAGCAGCAGCAGCAGCAGCAAGAGCAGCAGCAGAAGCAGCCGGTAGCAGCAGCAGCGGAAAAAACACCAACACCACCACCGCCGCCGCCGCCGCCAACAGGAAGCACCGCCGACGAAGCAACAGCAGCAGCAGCAGCAGCAGCGGTAGATAGCCGGGAGGAGGCTATGGATTTGAACGACTAAGTTCAAGCGCCTCCTCCAGTGCAACCTCGCGAGATCGAGGCGAGCGCAAGACCTGCTCTGCCAGACGATCCGCGAGAGAGAGGTCGCCCTCGCGGTGGTGGCCGAGCCGAATCGGATCCCCGAAGCTTCCAACTGGGTCGGGGCAACGGACGGATCGACGGCGATCGCGTGGACGGTGGCGTTGGGCCCCCCCGGCGTCCCGCTCGACCGCGGCAACGGCTACGTCGCCGTGGAATGGTGCGGAATAGCGGTGGTGGGTGTCTACGTATCACCCAACATCGGACTGGACGCGTTCGAGGACTTCCTGGACCGCGTCGGCGAGTGCGTGCGAAGATGCCATCCCCGGCGGGTTCTCGTGCTCGGGGACTTTAACGCGCACTCGACCCAATGGGGAAACGCCAGGACGAACACCCGCGGTAGACGGCTGTCCGACTGGGCCGCGAGTATGGGGCTCCTACTCGCGAACAGGGGCTCGGCGAGCACCTGCGTGGCGTGGAGAGGATCCTCCGTGGTCGACATCACGTGGTCCACGCCGGGGTTGTACCCGAAGATCCGAGACTGGAGAGTGGCCGAGGGCGTAGAGACCCTGTCCGACCACCTCTACATCTTTATGGAGCTTGCCCTCGAGGAGAAGGAGGACAAGGACGACGCCGGACAAAGAAGAGGCGCGAACAGCCGCTCCCGCCAGCCGCCACCGCCGCCGAGATGGCGACTGAAGGAACGGGACAAAGAGATGCTACGGGCGGGGGCTATAGTCGCCGCCTGGAGCTGGGACGCCCGACGAACAACCGAGTTGGGAAGCGTGGACGAGGAGGCGGAAAGCCTCCGAAGATACATGAGCGCGGCGTGCGACGCCTCGATGCCGCGCTCCGTTCCACCGCGCGGTTGCCGCCGCGGCGTGTACTGGTGGACGCCGGAGATCGCCGAGATGCGAGCCAACTGCATCCGGGCACGAAGAGGATTTCTGAGGGCCCGCCGTCGCAGGCTGACGCGCGACGAAGAGGAGATCTCTCGCCGCTACGAGGCCTACAGGGAAGCGAGACGCACCCTCCAGCGTGCGATCAAGACGGCGAAAGCTCGGTGCTGGACGGAGCTCGTGGAGGCGGTCGAATCCGACCCGTGGGGACGGCCCTACAAGGTCGTGACGCAAAAACTGCGACCTTCGGCCCCCCCGCTGACCGCGACCATGGATCCGGAGTTGCTCGAAGAAGTCGTCGGGACTCTGTTCCCGCGACAGGAGAACGACGCGAGGCGATCGGTGCCATCACCACCACCACCATCACCACCATCATCATCCTCCTCCTCCTCCTCCCCCCGCAGCCCGGAGTGGAGCGAGGAGCTGGGGGTCACCGACGCGGAGCTCCTCGATGCAACGAAGAGGATGGCGTCCCGCGACGTAGCTCCGGGTCCGGACGGAATACCGGGCCGAGCGTGGGCGGAGACCATCGACATCATGGCTCCGCGCCTGCGACACTTGTTCACCAGGTGCCTGAAGGAGGGCGTCTACCCCCGTGCGTGGCGTACCGCGAGACTCGTCCTGCTGCGGAAAGAAGGTCGTCCGCCGAACTCGCCGTCCGCCTACAGACCGATATGCCTGCTGGACGAGGCGGGCAAACTACTGGAGAGGGTGATCGCCGCCCGTCTGGAGGCGCACTTCGCCGAGAGGGTGCCCGGCTGGCACGACAGCCAGTACGGATTCCGTCGGGGTCGCTCGACGGTGGACGCGGTGACTCGAGTACGAACCATGGCGGAAGACATGGTATCGCGCAGAGGCGTGGCGCTGGCGGTCTCGCTGGACGTGACGAACGCCTTCAACACCATCCCGTGGGCCAAGATCGTGGAGGCCCTGCGACGCTTCGACGTGCCGGCGTATCTCGTCGGGGTCATCCGGTCGTACCTGAGCGACCGCTGGATAGCGTACGCCGGCAAAAACGGCGGCGAAGTAAGAAGACGCGTGGAGCGCGGAGTCCCGCAGGGCTCGGTGCTGGGACCCATCCTGTGGATCACGGCCTACGACGCGGTCCTCCGATGCGCCATGCCCCGTTGCACGGGCACAGTGTGCTACGCCGACGACACCTTGGTGCTGGCCGGGGGACGGTTCTGGCACGAGACCGCCAACCTCGCGCAGAACGCCGTGGCGTGCGCGGTGCGCGCGATCCGTGGGCTCGGCTTGAGCGTATCGCCGGCCAAGTCGGAGGCCTTGGGGTTCTTCGACCGTCGCCGCAGAGGACCCCCTCCGGCCGGACTGACCGTGACCATCGACGGGGAAGAGGTGCCGGTGAGAGAGCGGATGAAATACCTCGGTCTCACCATAGACAGCCAGTGGACCTTCGAGCCGCATTTCGAGCAGCTGGTGCCGAAGGTGACAGCCGCCGCGAACGCGCTGTGCGGCCTGCTCCCGAACATCGGCGGAGCGGGACTGGCGGTTCGCCGACTCTACGAGGGAGTGATCCGTTCCCGAGTCCTCTACGGGGCTCCCGTGTGGGCCGAAGACCTGGCGCGTAGTCGCCGCAGCCTGATCCTGGTGAGGCGATTGCACAGGACGACCGCCATCCGTACAGCGAGGGCATACCGGACAGTATCGCACGCGACCGCGACGGTGCTGGCCGCATCCCCACCGTTCGAACTGCGAGCCCTGGAGTTACAACGGGTGTACCAACGCCTGAGGGCTTCGCCGACGACGCCGCCGCCGCCGCCGTCCGACAACAACAACGACGACGACAGGACGGCCCTGAGCATCCGGCAGGAGGCCAGACTGGAAATCTGGGATCGATGGCGCTCCCAGCTGATCGAGGAGGACGCCGCGCGACCACACCGCGCCGTTCGCGCCGTGCTTCCCAACTGGGAAGACTGGAGAGATCGAGAAGGGGTCCCGCTGACCTTTCGCATGACGCAGGTGCTCACCGGCCACGGAGTGTTCGGCGAGTACCTGCTGAAGATCGGGCGGGAGGTGACGTCCATCTGTCACCACTGCGAGGAAGAGGAGGACACGGCGCAGCACACTCTGGAGTCGTGTCCAGCGTGGGTGGAAGCACGGCGCGTCCTACGCATCGAGATCGGGGACCTATTAAGCCCCGAGGCCGTCGTGAAAGCCACGATGAGGGGCCCCCAAGAGTACAACGCAGTTCGCACTTTCTGCGAGCGAGTGATGCTCGCGAAGGAGCGGGCGGAGCGAGAGAGAGAGAGAGCTCGCGATCCGGCCAGATCGTCGTCGTCGTCGCGACGCAGAAGAGACACCGCGCGCCGCAGGGTCCGCGGCGCTGCCGCCGCCGCCACCCCAAGAGCGTCGGACCAAGATCGAGGCGCTAGGGGGAGTGGTCCCCCCTAGCGACCAAACCAACAAGTGATGCCTCCCCTATCCACCGATGGGGAGAAGACGTGAGAGGAGTGCCCTGGTAGTAATTCGAAAATAAGACCCCGGGTACCCCTCGCAAACGTTAAGCCGGCCACCGTGGAGTTTTAGTCGGTAAGAGTCCGACACTACTCTGCTGTTGCGTGCAACAGCGAGTGTCCATGAGGATTTCTCCACGAAAAAAAAAAAAAAAAAAAAAAAAAAAAAGGTTGGGGTTAGGTTGGGGTTAGGTTGGGGTTAGGTTGGGGTTAGGTTGGGGTTAGGTTGGGGTTAGGTTGGGGTTAGGTTGGGGTTAGGTTGGGGTTAGGTTGGGGTTAGGTTGGGGTTAGGTTGGGGTTAGGTTGGGGTTAGGTTGGGGTTAGGTTGGGGTTAGGTTGGGGTTAGGTTGGGGTTAGGTTGGGGTTAGGTTGGGGTTAGGTTGGGGTTAGGTTGGGGTTAGGTTGGGGTTAGGTTGGGGTTAGGTTGGGGTTAGGTTGGGGTTAGGTTGGGGTTAGGTTGGGGTTAGGTTGGGGTTAGGTTGGGGTTAGGTTGGGGTTAGGTTGGGGTTAGGTTGGGGTTAGGTTGGGGTTAGGTTGGGGTTAGGTTGGGGTTAGGTTGGGGTTAGGTTGGGGTTAGGTTGGGGTTAGGTTGGGGTTAGGTTGGGGTTAGGTTGGGGTTAGGTTGGGGTTAGGTTGGGGTTAGGTTGGGGTTAGGTTGGGGTTAGGTTGGGGTTAGGTTGGGGTTAGGTTGGGGTTAGGTTGGGGTTAGGTTGGGGTTAGGTTGGGGTTAGGTTGGGGTTAGGTTGGGGTTAGGTTGGGGTTAGGTTGGGGTTAGGTTGGGGTTAGGTTGGGGTTAGGTTGGGGTTAGGTTGGGGTTAGGTTGGGGTTAGGTTGGGGTTAGGTTGGGGTTAGGTTGGGGTTAGGTTGGGGTTAGGTTGGGGTTAGGTTGGGGTTAGGTTGGGGTTAGGTTGGGGTTAGGTTGGGGTTAGGTTGGGGTTAGGTTGGGGTTAGGTTGGGGTTAGGTTGGGGTTAGGTTGGGGTTAGGTTGGGGTTAGGTTGGGGTTAGGTTGGGGTTAGGTTGGGGTTAGGTTGGGGTTAGGTTGGGGTTAGGTTGGGGTTAGGTTGGGGTTAGGTTGGGGTTAGGTTGGGGTTAGGTTGGGGTTAGGTTGGGGTTAGGTTGGGGTTAGGTTGGGGTTAGGTTGGGGTTAGGTTGGGGTTAGGTTGGGGTTAGGTTGGGGTTAGGTTGGGGTTAGGTTGGGGTTAGGTTGGGGTTAGGTTGGGGTTAGGTTGGGGTTAGGTTGGGGTTAGGTTGGGGTTAGGTTGGGGTTAGGTTGGGGTTAGGTTGGGGTTAGGTTGGGGTTAGGTTGGGGTTAGGTTGGGGTTAGGTTGGGGTTAGGTTGGGGTTAGGTTGGGGTTAGGTTGGGGTTAGGTTGGGGTTAGGTTGGGGTTAGGTTGGGGTTAGGTTGGGGTTAGGTTGGGGTTAGGTTGGGGTTAGGTTGGGGTTAGGTTGGGGTTAGGTTGGGGTTAGGTTGGGGTTAGGTTGGGGTTAGGTTGGGGTTAGGTTGGGGTTAGGTTGGGGTTAGGTTGGGGTTAGGTTGGGGTTAGGTTGGGGTTAGGTTGGGGTTAGGTTGGGGTTAGGTTGGGGTTAGGTTGGGGTTAGGTTGGGGTTAGGTTGGGGTTAGGTTGGGGTTAGGTTGGGGTTAGGTTGGGGTTAGGTTGGGGTTAGGTTGGGGTTAGGTTGGGGTTAGGTTGGGGTTAGGTTGGGGTTAGGTTGGGGTTAGGTTGGGGTTAGGTTGGGGTTAGGTTGGGGTTAGGTTGGGGTTAGGTTGGGGTTAGGTTGGGGTTAGGTTGGGGTTAGGTTGGGGTTAGGTTGGGGTTAGGTTGGGGTTAGGTTGGGGTTAGGTTGGGGTTAGGTTGGGGTTAGGTTGGGGTTAGGTTGGGGTTAGGTTGGGGTTAGGTTGGGGTTAGGTTGGGGTTAGGTTGGGGTTAGGTTGGGGTTAGGTTGGGGTTAGGTTGGGGTTAGGTTGGGGTTAGGTTGGGGTTAGGTTGGGGTTAGGTTGGGGTTAGGTTGGGGTTAGGTTGGGGTTAGGTTGGGGTTAGGTTTGGTGAGGCGATTGCACAGGACGACCGCCATCCGTACAGCGAGGGCATACCGGACAGTATCGCACGCGACCGCGACGGTGCTGGCCGCATCCCCACCGTTCGAACTGCGAGCCCTGGAGTTACAACGGGTGTACCAACGCCTGAGGGCTTCGCCGACGACGACGCCGCCGCCGCCGTCCGACAACAACAACGACGACAGGACGGCCCTGAGCATCCGGCAGGAGGCCAGACTGGAAATCTGGGATCGATGGCGCTCCCAGCTGATCGAGGAGGACGCCGCGCGACCACACCGCGCCGTTCGCGCCGTGCTTCCCAACTGGGAAGACTGGAGAGATCGAGAAGGGGTCCCGCTGACCTTTCGCATGACGCAGGTGCTCACCGGCCACGGAGTGTTCGGCGAGTACCTGCTGAAGATCGGGCGGGAGGTGACGTCCATCTGTCACCACTGCGAGGAAGAGGAGGACACGGCGCAGCACACTCTGGAGTCGTGTCCAGCGTGGGCGGAAGCACGGCGCGTCCTACGCATCGAGATCGGGGACCTATTAAGCCCCGAGGCCGTCGTGAGAGCCACGATGAAGGGCCCCCAAGAGTACAACGCAGTTCGCACTTTCTGCGAGCGAGTGATGCTCGCGAAGGAGCGGGCGGAGCGAGAGAGAGAGAGAGCTCGCGATCCGGCCAGATCGTCGTCGTCGTCGCGACGCAGAAGAGACACCGCGCGCCGCAGGGTCCGCGGCGCTGCCGCCGCCGCCACCCCAAGAGCGTCGGACCAAGATCGAGGCGCTAGGGGGAGTGGTCCCCCCTAGCGACCAAACCAACAAGTGACGCCTCCCCTATCCACCACCATGGGGAGAAGACGTGAGAGGAGTGCCCTGGTAGTAATTCGAAAATAAGACCCCGGGTACCCCTCGCAAACGTTAAGCCGGCCACCGTGGAGTTTTAGTCGGTAAGAGTCCGACACTACTCTGCTGTTGCACGCAACAGCGAGTGTCCATGAGGATTTCTCCACGAAAAAAAAAAAAAAAAAAAAAAAAAAAAAAAAAAAAAAAAAAAAAAAAAAAAAAAAAAAAAAAAAAAAAAAAAAAAAAAAAAAAAAAAAAAAAGGTTGGGGTTAGGTTGGGGTTAGGTTGGGGTTAGGTTGGGGTTAGGGGTTAGGTTGGGGTTAGGTTGGGGTTAGGTTGGGGTTAGGTTGGGGTTAGGTTGGGGTTAGGTTGGGGTTAGGTTGGGGTTAGGTTGGGGTTAGGTTGGGGTTAGGTTAGGTTGGGGTTAGGTTGGGGTTAGGTTGGGGTTAGGTTGGGGTTAGGTTGGGGTTAGGTTGGGGTTAGGTTGGGGTTAGGTTGGGGTTAGGTTGGGGTTAGGTTGGGGTTAGGTTGGGGTTAGGTTGGGGTTAGGTTGGGGTTAGGTTGGGGTTAGGTTGGGGTTAGGTTGGGGTTAGGTTGGGGTTAGGTTGGGGTTAGGTTGGGGTTAGGTTGGGGTTAGGTTGGGGTTAGGTTGGGGTTAGGTTGGGGTTAGGTTGGGGTTAGGTTGGGGTTAGGTTGGGGTTAGGTTGGGGTTAGGTTGGGGTTAGGTTGGGGTTAGGTTGGGGTTAGGTTGGGGTTAGGTTGGGGTTAGGTTGGGGTTAGGTTGGGGTTAGGTTGGGGTTAGGTTGGGGTTAGGTTGGGGTTAGGTTGGGGTTAGGTTGGGGTTAGGTTGGGGTTAGGTTGGGGTTAGGTTGGGGTTAGGTTGGGGTTAGGTTGGGGTTAGGTTGGGGTTAGGTTGGGGTTAGGTTGGGGTTAGGTTGGGGTTAGGTTGGGGTTAGGTTGGGGTTAGGTTGGGGTTAGGTTGGGGTTAGGTTGGGGTTAGGTTGGGGTTAGGTTGGGGTTAGGTTGGGGTTAGGTTGGGGTTAGGTTGGGGTTAGGTTGGGGTTAGGTTGGGGTTAGGTTGGGGTTAGGTTGGGGTTAGGTTGGGGTTAGGTTGGGGTTAGGTTGGGGTTAGGTTGGGGTTAGGTTGGGGTTAGGTTGGGGTTAGGTTGGGGTTAGGTTGGGGTTAGGTTGGGGTTAGGTTGGGGTTAGGTTGGGGTTAGGTTGGGGTTAGGTTGGGGTTAGGTTGGGGTTAGGTTGGGGTTAGGTTGGGGTTAGGTTGGGGTTAGGTTGGGGTTAGGTTGGGGTTAGGTTGGGGTTAGGTTGGGGTTAGGTTGGGGTTAGGTTGGGGTTAGGTTGGGGTTAGGTTGGGGTTAGGTTGGGGTTAGGTTGGGGTTAGGTTGGGGTTAGGTTGGGGTTAGGTTGGGGTTAGGTTGGGGTTAGGTTGGGGTTAGGTTGGGGTTAGGTTGGGGTTAGGTTGGGGTTAGGTTGGGGTTAGGTTGGGGTTAGGTTGGGGTTAGGTTGGGGTTAGGTTGGGGTTAGGTTGGGGTTAGGTTGGGGTTAGGTTGGGGTTAGGTTGGGGTTAGGTTGGGGTTAGGTTGGGGTTAGGTTGGGGTTAGGTTGGGGTTAGGTTGGGGTTAGGTTGGGGTTAGGTTGGGGTTAGGTTGGGGTTAGGTTGGGGTTAGGTTGGGGTTAGGTTGGGGTTAGGTTGGGGTTAGGTTGGGGTTAGGTTGGGGTTAGGTTGGGGTTAGGTTGGGGTTAGGTTGGGGTTAGGTTGGGGTTAGGTTGGGGTTAGGTTGGGGTTAGGTTGGGGTTAGGTTGGGGTTAGGTTGGGGTTAGGTTGGGGTTAGGTTGGGGTTAGGTTGGGGTTAGGTTGGGGTTAGGTTGGGGTTAGGTTGGGGTTAGGTTGGGGTTAGGTTGGGGTTAGGTTGGGGTTAGGTTGGGGTTAGGTTGGGGTTAGGTTGGGGTTAGGTTGGGGTTAGGTTGGGGTTAGGTTGGGGTTAGGTTGGGGTTAGGTTGGGGTTAGGTTGGGGTTAGGTTGGGGTTAGGTTGGGGTTAGGTTGGGGTTAGGTTGGGGTTAGGTTGGGGTTAGGTTGGGGTTAGGTTGGGGTTAGGTTGGGGTTAGGTTGGGGTTAGGTTGGGGTTAGGTTGGGGTTAGGTTGGGGTTAGGTTGGGGTTAGGTTGGGGTTAGGTTGGGGTTAGGTTGGGGTTAGGTTGGGGTTAGGTTGGGGTTAGGTTGGGGTTAGGTTGGGGTTAGGTTGGGGTTAGGTTGGGGTTAGGTTGGGGTTAGGTTGGGGTTAGGTTGGGGTTAGGTTGGGGTTAGGTTGGGGTTAGGTTGGGGTTAGGTTGGGGTTAGGTTGGGGTTAGGTTGGGGTTAGGTTGGGGTTAGGTTGGGGTTAGGTTGGGGTTAGGTTGGGGTTAGGTTGGGGTTAGGTTGGGGTTAGGTTGGGGTTAGGTTGGGGTTAGGTTGGGGTTAGGTTGGGGTTAGGTTGGGGTTAGGTTGGGGTTAGGTTGGGGTTAGGTTGGGGTTAGGTTGGGGTTAGGTTGGGGTTAGGTTGGGGTTAGGTTGGGGTTAGGTTGGGGTTAGGTTGGGGTTAGGTTGGGGTTAGGTTGGGGGTAGGTTGGGGTTAGGTTGGGGTTAGGTTGGGGTTAGGTTGGGGTTAGGTTGGGGTTAGGTTGGGGTTAGGTTGGGGTTAGGTTGGGGTTAGGTTGGGGTTAGGTTGGGGTTAGGTTGGGGTTAGGTTGGGGTTAGGTTGGGGTTAGGTTGGGGTTAGGTTGGGGTTAGGTTGGGGTTAGGTTGGGGTTAGGTTGGGGTTAGGTTGGGGTTAGGTTGGGGTTAGGTTGGGGTTAGGTTGGGGTTAGGTTGGGGTTAGGTTGGGGTTAGGTTGGGGTTAGGTTGGGGTTAGGTTGGGGTTAGGTTGGGGTTAGGTTGGGGTTAGGTTGGGGTTAGGTTGGGGTTAGGTTGGGGTTAGGTTGGGGTTAGGTTGGGGTTAGGTTGGGGTTAGGTTGGGGTTAGGTTGGGGTTAGGTTGGGGTTAGGTTGGGGTTAGGTTGGGGTTAGGTTGGGGTTAGGTTGGGGTTAGGTTGGGGTTAGGTTGGGGTTAGGTTGGGGTTAGGTTGGGGTTAGGTTGGGGTTAGGTTGGGGTTAGGTTGGGGTTAGGTTGGGGTTAGGTTGGGGTTAGGTTGGGGGTTAGGTTGGGGTTAGGTTGGGGTTAGGTTGGGGTTAGGTTGGGGTTAGGTTGGGGTTAGGTTGGGGTTAGGTTGGGGTTAGGTTGGGGTTAGGTTGGGGTTAGGTTGGGGTTAGGTTGGGATTAGGTTGGGGTTAGGTTGGGGTTAGGTTGGGGTTAGGTTGGGGTTAGGTTGGGGTTAGGTTGGGGTTAGGTTGGGGTTAGGTTGGGGTTAGGTTGGGGTTAGGTTGGGGTTAGGTTGGGGTTAGGTTGGGGTTAGGTTGGGGTTAGGTTGGGGTTAGGTTGGGGTTAGGTTGGGGTTAGGTTGGGGTTAGGTTGGGGTTAGGTTGGGGTTAGGTTGGGGTTAGGTTGGGGTTAGGTTGGGGTTAGGTTGGGGTTAGGTTGGGGTTAGGTTGGGGTTAGGTTGGGGTTAGGTTGGGGTTAGGTTGGGGTTAGGTTGGGGTTAGGTTGGGGTTAGGTTGGGGTTAGGTTGGGGTTAGGTTGGGGTTAGGTTGGGGTTAGGTTGGGGTTAGGTTGGGGTTAGGTTGGGGTTAGGTTGGGGTTAGGTTGGGGTTAGGTTGGGGTTAGGTTGGGGTTAGGTTGGGGTTAGGTTGGGGTTAGGTTGGGGTTAGGTTGGGGTTAGGTTGGGGTTAGGTTGGGGTTAGGTTGGGGTTAGGTTGGGGTTAGGTTGGGGTTAGGTTGGGGTTAGGTTGGGGTTAGGTTGGGGTTAGGTTGGGGTTAGGTTGGGGTTAGGTTGGGGTTAGGTTGGGGTTAGGTTGGGGTTAGGTTGGGGTTAGGTTGGGGTTAGGTTGGGGTTAGGTTGGGGTTAGGTTGGGGTTAGGTTGGGGTTAGGTTGGGGTTAGGTTGGGGTTAGGTTGGGGTTAGGTTGGGGTTAGGTTGGGGTTAGGTTGGGGTTAGGTTGGGGTTAGGTTGGGGTTAGGTTGGGGTTAGGTTGGGGTTAGGTTGGGGTTAGGTTGGGGTTAGGTTGGGGTTAGGTTGGGGTTAGGTTGGGGTTAGGTTGGGGTTAGGTTGGGGTTAGGTTGGGGTTAGGTTGGGGTTAGGTTGGGGTTAGGTTGGGGTTAGGTTGGGGTTAGGTTGGGGTTAGGTTGGGGTTAGGTTGGGGTTAGGTTGGGGTTAGGTTGGGGTTAGGTTGGGGTTAGGTTGGGGTTAGGTTGGGGTTAGGTTGGGGTTAGGTTGGGGTTAGGTTGGGGTTAGGTTGGGGTTAGGTTGGGGTTAGGTTGGGGTTAGGTTGGGGTTAGGTTGGGGTTAGGTTGGGGTTAGGTTGGGGTTAGGTTGGGGTTAGGTTGGGGTTAGGTTGGGGTTAGGTTGGGGTTAGGTTGGGGTTAGGTTGGGGTTAGGTTGGGGTTAGGTTGGGGTTAGGTTGGGGTTAGGTTGGGGTTAGGTTGGGGTTAGGTTGGGGTTAGGTTGGGGTTAGGTTGGGGTTAGGTTGGGGTTAGGTTGGGGTTAGGTTGGGGTTAGGTTGGGGTTAGGTTGGGGTTAGGTTGGGGTTAGGTTGGGGTTAGGTTGGGGTTAGGTTGGGGTTAGGTTGGGGTTAGGTTGGGGTTAGGTTGGGGTTAGGTTGGGGTTAGGTTGGGGTTAGGTTGGGGTTAGGTTGGGGTTAGGTTGGGGTTAGGTTGTGGTTAGGTTGGGGTTAGGTTGGGGTTAGGTTGGGGTTAGGTTGGGGTTAGGTTGGGGTTAGGTTGGGGTTAGGTTGGGGTTAGGTTGGGGTTAGGTTGGGGTTAGGTTGGGGTTAGGTTGGGGTTAGGTTGGGGTTAGGTTGGGGTTAGGTTGGGGTTAGGTTGGGGTTAGGTTGGGGTTAGGTTGGGGTTAGGTTGGGGTTAGGTTGGGGTTGGGTTGGGGTTAGGTTGGGGTTAGGTTGGGGTTAGGTTGGGGTTAGGTTGGGGTTAGGTTGGGGTTAGGTTGGGGTTAGGTTGGGGTTAGGTTGGGGTTAGGTTGGGGTTAGGTTGGGGTTAGGTTGGGGTTAGGTTGGGGTTAGGTTGGGGTTAGGTTAGGTTGGTTAGGTTGGGGTTAGGTTGGGGTTAGGTTGGGGTTAGGTTGGGGTTAGGTTGGGGTTAGGTTGGGGTTAGGTTGGGGTTAGGTTGGGGTTAGGTTGGGGTTAGGTTGGGGTTAGGTTGGGGTTAGGTTGGGGTTAGGTTGGGGTTAGGTTGGGGTTAGGTTGGGGTTAGGTTGGGGTTAGGTTGGGGTTAGGTTGGGGTTAGGTTGGGGTTAGGTTGGGGTTAGGTTGGGGTTAGGTTGGGGTTAGGTTGGGGTTAGGTTGGGGTTAGGTTGGGGTTAGGTTGGGGTTAGGTTGGGGTTAGGTTGGGGTTAGGTTGGGGTTAGGTTGGGGTTAGGTTGGGGTTAGGTTGGGGTTAGGTTGGGGTTAGGTTGGGGTTAGGTTGGGGTTAGGTTGGGGTTAGGTTGGGGTTAGGTTGGGGTTAGGTTGGGGTTAGGTTGGGGTTAGGTTGGGGTTAGGTTGGGGTTAGGTTGGGGTTAGGTTGGGGTTAGGTTGGGGTTAGGTTGGGGTTAGGTTGGGGTTAGGTTGGGGTTAGGTTGGGGTTAGGTTGGGGTTAGGTTGGGGTTAGGTTGGGGTTAGGTTGGGGTTAGGTTGGGGTTAGGTTGGGGTTAGGTTGGGGTTAGGTTGGGGTTAGGTTGGGGTTAGGTTGGGGTTAGGTTGGGGTTAGGTTGGGGTGAGGTTGGGGTTAGGTTGGGGTTAGGTTGGGGTTAGGTTGGGGTTAGGTTGGGGTTAGGTTGGGGTTAGGTTGGGGTTAGGTTGGGGTTAGGTTGGGGTTAGGTTGGGGTTAGGTTGGGGTTAGGTTGGGGTTAGGTTGGGGTTAGGTTGGGGTTAGGTTGGGGTTAGGTTGGGTTAGGTTGGGGTTAGGTTGGGGTTAGGTTGGGGTTAGGTTGGGGTTAGGTTGGGGTTAGGTTGGGGTTAGGTTGGGGTTAGGTTGGGGTTAGGTTGGGTTAGGTTGGGGTTAGGTTGGGGTTAGGTTGGGGTTAGGTTGGGGTTAGGTTGGGGTTAGGTTGGGGTTAGGTTGGGGTTAGGTTGGGGTTAGGTTGGGGTTAGGTTGGGGTTAGGTTGGGGTTAGGTTGGGGTTAGGTTGGGGTTAGGTTGGGGTTAGGTTGGGGTTAGGTTGGGGTTAGGTTGGGGGTTAGGTTGGGGTTAGGTTGGGGTTAGGTTGGGGTTAGGTTGGGGTTAGGTTGGGGTTAGGTTGGGGTTAGGTTGGGGTTAGGTTGGGGTTAGGTTGGGGTTAGGTTGGGGTTAGGTTGGGGTTAGGTTGGGGTTAGGTTGGGGTTAGGTTGGGGTTAGGTTGGGGTTAGGTTGGGGTTAGGTTGGGGTTAGGTTGGGGTTAGGTTGGGGTTAGGTTGGGGTTAGGTTGGGGTTAGGTTGGGGTTAGGTTGGGGTTAGGTTGGGGTTAGGTTGGGGTTAGGTTGGGGTTAGGTTGGGTTAGGTTGGGGTTAGGTTGGGGTTAGGTTGGGGTTAGGTTGGGGTTAGGTTGGGGTTAGGTTGGGGTTAGGTTGGGGTTAGGTTGGGGTTAGGTTGGGGTTAGGTTGGGGTTAGGTTGGGGTTAGGTTGGGGTTAGGTTGGGGTTAGGTTGGGGTTAGGTTGGGGTTAGGTTGGGGTTAGGTTGGGGTTAGGTTGGGGTTAGGTTGGGGTTAGGTTGGGGTTAGGTTGGGGTTAGGTTGGGGTTAGGTTGGGGTTAGGTTGGGGTTAGGTTGGGGTTAGGTTGGGGTTAGGTTGGGGTTAGGTTGGGGTTAGGTTGGGGTTAGGTTGGGGTTAGGTTGGGGTTAGGTTGGGGTTAGGTTGGGGTTAGGTTGGGGTTAGGTTGGGTTAGGTTGGGGTTAGGTTGGGGTTAGGTTGGGGTTAGGTTGGGGTTAGGTTGGGGTTAGGTTGGGGTTAGGTTGGGGTTAGGTTGGGGTTAGGTTGGGGTTAGGTTGGGGTTAGGTTGGGGTTAGGTTGGGGTTAGGTTGGGGTTAGGTTGGGGTTAGGTTGGGGTTAGGTTGGGGTTAGGTTGGGGTTAGGTTGGGGTTAGGTTGGGGTTAGGTTGGGTTAGGTTGGGGTTAGGTTGGGGTTAGGTTGGGGTTAGGTTGGGGTTAGGTTGGGTTAGGTTGGGGTTAGGTTGGGGTTAGGTTGGGGTTAGGTTGGGGTTAGGTTGGGGTTAGGTTGGGGTTAGTGGGGGGTGGGGTTAGGTTGGGGTTAGGTTGGGGTTAGGTTGGGGTTAGGTTGGGGTTAGGTTGGGGTTAGGTTGGGGTTAGGTTGGGGTTAGGTTGGGTTAGGTTGGGGTTAGGTTGGGTTAGGTTGGGGTTAGGTTGGGGTTAGGTTGGGGGTTAGGTTGGGTTAGGTTGGGGTTAGGTTGGGGTTAGGTTGGGGTTAGGTTGGGGTTAGGTTGGGGTTAGGTTGGGGTTAGGTTGGGGTTAGGTTGGGGTTAGGTTGGGGTTAGGTTGGGGTTAGGTTGGGGTTAGGTTGGGGTTAGGTTGGGGTTAGGTTGGGGTTAGGTTGGGGTTAGGTTGGGGTTAGGTTGGGGTTAGGTTGGGGTTAGGTTGGGGTTAGGTTGGGGTTAGGTTGGGGTTAGGTTGGGGTTAGGTTGGGGTTAGGTTGGGTTAGGTTGGGGTTAGGTTGGGGTTAGGTTGGGGTTAGGTTGGGGTTAGGTTGGGGTTAGGTTGGGGTTAGGTTGGGGTTAGGTTGGGGTTAGGTTGGGGTTAGGTTGGGTTAGGTTGGGGTTAGGTTGGGGTTAGGTTGGGGTTAGGTTGGGGTTAGGTTGGGGTTAGGTTGGGGTTAGGTTGGGTTAGGTTGGGGTTAGGTTGGGGTTAGGTTGGGGTTAGGTTGGGGTTAGGTTGGGGTTAGGTTGGGGTTAGGTTGGGGTTAGGTTGGGTTAGGTTGGGGTTAGGTTGGGGTTAGGTTGGGGTTAGGTTGGGGTTAGGTTGGGGTTAGGTTGGGGTTAGGTTGGGGTTAGGTTGGGGTTAGGTTGGGGTTAGGTTGGGGTTAGGTTGGGGTTAGGTTGGGGTTAGGTTGGGGTTAGGTTGGGGTTAGGTTGGGGTTAGGTTGGGTTAGGTTGGGGTTAGGTTGGGGTTAGGTTGGGGTTAGGTTGGGGTTAGGTTGGGGTTAGGTTGGGGTTAGGTTGGGGTTAGGTTGGGGTTAGGTGGGGTTAGGTTGGGGTTAGGTTGGGGTTAGGTTGGGGTTAGGTTGGGGTTAGGTTGGGGTTAGGTTGGGGTTAGGTTGGGGTTAGGTTGGGGTTAGGTTGGGTTAGGTTGGGGTTTGGGTTAGGGGTAGGTTGGGTTAGGTTGGGGTTAGGTTGGGGTTAGGTTGGGGTTAGGTTGGGGTTAGGTTGGGGTTAGGTTGGGGTTAGGTTGGGGTTAGGTTGGGGTTAGGTTGGGGTTAGGTTGGGGTTAGGTTGGGGTTAGGTTGGGGTTAGGTTGGGGTTAGGTTGGGGTTAGGTTGGGGTTAGGTTGGGGTTAGGTTGGGTTAGGTTGGGGTTAGGTTGGGGTTAGGTTGGGGTTAGGTTGGGGTTAGGTTGGGGTTAGGTTGGGGTTAGGTTGGGGTTAGGTTGGGGTTAGGTTGGGGTTAGGTTGGGGTTAGGTTGGGGTTAGGTTGGGGTTAGGTTGGGGTTAGGTTGGGGTTAGGTTGGGGTTAGGTTGGGGTTAGGTTGGGGTTAGGTTGGGGTTAGGTTGGGGTTAGGTTGGGGTTAGGTTGGGGTTAGGTTGGGGTTGGGTTGGGGTTAGGTTGGGGTTAGGTTGGGGTTAGGTTGGGGTTAGGTTGGGGTTAGGTTGGGGTTAGGTTGGGGTTAGGTTGGGGTTAGGTTGGGGTTAGGTTGGGGTTAGGTTGGGGTTAGGTTGGGGTTAGGTTGGGGTTAGGTTGGGGTTAGGTTGGGTTAGGTTAGGTTGGGGTTAGGTTGGGGTTAGGTTGGGGTTAGGTTGGGGTTAGGTTGGGGTTAGGTTGGGGTTAGGTTGGGGTTAGGTTGGGGTTAGGTTGGGGTTAGGTTGGGGTTAGGTTGGGGTTAGGTTGGGGTTAGGTTGGGGTTGGGTTGGGGTTAGGTTGGGGTTAGGTTGGGGTTAGGTTGGGGTTAGGTTGGGGTTAGGTTGGGGTTAGGTTGGGGTTAGGTTGGGGTTAGGTTGGGGTTAGGTTGGGGTTAGGTTGGGGTTAGGTTGGGGTTAGGTTGGGGTTAGGTTGGGGTTAGGTTGGGGTTAGGTTGGGGTTAGGTTGGGGTTAGGTTGGGGTTAGGTTGGGGTTAGGTTGGGGTTAGGTTGGGGTTAGGTTGGGGGTTAGGTTGGGGTTAGGTTGGGGTTAGGTTGGGGTTAGGTTGGGGTTAGGTTGGGGTTAGGTTGGGGTTAGGTTGGGGTTAGGTTGGGGTTAGGTTGGGGTTAGGTTGGGGTTAGGTTGGGGTTAGGTTGGGGTTAGGTTGGGGTTAGGTTGGGGTTAGGTTGGGGTTAGGTTGGGGTTAGGTTGGGGTTAGGTTGGGGTTAGGTTGGGGTTAGGTTGGGGTTAGGTTGGGGTTAGGTTGGGGTTAGGTTGGGGTTAGGTTGGGGTTAGGTTGGGGTTAGGTTGGGGTTAGGTTGGGGTTAGGTTAGGTTGGGGTTAGGTTGGGGTTAGGTTGGGGTTAGGTTGGGGTTAGGTTGGGGTTAGGTTGGGGTTAGGTTGGGGTTAGGTTGGGGTTAGGTTGGGGTTAGGTTGGGGTTAGGTTGGGGTTAGGTTGGGGTTAGGTTGGGGTTAGGTTGGGGTTAGGTTGGGGTTAGGTTGGGGTTAGGTTGGGGTTAGGTTGGGGTTAGGTTGGGGTTAGGTTGGGGTTAGGTTGGGGTTAGGTTGGGGTTAGGTTGGGGTTAGGTTGGGGTTAGGTTGGGGTTAGGTTGGGGTTAGGTTGGGGTTAGGTTGGGGTTAGGTTGGGGTTAGGTTGGGGTTAGGTTGGGGTTAGGTTGGGGTTAGGTTGGGGTTAGGTTGGGGTTAGGTTGGGGTTAGGTTGGGGTTAGGTTGGGGAGCACGAGGCGGGTATGGGTTCCCAGGGGGTAGCACCACTCCCTGGGAAACCCCGATGGATCTGATATTCCCCTATAGCCGGGTGGCGGCTGATCGGTGCCTCTGGCACCCGTCAGTTTGCCGATCCGGTGCGGAGAATTTCGGAGAAGTTGGTGGGCCCATGTCTGCCAAGACCACTCACCTCACCTTCCCGTGGGGCTCCCCGTCACCCTGCACCGGCTTTGACCGGGACAGGGTGCGAAAGAGTGAGTGGCACCAGGATCGATGCTTCGTTGACGACCAAGGCAAAACTAAAATAAAATAAATATGGATATTTCCGAAAATGTAAGTAACGTTTACGGTGCAGGGGAGGGATACCCCAGTACCGGCGCTGTCGTGGGTAGTAAAGTGGGCCCACCTGCGTCGTCATCTTGCGACCATGGCCTTTCGGGGGTGGAACGCCAGGCCCCCGAATACGTTTCTGCGCCTGGCGAAGACGCTAGAGCGGACCAAAGGACAACAGAGGTCCCGGAAGTAGCCCCAAGAAGAGTGACGAGGGGCTCGTTGAAGGCCGCGGAGAACGTGTTCCTTTCTCCGCCTATGGTGATTGCCGACACACCGTCGATCCCAACCGCAGGTGTGTTTCGCATGCGAGTGCGATCCGACGACGAAGAGTCGGTCGCCTCGTCGCTGGCCTCGTCGGTTTCGAGAGGCAAGAAGCGGCGAATCGTGTCGACGGTCGCGAGCGCGTCGGAGGAGCTCGCGATCGACGTGAGGACTTGCAGTCCGGCGGACGCTCACGTCGAGTTTACGAGGCAAGCGGCACGAATCATATACGTGTCGTCGTCATCGTCAAACATGAAGGGGACGCATATAAAGATCCTCAGGGACGCGTCCAAGGTAATGCAGGAGCTGTGGACGACGAAGATCGCGGAAATGGAAGCGCGGCTGTTCGCGCTCGAGAAAGAGAACGCAGCCCTTCGCGAAGGGACGTCCAGAATGGCAGTTTGCGCCAACGTGTGCGCGCAGTGCGGCGGCCCGGCTTCCGAGCCCGGCCGTCCTCCGCGAGAGCGCAACAACGACGGTGCGACCGAAGATGACCTGGAAAGGAGGTTTCGGCAGCTAGAAGCCTCCCTGAAGAGAATCGAGGAGCGTCTCGGGGAACGACAACCGTGCGTCCCAGAGCCCCGACCCGTCCCGGAACCCCGACGCGTCGCGGATCCCCCCGCCACTCGCCGCGCCACCCCGACAACTGCGCCCCCGAGGGAGCAGGCGGATGGCGAATGGCGAGTGGTCGAAAGGAGGAGGAACAGGAGAAGAACGGCCGCCGCCGCCGCGGTCGGCAAAGAAGTATCGACAACATCAAGAAGAGGGGCGAACGCGGCCCCACCGCCGTCGACGAGGAGTACAGGCGCGCCAAAACCGAGCGTCGCCGCCACCGCCACGAGGAAGGGGCCGATACCGGCACCGAGGACAATGCCGCCGCCCCCCCGGTCACCGCAGACATCCGCGGTGACCGTAACGTTGAAAGAAGGATCCAGCATGTCGTACGCCGACGTGCTGGCAACGGCCCGAAGGACGATCCCGCTCGCGGAGATCGGCGTGGGGAAACTCGGAATGAAAAAGAGTATGACGGGCGGCATTATAATCGAAGTGCCCGGGGACAAGGACAGAGAAAAAGCGGAGCGGCTAGCGACGCGTCTGTCCGAGGTGCTAGGCCCGGCCACGGCAAAGGTCGCAGCCCCGACGAAGACCGCGGAGCTGAGAGTATCCGGGCTAGATATCTCGGTTACCAAAGAGGAGTTGCGGCAAGCATTGGCCGCAGCGGCGGGTTGCAGAGCCGCCGATATACGAACGGGAGACATCGGCATCGCCAGAGACGGCCTCGCAATGGCCTGGATCAAGTGCCCGGAGGTCGCAGCCTGGAAGTTGGCGCAGGCAAGAAGAGTGCCTATGGGGTGGTCGAAGGCAAAGATCAGGGCCATCCCGAAGAAACCCCTGCAGTGCTACAAATGCCTGCAGTACGGTCACGTGCGAGCCACCTGCACGTCCACCGTGAACCGAGAGCACCTGTGCTTCAGGTGCGGCGGAGCCGGACACCGCGCCAAAGGCTGTCCCGCCTCCGCGCCCAAGTGCCTCCTGTGCGAGTCGCTCGGGGTGCCCGCCAACCACAAGATGGGCGGAGACGCGTGTAAGCCGCCGGCAGTCAAGAAGAAGCGACGCGTCCGCCGGCAACAGCAGCAGCAGCAGCAGCAGCAGCAGCAAGAGCAGCAGCAGAAGCAGCCGGTAGCAGCAGCAGCGGAAAAAACACCAACACCACCACCGCCGCCGCCGCCGCCGCCAACAGGAAGCACCGCCGACGAAGCAACAGCAGCAGCAGCAGCGGTAGATAGCCGGGAGGAGGCTATGGATTTGAACGACTAAGTTCAAGCGCCTCCTCCAGTGCAACCTCGCGAGATCGAGGCGAGCGCAAGACCTGCTCTGCCAGACGATCCGCGAGAGAGAGGTCGCCCTCGTGGTGGTGGCCGAGCCGAATCGGATCCCCGAAGCTTCCAACTGGGTCGGGGCAACGGACGGATCGACGGCGATCGCGTGGACGGTGGCGTTGGGCCCCCCCGGCGTCCCGCTCGACCGCGGCAACGGCTACGTCGCCGTGGAATGGTGCGGAATAGCGGTGGTGGGTGTCTACGTATCACCCAACATCGGACTGGACGCGTTCGAGGACTTCCTGGACCGCGTCGGCGAGTGCGTGCGAGGATGCCATCCCCGGCGGGTTCTCGTGCTCGGGGACTTTAACGCGCACTCGACCCAATGGGGAAACGCCAGGACGAACACCCGCGGTAGACGGCTGTCCGACTGGGCCGCGAGTATGGGGCTCCTACTCGCGAACAGGGGCTCGGCGAGCACCTGCGTGGCGTGGAGAGGATCCTCCGTGGTCGACATCACGTGGTCCACGCCGGGGTTGTACCCGAAGATCCGAGACTGGAGAGTGGCCGAGGGCGTAGAGACCCTGTCCGACCACCTCTACATCTTTATGGAGCTTGCCCTCGAGGAGAAGGAGGACAAGGACGACGCCGGACAAAGAAGAGGCGCGAACAGCCGCTCCCGCCAGCCGCCACCGCCGCCGAGATGGCGACTGAAGGAACGGGACAAAGAGATGCTACGGGCGGGGGCCATAGTCGCCGCCTGGAGCTGGGACGCCCGACGAACAACCGAGTTGGGAAGCGTGGACGAGGAGGCGGAAAGCCTCCGAAGATACATGAGCGCGGCGTGCGACGCCTCGATGCCGCGCTCCGTCCCACCGCGCGGTTGCCGCCGCGGCGTGTACTGGTGGACGCCGGAGATCGCCGAGATGCGAGCCAACTGCATCCGGGCACGAAGAGGATTTCTGAGGGCCCGCCGTCGCAGGCTGACGCGCGACGAAGAGGAGATCTCTCGCCGCTACGAGGCCTACAGGGAAGCGAGACGCACCCTCCAGCGTGCGATCAAGACGGCGAAAGCTCGGTGCTGGACGGAGCTCGTGGGGGCGGTCGAATCCGACCCGTGGGGACGGCCCTACAAGGTCGTGACGCAAAAACTGCGACCTTCGGCCCCCCCGCTGACCGCGACCATGGATCCGGAGTTGCTCGAAGAAGTCGTCGGGACTCTGTTCCCGCGACAGGAGAACGACGCGAGGCGATCGGTGCCATCACCACCACCACCATCACCACCATCATCATCCTCCTCCTCCTCCCCCCGCAGCCCGGAGTGGAGCGAGGAGCTGGGGGTCACCGACGCGGAGCTCCTCGATGCAACGAAGAGGATGGCGTCCCGCGACGTAGCTCCGGGTCCGGACGGAATACCGGGCCGAGCGTGGGCGGAGACCATCGACATCATGGCTCCGCGCCTGCGACACTTGTTCACCAGGTGCCTGAAGGAGGGCGTCTACCCCCGTGCGTGGCGTACCGCGAGACTCGTCCTGCTGCGGAAAGAAGGTCGTCCGCCGAACTCGCCGTCCGCCTACAGACCGATATGCCTGCTGGACGAGGCGGGCAAACTACTGGAGAGGGTGATCGCCGCCCGTCTGGAGGCGCACTTCGCCGAGAGGGTGCCCGGCTGGCACGACAGCCAGTACGGATTCCGTCGGGGTCGCTCGACGGTGGACGCGGTGACTCGAGTACGAACCATGGCGGAAGACATGGTATCGCGCAGAGGCGTGGCGCTGGCGGTCTCGCTGGACGTGACGAACGCCTTCAACACCATCCCGTGGGCCAGGATCGTGGAGGCCCTGCGACGCTTCGACGTGCCGGCGTATCTCGTCGGGGTCATCCGGTCGTACCTGAGCGACCGCTGGATAGCGTACGCCGGCAAAAACGGCGGCGAAGTAAGAAGACGCGTGGAGCGCGGAGTCCCGCAGGGCTCGGTGCTGGGACCCATCCTGTGGATCACGGCCTACGACGCGGTCCTCCGATGCGCCATGCCCCGTTGCACGGGCACGGTGTGCTACGCCGACGACACCTTGGTGCTGGCCGGGGGACGGTTCTGGCACGAGACCGCCAACCTCGCGCGGAACGCTGTGGCGTGCGCGGTGCGCGCGATCCGGGGGCTCGGCTTGAGCGTATCGCCGGCCAAGTCGGAGGCCTTGGGGTTCTTCGACCGTCGCCGCAGAGGACCCCCTCCGGCCGGACTGACCGTGACCATCGACGGGGAAGAGGTGCCGGTGAGAGAGCGGATGAAATACCTCGGTCTCACCATAGACAGCCAGTGGACCTTCGAGCCGCATTTCGAGCAGCTGGTGCCGAAGGTGACAGCCGCCGCGAACGCGCTGTGCGGCCTGCTCCCGAACATCGGCGGAGCGGGACTGGCGGTTCGCCGACTCTACGAGGGAGTGATCCGTTCCCGAGTCCTCTACGGGGCTCCCGTGTGGGCCGAAGACCTGGCGCGTAGTCGCCGCAGCCTGATCCTGGTGAGGCGATTGCACAGGACGACCGCCATCCGTACAGCGAGGGCATACCGGACAGTATCGCACGCGACCGCGACGGTGCTGGCCGCATCCCCACCGTTCGAACTGCGAGCCCTGGAGTTACAACGGGTGTACCAACGCCTGAGGGCTTCGCCGACGACGCCGCCGCCGCCGCCGTCCGACAACAACAACGACGACGACAGGACGGCCCTGAGCATCCGGCAGGAGGCCAGACTGGAAATCTGGGATCGATGGCGCTCCCAGCTGATCGAGGAGGACGCCGCGCGACCACACCGCGCCGTTCGCGCCGTGCTTCCCAACTGGGAAGACTGGAGAGATCGAGAAGGGGTCCCGCTGACCTTTCGCATGACGCAGATACTCACCGGCCACGGAGTGTTCGGCGAGTACCTGCTGAAGATCGGGCGGGAGGTGACGTCCATCTGTCACCACTGCGAGGAAGAGGAGGACACGGCGCAGCACACTCTGGAGTCGTGTCCAGCGTGGGCGGAAGCACGGCGCGTCCTACGCATCGAGATCGGGGACAGACTAACCCCCGAGGCCGTCGTGGAAGCCACGATGAAGGGCCCCCAAGAGTACAACGCAGTTCGCACTTTCTGCGAGCGAGTGATGCTCGCGAAGGAGCGGGCGGAACGAGAGAGAGAGAGAGCTCGCGATCCGGCCAGATCGTCGTCGTCGTCGCGACGCAGAAGAGACACCGCGCGCCGCAGGGTTCGCGGCGCTGCCGCCGCCGCCGCCACCCCAAGAGCGTCGGACCAAGATCGAGGCGCTAGGGGGAGTGGTCCCCCCCTAGCGACCAAACCAACAAGTGACGCCTCCCCTATCCACCACCATGGGGAGAAGACGTGAGAGGAGTGCCCTGGTAGTAATTCGAAAATAAGACCCCGGGTACCCCTCGCAAACGTTAAGCCGGCCACCGTGGAGTTTTAGTCGGTAAGAGTCCGACACTACTCTGCTGTTGCGTGCAACAGCGAGTGTCCATGAGGATTTCTCCACGAAAAAAAAAAAAAAAAAAAAAAAAAGGTTGGGGTTAGGTTGGGGTTAGGTTGGGGTTAGGTTAGGTTGGGGTTAGGTTGGGGTTAGGTTGGGGTTAGGTTGGGGTTAGGTTGGGGTTAGGTTGGGGTTAGGTTGGGGTTAGGTTGGGGTTAGGTTGGGGTTAGGTTGGGGTTAGGTTGGGGTTAGGTTGGGGTTAGGTTGGGGTTAGGTTGGGGTTAGGTTGGGTTAGGTTGGGGTTAGGTTGGGGTTAGGTTGGGGTTAGGTTGGGGTTAGGTTGGGGTTAGGTTGGGGTTAGGTTGGGGTTAGGTTGGGGTTAGGTTGGGGTTAGGTTGGGGTTAGGTTGGGGTTAGGTTGGGGTTAGGTTGGGGTTAGGTTGGGGTGAGGTTGGGGTTAGGTTGGGGTTAGGTTGGGGTTAGGTTGGGGTTAGGTTGGGGTTGGGTTGGGGTTAGGTTGGGGTTAGGTTGGGGTTAGGTTGGGGTTAGGTTGGGGTTAGGTTGGGGTTAGGTTGGGGTTAGGTTGGGGTTAGGTTGGGGTTAGGTTGGGGTTAGGTTGGGGTTAGGTTGGGGTTAGGTTGGGGTTAGGTTGGGGTTAGGTTGGGGTTAGGTTGGGGTTAGGTTGGGGTTAGGTTGGGGTTAGGTTGGGGTTAGGTTGGGGTTAGGTTGGGGTTAGGTTGGGGTTAGGTTGGGGTTAGGTTGGGGTTAGGTTAGGTTGGGGTTAGGTTGGGGTTAGGTTGGGGTTAGGTTAGGTTGGGGTTAGGTTGGGGTTAGGTTAGGTTGGGGTTAGGTTGGGGTTAGGTTGGGGTTAGGTTGGGGTTAGGTTGGGGTTAGGTTGGGGTTAGGTTGGGGTTAGGTTGGGGTTAGGTTGGGGTTAGGTTGGGGTTAGGTTGGGGTTAGGTTGGGGTTAGGTTGGGGTTAGGTTGGGGTTAGGTTGGGGTTAGGTTGGGGTTAGGTTGGGGTTAGGTTGGGGTTAGGTTGGGGTTAGGTTGGGGTTAGGTTGGGGTTAGGTTGGGGTTAGGTTGGGGTTAGGTTGGGGTTAGGTTAGGTTGGGGTTAGGTTGGGGTTAGGTTGGGGTTAGGTTGGGGTTAGGTTGGGGTTAGGTTGGGGTTAGGTTGGGGTTAGGTTGGGGTTAGGTTGGGGTTAGGTTGGGGTTAGGTTGGGGTTAGGTTGGGGTTAGGTTGGGGTTAGGTTGGGGTTAGGTTGGGGTTAGGTTGGGGTTAGGTTGGGGTTAGGTTGGGGTTAGGTTGGGGTTAGGTTGGGGTTAGGTTGGGGTTAGGTTGGGGTTAGGTTGGGGTTAGGTTGGGGTTAGGTTGGGGTTAGGTTGGGGTTAGGTTGGGGTTAGGTTGGGGTTAGGTTGGGGTTAGGTTGGGGTTAGGTTAGGTTGGGGTTAGGTTGGGTTAGGTTGGGGTTAGGTTGGGGTTAGGTTGGGGTTAGGTTGGGGTTAGGTTGGGGTTAGGTTGGGGTTAGGTTGGGGTTAGGTTGGGGTTAGGTTGGGGTTAGGTTGGGGTTAGGTTGGGGTTAGGTTGGGGTTAGGTTGGGGTTAGGTTGGGGTTAGGTTGGGGTTAGGTTGGGGTTAGGTTGGGGTTAGGTTGGGGTTAGGTTGGGGTTAGGTTGGGGTTAGGTTGGGGTTAGGTTGGGGTTAGGTTGGGGTTAGGTTGGGGTTAGGTTGGGGTTAGGTTGGGGTTAGGTTGGGGTTAGGTTGGGGTTAGGTTGGGGTTAGGTTGGGGTTAGGTTGGGGTTAGGTTGGGGTTAGGTTGGGGTTAGGTTGGGGTTAGGTTGGGGTTAGGTTGGGGTTAGGTTGGGGTTAGGTTGGGGTTAGGTTGGGGTTAGGTTGGGGTTAGGTTAGGTTGGGGTTAGGTTGGGGTTAGGTTGGGGTTAGGTTGGGGTTAGGTTGGGGTTAGGTTGGGGTTAGGTTGGGGTTAGGTTGGGGTTAGGTTGGGGTTAGGTTGGGGTTAGGTTGGGGTTAGGTTGGGGTTAGGTTGGGGTTAGGTTGGGGTTAGGTTGGGGTTAGGTTGGGGTTAGGTTGGGGTTAGGTTGGGGTTAGGTTGGGGTTAGGTTGGGGTTAGGTTGGGGTTAGGTTGGGGTTAGGTTGGGGAGCACGAGGCGGGTATGGGTTCCCAGGGGGTAGGACCACTCCCCGGGAAACCCCGATGGATCTGATATTCCCCTATAGCCGGGTGGCGGCTGATCGGTGCCTCTGGTACCCGTCAGTTTGCCGATCCGGTGCGGAGAATTTCGGAGAAGTTGGTGGGCCCATGTCCGCCAAGACCACTCACCTCACCTTCCCGTGGGGCTCCCCGTCACCCTGCACCGGCTTTGACCGGGACAGGGTGCGAAAGAGTGAGTGGCACCAGGATCGATGCCTCGTTGACGACCAAGGCAAAACTAAAATAAAATAAATATGGATATTTCCGAAAATGTAAGTCACGTTTACGGTGCAGGGGAGGGATACCCCAGTACCGGCGCTGTCGTGGGTAGTAAAGTGGGCCCACCTGCGTCGTCATCTTGCGACCACGGCCTTTCGGGGGTGGAACGCCAGGCCCCCGAATGCGTTTCTGCGCCTGGCGAAGACGCTAGAGCGGACCAAAGGACAACAGAGGTCCCGGAAGTAGCCCCAAGAAGAGTGACCAGGGGCTCGTTGAAGGCCGCGGAGAACGTGTTCCTTTCTCCGCCTATGGTGATTGCCGACACACCGTCGATCCCAACCGCAGGTGTGTTTCGCATGCGAGTGCGATCCGACGACGAAGAGTCGGTCGCCTCGTCGCTGGCCTCGTCGGTTTCGAGAGGCAAGAAGCGGCGAATCGTGTCGACGGTCGCGAGCGCGTCGGAGGAGCTCGCGATCGACGTGAGGACTTGCAGTCCGGCGGACGCTCACGTCGAGTTTACGAGGCAAGCGGCACGAATCATATACGTGTCGTCGTCATCGTCAAACATGAAGGGGACGCATATAAAGATCCTCAGGGACGCGTCCAAGGTAATGCAGGAGCTGTGGACGACGAAGATCGCGGAAATGGAAGCGCGGCTGTTCGCGCTCGAGAAAGAGAACGCAGCCCTTCGCGAAGGGACGTCCAGAATGGCAGTTTGCGCCAACGTGTGCGCGCAGTGCGGCGGCCCGGCTTCCGAGCCCGGCCGTCCTCCGCGAGAGCGCAACAACGACGGTGCGACCGAAGATGACCTGGAAAGGAGGTTTCGGCAGCTAGAAGCCTCCCTGAAGAGAATCGAGGAGCGTCTCGGGGAACGACAACCGTGCGTCCCAGAGCCCCGACCCGTCCCGGAACCCCGACGCGTCGCGGATCCCCCCGCCACTCGCCGCGCCACCCCGACAACTGCGCCCCCGAGGGAGCAGGCGGATGGCGAATGGCGAGTGGTCGAAAGGAGGAGGAACAGGAGAAGAACGGCCGCCGCCGCCGCGGTCGGCAAAGAAGTATCGACAACATCAAGAAGAGGGGCGAACGCGGCCCCACCGCCGTCGACGAGGAGTACAGGCGCGCCAAAACCGAGCGTCGCCGCCACCGCCACGAGGAAGGGGCCGATACCGGCACCGAGGACAATGCCGCCGCCCCCCCGGTCACCGCAGACATCCGCGGTGACCGTAACGTTGAAAGAAGGATCCAGCATGTCGTACGCCGACGTGCTGGCAACGGCCCGAAGGACGATCCCGCTCGCGGAGATCGGCGTGGGGAAACTCGGAATGAAAAAGAGTATGACGGGCGGCATTATAATCGAAGTGCCCGGGGACAAGGACAGAGAAAAAGCGGAGCGGCTAGCGACGCGTCTGTCCGAGGTGCTAGGCCCGGCCACGGCAAAGGTCGCAGCCCCGACGAAGACCGCGGAGCTGAGAGTATCCGGGCTAGATATCTCGGTTACCAAAGAGGAGTTGCGGCAAGCATTGGCCGCAGCGGCGGGTTGCAGAGCCGCCGATATACGAACGGGAGACATCGGCATCGCCAGAGACGGCCTCGCAATGGCCTGGATCAAGTGCCCGGAGGTCGCAGCCTGGAAGTTGGCGCAGGCAAGAAGAGTGCCTATGGGGTGGTCGAAGGCAAAGATCAGGGCCATCCCAAAGAAACCCCTGCAGTGCTACAAATGCCTGCAGTACGGTCACGTGCGAGCCACCTGCACGTCCACCGTGAACCGAGAGCACCTGTGCTTCAGGTGCGGCGGAGCCGGACACCGCGCCAAAGGCTGTCCCGCCTCCGCACCCAAGTGCCTCCTGTGCGAGTCGCTCGGGGTGCCCGCCAACCACAAGATGGGCGGAGACGCGTGTAAGCCGCCGGCAGTCAAGAAGAAGCGACGCGTCCGCCGGCAACAGCAGCAGCAGCAGCAGCAGCAGCAGCAGCAGCAGCAGCAAGAGCAGCAGCAGAAGCAGCCGGTAGCAGCAGCAGCGGAAAAAACACCAACACCACCACCGCCGCCGCCGCCGCCAACAGGAAGCACCGCCGACGAAGCAACAGCAGCAGCAACAGCAGCGGTAGATAGCCGGGAGGAGGCTATGGATTTGAACGACTAAGTTCAAGCGCCTCCTCCAGTGCAACCTAGCGAGATCGAGGCGAGCGCAAGACCTGCTCTGCCAGACGATCCGCGAGAGAGAGGTCGCCCTCGCGGTGGTGGCCGAGCCGAATCGGATCCCCGAAGCTTCCAACTGGGTCGGGGCAACGGACGGATCGACGGCGATCGCGTGGACGGTGGCGTTGGGCCCCCCCGGCGTCCCGCTCGACCGCGGCAACGGCTACGTCGCCGTGGAATGGTGCGGAATAGCGGTGGTGGGTGTCTACGTATCACCCAACATCGGACTGGACGCGTTCGAGGACTTCCTGGACCGCGTCGGCGAGTGCGTGCGAGGATGCCATCCCCGGCGGGTTCTCGTGCTCGGGGACTTTAACGCGCACTCGACCCAATGGGGAAACGCCGGGACGAACACCCGAGGTAGACGGCTGTCCGACTGGGCCGCGAGTATGGGGCTCCTACTCGCGAACAGGGGCTCGGCGAGCACCTGCGTGGCGTGGAGAGGATCCTCCGTGGTCGACATCACGTGGTCCACGCCGGGGTTGTACCCGAAGATCCGAGACTGGAGAGTGGCCGAGGGCGTAGAGACCCTGTCCGACCACCTCTACATCTTTATGGAGCTTGCCCTCGAGGAGAAGGAGGACAAGGACGACGCCGGACAAAGAAGAGGCGCGAACAGCCGCTCCCGCCAGCCGCCACCGCCGCCGAGATGGCGACTGAAGGAACGGGACAAAGAGATGCTACGGGCGGGGGCTATAGTCGCCGCCTGGAGCTGGGACGCCCGACGAACAACCGAGTTGGGAAGCGTGGACGAGGAGGCGGAAAGCCTCCGAAGATACATGAGCGCGGCGTGCGACGCCTCGATGCCGCGCTCCGTTCCACCGCGCGGTTGCCGCCGCGGCGTGTACTGGTGGACGCCGGAGATCGCCGAGATGCGAGCCAACTGCATCCGGGCACGAAGAGGATTTCTGAGGGCCCGCCGTCGCAGGCTGACGCGCGACGAAGAGGAGATCTCTCGCCGCTACGAGGCCTACAGGGAAGCGAGACGCACCCTCCAGCGTGCGATCAAGACGGCGAAAGCTCGGTGCTGGACGGAGCTCGTGGAGGCGGTCGAATCCGACCCGTGGGGACGGCCCTACAAGGTCGTGACGCAAAAACTGCGACCTTCGGCCCCCCCGCTGACCGCGACCATGGATCCGGAGTTGCTCGAAGAAGTCGTCGGGACTCTGTTCCCGCGACAGGA